>OY829913.1:204709942-207291372 GCA_963691935.1 Nephrotoma guestfalica | reverse complement strand
ATTCTAAATCCTTATATATGAAATACGAGTATATGTGAACTGATTTCTTACGAGCAAATAATAATTCGATAAAAAACGTTTTCGTATTTATTTAAACAATTTAAATCAACTTATATATGAAATATTGAACTTTACAATTTTTTGTGCTTTGTTTTCTATTATCATCGTTGATTCGTTATTCTTCGATACGATAACAGCTCTAAGCTTTTTTAAAATAAATATGCTCAAATCAATTTCCAATACCTATCTATGCTCGAGTTCTACACCCGATATTTAATGGAATATAAAATCGCCCGAACGATGAACTATTTATATTTCGATTCTAGGCCTTGCCTCAAATTCACAGATTACAGCACGCCATTCTATATGTATAGTAGATAAGACAAACCCAACAAAATTTCCCTTTTTGCTAAGGAAGTTACCAAAAAGATCTATTTAAAATTCAAATCACGTTTCAAATAATATCTTTATACAAAATATAAATTTTCTTTTGTGTTACAGGTAAATTCATTAAAATAAAGAAAATCATAAAATTCTAAAAACTTGAGATGAGATATATTATACAAAAAATAATAATTTTTCTTGGAAAATGTGAAAATTTTCCTTTTTTGTTACGGATGAAAAAAAAATCATTTTAATATTGACAGAATATTAAATTTTTGGAATATAATGTAATTAAGCGTTATTGTATTTTAATTAATGGAGGAATCACGCGTTGCTTTTCCTTCATCTTTCCGATCATGAAAACTGGTTACATCAATTTTGCTCTTAAAAAAGAGAGCTAACTAAAGATACATTTGACATAATTATATTCGTGTCTTGGTAATTTGCAACATTTATGTTGTGAACACCAGGCCGTTTTGGGCTACATGCCACACTTTTTAAAACCACCTCCTCTTGAACTCTATTGGTTTCAGATTTAAACAAATTCACAATTAATTTTTTATATGTTAATCACCCATCTAAGCTAAATATTTTTGATGACTTGTATTTCCATGATTAGTAAATTCATAAGATCAGCAAATTAGCCATAGCCCCCACCAGTGGTAAGCGTGTAACAGTTCATTAAAAATATCGAAAAGTTATATCAAGTGTTAACACTGATATAACATTGGTCCTTCTAGCCTCCATAGCAATCAGCGGCCAATATAAATGGTTCGAGTCAACAACCAACAAGTATTATTGAATAAACAAGACAACCACCAACCAGCACAAGTTCAACTCCAGTCAACAAAACTAAGCAGTCATCATCAGTCGAAGCCAATAATAAACGGGCATCACCAACGGAAACTTTCAACAATGACGAGCATGGGAAGTCCTTTAGAAGGTCAGGAGATCACAGGCGACAAAATAGACCAGCTAATCAGGAACTACCATAAAGATGGGCCAGGGAGGAAAACTAAAACTTATTTGGAGTCAAAAATAGCAACTCTGAAAGAACTCTACAAAAAATATGTAGGCGCTGATGAAACAATCCGAAAAAATCATCGCAAAAAAAAGAAAGGAGATAGTTGATATCTACAACACCTTAATCGGCGAAATGCGGACTCTACTGAACCAGGGGACACCGAGTACACCGAAACGAACAACATCGGAAGACAACTCCCAAGGCTCTAAATTCCCATTTATGGAAAATACGAATACAAGCGCCACAACAAAAACAACGGTAACACAAGATTCTTGAAAAAGTAATAACAATGCGTATCCCAATATAAGAGAATTCCTACATCCATTCCAGCAAAAGACTCATTGATACAATAAGGTCTGGTCTTGGAATCCCTTTTCATGATTGGTTAAAAAATGGCCTAATTCCGTCCCAGGTAGCGATATTCCAGAACTTCTCCTAAAATTCCATTGGAATTATCAAAAGTAGACATACCTTCATTTCCCGGTAACAATGCCAGCTGGTATGCATTTAACAATATTTCCACAATTATACTATAAAACAATTAATTATCGTCTTATCTTCAGAAATGAGCCGCACAATTGATCGCCTTTCGGTCAATAATTGCGAAAAGCCATGAGGCGTTATTGTAGCTTCATCTTCGGATCTCTTCTAATTGCTTTTTACTTAACGCAAAATTCATATCAAACCACATAACTGACAACCGCTGTTGTAAAGATCGACTCCATCAGTGGAATTCCAGCTGCGAATAATCTGTCTGTTGAATAGACAACAGTTGAATTTAAGCAACCATCTCCAATGGATATGTTCCTGGGAGCCGATGTAAGTTAACAGGCGGTTTTTGTTGGGTTCATATTGCAACATAAAACCAACACCTAAGGCACGTTGCAATACCAAACGTGTGAACTTCCGCCGTGCTAAATAAAAATCCATGAGTAAACATATGATTATAATGAAAACTTGTAAACTTAAATTAATATTTTTCTAGATTAAGTAAGTTGTAATCTAATTGTAAAACAAATAAGTTGAAAAAATAAAAAATTAAAATTATTTTTTTTAAAAGTTTTATCAACAGGTGTACTATCACCTATCACTTATCCTAAACAAACTGGCATCCATGGACATGAGCCAAGAAGCCATGAATGTGATGACTCAGTCGTATAGAGATAAGGCCTTGGATACGTTTGTGAGAGGTCTCAAAGGAGACGTGCCTAGTTTGCTGAGCATGAGAGGACCAATGGACTTACCTGAAGCACTTTCCTTGTGTCTAAAATTAGAAAATGTGTAATACCGTGTTCAGCATAGTCATGGAGGTGTCCACATTCAAAGAACTCAACCTTCTCAACCTCCTCCACTCCCTATGAGGAGGGTACTGCCACCACAACATTTTCACACACAGGCTCGGAACTTCTATCCTTCATTGTTACATAACCCTTAATCACCTCAAGGTATTCCCAAACAGTTTCAAAATAATCAATACCCTTCGACGTCTAGACAAGACATTTCGCAACCACATAATCAAAATCCACCATGGATACCCGCTAGGAATCAATTCTATAAACCGCAGCCAATGGAGGTAGACCCGTTCACGAAATCCCGTCTGGTCAACTACCAAAATAGGCAACGAATGAACCAGCTCGAAAACAAAAGATCCCATTTGAATCAAATCCATCAACTTTAAAAATTCCAAAGGATACATTATGTCAAGCCTTATGTCAATGGCTACGATCCCAGTCTAGAATCCTATCAAGCACAAATGACCGAACAAGATTACCAATTCGATCAAACACTCCTAGAGTACACCCAATCCCTAGAAAACCCGGATCAGAACAACGAATTCGATGATACTGATCATGGAGAAGAACCGATAGTAACCGAACAGTTAGATGATATACAATTTTTAGACTAAGGAGCTCTTCGCTCCCTTACATAGAACAGACGGCGAAGGGCGGGAAAGTTTTTAAATTCTTAATTGACACCGGGTCAAATAAGAACTAGTGGACAGGGAGCGTAAAAATTACGCACCACGCCTTAATAGACATTTTCGGCTCCGAAAGGAAGCTAAAATTCTTCATCTTACCTAACATAAAATCGTTCGACGGAATCATTGGTAATGATAGTCGGAACATTGGTAGTGAAGAGAACTTCAAGCCACGATTTTTGTGAATGAGGGATTTATGACAATTCATCCAAATACGAAAATACCTCTCAAGCAGCACGTGTCAGACCACGTGAATAACATAACCCTCAGGATATCTCATCTCAATTCGGACGAAAAATCCGTACTAGAAAAAGAGTTGCCAATTATCCTAATCTTTTCCCCGACCCCGAAGAGAAACTAACCTATACAACAATAGTATACAAGATGAAATTTATACTTTTAATGCGGATCCGGTTTATTCTCGACTGTATCCGTACCCCATATGCCTAAAAGAGGAAGTCGAAAAGCAAATCCAAAAGCTACTAGAGGAAGACATTATCAGGCCGTCAAAGTCTCTTTACAATTCTCCCGTTTGGGTTGTTCCAAAGAAGGAGGACGCCTCTGGAGAAAAAAAGTATAGATTAGTAATTAATTATCCTAAACTAGATTCTGTCACGATAGCCGATAGGTAACCTTATTAAAGTTAGCCGAAATATTCCAGCCGAAAGATAAAAAAAATCGATCATGCAGATAGTGTCTTCGCTATATCAGCCAAAAGTAAACAACATGGACAATGTTATATATATATATATATATATATATATATATATATATATATATATATATATATATATATATATATATATATATAATTTCAATTTTCAATGTATTGAAAATTCATTGAACGCTGAGTTGCTCAAGAAAAGCGACCTAGGCCATTAATTCCACTATGACTATTTGATAGGTCATACTCAACCCTGGTCAACACTGGTCAACCCTGGTCTCAATGTATAGTAAATCTGAAGGAGATACAGGGTGGTTTTTTGCAAAATTTCCATTTTCAATGTATTGAAAAATTCATTGAACGCTGAGTTGCTCAAGAAAAGCGACCTAAGCCATTAATTCCACTATGACTATTTGATAGGTCATACTCAACCCTGGTCAACACTGGTCAACCCTGGTCTCAATGTATAGTAAATCTGAAGGAGATACAGGGTGGTTTTTTGAAAAATTTCCATTTTCAATGTATTGAAAAATTCATTGAACGCTCTGTTGCTCCAAATAAACGACCTAGGCCATTAATGCCACTATGACTATTTGATAGGCCATACTGTTGTTCAACTCTGGTCGCAATGTGGAGTAAATCTGAAGGAGATACAGGATGGTTTTTTTCCAAAATTTCCATTTTTAATGTATTGAAAATTCATTGAACGCTCTGTTGGGCCAGATAAACGACCTAGGCCATTAATGCCACTATGACTGTTTGATAGGCCATATTGTTGTTCAACTCTGGTCTAAATGTGGAGTAAATCTGAAGGAGATACAGGGTGGTTTTTTGCAAAATTTCCATTTTCAATGTATTGAAAAATTCACTGAACGCTCTGTTGCTCCAGATAAACGACCTAGGCCATTAATGCCACTATGACTATTTGATAGGCCATACTGTTGTTCAACTCTGGTCTAAATGTGGAGTATATTTGAAGGAGATACAGGGTGGTTTTTTCCAAAATTTCCATTTTCAATGTATTGAAAATTCATTGAACGCTCTGTTGCTCCAGATAAACGACCTAGGCCATTAATGCCACTATGACTGTTTGATACGCCATATTGTTGTTCAACTCTGGTCTAAATGTGGAGTAAATATGACGGAGATACAGGGTGGTTTTTTGCCAAACTTTCCATTTTCAATGAACAGAGCAAAGCAACAGAGCGTTCAGTGAATTTTTCAATACATTGAAAATGGAAATTTTGGAAAAAACACACTGTATCTCCTTCAGATTTACTCCACATTTAGACCAGAGTTGAACAACAGTATGGCCTATCAAATAGTCATAGTGGCATTAATGGCCTAGGTCGTTTATCTGGAGCAACAGAGCGTTCAATGAATTTTTCAATACATTGAAAATGGAAATTTTGCAAAAAACCACCCTGTATCTCCTTCAGATTTACTATACATTGCGACCGGGGTTGACCAGGGTTGACCAGGGTTGAGTATGACCTATCAAATAGTCATAGTGGAATTAATGGCCTAGGTCGTTTATCTGGCGCAACAGAGCGTTCAATGAATTTTCAATACATTGAAAATTGAAATTATATATATATATATATATATATATATATATATATATATATATATATATATATATATATATATATATATATATATATATATATAACATTGTCCATGTTGTTTACTTTTGGCTGATATAGCGAAGACACTATCTGCATGATCGATTTTTTTTATCTTTCGGATGGAATATTTCGGCTAACTTTAATAAGGTTTATGTTAGTTGTAATCTAATTGTAAAACAATTAAGTTGAAAAAATAAAAATAAAAATTATTTTTTTATAATTAATATTTAAATCATTTCTTAACTTATATACGACGACTTCAATGTCACCGAAAAAATCAAAGGAAAAATAGGCGCAATAATGACCAGCTTCGACTGGATAATTTCTAACCCAACCCAATTCAATTTAGAGCAAGCAGAAGCTGTAGTCCATACTGGTAATAAATCCAAGGTAACTATTGACAAATTTTCGAAGTTGGAGAAGATTCCAAGCAGTGCTTTTATCATGAGTGCGATTATATGTTCTCGCAAATAACCAAGCGAAGCAAAAATGGGTAGATATATACCGTAGTAAAAATCCCCTTGCAGGTTAATCAATTTGGCCAATTTAAATTGCAGACATTTTACAGAATTAATTGTGAAAGTTTTCGAAACAATGTACCGCCAGAAATAAATTCAGAATAACATCAAAGTTACCACCATCATCTGCCTAAAATTGACCTTTAATTTTCCAATTGTTTTCAAATCATCTTTTGTTTTGGGTTCTGCTAGCTTTTTCTAAAGCCCATCGTTTTAGTTGGAAGGATTGGAGCCCAAATTGTTTAATAGAGCATTTAATAAGCCTATTATTAGCCTACGATTATTCATACTATCTTGAAATGTTCTGTTGAATGGGTTCTGCTAGCTTAAGCGACGTCATATTTGACCAACTTAACGGCCATAAATTAAAAAATTATGTTACACAAGATTGAGCACTATTAAATTCTCCGTCATTTGAGCCATTTTTCGAGTTTATGCTGTGTACCGTTCAGAAGTTATTTTCATTTGTCTGACCACCTAAAATTGGTTATTCCAACCCTGACTGCAGGGTTGGTTCAACCTTTAGGGGTGGGAATTTTTTCTAAAATACTGTCTTCAAGTATAGTACTACAACCCGGTAAGATTTCGTTTCTATTGGAATTATTTACTACTTTTGCACAAAATTCCTGCACTATATAGCTTACCACTTCTTGGTTGGTGTAATAAACTTTTTTCGATTTTCATTCTTTGTCATTAAGAACCAAACTAGTGACATTGTTTGGTAGCCAATTCCCGAGAATCTAATCTCGCGGTGCTTTTGCAAAGGTAACCGCAATGAAACTTAAAATAATTAAGGTTGATGCAATTGTCGTTAAACTATGTATATCTTCCTTTATGTTATATAATAAAAATATGCTTACATTAAATATACGCGAGTACAAGCATGTACGTATATTCAACTTCAGCCCGACAGCACACATAAATACGTACAAGCAGAATGCTACAGCGGAGACGATAATACAATTCCCAAAATGAAAATCAATTCCAATATTCCATATTTTATTTATACCATTTTCGTTTTTTTCATTTTTATGCCATAAATACATAACATTCCTAATAAACATGTATATATGTACCAAATTTGACAATTTATGTATCAAATGATATGAGCATAAACCAACATATATTTATAACGACATGTACATATGTTTATCCATACATTGTGTATGTTATATAAATACATGTATGAACGATCGTACAGTACATTCCAAAATCGAAACAAAAATATATTTTCAATTGAAAATTTCATACAAAATTTATAAAGCACACCAAAAATAATAATAAAAATAAATTTTAATGTAAACATGTGCTTTTTATTTATAAAAATAAGCTTTTTTCACTTTAAACGTGCATTTATACGTGCTTTTGTATTAGAAACTATACACATAGTTTTAAAATATTAAATCCGAGAACGTACATGTGGCTGAGCGCACACAACTAAGCTTTATGAATTAAGCTCAGAATATCACCCGACTTTGCATATAATCGAAACGAAGATACACATCACGAATGAAGTCAAAATATTCTGCGAGTTGATGTTTCAAAACAAGCTAAATATTTTTGATGAAAATAAAAAGAAAGTTCGGGTTATGTTGCAACACCCGACTTTATTTTAACTTATCGTGGTAAATTTCGAATTTAAGGGTTATATCCTCCATCCAGTCGCAGAGTGGTAACTTGCGCGTGGTCGGACTACAAATCCATATCCTCGATCAAAATCGAAATTAACTAATTTAGCGGTTTTGTTGAACATTATTTGCACCATATCATAACAATAAACGCAAAACGAAATCATTTTCCTTTGGTATCAGGATGTGCCATGACAATTCATAAATCCCAAGGTGGAACATTCAATGAAGTTGTTTATGTATATAAAAACACTCATTCTCTACCATTACTATGTTGCTCTATCACGAGTTACCAGTATTGAAGGACTGTACATAGTGCCTAAAGACAATGATAATAGATTTTATCATGGTCGTCGAAATTATGATATTGCATAAGATTACAATGAATATAAACGAGAAATGGTTACGTTACACATTCCATTTCTAAATGAAGATGCTGAAATTTTAGCTGAAATGAAATCTATCAATATCTACGATGAAAATGAAGCACTAATTTTGGAAAGAAGAGAAGAATTTGAATCAAATTTAGACATCGAGAAAACGATTGAAATCTGTCGACAATTGTGCCGTGAAGACGGGAATCCAGACGATGATGTAACTGAAATTCAAGCTGTTGCGAATCGCTTGCCAGAGCCCAAAAACTGTCCAACAATTGTATCGTAATCCAAATGCAGACGTTAATATGGATCTTCACTTAGCAACATTGAGTAAGTTAGGTGTTATTGCGAAGAAGAAAGAAAATATTATGGAACTAGATCAATTCTGTCAACAAATGAGATCTGCAAATGAAAAACAAAAAGAATTCCTTCTTCATGTCATCGACCACCTTCTGTCTTCAAATTCATCACCACTACAAGTATTCTTTACTTGACCTGCAGGATGTGGAAAAACTTTCACTATAAAACTTGTAATGAAAATGTACAATAGATATTTAGATAATGATGGGTATTGCAATGCATACATCACATGTGCATCCATTGGCAAGGCTGCAGTTGCTATCGATGGATCACACACTGCGTTGAAAATATCGCTATCAAAACTTCTTCCATTATCAATGGAGACGGCAAATCAAAATCGTACAATGTTCAGATATGTAAAATTCTTGATCATAGATGAAGTGAGCATGATTGGTGCAGAATTATTAGCTCAAATTGATGCTATGTTAAAACAAATAACAGGGAATTTTGAAATGAATTTCGGTGGATTAGACATGATTTTCATTGGTGATTTACGGCAACTGCCGCCTGTTCGCGCCACACCAATATATAAACAGCCAAAACAGCGTATGGCAGGACCAGTATACTATTGCGAGGATTAAAATTTTACCAATTGACAGAAGTCATGCGACAAAGTATGCAATATTTTCATCATTACTCACGAAAATCGGTAATGGCACGATATTAACAGATAACGAATTAGCAATTTTTGAATCGAGATTCTTTACAAAGGGACAGACTGATCAATCATGTCCACATGGAATTCGTCTCTTTCTTACTAATAATTCCGTCAATGAATACAATAATACGATACTGCAACGTGCAGATAATAAAATAGTATCAATAGCAACAGATTTATTTTTTGGATGTCAAAGTACTGAACAGGAAGCTTTTGTCAAACAGAAATTACACAAAATGTCAGTTATCGATACTGGCGGTTTACCGTACGAAATTGTTTTCGTTCTGTACAAATCGTACATTATCACCACAAACATTGATGTACCAGATGGATTGGAAAACGGTGCAGTTGGTAAATTAGTACATATTGAACAAAACGAACAAAATGAAGTTACACGAGTATGGTTAACTTTTGAGAATTAACGAAAAGTGTGAATGTTCTGAATGAAGTTATTTATGAATATCAAAGGACTCATTCTCTACCATTACTATATGTTGCTCTATCACGAGTTACCAGTATTGCCAAAGGACAATGGTAATAGATTTTATCATGGTCGAAAAAATGATATATCAATCATATCTTTACAAGATGAATTTCGCCGATTATCGTTGAATATATTGTTAACAATAGGAAGAACGATTCTTCAATTGCCAAAGCCTCAGAAAACACGTGTTGGACTTGAGCGGTCCCGTAATCGATTCAAGCAATATTTTGTTTCTATCAGAAACCTGGTCAAATGGCGATTAAAATGTTAACATCCCGAATTTTGATTGTTATGCGAAATTTAAGCGTAAAAACGCGATCTAACAGATCAGCAGGAGTGGCAAATGATGTCTCGAATATAGTAACTTCGAAAATGGACATTTTACTACGACATATTCGTGAAATCGATATTGGTCAATCATCAATTGGTGATATATGTGCTGCTCACTGTGTTTTGGATGATGGAACAAACATCATAATGGTAGTTGCTTACATTTCGACAAATAACACAGTTAGCTTTATATTATAAAGTTTTTATATACAAGACGCAGGAGGAAGCAGGAGAAAATGCTATATCCGGCCTTTCATGCTTCGTTGACAGTTTGTCGGAGGTATTTATTTCCGGAAATTGAACTTACTGACGACGAAGCAACAGGTACAAATGTCATAGAAGAGGTGAGCAACACACAAAAAATTATTGAAAAGCCAACAACAAAAGAAACATCTTAGCCAGCAAACTCAAAATTAAGGGCTATTTGTGTTCTACGACATATGAATTTGAAAAGAAAACGATAACAGAAGCACAATAAAAAGAAAGACTTGGGAAACCGGAATGCTAAGGGAAGCTCATTAATATTTATTCTGATTTATTACATAAAATTATTTCTCTTGATAAAATTGATGAAGAGCTTTTTCAAATTAAAATATCACGATTGTCTCGTCCTCTTGCTGTTATCTGTTTCTACGTCATCGTCACTTTCGTAATCGTTATGTGTTTTCGCGATATTGTGCAATATAAAGTACCGCGACTTTTGCTCAGAGCTCGGGAACGACCTTCTTAATACTCCGAATGCTTGCTCAATAATTTTTCGTGTTTTTGTATGGAACTTATTATAATTTTTTTCCACAGGCGTTGATGGGCCTATAATTGGGGGCATTAGACATTGTTTTAGTGGACAACCAGTGTCACCCAAAAGCCACATATTTTCTGGGAAATCGTTTGAATGTAAAAAATTATAAAGCGAAGACTTTCTATAGATGTGGGTATCGTGAGTCGATCCAGGCCACTTAACTACTGCGTCAGTAAATAATGCGTTTGCATCACATACCTATGAATAAAACAGAATATTTCAATTTGAATACTCAATGTTTAATTTACCTACTGCTTGTACATTATTGGAATAGTACGATTTTCGGTTGAAAACGGCGTATGCATCAAAAACAGCTGGTTTCTGGATCGCAATATGTGTCTCGTCAATTGCTCCAATGACATTTGGGAAACTGTAGAAGCTGTAAAATTCCAGTTTTGTGCGGGCCATTTCTTCTCCGGTTCTTGGAAACTTAATGAACATTTTAGTTGTTCTGATTAATGCCTCCAAAAATTCGGCAAACATTTTGCTGACAGCTTTTTGACCCAAATTGTGAAGTAACATTTCTCCACAAACAAGTTTGAAATTTCCCGAACCATATATACATTGTTACAACATAGTTTATTTATAAGAAAATAATGTGTAGATATACGCACAGTACAGTTAAATAAGGAGGAACGCTTTGCTTCTATTGGTGGGTCTCTTCAAGTAGTCTGTCAAAACATTTATAATAGACCAAGCCGCGCTTTTTGTGAATCGATAGCGCACAAAAAAATGTTATCGTCGAAGTCAAATGGATCTTCACGATCACGAAATATTTTTCATTGTATCCGAGCGTTACTTCTGCGCCATTGAAAATAACTTTTACACAAAACATGGATTTATTATGTGTCAAACAAAATGTGAAACGTCAAAATTTTATAATTTATAGGTTATGGACGGTGTTAAATATCTTTGGTACCTCGAAAACGGAGTCGCAAAAAACGACAACAAGTTGCGACCGACTTTTTTTTATCGAGGATGTCGATATGATGTTTCAGCGGTGTAAACTCGCTTAACACGCGATTTTACGGAGGATATACCCTTAAGAAAACTTACATACTTAATTTGTCACCTAAAAATCATGTATTCAGAGTGTCCGTGATATGCTAATCCGAGGGAGGGTCAATTTTTGATATCGTTTGAGACACAGGGTGTGTACAAAATTTAGTACAGAAAAAGGTTCGCACAAATATTGAACTGGTACTTCCAAAAATGATTTTGCTCCGAGAGCAGCCATAAGAGTCTTACTGGTACTTGTATAAATTTATTTAAGATCTAAGTGGTTATCTACCATCTGCATCCGTTTGAGAGCTATGAAGCTTTAAAGTAAAAAAAAAATATTATTTTCAAAAAATTCAATTTTTCTCAAAAAAAAAAACAGTTCTAATTTTTTTTTAAATTTATTTTAATTCGCAATGATCTTCCCTAGACAATCCCCCAATAAATTATTTGTATCCACGCCCCATAGTTTATTACGTATGCCGTTTATTTATGGCGTAGTGTTAATATTGTAACAATTTCATTTTGATCAGCAAAACAACAGGCGATGATTACCAACTTCTTTTTTTTAAATGTTGAAAAAAATTAAATTAAATATTTTCATTAGTTTTGAGAAATTGTCTAGTGTTGTGTCAGTGTTGTGAATGAAAAATTCTAAACAATTTAAGAAAATTAATATTATAATTGCACAGTTCTAATGCATCACGGGCTCGCATAGAAGACTGCGAGATATCGTAACAACATAAAATACGCGGCGGAGCCCCATTCAGTCTCATTAAATCATTTTATGTCGACGAAGAAATAATTATTATTGTAACAGCAAGTCCATTTATTAGCATAAGGCGGCTTGCTTTATAATTGAACGACTCTCGCTACCGATTTCATAAGTATAGCACAAGGAGAATCTTAATCCACACCATACAAATCCCAACCATAAACGAAATTATTTGATTGAAAGGAATTTTGAGAATGAGATTTTTGTGGAACATATTCTATGGACGGGTGAACCTTAATTCACAAGAGATGGTATAACAAACTTTCACAGTCTACACACGTATCGGCTGCTGAAAATCCTCAATCGAAAAAACAAACATAAGTTCAGCACCGCTTCATTGTAAACATTTGGGCTGGTTTAATAGGCGATCATTTAATTGGAGCATTCACATTACCATCGACTTTAAATAGAGAACGTTATTTACAATTTTTACAAAATATTTTGCCACACTCCGTTGATGATGTTCCTATATTAAGTAGATTCTTGCACACATACCAACATGATGGTGCACCTAGTCACAACGGTATAAATGTTAAGAATTAGTTAAACGAAAATTATTAAAATAATTGGATTGGAAGAAATGGTTCAATTCGTTGGCCTGCAAGATTTCCCGATCTGACTGTATTAGATTTTATGTATGGTGTTCTGATACTAATGTAACATTCTTAAATGGACGTTTCCTCAGGATACTGCGCCCATAGATGTTACACTTCGGTCCCCGATTTTCCCATTTGAACGATAATATTACTGCACTTGACATCTCGGTAAATTATTACTAATGAAATCTCAAACTATATTAAAAATTTTATAATATAGAAGCCTATTTATATATAAATTTTATCGTCAAAATCAAAATATGTTGCCAAAACATTAAACAAATTTTCGATTCACAAAATATGTTATCAAAACAATCCCAATTTCAAAATATATTATTAAAATAAGCAATGTCTAATTAAAAACACATTATTAACAAAATTTTGCTTATAAACAATTTCAACATGAACCAAAATATATAAAACTTCCTACATCCGCATAAACCTTACAAAACCCAATATATAAGAATACAAAAATACCACACAAAACCAAACCTGAGATGACCAACAACTGGAACATCCACTTAAAGCACAAAAACATATACAAATCAGAAGCCAAGATGACAGACAAAACCATTTCTGATATCAGCCAAGAAGCCACATTCTTCTTTACAGACGAAGAAATCGCAAAAATAAATCAAATGGGATCCAACATAAAACACAAATTAAACGAACCTGAATGGCCATCCGATCCGTAGACATATATGAAGTTTTAGAAGAAGTATCACTCCAAATTCATGAAGCTAATCAACCAATAAAAAGACGAGTAAAGCCAACAAAACAGAAACAAAAATCATCCAGAACAATCATCCAAAACTCAATGAAGACACCCAGATATCACAAGTAACCCAGGTTCACAATACAATCCAAAATGCACATTATAAATTCATCGTATAACAGAATCATTTACAAATTCATCTTCTTCAACCAACATGAAAAACCCGTGTCCAGTAACAAACCGAAAATCATCAACCAGTATACAAAACAGCATCAAAAATCGTTTTGAAAACAAGATCAATATCACATCGGAACGGCATCCCACAAGCATAAAAAATGAGTACCAAACCCCATTACTATTTGAACTATTTGAAACAAAATAAAAACTGCATCGAACCAGCATGACAGTCAGAAGATCAAAAACATCATCAAGCAAAATCTATGATTACAAATCAAGATGCACAACTTGAAATCATCACCAATTCAAGAAATTCCGCCTTTACACAAACCTGAAAATTATAAAACGACAAGAATTCATCATCAAGCAGTTATACCGATTCAAAACCAAGATGCAACAAATTCATCATCAATCATCTATATCACAGCATAGAACTCATCGTCGAGAAATAATTATCAAAGTTAATATTCACCAAGTACAAAAAGATACATCAACCACATCCCAAACATATCCAAGATATTACAAATCTGCACCAATTCAGACTCAGATTTCCTAATCACATATGTATACACAAAATACATGTCAACAAAAACACCAAAACCTCAAGGTTCACAGAAGAAACTTAAAAACACCAGAATTAAAGTTTCCGCATCACTATGCATAAACAACAATTTTAACATCAACAAAAACTCTTCCGCATGCATTATAACAAATTAAAAATTTACAAACATCTTCCGCAATTAACGTTATATATAAGACAGTAAAAATGATCACCAAATCAGTAGCAACTTGACGATAAATCAAGTATCAACACCCAGAACCAGAAGCAATCCAGCTATACAATGTACAAAATCATCGCACTCCTATGTACAACCCTTACGTACATCCAAGCCAACGAAAACGATATCTTCACCATTCAAAATCTGGACAACAATAGAATCTTCCTCGAGAATATCTCACCAACGTTACTCTTCAAAAAGCAAATAGATTTAATTACCGAGGTCAACATCCCAGAAACAAGGCAGCTAACTATTCCACACTGATAAACTGCAAGGACCATCTAAAACACTGTGTGACCAAATAATAAAAAATGATCCAGGAGATCTATGCAGGACAATGCAACACGAAATACTATGGTACATCAACCGTATTCAAATCCAAAACAACAAACTACAAGAAATGTACGGAAGACAAAAACGAGGACTATTAGATATCGGAGGAAAAATATCCAAACTAGTATTCGGCACAATGGATTCTGAAGATGCCAATACAATTTATGACGACCTGCAAAACCTCAAGCACTGGCAAACTAAACAGATCGAAGTGAAAAATCAACACATAACAGTACTATAATCTAATTTCAATGCATTATCAAAGCCAATAATAGAATCACAAAATGAAACGTATGAGAATGTACAAAAGCTTAACAAACTAATCCAGCAATCCAACGACCAAAAACAGTCAGATAAAATACAAAAAATAAACCACAAAGTAGCGGAATTAACATCGCTAATAATGATTCAATGGGGAGGCATTAGGTGATAGACAAGAGCTATCATTTTATAAATCTCAATTATGGGCCACAAAACAAGATGATTTGTCAGTGCACAACTATTTCAACAAGGTGAACGAAATAGTGCAAAACATTAAATCACTGGCAAAACAGAACATCTTATATAATCAAGCTTGGCCAGCTATTACGACATTTATTGAGGAAGACGCCCTGGCAGCGTTCATCTCAGGGCTAAGGAAGCCATATTTTGGTTATGCGCAAGCCGCAAAACCCAAAAGCTTGGAGGAAGCTTACGCTTACCTTTGCAAGTTCAGCTCGAACGAAACTATATCGAGTAACTCAAAAAGAGTACCGCCGAAATATAATCCCCAAACACGAAATTCAGAGCAAAGTAATTTTAAAAAGACACCTTGGTCCGACCAGGAAAAAAACGAAATCACACCAATGGATGTCGATCCATCTTTCAGATCTAGAAAAACATTCAACAAAAAAACTATAAATACCCACGAAATTGTCTCACAAAATAAAGACGCCGAAGCGGAAAACCCAATTCCTCTGGAATCTCAAGAAACTCCAGACATGGGAAATTTTTGGGAGGGTCAGAATTCCGATTCGGAAGACTAAACTTCCTCCCATATCTCAAGATAAAAAACACATTAACGAACCAAATAATAAAAATCCTAATCGACACTGGGGCTAATAAAAATATTATTAAACCCGGAATAATACCAAGTTACCTGCTAGTGCCAGAACGAGCATCAGTAAAAAATGTATTAGGAACACAAATTGTATCAAATAAAGGCAAAATTAATTTTTTCGGAAACAATTTGCCTGCTCAAACATATTACGAACTCAATTTTCATGAATACTTCAGTGGAATACTAGGTTCCCAGTCTATGGCACAAATGAATGCCATTATCGATTATCAATCGAATACAATTTCTCTTAACAATAAAGTTCTAAATTTCTCAGATATTACCCGTACAAAAATTTTTACAATCATACAACAACGTTCGATACAAAAACGGACGGCGACTGGTTAGTCACCGAACACACAAAATTAAATGATGCAATCGTAATTCAACCGGGGTTATATAGATCCAAGGACTACAAAACCACGGTGAATATCTTAACAAGTACTCCGGAACCACCAACCAAGTTACCTAAATTAGGTTTAAATGTAAATAATTTCGAAACAATTGAGCCAGTTCAGGCTTACGGTCATACACCAATATCCAAAACAATTATTAAAGATCTAATTCGCATGGACCACTTATGCGAAAATGAGAAAACCGCTCTATTAAATGCAATTTACGACCAACAGAAAGTCTTATTGAAAGCAAACGAGAAGCTTTCGGCAACAACAGTAATCAAGCATAAGATACTGACCAAAGACGAAACTCCTGTCTATACAAAGACATACAGGTATCCTCACCACTTTAAAAGTGACGTGGAGGACCACATACAGGAGATGTTGAATAGCGGGATCATTAGAAACTCTAGTAGCCCCTATTCATCACCCATTTGGGTGGTACCAAAAAACCCGATGCTTCAGGTACACGCAAAATTAGGGTAGTTATTGACTACCGGAAACTAAATGACAAGACGATCGATGATAAATTTCCGATACCGCAAATAGAGGAAATTTTAGACAATCTGGGAAAATCCACTTATTTTACTACACTAGACCTAAAGTCAGGATTCCATCAAATCCCTATGGATAAAAGCTCTCAGGCAAAAACCGCATTCTCAACTGAAAAAGGACACTTTGAGTTTACTCGAATGCCGTTCGGGCTCAAAAATGGTCCAGCGACGTTTCAACGAGCTATGAACAATGTCCTTAACGGACTAATCGGTAAAATTTGCTACGTATACCTCGATGACATTATCATTGTAGGTTGCAGTCTAGAAAATCACATTGCAAATCTTAAGGAGGTTCTTAAAAGACTATCCCATTTTAATCTCAAAATCCAGCTCGACAAATGTGAATTCCTTAAAAAGGAAACAGAATTCCTGGGACATGTAATCACACAAAACGGAGTAAAACCTAATCCAGACAAGATCGATAAAATCCTTGGGTGGCAATTACCAACCACCCAAAAACAAATTAAGCAATTCCTTGGGCTAGCAGGCTATTATCGTCGCTTTATCAAAGACTATTCCCAAATAACAAAGCCAATGACCAAATTTCTAAAAAAAGGAATGGCTATTAACATCAAAGATCCAAAATATAATAAGGCTTTCGAAACAGTAAAGAAAATTATATCCACTGATCAAATTCTAGCCTACCCAGACTTTTCAAAACCCTTCATTCTACGACAGACGCATCCGAATTTGCACTAGGTGCTGTCCTTTCCCAGATACAAGACAATGTGGAAAGACCAATCGCTTTTTCGTCTAGGACGTTAAACACTACCGAAACGAAATACGCGACAAACGAAAGAGAAGCTTTAGCCATAATTTGGGCCGTAAAAAAATACAAACCTTACCTGTACGGTAACAAGTTTACACTTCTCACAGACCACAAACCCTTGACGTTCATCAAAACTTCAGAAAAAAATTCAAAAATATTAAGATGGCGTTTAGAACTTGAAAACTTCGATTATGACGTCGTTTACAAACAAGGCAAAACAAACGTAGTTGCTGATGCTCTCAGCAGAATGCCAAAGACGGAATCAGGGGAAGTAAACTATCACAGGATTAATGATTCAGACAACGATTCAATCGTAAGGCAAACTCCAAGCGAATCGGAAACAATACACTCGACTGACACCTCTAACGATTATTACATACACTTCGCCAATCGCCCAATAAATTATTACCGAAACCAGATAATTTTTAGATTATCAAAAATCGACACGATAATAAACGAAGAAATGTTTCCCAATTTCAAACGAACCACTATTGTAAAAGAATCTTTTGAAAAAAGCGAAATTACAAAACATCTAAAAAATTTTCATAATGGCAAACAGTCAGCAATCTTGGCACCAGAAAATCTTTTTCAGAAGATTCAAGAAGCGTTCAGGGAAAATTTCTCCCAAAAGGGCCACTTCGTCCTTGTAACAATGATGGTAGAGGACGTAACGAGTGAAAAACGTCAAGACATAATAGTTATGAAAGAGCACGACAGGGCCCATAGAGGTATTAAAGAGGTAAAAAGTCAAATTCGGCGATCATTTTTCTTTCCCAATATAACAAAAAAAGTTAAAAGTTACACAAATTCTTGCATAGTTTGCAATACACATAAATATGACAGAAAACCCTATAACGTAAAGGTATCACCAAGACCGAACACCAGTAAACCACTAGAGCGGGTACACATCGATATATTCAGCATCGATAAATCAAGCTATCTGTCAGTCGTCGACGCCTTTTCAAAACACCTTCAGATGATAAGACTCGAATCGAAAAATTTAATTGACGTTAAAAACGCGATAACAAGATATTTCACATCCTCCGGAATACCCAATAGCATAGTTTCAGATCATGAAACAACCTTTAAATCGATCCAATTTCAAGAATTTCTAAGTAAACTAAATATAAAAATAGAATACGCATCGTCGTCAGAATCCAACGGTCAAGTTGAAAGAACCCACAGTACCATAATCGAAATATTTAACCTGAACAAAAATAAATTCCCAGACACCACTACAACGGAGATTATAGAGTTGTCAGTAGCACTTTATAATAATTCAGTTCATTCGGCAACCGGTTTCACACCGAATGAAATTATTTTTAATCAGAACAATACCACGAACCCCGGCGAAATAGTAGAAAAGGCAAACTTAATATTCAATGAGATCAGTAGAAATTTGGAAAAATCGGTAAGCAGGATGCTAAAAGAAAATAACAATAAAGAGGAACCCCCGGAATTAACGGAAAATCAAGTAGTGTTTTTGAAACCCAATATAAGGTCAAAAACGAAACCAAGGGGAATTAAAGTTAGCGCAAGAAATATTGGACTTAGGACATTCATAATAAACAAAGACATTAAGAGAAATAAAAACAAAATCAGAAGATTAAAAAAATATTAATTGTATTTTTTTTTGTCATTTCAGAAATGTTTATTATACCATATTCAATAATTTTAATTTTTTTCAATCATATTAATGTTAATGCTCAAAGATTAGAGATCAAAAACTTAAATGAAGATCCAATATTAATACAAAAAATAAATGAATGTAGGATTCAAACAGGAATCATTAGAGTTATCCACCCAATAAATATAACCAATCTAGAATTTACCATAGAATTAATTATGAAAAATGTAGTAGATAAATTAGATAAAGATAAGTTAGAACTTTATACTATAGTCAAAGAAAAATGTAAAAGTTTACAGAACAACCTACTTCAAATAAAACCACCAAAACGACTCAGGCAAAGAAGATGGGATGCATTGGGATCAGGATGGAAATGGTTGGCAGGGAGCCCAGATGCGGACGATTTAAGGATAATCAACGCCACATTGGATGGACTAATAAACGAGAACAACCAGCAATACCAAGTCAATGAACAAATCAACAACAGAATTAAACTTTTAACAAACACCATAAACGAAGTTTTAACCAACACGGCAGTCGCCAACAAAATTGTCCTTAACGAACTAGAGGTCATGATGGCAATTATACACATCGATACCATTAACAAAATTATAGAAGACATACAAGACGCAATCGTGAGAACAAAAATAGCATTACCAAGCAATAAAGTACTTTCGTTAAAAGAAATCATCGGCCTGAAAAACCTATTGACAGAACAAGGTGTAAATATAACAATTCCGGATGAAGCACTTAAATTTGTCAAGCCCAAAATCGCTATATGTAATGAAACACTTCTGTACATATTAGAGGTACCAAAATTGGAAAACGAAACATCAACAACAATAAGGATTACTCCACTAGTTGTCAACAACACCATTATCGATAACTACCCTCAATACATCATTAAAAATAAGCAGAAATTATTCATTACTACAAGTCGTAATTTGTTATGTACAAAGATACTCGGACATAAAAGAATTCAAAGACCAATGCATACAGCCCCTAGTTATGGGAAAACAGAGCAACTGTAACGTTACATCAGAGACAAACACGGCAATACGATGGATCTCTGAGGGTAAAATACTAATCAACAATGGCAAGAACGTCAAACTGTCTACTGATTGTGGGCCGGACGATAGGAACGTGACGGGAAACCTTCTAATAACAATCGAAAACTGCACAGCTACGATTAACAGCGAAATATTCCAGGCTTTCGAAATAAAAACAGAAAACGAAGAAATACAAGGAGCCCTACATAGTATCCAGATAGTACGCAAGATGAAATCAATCCAGAACATGACAGCAATCGAGCAAGATACCATCAAAAACAGAAACCTGATATCAGAAATGGATATGGTCACTCTCGGGAGGGCTGTCTTTCTCATCAATATGTGTACTCGTGGCACTGTCATAAATATTCCTGGGGAAATACTCAATAATAAAAAAAGTTCGCAGTCCAAGTAAGCTAGAGGACACAAAAGTGGCATACACCGACCTACTAAGAAAAGCTGGTGTAATATTAAAAGTCGAGGATGACTTTTCCCTACCCCAGGGAGGAGTTACAGTCTCATAATTGCCAACTTAGATAAACGATTCAATCACTTTCTCATGGAAAGCGCTGATCGTTCAAAATACTTTATTCAACCATATTCAAAGATAAACGCTTCAATCACATTCTCACGGAAAATGCTGATCATTCAAAATATTATATTCAATGGAATGCAATCAACCGCACATCAACGTGATCGAGGAGTCATATATCGTTCAACATCATACGATGTAAAATGCTGAGTGGTTGAATCTGTAACTTTAGTTTTAAGAAAACCAAAATAGAATAGTTAGTTGTAAATTAGACTTTAAGCAAATAACATGTAATAAAAATTGAACGTAAATTAAATAAAATTGTTTTTTTTAAATTTACATGAAGTCACGACTCATAATTATATATTTACGTCAATACGAACTTTTCTAAAACGGAGAAGGTGTTCTGGTACTAATGTAACATCTTGTTATAATAGCGGGAGTAGCATCGAGTCTCAAACCTAAAGACATAAAAACATCCATATCGCACATCATTCATATGGAATATAACACATACATAATTTATGATTAAGCGCAACACAAAATTTAGCGCAACACAAAATCATACTCTACATATTATATATGTAGGTTACAACAACATAAAATATGCATAACATATAGAATGTAATATGACACACAAATATAAAATATGAAAATATGCGAATCCCACATATTATATTTAGGTTAAAAATATGACGCAACGAAAACGTCACACGAATGAGATATCGAAAGATCGAACTAAATTTGAGAACCATCTAGGTTTGAACCCAGGTTCTCAAGCACGCAAAGCCCATACTCTACCATCTCGGCTATCTTACTTGTGCATATGACAAATAAAATATATCACAAAACCAATAACTGATCAATTGATCATGTTATGCCAAAAAGTAGCATTTAAGAGTAACAAAACTCAGTAGATGACACTAATGTAAATATGTAATAAAAAACGCATACATTAAGGCGTAACAAAACAATTACCATAATTAGCCAAGACACAATTATAAATCAATATAATACAATTAAATTTAAGATAAAGATTTGTAAATTCATATCACACCGATGAAATTTAAGATTGTTATGAATCATATTAACCCATTAAGATAACTAAATGTTATAGAGTATAGTTAAGATGTCAAAATTATAGATATAAGATTAAGATTTCAAAACAAAACCATACAAGATTTTCATATACGAGTATACATTTCCGCGTTCTGTTACATATTACCGTATTTCATAATAAAACATATATTTCGTAACACACTTCCGCATAGGCAAATTTCCGTATTTTAAGCAACACTGTAAAATTTCCGTATTTTGACAAACAAAATACTACTTACCTTAAGATTTATAATTTTGTATATGCACATAATTATACGATAAACATGATGGGTATTTCCTGAAAATACCCATTATATAAGTTAAGAATTTAAGTAAATGAGAAGTCAGTTCTTTTAAGTCATTACTAGGTAATAAGTAATATCATAGTGAAACCAATATCTAGTGTAATATAAGTGAAAATTTATAACGAAATAAATCCGAAATTTAAATCAAATTTTATCTATTTATTAATATAGAAATCATAACTCCAAATAAGTATAAAATTTAATTTATCATTCATAATTTTATATATACATCAACTATAAGATATAACAATGTACGAGTAATACTTTTACTTTCGAAAATTTTGTATTTGGGGTTTGTAGGGGAGATCATGACGAATTAAAATTAAATAAAAAAATTGAACTTTCTCAAACAAGTGCAGATGCAAGATCACCATTCAGATTTTAAACAAGCTTATTCAATTATCAGTGAAATAAGACTAAGTTGTTTGCTCTCCGATAAGTACTTTGGAAATTACAGTGTAATATCTATGTATACTTTTTCCTCCATTTTAACCAACTTGTATCTATAAGGATATAAAAGCTCATCTCTTTTGTAAATTAGCAACGCCTGTGTCTATATTTAGAATCGTAATCGTGGGTCTCTATGAGATTACGTACTATGAAAAAGTAACATTTAAACATCGATTAGTATTTTTTATAAATCAGGCCAATTCTTGAATTTGCAGATAATATCATGCTCCTTGAACCAATAAGATTTGATTCAGGAATGCACAGTATAGTAAACCAAAATTCTTACCAAAACTCAGGGGCATGGCCACGGCAAATTTCGGAATCAGCGACCAAAATCGTATTTTTGATCTAAACAGCATCTTTCATAGTGGCACACTGGGTTTCGAGCTAGACATCTCTATTGTCTTAAGAATTTTATCTCATTTTGAAAGGAAAGTCATTCGTTCCATCTTTGGTTCAATCAATTATAAGTAGCGCCAAACGAATATTGTATTCGCATGTACCACGAGATAAAGCAACATCTGGGAAGCTATATTATCGGATTCAATACAAATTAGAAGGCTGGGCCCCGTTGCATGGTCCCCAAAACAATGCTTGATAAATAAAGTGTTTTAACAATAACCAGCCGGTGTATGTATAGTAGAGGAAGCCCCGACTATATGCTTGCGTGAGGAAATTAAACAAGACCTACGTATGAAAATAGTAAGATTTGCTTCTTAGTAGTGTTGCATTTATTATGTAGTGTACAATAATTCGTTTAACTATGAACATTTTGATTTTGGTGAGAGTATTCGACATAACGGTCACGACATTTTCATCTTTCAACACCTGTCATGACAGAATTTTTTTTTTCGGGGAGACATCTATTTCGAATAAAATTTTGACCAACTCCACATACACACATTCAAGTTAAATGACATTTGGAATTAAAAATTCACGGCATAGCAAACATAAGTGGAAAACGATACAAACTCCACAGTCAATTTCTCAATCGAGATTACTGTAGCCACCTGAACTAAACATCTCCAATATCGACATATTTTGTATTTTGTATATTTTGTATCGACATATTTGTCGAGTTATGAGCAATGATTTTGATTTGTGGCACTAACAGTGAACACCTGTGTCAAAAATTAGGGCACATTTTATGTAGCATCATAATCAAATAAATTAAAACCTGGACGCATGTTTGAAGATAATTTGGACTGGATAAAGTTAGACCAATTCGTAAAGTGCTTACCCACAAAAATACAGTATTTTAATTTTGACAATAACCACATCATGTTTAACATGCCGGTTCTTGTTCGTTCACCGCAGTCAAGCGACATTGGGTATAGTTAGTACTTAGATGGGTGACGCTTTAACATCACACCACAAGAGGCTACGACTGTAAATCATAGCAACAATTATTTACTCTTGTGGAAAGTATCAAAAATGTGTTTAAAAGAATTTTAAACATATGGAGTGTCAAAAAGTATTCTGTTTTTTCCATTTCTTAAAAAATATTCTGAGATAAAGTGATTAGTTTTCCGTCCTTTCTGTTGAAGGAATGAAAAACACTGTAGAAATAATCTAAGAAGTCTACTCGTATATTAGAGAAATACCAAACAAAGTGCAGCAGGAAATTCAGTACATTTTGTTGCTAGAATTTTTGAAAGTGCTAGAATTAGTGATAAAAATATTGAAAAAGGGCTAAATTGTCTTTTAGGGAAAAATTACTTTTTATGGTGCTAAAATAACTTTAGGAGTGCTAAATCTAGCCTATGGCTAAGGTGGCAACGCTGCTCGGGACCTCTTTCACTCGTATATTTATTCTTTCATTTTGTTATCAAGAGCAGTGTTTCTTAACGAGGGCCATACGGTCCCCCTAGGAAGGCATAACATATATCTGAGGAGCCATATACTAAATTACCATGAAAATTTTGCCATGCAAATTTTATTAATTACTAACATAAATATAAAAATAAGATGTATAGAAAATGGGATACACTGATCTACAGATCTAGAGAGCAATCTTAAAATTATTTTTAAGGTCGTATTGTTCGGTATTTTTGAGACCAAAATAAACCAATTAAAATTTGTTTAAGTAAAAGGATGATTGTGAAATACACACCAAAAACAATACCAAAAATGTACACTGTTAAATTTAAAAACATTCCAATTGGATTTGTTTTGTAGTGAAATTGAAACATTTATAGATAATCTTTAACATTTATACTAGGGATGTCCCTGAAGCCCTAGTAGTGTCGCTGTAAAAATCAAATACTTTTCTAACAATTTTAGATAAACACGAGAAAATTGTGATCCAATTTACTAAATTTTTTTTAATTCTTAAAAAGGTTATTTTAGACACTGTTTCTTCTTTTATATCTCAGAATCTGTAAATGTTCACAGGCTCTCACATATATGGCTGAATAGCTAAATAATGGTGAATAAGATTTAGGTCTGATGATTTTTAATTTGTCCAGCGTATTTTAAAAAATAGCGGTTTTTGATTTCTATTTTCAAATGTTTCTGTTACATCTCCTTGAGATGTACATATTTTTAATATGTATTTTAGGATAGCATATCCAAAGTTCTAACATTGAAATGAACATGATTAATTTATAAAAATATTTACAGGCTACTTAGGAGTTCAATGAATTTAAATGAACTTCCAAACATTATTTCAACGACCCTATAGAGAGTTCACGGTCACCTACATGGTCAGATAGATCAGTCAAAACCCTATGAGGGTAATGAACGGGATATAATTATGATGATTTTTAACTAGTCCAGAGACATTTTTACGTTTACGGTTATATCGCTCATCCCAGAAATGTTTACAGGATCTCTTTCATATATTCGAATAGGTCAGAAAATATTCTATCAATATTGTGAAAATCTGACACGAATGATGATTTTCATCATGTTTTCCAAAACTTCAGCTTCTCCAATTTTACACTCTATTGGAAATTTTGGTATTTTCGTCGGACGGACTATTTTCGGACGTAGAAATGCAATTTACTGAGAAACCCACATGCAATACAAAAAGGAATTCAGGAATGGGAATAATTTTGCAAACATATAAACTAATAGTGTGGGATGAAAGCACAATAGATTTAAGAGGATTTAAGAGGAATAGAGAGCCATTCAGAGGTGCATTCATTTTTCTGGCTGGTGATTTTCATTAGACTCGACCAGTTATACCACATTCCGCACCAGCCGATGAACTAATCGCATGTCTCAAATTATCAGTTCTTTGACAAAATGCTTTGAAATATCGACTCGCCACGACTGTACAATGGCACCAGACTTGCAGTTAAACAATTGATGAATAACGTTAGCGAGGCTAAAATATTCAATGGCAAATTTAAAGGAGAAAATGTCTTATTACCGCGAATACCAATGATACCAACCGATATGCCATTCGAATTTAATAGATTTCAATTACCGGTGCGACCGGAATTTGCAATATCCATTAATAAAGCACAAAGATAGCCGTTTTATTGTAGATTGAATCTACAAAATTCCTGCTTCTCACATGATCAGCTACACGTGGCGTGTTCACGCGTACGGAAACCCGCCAACTTATTTCAAATAGCAAAACCAAAAACACAATATATCGGGTTCGTACCTTATCTGGGAATGTCAATTGGGTAAAAATCCTATTGGAGCAAAGTTGTAAAATTTGAAAAACATGATGAAAATCATCATTCGTGTACCATTTTCACAATATTGATAGAACATTTTCTGACCTGATCGAATATATGAAAGAGATCCCTTGATCATTTCTGGGATGGGCGATATAACCGTAAACGTAAACATGTCTCTGGACTAATTAAAAGTCGGCATAATTATATCCCGTTCAATACCCTCATAGGGTTTTGACTGATCTATCTGACCATGTAGATGAGACCCCGCATGCACATCTCTAGGATCGGTGAAATAAAATTTGAAATTTTATTCAAATTCATGAAATTTCTAAGTCGTTTAGGTCCAGTAAATATCATCACAACTGAACTCTGTTCGGAGCTATCGAAACTCGAATCTTTGAACTATCCAAAAGTATAAACGCGGCCCTGTGAACATCCATAGGATTTTCGTTATTTGATTATTTTTACAATAAATCGGGTTCGTAGCTTATTTGGGAATGTCAATTGGGTAAAAATCCTATTGGAGAAAATACCAAAATTTTCAATTGAGAGTAAAATTGAAAATGAAGAAGTTGTAAATTTTGGAAAACATGATGAAAATCATCATTCGTGTTTCGTTTTCACAATATTCATAGAAATAGGTGACCTTAAGGTTTACCTTAACATGCGTTTATGTTATTAATTATATGGAACTTAATTTCGCTGATCTTATGAATTTACTATGCATATGAGCGCCGGAAATCATGGAAATGCAAGTCGTCAAATTATATTTATCGTAGACGGGTGATTAACATATTCGCCCAATTATTGTTATTATAATTAAACATATGTATCGTCAAGGCTATGCTCGTGTATCTGAACCAGTTTAAATGTTAATGGTTATCTAAAAATGCTTAAATTTTACTAGAAAACAAATCCAATTGGAGTATTTTTGAATTTAACAGTGTACATTTTTGGAATTAGTTTTGGTATGTATTTCACAATCATAGTAAACGGGGGTTTAGTAAATGCTAGCAAACTACTACTACAACAACATTCATCAATATTTTACACATCTCACACGTCTTCATTAAAAACTTACAAAATACAGTTAACACAAGAATTAAAGCCAAATGGCCACGTATTACATCGGCAATTCGTTAAACAAAACAACAAAAATAAAATGAGAATTTTTTCAAGCAACAAACAAAACTGCTGCATTTGGGCTGAAGAAACTCCTATAGAGTTTTTTGAAAAGACAATGAAATTTTTTGGTTTCATTGTCTTTTCAAAAAACTCTACTAGTTACTGAATGGTATGGATTTTGGTGTGGTGGCGTATTTGGTTCATATTTTCTCGAAAATCAAAATGACAATGCAATTACTGTGAATGGAGCTCGATATCGAGAGATGATTTGAAACTTTTTGCGTGGTCTATTTGATGATATTGATGTGCAGAATATGTAGTTTCAACAGGACGGTGCAACATGCCACACATCAACGGAATTACTCGATCTTTTGAAAGAGAAGAGTATAATAATCGAATAATTTCTCGAAGAACAGACGTAAATTGGCCACCAAAATCATGCGATTTTCTTGAAGATTAAAGTTCATGCGGATTTTCCTCAAACTGTTCAACCCGTCAAAGACAGCATGACCGAGCAAATATCACTAATAGACCCATCATTATGCGAAAAAGTTATTTGAAATTTTGGTAAAAGATTGACAGCCGGCCGAGCTAGCAGAAGACGTCACTTCAACGACATTATTTTTCATTATTAACTGGAACTAATGCACTTTAGTTTCCAATAAAAATAAATAAAGATTCCATACAATTTACGTTTTATTTAAAATTTAAACATATACCTCAAATTTGAACACCCTTTAAAAGACAAGCCTTAAAAATTTCGATTGTTTAAAATAGTACATCAAGAATAGCATGTACAGAACTTTCGTAGATATGGCAATATATAGACATCCCGTACTGTGACCGAGGTTGCACTTAAAACCTTACTTTTTGCATATTACAGTAGAAATCAATCGCAAATTTAATCGATTAAAAAAATCAATAAAATATAAATCCAAATAAAACCGTAGCAGGCCTTTGAATATACTGGGTGATCAGAAAACAAAACTAAATACGAGTAAATAATTTTTCTTTATGATTCACTTTGGAACCAAAATAGCAGCCTTTGCTTTCCCCAATTTCTCCTAAAAAAATTTATTTTAAGTTGTTTTTGTCGATGACATGTGTGCTTGGTCCCTATCTGAAGAATCGATAAATCGATATAAGCCACATTGTGGCAAAAGTGATCTAGCCCTCTCTGTCGAGATAAGGGTAGTTGTTCTGGGTCTCGGACTATAATTTGATTAGACTGTCAGTGTCAGGGAAGAATGAATGGATCGTCTTAGTAACTTCAGCTCGATGTAAACTAATATCCGACTATCACCCAAAATAACACTAAATTTCTTATAGGAAAGAGGTAGCTACCTTAAATCCAACTGATATTGTTTATCCTTAGGCGTGTTTGATTTGTATGATAAATATTTTCTAGCACAAAAATAGATTTCTTTCAATTTGCATCCGAATATTGTGATAATTTTTGTTTTGATAAAATTTCACCGCAACTCAGTTTTAATTTTAATTTTTACCAAAATACAATAATATTGTTGAATACTATACATTCTCGTCGCAGTCGTCGGCACATCACTGGTGCAATAATTTTTCTATCTGTCAAAACCGAAATTTTGGTTTTCGAATTCCGAATTTGAACCGCCTATGTACATTTTGATCATTGGTCTAGTTACAACTCTTTATATAATAGAAAACTATTACGAACATTTTCATGTACTAGATAGTTGAATATAATTTTCTTTCATAAAGTAAAATAAAGTATACTTTCTAAACAAAATTATATTGAACTTTGAAATTACATAGCTTTTTTTACTGATGTATTGTGTTTTCATTGTACAAAAAGCAGTTGTGTTTTATGATTTTCCACTTTGCTGTATTTATTTATTTTTCCCGTTTTTTTGGGAAATTTCATTTTGGAAATTGATTGGTTTAGGTCATAAAGAATTCTATCAATAACAAAAATCAGTTTGTTGTTTTGTTGGTTTATTATTATAATAAAAATGTACAATAATAATTTTATTATGGGTAGAGCATTGTACAGATATTTGTATGTTTTATTTACCATCAGAATGGCAGATCAAAAATTTAATCATTTCGCCAACGCAACGTACATAAACAATCAAAATCCACTTTCTTTCCTCAAGTTGTTTTGTATCGGTAAAATGGAAATGGGATTTTATGACAACAAATAAAATGTTATACCTAAATAAACAGTTATGTAGGCTTGAGTGGCGTACCAATAGATAAGTAATGGCATAAGGTACAACAATTTTTACAAATTAAATAATGCTCTTGGATTGAAAGTATCAAAATTTGCTTAATACGATACTTAAAAATACACTTTTGCGGCAACCATTAAAAAAATTTAATTAATTGTAATTTCTGAACCCCTTTTCAAATTGAAACAGAACCATAATTAACACGTACGCTTTTTTGGATAGATGGCTCTAAAACGGAAAACTTTTAAGCCGCTTTATCGCTTTGAAGGGTCGGTGGACGACGAAGTCCTTAATTTATATTTGCATCCTCGCGGTGTTCACTAGGTAACTCTAAATGAATCAGGCGGTCATGTGGGGGTGTTAATAAAGGGGAAACAATAGGAAAACCCAAATCAACGTCTATTCTTCGGGCAAAGGGCGCTTGAAGCGGGTGTTGTGTATCTACTTTGTATGAAACACACTTTACTTTATAATCTATTTATTATTAAAGTGGTTTATTATCTAAAATCTCCTGTATACAGAATATGAGTGCTTTAAACCTACCACCGGTCAAATTAGCCCGCCTCAATGAAATCCATGCCAAAATTGTAACTTTGGATTTAGCTATGATATCGGAATAGCTCTTGAACCAGAATTAATTACAAATGACTTACATTGAATTACTTTTTTCAAGAACACCACTATAACCCTAAACGGTTATTTAAAATAAAACCGCCAATTTAACCGTATTAAATAATTTATTACCCAACAATTTCAGTTTGTTTTGTGTCAAATTTTTCACTATAAGTCTTGTCGAGGATAGGTCAATCTTATTCAGGTGGGCAATAAATAATTTGTATGTCAGGTTACGCGGAATTTGCTCCAAACGATAAAGGCTTCATATATATATTGGGAACACATATTGGCTCTGACTATTATAATTTTTTATACTGACAGCTGATTTCCATTGTTTCAGACAGGTTAGACATCTGCCGTTAACATTCAATTTGTATTGCTTTGTGTTTCATACAAAACGCGTTTTCTTACGGTCTTGAATTTGTCGGATTTTGTGATCGGATTTGCGGGAAGAGTTTTTTAATTTAATGGGGAAAAAGTACAGCTGAAGCATATCGAGTGCTTGTGGAAGTTTACGGTGACAATGGTATAATCGATAAATTATGTAGAGGATGGTTTCGACGCTTCAAAAATGATGATTTCAGTGTTGAAAATAAGCCTCGCTTGGGACAGTCAAAAAGAAACGTAGACGATGAGTTAGAGGCATTGCTCGATGAAAATCCAAACGGAAGAGGAGCTTGTCGGTACATTGGGAGTGACCCAACAAATAGTTTCCGTACGATTGAAATCTATGGGTGATATTCAAAAGCAAAGCAATGAATCTCTTATTGATTGAAATCCAGAGGCATGACAAAGTTATTCTTCTGCATGACAACACCGTGTTCTCCGGACATTGCTACTTCTGATTACTGGTTATTCCAAAGAAGAAGAAGAAATTGAAAATTGGGTTCAAACTTGGATCGCCTCAAAAGGCGAGACTTTTTTCCGAGATGGGATTCGAAAATTGCCTGAGAGGTGGGAAAAAGTCGTAAGCTGTGATGGAAAATATATTACTTAATCTGTTCATTCATTTTATTGTAAAATGAATGCACATTTTTAAAATTACAAAACGGACCGAATTAATTTGTACTCCCAATAATTTAAAGGTCGATTTCATTCAACCTTTAATAATTTGTTACACAAAACCACCACCAGATATTGGCCCAAATGTTACTTCAGGTATTCAGTTGTGTAATAAATTACTTTCTGTCAGGTTAAATACAGTTGGTTTCAGTCAGGCCTGACTTGCTTTGAGCATCAATGCTCGGTTTAATTGCATCCATTGTATTTGATATCATTCTCCGCAGTAATGGTTTGATCCCAACAGATGCACATCATTAGCTTCTTGCCATGAATATTCGGTTTGACGGTTGAAGTTGATGCATGACCGGGCTTATCTCAACCTGCGCTTTGGGTTGTCGTAGTGGATCCACTTTTCGTCCCCCGTCACGATTCAATGTAAAAACACTTCCTTGGAATAGTTGTTCGCACGTGAAAAAAGGCGTTCGACGTCTCTTGACTTGAGTTCATACAAATACCAATTTCCTTGTTTTTGCACAATGGAATATGTTCCCCATATACTTCACACATCAATCGATGTACATCAGCTGCAATTTTCTTCAAATTAAAACAAAAACTCAGCGCTTCCCGTAAATTGTGTTTTGTTGGCACAAAGGTTGACATGGTTGGAACACCAATAGAGGGAAATTATGACGTTTTACCATGAATATAGCTACAGGGTGGCCCGATGCAATTTAATTCTAGTTGCGCCATCTTTTGTAGATCCCTCAAAACCTGTTTGTTCCCTATCTGGGGTTTTTATGCTTTTTGTAAACCTTGTAACGTAATTTGATTATGCGGACAGCGGTGATTTAAATGATGATGCTGCTTAAGTACTCGCCGTTGGGTCACCTAACATTCTAAATCTTGGTGCATTTATTAGTTTTCTAAGACTTTAGTAGAATTTCTGAGAAGCTTCTTCTGAATAGGTAACTTGGATTTTAAAATTCTGCTTTGCCATATTCGCGTTGGTCAACATTCAAACTTAGTTACAGGACTATTACGATATTCTAATAAAGGCAAGTATATATCTGTGTTTACCTCCCTGGATTTGTTTGAGCATATTTTTCACTATATGAACAGCTTTTCAGCGAGTCTATCAGAAATATTGCAATTGAACGGTTGATTGTCATAAATTATATATTTGATATTACAAACCGAGGAATGATTTTCTTTAAACCTTTTTTCGCACTAAGAGCCATTTGGTCAGGAATTGAAAATATTTCCAAATATTTTGACAAGTAATCCATAAGACCGAAATATGGTTGACCTGATGGTCTGGTTGGTATGGTTTTCAAATCTGTTTTCAGGTAAAGGATGTGGCCGTAACAAATGATTTTGGTTGGCTAGTAATAATTTTTCGTAGATCCCACATTTATTGGCCATTTGCCCAATATCCAGATTCAAATGTGGCCAATACAAAATAAATTTTATGCGTTCCTTTGTTTTCGTCATCCCAAAAAGAAAATTATGTAAGAGATCACGCGTGAACATAACCCGTCCTTATAGTAAATTTCGTCTTTAAGAATCCACAACCGCCTTATGTCGTCAGACATTTTGTTTCAATGCAGTGACCTTTGACTTTTTCATCTATTTCTCTATCTGGGCGTAGTTAAATTCTACCTCAGCAAAGCTTATTGTACAACACCCCAAACCATATTACGAGACATCTGTTTGAATAGTTACTTGCAATTGAGGATTCAAAATTTTGTAGCTGTGTTGCTTGTAAAATTTAATGTTTTAATCAAGACAAAAACTGGGAGCTTTTGTCCACAAGAAAACGATATAAAGGGTGTTTTTTTAAGAGGTTGCCGATTTTTTTTTTGAATAAAACACATATAAAATTATGAAATGACCAAAATTTTTTTTTATTTGGTAGATAATTTTTTGGCATTTAACATTTAAACACAATTTCTGGCATATGGCTACCACGACTATTTTTCACAAATGTCATTCTGGAGGTCCAATTTTCCAGCACTTTTTCAAGCATTTGAGGGTGTATGTCAGCAATGACACGTTGAATATTGGTTTCCAAAGCGTCAATCGATTGAGGTTTATCCACATAAACCAATGACTTCACGTATCCCCACAAAAAGTAATCGAGTGGCGTCAAATCGCACGAACGCGGAGGCCAATTCACCGGACCATTTCTCGAAATAATGTTGTCGTTGAAAGTTTCTTTCAATAAGTCGATTGTTTCACGTGCTGTATGGCAAGTGGCACCATCTTGTTGAAACCACATTTCATTCATATCCATATCTTCAAGATTTGACAACAAAAACTCATTTAACATGGTTCTGTATCGATTTCCATTCACGGTAACGCGTCGTCCTTCCTCATTTTTAAAGAAATATGGACCGATGATCCCACCAGCCCATAGACCGCACCAAACAGTACATTTATCAGGCTGCATTGGTAATTCTAGAACGGCGTGTGGATTATCTTTGCTCCAAATGCGACAATTTTGTTTGTTGACGTATCCATTTAACCAAAAATGCGCCTCATCACTGAAGAGAATTTTACGGTAAAAAAATGGATCTTCGTTCAATTGATTTAACGACCAATCACTGAATTCACGGCGCAAACGATGGTCGTGTGGCTTTAATTCTTGCACCAATTGAATTTTGTATGGCACCAAACCCAAATCTTTACGTAAAATTTTCCATAAAGTCGATGGACAAAGTCCAATTTGCTGAGCACGACGACGAATCGATAAATTGTCGTTTTCTTCGACACTGGCCTCAACGACAGCAATATTTTCTTCTGTACGAACTCTTCTCATTCTTGTCGGTGGCTTGGCATCCAAAAGAGTGAATGTAGACCGAAATTTGGTAATTACGTTCTTTATGGTGGTCTCTGACGGACGATTATGTGCACCATAAAATTCACGAAGTGCTCTATAAACATTTTTAATTGAACACTGATTTTGAAAATAATTTTCCACGATTTGAAAACGTTGTTCTGGAGTTAACCTATTCATAATGATTTGCCAAACAATACTGAGTAGAAATGCCACTTTGAGCTGTCAAAACAACTGTCATAAAATAAAACGACATCTATCGGAAAAACAAACCTCCTAAAAAAACACCCGTTATTTTCTCATTAATTACAGAAGTGGAGTATTCAACTCTAAATATTGGAGAATAAAGTCCCGTAAATAATTCAATGTACTCATAATTTTCTCGAGTTCCTTTCGATTTACCCGATCTCTAATGTTTTGAATCTCCTGAATTCGTTCAGGATCTGATTCCATACCATCCTTTGAAAAGGTGTGACCAATATATCTAACCATTTCAACTCAATATATAAGTATTTTCGGGCTGAATTAGATTTTGGTTTCACGTGCTCTCTGAATGACAGCTGCAACAGGTGTATAATGAATGTGGTTAGGAGCTTTGAGGGTTTATCTAGCTGTACCTGTCAAAAGCCATATTTGAGACCAGCAATTGCAAGTAAGTTCATATTACTCATAAGACCCAACTCCTCGAGAATAGAAATGTTTAGAGTTAAGGCAAATCCGTTAATTACCAAATTATGGAAAATGGTTTACGACGTGGTGGTTTGAAAATGGAAACAATATTCTCGTTACGCGTCAGAGAGCATTTTTTATGAACTGTACATACTTCTGAGAAAACATCGATAATTCTCTTAATGAATGCGATTTGATTGATCACTGTGTTCCTGATCCCGAATACTTGAGATTCTATTGATCAGATTGAATTTCTCACAATGATTTGGCCGTAATATATGTAGATTTTGTGACCCCATTTACCACAATTGCAAACTCTAAAGGAATACTTTGGTCCAGGGTCGATACACGCAATGAAACATTGTCACTACAAAATTAAGCCATATCATCATCCGCATGCTGTAAAACTTGACAGTCTAAGGAGAAGTTGAGTTCCTGAATTGATTAGCTGTATGCGGACCTAAATGGTCTTTTTCCTCCAGAACATCACTTAATTTGATCAATTTGGCCTGGTAACGATCAGTTGTAACAGTTTGACCAGACACCAGAAGCTCGTAGTAAATGACTCCTTTCTAATACCACAAGACACACAGTAACACTTTCGGGGCATGCATTTTGATTTTTTCAACTAATGTTAATGGCTGGCCTGGATCAACCCATGGTTTTCTGCGTTTAGGATTATCGTACAAAAACCCACATTTCATCACCCGTAATGATTTTGTTCAAAAAATTCTGTCTTTTGTACCAAGAAATAAAATGCATGCAGATGTTAACTCTTCGGTTTTTGTTTTGTTCCGTCAGCTTATAAGGAACCCATATTTTCCTTCGTTCGGTATTTACTTGGTGAGTAACTCCTAACTGTTGTGCAACAACTTTTTGAGTTTGACGCGGATTTTTATCCAGTAAAACTTTAAGTTCTTCGTTTTTAAATTGTTTTACTGCACTTGGAGGTGAATCGTCTTCAAGACTAAAGTTGCCATCACGAAATCTTGCAAACCACTTTTTTACTGTACTAACTCATTTAGTTTGGGCAAAAAGCGTTCAAAAAGGCGATTTGAATGCGATCAAGTATATTATAATGCAATCAACTACAGAGCCGAGCTTCTATTTCTACATCTAATATATCTCTTCTAAATAGACTACAGCCCAAACCAAACAAATATAGGCAGTTAGGCGATGGTTTACTATCCTGATTGAGCGGTAGCTCAGAAACTAATTGATTTTGACTGATTCAGGATTACTTGAAAAGCCGGCTATTATTTTACCGTAGTTTCCGCAATGTTGAAAGCTAAAACCGGACTATAATTGGTTTAATATTGGAACTATACTATAGTTATTTCAGTTTATTAATGTGCCATCTATATTCCTTATTCAAGATTACAAAGGATATTATTGTCATATTTATCCACTGCCGAATCTCAGATTTCAATTGGCCTAATTGGCGAAAAATAGAGACAAGGTACAATGTGGGGCTCCAAACCTCATCTTTTTTCAATAAAATTTTTACAGGAGTAAAGCACTAATGAAGCTTTCTTTACTCTTTCTAATATGTTAGGGGCCCAGCTTGTGTGCCATCCAAAATTAAACCCAAATACTTCGTTTTATCAGTGAAGCTCAACCCACTCCCATGTCAGCTAGGAATCGATCTCAGAAAGTTTGTATTTCCTGGAGACCATCTCAGTTTTGTCTGGATTCACATTTAAACCGCAACTGTTAGACGAATTGGAGAGAATGCATTGCGCACTCTGCATGCGTCCTTCTATGGAGCCACCTCCAAAGCAAAAGCCGCGCCCTTCCAGTTTATGATCAAGTTCCAAAGAAGATGTGATAATACGCCACCGTGCGGTGTTCCTCTACTCACAAATGTTCTACTGGAGAACTCACTCAGATCGATTGGCAGGACCCCGCTTTTAAGCATTTGTATTATACAGCCCCTGAGTGACTCGTCCACGCACACGACGAGAGTGCTGCATTATCGCCTCTAATCTGACTATGTTAAAAGCTCCCTCTATATCTAGAAAATTTATCATGGAGGATTCCTTATGTTCAAACGATTTCTCAATAGGAGCAATAAGGGAGTGGGTATAGCAGTCTCCACAGATTTCTTAGGCTGTTTGGCTAAATCGAACTCCTAATGTGAGCTTCTATTTCTCATTCTAAAATTTTTGTTTGGAGAAGACTAGGAGAAGACTAAACTTATAGGTTTAAGGTCTTCCGGACTGCAATAAACGATTTTTTCCGCCTTAAATATAAATATTAATTTACTTCAGTCCGTTTACTAGAAATTGGGAAAACTAGGCTGCCTAGAAGATACCTGCATCAAGTCCTGCCATCTTTTAAGAGTTAAAGCTATTCATAGCTCGCAAGGTTTTTCTTCAGCTTATAATCTGGTTTAAAATGCCCACGATTCTGTTGTTCATGACTCCCATTTTTTTGTTTTTGAGCCTCTTTCAAATAGAGCTTTCAAATATAACAGGTGGGTTATCTAGTAAGCAGATATCAGCCTGAATTGTTGATCTTCTCAATGCTTGTTGTGATTACTATAACCTGCAAGAATGCAAGAACGAATTTTATCTAATTCCTCCGCGTATAGCATTTTATATTAATGAGTCTCAAGTCCAAGAACTCAGAGACCAATTTACAAAGTAATCCCATCGAAGTGGATATTTTCATGCCTGTAATGTATTCCGGGACCCTTAACAGTATCAGCATTCTCAAAATGTTGTAACAGAATTCTATTTAATTCTGTTACTAACATATCCCAATAGTGCTAATTTCCTAAGAGCATGACCTCGAAGATAATATCTTCAACTAAAAACCCACACCGTTCCTCTATACCAGAATAAGCTGCAGGAACCAATGCCGCATGGGGTACCAGGCAGATAATTGCAATTCTATGGAACTGGGTTGGCTTTACCGGTAGCTAAAGTTTAACCCGTTTCAAGTGGCGCCCAAAGTTGGAGAACAACAACTGTTCCACAATTAATTAAAATATTTATGTAGGCACCACTTTTTCAAGTGGCACCCAAAATTCGGCAATAGCCCAACCGCTCAACATTTAAATTCAGTAATCTAAATTTTTTGTGAGAAAACAAAAGTTTGAATTCTATTTAACAATTTCAGGTAAGCAACAAAATAATTTTTTTGTAGTGTAAAAAACGATTTAAGTGATAAACAGTGTAATGAATGCTTAGTGAGTATGGCTGCGGTCCTTCCTTTTCGGTGTGCCTGACCTAATACACACACAGATGAATTTCTTAAATTGTCGTTTTCCTGTACCGGATCTCCGAATATTCAGTTCGCCTGTGGCAAATCCCAAACTGCACTCCGGGGGTGAACTGGTATTTGTGGTGGTATATATGAAACTCGGCGACCCATTCTTTTTACAACGGCTCACTCTATGCACCAACAAAAATGTTATGCGATTTTCGTGTACCTTGTACAACGTACAATTTTGCAATTCTACACTGGCAAGGATGAGTGATGCAATCCCTGAAGTAATGAGCATATCCCTTTTTTGTCACGCGACGATCTTGGGTGGTATAAAGGGCTGATCATTCTTGGAATTTTAAATTTGAACCCTTAACAATCCTCCATTTATTGGTAACAATTTAGCTTCTGGCTAGCATTTACCTCAGGTTAAGTTTTGTCATTTTTAAAATTAGATACAAATGGAATGTTCTATTTATTACTCATATTTAAGATTTCGCGTACCCCCGTACCCCCCCCCCCCCCCCCCGCGCCCCCAATCCTTCGGATTTGCCAGTCTACTCGTGAATGGAATAGTTGCATCTTGAGTACAACTTGAGCGGTTGGTCATACTTAGGCGTCTACAAGTGAATATGCATCGAATACAATGATGACTGTGAGGTATGAGGACAAGAGGATTGTTTCAGTCAACTAGGTAGATTAACGGAATACCAAATGGCTTTATCAAGGCAAGGTGTCTCACTTGCGAGAAATCGAAGTAAGTAGTGACCCAAGTTGTTTGACCCAAGTAGTGGATATTTGGACCGTCACCTCGTAGCGAGGGTGGAATTTTCAGTGGTTGCTTTTGTTTTATTTAAATTTAAAATGTTTTTTTAATTTAGTTTAGTTTTTTTAGGATAAGAAATTTATTTAAGTAATAATCGAGCAGGAACTATTGTATACAGACGAACTCATGGTAGAATGTGACATAAGGTGAGTTTACTATGAGGCTCGTCGGCAAGCGGTAATGGTTCTGGAAGATGCCCTTAATCGGGAGCTAAGAGACTCTCTTTGTGCCCCGCTATTTGCACATAGGGCAGCCCAATAATGTCCACTTTACGAGGCGATAGTGTGCTTCAAGAAGGTAGAGTACATTCAAAAATTTCAGAACTCGGATATGGGGTGGTTTAACTGTAGACGTGCTGAAACCAGTTTTTACACCAAACTAATTCATGTTTTAAGTCGAATCGAACGTGTTATAATTCTGTAATATTCAACGATATAATTTTGGAGATGAGACAAAAATGGAATAAACTAAGGGAATTGGGTGGTCTATAATATGGCACGATATAACACTGCGAGAAGTTGGCACGTTAAACGAACTCAAGCTATTGCGAACATTGATCCAGGTGCAATGTCTGTCAAATAAATCAGTAGTGATTTCACCATCAGCACCACGAACATCTCAGTTAAAGGATTCATATAGTTTGGTTAAAAAAACATCATATAGTGATCTATAGTGATCTCAGAGACGCTCGCAAGAATTACATAATAATCAGGTAGTTTAATAAATAAATAATAAACCATCGCGACAGGAATCACGAATAACACTACGATCAACGTTAAATTCAAATGGCGCATGTGGTTCTAGTGACATAACATCAAGTATATCACCGTCAACATGTACCTTAGAAGGAGTTAATAATCTTTCGGGTGGTGTAGGTCACCAGGTTGATGAACGAAGAAATCTAGCTCAGGTTTCTGATAGACAAGCATTGCCATTTGTCGAAACGATGCCACAAGTTACCTTAGCTCTAAAATCACCGCAAGAAATTAGTTGTGATTCTGAAGTAGATCTCATTTGTGCAAATCAAGAGTTGGATTTGAGTTGTAGTAAGAGGCTCGCAGACAGTAGTTTGTGCTCTGGTAGGCCACTATCTATAACTAACATACCAGGTCTAGTATCGCCATCCAGTAACAAGATTGCTGAATTAAATGGTGACTCATTACCTATCAAATTCGGAACTGAAATTGAAAAAAAATCTTACAAAAGCAAAAAGAGTTCATCTCGCAGTAAGAAGAAGAGATGTAACTTGCACAAGCCATTACCATGCAGATCCCACGAAAGGCAATTTAAAACTGCACAGAAATCAATGCAGTTTATTATCCAACAGGCCGATATTGCAGCAATTCCTTGTAAACCTTATTATAGCAATAACGTAAGGATTACATAAGGCACGATGCGATGTTTTGCGATGTTCGTAAGTACTGGGATTAGAGGCGCCGCAGTAGAAAAAGGTGGTCGCATACATCATTCAGTATACCATTAGACCATCTATGCATAGCATGCCATTTACATAGATGATGTAATGGTAATATATATATTATGATTATACCAGCATCGTTAGTTGAGATAGGGAAGGGGGTTAGGAGAGTTAGGAAAGTATAATGTTAAGTTTAGTTGAATATATGATGAGGTTGGCTCAACCCCATTCATGAAAGCTAACAAAGTGGGATTGAGGTAGCGCCATCAACAATGATAGATATTGGTATGTTAACTTAAGGGTTATAAATTTAAAATATTTTAGATACAAGTTTCGTACTTGTAATGAAAGGTTAATCTAAATTAGCCTAAGTTAATAAGGTTACTACAAAAATGCTCAGCACGAGTGAGAACAGTTTCGGGCGTTACATTTTGCATGAAACCGAAGTTGTTCAAATGTGATTTGGTTGTACGTAAACTCAATTCTCTATCGAGCATAAAAGGAATGACATATGCACTCGTGTAAACTGTCAAGATAATTAGCACCATATCTAATCCCCATTGGACCGTCCTGAGATGAATTCACATAGTTGCTTGTGAATGTGGTATTCAATTGCACTGTAAAGAAAAAAGAGGACAACAACACCGAACTACACATTCAATAAATTAGATCAAATTCATAAATAAGCAGATGATATCGTACGTATTGGCCAAGTAATAAAAGACATTCGAAATCGCTATTCATAAAAGTTGGCTTTAGCGGTAGCTAAAGTTTAACCCGTTTCAATGTCACCCTGTTCTCTCTTATAAACCTTGATTGTGACGGTGTTAAAACTATTGCTGTTAATTCTTGCCAGCACAGCCAGCGACCCTCTATTTAATATGATAATAGCTGACCTTTATTATGCATTTCCAGAAATCGTTTCGGGTCGCTGGGTTCCGCTAGGAAACCGTCCGTCAACCTCTCACCGCCTCTCACAAACCGGAGCGACTTGTGGGTTTTTCCTGATAATTTTTTAGAATGTGGTGGCTAAGACCTTCTCTACTTTCATCCAATTGCTGGACGATATTTATCCGTTCGAATACTGTTAGTGAGCTAATACGCGAGGAGGAAACACGGAAGCTGTAAGATACAGAAATGACACAATTGTTAAGGTGTTAACATGATTTCCCCAGACAGCTTCACGCCAAGACCACCTGGGTAGATGTAAATGGCTTAGACATCTTAACGTTAAACAAACTGACCCATATCACGGGTAAAAATACCCATAAAATAAAATTGGCCGAATTTTAAAATCGTCATAAACCTAACTATGGTTGTGGTAGTCCTGGTATAATATGTTAGGTCCATATAATCGCATCTACACGAGGTTACAAGGTCCTACAAAATGTTAACCTCTTCATATAACCGCACTACTGACAAATCAGTTGATTTATAAGAAAATTCATTTACTTGAAAAATGATTTTTATCGTAACTCCATTCATCATAAAATTAACAATACATGTACCAAACTAAAATCAAACCTTTCTATTCCTAGGGGTCCTTTGGGTCACTTTAACAAATAGCCTTTTATAACAAAACAAAAAATTTCTACCCAAAAATATTAATTTTAAATATTAAAAAAATAAAAATTGTAAATATTTATAAATCATAAATGATTGAGTGAAATGAAAAATGAAAATCTAAAAAGTTGAAGAAATTCTATAGAAGGAAATTGGAAATGAATACTGCTATATAGCTTATGGCAAATTAAAATTGAATCAGAAGATTGGAAAATTTTTGTGTTATTTCTTTGCGTTATACGATTGTGTGTATTATGTTTGAATGTATATGTTTACAAAACAATCTTAAGAAGAAATTTGAGTTTTTTTATGCCAGAGTCGTATAAATTTTCATTATCCGGCTCTTGATCCGGAATATGAAGGGTGGATCAGTAAAATATTAACCAGTTAACATAACATTAAAACTTTAAGTATATGCTTGCATCCCACATATTTTAAAAATTTCTATTTTTATCAATTTCCGTAGGAAGTTGTGTCATTGTGTCTGCAATATTTGTGGCTAGGATGATAAACTATTCTTCTTGATAATATCTTCCAAACTAATCCACCATACTACTCGGAATGTTTTGTGATACACGCCCTTAGTATAATTAAATTATTAGGGTCTATAATGCCGATACAACAACATCAATAATGCAGCCTGAACCTATAAAACCGCAACAAGCTAATTCAGATGAAAGCAGAAAAAGTTTTACAAGAAACCATTAGCTACGTATCAATAACCAGAAGCATTTATATATAATAAAGAAGCCTTTCAGTCAGCTTCAACTAAAGAAAATAACAACAAAAAACTACCTCATGCGCCAGATTTATAAATTAATTAGCTGACCCGGCGAACCTCGCTCCGCCCCAAATTACTTCGCTCCGAGGAAATACTTTTGTCCTTCACGAAAATTGATTTTGATGAGAGAAAAATCAAACAACTCAACTCAATTCTAAATAGACGATTGAGTTGAGTGGCAATTCTATTCTCTATTTCATCGAATTCAACACTAAAGTATTGAAAGGGAATGAAATATCGATTGAAACTCAGGCATTAATCGAAAATTGAGTTTTTTTTGGATTTTTGCTCTCAGTGTGGAAATGAATTGGAGTCAGTTGGAATTTAAAAGAATTCAATGTATTTTATTCGAGTGGAGTTAAAACTATTATATGTAAACGCAAGTCAGTACAATGCATTGTGGTAAACAATATCTTTCGTTTTGTTGTCCGGCACGTAAATGAACAACGATGATGGTTTGCCAGCTCTCGGACACGCGACGTACAACTGACCATGAGAAAAACACGGAAATTCCAGATTTATTCCGCACACTTCCAACGATTGACCTTGCGATTTGTTAATCGTCATAGCGAACGCGAAACGAATGGAGAACTGAATGCGTTTGATGTCGGAGGATGTTCTAATTCCGAGAATACCTCTGATTCGAACGGAATGTCAGTTGGAATCAGAGGAACTCTCGAAATTAGAACATCCTCTCCTTTAAATTTGCCCTTGATGATCGTCGCGTGAATCACGGTGTTCATCAGTTTCTTCACAGCCAATTGCGTTCCGTTACATAATCTTGGATGGTTCATATTACGCAGCATGTTTATCACAGATCCTACCTTGAGCATCAATTTATGCGGTGGTATTCCCGGCAAATCAAGCGCATTCAAAAACTCGGTCGGATAGTTGGTTGCTTCGTCTTGATTGGTAATAGAGCCAACGGATTTTTAACAACGCATTTCCCCAGCGATTTGGTTTTGAATATGAAATTCAGAGTGTCAACATCCTTGCTCTTCGCTTCAAAATCGCTCGTTCGCTGAGCCAGTCGTGGTCCATATTGTGGAAGCTCTTCCTTCTACGTCGTGAAAATGCAAAATTTTAAAGGAAACGAAATCGATTCGGTCAAAACATGAACAGGAATTTGACCGTTGCCAAGCGCAAACCGTTGTTTTGAAAAATCAGACGTTAATGCGTCAATCTGTAACGCGACTCTCATGTACGTGGTCAACTTCTTCACATAGCGCCACAAACTTGACGATTTCAGACATGCATTGAGTTTATCTGCAGGTGTTGATCTCAGAATAACAGGTAGCGATTGACGAAAATCGCCGGCCAGCAGAATCGTCACTCCACCAAAACGCCTTGGGTCACTTCGTAAATTCGTCATGATTCGATTGAATGTTGTTGTTTGTTTATGTGGAATTAAGCACTCGTCCCAGATGATGATTTTTCATTCTTGCAATACCTTGGCTATCGCCGAGTTCTTGGCAATTGAGCACACTGGCTTGTCATTCGTGTGAATATTCATCGGCAACTTCAGCGCAGAATGTACCGTCTGGCCGCAGCAATGTGACTGCAATTCCCGATGATGCAACGGCGAACGCTATTTCAGATCATCGTCAACTGCCTTCATCAACGCATCATGTACACGTTCTTTTGCTGTGCATTCAAAAGCGGGACAAATGCGAAACAAATGCACTATTTGGCTCATTGAATCTCGATCGTACACTTACTCTCACTGTAATTCACGATTAAATGAATCGTGCATCGAACAAATTGGTGCTGGCATACCCAATTTCGACAAAGCTGCCGCACATAAGTACGCACATGTCTTCAATCATGATCAAAGGTTTGTTGCGTATCTCGTCGTTCATTTCAAGCTCATAATTCGATGTTGCAGTGCGAACTCGATGCAAAATGTCGATGGATGACACGTGGCTATTATGATCGTCAAAAATCCATTCCTAAGAATTACAGTGATTAATTTGACTAATTTATTTTGAAGTCATTAATCCACAAAAATCAACTTACCGATCAAATCAATCTTAATCCCGCAATCCAATTAGATAACGCACATGTCACGCACCAATAAATTTATGCAAAACATTATTAAGATCGCAAAAATCACACCGAACTTTATATGATTGTAATAATGGTAATGTTTGAGCCAACAAATTGTGGGTTCCACGATCAAAAACAAACTTGGCACAAAATTAAGGTACAATAAATAACGGGTGATTTTTTAAGAGCTTGAGAACTTTTTTTTAAAAAAAAACGCATAAAATTTGCAAAATCTCATCGGTTCTTTATTTGAAACGTTAGATTGGTCCATGACATTTACTTTTTGAAGATAATTTCATTTAAATGTTGACCGCGGCTGCGTCTTAGGTGGTCCATTCGGAAAGTCCAATTTTGGGCAACTTTTTCGAGCATTTCGGCCGGAATAGCCCGAATTTCTTCGGAAATGTTGTCTTCCAAAACTGGAATAGTTGCTGGCTTATTTCTGTAGACTTTAGACTTGACGTAGTCCCACAAAAAATAGTCTAAAGGCGTCAAATCGCATGATCTTGGTGCCCAACTTACCGGGCCATTTCTTGAGATGAATTGTTCTCCGAAGTTTTCCCTCAAAATGGCCATAGAATCGCGAGCTGTGTGGCATGTAGCGCCATCTTGTTGAAACCACATGTCAACTAAGTTCAGTTCTTCCATTTTTGGCAACAAAAAGTTTGTTAGCATCGAACGATAGCGATCGCCATTCACCGTAACGTTGCGTCCAACAGCATCTTTGAAAAAATACGGTCCAATGATTCCACCAGCGTACAAACCACACCAAACAGTGCATTTTTCGGGATGCATGGGCAGTTCTTGAACGGCTTCTGGTTGCTCTTCACTCCAAATGCGGCAATTTTGCTTATTTACGTAGCCATTCAACCAGAAATGAGCCTCATCGCTGAACAAAATTTGTCGATAAAAAAGCGGATTTTCTGCCAACTTTTCTAGGGCACATTCACTGAAAATTCGACGTTGTGGCAGATCGTTCGGCTTCAGTTCTTGCAATGTCAAAGCATACTGAGCATCTTTCTCTTTGACACCTTGTCTGAAATCCCGCGTGATCTGTCAAATACTAATGCATGAAAATCCTAACCACAAAAAAATCACCCTTTATAATGATTTTATTATTAATAATTTTTGATGTTGGTGCTTTGATGGTTGATGCAAGAAGAATTTCTATTTTACTTTTTTTACCATTATTTGACGGCTATAACGTAGACAATTATGACTTCAATTTTGTACATAGATTGCCAAAATTCACCACAACTTATATTTATACTAGTCCGCCACTATCGCCATCTATTGAAAATAATCCGAAGGGGCTATGTAAATGAATGATCATTGTCAAAATACAATTTTCATTGGTGGTGGTAAGTGTATTTCTATATGTATACAAAATTCTTATACAAAACGCAATTTTCGATTTTCTGATTTTTTTGTATTTCGGTTTTGCCTTAGGTTTTCCCGAATTTTCTTCGATTTTCCGAATTTTATTCGAGTTTCCGGATTTTCCTTTGGGTTTTTCCAAATTTTCTTTTTTCCTAAGCCGCCACTGTATTGAGACGAACAAAGCAAAAAAAGGATGGAGTCTCTGGTGGGACTCGAATTCAGTACCTACCGGCCCAAGCACCGAAGCTTTAGCCACTGCACCACATATCACACACAAAATCTATACACAAAATTCATATGAAAAAGAAGAACCATCTCTCGGCAATTGCGATCATAACAAAAAAAGATTGAGCCAAATCGGTTCAGCCGCTCTCAACTGACGCGCGCACATACATTTTTTAAACCATTTTTATATATTTAGATTGGTGTCATTCAATTATTCAGTGGAAGCTACCAACTTGTCCAGGGAATGTGTAAACCTAATAATAAAACAATTTGAAGAAGATATGGAGGAAATAACAAACCAACGCACTGCGATCTTAGTAAAACTAGAATAAGACGAGTAAATGTCTGATTACTTTTAAAAGATTGTACCGTAAAACAATTTTTAGATTATTGGCCAAGAAATGACTGGGTTTTGACCATTCGACCATTAGAGACGAAATAAGTCAAATGTCGGTCAATTGTACAGTTATCTGTGTGCCTAATCCTTGCCAGAAAATGGTCGAAATTTAAAGACAATTTGACTATTGTAATTGCCTGACAAAATATGATAATATGTGATAATGTGCAAATCGGCCTTAAATTTAACATAGATTCCACCTCGGTCAGCAACGTTGTCATTTCTTCTATGGTAAGTATGTATGTGCCCGTAGGTTACCCTACTCCGGTGGTGCTTTGCGCTTTTCACAGCAGCCTTCCACAGTCCTCCGAACTGTGGTGAACTTGGTGGGATACATTTAAACTGATCTGTTGATTAGATGGTAGAAAATTATTAGTGTTTGGTTTTAAGAATTTGTAAAGTTCATTTAGGAATTACCTTTATTGTGTGCCCCAATAAAATTTATCCCGTTATCGCTTAAAATTGCATTTGGAATTCCTCTGCGGGCTGTGAATCTTCATAGTGCAGCAATGTAAGCATCGGTGGTTAGATCAGATACGAATTCAATATGTCCCGCTTTGGTACCGACAAACAATGATGTACATATTGCCTTTATGTGTTTTCAGACCTCTTCCCTTGATTAGGTGAACTGGAAATGAACCTATGCATAATCTATGCCGACGTTGTGGAAGGGTCTAGCATGTTTTACTCTCTGACTAGGAAGGTGACGTAAATGATTTGGTCGTCTACCTCCAACACGCAATATTCCTGGGTCATCGATAAATAGGTGGAACAGTTTTAATTTGCTTGACACGGGTACGCCCATTTCGGATTTCAATGTGTTGATTTCGGTCCCAAAGTGTTTAGATTGTACATGGCTGATTAGTACACGACGAGCCATGAGCAGTTCAGACGTTTATAGGTAACATGGGAGGTTTTGGTATCGATATAACTTTATATTAATGAATCGCAATACGTAGGCTATTATTATTTCATCCCTTAGACTTGGTCCTCAGATGTGCGTTTAACATGCGTTGGGTCGACTTCTCTTGACGCACAATCACCTAGGTTGTCTTGAATGGTAATATGTCTCCATTGCGCTCGATTCATATCTGTAAGAATTTTCGCAGTCCTGTTGCCAGCGAATGTATTCAATTTTGACGGGTGCGATGAAAACCAATCTAACACTATGGTAGAAACTGGCCAGGTCCGCACCTCTTTAATGTCTGTTTTCAATGCCTTGCTGACCATTGAGATCAGCTGGCAAAAGAGAGCCGCATCTCACAGTTCTAATCTAGGAATCGAAATCTCTTTTACTGGTGCTACCTTGGATTTTGCTGATAAAAGTTTAATGATCGAGTCCTCATTTGGTTTGAGTATCGGAGAACCCATGTAAGATTGTCTGACTTTCTGAACATTTTTCTGGATATCTCCCTAGCATGATACGCTCGATTTTACACAATTTGTTTCGTATGCTTAACAATGTCGAAGCGAACTCGTCTGGTAGTTGGTCATCCCATCCGAGTTGTATTGTTCATAGCCCTTGAAGTAGGATTTTTACTGTAACGATCACAGATGTAAACCAGCCTAGAGGGTTAAATAACTGACTTGCTTCTGACAAGATTCCTTCGTAGTTTCGGTTTCGTTGATCGCAAGAAGTTTTGATTCGGTATCAATAATATTCGGCACGGTCTCGTACTTTGATAACTACTTTCGAAGGTAAAATCTTGAGTTGGAAAGGATTAGGTGGATAACATAAATCCAATTTGATTGATTCTTCGATGGTATCTGCTCCTGTCATTAAATCATCCACATAGATTTCATTATTTATATGGTTACATGCTTCAGGTAGTTGGTTGTTGTATTTGTTCGCTGCTTCATTCAGTGCTCTTGTGGCCAAATATGGTACACTTGCTGTCGCGTATAGCCATATTATTCTTTGGTATCTCGTTTCCTCTGATGTAATGCGAACTTGTCGATACATTTTCTCGATGTCGGCTGTTATAGCAAATTTGTATTTTCTGAAACGATAAATAGTTTGGAAAAGAGATGCTTGAATTGTTGGTCCGACTGCGTGATAATCATTTAGAGATAGTCCACTGGATATTTTACAGGAGCCATCAAACACATACTCTCAAATTGGTGGTATTTTTTAACTCGCCATGATGTGGTAGATAGTAACCAGATTGTCGATCTTGGTGTTCCGTTACCGCCTTCATATATCCCAGTTGATTTTATTTGGCCATAAAATCTTTTACATGGGCGCAAATCTTTCGTCCTTTTGAAAGCATCTTTCAATCGAATGCAGTCGCTGTAGAGCTGGTTTAAAGGAGCATCCTAATTCAGTTGGGGCAAGTTTGAATGGTAATTTTACTTCAAATTGACCGGTTTTGGTAATTAAACTGGTTTCGGTGAAATGTTGTTCACAGAATTTTTCTTCTTGTGACATGTGGTTTCGAGTATCCTCAGTTGATTCAAGTTCCCAGAACTTGCGTAATAGTTGGTCAATATCGAGAACAACATCTGAATTTCAAAGATTTATGGTAAGAGTTTGTCCCGTTTTGGTTCCGGTGTATCCTCCGGCAGCTACCCGTCCGAATATTGTATTTTGAAAGATTAGTCCATTGTGCGATCCCCTGCCCTTGTAAAAGTTTGAATCTGCTACTTGAGTACAAATCGTTGTTTTGCAGTCAGTTTTTGGAACGCTAACGCATCGAGTTGAATGTTTGGTTTTCGCTTGTTTCACGGTGTAATAATTAATCGGTCTGCCCCTTTCGTGTATCCAGTGGTTGTAGCAACGATGCATAATACTGCAAACTTTGTATTGGTTCTACTCAATTGGAGTCGTTGAGGGCAACTTTCGGGTATAAAAAATCCTTGTAATCCGGAATCTAGTAATGCTCGACACCATTGATTTTGGTTCATCTCATTTGTTATATCGACTAGCACAGTGATTAATAGACAACATGGGTAGTTGGTTTTGGTGCCGCATGGAGGGAATCCTTCCTTTTTTAGGAATTCTTTGCGATCTTCCAGTGGCATGATTTTGAATTTATCACACTGAATAATCGGTGTTCTTTAGGAGTGCAAAGTGGCCATGGTTGATTATTGAAACCTGTAACAACGTGGCTTTTGGTGTTATATTTGTTGATAAACAAGTTTAGTTTGACTCATTAGAGATTCTAGTGCATCAATACGTTTGGTAAGAAAATCCAAAAACTGCTTTAAGGTTGGCAGGTCGTAATCTGCAGAAGTTTGTAAGTTAACCAATTATCTCTTGACTCCGTGTCTTCTCCTAGCGCTTTGAGTCCTTGTACTACCTCATCTGATGTATCCCGCAGATGTCGAACGGTTGGAACATGAAATTTTTGATGAATGCGTTTATCGTGTGTTTACGACTGTCGTAGCGTTCTCGCAGTTTTCTCAATGCTTTGATGTAGTTAGCGTCTGTTATGCTAAAGCGCTTGAGTAGACCTGAAGTTACGTTTTTTGTTGATGGTTGATGGTGTTATTCTTGGATTATCATGGATTGTTGAACATAATAGATTATGAAAAGATTGCCATTCTGTATAGCCTCCGGAGAACGAAGGCATCGATATCTTTGGTAGTTTTACTTCTGTATTTCGATGTCCTGTTCTTCATTAGGGCCGAGGGTAACAATCTTATCCTCTATTTGTTGAAACTCGTTAAGATATCGTTCAACATTATTTAACCGCACCTTAATGTCTTCACCGTTGTGTTCTCGTTTACAACAGCAGTAAATTTTGGAGTTTTGTCATGCTGCCTTTAGATGCCAAATGATCACTTTTATTCACTTTTTACAGCAATGTTCACTTTTACAGTAATGTTCACCTTTTACGTTCACTTTCACTATATGGATTTGTTGTGTTTTGTTACAACCTGATTTTGCGATCTCTGACCAAATTTGTGTTCGCCTTTTCTATCGATTGTTGTATTTTTTAGAACTGATTTTCGTTATTTGCATTCGAATATTAGCACCGAATTGTTTTACAGCAAAGTTTTAAATCAACCCAATTTCCGAAATATATTGCTGGTGAATGGGGACTCTCGCAAAAAAACTTTAATTTCATTTTATTTTATACGGCTGAGACATAAAAATCGATGTTGCCGAGGAAACCGTCGTCGCTGTCACTATCAAGACTTATAGAAGTTTCATCAGGAGCGTTCAATGCTTCTTTCCATACAACATTATACGTGCGACGTTCTTTTTGAGGTGGTACGAGTAACAGAACTTTCAAGCTATTTTGTCGTTTAACACGGGAAAGTGCTACTTAGAACATACCGTGATTAAAGACAGGTGTACGAAGGTCGACGCCAACAAATTCGAACGTTTGCGTTGAGACATGCACGGCCATCACAAACACTGGTCGAAGCGGAAAAAATGTCGTTGTATTGTACATCCAAGTTGACCTTTACTGGAGTCGATCGTAACTCGAGGAATGTGTACTTCTTGTCCAGATTTTCCCCAAGTAATTATTTTTGTTTTAACTAAGTTGCTACATAATTCGGTAACAATCAGGAGTCTTTCATTGAACATACCCTCCAAAATATCTAAATTACGCATTAGCATAATTATCGTATTTTTGTTTAGTTTTAATTCATGGGGTGGCGAATCAGCAATTTCAATCGAATTAAGAAATTCTGGCGTGAATTCAATACCTCCTCCCTGTTTATTCTTCAAAGAATCATAACTTTTATACGATTTGTATTCTCCTGGGAGACGATCGACGATCTCAGCATTAATATTACTGACTTCTTTGCCATTAAATTACCAGTGAAAGTTATATCCTCAAGTAATTCGATTGAGTCATTTTTTGGAAGATTTCCATTTCCCATTTTCAGGATATACTTTGCGGATGCTACCTGTTCCGAATCGACACGCATATTTTTTTTAACGAACAATTTTTGAAATGCTTCCAGAGATAACTTTTTTTGATCGACAAATCGAGTGTTTTATTACGGTTTCTTCGGAGTTGTACAGGTAAGCACTGACGGAAATCACCTCCAGCGACTAAAATGTTATCTCCAAATTGTAAGTTTGGATTTGCAATAGACCGCAACAACTGATCCATACTTTGGTAACATCGATGAATATCCATAAGGAAAACATCAACTTGAGCGAGTTCTGTAACTTTGACTGAACCAGGTTTAATGCTGGAAATTGAATCTGGCGAAAGCGGAACTTTCAGACCAAATATCTAGAGTTGATGCGATTCCATTGAATGCCATACATTTTACTTTGCGATTTTGGCCACAAAATAAGTGACACAAGGTCTTATATACGAAGGTTTTATCGGTACTGCCTGGTCCATCTATGAAAAAACATTTTGTTTCAACATAGAGTCATTGGCTGCACGTAAAATTTTGTCCACAATTTCAATCTGTTTTCTTAGCAGAAGCGTTCTCCAGCAGCAGCTGACTCATCAGAATTTAGAACGTCTATGTTTTGGTCATCTTCGTAATTATCAATGTCGTGCATACCATATCGTTCCACCCAGAAACGAACATTTCGACCTTCTATTATTTCGTCGTGCTTGCAGAATAAAATCTTCAGCCAACTGATTTTTGAAATTTCCCAGGGACCTTTTGGGTCTTCGAGACTTCCAAAAATAAGAATCTGAACGAAGAGTATTCGCATTACCGAAGGTATTTTGGACAGTGCTGATTCTCCTAGACCATCTTTTCACTGTTTGTCGTCGAAGGTGAGACCATGAGCTAGGCAAGGTTGTTCGTATGTCGCATAACGGTATAAGGAGATCATCAAAACTTGTAGCGTCCTTCACACGATAGAGAAGTAGTCCCAAATGGAAGCATTCTGGTTGAGCAACATAATTTACGTTGTGTATTTGACCAATCGCACGCAATCGACGGATTCGCGGATCCCATGTTCTCGTGTTTCCACCCCATTTAAAATGTTCGGTCATTTGCCAATAGTAGTAGTAATTCTGGTTTGTTTGCATTTGCTTCAACGCCTGGTTATGTCGAAAATACGCACTGAACGATATGACTCTTTCTTGGATTTCGTGACGAAATAATTGCCAGCATGCTTCAGTTGGTGTGTAATGCAGCGACCTTCCACATAGGTGTCTGTTTCATTATAAATCAAACTCCGTTGATTTTCGACAACCTTTATTGAAGCGCAATCGTGTCCTTTTTATATGTATTTATATAAATATTTTACCGGACCTATCCTGCCAACATAATCAACATTGATGTGACATTGGAATTTTTTCAGCATATAAGCATTATATGCGTGGCCACATGACGATTATCTCGTGTAACCCTTTTGATATACTGCAAGTTCATGTGGAAATTCTTCTCGATTATTTTGATGCAATTTGGGGTCATAACGACGACGATACTTTGGGTTTTCATCATCCGCTAGAGATGTTACTTCTTTGAATTGCATTGGAAAACCAAAGCGGCACTCAATTTTCCATTTTTGTTGACCATACATGTATTATCTGGATTTAACTCCATTCCGCCCGGATTATGAATCATCCACTCTAACACTAATTCTCGCAATTCAGGGCCGTCGGTATTTGGCATTTCAGGTGAAATTAGATCATCAATTTCTTCTGGATTATGGATTCGATCTTCAGGTTTCATGATAAACAGCAAATGCATATGTGGTAGTCCACGTTTTTGAAATTCGATTGTATGCGCATATGCGCCTATCTTTCCAACTTGCGGAACAAAAATTTGATGAAATTATCAATGATATACCCAAATCATTGATAATTTCTTCCAATTTTTGTTTCGCAATTCGAGTGACGAGATCGGGACGATCTTGAGCCGACTGCTGTATGATAACTCCATTAACAGATATAATACGCGCTGCTTCTTTAACTTCTGGCCAATCGGGATTACAAGTCATGGTGTTGACGAAATCGGGCGATCCAAGACGACGAACAATAGCCATTGCATCTTCGAAATGTTCAGCATAGTAACGCGTTGATCCGATGAATGATGATGGTAGTATTATTTTTTCACCAACAACTGCATTCTGTTTCGCAGCTAAGCCGTTGATAAGTAGAGTAAGACCTTCGTACTGATCGACTAAAATAATTTTTTTAATTAATTTGATCTATTTGATGCGATCACTTTCAACTCGAATGAAAGTATCGACGAGATATTGTTGAAAAGTCGTCCACCAAAATGTAAAGCGTTGAAAACTGTTTGACGCAGGTCGGGTGTTAAATTAGTTTGCAAAGAAAAGGTTTCGGCGTGTTCGGGCTAGTTGGACGATGACAACATCTTTGCCACGTTGTTTTACAACCATTTCATTTGAACCGTCTATAATCCACACTAACTGGCACTGTAAAAATGAGCTGTACATTTGGAGGTTGTAGTCCCAGTGCAGCAGCACGTTGATTTATATCATCCTCTACTTCTCGCATGCTCATGTAACTTTGGGCATAAATGTTTTATTCTCGCAAGGCGTTCGTCAACAGAATCATTGGAGTCTAGAAAGTATACATTTGGTCATATATGAAGGTGGTTTGAAATCAACTTGAGTGGTTTGTGTCGGATGCGCCGCCATGTTTATTTTGTGATAAACTTGTCCAGCTGTTTTGAAGCTAAAAACGTTACAACTGTTGATGGTTCGATCATCGCATACGTTGAATGAAGCTAAAGCGAAACATGAGTTTAAGTTTCGGATTCGTGTGTAGAACTAATTAGCAATCGGGTGACGTCGCAAAAAAAAGGCAAACCAATTCGTCCATGCAAGTAGCAATCTTCAAATGAATCACCTTTATTGGTTACTCTTTCTTCGGGGAAATGGAGGGCTCCGCAGTTAATACATATACAACTTTGAAGGGTCCCAATGATTTGTGATTAACGCTGGCGTAATTTACGACATCTTTGTAGGTTCGTATTGGATTCCATAGCTCGTTGCCGTCGAACATTGCGACGGCGTTGTTCTTCTAACCGCTGAATTTGTTGTGCATCATTTTCGTTTGCGATTGGTTGTGATGCTTGTTGCCGCAACCCTTCTAACCGGTGATTTCATTGTGCATTATTTTCGTTTGCAATTCGTTGTGATGCTTGTTGTCGCATGCCTTCTAACCTCAATGTCTTCTTGGATCGGCTCAAAACACGAGGAATTTTTTCAACACAGAATCCGTATGCTACCTTAAAGATGGGAAAGAAGCTAACGATTGAAAATATTTTGAATAAAATACATTTTACCAATTTCTCTGAATAAAGCATAAAACAAACTAAATAAAAAAACTTTAAATTTATTTGTACCCCCAATATTATAAATTCCAAAAATATTTTATTACGAAATCTAACGAAGGGATCTGTAAAACCAAAAATCACTCAAAATCACTAATATTTATTTTACTTTTGAGTTACTTTGATAGTTGAATTTTTGTGGGCGTGGCTCATAGTAGATCACAGTGAACTGAACCCACCATAAATATTCTTGCCATAAATATTCGGTTTGACGGTTGAAGTTGATACCCCACTATTCTCTGCGCTATGGATTTTCGTAGTTGGTTTACTTTTCGTCCTGTCACGATTCGATGCAAAAAACCCTTCCGATTTTGTTTTTGGGGCAGATGTTTTTATACGTGAATAAACGGCGTTCAATCCGTTCAATTTCTTTGTTTTTGCACCATAGCCATGGTCTTGAAACGTTTTTGAATCGCTTGTTGCACTTCTTGAGTTCGTCTTGAATCTTGGTCAATAACGCCTCCAACTCAGCGTCTTCAAACTTTACTGATCTCCTTACGCGTTCTTTGACATTTTATTAGTAGGCAAAGTACACTGTACAACATTGTATTAAAATTTATATTCGTTATGATTTCTAAAATGTTAAGCTCCTAAATGGTTACACTAAGCATCTACAAACAAAAAATAATTTACTTTGATTCTTAGGATAAATTTAGTATAAACTTCACGTCGGTTCGAAATTACTGAAAACTTTGATATTCGTTAACAAAACCATTAATGTTTTAACAAATGAGGATGGCCTATCGTCGTCGACAACTTCAAAAATAATTGGAGAGATTTACAAATATTTAACAACTAAAAATGTTTTTAATTTTATATAAATTACCATTGGTTAAGTGTAGCCAAATTGAAATAAATAATTTATTTTAAATGTATTTTAATTAACTAATAAAAAGTATAATATTGATATAGTTGATAATTTTAATAAATAATAATTTCAATAATAATTTGCGTGAATTTAATAAGTGAAGTGAATAGTTGTACATATTGTATATTTATTTTAATCTGTGTACGGTGCGCTTGTGATGGTATAGAATATGTACATAACAATTTTCGTTTATATGTATTTTGATACCGTTGCTTGAACGCAACGTACGCAGTGTATGTAAATCTTCAATATGTATGACTTTTTTGATTCCAATGGATGCCTAAGATAAGTGTTTTTCATTATTTTAATTCATATTTTTCTGAAATAAATTTTAATTATATAAAATATGTATTTAACTGTTTCTATTTGTGTAAACGTGTTAAGAGAGGAGCGTAAAATAAAATACCATTTCATTTATATGTTTTGGTTTAGTATATTAAATATATACATACATACATTTCTATTTTTTGTTTTTGCGCTTGTTGCGTGAGTGAGAACTGAGAATAGATTATTATGATCATGCTTAGTGTTTTATAATTTATCCCTTCCAAGTTTCAACTAAAAAAGAATAAACAGGAAATAGACAAATAAAATACATAAAATACATAAAACAAAATTTTGAGGGGATAAATATATGACGAAATTGGATAGAAACTAAACAAGCATGATCGTGGTTATTCTGTACTTTTCGTTTTCTCCTTGACAGATGAATTCATTCATTCATATACACCCATCCTCCGATTTACACGGTAGATTGGTTCCGCGGAAAACGTATTATCGCATTCATATATACAGATCCTTGTAGAAGTATAAATTAATAATTTATTAATTTGAATTTTAGGTTTTAGTGTAAAATTAAATTAAATTTCTTAAATTTCTTATTATTCTTGTTTGAACGTGAAAATAATAATTTAACGAATTTTGGAACTCTAGTTTAGGACATGTAGAGGTAGGCGGCTGTGATCGAATTGGAATTGTTGGCTTAACTTTATAACTTTGCTATTTCTGCGAATATTTGAATATTTGGAATTACATGGAAGCTACGGAGTACATTTGAAATGCAGTCAAATTTGCTATATGTAGATAGTTTTTCGGGATCATGCACTTTTTAATTAAATTTTTTTCTAGATTATTTGGAAGACTGTAAATTGGTAAAGGTTTTTCTTAACTTGTTCTAGGTTGGACAAATAATTATCGACGTATGTCGATTATATAATTTATAATTTATGTAATGCTGTTGTAGATATATATATGTGTGTGTGTATGTATATGTGTGTGTATGTGTGTGTGTATGTATATATATATGTATGTATGTAATTTTTTTCTGATTTATTTATTTTATAATTAAAGCATTGAACCATATAATTGGGTTATTTGATTATCATGGATCCTACAGATGTCCTAGCTACTTATTATTAATTCTGTTATCTTACAGATTCCTAATTATTTTAATAGTTTTATTTAATTTTGGTTGAATTTGTTTAGGTATTGGGGATTCTAAAGCTGTGAAAAACATTCATTATTAATACATTACCTTACAGATTCCAGATTAGCTGTTTTTGGAACCAGTTTTTGTTTGGTCATTTTCGATTAGGGATGACAAGGACAAGTGACTTTCATAAATATTTTTTTATAAATAAATCCATCAAATCAACAGACTTAGAAGTTAGGAAGGCCGTGCGTGCCTTTCCTGGATTCGATTTATTTTATTTGTTTTATGAGAACCAAATTAATTTAGTTAATACTAATCGTTACTTTACATTTATTTTATTCAAGTATAATTTTATTATATTGTATATATATTGTCCTAAATATACTAATGAATTTTAGAATTATTTTGAATATAGTTCAAATAACTTTGGTTTCAGGAAATTCGACTGTAAGTTGCGAAGTTGCAGAATGATTAAATTAATAAATGTTTCAATTATTTAGGAAGCCGGAAAATATGAATTTAGAATTAAATTTCAGGAAATTTACAGATGCTTGTGAATTAATGCTTCATTGTAATTGCTGATTGTGTAGTTTAGAATTGTGTTGTCATTTTATTACTAACGACTTTACATAGGTGTCTGTAACGGGTCGAGTCAACCAATTTTGGTTAGGAAGCCGAAAAGTATTGATAGAATTAAATTTCAGGAAAATTCCAGATGCATGTGAAATAATAATATTTTTTCTTAGGTTGCCGTTTTAAAGAAGCAATTGTTGAAGACCAATACCATCGTTATCCATTAACCTATTAAGCCTTTATCCTTCATCTAGTAGATTAGAATTGTGTTGTCTTTGTGTTACTAACTATCGGCTATACCTAGGTGTCTGTAACCGGGCCGATTCTGTCCCACTTAACTAACCTATCCAATCCTTCGGTTTTGTTATGTGTAAAAAAGGGTGTACGGTGGACCCGGCGTCATCCGGGAACTCAAGCCTAAGAACTTGGTCGTACATTCAAAATCAATCAATCAATCAATCAATTGGTTAAGTGTAGCCAAATTAAATTAAAATTTCACGTTTCTGTTACAATATAGATTTAGGACAAACAATTTACATTAAAATTATTATAAACGTCAGGCGTAAAATACATTTTTTTTTATTGTAACTTTTCAACAACAGTTAATGAAAGTGTCTAGATCGTACTCGAAATCTCATTATAATATTTACATTTAATTCATTCCTCGTTATTTTTTCATTTTATTAAAGTAACTGAACCAAAGATAACCCAATAAGGTTCGTACACAAAAAAAAAGTTTCATTTTCCACATTGAATCTCAATGTTACTTTGAAACGAAATGTAATCTAAAATAACAACAAAACAATATTCATGATACCCGCACACACCCCCCCCCCCCTTACTTCAACAATGCTTGTATTGTGCTAGTTATTTCAGATGAAAACTCAATTCAAAGAAAATTTGTAATTAATTTAATTATCCAACGAATTTGAAAATACCCGGGGTAGTAAACAAGGAAGACGGGGGAAAAATGGAACTTTTCCGTTATTCTGAAATTTATTGTTATTATTGTAGCGTTACCTGCAAATTTTGTTGCTGGTATGGTTGTTGTTGTCATGATTTAAAAAATAAACCAAAAAAACGGAGAAAATTGAATTCTAATTTATTTAATTTTCAAATATTTATTTACTTAATTTTCAGAACAGCAGAAAAAATTTTTTTTTTGTTTTATTGCTTGCGAAATCAAATTATGCAAATAGAAATAAAGTATAATTGAGTTGTAATTATACGAAATTTATTTAAATTATTTTGTTTACAGATTTAAGTGGTTTTTGGTGCGGGAGTTTATATATAACAAAATTTAAATCACAATCAAAATTATCCAATCAGTAAATTTTATGCATGATGGCAAATGTGTGTAGGTTTCAATAAAACCAAAACGATAAAATAATTCGACCACAATATAATTATCAATAGTGGCATGTAACAACAATATACATATTCTCGTACCTATAAAAAGCTTTACATAAACTTTTATTTTGCTTATATGTGTCCTACACAAAACATTATGTTTCACAAATACAAAAATTTGTGTCATCAGTTGTATACATATACATGTACGGTTGCTTCCTTTCTACTTTTGCCACCTTATGTGTGCCCCATTTCTAGATTGTTGTTTTTAGTCAGGTGTGGAAATGATTAATGTTTTTTTTTTCCCTACACATGATAATATCTGTATTTGTATACGAAGTCTGTCTACTTTATAATGAACATGGAGTACATTCGGGGCAAAAAGCTCAATAAACAATTGAAATTTAATTTTAATTCGGTTTTTATTTAATAAAAAAGCTTCATTCATGTTAACATATGTTTACAGTACATTATAGAGATTTGTGTACCATTTCGTTATTGTTTGGAGGTTTTGAAAAATATTCTCGTTATTGAATTTAACTTGATATGCAAATATTCCATTTCAAAATGAAAACTTTGACTTATTTTCATTTTGAATTTGTATATGTTCGTAAAATTATGTGGAAGCTTTAATTGTTTTTTACGCTTTTAATGATGTGAACAACTTTTTGTTCTATTACTGTTATCGTTGGATTCGAGATTTAATGAAAGCTTTTATTATAAAATATGCAGTAAATTTTCATAAAATTGTATTATGCACTGTAAACTAATTTTGATGGGAAATAAATGCGAACCAAAACTGCAAAGTGTATAGCTTTTTCATTTTGTTTTTGTTACAGAAAGTTTACTTTTGATATTAACAACTTGTGAGAGCTCTTCAAATCTACTTTTTGTTTAAGCATCTATCTGAGTTAAAATTATTGATATTCAGAAACAAGTAGATGAAGTTGTTCTAAAAATAATAGAATCTTGTTTGTGTTAGTTATTTAATTAATTAATTTTCGAAATTAATATTGCCATAGGTATCTACAAGTATAAAAATAATATCTTAACTTAAGAAAAAAATCGATATTTGTGCGATAGCAGATGTGGTACAAACTGATTACGTTAATAGTAATCAATTTGGTTAGGCTTCGGAGACCAAATAATACTAAATCCGAACGAATGAAGCTGTCCAACTATGAAATTAATTTTAAAATGAAGAATAAACTTTAAAATACAATGAAACAAAAAAACTTTGTTTTAAGTGATCAGCTTTCACCCTGCAGCCACAAGATGGGAGAATATTTTCAGTTGGATCTACTTAGTGCAAACGCCACCACAATGTTAATATAAATTCGCCATTTGCCAAGGTTCGTCAGGTACCAAACTTCCAGGTTTTAATACATTTAAATGCGATACTATAGGGATTTATAGTTGTCATCGGAAAATAATAAACAAATTTTCACAGTCGGTCTTTTAATAATACCTGACGATGTTCTTACTGATACTACACGCACTAAGCCATCTTGACCTGGGTGGCATGCCACAATACGTCCCATTTGCCAAGTGGCAGGTGGTAAGTTGTCCTCTTTCAGGAGTACAAGATCGCCAATTTTGAGATTTTCTTGTTGATCAGTCCACTTTCGACGATGCTGTTACGTATGCAGATAATTTGTTTGCAATTGTTTCCAGAATCCCTGCATCCTGGCTTGTACATTCTGCCACCTCGATAATCTATTGATACTGATATATTCCAATGTGATCCATTCCACCACTCCTTGCATTCTAAAAGCTTCAGAGGAGTTACAGCCCGTGACGCTATATCCGCTGGATTATCTTTTGAAGTGACAAGTTTCCATTTCACATGAGGAACATTCTCTAAAATTTCGGATGGTCGGTTCTCAATAAAACATTTCCACCGTCTAGATTCATCAGAAAGCCACGACAGCACAATTTTTCAGTCGGTCCAGGCAAAATATTGCACATCACTGATTTTTAATGCACGTTCAGTGTATATAATTGTTCAGTAAAACTGCTCCACATAATTCTAACCGTAGTAAAGATACTTGTTTTAAAGGTGCTACTTTTGTTTTGAATATGACAAGTCTGGTATGTGGATTGCCCTGTTGAGCAATGTACGGAGATAAATTATTGTTGCGCAGGCATGCTCAGATGCACCACAAAATCCGAGAATTTGCACATTGAACGTTGATACACAATAAACAAAATCAGTCATCAAAAACCGCGGAACTTCTATACTTTCTAACTCTTGCAATGCTGATTTATTTGCCATCCACTGACGCTCTATATCTGTAGGAAGTGGGTCATCCCAGCCTAGATTTCTCAGCCACAGTTTATGCTTATTTTGAATACGATTACTACTATCGATCTCATCCATCCTACTGGGTCGAAAATTCGTGCGATCTGGGTCATGATTTCGCGCTTTGAATTTTATTGCTGTGAAAACTGCTAGAAAAACTCACGATCAAAGCTTAACTAATTTTGTGCTGTGATCGAGAACTTATTAGAAAGGAATGCTGAAGGTTCCTAATTATTACTGTTTAGCTGATCTAAGACAACCAAGGTGTACTATCCATGGAGTGTGCCAGGGACTTCTTTGTTGTCCCCAGTGCTACTTCATATTCTGGTAGCCAAGGGAATATAGCTTTTTTATCTTGCTTAATCAAAAATACAAATCTATGATAATAAATTTACTAGGTGCGTAACTGAATCTCCGGTTTTTTTTGAAAAATGTAAAATGGAAAATTTCAATAAGAATATAAAAATGGTTTATTCAAAGTATTGTTCGTACACATACTTCGTTATACTCATTTTTACCATCTCTCTGGCAATACATGAATACCATGACGATAAAACGACGCGTTTTTGGACTGAAACCATTAATCAAACCAATATTGTACTTCTTCGAAACTGGCCACGTGTAGCCCTGCAAGCCATCGACCGGAACAAGTGAGATAATCCGATGGGAATAAGGTGGATGCGAATAAGGTGGATGCGGTAGCGGTTTGATGGTATCCTGGACACCATCACCATCTGGACGATGGAACTGCGATGGCATGTAATGTTGTCGTGCTGCAATATCGCTCGATTGTGTTTCGTGTCTCACACTGGCTGTTTTTCGAGCAATGCATGGTTCAGATTGATGAGTTGTTGTAGGTAGCATTAACCATTGATAGTTTTGTCCTGTTTCAGCAGCTAATAGTAGATGATTGCTTTCTGGTTCCACCAAACGCAGAGCATTATTCTTTTTTCCAAAGCGATTTGGTCTTGCCGTCGATGTTGATACTTCAACAGTCATGTGAAAGCCACGACTTTTTTCGTTTTGGAAGTTCTTTTTTTTCATGCCGCGAAAGCAAAATTTAGCAAGTAGCTCTTCGTTTTTTCATCTGTCTGTCAGTCAACTCCCATAGCTTGTAAACGTTTAGAAATACCTCGGTGTCTTGAAATGTTTTTGGTCTTCCGCAGCGCTTCGTGTCCTCAATATCGAAATTGCCACTTCTGAAGCGTTTCAACCAATCTTCAAAGGTAGTTTTCGATGTAGCTTTCTTATGCAAATGACGCGCTTGAGCTGCATTTTTTTTAAGCTGGAGCAGAAAAGCTAAGCTTCCTGCAAATGCTGTGTGTTTGGCACAAAACTTTACATTTTTGTAAACAAACCAAAACTTATGACATAAAAGACAAATAGATGTGTCGCGAGCACCATGTATGTGTGAAACCCGAAAAATCAGTTGCACACCTGATACCATCCCAAAAATACGCTAAATATATCGTACTGTAGTGTAATGTAGGCATTCTTTGATCGAGATGATTCTGTCCATAGAGGGTTGAATTCCAGTTTGAGTTATTACATGATTCAGGAAAATTTATTTTGGAACACCAAACTCACATTTAGACAAGCGAATTATGGTACAGTTGTCTGATAAACGTAAATTTTCAGTGTGTTTCTCGGTTGTTTCACTTACTACTAGGAGTTCATCGACTTAAGCGAAAATAAATGGCAAATCATTGGTTATTTCGTCCATAAATCATTGAAATGTTTGCCCTGTGTTTCTCAGACGAAAAGTCATGCGACAAAAATCGAATATACCAAAAGCTGTAGTTATTGCTGTTTTAAATTAATCCTCTTGTGCCACAAGAATTTAATTATAAGCACGGCAAATATCAATTTTTGAAAAAATGTTACATCAATGTAAATGACGTGAGAAATCATGAGTGAGTCAATGTATATATATCTGTCGGGAATAATGACGTCGTTTAACCTTTTGTAGTCGCCACATGTTCTCCAATCATTTTGTTACGTTTTAGGAACCAAAATGCAGAGGAGAGCATGTTGAGTAGAAGATTGCTTACAAAAACGTAAATTTTATTTTTGTTGAAAGCGTCTTTAGCCAATGCAAATTTTTCGGGATCAAGACGGATTTGAACCATATAAACCGTCGACATTAAAAATTCGTGACGATGGCAAGCTAACGGAATAAATTGTTCCTTTATAGTGGTTATATGGTTGCTGTAGGATCAATTAAGCGCTTATTCTTCAAATCGGCAGTTAAACCAAATTTTAGTAAGAAACTAGCACCAATGCTTGGTTTGTTGGCTGAAGCTACAATTAATGGGTGTTGAAATTCTCGGCGACGCCCCAGTGTTTTTAAATTGGTGTTTTTACACTTAACCAATAAACGGCGAACTGCGGTTACTTCAGTATCTGCCATGACGATGGTGGGAGGTACTAGCTTTTTGCAGGTTTGCCAGTTTTAAACTGCAATTTGGTTTATTGCACTTTTTAGCGGAATGACCAAACATATAGTGATACCAACACATTGGGTTTGGTCTACTAAATGAGATCTAAAATTTTCCCTTAAGTAACTGTTGTTGCGAGATCTTTATCTTCTGGCGTTTTCTTCTTGGTTCGCACGATTTTCGAGCTTTTCAAAACGTGTCCTTAGTTCGTTTATTGACTTACACAATTCTTGTACGTATGCTGAAACAATTGTTTGGAACATTCGGGTTTATTATGTCACTAAGCTGGTTTTGAGAAGTAATAGATGCGGAATTTGATCCTGGACTATCGAATGGTTTGGTGCACGGATAACTGATTCCCCATATCGTCATCTTCTAAACCGATTAGTATAGCAACCTCGATATTCAGAGTTTACTTATTAAATCTGATGACAGTGCATTAGAGTCACCTGTTATATGACTTAATTGTCGATGAAAACTGGAACAAGATTCATTTTTCATTATTACCGCGTGCCGAACAGACTAGATTTTCTTCATTCCAGACTTTTACGAGTGTTGAATGAGGTTGTTTTTGTATTTGTCTGTCTGTGGTGGATTTAGATTCATGTCCGAAGTTCAGCCTGAACCATAACCTCGGGTTGCTGGGGCAAAAAGATGGTTAGGTATCAGAGTTCATTAGTATAATGGACGTGATCTGTTTTGGTTGTCTAGTGTTTCGTCCGTAACTAGCGGTACCGCCTTTTGTGGTACAGCTGGTATCATTTTAGTTATTATTTGTGTGTTCAATTAAAGAATGGGAAAATAATGAATGAACATGGGACTATGTTAAGTTACTTAGAGGAGTAAATACGATTTAATGCATATGTGTGGAGCGTAATTGCTTATTGTGCGCGTGCCGATATGTTTGTGCCCCAAATTGACAATACATTTAAACTGACGAAATAAATAGTAAATGGGACAAAAAATTACGCGAGCGGAACGTATAGTACACACAAAATTGCAGTATTTAGAAATTGTTTACCTAATGACGCTTAAACTAGTGGCGATTGCATTTGAATTTTTACTTTAAATTTTTAGATTACTTAGAAGAAGGTGTTGATGAGTGGGTGATGATGATTCTGATAATGATGTGGATAGTTCTTAACCTCGTCTGTACTACCGCTTGGCTTTTGACTTGGTTCCTACGTTGATCGATGTCGACTTTGAGAGGCTTGATAACTGATTAACGGAAACCACGAGCTCACTTTTTCGGGTGTTCAGGTTTGCGGGTACGCGGGTTGTCGAGTTGGCCGAGTTACCAGTATTAATCAATGGTCGCTTTTAATATCAACGGCCGCTTTCAACGCCAACAGCCGCCATAACATATACGGTTGATTTTAACATCAACGTCACCAACACAAAAATAAAGTGAAGAAGAATAAAACAACAAACAAATGGCTGCCATGTGAATATTTTATAAATTATTTTTATGTTTATTCTGAAATTTTTTAAGTTCCATTAAGTTATTACTGTCAGATAGCTAAATTTTACCTTTCCTTTCAAATTATTTTTTATTTGCAAAGTACGTGCCAGCATTATAAAATTACATTACTCTATACACCATCCACTTTCGGCGTATTATGACAAGCCTTTAATATTGTTTCGTAGGAACCTATCTTAGCTTAGTTTAAGTCACATATGACATTGTCCAATAATATGAACACATGAAAAGTTAATTTCAGCAACATTTGCATGTAAATTCCATGCCTTTTTTACACTCAATTTGACTATTTACTTGAATTTATTTTCATACGTAAATCATTTCTGATTTACAGGAGGGGGAGTATTGTGAGGATCTCCCAATATTTTTTAACTATCACTTAGGCACTTTGAAAAATTTATTTTAGTACATTTTTTTCTTATCATTTATGCTTAGTAAAACAAAACGATATTTTTTGAGAATTTTTTGTTTTTCTTCGAAGTTGTGTAATCGCGATTATTTACACATTTACGAACGTTAAAATAATTATGGAATAAATGAAAGTGTTTGTTTTTAATAAATGTATTTACCGTTAATTGTAAACTTTAAAGTATGGTTAACAATTAGAATAAAAATTAATTATGGGACAATAATCAGGACAATCAAGTCGATCACTCCGTTTAATGTTACTTCAATTAACAACGATGTAGGTTTGACAGTTCTTACATTATACGACACCGACAACAAATTTGTGCTGTGAACGCAACCCATGTTTCGTAACCACATTACCGTTTAACTAAACAAGACCTGGGGCCTTACTACCAACTTCGCCGGCGTTCGTTGTTGGTTCGCTTTTACATTTTTTTTATCACAAAAAACGAAAAGCGAAAACTTGCTCGCTTTCAGGCGTAAGTTTAAACAACTTGGTTACTATAAAAAACAAACGACCTCATTTTCTATGAATAGTTTTGTTTTCAACGCGTAGTATTTTATTGCGAACAAAGGAGCGTATGTATTATTTGTAACAGAAAGATTGTAACCGCATGGCTTGGCCTCAAGGCTGTTACGGTGGTCGCACACATTTTATTTGATAGCTCGTAGTCGGACGGGGGGGTCCCGCTATCCACCGCTAACCAGCAGCCATGTTACAAAGAAGAAATTTTACGTGTGCTCAAACTTCCCAATTATCAGAACAAAAAAAAACACTAAGAAATGCAAATAGAATCCGGAATAACATAGCACTTTAAACACATTATCCTCCCGAAACGCACAACCTTTAATGCATATTAACTTTTACTGACCGGTCATAACAATTGTCCTATGGACTATATCAAAAAGGCATACACGAAAAAAATGAAATTTTTTCATAAAAAATTTTCCACCAGAAATATACCACAAAAATAAATCAAAATGAAACTTAAAATCAAAAAAATACGTTAAAACGAAAATATAAGCTTGAATAGATAATTTAAAAATAAAAAGAAAAATAATTTAAGAAAAGTAACATGCTATACTTTACAGTTTTTCGCTGTTGAATGACCCTGTGATGACGTGGGGTTGAAACGATGCGATGGTTACCGCGACCTCGTCTTGCACATGCACCACCGTATATGTAGCGTTTTTGTTGATTACCGCAATGTCACAATATGAAATAATCCGGATTGGTTAGCGCAGCTTCTCGAAATTCCGCGATGTCGTAATCCTGGTTTGCACCTCTGCGTTTATGAAATACAATACACGCTCGTAGTAATGTTGATTATATACTTCTCTTGTATTATATTGCACCACACTCGTATTTAGATGGTATATAGCAGCCGCATATAATCGGTTTGTATATAGTAGTACGATTTATTGTTTGTTGTTGCTTACTACCGCACGTTGTTGATTATTTACTAGGTATAACGTTAGCTCACAGCGTGGATTTAAAATAACGTTCGGCACTTCACATAGAGTTTGTAGATTTTGGTTTTACACTCGCCGTTATGCATAGGTAAATCTTATGACCGAACAAGCATGTATCAATCGCACTTTATTCGAAATCGAAGAAATTACTGATTCCGTTCCAAGCAATCTCCAAAACGAACACTGGTGGTCAGCGTAATTGCTGCCACTAATAAAACACCAAATAGTTTATAATTTATTTATATAACTAGTGTATTTCAAATACAGTTTAGTAATGCACTACATATGAAATGATGCACAAACCATTTTTTTTTATTTACCACATGCAATTTTTATTGTTTTGTTCTTGAATTTATTTTATTGAAATAAAATATTTATTCACAATTTTTTGGTACTTTTATAATGTTGTGTGTACAAACTCACAAACAATTAAATATCACAACTTTAACTTTTCAAGAATATACTATAAACATACTTAATTAATTAAATTAAATTGAATTTAATTCAAGTTACAAAATTTTAAAATTTATTTTGATGTACTTCTGGTCAGAGTATTCATTTTTGCTTTTCGACCTTCTTATATGATATTTCCAATTAGACTCCCTTTCCACCTCAAAACGATTTTTTATTTCAGCTCGGTTTCATAGTTAGATGCGTCTTCTTCATTTTCCCCTTTTGTCTCACCTGTACTAATTAGTACAATTTTCAACCAGCTGATCGATTTCGGAGTTGTAAGGCAAAACAGTGTAGGTACAAAACAAAATAAAAACGGGTGTAAGTTAAAAAGTCGGTAAGTACAAACAAATGGTTAAGTATGGAATATAGAATTATCATGTATTATTTAAGAAAAGGCAAAACAGTAAGGGAATTTCAGGTAAGTATATATTACAACAACTGGCAGTGGTAATATTGTAAACCGATACATTTAGGAATTTCGTTACAAGATGTAAGTACTTATTAAAATATTTATTTAAAATATTGTAACTTTTAATTAGTAGATATAAATCATATACCTATAAATATGTTCATAATTGAATACACAAAATGTTTCCTGCGTGATAATGAATTGTACATGGGAAATTATTAACCTTTTTATTATTTTGTAATACTTTAGGGCAACCAAGAAACAAAAATCGTGCAATAAACCAAAATCAATATCGAGAATTGGTTGAGTTCCTAGAACAGAATATTGATCTGGCTAGAGGGGTACTAAATTCACCCGAGGCCAAAAAACAAAGTGAAGTGCTTTGGAGTGAAGCAATTGAAACGTTTAATCTGCTTGGGCCGCCGTTATATGATGTAACTGATTGAAAACGAGTAAGATATTTACAAATTTATTATACAAACGAAATATAAAAATATAGTTCAATTTTCAGGTATGGAAAGATTGGAAGTACAAGATTCGACAGAATTTTTCAAAGAATACGATTGAGCGCACTGCCACCGGTGGTTGACCGTATAAATTATACCATTTTACAGAATTAGAGGAAAAAATGATTGATATTTTGGACTTATCAAGATGTGTAAAAAGATCCGGCCAGAAATATGGACCACCAGTTATACAACACAATACACAAACAAATTAAGGGCCCAACCAAAACGAAACTGAGATTATTTCTCAATCTAATGAAACCATATTAGAAGGAGCATCACTAGAAGATACCGAACGTCACAAATCTAAAAAGCCAAGAAAGCAAGTTGTAAAAACCAGAAACATTTTAGAAACTCAAATATCAATACAAAAAAATCTTTCTGATGAACTGGCGATAGATTTAAAGGCAATAAAAGCCGAATTGAAAGAAATCTCAAGATTTCAAAGGAAAAGTTTTTATCAGCGGGAAGAAATTGAAGTTACAAAAGGAAGCCTTCGAATTTAATAAGCAGTATCGCCTAGAAAAGCTTAAATTAAGACAATAAAATTTGATGCTAATGAAACTTAAAATTAATTTGCGGCTAGGGAAGGAGTATACGTCTTCGTCGGACGAGTCAGGAAAATAAGATCATATACAAAAATGGAATTTATATGACTATTATTGAACTGTGATGAAATAAAGTAATGAATTAAAAATGTGATAATATGAATTATGTATTTTTATAATAAAAAAATCAAATACTACATATTGTATTCATATTACAAAATTGTGTAAATGTTTAAAAATGTCTTTTGAAACATGAAACGATTCTAAAAATCTGAAATTAATAATATTATTAATGAGTAAATATTAAATGCAACAAGCACCGCTTACTTTTGACGAGTTAATTCTAAAATGTCGTAGCGACCTCGCAAAAATTACGTTCTACGTGGCAGTTCACGCGCGTACTTGCGTTTTGGGATTCTTCATTTAATAAATCCGAATGAATTAGATTCTAATTATAAAACTATGCATTATAATTTATTTATTTTCACACACCATCTAACCTGTATAATTATTTTTGACAGGAAAGCATCTATCATATTGTTGTTCGAAAAAGAGTTGCCTAATGGATGATTTTTGAGCTGTCGGAAACGGAATAACATATATCGATCATCATCATTTTCGATACGACAGTCACTTTTGCAGATGTAAAAGTGGTGTTACAACGTCCCAGCCCTGAGTTAGCATAAACGAAGGGAGGCCATTGCGAGAGCCGATAAATCTTCCTTTGCAAGGGCGAACTACGTGAAGAGAATCCTTTTCCAATTCGGCGTGTTCAATTTTCTTAGAGTTAAAAAATAATTAATTTACCATGCAATGCAGCAGATACTGTTTTATCCATTTCTCAAGATTTCAATTAACACTTTAAAAAATTAAATCCAACTCTACTAAATAAAAAGTCGCGCACATAAAGTTTCCGGAGAACAGTAACTAATATAATCAGGTTTACTATGCAAGGAACAAACAATAAATTGACACTAGAATTGAATGGGTAACGAAATTAAAAATTTTGCGAAACTTTCTTACTTGTATTTGAAAAGCGTTTCTTGTATTTTTTTCACTTTGCTGTTATGTTTTAGTTTTTGGAAACTTTCACATTTAGTTCCATTTGCTCTTTTTATTTTGTTCCACTACGGTTTTTTTTGTAAATATGTATCCGTAGCTTTATATAAAAATTCAAAATAGACGAAAAGAAAAATAAAATAAAAATGGGTAGAAAGTTTGTTAATTAAAATAAAAAGAAAATACTTAGCTTTCAGAAAAGTAACAGATAAACTTACTTTTATTTTATTAATTAAGAAATTAAACAGCTTTTCATTTATATTTTCCTTTTTTGCTATATATTCATGTTTTACGCAAACATAACTTTTTAATACAGTGAAAATGTTGTATGAAGAAGGTATATGAACATGTATTTAATGTATTTTCGATCGATACTTTACCCAAAATTTACACAAATCACAAAAGGTTCGGTAATAAAATAAATTAAGCAGGAAGTACTATATGACATCACGCCATTCACCCAATAGACGACTACTGTGCCACGATTAAATAAGCATGAGTTTTTATATCTGTGTTATCGAAAAAATTATTGATGTCCAATAGCACCACCTAAGACTAAAAGTGAATAGAATTTAACAATAAATTAAATTTCGATTACGTTTTATTCGAATAATAACCATTTTGCCACAAACATTTACATTGAATAAAACAATAAAATTACCGTAAAAGATGAGCTTTTATGGCATTAAAACCAATTTTCCGTAAATTTCCCAACATCCTTCAATGGCTATATAATTCTGGCTACATATTGATAATAAACTTGAAATCGAGAGACACAAAAACTCAATAAAATCTCCTATATCCTTAATCCGTTATTTTTTTTTATTCCTATTTTCTTTTATTTCAATTTGAAATAATCTGATTATAATTCTAGAATTGTCAACCTGATAGCATATAATCGTTTTCTAAAATAAAAATAAAAATGTTTTTCCTCCAATTTTATTTATCGTATTTAATTTCCCGTACGTACGTGACATAGTTTCAAACTATGCACAGTATTCGTTATCGATAAGGAAGATGTTCTCGTAGTCAGTTTAATAGTAGCATAATAGTAAATAGTAATTTCGAAATTTTGTAATGAATAAAACTAATAGAACATTTAATTTTCGATCGTTCCGTTTATAAATTACGGTATATACGAGTAATGGTTCTCAGGTCTTATCGATATTGGAAGTTTTTCGAAAATTCTGTTCTAAAATGGTTAATAGGAATTTAAAACGAAAAAAAATATTTTAAAATTCCTAAAGGTATTTTAAGGTGGCAATTTTGGCGTTCTTCTGATAAAAATGATTGTTTTTAATCTATTTCCTTGCACAAGGGAGATAAAAGGCGATTGTTTTCGCTCTATATTATCCCTAAAACTAGATTGATGGACGTCCATTCTTTGTAGGTCCAAACATTTTGATTTTGTCATAACTTCTACAAGGCCAGAAAACTCGGTATCCTATTGAAATATTAGGTGTGCAAGTAGGAACTCTGCTTGTTTGGTCAAATTCAACTTTATTGAAAATACAGTCTTGGCCAAAAGTATTGAGCACCCCATACATTTCGGGCGTACACGATAAGTATAGCTACACCGCACGTGTAGCAATAAACCGTCTGGTGAAATAAAATTTGTTATTTGTCCATTTTGTATTTATTCATCAGTTCGCTACTTTTGCTCATTGTTTACACATCAAGTGATCTAGTGCGGTTTTGTTGTTTTGATTTGTTAAATTAAGTGATTTTATTGCAATTCGCCAAAACAAAAAGAGTTAAGTTTATAACAACGTGTGCAGATACAGCTTCTGCATGAGCAAGGGAAATCACGAGTAGAGATTTCTAAAACGGGTGCAAACGCATCACCACATACCGTGAGAACCAAAAGTTAGTGAGAGAAGCTTTAAAAAATAGGAAAAATCTTCTTCAGATCGCGCTGCTGAGTTGTAAGTACAAATTAAAAAAACAATCTCTGCTCGCCCTTTCGCAGAAGGCTTCAAGAAGCTGGTCTAAAAGGCTGTAAAGCCAGGAAGAATGCATGGCTCTTTGAAAAAAACAAGAAGACTCGGTATAAATGGGCCCTAAAATACCAAAGTTTCACCGAATAAGATTGTTAAAATACCGTGTGATCAGACGAATCAATCTTATGGAAGTAAGTTAACAATTCTATGCCCTAGTAATATTAAATAATATGTTTTTAAAATAGAATTCATTGATACAAATATTTTAGTTTTCCAAAGTCTCTACATTTTCTCTATTTCAGATTTTTGGTATACCTGGTGTGTGGTTTTGTTATACTTAGTCCAGATTATGTGGTACCAACCGTCAAACGAGCTAGGCGGAGGCGGCATAATGGTCTGGGTCTGCGTGACTAATTTTGGAGTTGGCGATTTGTTCGTATGTGAGGGCCACATGAACTCTACAAACTACATTAACGCCCTAGAATCTGCGTTGCTGCCATACTGTTAAAGTTAGCCGAAAGTTTCCAGCCGAAAGATGGTAATGCAGTTAGTGTCTTTGATAACCCAGCCGAAAGGTGGTAATGCAGTTATGATATTTCCACACCAAGTTGAAATGCCGTAATATGTCGATAATGCAGATTGTGTTTAACTTCAATATTCAATCAAAAAATCCCGCCAATACAGATTTTAAAGTAACAAATAATACATCAAATTTTTAAAAGAAAAATCTTAATCAAATCTCATTTTTCCCTTATTCCGACGTTAAAATCGTTCATCATTCCAGATTTTGGGACATGGTCACCAATCTGACAATGCTGATTCGATAGCCCATGACCATAGGTAGATTTCGATTATAGGTTAGGGGTAAGTCTGATGGGGTTATAGGGGTGAAATTTTTATTTTTCCCTTATTCCGACGATAAAATCGTTCATCGTTCCAGATTTTGGGACATGGACACCAATCTGACTATGCTGATTCAATAGCCCATGACCATAGGTAGATTTCGATTATAGGTTAGGGGTAAGTCTGATGGGGTTATAGGGGTGAAATTTTTATTTTTCCCTTATTCCGACGATAAAATCGTTCATCGTTCCAGATTTTGGGACATGGACACCAATCTGACTATGCTGATTCAATAGCCCATGAACATAGGTAGATTTCGATTATAGGTTAGGGGTAAGTCTGATGGGGTTATAGGGGTGAAATTTTTATTTTTCCCTTATTCCGAAGATAAAATCGTTCATCATTCCAGATTTTGCGACATGGACACCAATCTGACTATGCTGATTCGATAGCCCATGACCATAGGTAGATTTTGATTATAGGTTAGGGGTAAGTCTGATGGGGTTATAGGGGTGAAATTTTTATTTCTCCTTTAATTTGACGATAAAAACGTTCATCATTCCAGATTTTGGGACATGGACACCAATCTGACTATACCGATTCGATAGCTCATGACCATAGGTAGATTTTGATTATAGGTTAGGGGTAAGTCTGATGGGGTTATAGGGGTGAAATTTTTATTTTTCCCTTATTCCGACGATAAAATCGTTCATCGTTCCAGATTTTGGGACATGGACACCAATCTGACTATGCTGATTCGATATCCCATGACCATAGGTAGATTTTGATTATAGATTAGGGGTAAGTCTGATGGGGTTATAGGGGTGAAATTTTTATTTTTCTCTTATTCTGACGATGAAATCGTTCATCGTTCCAGATTTTGGGACATGGACACCAATCTGACTATACCGGTTCGATAGCCCATGACCATAGGTAGATTTTGATTATAGGTTAGGGGTAAGTCTGATGGGGTTATAGGGGTGAAATTTTTATTTTTCACATATTCCGACGATAAAATCGTTCATCATTCCAGATTTTGCGACATGGACACCAATCTGACTATGCTGATTCGATAGCCCATGACCATAGGTAGATTTTGATTATAGGTTAAGGGTAAGTCTGATGGGGTTATAGGGGTGAAATTTTTATTTTTCTCTTATTCTGACGATGAAATCGTTCATCGTTCCAGATTTTGGGACATGGACACCAATCTGACTATACCGATTCGATAGCCCATGACCATTTGTAGATTTTGATTATAGGTAAGGGGTAAGTCTGATGGGGTTATAGGGGTGAAATTTTTATTTTTCACATATTCCGACGATAAAATCGTTCATCATTCCAGATTTTGGGACATGGACACCAATCTGACTATACCGATTCGATAGCCCATGACCATAGGTAGATTTCGATTATAGGTTAGGGGTAAGTCTGATGGGGTTATAGGGGTGAAATTTTTATTTTTCCCTTATTCCGACGATAAAATCGTTCATCATTCCAGATTTTGGGACATGAACACCAATCTGACTATGCTGATTCGATAGCCCATGACCATAGGTAGATTTTGATTATAGGTTAGGGGTAAGTCTGATGGGGTTATAGGTGTCAAATGCCATATTTGTTTTATGCAGCCGAATAATGTCGATAAAGCAGTTTAATGCTCTTCAAGCAAAGTCGTCCATCATTCGCGATTTTGCGACATGGACAACAATCTGACTATGCTGATTCGATAGCTCATGACCATAGGTAGATTTTGATTATAGGTTAGGGGTAAGTCTGATGGGGTTATAGGGGTGAAATTTTTATTTTTCCCTTATTCTGACGATGAAATCGTTCATCGTTCCAGATTTTGGGACATGGACACCAATCTGACTATACCGATTCGATAGCCCATGACCATAGGTAGATTTTGATTATAGGTTAGGGGTAAGTCTGATGGGGTTATAGGGGTGAAATTTTTATTTTTCACATATTCCGACGATAAAATCGTTCATCATTCCAGATTTTGGGACATGGACACCAATCTGACTATGCTGATTCGATAGCCCATGACCATAGGTAGATTTTGATTATAGGTTAGGGGTAAGTCTGATGGGGTTATAGGGGTGAAATTTTTATTTTTCCCTTATTCTGACGATGAAATCGTTCATCGTTCCAGATTTTGGGACATGGACACCAATCTGACTATACCGATTCGATAGCCCATGAACATAGGCAGACTTCGATTATAGGTTAGGGGTAAGTCTGATGGGGTTATAGGGGTGAAATTTTTATTTTTCCCTTATTCCGACGATAAAATCGTTCATCATTCCAGATTTTGGGACATGAACACCAATCTGACTACGCTGATTCGATAGCCCATTACCATAGGTAGATTTCGATTATAGGTTAAGGGTAAGTCTGATGGGGTTATAGGGGTGAAATTTTTATTTTTCCCTTATTCCGACGATAAAATCGTTCATCATTCCAGATTTTGGGACATGAACACCAATCTGACTACGCTGATTCGATAGCCCATGACCATAGGTAGATTTTGATTATAGGTTAAGGGTAAGTCTGATGGGGTTATAGGTGTCAAATGCCATATTTGTTTTATGCAGCCGAATAATGTCGATAAAGCAGTTTAATGCTCTTCAAGCAAAGTCGTCCATCATTCCAGATTTTGCGACATGGACACCAATCTGACTATGCCGATTCGATAGCTCATGACCATAGGTAGATTTTGATTATAGGTTAGGGGTAAGTCTGATGGGGTTATAGGGGTGAAATTTTTATGTTTCACATATTCCGACGATAAAATCGTTCATCATTCCAGATTTTGGGACATGGACACCAATCTGACTATGCTGATTTGATAGCCCATGACCATAGGTAGATTTTGATTATAGATTAGGGGTAAGTCTGATGGGGTTATAGGGGTGAAATTTTTATTTCTCCTTTAATTTGACGATAAAAACGTTCATCATTCCAGATTTTGGGACATGGACACCAATCTGACTATGCTGATTCGATAGCCCATGAACATAGGCAGATTTTGATTATAGGTTAGGGGTAAGTCTGATGGGGTTATAGAGGTGAAATTTTTATTTTTCCCTTATTTCGACGATAAAATCGTTCATCGTTCCAGATTTTGGCACATGGACACCAATCTGACTATGCTGATTCAATAGCCCATGACCATAGGTAGATTTCGATTATAGGTTAGGGGTAAGTCTGATGGGGTTATAGGGGTGAAATTTTTATTTTTCCGTTATTCCGACGATAAAATCGTTCATCATTCCAGATTTTGGGACATGGACACCAATCTGACTATGCTGATTCGATAGCCCATGACCATAGGTAGATTTTGATTATAGATTAGGGGTAAGTCTGATGGGGTTATAGGGGTGAAATTTTTATTTTTCTCTTATTCTGACGATGAAATCGTTCATCGTTCCAGATTTTGGGACATGGACACCAATCTGACTATACCGATTCGATAGCCCATTACCATTGGTAGATTTCGATTATAGGTTAGGGGTAAGTCTGATGGGGTTATAGGGGTGAAATTTTTATTTTTCCCTTATTCCGAAGATAAAATCGTTCATCATTCCAGATTTTGGGACATGGACACCAATCTGACTATGCTGATTCGATAGCCCATGACCATAGGTAGATTTTGATTATAGATTAGGGGTAAGTCTGATGGGGTTATAGGGGTGAAATTTTTATTTTTCTCTTATTCTGACGATGAAATCGTTCATCGTTCCAGATTTTGGGACATGGACACCAATCTGACTATACCGATTCGATAGCCCATTACCATTGGTAGATTTCGATTATAGGTTAGGGGTAAGTCTGATGGGGTTATAGGGGTGAAATTTTTATTTTTCCCTTATTCCGAAGATAAAATCGTTCATCATTCCAGATTTTGGGACATGGACACCAATCTGACTATGCTGATTCGATAGCCCATTACCATAGGTAGATTTCGATTATAGGTTAGGGGTAAGTCTGATGGGGTTATAGGGGTGAAATTTTTATTTTTCCCTTATTCTGACGATGAAATCGATCATCGTTCCAGATTTTGGGACATGGACACCAATCTGACTATACCGATTCGATAGCCCATGACCATAGGTAGATTTTGATTATAGGTTAGGGGTAAGTCTGATGGGGTTATAGGGGTGAAATTTTTATTTTTCACATATTCCGATGATAAAATCGTTCATCATAGGTAGATTTTGATTATAGGTTAGGGGTAAGTCTGATGGGGTTATAGGGGTGAAATTTTTATTTTTCCCTTATTCTGACGATGAAATCGTTCATCGTTCCAGATTTTGGCACATGGACACCAATCTGACTATACCGATTCGATAGCCCATGAACATAGGCAGATTTCGATTATAGGTTAGGGGTAAGTCTGATGGGGTTATAGGGGTGAAATTTTTATTTTTCCCTTATTCTGACGATGAAATCGTTCATCGTTCCAGATTTTGGCACATGGACACCAATCTGACTATACCGATTCGATAGCCCATGAACATAGGCAGATTTCGATTATAGGTTAGGGGTAAGTCTGATGGGGTTATAGGGGTGAAATTTTTATTTTTCCCTTATTCCGACGATAAAATCGTTCATCATTCCAGATTTTGGGACATGAACACCAATCTGACTATGCTGATTCGATAGACCATTACCATAGGTAGATTTCGACTATAGGTTAGAAAAATAAAAATTTCACCCCTATAACCCCATCAGACTTACCCCTAACCTATAATCAAAATCTACCTATGGTCATGGGCTATCGAATCGGAATAGTCAGATTGGTGTCCATGTCCCAAAATCTAGAACGATGAACGATTTCATCGTCAGAATAAGGGAAAAATAAAAATTTCACCCCTATAACCCCATCAGACTTACCCCTAACCTATAATCAAAATCTACCTATGGTCATGAGCTATCGAATCGGCATAGTCAGATTGGTGTCCATGTCCCAAAATCTGGAATGATGAACGATTTTATCATCGGAATAAGGGAAAAATAAAAATTTCACCCCTATAACCCCATCAGACTTACCCCTAACCTATAATCAAAATCTACCTATGGTCATGGGCTATCGAATCGGTATAGTCAGATTGGTGTCCATGTCCCAAAATCTGGAACGATGAACGATTTCATCGTCAGAATAAGGGAAAAATAAAAATTTCACCCCTATAACCCCATCAGACTTACCCCTAACCTATAATCGAAATCTACCTATGGTAATGGGCTATCGAATCAGCATAGTCAGATTGGTGTCCATGTCCCAAAATCTGGAATGATGAACGATTTTATCTTCGGAATAAGGGAAAAATAAAAATTTCACCCCTATAACCCCATCAGACTTACCCCTAACCTATAATCGAAATCTACCTATGGTAATGGGCTATCGAATCAGCATAGTCAGATTGGTGTCCATGTCCCAAAATCTGGAACGATGAACGATTTCATCGTCAGAATAAGGGAAAAATAAAAATTTCACCCCTATAACCCCATCAGACTTACCCCTAACCTATAATCAAAATCTACCTATGGTCATGGGCTATCGAATCAGCATAGTCAGATTGGTGTCCATGTCCCAAAATCTGGAATGATGAACGATTTTATCGTCGGAATAAGGGAAAAATAAAAATTTCACCCCTATAACCCCATCAGACTTACCCCTAACCTATAATCGAAATCTGCCTATGTTCATGGGCTATCGAATCGGTATAGTCAGATTGGTGTCCATGTGCCAAAATCTGGAACGATGAACGATTTCATCGTCAGAATAAGGGAAAAATAAAAATTTCACCCCTATAACCCCATCAGACTTACCCCTAACCTATAATCGAAATCTACCTATGGTAATGGGCTATCGAATCAGCATAGTCAGATTGGTGTCCATGTCCCAAAATCTGGAACGATGAACGATTTCATCGTCAGAATAAGGGAAAAATAAAAATTTCACCCCTATAACCCCATCAGACTTACCCCTAACCTATAATCAAAATCTACCTATGGTCATGGGCTATCGAATCAGCATAGTCAGATTGGTGTCCATATCCCAAAATCTGGAATGATGAACGATTTTATCGTCGGAATAAGGGAAAAATAAAAATTTCACCTCTATAACCCCACCAGACTTACCCCTAACCTATAATCGAAATCTGCCTATGTTCATGGGCTATCGAATCGGTATAGTCAGATTGGTGTCCATGTCCCAAAATCTGGAACGATGAACGATTTCATCGTCAGAATAAGAGAAAAATAAAAATTTCACCCCTATAACCCCATCAGACTTACCCCTAACCTATAATCAAAATCTACCTATGGTCATGGGCTATCGAATCAGCATAGTCATTGTGATGTCTTTTTGGTTAAATCTATAACATCTATATAAAATAAATTTTTGAAAGTTGGCCGTATGCTGCTATAATAAACACATGAAACTATTAGTTAATATCGTTTAGATTGGAAATTGTATTTGTTGTTTGTCCCGATATATATGTTTGCGGCTGGTTAAGTAGATTATTCACTTTCGACTACGATATTTCAATTTAATATATAATTTACTTAACTTTCGGCTCAAGTAGTCAAGACACTATCTGCATTATCGATTTTTTCACTTTCGGCTGCCAACTTTCGGCTAACTTTAACAAGGTGTTGCTGCCCTCATTTTTAACTACTTTTGGTGATACAAACATGGATGGCGTTAATTTCCATCAGGATAACGCGCCATGTCATAAATCTGCCAGAACAATGGCATGGTTTCGAGAAAATGACATTGAGGTTCTGGAGTGGTCTGCTCAGTCCCCGGACCTGAACCCCATAGAACATTTATGGAGTTTATTAAAACGCGGAGTCAGGCGCCACACAATAAATAACAAAGAAAACCTAAAACGATGTCTGCACCAATAATAGAGCGCCATACGTCTTGCAGAATGTAAAACTTGTAAGTTCTCCACCCAAAAGAATTTCTGTTATAATTAATGCAAAGGGTGGACCCACACAATATTAATTTTATAAAAATGAATAGAAATGTGAACCCATAAAAATTGTATCAATTTGATTCAAATTGATACTCCCAAGAAAGTTGTAACATATCATGGGCGCTCAATACTTTTGGCCAAGGCTGTTTATATGACAAAAGGAGACATTATCAAAATAATCGCCGTTATTATCTGTGGTCTCTTGCCTTGCAATCTATTCGGGGGCCGAAGCACTTCCAACTCATTCGCGATTCGTTTTACCAGCCGTTGCCAGCCTCATCGAGGTCGTACGAGTATAGGTTCGATTTTCGTAGAACCATCTACACTACAGGTCAAAAGTATTTGGTCGATGAGTTTTTTTCAATTAAAACAAAGGACTTGTAATGTTATTTTCGATGAAAATTTTTTTTCACACCTTGTCTAAATGCATCTTTATATATACGCATTTGTTTTGTTTCAACGTATATTAATTACCAACAACTGAAAATCGACAAGTTTGTTGCGTAAAACCTGAATTATTTTAGTAATTAAATAAAAATCTGTGAGTGAATATTAAAGTAAATAATTGTTTTAATTAGATTTGCAATTTATTAAAATTTTTTTGAAAGTTCGAACTGGCGATTGAGTTATGAACAGCCGTTGTCGTTTTACTTAGAGACGGTATTCGCATGCTGAAATTGGCAGGAATCTTGAAATTTCGAGTCGTTTGCAATATACACTGAAGCGGTTTAAAAAAACTGGGCAGGATGAAAATATAGGAATGTTATCCAAGCGTAATAGGCAGTTGACGGCACCTCAAATATTAGCGCAAGTGAACAACGTTCGAGAAAATAAATTGTGTTTGCCTACAATAAAAAGACGCCTAACAGATCAGGTTTTAAATGGCAGAATAATTGTTAAAAAACATTTTTTCTATTACAAACCGTTATTTTATAAGACTTAATTGGGCAAAATACCACTAGAATTGGCAAATGTCACAGTGAAGAAGAGTCCTATGGTCAAACGAATCAAGATTTGAAATTTATTAATCGAAAAGAAGAATTTACGTGCGCGTCGTCTCGGTGAAAAAATGGTCCCAGACAGTTTCATGACACGGGGAGAGCAACAAAACAAGTTAGAGATTTGGTCGACATTACGGGTCGAATGGATCACTTCGGCTATCTTTCGATCTTGGAAAAACATGCTCTACCACCTGGATGAAAACTAATATAGGACCAGCACGACAATGATCCCAAGCACACATTTAATATGTGTAAGAAGTATTTACAGCAACATTTTCGCCACCGAAAGATGAATTCAATGAATCGGCCCCCAGAACCGACCGATCTTAATCCGACAGAGGTTTTGTGGGATAAGGTAAAAAAATTTGTTACAAAAATTGCAAGATGACTGGAACAAGATTTCACTCAAACAATTAAACAAATGATTGGATAGAATGCCAAGGCTATGTCGCGCAGTAATTAAAGATCGATGAGCGCGCAAATTAAATATTTTACTATCTGGTTTCTTTGTTTTTTGTTGTAAGTTAGCTTTATGAACTGGTAATTAATTAAATCAATTGAAATAAATTAATATATTTTTTAAAATTATATAAAAAAATGTTTTAGTTATAAAAACCATCCCTACCAAATACTTTTGGTCTGTAGTGTTCACATTGCGTAGCTCCATTCCAGTATACGAGGATCGTACTGGCATGTGAGATGGGTCTGCCTATGAATTCTGCACTCTGACAGGGAGTCACCGTTGTATTCATTTTCACCGCAGATTGTAATCAGACGATGAAAAGTACCTTCCGATCCAAATGCCAAAGCTTTAGTCACTTTGCCGTTTGGTCGGGACCCCAACCATACTATTAAATTACGATTATTCTATTACTGTTATTTTTATTTATTATTACCTGTTATGTTATTAACATTTAGCTGCACAATAGCAAAGACAATAACAGCAATATCTTTCTTATTTTTATGTAGAAGTCAAAAATTCTAGAGGTCATTGTAATGTTTTACGTAGAGGATGGCACCGATCAAAAACCAATAATTGCGGATGTATATTATGCAATGAATAAGAAGACATGAAGGCTGAATGATTCAAAGGAAAGACTAGCAATTTCGATGTCGTGAAAAGAGCAAGAATTGCTGCAAATAACAAATAGTGATTCGGCAGCTTCAATGTGGTAAACATTGAAGGCAAATCTCAGGCAAATATTATGTACTTGCATTAGTGGTACTACAATTTCACAAAGGCGGGAGATGATATTACAACGTGTATGTCAAAACTAATTGAAGTTGTGCAACAATTAATGGATCAATGTTAGAAGGAGTGCGCACAACCCAACTATGGTAGATTTGCGGGCTCGATTAATGACAGAGGAGCTTCAAAAAATTGGCATTCATCGGAACATAATGACAAACGGAAACCTAAAGGTGGTAGTAGCCAACCAAAACGCAATTGTTTTATTATGGCGAGGGAAACCAAGAGTGTTGGACTAGAGAGCTACTGGCCACATGTTTCATCGACGTGAATGGATCTAAAACTTTGTGAAGAAATTGTCACACATAACGGTGGGAAATGGTGAAAGATCATGATTCGTGAAAAAGGTCATGGATTCGGCAAGTGATGCGAACTACTGAAAAATGGAGACATTTATGCAGTTGGGATTTGATGCAAGTTTCACACTTGTTTTATGAAGAAAAAGTTAAAGATGGCAGCAAAGATAAATTCGCGGTCATCCGCATAAAGCCAGAAAACGGAACCAAAATGCGCTGTTTTCGATCAAACGACGGGAAAGATTTCGTCAATGCGTGATTAGAAAAGTTTCTGAATAAGCTGGGTATTGAGCATTAGTGAACTGTACCATATACTGTACCTAGAATGATTGAATGAAACGTGATAATCGCACAATTGTTGAACCTGCGCAAACAATTATTCAATCGAAGCAAGTGGACTACAAATTCTGGAAGGAGGATGTCAATTTAGTAGTGCATGTGCTTACTCAACGTGGACGAGCACAGTGCCCGAGGAATTACCGTACAAATTTTGACATAGTAAAAATGCGATTATTGATCCTTTGCGGATTCTCGGGTCAGAGGTGTTTATGTACATTCCAATGAAAAAACGACAAACAAATTAAACCAAATACAGCCAAGTCGGATATGATAAACATTCGGAATCGTATCTGTGTGAAATCTAAAATCATCCTAAATTGGTTATTATTGGCCATGTTTATTTTGACAACAACAACAATGTTTGACAACAAAAAAATATACACTGTGATTTAATTATAATTCAATGTCAATCCAAATTTGAATTAATTTAAATCTAAAGTCAGTAATTATACATCGACTTTTAGTCCATTAGTACATTATTTGTTTATATCGGCCATTTATGTTTTGACAATAACAACGTTTGACAACAACAAAATATACACTGTGATTAAATTATAATTCAATGTCAATCCAAAATTAAATTCATTTAAATCTTAATTCAGTAATTATACATCGACTTTTAGTCCTCTATAAGTACATTATTTGTTACTATCGGCCATGTTTATTTTGACAACAACAACAATAATTGACAACAACAAAATATACAATATAATTTAATTATAATTCAATATCAATTCAAATTTGAATTAATGTAAATCTTAAGTAAGTAATTATAAATCGTCTTTTAGTCCTGTATAAGTACATTATTTGTTATTACCGGATATATTTATTTTGACAACAACAACACTGTTTGACAACAACAAAATATACACTGTGATTTAATTATAATTCAATGTCAATCCAAAATTAAATTAGTTTAAATCATAATTCAGTAATTATAAATCGACTTTTAGTCCTCTATAAGTACATTATTTGTTACTATCGGCCATGTTTATTTTGACAACAACAACAATAATTGGCAACAACAAAATATACAATGTGATTTAATTATAATTCAATGTCAATCCAAAATTAAATTAGTTTAAATCATAATTCAGTAATTTTAAATCGACTTTTAGTCCTCTATAAGTACATTAATTGTTATTACCGGCCATGTATATTTTGACGACAACAACAATGATCGACAACAACAAAATATACACTGTGATTTAATTATAATTCAATGTCAATCCAAAATTAAATTAGTTTAAATCATAATTCAGTAATTATAAATCGACTTTTAGTCCTCTATAAGTACATTATTTGTTACTATCGGCCATGTTTATTTTGACAACAACAACAACGTTTGACAACAACAAAATATACACTGTGATTTAATTATAATTCAATGTCAATCCAAAATTAAATTAGTTTAAATCATAATTCAGTAATTATAAATCGACTTTTAGTCCTCTATAAGTACATTATTTGTTACTATCGGCCATGTTTATTTTGACAACAACAACAATAATTGACAACAACAAAATATACAATGTGATTTAATTATAATTCAATGTCAATCCAAAATTAAATTAGTTTAAATCATAATTCAGTAATTTTAAATCGACTTTTAGTCCTCTATAAGTACATTAATTGTTATTACCGGCCATGTATATTTTGACGACAACAACAATGTTCGACAACAACAAAATATACACTGTGATTTAATTATAATTCAATGTCAATCCAAAATTAAATTAGTTTAAATCATAATTCAGTAATTATAAATCGAATTTTAGTTCTCTATAAGTACATTATTTGTTACTATCGGCCATGTTTATTTTGACAACAACAACGTTTGACAACAACAAAATATACACTGTGATTTAATTATAGTTCAATATCAATCCAAATTTTAATTAATTTAAATCTTAAGTCAGTAATTATAAATCGAATTTTAGTCCTCTATAAGTACATTATTTGTTACTATCGGCCATGTTTATTTTGACAACAATAAAATATACAATGTAATTTAATTATAATTCAATATCAATTCAAATTTGATTTAATGTAAATCTTAAGTAAGTAATTATAAGTCGTCTTTTAGTCCTTTATAATTACTTTAGTTGTTATTACCGGATATGTATATTTTGACAACAACATCAATGTTTGACAACAACAAAATATACACTGTGATTTAATTATAATTCAATGTCAATCCAAAATTAAACTAGTTTAAATCATAATTCAGTAATTTTAAATCGACTTTTAGTCCTCTATAAGTACATTATTTGTTACTATCGGCCATGTTTATTTTGACAACAACAACAATGTTTGACAGCAACAAAATATACACTGTGATTTAATTCTAATTCAATATCAATCCAAATTTTAATTAATTTAAATCTTAATTCAGTAATTATATATCGACTTTTAGTCCTCTATAAGTACATTATTTGTTATTACCGGCCATGTTTATTTTGACAACAACAACCATGTTTGACAACAACAAAATATACACTGTGATTTAATTATAATTCAATGTCAATCCAAAATTAAATTAGTTTAAATCATAATTCAGTAATTATAAATCGTCTTTTAGTCCTCTATAAGTACATTATTTGTTAATACCGGCCATGTATAATTTGACAACAACAACAATGTTTTGACGACAACAACAACATGTACTCTGTGATTTAATTATAATTCAATATCAATTCAAATTTTAATTAATTTAAATCTTAATTCAGTATTTATACATCGACTTTTAGTCCTCTATAAGTACATTAATTGTTACTATCGGCCATGTTTATTTTGACAACAACAATGTTTGACAACAACAAAATATACACTGTGATTTAATTATAATTCAATGTCAATTCAAAATTAAATTAGTTTAAATCATAAGTAAGTAATTATAAATCGTCTTTTAGTCCTCTATAAGTACATTATTTGTTATTACCGGCCATGTTTATTTTGACAACAACAACAACAACGTTTGACAACAACAAAATATACACTGTGATTTAATTATAATTCAATGTCAATTCAAAATTAAATTAGTTTAAAACATAATTCAGTATTTATAAATCGTCTTTTAGTCCTCTATAAGTACATTATTTGTTATTACCGGCCATGTATATTTTGACAACAACAACAATGTTTGACAACAACAAAATATACTCTGTGATTTAATTATAATTCAATATCAATCCAAATTTTAATTAATTTAAATCTTAAGACAGTAATTATACATCGACTTTTATTCCTCTATAAGTAAATTATTTGTTACTATCGGCCATGTTTATTTTGACAACAACAACGTTTGACAACAACAAAACATACACTGTGATTTAATTATAATTCAATGTCAATCCAAAATTAAATTAGTTTAAATCATAATTCAGTAATTATAAATCGACTTTTAGTCCTCTATAAGTACAATATTTGTTACTATCGGCCATGTTTATTTTGACAACAACAACGTTTGACAACAACAAAATATACACTGTGATTTAATTATAGTTCAATATCAATCCAAATTTTAATTAATTTAAATCTAAAGTCAGTAATTATAAATCGTCTTTTAGTCCTCTATAAGTACATTATTTGTTACTATCGGCCATGTTTATTTTGACAACAACAACAACAATGTTTGACAACAACAAAATATACACTGTGATTTAATTATAATTCAATGTCAATCCAAAATTAAATTAGTTTAAATCATAATTCAGTAATTATAAATCGACTTTTAGTCCTCTATAAGTACATTATTTGTTACTATCGGCCATGTTTATTTTGACAACAACAACAATAATTGACAACAACAAAATATACAATGTGATTTAATTATAATTCAATGTCAACCCAAAATTAAATTAGTTTAAATCATAATTCAGTAATTTTAAATCGACTTTTAGTCCTCTATAAGTACATTATTTGTTATTACCGGCCATGTATATTTTGACGACAACAACAATGTTCGACAACAACAAAATATACAATGTGATTTAATTATAATTCAATGTCAATCCAAAATTAAATTAGTTTAAATCATAATTCAGTAATTATACATCGACTTTTAGTCCTCTATAAGTACATTATTTGTTACTATCGGCCATGTATATTTTGACAACAACAACAACGTTTGACAACAACAAAATATACACTGTGATTTAATTATAATTCAATATCAATCCAAATTTTAATTAATTTAAATCTTAATTCAGTATTTATACATCGACTTTTACTCCTCTATAAGTACATTAAATGTTTATATCGGCCATGTTTATTTTGACAACAACAATGTTTGACAACAACAAAATATACACTGTGATTTAATTATAATTCAATGTCAATCCAAAATTAAATTAGTTTAAATCATAATTCAGTAATTATAAATCGTCTTTTAGTCCTCTATAAGTACATTATTTGTTATTACCGGACATGTTTATTTTGACAACAACAACAACGTTTGACAACAACAAAATATACACTGTGATTTAATTATAGTTCAATATCAATCCAAATTTTAATTAATTTAAATCTAAAGTCAGTAATTATAAATCGACTTTTAGTCCTCTATAAGTACATTATTTGTTACTATCGGCCATGTTTATTTTGACAACAACAACAACAATGTTTGACAACAACAAAATATACACTGTGATTTAATTATAATTCAATGTCAATCCAAAATTAAATTAGTTTAAATCATAATTCAGTAATTATAAATCGACTTTTAGTCCTCTATAAGTACATTATTTGTGACTATCGGCCATGTTTATTTTGACAACAACAACAATAATTGACAACAACAAAATATACAATGTGATTTAATTATAATTCAATGTCAACCCAAAATTAAATTAGTTTAAATCATAATTCAGTAATTATAAATCGAATTTTAGTCCTCTATAAGTACATTATTTGTTACTATCGGCCATGTTTATTTTGACAACAACAACGTTTGACAACAACAAAATATACAATGTGATTTAATTATAGTTCAATATGAATCCAAATTTTAATTAATTTAAATCTTAAGTCGGTAATTATACATCGACTTTTAGTCCTCTATAAGTACATTATTTGTTACTATCGGCCATGTTTATTTTGACAACAACAACAATGTTTGACAACAACAAAATATACAATGTAATTTAATTATAATTCAATATCAATCCAAATTTTAATTAATTTAAATCATAATTCAGTAATTATAAATCGTCTTTTAGTCCTGTATAAGTACATTATTTGTTATTACCGGATATGTTTATTTTGACAACAACAACAATGTTTGACAACAACAAAATATACACTGTGATTTAATTATAATTCAATGTCAATCCAAAATTAAATTAGTTTAAATCATAATTCAGTAATTATAAATCGTCTTTTAGTCCTCTATAAGTACATTATTTGTTACTATCGGCCATGTTTATTTTGACAACAACAAAATATACACTGTGATTTAATTATAGTTCAATATCAATCCAAATTTTAATTATTTTAAATCTTAAGTCAGTAATTATACATCGACTTTTAGTCCTCTATAAGTACATTATTTGTTACTATCGGCCATGTTTATTTTGACAACAACAATAATAATTGACAACAACAAAATATTCACTGTGATTTAATTATAATTCAATGTGAATCCAAAATTAAATTAGTTTAAATCATAATTCAGTAATTATACATCGACTTTTAGTCCTCTATAAGTAATTTATATGTTACTATCGGCCATGTTTATTTTGACAACAACAACAACGTTTGACAACAACAAAATATACACTGTGATTTAATTATAATTCAATATCAATCCAAATTTTAATTAATTTAAATCTAAAGTCAGTAATTATAAATCGTCTTTTAGTCCTCTATAAGTACATTATTTGTTACTATCGGCCATGTTTATTTTGACAACAACAACAACAATAATTGACAACAACAAAATATACACTGTGATTTAATTATAATTCAATGTCAATCCAAAATTAAATTAGTTTAAATCATAATTCAGTAATTATAAATCGACTTTTAGTCCTCTATAAGTACATTATTTGTTACTATCGGCCATGTTTATTTTGACAACAACAACAATAATTGACAACAACAAAATATACACTGTGATTTAATTATAATTCAATGTCAATCCAAAATTAAATTAGTTTAAATCATAATTCAGTAATTATAAATCGTCTTTTAGTCCTCTATAAGTACATTATTTGTTACTATCGGCCATGTTTATTTTGACAACAACAAAATATACACTGTGATTTAATTATAGTTCAATATCAATCCAAATTTTAATTATTTTAAATCTTAAGTCAGTAATTATACATCGACTTTTAGTCCTCTATAAGTACATTATTTGTTACTATCGGCCATGTTTATTTTGACAACAACAATAATAATTGACAACAACAAAATATTCACTGTGATTTAATTATAATTCAATGTGAATCCAAAATTAAATTAGTTTAAATCATAATTCAGTAATTATACATCGACTTTTAGTCCTCTATAAGTAATTTATATGTTACTATCGGCCATGTTTATTTTGACAACAACAACAACGTTTGACAACAACAAAATATACACTGTGATTTAATTATAATTCAATATCAATCCAAATTTTAATTAATTTAAATCTAAAGTCAGTAATTATAAATCGTCTTTTAGTCCTCTATAAGTACATTATTTGTTACTATCGGCCATGTTTATTTTGACAACAACAACAACAATAATTGACAACAACAAAATATACACTGTGATTTAATTATAATTCAATGTCAATCCAAAATTAAATTAGTTTAAATCATAATTCAGTAATTATAAATCGACTTTTAGTCCTCTATAAGTACATTATTTGTTACTATCGGCCATGTTTATTTTGACAACAACAACAATAATTGACAACAACAAAATATACAATGTGATTTAATTATAATTCAATGTCAATCCAAAATTTAATTAGTTTAAATCATAATTCAGTAATTATAAATCGAATTTTAGTCCTCTATAAGTACATTATTTGTTACTATCGGCCATGTTTATTTTGACAACAACAACAACAATGTTTGACAACAACAAAATATACACTGTGATTTAATTATAATTCAATGTCAATCCAAAATTAAATTAGTTTAAATCATAATTCAGTAATTATAAATCGACTTTTAGTCCTCTATAAGTACATTATTTGTTACTATCGGCCATGTTTATTTTGACAACAACAACAATAATTGACAACAACAAAATATACAATGTGATTTAATTATAGTTCAATATCAATCCAAATTTTAATTATTTTAAATCTTAAGTCAGTAATTATACATCGACTTTTAGTCCTCTATAAGTACATTATTTGTTACTATCGGCCATGTTTATTTTGACAACAACAACAATAATTGACAACAACAAAATATTCACTGTGATTTAATTATAATTCAATGTCAATCCAAAATTAAATTAGTTTAAATCATAATTCAGTAATTATCCATCGACTTTTAGTCCTCTATAAGTACATTATTTGTTATTACCGGCCATGTATATTTTGACAACAACAACAACGTTTGACAACAACAAAATATACACTGTGATTTAATTATAATTCAATATCAATCCAAATTTTAATTAATTTAAATCTTAATTCAGTATTTATACATCGACTTTTGGTCCTCTATAAGTACATTAAATGTTTATATCGGCCATGTTTATTTTGACAACAACAATGTTTGACAACAACAAAATATACACTGTGATTTAATTATAATTCAATGTCAATCCAAAATTAAATTAGTTTAAATCATAATTCAGTAATTATACATCGACTTTTAGTCCTCTATAAGTACATTATTTGTTACTATCGGCCATGTATATTTTGACAACAACAACAACGTTTGACAACAACAAAATATACACTGTGATTTAATTATAATTCAATATCAATCCAAATTTAAATTAATTTAAATCTAAAGTCAGTAATTATAAATCGTATTTTAGTCCTCTATAAGTACATTATTTGTTACTATCGGCCATGTTTATTTTGACAACAACAACGTTTGACAACAACAAAATATACACTGTGATTTAATTATAGTTCAATATCAATTCAAATTTTAATTAATTTAAATCTTAAGTCAGTAATTATACATCGACTTTTAGTCCTCTATAAGTACATTATTTGTTACTATCGGCCATGTTTATTTTGACAACAACAACAATGTTTGACAACAACAAAATATACAATGTAATTTAATTATAATTCAATATCAATCCAAATTTTAATTAATTTAAATCATAATTCAGTAATTATAAATCGTCTTTTAGTCCTCTATAAGTACATTATTTGTTATTACCGGATATGTTTATTTTGACAACAACAACAATGTTTGACAACAACAAAATATACACTGTGATTTAATTATAATTCAATGTCAATCCAAAATTAAATTAGTTTAAATCATAATTCAGTAATTATAAATCGACTTTTAGTCCTCTATAAGTACATTATTTGTTACTATCGGCCATGTTTATTTTGACAACAACAACGTTTGACAACAACAAAATATACAATGTGATTTAATTATAGTTCAATATCAATCCAAATTTTAATTAATTTAAATCTTAAGTCAGTAATTATAAATCGACTTTTAGTCCTCTATAAGTACATTATTTGTTACTATCGGCCATGTTTATTTTGACAACAACAACAATGTTTGACAACAACAAAATATACACTGTGATTTAATTATAATTCAATGTCAATCCAAAATTAAATTAGTTTAAATCTTAATTCAGTAATTATAAATCGTCTTTTAGTCCTCTATAAGTACATTATTTGTTACTATCGGCCATGTTTATTTTGACAACAACAATGTTTGACAACAACAAAATATATTCTGTAATTGTATTATAACTCAATATTAATCTAGATTTGTATTTTATTAAGCTGGACATTGAGTATTGGCGATCTGTTCCTTATACGCCGGCCCAGAATGGCCGTGTGAAACATGACAATAGGAACAATTATGGAATCTGCGCGAACAATGATTCAGTCGAAGCAGATGGACTACAAATTCTGGGAAGAGGATGTCAATTTAGCAGTGCATGTACTTACTTAACGGAAACGATCACAGTATATGAGGACTGAAATTATATCCAAACCCGATTGTATTCAACAGCGACAATCAAGTATGACTTCGTAAAATATGACAATCATTCAAAGAATCAATGGCTGCACTGGAGATTAGTGACACTAATGTGAAGGCCGATGAAATCGCGAATATGACAGATGATGAATCATATCAGGGCAACCAATATAATAGGGAGCAATATGCGAACTTTATAGGAGGAAAATCATTTAAGTGTTAGAGCGGCGTGGCGATTAACGCAATCCACATTGGCAGGACACATTGCCATGTTGGCAATTGAGAAAGCAAGAGATCTTTTTGCTCAATCTATTAAGGGGTCAAAAGGTGCTTGATCAGTTCGATAAAAAAGCAGCTTTTTTGGACGGTGATTAGGAGGAGAGCGATGCAAATGTTTTTGTTTGTAATTGGAAGAATATTGATAATTAAGATTTATGTCGATGGCGGTTTGTTTGCGACATAGAATGAGAAAGTAATTTTTCCGGTAACTGAATACTTTCGCATAGGGAATTCGATGTCAATGTATTCGACCTCAAATATTTCGTGAGTACTGAAATGAAACAACCACCAAATGAATCGATTCACGAGAATCAATAGGCGTTTGTACAGTGGCAATTCTTTCGGACCATGTACTGAAACTTGACAATTTTGAAGCGGATGGATAAATAATCCATATTGTTAGGTGATCAGTAGCTTAGTGTATTCGGCCGTGGAAATGCGACCAGGTATCAGTTTTGCTGGTTATGAGAATGCGGTAAAATGTATTAAAAAATGAATTTAGAATTACATAAAAAACAATGGACATGGGAATTCTAATTTAAAGTGGTATAAATTTACGTTTGTGTGGCTACAGCAACATTGACTATGCACAAAACAACGAAACCAGGTGGTTGACGTCCGGGGATATATATTCATGTTTGGCAGTGGAATTATAAGTTAACGCCCAGAATGCCAAATCAGGGAACTTGTAAGTAATAGTTGTAGTATTGAAATTAGTGAACGCGTTCTCTTGTGTAATGTTCTTAAAGTTCTAACCGGATTGACTCATTGTGTTTATTTAAGTGTTTAGAAATACCATTTTATTTTACACACTCCAACAATTATTTTAACTCGTTCCACTGTGCATTGGACTGAATATTGGAAAATTAACAGGATTAAGGTTGATTTAGCAGTACCGTGGTACCCAGATAATACATGATTGAAGCAATTTTTTATTATGACTAAACAATTTTGCATATTAGTGCTTCTAACACTTTTAACACCTAATGAATCAGTTTCCTGGTGGTCTCAGGATGTGACACGAACCCTGCGAAAGCTCTGAAATACTAACAAAAAAATCTATACCATAAATATTAATTTGATTTTTCATCCAGGCTCGTGCCTGTACTACTAACCCATAATGAACCACCAATCCATTATCGAGAAAATTATTACTTTACCAATCAATCTCGAAATAACTATAAATTTGATAGTTATCCATCTATAGGGAGGTCACATACTCTCTAACAAAACATAAAATATTTAGTATGGACAATCAAAATTGCAGATGATTCCTTATTGTACTGATACAGCTTTAAACACTAACAATTTTCGAAAATATTGAACTACACCATCGTTCAAAAACTTTACTTTGCTCATAATCCATCTTGAACGTTCATCATATACTCGTTCGTTTCTTTAATAGAAAATCGATACATTTTTTATTCCAGAGAGTATCAAAATAAAAAATTAGATTTTCTTAAAATCCAAAGTAAACATATTTATAAAAATTATATCAACAATAAACCCTTTTCTTGTCTACTTTCATTCTTTTGTGTGTATCATCCACTCTGGAAATGTCTTTTGTAGTGTTCAAACAACCCAGACATAAATCCTCTTCTATATTATATAGTCATACAACAAGATTTACGTATTATGATGATGCTTCTTTACGGTGACGCTGGATATTCTATTATTTTGTGATTCTCTTATCTATTTATACTTTCCCCATTAACGAATTTAGATCGGAAAAGTATTGTGATTGTCAAAAATTGTACGTTTCATGTTTTTCGCAACTTTAGAAAACAAGAAAGTTGTATACCCTTACAAATTAGTCTTAATGCCAAGGAAAATTTAGATGTCCCCAAAAAATTGTTTTCAACAACATATGCATGACGGCATCTATGTCTATATACGATAACTTGACGGCCGGTTCTTAACATTTCTCGGAAAATTAAAAAATTATAAAACGTAGGTCAATAACTCTCGAGGCTAACTGCTAAAAAAATAATAACCCATTTTTTTGCAAAATTTGACTATGATACATTCATTCCAACGCTTCTCTAAAATGTCGATGCCCTTTTTGTATAGAACGATTTATCAATAGCCTCATACTCGTATGAGACGTTTGTTTCGGCAAATCTGTTGCCCTGTAGCAGTTTTTGGGGTCTGCGAATAGGTATAGTAGTCGCATTTAGCCAGATCCAGAGAATACAGTGGATGGGGGAGTAATTTGAGCAATTTTGCCAATTCGCCGTAACCAACGACTTGTAATACGGTGAATTGTCTATGTGAAAAAATCATTTTTTATTTTGCATTTCAGTCTTCATCTTTCATACGCACATTTCGGTTGCTTCACACGTTGATTGACAATTTAGTTTCGGAGTGTATTTGTAGATTCATGTTCCATTTAGTGCCATACCCGATACTCAAAATCCTGTTTATTACGGTTAAACAGCTATAAATAGCACTCTAAACAATCGATGCATCGCTATTTTGGATCCAATATGAATAGACGCGACGTTCAATTTGAACATAGCTATCTCATGGACACATGTGCATGTAAATAGGATAAACACTAGCATCTGATATATTTAAGGAGTAAGCTATCCCACGCAACTTCATTTTACAGTCCTTAAAAACCATTATTGCGCGAGTGCCCTACTCTTTTTACCTTTCATGGAATAACTGCCAATTTCTGGTTTGAACTCAGAAAACCGCCATTCGAACGGTATTTTTTTCATCAAAAAACCGTTATACACTCGGTAAACACTCGTTTAATCGTTGAACCGAATTGATAGTTTAAGTTAGGATATGTTTTTGCCTTAAAGGACTGGCACAGACATAATCGAGTCTGTAGCCGTGCCACATTGTTTGATTTCCTCTCTTGGGATCTCCCAGGAGTTTCATTCTACTAAGCACCAGAACTGGGAGAACAGTTTTCCTCCTTTGCAACTTCGCACCTACGACAGAAATCGTATGACGAGCTTCCTGACTTGCCGCCGCCGCAGCGATGGCAGCTGTCTGGATCTTGACAAACCTAGTTTTGGCCAGATCTGCCTAGTTTTACGCATGAAATACTATTTGGCCATATTTCGTTCGATGTTCCTCTAGCTTTTTCTTAAAGCAGCAATTTTCCCGTAGCGACTGATATACTAACAACCGCCCTCCTTGGATAAATGAAGCAGGTTGTGCCTGGTCAAGCGAGTTTGTCCTAAATATGATTTGAAAGTCTTAATTAAAGCCTGACTGACTGAAAAAATGCGAATTATACCTTATCCAGTCAAGGGCTTCCTTTATCATAATTAGTTTACCTTGAAAAACGCCGCAGTATTCGAATAAACAGAAAGTTTACATTTAATTCTTCACAGAAAATCCATCTCCAATTTCCCATCCATCTTTGAACCATCAGTGAATAAACTAACACATTCAGTATTCAGATATACTTCTCTCAACCAGTCCTCTTTGGTAGGAATATAAGTTCTAAACCACGGAATAAAAGATGGTGACGGGATGGTATATAGTCGATAGTATTTGAGATGTTCCTGTTTCATAGCATAGATGAGTGTCCTGTATTTTTACAGATCCATAAAGTATTGAGTTGAGATTTATAGCTGAGATCGTTCCCAATCTTTTACATAGGAATCAATGGTGTGAGATGAAAGATAATTTTCAGTACTTAAGTGGAGGTGCTCCTAAGGGCCCTACACAAGACAGCTTTTCCATGTACTTTCACAAAGGATTTTAGGCTGATGAGAATATTTAAAGCTAGCCACCAAACAATAATCCTATATAAGAAATTAAGCCTAATACAGGGTGTTCCTAAATTAATCATCCCATTTGCTTTTGGTATATTTTGATTTTCATTAATTTTATTTAAAATTTATTTTAGATTATTGTTAATGCCTCTAAATGTTTTAAAGTGATTCGATTTACACCTCAGCAATGTAGCGCAATAGTTTTAATGTACAATCGAAACAATAACTAAATTATCCCTACTCAACGAGAATTCCGAAGGTGACTACTGGTCAACTTATTCGACGTTTAGTGACTCGACTTGAGCGGGATGGAAGAACTGGGGACCGTAAACGTACCCGATGAAATTCGAACAAGTGGGTTATTGGAAAATGTTGAGCGTATTATGGAGAATGTGGAAGAAGGTCATCAAACATCTTTAAGGTGACGATCCACATAATTGGGGATCCCAATAACTACTATGCACAGTATAATTCATTTCTATTTTCACCTGTTTCTCTCCAAGATACAACTAGTTCAATCTGTTAATAAAATCAATGAGTATTCAGGGAGATTAATTTTGGAACATAGTAGAAATATATTGCCAATATTCGATGTGGAGTTTCTAACCTCACCTTTCAATGGCATTTTTACTGGAGTAAATGCTATTATAGATTTCTTTACCCGTTCTAGTATTTTTCAAGATGAAACTCAAAAACTTCATTTTATATCGATGAAGCTAGGGGAGGTTGATCTGAGGAAGTTTGTATTTCCAACTGCAAGTTTTGTGTGGGTTAAGATTCAAACCAGAACTACATAAGCCAATGTTAGAGAATGCGTTCACTAAACGGTAATCGAAGTTTACTCAAAAGTTTTCTAGGATTACACGCACCTAATATGGCTTTTTAAAGGAGTCGGATAGCTGGTCTACTAGGTCATCCAGCTCTTGCGTTGGATCGTGGTGGTTTGGAACCAATACGGGTAAATAAATACTTAGAAAAGTTCTAAAAGTATCAGAGTATGTTTTCCTTATGTTTCTATATCTTGGTCTTTTAATGGATTTTGTCTCTGGAGATAAAAATGATCATAATTCCCTAAACTATTCATAATTTTAACTAAATAAACAAGTGTAATTGTTTATTTAGATACCATTATGTTTGTTAATTAGATGGTGTCGTGGGTTGATTCCATTTCGGATAATTTTTAGCTCCGGAGACAAAACCCATTAAAACAACAAGATATAGAAACAGGAGAAAAACCGACGGTCCGTAAAGGGTCTTTTTCCCTCTAGAACATCACTTAATTTGATCAATTTGGCCTGATAACGTCCAGATGTTACAGTTGGACCAGTCTCCAGAAGCTAGTAGTAAATGACTCCTTTCCAATCTCACCATGCACACGGTAACACTTTCTTGGCATGAATATTCATTTTTGCAACTGATGTTGATGACTGGCGTATATCAACCTTGGTTTTCTGCATTTAAGGTTATCGTACAAAATCCAATTTTCATCACCCGTAATGATTTTGTGCAAACAATTCTTTCTATTGTACAGAGAAAGCAAATTTATGCAGATGCAAACTCTTCGGTTTTTGTTTTCGTCGGTCATCTTATGAGGAACCCATTTTCCTTCCTTTATGTATTTTTCGCATTGTATGCAATCGAAGTGATATTGCTTGGCGAGTAACTCTTAACTGTTCTGCAAGAACTTTTTGACACGCATTTTCAACCAGTAGAACTTAAAGTTCTTCGTTTTCAAATCTTGCAAACAACTTTTTACTAATGAATGTGTAACGTATGGCTTTGTGTTACTCAATGGTGTGATTACGAGTGGCACATGCTTAGGGGGTTCGAAACCACATCACTGAGCAAGCTCTACTGAATAAAAAAACGTATGTGCCGAATACAAACTAAAAAAAATTACAAATAACGGTTTTAATGTCCGTGTGCCCGTGTTGGCTTCTCATCACCTCCGATCTCCCCTAAATGGTTGTCTATATCATGCTTGTAATCTATAGCATCACACAAAAAAATAAAGCCAACACTGGCGCAAGCAAATTTAACGAAATTTTAACGGGAAAAAATTAAATGCAAATCACTAGATGTATGGAGCGTATCATGGAAAACAAGATAAATTTTTAACGTTGAACATATGCAAGGAACGGTTGTTTTTTCTCCTATTGCATATAAATTCCTTTTACACAAAAATGATCAAGAAAAATAGAAATTCTTTCAAAGTATGTAGTAATTAAATAAATAATGATAAATTATCTGCCAATAGGTCCTCAGCTGGTTGATGGTGTCCTTGCCGACTTTCAGTTTGCTGTTTCAAATATGCAAACATCCAATTTCGCGTGCCAAGGTAGTTTATGCCGTTAATCTTGAGCTGGTTGATGGTATACCCACTTCGTTTAGTCCCGTTGTTGTGGCACCATTAATTCCGTACGTAAATACGGTAGACGCGTACAGATCCAAAGGTATCACCACACCTTGGCATGTAGCTTTGGTTATTTACTCCTGCACTCGTTAGTATCCACCAACCGATGTATAATCCAGAGGGTTTGGCGAACGTGTAACCTCAACGTTTTATGTTTGTTTATTTCATTTTTTTTATTTATAACGAGTTCCACAATCATTTTTAATAATTATTTTTATTGATACAGGCTCAAACTCTAAAACTTTTTTGTTTTCCATAAATCAAGATTTAACCGTTTTATTTATTCGACTCAATCTGCATTTGCAATCATATATCTTGCATCTCTTATAATTTTCTTCACAACCCCAAAAAAAACTACACAAGCCGCGCGTTTTATATACCTCGATCAAAAAAACAGAAAAAACGATCCCCACTTGCTATCAACATTTTTTCTTTTTCTTGTTTTTCGTTTATCTTTATAATATATAGACAACCTTTTCTACGAGCACTAACGTTCCCTCTCCGTGCCATAATTAAGGATATTTTAATATTTTTTTTTTTCATTTTGCTTTCCATTTCCCCATCTCTATTCACAATAACCAATTAAATTCATGTTTGGAATCCGTGGATAATTCTAATTTCTTCATTCGTACGCTTGACGTCTACAAAGCGATAGAGGGATTTGGTAAGAGGAAGGATGTAGACTCGAAATCCGTAAGCAACCCGTTACAAACGATTCATAGAATGTTCACTCAAAGTCGAGTTACACAATTCCATAGCTCAAGCGGCATTTTTTTTTCATTTGAAAACAGAAAAGAACAAAATTGCGTATAAATGTCGCTTATCGACATCCATTTCTTGAAATTGATGCACACGGAACGACAGCTTGTAAATGATTGAATCGTATGTCATAAAACAGCAATGACTAAACTTCAAATATCCAAAATGGCCGGGTTGAGAGCCGAGGTTCTGCTTGCACACCTAATATATTAGTTTCATTGTAAGTATATTAGAATTTTTGTGGCCGAATGGCTTGACGTGTAAAGTCCAAAAGTAGTCAATTCCATTTCAATATTTCTATGAAGTAACAAAGGTTGGATTACTGATTCAAACTGTCATTTTCAAATTTTACAATATAAAGGGTACAAAGCATGTACTCGATTACTGACTATTTTTCATTACCGACCTAGGAATATGGCATACCGAAATTGCAGAGTTTTGTTTACCGTGCTCAACGTTGGTAAATTGTGTAGGAAAATTACACAAACAACTTTTACAGTTTGGGATAGTGTCATTCGAGGAGTTAGATAGGTCTTAATTTAATTTTTTTTTCGTAAAGGGATTATAATATCCTTTTGAATTTCGGATTTAATTTTCTCTTTGAATTGTTTTGTTTCTTTTATCTTCTTCTTAATTTTATCTTGCACAATATAAATTATAAAATTTAATAGAAATCAATTTGGAATCAAGAGAACAAAATTATTTTATTTTTGAATTTGCTCGTGTTAAGAAGAAAACTCAATAATTCGAAAAAGGTTTACTATATTAAAGGACTTGGTCCTAAAAGGTGCCATAATTCAACACGAATCAATACTATTAAATTTAATACATTTCAATCGAATTCAATCTTAATGGATCTTGAATATATCCGAACCGGAAATTACATTTATATTATAAAACAATTTAACAGGGTATATCTAAATATATTTTAATGGTGTTACGATCAGTGTTGTGCCGTATTGTCTACACCGCGTGACCATGTATGTAGGCAATTAAAAAAATGATGTCGACAAGGTAGAGAATGTAGACAACATCGAAAATTATCGTTTTTGTTACCAATCAGCAAAATTCTATAATTTCTTTGCTAATTGAACCATTTCACGAGAGTTTTTTCTTTCCTGACATAGAAAACATTTGAACCAAGTTTTTATGTGGTAGTGAAGCACATTTATGTATGTTTATGTATTTAAAGTATTAAATCGGTATTAAATGTGGCTTATATTTCTAAAATGTTAGCTATGACCCTTCACTTAAACATTCCTAGTATTGTTTATTCAGCTTGAAAGGATTAAGATGGGAAAAGCAGGCACAGCAAATTCCCACATACTTTTGACAGTTATGGCGTCCGTCAACCAATTCAATTCATATTGATTGATTGACCAATTCAATTCCTATCAATTCCTATCCTATTGATACTAGTAGAACCATACCAAGTAGTCCATCGGGTGAAAAGTGAACCATTTTACGAATATAGGGTCTTCGTGTCAACGTTTTCGGAACAGTAAAACAGTTTTATTTAAACTTTAATTCGCATACATTTACCGAGTTTGCACCTAACCTTAACATATTTTACTAATACGTGTTGTAATCCTCAGAAAATGCAGTGATTTGGAAATTTTTTTTTGTTTTTTGTTTGTATTCCTTAGCTGGTTTAGCACAATTTTACAAACTAATTAACACATCATTTTAAAATTTCATAGAGCTCAACATATTCATAATGTGAGCCATGTTTTTGCTGAACATGTCGTCACTGATTGGTGACATGAAAGCGCAAACTGATTAACACCATTAAAACGCAATAAAATAGTAAAGCTAAATATAAAATGTCGGGCAAACAACGATCATACAAGTTCATACTACTAATACTTGCCAAAATATGACTCGTTCGGTTACTGGATATTTCAAGTAATGTAACTCCTCCCAACAAGCGTTCATTGATAATAAATTGGTGAATCTTTCGGAAAAATGTAAATCTCAGCTGATCTGACCGGTGTGAAGTACTTAACGTTAATGAACTGTGTAGGTTCACATTTTAACGAAAAGTATTCACTCAAAAAGTGATGATCCACAAATTATCAAAAAATTTAGCTGGAAATGAAAGAGGTTTGGAATTCGAAATACGTGGTTTAATTAAAATTATTAAAAATAAACAAAAAATATTCAGAATCACAACACTACAATAATAAGTTTATGTACTGCCGGGTGTGAAATTTAGTGGTCTCAACTTATCATGGTGTCTCAAATTTGTATAAAAAATTTCAAGAAAATTTGCATGTTTTGATTGGCGATATGACGCTACACGTGAAAGCGTCTTTGACAAAATTCACTTAATTCTTTAATAATTCAAAACATCATCGGAACATTGAGTGCCGCGTATGGAATTTAATGTTCTCAACTTGGCATGGTGTCTGAAATGTGTCAGAAAAATTTCAAGACTATTTGCATGTTGTGATTGACGATATGGCGCTACACGTGGAAATGCCTTTGGAGCTAAATTCACTTAAGTCTTTCATAATTCGAAAAATCTTCAGAACAATGAGTGCCGAGTGTGGAATTTAGTGTTTTCAACTTGGCATGGTGTCTCAAATTTGTATAAACAATTTCAAGACAATTTGCATGTTGTCATTGGCGGTATGACGCTACACGTGGAAGCATCTTTGGCAAAATTCACTTAAGTCTTTAATAATTCAAAAAATCATCGGAACATTGAGTGCCGAGTATGGAAATTAATGTTCTCAACTTGGCATGGTGTCTGAAATTTGTACAAAAAATTTCAAGACAATTTGCATGTTGTCATTGGCGGTATGACGCTACACGTGGAAGCATCTTTGGCAAAATTCACTTAAGTCTTTAATAATTCAAAAAATCATCGGAACATTGAGTGCCGAAATTTGTACAAAAAATTTCAAGAAAATTTGCATGTTGTGATTGGCGATATTGCGCTGCACGTGGTAGTGCCTTAATTCACTTAAGTCTTTCATAATTCGAAAAATCTTCGGAACAATGAGTGCCGAGTGTGGAATTTAGTGTTCTCAACTTTGCATGGTGTGTGAAATTTGTACAAACAATTTCAAGACAATTTGCATATTGTGATTGACGATATGGCGATACACGTGGAAGCGTCTTTGGCCAAATTCAGTTAAGTCTTTCATAATTCGAAAAATCTTCGGAACAATGAGTGCCGAGTGTGAAATCTAGTGTTCTCAACTTGGCATGGTGTCTCAAATTTGTATAAACAATTTCAAGACAATTTGCATGTTGTCATTGGCGGTATGACGCTACACGTGGAAGCATCTTTGGCAAAATTCACTTAAGTCTTTAATAATTCAAAAAATCATCGGAACATTGAGTGCCGAGTATGGAAATTAATGTTCTCAACTTGGCATGGTGTCTGAAATTTGTACAAAAAATTTCAAGACAATTTGCATGTTGTGATTGGCGGTATGACACTACACGTGGAAGCATCTTTGGCAAAATTCATTTAAGTCTTTAATAATTCAAAAAATCATCGGAACATTGAGTGCCGAGTATGGAATTTAATGTTCTCAACTTGGCATGGTGTCTGAAATTTGTACAAAAAATTTCAAGAAAATTTGCATGTTGTGATTGGCGATATTGCGCTACACGTGGTAGTGCCTTAATTCACTTAAGTCTTTCATAATTCGAAAAATCTTCGGAACAATGAGTGCCGAGTGTGGAATTTAGTGTTCTCAACTTTGCATGGTGTGTGAAATTTGTACAAACAATTTCAAGACAATTTGCATATTGTGATTGACGATATGGCGATACACGTGGAAGCGTCTTTGGCCAAATTCAGTTAAGTCTTTCATAATTCGAAAAATCTTCGGAACAATGAGTGCCGAGTGTGAAATCTAGTGTTCTCAACTTGGCATGGTGTCTCAAATTTGTATAAACAATTTCAAGACAATTTGCATGTTGTCATTGGCGGTATGACGCTACACGTGGAAGCATCTTTGGCAAAATTCACTTAAGTCTTTAATAATTCAAAAAATCATCGGAACATTGAGTGCCGAGTATGGAATTGATGTTCTCAACTTGGCATGGTGTCTGAAATTTGTACAAAAAATTTCAAGAAAATTTGCATGTTGTGATTGGCGATATTGCGCTACACGTGGAAGTGCTTTAATTCACTTAAATCTTTCATAATTCGAAAAATCTTCGGAACAATGAGTGCCGAGTGTGGAATTTAGTGTTCTCAACTTTGCATGGTGTGTGAAATTTGTACAAACAATTTCAAGACAATTTGCATATTGTGATTGACGATATGGCGATACACGTGGAAGCGTCTTTGGCCAAATTCAGTTAAGTTTTGTACACATTTAAGATACCATGCCAATTTGAAAACACAAAATTCCACACTCGGCACTCATTATTCCGATGATTTTCTGAATTATGAAAGACTTAAGTGAATTTGGTCCCTAAAATTATTTTTTTTATAAAGAAGGCATTACTAAAACTTATTATTGTAGTATTGTGATTCTCAATATTTTTTATTTAAGTACTTCACACCGGTCCCAACTAATGAAATTTGTGTAGTGGATAAGAGGTGGGGATATAATTTTTTTGTGTCACGATATTTGGATATGCCGCCATTTTCCGCTCTTATGAGGTTAACATTTTGGTTGGTATATTGACCAACGAGAGAGTGAGATGACGTCCCAGACTCCCATTTTTTTAGTTGGTAAATTCTGACCAGATGTACGGAAAGTTTGCATCAATTCTTAAATAATATAAAGACATGGCTTACAATCGTGACGTACAATTTCAAAAACTTCTTATTTATATGAAGAAGCTTGGTGAAACCGAAACAACTGTAACTACCAAGCTTTTCCAAAATTTGAAACGATTCCAGTAAAGATATATGTGTGGGTCTGATACATACGTTTTAATAGGTTTTAGAACGATATTTTTCTAAATTGATACTTTATTTGAAAAAATATAGATTTGTAATTACAGATTCGTGTAACGATAAATAAACGTAAATTTCTCTTAAATAGGAAAAATGATATATTCTGAACAATTTTGCGTATTTACGTAGGGATATTAAATTTAAACTGATTGTTTTAAGATATTAAAAGGACTAAGCCGTATAAGTGAATTACAAACTTTAAGGCTTCTCACAGACAAATTCCTATTTTCGAATAGTTGCGAACATAACTACATATCCATATACAATCCTAAACTTTCTAACTGGTTTTTGTTTCCAATGTAATCTATTATCTGTTTCAAATACCCCTTCAAACTTGCCTTAATCTGTAATCACGTAGCAGAAAGATATTGAACAAGCACCGGCAAGTATAAACTAAAAGATTCTAAATTAAATTTACCATAGTATCGCTTAGATCAGTTTTCCAAAATTTAACCTGAAATGACGATTTTCGATCAAAAACTGTTTTCAACATAAAATTGGCCCTGTACATCGTTGACAACTATTTGTATTTGAAAGAATACTTTATGGCATTGAGTATGTAATATAAAGAAGTTTAAATGACCGCCTCGTTATATTGATTTTGATATCATCAATTGTTTGCCGTTTATTCACATAGATCATGGTGGCCAGTTTGCACGATCTCGGTGGTCAGTTCACGTCGCTGCCGCGCGATATGGCCATGCCCTCAAATTGTTGCTTATCATCGATCAAAAGTAGTAGCTTATCATCGGTCAGTCTCGGCTTTTCACGTACACTCTCACACTCAACAGCGATGTTTTCAGCTAACCTTATACGATCCGGTGACTTACGGATCTTGGCTGATTATTTATCGAACCGGTTGGCTCGAGTTTAGCCAGCAATCGTTGAATAGTTACCCGGCAGGACGATTGTGACGAGGATAAAAATCACGTCATTCGCGGAACGTTTTTCGAACGGAGCACTGAATTTTAAAATAAAGTTTGATGATTTGCACACGTTGTTCAATGCTATAATTTTGTGGTTTGCCATACATTACCGAAGAATTCACAACAAATTTGACAGATGGTGCTTTAACATTATGGCTGCTATAACCAAACAAATTTTGAGCGTTCCTATTGAAAGACCCTTTGTATACATATATTGATACAAAGGGTCTTTCAATAGGAACGCTCAAAATTGAAGAAAGAAAAGTTTAATGAGTATTTTATACAACAGTCTTGGACAAACATTTCCTCGGCACGCTGTCTAAGGCAAACAATATTAATAAGTTTTAACGCAAAAAACCATCACATTTTTCGCACAAGATTACAAAATGCAGTAAATCATACAACAAGGTAATAAAATAGGAGATTATTTTTCGAGTGAAGAAATTACCACGCGAGCTACGCTTTTATTTTAGAGATTTTAGAAAATATTTCTTAACCCACAAAAAATGTACCGACGAAATTTTATAAGTAGGAATCAAATTTTCATTGAAAATGTGTGTTTCGGCCCCTTTTTGTTTGGGTACCTTCTTTCTGTGTGGGTACAATTATTACAACAAAGAATATACTTAAATGATAATTGATGGTTATACGAATGTGTGGCCGGTCTTTTACTATACAGTCGTAATTATCTACACATACTACATAACCCAATCATCAACACAATCGTATGTTCTGAACTTTGATTAAGGTAAAAACCAGCTAAGAAAACCAAATTTGTGTTGAACTACAATCCTGATGAAAAAAAAAATATTTTGAACATTAATTATTGGCTGACACCCCAGTTCCACGAAACCAGATTTTAATGAAAGTAGTTAAACAATGTATGAATCATCCAATTGCTTAATTAAAAGACATTCAAATACATGATATTGATATATTCCACATATTTACTCCCCGCGATCTCAAACCACATCACACCCAAAACTGCCTTCCATGGAAATCTTTTAAACGTATATTTTACGCGGAAAACCGAGGAAATAAAACCATATTACTTCCGCTACGCATTTTTCACAGAAAACAGGAATGATGAAAAAATATTTGCTGTAATTAAAATGTACAAAAAAATGCTTTAACTAAAAATTAATTTTTAATTAATTTTTTATGGTAAATTTTAATGTACTGGTAAGTAAGCAAAGCCTTACAAAAATAAATTGTGTAATGTATCAACTTAATTATAAATCTTATTAAAGGCATGTAAATATTGTATCCAAAAATTATGATTAGGTAGTGCTATACTTGTGTACATGCTTTATACGTAATTTTCTTAGAAACTCAAAAAGGTAGGTGTATGCTTTTATTATGCGTCTCAAAATTCTATAAATATCTTATTACTGTATACCTAACCTACGAGTACATGAAATTCAGGATTTTTATTCATTTGTCTATTTTTAAATTTGGTAAATTTGTATAATAATTGTGGAATTATTGTTTGTGAGGATAAGGTTTTTAAACTTAGGGGGGGAGTATGTTTTATGTTTCATAAACCCGTTTGTCGTAAATTGAAAACCTAACTTCTTTCCAGACTACCCTGTGAAGGGTTGGATATATAAACTTACATGACAAAATCTTAAAATACAAAGCATAAATTACAATAAAATGGATAAAACCAGATCACCACAAAAAAGAAAAGAATAAAAAAATTATTTGGAACAGCAACAGTTATGTTATAAATAACTTTCTTAGCAGAATTGGGCAAAGTAAAATGCTCAATGAAAATATTTTACAAACATAAAAGTACATATTCCATAATCAAAAATGGAGGGGTGAACACATTGTGGCCAACACCTTACTTTCTTTTACTTGAACGAATGTACATAGATCTCGAATACACCGCACTCTTGATTTCTAAAGTAAGAAATTAATGTGACCGGGTTGTTGGTAAAACTGTCCTTAATTATCAAAAAACATTTTTCTTGCTTAAATTTCCGAAAACCAAGGTTGGCAAGGTTAACTCTTGAATATCTTCTTAATGTAAAAATTGAAAAAGCTCGCCTTGAAGCTGCCTCTTCCAACACACAGATTACAACAAATTTCGCAACGATGTCTAATCTAATGAAACAAATTTAAATATGATGGTTTATTCCGAATAGTCAACCCGCCTAAACTTTAGAGTTGCTGAATTTTGGTGAAATTATTATTTTTATCTAAACAAGTCATTTCTATCAGGCTTTGAATTTTCTGCCGAACGGTCATGTGTTTTTTCGCTTTGAATTTTTGAAAAGTTAATTATATTTTATAAAATAAAAAAATAATAGTTTAGATAAATATCTTAAATTATACGTAACATTAATTTATATATTATTGATAAATTGGTTCTCTATACGTCTTATTACGAAAAGCTTCGTCTCAAAATAGGACTAAATGATTTTGAAATAATAAATTGTTAATTAGAGAAGGACAAAACAGATTACAATTTAAAAAAGCAACGGACCAAGCGATTGGAGAGATATTTTGGTGTTTGCTGCTACAAAATTTAAATTCATTTTACGGTTGGCTGTACATTGTGTGAGTCATGCGGCAGGAAAGCCTTGCATTTGGAACTTTTAAGAAAATATTCACAACATTATAAATGAGCTTGCATGCTTAAAATGGAGTGTATGGCTCTATTCAAAATTGTATAATAAATAAATTTCCGTTAAGATTTAAAAAATTATTTGAACCAGTTGTGTTTGAAAATTAATTAACCATCTTTTTTTCTTTTTTAATCGTTTTTTGTAAATGCTAAATACTTTTCAAAATATTTGCTAAAAACGATAAAGCTCCTGTGGCATCCGTCACTTCCGGTCTACCAATTTCGGCCAAAAATAACTAGGATTACCCGATTTATGGAGAAAGCTGAAATATGGAGTTTCACTCCGATCAGTCAATCCTGAGGTTTAGAGAAGACACATGGATTAAGTTAAAAAATTGTATGATTACTATAAAAAAACTGTGCTTTGTCAAAAATCTACCCATGTACTAGCCAAATTTTTGTTGACAGTTTTTGGTCGAAAATCGTATCGTAAAATATATTGTAGCAAATTTAATTTAGAATGTTTTTGTTTACAATCGTTTTTCTAGTAAATGTAATATTTTTGAAAATATTTGCAAAAAACGAAGAAGGTTCTATGGAAACTGTCACATCGACCAAAATTCACAGGAATTTCCTAATTTGTGAAAAAGGCTTCAGTATGAAGTTTCATTTCGACTAATCAACACGTGTGGGGGGTACTGGATCGAATTTTTGCTGGAAAGCAGTTTTTTGCAAAAATCGATATTTTCGGTAAAATTTTGAATAAATGTTATGAACCGCTTAATATAAAAAATCAAGGTTTTGTTACTGCACTAGTTTGTGTAATGACCACCCCCCCCTCCGTATCATATATTGTAAGTTGAAAATGATTTCCTTGATCTCGATTTTTATTATAAAGTTTATTTGTGAAATTTGTGTATGTACACGGTAAATACAACATCTCGTAAATGCCCACTAGATGATCTGGTTTCACGTATTCCAGTTAAAATTCAGTTAAAGTTTAGTAAATTTTAAAATGCATGTACTTGATTTCCGGTCAAACTAAAATAAAAAACAGAATTTTAATAAGTTCTAGTTAGTTTCTAGTTCTATTGTTTATTATACTGGGGCTCAAGCGGTTATCTGGTAAAAAATACTAGAAAATTACAAAAACATTTTTGTTTGGTTCTAAAAGGTAATTTCAACAGAAATCACGTTAATTTCGTTACTAGAATTTTACTAAAAATTTAATTTACATGCATTCTTGCATTAAATTCTAACAAAATTCAATTCTGCCATATTATTTTGACATTAAATATGATTTCTATTAAATTTTATGAGAATTTTATCAAATGTGTTTGCATAATAAAACAGAACAAATCGCGATAACACTTAACACTACCAGAATTTCATCAAAATCTAATTAAATTCGAAATTTACTGGAATATTCTCAGAATTCCAATAAAATTCAAAATGTTCTCACTTTATAATTAGTCATCTCATACTAACGGGTTCGTCATCTTTTATGTAGGTATATGTAAACATTGAATAACTTTGAAAAAAATGGGTTGGGTATGTTATCTTGCATTATACAATCTTGCAGTACAAAATCTTGCATTACAAAATCTTGTAATGTCTCGCGCACGCGATTCTATTACTGTATGGGAAATTGTTATGCAAGATTTTGTAATGCAAGATAATAAACAAGTGGTGATTCAATTTTACTGTATTACAATAATTGGCACTGCACTAAAAGTAACAATAAAATGGAATCCACATACATATTCATAATCACAAACAAAAGATGCTCATATTAACAAAAATTGCTCATACAAGTAAGTACGGTTTATGATAATTTTGAATAATGCTTATTAAAATTACATAATAATATTTTTTTCTAGAAATGAGTATGAGTATTTCTACAATGGTTTCCAATAAAGGAAATGACAAATTAATCATTGACGCGTTTGGCTTCCACCTAGCCCGTAAAACTAAAAAATCATACAATTGGGTGTGTAGCCAACAGAAGAAAAAATCATGCAACGCGAGCGTATTAACACGTGTAATAAATGAGAAACACAAAATTAATAAAGCACCATCTGTACATTCCCATGCACCCATAACGCACGAAAAAACTGTTTGGGAAACTAATCATATTTTGATAAATTTTTTCAGCTAAAAATTGTGACATTCCGCCATATCGTTTTATTACAGACTCAATTGTGGATACACATAGTATTTCGCGGGTTTACTTACCAAGCAAAGAATCTCGAAAAACAAGATTCAACGAGCACGTGCTCACAAGACAACAAAGGAGCCAAACAGTTTGGAGGCAATTAATATATCTGAAGAAATACGCTGTTCTGAAGGAGACTTGTTCGTTCTGGCTGAAGATTGTTGCAAGGGAGAAAAAATTATTCTACTCGTTACTAAATCTTCTTTGACGCTTCTTCCAGAATGCAGTTGTTGGATTATGGACGGAACGTTCGATGTGGTTCCTTCCATAATGCGACAACTTTTTTCGATCCATGGAAACGTTGAAGGGGAGATAGTACCGCACTTGTTTTTTGTATAATGAGCAAAAAATGCAAAAAGTGGTTCGATCAATTATTTGTCGAATTGAAAAAAATATGCATTCAATACGAATGGAATCTTAAACCAAAGAAAATATTATATGATTTTGAAAAGGCTATTGTTTCGTCCGCTAAAGCCTTTTCCCTCAATCAAAGGCTGCCAGTTTCCTTTTGGACAAATTATTTGGCGGAAAGTTCAAAAGAGTGTATTAGCCGCAAAATATGGTACTTCAGAAGAACTCTTTCTATAAATTCGGATGATTAAAAGTCTCTCATTTGTACCATCAGACGAAGTCACCAATTATTATTTGAGTTTGCAGCACGTTTGAGGACAATGTTTTAAAAAAGACAGGGAGCTGGTTAAAAAAAAATTATATTGGTGATTTGAATGTGCGCTCCAAATATAATCCCAAATTTTGGACTGTTGGGAATGTCGCAGAAACCGGTACGGAGTGTTTTCCGCGGACCCAAAATAGCGTCGAGGCTTGGCACCGCAGATTAAAAATGGTTGTTAGAAAACGCCATGCAGGGTTATACAAGTTGATCAAACATCTATCGAACGCATTGAGTGTGGCCAAACCTCGTGTAGAGAAAATTCGAAATGGAGAACAACAACCGAAAAAAAAACAGATCATCACAAAAAAACAAAAGACTAAAAAAAATTATACGGAACAGAAGCAGTTATGGTACAACTGATTTTCTGAAAAGAATTGCGCAAAATACCATTCTTAACTAACCAACATTTGATATTAAAAAAAAAAAAATTTTATTGATTATATGCATTTTGGTTTTCTGAAATTAACTGTAATTTATATGAATTGAAATAAAAAAAATAATCATAAAACTACTTTTAACGTTTATTTAATAAAGCCTAACAAAAACAATTTTTAAAAATTTTGTATGCAAGATTTTGTATTGCAAAATTTTGTAATTGCAAGATTTTTTAATTGCAAGATTTTATTATGCACCAAGTTGATGTTGCAAGATTAATAAAAAAGCAAGATTTTGTAACCGCCAGATATTGTAGGTATTTTAATTCGAGTTGGTCCTTTGCAATTTATTTGTGCTAGTTTTTGAATACACAACATCAATTAAGTGACCGCCTTTATTTCCAAAGCAAAATGTGCTTTTTTGCTGCGTTTTACATTATCTGTTCGAGCGTCTCAGGCGGTATAGCAATGGTTTCGGCACGAATGTTTGCCTGGAGCTCGTTAATGGTCTGAGGCTTGCTGACGGACGCTTTGCTTTTCAAATAACCCCACAAAAGGAAGTCCGCAGGATTCAAATTTGGAGATCTGGGTGACCAGTCTGACTTTCTGACATCAGACGTCTAGAGAATTTTAGTTGCAGTAACTGACTTGTTTGATTTGCTGTGTGGCATGTCGCACCGACTTGTTGAAACCAGTAACCGTCAAGACCTTACTCATGCATTTGCGAGCACACTTAATTAGCCAACATCTATCGATACCGATTTCTATTGTTTGTTTTGTTTTCTTTGAAAAATATGGCCCAATGACGGTTTTCACACAAACGCCGTCCTAAATTTGTTGGTCATGTAATGGCGTTTCATGGATTTCGTGTGGATCCTCCGTGCCCCAAATACAACATTTTTGGTTATTAACGCCGCCAAAGAGTGTAAATTGGGTATCGTCGGTGATCAAAATTTACTTCCAAAAATCAAGTTCAATGTCAACCATTATGTTAAAACTCTTTGTACAATTATTACTAAAAAGATTTAAACAAATAGTAGAGGACCGACAACTAATTCCTCCGCATCAATTTGAATTCAGAGAAAATCACTCTAATTGAACAGGTGCACAGAATCACCAACATTATTGAAAGGACGTTAGAATGTAAAAAAGTATGCTTCAGCATATTTCTCGACGTCGCCCAAGCATCTGATAAAGTGTGGCACAGTGAACTGGAATTCAAACTGCATACAGATCTGCCGAGGCAATTTTATGCCATAGTAAAATCTTATTTATTCAATAGACAATTTCGTGTGAATTATGAGGTGTCCCGCAGGAGAGTGTTTTAGGACCAATCCTGTATTTATTATATACAAGGGATATTCCAACAACAGATGAAGGAGCCATAGCCACCTTTTCCGATGACACAGCAATCATGGCGATTAAAAGTAATATCGCTGATGCAAATAGCAAACTCCAGAAGATTACCAATACGGTGTGTAACTGGACTAAGCGCTGGAGAATCAAGCTTAATGAGATGAAATCCACGCATATTAACTTTCCATATCAAAAGGCTTTCCATATACTGATAGCAATTAACTCACGACCGGTGCCATATGCAAACAGAGCTAAATATCTTGGCATGACACTCGATGCCAAGCTCAAGTAGAGAGAGCATGTCAAAAAGAAAAAAGAAGAACTTAACATTAAGTTCAGAAAAATGTATTGGCATATGTAGAGGCTCTGACCTTACAATACACAACAAGCTGCTGTTATATCGGCAAATACTGAAGCTGTTATGGATCTGCGATATTCAATTCTGGGGAAGTACTAAGCAAACAAACGCCAAAACGATTCAGACGTTTCAAAACAAGGTTCTTCGTAACATCGTAAATTCTCCGTGGTACACAAGAAATGAAGACCTTCGCAAGAACTTACAGATGGAATACATCAAAGATGAAATAAAAAAACACGAAATAAGGCTCCAGGAACATGGAAACTCCTATATTCGCCATATGATAGATAACCCTGCCGTTTAAAGAAGACTTCAAAGAACGAGGCTATTTGACTTAGTAAATATACCAAATTAAAATTATATTTTAGATAGGTTTAATTATCTTTGGGACCAGCCATTGGGTTTCACCCCAACAAATCAGAATTATTTAAGAAATGTAAAGTTTCTAAATGTGAAGGATAAATTGCTAGATGAGCACAGTCTCAGTTGTAATTAATAAAAGGAAAAATGAAAAAAAATATCAAAATTCTCGGCCTCAGTGAAGTAAGATTAAAAACAGTGGCGAAGTAAACAGAAGTGGGCATAATAACAACAGCTAAAATAAAAAAGCGTTAATGTATTGGAAATTAATGAATAGCAGAGTAATCGTAACATCATTCCATTCAAAATTACGAAACACAAACATAATTCAATGCAATGTCTTAAAAAAGACTGATAACACCGATCTGACAACTATCATATGGATACAAACAAGCATTACACTTTATGTGTATTAATAATTGAGAACGACTCTACGAATTCTGCGTCACAAATTAGCTGTTCATAGGAAGCAGTAGATCCGGACAAAAATATACATAAAACACATCACCTGATGAGAGAACAAATGAAAAATATAACACGTAATGATCAACAAGAAATATCTGACGTCATTGCATGATGTTAGAGTAATGAGAATCGCAGACATTGACAGTGACCACCAACTAGTAATATCACAGCGCCAAATTATACCTGTCGCTGTAAAACGCATCAAGACAAATCGGAAATTTAACACCGAAAGACTAACAGATTCCAACACCAAAAATAATTTCCACGAAACGCTCAAGCACAGCCTCAAAACCACTGAAACATATATAACAATCCTAAATCAAAACAGCTAAAAACACACTCAGGTTCCAAGAATACAAACTCAAACCGTGAAAAGTACAGTAATACATAGAAGAATATTGAAGAAGGCCAGCAAATCTAGTGCACGAGAAATCGAAATAATGGCAATAAGTGGTCGTAAACAATGCACCGCAAACCGTAACATGCACGACTTCATCAATGTTTTGAAAATTTAGCAATACGTCACCAATAAATGATGCATTTGATCCAATTTCAACAACGGATGAAGACTCTAATAACGAAACTAGAAACTCCCATCAACCAATGGAACGGGAAATTAAAAGCGTCATTTCTAAAGTGAAGTAATATTCCCAGGCCTTTTGGAACGGACAATATACTAGCCGAAATCTTCAATGGAGACATATCCACAACTAGAAAAGCTCTAAGACATCCACGACTCATCATCATTGAGTAGCTCAACGAATCAAATTCACCACTTTGCCTACCATAGTGATATATAAAGTTAATTTGCGTGGATTTCGTTTCATTAAGCTTGATTATTCAGTCCAGTTATAAACCGCATTGGTAATCTCCTGGAGTTGGTTCGTTGCATCAGCGAAACTACATCCAATGGCCATGATTGCTGGGTCATCTGTAAAGGTGGCTATGGTTCCTTCATCTGTTGTTGGAATATCCCTTGTATATAATAAATACAGGATTGGTCCTAGGACACCCCCTGCGGGACACCGGCAGAGATTTTCTTTAGTTCGGAGTACTCATCCTCATATTTTACACGAAAATGTCTATTGGATAAATAAGTTCTTAGTATGGCATAGAATTGCCTCGGCAAATATCTGTGCAGCTTGAATTCCAGTCCATTATTTCAGACTTTATCGAATGCTTGGGCGACGTCCAAAAATATGCTGGATCATACTTTTTATGTTCCAACGTTCCTTCAATATTGTTGGTGATTCTTTGCAACTGTTCAATTTTGGAGTGCTTTTCTCTGAATCTAAAATGATGTGGAGGAATTAGTTGTTGGTCCTCAGTTATTGGTTTAAGTCTTTTTAGTAATAATTTTTCAAAGATTTTTGACATAATTGGCAGCAATGAAATGGGCCTGTATGATTTTTTATCGTTAAGTTGTTTATCAGGTTTTACTGTCATGATTACTTCTGCTACTTTCCATTGCCACGGAACAGATTTTAACCGAAAACTTGCATTGATTATGTGTAATAGCTTTCAAAATCCGTTACATGATAGAGCCTTGATTATTCGGCAAGTAATCAAGTCATATCCAGGGGCCTTTTTAACATTCATGTTATTTTTTACTTCGTCTTTTAATTATTTGAGAGTTACTGGGCGTATATTAAAATCATCAGCTTGTTTGAAGGTATCCCCGAGATATTCTGCAAACAAATCAACCTTCTCTTTAGGACCTCTTGCCCAGGTTTCATCCTCCTTTTTAAGTGGAAGCACTTGCATTTAAGGTCCCTTGGTCTCGTTCCACAGAGAATAATCAGATTTTTTTTCATCGGTGAGGCTAACTAAATATCTGTTAATTGATACATTTTTAACTTTTTTAAGAAAGATTTGAGACTGTTACCTAATTATTAAGAATTGTTTTGTTTTCCGGTGTTCTAGTTATTTGCCAGGTTTTACGTGCCCGTCGTTTTTGTCTTACCAACTCTCTAACTTCCATTGGGTAGGATATGTTAAGCTTCTTCTTATTTTGTAAAATGGGGGTACTTGCCAAAGCAGCATAGTGAATTGCTTCATTGAATTGATTTCGTTGCTCTAATTCATCTTCCAACTGGTGCGGATTTCTTATCGCCACCTGAAAATTGATTTTTTCCTCCAATAGCTCACAAAAGAGATCCCAGTTTGTTTTAGAATTTGTTAATCTGGGTGCACTCTTCCCATGAATTACCATTTCACTGACTGTCATGATAACCGGGGAATGATCCGATACCTTCGTTACTTTACTGGGTCAGTATGTTGGGAAACCACCAGAATATAGTCCACATTTTGATGTGTGATATTGCCCTGCTTGAAGCAATTCTTTACCTTTTGAAGTCGTAAGTCTAGATCCCCAATAAGTGTTTTTCGCATTAAATTCACCTCCAATAATAAAATCACGTTCAAGCGATTTAAATAGTTTATGTTAGATGAACCCAAACCTTTCACTACCCGGCCAAACGAACTTCTTTGCCCTGTGTTGCTTGGTGGTAGGTTTTGATCCATCTGATTTGATATTTGAACCCTTCGATTTTCGTGATTTTGCGAATGATTTCTTGGTTTATCTCTTAATTTTTGTAGTTGTTTAGCAACCTTACAACCTCGATGATTAGCCGGATGTTGACGATTACAATTTGTGCATTTGGCTGGCACATCTCTCCTTATTGTACATAACTGGGTAATATGATTACCTGAGCATTTTACACATCTTCGATCCCAGCCGCAATATATTTGGGTGTGATTACGAGGTGTCTAACATTTCTTGCATTGGAGTATGCGTGTTGTGATTCTCCTCATTGGTTCGATTTTCACTTTCATGTGAAGGATTTCTTTTATTCCATAAATGTTTTGAACATCCTCTTTGTTTTCAAATACCAGCATAAAAAGAGGGATTTCACTGATAATTTGGTTTCCTTAATGGAATTCTGTTCTCTTTTTTTAACAATATTCACAGCATCTAGTATTTTAAGACCTTAATTTTGTAAGTCTTCCATTATTTCTTTGCTTGAGCAAGTGTGATGCAAACCACTTGCCTTTACTTTTATAGGTCGGGCCTGTTTGTTTTTGTAAGTGAACCACTGATTCTTTCCAGCATTCAATTTCATAGATAAGGTTCTATATGTATCTAAGTCCAGAATATTAATTTTCCAGACGTCATTGTTTAGCGCTGTTACCTTATAGTCTTTGTCAGTAATCGATTTCATCAATTATTGGATTTCTGGTTACACCCACAATATTTATTGGTTTAGTGTTCTTTGTAGGTTTCAACCAAAAGCTAGGGTTGATTGGCTTTGGGTAGAGCATCGTTTGAATCTGGACTAGATTGTCCCCTACCATTTAATTGCTCAGCCTCAGGTGACGATTCAGCTTTTCTTTTCTCACTCTTCCTGGACTGTTTTTTCTTCTTTAGAATCCAGTTCGTCTCTCTTTGTAAGTCATCTTCATAAGTGGAATAGATGACTTTGATTCGTTTAATTCTTCCTATATAGCAATCTTCTTTTGAATCTCGATTAATTTTTAGGTTTTCATTTTCTTGCTTTAGATACTCAATTTCTTCGCTTAGCTTGGCAAATAATTGCTCCATATGCTCTAGCCTCGCCAAGAGATTCATATTCTCCTTTTCTAGGTCAATAGTTATTTTACTAGATGCGGCTATTTGCAATGTAAAATTGCCGGTGGCATCACTTATTTCGTGTAATGTTTGTCTAGGTATAGCGTTAGAAAAAGTATCGGCTTGGTCAGCTACCGAGTTGCTTCTATTTTTCTTTATCGGTGATCTTTGTAAATTTGATCTACTCTGGAACGGATTTGATGTTCCCTAATAATGTAATAGATGGCTCTCTCCAGAATCCATAGGGCCAGTTTGATGATTAATTAGCTATTCTGCTTCACTACTACGGGAAGGGAGTGGGTACCACAACCGTTCATTCTACAGAACATTGTCCTTTGTTTGCTGATTTATGGTATACTTGCATGCTCCTCCCCCGGCCGTTTCGTATTATTTCATTTCTTACTTTCTTCTACGATATTCCCAATCAGCCACCAAAATTTGTACTAACCATAGCAATGGTTTCTGGACATTGGAGATGAAGTTATTGTCGACTTATCTTTATCTGCCACTCCAGTACACATTATCATTGTGGATGTACACCTTCGTACACATAACAATTTTGACAGGACGGTGCACAATTAGTTTTTCAATTGATAAATAGTTAATTTAAGTGGTTCTGGGTTTTCATTAAGTTAACATAGTTTTATATAGTGGTGTAAGTACAATTTTATAATAATAAAAAGGTGGTGGACGCAGATATATAGTGTTTTAAGTGGATTATTGTTTGGTGGCAACAACAACAAGTGTTTGTTTATATAAGGTGTGGGAAAAAAGCCGGGCTTCGGCCCTTTAAAGGGGCGATGATTGAAAGCCCAAATAGATTCGCACCATTGAGGATGTTGGGAAATAATACCCAATCCTCCCAAAGGAAAATCATCGAAGAAATGCGAACAAAGAAGTTAGGATTCGGTGGCGATGCAGATATAATGGATTGCAATGGGATTTTGGAATACAAAAAGCGCTAGATATGATAACCAAAGGTATCATTAAAACGCAATGCTAGAGAGCTGGATAACTGTTGGTTCTGACAAAAAACCAGCCAGTGACGGATGCATTACTGAGGGCAACATCACTGGGGCAATTGGCAAAAACAAAAGTGACGTAATAACCTATATTAAACAGTTCCAAAGGTATCGTTTTCTGCCACGACCTAAAAAGTTTAACTGAGGAGAAAATCAAAGAAGGGCTTAAGAACCAAGGCGTCATAGAGGTATGGTAGGCTTTGTACAACTAAGCATTCGGTTGAACATTCTAAATCCGTTGAGTGCACCGAATGCCACAAATTTGGTCACTTCAAAAAGAGATGGACAAGTGATCCTAAGTGGTACAAATGTAGTGAAGTAACACCGCACAACCAGCCGTACACTACACTAAAATGCAAAGATTGTGGAGAGGCACACACCAGCAACAGTAAGGAATGTCGAGTATATAAACGAGAAGTAGAATTAGTGAAAATTAAAACTGTAGATAGATTAACATTTCCCGAGGCGAAAGCCAAATATTTTCGATTATATGCAAACACCAAACCAGCTAACCAGACAACATATGTAGATACTCTAAAAACCGCCTTTAACCCACCACACGAACTAGAACAGACAAAACCACAATCATATCATAAAACCATTTCAACTTGAAGGCAACAACAGACACAATTAAACCAACCACAACAACAACAGCAACAAAAAGATCAAGTACAACAACAACAAAACCAGCAAGACAGAGACAATAAAAAAAATGAAGCGTGGCTTGTAGCAATGAGACATTCTAATTTAACTCCAAATGAATTAACACTATTTGAAAATAACCATGAAAGTATGATTGATGATGAATGAGGGAAGGAGGAGAGAGAACGCATTTGCATTCATCAATGCCCTCTCCCTTCTTCATTTCTTTGAATGGTAGAGCGAATGCTGAGATGCAATGAATGCGTTAAAATTGGCCAGATAAATATTCGCAGTATATATGCCAATGGCGATATGTTGCGGAATTATCTGACCAATAGCGATGTGAATGTGATGATTTTGTGTGAAACTTGGGAGCGTGAGGGTAAGACGTTTCGGGTGAAAGGATACAATTATCTGTCCAGACCGAGGGCTGATGGCTTCGGCGAGGTGGCGATATTGGCACGTGCCAATATCAGCCTGGTCCTTTGTGACATACCGCGTTTCGAGTACATTGAAATCAACGCAGCCAATACTCGGAATCTGGACAGAAACTTGTTATTTGTTAGTATCTATTCAACTCCATTGTTGTCTACGTCTGACAGAGATAGAAGCCAGCGAGATTTTCAAATTTTGTTTGAATAGGTGGAAGGGTGATATGAATGATATGAATGCGCATTCGAAAATATGGAGGAGTGAAAGAACTGATGCTAGAGGTAACTAGTTGACCCACCTCATTCTGGATTCCGATCTCGTAGTCCTGAATGATGGTGGGTCGACTAGAATGGCGAGAGTGGGGTCGACAGCCAGCGCGATAGATTTAACTTTAATATCTAGCGGGATGGCGGGCCATGTCACTTGGAATGTCACAGTTGAGAATTTGGGTAGTGATCATTATTTGATCAGGACATGCTTAGGTGGTGTAAATGTTGACATAGACCGTAAGGTCATTTTGAATGGTAAGAAATGGGTCGAACGTATGAATAAAACTCTCATAATGAAAGAAGTAAATGAGGTTAACCAACTTCAGGCTGAAATAGAGAGAGTGAATTAAATGTGCACTATAAATGTCAGAGGGAATGAATACAAGGTATATGGTTGGTGGTTCCACAAATGAAATCCAGTATTGGTACGAAAGGAAACGGATATCATTGAGAGAGTTGAATAGGTGTATAGGGTGGGCTAAATATTTTTTTTTTGAAATGCAATAAAACAATAAGTTCTCAATATTTTTTAAAATTTATTTTTTCATTGTAAAGAATAATTGTTCCGATTAATTATGGAATACTATTTAATTCATATGACTGCCTCAGCTGGCCTTGACGTACCCCATACGGTATGCGGCATTATTGCTGGTTTATCGGCGTAACACTTATCTTTGACGGCACCCCACAGATAATAGTCCAACGGCGTCAAATCACAGCTCTAAGGCGGCCAAATCACATGAGCGTTTCGGCTGATAATTCGATCTTCGAAGACAGTGCGCAAAAGATCAATTGAAACGTATGCTGTGTGGCATGGAGTGCCGTCTTGTTGAAACCAAATGTTGCCTATGTCCTCCTCTTCAAGTGCCGGGAACAAAAAATCGTTTATCATGGCGCGGTAGCGCTCACCATCGACAACGGTGGCTACTTGTACATTTTGAAAGGAAAATATCAGAATGATGCCACCGGACAAAAAATCGCACCAAACAGTCACTCGTTGAGGATGCATCGGCTTCTCTACGGTCACGTGCGAGTTCTCCGTGCCCCAAATGCGACAATTCTGCTTGTTTACATAGCCGCCAAGATGGAAATGCGCCTCATCCGAAAATATGATTTTTTTTGCCAAAATTTTCGAATTAATGTTTCAATATATCCTAGCGTTGTTCAAGCGAATACACAACCATTTTCGTTCAGCGGAAGGATAAAACTAACTTTCTGTCAAATCAGAAGTGACATAATCCTTACCATACTCAAAAAAACCGCGAGTTCAAAAAAAAATTATTTGACCCACCCTATATGGTGATGGGTCCAAGTTTGGGTTTAAAAAGTGGATGCTTGTGGAAAATGCGTGTGCTAGAGTGGTATTAGGAGCGATCAATTCGACACCAATACACGAATTGGGTGATTGGCCTCTTAATTATAAGAGGGAATGGATCATCGTGCGAGAGACTATGTGAATGTTAACTAAGGACAATAAATTGGTGAATAAAATGAAAGAGAGATTGCAAAGAGGGACGGTTTACAAAAAGACAACAAGATCACTGGTTATCTTGGAAAATATTAACATATTCTCCAAGATTCGTCCGGCGAATCCAAAAGTTCCTCCGAGCAATATAATAGTGCGGTTGAAGTTTGCTGACACAACAAAAGCAATGATGAATGGGTTATCGGTTAAGAGCGAATTTTGCAAAATGCGAATGAATTATGTTGCACATGTGGAAGTGTATACAGATGCTAGTGTAAATGATGATCGCGTAGGTGTGGGAATTTATATTCCTTCAATGAGGAAAGACGCATGACAGTATCTGTATAATGAATGCAGAATTGATAGCGATTATGGAAGGGATCAGTTGGCAATGACACAAGGGAGAAGGAGAATAGTGTTATTCTCTGACTCCCGGATTGGGTTGGAATTAATTAGTAAGGGTGAGGGAACTCATGGCAATGTGTATGTGGAAATGCTATTTAAGTATATTTTCAATCTTATGGGAGGGAGTCTAGTCTTCACACCTACAGACTGAAGGTAATGAAAGAGCCGATATGCTTGCGAAACGGGGTTGTTTGATTGAGGATATAAATGAATATGAATTCTTGGATGCCAGAGACGTACTTCACATGTTTCAGTTGAATCTGTGGAGAAAATGGGAGAGAGAGTTTGTTGAAAAATGTCAGGTGAAAGGTAAGAAGTACTTTGAGTTGGTTAGGTCTCCTTTGTGGCAACCGTTCTTTAAGGTGCTCAGAGGAGATACTAGAATGTTACGAAATATGGAACGAGTGAGATTGAATCATGGAAATTGGAAAGAATATTTGAAGAAACGCAATTTTGTTGTGTGAATTATGTGAAAGCTGTTTAGTTGTGGAGGGCATCGAACATTTGATTCTGAATTGTACTGCATTTAACCAGAGCAGACAAATGTTCGATGTTCTATTGAATGCAAGTAGTTTGAATGAATTATTACGAATGGGAATGAACGTATATAAGAATGTGTATGCATTTATTAGAACAAATCAGATAGATGTGTGAAAAGGGATCGATGTGTGCTAGGTGTATGAAAAGAAATTAAAATTAAATTATGATGGTAAAAAGTGTAAAAATTGAATTTGTAAATTTTGAAACGGGTCATGTGGCACCCAATTTTTGGAGCTAGTGCCAAATAAAAAATAAATAAATAAATAAATAAATCTGCCACTCCAGTAATTTCATCCCCATACATATACCATCTTTCATCTTAGTCGGTTTAGAAATAACTGTACTCTATACAGAAAAGAATTGTATAATGTATACTATATATTTGAGAAATATACACCAATAACCACCTACATGTACCAAGTTTTATAAAAATTGGATTTACCGGCAAATGTTCGAATTCTAATGCGAATTGTAATTAATTTGTACTCAACATCTACGAAGTAATTTGATTGGTAATCCTATTTTCGTTAAATAAACAGTTTCAGATCTATTGTAAACTACCCTGTTTTAGATATTTTACGGCAATCAGAAATTTCAAATCATTAGTACCCACAAATTCAAATGTGTATGAAATAAGATTTTTTTAAATGGCTCTAATCCATTGAAATGCAATTCGAATTTATTTATCAACGTGTAATTAGATCAAAGACATAATTAAAATTAAATAAATTTTTAAATATTATTTAAGGATTATTCACTAAAATGATCTATTGTGTATGCGTATACTTAAAATCCATGTTTACCCACATGACTAAAATGTAAAATAAATAAAGTTTGCTAGAGTGTTGCATGTACTAGATAAAACCATCACACAAAATATAAAATACAAAAACATGTTACGTAATAAATATTCATAAAATTAAAAGCATTACTCACTTGAAAAAGCTTTTAGGCCTTAAACAATAAAATTCTCAAATGCTAAATTAAAGCTTAAAGGACTATTTATGTATATGAAGCATTTTTATCACCACTGATAAGATCAACTCAATGTTGATTCAAAAAAAAAAAAAATGTCAACCTAAACAATAATAAACTTGATTATAAATTTAGAGAAAGTCCCATAAGTTTTATGAACTATTAATCATCCCAAATAATATTCTAACACAGTCTACAGACACCGAAAACCACAAAACAACATTTTTGAGGAACTAACAAAAAAACTTTTCCAATTACAAAGTTAATCCAACTAAACAGCTTTCTGTTTTCCTACTTCCTAATAATAATCAAACACATAACAAAATAAACAAAAATGATGTATGTACTTGATTTAAATAAATTACCATAAAATTAATAGTTATAAATAATTATTATAAATAATTAAAAAATTAAATTTAGGTTATGTGCTTTAACATTCGTTTTCTCGGCAACATACAACTTTTATATGCTCGTATGTTTGAAATACACAGAATTTATGAATTTATTACACAACCCAGCTTAAAAAAAACCTGAATATCATCATAAAAATTAATTGCCACAGAACAGTATTTTGACGTTTTTCGAAACTAAAAAATATTATAATTATTACTATTTATTTGGAAGTAGTAGAGTTTGCAATTTTCATTCATTGTTAGTGTGTAGGTTTATATATAATTTACATACATACAGATTTTTATTTTACGGATTCGGTTATGCTACAACAATGTGTTCCCTAAAGGCATATCATATTTCATTTTGTGAATGGAAACTATTTTTTTGTATAATTTATGAATGACTACATTGCTGAAGGAGACTAGAAACTTGAAGGATTACATTTATTTTTCGACACGTGTATATTTTAATGTTGGAAATATAATTTCAGCGTCCATATCGATTCGAAACAATTTTCATTCATATATCTAAAATATTTGATTTAGTTTGATTAGCCGGTGTTACATGTCAAAAACAGGACAAATTAAAATTTAGAAAATTCATCACCAGGTAAACTTTCACAAATATCTCTCTACCTCGGAAATGGTACACATCGCCCGCATGGCTGTGTAATTTTGTAGCGCCGATAATATTGGTTGCAATAATTTCACTCACATGTATTCCACCACTGCATAAAAGTTAACTCGTGTTCTATTTGGATTCCCACACAGTCCACTGGTTGTATCATTTCCGTGAAGTGTGTCCTAATTTTGTCCTAAAATTACAAAAACAAAATTTAGGACAAACTTCACGCGTGTGTCCACTATATCATGAGTATGTATTAGTTAATCTCTCGTTATAATGAATTATAATATTTGTAATATTTGAACATACGTACGTATTATAAACAAATTTGAAATATAAGTATAGTGAAAAAATCGTTAATTATCACTTCCAATTCAGCGACTTAATTATTGACCAAGCAGCAATATTGTAAATGATTTTAAAAATATGAACGGGCGTTTATATTATGGCTCTTTATCAAGAATATATACGTAACTCGCGGATACCGTCCAAGCAAAGCAGTGGCTTGATAAGTGTTATTCGGACTCTGCACCAGGAAAATCAACCATCATTGACTGGAATGCTGAATTTAAACGTGGTCGTACAACCACCGATGACCACCACGCTCTGGACGCCCAAATGAGACTGTGACCCCAGAAAACATAAAAAAAAACTCCACGAAAATGTTTTTAATGACCGCAAAGTGAAGTTACATACAGATGTGAGATAGCTGACATTATAAAGAAATCAATGGAATGGGTTGGTCATATTTTGCACGAACATTTGTCCATGAGAAAGCTGTGTTTACTCACAATAGATCATAAACGACAACGCGTCGATGATTCCATGCACTGTTTGAAGCTATATGTGCGCAATATAAAGGATTTTTAGTAAAATCGGCAATCAGCTGAATGGCGAGAGATGAAAAGAGATGAATAGCGAATATTATATCGGGTTATTGGTGCATTTGAAGAAAGAAATCGCTGAAAAACAACCTCAAATGAAGAACTAAAAATTGCTCTTTCACCAAGGCAATGCACTATGTCACAAGTCGATTGTAACAATGGAAAAATTGCTCGAATTGCACATTGAATTGCTCCCGCATTCACCGTACTCACAAGATTTGCCCCCCAGCGATTATTACTTGTATGCAGACCTCCAAAAAGCTCCAGAGAAAGGGATTTTGCTCCAATGAAGAATTGATTGCCGAAACTGAAGCTTATTTTGAAGCCAAAGATAAATCGTTTTACAAAAAAGGCATCGAAATGTTAGAGCATCGTTGGACTGATTGTATCACTCTAGAAGGAAATTAAGTTGGTGGATAAAACTTAGTTCTTGATTTAACAGTTTGACGCAATTAATAAATAATTATCATATCTTGATGAAATCTTTGTTGTCTTAAATAAGGACACCCTATGCATCATATAAAGTGTTTATCTGTTTTTATACTACGAAAAAGAAATTGAAAATCATAAAAGAAAAAAAATTAGCAATCTTCATTTATATACAAAATTATTTACAAAGAAAAATAGTATTGCGATTGATTCCAAAATACGGAGTAGCAAGATATCAAAAACAACTCCACATTAATTATCTCTAAAAACCTCACACCCTCGCACACTGATCGTGTGTATTTGAATCCAAAAGTGATTAATCAGAATTTCCTTCAGCCTCAATTTTTTGGGTGATTAACAAGACTGCGACCGAGAACGAATTTTTGACCATGAGATTTTTGGAGATGTACCATTCGTCTTACCGGCGATGATCAAAAATTTGCTTTTGAAAAAGCTTTATGGGAGTCTGGCGTACGGATTGGCTGGTCGCTTTGAAATTACGGACTTAAGCTTTTCTCATAAATTGAAGGTCCCCGTGATTTTTGGCCGAAATTGCTTTACTTACTGGCCGCTTCTATGTGGTTTCTATGTTTTCCATATAGACTCTTTTCGTTTATTGGAACAAATAATGGGTTGGGGAAAAAGAAATCCATTATTTTTTTGCAAGATTACGTTAGTGACATAAATATATCTCGTGATATATTTGTCATAGTATACCAGGTCATGGTTTTGATTGATTGATTCAGTTGTGAGTTATAGCGTTTCAAGGATAGGGGTAAACGAAGAGAATATTTGCTATAGTTTACTTTGAACAAGGCAAAAATGCAAGTCAGGAGGCTGAAATTGTGAATAGTGTCGATGGTTCCGATACTATCACAGCCAATCATGAGCATTTTTGGTTTCTAAGATTTTGTTCCGATAATTTCGATATCAAAAATGCATCACGCATTGGAAGAAATATCTGAGAATATTATCTAAGTAAACCGGCATGCGAGCTCTCTTAGAATCGCCCACGAGCTAAAGGTCGACCACAAAACACTTTTAAACTATTTGCATAAGGCTGGTTTCAAAAGGAACCTCGATGTTTGGGTGTCGCACGAGTTGACGCAAAAAACTTGATGGACCGTGTTTCTATCTATGCGAAACATTGGCCAAACGGAACGAAATCGAGCTATTTCTAAAGCGTATGGTAATTGGCGACGAGAAATGGATCATATACGACAATATCAAGCGGAAACGATCATGTTCGAAGGTTCGCAAGGCGGTCTAAACGATGACAAAATTAGGATTGATGCCCAAGTAGATTTTGCTGTGTGTTTGATGGGACTGGACGGGAAACATCTACTATGAGCTGCTGTCTAATGGCCAGAAGCTCAATTCGGACCTCTACTACCAGCAACTGCACCGACTTAAGGCAGCAATCGACCACAAGCGGACATAATTAGCCAATAGGATAGGTGTCGCGTTCCACCAGGATAGCGCCAAGCCCCACACGTCCATGATGACCCACCAGAAACCCGGAAGCTACGTTGGAAAGTTATTATGCATCGGCCGGACCTGTGCCCAAGCGATTATCATCTTTTTTTGTCCATGGCAAACGCTCTTGGTCATGTAAAAGTGGCCTTAAGGGAGGCTTGTAAAAACTGGCTATCACAGTTTTTTGCAAATAGGAAAAGGCGTTTTGAAAAGGCAGCATAATGAAATTGCATTCTAAATGGCAACGAGTTATCGAAAAAACGGCACATATTTGAGCCAAAACGGATGATAATAACCATGTTAAATAAAAAAATTAAATAAACGTAAATTAATGGATTTTTTTCCCCAACCTTATATTTATTTTTATGTATGTATTAGGTGTGCAAGTAGAAACTGTGCTTTTTTTGGTCAAATCCAACTAATTATCGAATGCCTTCGTCTTCGCAAGTTTCTGTGGTGGGTGGTTTCGATGCAAAATAGCCATCGAGTCATTTTTGCACATCTTCAACTTTCGTGAACCGCTGGTCTTTCAAATATGGTGATACCGATCTAAATAAGTGGTATTTAATCAGAGGGAGCCAAGTTTGGAGAATAAGCCGCATATTGTAAAACTTCCCTGCCTACGGATAAGATGTGTTTTTGGTTTGATTATGCGGATTATATGGGCGAGCGTTGTCATGCAACTAGAAATCGACTTCTGCTTTTGTTGGCCATTACATTGTCATTTTTCCTCCAGACCATCACTTAATATGATCAATTGGGCCTGGTAACGTTCAGCGGTAACAGTTTGACCAGGTTCAAGAAGTTCGAAGTCAAAGACTCCTTTCCAATCTCACCAGACACACAGTAACATTTCTTGACACGAATATTAATTTTTGTAACTGTTGATGGCTGGCCTGAATCAACCAATGGTTTTCTGCGTTTAGGATTTTCGTACAAAATCCACTTTTTATCACTCGTAATGATTTTGTGGATTTTTTTCATTTGTACCGAAAAAGCAAATTCTTGCAGATGCCAACTCTTCAGATTTTGTTTTCTTCGGTTAGTTTATGAGGAACCCATTTTCCTTTCTTTTCTATTTTTCCTATTACATTACAATATCATCCCTTGGTCATTAAATATTTCTCTGTAATTAAATAGGTAATGAAGGGTGGTTAAATTTTAAGGGCCGACGTTGAATGTGAACCACACCTAAACGTCAAGTTTTTTCCTGCATTTAATTTGTCATTTCTCAATTTCAGACTAACTCAATTTGAGCCATGGAAAGATACACAATCGAGCAACGCGTTAAAGTTATTCAGGCATATTATGACAGTGGATGATCAATTTTCGAAGAAAATCATCTTCAGTAATGAGGCACATTTTCACCTCAGTGGATTCGTCAATAAGCAGAATTGCTGCATTCGGGCAAATCATAATCCAAAAGTGATTGTCGAAAAACCAATGCACCTTCAAAGAGTGACTGTTTGGTGCGGTTTATGGGCTGGCGGCATCATCGGGCCGTATTTTTTCCAAAATGAGGCCGGTCAAGCAGTTACTGTGAATGGTGTTCGCTATCGTGAGATGATAACGAACATTTTATGGTCGAATTGGAAGATATGGATGTGGACGATATGTGGTTTCAACAGGACGGTGCCACTTGCCTCACAGCTAACGAAACAATGGCTCGTTTGCGCGACCAATTCAATGGCCGTGTTATCTCACGTGGTGGCGATATCAATTGGCCGCCAAGATTATGTGATTTGACACCGTTGGACTTCTATCTTTGGGGTTATTTGAAAGAAAAGGTGTACGTCGATAAGCCAGCAACAATTCAAGAGCTAAAGGATGAGATAATTCGTTACATTAACGGCACAGAACCTCAATTATGCCTAAGCGCCATCGAAAATTTGGACAATCGGATGGAGGTATGCCGCCGAGGTCGCGGCGGCCATTTGGCCGATATTTTGTTCCATACATAATTGAACCATACCATATTATCATAATAAAAATAATTGACAATAATTTCCTAAATAATTTGTGTTTTATTCAAAATCAACATCGGCCCTTAAAATTTAACTTTATAAGATTTTATAACTATACGTTTCTACCCAATTTACATATAAAATAAATTAAAATTTTAAAATTCGTTATAACGAAAGTTTAACCAATACATACACATTTCAAAAGGTTAGGACAAGGTTAGGACATACTTCATACCCGTGTTTGATCTTCATCATGTTGAAGTGGAATGTTGATCTTATTTGCTGATCAACTATTATTGTTATCGGATTGCAACGTTACGATATTTATAATTAGCATAAGAATTTTATGCTAATGACAAATATCAACAAATTTACTGGAGCCCAAGCAGGGATGTTATGTAATACGGAACCTAAATCATATGATCATGGTATTTCATCGCGTACACGAGGTGCTTCATCAGCAAATTTGAACATTGGGAAACATGAGTATCAAAACTCAATCGATCTGGTTGGAGTTCCATTTGTTGAAAATGAAAACACCGAAGAAGTTGTGATGCGCATCCTAAATGATGGCTTGGGCTTGCAAATTCATTCCAGAGATATAAATCATTCATATCGTTTGAAACACAAAAATTCTGGCTCAGGAAGTGGAAAACTTTGTGTCAAATTTTGTCGTCGCAACATCAAAGTTGAAGTGATTTAAAGAAAATTTAAGAATAAAAAACCTCTTAAGGCGTCGGACTGTGGCTTTCAAAACCGAAAAACAGGAAAAGATTTATAAACATCTGTGGGTACGGAATGCGAAGATATTCATTTGTGATCACAGATAACATCTAATTATCTTCTTCAATATACAATTCCGGTATAATAAAAGTAAACAACATTAACATCAATCTAATTCAGGATAAGAGATTACAACTGCAATATGACATGCTGTATAAGATAGCAGAAAATTTGCAGCAGAAAAAAATGTATTTTTGCTATTCACCGCTAGAGACATCACAATCACAAAAAGGAAATTTTTCTGCTGATATTTTTTGAAACCAGCAGAAATTTTTACGAATACCCAGGGTAGTTACAGTGGGGTTTTTCTAACACTTTTGTTAAATAACTGAAAACATTTCACATTAAAATGACTTCAAAAATTAATGGGGTGCACGGATGTGAAATTTTTAACAAAATAACAAAATTAACAAAAAACAAATTTGTTAAATTAACAAAAACAAACAGTCGGTAAAAGTAATGTTAACAATGAAAACCTGATAACAGACGGGTTTCTTTTAATTTTAACTATTTGCTTTAAATAATCAAAACTTAATTTTGATTGAAATAAACAAAAATTTACAATTTTAAAATATTTACATAAGTAAGACAAAACATGTTATGTAATTTAATAATTTTAATAAATTGTATTGTTAATAATTGTCACAGCAAAGAACTCGAGTTGCATAAACGTATTTTGAATGATGGCATATGATGTGCACTTTGATATAAAATTGGTCTCATCAAAAAACTACGAGATTTTCCCATTTGTTAATGCGTTGGAAAATCGGATCGCATAGAATATTATGGCGATTTTTGGGTTTCACTGTATTAATTATTGCAAAGATCACAGAGATTCTACCTAGTAGTGACTAGTATCAAATGATGGCATAAGAGATGCTCTTTGAAATAAAATTGGTCTCATCAAAAAACTACGAGCTTTTCTCATTTGTTATTGCGTTGGAAAATCGGATGAACATTTAAAAAAGAATAAAGAAATGATGCAATACAAAAATTGTCAAAGGTTTAACCACTCTGCAACAAATTTTCATTTGATTTACAGATGTGTTAAATGTTCTGAACACCATAAACTATGTGAATCTTCTACATCAACTGTAAGAAAAATGGACATTCAACGACATATAGGTGTTGTCCAATTTACCAACAAACTCTACATAAATTGAAATCGAAAATAAGTGAAAAACGCACCAACAACCAGAAAACTCCCAGATTATTTCAATCCCTTCACGTGAATCAAGAATCCGAAACATATGCTGAATATACAAACTCGACCAAAAATAATCAGCCGGATAATCTATCGGTACAAGCGCTAGCGACCATAGTGGACCAGATGGCAAAAACCATACAACAATAAAGTGAGCAAATTGCCCAACTTTTGGACATTATCAATAAATTTTAAGTGACATGAAAATAATTTTATATTTTTTACTTTTGCTTTCTATTGTAATGGGTTTTTATTGTGATTGTTCCGTACATTGGTCTATCTTCAGTGCCCTCGAATTAAATACACAATCATAGGAAATTATTCCATTAAGCGTCAAATCTGTGTGACAAACCACTGTGATAATCGACACCTACTTTTACACAATCAACTTCCCAACCACCCCCCATACCTTTCCGTCCGGTATCGCTGGATAAATTTGAATTGTTGACCCATAGATAGTTTTGAACGGATGAGATTATTGATTTGAAAAAAATCAGTTTTCTCATCAGGTCGCACAATCACAATAAAACGAATAAATTCGTAAAAAACACGAAAAGTTAATTGTGAGAATGATACATAGATGAGAAATATGAAAGAATCGATTTCGTTAGGCCAGCAGTAATTCGCTAATACTACAAATACATGGTATTGTCCTATATAGACAATATTCCAATGTTAGTATACAATCGCGACCTGATGAGAACACTGATTTTTTCAAATCAATAATCTCATCCGTTCGAAACTGATTGTTGGGATTCTTACAAATTTTCCATCTATGAGTCAAAAATTCAAGTCAAAATAATTCCGAAGATTAAGTCTTCCCAAATTCCTCGAACAACATAAACCAGATATATTACTGATCAGCAAAACGAAATTAAGATATCGCGACAGAATCGATCATGAAGCCTACAAGTTCTAGAATAACCCGAAACCATTCAAATAGTTTCTGTTACTAAAGATAATTATAGGCTAGCCGAAGAAAAACGATAGGATTTAAAAAGTCTGTCGCTCCAAATAATTGAATTGGGTTGCATAATTTACATAATTTGACACATTGTTAATAAATATAGGATATAGCGTATACAGGCAAAGTGCTTCACTGCTAATTACACACACTCAAAATTTAATTTTCATTTTTCTCAAAATAATGATTTTATCGCTTAGCGTACTCTAGTACTGGACCGACGAATTAACTTTTAAATCTTTATTATTGTATTTTTAGAACAATAAAGTTCACCAATGTTTTAAATACTAAAAATTAATAAAGTTCTTCGCTATTATAAATATAAATTAATAAATCTTCGAGTATTTTTTTATTTCTTAAATGGAATAGTTAGCTCTCTGAGTATATACGAGTATATAAATAATTATATTTTATCAACGAAATTTTAATTAAAAAGCAATGTGTCTTGCGTTATCGCTGCGGTTACCATCGATAATCTACACGCCCATCCAAGCGACTGCGATTGGATACATCCTCTTTTCCTCTCATCTCGTGGGAATTCTTTGCAAGGCCGCCAGCATTTGGAAATATACTTTCGGCAAAACAAAAATCATTTACTTTAAAATTACATATTTTTATTTCCAGTCATGGATTTTTAATTAGTAATAATTGTTCCGCTTCGCAATTAAATTAAAACAAATTTTGTGACGCTTAAGTGGGACACGACATGAAACTACGCTTGGCTTTAGTGAAAAAAATACTAAAAATTAATGAAAAAATATTAAAATACAGCATTTTCCACACAAATTATCAATCAGATGTTGACATTGTTTACCGCAATTTTGACGCTCAAAACACTATTCCTCATAAACGAGCCATCCCAAATTCACCATCCATTACCCTTAATTCCTGTATTTAATTCGCTAAACCTCATAATAATTTTATTATCACAGTATTTTTATGCTACCATGAAAAGTATTTTACACGGCAATAACTTTTCCAGATTAAAATAAAATTATAATAATTAGATTTTGCCGGAAAGTTTTATTATAAAAAAATTTTATTTGAAAAGTTAAGTTTTCACTTTATTTTTTATGCATGAATTTTATATTTTTCACCATATAATTATAAATGTAAAATGCTACAGTAGATAATTATGTTTTATTTAAATTTTTAGTTTTAAGTGATTTTTGATTATTTGAGAATTGTACAATTTGTACAACAAAAATGTGGTGTTGGAATGTATAAAATATTAGCATTTACTTATTTCCGCATAAAAATACAAATTAATGTTTAAATAGTTACACCACTAATAATGTTACTAAATTTATTTCGATAATCTGTAGCAATAATAAACAAATTTCTGTCTAAAAAATATCGATTCGGCACTAAAGCACTAAAAGTCACGCATCCTGATAGTTATAGTTAGTAAAAGAACTTGATATTACTATTTTACTATATTAAAAAAAAAACTATAACAAGAATTTATTAATATTGACAAAAAATATAGAAAATAATAAAAATAATAATAGTAATAAAATTATTATTAAACTGGAAAAACACGAAATCGAAAAATTTTCACATTTTCATTTTACGCTTTCATCATTTTCCTCTCCATCGCTTCCCTTCCTCCATAGTGAAATATTATACTACACAGTGTCGTATTATATAGTGGAACAGATGTTAAAACACATTTTCATTTTATTGATAACAGTATAAATCATTATCGTTAGAATTCAATTGAAATGGATTGGCTTCGACAATGAAAAGCAAAATCTGTGTATATATGTGCAACACTATTAACAAATTGGAAATTTATTAGAGCTTAAAGCTTTATTTTTTTAACATCCAATTTTTTACTCACTACGTAGTGTGACTGATAGTTTTCAGCAAAAATAAGTTTAAATTATACGCGAGTATTATTTTCGATGGTTGCCACAGTGAAATTGAAATGCTGTTAAATAATATTGCTAGAAGGTACCTAGTAAAATACTAATACATTTTATACTTTACTTATGTTAAAACCTTACTAAATTGTATTTTCTGACCAGTTAAGATATCTTCCCCTACGTTTAGAAAATTATTTCATTATTTTCAGAACCACAATCTACCCAAAGAACACTCACCCAAAAATAATTTAACTAAGGCTTGGTTAAGCTATTTTAGTTGTTTTAAGTTATAAAATATGTTTAAAAAGTCTGATTTGCCTAGTTAATGTTACAAATGCGGCTTTTTCATTTTGGTAATTGTAAAATTGTAAATTTAACTACTTTAGTAGGCCTAATCATTCAATGCAACTAAAAATTGTTTAGTTTTGACTATATTGACTAAGTAGTTATGTGTTCCAATAATATCCAAAATTGTGACACCAACTAACAAAAAGTGATTAGTGCCATTCTCAAAGTATCGGGAAAACAAGTGCCCAAGTACCGCCAAGGAAACGGGAGTTGAATTCAGAAATCAAAAATATAATTTAATTAATTTTAAAAGAAATGTTATAAAACCTCAAATTCAAAGTAGAAGTAAGAATATTTAAATTACCAAACTTATAAAGTTCAGCACAACTTTAATATCTCATTTAGTGCTTATTCAAAAACGAAAATATTCATTACAATCAAGAAAAATATTAAATTTATAAAATTCAATAAATTTTTACGATTTGTTTAGTGATCTAATTTAAAACGTAAATATTCATTTCAATTTAAATTACATTAGTTTATTATACTGTTTTAGTAACCTGCTTTAGTAAGGTTATTGAAAATTTCACGAATCCATCAATCTCATTCGACTCGTTCAATTATTATTATCCCAATCTTTCGTAATACATAAACCTAAACCATTATGAGTCCTCCGGAAAACGCGCAAAGTTCAGCTTCGGGTGCTAAATCCTCTAATGCATTTGATCTAATACAACTCAGAAATATAGTAAGTGAGATTATTGCAGATCAAAATAGACAGAATAAAAATAATAACGATACGGACCAAAAAAATAGAAGACAGATACTTAACAAATTTGACAGATTTAGATAAAATTCCCGACATAGTAAATTGTATCAGGGAATTTTCAGGCAACCAGGAGAATTTAGCTCCTGGCGTAAAAGCGTAGATCGGGTCCTACAGATCTACGAAAGCTTGAAAGGAACGCCAAACTATTATGGGATTTTAAGTGTTATCAGAAATAAAATCGTTGGCAAAGCAGATGTTGCGCTAGAATCTTATAATACTCCCCTTAATTGGGAGAACATTTCCAGATGTCTCACGCTGCACTATGCAGACAAAATAGACCTTGGAATTTTGGAATATCAAATGATGACGTTAATTCAGGGCAATCAAACGACCCCCGAATTTTATCAGCGAGTATATCAACATTTATCACTAATTCTAAATAAATTGTCCTGCATGGGCATGGGACCAGAATCCCTAGATAATTTAATCCAAAGCTATCGCGACAAGGCACTGGACACATTCATTAGGGGACTACAAGGAGATTTACCGCGCCTTTTAAGTATCCGGGAACCTTCAGATTTACCACAAGCACTACAATTATGTTTAAAATTACAGAATGTAGACTACAGGACACAATATGCCAATAGTAGCTCACAGAATGGTCACCGAAGACCACCAATTCCTCCACATTCCGAAAAGAAATACTCATCCTTTCTACCCACAGTTATTACATCATCCCCAGAGCTATGCTAATCACAAACCAGTGCAATCATTCAATCGATCTCCATTCGGGTTTTCAACCCACCAACCTAATCGACCCCAATTTGGTTTCCCAACCTGGCAATACCCAATGACACCACGTCCACACCAAAATCCGCAAGGGCATCCTTTTCTTCCACCGAAACCGCTCCCTAAACCAACCCCTATGTCGGTAGATGGAAGCATCCATTCATCGCCAACTCTGTGGCAGGCAGTGTCAAGATTACACACCATGCCATAGTAGACCTGTTTGGCCCCCAAAGAAAATTAAAATTCTTTATACTTCCCAGTTTGAGATCTTTTGACGGAATAATTGGGAACGATAGTTTAAAAGATCTCGGTGCCACGATTCACACAAATGATGGATTTATGACCATCACACCAGATTGGAAAATTCCTCTCAAACAACACATCTCCGATCATGTAAATAACATATTTCTACGAGAAACGCTCTTAGATCCTGAGCAAAAGCAGAAGCTGGATAAAATTGTCAGCAATTATCCAAATTTGTTTTCGAATCCGGATGAGAAGTTAACTTTCGTAACATCCGTAAAGGGAGAAATGCGAACATCCCGCTTGGACCCCGTATACTCGAGACCATACCCATACCCTATCTGCCTAAAGGAAGAGGTAGAAAAACAAATCAACCAATTGTTGGGAGATGGCATAATTAGACCATCTAAATCCCCATACAATTCACCAGTATGGATCGTTCCAAAAGTGGAAGACGCTTCTAAAGAAAAAAATATAGAATGGTCATAGATTATCGCAAATTAATTCGATAACGATCTCGGACAGATACCCCATACCAGGATAAACGACATCTTTGCCAACCTAGGTGAAAATAAATTCTTCACTATCATAGACCTAAAAAGCGGGTTCCACCAAATCCCACTGAAAGATGCTGATATAGAAAAGAGAGCCTTCTCAGTAAATCATGGCAAGTACGAGTTTACTCGTCTCCCATTTCGATTGAAAAACGCCCTTTCGATTTTCCAACGCGCTCTCGATGCCATACTCCGAGAACACATCGGTAAACGGTGCTACGTTTACATCGATGATATAATATTTGGAAAAAGCGAAAAGGAACACTTCGAGAATATTAAGACCATATTCGAAATCCTGGAAAATGCAAATTAAAAAATTCAACTTGATAAGTGTGAATTTCTACGAGACGAAGTGGAATTTCTCGGTTTTGTAATAACAAGAAACGGAATTAAGGCAAATAAAGAAAAAGTTAAGGCTATTTCGACTATTTTCCCATAGCAAGAACGATAAAGGAACTCAGATCCTTTCTAGGCATGGCGGGATTCTACCGCCGCTTCGTTAAGGACTACGCGAAACTCGCGAAACCCTTGACCTCACTTTTAAGAGGGGAAGATGGACACGTGTCAAAATCCCTCTCGAAGACAAAACAGGTATACTTCACTGAAAATGAAGTAACCGCCTTCAACAAGATAAAATCTTCCCTAACTTCCAACGAAGTATTAATATCGTTCTCCGATTTTTGTAAAGAGTTTCAACTTACCATAGACGCGTCTTATTTTGCAATAGGTGCCGTCCTTTCACAGAATAGAAGACCAATCACATTCTTATCCCGAACACTAGACAAAACAGAGGAAAATTACGCCGCTAACGAAAAAGAAATGTTAGCAATAGTTTGGGCTCTGACATCCCTAAGAAATTTCCTATACGGAAGTAGAAAAGTTCAAATATTCACCGACCATCAACCTTTAGCATTTGCCCTTTCCAACAAAAATAACAATTCAAAGATGAAGCGTTGGAAAGCCATACTCGAAGAGTATAACTATGAGCTTAAATACCAACCGGGAAAAACTAATGTTGTAGCAGATGCTCTCTCGCGAGTATCAACTCCGACGGAAACAAATGGCATGACCGCCACACAACATAGTGATGAAAGCTCGGTGCATGGCTTAATACCCTTAGTCGAAACTCCGGTCAATGCTTTTAGAAATCAGATCATTCTGAAAGTAGGTAATGAAGACTCATACCAAATAAAAAACCCCTTCCCTAATTATGTACGTCATATTATAACAAAACCACATTTCAACAACACCGATATCATCAATATATTTAAAAGATATTTAAATCCCAGTACGGTAAACGGTTTGAACACTACGGAAGAAGTGATGGGTATCATTCAAGAAATATACCCAGAACACTTTAGGAATTATAAGTTACGTTACGCTCGTAAAATGGAAACAGACATCACAAACCAGGACGAGCAAGACGAAAGAATATTGCTGACACACAAACGAGCTCATTGTAACGCTGAGGAGAATAGAGCACAAATTATCGAAGACTGCTATTTTCCAGGGATGAGCAAGAAAATCAGATTCCTTGTTAAAATATGTAGCACATGTCGTGAAAACAAATATGACCGATCCTAATAAACAAATATTTAATCCCACTACCATACCTAATTACCCGGGGCATATAGAGGATATCAAACAGCCTCTTAGAGACATTCTATTTTCCTATGGTGTCCCAGAAATCGTGGTAATAGATAATGAACCATTGCTGAGCTCAAGTACCATAACGTCTATGATGGAAGATTCTCTAAATATTAAAGTATTTCGAGCTCCCCCGTACAAGAGTGAAGTGAACGGTCAGATAGGAAGATTCCATTCTACCTTATCAGAGATCATGAGGTGCTTAAGAGCAAATAGGGTGGAACGATCCTTCACGGAACTGCTCGAGAGATCTGTACACGAATATAACCATTCGATACATTCTAGCACCAAGAAAAATCCTATTTTTTGGACGGGGCCTAAATACCTCTCCTGAAGAACTGGAAGAGGCCAGGCTGTCAAATATAGAAAAAATAAAACAAAAGCAGGCACAAGATATAAACTATCATAATAAAAAACGTAAGGCCATTAAATCGTATCAAGCGGGACAGACTATCCATGTACGACACAACGCGAGAATAGGTTCTAAACTAACAGTTAGGTTTAGACAAGAAAGTGTAAAAGAAGATAGAAATACGACTGTGTTGACCGGTTCCGGGAAAGTTGTTCACAAAAGTAACATCAAATCCTAATTTCCAACAAATTTCAGATTGACATTACATATTGCAGTTGGTGAAGTTCAAATACTGGACTACTCGAACTCTCAAATCATCTCTATTAACACGGGTAGAGCCAAATTGCAGGAAGGGAATTTCAAACTAATTCACGTCATAGAATTAGAGAATCACCAAAATTTCATGACTAGAATGCACACTATACTGAAGGACGGGATTACGACGGTACGTCCCTTGTACCCTTACCTACACCACGAACTTACTCTACTACAGACTCTTCTGGACGGACTAAAAATCAAAACAAACGTTCTCTTGATTTCATTGGTACTTCATGGAAATGGATCGCTGGGACCCCTTACCATGAAGACTTCGAGATTATAAAGAATAAGATGAAAAATGTACTTGAAAACAATAACAGAAATGTCATTATTAATCAACTTTATAAGGAGAGGATTAACAAAATTACTAGAATGACCAACGAAATCACTAACGCCATCCACAAGGAGAATAAATTAACTGACCAACTAGCCCTAAATATACAGTATAAATTGAGACTAATGAAGGAGGAGATAATTAACATCAAGTATACTATACATTGGGCAAAAGTAGGAGTTATGAATTCCCTCATCCTATCTGACTCAGAGATCAAACTAGCTATAAGGTCAATTCAAAACGCGAACCAGAAGAAGCCTTGAACTTTGCAACCATTAAAACCATTAGTAACAACCTATCCCTACTTTATATCATTTACATTCCACTCACAACAGTTGAAATCTATGATAAATTATTGTTAAAAGCAGTTAAAAGAAATAACAAGATCATTGAAATTGACTATGAACAAATTTTGAAAAATCATAATAAAATATTTGGCATTAGTAAAGATTGTAGAACAATTAATTCACTATCAATATGTAACCAAAATAATGTAGTAGATATAAGTAGCTCGGAGTGCCTCCCAAACTTGCTCAATAGCCGTCCATCAAAATGTCGCCAAACCAATAGTCAACACATACCTGTAGTCAACGAGATAGCAGAGGGCATCGTACTTCTTAATCAGTATGTCGGCGATATAGGTGTTAATAACGAAACACAAACACTATAAACGGTACCTACTTGCTGAAGTTTACCAACATGAGCTTGTCTATTGGAGACAAGAAATTCGTCGCAAAAGAAAAATCAACGATTCAAGCACTTCCCGCAATTCTGCAACCAACTCCGATAAAGTTGAACAAATTGATTACATAATCATCAAAAAACTATATTTAATAAAATTAGTTACTTCTGGAAAGGAGATTCCAGTCTTTAGAAGCAATGGGCAGCGCTAAATCAACATCATGAAACGCAAGGCAATTTATCGGCTGTACAACTTTCAAAGCGAGTTAGCGTTGCAACTGTTAGTCCTGTTTGTTGGGTTAAAGTATGCTCCAAACGTCACCTGCTCGATCAATGCGGCCAATTCAAAAAAATGACGACATTGGGGAGAGCTAGATTATTCAACACCTCGAACCCAGTGGCTCATACATATGCAAGGCAAACGTATGCAACATCACACGTTTCCGCATTGCCACAACGCGGCGTCTTCTTCTGTTAAACTTTCTCTGGATACCGACCAAATGGCATAGTGATTAAAGCTTAGGCATTTGGATCGGGAGGTACCGGGTTCGAATCCCGATAGAGGCAGGATGCAAAGGGAAATTTCATCAACAAAATACGATTTGTGGTGAAAAGGAACACATCTTTGACCCTCTGTCGGAGTGCAAAACTCATGGGCCGACTCATCTTCCATGCCAGTATAGGCTGGCATGGAGCTATGCAATGTGCAGATAAATAAGCAAACCGCGAAACAGTTGGAAGGGCCTTGGCTCCAGAACAGGTACCAGGAAAAAGAAAAAAAAACTTTCTCTGTTGGTAAACCAACAGGCACCTGTTTTGTTGCCTACTGCATCACCTCCAAGGAATCCTCCTACAAGCTTAATCTAAAATAAGGTAAGATGTCAACAGTTAGGGTATCGGAGAAAATCAATGGAATGTGCAGCCACTTTATGAGTCTAAAATTGCACCAAGGGTTCCGAAATCAGCATCAACACAAATAACTGGAAACACTTGGAAATCTACAACACGCCGCCCTATTTTACAGTCAATCACATTCAACTAATATAGTGTTAGGTACCAATTATTATCAGTTCATCGCCGCAAATGGCGTATTAACGGACATGAAACATGAAACAATAGCTCAAAACAATAAACTCGGATGGTTTATCATCGAGAGCCCATGGGACTATCGAGAATCGGAAAATAGCAACTAAGGCGATAGCAGAACAACTTAGTTATTTATCGAGAACGACTTCATTCCAGAGAAAAAACCCATACTGAAGAGGAAATTAGAATAGAAAAGCACCTCCAGACAAATTAGAACGTAGCCCTGATGGTAAATATACAGAAAAGATTCCCTTTAAAACTTCTAACTTAGGCGAATCTTGAAAGAAAGAAGATTTTTGATGGATACACCGGTTAAACAAATGTATCACCAGTTCATCCAGAAATACATCAACGTCAATCATATGAAATTAATGCAACCAGAACAAGTACAACTGACAGTTAGTCAAAGTTATTATATCTCACATCACGGAGCGATAAAACACGATAGCAGTAGTTTTGCTGCACACTCCTTGTGGTATTCGATGACTCAGCCAAACCGACAGTCGGCGTATCATTGAACGATTTAATGATGACTGACTCTAAGATTCAGCAAGACCTCGCAAACATCTTACTTCCATGGCGAAAGCACAAGTTTGTCGTAACCGCCAACAGTCAAAAAATTTTGCAGACAAGCATGGATACAACAAGATGATCGGGTCCCTAGAAAATCTTTCACGGTTTACAAATTCAACACTGTGACTTATGCTACTACGACTTCCAGTATTCTTGCAGTAAGAGATTTTTAGATGACAGATGCCATGCTAGAGAAAGCTGTAGCAGCCGTGAATGAATTAAAAACATCTACCGAACAAGGCGGTCTAAAATTTTGCAAATAGCCATCCAACTCCAGGGGCATATTGGAATGTATTCGAACAAATCCCATCGAACGGTCAACTTATCAATTCAGTTGAATGATTGCGTCTAAACCTTGGGTATATTATATCATCCTCTAGAGGATGCATTTGAGGTTGATATGTCAAATCTAAAATTTTCAAATGGACAACCAACCAAGCGAGAATTATTGTCGGACTCATCCAAACTGTTCTACCTCATCGGATGGTTACCACCAATAACCATTACTGCTAAATTAATGATGCAAGAAACTTTGACTCTGGGCATCGGATTAACGAAGAACTACCTCCCACATTGAACACCAAATGGCTTCAATATGCAAGGAAGAAATGTCAACAATGAAGCATATGATGATTCCGCTTTTCATTGGCTTCACAAGGGAATCATCTAAGGAATAACATGGATGCACTGATGGCTCACAGACAGCATATGCTGCAGCAATTTATAACCGACGCAATGATGAAAGAAGCTACAACACCACCATCATTATTTATTTATGTCAAAAACAAGTGTCGCACTCGCACCGATTAAAATAAAACTATCAATACCTCGGCTAGAGCTCAATGCAGCATTACTACTTACAAGATTGATGAAATACGTTCAAAGCGATATGGCGATATGAACCTAGCGGACATTAGAACCTACTGTTGGTCGAATTCGACCATTACCTTGGCTTGGACTCATGGTGATCCACGGAAATTCAAAACATTTGTAGCCACCCGAATATCTACAATAAGAAGCATTTTGCTCAAAACCACATTGAGGCACATGAAATCTTTTGAAAACCCAGCAGATTTTGCTACCAGAGGTACTACGCCATTAACTTTGGCCAATAATATTTTGTAGCGGAATGGACCAACTTGCAGCTCGAAAGCATCTTAGGAGAATTACAACCAGGATAATTAAAATATAAAGTGATATCAGTTAATTTACTTACACGAAATGATAACCCGTTTAACAAATTATTCGAACGACACTCAAGCTTTAATACAATAAAGCGAATTGTAGCCTGTCATCGGTTCATTTAGCACAAATTGCACAGCAATAACCAAACGTTATTCAGTCACGAGCAAAAGTCATGGGAAAAGTCAAAGTCATCCAACAACAAGACGCCGCAGAACTGAGCATGGGGGTACCCAATTGACTTTAGTCTATGTAAGGAACGTATTTGGAATTGTCGATGGAAATAGTACTGTACGCAAAGTAATTCAGAAATGCCTCAAATGCTTCCGTCGCAAACAATAGAAGGCTGAGCATTTGCTATCACTGGCCAAATATCCTTAATTCTAACTACCAGAAAGCCTACATTTTGAAAGTAGTGTCCGATTTTCTAATTAGTCAGAATGAGACTTACACAAACTGATGCCCATTTTGTACTATTGAATTATCTTTTAACTCCTTTGTGTTTAGGAAAATATTCACAACGGTAAACAAGTTTATATAGAAGAAATCTTAATAAATTTGAATAATGTCTAACTTTCCTTGAAGAACGCAGTTCGTCTTGATTTATAAATACGCAACAAAAAAATTTATATATTTGCAAAAAGAAAGTATCGCTTACCACTTGGAACCGAAGAGCACTCCTAGGATTGTATTGGCTCAGCTGAAATTATTTAAACCGCAAACCAAGTACATTTCGGTCTTTTAGGAACGATTCACAAGCACTTAATTTAATTTTAATTTGACAACTACATGATTAATTTAAAAAAAAAAAAATAATTTCTGTTTCGAAGCACAATTTCACAAGTAAATATATTTTTTTTGTTTGATTTACCGCTGTTTGTTTTAATCCCACTGAGAACTCACTATATCAGCTATTTCTAAACTAAACACGAAAATTAACAAACATTTAACAAAAAAAAAAAATTGGCCAAAAACCGAATTATTTTTGGTATGTAAATCACAGATTTATTTTTAAACTCAAAATACAAAATCCGCTGCACCAAATACACCGTACACCTCACTGAATAATACGTACCTAGAGCAAAGGTCTCAAAAATACTAAATTTGTAACAAAAAAATAAGCTGTCTTGTACGAAAATGATTAATCTGAACTGAGCATAATATTGTCTCTCACTTGATCATGACTACCCCCATATTGATACGAGCAATTAGTGTATCAATGCATGTTTACTTGTATAGGAGTTATACACCTTTATGATCTCTGTCAATCACTAACGCAAAATGTAACATTCGGATAAACCATTTACCTTTAGTTGTCATAATAAACAACCGATGGAGAAGCATACTACGAGTGTGATAAGCAAGTTCATTGTGTACTGCACCATCACCCACACATTTCTAAATAACGTTAGTTCAGTGATGGACAAACTTTTTACAAATAGGTCACCCGTAACAACGGTTCGATTGAAAATGCGTATCATTTTTTTCTATACTCCTAATCGGTTAAATCCCTTTGTTACCCCTATTGTTAGGTACCTTAAAATTAGCTGATGTAGATCGTGTACTTTTGGTTAGATGCATATCAGTTGATAAGGTTAGTATAGTTGTGTAGGTTGGCATTGCAGTTGTAATCAATGGCTGGGGATACATAGTTGGAAAATATGATGAATATAATTTTGGTTTTATGGTTTCAGATTTGAAAATTCAGAGATAGGTGTTTCATGTTGGACATTTATTTCTTGGACTAAATTGTAAGTTCATATTACATTAATAAGGCTGTATTAGCTGCAGTTGCGTTTGAAATTGGTATAAGTTTTTGATTTTTATGATAATGGAGTATTATTCTTTCCATCCCTTCCTTTATGGTGGACATAACACCTATTTTTAAACCAGCCCGTATTTTTAAACGTGGATAGAGATAAATCGTATATTTGTTTGGATTAAAAATGTATTCACAGATTTTTACCTCGATATCGATGGCTAAGACAGTGGCTACATTATTTTCGAAAATCCGGAAATAAAGTTGTGTCAAACAGTCGTGAGAAAGTTTATTTCTGTTGTGAATAATCAGTTTTTAACAGATAGGGAAAATCTCGGTAATTCATCTTCATCAGATTATGAGATTTTATTAAGTCGACGAATAAAACGACCAAAAATATTCCACGAAAGAATTGATATGGATTATTATAATGCTGAAGAATTTAGGATGCTGTTCCGATTTCCAAAAGCAGGAATTCATTAATTGGAACACATTTAAAAAAAACATTGATCCACTTGACTTTCGCGAGTATCCGTTAACCACAATACAATAAATTTTAGTTTGTTTGAGGTATTTTGCAATGGGGTGATTTTACGGATTTACTGTCAGTTTATCGTGAACAATTTATCGTAGAACAGTTTATTCTGAGGATAGTTTATCGTATATTACAATTAATATCTTGGATTTGAAGTAACTTAAAACATAAAACTTTTTTCGAAACGTATTTCGTATAAGAATTCGGTAATTTATTAATTATCGGGATGAATTGTGTATGTTGCATGGAAATGAGATTCTTAAATAATTTTTGGAAGAAGCTCGGGTGGTTGGTTTCCTGTGTCGGAACTCGGTAATTTCTTAACCGATGTTGATAATATTTTGTACGTTTAATAGAAATGGGATTTTTAAATGATTTTTGAAAGAAGTTCTTAAATCTGGGACTCACTGGTGATAGATGTTAAGGCTGAATGCCTTACAAGAAACTTGGTTACATCATGAACCGAAGATAGAGTCCAAGCCTACTTACGTCGCCCCTAACCTAGAGAGCAGAAGCTGATGAGGTATTTGTTTTGCACCATCAATAACTTGCCCAGAGTGTCAATAACCAGAAGCTGAATTTTGCTTGAATCATTTTCAATAGACCATCATATTCATTTAGAGTTCCTTAGCGATCGTATTAATCAAGGAATTTTCGGCTTCATATTACCTTCAAATATAATTTCAATAGATTGACGATATAGAACTGAAAATCTTACAATTTTTCAAAAATAAAGTATTTGTAAAATGCAATGCGATCGCTATCAAACATTCCCATTAAAGGAATCAATTGTGAATAAAAAGTTTTGTTTTCTTTTACAGAATACTGAAAAGTTAAGGGAAATATGAATTAAAGATAGATATTCTAAAATGAAACAATCGAAACGGAATCCACCTACACTTTGAACAAGTATTTCAATAAAAACTTGATATTTTGCCACTATAGGAAAAACTGGCAATAGCTTCATCGATTATAACCGGAAACACACTGAACGCACTTTGAGGAAGCAATAACGCACAAGCTCGAATTTGGAGTTTCTTACTCATCACTAACATCATCAATTCGTAATTAGTTGTATACCTATTAGCCACCATATTTTTGTATTCAGGATTCTTGGGCGTCACTTTAACAAGTGGTTTGTCAATATCCAAGCCCCAAATGAAAATAAACTATATTAGATCAAACATACTCTCTACAAACAACATCATGGAATCGTGAGCAAAATACTACAATACGGCGTCAAAATATTACTGGATGATTTAAATGTTCAAATCAGAGGCGCTCACGAGGTATATCGCGGCACCATCAGTTCGAACTCCGTTTGATCTATTTTTAAACAACAAAAGGACATAAAACATTCTTCTAGTTATGTTCAAGAATCCGTTGATTGCAGGCATGTATTTTCTATATAAACGCATTCACGCACTGTGCCAAGTAGTTGTCAAAAACGTATATCATCTATATATATACAATATACAATAACCCTCTCATCATAATGTACGTTCAAACTGTACGTTAGATTATTGAAGCACTTCATAATCGTGTTAACTGCGAATATTTCAATAATACTAATTCAGCCATTTCTTGATTTCATCGGGGATCAGTGTTAAGGTGGCCATATTCCAGAACTTTTTCCAAAAATCATTCTAGAATCTCATTTTCATCCAACATACAAAATATTATCAATATCAGTTAAGAAATTACCGAGTTCCGTCCCAAGTAGCCATATTCCAAAACTTCTTCCAAAAAACATTTAACAATCGCATTTCCATCCAACTTACAAAATATTATCAATATCAGTTAAGAAATAACCCGGTTTCGTCTCAGGTGGCCATATACCAGAACTTCTTCCAAAAATAACTTAAAAATTACATTTCCATCTGACATACCCAATCCCATAATAATCTGCTAAGAAATTATCGAGTTCCGTATCAAATGGCCACATTCAAGAATTTCGTCTAAAAACTGTTTTAGAATCACATTTCCATTCAAAATATTCCCATCAATATCGGTTAAGAAATGGCCGAATTCCGTCCCATGTGGCCATATTTTAGAGCTTCTTCCAAAAATGATTTAAGAATCTGAATTCTACCCAACATATTCAATCCCATTTTAATCGATTAATAAAGGCCGAATTCAATATGATTTTATAAACTGAAGAATTTTAATTTTTTATTTACACATAATTTTGCAAACTAAGATAAACTGTTATACGGTAAAATGTTTACGTAAAATTAAAACACTATAAATTTTTTACGATAAAACGACCGTCACCCCATTTCAAGTGGTGATCGGGGATCTAATAGGAATAAGACAGAGTACTGCAGGGAATATAATCCATAAAGTATCTAGAGCTATAGCCAGGAAAACCAAAGATTTTATAAAAATGCCTATGGGTGACGAAGCGAATAAATCCCAGCTCAGGCTGTATTGATTTCATTAATGTACCAATAAGATCGCCTGGAGGTAATGAGGCAGAATTTTATCGCAACCGTAAAGGATATTTTTCCATTAATACACAAGTGATCTGTGATGCTGACGGTAAATTTATAGATATTGTTGCAAGGTAGTTTTTTAATTTACCATATCAAAATGAAGTAATTAAAATATGTTTGCGTTTCTTTGTTTAGGTGGTTTGGATCATCACATGATCAAACCATTTTTAATTTCTCTCAAACTAAGGCTCGATTTGAACAGAACGAATTCAACAATATGCTGTTCATTGGTGATTCCGGCTACAGATGCAAAAATTATTTAATTACTCCTTACAGATGTCCACGACATATTTTGCAGGAAAGGTATAATCTGTTGTGCGCAGCGGTTTGGGAATTGGGTATTTTAAACTTCATCTTCACTGTTGCTTATTACATTTTATTAACACTTTTATGATTTATTAGATTGATGGTTTACAATTATTATACCCAACTTAAATTTAAACACTTTAAATAATTTTTGATTCTTAATTATTAATTACATATTACTTAAAATTATTGCTTATGACCTATACTAAAATTACTAGGGGAACTAAAATTTAGAGGAAATGAAAATGTTAGCAAGCACTATGCAAGGATGTATTTTCATATTTTGAACGCAATTGTGTTTATTTTGTTAAAATTTAATGAGCTCACTGAACAATGCGGAAAACAAATAAATGGGTCGACTCTTTCCGGTATATTACACAAGAAATTGAGCGATTACATCAACCAGATTAATAATAGTACAAACTTTTGGGCAGTGAAAGAGAAGGTTTCTACTACTGGCAATAAGTACGGTTTTATTTTACTTTTAACTTACTCTAATCGTTTTCCTTAGAATCACAACTAAAGCTACAAAATACGTTGACAATAATTGTGGCAACGGCAGTTCTCCACAATATTGCTATCACAATAAAGAGGAAAATGCTCCCGTCGATGAAGATATAAGTATATTAAACACCTTTGGCTCCTTTAATTTTTCGAGGAAAGACAATTTTCGGTTAATTTGGTGGGGTTTCTCGAGAACATGGAAAAATTTAATGGAAAACTGCGCTTACAACGAAAATTTACCGAATTGATATTTGAGCATACTAAACACCCTCCCTATAAATTTTTTAGGTACAGTAATATTCGGTTAGTTTAGATCCTTATTAACCTAAAAGTTTAGTTAGTATTTGGTTGGGATTTTCCTAGAACATAGGTACATTTGATGGCAAACAGCTTACAATGTAAATTTATTGTAATGAGATGTTAGCCTACTAAATACACTTAGACTCTATAACTTTTAGGCGATGGTGGTTTACAATTAGTTTTGATTTTTATTATCCCGAAAGTACGCATAGTGTTTGCCGGGGATTTTCCTAGGACCAGGGAAAAATGTATGAAACCGGTTACAACGTTAATTTATTGTATTGCGAATTGAACATACTAGACACCATTAGCCCCTACTAATTTTCAATGGTATGGTGGGTTGTGTCCATTGTCAATCAGGTTTTGAATTAGTATAGCCGGTACTAACAACTTCCACTGTGGTATGTCAGGTTTTGCTTAATCCTGTTTCGGGAGTTTAATATAAATCTTACCATCACTAACTCTAAAATTGGTTTTTTCATTTTGGTTATCCAATAAAGATTTAAATTTGTTTTTATACTCAGATTCCTGGAAGGCGAGATAATCTAAAGGTAAATGTAGCAGATTATCTAAGGTAATCTTAACTTCCTCTACATTAACTCACGACAAGCTATCCGGGACAAAATTCTCAGTAACCTCCCGATACACGATACTAAACTGGTGTGGCTGTAGCTTTACGGCCCACCTATCCAAACGACCTGAGAGGTATTTTTGGTCCATCAACCATTTTAAGCTGGAGTGATCAGTAATAATGGTGAACGGATGACCTTCGATGTAAGGTTGAAATTTCTTTATACTCATCATAGCAGCTAAACATTCCAATTCTGTGATTGAGTAATTTTTTGTGCCTTATTCAGTTTCGACGGCATATGGGAAATTGCATGCTCCTCATTCCCGTATTTCTGGAAAAGCACGCTGCCAATGCCGGTCGTGCTTGAATCGCATTGGATATAAAACGCTTTTTAAAATCCGGATTAACTAATATTAGGGCAGTCACACGCAACCGCTTAAGCTCTTCGAACGCATTTAAATGCCATTTGAGATCCGTATTGCGGAAGCTAGAGTTGAATAATTCGGTATAAAGCTTTTATACCAACCAATCATCCCCAGGGAGCGTTTGAACTGTTGACTTGCTGGAGGCGCGGCACTTTGAGGCACCGATCACCAATTACATAGCCAAGGTGTTTTATTTCCTTGCGCACTAAGTTACTCTTTTCTACATTTATAGTGAGATTCGCCTCTCGCAAAAATCTCGCTACTTCAGATAGCATCATAATATGTTCTTCAAAAGTCGCCGAAACGACAAGAGGATCATCAAGGAAAACAAATAGCTGGTCATGCAACTGGTTAAGGATAACCTTGTTCATAAATTGATACATCGTTTGGGCCGCATTGCACATTTATACTTTACGCGATCCTGGCAGAGCCGAACCTTGCTGTTAGCTTTATTCACGACACTTCCTAGGAAGGTCCAAGAGCTCTGGGTTCTCGATGACACCAAGCGCAAGCATTCGATGAAGCTCTCGATGTAGTTCTTGTTGTTTATGCTCCAGATTGTGAAAATTCATGAAACAACATCAGAGCTTTGTGATGATAACTCAAATAAGATTTGAACTAAGCCCCGAACTGGCTGGAAAGTCCAAGCTTCAAAATGTGTTTCCAAAGCTGCGCAGTGACTCGTTTGTGCCTCTCAATTTCTTTAATAGAATAGCTGGTAAATTCTATGAGATAAGTCGATACTGATGTTTTGGCAATCGATACTGATGTTTTGAGAACTGCTTTGAATGAGTTCCTATACCACCTCTGTAGCGCGGAGCATCATTTTTAGATCCGGTTGTGAAAAAAGGCATGATTGATTTAAATATCAATCAATTAACCAATCAATTTTTGATTATGTTGTGATTGTGATGCCAATGCTGGATTTTCTCAAACTATGATGCACGTGACCCAAACGACCCATCTACCAACTGTCTTCTTCGCTTTTAAAATCTGGTCTCCTTATCTTCTTTTGTATCTTCTTCCGTTGTGGGATAGATTTTTATCGTTATCATCGGCCCTTATAGCAATCAAAATTTGGCAATCGTCGCATACACATTCACATTCTAAGATATCGTGCTTTATATCGGGTTTCCATTTGGGACTTGACAACTTTCAACTTTCATTGTGAACGCACCCTTAAACAAATAACCAAACTGTCAGTGTCAAAACATTCAATAAGAACAACATTTTCATCATAGTGAAGTATACGAACGAACATCGTTCGCAGATAATTAAAATTTGCTATACAAATTCAGAGTCGAATGACTGCAACTTCAAAAGCGTTAATTCCAATTTTTGGTCGTAATTATCGTCCCAGTAGATAAGCAATTCATAGCGTAGTCAACAAATTTGAGTCTAAATATTCGCTGCTGGATGTTCCTATGCCACTGAAAAAACGGGTTGGTCGCAGTGTCCAGAAATTGCTGCCGTTCATGCGTCCGTCGCAAATGAACCAAAACAGTCGATTCTACGGCGTTCTCAAGAATTGGTCATCACTCAGACCACACTTTGGCGAATTTTGCGAAAGCATCTTGGCTTGCACCATTATAGGATCAAGTTAACACAATAACTAAAGCCACTCGATCATATAAGAACTAAGAGTACGTTCTCGGATTGGGCTATGTAAATGGTGGAAGAAAATTACCAATTTCATCGAGAAATCATCTTCAGGGATGAAGCGCATTTTTTGTTAAACGGCTTCGTCAACAAACAGAATATGCATTATTGGTCAGATGAGAACCCTCATGTGCTTCAAGAAACACCACTTCATCCACAAAAAATAACTTTATGTGTGGTGTTCATGCTGGTGGTGTTATTGGACCGTTTTTTCCGTTGATGAAAATGACCGTCACGTTACAGTCAATGGGGATCGCTACAGAGACATGTTGCATCGTTAATTCTTTGGTTAATTGCAAGAGCTGAACATTAATGATATTTGGTTTCAACATGGCGGTGCGACATGCCACACAGTGGGTCTAACTATGCAAAATTTTAACTCATTTGAACATTAGAAAGTGGTCAGAAAATTTATTACAATCATGTACAAATTGTAAAAGCTCCAATAGATGCTTCAACTTCCGATGCACAGATTTCCACCAAATTTTGCAAGGATCTCCCAATTAACGGAAAAAGTTCAATTATAAAGCAGAAATTCCCTACTTTTTAAAATATTTGCAATAAGCGAAAAATCTCCTGTGAGAGCTATTACTTCTAGTGAGCAGATTTCGGTAAAAATAATTGATTGGTGTATTGTGATCGAAGATAGATGACTGTGCAATATTTCAGCTTGATTGGGCGCCGAGAAGTAAGTGAAAAATCGATTTCTAAATTTGACCCACAGAGACAGGGCGATTTAAATAAAATCATTTAATAATAAATGATTAAATCAGAATGCGCTTTAATACCTCCTAATTAATTTCAATAAAATTCACCACCACATTAAAATACAAGCACCACATGTAGAATTAAAAAATTTAATCCAAAGCCATTTCCATTTATACATATTGTAACAAGCCATAAGATAATATGTATGGGGGTGCACTAAACATTGCACATAGCACAAAAGCGTATAATCCAGATTTTGTTTTGACTATACGTACATTGTTAATGGAAAATTATTTTATTCCCTCTCCCCCACTCCACCTCCAATTCATATTTGTTCAAGTGTAAAAAACGGCTAAACAACAATAGTAACAACTTTTACCATAACAAGTAAATTGAAAATATTTATGAGAAAAATAGAGAAAAACTAATAAGCATAATATTGGTTTGGAAAACTAACAGGAAATGATTCAATATTTTCGTATTTTTTGTTCCATTGTGTTGCGGATAAAGCATAAAAGCTCCCGTCTAAGTGTAGTCATTGTATATAAGCATATTTTGAAATGTTGTTATTTTCATAATAGAGAAAGATTGGCTGGGAAATAGAAAAATACAATAATAGAAAATTACAATTGTACACCGGAACCTGGTTATAATGAATCAAAACGATTACGAATCATTTAAGGGTATTAAAATATAGAGGAGCTTTTAACATTATTATTTTATTTATGCTTTCTACACATTTACTTTAGACTTTTAAATATTGAATTGCTCAAATTATGAAAAATTCGGTTTTGTAATTGTTATAATGGTTGTAATAGTGCTTCGTATTTTACAATTTTATATTATTGAATGTCCACTTTAAAATCACACTAAGTTGTTTTTACTGAGATAAGACATGTATGATAGTACACAGCACTTACGCTGCAAATTAATTATTTATCAAAAGTTCTACCCAGTTCATTTTTTTGTAAAACCAATAATTTCCTATAATGGAATTAAGGTAAATTTCAGTGCTCGAAACTTAATTTTATTACAGTTACCGTTTTCGAGGAACGAGTGGTTGGTTTAGCTTATAATTAAACCTTCACATCCAAAATTGGAACTTTTTATGAAGCTGTGATATCGGGAAGGTCCTTGGACCAGAATTTATTACAAATTAATTATATTGAATAAGTTAGTTCAATACTACCCCTATAACTTGCCTAAGAGTAAATTTCACCCCAAAACGATTATTTATGACCAAAACGTCAATCTAACCAACTATAATATTTTTTTTACACCAGGCTGCCACCAGGGTTTGGGGAAAAAATGGTTCTAGAAATCTTGTCGAGAGTAGGTCAACCTTATCCAGTGTGTAATAAAATATTTTTGTGTCAGAATACACGGAATTGACTCCAAACGGTAAAGGGTTCATCATTACAGAAATCACCAAAACAAAACTACTTTACATACAACAATAACTATTGTACATACAGACCGAAGGATTACCAATGGGCAGCCCATTGTCAGGTACATTAGCCGAAATTTACCTCAACGATTTCGGGAACAGACATAACATGTCATATACTGTTACAGATACGTAGACGACGTTATTTTATTATTCAAAGAATCCAACAGGCATTTAGACAAATTACACCAACACATAAATAGTAGAGAACCAAACATAAAATTCACGTTAGAAATAGAACAAGACATTAAAATCAACTTCTTAGATCTCACGATAGTCAACTACAAACAAAACCACGCCTTCAAAATATACAGAAAACACACCGAAATAGATCGCACAATCCCCATTGACTCACACCATCCATATCAACACAAACTATCAGCATATAACCACATGCTCAATAGATTAAACAATATACCGATGAACAATGAAGATTACAACGAATAATTAAACACTTTAAAGTACATTGTCAACAAACAAAAACGGATATGACACAACATTAATTAATAGAATCAACAACAAACACAAAGCGAAAACACTACTCAATAGAACCACTCCAAAATACGTGAGTGTAGAATTTAACAAAACAACCCACAACATAACAACAAATTACAACAAAAACTAAAAAGCACACTACATGGACAGGTCTTAGAAACCGGTGTGTACAGACTATCATAGAATGATTGCAACAAATTTTAAATAGAACAAACAGGCACATAATTTTTAACTCGATTTAACGAACATACAAAAGACAAACACTTCAGATCCAAAATCGAACTATGCACAACACATCAAAACAGAAGAATATCAATTCACAGACTTTGACCACAACCTAACAATATTGCATAAAGCCTGAAAAGGACACATACTCATCTTATTAAATGGCAAATTGAATACCAAAACCAACAGGATTTACGACCTAATTATAGGCAACACTAACTACAGTAGGAGGAGCACAACAAATTAGATTATTAGTTGTAAAAGGGAACTGAAGAATACATTTATTTTCGAAATCGATCTTCCTAATAATAAATAAATATTGTCACTCTAAGGAAAAATTTTACAAGTGTTTTATTAAAACAAGTCAATTCAATTTTCATAAGTGACAAAAGTTAACAGTAAGGCTAAAAAATCGATTTCAACCATTATGTAGCGCAAATGTACGGAACTGACTCTAAACTGTAAAGGCTTAACATATGCTATTAAAATTCGATTTTACCACCATAAATAATATATTACACCAGGCCGCCACCAGATATTGAATCTAATTTTACCATGGAGTAACATTAGACTCAATATCTGGTTTTCCAGCCGAAAGATGGTAATGCAGTTAGTGTCTTTGAGAACCCAGCCGAAAGGTGGTAATGCAGTTATGATATTTCCACTCCAAGTTGAAATGTCATAATATGTCGATAATGCAGATTGTGTTTAACTTCAATATTCAATCAAAAAATCCCGCCAATACAGATTTTAAAGTAACAAATAATACATCAATTTATTAAAAGTAAAATCTCAATAACAGACCTATATAGAAAAAAGTCGAAAGTTGCCAGCCGAAAATGAAAAAATCGATAATACAAAGAGTATCTTGACTACTTCAGCCGAAAGTTTGGAAAAGTCTCATTTAAGTGAACGATTAGATTTAACCAGATAGATATAACCAGTATAACAATGCCGATTCGATAGCCCATGACCATAGGTAGATTTTGATTTTAGGTTAGGGGTAAGTCTGATGGGGTTATAGGGGTGAATTTTTTATTTTTCCTTTATTATGACGATAAAATCGTTCATCCTTCCAGATTTTGGCTCATGGACACAAATCTGACTATGCTGATTCGATAGCCCATGATCATAGGTAGATTTTGATTATAGGTTAGGGGTAAGTCTGATGGGGTTATAGGGGTGAAATTTTTATTTTTCACATATTCCGACGATAAAATCGTTCATCAGTCCAGATTTTGGGACATGGACACCAATCTGACAATGCTGATTCGATAGCCCATGACCATAGGTAGATTTTGATTATAGGTTAGGGGTAAGTCTGATGGGGTTATAGTCGAAAAATGTCGATAAAGCAGTTTAATGCTCTTCAAGCAAAGTCGTCCATCATTCGCGATTTTGCGACATGGACACCAATCTGACTATGCCGATTCGATAGCCCATGACCATAGGTAGATTCTGATTATAAGTTAGGGGTAAGTCTGATGGGGTTATAGGGGTGAAATTTTTATTTTTCCTTTAATTTGACGATAAAAACGTTCATCATTTTTCGGCTGCATAAAACAAATGTGGCATTTGACACCTATAACCTCATCAGACTTACCCCTAACCTATAATCAAAATCTATCAAATTGCAATTAACACTACTTTATATAAGCGCATACCGCACACGTATACTTCAAGTTTTGCTATCTACTCGAATTATGGTATAACAATATTTTATTTATCTATTGAATTGATATTCGTTTATTTAAACTTTATTATTTTGTTATTTTTATTATACATATATTTATTTTTAGTTTTTATTAATATTTAAGTTTAGTTGTAATTTTAAGATTTGGATCCAATATCATTTAATAGAAATATGTTTTCCTGTTATATATATTTGTAATTGCGAATTTAAAGATATTGGCAAATTAATATCTCATCTAAAGCACGAGGAATTCGTTAGAGAAAAGTCGTTAACAAAAATTAAATGTGTTAAAGATAAGAAATGTACCAATACTTTTCAAACATTTTTTGCTTTGAGAAAGCATCTGAATAAAGTTCATGACGATGTTACTGAAATAAAAATCAAAAATGCAATCAATTATCCAACAATTTTAATTCAACTTACAATTCATCAATAGAGTTCGAAAACATTCCCGATTTAAAAAGTTTTGAAAGCACTATTAAACATTTTTATATCAAACTAAATAAATTAGGTGTGCCAGAACAAACAATCACGGAAATATTTTTGGAAACTAAAATTATTATGGAGTCTGTTGCAGATATTTTAGATGAGCCACGAGACCGTACAAATATGTCAGTTAATAGATCTAAAATTGGTGAGGTCCTCAGCATTTATTGTTCCAAGTATAAAAGAAAAAAGATTTTCAAAGATAATGAATTTTATGTGGATCCGCAGCAAATTCCTATCGGTTTTAGATGGGAAACCAGGTTTAATTCAGAAACTTCAGGTTATTCTAAGATTTATGTACAAAATTTTTTTCAATTTATCCCAATTTCAAAATCATTAAAATCAATTTTTAAAAATTCCAATTTTTTAACTTTATTTAAAAATTTTAACTTATCACACAATTGTCAAGAAGGGATCTATAAATTTGTGTGTTGTGGTAAACGTTTTCAATCAATTAAAACAAATTTTCAAAATAACCAAAAAATTTTAATTCAATTATATTATGACGATTTCGAGGTTGCTAGGGTACTTGGGAGCAAGACAATTATACATAAAGTAGGAGCAATATATTTCACTATAGCCAACTGTCCTATATATCTTAATTCACATCTACATAATATATTTTTAGTAAGTCTTTTTTATGTGAACGATTTACACAGAGAATTTAACTTGAATTATATCCTTAAACCAATAATAGAAGACATTAAAATTCTTGAAAATGATGGTTTATTCATAGAAAATCTCGGAATAACTTTTGGAACTATTATTTCTTTATCTCATGATAACCTGGCGGCAAATGATTTGATTGGTTTTACAAAATCATTTTCTGCGAAGTATTTCTGTAGATTCTGCCTAATGTCTAGTGAAAAAACTAAAAAAACAACTTCTGAAGATGCACAATTGTTAAGAAATGTCGAGTGCTATTCTGTTTTAGATAATCAGCCTTCTTTTAAAAAACTCAATATAATCGAAACTAAAGGCATTAATCGTACTTCAGTGCTAAATGATTTAAAACATTTCCATACCTTAAAAAATTATAGTGCAGATTTTCTCCATGATGGGTTAGAGGGTTTTGTAGTTTTGGCAATTAAATATCAGTTTGAATTTTTTATAGAACAAAAGATTTTTCAAAATGTTGACAAAATTAATTCTTGCATTTTGGCTTATAACTTTGGCTTCATTGACCGAAAAAACAAACCATCGACTGTTAACATTGACAGATGTAATTTAGGTCAAAATGCAATTCAAATTTTATGTCTAGCAACTCATTTCCCTTTAATATTTGGCAACTTTTTTAAACCGGACCATAAGACTCAGTGGGACGCGATTTTAGGTGTTATAGAAATAATAAGTGTATTGCTTCGATATGAGTTAAATAATGAGGATATTTCTGATTTAGAAAAAAATATCAGTGTACATTTAGGAATTATTAGAGACATTTTTAAGAAAAATTTTACTCCCAAACAACATTTTCTCTTACACTACCCCAGAATAATTAGAGAAATGGGTCCTGTAATTCATATGTGGACAATGCGCTACGAAAGTAAGCATCGCTATTTCACCAAAAATAAAACCCAAAACTTTAAAAACGTCTGCCAAACGTTCGCTAAACGGCATCAACAAATGATGTGTAGTGTTTGGTCCGAATCAAATTTTTTGACGAAAACAGTAACAGGGAAAAAAATGTTATATAAGTCAAAAAATAACTACTCTGAGTTTTTAACTTCACCCATATATAGCTTGTCATATTTAGAATTCGATTTCCACTACAAAAAGGATTTTTTTATTCTAAAAGAAAAACCAATTTATAACGAATTAATTCGATTATATAAAATAATCAACATATTAGAAAGCCATGACAATATTTTTTTTGTTTTAACTGAATTTGTCGCTGTGTACGATAAATTCTTATGCAGTTACCAACTAATCGATAAGAAACTAGACCCAATTTGTCTTAATTTCAAAACGTTACCATATAAAAAGCCTTATGAAAAACATTTTTGGAATCAGACTGACTATTTTTATATCTTAGGTCCCAATATCCAACCAATTTGAATCAAACCCAAATTTGAAATTAAATTTTAGTTTTTTTAGATCACGTACGTGTAATATAAATACTTATATTATTTATGAATATTAAAAATAAAAATGGTAAAATAAATAATTGTATGTTATTATTGAACAATAAATAAAAAAGAGAATTATTTTAAATAATTGTGTAAATTATTAATTATTTTATTTAGATGAGGTAACTTGTACCAAAATTGAATCCACCAAATCAAAGCTACACACGCAATCGTGTATGCAGTAGAAACACATTCTACTTTATTTCGATACAAACACCATTAAATTTAATCAGATGTTAAGTACTACTTAATTGGATGTATACTACATTACATTTGAATTAGGAGCAATCTGTGTTATTTTTCGATATAATTTGTCTCAAAAATGGTTAGATGGAAATATCTACTAAAATAGACGATACGCTGCATCACATATAATTTAGTTGCAATTTACTTCAAAATCATAATTATAGTACAATTTACATCGAAATTCAGTTATGGCAAGCAATCACGAAATCAGTGACAAGATGTGTCATATTAAAATTTATTGTAAGCTGCATCTTATTTTGATGTAGCGTAAACATTATTTTAATCGATGTAAGGTCGGCGTCACTAAACGATACATTGTTGATTGGGAGTCAAATACGATATTAATTGCATCGCATATACGATTTTTTTTTAAGTGTGTAGGGTCTCGCAGGGACTTCTCTAGTATAAATGTTAAAAATTATCTAAAAATGTTTCGATTTCACTACAAAACAAATCCAATTGGAATATTTTTAAATTTAACAGTGTAAATTTGTGATATTATTTTTGGTATGTATTTCACAATCATTAATTTCCGTGGAATGTCTGTTTCACAGATTTTCATTCACATTTCTGTTGCGTTGAGCGCGCATCAAATGTTTTGTTGAGTCGAGTCACTTTCATTCGGAGGATTTTTTGATGATGATACGAATTGCGTTACGTAATTTGTATTGAATTTTCCTACTATATGATCAAAGCTAGAAATTTGCGGTATGTTAGTCAAATTAGTTTTACAACGGAATACCTTTTTAAATGGGTTGACATAATAGTCGAAAAAATTGATTCATGGTATTTTTATTTAACAACAACTTCATCTAAATGGCCGCCTCTAGAACTTTTAAAAATTCGATACTACAACACCAATTGTTGTTGATTTTTCCACATAAATCTGTACTTATTTCACCAATAGCACGAATAATGTTGGTTTTAAGGTTATTAAATGTTTGTGGTTTATTGGAGTAAACCAATGATTGAACATAACCCCAAAGAAAAAAATCCAATGGAATTATATCGTATCATCTTGGTGGCCAGTTCACATGGAATTTTTTTGAGATTCCCCGAAACTTTTCTTCTTTTAAACAGTAAATTGATTGTGTCATGAGATGTATCGCATGTTGTTGAAACCACATATCGTTTAAGTCAAAATCATCTAACTCATGCCAAAATAAAATCAGTAATCACGTGCTTGTAGCTACCTATATTGTCGGTAACGACAATTCCATTTACATTTTTACAAAAAATATGGTCCAATTACACCTCTGGCCGATCACCCACACGAAACTGTTAAGATTTGTGGATGTAAACGTGTATCATGAACGGTGTTTACTCTAAACGCAAGAATAGTGTTTATTGACGCCTCCATTTACCATATATGATATTCATCGCTGAAAATGATTTTTCTATAAAATATTGTATCTGTCTCAAGTTGCTCTAAAGCAGAATCTGCAAAATGTTTACACAATAAATGGTCATTTTGACTAAGTACTTGGGTCAACTGAATTTTATACGCCTCAAAATGCAAATCTTTTTGAAAAATGTTCAGAACGACGTTTAATTGAATGTTTTCGATTTCCATTCACACTTTGGTTCACAGCATCGATATTCAGTGTTGTGCCGTATTTTATACACTGCGTAGTTAATTAATATTCTACATGTGTAGACAATGGATGTAGAGAATTATTGATATGGAATCGAAAATGTAGAGAATGTTGAAAATAAGTCAACAATCTCGAAAATAATTATTTCTGTTGGCAATAAGCAAATTCAATGATTTCAAAATGGAAAACATCATTTTTACTCCGCATTTGGAAAATTAAAATCTATGACGTATATCAAGGATGATATTGGTAATAAATTAAAAGTGCTGAATTTTTGAGGAACAGACAGAATCCAACTTAAAACACTATCGGCACCTTCACCGAATACTTCAGCAACTTTACAAGAAAATTTCTAGGCGAATTGAAATAAGTCTGAATGAAGTGAAGAGCACTTTTCGTGAGCCAAGTCGCAATTTCAAAAAATGAATTCTTTTACAGCAGAGATTAGGCAACAGCAACTTAAGTTAATAATATCGACCATGTTCATGTCAAAAATTTCTTGAAATTATATTTGAAATTTTGGGAAATTTGGATTTTACGGGTTTACTTTAGAGTAAACCATGAACCATGGCAAGCCGCGGGATTTTAACTGTTGATGATGTTCTTGAAAAATTTTGAAATAAAGCGTATCGAAAGTAAAGTTCTATATTGCTAATCGTAACGCTCGATTTTAATTGAGGAATTAAACTGCATTATTCGGTTTCCTGGTATTTGCCTACCGCTGCACTCATTTAATTGCATGCATTGCTCGTTTACAGTACGTTAAAAATCTTACCGTTATCTCAGTAATTATTATCATTATTCCTGCGATTTGGAACTGGAAAGGGTGCGCTAAGTAATTATGGATCGCGTTGAACACTCAATTCAACTATACCAGGTTTTCACGCATATGATAGTTTCAAAATTAAATGTGGAACCCTACTGGTTTAGTCTAAACTATTCACGTTGGAGTGCGTATTTTAATAACAAATTTTAAATCATCTGTCGCAATGAAATATCAACTCTTCTGAGACGTTAACACGCAAATTCTCTGTACCTGAAAATTAATGATCGACGATGCGTTGGTTTAGGGATTACTGAAGAGAGTAGAAATTTGTGATCTTTCTATAAAATCTTGATGTGCTACGAACCAAAATACCTAACCGCTTAAATATAAAACATTGGCTAGAGCAGGAGCAGATCTTTTAAAATGTAAATCTGAGTTTCCCAATAACAACAATTTTAATGAAAAGTTTCTAATTTAATGATCGTTCGATTGATTGGGCTTCCCGTTTAATTCAAGAGATTTAAATTTTAATTTAAATATCTCCTCAAAATGGATCGTTAATAGGCAATTTTATTGTGCTATTTTGGCAAATGTCGCAACGACCATTTATCGAAATGGGATTAAACCAACTGAGGCCCCTTAATGACTTCTTTAGTCCTGACTTAGCTTTATATAAGCATTACAAGTATTTAATTAATCAATTAAGCGAGATGCAAATTTACCGAGAATTAAAAATTTTAATCTTCTTATCTCGATTGTAGACCAATCACTTAGACCGATAAAAGATTAATGCTTTGCTATATTAGAGAGTTTCATTAGACAAATTTGCATCTCGCATGGGTTTTTTTTTTAAATTGTTGGGACTTTTCTCAGAGCATTGCGCTACATTAGTAGCTTTATTCATCAAATCTTTGAAGTATGAGCTGTTGAACACCTAACTTTCTAGATGAAAGCCAACCCTATACAAAAAGTGTCTCATAATCCTATTTTGAAGTACTTTTCATACAGCTTTAATACAAAGTGCTTACGAAGTCGTCGTATTACTTTGTATGGGCCTTCATAAGGTGATGTGAGGCCAGTGTGTACTTTGTCTATTCGTACAAAAACGTAGTCACAGGTTTGCAGTCATTTTGGTGCGAATATGTCGGTTTCTTTTGAGTTGCGCGTGTCTGTTGGGATGAGTTTATTCATCGTGGTCCGTGGAGCACATTTGATGTATATATTACCGTGTCAGTGGTAGTTTGGGGTATACGTGGATGTTCCAGAAAGAACTCCCCAGTTGCTGGTGACATTTTAAGTCGGCGACTGTTGTTCGGATTGGCCATAATATGATTGAGATCTCTGATCTTCAGTTGACGGTATTTGCTCGAGCTTTGAGAACTGTTTAAAGTTGGCGGATGAAGCGCTCAACCATAGCGTTTGCTTGTGAATGATAGGCAGTACTCCGTATTCGATGTGAACCTAATAGTTGCATAAGCTCAGCGAATAGTATGGATTCAAACTGTGTATCTTTCGTTCTTTCAAACTGTGTGTCTAGAAATGTAGTTTTCGACAAGCGTTTTTGCGATTGTTTGAGCGGAGATGTCTTTTATGGATAGTAGGCTATTCTGGCCATTGCGTAGAACGCAGGCTAAGATGTATGTTAATCCATTAGATGGTGGAAGTGGTCCAACAATATCTAAATGGATATGTGCAAACCTATCTGGTGGAATTTGAAATTTCCAGTGAGGTGATTTTTTATGTCTTGGTGCTTTTATGGCAGTATAAACAAAACTTCGCCCATAGAGAAAAGTGACGAGTTTGCGAGTCGCTCGTACACTTGGATGTGAAATATTATGTAGCGTGTTGAAAATTGTTCGACGTAGTGACTCTGGAATGTAAAGTAAATTGTCAAATCTGCTAATGGAAATGTATCTAATTGGAATTGCGCACCGATTTGTAGAATTAGAAAGTAAGTTTTGTAGTTCCTGATCATAAACTTTTGTTTTTGCGATGGTTGTGATGTCCTCTGCGTGTTGCTGCGAAGGCAAGCTCGTGGTTGGAAATCCGAGAAAGTGTACAAGCGACCACATTGTCTTTGCCTTGAATGTGTTGAATGTCTATCATGAATTGAGAGCCTTGAGTTTCGTTCTGTTTTAGAGGTAATTGCTCTAGTAAGCGGTTTAAGGTCGGTGAAAATAGTGAATACCCGATTTTTGACAAAATAACGAAAGTGTTTTATTGCTTGGAAAATTGCATGCAATTGCGCTGATAATTTCTTGGAGAAAAATCCAAGAAGTTTCCAGATCTTATTATTCAGTTGCTGAAAAACCGCACTTATTGCTGTGCTGGTTGCAACAGTAGTGATGCTATATTTGGTTGCATTTAAGCGGGTGAAATATTTACCAAGCTGGTTTTGAGTTGCAGGAATGCATTTTGGCATTCTTCAGTCCAACAGAAATTTTGAGGCGTTTTTGGCTTTTTGAGAAGTCTTGCCAAATGTGTTTGAATATGAGCAAGTACATCTGCAAGTTTTGGTTTATCGATGGTATTAGTTTACCATACCGACGAATTGTTGAATTTGTTTTACATTTTGTGGTGCTGGGAATTCTCTAATGGTTTTAATTCGTCCTTCGGATGGCAGAATTCCATTAGGTGTAATCTTCTGACTGAGAAAGTCAAGATTGTTCGTCGCAAACACGCATTTTGCCGAGTTGATATTGACATAGTAACTCGATAATTCTTGAATAAGTTGTTCCAAATGCTCTAGGTGTTGTTTCTCGTCTTTTGAGGCTAGGAGCATCTCGTCGATATATACAAAACCGAAATCGAGCTCCATCACGATTTCGTTGATGAAACGCTGAAATGTTTGTGAAGCATTTCCGAGTCCAAATGGCATTCGGGTTCATTCGAATAAGCCAGATGGAGTGATAATAGCAGGTTTATGAACGTTGGCAGGAGCAATTGGAATGAGGTGGTATGCGAGATCGATTTTCGAAAAAATTGTGCAGCCACGTATAATTGCATGGAGAAAGATTGTATGAGGGAGATATGATAACGGTCAGGAATTGTGACTGCACGAAGCCTGCAGTAGTCCCCACAATATCGTCTTCAGTCGTTGTCCTTCTACTTCATCATGTGCAATGGATATGATATTGCTGATGTAGAAGGTTGGCAGATTTCTAGTTCCACCATGTGTTGGAACCCTAGGAAAGCTGCTTTGTGGCGTATTGGATCAGGCCTTCTTGGTCTTGAAAATAGTAAATGCCCTGTAGTCACAATGTGGTGTACTACATTGTGCATTACGGAAGCGTTGCAGTTTGTTGGAGCTGTTAAAGAACGGATTTCTTTAGCAATGCTTCATATCCATTGTTCATTGTGTAATGCAATGGTGATCCATCCTCTAAACTCTCAATCAATTTGTGATTTTTCAGATCCACTAACAGACCGAATTTCTATTGTAAATCTGCGTCGATGATAGGACGATTGACATTGGCGAGGATGAAGGCGTCTTTGAATGAACGTCTTAATCCGATGTCAACGTCTATTAGTGTCAATCAGAAAATGTGATTTGATTCACCGAATCCCGTAGAAATAGGCGGCTATGCTGCGATTGTCTTAGGTCTGCCACTACGACCTTAAAACATATATTTTCCGATTGAAGGTGAATTTAGAATCCATGTTGATTTATCGCAGCTTGCTACTCCTTGTATTGATATTATCTCCGGTTTCGGTTTATCCAATGGTATCGACAGGTTATGGATTCTATCAAAAAAACACGTAGCTTCCCGGTGTATTGAAACAGTATTATCAGGATCAAACCGAAATAAAGCTTCTCCGTCGAATCCAAACTGGTAATCACATACTCGATCTTCCATAAATGCTCTTTGTTGGTTGACATAGACAAAAATTGTAGCTAATGTTTGTGAACTCATGGGGTATACGTATTTATTAACAGTCTAAATTTGTTGTAAATTTAATTGGCCATTTAGTTTTCATACCTTATCTTTTGCGATACTGGATACACTAATATTTTGATTAAACAATTTTTAGATTCTACAAGAACTCAAAGCTCTTCATGTGGCATTTTATGTTCAATTTTAATAAAATCACATCAAGCATTTTATAAAACTGTCCGCGAAACCCATTTCATTTTAGTGAAAGCCTATATAAACTAAAAATGTAGTTAGCTCTATACATGATACGAGTATAACTTGTAATAATAACCACATCGAACAAATTTAAAACAAATATTCCTAATTTGCCTTTTTCAAGTTTTTCAATTCGACAAAATTTTATTTTTATTTGTTTAGTTTCAATTTACTTATAAATAATTAAGTAAATATTAATTAATGTAGCCAAAAACATTTCATCCCACACATGGTGGTAATTTCGGGCGCCAAGTCCAAGTACTTAAAAAGGTTGAATATAAATGTTTAACATGTAGAAGCAAACCCCTATTGATTGTATGTGGGTTGATATTATGCTACTGTGGTTTTATTTCATCCCATTTTTTGCCCAATTTTAAATAATAATTATAAATTATTTAAATGTAGATTTTAATAAATAGACCCAAAAATCAAACCGAAATTGTATACATCCTATTTAAACAACAGGAAAAAGTAAAATAAAATTAAAACTCAATAAAAATCTTAAATAAAAATGTACGCACTGTACTCCACATCCATGGTACCGACCATTCATCCAATCGACCTGAAAATTCATTATATATCAGATGAATACTAACAAGTACCAAAAACATTTTTTACTACAGAAAATACCCTAATAAATTCCCCAAAAAAGTATTTAATTATTTAGGACATTTTGCTAAAATTTATTTTATTTAGTTTTTGTTTTCCTGATAACAAAATATTTAAAAAACAATACAAACAGTAAAAAAAATAAAATTTATTATCGTCTTACAGTGGAACACAACAGTAAATAAATTTTCCTACATCATAAAATTAAGTTGACATAATTTAGTGTAAACGAAATTAAAACGTATAAATTGGACAATATACTCTAGACCTATAGATTATTAATATTACTTTAATGTTTTTTGACAGGGGTGCGTTCGGTCATTTTTATATTTAGATTTACTTTTATTTTGGTAAGTTAAAGCAAATGGCTGTTAATCTTTACAATTTTTATAAATTAAGTTCATAGACCGTTCTAAAATATATTTTTCGCCCAAAACTACTGAAAATGGCGATTACAAGATTAAGTAAATCCCTCATTAAAAATACAGAATTATTCTTGTTCAGAAAAAATTTAAAAAAAATGTTGGCACCACCACAATCAAAATCCAGGACGAGAGGCTATAGGCCTAAATAACAATTTTATTGGAGCAGAAATGTATTCAAACAAATAATAGGATAATGTCACAATTTTCGTCTCGTTATTTGATTTAGCACATTCGAATCATTTATGACGTTCGATTCAAAGATAGATAATATTCTACAAGCGTCAGTGGCCAAGGTCCAACTTTTTTCCAAAAGGTAGCACAGATCTTAAGTATTTTGTTAAGTGCGAGCTTACACGACTGCGAAATATATTTTGATCGGAACAACTTTGACTACGTATAGAAGACACGATGTCCTGCCTCTAAGTGAACTTTAATATCTGCCTAGACATCTTCTGTTGATATTATGACTGACCTGATATATCCGAAGTTGTAGCGGCTTATTTCTTTAACTGCAAGAAACTCCGCACAATATAGTAATTAAAAACGGAAAATTCTCTGTAGTGTGGGTAACTGCAGCAGGGAAACTTTCGAAATTCAAAATGAGACTTTGAATACCGATTAAGCCTAATTTGTGCTAATTAGTGCTCATGAGAAACAACAGGAGCCGACAAAACGGGAAAATAAAATTTTAAATTTCGCCTCAAAGACGAAACAAATAAAATCCGATTTTTAGAAAAAAATGAAATTTGCTTAGCCTATTTTAACTCTTTCGAAAGGCGGCTAGCTGCTAAACATAAGAAATTTGTGCCTACCAAATATAATTTTCATAAATTTTTATTCATAAATTTAGGAAAAACAAACTAGCCCCTGCAAGATACTATTAAAAAAATACCAAAGTAACCCGTTCAATAACCATATTCCTGTTCCATACCATATTTTTGTTAGGAATGTTCAGAGGCAGAGTTTGTGCTTATCCAGAATTGGCCTAATTCCATTGGCCAACAAAGACAGTTGAATTTATTGGTTTTCTCACATAAAGTGTTTTAGAAACTGTTAAACTTTGCACTTCTGATTATATTCCTATCAGATAGCCACCTAAAAAACAAAGTAGCCGAATTTGTGCTAATCCAGAATTGGATAAATTTCATTCAACAACAACGACCATCAAATAACGATTTTACTATATAAAGTGTATTTATTTAATAATATTTATTTTTCAATGGAATTGGGCCAATTCTGTGTCAACACCAATTCGGAATTTACGTTTTTCAGGTGACAATTAACATACTTGATAGAGATATGCAATCAGAAGTACCAAATTTATTTGTTTCTAATACATTTTATATCAGAAAAATGTCTATTTAATGGTGGCTTTTGTTCAATGGAATTGGGCCAATTCTGGATTAGCACAAAGTCAGCCACTTTATTTTTCGGATGGCAATAAACATACCAGACAGGAATATGCTATCAGTGCCAATTTCATTGTTTTCTAGAACACTTTATGTCAGGAAATCGTTCATTCAGCGATCTTTCTTGCTCAATGGAATTGGTCCAATTGTGGATTAGCTCCAATTCAGCCACTATGATTTGCGTGTGGCAATGCATGCCTGATAGGGATCCAAATTATAAAATAAGATGAGGTTTCTTATAGAAGATGGAACTCTACCAGGGACACTCTTACTCTCTAAAATCTCATTTGGCGATGATGGCGTTCGAGCCGTCACAACTCCTTACTAATTTGTGCTGCAAAATTTGCAACAACACTCCTTGTAGAGACGCTACAATCAAAAGTACCAGTAACCTTATAAAATCTGCATCATGTATTATACAAATCGATCTCTTTATGCTTGTGCTTTATCCAGAGGACTAACTCTGGACAAAACAGCATAGTTAAGTGACCCTTTTCTGGTAGGTTCCACCGGTATAGTGTTTCTTTACTGCTATCGTTCAACTTCTATAGTTCTTTTGAAAACCTATTGGACACATTCCTACAATTACGCACAGGAGCACAGGTGCAATATACGGAATTTACAAACCATCGTGCAATGACACATGCAGCACTTGTACGCCTTTAGATACTTTATCGAAGATCGGGAGACCACAGATGCGTTCCAATTTGAACGGGAGTTGTTTGCAGAACCTTTCTGCTATAGTTAAAAGAAACGCTTTTTTTGATTGTTCAGCCAATTGCGAACCAACTGATTGAAGCCAGGTGTTCTGTGTTCCTGAACAGCATCAAGAGTTGAGGACACTTTGGAAACCATTTTGGTGATGTGCAGAACTTCTTGATCTTTCGATCACTTCTTCAAAATCCGGTCGCAGAACAACCTCTGGAAAAACTGTCTGGCACCCTCTAACAGACAAATCGTTCGAAATGATGATGTGCTCCTGGACAAGAGTTGCACGTTATCCCAAATCTCCAGAATAATCAAGTCGAATCGAGAAAAGCCTTAACTTCAAATTTACCTTTCAGAATCCATCGCATCCTGACCACTGCATTTTCTGCGACTCCGCTTCAAAGCCTTGTTCAATGACAAAATGTGGCCGAACTTCAAAATACGAAACTACATTAACGATTGTTTCTTTCTCAACGCGCCATTCTCATGTAAGCTCTAAATACAATTTCGTTTTAGTTCAAATCAATCACTGTCTTGGAATGGAATGAAAATGTCTGAAATCTCTGAAACCTTCCACAACTTTCTAAAATGTGTAGGTGACATATATTTTCAATGATTCATTTTATTCAATTCCGATTGAAAGAGGAAGTCTAACAAGTGCTTGGGTTTCGGGGCGAGTTCGAGGCAAAAACTCATTTTGAAATTTTATATTGTGACAAGTTTATCAAAGAAGATGCCATCATATAACGATCCCATATCGCTGGCTGACAAAACTGAAACGGGTTTAAATTTAATAAAATTGAAGTTGAGAAATACATGCACCGAAAATTCAGGACATTCATCGTTAAGACAAGAAAGTTGATTAAACTGACGAAACTTGTTGATAGCCTTGACAATTTTGTTACTCATAAAATTGATCTTACCTAAAGAACGCGCTTCTAACCCCACTAACAGATCTTTGAGAGTATTTATTGTTTAAGCCTATTGGTTGTATTATGCTTCAGATGGTTTCATTGCTTTCAACTCTTTCGGTAAAGTAGACTATAAGGAATTAATATTTAAATTTACTGAAATTTGGATTGATATTGAATTATAGTACAATCACAGTTCATATTTTGATTTTGTCAAAAATTGTTGTTGTTGTTGTCAAAATAAACATGGCCGCTAATAACAATAATGTACTTAAGGAGGTTTACAAGTCGATATATAATTATTGAATTAAGATTTAAATTAATTCAAATTTGGATTGATATTGAATTATAGTACAATCACAGTAGTATCTACTAATTATAGTACAATCACATAGTACAATCACTGAATTAAGATTTAAATTAATTCAAATTTGGATTGATATTGAATTGTAGTACAATCACAGTTCATATTTTGATTTTGTCAAACATTGTTGTTGTTGTCAAAATAACCATGGCCGCTAATACCAAATAATGTACTGAAGGAGGACTAGAAGTCGACATATAATTACTGAATTAAGATTTAAATTAATTCAAACTTGGATTGATATTGAATTATAGTACAATCACAGTATACATTTTGATTTTGTCAAACATTGTTGTTGTTGTTGTCAAAATGACCATGGCCGCTAATAACAAATAATCTGCTGAAGGAGGACTAGAAGTCGATATATAATTACTGAATTAAGATTTAAGTTAATTCAAATTTGGATTGATATTGAATTGTAGTACAATCACAGTTCATATTTTGATTTTGTCAAACATTGTTGTTGTTGTCAAAATAACCATGGCCGCTAATACCAAATAATGTACTGAAGGAGGACTAGAAGTCGATATATAATTACTGAATTAAGATTTAAATTAATTCAAACTTGGATTGATATTGAATTATAGTACAATCACAGTATACATTTTGATTTTGTCAAACATTGTTGTTGTTGTCAAAATAACCATGGCAGCTAATACCAAATAATGTACTGAAGGAGGACTAGAAGTCGATATATAATTACTGAATTAAGATTTAAGTTAATTCAAATTTGGATTGATATTGAACTATAGTACAATCACAGTTCATATTTTGATTTTGTCAAACATTGTTGTTGTTGTCAAAATAACCATGGCCGCTAATACCAAATAATGTACTAAAGGAAGACTAGAAGTCGATATATAATTACTGAATTAAGATTTAAGTTAATTCAAATTTGGATTGATATTGAACTATAGTACAATCACAGTATATATTTTGATTTTGTCAAACATTGTTGTTGTTGTCAAAATAACCATGGCAGCTAATACCAAATAATGTACTGAAGGAGGACTAGAAGTCGATATATAATTACTGAATTTAGATTTAAATTAATTCAAATTTGGATTGATATTGAATTATAGTACAATCACAGTTCATATTTTGATTTTGTCAAACATTGTTGTTGTTGTCAAAATAACCATGGCCGCTAATACCAAATAATGTACTAAAGGAAGACTAGAAGTCGATATATAATTACTGAATTAAGATTTAAGTTAATTCAAATTTGGATTGATATTGAACTATAGTACAATCACAGTATATATTTTGATTTTGTCAAACATTGTTGTTGTTGTCAAAATAACCATGGCAGCTAATACCAAATAATGTACTGAAGGAGGACTAGAAGTCGATATATAATTACTGAATTTAGATTTAAATTAATTCAAATTTGGATTGATATTGAATTATAGTACAATCACAGTTTATATTTTGATTTTGTCAAACATTGTTGTTGTTGTCAAAATAACCATGGCAGCTAATACCAAATAATGTACTGAAGGAGGACTAGAAGTCGATATATAATTACTGAATTAAGATTTAAATTAATTCAAATTTGGATTGATATTGAATTATAGTACAATCACAGTTCATATTTTGATTTTGTCAAACATTGTTGTTGTTGTCAAAATAACCATGGCCGCTAATACCAAATAATGTACTAAAGGAAGACTAGAAGTCTATATATAATTACTGAATTAAGATTTAAGTTAATTCAAATTTGGATTGATATTGAACTATAGTACAATCACAGTATATATTTTGATTTTGTCAAACATTGTTGTTGTTGTCAAAATAACCATGGCAGCTAATACCAAATAATGTACTGAAGGAGGACTAGAAGTCGATATATAATTACTGAATTAAGATTTAAGTTAATTCAAATTTGGATTGATATTGAATTATAGTACAATCACAGTATATATTTTGATTTTGTCAAACATTGTTGTTGTTGTCAAAATAACCATGGCAGCTAATACCAAATAATGTACTGAAGGAGGACTAGAAGTCGATATATAATTACTGAAATAGGATTTAAGTTAATTCAAATTTGGATTGATATTGAATTATAGTACAATCACAGTTCATATTTTGATTTTGTCAAACATTGTTGTTGTTGTCAAAATAACCATGGCAGCTAATACCAAATAATGTACTGAAGGAGGACTAGAAGTCGATATATAATTACTGAATTTAGATTTAAATTAATTCAAATTTGGATTGATATTGAATTATAGTACAATCACAGTTTATATTTTGATTTTGTCAAACATTGTTGTTGTTGTCAAAATAACCATGGCAGCTAATACCAAATAATGTACTGAAGGAGGACTAGAAGTCGATATATAATTACTGAATTAAGATTTAAATTAATTCAAATTTGGATTGATATTGAATTATAGTACAATCACAGTTCATATTTTGATTTTGTCAAACATTGTTGTTGTTGTCAAAATAACCATGGCCGCTAATACCAAATAATGTACTAAAGGAAGACTAGAAGTCGATATATAATTACTGAATTAAGATTTAAGTTAATTCAAATTTGGATTGATATTGAACTATAGTACAATCACAGTATATATTTTGATTTTGTCAAACATTGTTGTTGTTGTCAAAATAACCATGGCAGCTAATACCAAATAATGTACTGAAGGAGGACTAGAAGTCGATATATAATTACTGAATTTAGATTTAAATTAATTCAAATTTGGATTGATATTGAATTATAGTACAATCACAGTTTATATTTTGATTTTGTCAAACATTGTTGTTGTTGTCAAAATAACCATGGCAGCTAATACCAAATAATGTACTGAAGGAGGACTAGAAGTCGATATATAATTACTGAATTAAGATTTAAATTAATTCAAATTTGGATTGATATTGAATTATAGTACAATCACAGTTCATATTTTGATTTTGTCAAACATTGTTGTTGTTGTCAAAATAACCATGGCCGCTAATACCAAATAATGTACTAAAGGAAGACTAGAAGTCTATATATAATTACTGAATTAAGATTTAAATTAATTCAAATTTGGATTGATATTGAACTATAGTACAATCACAGTATATATTTTGATTTTGTCAAACATTGTTGTTGTTGTCAAAATAACCATGGCAGCTAATACCAAATAATGTACTGAAGGAGGACTAGAAGTCGATATATAATTACTGAATTTAGATTTAAATTAATTCAAATTTGGATTGATATTGAATTATAGTACAATCACAGTTCATATTTTGATTTTGTCAAACATTGTTGTTGTTGTCAAAATAACCATGGCATCTAATACCAAATAATGTACTGAAGGAGGACTAGAAGTCGATATATAATTACTGAATTTAGATTTAAATTAATTCAAATTTGGATTGATATTGAATTATAGTACAATCACAGTTTATATTTTGATTTTGTCAAACATTGTTGTTGTTGTCAAAATAACCATGGCAGCTAATACCAAATAATGTACTGAAGGAGGACTAGAAGTCGATATATAATTACTGAATTAAGATTTAAATTAATTCAAATTTGGATTGATATTGAATTATAGTACAATCACAGTTCATATTTTGATTTTGTCAAACATTGTTGTTGTTGTCAAAATAACCATGGCCGCTAATACCAAATAATGTACTAAAGGAAGACTAGAAGTCGATATATAATTACTGAATTAAGATTTAAGTTAATTCAAATTTGGATTGATATTGAATTATAGTACAATCACAGTTTATATTTTGATTTTGTCAAACATTGTTGTTGTTGTCAAAATAACCATGGCAGCTAATACCAAATAATGTACTGAAGGAGGACTAAAAGTCGATATATAATTACTGAAATAAGATTTAAGTTAATTCAAATTTGGATTGATATTGAATTATAGTACAATCACAGTTCATATTTTGATTTTGTCAAACATTGTTATTGTTGCCAAAATAACCATGGCAGCTAATACCAAATAATGTACTGAAGGAGGACTAGAAGTCGATATATAATTACTGAATTAAGATTTAAGTTAATTCAAATTTGGATTGATATTGAATTATAGTAGAATCACAGTTTATATTTTGATTTTGTCAAACATTGTTGTTGTTGTCAAAATAACCATGGCAGCTAATACCAAATAATGTACTGAAGGAGGACTAGAAGTCGATATATAATTACTGAATTAAGATTTAAATAAATTCAAATTTGGATTGATATTGAATTATAAAGGGTGTTTTTTTAAGAGGTTGCCGATTTTTTTTTTGAATAAAACACATATAAAATTATGAAATGACCAAAATTTTTTTTTATTTGGTAGATAATTTTTTGGCATTTAACATTTAAACACAATTTCTGGCATATGGCTACCACGACTATTTTTCACAAATGTCATTCTGGAGGTCCAATTTTCCAGCACTTTTTCAAGCATTTGAGGGCGTATGTCAGCAATGACACGTTGAATATTGGTTTCCAAAGCGTCAATCGATTGAGGTTTATCCACATAAACCAATGACTTCACGTATCCCCACAAAAAGTAATCGAGTGGCGTCAAATCGCACGAACGCGGAGGCCAATTCACCGGACCATTTCTCGAAATAATGTTGTCGTTGAAAGTTTCTTTCAATAAGTCGATTGTTTCACGTGCTGTATGGCAAGTGGCACCATCTTGTTGAAACCACATTTCATTCATATCCATATCTTCAAGATTTGACAACAAAAACTCATTTAACATGGTTCTGTATCGATTTCCATTCACGGTAACGCGTCGTCCTTCCTCATTTTTAAAGAAATATGGACCGATGATCCCACCAGCCCATAGACCGCACCAAACAGTACATTTATCAGGATGCATTGGTAATTCTAGAACGGCGTGTGGATTATCTTTGCTCCAAATGCGACAATTTTGTTTGTTGACGTATCCATTTAACCAAAAATGCGCCTCATCACTGAAGAGAATTTTACGGTAAAAAAATGGATCTTCGTTCAATTGATTTAACGACCAATCACTGAATTCACGGCGCAAACGATGGTCGTGTGGCTTTAATTCTTGCACCAATTGAATTTTGTATGGCACCAAACCCAAATCTTTACGTAAAATTTTCCATAAAGTCGATGGACAAAGTCCAATTTGCTGAGCACGACGACGAATCGATAAATTGTCGTTTTCTTCGACACTGGCCTCAACGACAGCAATATTTTCTTCTGTACGAACTCTTCTCATTCTTGTCGGTGGCTTGGCATCCAAAAGAGTGAATGTAGACCGAAATTTGGTAATTACGTTCTTTATGGTGGTCTCTGACGGACGATTATGTGCACCATAAAATTCACGAAGTGCTCTATAAACATTTTTAATTGAACACTGATTTTGAAAATAAATTTCCACGATTTGAAAACGTTGTTCTGGAGTTAACCTATTCATAATGATTTGCCAAACAATACTGAGTAGAAATGCCACTTTGAGCTGTCAAAACAACTGTCATAAAATAAAACGACATCTATCGGAAAAACAAACCTCCTAAAAAAACACCCGTTAGTACAATCACAGTTCATATTTTGATTTTGTCAAACATTGTTGTTGTTGTCAAAATAACCATGGCCGCTAATACCAAATAATGTACTAAAGGAAGACTAGAAGTCGATATATAATTACTGAATTAAGATTTAAGTTAATTCAAATTTGGATTGATATTGAACTATAGTACAATCACAGTATATATTTTGATTTTGTCAAACATTGTTGTTGTTGTCAAAATAACCATGGCAGCTAATACCAAATAATGTACTGAAGGAGGACTAGAAGTCGATATATAATTACTGAATTAAGATTTAAGTTAATTCAAATTTGGATTGATATTGAATTATAGTACAATCACAGTTTATATTTTGATTTTGTCAAACATTGTTGTTGTTGTCAAAATAACCATGGCAGCTAATACCAAATAATGTACTGAAGGAGGACTAGAAGTCGATATATAATTACTGAATTAGGATTTAAATTAATTCAAATTTGGATTGATTTTGAAATAGAATCCAATCACGGTATATATTTTGATTTTGTCAAACATTGTTGTTGTTGTCAAAATAAACATGGCCGGTAATAACAAATAATGTACTTAGGGAGGACTAAAAGTTGATTTATAATTGTTTATATTGGACAATATCCGCTTGAAAGCAAATATGCAACACAAAAGCAATTGCGGGGATAAATCATTTCGAATTAATTCAGTTTCGATTTTATTTTAACAATTTTGCATTTTTAGCTTAATACGTGGTAAAACAGTATGTTATGATTTGGTTTAGTATTTGTAATATAGTGATGTAAGCATCATTTAGACCAGGTTATAAAGTCACTCGATCACGTTACAAACAAGTCAACGTTTGTTCTGTATTAAAAACTAGGAAAGTCAAATCCGATTATGTCCAAATCATTTATTTAAACAAAAATATTTTAACATGTTTAAATATATCCCTATACTGGTGTATATGTGCATGGAGCTTGTAACTAAATATAAATACTAAATAGAAGCTGCAGTCATTTATCATTGGAAATATTTAATCGCCTTAAACGATTACACCAAACATGCATCGTCAAAATATAAAACTAATCAACACCGTCGCGCGCTGTGCCTTCACCCAAAGATGAGATTATTGTTATTTTTGGCTCAGATCAGTAAATGGAAATAATCTATGTCCTAAAAATGTTATATTTACTATAACGAGCCTAGCTTAAATTTATGCCACAAAGCATTTATGTCCGTTTATGCGCAACTAACCAAAAACGAATGTTTCCAACTAAACAACGATATATGTGTAATGACAACAACGATACAAGCAGCAAAAAAAAATTATGGAACAGAATATTGTTATGTACTCTGAATTCAACTTTATTATTTAGACATAAATAAATAAAATAAACATGAAACAAAACAAAAAAAGCTTCGCCAGTAATTTCACATTTTTAGAAAAGCACATCACAGATAAACCATTGTTATTGTTCTAATTTTCTAAACACAGCAACAAAATGTACATGGGAAAATGGTACTTTTGAATCCAACAGATTTGCTGTTCCATTATCATTATAAATTATTAAGTTTTTTTGGTATTCGGGATTTTGGGCTTTCTCCTTATTTCATTATTTCGAAAAAATATAAATATTTATTTATGTATAAAATTTTATTGTAAGGACATTTCTAGATTTTCTATTTAAAAATTGAAGACAATTAAATTTTATTTTTGTGGGCTTTTGTTCCACATTTTTGGTGCTTTTAATTTTTTTTTTTTGGTTTTTTCATTTTGCGTCACTTCATGTAACACACATAGTCATACATATTCTCGGTGATATAAATTATGTTTTATGTTTCTATTTTGGGTATACATAATCTTGTATTGACTAAATATGGGTTTTGTATTGTGTTTAATTCCAATTAAATTTTATGTGGTATGTTTAAAAAAATATTTATTTTTATGCTGCCTTCTTGATATGTAAATTGAGTATTTTTGTGTTTAATTGGAATTAAACACATAAAAAGAAATGTGAAAGATTTGTTAATTATGAACATATCCTTAATGGTATTTTTGGCAATTAAAATTCGATATATGAATAAATGAGTTTTTTAATTACAAATTAATAGCTACATAGGTATTTGAACGAGAAACATATAGGTTATACGCTTTTCGCTTAGGCATTAATTTTAATATCAGCAAAGCGAACTTTTACAACTAATTCAAGTTACACTTAAAGTTGTAATGCCTTCATTAACATGGCGGACCAATTATCGGGTGAATCGTTATATACAGTGCTCAAGTCTTAATGTCAGAACTCTAAATTTTTAGCGTACCGTATAAGTAGGTGCTATTAAAACTTGACCTTCTGAAATATAATTAGCCGTTTGCCCATTTACTAAGGAGCCACTGGCCTTTGTGGTCATTCTCATTGTTGTTCCGGACTTATTTGTGACACTATAAACGTATACACTATAAACATGTATTGGTTAGATATTTCACTAAATGTTGCTGTGAAGTAAAAATTCAAAAAATTGGGTTTCAATTAGACCAAAAATTTGTGTTATACTTGAAACTGTAATATGCTGAATATGCCAATATAAAAGTTAAAATGCGTTTAAAGTATTTGTAAAACAAAGCACAACATGGTCTGTATAGTAAAAAATTATAGATGGACGGTCCTTGTTGAACATATTTGTTCTTCTTGTTGAGACCTTGGTATGTACTATAATCCAAAAATGCGAAATAGTCGGTCCCTGGGTTCGATCAGTTGCTGCACGAAATTTCAATGAAGATTTTTTTCAAGAGAATTCTAAAATTTAATATTTTTAATTTGGCGTATACGTTCGCCGCCGTGGCGTATTGTTAGATAAATAAGAGCTAACTCTCAAAACAGTGTTATTGAAGATTTATTAAAAACAGCAATCTAGTTTTTATGTGTCCATAAAATAAAATACTGGATGGAATTAACAGTTATATTGCTTGATTATGTTGTACAAATTTTTTTAGATCGTCATAAACCTCCCAATATCCATTTATTCTTTTTATACAGCTTTTGTACTGCTTTAAATCTAATTTACAGTGAGTTACTCCTTTAAACATGTAATTATGGTACGATTGTTGGAAAAGCCAGCTAGCGGAAAAAATTAAAATTAAATTATCTATCCTTAAACGACATTTCTTGGTCATAAAAATCACGCGTATATGATGTACTCGTATATCGGCACTCAGGTACGTACTATATTTTCGTAAATTAAAGTAAGATAGCAGAACGAAAATCGAAAATCGGACCAAAAACGAAATTAGAGAGCAAAACAAGATCAATCGGCATACAAATAATTCGAGGCTCATTAGGGACTAATCAAATGTCCTACTAAAAAAAATTGGGCTCCACTCGTTCTTGACTAAACTTTAGGGCATCCAATCTAAAGTTAGCAGAACCTTAATCGAAAGTCGGGCCAAACACGAAATTATAGAGCGAAACAAGATCAATTGACATATAAATAATTTTAGGCTCATTATGGCCTAATCAAATAGCTTATTAAAAGTACTAGGCTTCACTCATTCTTGGCCTAACTTCAGGTCATCTAATCTAAAGCTAGCAGAACCCAAATTGATAGTCGGACCAAAAACAAAATTAGAACGAAAAATTTGATCTACTGACAAACAAATAATTATAGGCTTATTGTGGCCTAATCAAATACCCCATTAAAAAATTGTGCACTCCAATCGAGCCTAAAATTTTTTGTTTGTCAGTAGATCAAGTTTTTCGTTCTAATTTCGTTTTGGTCCGACTTTCGATTTGGGTTCTGCTAGCTTTAGATTAGATGGCCTGAAGTTTGCTCAAGAATGAGTGGAGTCCAAAATTTTTAAATTAGGTATTTGGTTAGGTCATAATGAGCCTAAATTTATTTGTATGTCAATTGATCTTGTTTCGAGTTCTAATTTCGTTTTTGGTCCGATTTTAGATTTAGGTTCTGCCTATAGCTTTAGATTAGATTATCTGAAATTTGGTCAAGAACGAGTGAAGCCCAAACTTTTTTAATGAGGTATTTAATTAGGCCACAATGAGCCTAAAGTTAATTGTATGTCAATTGATCTTGTTTTGCGCTCTAATTTAGTTTTTGGTCCGGCTTTCGATTTGAGTTGTGCTAGGTTTAGAATAGATGACCTGAAGTTTGCTCAAGAACAAGTGGAGCCAAAAAATTTTAAATAGGGTATTTGATCAGGTCATAATGAGTCTAAATTGAGCAAAATTAGCAAAATAAATATATTTAAATAGAGTAAATGCTATTAGACTAAAATTAACCTTTAATTTTCCAATTGTGTTTAAATAATTTTTTGATTTGGGTTCTGCTAACTTTTTCTAAAGCTAGCAGAACCCATCGTTTTAGTTAGAAGGGGTGGAGTCCAAAATTTTTAATAGAGCATTTAATTAGCCTATTATTAGTCTATAAATATTCATAGTATCTTGTAATATTCTGCTGTTTGAGTTCTGCTAGCTTAAGGGACGTCTATTTTAACCTATTTCACCGTCGTTGTCAAAAATACAACAAGACTTGCAATTAAGTACACCGGCCAGTCGAAAACCACGGTTCACACTTCAATAAACACAATGTTTCAAACCCCCCTTTTTCTTACAAGAAGATTATTAATGTGCTTGATTCATGGAATTCTGAAATTTTAATGAGCTGAATCGAACTTTCATTGTCCATATGAAAAATTGGCTTGTAAAAATTAGTTGACACAATTTTGGACAATAATCGTTACAGCCACACCAGTTCCTTCATCGCATACACCGCCGCCATGTATACGGACCACGTTGTCGACAATGTCACCGACTTTTGGCGTTGTTAGCCCAAACTGATAATTCTATTGCCAAACATGAATATATATCCGGACATGGATCACCTTTCACTCTCGTCCACTACCATCGTCATATCCGATTGGTTGACTCATATAAACGTTATACTTCCAATCACTATTTAAAACTTATAGTTATGTTGAATTTCTTTTTTATTGATGCCCCCAGTGCCAGAATTGATCGAGTTGATATAAACTTAGTTACAGGGCTAAAGGAGTCTGTGGAATCGATACCTTACTCCCGTGTGAACCCCTGCACTACCAATCGAGCTTTGGTTTGTAGGTCGAACCGCTGTTATGCCGACGTTTTCACCTCTGATTCTTTATCTGATCGCGTTTTCGTCAGTCTTCTTATTAGTGTCACTTATGTAAAGTGCAACCATTAATTCTTCCAGTTGAAAAATCTCGCGACGACCTATCGCAATTTTGTTGGTTTCCGGATTCCACGCTTGATACGATATCGAATCACTATCCGACGAACGCACACTTGATTGTTTTAGATCTAGAGTTTGTAATTTTTAATTTGGAATGTGAATAAACAGCTCTAAACTGAAAATCCCAAAATGATCCATTTTCGATTCTATACCGTGCCAAATGATCTGAACTAATTTGGCTCGAAATTTAATTTATAATCTTTTTATTTTATTTGGTTTTTCGAAAATGATATTCCATACATTTCAAAATATTTGCAAAAAATTAAAAACTCCTATGAAATGGATCTAGAGGATAAATTTCAGTAAAAAATCACAGGGTTTTCCGATTTATGGAAAAGTGTAAAATTATTTAGTTTCACCCCGATCAATCAAACCGTCTACGATACTTTTCAAAATATTTGCAAAAAGCAAAAAAGCTCCTCCATGAAAGGATTGACTTCCTTAGGACCAATTTCGGCCATACATGACTGGGATCTTCAGATTTACGGCAAAAGCCTAAATATTATGTTTCACCCTAATCAGATAATTCGTCTAAGCTGTAGAAAGGACACAAATACCAAATAATTTTCAAAATATTTACAAAAAACAATAAGCGATTTTGGCCAAATATCACTGGTATATACATGGGCCGAATTTAGCCACGTGCCTTTTAAAATATTTTGCAAAATCCGAAAAAGCTGCTATTGTAGCTGCCACTTCGATGCCAGAAGTTTCGGCCAAAAATCACTAAGATCTTTCAATTTGTAGTAAACGTTTAATAGTTCATCTTCCGATCAATCAATCCTTATCCGGTTTTTCTCAAAAATCGTCAATCCCGGTTAAATCTTGAAAACATGATCTGGCCAGACATTGTTGCAAATTTAACCGGTTCTATTGGCCTCAATCTGACCCCAGTTAAGTTTTCATACGTTTTGTACGAAAATAATAAAAAAATATGATTTTTGTTGGTTGGTTTTTAACAAATTAAAGGAACATTTAATAAACAAAATATAAAAAATTTTGTTAGCCATAGCCTTCTTGGTCAGTCAATACTTTTGTTTCGTCAGAATCCGTTTCCGGTTGTTTGATGCATTCTGTGCATAGAGAATTAGTGTGATTTGCACATGACGGTTTATTACATGAATGACATCTGGATCTGGTCTTAGTATTAGTGGATCGTGGGCAAAGATAACACCTTGGGCGTTTAGCTGCTGATATGTCGCTGTCTCACCTTCTTCGCAATACTTTGTAGCCTATCTGATTTATTGCCATTTAACATTTTTTGTTAACGCTTTCGGGTTGGATAGTCTCTTCATTATATTTGCCTATGGCTAATTATTTTAGAAATAGTTAGAGCTTTCTTTTTTTTTTTTCAAATAACTGGGGATTGGCACACTTATACAAATTGAATGCTATTCCCGCAAGGTCAATCATATTAAAAAATAAAATCATTGGCCATCGTTTGGTTTTCCGTTTGCATGTGTATGCTCTCACTAGTTTGTCTAAGATATCAACCCCGCCTTTTTTTTTTGTACTCCAGAATGATGTTTTGTTTCCCAGATTCAGTGTCATCGCTAGCATCATTGTGCAGAGTTGACAATAGACCGACAAATGGTTGTCAAAACAAAACTTTGAAGAATCGAGCTCCCGGCTTTTTAATTCCAATTTTTCAGTACGTTCTTTTGGTAGGTCCGGTTTACACTTACCAATTGTGCCAATTATTGAGGTCTTTTTTGCAGCAATTATTCTGGCAACACGCAACTGGTAAAAAAGTTGTCCATTGTAAATTTTGCGGCCTTTGTTTACATACGGAGTAGATATCCTATGAACAAGATTTAATGAATTCCAATTTTTCAGTACGTTCTTTTGGTAGGTCCGGTTTACACTTACCAATTGTGCCAATTATTGAGGTCTTTTTTGCAGCAATTATTCTGGCAACACGCAACTGGTAAAAAAGTTGTCCATTGTAAATTTTGCGGCCTTTGTTTACATACGGAGTAGATATCCTATGAACAAGATTTAATGCATAATCTCTGGCACGTGGCTCATCCGGTCGTTTTCCACCATAAATTTCAGCATTCAGGGGGTAATCATTTTGCGAATCGCACAACCAAAATATTTGTATGCCGTATTTTCCAGGTTTCGTTGGTATAGTTGTCTAAACGAGCATCTGCCACACGTCAATGGTCAAATAGTCTGCGATGGTTTATACGGTTGTCTAATTTTAACTCCTTTGCTCTCGTTTGATAATTATCGAACCGTTGGAATCGTATCAACTGCTGCACATGCTTTAGGGGCATACTAGCTTGGTAAAATGGTTGATTATCTAAGCAGTACAATTCGTCCAACCGTTCATCCCAGTTCTTGTGAACTCCGGTGTACATCAAAAAATCAATTAGTGCGTAAATCTCCACTGAGTTGGTTTCATATCAAATACGGTGAATTTTTGATGAGTGTCTATTTACAGTATAGAATTCTCGGGCTTTTCGTTTGGTTTCGGCAACTATAACGTTTATTAGCATCTCCGGTAAAATTGTTTGAAACGCGAATAGTTGACTAATTAAGTTTTGTGGCGGTTGAACTGTTACGCCTTTCTTTTCTCGCATCAGTCGAAAATTGGGTATTCTTGTCACAACTGGAGGTGCTACGCTGTATTTCCGTTTAAATTGTTTGTTTTGAGCTTAATACCAAGTGCCTTGAGCTGAAATTTCAGGCTGGAAATTATTTTCTGCTTAGATTTCGGTAGATAATTCGACGAGTTCATAGCTACAGAACTATCTGAATCGTAATCGAGTTGCTCAGTTTCGAAATTTAGAAAGGCGAAATTTAGGAGAGATGGCATCGCGGTACACATCATTTATGTTTTAATTGTTTAAACCTAACTAGTATACTGGTATCAACTCTTCATCAAAGGCACGATGTTACATCTGTCAGCAAGCACATGATATCTTACTCTATGTGCATAATAAGGAATCACTTGAACATATTACGACAACTATTCCACATAAGGACGACTCCTATAATAAGAACAAATCAAGTTGTGCATATTGCTCTACTATTAATTCTTGTAGTAGTCAATTACCGAATACACAAACCCCCAGCAACAGTAATTCGGACGTTAAATCAAACTCGATCAGGAAGCCATCCAATTTCGACCACATATATTACCGTCGAGTTTGAATCGTTCCTTAGTGAGTCCGAAATCCAGGGAGTTAACAGTTGATCAATCAAATACACCATGTTTAAGTCATTTCAATACGCCATGTTTAAATAGTTCGTTACCGATGAAAACTTTATCATCAACGATAACCATGTTGGTGGCTGGTAGGTTTGGTTGACAATCCACGCTTATATCTGAAAATGCAGTGCAACGGATTGGCTTGTCATTAATACACTTGGGCGATCAAAGGCAGACTTTTCGTTTGATATCCATTCATAACTATGAAAATGCAATCACTCAGATGCATTGGTCCTTAAAAAACTGACATCAAAATTACCAATCGTTTCTTCACTTAAAGTTACCCGATCCGTCGGTTAGCTTGCCAAATGATATTGAAATGCCAAATGATTAGGAAACAATGTGTTTCGTAAGATTCTTCTACCAGAAAAAACACAGCTCGATAGAAACTTGATAGCACAACACAACGCTGATACTAGCACTACTGCTGATACTGACACAAGATCATCAGATGAACGCTATATTGTACGATTACCATTCATAAAAGCACCTGATTCGGTTGGCTATTCATTGCACAACGCGACCAAGAGGCTTTTCAGTATGAAACGCAAACTTGCTATGAATGCAAAATTCGCAACCAAATACAAAATCTTTATGGAAGAATACCATCAATTACGACATATGGAAGTGGTGCCATAAGGTCGACCTTACTCTTCCCATTTTTATGTACTGCATCACGCTGTTGTAAAAGAAGCAAGCACCACCACTAAGCTTAGAGTGATGTATGATGGATCATGTAAGGCAATTCATGGGTTGTCTCTCAACAACATTTTGGAATATGGCCCAACGATCCAAGACGATCTAGAACCGATGGGTTGGAGAAAGTCGAGCGGTTTGAAGAAATGATACTGATCAAGACATAGAACATTACCGGTTGCTCAAAGTTACATATGGTACATCGAGTGCCCCTTTCTTAGTTATACGTACATTACATCAGCTTGCTGACGATTACAAGGTTGAGTTTCCCGAGACATCAAAAATCATAAAACAAAATTTTTATGTCAACAACATGATTACGGGAAGTCACGATATTGAAAAAGATTGATGATTGTGTTTGATGATTCACTATCAGTAAAACGTTGGGGTTAATGTGATGTTCGACACGTGATATTTTCCAATTTAAGATGCATCTTGATAATAGAACTTCCCACACAAAACGAAGTTTATTTTCAGAGTGCTCAAGGATAATTGATCCATTCGGATGGTTATCCCCCGTAATCTCTCCCGATTATCGGTCAGCAAACTTCAATGGGATGAAGCATTACCTCCTGACATAAATGCCGATTGGAGTAAACTGAGATTACAGTTAGTCAAATTGAAAGTTGTTGAAGTCCCTCGCTGTACAATACCACGAATGACGAATACTCATCATTGCTCCAAATAGCTTCATGTATTCACGGACGCGTCGGAAAAAGCTTATGGGACGGTGGCATATTTAAGAACAGATAATAAAACAAATTTTATTGGTATCCGGATTTTGGTAGCAAAATCTAAGATAGCACCCATCAAACAGCACTCATTATCACGATTAAAGTTTTGTGCAGCTCTATTGGAGAGTCGCTTAGTCAAATTCGTGAAACACGTATGCAAAGCAGATGACTTAGAAGTTTATGGTTGGACCGATTTGATGCTAGTAATGTCGTGGCTTACGCCTTCATCTAGAAAGTGGGAATGTTCCGGCCTTTGTATTATCTAGAAGACTGAGTCCAGCAACATTGTGCAATAAAGAATTGTGGTGGTAAGGGTATTCCGCACAAGTACATCATACCAGCAGTTATGTACCTATATATGACAAATTATTTACCAAATTCAACAATTTATTGAAAATTAAAAGGATACTCGGACACATATGGCAATGCATTCAAAATTTAAAAATGAGTAGTCAGCTAGGAAGTCAAAAATCACAATTGAAGAAAAACTACGCATTATTATGTAAAGACAGAACTCATATTACAGAACGCATCACATAAGTTGCATCACTAGGGATGGGTGTGCTCAACTGGGCAGAAAGATTTTACATTAAATGGGCGCAAACCGAATTCAATCAAGACGTAACCGACATCCAACGAATAGGCCATGTATCTGATAGCAGCAAATTATTGTTACTAACACCATTTCTCGATCAGTATGGTGTATTGCGTTGGTGGCCAAGCATCATGCATAGAATGTAGGAGATTAGTTCGGGCTTACGTAGTAAAAATTATTACCTGTTTTAAGTCCAAACAACATCCAAACAGCCAATTAATCGAAAATCTTCCTAAATTTCGAGTTCTCGCAACTCGCTCATGTTAATACACGGGTGTGGATTACGCTCATCTCATTTTTATCCGTACTCGTGAAGGTATTGGTCGATGCAAGGCGGTCAAGGGCTACATAGAATTATCTAAATGTATGGTTGTGAAGGCAGTCCATATTCAATTAGTCACCGATATGAGTACCACATCATTTATTGCCGCATTACGTCGTTTCATAGCAAGAAGAGGATTACATGTTGAAGTGGTATCAGACAAAGGCACGAATTTCGTGAGGTGCAAAAAGGAATTTGGAGAATTTCGGTTATTTAGCAATGAAAACCATTTCAAATTGATTAATGAATTTCTTTGTCCACAGAAGATCTCGTTTCGTTTTATACCAGCTCGATCACCTCACTTTGGTGGCATTTGGAAGGCCAACATCAAATTTTTGAAAAAGCATTTGAATAAGGCAATTGGTTCCACCACTGTAACCTACGAATAATTAAATACCTTACTAACGGAAATTGAAACATTATTGAACTCTCACCCATTATGTGCAGTTAGCAAAAATGTAAACGACTTTAATGCCTTAACCCCCGGGCATTTTTTGGTTGGCGTCCCATGAGTAGCATTACCTGAACCCGATTTGCAGCACAGTCAAGATTATCAATGTGGTAGAATCTACAAGTTCGAGTGCAGTCATTTTGGAAGCGATGGTCACTTGGCTACCTTACGACACTACAATACAGGCCGAAGTGGAAACAAAAACAGTTAAACGTAGAATTGTACCAGCTCGTTTTTATTCTTATCGCCAATAGTAAAACTTGTTCCATTGCCTCAAGCCTATGAAGAGGTCGACGGGAATTCCTGATTCAATACAACCAAGTTAAGAAGTCACAAATCTACAAGAACTAATAACATTTGATATTTTACAACTATACAAGCCTAGTTTGATCGCAGTTTATCAATTTAACATTAAAACTGGCGTTGATGTAATCGAATTTATCCAATTTTCTGGGGCATTATGTTTGCGCTAACCTAAAAATAGATTCGTTTAGATTCAATCGTTTTTCTCGTAAACGCTACACTTTTCAAAATATTTGCTAAAGACAAAAAGTTTCTATGGAAGATTTTACTACCGATGGAACAATTTCAGCCAACAATCATTGAGTTCCTCAAATTTAAAAAAAGCTTATGTATTAAAATTCACCACGATCAGACATACCGTCTTTATTCAGGGTATATATCCCCGAAGTCCAAAATTTCATTTTTTTAAAATTCCTGTTGTAGCCCTGTGTATAGCCCACATGGTTTGCTTGATCGGGGTGAAACTTCATACACGTGAGCTTTTCATAAATTGTAAGATACCAGTGATTTTTGCCCGAAATCAGCCCACCAGAAGTGGCAGCTTCCTAGAAGCTTTTTAGAAAAAGAGTAATGAACCAAAATCGAACCGGATATAACGATTTTTGACAAAAATCCATTTTTTAACATAAATTTGACTCATGTACAGCCCAAATGGACTGATTGATCAGGATGAAACTTCATACCTAAGGTTTTTTTTAACCAATTAAGGTTCCTTGTGAATGTTAGCCGAAATCGGTCCACAGAAAGTTACAGCTTCCATAGAAGTTTTTTCGTTTTTCCACCGTAAGTCAGCTTCAACAAGAAACTCTCATTTTTTGTATGTAATTTGAAATGTAAATTTAAAATATTTTTGCAACAATACCTCTCCAGATCATTTTTCTAAAGTTGAATCGGACATTATGTTTTTTTGCCAAAAAACTATTTTTCAGTTAAAATTTGATATTTTACAGCCAATACGGATGAAACTTTATTTTAAATCTTTTTACATAAATCGGAGGATCCAAGTGATTTTAGTCTGTTTATCATAAGTGACAGCGCCATAAGGAGCTATTTAGTTTATTTGTAAATAATTTGAAAGTATATGTATATTAAATTTCAAACAGATCATATTTGCAGTTTTACCGGAAGTGAAAATTTTTTACAAAAAAAAAATATTTCCCTAGAATTCGGCATCTCTACAGACCAAGCGGATTAACTATTTGGACCAAAACTTTTTCCTTAAATTGAGAGATCCATTGGGAAATATTGTGGTCATCTGCGTATTAGAACGATCAGCTTCCGTAGGCGCTTTTTCAATTTTTGAGATGAAGGGTTTTCTGATAGTGAAGCAGAAATAAAGATTTTTGATTATAAAAGACGTTGTTATCACAAACTCAGTTCAATTTTTCGCTTTAGAAGTTAAGTGTAGTGTATTAGAGATTTATGTACATTTGTCGTAAAAGAAAGTCGGTTGTCCGTCACAACAATTGATTGGTGGTTTTTGAATAGAGTTCCGATAGGGTTTTCAGAGAAAATCTAACCTTTGAGCTTTCACATAAATTAGAACCGTTTCATTTTGAATTAATCATTGGGAACTTAAATAATTTGATTCGTCCGTCGTTTCTCATATAAACTACGTGTTTATAGTCACTTGCCACAATTTTCTGTATTTTATAGGTTCGTCATAAAATATCAACAAATTAAAGCTGAACGCTTAAAAGACTTCCGTCATTTTTGGCGAGTTACTGGGTTTGGACTAAATTTTACAACGAATATGGCATTGTGAGAAATACTTATCGACCAGTTTGTAACGTAAATTAAGTTTCATCACGTACTATCACGACAAGCAAGCATTATTTTGTTTTTATCAATAAATTTTGATCGGGTTGTAGATTTTAAGTTTGTTATATTACAATTGACAGATAGAAAATAAAATTTATGTCACAAAATAATACAAAAAATAAACAACCTTATTTTATTTCGCTCATCCATTTAGAGAGATATCCCAAGAGATATCCACCCAAAATATTTTCAAATATAAATTCCAAACCAATTCAATTTGGCTTGAGCAAGTTTACAGTAACCAACACACACACACACACTTACATATCCACAAAATCCAATATACATAATATTATGTGTAATAACAAAAATCAATCTGTATTATTTATGTATTATGAAATTTTGAAACAAGCCTACAGAAAGTGTACACAGTACTTACACTCTTCTACACATATAAAAAGCACATACAAAATAAACTTAATCCCAAAACTTGGACATAATTTATATCACCCGAAAATCCAACACACAAAATACACAACAACTAAACCGAGTTTCTTAATAATTCATAATATTGATCTTAAAACCAATGTACTTGGTTATGTTAGTACAATTTCAATTATCATGGGAAATATTGTGTTATGTGGGTTTTTGCTTTCATGCTTGGTGTTTTATGTTTGAGGAATTTTCTTCTTCAAAAATTTCCCCAAACTGAACATCTGAGAAACTGCAGTACAAAAAAAAATATTGTTGTCGAAATAACTGATTTGATTATTAGTACTGCACAAGGAATGTGGATATAAAACAAGGAAAACTGAACAAACCATGCATGCCATATCGTTGTTACAACCTAACAAAACAAACAAGGAAATTCTTCAAGGAAATCATAATAACACACGGCACCAACAACGAAACACTATATATGAGGAGTATGCTCATATGTGGAAAAGCAAAAAGAAAGTTCAACATTCAAGAATCGAATCAATATTTAAAGATTTTTTATTTTTGTAAAAAGCACAAAAAGATGAAAAAGAGCTTTTATTTGTTTATATCCTTGCGGAGTAAATAGTGCAAATCACAACAAAAGCAGTTAGTAGGAAAACAGGAAAATGTCTGATTCTTAGGAAAATATCCAGAAGCCCTACATCAGGGTAAATGTTAATTTGGCGCATCCGTCATCAATGAACCGGTGTACTTTAAAATACGTTTACTGTGAAAGCATGACGTATTTATGCAACTAAACGAGTTCATAAAAGCTTTATATGAGATGCGATATATTACCGTATAATCCCCGCCCTAATTCGAACCCACTTAATAAAATTGAAAAATATTAAATTATATAATTTAAAAGCCATAAAAAAAAATTCAAAATAAATTTAATAAAAATATATTTTTGTTAAAAAATTATTTTTATTAAAAAAAAATTCTTGAAAATTTCCATCCTTTACGGATACTCAAAACACAGTAATTTTATTAGATTTTTTTTTTGTTCATTCGTTTTCAAAATATTCTCGTTCGGTCAAAATAAAAATGTAGCTGCACCCCTTCCGTCCCTCCACACATAACAATATAATAATTTAAACGAGTTTGTATACGAACCGAATGAAAATGGGAAAAATTTCTAGAAACCCGAAAAAACACTGTGTCTGTATATAATAAATATTTTTCCCAAATAATGGAAAATTCGATCAAATATTCAAATGGTTTTTCATTTTAAGGTTTCCCTCATCCTTACGTTCCCCGTACAATATTTTTTAGACTGAATTTTATGGGTGAAAAAAATAAATTTCATCTTTGCCTCATTGTTAAGAAGATCAAATTATAAAAAAGGATTTCTTATGGTTTCGTTTTATTTATATTTATTTCGAAATAAATAAAATTTTATAAATAAAAAAATGTGTATATGGGCCAGTTTCCGTTAGGACTAGATGGAATCAAATTTATACGATTTCGAAAATAGAACTCTCGTTTTTAAGTTAAATTATAATTAATAGTTAACTTTGAATTTTCATTGAAAAAATTTAGGGTGCAAATGTTTCGCAACTTCTTCCGGCTTCGTTTTACCATCCACATGTTTTTAAGCCTAGACGAAAAATAGTTCCAAGAACAGTTATCATATTTTTAGGTTTCCTGGATTTAATATCAGAAAAACACTTTTACTTGGAACACAAGGGGTTGACAATTGCGTAGCGAAACATAATAATTTGCTAAATTATTGTGATTATGTAAGTGCAAAGTATTTTCATTATTTTTGTTTTGGTCACTGCAGTCTAATGGGACGATCGAATTTTTTAAATTAAAGAATTCAAGTTTGATTAGTTCGAAGCCAAAGTTACAACGCCTTGGTAACCTCAATAAAGATGTACATTTATTTGGAAAAAATCTTTGTGTGGGTTTTGATTTATTTTGTTCCTAAGTGTATACAATTCTTCAGTAAAATTTAGGAGGGTATATGCTACAGCACCTTCCTTCAATTTTCAGAAATAACACCAAAGTATCAAAAGTGATAAAAATGTGCAACGGTCTAAAGCCTACCGGAAATTAAAACACACTTTTAATAATAAGAGTAAAAATCAAGCTTAGACATAATTTATTAACCCGACGTTGGTAAGTCTAACGGAAAAAATGAACCAAAAACCTGCCTCTCTCTCACTCCCTCTTTTCTCACTTTTTTCTGATCATCTCTCTTGATCCATCTTTCTCGCAGTTCAGCACCGATGTCCCATCATCTTTGCTCAAAGTCATTACGCTAGTGCAGTCGGGGTTGTTGGCAAATCACTTTTTTTATCATGCATTGTTGTTGAGACAATGCAATGTGGTCCAGCAGCCACTAATTCGATTGAATTTGATGAATCCGATGCTATCTCTGCCTCCTAAACAGAAGTTGCTTTATTACCTGATTCATACAAATCTGATATTCCCTATTACGCAACTTTAAACGGACAAAAGGCAGAAAAAAATTACCTTACTTTCACATCCCGCCCTCCCTTCCGAACCCCATCACAGGTCTTACGAGTGCTTTATGAGCTTGGATTTGGGCTTTCAATTCTACCTGCAAATCATTTAACGATACTACGTTATTGACCCGAACTATTTAATAATGTCTACGCTACCAAAATTATGTTCGAATATTTCCAAAGGGGTGAGTATGCCAAGTTCAACTTTGGCAATCACTTACTTTGTAAACAGTGTTCAATAGAGCAATTCCACGATAATAGTGCCGTTTGTAAAACTCGCCGGATTGTCCACGGAAGGAATTTTATTTGGATATGATGTTTGGCGTATTATTGAATACGTCGAATGAAATCGCCCTCCATACAAAAATAGTCATTACGCATCAAATTTCCTGCGGATGTGGAAGATTTCGGTTTAGTTTTTTTGTCATGGAGACTAATGAAATGTGAGTTTAAATGTTTTTGATTTAGCTAAACTGTCAATTATAAACAAAATTAGTTTAAAAATAAAATTCTTTGCAGAAAACACACAACGAACCGAGTTCAGTTTGAAAAAATGGTTCGAATGATGAAGACGCATCCCGATATAGCACAAGGAATTTTATTAAAGGAAATTTTGAGACCGTTTAAAAACTTTAGGAAAATATTTTCGACGAATTAAATTCGTTGGGATCACCGATGAAAGAAATGGGGGGTGGTTGGGAAGTTGATTGTGTATAAGTAAGTGTCGATTATCATATTCGTTTGTCACACAGATAGTGACGCTAAATGGAAGAATTTCCTACGATTCGTGAATTTAATTCGAGAGTGCTGAAATATACCAATATACAGAACAATCACAATAACACCATTACAATTGCAAAAACCAAAGGTAAAATATATAATAAAATTCGTAAATGCGAAAAAAAACTTAATTGTTAAAATTGAATATAGATGGAAATATGAAAGAATCAAAAATTTTCGTACGCTATGCAGTAATTCGCTAGTAGTACAACTACATGGTATGTTCTATATATATAGACAATATTCCAATGTAGTAATACAACATCAGTCGTCGCGACCTGATGAGAAGACTGATTTTTTCAAATCAATAGTCTCATTTGTTCGAAACTGATTGTTGTGATTCTTACACATTAGCCATCTATAAGTCAAAAATTCAAAAAAAGATGAAAGAAATTGCTGGCTGGAAAAAGGTTATGAGATTTGCTCAAGTCAAATAAATGTTTTAATTTTTAATTTCAGGTTCAGAGTGATTTTAAATTCTCCTTTAGGAAAAAATTAACACACAATAGACGTGAGATTCGAAGCACTGAATAAGACCCATCTTACTCACAAATATCATTCAGCTCTTTGGACGAAGAAGTGATTGAACTGGTGTGCCTTACAGATTGTGTAGAAGGTGTAGCAAAAACCAATAAATTCGGGGTTCCTCGCAAGCGACCATTTAATTCCTGCGATGCCATCTGAAAATACGACATCTGAAAATAATCTGGTAAAAGTCACAACTGTTGATATAGAGGAATCGCTGTTACTTGAAGAAGAGGTCGAAATCCAAATATATGACTGTATTGGTATGGAAACACCTACAGAAGTAAGTTAAAAATAAAAGTTAAAAACTTTGAAATTTTTATTATCACTCACCATATTTTATTATCATTGTTTATAAAATTTCATTCTGCGATTGAAGCAAGTAGTGTGAATGAGCCATCCGGTAGTAATGTTGTAAGTATTAGTGAAACAATATCTGGCCAGGATTTGCCTTTCAACAGGCAAGGATTATTTGATTTGACAAGGCTTGTGTATACTATATTTTGTTGTATTTAGAATGTTTTTTGCAATATACTTTTGTTGATTGCTAGATTGACTGATGACGATTTGGAAATGTTGTACGTTGATTATGATGGTGGTACCATTGAAATTGATATTGACGATGATGATTGGGTGCCGAATGGTCATTCATTCAATGAAGAATTGGAAGATTATGCAGTAGAATACAATGCCAATGTTGAGGACGACGCGAATAATGAAGAGGATGCGGATGTGGATTCTGATGCTGCTGAGGATGTATCACTGACTGCAAATTATACGGCCCCACGCTTGAACGAATTACCATTGACGCAAAAATTAATAGCACGCGATTGCACAGTTCTCGCAATGTCCTTCGTGAATTAGGTACGAGTATGTACATATTATTCAACTCAACATTATTCTTCATTTATTTATATGTAGAGATTGATATTCTTGTCTTTGCGCAGGTGGCCCTACAATCAAACGATTGAACACTCGTGTCAATACATTCAATTCCATTTTCACACAGCCAATGATGACCGTAATCATTCATCATACCAATCGCAAAGGCCAGGCACGATGAACGAAAAGGTGTTTTGGGCCGCCATCATCTATCTGGGACGGCAACCCGGAGCCGATAGGATACGTAATAAGGATGAGAATGTTATTCTTCAGTTAGTGAAAACATTTGAAAACAGGGGCCGAAACATCACCACTGATAACTTTTTCACTACATTACCTCTGGCTGGAATGCTGGCAACTCGTAAATTGACACTCACTGGAACATTGCGCAAAGACAAACGCGATATCGCCAAGGAACTAATGTGGAAGAAAGGGGATAATGTAGGTACATCTATCTTCACGTACTTTTATCTTCGATGCACTTTGATTCCGAGATTGACGCTATAACCGGCAAGCCGCAGATAATATTGGATTATAACAAGATGGTGAGCATTTATATCACAATCGATGGCCGCTGGCTATGTTCTTCAACATGGTTGATATAATGACTTTGGCGGCCTATCTCATTTTTATTGAAATCCATCGTAATACGACATCTCGCACAACGCGTCGAGTATTTATCACCAAATTAGCTTCCGAATTGGTGCAACCAAACATCTCGCGTTAAATCCGATGGTTTCACGCATATCTGGCGTTTGTTCTGCCATTGAGGATATGTTAGATTGCAAATTAACTGATTCTTTGCCCAGGTTCGATCCAGTGGTAGCTGAAACGGATTCAACTGGCCGTATAAAAACGCAAGGAAAATGCGATACTTGCCCACGCCAGCACAACACATGAAAGCGATGCATGGTATGCAACAAACCAGTGTGCGATGGGCACACCCAACACATAGTAAAATGCTTATCTTGCCAATGAGCTAACAAAATTATTATAATTAAAAATAAATACAAAAAATAAAAAAATAAAACACTTTTATTCACTCATTTCTACATTTGGAAAAAATTTGAATGGGAATATATACTAGCACCCCGAGGACTCTGCCGTCTATAAGGTAGTTGCGAAAAACCAAGTTTGCAGTATTACAGGTAAATCTTACAAAATTCAAAAATTTCTTAAAATCATCTAAAAAGAATTTGTAGAGATGTTGGGGAGCTTCAAGCTTTTAGCTCTACGTATTCTATTAAAATTTTGAGTTTTAATGTTGAAAAACCACCCGGAGGACTGGGCGGTCTATTGAGGGTAAAAATGGATTCAAATATTACGTAGAGCAGCTGCCACATTAAAGATTTTCAGATCTTCTTCAGGTGTATAGTGTAAATGTCTGGCTATTCCAAAGCAAGCATCTACACCAATTTTTCCAAACCCCGATTGTACACCCGACAATATTACGGCCGGAACTTTGGCTTTTCTTGAAACGGCTTTTGGAAGTATTAACTTCTGAATGGGACCAAGGCAAGAGACTGTACCCAGCGTCAGCTTTAACAATAACCATTAAAGGGTTAACACAATAAACAATTTGTAAGATAGAAATTCTTACCGAGTAGTTTTTGGTTTATATTGCAGTAAATTATTATTAAATGAAATAGTGACTAGCACCAGGATGCGTAGCATCCAAACACCGAATCCTTTGTCTATGGTCACATATCTAAAAAAAAAAAAACAATCTATCTCACTAAGATCTTACTATCATGGTGTTCAAACTAAAAAATCCTTTGAGGTTGTAAAAAGGATGAGCATTATCACCTGACGGCTTAGCGATTTTAAGGTGCGGACCATAGACACGAGGTATTCTGCACTTTGAAAAAAAATTAAGCTTGCCTGATTTCTTTTATCTTCGGTCATTTTAGCGATATCAATTTAGAACATAAAGTGATTTCCGAAATATCAAGCTCTTACGATAGTACAACCGAAACTGTTGGTACCCTGCCAACAAAATGATTCAAACCAAAACCGTTCTGGTCTTCGCCTTCTGCAAAAAATCGTAGACACGCTGCTTATTTAAATTATGCAGTTGGTGTGGACGACTTTAGTACTGGTGGTAATTTAGTATTTAGTTCTTTAAAAACATAACTAAAAGCGGTTTTGCTTAGCCTGAAATTTTTTACAAATCTGAAAAATAAATGACCGTTGGAACGCTCAATATAAACAAAACGAAACTTTAGAAAATGTTTACTCACTAAACATTTGACAAGCTCTTCTTTGTCCCAAATAGAGACAATGAAATAGCACAGATTTCATTCAAGAGTATTGCCAGATGACTATTCCTTTTTCAATCTAATAATACTTGTGTCTACCGTGAAATATTCTACAAGGACTTTATCACCTAGTGGGGCAATAACTCTAACAGGAATCACTTCGTCATTCCGATTTTGCAAATTTTTGAAGTAAATTTGCCAAACTGAGCAAACATACGTTATGTTTGTTAAGAGCACTCCATTGTCACGGTCCAAAGACATATGACCGTCGCACTTTTTCTTATGTCCTTGTTTTGATTGAATGCTGACATTTTGATGCATTTTCCCATATATTTTCGCTTCTTCTGTCGGAGGCAATTAGTTGTAGCTCTACTAATGCCATTGTTTTAGAATGCTTCTAGTGCTGCGAGCCAACCATTTTTCACTTAGTTTCGATGACTTTTTATTTTCGACGACATGACGGCACTGATAAGTGATAATAGAACAAGTCAATGTGAGATCACGATGGTCTTCTGCCAAAAATGGGTCATTTGTTATTGCGAAACAAATGAAAGAAAACATGTATTATTTCTAACGGATGGCACATCTAGCGTTTGCAATTTCAACTACCAGTTATTTCGAATGTGACAACACTTATATCAGTCGTGTTAAAACAGAAAAATAGGATAATGTTTGGCATTTACGAAATGGGTCGCTTTACGCTTGAACCAAATTGGGAAACATCAACTCACCATCGTGCTCAAGAATTGAACATTTCCCGCAGTTTTGTGATGAGAATTTTACATAAAGACCTCGGTATGAAGGAGTACAAGTTCAATTAGTGCAGGAGCTGCAAAAGGACTATCCGCAATGTTTTCGGTTCGCTAATTGGGCTGTGAAACGCTTGGACGAAAATGAGGATTTTTACCGAAAAATCATATTTTCTGACGAAAATAATTTTCACCTTGGAGAATACGTCAATAAGCAACATTGTCACATTTGTGGCTCAGAAAATCTACAAGCAGTTGGGGACCAGCAGCATCATTAGTCTGTTTTTATTTTTTTTTTGAAAATGAACAGGGAGCCGCCCTTACACTTAATGGGCAGCGTTACAGAATTCAAGAGGAGGACACACAGGACATGTGGTTTCAACAGGATATTTGGGATGGAATAATCAGCCATAACGGAGATGTCAATTAGCCACCACGCAGCTGCCATTTAATTCCGTTGGATTATTTTTTGTCGATAGTCGTTAAGAATAAGTATTACGCTGACTTACCAGAGACTATCCGCAATGAAGGATCAAATCAAAGTGGCGATTGATGACATACAATCCCCATACAATCGAAAATGTTCTGAAAATTAGGTTGACATAATGCGGTGCTGTAAAGCCAGCCGTGGAAGTCATTTGAATGAAATTGTATTCCATACTTAATGGCAATGTATACTGTTTCTAATACAACAAACCGCTCTGAAAAATATTCCTTCGTCTTTGAATTAGAACCAAGTTAAATTTATATGAGCCACTCTTTATAAAATCAGGTTCGTCGCTTATTTGGGATCTTTTTTTACAAAATTAACAACAAATCCAACTGAATTATACCATTTGGATAAAAATATACCTTCTTTCAGAGAATTGTATCTAAAGAAGACACAGTGGTGTTGAAATACAGAGTAAGGTGTTTTCGTTTGCTCATGCTACATTACGGTTTATTGCATAACGTACACATAGTTCGAAGTCTGGAAATTAGTTGGCTGGGCGTTGTCCTTTACAGTTTATACATCTGGCAGGTTCGGTTCGGCTAACCTAATCGCCTTAAGTTGAAAAATTAATTGTTGTGGTAAATTAAATTAATTAAAATTAATTAAATTAATTGGTGGAAAATTAATATTAATGAATAATGAGTTGAATAATATTTTCGCGTTTCTGTTTTGCATATTTTGGTAATAGCGGAACTCCCATTTCGTCTTATTCGACACATATTTAGGGCATACATATATGTTGGCAGACAGTTTTCATCATCAGGCGGAACACAGTTTAAAAAGGCAGAGAAAACATATGACTTTAATGTTTTTAACGAGGTTGTGAAGAACGCTAACAGAGGCAATTCCATCGTTGAAATAATGAAGGAACATGATTTATATTCTTGGATAGATCACAAATCGCAAACAAAATAAAAAAACAAAATTCCTCGACCATACTTGAGGAATATGGTTATGGTTAAATGTAGAAGACACTTCAGGAACTGATATTATTTTTCAGCATATTGTGATATAGTAATGAGTATATTGAGTTTAAATATGTCGAATGAAAAAAGATGCCTTCAACTCCCCGCAAGAAAAGGCCAGTTTACCGGCATCAGTGCTGTGCATACTATAATCAAATAAAAAAGGGTATTCTGCCATTACTTCCAAAGAATAGGCATGCTTTTTGGGAAAACCTTCCCACTAAAAATACTGTTGAAAATGATAATTTTAATTTGAATTCTCAATTTGAATTATTATTTTATTTTATTTTATTTAATTAATAGTATTGAGTAAACAGAACTATCGTGCTATTTTAATAATAATAAAAAAAAAAAAATTATTCTTAGTTTCTGAAAACGAGGACGAAGCGTTTGACGTTCCGTCGAATTCGAATAAATAGGAATTATTTTTCCTGGTTTGAACCGCTGCTGATTTTTGATGATAGCCACAGATATGTTCCAAAATTAAAAGAATTTTATTCCAACAATGTGTAGGTAGTTGATTTATTGCGAAAATATGCCATATTTTAGGTAAAGACTGATGTAAACGATTGCAAGAATAGACCGATCATATACTCAAATCAAAATTATTATTTTTTTACAAGTGCGAGATATTTAACATAATTACATAATATACATCCAAACAAATTAATAAATAAACAGTACATAATTAACATGAACAAGAAATACAAATTAACGAACAGGTGGTGCAGTGGTTTAAGCTTCGGCACTTGGACCGAGAGGTACTGGGTTCGAATCCCACCAGAGGCTGGATGCAAAGTGAATTTTCGTCGTTGATTACGAACGGTGATGTTAGTAAACACAACTAAGACCCTCTGTTGGAGTGCAGAATTCAGCGCCGACCCACTACCCTAACATAATCCCACGCCTTAACGGATTTTATTTTTTAACATGTAATGCTACTAGTTTGTGTACGGGACGTTTTAATTCCTCCTTCGCTGTTTGTAAGGTTACCACTCTTGTGACTCCATCACTTCCAGGATGAACATTTTTGATTCTGTCCAATATCCATTGCCTAGGATATAAATTGTCCTCCCGTATAAGAACAACGTCATTGAGTTCGAATTTATGATTTGACGATTTCCATTTATATCTATGCTGCAATGATGCCAGATAGTCGCAATCGTTTCCAAAACTCCTGGATGCGCTGTGGTATGTTTTGCCACATTGAGAGTTTGCTTAATGGCACATCATCTAAAGTTGGTGGCTAATGAATCCCCTACCAGGAAATGTACCGGTGTTAATATTTCCAAATCCGTCGGGTCATCATTACATATCGGTTTCGAATTTAGTATACCCTCAATTTGGTCTGATGTGAGGTTGGTGTTCGTAACTCTTTTTAAATGAAACTTGAACGATTTCACTGTTGCTTCTCATAAACCGTAAAGTTTGGAGCATGTGGAGGATTAAAATGGAAGATTATATTTTTCTGCAAAAGAAAATCAGTTATTAAACGATTGCTAGTTTGGTTAGTAATTTGTGATTTCAGCTGCTTTAGTTCGTTGTTGGCACCAATAAAATTTGACCCATTATCACACCGGGAGTTTTACGTCTTGAAATGAAGCGTTTGAGCGCAGCCAAGAATGATTCTGTGTCTAGTCCACTCACAACTTCAAGATGCATCGCTTTTACAGCTAAACAAACAGCTTCGGAATAGTTTCTATTTGTTCTCTGGAAAAAGTATTTAGAAATTCAGGTGAGTTAGATCTCCCTTTGCGGAGGTGAAAGCAGAATCTCGGTGAGTTGATGCTTAAGTTCAATGGCATCTGCAACGATGTCGCATCCAGTGAGGATGTCATCAATATAGAAGTTTTTTTTTATTGTGTGTGCCTCCTTAGTATATAAATCCACTGTTTGTAGAGATTTGACTGCTTAGTAAGGAGCACAGGCAGTACCATACGTGACAGTGTTTAATTTATACACTTTCGGCTGGTCTGTAGAATTTTCGCGGATCAGGATTAATTTGTAGTATGCGTCCTCAGGGTTCACAAGAATTTGCCGGTACATTTTTTCGACATCTGCAACTAGGGCAATTACAGATTTTCGAAACTTTAGTAGAATTGTTTGTAGGTCCGTTTGGATATTTGGACCGATTTGCAAGATGTCGTTTAACGAAATATGTGTTTTCGTTTTACACGAACCGTCAACCACTACTCTTAACTTCGTAAAAAATATTTTTCGTTTCATGAATCTCAGTTGACGGTATGTAAGTCATATGGCACAATGATATGTCCTCGTTCATAAATGACTTGTATGAGTCAAAAAATTTTGGCATCTTCAAAATTTTCTTTCCATTGCTGCACCATATGAATTTCCTAATGGTGGGCGTAGTTTCTTACAGGGTAACCTAACGACAGAGCGACCATCTGCATTCCTTGTGGTTGTCTGATCATAATATACGGTACAAGGGTGATCGGACCCATACTGATTCACCGGCTTCGCTATTTCTTCAACCTCCCAAAATGTATGGAGCAACCGATGAATAGCATTGCCATCTGTTTGTATATCTGGTCCGTTTATCAAATGGAAGTTTGATTAACTTGTTGATTATGTACGCCATGTACCTGCGATTAACCAGCTTAATTTGGATGCTTGGAATGTCGGTAGCCCATTAATGAAACGATTTTCTAGAATAAGAATTTGGAACAATACATCAGCTTCTAAAAGTATATCAATTTTACTAGGGTTAAAAATTATGGATCCGCTAATTTGAAGCCCGCCAGCAGATGTTTTTATAACTAATGTACGTTGTGGGTATTGAATTGACAGCCTTGACTTCGCATAAGGCTGGAGTACTCCGGTACGTGTTTCCGCGTAAACAACGGCTGTAGGTATTACCGTGGTTGGCGATGAAAGACATGAATGAAGGACGCTCGTATTACTAGTAGTCTGAATTTGTGTTGGTGCTCTATTTGGTTTGGTATAGTGTCTTCGGCTGAGATTTCTTTAAGTGTAGTATACGTTTGACTAGAACTTGGTTATGCTTCTAGGTGGCCCGCGTGGATCAAAGTGTGATGTCGGTTACTGAAAATGAGACATGACGATTTTGAGAAACGTTTATCACTTCCATGTCCTCTTTTTAATCAATTCCGGCATATCTTCCACAGTTTTGTTTTTAAACACTGGACTAAATAGTGGATGTTGTTGTTTACAAACTTGGCACTCAACTGTGATGCTGGAGTTGGTGGATATAAAAGTTTTGAGAGGTGGTTTGGTTGGACCTCTTTTATTAGCAGCTTTAGAAATTTTCAACGCATCACATCTTTTATTCAAAAATTGCAGTATATCATCAAATGAAGAAAATTCGTTCTTAACGGATTCAGTTGCCCATAATTGCTTCGTTTCAGTGTCTATCTTACTTAATAGAATATGGATGAGCCATGGGTCTCGTGTCTCTGCATTAGGTCCTAAAGCGCGAAGACCGCGAATTATCTCGTCTGCTGTTTGTATAACTTTAAATCAAAGAAACCTTGAACCAGTGATGTTATTATTGGAGTCAGCTTATTTTACCGATTGTAACAAACCTCGGCCTTTGTAGCAAGGCACAAAAATAGTCAAATATAGCTTAGGCCGGGTTTTTGCCCTCTTGGTCTCGTCGGATACGCTTGGAATGGACCAGCATAATCAAAACCGACCTTGTAAAACGGTCTAATTAGTTCCACTCTGGGATTAGGTAGTTGCCCCATTAATTGACTCAGAGTTCTACCTGAGCTTTTAACGCACTTGACACAACCGTGTACTACTTTTCGAATAAGGTTTCATCCACCCAGTATCCAATAACTTTGTCGTAACGTAGCCATCATTAGCGTGGGTCCAGCAGGTAGATGCCGCAAGTGGTGATGTCGTACTATTGACTCGGTGAATTCGTCATGTGCCGTTAGTATAATTGGATGCTTTACGTCGTATGTTATTGATGCATTTTTAAGCCTTCCACCAACCCGTAGTAGTCCCGCGTCATCAAGAAAGGGTTTAAAATACTTGATTCGACTTGATATATAGGTAATTCCTTGTTGGATCTAATTAGCTGAATTTCCCTTTTGAAGTGCTTGTATTGTACATGCCGGAAGATGATATTCTGCGATTTTTGATTTTCTGCTACGCTGAGGTACGGTGAAACAGAGTCCTTCGATATTCGATTAAGTTTTAGGTTTAGGTATCGATATACGATTGGACTTGGATTGTATTTCTTCATTCGGTTGGATAGTGAATATAGCTACAGTTGGTTTATTCTCTTTTGATACATCTTCATGCAGTAGTGTGTGATGTTTTCTATTACACTGACGACATCGAAATCTCGATTTACACGTGAAAACAGCGTGATTGTCATTGAAACAATTAAAGCATCGGTTTTGTTGCTTTACTAAGTTTATTCTTTCATTAGTGGGCATATCTTTAAACCTTTTACACTCAAATAATCTGTGTTGGTCTTCGGGACATAGCGAGCATATATGAATTTCATGAGGACTTGAAATCAATGATACAACGTGACTTCAAACATGGGTTTTGGGTTGATTACAATGCGGCTGAGATCGTTTGTTTGAACACTTTATTGATTCGAGCGCATCGATTCTTTGGGTAAGGAAATCGAAAAATTGTTTGATATTTGGAAGATCATACTCTGCCGAAATTTGAGCCCATTGACTGTTGGTTTCATTATCTAATTTATTGATTAAGATATGGAAGTGATCACGTGCTTCAGCGTCTTTGCTTAAAGCCTTTAATCCCCGTAGGATTTCATCGGATGTATCAAGCAGTTGACTTACATATGCAGCATTGGTGTTATCACTGAAGGTTGATTTATGAAATTTTTTATAAATTTGTAAACCGTATTTTTTTTCTTGTTATATCTTTCTCGTAATTTCTGCTTTAATAGTCCTGCAGCCTCTCCCTTTAGTGTGCCTTTCAAATATTACAACTTTTGGGACGGTGTTAGTCTAGGGTTATCATGAATTGTAGCACAAAATAGATCGTGGAAACATTGCCATTCAGTGTAATTACCTGTGAATGACGGTAGCGATATTTTGGGAAGTTTCGCATCGATCGGGAAAGCTAACGTTGAGGTTTCGAATATTGTATCGTTCGATGATGTGTTTGGCTCAATTTTCGTTCTTAATGCGAGATTCAATCCCGCCACGATCTTATAATAATTATCTTCGAATTCTGCGTCCAATTCCTCCTCGTTTCATAGTGCGACTATTTTATCTTCAATATCAATGAACTCGGTACTGTATCGCTCGAAGCTTGTGAACCTGATTTTTATGTCCTCCGCGTTCGTAGCAAGGCTTACAGAGTTAAGGAAATTGATTAGCTTCGTCATGCTTCCTTTGAAATATGCTCGCCTTTTTTTTTAGTGAAATTACGTCCGTCATTTTATTACTGCACTTATTGGTTAATCACTACCACACACAACACGTTAAGATTTTTTATATTTTGAGGGTTATAATTTCGCGAGGTGACTTGTCGAACCGACAACAGGTATAAATTACCGTATCAGACCAAATTGTGCATTTATATTTCACTATCAATGTAGCAACCCTTACTTTGATATATTAGATTACAATAAAAAATATTATGTTTTATACTTGCGGTTTCTCAGTGTGCGGCTGTATCTGGATTTGGTTGTACTTTCTGGTTGAATCTATAATCCGGCTCGAAGGACCAATTTTATGTTACAAACCCCGGTATGATTGAGGTAGGTTGACCTGCTACATAGAAGATGCAATATCTTGGTTTGATTGTGTAATGGATTACACTCGTTTCTATAAACACAATTGATGGTCGAGTTACAATTTTTATTATAATTTTAATGTTGTTTGTTTGATGGTTAATGGCGTAATGACAATGAATTTTTTATTTTATAAGATGACATAAGAAAATTAGGTATATGTGCCTAAATTGAGATGGCTCTATTATTTATAAAAATGTATTAAATTAATATTTTCGCTAGATGACGTTTGTATTATTAACGAACTCACATAACGAATTAATACGGAAATTATAATGTTCTATACTAAATGTCAAAATTGAGGTAAACCGAATAATTTCTGTTTACCTTCCACAATTAATTAAAAGTACTTTCAGCCTAATTACTGTAGAAGAAACTACAGGTAAGTACAAACTAGATTTGAATTCTTGTAACAAATCAATATTTTCAAGTTTTCTTTACTCTTAGGAATTTTGTTCTGGATGATTTACTTGTGTTTACGACACCGATTGCATAGTTCCCTCCATGCTTCTACGTAATTAGACTCGGTAACAGGAATGCGCCTTATAAGATCTGAAGCTTCGCCCATAAGTAGCCCTTTTAACATTTGAATTTTATTAACATAACTAATTCTTTGATTGATATGCACTGTTGTAATAAACACATCGTGCCAAGATGCTCAATGTTTAAGATCTCCGGAAAATTTGTCAATGTCTGTCTTTGGCAGACGCAAGTGTTTCGACATAATGACTTCTTCATAAAATGTTTTCTGTTGATCAATAAACTGCTCCAGTGTAGTATTGAGAGCTTGGCCTTGGTATCTTCAACTGGGGTAGCGTCGGTTAGTTTTTCTCTAAACCGTGAAATAAGCAACAATTGACTACGCGCTCGATCCCGTAACCGCACTAATCTTTCAGACATTATTTTCTTTCACTTAAATAAATTGCACTAAAACACTTGTTCCAAATTCGTACACTAGCACTATACAACTGTTCCTAATATTCTCAGTCGATAATTGTTATCGTTCCATTGTTCTCAATCGCGATATATTTATAGATCAATATAATTTATCGTATTTATAAAATATAAATTCTCAGTCAGTTAAGATTTTTAAGTCATATTTATGATTCGTATAGTGAAGTTATTTTCGAAGGTTATCCGTAGTTATTGTAAGATCCGTAATGATATTAACCCGTTTGTGACCTATGTATCATTTTCGCAACACGAAACATCATGTTGATTTTTTTCGTTTTTTACAAAACTCGAGAAATTTCCTGTAAAGTTAGTTACCGTTATTCGAGTAGATTAACAGAAATAGGAATCCAACGAATGAAATTTTGTGCATTCTTTCATAATCGTCGGTGCGTAAGAAGGTCAAAATAAAGTGGTAATTAATTTGTGTTTGTGACAAAATGGATCCCGCTACAATACGATATTGGTACGTTTGTTTTTATTACAATTTATTGTTTTTATTTATTTAAAATACATCAAAAATTTGAATAATCAGAAAAAAATATCATGTAATGTGATAGTATGAGTTTTATATATCATTTTGTAGACGTGTTGAGCAAACGCATCAATGGTCACTAGGTGTTAATTTTTTTTCTAGTTTTAGGAAAACGCCGTTTACTGTAGCCGAAGTGCTGGAAGAAAATATGCCAGATGACATAGAAATGCCAACCGATCTATTTTTGGAACCCCCAGAACTTCACATAGATAGTGATGAAGATTCTGGAAAAGACGATAATGTGAATCCTGATCGTGTTTCTAAACGTCAGTTGCAAGCTGCAGTCGAATTTGGATTTAGAAGATGATGATGAGGCAGACAAGATAAATGAGACAGGCGAAATAAATGAGGTAGATAAGACAAATGAGGCAGGCGAAATAAATGAGGTAGACAAGACAAATGAGGCAGGCGAAATAAATGAGGTAGACAAGACAAATGAGGCAGGCGAAATAAATGAGGCGGAAGAGAGATGCCCTTAATCGTCTCACTCAAAAATTAAACAAAGATGGGAATCGGGAAATGAAGAAAATTTTCCATTATCAGCAAGAGCCGAGTGGGAAGCCTTTCTTTTGGGAAGGATCAAAACCGTATCCATTTAATAAGTGCACAGTCAAATGCAATTGATTTATTTAACCTTTTTTCTCAAAGGAATTTATTGATTCACTGGTAACACATACAACAAACTACGCGTTAAAATATAAAAATAAAGCAATCAGGGCCGTTGCACGAAAATAGTCTACGAACTTGTCTCAACATAACAAAGTTAAAAATGTGTAATCTTAAAACGAAGGCACCAACTTTTATTTTTATTTTATGCTATGTAGATAGTAGACATAATGCAATTGTATTGTAATATGCTAACAACGTAATTTCATTCATAGAGCTAAAAAATGATTTAGATCAATAAGAAATAGCAAAAAATAAAAATAAAAGTTGATACCGCCGTTTTGAGATCACACATTTTTAACTTTGTTATGTTGAGCCAAGCTCGTAGACTATCTTCATGCGGCAGGTATCAATATTGACGCAGATAATATTTATGCATTTTTTGGTGTATTCATCTTATCCGGCTAAAACGTCTTACCACGCCGACGAATGTATTGATCAACCGATGTCGACATTAGTAATATACTTATTTCGAAATGGATACGGCGCAGAACAGTTGAAATTATTTTCACAAATATTCATTTTCGTGATATGGATCAAATCCTTTCAACAAACGATCGATTTGCTAAAATTCGGTCCTTCATCATCATTTAAATCATGTTTTTTAAAATTCGCACCAACTGAAATGGAAATTTCAGTAGACGAATCGATGATTCCTTTCCAGCCGTTCAGGTTATTGCTACCAATTTGATGTTTATCATGGACTAAACCAGCAGCGCGAGCCAACTTTGGGGTTCGGTCAGTCAGTGGTATTGGGGTTTGCCCCAAAATGCAAAAGCGATTTCCAGAAAGAATGTTCTCATTTTATTTTGATAACTTTTTTACGGAGCCGAGTCTAATTAGTGCATTAAATAACATAAATTTCCCGGAAACTGGCATTTTGCGTGAAAACAGAGTGAAAAATATTAAAATGCCACACAAAAAGCTTTTTAATAAGAAACCAAGAGGATATTACGAAAACTACGTAGATGGTGATAACGAAACAATATTGACACGATGGAAGGATAACCAAGTAGTATCGATGTTATCAAACCATTTTGAGGAACATCATGTAGGCGCAGCGCGTCGACTTGATGGATGTGTTGACTTAATGGATAGGCATATATTAAACTACCGAATATCTACTCGCGGTAAAAAAATTTATATGCCTGTCGTCCTATGGATGGTGGATGTAGCAGTTAAAAATGCATGGTCTTTAGCTAAGTCGTACAACTATAAAGAAGATCAGCTAAACTTTCGGCGGCAGTTAGCTACGGCTCTTCTAATCCGGTATGGAAAATTGACGTCTATCGGCAATAAATGCCAAAGCACCACGTGTTTTCAAGTAAAAGGAGTACACACCTGCGTGAAAGGAGCAGGTCGATTGCGCTGTAAATATTGTCAATCACAGACAATATATAAGTGTTCCATTTGCAATGTTGCAATTTCGTATGAAAATGTTCGAAAGACTTTCATAACAATCTAATGTAAGGAATCTATTAGCTAGCTTATGAATTATTAGCTAACTATAAATTTTTCCGTTTTATGTTATAAAAAATAAAAATAAATGAATTATAAGAAAAGAAAATAAAAAAAATTTTGTCACCGTGTGCCCGTTGATGCGTTTTCGCAACACTCCTTTTTAGAGCTTCTGGAGCTTTTACAAAATTTTTGTGTTAATTTTATATTTATTTCATCTCTAATACTTCGAATAAAACAAAGATATATGCAAAATTATAAAATAAAAAACCTTGGTCACAAAAGGGTTAATTAAAGTTAAAAGTTAGTAAATGTTAACGATGCAAATTTTACAGTCAGTATTTTTTATTTTAATATTCCATTATTAAAAACCACCATTTGATATTGAATGAGAATTAAAACAAGTTGCCTTCCATCTTTATTCTTAAACAATATTTAATTATCATGATGCACCTGGAAATTTATTTTTGGAAGTTGAGGTACGTGACAAGGTTATTTATACGTATACGGTATGATCCTTACTTGGATAAACATAGACACGGTTATTTCGTATTAAACAAATTTCTCAAGAACTTCTTCTGCAAAATTATATAACCTCATCTCAAAAGGCAAACCAATATACACCTAATAACTTAATATAAGTGGAAATGGAACACATGTATTAAACATCTTCATCAAACCAATTTATGCTACATAAACAACATAATTAACCAACCTTATTATGGTATTTATATACGTCATACTTCCATAATATGATACGAAAAACAAAAAATATCAGATTAGATTGCCTTTTATAGATGGGATACTTTAATATACGAAGATTAAATATTTTGCCTTGATTAATTATTGACAAAGTCATAAAAATCCCAAAAATAACACCCAACATTTTTTTCCGTTTATATACGAGTAAATCATGCCACACAGAATATTGATCTGGATAGATGAGAGAAGTATCATAAAAATATGAAAGTGATGTATAAAAAGCACAAACGGAAAAAATCTTAAGTGTTTTTCATCGCCGTATAAATATAACAGACTGATGCTTTTTCTGTTCACTTTGAAACGTACATACAACTGTTCAAGAAAAGTGAAAACGAAACATTTTTCATGTTTTGTAAACTTTTAAGTTTCTTTCATAATATTCATAAAACCAAACGCAAAAATGTTACATAAGATGACGATTTTTTTTTGGTTCTCTTGTACTACGAATTACTTTAAGTCATAAACTTTATATTACCCAGAATAAAATAGCATATTCCGTTACGTAACCCTCGTTTGTACACATGCTATATTAGATGGGACATGCAAAAAAATATTAGGTTTTAGTAAGGTTAAGTATTATATTTAACTCTTGAACTTTTTGTAATAAGGAGAACGTTTATTTTTTGCTGGTGCCGCTGCTGCTGCTATGCGATATCAAAAAATCTGTAATTTGTAACACCTAATGGTAAAATGAACCACACCCAAAACAAAACAAAAAATCGTTTGCCTAATTTTAGGGTACTGAATTTCTGATTAATCGTCTTAAGCTTCGTTCATAAAATGCATAATCCAATTAATTATCATAATTGTAATCCATACGTTTGATTATAATTTTGTAATATTTAGAGGGATTAACGAGAAATTAATGAATGTGTTTATTCATGATGTTGTTTTGCCATAACGATATAGGAATCGCGAAAGCAAAACAGCAACATAATAGATATCTTTAACAAAACCAGAACGGGTTACTAAATTGTTCAGAAGGAAAAGGCTAAAAACATCCAAACGACCGATTTTTCAAACCGGTTCCATGTCACACTATATGATTTTTAAACAGGAACCGTAACAGCTGGAATAATGCCAGCCGAAACCCAAGCAACTATACCACAAGTAGCATCATCATTCTGCACTATCTAATTTTTTCAGTATATAGGACCCCTTATTCAGCCCTATTGTAGTTGTCGTTTCGACGTAAATTTGGAAACGACTGTGAAAATTTGCATTTTGAATGCCGTGGGGACACATAATGATGGTTAGCAGCGGGAAAGCTCATCACCAACTAAACAAAATGGCAAACCTATTGAGTTGTTAGGATATATTGCATCATTTGGGATAAGAAGCGATAGACAATTTTCGATAATGCGTTTCCCGAATAAACTTCGCCAAAGTATCCCACTGCCTTTGTTCGTCCCTGATGAACCAATGTCTAAAAAGACAAATTTTTAGTCCACATCCGGACACTGTCAATAATACTACGTTGTGTGAATTTTTATAGTTGTGGGTATGGGATTGCTTGATAATGTAAGTTAACATCATCAGTAATGTCACATCAGCACAACGTGCCTAGAGTTAACATCCTCAGCAATGCTGCATCAGCACATCGTGCCTAGCCAGACACGCGAAGACCAAATTTGTTGCCTCCAATTGTAATATGAATTCTTTAGAAGAATTCCTTAGAATAAGAATTATTCATATACTTTTTATGCAAGCTAAGAGAATTTGAAGTCGTAAGAATTACAAACGCCCGAATTATAATGGCAAATTTAGAACAAATTCAAGAAACACTTAAACAGGTCACCGGAGCTTTAAATGCCTAAATCGGATATCAAAAAAATTGAAACACGAAAATCGTGAAATTTCCGCAGCAGCTCTAACAACGCGACAGAAGATTATTCAGAGGAGACAATCAAAGTTTTGATCGAAACTTATCGTAATCGAGCACTGGAAGTGTTCATCCGTGGATTAAATGGTGACCTGTCCAAGATGCTGATCATCCAGAAACTAGCCACATTACCCGAGGCATAAGCATATTAAAGCAAAAATATCAACAATGTTGTAACAGCCCCGCTAAATCAAATTACAAACACACATGCACTACCTTCACCAAAGAATAATAACGCACTACCATTTCAACGGAAACATAGCATACAACATTCAACATCAAGAACTACAGCACTCCTCATGGTAATCAGAAGTCAAACAACTTCTGGCCACCAAGGCCGAACTAACCTAAAGCCCAACACCAATGGATGTTGACCCATCAATGCAAAAGCGATAAATAAATTATATCAACCATCCCAATTCTCAGGATAATCTTGTACCAAAACGGGAACATTCTCATCTAGTCGAACCAAGAAAACAGCAACGAATCAACCACTTGGAAACGCAAACGGAGGAGGACTATTATAACCAATTGGCACACGACATCACCGAAAACGAAATATCCATTGACGAGCAAGATATAGAAGATAATTCGGAAGCGAATTTTATGACGGAAGCCTCTCTTTATGACGAATGCCAAACCAACCGAAAATCAATTCCAAATCAGATCAGCTGGAGGTGACATCAAAATTAGTCACAAAATTAGTGGACCATTCTTCAAAAGCGTGGGCGTCGACACTACCATAAACTTTTTCATTCTACCAGGATTGAAATCATTTGATGACATCATAGGAGATGATACATTGAAGGTACTTGGGGCGTGTATTGGTCGAAAACACAATGAATTGATAATCACACCCAACATACACATGTTTCCATTTCAAGGAAAACCACCATGCCAAGATAACAACATGGAAATTCGGGATGGTCATCTTTCACCTGACACAAAATAAATACTGCATTCAATCATCTCGATATTCGCAATGCTATTTGGACCTGTTAATAACTTCGAAACCATCGATACCGATGTACCCGCTGAAATCAAAACCAAAAGCGAGGAACCGATATACACTTAATCATAGCAGTACTCATACAGTATGAGGCAGGAAGTGGACAAGCAAATTGCTTAACTCCTTGCAGATGAGATTATACGACCCTCCAAAAACCCCTATAATTCTCCAAATTGGATTGTGGAGAAAAAATTGGATGCTTCGCATTGAATGCTGTGACAATATTAGATTCCTATCCAATCCCGGATATCTCAAATACACTATAGCTAATCTCGGAAATTCCAAATTTTTTACCACCAACGATCTGACTTCAGGATTTCTTCAGATCAAGATGAAAGGGGCTGACGAATCGGCGAATTATGTTATATTAATATAGACGACATAATCGTCTTTGGAGGGAGAAATGCAGGAGAACATCTAGCTAACGTCGAGAAAGTATTTTCGAATCTACAGAAGGATAACTTGCGCGTAAATCTCCATAAAACAGAGTTCCAAAACAGAAACGGAATTTTTGGGTTATCTCAAATCAAACATTGGTATCAAGATGGACTAGAACAAAGCACTGGCCATTCAAAACATCAAGAAACCCGAGATTTTGAAAGATCTTGAATCCTTTTCGGGACTCTTATCGTATTCTAGGCGATTTATCCGAGACTTTGCAGTCATAGTCAAGCCAACTAGCCATCTAACCAACTTAACGAGAGGAGAAAATGCTCAAATCAAAGCATCGCAATCCAAGAAAGTGAAGATTATTCTGAACCAGAAAGAGTTAGAAGCGTTTCGCAATATCAAAGAACTATTGTCTTCAACGGAGATATTGATTTTTCCAAATTTTAACAAACCTTTTCTGCTAATTACTGACGCTTCCTCGTCCGCCATTGGTGCTCTACTATCTCAAGGAGACATCGGGGAAAACCGACCAATTATCTACATCTCCAGGTCACTGAATAAGACCTAAGCAAATTATGCAACAAATAAAAAGAAAATGCTGACCATAATATGGGCACTGGATAACCTTCCCATCTATGTATATGGGGCCTGCAAAATCAAAATTTTGACAGACCATCAATCGCTATCGTTTACAATAAGTAATAAGAACAACAATGCCAAATTAAAGCGCTGGAAAGCTCGGTTGGAGGAGTACCATTACGAGCTTATTTACAAACCTGGCTATACCAACAGGGTAGCTGACGCTCTGTCAACAACTGAAACCTTTCACATTGCAGAGAAGGATTCTACCGACTTAATTCGATACTGTGATGCACCCATCAATGCCTTCAGGAACCAACTAATATTTCCGAAAGTTCGGGACATCTATGCCCATGATGAACCTCATCCCGCTTACCACAGACACTATATTAGCCTGCCGGAGCTAAGCAAAAGTATTATATGCAAGGTTCTACAGGAACAATTGCACCCAACCGTATCTGCAAGAAGTAGTTAAGGAGAGCTTCTCTAGCTACAAAATACGCCTACCACAAAGAATTGTTGAATACATTCAGCACGAGGCAAATCAATTTTCTTATACAAGCAGAACACAAGCGGGCACATATAGGAATCACATGGAAAACCGAAAGCAAATTTTGGAACGCTACTATTTTCCAATTATGGCCAGTTTGATCAAAAAATACACGCAAACCTGTGATACTTGCAACCGAAATAAATATGATCGACATCCTCATCGTGTTGCTCTCCAAGAAACACCTCTTTCAACATACCCTGCAAAAATTCTTCATACGGATATAATGGCAATCTAAAAGGAAAAGTTTCTATTTTGTGTGGACAAATTTTCAAAGTTCGTAAAATTGTTTCGCATCAAGACTAATTCAATTTTGCATGTACACAATAAAATCATCAAAGCTCTATATTATTTCACTGCACCTCGCATACTCGTGATGGACAATGAGAGAAGTTTTGTGGATCCTATCATAACGGACTACTTAAAAACATTGGGTATCCAAATTTATTTAACACCCTCCCAACGAAGCTACAACGACTCTATACACTCGGTTACTCAACAAAAACCTAAAAATATTTTTTTCGAAAGAACACAAAGAACTAACATCAACATTACGCAGATTTTAAGACAAAGGCTCATGAGGATTTGATAGAGAGACTTCGCAAAAATCAAGACTCCACCATTACAAGAGAAAATACTACGAGAGTCGGCCCGATGAAATATAAAGCTGGTGATACCATTTATAAGGCAATCAATCAAATCCAAGCAAAGGATAAGCCGAAATACCGACAAAAAACTGTAACACGAGATAACAATGTCACTGTAATAAGCAGTTCGGGAAAACGCATCCATAAAGCCCAAATAAAAAACCTACCACACTAATTCCCCATCATTATCACAATACCTATATCAAACTTTCCATCTTCTCTTTTCTAGCTCCTGGCTCTTTCGTTTTATGCCATAGTAAAACTATCGAGCATCTATGAGTAGAATACTTCACTCGTAACACTTAAACAAGGAAATAGACGAATAACTGAAGCTGATTCATATCATCAATGTGAAGGATTATGAAGAAGTCATAGATCGAATCACACCCTCAATTACTCCCACTCAACAAGACAACACCCTTCAACCGCAATTGATCCATCAAGCGAGAGTCATAACGCAGCTAATTTCGGAACTGAAAGGTCACTCGCGCACGCAAAAATGAATCAACTGGACCGGTAGCGCCTGGAAATGGATAGCAGGATCACCGGATGCTACGGATTGGGACCAGGTAATGACTAGCCAAAACGAGATAATTCGTAACAACAATCAACAATATAGGATCAGCAAAGCCCTAACAAATACAACTCAACGGATTACAGAATCTTAAGCAAAGTTATCAACTATGATTGTCGGAGCATAATCGAATACCTTCGCGGAATATCGTACAACTATAACATGGAGTGAAATTTAGCTATATCATTGGCAATTCAGAAAAACCACTTATCTTACTAACTAAGATAAATGGTTTTTCTGAATGACCACAGATACATATACATACTTACATACATTTCATTCATACATATGTAAAATTTAGCATCCGCACACTATCATCAGCCGAATATCGATAATGGATGACATCGTATTATGTCATATTACTGCAACGTTGAATAAGTAGGGCTCGTCACAATTGTGCATGTCCGCTACATTTGTTCATGTTTCTCGCCCTTCGGGAGGTAATACTTCTATCCTTCATATCTCAGCTTATTATTAAACTGGGTTCCAATTGGCGCCGTGTATTGCTGCGATCGTGGGCCCGTTAAATTCATTTGCACTAGCTGGTTACTTATATCTGAAATCTAAAATATTGAATCCATTAGCTAAATCGCTAAAATTTTAACTGTAATATCGGCTATCGAATAAAAATGTATTCGCTAAAATTTACATACTGATACTTGGTCAAAATTGAAAATTTATTGTATGCTAATATTATATCTATTCCACAAAGCACTATTTTTAATTAAACACAGGCAAACTAAACATGCACACCTCGAAAATGTACCTGATATGTTTGAAGAACTAACAGGTCAGTCATTCAATATAAAAAGGTCTCAATCGACTAACTATTTAGGCCTCACAATTAACGCTCAGCTATCGTGGACGGATCACATTAATTCTTTAAAAACCAAAATATCTCCTTTCATAGGAGCTCTCAAACGAACTGCACGATATATTCCTGAAACCCTATCTTACAGTTTATACTACAGTTATATCTATTCGCACCTTATCTATTTAATTCAAATCTGGAGTTCAGCTAGCAGATATTTAATAAATGTTTTGCAAATATTACAAAACATGTCGTTGAAAGCTAAAAAAAATTTGCCTTACTTAACAGCATCTAAATTATTGTATAACAACAAAGTTTTGCCAGTAACCAAACTTATTGAAATAAAAGCTGGTATGATAAGCTGCAATGTGGAGCTAACTACTAATTTGCATTTAACTGAAAGAAATACAAGAAATTGTAACAATTTCCGTCTCCCAAAATACAAATTCGCCCTAACGCAAAATAGTATATTTTACAAAGGGATTGAGTTATTCAATAAATTGTCTGAATCCGAGAAAGTCCTACCTATAGCAGCTTTCAAATCATCATTAAAAAAACAACTTTATAATAGATACACACAAGACTATGATATGTCTCATAATTGACTTCTTGAGAAATACATAAATTTGATACATTATAATTATGCATATACATGAATGTACTCGTATGTATGTGTATGTATATGTATGTATGTATGTATATATATGTATGTATGTATATATGTATGAATATATGTATATATATTTATATATATATATGTATGTGTGTATGTATATATGTCTGTATATGTGTATGTATATATATATATATATATATATATATATATATATATATATATATATGTGTGTGTATATACATATATGTGTATATATTTATATATATGTATGTATGTATGTATGTGTATATATAGTTATATATATATATATATATATATATATATATATATATATATATATATATATATATATATATATGTATATATATGTATATATATATATATATATATATTATATATATATATATATATATATATATATATATATATATATATATATATATATATATATATATATATATATATATATATATATATATATATATATATATATATATATATATATATATATATATATATATATATATATATATATATATATATATATATATATATATATATATATATATATATATATATATATTGTACTTGTTTTCGATACATTATATTACATTATATCTTAATTATCTTTCCTCTTTAATTAACTTAATATTTCGCCTATTGTAAATAAATTTAACCAATATAAATTTATATTTTCCTATGTAGTATTGTTATTCTTTTTGGAAAATAAATAAATATTAAAAAAAAAACCTATGATATTGAATGATCCGCGATTTAAGTGAAATATTCCAGCAAAACAATTTGCTGAGCGTAAGAAAAATCTTAACAATAATAAAATATTAAACTTGGAATGTCAAATAGTGCCTTTATATATTTTGTTGTTGTGCACAGCATTAGAAACGTATTAGGAATAGAAAATCAAAAAATAACAAATTACAATTTTTAGACATCACTTATTCAAGTCAATATTCAACAGGCAAGAAAAACTGAAAACAAAAACCTGTGATATACGACGTGTTTTAATTTAAAATTTCTTCTAAAATGCTGAGAATTTCCACTTTGTTTCGTTGTCAAGATTGTGTACCAAAGACAAGACGACAAAGTAGCGAAAACAAAAACATGTCAGAAACACCACCGAAATGTAAAAAATTACCTTATTTTGCATATGAACGTTAATTAAAATCTATAAGACGTCATATTTTTTTTTTATAGAAAATAGAAAAAAATTATCTTTATTTGGTATTCATGGTACTGTGTGTGCGCTCAGCGCTGGTAAAAGACAACATAACGAATTTCAATTATAACGAAATAATGGATTTGTTTAGTTTGTAGATGAGGATGATAAGTAATTTGATATACGTTCAAGAGTTATGCTAGACGCAAATGAGATACAGCACGAAGCATACGTTCGAGAGATGTAATTTTTCTAAAATTCATTCTACTTCATATCTCATGTAATTTAACGCTTTACGGGATCCTTCGTATACAGGAGTATATGAATTTTATCCTTATACGTGTATAGTGAGATACGATAACACTATCAATTTCAATCATGTCGATCGATTTCAACTTTATATTTTATTCATACAAATGTTTTGGTTTTGCTTAACAATTTTTATTTTGCTTTTAAATTTGTGGGAGAAATTCTAAAGAATCAATTTGACATTTAAATGAGAAAATAATTCTGATATTTTTTATTTTTTCCCCTTTCAAAATCTAAAATAAATCTGAAGATAATCATTATGAGCAGTCAATATATAGAAAAAACAAACGCTATCGAAAGAAAAACCATAAGAGATTTTCATGAAAAACATGAAAATTCAATCAAGATTTAAACGTATAATGAAAACAAAATCAGGAAAAGAAAATCTCTCAGCACTGCCATTTTTAAGGTAAAATTGGAAAACGACTTTTCGTTGGTTTTTGATGTTACGATTTTTTACAAGTATTTGTGGCAAAAGGTAAACAGGAATTTTAAAGGATTTGTTTATTTATTTTCTAGTTTTTCAAACATCAAAAGCTTATAATTCTAGTATTTGAATCACTTATAAAGTAGATTTGAATTTTACAATTTAGGTGGTGCATTACCCGCTGAGAATAAATTTGATATTCATGATGAGGATGAGTCAAAATTGAAGTCCGAATTTAGAAGTGTGTTAAGTTAACTCAGTACTTCATCCCAGAAAAATAAAAAATGTTCTTCAGGTAATAGTAGACATATCTCATCCCCGGATTTTTGAATTCATCCCAGAAAAATATGATAATACTTGATCTAACGGCTTTATTTTTCAAATATCTATGAAAAAATAATAATAAAACCAACTAAATGTTGAGATTGGCGCAATAGGCCCTTCTGTTTATACCCCATTCAATTTATACGTCAATTATTGATTTAAATTAATGGTTCGCAGGAACTAAGGGTATCGTGACCAATCTGTTCTGATTTTAAGACGACATCATGTCCGCTATCCAAAATAAAATTCACATGACGATCAGTATGTAAAACTAGGCACTAGAAGTGTCGTAATTAATCACATTTGATGTCGATTGTATATACTGTCAACTAAAATTTCAAGAACATCCGTGTGTTAGGATTTGCAGTATGGGGTCATATGTGTAAATGGCCGAATCATGTTTTAGAACATTATTCGGATTTAAATTAATGGATCCAAGTAATCTGAAACCTTGTCATCGTTCACTTCTGATTTTGATACACAACATGATGACCTCTACCTTCAAAAATAATCCCAAGGCCAATCGTATGTTGAGATTGGTGCAATAGGCCCACATGTGAATGACCCATTCAGTTTATGCATGAATTATTTATTTAAATTAATGGTTACCGATTTCAACATGGCATCCAAGAGGATCCTCTTGAGATTTTTTTTTCAATTCACTACTTTATTTTACAAAATCTTATTTGATTTCAGGTCGGACCAAAGAGGATTAATGGAATGCCTTTTTCATTTACATTTTATATATTTTTTTTTTGTTTTTAACAACTTTATTGATATGGCTACTACAATCTTAAACATTATTAATTCATTAGTAAGGTTGACATTAGTACTTATGAGATAAGCATAAACTTGTGTGGGTCTGCTGGACCAGTGTCCAGTTCCCTTGGTTTATAATTTTCATACGGTCAGCTCATGTGGTTTGATTCGTTTGAGCCGCCTTACTTCGTTTGTACTGTCCAGTAGTTGTACGGCCTCAAGATTGGTGTGGGTAAGAAGTCTCTTCTCATGTTTTATGGCACATTCGCGGATAACTTCGTCTATCAATTGTATTTCTAAATCATTGTGAATTTCCTTGTTAGTCACAAATCGGTAGGCGTTGGTGACCATTCGAAGAAATTTATTTTGGCTTCGTTGTATAATGTCTCTATTGGATTTATGTGTACAAACTCATAGCTGCGCACCATACATCCATATTGGTTTGAAGATAGTCTGGTATACCAGTCTTTTGCAATACAGGTTCATTTTGGAATGATGTCCAATTAACCAGTACATTTGACGTTGTTTCAATCGTATCTGTTCAGCTTTTTGTCTCACGTGATGTTTCCAGTTGAGCCTGGAATCTAAATGTAGACCAAGGTATTTTGCCGATTCAGCCTGCGGCACTTGCACTTCTTTGAGGTGTATATGAAGAGTGTTATTTTTATGTCGGAGCGTAAATGTCACATATGTTAATTTGAGCTCATTCTGTGCGATTTTCCAGTCAATTGTCCATTTAGTAACGTTGTCCATTGCTCGTTGAAGATTTTCCACTGCTCTTGGTTGAGATTCGTCTACTGACATAACAATTACAGTGTCATCAGCGAACGTGCCGATGAATGTTTTATTCGTTGTAGGTATGTCCGCAGTATAAAAAAGGTAGAGGAGGGGACCCAATACGCTTCCCTGCGGAACTCCCGCAATCGCTGGATAAAAGTCAGAACATGTTTCTTTATGAAAGACTCTGAATTGGCGATCAGAGAGGTATGATTCAAGCAGCTGGCAATAGTTTTGTGGTAGAATTTTGCTCATTTTGAATGTCAATCCCTCATGCCAAACCCTATCAAAGGCCTGGGATACATCCAGAAATACGGCGGGGCAATATTTCTTTTCTTCTAACGCTTGCTCTATTACCGCAGTTATTCGATGGACTTGATCTATGGTGGAGTGGTTATTCCTGAATCCAAATTGGAAATCAGGAACGTTTATCATTGGCTTTAGACGTTTTCTCGAACAGTTTTGATAAGGTCGGAAGCAGTGAGATTGGTCTGTATGATGTTACTTCTTCAACTGGTTTACCTGGTTTCTTTAGCATAATTATTTGGGCCATTTTGAAGCATTTGGGTACATACTTCAATCTCATACAGGCATTAAATAAGTATGTGATCAAGATGATTGCTTTACGTGGAAGTTCCTTGAATAGACCCGGTGATATTTCATCAATTTCTGGTGCTTTTTATGATTAAGATTTTTGTCGATTTCTTTAGCAATTTCCATTGGCGTGACCCTTTTAAAGTCCTGATTTGGTTGATAAACAGGTGTTACATCAATGTTGGATTGAATGTCATGGGGTTGAACACTGCTGCTAGGTGTTGAGCAAAGAGTTTCGCTTTTTCTTTGTCTTGTCGAACCCAACTGCCTTGAGCATTCCTTAAAGGTGGTAACTACAGGTCGTTTAAATCTTCTGGTTGCTTTCCATAACGAGTAGTCTTTATCCATTTCTGGACCTAGCCCGCTTAAGTAGTTATCGAGGCAATTCTGTTTGAAATTTTTGATTAGTCTATTGACTTTGTTACTTATTCGATTAAAAGTTGTCTTGTCAGCGGGATTTCTGGTGAGGTGCCATATTCTCCTCGCCCTTCTTCTTGCCTTGATTTGTTCACTGATTTCAGCCGGGTATTTGACTTCAATCTCCGCATTGTCCTTTGATTCAGGAGTAGCTAGTCTGGCAGCCATTCGAGTGTATTCAATAAAATTGTTTGTTTGTTGTTCCAATTCTTCATTGCTTTTGATACTAACTTTTAATTCAACCAGCTCTTCCAATTTTTCTCTGAAGATGTCCCAATCCGTGAATCTATTAGTAAGGTTTTGCTTTTTCTGTTCCTTTATTACTGTAGCGCTTACTGACAGAAGTACATTTTATATGATTAATGCTCCGAAACGAAGTCTCAAATCATGTGCAATTTTAATTATTATTATATAATTCGAATGGGTCAAAATACTTTTATATAGCAAAATCAATACTCTAACTTAATTGTATTTTGGCTGCAATAAGTTCAAAATGCCAAAACATTTTCTACTGAAATGAATCCGAGAGTGATGGTGGAGTGGTTTTGGACCATTCGCATTAATGTTTACGGTCCTTCGCCACCCCCACTCTCGGCTCATCATTTCGTATGGCAATATATATTGTTTGTGTGTATGTCTGCTGATCGGTGTGTTTATGTGGTTGGATGTCATTGCAGCCACCTGTATTTTTGCCTTTCTTGTTGTGTCCGGGCAGGGTCTAAAAATATGTTTGAAAATGTAAAACGATTGTGTATTTGATATGTGTTATTGTTAAATATTTCATCGTCGAATCCTTTTGTGTTTTGTCTTCGTTTCAGGTGACATATTTTTGGGTGTCTTGACCGCTCCGTCCTGGATTTCTATGTTTTGGCAGTTGTCTTTCATGATGTGATCTTCGGTAAAATAAGGGGCAAATTTTATCGAGTTTTCGGTGTTTTCCGTTGTTCTCTTGATATGGTCCCTAACCAACTTTAAAATGTGCAAGTCTATACGGTCTTTACCAAATTTCTCGTATTGTGTTTGGTCTGAGATATACTTTTTATATCCAGAGCTCTCGGATCTATGCTTACCGTGGCAATATCATAGACATTTTCGCTCAAAAATTCAGCGTTTCTTCAGGGTGTACGAACCTATGTTCCACCATATAGGGCAACCATATGATAATATTGGTCGTCCCCAAAGATTTGTAGCATATTTGTTTCACTACTATTCCGATGTATTTTGTTCCAAATATTCTTTGGTTCAAATAGAATATTTTTTTGGCTGTCATTATTTGTGTTGCAACGTGATCATCCAAGTGTAGTAGTAATCCACAGATGGGTTTTGCTCACAGATCATACCACTTATTTTTATTTGGAATTTCTTCCAAATATTCCGCGTGCCCGACGATGATAATTGGTAAGGTTTTCTGAATAGTATTACTTCGCAATTAGCGGGATTCACCTTTATTCGCCATGTGTGCAAGTAATCCACTGTTAAATCTAATGCTTCCTGTACGTTTTTCGTTATCTGCATAACTTGTTTGCCCGTTCCGTAGATTACTTGATCGCCTGCGTAAGCAATTGCTTGAATTTTATCTGAATTTAATTTTTCATGTTCGATGAGCGATGTCGTGTACAGGTTGAACAGTACCAGAGCCTTTACTGATCCCTGTTGCAGACCGTTGTTGATGTTAAACATTCTTAGATGATGTATCGATTTCATTTGTTGTCTTGAATGTTTGTCTGTTGTATAACAACAACAATTGTTATACATTGCAGAATATCTATATTAAACTTCATCATTTCCATCTTGTACACTAGACCGTCCAGCCATACTTATTCAAAAGCCTTCTCCATATCAAATAGGATCGTACCAGTACTATCAGTTTGGTTCATATTTCTGCACATATCTGACATGAGTTTCGTGAATGCGTATGGAGGGTGGAATGTGGATGACTGAAACCAAACTGATCATCCGATAATATTTTGTTTTCACTAATATGATCTTGGATTTTATCATGTATTATGATTTCGTAAATTTTGCCAAGGTTCGAGAGAAGGCTTATTGGTCTATAGTTGATCGGGTCGGTTGGTGTTTCTCCCTTTTTTATGTATGGTGTAAATTTTTGCCGTTTTCCAGTTCTGTGAAAAAGTTGTGTTGTTTAGGCAATGGTTAAATAGTTCGCATAATTCGTGTATTAGTCCCTCTGGTAGATGTTTTAGGACGGCACAGGGTAGATTATCCAGTCCGAATGTTTTTTGTTTAGTTGTGTTATTGTTATAAAATAGTTATTATGGTTATTTTTTACTATTTGCTGTATTATTGTTGTTAAATTGAGTTTTAGTTATGTGATAGGGCTTTCCAATAAGAGTGATATGATTCGCAATAATTCAAGTGTTGCACTTGCTGTGTGGCACGTAGTCCCGTCTTGTTGGAACCAAATGTTGTCAAGATCAACTTCTTCCAATTTCGGCCATAAAAAGTTGGTTATCATCAATCTATACCGATCTCCATTGACAGTAACGGTGTTACCAGCTTCATTTCGAAAAAAATATGGACCGATGATTCCAGCAGACCAAAAACCACACCAAACTGTCAATTTAGGTGAATGTAATGGTTTTTCATGAATAATTTGTGAATTTTCTTCGCACCAGAATCGACAGTTTTGTTTATTTACCGCACCACTCAGATGAAAGTGAGCCTCATCGGAGAAGATGATTTTCTTAAAAAAATCGGGATCGTTTGTAATTACAATTTGGAAACGTCGTTCTTGCGTATATCTCACCATGATGAAATTGTAAACATTACTAAATACAATGAAACAAAAAATGACAGATCATGACATATTACAAATGGCCAAAACTCCACTTAAAAATCATACCATTCCGATTGGAAACCCCATTATTATTATGTGCGTGAAAAGTGTTTTCAATGGTTGTATGTGATTGTTGACTGTTTGTTCGTGAATTGATGTGTTTGTTTGGGAATGGTTCTGTGGAACTTATAAAATTGTCGTAACCGAAATCATCTGATATAGATTGGGAATCTAAACCACATATGAATAAAAGTCCAGAACGAAATGGAACGATAAATGGCCTGATCATTTTACAGAGCACAATTGGGACTTAAACTAACGGCCTCCAACATAATGTCCTCTATCTACATAAAAATCCCAAGATCTATCACATTTTGTGATTGGCGCAATATGCCCATATGTGAATAGGCGCTTGCAGTTTAACTTTGAATTATTTGTTTAAATTCGTATCCGCCTGCCTGTTCTTTATCAACATCAACTGTACAACGAAACCGTTGATCGGGTTGAGTTCATTTCGGATCTTGGTGTGATCTTTGAATCTGACGCAACATTAAGGCCAATATTTCAAAGTCGTAGATTATACATGGCTTCATTAAACGAAACTGCAAGGAATTTCGTGACCCGTTAACTTTGACGTCATTATATGTATGCTTTGTTCGGTCCATTTTGGAGTATGCGTCTCCTGTTTGGTCATTTTGAGAGAATTGGGAGTATCCAGAAACAGTTTATTTTGTTTGCGCTACGACGTTTACCATTCAGCCGTGCCGTGGACTACGTTCTTCCGCCTTATCAGAATTGACGTAATCTTTTGAAACTGCAACGTCTAGATAATCGCCGATACGTAGCTTCCGCGCTATGTGTGCGTGATATCATGAATTACCGTGACGATTGTATCGAGTTACTATAGCACGTATCAACTTGTACGCTCGCGAACGTCGAATTCGTCAACGCGATGGAGCTTTATTCATCGACCGAGCGGTAATGAACTACGGTGTTTCTGATCCAATTCCGAGAGTATCGCGGGTGTTCAACAAGGTCTACGGAGCTTTCGATTATTAGTTGTCGCGAAATTCAATCAATGAAGCTTTATACAATCTTTTGTAATCGAGCTCATGCACCGTAATTTATTTTTTGTTTACCAATTGTTTTGAGTGCCGATTCTAGTCACTGTAGGAAGAATTTATAAATTAATTAATTAATTAATTAATGGTTGCCGGAAACCACTTGTGTCGTGACCGAACTCTTCTATATTTTATTTATATTAAATTTAAAATGGGCCAAACTCTTCATACAGATCGTCATGTGAATTTTATTTTGGATAGCGGGTTTAGAAGAGATCGGTCACGACACTCGTGGTTCACGGTAACCATTAATTTAAATCAATAATTCATGCATAAACTGAATAGACCATTCACATATGGGCCTATTGTGCCAATCACAAGATGCTGCTGGTCTTGGGATTTTTTGTGTAGATGGAAGACATCATGCTAGGGGTCCGTTAGTTTAAATCCTAATTGTGCTCTTAAAAATGAGTCAATTACCCCATATTACCAATCTTAACATACAGAAGGACTTGGACTTTTATTTTTAGGTAGTAAACAATATGTCAAATTGATATCAAATTAGATCGATTGCGACTCTTTATTATTTTATTTAAATGATTAATTTTTATGTTAGATAGCGGACATGGTATTAGAATCAGAAAAGATCAGCCACGGCAAAAATATTGAGCAAAATTAACATACGGTTTGTTGTTTTATTATTTTCTCATAGATATAGAAATAATAAAAGCTTCTGATCAAGTATTATCATATTTAGTATCTATCAAAATTTTCAGGGATGAATTTAAGAATAGTGGGATGGGGTATAACTATATTGTTGCCTCTAGAAACTTTTTTATTTATCTCGGATGAAATACTGCCATAACTTCGCACATTTAAATTTATTGATTTTCTGTCATTTTATTGAAGCGTCAAATTATTTTAAAATAGAAGCACACAATACTAAGTCAACGCCGTTTCTATTAATGACGCATGATTATTAGAAAGTATCAACTTTAAAAAAAAGGAATGTTGTGAAGTGAATATGTTGTGGCCAACACCGACTTACTTTTACCACGAATGTATACATAGGTTTTGAATTTACCATACTTAATTCCTAAAGCGAAATATTAATAGTCAATTATTATAAAAATTGAAAAAATCTCATTGACGCTGTCACTTCCGATACAAAGATTTTCACCAATGTTCGCAAGGATCTCACAATTAATGGATAACGTTCAAGTATAATGTTTTAAAACATGGTCTGAACTAATTTTGATTGAAGTTAATGTACAAACTTCTTGTTTTTAATCGGTTTCTCGTAAATGTTTTATACTTTTTAAAATATTTGCAAAAAAAAAGAAAAGCTCCTTTGAAAGATGTCACTTTCGGTGGAGAAATTTTAATATTAAGTTTTATCGAGATCGATCAACCCGAACAGTTTGTCAAAACCGACATTTCCGCTTAAATTTTGGAAAATTGGTCTGAGCCGGCATTATTGCAAAATTAATGTACAATCTGACAAAATCATCTGCAAGAAAATGACAGATTAGTCAATCCGTCTGTTCTCAAGAGAAGCAACAGATATTTAGTCTGCATGGAACCATGGGTTATAAAATCTTTAAAAATTTCTATGTTAAAATTTTTCATGGTTACTTTACTTTATTTTACTACGAAAAAGAAAGTAGAACGTCGAAAGTAGACATATATTGTTGCAAATTTAATTTAGAATCAACAGTTAGAATTTAATTTAGAATTTAGAATTTAAGTTCAAGTAAATGATTCACTTTTCAAAATACGGGTTGTTACAAAAACCAAAAAGCTTCTATGTGGAAGCTGCAACTTTCGCTGGTCCGTTTTCAGCCAAAAATCATTGAGATCTCCCAATTTATGAGCTTATTAACAATCGTCTGGACTGTAGAGCACCTACAGACAACTATTAAGTCTGCACGGAACCACGCACACACAGATACCCTATTAGGTGCGCAACTAAATTTTCGGTAATTTTGGAAAAATGAGAAATTTCAATAGAAATATAAAACATGGTTTATTTAAAGTATTGTCCTTCGCTATCTACACATTTTTGCCATCTCCCTGGCAATACATGAATACCACAACGATAAAAGGACGCATCTTTGGACCGAAAGCATTCACCCAAGCAATTTTACACTTCTTCGAAACTGGTCAAGTGTAGTACTGTCAAGCCATGCGCAATCGACCGGAACAAGGGATAATCCAGATGGCCAGGTCTGGCTAATAAGGTGAGTGCGGTAGCAGATCCCATCTCAGCGTTTTGATAGTATCCTGGACGATGACAGTGCTATGACATGGAGCGTTATCGTGCTGCAATATCACTAGTTCGCGTCTCATGTCCCGTTCTGGCCATTTTTCGAGCAATGCATGGTTCAGATTGATGAATGGTAGTTGGTAGCGTTGCCCATTAACAGTTTTGCCCTGTTTCAACAACTCATAGTACACGATTTTTTTCTGGTTACACCAAACGCTGAGCATTGTCTGCATTGTCTGGAAGCTCATTCTATCATGCCGTGAAAGCAAAATTTTGCAAGTGGGTCTTCGATTTTCCATCTGACTCTCAGTCAACTCAAGCGGCACCCATTTTCTTTCCTTTTGAAATTGTCCCAAAACAAGTAAAGGTTTGAAAATGCCTTGGCGAGTCTTATTTAATGCCTCCACAAGTTGATCTTGAGTTTGCGTATTATTTTCATCCAATAACGCTTGCAGCTCGATGTCTTCAAATGTTTTTGGTCTTTCGGAGTGCATCTTGTCTCAATATCGAAATCGCCACTTTTAAAGCGTTTAAACCAATCTTCACAAGTAGTTTTTGATGATGCAATCTCGCCTCAAGCAAACTACGTTCTCAGCTTCATTTATTGTTGTCAAGTTAAAGCAGAAAAGCAAAACTTCCCGCAAATGCTGTTGCGCGGTACGCAATTTTGCGTTGCGATATGTGTTGGTATTATAACTGGTTATCGTTAACAACTGTCCACGCTATGAACAAAACACAACTTCTGTCATAAAGCAACTAGATGTGTCGCTAGCACCATCTATGTATGAAACCATCAATTTAGGTAATTTAGGGAAAGTTAGAGGCGCACCAGATATACATATCATACATAAAAATTTGAAAACTTCTAAAAATTGAACGTTTAAAGTGTCGTGAGTGGAAACTAAATGAACTGAAGTAATTTAATGATGGTTATTTTCCAATTTTATATATACAAACGATTTTTCACTGGCTTTCCACAAGAAAAGTAAATTTTCTCTATGGATAATAACCATCGCTTTCATTTCATCTACTTTCCAACTATGACACTTTTGGACGTATGGAGTCAGCTTACACTGGAAAAATGGCATTGGGAAAATCTGTTTTGTATTTAGATTTGTCTCCAAAACCCGATAAAGCGCACTTTTGATAAAACTGTCTTGAATAATCAAAAAACATTATATCTGCTTAATTTTCAGAAAACAAACATAGCCAATCTCTTGTTGGTTGAAAAATTAACCTGTAAATTTATTTAAATTTGTTAATTGATTTGCAAAAAAATCATATTTCGATGTCGGTTATGGTGTGTAGAATCGTATTTCACACGTTATCGAGATTTATCACAAGTTTGTAAATCACACACATACAAAAAGTTAGTTCAGCGGCTGGCCAACTATGCCTTCTTTCACAAAACCTTCAAGTTATGAACAATTTATAAAGGCGTCGAATTAATTTATCTAATTTTTCGCAATAGCGCTCTCGGAAAATATACTCACACAATTCTATAAATATGAGAACATGGGACCTGATCGACCTTTTAAAGCCTGAAGATTTCCAGAACCTCCCGACCAAATAAGGATAACTTTAAGTTGGCTCCCTCATTAAGCGGCACATGAAGCAACACATCATTCAATTGTGCTCAGTCAATATATCGATATTCATAGTTGGCTTACACATGCACCAACCGAAGGTAATTCAGAAATTCAGATGATTTGACTGATTTGTTCTTTGTTTAGCTGGAAGGCTTCATCCGCAACCATCATGAACCATGATATCAAAATCACCGTGGTCGACTTTAATGCAAAAAAGGAGTGCAGTTGGTCTGTACTGCTACATTAGCTTAGTAACAACAACGGTCAACGCGTCGCCGATCTAATTAAAATACGATTTCGTGATCTTGACGGCCTTCATTTTTTTTTATTTTGTTTAAATATCACAATAACAATTTTTGTTAACTTTAACCCACCCGGAATCTAAGATGGCTCATTTTGAGCAATAATTGCTCTTTCATAATGAGATATGCAGGTTGAAGTGAGCTGTACAATTTTAAAAAAAATGTTTAAGAAAAATATTCTTATGTAATATATACATGCACGGAAGGCCGGCTATAGGGAGAGGTGATATAAGCAACTTTACTCAAATTTATTGGAATATTATTCATGTTGAAGCTGTTTTCATGCTATTATTTATGCCCATATGCCCATACATCCTCTGGTGCTCTGGGTAATGAGTTGTTAAGCTGCTGCGAGGCCTTTCATCTGTAGTGGTGCCATCTTAAATCAACCATGGGATTTTTTATGTTGTGTATTTAGTTTTTATAGAGAAAATTCTTTCATTGTTTAATTTTTTCATTTCAAAAACGCGCCATCTCTTATCAAATAGACTCATTTATGTTTTTGAATATCTGTCACGAACAATTTCAAATTACATTGCTTACGAAATTTTACCAATGTATGTTTATATAGCGGGCTGCAAATGTACCAACTGATATTAAAAATGTAAAGTGCGTGAGTGTGTTGAAATATATTCATATACTAAAATATCGTCACGACTCTCGGATCTAATCTATTTCTACTAAGCGGAATTTTCACATCACATCATGCGAACCTATTAGTTTAGTGCAAATCAATTCTAGCTTTCGGAAAGCAGGATTTAGGTCGTACTAATTTGTTTCAACATAAAACTGACGTGGGGAATGCTGAGCCGATTAAGTGGAGACACTATTCGGTGTCTCCAGCCGTACAACTCGATATGGATCAAATTATTAACGAATAAAGGAATCATAGAAGAGAGCAACAGTGCCTGGAGCTCGCCTGTGTTGTTGGTTCCAAAACTACGGCAAAAAACGACTGTGTCTCGATTCAAGAAAGTTGAATTAAGTAACTAAAGCGGATCTGTATCCTGCACCCCATATCGAAGGATTATTAAAACATCTCGGGGACACAAAATATATTACTTTGTTTGGATTTGAAAGACGCAAATTGGCAAATACCAAAAACAGCCGACTCCAAACAGAAAACTGCATTTTCGATACCCGGGCGAAGGCTATATCAATTATGTGTAATGCCATTTGGTTTATGCAATGCTTCTGCTTCTGATTCAGCACGAATTGCGCGAATTTTTTTTTATTTATTTAGATAATATGTTAGTAGTTTCGCCAACTTTCAATCATAATTTGAATTTATTAAAAATTATTTCCGAGAAATTGAGAGACGCGGGTCTAACCGTGAATATGAAGAGTCAGTTTATGATGCGTCAAATCAAATATTTGGGATATTTAGTCGATGAAAAAGGATTGCTTAGTGATTCGTCAAAAATTGAGACTATCTTAAATTTCCCTTCTCCAGTATCAGTCAAAAAAGTAAGGTGCTTCTTGGGTATTGCAGGTCAGTACCGAAGGTTTGTTCCAAATTTGAATCTGAGGTAATTCTTAGGTAACCGCACCGGTTACGTCGTTGCTGAAGAAAAGCCAACCCTTCCTTGGGACTGATGAAACCCAAGGCGAGTACGACAAAATTAAGCATCTGTTAACGATTGCTGTTGTATTAGTTAATCCAGACTACAATAAAAGGTTTTATATTCGAGCAGACGCGAGTATGGAAGGATTAGGTGGTGTTTTATTTATTTATTTATTTATTTTAATATACATGTTTGAAGTTCTTATGAACTTATTACATTAGTGGCAAACTACTTTATTCTAATCTATTACAAATTTTATTTATTAAATTAAATTAACCTATAGGAGTACAGCGACATACTAGCGATTCATAACTTGAAATTGGCAAAAGAAGAAAAATAGAATTTTGATATTATTAAGCTGAAGAAAAGTATTTTTTCCGAAACACGGCAGGAGATTTAGATATCTTGACGTCATTACGTAACGAATTCCACATACTAACTCCCCTCACAAAGAATGATGAATTCATCAGATTACATTTATTAATAGCCGGAGTCAAAAGATGAATATGACGATTGGAAGACGAAACTAATTTCTCAACAATATAGGTGGGCTGTTTATACTTTAAGAAAGAAGAATAAATTAGTAAAATTCGAGATGTGGTCGTACTTTCTTAGCTCGTACACGTATCTCACACAAGAATTAAATATCAATCGAAGTTCATTAAAGTACTTCTTCTTTAATACAAAGAAGACAATATCTCCGTACAAAAAATGTAGAAGGATGTAAGATTTCACCAATTGGAGTCTAAGATTGGTATTAAAGCACTTCGTGGTAGCCCATAACATTCTTAATAAAGAAATTACTCGATTACAAACTGTTTCGATGTGGTAACTCCAGCATAAGCATTTGTTAAAAGTTAAGCCTAAATTATTCACAGAATCAGAGAAATCTACCTCCTCTCCAAGTACACAGATTTTAGGTAGGTAGTGCGTATCACGAATTGTACATAGAAGATATAATAATAGATTTGGTTTTTCCACCATTAAGTTCAAGATAATTTTCTATAGACCATTTCGTTATCAATTCGATATCGGAATTAACAGTTCCAATAGAATTTGTTATCTCGTTGGGCCTAAAAATCTATAAATTTGCAAAAGGTGATAAGAAAAAGTGATATTTGCATTGAGTGATAACAGCAGGTAGGTCGTTTATATACATCATGAATAGAAAAGGACCTAATACCGATCCCTGGGGAACACCGCAAATAGTATAACAAGAGCTAGAAATTCCTGAATTAGATCTAACCAATTGTGATCGATTTGATAGATATGACAAAACCAAACGACAAGCCGACATTGAGAATTTAAAACTGTTACGAAGTTTGCTAACCAAAATTGAATGATCAATTTTATCGAAAGCTTTACTAAAGTCTAGAAGAACCAGCGTACAAAGATAACCCTTGTCTATGGCCCTGCGGATGTCGTCATTGATGTGTAGTAAAGCACTATTAGTGCTGAAATGACGTCTGTAAGCAGACTGGTACTTTGATAGTAAATTTTCCGATTCAACGTAAGTTAATATATATTTGTGATTGCAGTATTTTTTCAAAAACTTTAGACAAAGCGGGAAGCAGACTAATAGGGCGAAAATCAGATAAGCATTTGGGATTTTTATTCTTAGGAATGGGAATAATGATTAATTGCTTCCATTTCTCAGGAAAGATAGAAAATGTTATTAGGCTATTAAAAATATGTAGTAAGTAGCAATCAACCTTTGGTAAAATAAGTTTAACGAACTTAATTGGTATTTCGTCAACTCCGACAGCGTTTGATTTAACGGAATCCAAAGCATCCATAAGGTCAGTGATATCGATGTTATTAAAACTAAAATTACCTTCCATCAAAGTAGAGTTCATTAGAACATCAAAGGTTGGTAACCCCGCTGAACGTGCACTGATATGAGAAAAGTAATTATTGAACTCACTTGGTGAAAATTGCGTAGATGGTTTTTCGTTGGATGATAGAAAGGAACCAACAGATTTCAAATTTATCCAAAACACTTTTGAAGGAAGAGATGGGTGCAATATAGATGAAAAATAATTGGACTTTGCGCGTTTTATAATATTGTTACTCTTATTTCGTACAGCTTTATATTCTTGGTACAGTTCAATTCTTCTTGTACGCTTCCACCGACGTAAAATAAAATCCCTGAAATTTATGGTATCCCTGATCTCATCATTGAACCAAGGCGGCTGTTTAGGTTTGGGTGATATAGTCCTTAGTGGCACAAATTCCTCAAACAAGTCTACAACTAGTTCTGTAAAGTATTCTACTTTATCAACAGGGTCGTTAAAATTATAAACCATGCTCCAGTTTAAGTTATTACATTTATCAAGCAAATCTGATGAGTTAATGCTATTATAGTCGCGAAATGAGATTTTAGGAATAGATCTCTCATGTTTAATGTCATAGGAAAAGTAAAGAAGATCGTGATCCCACTAAATCCAACCGAGATTTGGTTATGAAATACAATTTTATCCGTATTAGAAATAATACAGTCCAATAATGAACTAGAGTGTGACGTGAAAAATGTTGGCTCGGTGTTCACGAGAGTGAGAGAGTATTCAGTTAGTAACCTTTTAAATTTTTTCGTTGTCGATTTAGTTGCTTTAAGGTCACAATTGAAATCACCGCACAGTATACAACATCATTATAGTTAACACTATAATTTTGCAAGAAGGTCCCAAAATCTTCAAGGAAACGTTTATTCGGCGGTCTATATGCAACAACCAACAACACCTTAGTTGCTCCGAGTAATAGTTCTATGAGAATTAACTCCTGCACAATGACCATGTACCAGTTTATATCGAATGCCTGATTTCAGGAAAACGCAGATTCCACCTCCCTTTTTTATTGAATCCAAATTTCGGTCCAATCGCAACATATTATATCCAGAAAGACAAATTGAAGCATCCGGAATGCGATCATGGAGCCATGTCTCACCAAAGCAGAGAATATCAAGTTTTACACCGCACACTAACTCCCTAATTTCATCAATCTTGTGAAGAATACTACGAGTGTTTAGAAAAGAAAAATTCAGACCTGTGTACCTGTTAATTGAAGATTTGAGAACCACATTGTTTACTATTGAGGAGGAAGCATGTGAATTAACACGTAGATGATTCATGTAACATCCCAGTATGTTTCGGAAAAAATGAGATATATAAGAAACATATAAATCAAAATGAAATTAATATCAAAATTAATGAATAGCCTGTCGCTGCACACACCATAGGTAACTCTAACACTAGGAACTAACTTACTAAAACTATAAATAATCATTAAATTTGCAAAAATTATTATTCTGGTCTCATAAAACAAATGTAAGAGAAAGTTGTAATTAATTCAAATAAACGCAATTAAATTAAATTAAATTAAAACGTTGTACAAAATACATGATTAATAATTCATGCGCCAATTCCCGCCACCAAAACAACATTTAAACCAGTAAGCTACTATAATATGAATATCAATTGTTAAATAACCGTACTGAGAATAAGAATGAGAATAAAAATAAAAAAATTAAATAGAAAATAAAAAGAGATCGACGTCACAATTTATTGAATGAAAATATGTATTGAAAAATAAAAAGAGGTTGACGTCACGGGACATTCATTCACGATTAATGCATTATTACAATAACACTTCACTCCACAGTAGAAGGAACTTCCATAAATAATGTTCCGACGTTGTTACGTAGAGGTAGTAGATGATGTTTTCGATCTGGTTGTGTAACCACTTTGGTTAGTATTTGTGATGACATCATCACTTTCAAGTAGCATAGCTGGAACAGGAATACTGGCCGAAGATAGATGAGTAGATGGGTGAGTGTAATATTCATTGTCAACCATAATTCTCAATTGTTGTATACTACTCACTGAAGTTGGCACTGACGTCTTAGTTTTTAGAATGTATACAACTCCCTATTTAATTAAATTTTTATAAATACCTCCAGATTTGTAGATTTTCTTGGCCTCGCCGAATATCAATTTAGTTTTAGTTGTTAAGCCTCTATTTATGTAAATTCGTGTCGATGAATTCATACCAATATCCTTTAATGATAATGATTGTTTAACCTTGTACTGGTTAAAAAATTCGATAGCCGATGCTTTCAGTGCAAATTTGATTATTATCGGAGGAGTACTACTGCTCGATGACGTTTTACCACTGCTCATCGAAGTTTTACTTTTAGTCCGGAATGCAGAAAAACTGTGGTCGTTACAGTTGAAATTGATCGAATTACTAATTTTAGCGACAACATCAGCAACAACTTCGTTAGTTAAAACAGGAACTTGCGTAATTACTATATCACAGGATCTTTGTTCGGTCTCTAGATAATCAATCCTTTCACTTAGACGTACAATTTCGTCACCCTGCTCATTGATTTTAGCGATAATAACTTCAATTTGATTCTTGAAATCACTCAAATGTGAGTCAATACATTTAAGTAAGTCTTGCTTGACATTTCTGGCAAAACTATCAAATGCATCCGCGAAGCTAGGTATGTTTTTTGCGGAATTACTATTAAGTGGCATGGTTTAAACAGATGAGTTTTGATATACGCCACACACCAAGTCAGGTGAAACGAAAAACTGTTTGATTATAAAATTAACTGTAGGTAATCTATCGATTGTACCGTAAAATGATGCAATTAACACACCACACTTTATGTTTTTATAATATATCGATTGTGTTTTAATAGGAAGCACAGGTCACATAAAATATACAATTATGATAGTTTTAATGTATTTGATGATTAGATTATGCCACAATAAACTTTAATTTCATAGTAATGATCACAAAAAGCAAAAAAAATAAAGTACTGTAAAATGCAAATAGAAATGGCACTAAGCACATTTAAGTAAACAAAATATCATCAGAACAGTATTATTAGAACAGCATATCCACTAATTTATAAAGGGTGTTTTTTTAAGAGGTTGCCGATTTTTTTTTTTGAATAAAACACATATAAAATTATGAAATGACCAAAATTTTTTTTTATTTGGTAGATAATTTTTTGGCATTTAACATTTAAACACAATTTCTGGCATATGGCTACCACGACTATTTTTCACAAATGTCATTCTGGAGGTCCAATTTTCCAGCACTTTTTCAAGCATTTGAGGGCGTATGTCAGCAATGACACGTTGAATATTGGTTTCCAAAGCGTCAATCGATTGAGGTTTATCCACATAAACCAATGACTTCACGTATCCCCACAAAAAGTAATCGAGTGGCGTCAAATCGCACGAACGCGGAGGCCAATTCACCGGACCATTTCTCGAAATAATGTTGTCGTTGAAAGTTTCTTTCAATAAGTCGATTGTTTCACGTGCTGTATGGCAAGTGGCACCATCTTGTTGAAACCACATTTCATCCATATCCATATCTTCAAGATTTGACAACAAAAACTCATTTAACATGGTTCTGTATCGATTTCCATTCACGGTAACGCGTCGTCCTTCCTCATTTTTAAAGAAATATGGACCGATGATCCCACCAGCCCATAGACCGCACCAAACAGTACATTTATCAGGATGCATTGGTAATTCTTGAACGGCGTGTGGATTATCTTTGCTCCAAATGCGACAATTTTGTTTGTTGACGTATCCATTTAACCAAAAATGCGCCTCACCACTGAAGAGAATTTTACGGTAAAAAAATGGATCTTCGTTCAATTGATTTAACGACCAATCACTGAATTCACGGCGCAAACGATGGTCGTGTGGCTTTAATTCTTGCACCAATTGAATTTTGTATGGCACCAAACCCAAATCTTTACGTAAAATTTTCCATAAAGTTAGTTCTGTACTGGTTAGGTCTAACTTCACATGCATATTAAATAAGGCAGAACGAAACTATTTGATTTCGAAATTTGAGTGCCTCACTGTTGTAAAATCCATAAATAAATTAAATATTATTAATAAAAACAGAGGCAAACCCATACGGCTTTTAAATGGCTAATGAGTCAGAAAGACTTAACAGACAGACTTGCACGTTGGAGCTTAAAGCTGCAGGGATTTCAAATTTGTATAGAACATAAGCGGGGTCGCTAGAATGTTTTGCCGAATACGTTATCGCGAGTACACTGTGATACCGCAGAAGAGATTACTGAACAGATAAGTTTATCAGGTAAATCTATCGATATAAATTCTCCAAATTTTAATGACAGACCATGCAATAATGAGGAAATAATTTGTTCACCTAAAAACTACCGAGAACCGTATATATGTATGAACTGAACCAAAATCTGACCAATGTTCCCATGAAATTCCGGTAAGGAAGCTGTACGTACCTTGCAGCATATGGTGGAATGCAGAAGACTTTGAAAAGGATCGACGTTTTTATTATTGGCCTAGAATGGCGAAACAAACTTTCGAATATATGTCCCAATCTGAAACTTGCAAGATCACCAATGCCACCAATAAAATATTACGACCTCCTCTGAAGGAGACAGCATTTGCAGAACGACCATGGTAAACCATTTATATAGATCTACTAGGAAGGTACTCGCTCGTTCAGCGAAAGGTAAAACAATAATATTAATTATTTAGGATCAGCTATCGAAATTTGTGTTGTTAAAGACTTTAGCCAAAGGTATACGGCAGAATCTGTCGCCAACCGGAAACTATATGTTCGGATAACGAAGTGCAATTCAGAAGTAAGGAATATGTTTCATTTCTGTTGCTATTTGTACAAGATACACCGCTCTTTATTTGCCTCAGAATAATGCTTCAGAACGAGTTAACTGGTCAATTGTAGCAGCTATTCGTGCTTTCCTAAAGTTAAATCATAGAAAATCGGATGAACAGAAATCTGAAATTGCTGCCGCATTGAGAATCTCCATTCATCAATCGACGAGACATTCGCCACATTACCTGATGTTTAATAATTATCAACGTATAATAGGCGTATAATAAGTATGCGCAGGCTTATAAGTTACGCATCCGTGTCGTAGAGTTCACCCCTGGCCACTAAACATTTTTCACCAATAATAGCCCCATCTCTCGTCCCCTTAAGGCTAAGGTTGTGAAGAGAATAGACAACGTAAACTACTTGTTGTCTGACGACACTGGAAAAGTTATTTGTATCATGCCAAGGGTATTTGTAGTTAGCGAAGGGAAAGAAAATAGCCTCCTTCTCAAAGTGGGGTATATGATCTTTAGCTTCGATTACTAATTATCTATTGTAAATCGAGGGTTAAGGCACCAGTTACATGACGTGACGTATAATAAACTATACGTTTATTATAAACGTGCATTGTAATCTATTAAATGTTATAAATTTTATAAAAGGAGCTTTCTGTGTTAATTATTCAAGGTGTTAGACATCGTGTGAGATAAAAACAAAAGTGAAAACATAAAGGAAATAATATGCATTCTTTATCACATTGTTTTATGACAAAGGTGAAGTATCACACAAACAACAAGAGGAAAAAATTCAGACACAAAAAATAAAATAATAAATAAGTAAGCACACAAAAGTATTTTTGTACGTTTTAAGAGATTCGAACCGGGGGTGAACCGAAATTGAACCGTATCGAATTTGGTTACCGCCAAGTTTGCTTCTCTTACTTTACGAGTGTATTGTTTCACGGTAACTTATGCACTTAAGGCTGTTGAGCATTGTACAAAATGAAGTTTGGGCCGTGTTCAGCACTAATTTTTTAATAAATTAATTTTGATCGACGTTTCATAGAAACTTGGATTCTACCAATTTTAAATAGATGTTGTTGGCTCCTAATTTAATACAGTTCGTCTTTCTGATTTTACATTATATTCATATTAAGGTGTTGAAAGATAGTGTGCCGTACTCTGTACACAATAAAAGAATAAAACTTAAATATTTTTAATAAATAAGCAAAAAAAAAAAAAAAAGTTTATAAGAAAGCTTTTCCTTTTACTTTATTTTTGTAAAAGATTAAATTTCAATATTTTTTTCTAAAGGTATTGAACTTTTACATTTTGTGAATTGTTTTGTGTTGTGGAAAATAAAAGAAGATTGTGTTTTCTTATATTTTAAGCTGAATAAAGCGGTATCAGACAATGACATTGAGAGATAATAGTACTGAAATATATTTACCACAAAATGCATCAGAACAATAATAGTTTTTCAGTTTTAGACCAACTTAAGAATATCAGTAATACTAAATTATGAAAGCACCAGCAGTTTTACTTTTATTTTATTCCTTTAAATTTTAATGCTGCAGATCTCAGCACAAATATAGCAAATACCGGGCTTAGAGTTTATATGTTTTAAACGGAATATGAGTGTTGCTATTTTTACTGTACAGTGAATACAATAAATTTTGTTTTGTTGCTGCAATAAGACAAATTATTTTAAAACTTATCCTTCGGGGTATTATATCCATTTTGCAAGAGGTTTTAAAATAAACGAATAATTTGGTTTGCCTTTGTTTTCGAGTAATCTTCCACAATAATAAGCACAATCAGTTGTATATGTGCCGTACCATCTTTTGTCATTTTCATTGTTAGATTGTCACTTTTATTGAAAACAAATCTTGTCGCAATTTTCCAGCACAAAAAGTTCACTCAACGCTGGCTTATTTATTACATTAAAATGTTTTTAACAATTACAACAACGGAATTGTATAGCTTGTGCACAAATGGTAAAAAAGTAGTTTATGATTAACGAGATATTTTTTGTGTAACAAACGAGCTTCACATCTCTATACTCGTGCACAAACATACATCTACGTGGTACAAAAAAGTATTACACAAGCTTCCAACAACATCATTAATGACACTATAAAAAATGTATGTTGTACAATAAACTACTGTACAATATATGTAGCTACTACTGTCGGTGTGGTATTGTTATTTTATTATAAATAAGGACAATTTGTTGTTAACAACTGAGAAAAATTGAATTATTTGTGTACAAGAAATTGTAATATTACGTGAAATGCTTCGCTGGTGCATAGGTCGTGATATTATAACAATAAAATTTTGTGTTAATTTCATAGCAGCAAGACACTGAGGAATATCACGATTTGACATTGAAAAACACTAGAGTGAAATCTTAATGATATCTTCGCCGATTTTAGTTGATTGTGCAAACATTTTTAGAAACTAGTAAATCTATCGCGGTCTTATCTAAAAGTACGCCCAAATAGTCGACTTTTTGTTAGCAAAGTAAAATGACCAAATAATATTGTTACGTATTTGGACGTCCCAAAAGAACCTATGCTCTAGAACAGTACAAGAACATATGGCTAATTAAAGGCTGATAATAAGCTACGGAAATTCTCTACTAAAAAATGTTGAGCTCTACCCCTGTCAACTAAAGCAATCGGTTATGCTAGCTTTAAAAAAATTAGCAGAATTAGCTGCTCGTTCTAGAAAAAGCATGAGGCTTTATCACTTCAAAGCTATCAGGGCCCAAAACAAAAATAGGACCAAAAATAAAATAATAACGCAATTATGGCTTATTTAAATTCCCCAGTAAAAATATTGCGCCCCACTTCTTCGTAACTAAGGTTATAGTTCTTTAATTTAAAGCTGGCAGAACCCAAATTGCAAATCAAATTAAAACTGAAGTTAATTCTAGTTTTACATACAAATATTGATGTATAAGAAGTTGGCCTGAAATGTACATGCCCGAAAAGGTTTTTTTCATAAAGTGTGTGCCTTAGCTAAATCACATAAAAATAATTCCATTCCGAAAATTTTATTGTTAAATTAAAGAAAAAAATCAGCCCGAGGAAATTATAAAATTATACAACAGTTTGCAGTAAAAAGATTCACTTTAATATATTAATAAATTTAATCTATATGAAATATCAATGAAAAAATTAAAGAGATACTTAATCAAGTTAGTTGTGCCAATCTGCATAGTACATATATTCAGACGCCCGTTCGAAAATCACGAGGATTAATGGTGAGTATCGATCAATCCCGACAACAATTTTCTATACATTCTTCCGTTGAAAATATGTTCATGTTGATGAGTTTTCAAAATAATGGAATTTTTGGTGGCTGTTGGGATGTTTGCGTTTTGCAGTCCCTAGAAATGGATTCAAAGATAAAAGCTTGCTATTGTTCGTCAATTATTGTGTGTTTCCGAGATATCTGAGTTCCTGGTAGAAGTCTTCTTCTTGACTCCACTTAATTGCATTGTTAGTTGGACCTGCCTTTATAGTTTAGCTAATAGACTAGCTGCGATTAACGCCAATCGCGGAACGGACAGCTTTGGTTTGAAGGGAGCCACCCGCCTTTTGCCATTACAAGATTAGTGGTTATTTGTCCTAAGTCGTTGTAGTTACTTTGTGGTGCTACTTGTTGTGTTGACCAAACTAGATATTTGTGGTTCTTTACAGTAGGCATTTTATTCTTGTAGATGAGCCATTTTTTACCTATTTCTTTTGTTGGTGGTTCATCCCAATCGATCCCATGGAGATCCACGTGTCCTGTATCAGAATCTTGGCAGCAATGGTGACGGGTGCTAACCAACCGACCGGTTTAAACAATTTTTATGAGTTGACCAAGAGCGAACGTTTAGTGACCGTGCCCTCAGACATTTCCAAATTGTGTAATTCAAAGGTGTCTTTCTTAGGATTATAATGAATCCCAAGGTTTTGATGCAACTGCTTAGCTTTAACAGCATGATATTTGCGTTATAACTCCTTACTATTGGAAGACCACTTCCTTATGATTTCGTAGGCGGTAGTAGACGATCGCCGTTCGTCTTCAGCTAATTGTTTTAAGGCGCGCACGGCCAGAAGCAGGCGGCTGTTGTGCCATATGTGACAGTTTTTAACCTATGAGTGAATAGAATCCATAGAATGGATTGATAATTCTATCTTGCTCGTAAACCCACACCTGCCGACCCATTTGTTTCTATATCGGCCGTCAGTACATACTAAACTCTTACTGTAGCTTTGAGCCGATCATCATTTTCTAATCAAGGGATGATCCATTTGTTGTTTTGGATGATTCATCGAACTCTACACGCACTTTGGCCGTAGTGCTATGGGAAGCAACGCCATATAACCTAAGTCTAGATATTCTTACATAAAGTTTTGGTATAGTTGTTTAAACGGGGCGTCTTTTTAAAACCTTCTCTCTAGTTGTAGTAAACGAGCGGTAGCCGTTTTCTTGGTTTCGTTGCACTGTTGACGAAAAGTATTCCTCCGCTCTCTGCTCGTCTTCGGTACGGACACTTTCGTCTGGAATATTGTTGTTTTCCTCTAAGAGTTTTAGTTGGTGTCGATGGCTAAAAGTCGGCATTAATTATTAGGTCGATAGATTGTGGATGATTGAAACGCGGAATAGCCAATTTTAGTCTATTAAGGTGAGTCCCTTTACTATCCAGATTATCGAACACTAGTGTCTCGATGGCTATGGAGCACCTCTTCGGGAAGTTTGGTGATAGCGTGGAGTTAACGGCATGTCTGCATACTCCGCCCGCTCGATCCCCAATGCCGAAAATGTTTATATTAATTTTCTTCTTTTGAAATTGAAACGGTTTACTGCGCTGGATGATATTAGTCTGGGATTCAGAATCTCGCAGTGTTATGAGCTGCCGATGTCTGCTGCACCACGAATGTTTTCGAAACCTAGTCGGTTTTCGATTCAGGGTTATTGTAATGCAAGAAGGTATTGTGTTTACCGTTGCAGAATACACAGAATTATTGATGCGTGGGCAGATCTCTAATTTGTGGTTTCCATTACGATTGGGTGCCACGGAGCTACATAAGCTGTTGCGACATTTACAAGTTTGAGTGGGTGTGTCAGGCTTTTTTTTACCCATAGCTAAGGCTGGAATCGCCGTACTAAAAAAATAAAACAACACGTTCAACTTTGGGGTTTCCTTGGGTTGTTGCAGATTTGTCTCAAACAGCCTTATTAACTATGAATCGAGCCGTTTAGTGACTAAAAATACCACAAATGCTTCGAATGAGGACTCCAGTTCGAGTTGCTCAATGTTATGGAACACAGCGTGGACTTCGACGTAATAAATTGAAATAATTGCTGAACAGCAACCTCCTGTTGTCATATCTAGCTTTGATTGCTTTTCATGCCATATCATTCTCATCATATCACTTTCACCTGTTGCGGCTATATGAGCGATGAGGTGAGCCGCTCCATTTTGCAGCTTAGGCCATTTCCATTGTGTTGAGAACAGATCTTTGAACGCGGTCCATTTTTCATAATCGCCATAGAAGGATGGTTTGTCTACTTTGTGGCAACTTGACCATTTGCTTTACGTGTGATTTATTCGTAATACGTTCTACTAGCTCCCGGCATTATGGTAGTCGTATTATGATATTTATTATAGTAATCTTGGACGAAATAATTTGTTGTCTTGTCCTTCTCATCCATTTCTAGCATGTTTGTTGCGTGCAGTTGGTAGATATCATTAATTTGCCCTTGCAGTTGATTCACTTCAGCTGAAGGTATTCGTTCGTACAATTTCCTTTACCCAATCTGACTTCGATTGTAAATATTTCTTGATGTAGTTGACGCATGTAGAAATCTGGTCGCTTGAAGATTAAGGGGTTCAGTTGTGGTCTCATGATGCTCATGCTAACAGAGTGTGATGAAAATTCTAGTTTCTTAATAGGCGGAGGCTTGTCGGAGTGTTGATTACCCATGTTTAAGTTTGGCTCCCGATTTTCTTAATGGCTCTCCGATTGAAAGTCGTTATCGTTGGGATCAGGCTAAGAATCTGCTGCCCAGACTAAGTTGTCAACCGACGTATCCGTTGGAGTCTGCTAGCCTGCATTCATCCTGTGTAGTTTTCCTAGTAGAACGATATGAGTGCGAGTTCGGTATTGGAGATTATATCGCTAGAATCTTCTCGTCGTTTGTAATGAACTCCTGATGTGGTGCCTTCCCATATTCTACTTTCTATTCCAAATAGCTTTTTGTTTTCCGGGAATTGCCGTCATTTTTGTAATTGGAAAGCAACTGGCTTATGTTGGTAGTAATTTCATGTTGTGCGAGCAATATTTTTTCCATGTTTTCACGTAAATCGTGAATGGCCGGTTGTTGATTGGTTGAATATGTTACGAGTTACTGCCGTTCGTTTGTGGTTGGTGCAAAAACCACACGTCGATGATTTACTGTGACGTGAGTTAAGATTGATAGCGTGGTATTTCTGGAGTATTGTTGTTGTATGCTGTGCGCACCCGTTCAATGTTGTAAGTCAACATCTCTACTCGAAACACCAAACCTGTGATTTGGTTATTATAGACTGTTTGATACGGCGGTTGTCGTATATCGTTGTTGTTGAACCGGCTTATGTGGATTATAGTTGAATTCGAATCTCGTTGTACCGACTGTCTAGAATTATTTTTTGAATTAAAACTGAACTACTCTTAATTCTTTGATGTTGGTTCATGGACTACCACTACTTTATTCGAGACGAGCTTTTTGTATAATGTTGGAACATAAGAAAAACAAACGAGAAATAAAATACGTTTTCCACCAAAACAAGAAAATATAAAGAATGAAAGCGGATGTATCATTTTCACATAGACGGTTTGCATATCAAATGATCATCCGCTCACAAGCTGTACAATTGTCTGCCTTGGTGGGAGATATCCTGTTCATGATTGAACAGTATTTATGTATCAATATAAAAACTTACGACCAATATTTTCAAATGTGTTGGAAAGTTTTGCTGATTGCTATAAAATTTTCGACATTTTCTTTATATTGTCGACTCTATTTTTTATTATCTACAAACATTTTCTACACGTGTAGAATATTAATTACCTACGCGGTTTATAAAATGTAGCACACACTGCAGAGAGAGAAGTTTGTCTCACTGTCTAATCTAACAACATCTGGCTCAATGTGTAGAATCGTAGTGCGACATCTGGTTTGCGACAGGGATATAGGGTCGCGCCTGTGCTGTTTAATCTGGCGCTTGAAACTTCGCGTTTCATTATTCTTGGCCGGAGACCAAATGATATCAAAGATAGTTTTCTACTGCTTGACCGTAACGCGAAACGACTTGGTTTGAAAATCAACAACAGTAAATCAAAATTGTTATCAACACTAAGGCGCATCCCTGCGGCTCGGAACATACGACCACAACTTTAATAACGTGTAAGATTTTAAATACTCCGTGTCAATTTTAACGCCAACGAACGATATCCAGGCATATAGAAAAGCCTGCAGTGCAGCAAAGCATCGAGTGCTTTATGCAAAATCAAATTTGTTCGCACTTTACAATGTACTTGTAAGACCAGGAGCGGGATAATGAAATCCGTACGGAAAAATCAATTGTTCCAAACCATTTCAACGGACAACCACAAAAAAGTTAGAAAAATGATTAAAGTTTGGCCTCAATATTTTGTTTAAATACACAAATAAACCAAAGTTTAGCGGCGGCAACATTGTATTCGACAACAATATCATTAGTCGATTAGTCATTATTCATCTCACATCCATTATTTTTGAAAATAATTTTCAATCCGTTTAAATTTTTCCGGCCGTATTTTATGAGTCCACCCCTGCGATAACTTTCGAATGTGAGAGTTGGAACTTGACCACCAATGTTTGTAAATTACCATCTACTTTCGAAAGAAAGGTTATCCAATCTATTTATGAAGAATGAACGAAATGGATAGCTGGGTCACAATTAAAGATCCTCGTCAGGCATAATGATTGGATAAACGTTCCATCAACTAAAAGACGACATCGAACAAGATCTTCGTAAACTCGTATTAGAATATCGGAGTAGTTGGTGGATGACCATGCAGATGGATTTTGCCTTCATGGGATATAAAAGTAATAGAGAAAGATAGAGACAGAGGCCATTAATTCGCAATTCCCTATTCCCAGGAGAAACCAGAATTGTGCCATAGGTATCGGACACGCAGTTTTAATAATCTATATATATATATATATATATATATTATAAACATCTATGTCATCCACTCGAGAACGCACAGGGTGACCAAAAAAAATTTGTATTTGCGATTTTTTTTCAAAATTTCATCAACGAAATACACAAAATGCAACAACAATTCAATCGTAAAATAGAATGAGCGCGCACACACACACAAAATTATTATTGTTTAAACAAAAATTTCATAGACGCTATCAGTCGTTCAAAGAGGCATCGAAAGCTGCATTAAATCAAACCCTCTATGGAACCAGTTTGAACAACTTTCTTTGACCACCAACATGCGCAACGAACGTCAACACGAGCACAATAAATGGCTTCTTCAAGTTGGATCAGGAACTTTTCCTGTAACACCTGGCATTTATGAGAAGGACACAATTCAAGTTCCGACCGAAATGATCACAAATCAAGATCTAGTCAGTATCATTTTTAATAATATTTAGCAAATGTCAATAGATGAGCTCTCAAAAAGAGTTATCGACTCGACGAAGAATAATCGACTTGATTCATGGTAATGCAGAAATTTACTACAGCACAGATTCGTTAGTGAGCGAGGATCCTATAACGATGAATTCAACTTTCCCGTTGAATTCCTCAATGAACAGAACCCATCCGACATGCCCGGTGTTATCATAATGCTTTTACAAAATATAAATCCTAAGAAAGGTATGTGCAATGGAACGCGTTCAATTGTTGAAGAGCTATCGCGAAACGTTATTAAGGTCAAAATCTTTTCTGAGTGCAACAAAGACAGCACGGTTCTAATCCCTTGAATTTATTTGGCAAATTCTGAGACCAATTTACCATTTGTTTTGCGATGACGACAGTTCCCAATTATTCCGGCATACGCAATGATAAACAAGGCGCAAGGCCAGACTTTTAATAACTTGGGAATGTTACGGCTGCATTTATCTTCATGAAATTGTTTGCATTGATATCAGCTGCTTTTGATTTTTTTTTAATGTTGTTGTTGCTTTTAAAGAAATATAACATAAAAGGAATTCCCTATTACGTCATTTGTTGTCGATGATGTTATATAAAATTGGTTTAGGTCAACGAACTTGTAACCTGTATCTATCAGGTAAGTTCGAAGTGTGGAGGCGTTACTAACCTAATAAATAACGATAGTGGGTTGACGTCGGCTGCCGGCGGAAAGAAAATTGTTGACGCTAAGCGGCTCTTTTTCTTTCTGCTGCCATCGATAGCATACCACTATCAACCCCTCCCCTTACTAACACCACCTTTTAGGGCCCATGGGCCAAATTGTTTTGATTAGGCTAGTTAGGTTAGGATAAAATGCTATTCTAAACATTTTACCAATACAACCACGCGTTGATGCTGCCCGCGTAATGGACAGGTCATGTTAACCACTACTTCGGGGTCCGATACCCCATTTTTTTCTTTTTTTTGTATGTTTGTTTTTTTGATGCGGTTATCTAGGCCGTTACCGGTGCATCCCCATCCCCACGACCGATTAACCTCTCCCGACTGAGCTACGGGTTAATGCCGCTCTGGATGAATACAGGTAGCGGCAAATTTCTGTGAAACCGGGTTGACTTTAGCAGTAGCTAAAGTTTAACCCGTTTCAAGTGGCGCCCAAGCAAGGGCCTAATAACATCAGGTCCATTTTATTTATATGTAGGCACCACTTTTTCAAGTGGCGCCCAACCATCGGGCCGGAAATTCGGCCAAATTAAATTTTTTTTTTAAGTGAAAAAAATGATTTAAGTGTTAGACAGTGTAATGAATGCCTAGTGAAAAGAATAAGAAATTTGTTTGTGTGAGTATGGCTGCGGTCATGCCTTTTCGGTGTGCCTGACCTAATTCTGGGTGGGTCGTACACACACAAATGAGTTTCTTAAATTGTCGTTTTCCTGCACCGGATCTCCGAATATTCAGTTCGCCTGTGGCAAGTCCAACCCCCACTCCGGGGGGTGACCTGGTATTTGTGGTGGTACATGGAACTCGGCGATTCATTCTTTTTACAACAGTTCATATGCACCAACAAAATGTTGTGCGGTTTTCGTGTACCTTGTACAACGTACAATTTTGCACTTCTACACTGGCAAGGGTGAGTGATGCGATCCCTGAAGTAATGGGCATATCTCTTTCCTGCCAAGCGACGATCTTGGGTGGTATAAAGGGCTGCTCATTCTCAGGTAAATTGACACATCATTCCGCATCCCAGCTGGAATTGTAAAATTGAAACCCTAACCATCCCCCGTTTAGTGGCAACAATTTGGCTTGTGGCTAGAATTTACCACAGGTTAAGTTTTGTCATATTTTAAATTAGATAAAAATGGAATTTCCAATCTATAACTTTATATTTAAGAGTCGAGTGTTCTTCACTTCTGTTGTTAAAATTTTAAATATCATCCCTCGGGATGGAGTCGCCAGTCCTCTCATTGTTAGGTTAGGTACATCCAGGATACAATTCAGCTGATTGGTCACACTTAGGTGTCTGCAAGTGGATGTGCATGAATACAAGTTGGCCATAAATCAGCTAAGTTGATATCGCAAAGTTATGGAAATTCACAACAGCAACCGGCGTGTTGTTGTTCCTATTTGAGTGAACGATTCGGCCTGCCACTCACACAGTCATACTCATCCAAGGGGATTTAGAATGATGACTGTGAGATAAGAGGGCAAGAGGACTGTTTCAGTCAATTAGGTAAATTAATGAAATACCAAATGGCTTCACCAAGGCAATGTGTCTCACTTGCGATAAAATCGAAGTTATGAATGCCATTGCAGGTTGGGTTGCCATTTTGTATTTCATTTGTTTCATTTCCCTTTTTCCTATCCTTGTTTGACCCAAGTAGTGGATATTTGGACCGTCACCTCGTAGCGAGGGTGGAATTGACTGTGGTTGTATATATTTAGAATTAATTTTTTTGTTGTAATAAGATGTTAGGTTTATAATAATCACAATTTTTTTTATAAATAAGTTATAGTTAGGAACTCTGTCTAAGGATCGAGTTCAACATAGAAAAATTGAGCGAGGAGGAGTTGCGTATAGAGTTTGAGGTGCGCAACCTGGTAGTTAAGGCTAACCAGGAAGTATATCAAATCTTAAAGCAAGTGTTAACTCGCAGATTAGAAGTAGAGCGTGAAGATTCATTTCTAGCGCCATTTAAGGCACATGTCGCCGCGCAAAAACAACCGCAGCGTAAGATAGAGGCATGTACCAAGAAACTTCTACAGCTGTGTCAGGGTATGGTCGAGAATTTAAGGAACAATACCGCTGTGGCCGCTTGGTTGCCCGAGGCGATGGCAAAACTGGTGCATATCCAGGGTAGAACCAATCGGGTAACTAAACCCCTTGAGTCCTTTAAGATGTTCGAGAGCTTAGATAAAGCTGTAACCGAAAGTGGAAGGATAATATCCCGGATCAAACAGGGTAGAGAGACATTCAAGCAAGCTCAAGAAGAATTGGAGGGTTTGGTCATCAAAATACCTGAACAAGAGGCCATAGCGTATTTTAGGGAATCAGAGGAGGTTCAAAAATTGCCAAGTGCGTACTATAAAAATGAGCACGCGCAACAACAACATCTCAGGCTATTGCAAAAAATTGCTAATGAAACAAAATTAGATCATAGTGATACACTGCCAGAGATGATTACGAACAGTAAGGAAAGGCGTGTAAATAATCGTTGGGTTTTGGTTAATACGGTACCTCCAAAAGATGAATTATCAATTCTGGCACCTTTACCAAACAATAAGACTTCGGAATCTAACTTTCGGAAGTTATCTATCATATTAGGTGATAAAAACAGAATGAGAGTCTCAAGAAACAAAAAAAGCTCACCTCGCAGAAAGAAAATGAGGTGTTAAACTCACAAACGATTGCCATATAGAGACCGCAAGAGGCAATTTAGAATCGTACAGACATCGAGGCGATTCATAATCCAATATTTTGACACCAACAAAATATTTTGCAAGGCAGAGTTTGGCCATAGGGAGTTCGTAAGGTATTTAACTCTTACACACGTGTACAAACTATGTTTTAACCGGAAGTTTCTAGCGATGACTCTGCATCGAAATTGGAAGTGCCGCCGTAGAAAACACAAATGCGTACCTCATCCACTTTCCCATTAGATCATCTATGTATAGTCGGGCATTTACATAGATAATGTAATGGTAAAGTGAAGGCTGGTATATCACGCGCGACATTATGAATATACCAGCGTCGTTAGTTAAGTCAATAGCAATTAGGAAAGTATAATATTAAGTTCAGTTTAAAGAAAGGAGGAGGTTAGCTCAACCCCATTCAGATTAGTTAGCAAAGTGGGATTGAGGTAGCGCCATCTACTATAATATATAGTTGGTAAGTTAAGTATAAAATTTATAAAATGTCATTGAAATTGTAGAGTTATTCATATCAATTTTTAAGAATAGCAGGAACCAGCACAGCAGACCAGGAGAAAGTGTACATCAAAACCGCCAACAGCAAAACCATCAAAACGCACTAATGTCACACTGCTCAAAAACATCACGAATGTATCACAGCAACAAAATCAACCAAACCGTTAAAACTAAACTTTCGTTGACACTACCATAAACATAAGAGTGTTTTCTTTGTTTTATTATATTTGCTGCTGTACAGACATAAAATCATCCTGCGCGGATGACGATTTCAAAATCACGTGTAACTAGGCATATCTGCCTGAGGAATTTCTTCGGCAAGTGAAATAACGATGACAAGTCAACACTTCATTATAAGTTGAATCTAAATATCCAGACTCCATGACCACCGATGATCACAATCATAAATCACCTTTGTGCAGCTGTACATGGAGATGCAATATACACTGACGGATGTCGAGCAAAACACATGTAAGCCTTTTTGCCGTGGGAACCGTCGTTAATGCAAACACTCCTGTAACTCCCAAAATAATTAGGATGTAGACCAAATAAGATTGTCGAAAGCACTAGAGGATGAGAGCTGTAAAAATATCACAAAATCAGTTCCAGTGAAAAAGGAACAAGTCATATTTGTTGTTCGACAAGACATCAATTTTATACCAAAATACGATGAAGCCTAATTCTTAGATTTAGAAAAACCGCATAAATGAAGCTGATTATGCGATGTAAACGGATAAGCTTATCGAAAAGTCGCCATATGTCGAGCACAACAAAAATCATTTGCAGTATTTGCCAAGTCTCTAGTCCACGAGCGATGCATGCAACCGGTGTTATCAAATGCGGGTTATCTAGACCTGATGTCCCAGGAGATTACCAGATCAGCATCTGTAAAGTCACGAGAGCCCAGGTAGTTAAGCATCGCAAAAGCAACAGAACCCTCAACATCTCTGTTATTACGCTTAAAATCATACAACTGCGCTAACGCCACAGCGCTGCGCCAATTAAGAATTGGTCCAAGATAAACGTTAAAAAGTCGGATGTCAAGAGTATGTGTGATATTTCGTGCGTATTTAACAAAGGGTAACCATCAAGAGATCCTCACTGGTAATGACATTAACGGCTGCTGCTTAGTGAACTACGTTTACAATAACTGCTATTCTTTAGAAGTTTTTGTTTCAATTACATTCAAATCGTAAATAGAAACAAAAATGTTTTGTTGATTGAATCTAAAATTGAACAGTTAAAATATGTAAATTAGTTACAATAATTAGCATTTTCTTTAAAACAAAAATTTTTACAATTTTGAAAATTAAATAATTAGGAAATATATGTATACGAATATATATAATAATAGCCCATAGTATTTAGTCTTAGTAATTAAGTATTTTAAGTTAAGTGCCCGGCTTTGAGACTATCTCAGGGTGTAGGGCGTCCGCCACGTTGGGCTGTTCAAAGACTGAAACTCCCCACCATGTCCGTTCCTAATAGAGCATGAGATCTCTTGTCATCTCAGGGTATGGGTTTTCCCCACGCTGTAACGGAATTAAACCTAATTCCGCTATCAACCCATCCCAACAAAATCTATTTTCTCATCGGCATGACCTCGAAGATAATATCTTCAACTACATTCCATTCAAGCAAACGTCATGCCAGCCGTCTACATTTCTTCTTTGCCTTTATTTATAGTGGTTAGTATTCATTCACTTTAGAATTTTTTTTTTCGTATGTGCCACAGTTAAGTAAACACAGATATGTACATCAACGTAATTTGATTACGTTGCCTATGTACATAATAAATGTACTTGATCTATTTATTAGGTGAATGACAATGACCGATGCAAATATTGAAAAGCATTGTGGTTGTTGTTGTTCGAACTTCCTCAACGGATGAATTGAAGAAAAAAATATTTGCGCGTGGTTCGAGTCGGCAAAATCGATGTCACGTTGCTGTACAATTTTCATAGGAATTTTTGTGATGAGATCGCATAAAATTTCCTATGAAACTCAAAATAGGTACAATATTTTTCTTGCTTTTTGGGGACAGTCAGTTTTTAGACAGACCAACCGGTGGTTGCTTAGTTTTTAGTTTTTCTAGACGGTCAGTTTTTGATATAGACCAACGCTAGGTCGGCTTTTGGAGTGCGCGAATAGGTGTATAGGAATAATAAATTCAATAATAATAATTTTGGTGTTTGTTAATAAGTTTTTGATTTAATAAGTTTGTTAATAAGTGTGCATAATTGTTTAGTTGCTGTTTGGTGTAAGGAAATAAACTTAATTATTTATAAAGAACTTTTTTCGTGTTTAGTTATTTTGGTGCTCAATTTGAGTTTTTTTGGTGTGGTGCAGGAACATCTATCAGGTAAGTTCGAAGTGTGGAGGCGTTACTAACCTAATAAATAACGATAGTGGGTTGACGTCGGCTGCCGGCGGAAAGAAAATTGTTGACGCTAAGCGGCTCTTTTTCTTTCTGCTGCCATCGATAGCATACCACTATCAACCCCTCCCCTTACTAACACCACCTTTTAGGGTCCATGGGCCAAATAGTTTTAATTAGGCTAGTTAGGTTAGGGTAAAATGTTATTCTAAACATTTTACCAATATAACCACGGTTGATGCTGCCCGCGTAATGGGCGGGTCATGTAAACCACTACTTCGGGGTCCGATACTCCACTTTTTCCTTTTTTTTGTATGTTTGTTTTTTTTTTGATGCGGTTATCTAGGCCGTTACCGGTGCATCCCCATCCCCACGACCGATTAACCTCTCCCGACTGAGCTACGGGTTAATGCCGCTGGGGATGAATACAGGTAGCGGCAAATTTCTGTGAAACCGGGTTGACTTTAGCAGTAGCTAAAGTTTAACCCGTTACAAACTCGAGAAAACTTGTTTTCCTTAATTATGTTCATTGCATCTGTATATACTGCACACCGAAATCAGTGTATTCAATTAATGTGCGTTTGTGTAAATAACCGTAAACGTAGAACGTACATAACATTTGTTTTTTGCTAAGTACATAAAGTATATAGCATTATAAGTCTACGAGTACATATCTATAATTTGGTACATGAGTTCGATGGTAGTTGATTGTGCGTTATGGTATTCTGTATATAGATGCGCATGCATTGTATAGGGTAAATAGATGCCGGTATATAATAGATATATAGGTATGGGTAACTTATTTTATAATTTGGCAAACCAAAAATTCAGATCGTTTAAATATAGAATCAGTTTTGTATTTAGTTTATGGTGGGATTTTCGCTAGTACTTACCTTTTATAAGAAGGTACTTTTTACGACTATAATTCACAAGTGCCGGTTCAAATAATTTAGTGAACAATTAAAGTAGTCATTAGTTGGTGTATAGTAATAAGTAAAACTATTCATGGTAAAGTGAAATTGATTTAGAATATTCCTTAAGGATCTTACCAAATTGTAAGTGCTAGAAAAAAATTAAAAAAAAATTTAGTAACTCGGTTTTTTATGTGTTAGGAAAATTAACAAAAAAATATAGCAGTAGAATGGTTGAATCTTATCATGATTAGTTGGAGGTCATATGGGAACGGGTAAGTGTCCTTTACTTTATCTTGTGTGATTTTTTTGGTTTTCTTATCTGTAACTGATGTGAAACCGTATTTGTTCTCGCTTTTTTAGAATACTGGTGTTTTCCAGACAATCTTTAAGAAACGCTAACGTCAGGTGGAACGGTATAGAGTTGCGTTATTTTTACGAGCGAGAAGCGGTTTATGTTCTAATTTACTAAACCACGCCACAGTTGTGAAAAAAATCATAAATAAGAAAATTTATAACTTATTGGTTATTTTAATAGTGCGGCACAAATAAAAAAATAATAAGGAATTTAAAAGTTAAAAAAGAAAAAATAAGGAAATTTATAAGAATATATTTAAGTGTTAAAAATTTATATTTATATTTATATAATAATTAATAGTGCTGTTATTTATATCGCTTAACGGTAGTTAGTTAATTGACTACAATTAGTGTTTACTATTATTAGTTATTTTCAAATCAGTGTACGATAAAACAAAATAAAAAGGCGTGGAACATTCGCAGTGCACTAATACATTATTTAGGCACTTCATCTGCTCCTCAGAGTACTCTCAGAGAATTTTGGATTGGTGAGTCATTTATTTAAACTATATTATTAAAAAATTTCAATATATATTTATGTATCTATACAAGTTAACTTTTTGTTATTATATTTATTTAAAAAAAAATCTATTTCTGATTTTTCTTTATTTTTTTTTATTTATTTATTTATTTATTTATTGATTTCACTATTACAATTTTTTAAACGGTAGTGAAATTTCTAACAAAAAATTAACAATTATACGTTTATGATTCCAATTGGATTATTCAACTTCTTTCGTGTATTAGTGGACCGATGTGAAGCTAGCACGAAAAGTTAGCACGAATTTTTAAAAAATGTACCTATGGTAATACTTTTATCAAATATCTAAACCAATTTGTTTTCTATTGAATAGTACTAAAAAATGTACCACACAAAATAAGCATTTATTCTAATAATAAATATAAAAACATGCACATCTTTAATTTTACTATAAAACTGAACGTTTTCAAACAAAACGTAGTTTCGTTAATTGATCTATAGTCCAATAACTAAATTTTTATTAACAATCAGCAGGCTCGATAATAAAATATTTTAAAAACATATAGCGGTTCGAGCATTAGCTATAGAGTTAGCACGAAAATTTAAAATCAAACAAAAATAAAACGAGATACAAATCAAAAACGAAAACAAAATCAATGTATTTTCTATGATTCGAACACAAACATATCGATATAAAAATGTTAATAAAAATTGATTTTTGAGCATAAAGAATAAAAAATGACCAATCTTATCATACAACTAGTACAATACTTAAAATCTAACATATGTAAAACATGTAATGCTTCTCTTATTCGTACTTATCACCTATGAAATTGCATATTAAACCATGATCCTTTACGAAACTATTCTCAAAATTACAAAACAATTCTATGATTTGAACGGGAGTACTAACGGTTCGTGCTGAGCCCTTTCTAACATTTGTCGGACATGAATTGAGTTTTATATTAAACCATGATCCTTTACGAAATTATTCTCAAAACTACAAAATAATTCTATGATTTGAACGGGAGTACAAACGGTTCGTGCTGAGCCCTTTCTAACATTTGTCGGACATGAATTGAGTTTTATATTAAACCATGATTCTTTACGAAACTATTCTCAAAACTACAAAATAATTCTATGATTTGACCAGCTCGAATCGATATCACTCAATCAATTTCATATACGACAAAATTTTGAAAATGCCCAGCACGAATCGATATTGCTCGCAAACAAATCATAAAAAATCTCTGAAACTTTCTGAATAATTTCGTAATTGGTCCTACTTATGCCCAGCACGAATCGATATTGCTCGCAAACAAATCATAAAAAATCTCTGAAACTTTCTGAATAATTTCGTAATTGGTCCTACTTTAATATAAAATCAGTTTCATGTCCGACAAATTTTTGGAAAAGACCAGCTCGAATCGATATCACTCAATCAATTTCATATACGACAAAATTTTGAAAATGCCCAGCACGAATCGATATTGCTCGCAAACAAATCATAAAAAATCTCTGAAACTTTCTGAATAATTTCGTAATTGGTCCTACTTTAATATAAAATCAGTTTCATGTCCGACAAATTTTTGGAAAAGACCAGCTCGAATCGATATCACTCAATCAATTTCATATACGACAAAATTTTGAAAATGCCCAGCACGAATCGATATTGCTCGCAAACAAATCATAAAAAATCTCTGAAACTTTCTGAATAATTTCGTAATTGGTCCTACTTTAATATAAAATCAGTTTCATGTCCGACAAATTTTTGGAAAAGACCAGCTCGAATCGATATCACTCAATCAATTTCATATACGACAAAATTTTGAAAATGCCCAGCACGAATCGATATTGCTCGCAAACAAATCATAAAAAATCTCTGAAACTTTCTGAATAATTTCGTAATTGGTCCTACTTTAATATAAAATCAGTTTCATGTCCGACAAATTTTTGGAAAAGACCAGCTCGAATCGATATCACTCAATCAATTTCATATACGACAAAATTTTGAAAATGCCCAGCACGAATCGATATTGCTCACAAACAAATCAACTATTTTATATTTTGGTTTCTTTGTACTGACAATATATTACATATAACAGTTTAATACTATTTTAGTATTATACTATCGGCGATGCGATGCAAATGTGGTATAAGAATAGTATAAATATATATTGTTCGTGTTTAATATTCTGTTAAAAAAAATCGTGCTAACTTTTTAAATAATACTCGAGAAATAAATTTTTTCGTGCTAACTTGTACTAAAATTACATTATTCTAGACCCAAACCATTAGTGTTGCCATAGTGTTTTACGTGCTAACTTTTCGGGCCAGCTTCACAGACATTATTAGTGGTACACTGTAAAAACGTATTTTTTAACGAGACAGATATATAAAATCAGAAAGAGATGAGAAGTGCCATCTCTTTCTAAAGAATTATCCGTTTCCGATATTTTTCTAATTGGAATTTTATAAACAAAATAGTAAAAAATCCACGGAAGACTAAATTTATTAAAATGAGAAATTTCTTGTATCTTAAATTTTGCCTATTAACAAAAAGGTACCAAGCATTGTTCTAAGGTGTGACAAACAAGTTAAAAAGTTATAAACTGTCCATTTGCCTTGTCCCGGCGGTCTCACCAATTTAAGTTGTTTTATTTAATTTGGATGGCACAACGCATTCACTTGTTTGAGTAGTTTATATGTCGACTAAGATTATGAGCATCACAGGGATTCTTCTAAGGCATCATTAGCAGATTACAATAGCTCTATGTACTAAGTAATAAACAGTTCATATGCCATGTCCCGGCGGTCTCTCCAATTTTCAATTTTTTATTTAATTTGTATGGCATACCGATTTCACCTGTTTGAGTAGTATATATGTCGACTAAGACTATGAGGATCACAGGGTTTCTTCTAAGACGTCATCAGAAGGTTACAATAGCTCTATGTACTAAGTATTAAATGGTCCATATGCCATGTCCCAGCGGTTTCCCCAATTTTAAATTTTTTTTGTATAATTTAAAAAAAAATTAAAATTGGGGAGACCGCCGGGACATGGCATATAGACTGTTTATTACTTAGCATAAGGAGCTATTGTAACCTCCTGATGACGTCTTAGAAGAATCCTTTTGATCCTCATAATCTTAGTCGACATAAAATCTACTGAAGCAGCTGTAAGCGTTGTGCCATACAAATTACCTTAAAAATTGAAAATTGGGGAAACCGCCGGGACTTGGCATATAGATTGTTTATTACTTAATACATGGAGCTATTACCTCCTGATGACGTCTTAGAAGAATCCCTGTGATCCTCATAATCATAGTTGACATATAAACTACTCAAACATGTGAATGCGTTGGGTCACACAAATTACTTAAAAAATTGAAAATTGGGGAGACCGCCGGGACATGGCAGATGGATTGTTTATTACTTAGTACATAGAGCTATTGTTTTCTCTTGATGACGTCTTAGAAGAATCCCTGTGATTCTCATAATTTTAGTCGACATACAAACTACTCAAACAGGTGAAATCGGTATGCCATACAAATTAAATAAAAAATTGAAAATTGGGGAGACCGCTGGGAAATGGTATATAAACTGTTCATTACTTATTACATGGGCCTATTGTAATCTGCTAATGACGCCTTAGAAGAATCCCTGTGATCCTCATAATCTTAGTCGACATATAAACTACTCAAACAGGTGAGATCGGTATGTCATACAAATTAAATAAAAAATTGAAAATTTGGGAGACCGCTGGGAAATGGTATATAGACTTTTCATTACTTAGTACATGGAGCTATTGTAATCTCTTAATGACGTCTTAGAAGAATCTCTGTGATCTTCATAATCTAAGTCGACATATAAACTACTCAAACAGGTGAAATCGGTATGCCATACAAATTACTTAAAAAAGTGAAAATTATGGAGACTGGGACATGACATATGGACAGGCTAGCCCAATGTACTGGGCTATTGTAACCTTGTAACCTCTTAATGACGTATTAGAAGAATTCCCGTGGCACTTATAATATTATTCGAAATACAAGCTACTCAAACAGTAAAATCTTCATGTTATACGTAGTTACGAGTATTTAAAAATTCAGAAATCGGGAGGACTTTATATAATATGGCATACGGACCTATTAGCTTTTATCACTTGAAACTATTTTATTGACTGGATGGCATATTATAACCAAAACATGTTTTTTCAAAAAATTTACACTCAAAATTCTTATTAGAAATTAGTGAACAGTTAGTGTTACTAACACAATGATATATTTGTTATTTGTTAAAAACTTCACGCCCGTTTTTATAACAATATTAAAACTAAGAGTTAACTTATTTGTATTCGATCTAAATTACAACTAAAAATTCGTATGTTCAATTCAACTAGAATAATTCTTCAACGAGATAACGAAATAGTTGATCAGCAAATATTGTCGACATTGTGTTTCAACGTGTTGTAAAATGAAGCAGTTGATCTGCAAATATTATCTTTTATTTCCATTGTATTTCCATGTCATTTGGCTTGCGCTAAAGGTATGGGGTTTCGTAAAACTTTTTTCTTGTACCTGGTATTTGTACTTCGAAACTCTGAGATATTTTTGTTTAGTGTTGCATGTTGCGTATCTGTGGTTTCGTGACGCGTTAGACCCGTGGTGTGGCGGTCAATTGTGTTGGTGTGCGATTTGGTTGCCGTTGATTCTTTTACATTAGCGTTGTTGATGATGCGTATTTTGTTGTTATTATTTCGATTTATGATGGTGACGGCGACAATGAGTGCCATAAGAGTATATAGCTGGTGATCAATTGGATGCCCTTTTTATCGTGCAGAAGTTCGATGCGATCTATATTATCGATGTTGGTATCGTTCATCATTTGTAATGAGAGGATTTCTTTGAATTTTTCTTCTTATGGCAAATGAATGTTGTATCGTTCATAGTTAAACTCATGTTGCTAATTTTACAAGATATGTCCCGTTGAGGTTTTGGTTTTAATTTCCAAATGAAATACCTCCAGTGAATTGATTGAGTAGAATTACTCCTTCTGATATTTCATCAATTGTTGGGATATGTTGGTTGTTGCTTTTGTCGTATTTCGACGGTCGGCTTTTCAATAGGTTTGGTAGGCACGTTGAATTACTTATGTCTTTTAAATTATTTTGATTACAAATAGATAAGAAGTTATCTTTTTTACAATGGTTTACTATACTAAAGATACTATCATGATTCATTAGTAGAACTGATAATATTTTCATTTTCAACCTCATTTATTTTATCATTTCTTTTGACTGATATAATTACTAATTTATCGTAAATCTGTAATGTTGTAAGAGGAATATACACAATGTATAATAAACATTTGGTATTACTAATTACCTTAATGTTGGCAAACTCTAATGCCTCCTCTGGAGTAGAGTAAAGCAAATTTTCATTTTCGATTATGTCAATTGCTAATTTCATTTCTGATTTTGAAAGTATAGGAGAATTTATTATTCCAGCCTTTGGCCAGTGAATGGCGTATTTGATATTTACAATTTCTTTTTTCATTAATCTAATTTTGTATTTTTTTTTTTTTACTTTATTTACTTAAAAATTAGATACAATAATTAATATGCTTACCAAACACTTAGTGTTGTAGGTAACAAAGGAACATACTTGATTAAGCAGCGCGCTGTTTTATGTTTTATAATTTTAAAATATATACTTATATAAAAAAAGGAAGTTAAAAATTAAATAGACTATGATTGAACAAAAAAAATTTATAATATATTATATACTACTAAAGAAAAATTTACGTTAATCAAAAAAGAGCACAAATATTGCAGAAAAAGCAAAAAAGCACTATAAAATAAAATGAAAATCAAAATTAAAATTAGCACCGTAAAGATTTTAATGATTATTTATTTAGACATTTTCAGTTCGATTGTTTATTTTAGGTTGTTCTTAAATACATTTTTAGGCATTTCTTAAACAAGTTAATACTTTCAATTTCTTTTAGTTCGATTGGTATAGTGTTGTACATTTTCAGACCTTTGTACGGTATATTGTTGTTTTTTGAGTTTGTTGCAAAAAATTGCAAGTGGAAGTTGGCTGGCTGTCTCGTACCATATGAATGAATATCACACGCATGAATCAGAGGTCGGTGACATTTAATTAAACCTCTTCGAATTTTAAATATTGTCATTATGAGTTCGAAATCAATTATATTATGGAAGCTGAGTTGAGATATATTTTTAGAAAGTTCGATTGTTGAAAATCTTAGTGGCAGGCGGTATATGTTTTTAGGTTTTTTTTTGTAGAATTGCGATCTCATCACAACGGAAACCAGCGCATCCACTCCACACTGGGTTTAAATATATTAATTGTGGTAAGATAAGGGAATTGTAGATTAGTAACAGGGAACTTTGCGGCAAAATATGCTTCAGTTTTTTGATCGAGAATACAAAAGGTCGTATTTTAGCCTTAACCATATCGATATGGGCGCTCCATTTCAATTTTTCATCTATCAGTAGACCCAGGTACTTAAATTGATCCGTACGCTCTATCTGAATTCCCGCATAACTAATCCTGTACTCTCTTATAACTTCCTCTGCTATGTTTTTATTCGTAAATATCATATACTTAGTCTTTTTGGCATTTAATTGAAGTTTGTTTTCATTGAACCACAGGTTTAGCAACGTCAAATCCATCTGCATATCTTCAAAATGATCTTTAAGATTTGTATTTTCATACTTTATAACAGCATCATCAGCATATAGCTGAAATGTGCCCTTAAAGTTTTGTCTGCATATGTCGATAATGTAAATGTTAAAAAGGACCGGCCCAAGAATGGATCCTTGCGGTACACCCCTTGCGAGACACATCACATCTCTTTCTGTTTGATTAACAACTACAACCTGAGGACGAGCTTTAAGATATAATCAGAACCACGACAAATGCATCGGCTCAAACTTCAGTCCCTGTAGTTTGGCGAGCAATATATCATGGTCTACCGAATGAAACTAGTTAACTTAAGACATGCTGCTTGTGTACTAGAGCCTTCCGTAAACCCATCCCAAGTAACAATTCAAGTCGGTTTTACGTTCCGGGCACTCCAAAATATTACTTTGATGTGTTTTGGCACAGTGCTTGGTACGTACCAGGCACTATGCCAGGGACCTATTTGGGGAATGATTTTTGGTAGCAATGCACGTGCCTACAACGTAGCGCAAACGTTTTAGGAACGGACATTGGAACGTTCCAACATCGTTTTAGTTACGTTCCAATAACCACCTAATAATAAAACTAACACACTTAAAACGAAAATAAGTATTTGGAACAAGACTTATATATATCACAATAAATATTAGTATTGGTAAATATTACAACACTGTGTGCTTCTAATATATATTATGTTAAAATATTTTGGAAAATAAATAATTTAATGAAACTTATATTAATATAATAAATATATATTTCAAACACATTATTGTACAATACTATTTAGAATTTCAATGTGACGAAAATATTACTGATAAATATATTAATTTTGCTTCGAAAAAGAACAAAGCGCTAAATTTAAATTCATTATTATAAGAATCGCATAATTGAAAAAAAAAATTTCCCACATCAACCATATAAAAAAATGTAAAAAATAGAATAGATTTTATTATTTTACTTTTTTTATTCGAATTGCATATGGCTGAACTGTATCTTTTCACTTTGTAGTAGAAAATACTGATTTAATATACTTTAATATGACAGTTACTTCGTCGTAAGTAAGGGTTACTATAATAAGTGTATATAAATATACTTGCTACTATAAATTGGTAATTTATACTTCAAAGTGGCAATCATCGATTCACTTTGAAGTTACGGCTACTTTAAAGTGGTAATTTTTACGAATATTTTACTTAGTAGTAGGCAATTTCTAACGCATTTTCCTCTAAACGAATATCTACATATTGACATTCTTCAGAAGAATCCTGATTTATTTCTTGGGTTATAGAAAGTTCACATGGAAACGAATTGTTTCCGCTTGGTGTTTCTCTATTCTGTACATCATCAATATCACTTGAACATGTTTTGTTTATATTCAATCTTTTATTTACTATCCTATAAAAACTACTAGAAAGTCGGTATAATTTTACTTTATTTTTTCTAGGTAGCATTTTGATAATTATTTAGCACAATCAGATAAAAATTGATTTTTTTTTTATTTTATGTTAGATTTTACATTATGACATGACGGTTGACGAACAACGATTCTACTAAATTATAACATCAAAGTAATTTCAAAATGTTTGTGGTAAAGTAAATGCTACTTATTGGTAAAAATTGCATGTAAATATTACTGCAAAGTTTCGATTTTTGATAAATAAGCTCTATCTAACTTTGTAGTATATATCCTTAGTAGTGGAGACGAAAGTTTTACCTCATGAAACTACTTTAAAGTTATAGTTTTTATGGTGAAGTTAAAGGTTTTTAATACGTCGGGAAAACATCACCATTCTCTCTTGAAGTAGCGGTGACTTCAAAATGAAAAATGGATGACATTTTGACGTTCCCGATCATTCAATAAATACTTTAAAGTTTTAGTAACTTTAAAGTAATATTTACAAGTTATTACGACGTCTCCGCAATTTTTTAGTTACTTTCAATGTCACGAAAACTTTAGAGTAGCACAATCAGTAGCCTTTACTTTCCCCTTACTAAATTTATTACTGCAAGCACAAAATGTATATACAGTGACAAAAATAAGTAGCTAGTACGTGAAACTGACCTCCTCAAAGTTCCCATACCCTTGTTTGCTGTAGTACCAACTTTGATTGTTGCTTGGGATACTGCTCTCTTGCTAAAATATTATTCGCCTTCAAAAATTGCATTAACCGGTTATTCACTATTCTTTCAAATACTTTTGAGACTGAGCCTAAAATAGATATTGGTCTATAGTTGGTTGGCTCTAGTGCATCCCCATCCTTAAATATCGGAATAACTCTTGCCATTTTTAGTTTTTCCGGAAACTTGCCTTCAAGCAACGAATTGTTAATCAAGCTAGTTAGCGCTCTCTTCAATTTTTCTTGAAAAAATTGAAGGAACTTGCCTGATATGCCGTCCCGCCCCGTGGCTGCAGCTGTTTTCAAACATTGAATGACTCGACTAACTTCCTCTTCACTCACATGGGTTATATCAAATTTAAAATCTATATGATATTCTGGCATAATTACGACTACATTTGGCCACGGAAAATCGCATGCATGTATGAAACAAGCATTGAATGCGTTGGCAACTTCCCTTGGGTCCTCGCTAACTGAGCCATTTTACATTACCGAAATATTTTTTGGTTTAGTTTCACGTGTCTTATTATAAATGGCCAACTTTAATAGATTCCAAAATTGTTTGGAACTTCCAATACAATTTACTAGTCTAGTTACGTAAAAATCTCTTTTAGCTTTCCGTACTCTGGTTACAATCGAGGATTTTATTAGATTGAACTTAACTTTTAAATGTTCACACTCAGAGTATTTTACAGTTAGTTTAAATAATTTTTCCCTAGTTTTGATATCCTGGTATAAATCTAAGGTCATCCACGGTTGTTTCAGATCCACACGTCGTGTGTCACGCTTATATTGAATGCAATCCTTCACGACATTTTCGAGCCCGCTTACCAGATCGTCCAGAGTTTCGACGGTTTCTATTTTTTGCCAAAAATGATTTTTCGCAGCCAAATCATAATTTAACATTTTTCAATTGAATATTTTTATGTTCAGAGTGTTCGATCATGGACGATATAGAGTGAGAATTGAGCGACTTTTCATTGTCAATTATGACAATTTCCGGTACGCCAAAGAAGAATAAAATGTCCCTAAGGGGCTGTTTTATGTCTTCGGCTGCTTTTGATTTAATTAATTTGCAGCAAGCGAGTTTAGTTAGTTTGTCTATTGAGGTTAGCACCAATATGTTTTCAGTAGAATAGCTGTATACGTGTAACGTGTGACCTGGATATTAAGAGATAGGCGTAGGAGTGAGAAAAGGCTTGTTGGGATGTCTGTCGTATTTGTTTATTTTACATGTGATGCATCTTTTAACAAAGAATTCGATTTTCCTCTTCATTCTCGGGAAGTAGTAATGTTCGATAATTTGCTCCATATTTTCTTGTGCATTTCGGTGTGCACGATAATGAACAAATAGTATTTTGTCTTCCTGTTTTTGTTCGCTAGCAATATCTTGTACCAATTTCCAATTGCAAACCGAATTTTGAAGTTTCGAAAATGTAAAGGATACATTTCTTGTACCTTCCCGATTAGAGACTCTATAGTGTTCAATCCGTTTATTGTGTTTGGATTCAACTATCGTTTAAATATGTCTGTGATATCTATTTCCGTGAATTGCGGCTGAGTGAAAATATGCCTCATTTAATTTGGAAAAGGTTGGACGAGTTGATATAAGTTGGTTTCTAAAGACGTTGACTGGCACGTCAACTATGTGGATTAGGTCATGCGAGGAGCTATCGTCACTATGCTGCGTATCTGACGTAGCGTTTATCTCTGATGTTATAGGTATTCTGGATAGGGCATCTGCGACTACGTTTTATTTACCTGGTTTGTACTTCAGTTCGTAGTTGTACTCTTCCAGTATAACCTTCCAGCGTTTCATCTTCGAGTTATTATTTTTGTTACTCATTGCGTATGTGAGTGGTTCATGGTCAGTGAATATATTGACTTTTCTAGATTCGTCTATAGGAAATTTCGTAGGGCTGGTAATGCCCAAATGATAGCTAGCATCTCTTTTTCGATAGATACATAGCTTTCTTCCGTTTTATTAAGAGTTCTAGATAAGAAAATTATTGATTTCTTCTGCTGGGATAATATGGCTCCTAAGGCGAAAGTTGAAGCGTCGGTTGTTAATTCAAACTCTTTTTGGAGTTTTGGCAATGTTAACATGACATCATTAGAAATAGGGGAATTTTTAATTTTGTTGAAAGCCGTGACTTCGTTGTCTTGTAGGTTGATTGCTTTTGTTTTGAGAGGGATTTGGACACATGTCTGTCTTCCTCTCTTAAAAGCGAAGTCAGGGGTTTTGCGATCTTCGCTTAGTCTTGTATGAAACGCCGATAAAACCCTGCCATTCCTAGAAATGATCTTAATTCCTTTACCGTTTTTGGTATGGGAAATTCGACTATGGCTTTTACCTTTTTGGGTTTATTTTTATACCACTCCTAGAAATTATAAATCCCAAAAATTCTAACGTGCTCCAACGTTTCGAATATTATTTGTAGATTCCCAAGGTGCTCCTCCTCGTTTTTCCCAAAGATAATAATGTCGACAATATAGATTTAACACCGTTTACCAATGTGCAGTCGTAGAATATCGTCGAGAGTGCGTTAGAATATTGACGGTGCATTCTTGAGCCCAAACGGAAGTATCGTAAATTCGTACTTTTCGTGGTTTACCGAGAATGCAGTTTTCTCTATGTCGGATTACTTTAAAGGTATTTGATGAAATCCGCTTTTGAGGTCTACTATAGAGAAAAACATGTTTTGGCCTAGATTGGCTAAGATGTCGTTAATCTAAGGTATAGGGTACCTATCCGAAACGAAATTTTTTTCCCAGAAGCATCCTCCTTCTTGGGAACAATCCACACAGGTGCATTATATGGGGATTTAGATGGTCTGAGTATACCATCATCTAGTAGTTCTTGTATTTGGTCCTCAACTTTTTCTTTTAGACACATCGGATAAGGATATGGTCTGGAATAGACTGGGTTGGTATTTAATATACGAATTTCTCCCTTTACTGTTGTAGTATAGGTTAACCGTAGCTCGGGATCAGAGAAAACATTTTGAAATTTGGAGATTGTTGAATTTAGTTTTTCTTTTAGTTCGGGTTGAGATGAGAATTTATAATGTTTAGGTTGTTAACATAGTCGGAAATATGCTGCTTTAAAGGAATTTTTATGTTATGATGAATTATCATAAAACCGTCATTTGTGTATAGTGTGGCTTGTAGTTGTTTGAGGCCATCATTTCCAATAATTCCATCGAATGAGTTTAATTTGTCTAAGATAAAATTTTTTAACTTTCGTCCAAAGATATCTATGAGAGCGTGGTGGATGATTTTTAGGCTACCCGCTACGGGATTCGCCAAAAATGGTTTTTCGTTTGGAATTGGGTTTTGTACGTATTTTGCTTGTACGTAGTTCTTGTTAGAACCGGTATCTATAAGGAATTTAAAGGTTTTGCCGCTCTTCGATACGTGTTCAAAATAAGGTAGCGAAGAGCTCCTTAATCTAAAAAATTAACATAGTCCAGTTGCTAAATTTGTATTTCTTCGGTGTCGTGCGCACTATCGTCAGTGTCGTCGTTTAATTTTGGATTATCCATAGAGTCTGTATATTCTATTAACGTTTGATCGTATTGATCGGCGTACTCATTTAGTTGATCTTAGTAGGCTTCGATATCCCTTTCTTCCCCTTATTGCTCTGAGTGGTATATTCTCTGTATTTCACCGGTTGGTGTATTTGATTCGAATTAAATCTTTTGTTTGCAAAATTATTGATTCGAGGCCTATTTTGGTAATTGATATTAACTGAGCAAACGGATTGGTCTATTGACATTGGCTGTGAGAATGCTTTTTGGGGAATTCTAGTTTGTGGTTGTTGATACCGATTTGGAGTTGGATAGTTTGGGAATGTTTGGAATTGATAATTATTTCCGATAGGTTTGTGGAATGTTGTTAAGTTATTCTCCTAGGTACTAGTGGTGGAAGTTGTATAACTTGTTGTGCTCGAATGTTATGACTTCCGTGGCTGTGCTGTATACGATATTGTACATTTTCCAGTTTGGGGCATAGATTTAGTGCTTCGGGTAAATCGGCTGAACCCCGGATACTTAGCAATCTTGGAAGATCTCTCTTCAGGCTCCTCATAACGGTATCGAGGGCTTTGCTTCTATACGATTGCGTCATCATATCTATCGCCTCTTGGCTCATCTCCATAGATGATAACTTATTGAGGATAAATGACAAATATTGATATACCTGCTAATAGAATTCTAAAATATAATTCTGTTTGTGTACAAGTGTTGTCATTTGGTACTCGAAAGTACCGAGGTCTCGCTTATCTGCATAATTCAGTGTCAATCATTTTGATCTTCTTCCCCAATTTAGGGGTGTGTTATACGACTCAAGCGTCGTATCCGCGTGACCCGTGATTTTGTTACGGATAACACTTAGTATTCCGAAATATTTCGGAGTACCCTTTAGGTTCTTATAAATACTTAAAATTCTATCCACATTTTTTTTTCCAGGAGCTAAACTGTCCTGGCTGTCCTGAAAATTCCCGTAAACTTTTTACTACATCGGGAATTCTATCCATATCATCCAAATTATTTAAATATGCTTTGTCTATGTTTTTGTCAGCATCGGTACCTCTTTGGTGGTCACCTTGCGTCAATTTGTTGTTCACTTTGTTGCTTGATCATTTGAGATATTACACTCTGGAGTTGGGTGAAGCCGAATGAGGTGTCATTTAAATTCGACCCGGACGCTTGATTGGCGTTTATTTTTAATGTAGATGGTTTGTCGAGTATGATGTCGTTTATGAATTGAGGTTAAATATTAATGTTCGTGCACTTTAGTAAGTAGTTCACGATTTTTCACGATGTGTGTGCTTTACTGATTAAAAATTTTTGATTACACCTTTTAACACTTGACTTTTGTGAGCTTTATTGTTTGAAAGCTTTTGGCTACACTTTTTTTACTAGACTTTTCCACAAGGGTCACAGCTCGGGCGCCAGTTAACTTTTTGTTATTATATTTATTTTAAAAAAGATCAATTTCTGATTTTTTTTTATTTTTTTTTTGTTTCATTATTTATTTATTGATTTCACTATTACAATTTTATAACAATATTAAAAGTAAGAGTTAACTTATTTGTATTCGACCTAAATTACAACTAAAAATTCGTATGTTCAATTCAACTAGAATAATTCTTCAACGAGATAACAAAATAGTTGATCAGCAAATATTGTCGACATTTTATTTCCACGTAATGTAAGATGAAACCTATGTTTTCCATGGGAATCCAACTAGACCGCGTGTTAACTTATATGAAGGGCTGTTCTCTTTTAAATTGTTGTGATAATTCATTGGGTTCCATTTGTAAATTTCAATTAAATTAAATTAAATTAGAAGAATGGAATAGTTTCTTTTATTGAGTGGTGTTGTTGGTGCAGTGAAGATAAAAATGTATATTTTTGTTGGAGCCTACATTTTATTGGCGGCTAGGAACCCCCTAAGCCAGCTGTAGACTACCCACAGCGAGGCAGGTGCTAGTCGCCGAAGCACAGGTGACAGAATTCGTCTTCAAACGGCAGTGTTTTTCCATGGGCAATTGTATGTCGCTTTTTCCCACTCAAGAGATTCTCACCAAGTGAAAATAAGAGTCGAAGATAATCCTGGTAAAGATAATCCTAAATGTGGTTTTTAAAGAAATCCTGTAGTTTAAATTATAATAAATATTGTTCGTATTTAAAAAATATTGAACTATACTTTACTGGGAATAAACGGTCGCAAGGCGCCCCAGAACAACCTAGTAGTCAATAATTTACTAACTAATTTGTTGAATGGTCAATAAAAAATCGTATATAAGGTTACAAACCGAAATGGGATTCACCTTGATTGCCACATTAAAAACGATTTTGTATGAAATGCCTTTGTATTCCCAATCCCAATAGGTGAGCAATTTATACCAACAATTCCCATACGAAATATTGAGTAAATATTAATAATATATCGAACAGGGTTTTTGTTTTATTTCATTATTATTATTTTATTTAAAACAAATAAAATAAAATAAAAAATAAAATATAAAAATTAAATTAAATTTTTATTTTTTAATAAATTGAATTCAAACAAATTTTTTGTCAAATGGGAAAAATAAATAAATTTTATTTACGTGAGCAAAATTTTATTCTTTATATTTTATATCAATAATAAATGTATAATACATTATACCAGGGTTACACATACACCGACACACCCTTATAAAAAAAATCATTGTGTTTTCAGAAGGATATAAAAATAAAATCTTTGCACACAAGTGATAAGACATACAACTCTAAAAACAAACGTGATACTCAACGATAAAATCTATATCCTTTAAAAAATTTGTTATGCTCGTGTATTGTGCGAGGAAATACCGAGATTCTCGATTCAACAACTTCATCAGTTATTCATTTTTCAGAAACACAAATTATTTTCGATAAAATTCCTGGCACGAGTAGCTATATAGGTTCTGTTAAATTCAACTATTTTGTTTGATATGTTCCACACACAAATATAATTACACTTGAAGTAGTTTTAAATTAATTTTTGAGGGAGCAATGGAAATAGTACAAATCCAGATTTTTATTATATCTCGTATTCTCGAATCTCTCGAACAAGAGATGTGTAACGAGAACACTAAAGAATATATTTTAAGAAGCTCACGTTTCGCATATAGATGGTATGGCACGTGAAAAGTATAAATGGCAAACAATAGAAAAGTATCAAGGTACAAATATATAAACCTGGGTAAATAAAAAAAAATCTATTTGTACGTAGATAAATCAATTTTATACCTTTTCCTTTCCAATAAGATAATTTTAAAGTAAAATATCGTATTTTTGTATAAATCAAAATAATCTAATAAGAAGCTTTGAATAATTTTCAATACATATACGATTTTATAAGATTTTGTTGTTTGTGTGTAAAAGAGTTAAAACTGAAAACTTTAGTGGAAACGGTCAAAAGGAGTGGAAAATTTTTCAAAAATGCTAATTGGAGTTTAATTAAGTTACTAAACTTTGTGACAAATTTGAAGTTAAAATAGTTAAATTTTTGTTGTGAAATGTAAATGAAAATAATTTTACAATATTAAGGGGTGGGAAAATAAAAAGAAAATGTAAATAGTTTTTGTCATTTATGTTAACCAGAAGTGGAACAAAATTTAGAAAATCCATTTTGCTTAATATCACTAAACCGAAAATAAGATTAAAACCTTATAAAATGGCTGCATTGACACCGGATAAGGTGATAGATATCGTGGCAAAAATAATGCCAAACGATTACATTGGCTGTCCATTAGTCTTAAATAATATTATAGATAAATTACAGATATTAAGCGATTCAGTTAGTCAAATAGACAATCAGAAACTCTTAATTTCTCTAATAAAATCTAAATTAACCAGTAAAGCGCGAGAAGCGATAAATGAACAGGTAATTAGTGTTGTTCAACTTCGATTCCACAGTCATTCGGTTCAGATTTCACTCATCACAAATCATAGATGTTGTTCAGGATCATCAGCTAGAAAATAGAAAACTAAGTCAACAATCAGCAATCTGTTAAATAATTTAATGGTAAATACTTATCTCTTATTTGATGCTGCACAGCAATTAAGTTTTGTTTATCTTTATATAAAAACAATTGTAACTAATTTAACTTATATTATGTACATTATAATTTATCTATTTATAATTTTAGAAAGCAAAATACTTACGCGGAATTATCATTTCAATCGCCAATTAAAATCTTGTTGATCAACTTTTGACATTTGTAGTCGTAGATTTGTTGTGTTGGTATACTTCATTGGGAAACTTACTTCTTGTTGCCAATGGAATACGATAAATATTATTTCCCCAGTGGTATAATGAACGATCACTGTCATCTATCATTGAATATTATTATTACATTTTGAGCTATTAGAGAAATTTTTATTAGCACCCTTTTAGTTGAAATGATAATTGTCGACGTTTTCTTTTGTATTAGGTGAGAATTGGAGTTCTTGCTGGGTAGTTGGTTTGACGAATCGTAGCTGTGCGCATCTTTTTTGTGTGTAAAATTATTGAGAAAAAGCATTGCTAAACCACAATAAAATTTGAGAAAAAATTAAATTCGCTTTTGTTTTATAATCACGTTGTACACAAAATAGTCGTACAAGTGTGGATGACATAACAAATGCACTAAAGAAAGGTTGTAAAGGCCAAAGTTCTTGGCAATTCGCTACTACTATAGAGGGTATGCGAGCAGGCAATCGACTAAAGTATTTATCAGATATTAATGGTATAACTAACAGGCGTATGTATATCAGAGGGTGCATCAAAAGAAGCGGCAAATCAGTATACGATTAATTCCGTCGCAAAAAATATGCATGCCAATTTTTCTGTCAATCCAGTTATGGTTAGCGCTATGACTGGCGAATTTAATAACATCAACGAAGTAATTCATAAATTCGAGGCAACCCAAAGAGGCAAGCGTGTAAATGGTTAAAGGGTCTGAAAATCATAAAAATTTTAATAGAAATTCAAATGGCTATCATACTGGTAACTACTCGTATATAAAAATAATAATTTTAATAAAAGAAATAATTATAATCGGGGATATAATCGAAGTTATAACAATTTCGCTAATCGACCAGGTACTACAGGTCAACATAGGAAAGGTTATGAAAATGGTGGAAATATAAGAATCATGACCTGTACGGGAAACGAACTGAACTCAAACAAATATAACTAAAATATTTAGTTTCAATTTAAATCTATCCAATTTTATTCATTTCAAAATTAGCAACAAAATAAATACATTCTTACTCGAAACAGGAGCCGATATATCTATAATAAAATTTATGAAGGTAACCAAAATAAATGAAACAGGATTAATAAAAATAACAGGAATCTCAAAAGGGTCAGAGAATACTCTTGGAACCGCTAGGGTAACATTGTGTCACAACTATTCCGAATTTCCTATTCCGACGGACGGACTATTAGGGATGGACTGCTTTAGAAAATTGTCTGCAGTAATAAATTATGACAATTTTACAATATCATTAAACAATCAGAACAATATTACAAATATACCAATAAATAATCATGTGGATCACGATACGATCATAATCCCACCTCGTTCTGAAGTATACAGGGTTATACAAAATTTAGTCTTAACAAAAGACTCTGTAGTTTTTAACGAAGAAATAGCAAACAATATTTTTGTAGCCGGTGCAATAATAAATAAAGATTTTCCAGTAGTTCGCTTATTAAATATCAATACGGAATCAGTAAATTTAAGTAACATAAATCTAAAACATAAACTATTAAGCTGATGAAATTAATGACGGGATATGCGGAGGTTTTTCATGATCCTGCAAACAATGGTGCTTTGAGGGTAAATAATTTTTACAAGAAGGAGTTGACACTTAATGACCCAACTTCAGCGTATATACGAAATTATAAACCGCCGCATGCACAGAAACTTAAAAATAATGGAATAATTGATGAGGAGAGTTATTCTAATTATAACTCCCCAATTATACTAGTTCCAAAGAAATCAGCACCCGGCTCTAATGAAAATAGGTGGCGTTTGGTGGTTGATTTCGGTCAATTGAACAAAAAATTAATTAGTGATGTATTCCCTATACCTAGAATAGATGATATTTTAGGTAGATCTACTAGGTAGAGCGAAATGGTTTTCAGTCTTAGATTTGCAATCTGGATTTCACCAAATAGAATTAAATAGTTCATCTAGAGATTATACTTCATTTAGCTCTATTCTGGGTATCTTTTGGGCTTAAAGTAGCACCAAATTCATTTGCGCGAATGATGCAAATGACATTTTCGGGCTTATCACCCGATACCGCTTTACTTTGCATCAACGATATTATTGTTATCGGATGTTCTGATAATCACCATTTAGAAAATTTTGAAAATGTTCTTATAACAGCTAGAAAAAGAAATTTAAAATTAAACCCAGAGAAATGCATATTTTTTAAGCAGTAAGTTACCTGCCTTGGACACAAATGTGCAAACAAAGGGATTCAAGTTGATGATACGAAATACCAAATCATCAAAGAATATCCAATCCCAAGGGATGGATACGAAGTAAAACGTTTCGTAGCTTTTTGCAATTATTATAGACGTTTTGTTAAAAATTTTGCTGAAGTCACAAACTGTTTAAATAAATTGACCAGAAAAAATCAATGATTTGTATGGACAAGTTGCATTTGAAAAATAAAAATATTCTCTGATTAACCCACCTATACTACAATACCATAACTTTGAAATTCCTTTTATTCTGAGCAATGATGCTGCTGATAAGGCGTGCAGTGCAGTCCTTAGTCAGGATTATGATGGTCTAGGTCTACCTATTGCCTACGCGTCAAAAGGATTTACTGCGGGAGAAAGTAACAAATCCACTATTGAGAAAGAGCTAACAGCGATACAATGGGCCATAAATCATTTTCGACCTTATTTATATGGCCATAAATTTATCATTAAAACTGACCATAAACCACTTGTTTGTTTATATTCTCTCCGAAATCCATCTTCAAAACTCACTGGAATGCGTCTGGACTTAGATGAATACGACTATGACATAGAATACATTAAAGGATAACGTCGGGGCGGACGCGCTCTCTCGTCTTTCACCTTCTGTATCAAATATGTCTAGTAAAAATTTAAAACAAATGTTTGAAGATGTTACCACAGTAATGTTACGTGTAGAAACCAGAGCAAGTAACTAGAAATTAAGTAGCGCTACTACAATATCTAACACTTGCGTGTAAATTGTGGATCCTAAAGTTTATGAAGCGTTATGTAACGCCGATTTATCACGAATTCCATTTGTGAAATTCTCCAAAATAAAACGTCGCCTACTAGCAACGCGCATGAAAAAAGTAAAAATTTGGACAACACTGAATTTGAAGCTTACAATTCAGAAGGTATACTAGGCGAGTTGAAAAAAATAGCTAACCAATTGAAAATCAGTGAAGTAAAAATAAACCTCGAGAAAATACTGTTTGAAAATAGTGAATCCGTACGGAAATTTAAAGATTTACGTATTATTTTAAGTAAACCACTCATATGCATATCAAGTAAGCAGGAAAAAAGTAACATTATATCAAAATTTCATGACGAACCCCTAATGGGAGGTCATTCAGGTATCAAACGAACGTTAAGCAAAATTAGAAGTTCTTATAAGTGGAAAAATATGCGATGCGAATGTGTTGAACCATATAAAAAATTGTCATGATTGTAAACTAAACAAACCGCATAAAAACACTAAAACCACTTTAGTTCGTACAGAAACACCTCAAAATATATTACAACAACAGATACTGTTTAGTACCCTTTTTCAAACTGAACAAGTGGAGGGTTATTTGGACTAAAATACACTGAGCTTAGTTACGGAAAATAATATTTCTATAAAATACGAAGCTAGTGCAGATTTATTTGAAAAACTGGCCAAAAATTTTAGAATTCAATTTAGAAAATAATCCAGAGGTTTACAAAGCATCTAGTAGTTTATCTTACTTAAATAAAGATTCAGATTTGACGGGTAGTAACCCAATGGTTACACCCGTTTGAATTTACATAATTTATTATATTTCACTGTCCTAATTAAATACAACTGTCCAGTTCTAAAAGTTTTTACCTTTGAAGTCTTCTTACAGCATTGGTGAAGTACAACAAACTTCGTATGTCTGCATTTTGGTACCGAGGTATCCGCTCAATGTGTTTCTTTGCAGGTTTTTCTTCACTGACATATTCCATGTTTAAATTCCTATGAAGGTTATAATTTCTTTCCTTGAATTTACTGGTTTAAGTATTTGCCGATATAATAGCAATTTATTTGTATTTATTTGTACTGTAAGCTCAGGATTTCTACCTATTAGTCGATACATTTTCCTATATTTGATGTTCAATTCTTCTTTTTTCTTTTTAACATGCACTTTCCATAAGATTCACAAGGAATACCGTAAAGGTATTCGTAAAAAGAGACCGGATTTATGGGCCGACAACTCTTGGTTTTGCACCACGATAATGCACCTTCTCATACTGCATTGGTTTTACGTGATTTTTCGCCAAAAATCCCACCCATATCGTTCCGCAACCACCGTATTCACCTGATTTAGCTCCGTGTGACTTCTGGCTGTACAGCAAACTCAAACGACCGCTCCGGGGAAACGGGGTTTTGAGTCAATTGAAGACATTAAACGTGATTCGCTACGCGCATTGGAGGCTATTCCGGAAATTGACTTTAACAACTGTTTCGAGGATTGGAAAAAACGTTAGCACACCTGTGGTACCATTTCGACGATTTATACTTTAAGTGGTTCCGACCTATAAAACTATTGTGTAACTCAACACCGCCCGTATATCGATTATAATGTTTTATAATTTCCGGGCATTTAATAGCTACTTCAGTAGGTTTTTTGCTGTCCCATCAATTTATCAGTAACACTGGGTTTGCTCCAACATAAGACGAAACCAGCGTAACCGACTTATTGTCTTTCTATTGCACTAAGCCTGAGTCTGTACCTTCAAAAGACGCCGTATATTCTTCATAAGACCCTCGCGGAAGTTTACCAATCTCTCTATCAGTTTTGAGCTTAGAGCTTGGGATGCGATTACGTCTTATCGTCCCTATGGAAAGAATTCCTTGTAGTTCAAGAAACAGACAAAGGAGTATTGCGGTAAAATAGTTGTCACAAAATACTTTATGGCCTAAATTTTTAGGAACAGATTTGCATAAGCGGACAACTATATTGGCTGATGCTCGAAGATTTTCCTCACCTTCGTTTCTATAAATACTTTCATGTCCTGTGTAAATTTCAAAATTATGCAAGAAACCTAAAATAAAACAAAATATTACCAAGTATACCTGATGATCCTCCTGTTAAAGCAAAAATTTTAAAACCCCATTTGTGAGGCTTGGAAGGCTCGTATTGCTTCATGTAGCTTCTAATTTTTGTAGCCTAACGGTATACTTGCAAGAAATTTTGTTTCAACATGTTTGAAAATGGACGAAGTTTAAACAAGCGGTCATGCTGGGGATGAGTTTTTGGTAATGCCATTTCGTTGTCCACAAAGTGCAGATTGCTTTCAATTTTTTTGAACAATTTCAATGACATTGTTTCTTGAATAAGGTTATTTCCTACATTGGATCCCAATATAGCTCAGTGTTAGGTACTTGGTGTACCGTAGAAATGATACAAATTCCGAGGAATTTTTTAAGCTCGGGTTTTGGCAGAATAAATGGATTTGAAATATTCTTTTGCGTAGAATATATATTCGATTGCTCTACTATTAATTCTAAAACTTCATCATTGAAGAATAAATTAAAAGTCGCCAATGGGGTATCGCGATTCATTATTTGTTGTGGAAATAATGTATTTGCATTAAATGATTTTGAATGAATTGGGCGTTTTTCCAGATTAGTTTCTTATATCTATCTCTTAATGGTTTGATTCCCGCTTCTTCCTTACTAATACCTTGTTTGCTAATTTCAATTTGTGCCTCTCCCTCAACATCCATATTTTCAAATATGTAAGAACCCTGTATGTTACCCCGGCTAAGACAACTGGGATATTTTCAATATATAAGTCTTCCACAATTATTTCTCTCGGCTCCTCGTTGTTAACATCCCAATCGTTATTATTTATTTCATCACCCTCATCGTCATCAATATCGTCCTCGCTAATACCAGGCCATTCTTCTATGAGTTTTTCTATTTCCTCGAGAGACAAATATTTTGGTCTAGGCATTTTAATTAATTACCTACCTGTTAGATTACCTCTTAACGAAATAAGCAAACACACTAAAGATATTTTTGGAATATTCAAATTTAAAACTGAGCATATATGACATATAATGTAAAAATTGGGCAAACCGTTTTGTACCATATATGATACACAAAGTTTACTTACCGATTTCGGATAATTTAAGATGATTTAATAAATCACTAGGTTTATGGCGATACTAACCTTCGTTTCTGATATTAATTGCGAAAAATACAGGGTGTCCGCCGGGAAGGTATACTACTTTGTTTGTTTATGATTTTTGATTAAATGAAAGAGAATGGATCTTATATTGATAAATGTTTTATTTAATGTCGGCAATTATGTATGGAATAAATATCAGATAAATGCCCGCCTCTGTTAGCCTCACAAATGCGAGCCCTTTTGAGCACATTTTTCATTACATTAATTTCATCACGAATATTTTGTTTGAGTTGCTCAAGCGTTTCTGGTTTGTTTGCATAAGCCTTGCTTTTTAGATATCCCCACAAAAAGAAGTCCGGAGCAGTCAAATCAGGCATTTCAGGCATTTCATTTCATTTTTTGAAATAACTTGTTGTGGAAAGAGTTCTGGCAGTAATTCCATTGTAATCCTGGCTGTATGCGATGGCGGCCTCTCAAAGTAGTATACCTTCCCGGCGGACACCCTGTATAATAATTAATTAGTTGGGGGAATATAATATTTTGTGTTAACAGCTGCGCGAACACATGCAATGTGACTTCGATTTTTATAACCAAATAATGACAAGGTTAGGACAGAAAACCTGAATAGGTATGCACACACAAACACAACAAAATATGCAAAGAAAATCAAAATTACTTATATTCTCAGTGCAATAAACCGAAAAGCGCGATTTTGATCGGAAACAACAATTTTTTGAGCGAAATATAAATGTACCATATATGACTCAAATACCCGCTAAAAGATATATAGCGATTACATATCAGCACGTTTACAAAAACCATATAAACATCCATCGGGAATTTGGGCCTAAAAGTTAGCATACTTTGTGTCAAAAATAAACGCAGTCCATTTCCAAATATTCAGTATTAGAGCCTTATCTTTGTCCATGTGTTACTATGGTTGTATTGAATTTTTCCATTTTATACGAAAAATCGGTTAAATTAAAAATTTAATTGCCGTAATCCAGGAGATATCCCCCTCGAGATTATTTGATCAAAAGTTAGGTACATCCATCTCAGATATAACGCCAATAGCTCAAGCCTGAACGTTGAATTTAAAGATCTGATCTAAAGCACAATCTCAGCATAGATTTCATGTCTAAAATGGGTTAACTTTACAATTTGAAAAATGTGTTGAATTAAAAATTTAATTGGTGGAATCCAGGAGAAATCGCCCTAGATAATTACCTTTATATTCACCGTTCAGACTTGAACTATTGGCATTATATCTGAGATGACTGAACCTAATTTTTGAGCAAATAATCTCGAGGAGGATATCGCTATGGACTGCGTTTATTTTTGACACAAAGTATGTTAACATTTAGGTCCAAATTCCCGATTGATGTTTATATGGTTTTTGTAAACGTGCTGATATGTAATCGCTTTTTGCAACTAATACGATTTTCCGACATGATTTACGATGTACCAAAATTCGTTGATAAATATTACAATTATTATCTGTATAATATCGCATTTCCAATTTAGTAACTTTTCAGGATAATTTGAGCTTTCTCATATTAATTCACCCAAGTGTCAAAAACCACCATCCTATCGATGAATAGTTTTTTCATTCAATAAAAATGTTCTACTTCGAACTGGCAATGGAATACACCTCATAACACATTAGATTTCAAGTAAAAATAACCTCAAAATTATTCTTGCAAAGTGATTCCAGTTGTTCGCATCAAACTACACTGGACAAAAACTATTGGTAAGCTTACAATATGATGATAAATATAATATGTATAAACATGAGATTTACACTAACGAAACATGTAGTTATCTCAAAAATATCGAAATTAATGTATAAATAAACGTAGTTTTGTGTAATTAGATGTTAAAATAATAATGGCTGTTAAAAACCATTTAGGACATCACACGTAATTTTCGTGAAACATGTATATGGTCAAAAACGACCCCTTGGAATCCGTTATAAATTTAATTTTTCAAGGAAAAAACTTGTTTTTTTAAGAAAAAGGAACTCACGTTAGCTGAAGTCCTTGAGGAACTACGAACAATCCGATGATGAGACTGATTTTCCTAGAACAATATACAGGGTAGCTGAGACCAAATGTTACTGACTTCACTCTGCTGTCATTTGTGTAGTTTTCATTTTCGCGCGTCAATTTGACAGATTGAAGTTTGGTTAGTTGTTTACATGTGGTCAACAAATAATTGTTCTAAACTAATATCTTCATAAAAAAATCATAGTGGAATTCAACACATCAAAAGAAATGATACGAAATGTGAAGAAACGAATCCAACGAAATCCTCGTCAAAGTGCCAATCAATTAGCCGCACGTCTACATATTTCACGATACAGCATTCAAACCATATTGAAAAATAAACTACACTTGAAGCCCTAAAAGATACAAAAAGTTCAAGATCTTACGGAGGCACAAAAAAAAGTTAGGCTTGAAAGAACACGAGCAGTGAAGGTCTTGGCCGAACGTGATGAGATTCCAAAAATTGTCTTTTCTGATGAGAAAATTTTCACCATTCAACAGTATGTGAATATACAAAATGATCGTGTTTGGTTAGAGCACACGTCCAACGATAATTTGGACACAAGAGTTGCCATGCGCAAGCAATCACCAGCTTATGTTACGGTTTGGGTTGCAGTCACTGCAGATGGACGCACTCCTCTGGTTTTCATCGAACATGGAGTCAAGGTAAACCAAGAGGTGTACCGCCAAAATATCCTAAACGATGCTTTGCTACCTTGGGCACGTAAACACTTTGGTACGAACCGTTGGACATTCCAACAGGGCTCGGCACCGTCACACAAATCTCGAGCGACACAGCAATTTTTACAAAATTGCGTTCCGCGGCTGATTTCGTCGCAAGAATGGCCACCATATTCACCAGACTTGAATCCCATGGATTTCTCCATATGGTCCATTTTGGAGAGTAAGGTGTCCACTAAAAAATACGAAAGTGTTGATGCATTGAAGTCAGCTCTTGTTCGAGAATGGAATAAAATTCCACAAGCTCACGTTCGGTCAGCATGCAATGCTTTCTATGGAAGACTGAATCAAATAATCACAGCCAAAGGAGGTCATATCGAGCAGTAACATGGTTTTCATAAAATGTAATATGTTTTCAACATATTCCACGAAATTTCAATAAAAAATAATCAAATTTAAAAAAATTACAGCGTTTTCATTTGGTAACACTTGGTCTCAGCCACCCTGTATTTATTACCGCCAGATGATTATGCAGAAACCGATGAAGACTCCGGAGATGAGGAAATACCGAATTTAAACTGCCTAGCGGGTACGATATTGAGAGCGGAAGTTGAGATCGATTACAATGAAAAAAGTGAAACCAACGTATTAGAAGACGTTCAAATAATTGAAGAAAACTAAAGTGATGCCCAACGAGAGCAGGTGCAGGAACCAACACAAAAGCGATTGCGACTAGAAAATTTTAAACTGTCACATCGATGGACTGCTGGTGATATTGACTGCAATATTAACACAAAGTTGGACAGCTTTCTGGATACTCCTACCGATTAACCACTATCAAACGAATCTCACCCAGTAGAATTTTTCGAGTTGCTTTTTACAGAAGATTTGATTCCAAAAGTGGTGAATTTCACAAATTTGTATGGATCGCAAAATAAAAATAAACCACTAAATATTGTCATAACACAACTATATTTAGTTCTCTGCATTTTGCTGATAATAATAGCCTTCCGGAAAATGATAAACTCGGTAAATTGCGTCCGTTAATTGAAGAAATTAACAAAATATTTTTGAAATGTGCTCCACTTCAAAATGGGTTGTCAGTAGATGAATCAGTGATTCCATATTTCGGACGCCACGGGTGTAATTCGTTTTGGCTTTAAATCATGGGTGCTTGCCCAGAAAAATAGTTACTATATCCAGTTTGATATTTACCAAGGCAGAAACACTAAAAATTCAAATAAATTACCGCTTGGTGAATCGGTCATTATGAATTTTGCACATGTGCTAAAGGATAACTTTAAAAATGTAGAGTTCTCATTGTTCTTCGATAATTTTTTCTCCAATCCAACTGTCATCAATAAACTTTCGAATATAGGTTATGGAGGCACCGGAACTATTAGAGAACATCGCTGTGGAAAAGCGCCATTAGGTCAAATTACAAAAAAATCTTAAAATGGTTCATTTACATCGGTGGTTGATAAATAAAATGAATTTGTATAGCGGTCCGTTGGATGGACAACAATGTAATTTCTTGTGTGCGCTACTCGGCTGCGGAAAAGAAAAATATCAGTATACCACAACCACATATTGCACATATGTACAATCAATTTATGGGAAGGGTAGATCTCTACGATAACCATGTTGCAAATTATCGGTTTACTAGTCATGGAAAGAAATGGTGTATGCCAATTTAATTTTTTTTTATTTTTATGGCTTCAGATAGTTTAATCAGGGATGATTGTATGGGTGTTCAAATTGTTCATCAGAATATTAGGAGTCTAAGGAAAAATTTTAATCCTTTTTTGGCTCATCTTGAGTCATTTAAAAGTTTACCTGATTTAATTTTCTTGAGTGAAATTTGGATTAATGATGATGAAATGGAATTCTATCAGTTAAATGATTACCATCTTGTTTGTTGTTGTAACAATAGTTATCGTGCTGGTGGAGTTTTGGTATTTTATAAAAGTAATTTAAATTGTTTTGTTGAACCTATAAACCTTGTTTCTGCGGATGTTGTAAAGGTAAAACTTGTAATTGGTAATGACACGTATATTTTAATTTGCGTTTATCGGCTTCAGGCCGTTACGGAGTCTGTCTTTCTCGATGAGTTTTCTGAATATTTAAGCCATATAAACAGTAAAAACCTCTTTGTTCTGGGTGACATTAATATTGATATTTTATCTTGCTCTTCCGTGTCCGATAATTATATTTGTATGATGTCGTCCGTTGGTCTAGCATCGCTTATTAATGATCCAACTAGAGTAACTGATACTACTTCTACTTGTATTGATCACTTATTTTGCAGATTGCGTGATAATTTATTGTCTCGCGTCAAGGTTGAATTATTTAATTATATGATTACTGACCATCACTTGATGCATGTTGTGATCGAGATTAATCAGGTTAAAAGCAATGATAGATTACCTGTTAAGCCAAAAGTCATTCTATCTAAATTCTTGGAATTGTTAAGTAGAGCTAATTTCTCTCCTATTTATGCCCTTGACGATCCGTGTGCAGCTGTTGATGTGTTTTTAACGCTTTGGAATGATGTTTTTTCAGCTAGCCTAGACCCACAAAAAACACGTAGTAATCGTCCTATTAAACCATGGATCTCTGAGGCCTTGTTAAGCATGATCAAACGTAAAAAATGGTTATTGAGAAAGGCGAAACATGTTAGAACCAATCAACGTTTCCAGCAATATGTTACAGCCTATTGTCAGAAAGTAAAAAAGAAAACCATTGCGGCTCGCGTAGCTTATTATAAAAATAGATTTGATAACTGTTCCGGTGACTGCAAACTTACGTGGCGTACTATCAATGACATTTTAAGTAATAATTCGTCAAAGATTAAGCTCATTAATTCTATTAACTCATCTAATAATGATCTTTTAACGGATGCGTCTGATATTGCCAATGAGTTCAGCAATTATTTTGGGAGTATTGCGTCAAATTTGAAGTCAAGTCTCCCATTAAATAATAGGAATTCTATGGAGTCTGACGGCGATTATGTTGAGCAATCTTTTTTTTTCATTCAATTGACGATCTTGAAGTTTCTAAAGCCATTGCTTCTTTAAAATCAAGAAACTCTTACGATATATTCGGTTGTAGCAATTACTTAATTAAAAGTTCCGCTGGTCTTATATGTGCTCCTTTATGTCATATTTTTAATTGTTGTTTTAGAACTGGTATTGTTCCTGAAATTTTGAAATCAGCAATTGTGCTACCTCTTCATAAAAATGGTTCCAGATGCGACTTAAATAATTACCGGCCTATTGCTTTACAGGCCAGTCCTGTTAAAAATAGTGGAAAAAATTATTAAATGTAGAATGGTTGTATTCCTAGAGAAGCATAGTGTTATAAGTTGTTGTCAGCACGGTTTTCGCAATGGGTTTTCCACGGAGTCTGCATTAATTGAATTTTTAAATAGCGTGCATGCATCGCTAAATAATTCTGAATCGTGCGCTGGGCTTTTTGTTGACATAAAAAAAGCCTTTGACATGGTTGATCATAACCTCCTATTGCATAAGCCTTCTAAAATTGGTTTCAGAGGAAACATTAATAATTGGTTTAAATCGTATCTTGCAAATCGTAATCATGTTGTTAAGGTGAATGGAACTATGGGCAACCCTTATGTCTTAAACATTGGTGTTCCTCAAGGTTCTGTCTTGGGGCCACTTCTATTTCTGATATACGTAAACTCAATTTTTAGTGCAAATTTGGCAGGCTCTATGGTTGCCTTTGCAGATGATATGAGCTTATGCTATCGTGGGTCCTCACAAACTGATGTTTGCCATAAAATTGCAGCCGATCTTTTAGTTTTAAGGAAATGGTTTGACCACCATTTTCTAATTTTAAGTGATAAAACTAAGTTTATGCATTTTAGTTTGGGTAGCAGTAGTTTACATTCACCGATAACGTATCATTCCAGTTTTTGTAATGCTGTTAATTGCTCCAGCTCGTGCATTTCCATTGAAACTGTTGAAAGCTTCAAGTACCTTGGAGTTATTGTTGATTGTAATCTGAATTGGAAGCAACATGTCGATAAGATAAAAAAGTCTCTTAGCAATGCGTTACGAACTTTATATCTATTAAGACCAGTAGCACCCAAATCGGTATTGTTAAAATTCTACTATGCTTGCATTAACTCTAGGCTTGAATATGCGTTATCGTGTTGGGGTGGTTGCTATCATTCAACTTCAAAAATTCTCATAATTGTTCAGAAATATGCTATTCGTATTATGTGTTTTAAGTCTTCACGGGTTTCTGCTTGGCCATTATTTTTGAGTTGCAAAGTTTTACCATTACAACATCTATATGTTTATAAGGTTTTACGTTTATTTTATTTGCGTAGTGGGCATCGATTATTGAGAGCAAATGTGCGATACAATATTAGGAACAATGATCGTTTCTTATTTGTTGTTCCACATTTTTTTAGTGTACATTTTAGAAAATATTTCCTGGTAACTGCCCCTTCCTTATTCAACCAACTTCCATTTAGCATTCGACAACAAATAAATTCGAAATCATTTCTACAGGCACTTAAAGTTTGGCTTTTTGAGCACCCTAATATCGATTTTATATTTAGAGTTTTAGTCTGATGAAGTTTAATTTTAGTTTTAATTCTATTTATCTTTTTATTTTTTATATTTTATTGTTATGTTTTTATTTCGTATGTTATCATAACCATTTATCGTAAATTGTTCTTTGTTAAAGGGTAGATCAATACTGCCGTTAAATCGGTGATGATTACCCTACTCATTTATTTTCATTTTGTATTTTAATATTACATGTGAGCAAAAATTGTACTGAAAATAAATGATAAGCCTGTGTGTTTCAATAAAAAAAAAAAAAAAAAAAAAAAAAAAATTGCCTTATGGATATTCGATTCAGCAATATCAAACTCATGGGTTGTAGCAAAATCGGTTAGATGCAAATTAGATCAATTGGAATTTCGGAGACAAATCGCAAGATCACTTTGCCAAAAGTATGGTTCACCTCCATGAGTCCCCGCCAAAGCGTCACTCACCTTATTAAGGCGGGATCTTTGCGAAAAACAAGCGCTGAGTGTTTGTCTTGTGTAGTTCCGCTTCATGATATTTTTTTTTAACCTTACCACGAATCAAAACTATAAGTTTATTGTAAAACCTATTTATTTGAAACATATATAACGAAATGTGGTAATTGAGGCTATATGTATAAAGTATAAGACTGTACTGAATTTATAATTGGATTATATTATTTTAATTATCTTTAATAAATTTGATTTTTTGTTGTACTTTTTGTGTTTTATTTAAAATGTTCAAATAATTGAACATTATAATTCCCAAATAACCTTTTTCCGCCACTTGAATTTTCCTTATTTTTCCTTTCCTCAAGTAGGGGGAAAACAGATGATGAAAAATTCCTGAAATCACAAATTCACTCTATGGAGCCATAAGTCATGTTTTAAATTTATGATTTTTATGTTTTGAATATGTAGCCTTGATTAAAACAAACATTTTGAGACACTTAATTTTTTTTAGTTCTTGTTGTTGTTAAAGATACAGGGTGTCAAAATTTGAGAAAAATGATAATCATGGTATTGTATTTATTGCAATAAAAAGAAAAATAATTGTCCGATAATTATGATTTTGGGCTCATGTTAAAGGTAAGTTAATAAGGATTTCTAAAAATAGTATATTGTTTAAATCCTTCTTCTCTAAATTTCCCGCCAAAATGTTCTTTTTAAATTTTCTCAAAAACCTATTTTACAACATATCAAAAAACTAGAATACCGTTATTTTTTGTTTTCTTGCAAAAATCGTTTTAGTAAGAGAAGTATTTCATTTTTATATGGAAAAACTGTATTTCAGTGGATATTTCTCAGTGTTTTGAAATTGTTTACAAAAAGGATAGTTCAGTTAAATTATTAACACTAGATATACCGATAATTTGACCATACCTATTTCTACCAACACCAGTCAAAATGACTGGTTTTAGAAAAATGGTTAGTGGGGTTTCCGGTCTTAATGTATTTTAAAAAAATGATAAATTACTTCAATTAAGTTAATTGTAATATATTATATTAATTATAACTATATTTATTAGTTAATTGAACATAATAAGTAGTAAAAAAAAATAAGGTGAAGTAGTAAATTGAAAATATAAATTTTAAAATCAGTCATTTTGACTGGTGTGGTAAATCTAGTGTTAATATTTATTATTCAAATTACATATATTTAAAATTTCAAACCCAAATTCTTTTGATAATTTTATTTTATTGTTTAACATTAAAACTTATTCAAATTACAATTTAAATTTAACATAATCGTCAGAATTAGAATATTTTTTACATTTCAAATAGCCATCCTCTTGGAATAACTGCATTAGATTGATTGATTTATTAGAATGTACGGCCAAGCCTAACTAAGCAAGGGTCCCGGATACGCCGGGCCTACCGTACACCCTTTTTACACATAACAAGATGGAGGGATAGGAAAGGTTGTTAAATATGATAGACTTGACCCGGTTACAGACACCTAATCAATAGTTAGTAAATTATTAAGCACAAGACAGCACAATTATTATTATTATTATTATTTTTTTTTTTTTTTTTTTTTTTATGATAAAACAGTTTTTTCCATCTTACTTCAAAGGCCCAACAAGTACTCCCGTGGATGATGACCCCGTTAGAGTTCTGATGTTTCAATCCGATTCGTGTCCCTCCTTCGTGGCCGTGTCCGTGTTGGTGTCAGTATTGATTTCGGATGAATGAATGATTGGTCCAATGAATCCTAACTAACTTGCTAGGGCTACTGAGTCAAGAATACTGGCATGCCGGGGCGAGGTTTTAGTTCCATTCCGTTTTTTTTTTTTTTTTTTTTTTTCACTTTTCTTCTATGATGTCCCCAAGCGGTCACCCAAACTTGTACTAATCCAAGCAATGGTTGCTTGACATTGATGATGAACTTGTTGTCGTTTTTTATTTATCCCTGCCACTCGCCCCCAGGAAACCATCAGTTCCTTTTACTGTTTTTAAATTTTCAAACCTAGTTGCAAGTTTGATTTGCTTGGATTTATTTTCTGCGTCTGAACAAAATCCAAAATTGATATCTGTCTTCAACGTTTCAGCCCATTTAAATAATTCATCTGCATTGGTTATTGTACTGCTGTATTCCATTGTGAGACTAGCTCTGGATGCCATTCTTTTGATGGTACCTCCTACTCCATCACATGGACCTTTTCCATGAGCTGTTGCATGGAAATGCCATTCACAATCAACTCCAAAATCCTCTTTGTGTTTTAAGATGTTCTTAAAATTTTTCTTATTTTTATAATGCGTGACTGCCCCATCGGTAATATAATAAATTTTAGATAAACTGGATATTTTAGTTTTCAAGAATTGCATCAATTTTTCAATGAATAAGTGAACCGCTACAGTATCGTAGTAAAGACAATCCGATATTATAATGAAGGTGTGGTGAAGTAATTTGCCATCCAAATTTTGGTAAATTACAAATGGATGAATAGTCGCTTGCTTATTATTCCAATGAAATCCTTGTGCGGCATTTTGCATTATAAATGCATAATTTTCTGCAAAATCACATAAAACTATCGCCTCCGTAGACTTCAGCGACAATTTTTTATTTTTTAAGAAGTTGGACTGCTGAAGTGAAATGAAGCAATGAGGTGACAGATTCTTCAGCTTATTCACGAAATAATCCAGAAATTCATCCAACGGTTGAGAAAAGGTCTCCAGATTGCACCTATCGGTAGAAACCCACTGACTAAATTTTAACTTAGCATCCTCGCAGCCATGTTCCCGAAATGCATTTTTCAAATATTCTTTAAAGTTATCCAGTCCTGAGCAGCTTTCGCATTGTAGATGGTAACATGTTGGTGTAGGCTCATCACATAAAATATTTGAAATACAATCCCGGTAGTGCGCTATCTTTCCGTTGGTAATAGTTTCCATTTTGGTGCCATAAATAATTAATTTTACATTTTGATGTATGGTACACACGCAGACTGTGTGCATTCCACTACTATCTGATTGTACACAGTATTTTGGACGAAGTAGTGAAAATTTAGAAAAACCAATTTTTTTTGATTCGTCATCCTGATACATCGTCTTATATCCTTCGTAGCACTCTTTCAATGTACACATCATTAGCCGCTTTTGAACTTTAACTTTATCGACTGTTAAACAATCGTTTTTGCCTGGCATTATCCGACGAACATCAACATCAGTATAATAAGATAATACTGCTTGCTTCAGCTCATCACATATTCGCTTTCCTACATTAGCTGCTGGACGACTTAGTGGACCATTCTTGTCTCGTAGATCTTTAGCGGTTCGCACCATATGTTGCGTTGCCTTGAACTCATTCTGGATTTCTTGAATGGTTAATGATTTTGGCAATATAGTAAGTAGCTGAATCTTATCACTGGTTTTCTCCAGTTCTTCGAATTTAGCTTTTAGATTACCAATCAATTCATCATATAGTGCAACCTTCCTTTGATCTTCGGTTGACTGATTCGAAAGCGGCACGATTCCCGGAACCAAAGATGTTGATTGTGTTATTGAAGCTAAATCTATTACTTTTTGCTGCTGATGTTTTGGCCTGGCTTCTAACGTACTCGGATATATAGGAGACTTTCCAGGAAAGGGTAACACTTCATTCATTTTTTCCAAAACGGACACATTTTTTAAATAACACTCTTCACTATCACTGCTATTATCGTTATCGGCTATTTGCGGTGTTAGAGGTGATGTTGTTGATGGTCCCGCAACTGGAGACAACTGTGATTCTATTTCTCGTCGTTTGCAGGTAATATTTATATAGCACGTTGAACAGAAATACAAATTATCTTGATTCTCAACTGATTGTGGCATAAGTTGCTTAACATAATTCGTAACTCGTTTTAGTTTACTCGAACACTTTGAATCGTGATATGGTTTACAACACTTTCGAAATTTATCCATTATCAAATTTAGCGCACTAGTACTTATTTATCCACTTAAACTTACACTCAGTTAAACACACTGTTACTTTTTCAAATTTTAAAAAATCTTACTCCTTATTTAAAATGTTGTCTACAATTCACAATGTCAACTAATCATAAATTTTAATTTTTACTCCTATTTATATCAACAATGTTCTTTTTTTGTTTTCAAAAGAATTACTCATCGTTTAACAGGTACGCCTGCGTCAAGTAAACATAATCCACCCTCAATAAAAAAGGGGGAAACAACATTTTATTTAGTCTTTTATAAAATAACCCAAAAAAAAAGAAAAGGATTTTATGGTACTACGACTAACCAAACGATATAAACCAGGGGTGGCACCTCATAATTCTGTGACTCATACTTAAATATGACGCAAAATTGTACAATAAATAAAATTCAAAACACACAAATTAAGTGAACTACCACTTTTGTAAACAATTTCAAAACACTGAGAAATGTCTATATAGCTTTCCATATAAAAATGAAATACTTTTCTTACTAAAACGATTTTTGCAAGAAAAGATATGCGTTTTCCATACAATTATGATATTTTTCGACATGGTATTGAAATTAGCAAAGAAACACACCTAAATTGAAAAGGTGTTTCTCGGGCTGATTTTTCGGGCGAGCTTCACATACATGGCAAATGAAATCTTGAAATTTAACAATATTCCGTCTTTCCGCCATTCTAAAAGAATAACGATGAAATTTGGATAAAAATATTGATCGGGGGTTCAAAACTTAGGACAAAATTCTAGGATCTGTTCATGCTGGACTAAACTTGGCCATTTCACCACCAATACTTTTGAAAATTAAATTTTTTTTATTAATTTATTTTCTGTTTTTGGCCAATATTTCAAAAATTTTCACTAGTAACCAATAGTTTTGGTAGTTTTTCTAATAGCTTAGGTTATACTGAGACTACGAGGAAAATTTGGGGAAAATTTATGCATTAGAATTTTCACTATAATTTTTTGGTTTTCTGCTTCCATATAACTTATTTTCAGTTTTTGGCCAATATCTCAAAAACTTCCACTAGTAATCACTAGTAGTAAAACTTCCACTAGTTGTTATCGGCTGTATCTTATACAGCATGAAAGGCACACTGGAGGGGCACAGCAGACGTTGAGATAAAATGATGAGGTCCGGCTGGGCGCAATTCCTCGCGTGTATTTTGTGGACTGTATTTTTTTTAATTTTTTCACAACTAATAACTTTATAATATTTATATATTTTTTAAACAATTTATACACAATTTTTATTTCAAGTTTTACAAAGTTTAGTTTTTTATTTAATTAAATTTACCACGACATTTTAAATAAACTGTCTGGTTTACAATATTGGTTTGGCCTTTACCACACAAATTTGCACTGCCAACTGGCTTGATTTTATACAAAACAAAAAAAAGAATTGGTTTGACATTTGTGCTTGGAAAAGTAATGCATGTGCAAAAAGGTTTTATTTTCGAATTTGGGTGTGTATGGTTTGCGCACAGGCATTCCACATTGGCGCCCGGGCAGGGTCTTGATATTGCATAGTTACAATGGAGATACATCACTTCAGTGCAAATTTATCTAGTCCGTTAAACATAGAAATATACAGTCAATACAGCAGAAACGGTGAGATTGCTCTGGAAAGTACGTGTTAGCGGTCATTTGACCCACGCCATCAAGTATAACGTGAGTAATAAAACATTTTGAGAACCGTTACTTAATAGAGGCCCCGTTTAATAAAGTAAATTACATATCGTGCGTGCTCAATTTATGCGAAATATTTGTCGCTAATTAATTTATAAACATTTTAAATAATTCCGTGTAAATAATAATTGAAGTGTGGTGCCCAGCATTAGACGGCCATGGATTTAAGCTGCGAAAGTTAATGACTAATGACGGCGAGATTAGATCATTTATTCAATGCGCAAGTGAGGATATCATGGACATCAAAGAACATGCCGAGTCACAAAAGGTATTAGGTCTTCAGTGGGATCCTTGTGCAGATGCATTCCAATTAAAAACCGAACTACCAGATCGAGCCACGTATACCAAGCGAACGTTATTATCGGATGTTAGCAGAATTTTTGATCCGCTTGGCTGGCTCTCACCGTGTATAATACGCATGAAAATCCTAATTCAAGCAGTGTGGATGCGAGATTTAAGCTGGGACGAAGAATTGCCATCGAACATATCGGAAAGGTGGCAACAAATCAAAGAAGATTTGCGAGAAATTCCAACAATTCGAATCCCAAGATGGATACAGACCAGTGCCGAGCTGAGCTTAATTGGTTTCAGTGAGGAAAGCTAATATGCATACGCTGCCGTGATATATGCAGTAGTAAAGACAAAGGATGGCCTACGATCCAATATACTTACAGCGAAATCTCGAGTTGCGCTAGTCAAACCGATTACAATACCACGGCTGGAGCTGATGGGTGCAGCGTTATTAGCCAATCTTATGAAGTTAGTGGAGTCTGCGTTAACAGTCAAGGTATCAAACATTCTGCTATTCACCGACTCAAAAATAGTATTGGATTGGTTGTCGGCAATACTACTTTGTCGGTTTTTTTGTTTTGTAGCCAACAGAACTAGCGACATAATTCAAACGTACAAGCGAGAAAATTGGGGGCACGTGGGATCCAAGGACAACCCGGCTGACATCGCATCTCGAGGCATGAACACGAGCGATGTAATAAAAATAAGCTGTGGTGGTATGGGCCACCCTGGATAGTTGATGCTGAAGGAACCAAGAAGATCCATTCGACCAACTTGCTAGACCAGAGTGTGACGATAGAGGGATTGCGTCCTACAAATATTCAGGTGCATGTTGCATCAACGACTAATTTTTTTAATGAGTTTATTAACAGGTACTCCAGTTTTTATAAGATGACAAGGGTATTGGCATTAATAAGGCGCTTCATCACCAACTGTAGGATGATACAAAATTCCACGGAAATGAAACGAGGAGAAATGATAGCTGCAGAGATGATGTTGATACGACACATACAAGGGACCGAGTATAAAGTAGAAATAGATGCATTGCGAAACCGAAAGGAGCTACCGAGATGCACTAAGCTTATCAGTCTGAATCCATTTTTAGATGACACTGGGGTGCTACGAGTAGGAGATCGAATTCAAAGGTCGATAGCATCGTTTAACGTGAAGCATCCCATTATCCTACCGACGAGTCATGTTGCAGTAAAGTGTATCGTGAGAGATATTCATAACCTGCATAATCACTCGGGGATAAGCCTTCTCACAAGCATCACACGGCGACGGTTTTGGATAATAAGATGCAAAATAATATCCAGATTAATTGTGCACAGATGCATCAAGTGCATAAGACAAAATCCTTCCATGGAAAGGCAGCTGATGGCGAACCTTCCAGTAGATAGAGTACGGTATTCCCATCCATTTCATAAGGTGGGACTAGACTACTGCGGACCGTTCCGGGTGCATCCCATAAGACGCAGAGGCCAAATACCACATAAGATGTACGCCTGTATATTCGTCTGCTTAAGCACAAAGGCAGTTCATATAGAGACAGTAGGAAACTTAACCACAGAAAGTTTTCTGGGAGCATTTTCGAGATTCACATCAAGAAGAGGAAATTGTCACACTATATACAGTGACAGTGGCACAAATTTTGTCGGTGTTAATAATCTATTACGAGGATTGTTCCAATTTCTGAAATCGAAGGCGTCAGACATAGCCGCAGCGCTACTACAACACAAAATAAACTGGAAATTTAATCCATCAGGAGCGCCTCATATGGGTGGTATATGGGAGGCGGCAGTAAAGCAGGCAAAAATACAGCTAGCGCGGGTGGTCGGCGAAAATATACTCACCATAGAAGAGTTTAGTACGTTGACGACAAAAATAGAGGCCATCATGAATTCGAGGCCGATAGCGGCCAACGAAGCAGAAGATATCGACTGCATTATGTCAGCACATTTTTTAATCGGGCGTACTTTCACGGACATTGCAGACGAGTCACACACATCAAACATATCGCCATCGGCCAGATGGAGCATGGTCAAACATATGCAACAACATTTTTGGAAGCGATGGCATATGGATTATCTCACTATCCTTCAAAAAAGAAATAAATGGATAAAGGAGTCTAAGAATCTCACAGCAGGAGATATTGTATTAATAGCCGAACCAAATTTACCGTCTACATGTTGGGCATTAGCCAGAGTTGTTGAAACACATCCTGCAGATGATGGATAGGTTCGGGTTGTATCCGTTCGAGTAGCAAACTCCGATAAAGTCATCCAGAGATCCATCCATAAATTGTGTAGACTACCCATTACAAATAATGAATCAGATGATTCATGGCCGGCGGAATGTTAACACAACATCATTCGATCGCATCAGCTAGATTGTACCAGCAAATTGCGTACCTAAAATGAAAGGAAGATACCACAAAGCATCACGATGTATTTATAATTAATAGTTTTGTAGCACAATCACTTTGTTTATATAATTTGTTGTTGATGTGCTATGTTTTGACAGATTATATAAAATGAATCAGAGATTCCTAAAATTTATTTATACTTTAACTATTGTCAACAGATGTCACTATACAATTAATTTAACTATCACAAATTAGATGTCACTAGGAAATTTATTAGCCGTTAATAGAAACTAGATTTTGTAGGTTTTTTGTACGAAAGAAAGATAGAAGCAATCAAGACACCATCGAGGCAACATCAAGTAAATAAAACCAATATTTATAACGTTATATACAGTTTTTATTGTGAGATTGCTAGAAAGTAAAATAGGCTACAAAGCCATCAAAATTTGGAGACAATTACGGTGGATTATCAAGTGCAACCATCCCGGATTCAACGGCATTGTCTTCATAGAAACATTGGCATTGATGCGTGAACACACATAGTATCACACAGTACAAGTTACTTGGAAATGTACGAGTATTAATTATTTACATTAGCTAAAATATCCGGAAACAGATGTAAAAAATATGTAGAAACACTAGAGACGGAATTAAAGTATTTGTCAACGTTGTTATGAGTAGTAGGCGTTGTCTACGTTGTCGAAAAGTTGTTTATGCAATCACGTAAAATTTAGTAGATGACGCGTAAACGTCCATCTCTGCAGCGAATCCACTCCAAATAAAAGAAAACGCAATGAAATTTATAAACGGTAATTTCCCCGTAGCAATTTAACGTTTCAATTTACATTTTACAGCTGTAAAATAAAAAAAAAATAAAATTAAACTTTACTTCAAGAAAAGTTTACCGAAGCGCTAAAAAAGTTAAATTTTGATTTGTGGATTTAACTTCCTTGTGTATTTGAAAGTACATACATTTCATGTCACCAGTGTACTAAGCCATCGAATCAAAACTTTTCTTAAACAAAAATAGAAATTTATTTAATTTTCTTATATTTTAATATTTTTATTATTTTTCCATGTTATGCGACTTGACATAAATTTTTATGAGTTTTTATTTCGAAACCAATATACATTAAATTAGAAAAGTTTTATTTCAACAAAAAAGTAAAATAAAACGGCAACAAAGAAAATTTTAATTTTACATTTTCATGATAAATAGACAAATTGGAATAATTTTTTTGGTTTCAAGGATAAAAATTTAAATCATAAAATCATGATCACTTTATTATTATAAATTATACGAGTATACCGTTCTTGTGACATGCACACACACATGTCAAATAATTAGCAAAACAAGTTAACTGTTAAAAAGTTTATATTCGTATAAAACGGATTAGAAATTTATGAGCTTTTTATTTAGTACACACAATTGACGAGAATATGTGCATGGAAAGAGATTAAATTGAGATGAACGAAGTTATGACAGAATTAAAATTATCACATCACATTTATACCAATATAAAGTTTTTGGAAAGGCGGTTGATGTGTTAAACAATATGTTGCCTGGCATGAAGATGAATTTCGTATTTTTTCATTTTTTGTCAGCCATTAAACCGAACTTTTTTTTTTTTAATATACCCGGCAACTCGACTACACATTAAGTTTTTTAAGTGTCAATATGACAATGGAATTTAAATATACAAAAAAAACTTTAAATATATATTTTTATCAGTCAACGAAAGAAACCATTCACCATAAAACTAAAAATAATATTAAAAATATAAAAAGACGAAAGCACAAAAATGTATTTTGTAATAAAAATTTGGGTTAGAAACAAAAACTAAAAATAAAGGAGCTTTACGAATGAAAATATACTTAGATATTTGTACAATTATTATTTTCTGTTACGATAATAAAAGCATACGAGAAGGTATTTTCCCACTATCGTCATGTACGAATAGGTTTCTAGAGCTTTTACACAGAAAATGCTTTGTGTTAGTTTTTTGTTTGTTTGCTTAGTAGAAAAATGAAAAATCATTTATTCTTGTTATGTGTCGAAACGACTTTATTATTACAATTGTTATAAAACTTCTCCTCACACAGCCATGCATATACAGTAAATTTTTATGTTGACTATCATTATTTCCATTCACGATGATGATGAGGGTAATCACATTGTTTAAAATAATGATTGTTTCAAAAACCATTCTGCGAGAACGATTCTCAAGCCAATTACATGTTTTGTGTAACTTGCCTAGCGTTGTTTAAATTAATTGTGGATTTCAAAGTTATCAGGTGAATGATTTTATGGTAAAATAGCGAATTTGCATCATATGCACATATACGTTATGTAAAATATACGCAAACGGTCATGTGAATAAATTATATACAGTAAACTTTTATTACACAGTGGATTTATTAATTATTTATTGCGCGCACAGAACATGTTTCGAAAAATTTTAATTTAAACCATAAATGTTTACAACTTCTTTAATTTATTAAATTATATAATGACTGGCTCCGACAGACAGGAGCAGGAAAATCTCGGCGTTGCTGTATTTACAAGTGTGAATTTTGTATCTGGGATGTATTGCTATACTCAACAAAATTTATAATATTCTTACATATTTTAATCGTTGTAATTAACGATGATAACAATGATTCCGTTTCGTCTACCAATCATCAGCCTAAACTTAATTTATTCCATGCGTGTACTTATTCTATAATTACGGGAAAACCCGCTTTAATGTTTAAGGTAAAATTACAATGAAGACTGGCTACCACCATACGTCAGCCGATATTTTTCAGCCGACATTTCTCAGCCGACATTAATCAGCCGATTTTCTCGGCCGACATTTCTCAGTCGACAGTCAGCCCAATTTGTTTTTATACAGGTTTGGTTAGGTTAGTGGTTGCTATCGCACACTTAGACACCCTATTAAAGTTAGCCGAAAGTTTCCAGCCGAAAGATGATAATGCAGATGGTGTCTTTGTTATTCCAGACGAAAGAATTGAACTCTGAAATTATTCGCTGGCCGGACTAGTAGGTGACATAAGGTGATAGAGAAAGATTTGACGTATTTGAAATAATTTTTTGAGAACTTTTATATGTATTCGAGATATAGTCCATTGAACTCAAAAGTTATTCGCTTGTCAGAGTAGAGGGTTGCATAAGGTGATAAAGGAATGTTTAAAGCATTTGAAATGATTTGTTGGGAATTTTTTATGTTTAGTATTTGAGATATTGTCCATTGAACTCAGAAGTTATTCGCTAGCCGGACTAGTGGGTTACATAGGGTGATAGAGGAACGTACTAATTTTTGGGGATTTTTTGTATGTTTAGTATTCGAGATATAGGCCATTGAACTCAAAACTTATTCACTGGCCAGACTAGCGGGTTGCATATGGAGATAGAGGAATTTTTACAAAACGTATGTATGTTTATTGTAATTTAAGCATAATAGATATAGTCCGTTGGCCTCAGAAATTATTCGCTGGCCGGACTATTGGGTGATATAAGGTGATAGAGGAAGACTTGACGTATTCGAAATAACTTTTTGAGTTTTTTTGTATGTTTAGTATTTGAGATATAGTCCGTTGGGCGCAGAAATTATTCGCTGGCCGGACTAGTGGGTGACATAAGTGATAGAGGAACGTTTAACGAATTTGAAATAATTTTTTGGGATTTTTTGTATGTTTAGTATTCGAGATATAATCCATTGAACTGAAAAGTTATTCGTTTGCCAGACTAGAGGGTTGCATATGGTGATAATGGAATGTTTACAAAACGTATGTATGGTTATTGTAATTAAGATTTACAGAATTTTTTTTGCTGTATTCCAGTTATTTAGAGGTGACAATAGAACTAACTTTATCAAGTAATATATATTTCGGCTATAAAATATTTTTTCGGCTGGGATAGCAAAAACAATATCTGCATTATCATATTTCGGCTGTGATAACAAAGACACAATCTACAATACCTTTCGGCTGGAAACTTTCGGCTTACTTTAACAGTATCACTTAGGCTAGTTGTGGCCTATTATGATACCACAGGATCCGACATCATTAAACTCCCTTTAAACTCATCTAGTGCAACTCACAGAGCGTAAGAGCTCTCGCACATTACAGCTTTCGATATCAGAGAGGCTGCCCGTAGTGTATTTGCCCCAGTGATCATGTCTTCTGTCAGCAAGCGCAGGACATGAGTATTGGAATTGAACAAGAGTCTCCTCCACCTCCTCGTCCTTGCAGCAGAAGTCATTTCCAACCAGACCCAGCTTTCTCGCATGATCTCCAAAAAGGCAGTGTCCGGTAAGTACCGTTACAATTCTACCTTAGTCATGCTTCCTTAGTGTGATCAAGATCTTGGATCGCTTCAAGCTCAGCTCAAGCCATACTTGCGTGGCTACCCTGCCAGTCGGACTGGCGAGCCACCTATCATTTGTCAAGGCAAATGCTTTCCTATGATTAGTTGCTCTCAGCCCAGACATAAGCCTTCCTACACGTTATCTACTTGGTTTCAGTTGGTACGGTACCTTGATAATTCGTCTGCACTGCAATTTCCTTCAACGTCGAAGTATGGTCCGGAACCCAGACCAACCGGATATTGATGTGATCACTTGTCTCGTTAAGTGATGTGTGACAATCCAACGCCACTCTCGACACAAAGGAAACTGAATCCAGTGAAAGAATGGAAGGATAAACAACATTTAATTCCCCAACATTTAATTCCCCACAGAAGGCACCAGTTTCCACTCTACTATTGAGCTTGGAGCCGTTGGTGAAGAATTTAACTCTCCAGGTATCCATAATGAGCCTATTCTTCCAAACCTCCCTAGAGGGGAGAATCACCTTAAAACGCTTGCTAAAGCACGATTGTTATATAATCCAAACTCACCAGGTCATTACTCTGATTACTCTGACTGATAGCCGGGCAGCCGCATTGACCGCTATTCGCTTACCGAAAATATCCAACGGGAGAAGGTACAGAATAACCTCCAAGGCACTAGTGGAGGTCATTTTCAACACCGCATTAATGAGCAAGCAGGCTGCCCTCTGCACTTTTGCCATCATGTTCCTTAATGATAATTTCTTCAGAGCTGGCCACCATACACTCATAATCATTCAGTAGTACAGGTCTTGCCACTGCCTTGTTAAAGCCAGTGCACCAGCTCCGGTTTCAGACCCCATTTCCTTACAATGGCATTTTTGCAAGAATAGAGTGTTACAGTGGCCTTGTTCGCTCTTTCTATCGTATTTGGTTTCCAGCTGAGCTTACTGTCGAGAAGGATCCTCAGGAATCTCGCCCCATCAGTAATGGTCAGTCGTACTATGCTTGATTTAAACTTGGTGGGACCATTACCGGAATTTTATATATCCTAGTAAAAAGGACCAGCTCTGTTTTAGATGGGTTAATCCCCAACCCACATCTGATGGGCCAACCCGCAGTAATTAATAACGCATTCTGCATCACATCTCGGTTTGGACATAGGTACTTCCCCGAGACAGCTATCGCTATGTCATCGGCATAAGCAACCACACCTATTTCTCCTCCCTCCAGTTCCAATAGTAGTTCATTGATTACTACATTCCAAAGAAGGGGAGAGAAGATACCTCCCCGGGGTGTACCCTGAATAACCCGCCTTCTAACAGAGACTTCCCCCTTCTCCGCTATAATCCTTCTGCTACCTAGCAGATGATTCATTAGCCTGGCTACTGTGTATTCCATCTCAAGTGACAACAATCCTTCCCTAACTGCCTCCACATTCACGTTGTTGAAACGCCACCAACGAATATTCTTGAAAATCTAGTGACTTATCTATTTTGCGAACCAAGATATGTAACGCCGTGTCCACGGACTTACCTCTTTGGTACGCATGTTTAGACTGTGTCCAGCTTCTGGGTATATTTCAAGAAGTAATATGGACATCCAGCAACCTTTCCATGTTTTTCAGCAGAAAACATGACAGAAATAGGCCCTTACTTCCTTAGGGTTGCTTTGAAGATAACGTCCAGCCAGGGAAGTAAGACCTCCGAGTTCTTCTGAATTGCACTTTCTGCAATTGGATTATGTTTAGTGATTTCAACTATAGATGATGATCTACAACGGTTTTGGGAATTCGGAGAAATTCGGTCACCGATACATATAACGACTGAGCAAGCTAAATGTGAAAAACTTTATCAAGAAGGCTATAGACGTTTATGAAGTGAAGCTTCCATTAAAGGAAAACGTAGAGCTATGTGACTCTAAAAAGTAAGAAATAGCAAGATTTCTTCAAATAGAGAAAAAATTCCAGAACACTCCTGCGCTAAAAAGAGATAACAAAAACTGTATGGATGAATACATGAGCTTAGGACATATGGTTCCAGCAAACGACTCAACAAGGAGAAAAAATTATTTCCCACACCATGCATACATTAAGGAGGCAAGCACAACAACTAAATTTCGAGTGGTTTTTGATGCTTCAATAAAAAAATCTTCAAGTATGTCTTCACTGCCGATATCAGAAAATGTATCGACAAATAAAGGTCTCCGAAGAACATCAGGATCTGCAAACAATAGTCTGGAGGGATGATCCAAAAAGGCCATTGCTGGAGTACAAATTAACAACATTTCGGCACCATACCTGGGAACATTACATCAGTTGGCACATGACGAAGAAACTGTATATCCCAAAGCAGCAGAAATCTTAAAAAGAGATTTTTATGTCGATGATGAATTGATTGAGGCGCATCCGTTAGACGAAATATTGATCCTGCAGAACGTACAGCAATTCAAGGGAGGGAGCAATTCATGCCTGAGATAAATCGAGAATTTACAAAATTTGAAATCACAGATGAACATAATGGAAAAACATTAGGTATATACAGGGGTCCTCAAAGAGACGAATTTAGCTTTAAGGTGCCAGCCATCCTAATTGAACAAAAGGTTAACACGAAGCGAAATGTCCTATCAAACATCGCAAGAATAGTTGATCCACTAGGCTGAATAGCTCTCATAACTATAACCGCAAAAATGTTGATGCAAAAGCTATGCGATGCAAACATTGGGTAGGACGAAAAATTACCTGATCACCTGGAAGACCGTTGGATAAAATTTCAACAACAGTTACAGCTTGTAAGCAAAATTAAAATTCCTAGATTGATTAATTCTTATGACAATGTAATAATTACACGGATTCTGTCATGCTTCGGATGCGGAATACGCTGCTGTCATATATAGCAGGGTGATTTTAATATCCGGAGATGTTAAAATTACGTTATTAGCATCAAAAACAAGAGTAGCTCCATTAAAAAAAATACACCACGACTACAGCTATGCGGGGCAATCAGGAAGAAGTGAAGAAAATCATAATCACCACGCAACCAGAAATAAGTCAGTAAATGTGACATTTTGGATAAATATTTATGATACACGAAATTGATAAGAATCATTACTTATAAGTATAAAAAGTTTATCAACAATACCAGATGCCAGGATTACTTAAAAAGAACATCCGGCCCAGTGTCGATCGACGAACTAAAGAGCAGTCGAAACTTAATAATCAACAACATTCAGACGGCTGAATCTCACGAAGAAATCAGAATGTTAGAAAGGGGCTTCAGTTTAAGCAACAAAAATTTTTTGGAGCAATTACATCCATTTTTCGACAAAGTAGGTGTTCTACGAGTAGGCAGAAGAATCAGAAACTTGATAGTATCATTCAAAACTAAACATTCAAATATTTTGCCGAAAAATCATTATTTGCTAAATTAATTATTGAAGAAACACATGCTAGACCTTACATGGAAGACGTCAATTAATTTTAAGTCGAATCACGAGCTAAAATTGTATTATAAATGCTAAACAAATAATTCAAGTGTGCTCGTTGTTACCGGTATAAGACAAAGGAAGCAACTCAGTTAATGGGACAACTGCCAGCAGCGCATGTTAGACCATCTCGTCCTTTTTTCAGACACACACACGGGAGTTGATTATGCCGGTCCAATCAAACTAAAATTGCGTTTTCATTTCGCTGAGTAGGCCAATTCTAGGTTGGAAGAAGATGAGCATTTTAACCAAAAAATCATCTTCTCCGACGAAGCTCATTTTCATCTCTAAAACAGCCTTATATGGAGCACAGAAAATCTACACATTATAATTGAAAAGCCAATCCATCCAAAACAAATGACTATTACTGTGAAATTTGGCTAAAAGGCATCGTAGAGCCAATTTTCTTCGAAAATGAGCAAGGAGCCGCAATGACAGTTAATGGCAACCATTATCGTGTCCTGTTAACTGACTGACTTAGTCAGTTAGGATGGCGCCATAGCTCACACGGCCAACGATACAATTGACGATTTGCACTTTATCTTCAAAAATGGCACTATCAGCCTTAATCAACTGAACGCCAGAGGCTGCGATTTGACTCCCTTAGACGATTATTTGTGGGAAGTAGTCAAGGACAAATGTTATGCTAATCATGCACGATTAAGGTTTTGAAAGACGCAATGAAAGTGACTAGTGGTGAAATAGAGGCTAAAACGAATGAAAATTGTTCAGTAATTGGGTTGACTGAATGGGTTACTGCAGGACTAGCCGATTTAATCAGCATATTTAATTTAAACTACATTCTGAATATATGAAAATTCGTGAAAATGGCGTAATTCTTTTGTCATGTAAGCGCGTATAATTATAATTGTTCAGTCCATGAAAAGTCTCAGACCAAAGCTTCTGTAGGATCATTCTAACATTTCCGAAAATCGTCGACCGAAAAATTGGTGCTGCTCCAGTTATTCATTTGTTGTTTAAGCCGGATATATTTCTAGGCTCAGGCCTCAAAACAGAATGTCCATGCAAAGTTTTAGACCAAAGTTTATGTGGAAGCCTTGTTAGATTTCCGAAAACCGTCAACCATAAGTCTGACATCTCGTTTTTTCTTGAAGTTGAATTTGTGTAGTTCGCAAAGATCATTTGTCGCGTAAGGGAGGTGTATTTCAAGGCTCCGGGCTAAAACAAAATATCCATGCAAAGTTTCATACCAATGATTATGTGGGATCATTATTATATTTCCGAAAATCGTCAACCAAATGAATTACGCGAGCTACGCAAATTGTCAAATATAGTTCATTTGACGACGGAAATGTGATGTCTAAGTAATACAACCCGTCTATTATTATGTTTTCAGATACTCTGATTTTAGGCTTGGGTCTAAAAATATTGCCCACCTACACTTCAAATGAATAACGTGAGCGGATTCCCAAAAATATATTATTAAACGCCAAAAACGAGATTACATACTTGTTGGAGGATTTTCGAAAATCTATCTATGATCGAAAATAAATGTTGATGTGAAACTTCGCATATTCGCGTTTCGCGAGCTATGCGAATTTTCGATTGTAGACCATTTTATGACAGAAATGTGAATTCAGACATGAGGATTTTCGGAAATTCAGCTATGATCTCACATAAAATGTAACCTGAAACTGTAAAAGGGTATTCTGTTTTAGGCTGGGCCTAAACATATACTCGTAACTCGCTAAAACGACAAAAAATAGCGCGTGCCACACAAATTTTCCAATTTAGATCAATTGATGAGGCAAATATTATTTCAGACACGGTTAAGGAATTTCGGAATTTTTACTATGATCCCACATAGACTCGGACCTGGAAATTTACAGGGATATTCTATTTTCAAAGCCGAGTCAAAAAACATAGCCCTTTTACGCAACAAAGGAATAAGGCGGGCTACGCAAATTTTCGAATATAAATCATTTCAGAACAGAAACGACATTCCAGACTTGGTTAAGGCTTTTTGGTAATCTAACAAAAATCCCATACAAACTTTGACCTAAAACTTTGGATGGATATTTTGTTTTGAAGCCCGAGCCCAAAAATAGTTCGTGCTTACACACCTAATTGAAATTTACCTTAAATTAATCCTAAACCAACAGCTTTTTGACATACCCTTTACTAGGTCTCTGTAGCAACATATGCTGCAATATCTGGGAGCGGTCTTGTGTAATAAATTATTAAAGTTGGTAAATCAACCTTTAAATTACATATTTGTGGCCTTTACCGTTTGGAGTCAATTTCGTGTATCCTGACAAAAAATAATTTATTACACACCCAGATAAGGTTGACCTGCCCACCACAAAGCTCGTTACAAATTATTAAAGTTCACGTCCAAGCGTTCATCATTTCAAGCAAATTTTGTCTGACCTGACACAAATATAATTTATTACACATATGAATTAGATTGACCTGCCCAGCACAATGTCCAAGGAGTAACATTTGGGCCAATATCTGGTGGCAGTCTGGTGTAATAAATTATTAAATGTGGCAAAACCAACATTAATATCGCAATTTGAAAAAAATATTTATTACACACCTGAATAAGGTTGACCTACCCTCGGCAAAACTTGTATTGCAACATTTGGCCCAAAATCTGTTGGCAGTCTTGTTTAATTAATAAATTATTTAAATTGGTTACATTGACGTTTTTGGAATAAATAATCGTTTTGAGGTGAAATTTACCCTTAGTCAAGTTAAAAGGGTGGTCTTGACCTAACTAATTCAATCCCAGTAATAAATTCAGGAATTATTGTAATAAATTTTAATAAATGTGTAACAAATACGTCTCAGAGAGGCGGGCAAATTTGGTCGGTGTAGGTTAAAATCACGCGAAATTTTCTTATTTGGTCTCTTGAGGTAAAACATAAGGGCGGGGTAAAACATTTCAAACCATTCACGACTTAATTTCTTTCGGCGTTTTGCGTATTTAAAGCGTGTATATATATTTAGGTGCTGATGTCTGATGATATCGTTTTTTTCCACTCAATATGCCACAGAAGGTCTAGGTGCAACCCATAGGGAATCTATCAGAGTTCGGACCTGCACACTGCAATCTAGGCAAATTGGACCAGTTTAGACCAAGGTAAGATCCTTAATTGGTTTTTGGATAATCGAGGTGGAATTAATAACATGGAATCTGAACCTACCAAAAGCGAGACAGCTAGAGATATTGTTAAGGCTATCATCGTTAGGCTCAAAGTAGTCATCGCACAAGATATAGATAAAACCGGCTTTTGCTTGATAATTTGCATCCTCGATGTCTTCAATCTCTCAGCGGGCACTCACTTTATTATCACTACTCTCTGATGAGCTTAAAATCAACCTAACGATTACTTAAAGAGTTAAACACCACCTTGCATCAGTGCTTACGACGATGATGAGGTTTGCTATACCACAATTTAGCGCTTCGTATAAGCATAATGAGTCAGAGCTGTGATCTCATCTTGAAAAGCTGAATATTAGTGATTAACTCGATTACGAGTTTAATTAGTGACCGCGTTTCCAAAAACAGTAGACAATGTAAAGCCGTCACCGTTATACCAGCGGTGGATGGATAAACTTGTAGATTCTTATTAACGCATATACCACGAATCCGCTGTGGAGATCTTACATTACATTAGCTCAGATACGACATTCAGATATTTAACTTAGATGGTTATAATAAGGTCATCAGCATAACTCGGTGTGCTGAAGTTTGACCAAAAGGTCATCGATCGACAAGAGCCACAGCAATGGAGTACTTTCTCCACCAACCTGTTGACATCCCTTGGTATCTTTCGCAGCAACTGAGAAACCATTAGCGGTTCCTTGTTATTCAGCGATCATTAACAAGCTTATGTGGCGCCGTTTTACAGGATCTGTCTACTCTGTAAGAATTCTGCATGTTACTGAGGTGATAAATAGACATGAAGTGGTCTCTAATGACGATTCTATCTAACGATTTCAGAAAGCTCGAGAACAGAATTACAGTGCGAGAATTCTTAAGGTCAGTGTAGTCTGACTTGCCAGATAAAAAAAAGACTCGACTCCTTCCCAGCAACCTAGGAATGAAACTATATTGTGGTACTACCACGCAAATTTGGAAGGAATGGTGTAATTCAGCGGTGAAAATCCCATCAATACTAGCTATGGTGCCAAGGAGAACAAACTCCAATGCAGAACTTCGTTTGTGATTAACCTTTGCGAAAGAGACCAATCAACAGTACGAGCAGAAGTACTACATTGTTTAATAGCAGAAGTATCGGAACCAAGGTACGCAGACGAAGAGCTTCTAGTCTACAGTTGCCATTCTTGACTAAATTTTTGCTGGGCCTGGTGCTCAAAGACATACTATTGATTTATTCGCAGACAGTACGCCAACATGATATATGGGCAGCCAGCTACTCTTTTTGTAGTGTTTCTACGCAACTAGGAAGTTATCCCAGTCAGCCTGATGATTTTTAGCCACATTCCTTAGTTTTCTAGTAGTTTTCTTCAACAGTAAAGGCTTAGATCACCAAAAAGATTTGTTATGAGAATGAATTTGCACTCGACATCAGATTTGTCAGAGGCATAAGGCCGTGTCAGAGGCATAAGGCTGTTCTCCACAGATCGCATTACACTAGGTGAGTGAGGTAAACTCAGTAGTGCATTGAAATTACGTTCAAAATTAGTAAATTTTGAATTTCGATAAAGTTTCAGCACTGGTCTGTTAAAATTAACACAAACGGTTGTGATGACCATTCGCATCACCTTGGTATAATGCTAAACGAATTATACCAAGGTGATGCGAATGGTCATCACAACCGTTTGTATTAGTTTTAACAGACCAATCTGAAACTTTATCGAAATTACATTAAATATTAATACGTCGAAACGTTATACCTCTTTAACTCTAGCTTTCCGTATCCCACGAATGGATAATGCCACATGCACGGTAGTTCTTTAACGATCTAAGTTCATCACATGTTCCCTCCAGTTTCGACATCCGATTGTTCGCAGGTCTTATTCGACGTCGTTGCGCTAGCACAGTCAAGGCCTTCTCCTTCGACATACGCTTGCTTGTTGTTGACGCAATACTTTTTTTGTCACTCGTTGTGATGAGGTTCAGTCAACGTGGCCAAACTCTGTTGGATTTAATGAAACCCGATAATGTTACAATCTTCAAGGAAACGGTTGATTTTGTGTTTTATTCAAATTCAATATTAGTTTTTCACAACTGGATCATAAATGGATCGGACGTCCTTCCTCTCAAATGTTGAAGATATTCTACAATCGTTACTAGTCAAGGTCAAGGTTTTCGCTTTCTAAAATAATACGGTTCTTATTATTGCTTTGTAATATGCAACTGAGAAAGATAATTAAATCACAAAAACCCTTGACTGCGTCTGTTCCGAGATTTAACGTATGGATGCTACTTGAGGTTAATTGTTAATTAGTTTTGTTGCTGCGTTCACATTCAGATCCAGTTGTGTCGCCTTCATATCATTAAAACTTTGGCCAAGAAGCACGATGTCATCTGAATGTTCAATAATTTTGCCTGACTTATTGAATATGCAGTGCGAAAAATCAATACGCATTTTTCGAGAGCCAGATTATACAGCACAGATGATATCGCACACCTGCCATTATTTGGATAAAATCAGAATTAGTCGTTTCTACTATAATTCTAAACTTCAGGAGTTAGCTCCAGAGAGAAACAAGCTCCCCTTTTATGCTGCGAGGCATGTGAGTTGATGCTGGGATATGCCTGTTGAAAGCCCATACCTATAGCTGATGAATGGTTATGTTCCCAATATTTTGCTAGAGTCATCCTCAATGTGAAACACTGGTCACTGGTTGATCGGTTGGGACAAAAATTACATTGGTAGTCGCCGATGATATTTTCGGCCAGAGGGAAGATTTATGCTAGGACAACATAATCAAGCTCTTTGTAGGTGGTGTTTTACATTTGAGAAGGAGGCATCTATGCAGTTGATATATATGAGTGCGGTTTTCTATTCCTCGGGTAGCTCTCCATATCGCAAAACTTTGTTCTTCTAGCGATTAGAGAAAAGGGTGGCCTACTGGGTCTATATAATTCTGTGGGAATTCCGTCAATGCCGGATGTCTTTCTATTTTTTAATCTACTAGTAGCTGCATCCACTTCCGCTACTGTGTGGTTTGGATGAAATGCCGTCACCCGGTGGGACCCATAGCTCGTATAAAGGTTCTCGTCGTTCCGATTTAGTATAGAGTTTGAAAATATTTATTTGTGTTTTTGATGGCTGTGCATTTTGAATGGAAGTCTTTTGTAAGCTGTCTGGCATTAACGAAGCAGTTTCTTGAGTTAAAGTTTTAGCTTGAAAGCTGATGTTTTCGATTCAGATTTATTCGCGCTCCTTTTTTCGTAAATATGTGGTCGCATTATGCCTGGCGTTATGATTGTCGAATTGAGCGGTTTGTGTTACGAGCTCACCATGTTGCACACTACTTTATTTTCGACAATTTGGGGACACTGATCGTTAAAACAATCATCTCGCAGTTCTGGTAGTCTTCTTTCAATTGTATCTTGTGCTGCCGTAGTTATGGCTGACTAGTCAGCTAGCCACTATTTCTCAATGTTTGGTGGAGTTTCATATTTTTAAGTTACAAAATATAACGTTAGATGCGCTGGCAGAATGTTTCATTATGGTCATGACGTTCTCAGTTTAATTTTTCATTCTTCCATCATCCGATAGTCACGAAACTTTCTGCATTTTATTATGTTGAAATAACGTACTTGATAAGACTATGGTGTACATCATAGCCAGTTCCGTGACACGTTGTCCGTTCATTTGCAGTGTATAGTATCAGCGCTACACATAGTGTGCTTCTACCATGCTGCCTGTTTCGTTTAGAGTTACTCAGGGAGCACCGCGAGGAGGTATGCATTTAGGAATTTGCCTCACGATGCACCGGGCCAATTTAGATATACAATCACTATGTATAAAAACTTTACAGTGCACTAATATTAGCCTATAGAGATTTGGATCAAAATTGTTTAATATTAATTATTGTGTCACAGATTACCGACATTGAATTAGCCTACGAGTATCTGTCATTACTTTATTTGGATTTATTCTCATCTGATTTTGTTCGATAAAATTATATTCCGCATATATTCCATGTTTCTATGTGTTCATCCGGTTGTATAATCACAGCACCTTATCTTCAGATTTTACTTTATAAAGCGCTGATAACACCTGTGCTGAATTTCGGAAGCGAGATTTGGACCATGTTACCTACCTTCAAAAGGAATGTCAGTTGTTCCATCATTGATCCAATTAAAGTTGCGATCAAGGAATAGCGTATTCACATGAGCCACGAGATAAAACAACCCCTCGGAGATAGCGATACCATCGGATTCATCAAATCCAATCGAGTTTGATAACTCGACCACGTAGCAAGATCCCCACAATAACGTATGATTAATAAAAGATTCCAACAACAACTAGTCGGCGTGTGTCGTAGTAGATGAGATCCCGAATGCGCTAGCTTGATGACGTCGAACAAGACAGGATATTATTTACATGGTTAGTTATATTTGTTCTGCTGAAATTTGATCTCCAATCCATTATTACTCTTATTTTTATTAATTTCAGCGAAACAACAATATATTTTCCAGTTCATTTTAATTAAATTTACAGTCACATTAAATCATCTTAATAAAGTTTTAATATACTTTCGCCTAACTTGTCACTCAAATAATGCTTTCATTTTCTATGAAGCTTAAGTGTCAAGGCAACAAATACTCATAAAATAGCAAACGTAAAAAAAATTTTATTTAACGTCTTATTCTCCGATGATTTATCACTTGAAATATGACACAATTTAGTCAATTTCACAATAAAAACAGCATAAACCTAATTAGATGAGAGGCAGGACTAATACATCAAAAAGTATTTTATATTTTTTTACAGATTTGACCCAATGAATTATATTATAACGACATTTCGTTATAAGCTTTCGTACTAAAAGTTCCGTTAATGTTTTCATTTCATTGTGTGGTGACTTTTAATTTAAAACTTCCTGTCATTAAAACTAACAAAATGATTATTATTTCGAAAAGTAAAAGTTTGTTAGTTTTTCACTCCTTTCATGCCTTCCACTATTTGTTCCGCTCAACCGAAATATTTTTTTTTATGAAAAATGACAGAAATGACAGAATTCATTAGCATAATAAAACATAAATTTTCATTTTTATTTTACGTTATTTTATTGGGTTTTAAGACGAAAAAAAGATTAATTTATTTACTTTAACAAAAAAAATACAAACGAGCAATACTAAAATGTAAATAAAAGGGGACAATCCTCAGAGCAATTTCCATTTTTATGTCTGTAAAATATATCGTCGGATGTTTACTTGCTTATCCCCTGTTGCCACCCCACACCGTTTACTATATTACTATATACAAGAGCTGTATTTATACCAACCAAAAATAGCAACAATAAATGTTGTTTTTTAATCTGTCAAAAACATAATATTTCTTAATGTTATATGTTAAAATATAAATTTCTTTAACACTTTTAACGACAATTTTCTTTTCGTTCGTTCTTATTACGTTTGTTGGATCTGCCGCACCAACAAGTGTTTTATTCGTTTATTTGGCTATAAAAAAGTAATTTTTTCGATCAGTTGATTGCGATGCAATAAACTTTAAAGTTATTTTTTATTTTTGTTGGTGTAAACATCAGTTTAATGTCAAAAATTTTGTGATGAATCATAATATCGGATGAAGAAGGTATTTTTTGGAATATAGCCAGATAGTAATGGTAATTTGGCTTCGAAAGAACACTAACTCCCATTGTCAATTGACATTTTATTGTTAGACATTAGTGTATGACTTATTACGTACAGAATGATGGTACATCATAGACACTAATGCTGGCAGTACTCAACAATTTTAATGTAATAGGGAAAATTAACGTTGCGACGAACGACTTCTTACTACATTTGATGTATTCAGAAGTATACTTAACTATAAAATAAAATATTTATTAATTAAATATATAAAAAAATGTATTTTCATTTGTTTTCCTTGCTAATTAAATATTACTGATCTTCATAACTTATTTAGTGCGGCGGAAATTCGCATTTTTGGAGTTGCAACGTAATTTGGGTGTTGGTTTTTGCTGCAATATGGTCTAGGTCATAAACCGCATACTAAATCTTTCCTTTTGAAATTTCAAATATCCTCATTTGAACTGTCAGAAGAATGGTGTTCCGTAAAACTTTCTCCTTGGACTTGTAGTTGTTTCCGATGTTCGCGTATGATATGATGTGCTGCGTATTTTCATTGTTTTCTGATGATCGCTCTCGGAGATGCTTTTCTCAGCTATAGTTTGAGATTTCCGGTTATTTTTTTGTCGCTATTCGTTGTCTTAATAATGTGTGTTTCCTTAGTATTTTTGTAATCGTAGCGTCGTAGCGAGGGCTAATGCAATTAGTCCTCAACCTGTGAATTGTTTAATGATTTTTTCGGTTTCGCAACGTCTCGATGAATAATTCGTGTTATTGATGAAGATATTTTTCATCATAGGGAGGGATAGTATTTGTCTAAGATCACTTTCTTGCGGTGTTGATTGTAAAAGAACAGGTAGTACTCGGATGGTTGCTTTCTCTCTTGAAATAAAGATATTATTACTCACATAGTTTGCGTTATTTTATGTTGACATTCTTGGCCAATAAGTTAAATTGGTAACATATTCCCGGACCTAGTTGTGATTGGCTACGGATCTAGAAGTGGATCTGCTGAAGCATCTATTTGTTGTTCTGCTGTGCTTCACATAAATGGTGGCTTCTGCGATCACTAACATTCTTATAATGACATAAGGTTTTGTATAGTGATGAACGTCAAGGAAAGTTGCATCGGTAGATGATGATCTTACATTCCTTTGTTGATTTTGAATTAACACTTTAATGGCTTCGATATCTTAGTTAAATTGTGAGTTCCGATTTGCTCCGAAGGTGGGATCTAACATCATATGATCACTCAAATTAAATTGTGACATGAACGAGAGTTCCAATCTACTGCTAAATGCTCTGTACGTTGTCAACGTAAATGTTTCTCCTTCTACCACACAGCTTGGATCAGTGGTTGGATTCCCTCTCCTTGGATGAGAGTAGTTCTTGTTTCGATCATTCCGTCGCCACTTTCGCAAGTCACGTTATAAATAACCTCGGATTTGATCATAAAGATCCATGCGTGTCGGCGTAACGGAATCCCTAGTGGGGTAATGTTTATTCTGTGAATTTCACTACTAGTTCACTAGTTCACCTCATTGAGGTTGATGCAAGCATTGAGTTCTACGGAAGAGAGACATATATATTGATTCTCCTGTATCGCAATCAATAAATAACTCGAGGATGGCTTGATGTATATGTAGCTTTGCTGATGAATCGTTGGGACTGCCATTGCGTGGTATATGTTGTATCAAGTCCTCGGTACTAGTGGAATTTTGATCCCGAATATATTTTCGACCTATATTCTTGCTTCTGTATGGCATAGCCTGGCTTGGTTTTAAGTTAGGAATGATTTGTTTGACTTGCTCCTGAAGTTAATGTGAAGTTAGGATCAAAGGGTCGAGTGTGCCTTGTTGAACTTCCGTGATGGTGCTGATTATTGCGGTTTGAACGTTTCCCAGTTTCATCATCATTCACAGTATAGTGTGTATTGCAAGGTCGGTAAATTCTTCATGGACCAGGATGGTTGTTAGAATTCCTCATAAGTGTGTTTCGGGACGTTGATAGTCGACTCTAATATGGACAACTGGTTTTGTAATAATTCATTTTGGTGCTGCTGGTTGGCATTTAATTTTTCTATGGTTTCATTGTAGGTTTTTCCATCTCGTTGATCTAGTACCCCGAATGCCAACAAACTGGCAATTGTACCTCCAAAATCGAAGGGCGCTCTCCTTCTGCGGGTGATTGTATTCCCGCCTAAGGCGTTTAATACTTCATTTTGTTCATTTAGTTCTACGTGAAAAGTTTTTTCTGTGAAACAATGGCTTCAAAGTACTTAAACGTTGACGAGAAGCGTTCCCAAAGTGACTTAGTTCTGCCAAATAGGAAATAGGTTATAATCCTCCCTTTTCTATTGATTAGCCTTGCTTGACCAATTTTATCAAAGTAGATCTCGGGACGAGCGGAGAATTTCGATTTATTATATCTTGTTGGTGTTTCTGCTGCAACTAGTCCTAATGCACAGATTAATGCGATAGGGTAAAGTAGCAGCTTTGACTAGGTGCTTGCTCTTGTCACTCGTTTATGCCGTTTTGCGTGGTCATTAGTTTCATCTGCGTCTATTTGGGTTTATTATGACGAAGGTACCTTCTTGCATTGTCCATCGTCCTCAATCGGCAAACGACTGATCTTTGTGAATGACCTTTTTAGTAATCCTTCGGTGGTGTTCTTTACTGTTGCGGTTCTAACAAAACCATCGTTTCCACTATGTACCTCATGGATCCTTCAAAGAGGCCACTTTCCTGTAGGCACTAGCCTACCTCCTGTAGCACTAGCTCTCCTCTCGCTATATTTCGTTCCGGTTTGTTCCATTTATTTCGCTTCTGTAACAATAGTATGTATTCGGTTAGCCAATCTTCCAGAATTCTTTCGTTATTTTCTGCCAATGTTTTAATTTAAGTGGCTTAGTTCTGGCATGGTTCTCCTATAAGGAAATGTCCCGGTGTTATAGTTGTGAAGTCTTCTATTTGACAAATAATTGTTGTCATCTCTTCAAAAGTTAGATGTTGTTCTCCAATTATTCTACGTAGGTGGTAATTGGCGGATTAAATTGTCGCTTCCCATAGTCCACACATGTGCGGTGCTCTTGGTGGTATATAATGTCATTGGATGCCATCCTTTGCAAACTGTTCTGCAAGCTTTTCTGGTAGTTGTTTCAGTGCAGCGATCAGATCGTTCTTCATAGAGGTCCGAACAATTACCTCGACGTGCTGTGAAGCATCTAAATGCTGCTAGAAAAGCTTCAGATAACAAGTTGCTTACTACTAAGTGAACGGTTTTTATTGCAAAACAAACGAAAACTGCTAAATTGCCTTTGTTTCTTTTGTTATCTCGTCCAGGTGAGCATCGGAGCTGATATGGTCCAGCATAATCCACTCCTGTTAGAGTGAATACTCTTGTTGGAGTTAGTCTTGTTGCTGGCAGATCTCCCATCAGTTGGCCTATTGTTCGTGCTTGATGTTTGTAGAAAACCATACATTTATTGGTGAAAGTTTTTACTGCTAATGGACCCTTTATTATCCAAAATACCTGCAAAGGATTAAATTATCAAGTAAGTAGCAAATTTGGTGTGCAACATCTATATTCAAAAATTGATCGTTCGTTCCCCGCGACGATTTATCATCGATAGTCTACTTGGCTTATTACATCCCGGTATATGTGCCCGGTATTGGTTCGAACTACTTCTGACCAGGAATGAATACTGATACGTGCAACAAATTTCATTGTCACTCGAAATTACAACATGGTAGATGGATCACTTGCGCATGTCACGAAAAGCTTGTTAGCGTTGTCGCGGTTCTTCAAGTGCACACTTAATTGAACCACAGTGGGATAACGTTCGTGTATTGAGAATGAAAATATTCTCCAAACCGCCCCATTGCTGCTGACATCTTACCATCTGATATTTCGAAATTTTATCGTTGGTATCAGGAGCTGCAATTTCAAGTAAACCCATGTCGCTTCCTTTTCTCACGTACTTGCAAACTTATTTGATAGACTTTGCAGAATTGAAGTACTCAACATTGCAATGCGCTTTAAATATTTTGGAAAGCAGCGGAGAATATGGAACAATCCAGCTGCTATCGACTACAACGTAGTTATATTTGACTTTCAACGTTATGGTTTTGCCATTATCCACTATACAGAGCAACGACGATACAGGTGATAACTGTCATTGTCTGTGATTGTGTCAGCCAACAAAGCACACAGAGAATGTTTGGAGAATTTGTTTTCGATCATGCACGATGATTTGCGGTTGTGATCGCTATAGATTCCATGAATCATATTCGTCGTCACTACTTCATACAAATTTGGATCTATTTCGGGATCAGAAATTTCTGCGCAAATGATGGCGTCAATGTCATCCGGTTTTATTTTATCGACCATCTACAGGTGAATATGCGTGCATGAGACAGTTCTCTTTTCTGCCACTCAACAGAGTACATCTAATAGCGCACGTCTCCGAAGACACGATACTTCACTTCACAATGAAGTTCATGAGCGCATTGAGTTTCGGCTTGAATACTCGTGTTGTAATGTCGTATGGCGATCGCCGGATGTTTGACCGAGTAGTAACAGCTGCGTGATTTCGATCCATTTTGGATTGCAAGTGAAAGTGATGAATAACTCTGGTTGACCGTATTGGCGCACGTAGGTCATCGAATGTTGCGCATATTCGTGCATGTCCTCGGGCTTCCAACATACGTCGCTGGCAAAATCATAAGTCGGCCGACATTGTTTACATTTCTATCTACATTCATGGCATCGCGCAGATGAAGGTATTCTTCTGTACGCAATTTTTGCTGATTTAAACGTATGTATGTTAGAAGTTCTGTTTCGATCTTGACATATATACCAACGATGAACTGATGAAATAAGCTGCGGCATTTCCATATGTGATTGTCCTCGTTTCGACGAATCATCAACCGATAGGCATAAAAATTCATCGAGTTGACCTTTTTGTTTGTTTTTCGAATTATAAATGAATAATGAACTTTTGTTAGGAATCGAATTGCAAAACAGTTAACAACATTGCTACGTTCCGGTTAATGAATTAATCATCTTGATCACAAAGTAATATTCATCCTCTCCTCGGCAAAATATCAGTGGGTATTGTAATGTATCATAAGAACGATGGGTTTCGCAGATACAGTAAAGCTTATCACTATCACGCCGCCGAACTACAATGTCGCGAGACACCAAGTTCTCCCCAACAAGCACTACGACAATTTGATTCAACGTCGGTGCATTGAAGCACCTTTTGTTTTCGTCAGCTGGTCTTTTGTCTGCTCTGATCACTGTTTTGTGATCATCCTAAGGCATCATTTCTAGTGCAATCTTGAACAATTTCACCCAATTAATTGTGTTCATATAAGAGTTGTCGCAGTTGTGAAATAATGTCGCGCTTTAACGCTGAATGGCACAACGCTGATTGATTTCATCATCAGAATTTCCAAGAAAATAAATATGAATAAATTTTTGGTCAGTATTCATTGGCGGCAACAATGCACCATGGTGAATTTGTCCTTGAACCTGTAAAAATGAAGACAAATTCTTAATTTATGAGCCTCGGAGTTCTACATTATTCTCTAGTGGATGTGGCGGTGAAACGTTGTGAATCGGTGAGGTGGATTTTGTATAATGTGTGCTTACAATCGAAAAAGATTTACCTTAAAAATGAGATTAAAACCTCGTGCTTTGATAATGTTTGTCCCATATTCTGCAACAAATGCTTCGATTGAGGTTCTTGACCAGAAAGCAATGATGCCAGTGGCTCTGGTGGCGATGTCAATTGTAGTAATATGACATTTTCGCTCGCACAACATAATCCGACGGTTCGTGTCGAAACCTCAAAGCATTGCAATGTTGACAAACAATGCTCATTGTTCCGAAATCGACCGATACATCTGCTGCGTAATCAATTGTTGGGTCGTATTTGAACGTTAATCGTCCATTTCGAATGTCAAGTTTAGCTGTCTGTTTTGTTGATGTTCCAAATTGTTTTGTGCGTTAGCTCCAACTGAGCGAGTCGAACTCGACTGTATAAATTCTTGCGATGGCTTGCGTTGCGCACCAAACGTATGATCACCACCGATAACACACCGAACTTTCGCTTTCAATTTAACAGAACTATAAAACTGAACATCGACGCCTTCTTTGCCATTTTTTCATACAAAAATATCTTCAAATTCCGACTTTTCAGGTAGATTTTGCTAAAATTTAATTTCATACAAACCTTGTCTTGACGATTACGAATACACCAAAAAATCAGGCTAATCAAGCCGTTCTCAAGTGACGATCTTTTATACATGCGGTAATTGATTTTTATTTATATAGATTTACGTATCATTGCAGGGTTATTTGCCTTTAAGTTCCGTTAAGCTTTTCTACTTTATTTTCATTTTCTTTTCTAGGAACAGAATAATAAATTTCATTTTAAATTTTTTCCGTTAGTTAGGAGATCCTTGCGAAATTTGATGGACATCTGTGAACGGAAGTGGCAGCTTCATTTGAAGCTTTTTCAATTTTTGCAACGATGTTGAAAAATTTTACATTTACAAAAAACAGCAAGGAATTAAAAGCTTTAAATAAATTTAAAGATAAACTTTTCAACAAGGGTTGATCTTGTTCATTGTCTGAAATTTAATCAGGAATAATGATTTTGTATTATCAAGACAATTTTACCATAAGTCCGGTAAGTTTAATTTTCCGCTTTAGAAATCAAGTGGATGTATCTGAGATCTATATACATATACAGAATCACATCCAATTGCCGAACTGTTGTACGTTTACGCCACATGTATTCACACATGTACAAATCCAACATGCGTCTATGTGTTGTATTGTGACGTTTATTTTGTTCTTTTGCTGCCTTCCACGAACGTTCAATTCTTTAAGTATTTGCTCCAGTGATAGGATCAATAAACTAAAGAGAGTGGTTTACAGAATTCCTAAAAATTAAAACAGCAAGTGAAATAAATATAAATTAAATAATTTAACAGAACAGAATGTTACAACAATTGATTTTGCATTCAATTTTGCAAAAAATAAAAAAAAATAGTTGGGGTGAATTAACAGACAAGTACCAAACAAAGTCTGGTGTTGGCCACAACATGTTCATTTCGTCATTTTTGTACAAGTTTTTCTGACATCAATGCACTTTCTATCAATAAGATTAGCAACAAAGACGCAGGGGTTATGCGTAATGTTCACAAAAAATTTCAACAAAAGTTTGCTTTACATAATATAAAGGTTAGGAACATGAGACTAATTAACGCGTATTATGGACTTTTACTGGAAAACAATAAAATCTCATTTTTATCCCAAACTTCTTTTAATTGCTCGAATTTTAAAAAATCATTCATTTAACTTTGATTTAATTGTTTGACGATATTCTAGAAAGTTAAACAACAATCGTTAAATAATCTAAATATATTTATTTGGTTATGAAATGACCATTTCAATTTGGTTTGAATTTATTCCGCAATCCTGCCAATTTAATTAAATTTTTCAATTCGAATTAAAATTAGTAAACAATTTCCATATTTCAGAACATCGCTTGAATAAGTGAAGTAATCGCACCTGAACAACCAAGTTGAAATTATTCATTCGACAAAGTGCTCGTAATGAATGTCTGTGAAGTTAGCCCGAAAAATATCCCGAAGAAATGCGATGGCAACACTATGGAACGAATATCGCGACATTTTTCAGTGTCATCCCGAAAAATTTACTATATTGCGCTAGTTTTTAATGTCATCACGAAATTTTTTACTGTCATGACATTTTTACTATCATGACATTTTTTTTGTTATCCTGAAAAAAAATTCCGAAAGAGGCAAATTTCAGTAAACAAGCGACAGGTGTTCGTACTATTCCGAAACCAACAAAAATATTGAAGCGCAGAAATTTATTTCATGAAAAATTAATTTAATAACAAATAATTTACTGGCAAGGTTAATTCAAAAATGAAAAATCAAGCATTCTTGTTATTAGAAAGAATAACAATTATTTTAACAAGAAAATATTAGTAAAAATAGCCAAACAGATAAAACACATAAAATCAAAGTAGATAGCAATCGACTCTATGAGTCAAATTTAGATAATATAGCCGTGTTACCACGCCAAAAGGCTGTGTGAAGTCGCAGTAGATATTAGTGCTGTCATTTACAGGTCAAGGTCGGTATGGAATTTGTAGAGGAAGAATCCACCTTTCAATCACCATTGTGACTCGAGTCTATGAGTCAAATTTTAGATACAGTCTTGTGAAGTTGTGGTAGCTATTAATTAACAGAGCAAGGTTGGTATGGAATTTGTAGAGGAATAATCCACCTTTCAATCACCAAAATTGTGGCTTGAGTCTATGAGTCAAAGTTTAGATATTGCCGTGTGAAGTCGTACTAGATACTAATTAACAGAGCAAAGTTGGTATGGAATTTGTAGAGGAAGAACCCACCTTTCAAACACCAAAATTGTGATTCGAGTCTATGAGCCAAATTTTAGATACAGTCTTGTGAAGTTGTGGTAGATATTAATTAACAGAGCAAGGTTGGTATGGAATTTGTAACCTTGCTCTGTTAATTAGTATCTAGTACGACTTCACACGACTATATCTAAAATTTGACTAATCGACTTGAATCACAATTTTGGTGTTTGAAAGGTGGATTCTTCCTCTACAAATTCCATACCAACCTTGCTCTGTTAATTAATATCTACCAAAACTTCACAAGAATGTATCTAAAATTTGACTCATAGACTCGAGTCACAATGTTGGTGTTTGAAAGGTGGATTCTTCCTCTACAAATTCCATACCAACCTTGCTCTGTTAATTAATATCTACCAAAACTTCACAAGAATGTATCTAAAATTTGACTCATAGTCTCGAGTCACAATAAAGGCCATTGAAAGGTGGATTATTCCTCTACAAATTCCATACCAACCTTGCTCTGTTAATTAGTATCTAGTACGACTTCACACAGCTATACCTAAAATTTGACTCATAGACTCGAATCACAATGTTGGTGTTTGAAAGGTGGTTTCTACCTCTACAAATTCCATACCAACCTTGCTCTGTTAATTAGTATCTAGTACGACTTCACAAGACTATATTTTAAATTTGGCTCATACAATCGAGTCACAACTTTGGTGTTTGAAAGGTGGATTCTTCCTCTACAAATTCCATACCAACCTTGCTCTGTTAATTAATATCTACCACAACTTCACAAGAATGTATCTAAAATTTGACTCATAGACTCGAATCACAATGTTGGTGTTTGAAAGGTGGATTATTCCTCTACAAATTCCATACCAACCTTGCTCTGTTAATTAATAACTACTACAACTTCACACGACTATATCTAAAATTTGACTCTAGACTCGAGTCACAATTTTGGTGTTTGAAAGGTGGATTCTTCCTCTACAAATTCCATACCAACCTTGCTCTGTTAATTAATATCTACCACAACTTCACAAGAATGCATCTAAAATTTGACTCATAGACTCGAGTCACAATTTTGGTGTTTGAAAGGTGGATTCTTCCTCTACAAATTCCATACCAACCTTGCTCTGTTAATTAATAACTACCACAACTTCACAAGAATTTTTTTTTTTTTTTTTTTTATTTAAATTTTATTTACGATAGCAATAAAATATTTTACAAAGTAACTAGTCATTTTTGACTAACAGCGTTTGACTCTGATAATATAATATAATAAAGTACTTCTATGTACGAGTATTCATTCCATGAAGTGTTGTTTTTGTTGTTTCTGCATTATGCGGTCTATTCGGGTAACTCAAAAGGTTTTAGTCTCTTGAGTCTTCTTATGATACCCTCTTGATGAAGTAGTCTAGCCGCTTCGTCGTTAGGGTGTAGATGGAGCCTCTCCTGATGTTTTTGAGCACACTTCTTTATTTCGGTTGCGACTGTGTCCATTCCGAGGTCTCTATGAAGATCACTATTACGAGTGTACCACGGGGCGTTTACGATCCCTCTGAGAACTTTATTTTGAAATCGTTGGACTATCTGTTGATTGCTGGTTTTGGTGCATCCCCATAGTTGAATGCCATATGTCCAGACCGGCTTCAGAACTTGTTTATAAAGCATAAGTTTATTATGAATGGATAACTGAGAGTTTCTTCCAATTAACCAGTACATTTTTCTATATTTTAATTGAAGTTCATCTGCTTTCTTTTTCACGTGAACTTTCCACTTCAACTTTGCATCAAGATTCATTCCAAGGTATTTTGCTTGATTTGCATGTGGTACAGGAATATTATTGAGAGTCACCGGCAGTGGTTCTATTGATCTGTTAGTGAAGTTAATGTGAGTAGACTTTGATTCATTCACTTTAATTCTCCACTTAGTTAGCCAGTCTTGTATATTATTTATGGCTATTTGTAATTTGAATGTGACTTCACCGATTGTGTCACCAACAGCTAGAATTGCAGTGTCATCTGCAAACGTGGCGGTAGTTGTATTGTTAGTTTGCGGTAAGTCGCTTGTAAAAAGTAGGAAAAGGAATGGCCCTAGGACACTGCCCTGCGGCACTCCCGCTTTAGCTTCTTTAATGCTGGAATAAGCTCCTTCCTGTTTAACTCTAAAGTATCTTCTTTGCAAGTACGACTTTAGTAGTTCGCAATATTCAAATGGCAGAGTTTTTTCTAATTTAAATATTAAACCATCTAGCCAGACTTTGTCAAATGCCTGCGCTATGTCCAAAAATATGGCTGAGCAAATCTTTTTTTCCTCTAAAGACTTTTCTATTAAATCTGTTATTCTATGGACTTGATCAATTGTGGAATGTTTCTCTCTAAAACCAAACTGATGGGAAGGAATAGCTCCTGATTTAACAATTTCAGGTTTAATTCGTTTTAATAATAGTCTCTCAAACAGTTTTGACATAATTGGAAGAAGTGATATTGGCCTGTACGATGTTAATTCACTTAGTGGCTTGCCTGGTTTAGGTATCATTATTACCTCCGCAAATTTCCAAGATAGAGGGACATAACAGAGTCTGAAGGAAGCATTAATTATGTCAGATATTTTCTTAATAGCTTTATTTGGTAGTTGTTTAAGAATCTCAGCAGTTATTAAGTCATACCCTGGTAATTTTCTAAGTACCATATGATTCTTTATTTCGTGTTTAACTTCTTTAGCATTGGTTAATGGAATTTCCTGTCTCAAGATGGTTGTAAGATTTACATTTAGTATATCGTGTTGATTCAGTGTCGTTAAATTGGGCTGAAAAGTACGCTCGAGATGATCTGCGAGATTTTCTGCCTTTTCTTCTTTGGTTTTAGCCAGGCGACCATTATTGGTTTTTAATGGTGGTATGTGGGTAACTGGTCTTTTTAAATATTTGGTTGCTTTCCACAATGAGTAATCAGTATCTTTATCGTAGCTGAGAGATTCTAGGTATGAATTTATTGATTTGTTTTTGAATTCGCGTATTTCTCTGCGTATTCGTTGTGTTAGATTATTCAATCTATTTTTGACGACTGGGTCTCGCGTGCGTTGCCATTCCCTTCGGATAGTTCTTTTCTCTATGACTAGTGATTTAATTTCCATTGGGTAGCATTTGCCAGTTATTTTTTTGTTTGTTGGATTAGTGCTTTTCCACGCTGCCTCCTGTATATATTTAACTAGTTTTTCCACCTCTTGTTCTAATGTCTCTTCTGACGAAAATTGCGTGTTTAAAATGATACTAGTGTTAAGTTCATTCCTAAATGTTTCCCAATCAGTGTATTTATTTGTTAGCATTGGCTGTTTATCATTTGTAATTATTGTTTCACTTATTGTCATTAAAATAGAGGAGTGGTCAGATGTGGAGTCAAATCCTTCCTGCACTTGTATATAATCAATCGGGACTTTTCTTGTTATAAAGAAGTCAATCAGGTCTGGTGTTTTATTTGGATCGCTGGGCCAATAAGTTGGTTTTCCTGTAGAGTGCCAGTTGCAGATGTATTTTATTATTGCTTGATGGAGCTCTTTCCCTTTCGTTGTTGTTAGTCTTGATCCCCAGTCTGTATGCTTAGCGTTAAAGTCACCGCCGATTATGAATTTTTCACCTAGCTGCTTGAAGAGGTGAGTATAAGAATTCTCTTTGATGTTATATCTAGGTGGGCAATATATTGCGGCCACCACTAGTTTATGGTTTCGTGTATTAATGCTAACGCTAATTGCTTGTATTTCATCACTTTCAAATTTTTGTTGCAGATCGTATTTAATACATTTTTTAATAATCACGGCGCTGCCCCCTCGCGCATTATTATTAGGATGTACTGCAGAGTGAACTTCGTAGCCACGTATTTTTATATGACTTTGAGTAGTAAGGTGTGTTTCAGATAATAAGCATATGTCAATTTTTTCTAAATCAAGAAATAGTTGTATTTCATGTTGTCGTTGCAATATACCATTGCAGTTCCATGCAAGAATTTTTAGATTATTTGCCATCTTAAACTAACAAAGGGCGGCTAAATCCGAAGTTGTTCGACTTTTTTCGAGTAGGGTGAGCCTTTGCAAGATTGATATGAGGGCTCTTTCTTGCTTTTCTTCTTGTGAACTAAGTCTATTAAGAATATCTTGCAGTATTTTGTTGGTTTGGTTATTATTTGAATCATTGATTGAAGCAGAACAATTTTGTCTTCTCGAACTTCCAATAGTGGTTGCATCAGCATATGTTACATTTGGATTAGTTCTTGATGGCGTGTTTAATGTTTGGTGTGGCCTCAACTTTGTGGATATTCTTGTTGAAGCTGAGTTAATTTCTTGTCTGGAACTTTTTAAAGGTTCCCCTGTTTTGTTGCGAATTTTTTGCAACTCTTTTATAACAATGCAACCTCTGTAGTTGGCTGGATGTGCCTCACCACAGTTGACACATTTTGGTGGAGTGTCTTTTTGTTTCGTACATTCAGCCCTACAGTGTTTTCCAACACATTTCACGCATCTGTACTCCTTATTACAAAAGTTTTGCGTGTGTCCGTAGACTTGGCACCGTTTGCACTGGGGAATCAGTTTAGATTTTTTCACTGCTTCTATTTGCACTTTCATGTGTAGTATTTCACGGATTGCATAAATCTTTTTAATGTCTTCTGTTCTTTCGAAAGATAACATATATAATGGAAGTGGTGTTTTGTCACCTCTTTTTAGCAGTTGTGTAACTTCGTTTATCTTGTATCCTTTCTCCAAAAGACACTCTTTTATTTCATCTGGTTTGCATGATGCGTGTAGTTTCTTCACAATGACTTCACAAGAATGTATCTAAAATTTGACTCATAGACTCGAATCACAATGTTGGTGTTTGAAAGGTGGATTATTCCTCTACAAATTCCATACCAACCTTGCTCTGTTAATTAGTATCTAGTACGACTTCACACGACTATATCTAAAATTTGACTCTAGACTCGAGTCACAACTTTGGTGTTTGAAAGGTGGATTCTTCCTCTTCAAATTCCATACCAACCTTGCTCTGTTAATTAGTATCTACTACGACTTCACACGACTATATCTAAAATTTGACTCATAGACTCGAGCCACAATTTTGGTGTTTGAAAGGTGGATTCTTCCTCTACAAATTCCATACCAACCTTGCTCTGTTAATTAGTATCTACTACGACTTCACACGACTATATCTAAAATTTGACTCATACACTCGAGTCATAATGTTGGTGTTTGAAAGGTGGATTCTTCCTCTACAAATTCCATACCAACCTTGCTCTGTTAATTAATATCTACCACAACTTCACAAGAATGCATCTAAAATTTGACTCATAGACTCGAGTCACAATTTTGGTGTTTGAAAGGTGGATTCTTCCTCTACAAATTCCATACCAACCTTGCTCTGTTAATTAGTATCTACTACGACTTCACACGACTATATCTAAAATTTGACTCATACACTCGAGTCATAATGTTGGTGTTTGAAAGGTGGATTCTTCCTCTACAAATTCCATACCAACCTTGCTCTGTTAATTAATATCTACCACAACTTCACAAGAATGCATCTAAAATTTGACTCATAGACTCGAGTCACAATTTTGGTGTTTGAATGGTGGATTCTTCCTCTACAAATTCCATACCAACCTTGCTCTGTTAATTAGTATCTACTACGACTTCGCACGACTATATCTAAAATTTGACTCATAGACTCGAGCCACAATTTTGGTGTTTGAAAGGTGGATTCTTCCTCTACAAATTCCATACCAACCTTGCTCTGTTAATTAATAACTACCACAACTTCACAAGAATGCATCTAAAATTTGACTCATAGACTCGAGTCACAATTTTGGTGTTTGAAAGGTGGATTCTTCCTCTACAAATTCCATACCAACCTTGCTCTGTTAATTAGTATCTACTACGACTTCGCACGACTATATCTAAAATTTGACTCATAGACTCGAGCCACAATTTTGGTGTTTGAAAGGTGGATTCTTCCTCTACAAATTCCATACCAACCTTGCTCTGTTAATTAGTATCTACTACGACTTCACACGACTATATCTAAAATTTGACTCATACACTCGAGTCATAATGTTGGTGTTTGAAAGGTGGATTCTTCCTCTACAAATTCCATACCAACCTTGCTCTGTTAATTAATATCTACCACAACTTCACAAGAATGCATCTAAAATTTGACTCATAGACTCGAGTCACAATTTTGGTGTTTGAAAGGTGGATTCTTCCTCTACAAATTCCATACCAACCTTGCTCTGTTAATTAGTATCTAGTACGACTTCACACGACTATATCTAAAATTTGACTCATACACTCGAGTCATAATGTTGGTGTTTGAAAGGTGGATTCTTCCTCTACAAATTCCATACCAACCTTGCTCTGTTAATTAATATCTACCACAACTTCACAAGAATGCATCTAAAATTTGACTCATAGACTCGAGTCACAATTTTGGTGTTTGAAAGGTGGATTCTTCCTCTACAAATTCCATACCAACCTTGCTCTGTTAATTAGTATCTAGTACGACTTCACACGACTATATCTAAAATTTGACTCACAGACTTGAGTCACAATTTTGGTGATTGAAAGGTGGATTCTTCCTCTACAAATTCCATACCAACCTTGCTCTGTTAATTAATATCTACTACGAATTCACAAGACTATATTTTAAATATGACTCATACACTCGAGTCACAATTTTGGTGTTTGAAAGGTGGATTCTTCCTCTACAAATTCCATACCAACCTTGCTCTGTTAATTAGTATCTACTACGACTTCACACGACTATATCTAAAATCTGACTCATAGACTCGAGCAACAATTTTGGTGATTGAAAATTGGATTACTCCTCTACAAATTTCATACCAACCTTGCTCTGTTAATTAATATCTACTACGACTTCACACAGCTATATCTAAAAATTGACTCATAGACTCGAGTCACAATTTTGGTGTTTGAATGGTGGATTCTTCCCCTACATATTCCATACCAACCTTGCTTAATTTGTATGGTACTGAAAAAATCAAATTTTGTTAATGTCGATATTTCATTGCCCCTAAATGTATACATTTTGTGTTTTTGTTAGTTTTGTGATTTTTATTTTGTATAATTTGCTTACTAACTTATCTGCTTATTTTGTTTATATCTGTAAAATTGTTAATAAATTTATTATTTTTCATTTTTGCTGATCTAAACTAAATTAATAACCACTTTACAAAACTTTTCCAAATATTCGTCAGTGCGGCGTAAAAACAAATAAATTTTTCGTTTGACGTAATTTTTCGATCTTTATATCGATCGATATTATTTTAAACTAAACTAACTTTAATTTTTAATATTTTTAACTAATATTAATCCCCCAATTATAAATTTAAATTCATGCTAAAGAAAGAATTAGGCCAATTGGTAATATTTTATGGTCAAAAACTGATTTTTACTAAACATCGTTTTTGACAATTTGAGTGACACAGCCCAAAAACAAGTAATTATTATTTAAAATAGTTTTATTTTCGTTCAGAGAATTGTTGTTTTCCTAATATTAAATATTTGAATTAAATTTTTTTTTGTATATTTTATTAAATTTGATTATGATGTGAATTATATTAGTGTATTTTTTTCGAGGTGATATAAAAAATTGTCGCGAAATGTTATGTAGTATTTACATATGATTTTAAATGACAATTTCGTGATTCCAATTTTATATTACAAAACTATACTCGTAGTCATTTACAATATTCGTTTTGTATGCAGCAATAATAATTATATATACTGGACAGGATAGTATTAAAATATTCTGTAAATATATAATAGTCTTGCCATATGTAACTATAATGGTTTTACGGGATGATTTTTCGGGCTAACTTCCCAGAGGTTCGTAATGAGCAATAATTTAAGGGCGAAATTTACAGGTATTAAACTTTCGTTACATAATTCAATCGTTCAACCGCTAAGAAGATTTATTTAATTTGAACGTATTCCAGTTCATATTTAAATCGTTAAAAAGGGCTACCTGCATATTATTATCATTAGAATATTCTGAAGTACACGATCAATGTAAAATAAACTGAATAGGAATTTAAAATTTCGTTTTTCTGTTAATAATATTTAAAGGGCGAGAGGAAATAGTATATTGTATAATTAGGAGGAAAAGTACTGCATTCCCGGACGATAGTGGAAACCACGGGAGTCCGGGAATGCACTTTTCCTCCGAATTGCACATACTATTTTGTCTCCGATCGGGCTTTAAAACGAATATAAACCCAAAATAATTTTTAGTATTATTCAATAATTATCACATTTAGAAATCAAAACAAAGTAAAAAATCGAAAATAATATAAAATTATTGCTTCGTTAGCCACGACATCATAAGACATAAATATATTTTGTTTTTTTTCCAAAAGTTGTGAAGTTTGTGTACCTATTTGATTTATAAAAAACGTGTGAACGAAATTTAAGGGATATGGACAGTGAAAGCGAATTATCTTTATCTTGTACCCCGCCGGATATAGTGGAAGCAGCTAATTCAGCTACATGTGATTTACTCCCGCAAAAATCGAAGGAAAAATACGAAAATGCTTATAAACGGTTTATGGATTATCGTCAATCTAAACATATCAAATCATTTTCGGAAAAATAAATAAATGCGTTTGACCTTATAAGTGTACTTTTATTTCTTCTAAACAATTAAAATTCCATACGGGAATATATTCTCGGCCTAGGCCAGAAAAAATATTCTCGTACTATTATTATAAAATAATTTTTTTCAATTCAATTACGTAAGTACAAAACACGCATTTGATTAATATTTTTTATGTGTTACTGTCCCATAAAACGTCGCTGTTTAGATAAAAAAAATGCCTTCGAGCGATATTTTAGATTAAAACATTTTTCCTCCCAGGGTTTTCGAAATTGTTTGATTTATTAAATAACTTCGGTATAAACTAGTTTGTTGCTCCCAATAGAATTTTCCCGCAAATTTTGCCTTAAAAATTGTTTACATATTTTGATCTGAATATGAGAGTGCAGAAATTTAACTCTTTAATAAAAATTGTTTAAAAAAATTTCATCACTCATGCTGTATAATACGAAGCAGATCAAACATTCTAATGCAAAAACAAAAAATGTATTTAAATTTATGCTGCAAATTTTATAAAACCAACATGTTATATATTTCTAGTAGCTACAGAATCGTGTAACTGTAGGTTTCAGTGAATATGCAGTATTATATGTACTTAGCTATTCACAGAAATTTTCAATCTGTATTTAAATAAGACGATTTGCTACCTTTGCAATAAATTTGCATTTCATCATAGATTTTTAAGATAAGTTGCGATAAATTATGTTAAAAAACAAATCAAATTTATCTCCTCAGCATAAATTTTGTTGTGTACAAAAATAACGCTCGCCTCTTAAAAATAAGCGAAATTTAAATAAAAATCCCATTATCATTTTCCTCCGATTAAAATTAACTGACAATATTAATAACGCTTATTTCAATAACATTTTAAATTCAATTGAAAGCAATTTTTTTTGTGTTGTTTGGGTGTGCGAAATAATCATCAGAATTAATATCATTTTAATACACCAGTCGAAAAAAAAATAAAAGTCTTCCACACTTTACGCAAACACTTCACATTATTTTTATTAGCAATTATGTAAATTTCATCAACGTAAAATTAAATTGGTAAAGAATCTACCTTTAAATTCTATCGTTCCAATAAAATTTGTATTTTTTTGTACGTACTTTGTTGTTTACATAATTTTTAATAATTTTTCCTATTGTTTTCCGTATCTACCTACCATTCTGTTTATAATACGTTTCCCTAGTTGAAGAGTAATAAAAAATTTCTACTTGAAGCTTTAACTTCGTTATAAACAACCGAAGAATAAAAGGGAATTTTTTTCTAAGTTTTAAAATCTGCATTGTAGTATTTTATAAAAGAAAATAACAGAACCAAAATAATATGAAAACTTATGGAAATGCAAATAAAGTTATTTCACAAGTTGGTAAACTTTATACAGTTAGATTCTTAGTATCGTATATAGGGTGAACATAAACATAATATCGATTTAGCCAAACCGCTGCTGATTATTAAATTTTGAGATTGCGCTCACACGACAATTTAGACACATAACATCTAATACATACACCAAACCCCATATGATATATCAGTACCAGCATATTGTAGCGATTACACGACATAAACATCAGAGGCACACATACGTATACTTAAAACAAACTATTCTTGAATTAACACCTTACAAACAATGAATACACAGTAAAAAAGCACAGTGAAAAGCTTTACAATAATAAATGAAATTGTGCATAGGAAATTTGTTTTCAAACGAGAAATGGAACGGTACGAACACAAAAACGTATGTATGTACTTCCTGGTAATGCAAAACAAAGCACAAAAATATGTATGCACATAATATGCATGTAGACAAGCTTTAGAGTATCGTATATGCTGCGGAATTAAATTAAGACTATAAAAATATGGTGTTATGCATACACTTTTATAGAATCTGGTAACACTGATAAGCTAATGTTAATACAATAATCTGTCGAGATTTTCTCGGATAACACCGATTTAAGCTTTAGATCACGACATCAAATGTATTAAGTCTTATAAGAAATTGTTGAAATGTTAAACGGGAATTTTTTGGATAATTTTTAAACATGTCGTTACTTATGTACCCCCTCGATTTTGCTGTATTAAATCGAAGTATTTTATAAAAATGTAATCAGTCAAATGATATGTACAAAAGATATCACAGAAAGTATAAGTAAGAATAATTCACTTAAACATAATTCCTTTATTTCTTGATGTTTGAACTGACCAAATTTAGTCCATGTCTCGTGAAACTATCGTTTGACTTTGGATTGGAAAGAGAATCGGGTACGATATGGTATCTAAATAAGGATAGCAATTGTCAGTCAACACGTAAATCCATAATTATACCCCGATGGAACGGAGGTTCTCTATCTCTGCTTAAAAACAGTGTGGCCACTTCGTTAACCGTTGTCTTTATCATAACTTAGTGGTAATTTTACCATAGCCGGCTCATCGCCATCTGTTTCGGCAGTTTCAATGGCTTGATTTTTCACTTCATGAACCATTTCTAGGCACTGCTTTTTCTCTTGATGATTCATTCATTGGTAGACTGTTTCATCAGGTGCTAATTCTCCAACGATCATATTTTTGGGAAAACGGGAAAATTTTCTTGCTTCATTTATTTCAGAATGCACTGATATTCAATCCATTAATTGTTTGCTTTCTGGCAGAGCATTGGTCAAAAGACTATCTAAATATGCGGGATAATTACTATGTTGTTATGATGTTCAGATTTATTCTAAAAAAAAGTTCTACAATTGCTGCTTCAGTACTGAATTCATTTTCTGAAAGCTCTCGAAATTCTTAATTAAACATGCTTTGTTCTTTTACAGCGAGTGCTTAGTTTTAAGTTATTGTAAGCTACTCTGTTTAGGTGTTTTAGCAGCTCTTGAAAAATAAGTTCTGCTTTGATCGTTTCCAAGTTCAGGTATTTCAGCAGCTCTTGTAGCGTTTATTGTCTACGATTTCGCTGAAACTGTAGATATTTTTTTCGGTGATATTTTTGGTCAAAATAAATTTATGTCTACAAACAAAATGTTAACAACAGATTAACACATTTCTAAACAGAAAACGCAAATCTAATCAAAATATAGTCGTATATCTACTTGAATCAATATTTCATCTGAAAAAATCGATGATGGTCGATGACTTCTCGCACATGCTAATTTTCTGCTGGGAAGTTATAGTTTTTTATGGTTATAAGTAGACTAAATAATTATAGCATCTTTGGGTGCGTCCACTCGAATTACATATCTGTAACGAACCTAACGCAACAACAGCAGCATCTATATTCTAGCTGACGATGTCAAATCAACTTAAAGTAAATATGATCTCACGTTGCTGACACATCAGGCCAATAAAAATTATATATATATAGCTGACGCAACCAAATGGATGCAGCAAAATATCGCATCACGTAGTGTCTACCAACTCTTGAGTCTTACATGGAAATTTCCATGAATTACATAACACCGCATTACATCTAAATTTTTGCAACACTATGCAATAGTGTTTTTACAGTTAAATCATAGTTTTAAGGTTATTATTATTTTTATATTCGCCACAATCACATTGTAGTGAGCTTTATGAGCTTATAAAAAATAAGTTTTTCGTGCAGTGAGAACTATAATAATATTTGTCAAGCCTGATTAAACCAATAACATAAAAATATTATATTAAGATGCTTAGCCATCCCAGTTTCCCTTGCGTTTACAGATGAAGTTTGTAATTAGTTTTGTGATTGGTGGATAAACTGTTTTCATGGATTTTTTGGTTTCCTTAGTCACGCAAGGGAACACAAAGACAACTTATATACATCAAATATTTCGTCTTGATTCGTCAAGAGGTTTTTCAAGCACTTCCGAACGCCTTAGTTGCGGGCCAAGGATCATTGACCAGTCCAACCATTCTCCGAACTGGAATTTCATAGTCGAGACCATCAAAACTCTTCGGATTTTAATAATATTAAACTTATTAGAATTTTACGATAAATTGCAAAATCTAATCGGATTTAAATTGTTTAGGCTCACTTCATGATCAATTTCATTTCTCAATTTAATTTGCTCAACATTTTTTTAACTTTACACCCACACGATATAATTGCAAAACTTTATCCAGAGGAACATGACATTACAAAAGAATTTTTTAAAACCAACTAACACTATTTTTCATTCGGGACGTACCAGAAGAATAATTCACGTTAATTATATCTAGAGTTATTGATAGTAGTATTGAAATAACCTGGGCCAAGTATAATTTAAAATGGGCGGGGTGTATCCGAGTTTTTATGTAAAATGCAAATTTAGCGAACTTTAGCGATTCTTGTTAATTTTTTAAAAAATAATGGTTAGTATTATTTGGGAGGTGATGAAAACTGCAACTCTAAGAAACACATTTTTCTAGTACAGCTTCAGTACAATATGGATACCATAAATGAAAACTAAATTTTTATCGAAGTTTTATACATATCAACCAAAACTCCTTGGCGGAAATCCGTTCGTCGCTACTCCAATTCTTTTGAACATGATGTAAATATTACATATTTTCCGATGACTGTGGGGGAGGGGGGGGGGGTACTCGATTATATGGTTAACCTCTTCGTATTCATGCTTAAAATCATGATAATGATGTGAAGAATTATGATCTCACATAAAACAGCGCTCCATTCCTCTTAGTCTCTAAATTTTCGGCAACCGGAGGCCTTTTGAATATTTAATTTCAGTTTCATTGGAAACCGTCCTTCAATCCGCAGGTTGTTTCTTATGGCGACTGCATACTAGTATCTTGTTCTTTGATTTAATCTTACTCCCAGAATCTCCAGAACTGTTGTATAATTTGAATTTTGATCAAGCTCCGTGTAATCCCGGAACAAATTTGACCTATACCACTAATGGTAAACCCAGCATTTCGTCTTTACAGCCTCACATGCTTCTGTTATAAAACTGGCAACATGATTCAAAAGAGCTCTGCTTGGAATGGTTCTGTCTAACAAGTTGATGACGTTGATGATGGCTGTATCAAGTGTTGCTGACACGATGCATTTCTTTCGCTAATAGATTGAACCTTTCTTTTGTTGTTAATGGTTGTGTAAGTTTTTTTTTATTTGTTCAATATTACAGCTGATTCGGAGATCATAAATAAAAAAATTTTATGTTAAATTAATTTCTTTGTAGATGTTATTATAATTAAACCTGCCCAGGTTCTTACGATGTATATCTCCATTTTCACGCCGTGATAATTACTGTACGTATGCTTCCTTGCTTGCTTCTTTATTTCCTCAGTACCGTATTCCGATTCTGTAACTCCCTAAGGTTCTCTCGTTCTTAATATACCATGGGATATCCACTATCCCTTCCAGCACTTTATATTGAAAGCATTATATCATTTGTACATTGGTCTTCCCGACACAACCCCAAATTTGTAGCAATTTATTATGTATTTTGTGCTCAGAACACCTATTTAAAAAACTTTAAATAGGTCAATTAAAAAAAAAATCGTAGAAAACGCATGTAAATTTCACTTCTCCGATAACTCGCTGACATAGCGAAAACAAGGTGCTAGTTCTCAATATTGATATGAAATTACTTCAGTTCTTTTGACATAAAATGGTCACAACTTTAACACCGAATAAAATTTAGCCCTTATGAAATTCGAACTACTCTGTGCCATTTTCGAAAGTGTCCGTCTGCAATGTAGGATTTAAGAGTTTGATAAATTTATTCTATGAACTTTCTCAGTACAAGTAGAACATTTTTCAGTTGTGTTCAACAGTGGAACATTTTTCTTTAAATCGAAAGGTGTGTGAAAGATTTAAACACCCTTCTTCTATTATAGGTTTGAGCCCCTTGAGCAGCAGCTTTTCAAATGTTTTTTGATGTGGCTACATGTATTGATATCGGTCTATAAAAATCAAGTAATCAATAGCTGGTGTACCTGGTTTGGGTATCACAATTACTTAGCCAGCTAACGACTGCATTAATTATTTGAACTAATTTACGCAAACTTTTCTCGGAAATGGCTTTCACAATATGCCCAGCAATTAAGTCATAACCTAGAGCTTTTCTAGTACTTAAAATACTATTGATTTTTTAGTCACATGGCTAATGAATTTATATTTGCTGTTTGTCCCGGCAATGGTTGAAAAGTCTCTTATAAATGAGCCGCAACTAGAGAGACTTGCTACTTGGCACTTTTAGCCAAGGATCCGTAATCGTTTTTGCTAGGTGGCACTTACATTTAGGTTCCTTTTAATCCTTTCGTTATTTTCCACAGCGATGAATCGTCAGGATAATCTGGTATTTTATGTATGTCAGTGGGCCAATAAGTTGGTTTATCGACAGAGTGAAATTAACAGTTGTTCTCACGGGCTGCAATAATCATCTCTTTTCAACTCTCAATAGATATTCTTTGCTAAAAACCAATGCCTATGATAAAACTAGCATCTAGTAGTTTATAATGTCAATTAAATTCTTCTTCTTTTTAACTTCTGGAGTGACGGACAGTAAATAGAGGAGATACTGTAATCCCTATTATCGATTGGTTTAACTTGTACCACTTGTACGATACAATTTGCATTATTTTTTTTCAATACCGCACTCTTGGTTGTTTGCTATCATTCTTAACAAATAAGGTATATATCTACTTCATCAAACCAAAAGTCAACAGATACCGACGATTGAAGAAATAAAAGACGGCCTACTTACTCCTGCTCAATCAGTTCGAAGGAGACCTTAACGTCAACAACGAAACACAAAAAATGAATGGTACCGATCTGATAAAGTTTAACAACGCCACCATATACATCGGAAATAGAATATTTATCGCAAAAGAGAAATCAACAATTAAGGTACTCCCAGCAATCCTACAACCGACACCCGAAGAAGATGATTTAAAAAAAAATCGATCACAACTTTCATCCAACAATTTACCAGCTACAGACACATCTCGACCGGTATCATTATCATCATAGTCATCATTCTCGTAAAGCAGAAACAGAAAAGAACAACAAAAATTATTACTACTATAAGTAACGAGAAAGGAATCGAAATTGATTCCCAAAATTCCAAAGCGCCTATCAACATCGAAGGTAACCCAAAACCTCAAACAGAAGAAAAACGGAGAAGCACCAACGCCATAAAAGGAAATTCTACGAAACTCCGTTCTTCTAACCAAAATCTCAAACGCGGACATTTGAACTTAACAGGGGAAGAGTTAATACACCCCACAGTGAACACGCGCCGTATAAAATCAAGGGCATCATATTGCTTCCGCTATAATGACATCAATAGCAGGTGCAACATAGACAACATAATGTTAAATCAGCATACTTTATAAAATAATAAGAATCAATAAGTTAGTTGTAATCCAAATGTAAAACGATAAATACAGGGTGTCCACCGGGAAGGTATATTACTTTGTTTTGCCGCCATTTAGGCGAATATTAGTATTGACAGTTCATACTTAACAGTCGTGAAGTAGACACGTGGCAAATTCTTCCACAAGACCATTTACGCCGCCGTACATATGCCAATAGGATGTTACAGCTTGCCCATGACAACCCCGATTTTCATGACAAAATCATAATGAGTGACGAGGCACATTTTCATTTAAATGGATATGTGAATAAACAGAATAGTTGGTTCTGGGCAATGGAAAACACTCACATTATTCATCAGTCACCTTTACATCCATTAAAAGTGACAGTCTGGTGTGCAATTTGGTCAGGAGGAATCATTGGACTTTACTTCTTTGAAAATGAAAACGGCGTAACAGTAACTGTGAATGGGGAGCGATATCGTGATATGATCGAAAACTTTTTAACGCCACAACTGCATACTTTGGGCTTGATTAACATGTGGTATCAACAAGACGGTGACACATCGCACACAGCCAGGATTACAATGGAATTACTGCGAGAACTCTTTCCACAACAAGTTATTTCAAAAATGGCGATGTTGATTGGCCTCCACGGTCGCCTGATTTGACTGCTCCGGACTTCTTTTTGTGGGGATATCTAAAAAGCAAGGCTTATGCAAACAAACCAGAAACGCTTGAGCAACTCAAACAAAATATTCGTGATGAAATTAATGAAATACCGCGTGAAATGTGTGAGAATGTAATGAAAAATGTGCTCAAAAGGGCTCACATTTGTGAGGCTAACAGAGGCGGGCATTTATCTGATATTGTATTCCATACATAATTGCCGACATTAAATAAAACATTTATCAATATAAGATCCATTCTCTTTCATTTGATCAAAAATCATAAACAAACAAAGTAGTAACCTTCTCGGCGGACACCCTGTACTTAAATAAAAATTTAATTTTTTTAGTTTAAGCTTAACCAAAAAGTTAACTTATATAAAAGCTCATTCTTTTTTCATTTTCCAGGTTGATTTTCACACAGTTTTAAGGGTTTTCTTGAATCATATTTTGAACTAATTAATGTTGGAACTTTTCTTTATTTTTCTGTAGAAAAACATTAGAAAAAGCTCATGGTTCAAATAGACGTAAACTAACAAATAAAATTTGCCGTTTTTCATTATTTTCAATGGGAAATATAAATTTGTTTACCCAATATTTTAAGTTTAGCGCGAAAAAACTCGAACAGGAAGGCTCTATTAATCTAGGTGTCTCTGTTGTGAATTGTAGACACTATTTGCTATTTTGAAAGTTTAATTTTTTAATTGATTGTAAAGTGTTTACCTGCATTTTTTTGCGAAATGTGAAAATATCTGGATAAATAATATTCTCAATTAAACTTTTATTGTGCATCAAAATATACTATTCGCTCGCTTAAAGAAGTCTCGTTTTACGAAATTTCGCTATTGCGTAATTTTAAAAATAAATCAAAGTCTCTGTTTACGACAAAAAATTCGATTTCCAAATTTTATTTTTGTTCTTAACCCTTTCGAACGCCACGTACAATATATTGAACATCGAATTTAAACTCTTCTAACTGTGGTTTATTTCATTCTCGGTAAAAAATTTTGGAGTGTATTTTTTGGTTAATGTGTGTTCTATGAAACAAAAGCCCAGCTAATGTAATAAAATTAGCTGAAACTCAGTTGACTAAGAGTTTTGGTTAAACGAAGTTGTATTATATTGCGTTATGCGGTAAGAGAGACAATTTTAAAAATATCAATTACATTAGGGATATTTAGGGATATTTAAATAACATAATTCTAAAGTAACCGATAAATATTTCGTATTTAAATAAAATATAAACTCGCGTTTAAATACATGTACAATATATTGTACAAAGCGATTAAACAGTTGTGTACAGTATATAGCACGTAATTTGTCCTATAAATGGTGCGAAAACAATTAACCGAAGGAAGAAGAAATATTTGAACTGCTTTATGATTCCGATTTCGGCAATGATTCGGGCGATGAAATGAAAAAATTTCGAAAATGATGATGTAAATGCAGACGTTCCAGCACCCATAGATTGCTATGACATAAAAGAAATTAACGTGCCTGTACAACATCAATTCGATCACTTCGAACAAGAGGAGACCAAAACAATGATGAGGAAGATAGTGATGTACAGTTAGTCAATCGATCCATAGTTGTTGGTTACCTAATTTACACCAAAATGTAACATTCAATGGAGGGGAAAACAATTTCCGCCAGAAGTAACACCTTTCGTACCAGCCCAAAACACTACATTCGAAGTATTAACTCCACTGGCGTATTTCATGAGGTACTCGTACATTCCGAATAGCTATTGAAATTAAAAACACGGAATTTTACACTTATTGATGGGCTGCTTGAAATTCCCAATATTGCGGAAATATTGGTCGCCGATTTTAATTATAGAAGTATTTCGGAATGCCATGAGTAATAAGCGCTTTTGCCAGTTGCGAGAGCACTTACTCATAGTTAATAATTTGGACCGTCCTAACCATTGCAGCGATAAGGTTTATAAAACTAGGCCATTGATCGAAGTAATTCGTTCGCATTGCTTAACTATATACCAGTCGAAAAAAGTATTTCAATCGATGAGCAAATAATTCCTTTCGAGGGGCGCTTATCAATTAAGCAATACATGTAAGGTAAGCCGAATCCGTGGTGCATAAAGGTTTATGTTATGTCTGGCAAGAGTAGAATACCGTACGACTTTTTTTTGTACCAGGGTAATACTACAGGTTTATCATCAATAAACCTCAACTGTTTTGGATTTGGGGCTAGTGCTGTATTGCGATTAGTAGAAAGATTGGATCGAGCAGGGCATAAATTGTATTTGACAATTATTTAAGTACGTACCAGTTATTTGAAATTTTAAAATATAAAGGAATTAATGCAGCTGGTACCATAGGTGTTAATATATTTGTCAATCTACCAACCATTCATAAAGAAATTTAAAAAAACATCTTCGCTTTTCAGATTCGGTCACGAGTCGTGACGGAAAACTTACTGTAGTTAAATGGAATGATAATAAGCCAATAAACCTTGGATCAAACTTTGTACGTGTTGGAAGTACTGATACGGTTCATAGGTGGGAAAAGGAATTTAATAAATAAGTCGAAATTGAGAGACCAGAAGTAGTGCGATTATACAATTCGAGTATGGGCGGTGTAGAATTGTTGGACCAGCTAATTAGCTACTACCGTATTTTCATACATTCTAAAAAATGAACTTCACGAGCAACCTCACACTGCGTTGATTTCGCTGTTTGTTCTAGTTGGCTAGAATACAAACGGGATTGTGATTTACACACTATACCGAAAAGGAACGTTATGGATCTACTAGAGTTTCGGATGGAGTTTGGAAATTGTTTGGCTATTGTGTGCCATACAAGCAAAATGAACAAGCGTGGTTGTATCGTATGTATCGTTTCCTAAAAGTCATACTTCATCAACCAAATCTAGATGTGAAAAGAGATTCAGGGATATCCAATATGCCGAAATTGGCCAAATGCCAGCTGATAGAACGTTTTTATGTGCAAGAAATGTAAGGTATCTTTGCATTAGCAAGGCAAGAAACTGCTTTGAAGTTTCATTTAAAAAATTGAAGTACTTAAAATGTAATTTATGAATTTATGATGAAAATGTGTTATATGTTATATAATTTTAGAATCAACTATTTTAATTTTATTTAACAAACCTGAATTAAACTTGTATTAACGACTGAAATTTATTAGAATAAATATTTAAAAAATAAAAATTCAAAATTTAGAAAATAAATTATTCTGAGACTCTGTACAATATATTGTACATTTTGGAAGGTCTCTAAAATAGGCCCAGTGAAATAAAAATTGCACCAAACACCATACACAATGTCTTAAAATAGCCTCATAATTACTAATTCAACCAAATAATAATTTTAGCTCTTCTAACATTAAATGGCGTTCGAAAGGGTTAATAAATATGCGAATAGTAAATAATTTGAATGAAATAATATTTATTTATTACTAACTCATCTAATTCGTTCTGGTATTTATTCTAAAATAAAAATGAATGAATTAATTCGTTAAGCAAGGGATTGGACGTATTCTTTTACACGTACACTGTTAATAGAAAGGGTATTTCATATTCAGATTTTACACTTTTTATAAGATTAAATTTTACAAGAGTTCAACAAATTTTCTGTTAAGGTATAGGTTTTGTTCAAATTGAATATATTTAGCTTGAAATGCATATATTATAATTTTGCTGCTCTGAAAAGCATTTTGCTTTTTTCTAATATAAATAGACGTACACTAAGAAGAACAACAAAATATTCCAAACAGATATCCTTTATATTGTTCTGATATGAATAGGCCTGGCTTAATTTAGATATTTTATTCTTTGTGCTATATCCTTACATGGTATATTTGAATTCCTTGATGAAAATTCCGTACTTTATCCTACTTTGCCGAATTTATTTTTTCGTATATCGTTTCATATTTTCTTACAATTTTCATTTCTATTCATGAATTACTTTTTATTCATACTAAATCAGTACGTGATTAGAAATGAAAAATTAAAAGTAGAAACAATTTTATTATTATTTTCTTGCTTTGGTTTGGTTTGAAATGAAAAACATAAGTCAGTAGTCAGTTTTGGTTTAGTTGAGAAATGATAAATTATCCATTATATTTATGTATGAAATGTAAGGAAATTTGATTTCTATCTCTGCACAACAACAACTACGCAAAATCCAAAGTTTATTAATCATAGCGGTAATTTTTTTTTGCGCTTTGAAATGTTACAAGTTTCTGATTTTTATTTTGCCATTCTAAGTAATTTTTATTACTTAGAACGAAAAATAGCTTAATTGAATTTTTTGTATATCTTTATGGTTTTTAAGAAAAGTTTTCGATTACAAATTATTTTCTGGAAAATCGCTTTAATTTAGTTTTACATTCCATGGTTACGTGGTCTTATACTTCAAGGAAAAAATTAACAGAAGGAACGTGGCGTAATTTGAGAGGCAATATTTGTTGCAGAAAATGTGGTGATGATATGTCTGAACGAAATATATATTTTTCGTCCATTAAAACTCCAATTAAAATAATGGTAATGGATATAAACGGAGATAAATTTTGTGTCCTTTTTCTAATGTGTTTAATGTACACGAGTACATATAGCAACAATTTGGAATAAACATGTAAATTTCTAGACTCATCGTTGAATGACATCTTTATTGCTTTGCCCCTAGACAATGATAATGCCATTTACATTAATATTTAAATAATATATTTCAGTCGTTGTTCTCTATCCTTGTAGTTAAAACAAAACTTTTCTATTTTAAAAAAATATTTAAAATTTTAATTTTGTTAATTTCGTCGGCGTGGTGTTAAACTTGAAAAGGATTATCAAATTTTGTTTTGATAATTATGTTATTGTTTGTTGAAATTTGATTTTGATGTATTGATCTTTCCTGGAATATTTCAGTATCATAATACCTTTTCAGTTGCTTAGCACAATAAACGATTCTCAGAATAAGTTAAGACCATTAAAATGAAATTATTTAATTGTTTTTTCCGACTACGCCTAATTATATATTTTTTAGAAAACAAATCGAGGCTAATAGGGCTTACAAAATAATAGCGATAATTGGAAAATCTTAATAAGATTTTCTTGGAAATTATCTTAAGAATTTTTTAGCCTTACGTATGCTTGCGCGTATAATTTTATTCCTCATAATTCAAAAGAGCTAATGATGTTTTTATGAAGTTTAAACATTAAGGATAGAGATAACTTAATTTCAGTTTTGTAAAATTCACACACTGCTCTATATAGTTATCGGGGTAAGGTTAGATAACAACTTCAAACTAACGAAAGCGACACGAGTAAAGTTACACCACAAAAATATCCCCAAAAAACAATGCCTCGTAAAATAAAATGAGAAAATGATAACTCATCTGTTGACCTTGTGTACTCTATGCTCCTTCCATCGATTTCCCATTATTCAGCTTCAGCGTACGCTTTTTTTACCCTGATAACGTGCACTGCAAAAACCCAATTCCTTTTGTCGTGTCTTCTCATCCCAGCATTACACAAAGATTTCAACAAGCCAATCCGGAACACACCCGAGTGCAATTCGGGTTCGTCTCACAACAAATCATACTTTATTCACATAAAACTCGATATCTCAATTTTTCTTACAAAATTTATTTTATATGATCAAATTGTTGATCCATCACTCTCTCTTTTCTTCATCATCTTCACGTTCCACCTATAACAATTTGATATTTTAATGTTGTCGCTCTGCGGCCTATTCATATCCGAAAATTCCATTTTATATTTCCAAAAAATTATTTCTTAACAACATCTCATTCCCCCTCGAGATGGTCGTACAATGTTTCAGCGATTTTAATTTTAACTCGCACGTCACATTTCATTGATCATAAAAAGATGAAAACATAAACATTAATAATTTTACTGCTTTATGATCTTTTATTGTTGGCCAATTAGCAAAAATTACATCCATCCAATTTCCAGCAACAACTACCAATTGGTATGACAGGGATTTTATTTTATTTGTCAACAGACGAGTCTTTAAGGTGAGAAGGGTTAAATGGTGAATCCAACACTGGTTCATGCGATTGTACGAATCCGACTGGCGAGTGCCTGATCAACCCGCACAGCCGTTTGCTATATAAATTTGTTCAAGGTTGGACTGGATGCCTTAAAATTTTTCACCAGTACGTACCTACACCATTTAGACTTTAACTTGTACATCCATCGACGCGTGAAGAGATCGAACGGTTTAGGTGATATTCATCAAGTGTTATCATCCTGAAATTTTATGGTATCAATAGGCAAGAAGAAATCAAAAGGCGTTATAATATGACCTACAACTCACCTAATTTTGACGTGATTACCAGTATATTGACGTATGGTACAGAATGGTCGAACTAGGAATTTTTTCTTTCGAATTCACACAACAGAATCATCCAATCGTTAGGTTGCGACCATCATAACCAAATACAAGGGCGGCTAGCGGTTGTATCATAGAAATTAAATTTATATTTGTCAGAAAGGTTCAAAATGTTTGCGTAGCTATCCAAACCTCTGGTTGCAAACTTGCTGAATTTTATTTAGAAGCAGTTTTCTCACGGTCTAGATATTCTCAACATCATTGTTCTTTTCTATTAATGTGCTTCCAGGTCCTGCCAAAAATATTCGACACATGTCCAATTTATAATGGAAAAAATGGTTTCTGTTAATTTTAAAATTTTGAGACAAAACCGACCATTGATCAGCAATCTGGAAATACATGAATAAATTAGATAGTTAACAACTGCACTAAAAACGTTACCAACAACGAATTAATATATAAAAATATGCAAATACTAATAATCGGTGCGCGGTAAATAAATAATTTTTGTGCGAGGAATGCTAAGGGTAAAGCATAATTTAGATTTGCCCGCCACATTTGCCTCGAAAATCGATCTCCGTTCTTAAAAAAACCCGCCTTAAAACTGCATTTACCTGTTCCCATATGACCAAAGCTTTGCTCTAAACTGCATCGTGGTGCACGTTAAAATTTCTTAAAAACAGGGGGTTATCATCGAATATCGGTGACTTTAAAATACTTCTTGAACCCCTTGCAAATTATTTTGTCATGGATTTCTAGAAGCTCTTACCGGATTGTCCCTCAAATCCCTCAAATGGGTTATCCTCTTTTATTTCAAGGGATCATTCTTCCTAGGCTGTCAAATTTGAATATATTTTGCTTAATGAATTTTAATTACTTGTGGTCCAAACAAATCCATCACATTGCTCGTTTAAATTGTCACCTTGTTAGTTTAATTTAGCATCCTGCTGGTCTAGTTTGGCACATTGCTTTAATTAAGTTTGATTTCGTTTTACGCATAATGAATCGATTGCGTTTCTTTAATTTGAAATATGTTAGATTGGGTTAGGACAATTATTGGCCATTGTGATCAGACTCCGAAACCATTAAACTCAATGTAGTCATAAATATAGTGTGCAAGATCTAACACATTACAACTTCCGAAATTAGGCTGCCCATAGTGTATTTGCCCAAGTGATCATGACTTCTGCCAGCTAGCGCAGGGTATTGGCATAGGAAGTGAACAAGAGTTTCCTCCTCCTCCTCCTCGTCCTTGCAGCTTCTGCAGAAATCGTTTGCATCCAGACCCCCCAGTCTTCTCGCATGATCTCCGAAGAGGCAGTATCCAGTATCTACTCTTACAATTGTACCTAAATCACGCTTCCTTAGTGTGATTAAGATCTTGGAGCGAATCAAGTCCAACTCAGGCCATACTTGTTTCGTTATGCTGCCAGTCGGACTGGCGAGCCACCTAACATTAGCCAAGGCAACTGTTTTCCTATGGCTTGCTGCTTTCAGTACAGACATGTGCTACCTACACATTCTCTTCTTGGTTCCAGTTGGGGAGTCGTACCGAACCTTGTTAATTCGTCTGCCCTGCAATTTTTCTCAATATCAGAATGGGCTGGAACCCAGACCAACTAGATATTGAATAGTTCACTCATCTCGTTAAGAGATGTGTGACAAACCAACGCAACCGTTGATGCCAGGGAAAAATTAATTTGATGTAACAGAACTGTTATAATATGTTCAACCTCTCGGGTTGATTTATTATTCCAAATTAGGCGACTGTAGTGAAAGTGAGCTCTTAGAAAATATGGACTTGCAACTCTATCGCCGGGGTCTCTTCACATTGGGTAAGCCATAGCTATTTGTAAGTACATTAGGATCTACTTTTGATGAGGCATGCCGCCCCAATAGAGACTTGGTGGTTTTGAAGCGAAATAGTCATCGATCCATTTTTGTACAACTTCAACTTTCGTGAGCCGCTCGCTGGTCTTTCAAATATGATGAAACTGATCTTAACAAGTGGTAATCAGAGGGAGCCAAGTCTGGAGCTGCATGCAGTAAAGCTTCCCAGCCTAGGACGAGCGTTGTCATACAGCAACATCTTCCGCCTTCCTTGGCCCGTAAATGGTCTTTTTCTTCCAGAGCATCACTTAATTTGCCTAGTAACGTTCAGCTGTAGTTCAACTGGGCCAGGATCCAGACTCACGTAGTAAATGACTCCTTTTCAATCCCAAACAATAACACTTTCTTGGCATAAATATTCATTTTTGCAACTAATGATGATGGCTGGCCTTGACCAAGTCATGTTTTCTGCGTTTAAAATTATCGTAAAAAATCCACTTTTCACCATCCATAAAAATTCTTTCTTTTGTACCGAGAAAGCAGATTCATACACATGTCAACTGTTCGGTTTTTGTTATTTTCGGTCATTTTATGGAGTCCTTCCTTCTATATTTTTCCCATTACATGCAATCGAAGTGATATTGCTTGGTGAGTAACTCCTAATTGTTTTTCTAGCTCCTTTTGAGTTTGACACGGATTTTCATTCGTTAAATAATTTGAACTGCACCTGGATGTGGATCGTCTTCAAGAATAAAATTGCCAACACGAAATCTTGTAAACCATTTTTTTACTATTGTAATGACGCACAGAATGTTCATTCAAAGTCTAGTTAATCAATTCCATAATTTGAGCAGCATTTTTTTATTTGAAAACAGAATAGAATGCAATAACGTAAATGTTGCTTATCCATCTCTTAAAATTGATGCACTCAGAACTTGTAAATGACTGAAACTTATGTCATAAAAACAGCAATGTCTAACCTACATATATCCAAAATGGCGGGTGATTTGGATGCGTTCAAGTATATTTTAATGCAACCAACTTCATAGATAAACAACGTTCTCATAATAAACATTAATTCAGTTGAGGTCATAATCCTCACCAGCGGGAAGCGCTCAGTCTGAATTGACGTAAATCGGAATCGCCAGTTCAATCGGGGTCATAGCCGTAACCTAGCAACCAGAAATAATGAATTAACTTTTAATATTGAGTTTATATCGATATATTTAGCTGACAAACTTACCTGTTCAGTAATCTCACAACACAACACAACATTCTCGCGACCCCGCTTATGTTCTATAAAAAAAAAAGAAATTCCGCAGCCTTAAGCTCCAGCGTGCAAGTCTGCCTGTTAAGTCTTTCTGACTCGCTAGCCACTTTAAAGCCGCGTGATCAGTGTTCATCGTAAAGGGTAATCCTTCTATGTAAACTTTCATTTTTTTATGGTTTTTCCAACCGCGAGGCACTCCAATTCCGAGATCGAATAGTTTCGTTCTGCCTTATTTAATTTGGTTGACAAAATTGAAATTGATTGTCCGTAACTCTCGTTGGTGTTTTGGAATAAAACTTCACCTAATCTTTCCGTATTAGCGTCTGCTCGAATATACAACCTTTTATTGTAGTCAGGATTAACAAATACAACAGCAATCGTTAACAGCTGCTTAATTTTGTCGAACACGGCTTGTATTTCATCAGTCCAAGAGGCGGGTTGGTTTTCTTCGGCAACGACGTAATCAGTGCGGTTACCTCAACGAAATTTGGAACAAACTTTCGGTACCAACCTGCCATACCCAAGAAGCGCCTTACTTACAATCCACCTTCATCCACTAAATATCCCAAATATTTGATTTGACGCATCATAAAGTGACTCTTACACATATCCACGGTTAGACCCGCGCCTCTCAATTTCTCGGAAATAATCTTTAATAAATTTAAATGATGATTGAACGATATCTATTAGACGACACATAGAAGCAGAAGCATTGCATAAGCCAAATGGCATGACATAAAATTGATATAGTTTTCGCCCGGGTATCGAAAAGTAGTTTTCTCTTTGGAGTCGGCTGTTAGTGGTATCTTCCATTTAATTCATAAAAGATCATGAAACAACATAAAAGTACTAATTTTAATTAAATATAAACGTTTCAGCGCATATTGTCGAATTTCCCGGAAAAGTATCTTCTAATTCGGCAATATGCGCATTATATCTTAATCACATTTAATTCATGTAACTGCGGTATTTCAATCTTCTTCGCTACTATCATCGGCGGTTACATTATATTTAATTGCCATGTATTTAATTAAGGTTTTTGCTGGGTGTCGCATTAATTCCGCATCTTTGCCTAACGAGGTGGAGTGGGAAGAACTACGCGATGAAGATCCCTCATTCCGCGAAGTAGATAGCATGTTCCTTGACTCACTACGTGATGTAGAACCCTCGTTAATTGAACAAGAGTCCTCGGTATTCAAAACGAGGACTTCTGTTTCTACTTCTGCAGGTGGTGCGATATCAAAAACCTTCAGCGGATTAATATTATGTCGAGCGGGCGCGTGGTCGTGTATCAGTTCCAAATTAGGCCATGTTAGAGGCCCTGGCCGTTCGTCCTCTGTCCCTAAACCAGTCGGAGGTTCAATTATCGTCTATGTCAAATGAAAATTACCTGTTTTCAATATAATTATCAAACACTCCTATAAAAGATAGGTACCACCTACCTTGTATTTTTCATGATGTGCGACCACTTTTTCTTTAATTTGCTCCCTCAATCTGTACCTATAATGTTTGCATTTCGTCTGAGGTCATTGTGGTGTTGCGTGTAACCCTGTTGAGATGATGTTTGATTGATTTAATACCTGCTTCACACAGCCCTCCAAAATGTGGACCGCTCGCTGGATTGACATTAAACTTTATTTTATTCTGTCAAATAAAAGGAGATATAAGTTTGTTTTCATAATTTTTCTGTAATAATTCATTTAATTCGCCGAGTTTTCTCCGAGTTCCTACAAAGTTTGTCCCATTATCTGAAATGATTTCAAGTGGAATACCCCTTCCAGAAATGAATCGTCGCAACGCAGCAATGAATGCTTCCGCCGTCGTGTCATGACAATGCTCGATATGAACGGCCTTCGTGGAAAAGCTGAGAAAGAGGCAAATATAATATCCTTTAATAAGTGGGATGAGACCTCACCCAACTCTTGACTTCAGAAAAAGTGGACCCGCGTAGTCAACGCCAGTGTGTAAGAAGGGACGGCTTGGTGTTATCCTACTAATGGGTAGATTGCCCATCATTTGTTGAGATGTAGCTGCTCTGTCGGAGGCAGAACTTGTAAATGAAATTTATTGATGTAGCTTCGAATCATATTCCGACAATTAATACTCCAAAATTTTTGTCGGAGGACCCTCGTTTGTAGTGTAGGCCCTGGGTGCGAGTATCGAACATGACTTTCTTGTATTCACTTAGGATATGTTTGCTTGGTAGAATAATAGGGTGTTTTGTGTTTTAAGAAGCATCTAGGTGTTCTAATCTTCCCCCAACTCGCAACAGCAACTTAATTTTGCTGTTCGTGCCAATTTTTTGATTTGATTTAGCGATTTCATCATGAAATTCTTCAGATTGTGCCCATTTTATGCACATGTACTCAGCCCTTTTAATAAATTCACCCCGTTTTGGTTTCGGTATATTTTTTTAACGCTAAGAATCTTAACCAAAATTCGTTTTATCTTCGTGAAAGATTCAATTTTTTTCATTCAGTTGAGTAGCTAATGTAATATGTCGTTCTTCTAAGTTGGTAAATTCAACTTGCCTTATTGCTGGCCATTGTTCTATTAGTTTGATTAACCAATACAATCCATTCCACCACTCCTTGCATTCTAAAAGCTGGAGAGGAGTTACACCCCGTGACGCGATATCCGCTGGATTGTCTTTTGAAGCGACATGTTGCCATTTTACATGAGGAACATTCTATAAAATTTCGGATGTTTGGTTCCCAATAAAACATTTCCACCGCCTAGGCACGTCAGAAAGCCACGACAGGACAATTTTTGAGTCGGCCCAGGCAAAACATTGCACATCACTGATTTGTAATGCTTAAAACCGCTCCACATAATTCAAACCGTGGTAGAGAGACTTGTTTTAAAGGTGCCACTTTTATTTTGGATAAGACAAGTCTGGTATGTGGATTGCTTTGTTGATCGATAGTATGGAGATAAATTACTGCTGCGTAGGCATGCTCAGATGAATCACAAAATCAGTGAATTTGCACATTGAGCGTTGGTTGTGTAGTCATCAAAAACCGCGGAACATCTATACTTTCTAACTCTTGCAATGCTGTTTTATTTGTCATCCACTGACGCTCTATATCTGTAGGAAGTGAGTCATCCTAGTCTAGTTTTCTCGGCCATAGTTTCTGCATGCTTATTTGGAGTACGATAATTACTGGTGAGATCCATCCTACTGGATCGAAAATTCGTGCGATCTGGGACAACATTTCGCGCTTTGAATAAATAGTTGCATCTGGGACATTAAATTTAAAAGTAAACGTATCCTTGATAGGATTCCATTGAAGCCCAAATGTTTTAACTGTTTCAGTATTGACATCGATGCAAAGATTGTTTTTCTCTCTCAGTTCAGCTGGAATGGTGTCCAAAAGTTCTAATGAATTGGATTTCCATTTGCAAAGCTTAAATTGGCCTTTGGCCAGCATGTCGGTAATTTGTTTTGTTGCAATTTTAGCATCGTTGATTGAGTCAGCACCAGATAGACAATCGTCTACATAGAAATCATGGGTTGCTATCTTCAAACCAATTGGATGTGTCAGTTTGTTGTCTTCAGCAATTTGGTACAATGTTCGGACAGCTAAGAACGGTGCGCATGAAGTTCCATATGTGATCGTGTTTAATCTAATGGTTCTCATTGGCTCGAATGTTGAATTTCTCCAAATAACTTGAAAATTTTGATCCAGCAGATTTACCTTGATTTGACGATACATTTTCTCAACATTAGAATGGAAATCAAATCCTTTTGAATAGTGGGACCAACTAGTAATTTATCATTTAGTGACACTCCTGTTGCCGATTTTGTAGATCCATCGAATACTACTCGCAACGCAGTAGTTGTGCTTTCACGCTTAACAATTGCATGGTGAGGTAAATAAAAACAATTGCTCTCCTGACATGTTGGTTCGGTGGATTTAATTTCGTCCATATGCCCCAGATTTAAATATTCATTCATGAACATCGTATACTGTTCTTGTAAGTCATGATTCTTCTTGAATTTACGTTCCATAGCAATTATTCGACTAATGGCTGCTGCCTTTGAATGTCCTAGTTCTTCGGAATCCTTTTTAAATGGTAGTCTAACGACATATCTACCTTCAGAGTTTCGATTCAGACATTTCTGATATGGTCGGTACCTCTTCTATCGTCCAAAATTTTTCCAGTAATACAGAAATATCTTCTTCATGAGTGATTGAACTGAGTGCCGTTAGATTATTTGATCCTTCGTATGTCGATCCAGATATGTGACCCATCCGAATTTAGTTGATTGAGCAGATAGTCGATTTTGGATGTTAAACCGATCAGCATTGAGTAACTCAAAAAATATGTCTGCTCCAAGCAATATATCAATTTTACTCGGAATATGATAATTAGGATCAGCTATTGAATAATTTGCTTATTAATATCGTCAACCCATTCTGCATCACCTTTATCTGCGGAATGGTAGAAGTTAATTTGGTCGAGATTAGAGCTTCGACTTCAAAGGGCTTGCTCGGCTTGAATTTTGATTGTATATTGATTTTTACAAGACCTTTGACTGGCTCTGCGCTTGTTTCCGCTATACCTGATACCCGGACTGATAAACGTGGACTGAGATCCTGAATCCAATAAAACTCGAGCGGTATGGTGTTTGCCAAATGAATCACGGACATATATTACTGCAGTTGGCAATAGAGCAAGACGTGAAGTGCGGGTTTTTAGATGATGAACTGGTTCCTGATTTATTTGAAGTTAGCGGCTCTTTAGTTTGAGAAACGGCACTACCTTGTAATGACACCTTTAACGAAACATCTAGATCAGCATGGAGTAACGAGCTGTGTCTTGCGTTGCAAATACGACATGAATAATCTACTGAGCAATCATTGATAGCATGCCCTTCTCTCAAGCAATTGTAGCGTACTGCAGATTGATTAGCTAATTTTCGTCGGTCCACTATTAACATTTTTTTGAATTTTAGACATGGACATTTTTCAATATTGAAAGAACTATGCATCGATTCCACTGCTCCACTTGAACTCTGTATGACCTTATTTTTATTTCCGCATGAAACGTTTTCCTTCGCATAACATCGATTATTTAAGAACTCTAAGAACTCGTAAATTTTTGGAAATTCTTGATTTATAGTATTTTGTGCCCATGCAATTTGGGTGTCTTCATCTACTTTATTCAACAGAATACGAATGAGCCAAGGATCTCTGCATTCAGCATCTTGACCTAATGCTTTTATACCTCTTATTATTTCATCGGATGTGTCACTTATTTGACGCAGAGCTTCAGGAGACCCATTTGAAGAAACGATCGATGTGTGAGGTTAAGAAAGCTCGTTTTCTGTTACAACTAACTTGTCCCACGCTTCAGAATAATTAGGTTCGGTTACCAAGAAATTTCGAATAATTTTAAGCGGTGGACCTTTTAGCATTAAGTTCAAAATTTGAAATTTACGTACTTGGGAAAAGGTATCTACATTATGCACCGACGTAGTATATAAATCGTAAAAAGATGGCCAGGTTTCGTGATCGCCCTCAAACTTGTTGAAATACACACGTGGTAACTTAATATTGTCTGCAGCTTGAACCATAAACCGTTAATTAATTGCTTGTGTTCGATCAGCAAGACTTTCCAAGAATATCCGTTGCTGGTCTAAACACTGATGAAACGAATTATTATGAGTGGGCTGTGGATTTGCTTGTGGCTGGATTTTGCGAAACCATTCTAGCAATTTGGATTTTATATCGAAAAATTTAGTCTCGAATTCATCCTGCTTGAGCTCAACATTTGCATTGGGATTGGTTTCTAGTATGGTCGCAACTTGAGTTCACAAGTTTGAAACTCATTTCACGGTTAAAAAAGCCATGACATGACCTCGTGCTTGTACTGCGTTAGTCGCCATGATTGATATCGTTTAGTTATCGACGAAAGAAATCGATACTTGCACACTCAAGGAAACAAACAAAAAATGGCAAGAAAAACAAACAAATTTGTAAATATGTAACCTCTAAATTATACTTATCGATCTATTGCGTTGATGTTTCTTCAAGTGATGTAATTGCTGGTAAAAAATGTATAGCCTGATTTGTATCCACACAGTTATCAGCAGTATGGTTAAACGTGGTTTGTGTCGAATGAATTATATCATGCTTGATGCGCACTAATACCTGCAGCAATTAAACAGCAATAATGGGTGTGCCCGATAAAGTAGCGTGCTTTATGCGAACGGAATTAAGTGGCTTTGTCGACAGTAACTGTTCTGGATACCGCTGTCAATGAGTTAATTACGCGCCAAAACTGCGGCGTTACTTGAAATGTAGATAAAACACGCGTTTCTCGGCGTTTCGCGATCACTTTGTAATTGAAACTTTATAATCTTTCGTCCAGATCAAGATGTTTATCAGTGTTCTCATCATCCGTTACTGCGGTGTCCAATGGCCGAAATGGCCCTAGTAGGTATCGGTGTGAAGTTCTTGGACAAAAGTTTTTGGACAAAAATTTATGCGAGTGTTCTTTGTGAAGTTTTTGGACACAATTTTATTTCTTGGACAAAAATTTATGGAAGTGTGCAATTTTAACAGTGTATTTATTTTATATTAAAATTATTCGAAACAATTATTATAATAAATATTCATGAAATAAAAGAAATTGCTTTAAATTAAAAAATGTAATATGCTCATTATTATAAATTTTAAAGTAAATAAATAATCACATACCATACTGTATAAAATGATAAACTCGTGCCTATATACGTTCTAAACGGGATACATTGAGCTATTTAAATTAGTAAGCCTTATCTCGATATGATGAACATGGCTCAAAATATTATTTGCCTTAGTGCAGTAGAACATCTGTGGATATGCATTACTCGCTGTATTGGAAAAACTTTAAAAATTCGGTTCACGAGCCTTGTTCATCATATCGAGATAAGGCTTACTAATTTAAATAGCCCAATGTATCCCCCTTCGAACGTATAAAGTCGCTATGCGAGCCAATCTCTGAGATTTTTGCTATTTGGCTTAGTGCAGTAGAACATCTGTGGATATTCATTACTCGCTGTATTGGAAAAACTTCAAAAATTCGATTCACGAGCCTTGTTCATCATATCGAGATAAGGCTTACTAATTTAAATAGCCCAATGTATCCCCTTTCGAACGTATATAGTCGCTATGCGAGCCAATCTCTGAGATTTTTGCTATTTGGCTTAGTGCAGTAGAACATCTGTGGATATGCATTACTCGCAGTATTGGAAAAACTTTAAAAATTCGGTTCACGAGCCTTGTTTATCATATCGAAATAAGGCGTACTAATTTAAATAGTTCAATGTATCCCCTTTCGAATGTGTATAGTCACTATGCGAGCCAATCTCTGAGATTTTTGCTATTTGGCTTAGTGCAGTAGAACATCTGTGGATATTCATTACTCGCTGTATTGGAAAAACTTCAAAAATTCGATTCACGAGCCTTGTTCATCATATCGAGATAAGGCTTACTAATTTAAATAGCCCAATGTATCCCCTTTCGAACGTATATAGTCGCTATGCGAGCTTATCTCTGAGATTTTTGCTATTTGGCTTAGTGCAGTAGAACATCTGTGGATATGCATTACTCGCGGTATTGGAAAAACTTTAAAAATTCGGTTCACGAGCCTTGTTCATCATATCGAAATAAGGCGTACTAATTTAAATAGTTCAATGTATCCCCTATCGAATGTGTATAGTCACTATGCGAGCCAATCTCTGAGATTTTTGCTATTTGGCTTAGTGCAGTAGAACATCTGTGGATATTCATTACTCGCTGTATTGGAAAAACTTCAAAAATTCGATTCACGAGCCTTGTTCATCATACCGAGATAAGGCTTACTAATTTAAATAGCCCAATGTATCCCCTTTCGAACGTATATAGTCGCTATGCGAGCCAACCTCTGAGATTTTTGCTATTTGGCTTAGTGCAGTAGAACATCTGACAGTAATCTTCACAAAGAACACTCGCATAAATTTTTGTCCAATAACTTTTGTCCAAGAACTTCACACCGGTCTAGTAGGTTTATACGTACTATAATACCTATGGAACGTAATGACAAAACGTACTTGTGATAAATAACGATTATCTTGAAAATGCAAAATGTTACCTAATTTATAAAAGATTTTCAATTTTCAAAACCCAAACCCAACAAAAACTAAGGCAAAAATTTCACAATAAATCGATCTGTTTTTCTCTCTGTTATCATACGAAAATTGACATAAATTCCATTTTCACTTATCGCACACAAGCGTATATGGAAAAAATCGTTCACATGTTACAATTTAATAGATTTTTTTAGTAAAAGCACAATTTAAACAAAAGGGAGCTTAAATCACTTTAAAAACGATATAAATATTCGGTTTTGCCTTGGTGTATTAAGTCTTATTCGTTATGCGTGTGAATTTGTGTAAAACACACATGTGAAAAACATCACGATTCGCATGACGTCAATCATTGATGATGGTTTTATTTTTATTCTGAAGATCGATAAACGTTATAGTTTCTAAAGGTATACACACACACACACACACACACTTACAGTATTATTACACATTTGTATATCGATGAGCACATATTAAAGTAAAATATTATTTTATGAAAGCACAATAGTTGGGTATAGAGAAAAATAATATATTAGAAATACTCATGGCATAGAAAAGCATAGAAAAATGAACCAAAGCTCTTCTAAAAACAGAAACAAAAATCAAATCCACGTACACACCAAACACAGCATAAATATTTCGTACATGGAAATCTAATCACGTATATTTTATGTTTCAAGGATTTATTTTTATTTTTTTTCGTCTTCTTAAAGTCAAATACAATTTGTGATACCACGATTTATATAATATTGAAATAGTACCAGAGATGTATAGAAACTATAATATACACTATTATTGCAAAGTGTACGTAAGCTAAACAAAACGAAAGAAAATAAAAAATCTTGTATAGTTTTGCCATCCATGTTTGAATGTAGAAATTGGATTTTATAGTTAATATTTTGATCGTGCCAGAGGAATTGTTATTGGACGAAGTTTTCCTTTTATATTTTTGTGTATGTACGAGTATGTAAAGAAAGAAAACTGATTGTTTAAATGTTAAGTTAAATTTGCTTTTCTTAAAAAACAGTAATAATACAGGATGGCAAAAAGCACAAGAAATATAGAAAGCTATTTATTACAAATGTGTTAGCTTAGATGAGTTTCTGGAAATAAAGTTAATATATATTTGATGATTTACAAAACAAATCGAAATGTGACTTTAACTCTCAGCAAGTTTTTGATTAAACAATATCTGTATTGGAAAATTAAGAATAATGCACTGCAGGTTACAAAAAATTGTCAGTGTGAGAAAGTTGTGAAAATTGATTTTATACAAAATAATTTTTTTTTATATAATGCAGATATTCTTTAGAAAATCAAACACTTTCTACAAAAATGTTAAATTTGGGTTGGGGTAGAAATCCCTCTTGTATTTCAAAATCTCGTTTTTAAAATTCTGTTAATCCCCGTACTTTCAAACTCATGTGAAGATAGCTCAAATTCCATCCCCGAAAAATGCGATGGCAACACTAACTATTGCTATCATGACATTTTTTTACTCGCATCACCAAAAATACCTACATTTTTACTATCAGCGACGAAAATATTTGCTATCACGATAGTTAAAAACTGTCATGACAGTTGAAATGTAGAAATAATACTTATAAAAACATGTTTGTGAAGTAAGCCCAATATTATGTAATTGAAGATTGACCAATTTTCATCCCAGAAAAAAGAGGTGGCAACACTAATTATTAATGTTATGACAGTAATTATAAATATTTATTGTCATGACAACTAAAACTATGGTGACAGAAAAATAAATGATATTAATTATTTGCCCATCCCCGGTTTTTTTTTAGAAGTTTTACGTGATATATTTTATGGACAATCTACCGGGTTTTGTCTGGCGATGGAGGAAGATTTAATGTAATTTTTTTAAATGATTTGTTATCGTTAGGTGGTTTATCAGGTTTTGCTACCATGATTACTTCTGCTACTTTCCATTGCCACGGAATATATTTTAACCGAAAGCTTGCATTGATTATGTGTAATAACTTACGAAATCCTTTACCTGGTAGAGAGCCTTGATTATTTGGCAAGTAATCAAGTCATATTCTGGGATTTTTTTAACATTCATCTTGCTCTTCACTTCTTCTTTTAATTCTTTGAGAGTTACTGGGCGTATATCAAAATCATCTAGCTTTTGGATTGACATTATATTTTCATTGGCCGTTTGCCTTGGTAGTGGTTGAAAGGTATCCTCGAGATACTCCGCAAACAGATCAGCCTTCTCTTTAGGACCTCTTGCCCATGTTCCATCCTCCTTTTTATGTGGAGACACTTGCATTTTGGGTCTTTTGAGTCCCTTCGTTGCCTTCCACAGAGAATAATCAGATTTTTTTCACCGGTTGTTCTTACTAGATATCTGTTGATTGATGCATTTTTAACTTCTTTAAGAAGAGATTTGAGACTGTTACCTAAATTGTTAAGAATTGTTTTGTTCTCAGGTGTTCTAGTTATTTGCCAGGTTTTACGTGCCCGTCGTTTTTGTCTTACCAACTCTCTAACTTCCATTGGGTAGGATATGTTAAGCGTCTTCATATTTTGTATAATAGAGGTACTTGCCAAAGCAGCATAGTGAATTGCTTCATTGAGTTGTTCTGATTCATCTTCCAACTGGTGGGGATTTCTTATCGGTACCTGAAGATTGATTTTTTATTCCAATGCTTCACGAAAGAAATCCCAGTTTGTTTTTGAATTTGTTAATCTGGGGGCATTCTCCATTTGAATTACCACACTGACTGTCATGATAACCGGGGAATGATCCGATACTAGATAATTACTGTCTTTAATGTGAATGTAGTTCTGGGATATACCTCTTGCTACATAACCTCTTGCTCTTTCCGCTGGATGAATGGAGTGATATAAGTTACAACCCCGTATTTTAACAAACGAAATTTAACTAGATGACTTTCAGATATTAAGAAAATGTCGATTTTTTCTGAATTTAAAAAAATTTCTATTTCCTGAATATGTTGCATAATGCCATTCGCATTCCAGATTGCTATTTTGAAAGTAGTGTTCTTACTTAACATTTTTTGTTGGATTGCGTTGAGGGAGTTGCATTTACTTCAGTTGATCAAGTATCATGTTGTTCAGATTACTTTGGTCAGCTAGCCGGTTTGTAGCAGCTATTACTGCTGTTCATAATGTTTTCCATAATTTGGTTACTTTCAGAGCCCATATGTTTGGCTGAACCCAAACCTTTGACTACCTGCGCAAATTAACTTCTTTACACTGTATTGCTTGGTTGTGGGTTTTAATCCATCTGATTTGTTATTTGAACCCTTCGATTTTCGTGATTTTGCGGTTGATTTCTTGTGTTATCACTTAACTTTGGTAGTTGTTTAGCAACCACACAGCCTCGATAATTAGCCGGATGTTAGCCCTTACAATTTGTACACTTGGCTGGCACATCTCTTCCTATTGTACATATCTGGGTAAAATGATTTCCTGAGCATTTTACATATCTTGGATCCCGGCCGCAATATCTTTGGGTGTGATTAAATGCCTGGCATTTCTTGCGTTGGGGTATGCGTGTTGTAGTTCTCCTCATTGGTTCAATTTTCACCTTCATGTGAACGATTCCTTTTATTCCATAAATGTTTTGAACATTTTCTTTGTTGTCAAATACTAGCATAAAAAGAGGAAGTCCCATTTACTGATAATTTAGTTTCTTTGATGTATTTCTGTTCTCTCTTTTTTAACAATATTCACAGCATCTAGTATTTTAAGACCTTTATTTTATCGGATCGCATAGAATATTTTGGCTATTTTTGGGTTTCACTGTAGTAAGTATTGGCCAGATCACAGAGATTCTATCAAATAGTCGCTAGTATCAAATGATGGATTTTTGACTACTCAATATTTGTCAAATTACAAGTGGTTGTCGACGTTACCTATGAATAGTCAACTTTGCCAACGGATAATCGACATTGTTTACGTTGTCGGAGAGCTGTCTACGCAATCACGTAAAAATTAGTAGATGACGTGTAAATGCCTACCGATGAAAGAAATATATTTTGCTAACGAGGTCTGTGGCAGGACAACGCTTACCTACCGGGTCACTATCAGACTATTCTACTGAAGATGCGATAGTCCGCCCAATCAACACTGTCAAAACCCAAAGTTCGAAATTTGTTATGTGTATATTCTTGGATATCAGCAAAGCATTTGATAACATTACATGGACTAGTGTCATTGCTAGCTCATTGGTCTACAATCTCCCTATAAACACTATGAATGTTTTTAGGAGCTACTTCAGTAACCGATCCGTAGTAATCTGGGATATGTTTGGTTCTGTTTCTAAACAAATTGCACAAGGCTGTCCTCAGGGCCCTATCCTAGGTCCTCTTGCCTGGAATATCGTGTTTAACACAAGCATGATTGATGACTTGGACGAAATTTCATTCGCGGATTACAAAGTCATTCTGGTGCATGGCAACTCGAGACTCAAACTTCAGCGTAAGGGTCAAATCGCAATTAACAAAATGAATCAATGGTGTGAAAAAATAAAATGTCGCTATCAGCAGAGAAAACAGTGATGCTGCAGCTAAACGGCAAATTTGACTCATGTCGACCTCCAACAATATCTTTAAACGGCCGAAACGTGAAAGTGGTCAAGCTTGTGAAATGTTTAGGAGCTGACCGAGATGAACTGTGATGGGGACTGAATCTCAAAACACTTGTAGTAATCTACAAAGGTCGATAAGGCGCTATTCACGTATGCTGCGGCTGGTTGGTATGACAGGTTACATTGTCACCACGTCAGATCACTGGAAAGTGATTAGCGGAATATTTTGCTAGGAGTAACAAAGGCCTACCGAACTGTGCATAAGGAGATTGTTGTGATTCTGGTTGGCGTACTCCCGGTAGATATTCTAATCCAAAAGCGAGCGCACTTGTACTACCTAAGAAGATGTTCCCAAAACGAAATAGGGGTCCATGTGCATGCTACAGATAATAGACATAATCAATGTAGTAACAGCCAATGGTAGGCATACATTTGGCTTCATTCCTGATATAAAAGCATGACTTAAATTGAAATTACCTCTGACGAGCTCGATGAGCCAAGTTATCCCTGGACATGGCAAGTTTAAAGCCTACCTGCAAAGATTTAAAATAATAGACAAATGTCAATGTTTATGGGGATCGGAAGTAGAAGACGTTAAACACCTACTTTTCGAATGTAACGAGGTGACTGGTGACTATTATGTCACTAAAGCATAAGTGGCTGGATACTACAAACATACAAGATCCACAGAACATTACCACTGCCAGCATTATATTGTGCTGAACTGATCAAAGTCCTAAATTAATACAGTCGGCTATGTAAACTTATATTAATTTAAAAATTATTCTTAATTTAGTTATACCTAGGTATAAGAATTGATGTTAAATTTTCCTCCTTCCAAACTTACCTGGAGATGCAGCATCGTTGCTCAATTCTGTGAACATTACCAACGACAATTACGAGTGAGCACGGCCTATTCTATGATACAACTACCGTCGATTCATCATCGACCCCATCTTCAAAGGTTCAGAATCATGTCTGCCCTATAAACCGATATTTGACACTACGGCCAACACCGTTCGCAGTCTGAAAATTTCATCTCACACAAGTTGGCTACAGAAAGAAAAAGGCATTGAGAGATGTCACTACCCCGAGCGCATTATCCATCATACCAAAATCTAATTGGTGTTCTGAACATCCGATGGCAATCTCTGAAGATGATTTCCATGACTAAAGCACAATTAAATCAACAACAGTCGCACAAAGAGGTTCGTGGTCATCGCATTAACTGAATTAAATTGAAAACATCTTACAAAGGTTTTCTAAGTGAATACTTGTTAGGGCACATGGAGTTAATAACAGAAGCCGATATATCAAAACCTAGTACGCAGGTCTTTTATTTACCACACTTCTAGGCAGATAAATACAACCATTTTTGTCCTGATGAACGCGGGATTATAAAAACCGATTTATTTGTGGACGATTTGATTCCGACAATGAAAAACAACTTTACTAATGGAGGGTGGCTTTATTATGTGGAAAAACATTTCAGAGGAGAAAATGAAGTATTGAAGGATTGCCGATAATAGTGATCTGAATTCCGTCTTATGAATAAAATATAACCCTTTTGAAGACTACTTTCATTGTAGGGTGTCATTATGAGCACCACCAACTATGGTAACAAAGCAGCCTGAAGAAACGGCCCGTATCTTCGTTCCATTGGGTCTATTGTCACCCGGTCACTTGGGGTAGAACAGGATATTCCGCCTGATTATCCTATTCTAATTTTTATGGTAAGAGGGTGTAGCAGCACTTACAACAGAGTTAGAGAGTAATTACAATCACAGGGATTATCGGACGCATTAAAAATGAGCACGCTACCGCTATCTATTCCTGTGTAGCTTCAAAGCACTCACCATTCCAAAACTAGAACAAAACGGCGCTAACTTAATTGTCAGTTTACTAAAGTCATCGAAATTGCCATCAATTTACTTATATATACTCATACCATTTCAGGCTAATCGTGTCGATGAAATCATGTCCAGCACTAATAATTACCAATGACATTTAGTCATGACAACCCAGCCGATAAACCAACCAGAGTTATGACAAATGAAATCTATTGAATGACGAAATGTGGGTTAGAATGATGAGCCAGAATTCTTACATAAGGTCCCACTAGTGTTACCATTATCACCTACACTTGAAAGTGACGAAGTTGAACCAATTTCATCCCATTTTGCTTCAATCTCTCAGGATTATGACGTCATCAAGCATTTATTTACGATTCAAAATTATTCTCTAAGTGCGAAATATAAAGCTAAGTCTTAGAAAGAGGTTATCTGTAAATGACGTGCTGAACGCTTGACATTATATTTCGATTCCTTCCGGCTGATAGAAATTAACTTTTTACTAAATCATCTGCCCATACCGAAACAATCTAATATATTTTCTCTTTGTCCATATATCAACGATCATGGTGTGCTACGAATGAGAAAACGATTAGAGATTCAGGTCGCGATTCGCGAACGACATCTTAAGGAATTGCATGCCAGCCACAAGCAGTTGTTGATCATCAGCTTAATCAACTCATCAGCTAGAGGCTTCATCGAGATTGGAACCGATCTAGATGGTTCATTCACCTTAAAATCCACTAACGGCAGATGCACCAAATCCTTCAAAGTTTATCTGGCCACATTTCTATGTATGGCAACAAAGGCAACATCACTGAAAATTGTCACGTTTATGACATCAGACACCTTAGTCTCAACCATGAAACGGTTTATTGTCATCCGTGGATTACCCCAACCGAAATACTGTATACTGAATACAATTTATGGTCGAACCACAACAAAGCCAGATTGAAGCACGGTGTACCGAGAACCACAACCAATGGCATTTCTCCGGGTACCCCTACCTATGGCGGACCTAGTGATTGGAGATGTCCTGTTTACTTATGAAAATTTCCTGATCATCACAAAACAAATTGAGCCACTACCTCATTATCGAGCAGTTAACACTGTTACCAGAACCTAACCTTCCCACAGTTTCAGCTGAATTTTTCTCCTTCGGAACATACTACCAATGATTAGGCGAAGTTAAATCTTGGATTTTTGAGATTCGAATGGCGACGAATTTTTCAAATCTTGACGATACAGATCTGATCCGATATAATGTGATTTCGAAATGAATCGATGAAAATTTAATGTTCATACTTGCCAAAACTTTGGTTGCTAGTTGGGACAATAATACCGAGGCGCACAAATTCAGTTCTGGAGTTGATCGGCTTCTAAGAGGTGCCACTCTTGTTTTGGCACAAAAAAATTTTATAATACTATGACGAATCATCTGATCGGATGTAAATGATGGCTCCGTATCCTTTATCCGAAGCATTTCTGAATCCGTGAAACTCGATTATTCGTCGCGAGGGAACGGTAACACACCTTGGAATACAAATGTATCAAATGGAACTAAGTTCGTCTATAAATCGGTTTCAAAAAAGGCAAAACTCTTGGGGAAGTTCCTCGTCCCACTCGAATTCCGATTCCCAAATTTTTTGCATAAACGATTTTGATGTTAAGACGATCGGAGCACATAATCCCAATGGTTCAAATAACCGAGCGATCTCTGAAATAACAGTTTCCAGGTCATTCCCAATATAAGAATTTATTTGGGTTGTTCGATGATGCTTGTCGAAGATGACTCAACAATCTTATTGTTGCTTTGAATTTTGCGAAGTTCGAATTCTCCACGAGCTAATATATCGACAATGTCATTTTTTAATATGATTGCATTCTGCTCGGTGTCAGATCCCGTTAACATGTCGTCCACGTAAAAATCTCGTTTGAGAATTTTGGACGCAATTTTGGAGGAAAATATTATTTTTCGTCTTCCGCAAGTTGGAAAAGAGTGCGAACCGCGAGAAATGCGGCACTAGCTGTTCCGTAACTTGTCGTAGACAATTTATAGCATTATTGGAATCGCATCATAATCGATAACAGATCTAACTGAATTGTTGGGTCTACCATTAAGCAATGATTTAAGGAGACATTCGAGGACGATTTGGCGGGGGCATTGAAAACTACCCTTAATATGGTCATACTTCTACTCTCTCGCATAACCGCATGATGGGGCAGATAATAGGTTTTGTCGAAGATGCAATTTGATTCCTCCGGCTTATCAACTTCTTCCATATGATGAAGATTGCTATATTCAGACAAGAACTCCAAATATTTTTCACGAAGCGTCGGATTGGAATTTAATCGCTTGTCCACATATAAATATTGTTGTAGCGCATTGATCGGTGAGTCTCCTAAATGAACTGTGTTAGGTTTTATTGGAAGAGCAACACTGTACCTTCCTGAATTGGTGCGAGCAACATGTTTGGTATAATGAGTTTCGCTTTCTTTTTCCTCTAGAGATAATTTTTGAGGGTTATCGATTTTCTCAATTTCCCAAAATTTCTACATTAGCTCATTTAAAGTTTCAAAGGAACATAACGAAGTGACAGAAATTCTACCCATGACGATATAACCGAAATGAGTTTTGATAAACGGTGTTTCTTTTAGAACATTTACCTTTTCATTTAAAATTCAGCAAATCAGTTGTGTCAGGTTCGAGAAACCACGGATCTGCTAATTCAATGTTTCTTGCGATTACACTTGTATCGATATATACCGCATATGATGGAACCATACTGGTAATGTTTTGTTTGACGAGGCAATCAATTGAAATATTGAAGTCCGATGTCCATGATTCGACACATAGGTTCACTTTTTGTCACCGTCGAAACAGTTTCATTACTGCCGTGCACATCAACGTTATAGTTACTGTTGTTTTAAGGTTCAACTATTGGACAGTTTTGTTTGTAACGAAGTTTCATTGGGCACCACTGTTTAGTAGGGCACGACATTTTACGCGTTCTCCAATGGAATTGCGAATCCATACTACCGCTGTGGCGGTAATTATCTGTCAATTCAGATGGCGACGTATTACTTTTAACGGACAATTGTGGCGCTGTTTTCACAACATTATTTTGTCCTGAAAGGTTGCTCGTATTTTTATTTGGAAAATATGGTTTCACCAACGGCTTTAGTGGCGACTTGTTTGATAAATTAGGTTGAAATTTGGTTCGTTCTAAGTGCAATAGAATATGATGCTATAGGGAACATGTTGCACCATCATTGCACTAGTTGACTTATTTGATCGATCATTTTGAGTTGCACGAGTCGCGCCGAGAATTTTATGCGTAAATTTAAAATATCGATTAACTCATTGAACGAAAGAATTGTATCAATAGAAGACTTTTTTACTACTTCAAACCGAAAATCTGCATCTAATCGATCACTCAAATGATGAATAAGGAAAAGGTCCCAATTCTGAACGAATAGTTTTAGCGACTTGAGCGCATTGTAATGTTTCTTAGCGAGTGATCAGTCAAAAGTTTCCTTGCAGTGGGGTAATTTTCATTTTGAAAGCTGAACTTGAAAGTGATTGAATGAATTTATACGCTTTTCTATCACGTATACACGACACAAGGTGGTATACACAACTGTTAAACGAAAATGCGAAAATCGAAGAACTTGAAGTCGAATAAGAGACTATAAGAACTTAGAACTAAATTGTATGATGATGCCTCGCGAGCGTACCATACCATACATAAAACACCAGACGAAAAACGGCTATACCCTTAGATTCTTGATTGATACGGGTGCCAATAAAATTACATCAACCCCCAATTAGCCAAAAACACGATTCCCACCAATACCAAACTCAAAATTAGATCGGCAGGGGGCTAATCGAAATCAGCAGAAAAATATGCGGATAATTATTTAAAAGTATTCGAAGGCATAATCGGCGATGACATACTAAAAGAGCGCGGTTATTAACTCAAATATTAAGATACTAGATTAAGAAATCCGAGATAGTCACCTGTCCGCCGAATTAAAAGAGGCAATCCAAATAATGCTGAATAACTTAACACCAATCGAAACTACCGTGAGGATAGAAATCAAAACCGATACAGATAAAGCAGTCTACGCAAAATCCTACCCCGATCCAGTCAATATGGGAAAAGAGGTAAAGGGATAAATTGACAAACTTCCAAAAGATGGGATCATACAACCATCAAAAAACCCTTGCTGTATGGGTGGTTATTGATTACAAACGTGTAAATGCCATCACCATCTCAAGTACCTGTCCCAACCTCAGATACCTAACACTATAAAACCCAACCAAGACCATCCAAGATTACAAAAATTATTATTCCGCAGCCCAGCTTCCACCTTTATGTTATAAATGTTATATAAATTGATAAATTGTTGAGTTTTATTTAAAGAAACTCTTGCGCCTTATTACGTGTGTTACGTGCGGAATGAAAAATGTAGCACCAAGTTTTCGAGATCAATAAAACGCACAACACTTTTTTGGATTTACGAGTATTTCACTGTCCCTCGAATTATCGGTATCGCCAATCAAACAAAATGATTGAATATCAATTATTTTAAACAAGTAAAGGTTTTATGAGTTAATTGTTTTATTGAGCAAATAAAAATATCAAAAATAAATTGTTCTTGGATACAAAAAAAGAATACAGAAAAGGTGATTTAGTGTACAAGCCAAAATGATTTTAATAATAACTTTATAATACACTTTTTATGAGTTTATGATGTTTACTTTATATAATAAAAATTAAATTGAAGTAGAATTAAAATTGCTGGCCTTACTCGAATGAATCCCGAACCAAAAAAAGACAAAATTTATAAACAGAAATTACAAGATGTCGGGTAAGAGATTATAGCAATTAATTCTGGCCTAGATTATTAAGTAAATAATGAAATAGAGTAAACCCAATCAAGATGCTATAACCCCTTCTTACGAGTGGTCACATAACGCGTGTTTGGATGATCAGGATTTTATCTAAAAATTTTGATCACGACGACACTCTCAAAAGTTGCAACTTGGTTACCATAATACACTTTCTTTTAATCAATTCCATCTCGAATCGATTATATAAAAGGTTTTTTGGGCAGACATTTTCATTAAATACGAATAATGTTTGTGCTTAATAGCAATGGAAGCTTATCACGAGAATTAAACGCAACCATTCCGCCAGTTCGCTAATTCTTTATACAAATAATTCAAATAAAAAAAAATTGAAGTTTATTACATGCGATGATATTTTTCATCCACGAAAAATTTAATTTTCATCAGTCTTCAACACAATACAAAAAAAACCGCTTCTGTTTGGTATGAGGTTAGCTTTTTGTTCAAAACCATTGGATAAAAAACTTTTCGGTTTCCTACAGTAAAAAAAATTTTTTATTATAATTTATCGTTGGGTGTAGGAGATTTAGTGATAGGATTAAAAATAAATTTAATTTAAAAAACGGTTCATTATGAAATAATAAGATTTAAACTTTTTTTTTTTAATTTTATTTACCAAAAATTTAATAATTTAATATTTTGTGTGAATAGCGCGAGCTCGGTGTGTCAAAACTCATAAACGGGAGGAAGAGCTTTAGAGTTAAGCATTACAAAAAAAAGTTTTTGTTACATTAATTTATTTAGATTTAATTGTTTGCGGCGTAATTTTTTTTACCTCTGATATCTAAATGTATATAGACGAGTACAAGATTAACACCTGAATCGGTAGCGTGAGAATATTTTAAATGCCGTGACCTTCGATAAATTATAAGTTTACTCATCAACAGTGCATATATAGTAGCTGAGAGAACCAGAGGTTGATTATATGGGATGATAAAGCTTTTTATTTTTATTTGTTTGAAAAGTTTTTCATTTTATTATGTATTTTTACAACACATTTGATTTATTGTATTGTGTTACGAAGGAAATATTATAAATTTCGAATGGTTTTGTGCCATAGTGTATAACGGGTGATAATTTTATTTTATATGATTAGTTGTATACATATCCTTACCACATATACCGATATATACGACACATGGCCTAAAATAAGATTTATGCTCTTCACTAAAAAAAACAATAGTGTGTCACTTTTAGTGTTATCACCCTTTTATTACGTAAGGCTTTTCGAGACTTATATGAGGGTTGTTGTGAAAATAATAAAATACAAGAAAATTATTGATTAGATTTCCACTGATCTATTGTTACAGTTCACCGAATTTTTAACACATCGGAATTTTTATTTGCTTGCCGAGTGCTTTTTTATTAGAGAACGCCAAGATAATAGAAATTCGTCCATTTATTTTGAATTGATTTTATTGCTATTCACAAAATACAAATTTTATTCCTTCCTAGACTCCTACTCGTACTTAGTAGATATACATGGTACTGTACTACATATACTATATGGTCATTGAGTATCACAGAGGATGATTGGTTTAAGAGGATTATTAGGATTGACATTTATTTTACTTATTTTTTGTTGGGATTCTCCTACAGTTTTTTATGTATTCTGCTGTGTTAAATTGACTTGGAAAAATCAGTTTTTTGGCATGGATTACATATTATTTATACTTATGTGGTGTATTGTGCGGTTTTTGGGGGTATGTTTTGTGCCTAAATTACTCTTGTTTAATTAGATTCTAATATCCAATCAAAAACATGTGTATCCAATACCAACTAATAAACCAAATTTTGTGAGGCGATTAATTTGTAATTTATTATGTGTGTAAGGAGCTATAACATGACTTTTTGATCGATTGCGATGTAGGAAAAATGTAATTGGTAATTTATCACTAATTAGACGTAAATTTTTTAGATCAAATACAACTTGGGTGTCAATCTGTAATAATATAAGATTTATTAAAGCTTTGCCGAAATTTTAGATGCAGAGTTCATCAATGTGTCTAAAAATGAGAAAGCAAACTTTTGCAAATTCGAACTATATTTTATATTATTTTTGTCCTAATCTTATTATCCCTAATTAAAAGTTTATAAATTACAAAAACGGTAATTTTTAAGAAACCAAAACATAAATTTAGCAGCATCTTAGTAAACATACGAACCAAAAATGTCCCACTAATATCAAAAAATTTATGAAAGGTTTGCTTACGGAGTCCCGGAACTTAGTTGGTTAAGCGCCAAATTTCTGCACTAAATGAAAGATTTGTTTTATTTAGAGAAAAGCTCCAGTGTCAACACCACATGTTGAGAATACAACATGCAGAATAATCAGTTTGCAGAATAATCCGTCACGTATTTTTTTACATTTATTAATTAAAACTGATTTACAAATCATCTAGTAATTTATATTCTTGTTTGGAGGGTTGTAGCCGTTTGGCTAGTCCCGAATGGGGTAGTGATTGATTTGGGGAAAATGTGTCAGATATAAACCGACGTGTTGACCACACTTATTTGTTATACAGTTTTAATAACGATGGCCGCCCATACGGCTAGCCCTATCCAATTATAAAGTGTGCAACCACCTGCAAGTTCATGTACCCAGGCCATCTGGTTACACTACTCAGCAGACATTTACAGTAGAGTGAAAACTAAAGCGGACTTTAAGAAAAATATAGTGACCGCGAAGATTAATAAGGCGGCACCAATTAAAACAATCAGCATTCCATTACTGAAACTCTGTGCTGCAGATTTATCACCTGTCCTCAATTAGCTATCATAGTGTCCAAAGAAATAGCGAATGTTTGTTTCAAACAGCGAAGAGTTGAATAGTTTTGCAATAAATCGGCCGAAATTGGAAAATTAGAATCTAATCTTTCATGTGGGGCAGATTATCGTGTCGTGTATGGTAATGAGGGCTGATATCTAGAGTGAGCGACATGGCAATAGAAGGTTTTTGGCGAAAGGCTGAGCGAGTTATTTTACATATAGTGACAATTACTCTTAATTTGTAGGCGCCCCCAGGAGTCACAAACTGGTGTTTTCGGATATATATTTTGTATTTTTTTTAAATAATGGATTATGTGCTTTTATTTAGAACATTCAAAGAAGAGAGAGTGTTACAAACATTATTAAGGTTGACAAAAAATACCTAATTATGACTATATAGTGTCCTTTTTCAAACACCCCCTCTAGAAAAAATAAATACATATAATTAACAACTTATTTGATAATAAGTCCCAACCCCTTAAAGCATTTGATATGTTTATTACTGAAAATAGTTTTGTTGAAGAATTAAGTTGAAACTCATTTTCAAGATTTTTCAACCACATGGCTTCTTGCGTTGTCGCAGACAAAGCCATATACTCCGCCTCGGTAGTAGACAAAGCGACTGTTTGCTGTTTTCGACTATTCCATGATATTGGGCCACCTTGCATCATGAAATATATCCGATGACCGAATGCCTTTGATCGACGCCACTAGCACAGTAAGAGTCACAATATGCTATAGTAATTCGGGGTTATCTTGCTTGCAGAATTCTAGTTTAGCAGATGCTGTGCCTTTTAAATATCGAAGAATTCGTTTCACTGCGTTCTAATAAGCTTTTGCCGGATTGTTATTAAATCTGCTTACCATATGAACAGCGTATGTTATGTCGGGTCCAGTTCCTTGAGCTGCGTATAGTGTACTACCCACCGCTTGTTGATATGCAACGTTTTCTTGTTTTGAATTCCACTTCATTTTTCGGCCGACCTATATCCTTCGATAATTTTTGATCAGAAGGAGTCAAAACAGAGTTGCAGTCTAACATATGAAATCTCTCCAAAACATCTATTATATATCGCTCTTGATCAACCCAAATTTGGTGTTGGTTTCGATTCCTAGTGATGTTTAAGCCCAAACATGATTTTGCTTCTCTCAAGTCCTTTATTTTAAAGCGATGATTGATCAGCTTTAATTCAATACAGCTAAAGAAAATTAGGAAATCATATATTGGTTCACTTTTGATCGTGTATATCCTGTTTGATTTAAAACTGCATCTAGCTTCGTGCTCCAAGCTATACGTGATTGCTTGAGACCATATATTGCCTTTCTTAATCGACACGCTTTATTTCCAAAAACAAGACCAAATGGTTGAAGCATATGTAAATCTCTTCTTGTAATTCCATATGATCATTATCCAAATCAAGTTTAGCAGCCAAAGTTTCAACAACGGTTTCATCGTAATCAATACCTTTTCTCTGAGCACAACCTTTAATTACCAGTCTAGCCTTATGACGAATACTGCCATCAGCATCCATCTTCATTTTGAACATCCATTTACAGTCAATGGCCCTTTTTGAAGATGGTAAGTTTTCTAAAGACCAGGTTTCGTTTTTAATCAAACTATCATATTCATCTTGCATCGCTTCTTTCCAAAGTGCTTAATCCGATCGGTTTAAAGCTTCTTCTACGGTCAATGTATATGATAATTTTATAGTTTGGGTATTATAAACGATAAAATCATCCATCCGATTGATTTTACTTTGTCCTTTGGAACGTCTTTGGCTGCTATCTTCCGACATATAGATTGTACTCTCTCAGGATCATCTTCGAAATCCAATAGATCTTCGCTACTATCGGTACTCTCTGATAAATTTTCTATTGAACTGTTTTTATCAATAGACTTATTCTCCACTTCGGCCGCATTCTTATCTATCTTTGAAGTGTCATCAACAAAGTCGTTCAATTTATTTTGTCCATTAGTTGAAACCTTTGTACTTGTAATTTCATCATTTATGTTTTCAATATAAACGACGGTTCGACTTACAATGATTTTTTTTAGTTTTAGTTGATATGATCGATATCCTTTGGTGTCTAAAGAATATAATATCCAACGAAGATGCATTCTTCAGATTTTGAGTCCCATTTTTACGCTTCGGTTTTGGAATTTGTGCGAGGCTTTATATCCAAAAAGGCGCAAAATTATTAAGTCAGGACGTTTTAATGTCCATACTTCTTCAGACGTTTGTTCATTCAATCCTTTTGTCGGTGATCTATTAATTATATAAACTGCAGTTGAAGCAGCCTCGGCCCTATAAATCTTTGGTAGGTCCGCATCAACAAGCAGACAACGTGCTTTTCCTACTATAGTGCGGTTCATCCTTTCTACTACTCCAATCTGTTCGGGTGTAAATGGCACTGTAGTTTGATGTTGAATACCAGATTTACGCAGCACATTTTGTAGTCTATTGTTGCAGTAGTCGATTCTGTTATCGGTGCGTAAACCCAGGATTTTACTCCAAGTCTGATTTTCTACAAAAAATTTGAATTCTTAAAATGTACTGGTATAAAGTCGTCGATCGAGGAAAGAGATGTCTGGAGCCACCTAACGATTTCTGCAACACTTTTATTGCACGTTTTCCAACTGTTTTAAAAGGTAGTTTAGTTTGCTTTCCTTGCTTATACACACTACACTACACAGGGTTCACTTTCACTGCCAGTAAACCTTTTATCACAAAACGGGTTACTAATTGCTTGCAATTGTTTTATACAATGGTGATTCGTGTGTTCCAATCTTCCATGCCATTAAACTTTGATCTTGTGGCAAACAATTCAGTTTATACATGCTGTCGACCAAAGTTGCAGTTGCAATTAGATTTTTATGTTCATTATAGATAAATATTGTAACCATTTTTATCAAATATCACTGTGTTCCCTTGTCTGGTCATTCGATTCAGTGATAACAAATTGGTAGGCAATTCTGGAACATGTAAAACGTCTTTAACTACAAGTTCAGCAATATTTCTAATCGTACATACATTCAAATGTTAATCACCAACTGCAGCTATGCATGCTAATTATTTCAGAATTCGGTGGATTATTAACATTTTGCCACCAGTCACTATGAACAGTTATAGGTGAAGAAGCTCCAGAGTCAATATACCATTCATTTTTGTTATTGGCACAACCAGTATTAAGTTCCGTGCATAGCAAATGTGTTTGTTGACAGTTAACAGTTGACGTATGACATTTATCACATTTAGACTTCGGATTTGGACAATTTTATGCTATATGTCCAATTTGATTACAGTCATACCATCTCGGACCCTTGAAATTTTGACTTGTTGAAATTCTTCTTATTTCTGTTAAAAATTTACCGTAAAGAGCCGTCGTTTGATCAGAAGTGGAAGTTTTGTTTTCTATTTTGACATATTCGGTTCTCGGAATGCCGGAATTCTCCAGTCCCATGATCATCGGCCTATAATCCTCCGATAATCCCGCAAATAAAAATGTTCCAATCTATTCATCGGCTACAGTAAAACCAATACTACATAACTTATGAGCTGTGACCATGATTGTATTAACATAATCTTCGACTGTATCGCAATTTTTCAGTTTGGTTGTATTTAGTTGTCTCAAAAGACTAACTTTTCTGGTCAAACCGGAATCATAAAATGTTGTCTTGAGCTTGTCCCAGACCTCGTTGGCAGTCTTTGCTGCTGTTTTTCTTTTTGTCTTCATCTTCTCTGCTGTCCTTTAAGTTTACCGATTATTGGAAATTTGTTTGCCATGTTTGTTCTAAAAAAAATGCGGTAGCATAAAAAAAATATAACCTCACAAATTTATTAAATCCTTCTTTTTTTAAAACTGAATGTTGTGATCTGCTCTTCAATTGAATATAAATAACACTTTATGGTTTTATGGCGTTTATCTGGGCTCATAACCTGATGTTTCCGATGTATGTGAAGTTGGCCCAAATAACAGCCCAAAAAACGCGCTGGCAACACGAAAACTATAATTTATGTCACGTATGAACTGTCAGCCCAAAAAAATCGTCTATCACGACATTTTATTAATGATGTCCACCTTGCTACTTCTAGCTCCATTATAGACCAAATATTTTTAATGGGATTTAAGTCTGGACTATTGGCCCCGTATAGCTCCTTTTTTACCTTTAAATGAAGAGATAAGAAAAATAACAAGTTTTTAACAAATTATTTATGTTTATCTGAAAAGCAATTTTTCTATCTACAATCCAAAATTAATAACTCACAACTTTGGCGGTATGTCACGAAGCGTTGTCCTGTGGAAAAATAAATTTTCAAGTCTCGCCAAAAAGCGTTAACACAAAAGGCTCAAATTCGTTCTATAGGACCTGCAGATAAACAGCTGCTGTAATGCTGGAACTAAAGAAGTACAATCGACCGGTTTCATTTATTACAAGTATCCCCAGACCATAACTCCTTAATTTTCGGTAGAAGTCTTAAAAGACATTCGTTGGTAAGCCCCTCGTCCGGTTTTATTCTTACAAGAATTCTTCCATCTCCAACATGCAGCTTGAATTTTGATTCATCGGAGAAAATCACATCTTCCACTTCTCTGGAGCCCAAGAGACATGTTCCTGGGCCCATAGCAAACGTTTTTTCACTAGTAATGTGAGCTCAGGCTTCTGGACTGGTTTAAGTGCTCTCAAACCAGCTTTAACAAGTCATTTTCTCAAAAAGCTGGCTGAAATTTGTTTTCCCGTTGCTTGCTCACCATCCCGTCTTATGCTCGATGAAGTTTTAAAACGGTTCCAACAACATTGTAATATTATGAAACGATCTTCCACTGGCGTTGTCTTTCTGGCCCTTGTAGAGCCTTTCTTTCTTTGTGTACTGCCCGTCTCTCGCATATCTTAATATTCCACGCGACAGTACTTTTAGGAATGTTGAATCTTTCTGCCCATTTTACGCGTTTTACACTTCTCACTAACTTTTCCCATTTTTTTTTAAAAGTTTCACTTTATTCTTTATTTGGCTAGGATCACTTACAGAATAACTAAATCTTGCAAAATATGCACTATTTATACTAAAAAAAAATTACAGGCAATAAAACATCTGCGCCCTAATGACGGCCATGAACGGTAGGCGTAAAATAAAATAATTGCTTGACCAATTTTTTTGCACATCAGTTGCGGGGTTGTACCGGTGTAATAAAAGTAAAAGGCGGTCCAACTAAATATTAATATTAAAGATAGAGCTTCTATAAATCAATAAAAAACAAAACAAAAATTAAAAAATTCCATTACTTTAACTCCAATCATCGTATTATGAATATTTTGGCATTTTTCGGGGGTTTTCCCCTAAATTGCAGGTAATTTTTTTTCAAAAAATTTCGTCATACATGTATCTAAAATGAAACAAGAAGCCAATTGTTTTCAAAAGTTTTGTAATTTTAGCAAAAAAAGACTCTAATTTGCAATAAAATATATTTGCCCATTTTTTTTGCCCCAGCACTGTACATATACCACATACCATACATCCTCATACCGAATATGGCCTATATTCAGCCGCTTTACGAACAACCATAATATTTAGTGGAAGTTGAGATTTACGGTGTTGGTCATCGGTCTCACTACGATTTTTGGATAGATAAGATTCTAGCCTTTACGAGTAAGAAATTTCAGGAGGTTGTGATGGGGCTCTAATACCGAGAATGGCATATATTCAGCGCTTTATGAACAAACATAATATTTAGTGGAAGTTGAGATTTACAGTGCTGTACATCGGTCTCATTACGGTTTTTGGATAGATCAGGTTCTAGCCTTTACGAGTAAGAAATTTCAGGAGGTTGTGATGGGGCTCTCATACCGAGAATGGCATATATTCAGCTGCTTTACGACGTAATATTTAGTGGAAATTGAGATTTTTTGTTTTGGTCATCGGTCACTACGATTTTTGGGTATATCAGGTTCTAGCCTTTACGAGTAAGGAATTTCAGGAGGTTGTGATGGGGCTCTCATGCCGAGAATGGCATATATTCAGCCGCTTTACGAACAAACATAATATTTAGTGGAACTTGAGATTTTCGGTGTTGATCATCGATCTCACTACTATTTTTGGATAGATCTGGTTCTAGCCTTTACGAGTAAGGAATTTCAGGAGGTTGTGATGGGGCTCTCATACCGAGAATGACATAAATTCAGCCGCTTTACGAACAACCATAATATTTAGTGGAAGTTGAGATTTACGGTGTTGGTCATCGGTCTCACTACGATTTTTGGATAAATAAGATTCTAGCCTTTACGAGTAAGAAATTTCAGGAAGTTGTGATGGAGCTCTAATACCGAGAATGGCATATATTCAGCGCTTTATGAACAAACATAATATTTAGTGGAAGTTGAGATTTACGGTGCTGTACATCGGTCTCATTACGGTTTTTGGATAGATCAGGTTCTAGCCTTTACGAGTAAGAAATTTCAGGAGGTTGTGATGGGGCTCTCATACCGAGAATGGCATATATTCAGCTGCTTTACGACGTAATATTTAGTGGAAATTGAGATTTTTTGTTTTGGTCATCGGTCACTACGATTTTTGGGTATATCAAGTTCTAGCCTTTACGAGTAAGGAATTTCAGGAGGTTGTGATGGGGCTCTCATACCGAGAATGGCATATATTCAGCCGCTTTACGAACAAACATAATATTTAGTGGAACTTGAGATTTTCGGAGTTGATCATCGGTCTCACTACTATTTTTGGATAGATCTGGTTCTAGCCTTTACGAGTAAGGAATTTCAGGAGGTTGTGATAGGGCTCTCATACCGAGAATGACATAAATTCAGCTGCTTTACGAACAACCATAATATTTAGTGGAATTTGAGATTTTCGGTGATGATCATCGGTTCTCACTACGATTTTTGGATAGATCAGGTGCTAGCCTTTACGAGTAAGAAATTTCAGGAGGTTGTGATGGGGCTCTCATACCGAGAATGGCATATATTCAGCTGCTTTACGACGTAATATTTAGTGGAAGTTGAGATTTTTGGTTTTGGTCATCAATCTCACTACGATTTTTGGATAGATCAGGTTCTAGCCTTTACGAGTAAGAAATTTCAAGAGGTTGTGATGGGGATCTCATAACGAGAATGACATAAATTCAGCCGCTTTACGAACAACCATAATATTTAGTGGAATTTGAGATTTTCGGTGATGATCATCGGTTCTCACTACGATTTTTGGATAGATCAGGTTCTAGCCTTTACAAGTAAGGAATTTCAGGAGGTTGTGATGGGGCTCTCATACCGAGAATGGCCTATATTCAGCAGCTTTACGAACAACCATAATATTTAGTGGAAGTTGAGATTTACGGTGTTGGTCATCGGTTTCACTACGATTTTTGGATAGATAAGGTTCTAGCCTTTACGAGTAAGGAATTTCAAGAGGTTGTGATATGGCTCTCATACCGAGAGTGGCCTGTATTTATCCGCTTCACGAACAACCATAATATTTAGTGGAAGTTGAAATTTTCGGTGTTGGTCATCGGTCTCACTTAGATTTTTAGATATATCAGGTTCTAGCCTTTACGAGTAAGAAATTTCAGGGGGTTGTGATGGGGTTCTCATACCGAGAATGGCATATATTCAGCCGCTTTACGAACAACCATAATTTTTAGTAGAAGTTGAGATTTTCGGTGTTGGTCATCGGACTCACTTCTAGTTTTGGATAGATCTGGTTCTCGCCTTTACGAGTAAGATATTTCTGGAGGTTGTGATGGGGCTCTCATACCGAGAATGGCCTATATTCAGCCGCGTTACGAACAACCATAATATTTAGTGGAAGTTGAGATTTTTGGTGTTGGTCATCGGTTTCACTTAGAGTTTTAAATAGATAAGGTTCAAGCCTTTACGAGTATGAAATTTCAGGAGGTTGTGATGGGGCTCTCATACCGAGAATGGCCTATATTCAGCCGCGTTACGAACAACCGTAATATTTAGTGGAAATTGAGATTTTCGGCTTTGGTCATCGGTCTCACTGCGATTTTTGGATAGATATGGTTTTAGCCTTCACGAGTAAGAAATTTTAGGAGGTTGTGATGGGGCTCTCAAACCGAGAATGGCATATATTCAGCCGTTTTACGAACAACCATAATATTTAATGGAAGTTGAGATTTTCAGTGTTGGTCATCGGTCTCACTAAAATTTTTGGATAGATCAGGGTCTAGCCTTCACGAGTAAGAAATTTCAGGAGGTTGTGATGGGCCTCTCATACCAAGAATGGCCTATATTCAGCCGCTTTACGAACGACCATAATATTTAGTGGAAGTTGAGTTGTTCGGTGTTGATCATCGGTCTCACTATGATTTTTGGACAGATCTGGTTCTAGCCTGTATAAGTAAGAAGTTTTAGGAGGTTGTGATAGGGTTCTCATAATATTTTTGATAAGCAACATTTACTTTATTGCATTCTTCTCTGTTTTTAAATTAGAAAAATGCTACTCAAGCTATGAAATTGATTAATTCGACATTGAACATTCTGTGAGTCAACCAATAGTAAAAAAGTGGTTTGCCAGATTTCGTGACCACAATTTTAGCCTTGAGGACGATCCACGTACTGGTGCAGTAAAATAATTTGAAGACGAAGACTAAAAGTTTGCATGCAATGGAGAAAAAATGCAGAAGGATGAAAATGGGTCCCTCATAAATATGACCGATGAAAATAAAAATCGAAGAGTTGACATCTGGATGAATTGGCTTTCTCGGTACAAAAGAAAGATTTTTTTGCACCAAATCATTGCGGGTGATGAAAAGTGGATTTTTTAAGTTAATCCTAGATGCAAAAAAACAATTGGTTGATCCAAGCCAGCCAACAACATAAGTAGTAAAAATGAGTATTCAGTTAATATTCAGTGAGCAATTTACTACGAGCTTCTGGAACATGGTCACACTGTTACAGCAGGCCCAATTGGTCAACTTAGATAATGCTCTCTATAAAAAAATAGCCATTTGCGGGCCAAGAAAGGCGGATCGTGATATTGCTGCATGACAACGCTCGTCCACATACAGCAAAATAAACGCACGAACTCATCTTTTTCTTAGGTTGGGAAATTTCACAGTATGCGGCGTATTCTCCAGACTTGGCTCCCTCCAGGGAGGTTTAAAAGACCAGTGGTTCACGAAAGTTGGGACCGATGACCAACACCGACAATCTCAACTTCCACTAAATATTATGGTTGTTCGTAAAGCAGCCAATACTAAAAATCTCAAATATTCGTACCTTAAATAGGTATTTAATTAGTTTTAATAAAATTGCTCGCTTTTTAAACATTTCATGATACTACGAGCTCTTCCAGATCCTTTAGCTGTTTTTAACTTGTTTTATAAAGTCATCATTTTAAGGGAACGCCCCTCAGCCTAGGGTACTCAGAGGGCTTGGGCTGTCTCTGTGTTCACCTAGGTAACACCAAGGTAGCCGCGTCCTCATCGCGGGGGGCGGGTACTGCCTCGACAGTAGCATAGTGCTACCGTGGACGAAATGCCAGTGGTATAAATTGGCTAAAACAAACAATGAGTACAACAAATACGGAATGTAATACCCCAGGTGGTACAGCAGCAGATATGCTGCCAAATGCACACTCTTCGGAGGCAGCCCCAATAGATTCTGGGGTGGGCCAATCATTGTTTAACCCATTTGGACGAAGTTCCAAATTATCAAGATCACCAAGATCTTCAACTGGAAATATATTTCAGTACGAGAAGGAAAATGCCGAACTCCGTGAACAATTAAGAGAAATAAAAGAATTTACTACTAAATTGAAAGAAGAATTTACAATTTTAAAGAAAGAAATTGAAGAACTCAAAAAAGCAGTTGAAACACGTGCAGAACTTGTGGCGACACCTAGCCCAACAGTCGATGATGGCATTAATTCATTCCATACGGATGAAGAAGAATTAGAAAGAGAAACAAATTGGATGTTGAACCGGAATAAAAGACCAAGTAAGAAAAGGAAAGCGCAACACTCACCAGAAATGGCAGTGACTTTACCATCAACTACAGAAGAGGTTTCCAGAAATCAGTTAATCGTCAAGAAACAACTAGCTCTAGAACAACAACCAGCTAAACCGAAAGAAAAATCACCTCCACCAATAAATGTCGTCGGGATATCAAATTTATCCACTATACAATCGATTATGAAATCGATTACGATAGCCGAGTACAAACTCGTATCTCTAAACAACGGCGTCTGGAAAATTAATGTTGTAGACTCTGAAACTTATAGAGCTTTTTCTACAAAGCTTAATTCCGAGGGGCATTAGTGGCTGTCAGGGGAGGATCGTCGGTGGTTATAAAAGAAAACATCAAACACTTTATAGATCTTAAAATTGAAGAGGAATTTATGCAAGTAGTCACCTTAAAAGTATTTATAAATAACAAGAAAGAATATAGTGTACAGTCAATATATTGCAATAATTTAATTAAACAAGACTATTGCACGTTATTTAAATCACTTGGATCAAGTTTCATAATCGGAGGTGATTTTAATGCAAAAAACACCTACTGGCGATCAAGAGTAACCTCTAAGAAAGGAGGAGAGCTGTTTGCAGCAGGAAGACTATGCAATTGCGATTTTCATTCTGGAGATCAACCAACCTATTGGCCTACGGATAGAAACAAAATACCCGATATCATTGACTTCTTTATCACCAAAGGTATAGACGAAAACTACATATACCTAGAAAGCAGCGAGGGGATTATGTCGGATCACATGCCTGTTATTATGACAATCAGTGCAACGATTACTAAAAAAAACTAGTCCATCTTTGCTAACGAACAAAAAACCTGCTGGGAGAAATTCCAGAAACTTGTTGAGGATAATATTGATCTTCAAGTGCCAATTAAAAACCCGATACAGCTGGAAGAAGAACTAGAACAACTCAACAACAGTATACAAGACGCGGCGTGGAGTAGTACCCCCTCAAGTTCAAAGGAAATGCGCCGAAATGCAATTTATCCTCTAGAAGTTAGGGAACTGGTTGCAGCAAAACGAAAAGCAAGAAAGGCCTGGCAAAGAAATCGAGCGCCAGAAAAAAACAACTCTAAATTTTTTATCCAATAAACTAAAGTTGCTAATTAAAGAAATCAAAAACGAATCCATTAATAAATACTTGAGTGTCCTTACTGGGGAAAAAGATACCGAGTACTCCCTTTGGAAAGCGACAAAAAGTTTAGAACGACCTAAACTACAAATTCCACCAGTAAAAAATGATAATAGCACATGGGCTATAAGTGCAAAGCAAAAAGCTTCGTTGTTTGCAGCCCACCTCGAGAACACGTTCCAGCCTCTACCTAGACAAACTGCAAAGGAAAACATACCACCAGTATATAAAATGGATAACTGCAATATATCTCCTGTCACATTACAAGAATTAAAAGGTGGAAATTAATCTCAACCTAAATACAAAGAAATCTCCAGGATATGACGTAATTACAGAACAAATAGTAAAAGCTCTTCCTGTAAAAAGGACTACGTAAACTACTCAAAATAATTAATGCAGTGTTCAGACTTAAACACGTTCCAAGTCAATGGAAAGTAGCAGAAGTAATTATGATACCTAAACCAAACAATCCACTTAATGACAAAAATTCGTATAGGCCGATTTCCTTACTCCCAATAATTTCAAAATTATTCGAGAAACTACTCCTAAAAAGACTAAAACCAATAATAGCAGAAAGAAATCTTGTTCCTCCACATCAATTTGGCTTCAGAGAAAATCATTCAACAATAGAACAAGTACACCGAATTACAAACATAATTGAAGACGTACTTGAAAAAAAGAAAGTATGTTCAAGCGTCTTCTTGGATGTAGCACAGGCCTTTGACAGAGTATGGCATAAAGGTTTGGAATATAAATTACAAAGAGACTTACCAAAGCAGTTTTATGAAATTCTAAAATCTTACATATCTAACCGACACTTTCGAGTTAAATTAGATGGCGAATACTCAGAAATAAAGAAAATATCAGCAGGGGTACCACAAGGTAGCGTTCTGGGACCAACTTTATATGTTCTATACACCTCGGACCTGCCAACGATAGAGGATACTAACATAGCGACGTTTGCGGATGATACGGCCATCTTAGCAGTTGCTAATTGCATAGAAGAATCTACAAGCAAATTGCAAAGAGCTACTAATATTGTCAGTACCTGGACCAAGAGATGGCGAATAAAACTTAATGAAACAAAATCTGTTCACGTAAACTTTACCAACAAGAAGGTCAACTGGATACCAGTAGAACTGAACTCCCAGCAAATTCCCTATGCAAATACGGCAAAATATCTAGGCATGACTCTAGACGCGAAACTAAAATGGAAAGAGCATGTGAAAAAGAAAAAAGAAGAGTTAAACATCAAATACAGAAAGATGGATTGGCTCTTAGGAAGAAATTCTGAGCTAACTCTACATAATAAATTGCTACTATACCGGCAAATCCTAAAACCTGTGTGGACTATTCAGCTCTGGGGCTGTACAAAGAAAACCAATGTCAATATCATCCAGTCATTCCAAAGCAAAGTCCTTCGTGGAATAGTTAATGCACCGTGGTACATAAGAAATGACAACCTCCATAGAGATCTGAAGATGGATTTCGTTAGTGAAGAAATAAGCAAACACGCGAGAAAACACATGCAACGTATTAGTGTACACCAAAATGCTGAGATACGTCGTATGTTGGATGATTCAAACCTAGTAAGACGGGTGCGAAGGAAGCAACCGCATGATCTACAAGATCCAATCAGGATCGACTAAAAAATAATAATATTGTAAAGGGGACTAGCCAAAGGGCTACAACCCACCCTCCAAACAAGAAATATAAATTATGCAAGATAAATTACTAGATGGTTTGTAAATCAGTTGTAATAAATAAAAAAAAATAAAAATTAAGGGAACTCATTTTACACATCATAAAATTACTGAAACTCTGATATCATTTTCATAATCTTAAAATTTCTAGATTTAACTAACCTTCAGTATTTTTAGTTTGTTTGCCGCCGCATATCGTAAAACTAAACTTAATACTAATAACTACTACTTTAGACTAAACACTAATAATTATTGTGTACAAAGATGAAACAGTAATGAGATATGCTCCAATTTTGGAGGGTTATGGGAGGCAGCCATAAAATTCACTAAATATTACAGGAAATATCATAATCGGAGAGATTTCATGACGTTTAGGAACCTCTAGCTCAGTGTCACTGTTTGGACCAGAGTCCAATCTTCCTGATGTAAAAGCAACAACGGTCGTCAGATTTCTGCTGGACAAATGGGAATTTTCTACTAGTATTTGCCGATCTAGATGTATTAATATACGTATTGTTAACACCCGAACTACACAGCTAAAACGGGAAGAAAATAAAATACTGAAAATTCTCTGTTTGGTCTAAGAAGTTAAGAAGGTAAAAATGTATGAAGTTGTGTGAATACTAAAAAAAGTAAGATCAAGATAAAGTTATCACGCTTTTTATAATTTTCAAAACTATTTCTAACAGGAGGATTTGCTAACAATCATAAGTTATAATCAGATTACGTTCGACCCAATCTGTTTCGATTAAAGCTTTTCCAATAAATTATATTTTAAACAAATATGTTGTGTCTAGAAATATAAGACAATTCACATCGTATATAAATACATATATCCCAATCCGCCTACACACTTACAAATAAGAAATACGATTGAATTTCTGCGTTGAATATAATTCCATAATCTGATGCCCGTATACGAAATTTCCTCGTTGCGAGGACGAGGGCGATATAACATTTCCATTATTGTATCCAATTTTCATGCAATATAACATGAAATTTAAGACATTTCTTCATGTGCTTTGCTTTCTTTATGATTGTTATTATTTTTTTAATAAATTATAATGACATTTATTTCCGTATGCCTTGCTAACAACGATCATTTATTTTATGTTATCGTTTTGTTACATAAAAATCATAATATAATGACCAATTTACTTATCATAAAGAATAATAAGAATAATAATGTTGGAGCATAAATAAGAAGACACCAGAAGAAAAACGATGTTTCAAGAAGAAAAATGTAAAACGATTACAAATTGACATATTTCCTAGAATTATAATTTTTTTATTTGTTGATATATATACGAGTATATATGTATTTGTGTATTAGGAACATATACAGCATAAACATATGTAACGGGTGTTTTTTTAGGAGGTTTGTTTTTCCGATAGATGTCGTTTTATTTTATGACAGTTGTTTTGACAGCTCAAAGTGGCATTTCTACTCAGTATTGTTTGGCAAATCATTATGAATAGGTTAACTCCAGAACAACGTTTTCAAATCGTGGAAATTTATTTTCAAAATCAGTGTTCAATTAAAAATGTTTATAGAGCACTTCGTGAATTTTATGGTGCACATAATCGTCCGTCAGAGACCACCATAAAGAACGTAATTACCAAATTTCGGTCTACATTCACTCTTTTGGATGTCAAGCCACCGACAAGAATGAGAAGAGTTCGTACAGAAGAAAATATTGCTGTCGTTGAGGCCAGTGTCGAAGAAAACGACAATTTATCGATTCGTCGTCGTGCTCAGCAAATTGGACTTTGTCCATCGACTTTATGGAAAATTTTACGTAAAGATTTGGGTTTGGTGCCATACAAAATTCAATTGGTGCAAGAATTAAAGCCACACGACCATCGTTTGCGCCGTGAATTCAGTGATTGGTCGTTAAATCAATTGAACGAAGATCCATTTTTTTACCGTAAAATTCTCTTCAGTGATGAGGCGCATTTTTGGTTAAATGGATACGTCAACAAACAAAATTGTCGCATTTGGAGCAAAGATAATCCACACGCCGTTCTAGAATTACCAATGCATCCTGATAAATGTACTGTTTGGTGCGGTCTATGGGCTGGTGGGATCATCGGTCCATATTTCTTTAAAAATGAGGAAGGACGACGCATTACCGTGAATGGAAATCGATACAGAACCATGTTAAATGAGTTTTTGTTGTCAAATCTTGAAGATATGGATATGAATGAAATGTGGTTTCAACAAGATGGTGCCACTTGCCATACAGCACGTGAAACAATCGACTTATTGAAAGAAACTTTCAACGACAACAATATTTCGAGAAATGGTCCGGTGAATTGGCCTCCGCGTTCGTGCGATTTGACGCCACTCGATTACTTTTTGTGGGGATACGTGAAGTCATTGGTTTATGTGGATAAACCTCAATCGATTGACGCTTTGGAAACCAATATTCAACGTGTCATTGCTGACATACGCCCTCAAATGCTTGAAAAAGTGCTGGAAAATTGGACCTCCAGAATGACATTTGTGAAAAATAGTCGTGGTAGCCATATGCCAGAAATTGTGTTTAAATATTAAATGCCAAAAAATTATCTACCAAATAAAAAAAAATTTTGGTCATTTCATAATTTTATATGTGTTTTATTCAAAAAAAAAATCGGCAACCTCTTAAAAAAACACCCTTTATAAGGAAAATACAAATTATCCAGATGAGCTTATAATGATTGCCCTGAGCATATTTATTTATGGTCTTCCCAACATAAATTTTGTATTTTATTTGTACAGTTACAGACTTATGTATGTATGTATGTCGATAATGTTCTATGCAATATTATATGTTGAATATGTTTAGACGAAATTGGATTATTATTATGATTATTATTTAGTCACAATTATATGTTTGTGTCATTTATGGTTTGCGGGTGAAAAATGATGTACAGTGCTAGAGAACAAATTAAAATATAAATATTGTTTGTAAGAAGCATAATCTGTTAAATTTTATAACATAATTAAGTGTTTATCTACTCGAGATGCTTTTTTTATATACACTTCTCATATAATATTTGTTTTTTGCACAAAAAACTTTAAACTTAAGCCAATTTATTAATAAATTAAATACCGAAAAAAGTTTTTGTTCTATGCTGCCTCTCCTATACACAACACAAGAACAAAATATCGAAGTTGTTTGTTTTCCTTTTATGTAATAAACTCTTCAAACTAATCCTCTTCCACCCAATAAGCTCTCGTTACCAATACACATACAAATAAACACTCGTACAGCATAAAAAGTTTCATGTTAATCATGTATCGTATATCGTTTTTATTTCAATTTGCTTCACATTTTGTTGTTGTTGCAAAAAGAAAACTTTACACCTAAGTTTTGCTCTACGCGAGTATTTATATTTATCTTCATACTCGTCTGACAACAAATACCGAACCAACAAAAGTTTTAAATAATTTACAATAACTATGAGTATTTCATTGGTATTCTATTAAGTATAAGTTGATTGAAAAATATATTCAATAAAAAGAAGTTTCTAATGGAGCATAAAAGTTTACTTTCGTAAAAGCTCTGAAAACTATATTCGTATATAGGATATAAAAGTTTTACAAATTGTCTTATTCAAAATTTTAATTATATCGTTTTTTGTTTTGACAAATAAAGCTGTAATGTTTAGCTTTTAATTAGCCAATTAAATTTTATTTGAGATAATTGAAGACTTAACGATTCAGTCATATAGTAATGTAAACATCGCGAAATTTTATTGTCTTTTATCGTTTGGATATCTTTTACTCTTGAAAAATTTTGACATCGAGATTTTTGCAGATTTACTATAAGAGAAAGGCGTTTACACGTAATCTAATAATTTTTACGTGATTAAATAGAGAGCTCGTCGACAACGTAAACAATGTCGATCATTCGTATGCAAAGTCGACTACACGTAGGTCACGTCGACAATCACTAGTAAATTGACAAGTATTGATTGTACAAATAGGCTACTAGTGACCCAGTAGGTAGGCGTTGTCCTGCCACAGACCTCGCTAGCAAAATATATTTCTTTCACCGATAGGCCTTTACACGTCATCTACAAATTTTTACGTGATTGCGTAGACACCTCGTCGGCAACGTAAACAATGTCGATCATTCGTATGAAAAGTTGACTACTCGTAGGTAACGTCGACAACCACTTGTAATTTGAAAAGTATTGATTGAATAGTCTACTAGTGAACCCAGTATTTAGCCGTTGTACTGCCACAGACCTTGCTAGCAAAATATATATATTTCACCGATAGGCGTTTACACGTGATCTACTAATTTTTGCGTGATTGCGTAGACAGTTCGTCGACAACGTAGGCAATGTCGATTATTCATAGCCAAACTCGACTACTCGTGGGTAACGTCGACAATCACTTGTAAATTAACAAGTATTGATTGTACAAATAGTCTACTAGTGAACCCAGTAGGTATGCGTTGTACTGCCACAGGCCTCGCTAGCAAAATATATTTCTTTCACTGATAGGCGTTTACACGTCATCTACTAATTTTTACGTGATTGCGTAGACAACTCGTCGACAACGTAAACAATGTCGATCATTCGTATGAAAAGTTGACTACTCGTAGGTAACGTCGACAACCACTTGTAATTTGAAAAGTATTGATTGAATAGTCTACTAGTGAACCCAGTAGGTAGGCGTTGTACTGCCACAGGCCTCGCTAGCAAAATATATTTCTTTCACTAATAGGCGTTTACACGTCATCTACTAATTTTTACTTGATTGCGTAGACAACTCGTCGACAACGTAAACAATGTCGATCACTCGTATGCAAAGTCGAATACTCGTAGGTAACGTCGACAACCACTTGTAATTTGAAAAGTATTGATTGAATAGTCTACTAGTGAACCCAGTAGGTATGCGTTGTACTGCCACAGGCCTCGCTAGCAAAATATATTTCTTTCACTGATAGGCGTTTACACGTCATCTACTAATTTTTACGTGATTGCGTAGACAACTCGTCAACAACGTAAACCATGTCGATCACTCGTATGCAAAGTCGAATACTCGTAGGTAACGTCGACAACCACTTGTAATTTGACAAGTATTGATTGAATAATAGGTTGGACCGATGTTTTCTTTTTTAAATTTGATTGGCGGTAGTGCGCAAAAGCTGAAGTAGGTATTTCTCATTATACACATAATTTTTTTTTTTAATTTTTAGCCGCCCCTCAGCTCACAATTTTTTTTGTTTACATAACGTGGTAAATCACCGATTTGTGGTTAATTATCTACTGCGCATGCCCATATTACGGATGATGCATTATTGCGCATGCGGGCCAGCAGAAGATGTTGTGTTTTTGGAATGGCAAAAGATCTTGATTCTGTAACACCTGTTATGCTCCCGACGTACAAAGACATGATGAGATGCTATCAGAGTATACGTTTAGAATTGAAAGGCGTTGGTAGCAAGGAACCTCATACTGCGGAAATTTCGAAAATACTAGCACAGAAAATTCTTCAAATTTGGCAGATTGCCTCATTTCCTACAGTGACGTACAAGCGTGTAATGGATATGATTACAGCTTACCACAGTAAGTGTTAAAATATTATTAAACCTCTGAAAAGTAGACATACCGTTTTTCTACAACACAACTTGAAAAAATTTGAGACTGACGCAGAACACCTTTTTGATATATGTGCCTGCAAATGCAATCAATATGATATGTCTGTTTGCAGTTGTGTGAAAACGAGCAAAGTTCCCACCGACGTTTTTGATAGCTCAAAGAAGCGATAGGAAAATGGCTATCGGATATGTGGATAAGGTTGCGACAGAAATATTGCAAAAACGAATGGCCCGGAAATCAAAAGAACTCGAAAGATCTGTGTTTGTAAGAGAACCAAAACAGCCTGATATTGCAGGTACAAGCGGAATCCATAGGAAGTTTCGAAGTCAACACAATCGTCTACCCAAATGAGAATGTCCTTGCTGAAAACTGCAAAAGCAGCTGATCTTACAGGCGCTTCTAATAGAATGGTTGCCAACATTGCAACAGCTGTTCTTGAAGATTTCAAGCTGGTTTCGGTACTTGATCCAAAATATGTTGTGCACAAAAACAATAACCGACGAAAATTAAAAAAAAAACAGAAAACAAATACAGGCAAACGAACTTACAGGTATATTGAATATTTCTTTTAAATAAGGATACAACTTTAGAACAATATATATTTTATAAACTCACTTTTATAACTTATAGATTTAGCAGCTCCTTAAATCAAAGGTCTTTTTTTTATGGTCGCAAGATCAGACTTTAATTCAGGTGGAGGGACGTCGAGAGATAAGATGCGAGGAGCATATTTCACTAGTGGAAGAGCCGGAAAGCAAGTATTTTTGACATGTGGTACTTCAAGCTCCAGTTAAATCGGGTGTGATGGTACTAACTTGGTGGAACGGGGGCGTATTACGTTTAAAAAAATCCATGTCGGTAAGCCTCTTCAATGGAGTATATGTCTCCTTTATGCAAACGAACTGCCACTTCGGCATTTAATGCGAAAATTGGATGGTCACACAAAGGTCCATTTTCTTTTCTGGACCCATCGGAGCACAGCTGAAGGGTGAATGTGAGAAGAAACCGGTGATAAAATTTCAACCTGTTCAAAGTATATTAGCATCAGCAGTGTCTTTATAAGATATGTCGATTGAAGGTTATTGTTGCTCAAGCTTATCAAGTAGTAGTCCGGAAAAGTTATCTCAAGCTAGATGGCTAACAACTACCCGGCTGTTAAGATTATATGTAGCGACTACCAAACCATCAAATTCTTTTCAAACTCTTGCGGGTTTCATAGTGATAGTGTATGCACCCATGTGGTTTCAAATCAAACAAAATCCAATGTGCCAACATGGTGCCAGACATTTGTGGAAGATGATTGAAATTTCTCGCCAGTTTCCAATTGATGTCAGAGAAATAATTTACAAAGTGATTTCGACCAACGCTTACTTTGCACACCCAGAAAATTTGTTACTTGCGATGATTACAGATCCTGAAAATTGGAATATTAGAGAGGAATTAGAAGAATAGTCAAAGCTTGCACAGAGAAGCCGCACGGAGTCCGTTTCTTTAAAGTGCCTAAAATAAATTTCCAAGCACGAAGTTATATGGAAATGATTAATTGGAAAGAATTTCCAGTGACTGGGCCGCCACTTACCATGAGTATAAAGGATGAAGATTTTCAGTCAATGTTGAGCGAAAAGAATGTTCCCGTTTTATTTATAGACAATTTTCCTTGTCACACACTAGCGGTTGAAAGATGCGATAAATTGGTAACGGAAGCATCTTCCAAAATATTTGGCAAGGAGTCGAGAGACGGGCACATTCGGACAAGGTTAGAAACCAGAAAAAAATTACCTTCGTTTGAGAACAAGAGACAATATTACTCTAGTGCTGAACGATGATTCCGATCAATTGTGCGTTATTAAGATATGTGAATTCAATTACTTTCGAAATACATATATAAATGAAATAAAAAACTTTGGTTTTATTTCTTAATCCAACTTAAGTTTGGCAAGCGGGGCTCGGATAAATAATTGGCTACACCATTAGGTTTTCTTATATATGTTAAGGAACAAATTGCGCAAATATTAAACGCTACCGCAATCTAAAATAAAAATTCTAGGGGGCCTAGGGGCCAGGGGGCGGCTAAATATTGTCAAAAATGGAAGACAAACATTTAGTGAAATTATGAATACTTATCACACCTTTCAAACACTACCCATGGCTAGATGGCCCTTTTTCAGCCCAGCCTAGTAGACATGCTACGTCGGAAACCGAATTGTTTGTTCGAGAACAGTCCGCAATCTTGAATTCGCGGTGTAATGCGAATACCTAGTAACCTTTCAAGGAGTTTCCTCATAACCGGTAGTAATATTATGGGTCTATAAGAATTCGAAGAAAGTGGATCTCTATCGCCGGTTTTCCTGATTACAACCATTTCACCCGCTTTCCGAACTTTAGGGAAGCAACCAAATTTTAAGCAGCTGTTTAATAAATTTACTAGGCTAGGCCCTATGATGGGCCATACCAGCTGGATTATTTCAGCGTTTAAGCTGTCAAGTCCTGGTGACTTGTTGCGCTTAAAGCAAGTTAGAGAACTGGTGACCTCTTCCCATGTAAATGGGTCTTCAGCATCTGTCCAACTGCTGTTGGTGGCGATCTCGCGCATTTTTGCTTGAGGCTCAATTTCGTCTGGTGTTTCGTCTGGCAGAAGTGAGTTGAGTAACTCCAAGCGTGGGTCATGCCACGTATCAGTGACGACTCCATTTGTCTTCCTAATGGTATTCAAAACCTCAAGAGGCCTCGCTTTGCTAGCGGCAACTTTGTATACAAGACCCCAAGGGTCTCCATGTTCCGTGACGTACCGTTGGAAACTACTTTGCATTGCTTTATATACTTCACGGAAGTATTTATTTCTTGCCACTCGGGAGAGGGTCAATTTCAACTCTTTTGCTCTTTGGCTCTTTCCGCCTGGTATGCTCTTCTAAGCTTATGCATAAAACACCTAATTTTCCTTAGATTAGAGTTTCACCAACAATTTCGTTTCTTAGCTAATCTATTCTGAAAGTATTTCTACAATGTTCCAAGAGTCAACCAAGTGTCTAATAAATAGACCCTGCAGTCAGCTATCTTAATGGCAAATCTCGGAGTTTTGCTACTTGCAAGCAGACTAATGACTCTAAGGTCACTAGATGAACATTATCTTACACACGACCCAACTATCTAGTCTAGCAAGGCTCCGTTGATCATTGTCAAGTAAATGTTGGAGCTCCCATTAGACGAGAACGTCGTAGGGATTATGAAAAGGTCACGAGAAATCCGGCTGAACCAAAAATGTAGGAGCGAAAATGTGATGACGAATAAAATGGGAAAAATATTTACTAATTATTTGTATTCGTTATCCGTGCCGTGTTGCTCGACATTTGATATTAAAATGCCCATCGATAGGTGTCACCTCAAAAATACGAGTTAATTGGACAAATGTAAAATAAACGATACCTGTGTTGGCAAATTACTGGAGCAGGAGGATGTACAAAAACACGACAGTGATGTGTCCGTCACGCCAGTCAGAATCATATTAGCCTGAACTAAATCAAGTATGGCCAAAAAGCACTAAAATCAATTAAAATTGTTGGGTTTATTTTTCACCGTGGGAAGGAGCTTCGCCATTCATCTGTTTTTATTAGTCTTTATAATAGTGTATGCCGCAGTTAATTAGAGTACTGTAGTCAGATTTTGAATCTGCTTAACGAAGTGTGTTAAGCCCAAAACGAAAGAGTTCAGCGAAAGTTAGCCATTTTCCTTATAAGCATACCTATCAGTAGCCATAGTAATTGAGAAATCAGAAATAAAAGATTTAGACTGCAGTCCATTAAATTCCGGAGAATTCTATTTAATGTGATACTTCTATAGAAACTGGTCGATAACTTACGTGAATGAGCTCCACTGAAAAGTCTGAAACCGTGATCTGCAGCAACTTTGTAAGGACCGACTGCTGAACCGTGAGCTATGTTGGCGTCGCCTTACGGATTCTCGTCCGAGGCTGATAACTTCTCTGTATGGTTGTCAAATTTTCCAACGAGGTAATAATCGCCAGTAATATACGGCGCAAAATTCATTACATCGGGACGGCACGCGGTCGATCTGTGCCTGTATGAATTGTTTGCATTCTCCCTGCTCGTCGAAGACCCGCTTTAACGACGCTTACTTGACGCGAGTTGTCATTGCACCATCAAATTATCTTAGTTATCACCAGAATGCCATTGTTTTGTGTGGTAGGGGAGACCGGGGCTAGTTGAAACACAGGGCAAGTGAAAATTTACGTAATTTCGCTAGTAAAAATATTTTTTTTTAGTTTTGAGAACGACTCTTCTCATTTTTCAGTTCTCTTCCAATTTTCGAGAAGTACGGACGTGTCATATTGTTTATTTCTCAATTTTTGTGTTTTCGGGAATGTGAAGTAAGTATTGTGTTTAGTTATGAAATATTAAATTAATAGTGTGTTTACCTAAAGTCTCATTCAATGTAAATGATATTATAAACTTTGAAGGTTTGTAAATATTAAAATAACATATTTTAGTGATAATAAATATGCAATAATTGTAGAATTAATAAAATAATGCATATCCAACGTGTGGGGCAAATTGTAATAAATCACGCGTTGTAAATTGAAACATGTTACAACTTGCCCCACCGTTTCTGAAATAGCAATTTTTATAAATTTAACTTTTTTAATATATTTTCTTATAAAAATTAAAATGTATTTCCTCCAGGTAACATGAGAACATATAAAAAGAAAACCGAACGAGGTAACTCATCACTTGCTGAAATTACCGAAGCAGTCGAACGGGTTAAAAGCGGGGAGTCTATACGTTCAGTTTCAAAAGATTATCATTTTTCGTATGCAACTCTTTCTCGGTATGTAAACAAATTTGAACAAGAAGGGTTAATTAGAGTTGGGTACCAACCAAGTCGCCAAATTTTCAATCCTACGCAAACAGCTGAACTAGTAAATTACCTTAAACACGCATCACAAATTTATTTCGGCTTATCGCCGACAGAAACTAGAAAATTAGCCTTTGAATGTGCTGTAGCTTTTGGGGTAGACGTACCATCGTCCTGGCACACAAATAAAATGGCAGGCTCAGAATGGCTCACAATTTTTCTAAAGAAAAATTTAGTACTTTCCATTAGAACTCCGGAAGCTACCAGCCTGGCTAGAGCAACTAGCTTTAATAAAACAAATGTGGCTATGTTTTTTCAAAAATTAGCTGAAGTCCGCGATAGATATAATTTTACAGCCGCCAATATGTGGAACGTAGATGAAACAAGGTTAACTACGGTGGAAAAACTGAACAAAGTTGTTGCTGAAAAAGGAGTCAAGCAAGTGGGAGGGCTTACATCAAGTGAAAGAGGAGTGCTTGTGACGATTTGTTGTGCTGTAAGTGCTGGCGGAAACTTTATCCCTCCTATGTTTATTTTCCCCAGAAAAAGATATCAGCCACATTTTATTAGAGATGGACCCATTGGCAGTATTGGAACAGGAAATGGTTCAGGATGGATGACTGGAACTGAGTTTTATGCATGGATGGAACATTTTATTTCGCATGTACGTCCATCAATTACAAGCCCTGTTTTATTAACATTAGACAACCACGAATCTCATTTAGCTATTAAAACCACAAACCTTGCTAAGGCTAACGGAGTTGTGTTATTATCGTTCCCACCGCATTGTTCTCATCGGCTCCAGCCTTTAGATAGATCAGTATACGGCCCTTTCAAAAAATTTATGTCGGTTGCTCAAGATGCTTGGTTGAGAAATAACCCCGGCAAGTGTATGACGATTTATGATATTCCTGGTTTAGTGGCCCAAGCTTTTCCACGAGCCTTCATACCAGAGTCGATTACAAAAGACTTTAGAGTATCTGGAATAGAACCATTTGACATAAATATTTTTGGAGATTTAGATTTCCTTCCATCAACTGTAACTGTCCGACCTTATTCAGAATGTGCAACAACTCAGGATCGTGTAACATCACCTAATGTGACTATTGGCCAAACATCAGCTTGCATTCCAAATGATGATATTACATGCCATGAGATTCATAAACCTGGCAATTATTGAAGAAATCGATATTCAGTCGTTACCAATTATATATGCTACCGAAGAAGAGTTTTTGCAAATCGCTAATGGTAAGTACATTATATGTTCATCTTATAATCAATATACTATACATATTCAATTTCAAATTTATAATAATATAGGAGATTATTTAGGAATGACTTTAAACCAATCCAACGAAGCAAATCATTTGGACATAAACCAACCTGGACCATCGCAAGTTAATTCAACATCTTCTATTCCACAAACAACAAATAAAATGAATACAATGTTCGCTCCAAATTTGGTTCGTCCTTTCCCAAAAGCAGCTCCAAGGAGAGAAAACCGCTGTGGACGGAAAAAGAGGAAAAGTGCAATACTCACTGATACACCAGAAAAGAATGCATTAGAGAAAGAGGAAGCGACTAGACTGCTTAAAGTAAAGCCTAAGCCAGCAAACCCCTTTTGGATAAACGACAAAAGGTTAAGCGTAAAGTCCTACAAGAAAGAAACGATTGGTTTTGTTTAGTTTGTAGCGAGGCTTATTCGTGCAGTAAAGCAGGAGAGTCTTGGGTTATGTGTGTATCGTGCAAATTTTGGTCCCATGAGGCATGCACAGAGTTAGAAGGTATAAATGATATTTATCGTTGTCACGAATGTGCAAAATAATATTTTTTTATTGAATTAATGAATTTGAATTATTTATTTTTTTATTTATCTGTGAACTTTATGTATAAATGCTTTTTTATTTAATAAATATTGAATTTGAATATTGTTAATTGCTCATATTAATTTATTAGATATCATATGGTACAAGTTACCCCATACTATGACTCAACTTACCTCTTATACGGGGCAGTTTGTAACACTAAAACTCTTTTTTGCTTTGCTAAATTGATAGAAAACTTAAATAAAAAGTAAGAAATACTATTCAAAAAATAGAAGCGAAAATACTAAATCTTTAAATTTTATATGTTTGAGTTACATATCTCTTAAATATATATTTATATGAGCATCTAAGTAAAAATTGTTTCAACCTGCCCCGGTCTCCCCTACCTATATTGTAGCAAAAGCTCATTTTTTGAAACCTTTAAATTTAATTGTAATTCAAATATTTTTGGTAGAACCAATTCCTTGTAACTAAAGAGCTCCGTTAGTATTAACTGTACACATGTTTTTGTCACGTTATCCAAAATTTAAACCATTACGACTTTTCTATCGCCTAAATATTAAAGCATAAGTACATATAATACAGCCAACATAAAAATAAAAGTGTTTATGTTATTTAATTTTTATGACCAGCCAAAACATTTTAATCCGATTTTATCGTAAAAAAAGAAATGTGGAAAATTATTACTTTCTATTATCCGGAGTACTTAAGTTAATTGCTTTTCGACGTTTTCTTCATATTTTAGCCATTTTGCCTCTATTCTTACTTACTAAATGGAGATTTTATTATAATTTTCCATTCAGAAAAAGCTCTGAGTTTAAAAATGTTTTTCACACAATTTTTCTTTAAGTCATATAAATTTTCCAAAACGAACAAAAAAATTTATAATATTAAAATTGTAATTAAAAAGGAATTTTTATATAATACAATAAACAGAAAAGCATAAGCGGTATTATATGGTTGGTGGGGAGGGATGTACGGTGGCGAGATGAAATGGAAAATCAATAAATTAAATTCAATTACATTATCACATTTTCATTTTGGGTGTGCTCCTCCTCGTCATTATTCTGTACTTAAAGTATTTTGAAGATAATAATTTGTAGAAATTGCGATAAAGGAAAATAAGTATCTGTTTAGTACGTTGTATACATTTTCTCAATTCGCTACTTGATTGTTATTACGAGTAAAACGATGTAAATTCAATTACCTACAAATGGGTGTTGCAGGATGTGTGATGTTAAGCTTGGTATATCACCTCCAAATTATTATAGAAAAGATCCTATTTTAGAAAAATTACATTAAAATTTAAGGAATACTGTGCAGGTCATGATTAACACTGCAAATATGTATACAATTGTATCGGACAGTTTAGATAGGTTGAAAGTAGTAATGAGATTTTGATTTGTCTAAAGACAATTCGTTACAATCACCATCTGGTCGTGATGTGGTGTAACTTTGGACAATTGTGGTATTCCTAAACCGAGTCTTGAACCACGAAAAAATCTGATCAGAAATACGATTGCAGTTTATTTTCTCGTTTTCAGAGCTACTAGAAATCTGAGTCCATTTTAATAGGTAATATTGTAGCTAATATACGTGAGATAATGCTCGGTTTACGTTCAATGCCCCAATTCTTGTGATTCTGCGAAAGTCGACCGTTGAAATATTTGTTTCGAGCCGCCCGTTTCCAAGCCTAGTGTCCATTATTTGAGTAGATTTATGGAACCTTCTTTTTCGTGTGCTGGTCACACATTGGCGATGGAATTACATCCCCATACCAACGATCATATTTGTTTAGAGAACACTGCAAAAGAAAAGACAAGCTCTGAGATCGCTCTTGATATGGAGAATTAACGAATTATGTATAATTGGAATTGGGACACCAACGTGTGGGTAACTGCAGCAGGGAAACTTTTTAATTTAAAAATGAAATTTTGCATACCGATTAAGCTCAATTTGTGTTACTGAAAACTTAGTGCTTGGCCTGGAGCCAAAAAACCAGAAAAGAAAATTTTAAATTTCGCCTGAAAGACGAAATAAATAAAACCCGATTTCTAGAAAAAAACAGAAATAATTTAAGCCTAATTTTAAAACTATCTAAATGCCGATTGATGAAATTTGTACTTATCATAGAAATATGATTCTCATAAATTTTCATTCATAAATCGAGGAAAACCAAACTAGCCCCTGAAAGATACTATATTAAACTTCCAAAATACAGAGGTACACCGTCCAATAATATTTTTGTTGAACAACAAATTAAACAATAGAAATAAAATGTTCTAAAATCCAAGTTATGAGCAAGTCAGATAGCATATTCTTGCCCGGTATGGCCATTGCCATCCGAAAAAATATAGTGGCTGAATTTGTGCTAACCCAAAATTGTCCCAAACAATATCTATCTGAATTGCTTCTGACTTGGATTTTAGAACATTTTATTTCTATTGTTTAATTTGTTGTTCAACAAAAATATTACTGAACGGTGTACCTCTGTATTTTGAAGTTTAATATAGTATCTTTCAGGGGCTAGTTTGGTTTTCCTCGATTTATGAATGAAAATTTATGAAAATCATATTTCTATGATAAGCACAAATTTCATCAGTTTGCGGCCTTTAGAAAGTTTTAAAATTAGACTTAAATTATTTCTGTTTTTTCTAGAAATCGGGTTTTATTTATTTCGTCTTTCAGGCGACATTTGAAGTTTTCTTTTCAAGTTTTTTTGACTCCTGGACTAGCAATCGGCATGCAAAGTTTCATTTCGAAATTCGAAAGTTTCCTTGCTGCAGTTACCCACACTTTACCAATGAAAAGCCCTAACTATGGAATCACGGATATAAGAAGGACTCGAAATGTTCCACTCAACCATACCGCCTGTCTTAATAAGCGTTAACCAGGTTGCGAGAAAGTTTGAGCTTGAGACTAGGATTTTACTACACGCAGCATATACATAAATATCAATTAATATTTTTTCGATGAAATTTTACTTATTTTTAAGGCCCTATTGACCAACGAGAAATACATTTCCGTTGTTTTTAACTTACAGTTTTAAGAGAATTAATATTAGGTGGGCAAGTAGTAACTCGGCTCTAAAGTTGGTTGCATTAAAATATACATGAACGAATCCAAATCGCCCCTCATTTTGAATATATGTAGCTTAGTCATTGCTGTTTTTTTACATAAGTTTTAGTCATTTACAAGCTGTTGTTACACACTGATCCTGTATAATGATGTTAGTATGCCGCATCTAAAAAGCATTCGTCCTAATCCGACATTTTATATAATGGGCTTTGGAGGCGATTGAGCATCAAAAGATTAAGTAATTTAATAATTATAAGAATTTAAAATTCAATTGCGCCACTTGGACGCATAGAAGTTTCATGAAATTGGTCGTGTATGAATATGCTAGTGTTTCGCGCTACAAAACATTCGTCCTAATCCGACTCTTTTATAGAACGGGCTATGGAAGCGATTGAGCATCAAAAGATTGAGCAATTTAATGATTTTAGTAATTTAAAATTCAATTACGCCACTTGGACGCATGGAAGTTTCATGAAATTGGTCCGCTATGAATATGCTAGTGTTCCGCGCCAAAAATCGTTCGTCCTAATCCGACACTTTTATAGAATGGGCTGTGGAAGCGATTGAGCATCAAAAGATTGAGTAATTTATATATTTTAAGAATTTAAAATTCAATTGCGCCACTTGGACGCATAGAAGTTTCATGAAATTGGTCCTGTATGAATATGCTAGTGTTTCGCGCTACAAAACATTCGTCCTAATCCGACTCTTTTATAGAACGGGCTATGGAAGCGATTGAGCATCAAAAGATTGAGTAATTTAATGATTTTAATAATTTAAAATTCAATTGCGCCACTTGGATGCACAGAAGTTTCATGAAATTGATCCTGTAAAATGATGTTAGTATGCCGCATCTAAAAATCATTCGTCCTAATCCGACACTTTTATAGAATGGCCTGTGGAAGCGATTGAGCATCAACAGATTAAGAAATTTGATGATTTTAAAAATTTAAAATTCAATTGCGCCACTTGGACGCATAGATGGTTCATGAAACTGATCAAGTATGAAGATGCGAGTGTTCCGCGTCCAAAAATCATTCGAACTAATCCGATACTTTTATAGAATGGGCTGTGGAAGCGATTGAGCATCAAAAGATAGAGCAATTTAATGATTTTAACAATTTAAAATTCAATTACGCCACTTGGACGCATAGAAGTATCATGAAAATGATCCTGTATGAAGATGGTAGTGTCCTGCGCCAAAAATCGTTCGTCTTAATCCGACACTTTTATAGAATGGGTTGTGGAAGCGATTGAGCATCAAAAGATTGAGCAATTTAATGTTTTTCAGAAATTTATAACGGGTGTCAGCCGGGAAGTTATACTACTTTGTTTTGCGCCATTTAGGCGAATATTAGTATTGACAGTTCATACTTGACAGTCGTGAAGTAGACACGTGGCAAATTTATTATGGAAAAATATTCGATAAACCATTATGTCAATAGGATGTTACAGCTCGCCCATGACAACCCCGATTTTCATGAAAAAATCATAATGAGTGACGAGGCACATTTTCAGTTAAATGGATATGTGAATAAACAGAATAGTCGGTTTTGGGCAATGGAAAACCCTCACATTGTTCATCAGTCATCGTTACATCCATTAAAAGTGACAGTCTGGTGTACAATTTGGTCAGGAGGAATCATTGGACCTTACTTCTTTGAAAATGAAAACGGCGTAACGGTAACTTTAAATGGGGTGTGATATCGTGATATGATTGAAAACTTTTTAACGCCACAACTGCATACTTTGGGCTTGATTAACATGTGGTATCAACAAGACGATGCCACATCGCATACAGCCAGGATTACAATGGAATTACTGCGATAACTCTTTCCACAACAAGTTATTTCAAAAAATGGTAATGTTGATTGGCCTCCACGGTCGCCTGATTTGACTGCTCCGGACTTCTTTTTGTGGGGATATCTAAAAAGCAAGGCTTATGCAAATAATCCAGAAACGCTTGAGCAACTCAAACATATTTCGCGATGAAATTAATGAAATACCGCGTGAAATGTGTGAGAATGTAATGAAAAATGTGCTCAAAAGGGCTCGCATTTGTGAGGTTAACAGAGGCGAACATTTATCTGATATTGTATTCCATACATAATTACCGACATTAAATAAAACATTTGTCAATATAAGATCTATTATCTTTCATTTAATCAAAAATCATAAACAAACAAAGTAGCATACCTTCCCGGTAGACACCCTGTATTTAATTACGTCACTTAGCTCAACAAACTCTTGCTGAAATAATTAAATTAAAATATTGCTCTTTACTTTAGATTTCGATTGTTATATCGTGATAGAGTAATATACTTGACATAATATCGTGATAGTATTTGTAGTATTGCTTAAAGCGTATATTTGATTTTTGTGGGATCAAAGTCTGGGATAACTAGTTTTACCTAAACTTCACTGCCGTCGATTGGACGTGTTTTAATATAAACTATTTAAATTTAAATTGTTCAGTGTACCGAATTACTTACACGAAGTATTACCAACTTCAGGCTGTCATTGCTGTCAAACCAGTGATGACAGCGGGCTCAAATACACTAATGACAGTTCATTCCATTGTTCAGAAGCGCACAAAAGCATTTTAGTGGAAAATATTCATAAAAAAGTTATCCGCAATGGAATTCAAGCGTAATAGTGTGACTGCTCTATATTTGGCTGCAAAACCACAGCCGCAGATTGTTAACCGCAGTTAAAACATCTGCATGTGATTAAAATGTTTGTGCATCGCACCATAAATTGTTATCACGGTACTGGCAGCATTGCAAAACGCCATGGTGGTGGATCGAAACACACTGCAACATCGCCGGAAATCATTCGGAAGGTGAAGGCCAAATTGGCTCGGAATCCGCGCCGTAGCGGCAGAAAAACGGCTCGTGAGGCGAACATTTCGCTCGAACGGATGCAGCACATACTGAAAGATCATCTTAGACTAATGGCCTTGAAATTAAATAAAACGCATGGTCTCACCAATGCTCAAAAAAAAGTAAGAGTAGAAAGAGCTAAGGAGCGGTTACGCTTGCACGAAAGTGGTGATTTGCCCAGTTTAGTTTTCTCCGATGAGTTACCGTTCGTTATTGAGCGATATGTGAACAAGCAAAACGACCGGATTTACTTGCCCGGCCGTTCTACTGAAAATTTGGACCATCGGATTGCCATTCGAAACCAAGCGCCGCCGATGGTGATGGTTTGGGCCACCGTAACGGCCGAAAGCCGTTCACCGCTCATTTTTATGGCACCGTGGTCCAGAGCCTGGACATTTTAACAGGACTCGGCGCCGAGTCGCAAAGCGCGCGTCAATCAAAATTGGCTTAGAAACAACGTTCCGCGGTTCATTTCCACTGCCCAATGGCCACCAAATTCACCGAATGCAAATCCGCTAGATTTCTTGGTTTGTGGTATTTTGAAGAGCAAGGTTGGGACAAAAAATACCAAAGTGTCATCTTAAGCAAGCGCTTCGGCCCATTCCCGGCCAAAATACTGCAGAGCCACTTTCGTGCTGCATGCAATAGCTTTGTCTACCGTTTGAAGGCTATAATCGCGGCTAAGGGTGGCCAAATCGAAAACTGCTAATGCAATTCGAAAATTTAAATATTTGTGAACATTTTTTACTTTGATTCAATAAAATTCATCAAAAAATAAAAATTCTGTGGCATTTTGTTTTGCTAACACTTCGTGTCAGCCACCCTATAAGCTAAAGGATTCAACGCCTACCGGCATAACATCGTAATAAACAATTTTCATCAAAAACAGAGAGCTCAATATGGTTCTATATATGATTAGGTATGAGGAAACAAAACCACGTAGCACGGCTACAGACCTGATTGCGTATATGCCAGTCCTTTAGGACAACCACACTAACCACCTAATCTATCCACCTCTTAAAAATACTTTCGTCATTTTTGACGGGTTTCAGCCGGTCAAAAATAAAATTGTTATGGCATAATGGTGACATTTCAAGACAGGAATTAAAAGAGACTAATGGAAATGACTTGTGTTATTTGCGTTCCGTTTTGCTGGTTGCGGCTGATGTATTAACCACTAATTAAAATTTAATTTTTTTTAACAATTTGTATTGTTATTCTATATGAACTTTTAATTATATGAAGAATGCATCGACACCAAAAACATTATTCAAATGAAATCCATAAATTTGACTAGAACAAATAAAAAAAATTCAGTTTCACAAATCTAGAAATAAGCATCATCAACTTAAAAACCAACAACAATATTTATTTTTATTAATATTCAATTAAGGCTACAGCACGCGTACTCACTATATTTTTAGAATATATGTGTGTGTGTGTGTGTGTGTGTGTGCTGCGGTGGATTTAAAAAAGGCTAAATTGAAGTTTTGTGTACATAAAGATTTTGTTAAAAGTTCAACTGTGTACCCCAAACACAAAAAAACTAATCCCATATAATCGAATTTAAAATAAAATCTGTCTGTGCACACAACAAATTCCCAATTTTTTTTTATATTTTTTAAATCATTTTCCAAACAAAGCACATCCAACTCCATTTTTGTTTTTCTGCAACCGTGCTACGGGTACGATATGTTTTCAGTACGAGTACGAGTATGTTGGTTTACGTCTATATAAAACTAATTTTCCACATTCTGTTTGGCTATGTATAGTCTTTCCATATATCGTATACGGGCATGGATATGTTAACGTTGTTTGTTTTTTTTTTGCGGGGATATGGTTATTGAAAGTCACGTATAGAATCAAAAACTGTAAAAATAAATGTTTCAAGTGAAAAAATGCTGTATTTCTAATCGACATTTTTAGGATCATTAAAATTCTATACTCTTAAAATTTTGGTATTAATTTGGAAATTGTTGAGCTTTTTATTTGTATTCGGATGCTGGATTTTGTTGCTGTACTTTTATTTTAAATAATCTGATAATGGATATGATTACCGGATAATATAAACGATGTTTACATAATATAGTGGTTGGAAAGTAGGTGATTATTATATCAACAGTCGAGTTGTGGTGTGGTTTGCTGACGACGGTATTTGAACATTATATGTGTTTAGCGAAGAAGATGGGACACTTAAAATGAGAGATTATATGATAATGATGAAATATTTAAATAAGTGGGGTATTAAGAACGAAATTTATTAATATATATCAATCAATTTCGGTTAATTAACTCGTCAATCAATAAGTCCCTCCATTTCAAAGTGGTTTTCATAGAACGATTTTTGTATGGCCGAAAACTCGTTTGTTTACTAAGAAACAATTTATACCGGTGTGAAATTTTCAACATTTATCAAAAGTGTAGCTACACAAATTAACAAAAATATAGATAAACAATTTAACAAAAGTGTAGAAATACATAAAAAAATTATGGCAGTGTTGAATTTGTTATAATTTCCACTAAATACAATCTAATCTAATCCGCGGCAAATCACTGTGACCTTCAGATAATTTGTTTTGTTTAGTGTAAATGGAAATAATGATATAAAAAGTGTAAGCCGAATATCACAAAAGGTTGTAGGGAGTGCCCCTAAAATCCCATTATACCCAGATTTGTGGTGTCATCTCTAGAATTAAGTGTTAATGCCCTTTAAATACCCACAAGACCCGGTTTACACTTTTTATATTATTTTTTCCTTTTACACAAAAAAATATTCCTTGATGGTCGCAGTGATATGCCGCATATCAACAAAAATTGTAGTGAGTTTCCCCTATATGACAGTATACTCAGATTTGTGGTGTCATCTCAAAAATTAAGTGTTAGTGGCCCTTAAACAACCACAAGAGCCGGTTTACACTTTTTATATTTTTTTCCCCATTAACAATAAACAAAAAAAATTCCCCGATGGTCGCAGTGATATGCCGCATGTCAACAAAAATTGTAGTGAGTGTCCCCTAAATGCCAGTATACTCAGATTTGAGGTGTTTTCTCTAGAATTAAGTGTTACTGGCCCTTAAACACCCACAAGAGTCGGTTTACATTTTTTATATTATTTTTTCCATTTACACTAAACAAAAAAAGAATCCCCGAAGGTCGCAGAGATATTCAGCATATTATTAATGGTTGTATGGAGTGTCTCCGAAACGCCAGTATACTCAGATTTGTGGTGTCATCTCTAGAATTAAGTGATAATGGGCCTTAAACACCCGCAAGGCCCGGTTTACACATTTTATATTATTATTTCCAGTTACACAAAAAAAATTCCCCGGAGGTCGCAGTTATTTGCCGCATATCAAAAAAATTGAAGTGAGTGTCCCTCAAATGCCAGTATACTCGGATTTGTAGTGTAATCTCTAGAATTAAGTGTTAATGGCCCTTAAACACCCACAAGACCCGGTTTAAATTTTTTATATTATTTTTTCCATTTACAATAAACAAAAAAAAATTCCCCGAAGGTCGCAGAGATATTCAGCATATTATTAATGGTTGCAGGGAGTGTCTCCGAAACGCCAGTATACTCAGATTTGTGGTGTCATCTCTAGAATTAAATTTTAATGGAGTTTAAATTCCCACAAGAGCCGGTTTACACTTTTTATATTATTATTTCCATTTACACAAAAAAAAATTCCCCGATGGTCGCAGTGATATGCCGCATATCAACAATAATTGTAGTGAGTGTCCCCAAAATGCCAGTATACTCAGGCTTGTGTTGTCATCTCTCGAATTAAGTGTTAATGGCCTTTAAATACCCACAAGACCCGGTTTACAGTTGTAATATTATTATTTCCATTTACACAAAAAATTCCATCGGAGGTCGCAGTGATATGCCGCGGATTAGTTAGATTATATTTAGTGGAAATTATAACAAATGGAACCCTGCCATATTTTTTTTATGTTATTCTAAATTTTTTGTTAAATTGTGTATCTAATTTTTTTTTTTTTTGTTAATTTGTGTAGCTACACTTTTGATATATGTTGAAAACTTCATATCGGTACAATTTGGTCTTAAATTCGTGGACTTTTTTTTGATGGTAGTCACCGGCTTGTGATACATTGCACTGTCTTGGATAAAGAGCAATATTTTATTTTGCATTTGGGACCGGGGTTTTCCAAATTCTTCCTTCGAACGCATCAATAACGTCATGTAATGTTCTCTGTTGATAATCATTCCTCTCCCAAGATGAGCGACGAACAAAATACCTTGTGCATCAAAAGATACGGAGGCCAAAATCTTACTGGCCGACATTTGCGTTTTGGGTCACTTCGAACGTCTTTGGTCACATCGGCTGTTGCCCACTCAGCTGACTGCCGATTTCATTCCACAGTGTAGTAGTTTATCCATCGCTCAAACATCGCTCTGAATCATCGATGCGTAACTGTTTTTGATCCAATGTGATCAGGTGCACCCACTTTGAGCAGAGCTCTCTCAGATGTCCATGCTAAGTAATGTACGCACTACCTTTTGATTTCTTTAACCCTTTCAGATTTATAAAAAAATTGGAGGAGGGGTTCTTTCTTTGTAGTGGGTTTTACACTTAGCTAGGTCGAAATTAATGTAATTAACAAAGTTTGAATAAAATTGTTGTTTAATCTGGAAGATATAGCAAGCGAAATATATGTGCCCATTTCCAGTAAGTACAGAAAAGTTGAAATAAAATTCAAAATGATGTTATACTTAGGTTCTTATAGTTTAGTTTTATTAATTCAAGAATCATACACTGCACCATTCATAACAAAATAGTCATGTATCACCAAATATATATGTAGATCACATTAAAATTTAAAAAAATCAAAAATAAAGACTAATTACATTTGTGGTGATCTCTAAAACAATCTCTTTCGGTTGTGTAACATAGGTGTCATCACAAATGACACAAAAGTTCGGAGTGCTTTTATGAAGTCCATTTGATCTACAATTATAACATCTTTGTTTGGGGTCTTTTTTTGCATCCTATGAGTTTCTGTGGATGTTCGACATCTGCGGTTAACAAATATTCGTTTTGATGTTTGGTAAAGAGTAGAAGTGTGCTTTCGTTTTCGTGAAGTATAGTTACAAGTAGGTTCTCGAGCACCGCTATGACGAAATCCTAAGCCCGATAATTTATGTTTGATATCAATTAAATCAAAAAATATTGTAAAGTAAAATTTTATTTTAGTACGTCGGTCAATTTCATAGACTACTTTTTTTGGTCCATTAGGTCAACATCCCCCATAAACTGATTGTAATGAATAATCTTATAAGGACACAGGACTACTAATTTGTTACTGCTTCCTTGCACTCTTCGTTTTACTGAAAACTTCAAAATTGGAGATAGAAAGTTTGAGCACATAAGAACTTCTTTGTTGTCAATCCATTTTACAACGGATATGCTGTTAGAGATCTAACATTCAATATCGCCTCTCTTATGTTTTTGGATTAATTTTGTTTGCGCTTCCACAAATCATATTGCAAATTTGGAAAATTAAAAAAAATGTTTGTATAAATTTTGATATCCACTCCAGACGAATCAATAGATTTATCCTTTTTTCTTCCAGTGTATAAATCGAATTGGTACAAATACCAATTTTTGACGCACATCTACACAACATTTTAAAATTCCATTTAATAGACTTACCTGGAAATGCAAAATATTTGAGGATAAAAAATTCCTTTTACTAGAGAAGACACAACTTACCTTTTACGTACATGATATTGTGCCTTTTAAATTTAATCATGTGCTCGTCAATCGATTAAGCTTTTGAGTTGGGGTATGCCTTTGAAAATGCGGCACTAAAATGCTCAATTATTCGGTCGAACTTTATATGCTCGATCAAAATTGGGGTCAGTTGGAGGCGGTGTCCTCGAACTATCATAAAATTGTACGACAGATCGGATTTTCTCAAAACGACGTGAGGACATTCGCAACAAATGCAAATTTTAAGACTTGTTGGCTAGACTATAGTAGTCTCTTATGGAAGCGTATTTTTGGAGCCCAAAAATGCCCGCATGTCTGAGGGTTCAATTTGAAATGGAATTCCTTTTTGGCATCAATATAATTTACTTTCCCTTATCAAAAGGCCATTAATTTATCAAAATTCGCAACGGCATTGAATAATTCTAACGACGTGTCGGTAGCTTTATTTTCGGGTAATAATATTTTAGACAATTCAATTACTTTTAAAATGTCGAATCAGAATCATTTTGGTGATACTCCTGATTCAAGCTCATCTTCATGCGAAATAACCAGTTCGTTATGATCTAGTGATGCTTCAATTATAACTGCACCTATGCCAACAGCTTCAATATCGTCTTCAAAAAATTTGCGGTCATCTTGATCAAGCTGTTGGTCATCTTCGTCATCACTATTGCCTCCCCATAACATTTGGATGATTTCATTCTCCGAAAGTAAACAATCAACGGTTGTTTTATTGCTAAACTGATATAGCGAACATTTTATTTGAAAAAAAAACACCTAAGTCAATACACTTGTAAATATGTCACAGCTTTGTGCCAAAATGCAATAGAAATGGAAAAAAAGGAAGTCAATGATATAGTGTAAGCATCAAAATAGTGCAATTCAAAATTTGCTAGTACCTTAGAATATTGAAAAAAGTGAAAAACAAGTATTGTCACACATATGTGCCATAACCTTAAGGGGTTAAGGTGTCAGCTCTCTCATGCAATTTCAACTTACGGTATTTCAAAACGATTTTGGGCACTTTCTTTATCTTTTCTGAAATAACTGTCGAATTCGGGCGACAGAGCGGTCAGCATCATCGATGTTTGTGTTGCCACATCTAAACTTAGAAAGCCAACGTTCAACGGTTGTTTTCGAAGTAACAGAGCCTCTATAATAACTAGCAAGCCACGGATTTGCTTAAACGATACTTTTGCAACGAAAGTAGTGCTAAACAACTGTAACTTGAAAACTAAATGTCGGATTTTCATAAAAGTTTGCAACAAATCATTTAAAAGTTGGTACTTCCTAAAAATAAAATAAGTTTTTCATTAGAGGCGTACTCTATGTGTCAGCCGCGAGACTTATTGATCGACGAAGTTCTTAAATTCTCACTGGCTATTTATGGAGGTAATTTTGTTCGTGCGACACAGTACGTTCGCACTAAGGTTATAATGAGATTGGTTACAAAACAATTTTTGGAAGTCATCTGAAATCAAAACATTTATTAAGCTCAATTTTGAACACATATAATTATTAGTTTTATAAACTAAGCTAAATAGTTTAAGATCCAGTTCAATCTAAAAAGACATTAAATAACCATTAAGAAACAACTTTTCAGCCATTTTTTTAAAATTTAAACTTTGCAATCTGTTCTGGGGCCGAAGCACTCCCATTTCCTTCTCGGTTCGCGTTTCACTTCCTACCTTACGCAGTTGGCTGTCAAATCAAGAACGTACGGCTATAGATCCCATTTGCGTAGAACCATCTGCACATTGGATAGCTCTATGCCTGCCTATAGTACTGGCATGTAAGATGGGTCGGCTCATGCGTTATATTTCTGTTGCTGCAATCTGTCATTATTTTTTTTGGTTTACAAGTTTGCTGTCAAATTGTAGTTTAATTTTAGTATTTTATTACCCCATTATGGAATGTTATGGTATTTATTATTTATTGCATAAACCAAAGTTTATCCAAATAATGAAATGAATTAAATTTGGATGAATTATAATCATGGGGTTTGCAATCCTCTTGTGTTGTACTAATTGTAATATATTGCCAGAAATGAATCTCAGACGAAAACACCATCTGATTGGTCTAATTTTTGACGTAAGCCACTTTCAACGCTGGTGAATGATAGCGATAAACAGCAGAACACACCGAGGCTAGATCTTAAGTCTTCGGCGCAGGCATGAAAGAAAAAACGTATTGGCACGCCACAAAACAACCGATGAGTTCAGCAAGTTAATTAATAATGAAAAATAATAATTTATAGGTTTTCTTCAAGATTTATTCGAGGACCGGAATTTGAACGTTTAGTTAAACATTTTTCAATGCCAATATTTTACATGACTTGACATTAAGATCGCCTTCACGGCATTATAGCTTAGGTTAGATTAGGTTAGAGTGGCTGCTATCGCACACTCAGGCCAATAGAGCTACTTATGTAGCGTAAAATATTTCGTACTCCACAGTCCACGAGTTCCAAAAGAGATGATCGGTAATCCAGCGCCACCCGTCACTTCAGATAAACCGCCTCTAGTGACCTGACGGCCGCCTGACTGTCCATATAAATTGCGATATCCCTCACAGATACGCCACTACTTCAGCCTGGTACACGTTGCAATAGTCAGGGAGACGAATAGATATATTAACATTAAACTTCTTACGGAAGACTCCGGTTCCTACCTTGCAGTCTAGCTTAGAGCAGTCCGTGAAAAATTGCACTGCCCCGTTTTCCCGTATTAATCCGTTCCTCCAGGATTTCCTCGAAGACCAGAAGATTCGGAAACCTCTATCAAAGCACAACGTTGGTTCAATATAATCTAGATTCGCCAGTTCTTCCCTTAGTGATCTAACTATCGTCGAGTGCCCCACCTGAAGACACTTCCACTGAGAGACAGCCGAGAGTCTCGTAGCCACATTGGACGCCATCTGCTCACCAACAAGTTAAATTGGAATAAGGTGGAGCATAACCTCTAAAGCGCGTGTAGGTGTTGTCCTATGCGCCCAACTTATAGCAAGCAGGCCGTTCCTTGCACCTTCTCCAGCACAGGTTTTATCACTGCGGTATAGAGCCAGTTTACCAGCCCTGGTTTCAAACCCCATCTCTTACCTATGGCGGTCCTACACGAGCAAATGGTTACAATAAATCTCGCTCTGTCAGCAAAAGCCAGTCTAATGCCGTTCATGGTAGGAGGGCTAACTACCAAAATTTTATATTTCTTATTAAATAGTATCACCTTCGTCTTGGAAGGGTTGACCCCTAATCCACATTTGCCGGCTATTTCGTAACGATCAGGAATAATTTCTGCATACCATCCCTAATCGTTTCCAGATATTTGCCTGAGACAGCTATCGCTATATCATCTGCATACGCTACCACCACTGTCCTCTCTCTCTCCAGTTCCAACAAAAATCCATTCATCACTACCCTCCATTGAAAGGGGGAAATTACACCTCCCTGCAGGGTTCCTCTAATCACGCGTCATCTAATGACGGACTCCCCCAGTTCCGAGGTAATAATCCTGCTTACCAGAATCTGGTTTATCAACCTACTTATAGAGTAGTCCACCTTCAAAAATTACAATCCTTCCATGATTGCCTCCGTTTTTACATTATTAAAGGCACCCTTAATGTTTCAAGATCGTGCAAAGCTGTGTCCATCGACTTTCTTTTACAGTACGCATGAGGCGACATTGCCCAATTTCTTGGCTCAATTTTTGTTCGAATAACTACATCTACCAGCCTTTCCAAAATTTTCAACTGATAGAGTTAAAGGCCTCAGGTCCTTTGGAAAAGCATGTTAGCTCTTTTCCGATTTCAGGATAAAGACTACTCTGACCTCCTTCCATTTCTTAGGAATATATACCAGTTTCTGACATCCCTCGAAGATAACCTCTAGCCAGGGTAGGATGTCTGCCGAGTTCCTTTGGATCTCTGCTGGTATAATCCGATACGGGCCCTTATAAGGCATACAACTGATCAGTGCCCACAGGATTCATTCCCTGTCCACGATGCTCTCCATATCTATTGAAGGTATTCCTCCATAAGCTCCAGGCTCCATCGTGTTATCACAGCTCCCCGGAAAATGGGTATCTATGAGAAGCTCCAATGATTCCGCACTTGAAACTGTCCATGACCCGTCCGGTCTAATTAAATAACTAGGACTGGCTGGGTTAGTAGATATAATTTATAATCTCAAACACTTCTTCAAACTCTACAACAGAAGAGTCTCCATGACCCCCTTTGTGCCTCCCTGAATTCTTTTTTGTACTTTCAAACAATTATTCTTCTTCCGATAGGTTCCCAACTCCGTAGTCCATCATGTCGGTTTATGCCTGCCCCTACGGATGCCTTTGTGATACTATCAACCATGTAATCTAATTCTTCTACTGTCGCCGGAAGTCCAGGGACCTTCAGCGGCAATAATTCCTCCAACCCCTCCCCATATTTGTTCCAGTTTATCCTTCTGGGATTTCTGAAGGCTTTACGGATAACAGGTTATAACCTCATTGCTATGTTACATATCGGTGATCAGAGAATGAGTGCTCCCTCGCCACTCTCGACCCCTCGAACATATGAAAAATGGCTTTCTAGCGCAAAGGTCACATCTAAAACCTCCTGTCGATTTTTAACAACAAATGTTGGTTCTAGCCCAATATTGCAAACTAAAAGGTTAGTTTTAATAAGTAATCAAAAAATAACTCACCCCTCTCGTTAATATCTGTGCTTCTCCAGATTGTGTGATGCGCGTTTGCATCACTTCCAAGTATAACACCTACCCATCCTTAACCTGCTTCCCGAATCAGTTTCCCCAGGTTATCCGGCGGAACCTCCTCTTCGCGGTATATATAGGCTCTAGCCATAAATTTTCAGAGCCAACCTCAACGCTCGCAGCTGTAACATCCCCGCTACTAAAATGAGGAAGAAGAAAAATAGTCAAATTACTTTTCACTAAAATAGACGATCTGCTATTCTTAGAGTTACTTGAGTATAATAATTTATACCCCTTCGTTCTGAAGCCACAATTCTTGGTACTGCTAATTCAAGGTTCTTGGGTTAACACTAAGTCCTCATCTGACTTTGTCAGTCTGAGCACGAAAGCTGTCGATAGCTTTCGTATGAAGCAGGTTTTTTTGTACAATACCGATCATTGAGATCTGCCTTACTCGCCTCTTCCTGCACTCACTGCTTCGGGACAGTGTCATCTGGCTCGATGCTTTGGACGACTTTCGCCTCTCGTCAAGAGTAGTAGTTTCTTTAATTAACGAACAAATTAAGGAAATTTTAGAGAAATTGAGTGGAAATAATTAGGAAAGGTGACACAAGAAAAACCTGAACATGAAACGCTCTGGCTCAATCATTCAAAAATCGAAAACAGCACTCTCGATCAGAAGTGAGGACAAATTTTAGTATGAAGGAACAGCTAAACAAATAAACATAATGACAATAAGTAAAGAGAAACGTCACCAGAAAATGCATAAACTTACCAGTAATAAATGATACTTCTATGGTTAAGTCCTATAGCCACCAGAAATCACAGTTAAGTAGATAGAAATAAAGAACATTCTAGCGGCAATAATAAAGAATAAATCAACACCCATCCACCAATGAAAAGTGCGAAGTGTAGAAAAGCTGAACGATATCAAAGAACCGGGCATGGATAAAATATTCCAGCTGAAATATTTAATGGCGAACCAGCTAAATATCTGAATTACATTTTATGTACTACACTGCTAGCAGAATGAAGTACAAGAGCTTCGCAGAATTGAATAGAGGTTTAATCATAAAAATACCGAAGAAAGAAGACCTTCTAAAATGCAAATAGGACTGTCGAGTTATTTCCCACTTCCATAAATATATTGAAAATGTTAGCAGTGGTAATTCTTGATCGAATGTCACCAACAGTCAACCAGCATATTCATTCATTTATTTATTATGAAATAAGTCTACAAATTTGACTTGAACAAATACAAAATAAAATAAATCCCCCGTTGGATTTGAAAGCTTGAAATCTAAAAGTAAAGTAACAAGAAAAATCACAGAAGGGCATAAAATTGCCTTAACCTACTTTTAAAATTATCTTTAGTTAAACCAAAATCAAATAAAAAGTTAATTCTATTGAAACTCTTACACATCATCTTCACTGGTTCATTATCGCCATAGTTGGTTCTGTGTCTATCTAAGTGGAGGAAGTCATGATCCCATAGTTTAATTTTAATTGAATTTAGCACATCCGGTGCGTCGATTATGCCTAGGAGGAGCTTACCAATAAATGTAATTTTTAGCAATTCGCGTCTATTTTCTAGAGTTGTCAAATTGTATGTCTTGCACTCGGTTAAATATGGTGGTTGTCGCTGTATGATTACGTGGTATGGTAGATCATGATCATAAACCTATCCGTCTTTCCAGGTCATAGCGTCTAAACTTCTTTTGAATTTTCTCGACACTTCGGATATGATCTTCGTAGAACGGACACCATACATTTACAGCATATTCCAGCTGGGATCGAACGTATAGGAACAATACAGGATCTTAATTGTTTCCACATCAAATATCACCCGGCCAACGTTTGACAAAACCGAGCATGGAGTTCGCTCTAGCGATGCACACCTCAATTTCAAGCTTTGCTAAGCTCATGTTTTCAACGATCGGTCTTTAATTTCAACCTTGTTTAACAGGGTTGGGTTTTCGGTGAAATGATAGAGATTTTCACTTTCCAATATTAAGGCTCAGAGAATTAAAGTCGCACCATAACGCTACGTTGTCAATATCTTCCTGTAGTTTATTTGCATCGTCGGCTTTGTAGGTTTTGAGGTCATATGCGACTTCAGTAGTACCATTAATAAAGAACTGAAAATTCATGGGCCAATGTGAGAGCATTGCGGTACACCAGAGGTTGCTTGTATTCTATTCGACGTTTTACCACCTATTTCAATATATTGGATTCGATTACTTAAGATTTCAACCAGGCTACCAACTGGCTGGGAAATCCGAACTTGAAAATGTGTTCCAAAGTTTTACAATGGCCGATGGAGTCGAAAGCTTTTGCAAAGTCGGTGTATATTACGTCAACTTATTTTCTCTTCTCAATTTCTTTTACAGAATAGCTAGTAAATTCTATAAGATTTGGAGATACTGATCCTTTATAAATAAAACCATGTTGGTATTTTGATAAATACTCGGAAGCACTGTGAGTTGCATATGACTAGTTCAAATAATTTTGGTATAGCAGATATAGTTGTAAGACCTCTGTAGCAAGAAACATCATTTCTAGATCCAGTCTTGAAAATAGGCGTCACTCTATTTTCCACTTTTGTGAAAAAGTTGCCAATTTTAATGACTGATTAAACAAAATACTTAGAGGAATTGCCAAATTTTTAGAATTTTTTAAAAAATGAAGCCGGAATACCATCAGGACCACATCCTTCTCAGAATCCTACTAATGCTCGCTGGATGTCTCCTGGCTCGATGTGTGGGGAAAATATTAATGTACTAAATTCACTAGTGGTTGGACCTTTATAATTATCAATGTCCTCAGCTTTATAAACAGATTGGAAAACTCAGCAAACATGTTGGTTATGGTCTGTGGATCACAAGACTTTTAATCATTAAATTCCATTCATTCTGGGTAACCATCAGTTTCTTTATAAGCCTTGTCTTTTTTGTTTTAAGGCTATGATAAGTTGATCTTCATACCATGGAGGATATTTGTTCGGCTTGTTCATAGACACGGAAATGAATAAATCAATTCCTTTTAATTGTTGTGTGTAAAATTTGTCCACATTTACATCTATGTCATAGCTGTAAAACTCGACATTCCAATTTATTTTATCAAAATATTGTTGTAAGTTATTCGAATTGGCCTTTCTGAAGTTGTAATATGGTTTCCGGGTTTGGTAATTTTAGAACCTGTTATTCACATTGGTTTCCAAAGTTATTTCTATTGCTTTGCGGTGAATATCATTAATTACGAAAGATGTTGGTGATTCTTCTGTTTTTAATAAAACTGGTTCATTAGTAAAAATAAGGTCCAAAGTTCGGTCTCGTCAGATTTTGCTCAAATTTGACTCAAAAATGGTTTCGACGAATACTCATTATCCGAAGATACGTTTACAGGCATAATCTCGTTGGTTTCGTCATCAGAGGTCCAATTAATAATTGAGAGATTGAAATCCCCGGTTATTAAAATTATGCCTGATTGATCGGCCGTATTGGTAATTTCCATAATTGTGTCGCAGGTGGAATATACTCCACGTAAATTCGTACTGACTTATTAGTGATGACAATTTTAACACAAAATTGCTCGATCGGTGGATTCGTTAAATCTACTAATTCATTAGGTAGTGATGTAGTGACGGCTATGAGTACTCCGCCACCGGATTTTTTTTATGCTTGTTTGGGGTGATCGATCACATCTATAAAACACATATTGACTAAGGAAGAATTCCGAACTCAAAATTTCTAGCAAATGCCTTTAATGTCACTTTGTTTACATTTTGATAGTTATGGGTTCCAGCTTTCATTAAAAGTGAGTGTAGTCTAGCATTAGCCACTGGTGAAAAATATAAGGAATGAACAAGCTCCGTGAAATGGGCATTCTGTAAAAAGCACAGGTATGCTTCAATTAGAAATCAATACGAAAGCAAGCAGCGCAAACAAGATAAAGTACGTACACACCAATAAATCTACTAAATCGTATAAACTCAATTATCGGATTTGGTGCAGAAAGCCAATGCCTAAGTTAATATCAGAAAGACCAAGGCCCTGATTCTGATGTTAATTTTGGCTCTGACTTTCACTATACCAAATCTAATAACTGTGTTATGCAATTTGTGAACCCCATCATGCACACACCATTATATTGGGCACCCTCTATGAAACGTTCGTACATATTGGGTATGCTGTATAGTTGAAATAGGCGGAACAGATGAATAGGTTAACGCAAAAACAAAATTAGAAATTATTTCAATATACTTCATAATATCTGGAATGCGAATATGTGCTGCCAAGAAACACAAAGTTACGAATGTTGAATGTCTGCGTGAAATCGTTGCTATTGTATGGTTATTAAAGATGGAAACTTTCGCAGAAGCTTACGCGGACCCCACAGATATTTGAGAACGAAACTTTGTAGAGCGAAGGGGAACTAAAATCAGTGAGTGATCAGTCTACTAGACGATCTATGCTCCTTAACCGAACAAAGCAGAAAAATCTTGGATACAGAAATATCTATGGTAAGAGTTTTATTCGTTTCTTATGATATTTTTAATTTATGTTGTACAAACATCAAAAACTTAATTAACGTTCTAAAAGCACAAACAATATAACTGTGAAAAAAGTATTTTCTACAGCTTTTTACCACTTACGGATAAAAATGTGACATTGAATTTAACATCTAATGTGTAATTTAATTTAAATGTTAACGAAGATATGAAAACATACGATAGCGGCGCAAACGAAGAGGCAAATTCAAGTCATCGCCTTCATTATACATATAAGGAACAATTTCATATTGTTTTCCAAGCTTTACTTGTATCTGAGCGAAAGAAGTTTTAATTTCTTGCGAGGGATGAACAATTTCAACTTTTACATCTACACGAAGAATACGAATTTGAATGACGTTAAACAAAAGTTTGCTTCTCCATAATTTTTATCACCACATGAATAATAAAATGTAAGATTATTATTTAGAGAGAATTAAATATAAAAATTTGTTAAGTCGTAAAAATAAAAGTTTAACAATTAGTCGTCGTCATCGTCAAGAAGTTATAAAAGAGCGGTCCTTATAAATATTTATTTGTGATATGCTGTTTAAGAGGTTTTGCATTGAAATGTCTTGGTATAATTGGTATCTACTTGGTACCTAATGTTGTTTGATTGTTGTGCATCTAAGATTTGAAGTTATACGAATTTGTCTAAGTGAGTCGTATGTCGCCATAATTTTGATAATAAATCACTGGTCGTCGGAATGCTTGTCCAAGTAGATAATAATTTTGTGATAATTATTGTGTGATCCGGCATTTGTTACTTTACGTGTCATCGAAATTTGTATGTTACAGCTGTTGCCGCTCTGACACGTAATTGAAAAAATGAAGTGGTGGATATATCTTGTGGCCAACAACCGACTCTCTAGATTTCTAAAGCGACAATTTAAACTTACCAGACTTTTGGTAAAACTGGATTGTATAATTAAAATAATTATTTCTGCTTAAATTTCAAAAAATCAAAACGTTGAACTCTTATTGGTTGAAAATTGAATCTCTAAATTATTTAACTGTCGTTTGTAATCAAGTAGGACATCTTGCTAATCGATGTCATAAATTTCTTGCAATGTCTGTTGACGAACGCAAGGGGACAGTCGCCGAATTGAAACTGTGTACAAATTACTTAAGAGCATCACATAATATTGACCAATGCAAAATTACTAACGTATGCCGAATTTGTTAGGATAAACATCATACTCTCTTGCATCCAAATATTATAGCATCTTCAAGTGGTACTAAGGGTGGTAAGGTGGTAAGGTAATAGTTCATCTCAGATCAACTCTGAAAAATCTATACACTATAACTAGTGTAATTGCGTCTAACAATAAACAAATTCTAACTACATTACTGGGTTCCTCTGCTCCAAAATTTATTTTGGTCGTCCAATTGAAGCTCGAGCTTTACTCGATTAAGGTTCGTAATTGAACTTTATCACAAGTTCATTAATTCAGCGTTTAGGAGTTAAGACTCACTCTTCACATGTCAACATTAAAGGAATAGCCTGTGCTTCAACTTCATCGTCCTGAGCTTCAGCTATTATGATACACTCACGTGTAAATAATTTCTCTGCAAGCCTAGAAGTCCACTTCTTCGTGATGGAGCTAACTGTAAAACTGTTAATTTTTGTCGAGAAAGCTCGAATTTTAAGCACAATTCTTAACCCCCACCACAATTTAACCTTATTAAAGCGAGCATCATATATACTTGTCGCTGCTGAAGACATACATAGTGTTTCGATAAAAGCCACCAAATATTCGGAATTATATTTCCATATTATTTTCCAAATGCGAACTAAATTTAAAAATAAAACTATCCAAGTGCAAATTTGGGGCAACAAGTAGAATTTTCTCAATCATGAGATTGCAAATGATGGCATAAAACCATCTGAGGACGGGATCAAGTCTATATTTCGGCATAGTGAAGTATTATCATCGGTTCATCAAACATTTAATCGATATGCTGGCCCCAATACCAATAACATCTTGCACATTGCATCTAGAAGAAGTTTTACTCCTTCTAACTGATCAAAGTACTCGTTTTCGATAGGGAACTTTGAGCAATTTGTTATGCAATGAAGAAAAATTTCTTCGTGTGTGCTTTGCCGAAAGTAGCCCGTTCACGATTTTAATAGATAAAGACAGACTGACACGCGTTCTAAAGTCTGAGAGCTCAGAATAATTGTCGCAAGCTCACGTCGACTATCATACATCGCTCGTTTCACTAATGATATTCGTCATAAGCGTTTCGATGACGCTCGTGAAGCGTGTGATTAATGTCGTTGCAGATATCCTAACTAGACCACAAGAACATCACGTATTTTTGTTCATCATATAAAGCGTGTTTGATAAATTGGGCAGCTTGCTGCACACAGGAATTAGAACAATACAGAAGCTATTAATAATAAAATACTCTTGGCCTACTATTAATCTGGACACAAGAAATTGATGTAAAACCTGCATCGCTTGCCCGAAAACTAAGGTGCACCGACATATAGTTTCGGAATATGGCAGATTTAACCTTTCAGCTGGCCAGATCGAAAATTTATATATATACCTCATCGGACCATTGTCTTCCTTCCAGTCATACGAGTTTGGTAATAATTGCTTGGAGCTCACAAAATACAGACAACTGTTTGAAATTTTCACTATTTGCTTCTCAAAATACTTTGAAATAGAATAATCAGCTTATAACTTTTGGACTTTAGTTCGTATATCAGAGCTCGTGGATGGACAAAGGTTGAACAATCAAAAACTCCGATTCATTTCTTAATATCACCCGCATCAGCATATAAAATCTGTATTTGCATCTTTAAAGATCTTTACAATTACGAGATTGTATTCGTTCGTATGAGCAGGGTTAAACCCATTTAATATGTTCATATGAGTGTTACTACAAGATGATTGAACATCCATCTCCTATGATTGATTGAAACCGGCAAACTTAGCAGCTATAAAAATCAATTTGAAAAACGAAATTCACACATACATTCTTATGACCCAAAATATTTTCGGCCGAAAAAGAAATGCAGTGAGACTATGGTAGTACACAACAAAGGAAACGGCTGGACGCAACGTGTCGTTGTCATTTATAAAACAGTCATCACATCTGGGAAAGAGTGAATAGAATAATTCAAACAAAATAGTCAATAAATGTTAAAGAGGAAACAAGGCATCTTTCCTTTACAACAGCTTATTGGCAACTGTTACAAATTTAATGGGTTTAGATACTGAAAAAGTTTGTTGAACAAATCCGAAAGTAACGACAAAGGAAAAGTCAAGCCTTTCTAAAAATTTCGAGTAAACTATCCAATTTCATATTAGGGGTTGTGCGCCAGTTCTAAAAGTTATTTACTAGCAATATGACTGATTTCATAAGGGTCTGGGAGTAATTTAAAAATCGTGTAAGATTGTTTTCTACATTAAGCAATATTTTTATTTCTACAGTTCAGTTGTTCAGTTTGATTCACGTGGGCACCTTAAACATACCTCTGAGTCAATACAAAAAATAAAACATATGTGTTAAATCGAGTTATGAACAAGCACAATTTTTCAAAGATCTCCCATTTAACGGAAAAGTTTAAGTATGAAGTTTGATCTCATTTAGTTAATTTGTATGACCTGTACAGGGGCCGAATTTTTGTTGAAACACAGTTTTTTTGTCTCATCATTTTCACTTAAATTTTGAAAACTGAACTGCAGTATTGTTGCAAAATTGATTTACAACCTCCTATTTTATAATCGTTATCTCCTATTTCATTGTCTTTTTTATGATAAATGATATACTTTTCAAAATATTTGCACAAAAAAGAAAAAGAAGCTGTTACTTTCGGTCAGTATTGTGCGTCTACTCGTATTTAGGAATTTCCTACATGTTTGTGTCGAAAATTGTGTAGATAATTGATTTTTTCGTAGATAATGTCGTCAATTAGTAGATTATGTTGTAATGCCATTTATTAGATATCTTAATAACTTTAGATTATATGTCTGAAGTCCATATAGCTCTAAAATGCTCATTGACTAAAATTTAATCCAACATCTGGAGGCAGTCTGGTGTAATAAATTATGGAATGTGTTAAAATCGAACTTTTTATTACATTTTAGAAGCGCATATTGTTTGGAACCAATTCCGTTTAATCTGACACAAAGTTAACTGCAGGGAGTGCTTGATGCTAAATGGCCAACGACCGAGAAACGGCGAGATAGCCAAACACCGAGAACCAAGCACATTTTCTTCGCTCCACTGATCCACTGCCAATTTCATTGATTAGGTTGATAGCTGCTTCAATAGGCAGTCCATAAAGCAATGAGTTTACAACAAAAAGGACTTTTTACCCCAACTACTCACGAGGGCGGCTCAATTGATTCTGGTGAGCCAACAAAGCTCATTCGACCGAAGTTCAAAATAATCTAGATCACCACTTAGTACAACAAAGTTCGCGACTCAGCAGGAAATCGAAAATGTTGAACTACGCAGAAGACTTAATGAAATAGAAAATTGGAATCACAACTTAGCCATGGAATCGCTACGTTAAAGAAAGAAAATCAGAAGTTAAAGTAGACAATACTAATCAGCACACTTGCTTGTACTAACGATGAGTTCCATACAGATGATGAGGAACTTGCAAGTGAAACTGATAGGGTACATAAACAAAATAAAAGACTAAAAAACGAAGATCTGATTTCTCAACACAAGTTTGGCGACACTCGCAAGCAAAGGCTCATGAAACGCCCGATCCAGTGCCTGTGCCTCAATACCTCCAGCAACAAGAGCAAAGCAAGGTTCCAGAGAAGACTAAAGCATCACACCAAGTAATATAATGTGGCATTACAGAGTTTGCGAATAACCAAGCTATCATGAAATCCCGATGCATACAGAGTTTTTGCCACAACTATCACCACACACTATCTATGAAGACTACAACAACCGAGAAATTAACGTTATGGCAACAAAGGAGGATATAATAGAAAAAATCAAAACGAGTGAACTGCACATTAAAGACGCAGTAAACATCTTTAAACCTAAGAAAACTGAAAATAGTTAAGGAACCAAGATCATTAAAAATGGGCTCTCGCAATTCATGCTCACGTTCAACAAAAGCGAAAAAATTTAAAATGTGTAAGGTTGGGGAAAAAGAAATCCATAATTTTTACATTAATTTCGGGGCTTTATTTAAAATGGCTACAATCATTTGTTTTGCCTCAAATATGCGTCGTTTTCTCGTCACTCGATGCCATTTAGAAGTAATTTCATTATGCCGCTTTTCTAAAACGACTTGGCCAAAAATAAATGATAATCGCTTGATGCTAGGCCCGTATATGGATCCATAATAACCTGCCAACTAAGCTCCTGGAGCTTCTAGCGGATCACCATGGGTGGGGCCTAGCGTTGCACTGGTGGAACAGGACGCATCTTCTATTGGCTAGTTCTGCCAGCGTCTGCTCCGAAAGAGAGGTCCGACTTAGACGATTGATCATTGGCCGCAGCTTATAGAAGATCATTCCCTTCTAATCCCATCAAACACAAAACAAAACCTTCCTGGCCGTTAATCCTGGTATGGCCATCGTTTGAACCGCTTCATTATGCTTCGACCATGATCGTTTCCGCTTGATATTATTGTATGGAACCCATTTCTCACCGCCAGTAACCATCTGCTTCAGAAATCGCTCGATTTCGTATCATTTGGCCAAGGATTTTCAGATGGAAACACAGTCCATAAAGTTATTTTTTTGCATCAACTCGTGCGACACTCAAATAGCCGAGGTTCTTTTAGCAAGCCAGCTTAATGCAAAAGGTTTAAAACTTTTTTTTGGACGATATTCAGCTTCTGGTCGATGCTACGACAGCTCGCATGGTGTACTTCGATAATTTTAAGGATTTTATCGTTATTTTGACGATAGGCCTTCCAGTGCGTGATGCATCTTTGATATCAATATTACCGGAACTGAATCGACGAAACTAAAATTGCGCATGATTGGCTGTGACAGTATAGGACAATAGAAACTATTCACGATTTCAGACGCCTGACTTGCGTTTTTGCCATTATCAAAGCAAAACTGTAAAATATACGAATAGTTTTCTTTATTTACTTCCACCGGTGACACGCTATAACTGACTCGATCAATCAATGACAAAATAATTGTTAGTACATGAATCTCCCTTTCCAACGAATATAATAAGTATGAGCCACTGCGACAAATACATTACGATATATATAACACTACAGCCATCTAGCGGAAAAATAATGAATTGTCCCCCAACCCATAATTTAATATCAAAGCAATTCTCAATGTGGGGGTTAAAATAGAACTACTGAAAGGGATCACGACAATTATAAATTAAACACCAATACAACAAATGTCAATGCTATAACAGCAAAATGCTGACAGACCCAACGCAACACATTGCCCTAATAGCTGAAACGAACTTGCAAGATGTATAAACTTTAGAGGAAGCTAACTATAAAGGAAGCAAAGTAGAACTACAACTGCAAATAGTAGGAAATAAAACAAGCCAACTGCCTCAAAATATTAACGTCGCATTAGAAAAGATCAGAGAGAGCGAGCCGGGTTCGAAGTATGCATTTGATTAAAAAATTATTGTACTTACAGTTGAATTGGGTGTCCAAAGCGATCCAATAATTACGTAGAACTAACTTAACGTCATTTTTCCTAGTCCCAAGTTCCAGGATTAATAACAATAATTGCTGAGATTACCATAAAATCTTTAACATGAAGCAATAAGATAATTTAATTATCAGGTGCGCAACAAAATTTTCGGGTGTCACACATAGATGGTGCTAGCGACACATTTAGTTGTCATTTATGTCAGAAGTTGCGTTTTGTTCATAGCGTGGACAGTTGTTAACGATAACCAGTTCTAATACCAGCACATATAGCAACGCAAAAATGTTCTAAAAAATGTCGAGTGTTGTGCCAAACAAGCAGCATTTGGGGAAAGCTTCGCTTTCTACTTCAACTTGAAAAAAATGGGAAAAATTAAAAAGGAAGGAAAATGGATGCCGCTTTAGTTGAGTGAGAGACCGATGGAAAATCGAAAAGCCACTTGCGAAAAATTTCTTTCGCGGTATGAAAGAAAGTGCTTCCTGCATCGAATTGTTACTCGAGATGTGAAGTGGATATTTTTTAAGAATCTCAAGACTTTGACTTAAATCTGAGAAAGTACTGCGCCAAGGGCAAAATCTGACGCATCCGTCGTTTAGTCTGGTTATGTTAGTATTTGGTCCGTCGTTATGGTGCTTTTAAGCTTTGCGAAGGGTCTAATGTAGTCTGGATCTGAAAGGTTTAGTGCCACCTCTTTCTTAAGGGACTTCATCATATTTTTGGCTATCTTATAATAGTCCTTATTAAATCTTCTGTAGTAACCAGAAAGTCCCAGAAATTGTTTAGTTTAAATTGTTTAGTTTGTACCCTCTCTTTGTTTGGTCTTATACCGTCTTTAGTTATTATGTGGCCGACTGAGATCCTAAGTCTCTCTCTTTAAGAATTCACACTTATCAAGCTCAACCTTAAGATTGAACTTTGAGAGTCTTTTTTTAGGATGATATTTAAGTTATGTAAGTATGTTTTTAGGTTTTCCCCTACTACCACAAGGTCGTCGAGATATACATTACTGATTTGAACTCAAAGTGCCCTTTGTCTGATGAAAATGCTGTTTTGGCTTGTGATTTTTCATCCATTAGTATCTGGTGAAAGCCAGCTTTATGGTCTAGCGTTGGAAAGTAAGCAAATTTCCCTAGGTTATCTAGTATCCTACTATTTGAGGAATAGAGTATTTATCGTCGACTATTTTTTTGTTTAATTTTCTATAGTCGATAACGACTCGTACCTTCTTTTTTATCGAAGCATACACTTTTTGGGCACTACCCAAATGGGTGCCGAGTAAGAACTATTTGAGTGTTGGATTTGGTCGTTGTTCAGCATTTCCTGGATTGCTCTTGAACATCCGTTTTAAAGTGGCGCGGGCATCTATCTTTGTATACACCGATGTTTGTGTTTGTATGTTTAATTCTGGTTGTAGCGGACAATTTTTCGTTCGGTTTCAAAAAAACTTCTTGATTCTTGTAAATTGTGTCGATGACTAATTTTACTTCCAATTCGCTGAGGTGGTCGGTTCGGTTTCAAAAAAACTTCTTGATTCTTGTAAATTGTGTCGATGACTGATTTTACTTCCAATTCGCTGAGGTGGTCAGTCCGAATTACTTGTTTAATGTTTTCCTTGCTAATAGTTTTATTTATTATCAAGGACTGGTAGTGGTTCAATGGTTTCAAAATTATTAATATTGAATTTAATTTTTGGGCGGTTTCTTTTCAGGCGTTGGGTCACTAGTCAAAATTCTTATTGTTGTTTTGAAATTAGTGGCTTTGTAGAGACCTGGTTGGATTGTAAAATTGTTTAAATCTGCATACCTTGGTAAAACCCAGTCTCCATTTTCAAAAGCGTCGACTGTATAATCGTATAGTGGTAAAAATTATCCGCTGGTAGTAGCGGTAAAACTTAAATTTTTGGTTGTTTAGTGTCACCATATTTGACTCGTAATCAATGTTAGCATTATTTTTTGTCATTGATTCTGATCCAAGAATACCGTCGAAGAATCTATGAAAATCTAATTCATAGTATGTTTGGGCTAGTAGGTCCTTACTTATAAGATTTATTATGCCTTTCTTCGTCAGATTATGGGTACCTAAGATATTTTTTCCTGAGGTGTTTTGTGATTTCAGGAGATGGTTGGGTATAATGTTTGGTTTTATTATATTTTTATTGACATCTGTGTCCACTAGTAAGGTAATGTATTTGTTGTTTTCGGTGTTACATTTTAGGTACAGTAGAAAGTTTAACATTCCGGATCTGATTCTACGTCCTCTTGAAAATTTCCTAAATCGAGATTTTCGCATTTCGTTTGACACTTCGAAGTCATTTTCTGACGTGGTTTCGTAATTGTTATTCGAAAATATTTGACGTTGGAATTTCTAGTCCTAGCTGAAGGATCTATTTCCATGTGTTCCGTAGGCGGTTCGTTTAGGCTTCTTATTGAGTTTATCTCTCTTTGTTTGTGCTTGGTTGAATTTTGAGTGTGCTGTACTAATTTGACTCGGTATAATAGGGTGCGGGTTATGAGAGAATATTTTTTTCGAATTATTCGATATTTTCTCATTGCTGCGTTAAACTTACACGGAAAGGCGTGAGCTTCCTCAAGGCTCTTGGGCTTTGCCGCCTGGACATACCTGAAGTATGGCTTCTTTAAGCCTGACAAAAATGCGGCCAGTGTGTCTTCTTCAATAAATGTGCAAATTGCATGCCAGGAGGCATTGTATATTTGATTCTGTTTGGCCAATGATTTAATATTTTGGATTATTTCTTTGGTCCTGTTATAGAAATTATGTATTGGCATTGTTTCATTCTGTTTATTTGTCCATACCTGAGACTTATAATAACTTAACTCTTGCCTATCGCCTAGTGCTTTAAGCAAAGTTTCCCTTCTACTTTATTATTTACGGCTTGTGTGTACGTTCTCAACTGTTGTTCTGAGACTACTCCCTCGTCGGACATGCGTAGAGTTGTTTGAGCCGTTTTTAGGATGTTACCTGTTTCTTATTTCCGTCAAAAGGCGGAATTGGCTTAATGGAATCTAGCATCCTGAATATAATATGAGGTGTGTATATAATATGAGGTGTTCCGTCCGTCGTAACGGTCAGGTCGGGATTTTTTCATTTTTTCATTTAAAAACGTTTTTTTTAATCGATTCTTCTGCTCTTTCGCGGTTCATTTTCCCGTCTTACTTTACGCAATTACTGCCAAATCGAAAACGTACGGCTATAGGACCAATTTAAGTTACTATCTGCGCATTGCATAGCTCCATGCCAGCCTATTACTGGACATAGAATATGGGTCGTCTCGTGGGCTTTGCACGCCGATAGGAGGTCGTAATTGTGTTCCTTTTAATTACAGATCGAAATCTGTTGATGAAAATTTCCTGCCTCTATCGGGATTTGAACCCGGTACCTTCCGATCCAAACGCCATTAATCACTGTGCCATTTGGTCGGTTCAAAAACGTTAATAACTGGTCATGTTGCTCCATATCAGACATTTCTGATGAGCTAATTTCCTCTTCCACTTCCATACTTCTATTCTTTGACAGGATTTCCTCTTTGATAAGAAATTGTATTTTCTTATTAAGTCTTTAGCTGATTTGTATTTCGTTTGTTTCGTTTTTTCGCGATTATTTTGTAGTGCGCGATTGTTAACGGGTTCCAATAATTTTGTACCTATCTCGTAGTGCACAAAATTATCTAATTACTGTATCTATCTTATAGTGTACAGTTTTCGAGTCTCTATCTCGTAGGGCGCATAATACGAAAGCAGGGGTTGATTTTTAATATTGATCAATACTTAGGCTACTGTGTCTATCTTGTGGTGCGCAGTAAGAATAGTTCAACCATTAATTAAAAATTTAAAAAAAATTAAGATTAAATATAATTTAGACAAAAAAATTCTGACCTGATTTTTGAAAGTCGTTTTGCGAGCTGGTTCGATATCGTGTCCTCTAAGCAGATTATATTAACTTTTAGCTTGGGACGCTAATGTTTTTTCTAAATATTTTCACTCTAACTATTTAGAATTCATTCGCGGATTCACTTTTAAATTGGTGTTTATTGTCCAAATTATTTCCACTGTTTTTCACACACTAGACACGACACTTCACCTTTTTACTTTATCAATAAAACGAGTACACAATTCACCTAATACAAAAATTATACTAACTACTTAACTCTAACAATTATGCATTTATAACATGCCTGTCAACACGTTGTCCGTTGCGACGCGTGGTTCTGCTGTTTCATCAACCGCTGCATTTTTCAGTATGCCGATGATGCACTTTACGATGTTCTGTGTTTATTTGTTACACGTGGGTTTTATCGTATTTCCCGATTGTGCTGGCCGTGCGTCTTTGGATGTTGCGTTATGTTTATGTGGGTACATAACTTTATATCTGTTTAGATTGTAGAGAAGACGAATTTTGATGAAAAACAGATTTGTCAATAATCGTTATTACCGCCGATCTAAAGGAAAATTTGTGGCGTATTATAAATATACTTCGACTTTGTTCCACAGCATAATTAGTCGCATCATCATACAATATTAATCAGTTTTCTTCATTGGGTAACAAATTTCCAAATAAGAACAATTACTAAACGAAATATAAAGTTATTTCCTGCAACGTTCAAATACCAATTCTCTCATTTACCTTTGATAATTCGAGCTGAAATTGTCTTGAAGAAATACCAACGTGATGCTATAAAGGCAACTTAAAACATTTAAATATGAAAGTCATAACATCAATAGACCAACAACGTATAAACTTTTGCACCGTCACAACATTTATATACACCATAACTTTAATTACATTTTATAAAATTAAAAATTTTTGTCAAGACAAAAAATATTTTAATTATTTTACTAAACTATAAAATGAATTAAATAAGCTTACCAGTTAAATATAATTTTTACATTTCCAAGTGTTGTAAAGTCTATAGAAGTGCTATGGTATAAAACTGATTTTATTTTCAACCAAAGGATTAAAGTACTCTCTATACTTTAACCTTAAGATAAACAACAAAAATTATAAACTGGAACTAGATAAAAATCGGAATTATGATGGTAATGTGGCAAGATTATTTGAACAATAGGATAAAAATCTTGTTTCAACGTTTATGAACATTGTGCACGGCTAAACATAAAGCATAAGTTATATATACATAAATCCTACCATATATCAATGATACTCGATTGAAGTGCGTTATAGTTTAATGCAAAATATATTTTACCTATGGTACGAGTACATGTATAGTATGTACCATTTTATGCTGTACATGGTGATATTTCATTAGATGTTCACTTCTATAAAAAATCTCTTCTAATTTATAAAATGCATGCAAATACAATTTATTGTAATGAATTTTTATTCACGAGCGCTATATATTAGGTAGTAGTTTAATAAAAAGAAAATGAATTGAAAATAACACGAAAAGTTCTCATTAATCATTTTCACACCTGACATTCATCTTTCGAATGTATACATTGTACAGTGTAAAAGGAAACACTATTTATATAGAATTTATTCGAGATGAGGTCAGGATCAGTGGGGGAGGGAAACTCTTCTATTTTGTTGTGTGCTTTTGTTACACCGTACATTTTATATTTGTTGTTCTTAATAAACTTGCAACAATTAAGTAAAGTTTTTTATTTTAATTCGCGATGATGGAAAAGTTTCATAATATTCTTGTGTATATAGTTTTCTGAATTTTATGTTCACTCCAAAAAAAAAAATGGAGAAATTAAATTAATTACAAAAGTTTTAACAAAAAATATTGTTATTTAATAAGATTGGTCTAAAGTTTTGTTTCTTTAATTAAGTAAAAGCTTTATGGATACTTTATTTTTAGCGGTGACCCATAATCTAGAATATTATTATTGTTTGGTTACATTTTGGTGCCGATGGGGGACATTGTCCTACAATAAGCTAAGTAAATTTTATCAAATTTATTGCTGTGCGCGTATCTGTTCAAATTTGTGCGAGAAAAACGCGCGACTTAAATACTACGTTAGAACCAATCATAGATCAGCAGAAAACGTTCTATGGTGTTAACATATCTCAGCACGTGCGTCTTCTAAAAGTTAACATTGAACAGTTTTCGGGCGACTATAATCTCTGGGCATCATTTTATGGTTTATTTGGAACTACTCTTCGTCACAACCAACATATTAGAGACGTCCACAAATTTCAAATGCTTTAAGGCCTTCTGTCAGGGGAAGCAGCCGCGCTTATGCGACATATTGCTATTACAGAAAATAATTACTCAGAGGCAGTGACAAGTTATGCAGTAGATATAATAAAATAACTCCCATTGTGACATCTCTGATACAATAGTTTTGTGACCAAAAACCATCACAGGGTACAGGAACAGAATTACGTCGCATCACCGAAACAGACGACGTCCATGCGTGGACTCCGCGCATATGTTCCGAATGCTAAAACTCGTGATCCGTGGTTATTTGACATTTTAATGATCAAAATTTATTCTGAATCAAAACAAATGTGGGCGAATTTCCTACATTTGAATACTGACTCAAGTTTTTAAATAGAAGATGTGCGGTGCCTTAGAGATTTGAGACGCAAGCACAAAAAAAATGTCTGCAAAAGTTCCAACCAAATCGTTTTTTCTGCAAGTTCTAATTCCGCATTGAAGTGTTGTGAGCAAAATCATACTCTATTTGCCCGCTTATTAAAAATAAGAATGGGGGTGAAAGAATTCGAGCTGTCGCTTTCGTCTGGTACTCTGCCATGACAACTTTGTGCGACATTTGGTGATCAAATGGCCACCTCTTAAGGAATTACGACATATACCTCGATCATTCGTGGTATATGTCGCACAAAGTTGTCATGGCGGAGTACCAGACGAAAGCCAGACCAATACACAAGTACGTATATATACAGTCACGTATACCAGAGAACTCCAGTCAGTACGCGCACTACTAGATTCCGGATCCCAAACATCGTTTGTTACTGAAAACTGTGCTCAACGCCTAGGTATTAAACGAAGTTCATCTTCCATGTCCATAAAATCGATATGACAATTCATTCACTTATAGATATCACATAGGCAATATTACAAATATATTACCAACTACCTACAAATATATTACCAACTTTTCCTGATTCATTATTCTTAAAACCCTACAAAATTGATTTATGTATGCTTCATTTTCGTCTGCTTCTAGTATTTTTCCGACATGAAAGATTAAAGAGGATTTAACTATCAACTTGACCAAATCGTACATTCTTGTTTCCAATATATCCGTATCAATTAGAAGCATTTCTGAAATATCATAGTTAGACGAACCTCCTCGGAAAGGAAGAGTTTTCCGTTTCCGGTAAAGGAAACTGATTCAATAGATTCGGCAAATGAAATGGCGTCCGAATCGTCTCAATCCGATTTTTTTTTGACGTAAATGTATGACGTAGCCAGTCTCTTCCCGCATTTTTTTTTATTATATCCCAAGATGGTGGGCGTTGAATGTTACTAAACTTAGCAAACTGGTAAGCAAAACTTTTTGCAGCCTTATAATTTAACCCGTATTGCGGCTTCGAACACTTTTTTTTAAATATTTGGCTATGTCTTCTTCCTGAATTTTAGTAAAGTAGATCAATCGGCCCTACTTTTTTTAATTCTGGAATTTAAAGTGCTTCTCTTAATGTTGCATTTTAAAGATGCACTGGCCGGCGTTTCAAGTTTTCTGATTACATCTGATATTGTGTTGTTCATGGATTCCTCGTTTATAGCACTCCTAGCAGTTTTTTTGTATAATTTCGCACCATTTTTTATCATCTGATACCTTCAAAAGAAATGTTATTATTTATTAATTACGAGGGGCAGATTCCCCCCGAATGCACGATCTCGGAAAGTCTGTGAACTCAAATCTGTGACTCCAACCGTCAGAGTGGCTAAGACTGGTTCCGAGACTTGTAAACCAGGAACTAGTGGTACTGGAAAAATGAGAAAATCAATGCTCCTGCGCTTCGGAGATACAGGACGAGGCGTTCGGTCTTCTGTGTCCTGAACAGACTGGTTACAGTCTCGGAGGAGCAATGGACGGAAGAACAGAGGAAATCTTTTAATTGAGCACAGTGTTGTATAGACGAGGGCAGCAATGCACGTAAGGAGGACCTTGGGTCTATAACAAAAAGGTCTAGTGAGGGGGAGCATGAAAGTCTGTATGCCAAGAGGAAATCAGCCAAACTCCCTGTGGGAGAGTCGCTGAAGTGGCATAGGCTCTTCAGGAACGTTGTGAAGGAAGTTGAGATGGTGCTAGCTGTCCTGGGCGAGAGCCATAAGGAAGGGAGCATCACTGGAGAAAAATGAAGAACGCACTGAACCTAGTTTTTCTGAAAGTCCTTGGACAACATCTGGGACTCCCGCCAATTTGTAGGGACGCGGGTTGGTATAAACGACAGCTCAAAGATCGGCCTTCTTGAGAAGTAAGACGATCGAATAGTTAGGTAAGGCCAGGAGCGAAGCTCAGGGTAGTTCCGAAGGATGAGATACCAAGTAGCCGATACCGATAGTTCTGATCCAAGAACCTTGGATCTTAAAAACAGGATCTGTGGTCCGCGAACGAAGGGGTACACCCTTGTTTACGCTTGTGGGACGGAAAAGAGCAGGTCATGTATACGAGTAGTTGTGGAAAATAATATAAATGTTTATCTACTTCCGCAGTATGACAATAGGGACATCACTGCGGTCTGTATAGAGACGGAGGGAAGGAGATTCGGCTTGTAGCGATATACATGGGACTGGGAGAAGCCATTGCTGCCAGATTTACTAGGACACTTGTTTGGGACGCGGAAAGGAGAAAGGTTGGAATTGTCTTAAGGTGCGAGGCGAACGCGAACCATACCATCTAGGGTAGCACGAACATCAATAACAGGAATGAATTACTTTTCGAATTTCATTTAAAACCTAACCTCATTATTAGTTATATAGGTCAGGAATCCACCTTTATTATTAGCAATAGACAGGAGGTTCTGGATATAACTCTGGTATACGATTTTATTTCACCTATGATCACCTATCATCGGTGCCTAACGTTTAAGCTCGATCTGCAAATTACAAATCAGTGCGTGTTCATAAATCCCCAGAGGACAGTATGGCGTGTTTATGGGGAGGTATTGGAGGGCAGGATTCCAACTAGAGTTCTAGGACTCTCAGGCACGGGTAGCGATCTGGATTCTATAGTGGATACTCTTACTAGGGCTTGCAATGCATCTATGAGGAAGGTGCCCATTAACAAAGCTGAGGGGAAAGCGAAAACGTGTTTGGTTGACCTTGTTGCGGAGTGCCGAAAAGTCTGTGGTTCTACTTGTAATAGAGAGAAAAGATCAAGAGAAAGCCAAGACTGGTACATCTATAAGGAATTCCTCTGAGTATACAAAAGAGAAACAAGGAAGACGCAAATCGTGGAGGCTCTTCCGTGATAGAATGGAAGGGGTCTCGGATACCTCGCTCTTAAGAAAGATTTTAATCGGCTGTTCCAGGCTATCTGAAAAAACCGGATGCGAATGAACGGTTTCTAGTGAAGAGACTCTTGATCTTTTGGTGGAAATTCACTTCCCGGATAGTGAGGATGCGCCGATTGCGGAGAATTTGGATGACTTCAGGTCCAGGGGTGACTGCGGCATCCAATTATTGTGTACAAAGGATATTATGGATACACGGAAGATAAACTGAGCTATTAAAAATTTTAAGCCCTCTAAGTCTGTTGGTTCAGATGGGATTTTGCCAGCAGAAATACAGAAAAGCTTGGAGGTATTATTTCCATGGCTCGGCTGGAGGTTATCTTCAAAACACAATGAAGCTAGGGTACATCCCGAAGCGGGTAGAAACTCGCACAGCAACCCTAAATACTTAAAACCAATATCTCTGTCATCTTTTCTGCTGAACACCATGAAGAGGTTGCTGGATGTGCATTTTCTTTCAAGAATTGTACCCAGAAACTGGGCACAGTCTCAACATTCGTACCATAAGGGTAAGTCCGTTGACACGGCATTGCATACCTTGGTTCGGGAAATTGAGAAGTCAGTAGATTTTCAAGAGTATTCGTTGGTGGCGTTTCTTGATATCGAGGGCGCTTTAAACAACGTGAAAACGGAGGCAATTAGAGAAGGGTTGTTGCTACATGAGATTGAATACCCAGTAACAAGGCTAATTAATTACCTGCGCTAGGTAGCAGAAAGGTTATTGTGGGGATGTCGGAATACTCCTTTAAAAAACGTGTTGTTCGGGGTACGTACCAGGGGAGTGTCATCTCTCCCCTTCTTTGGAATGTGTAGTAATCAATGGACTACTATATTGGAACTAGAGGGGAGAAGGAATAGGTGTGGTTGCTAATGCCGATGACGTAGTTATAGCTGTCTCGAGGAAGCACCTATGTACACACAGAGCTGTGATGCAGAATGCGTTATCAATCACTGCGAGTTGGGCCAGCAAATGTGGATTGTGGATTAACCCATCTAAAATAGAGCTGATCCTTTTCACTAGGAGATATAAAATTCCGGCAATGGTTCCACCAAGTTTAGATGGTACTCTGCTGGCCCATACTGATAGGGCGAGATTCAAAGGGTTTTTTCTCGACAGTAAGTTCAGTTGGAAACCAAACACGATAGAAAGAGTGAAGAAGGCCACTATGGAACTCTATTCTTGTAAAAATGCCATCGGAAGGAAATGGGGCGTGAAACCGGAGCTAGTTTACTAGCTTTACACGGCAATTGTAAGGCCCGTACTGTATGGTGTGCGTGTATGGTGGCCAGCCCGGCTATCAGCGATTTTGGGGTGGAAGTGCCTGTGAAAAGGGCACTCAACTATAGCAAATTCTGGTGGCCAATTTTGGTATTCTGTGACGGATGACCAGGTGAATTTGGATTATCTAACACCCCTTTTGTGCTTTTGTGAGCGTTTTAAGGTGATTCTACCCTCTAGGGATGATTGAAAGAATGGAGCTTGTGTTTTCTATAGGGAATTAAATACAAGTCAATCTTTTCGTCTACCTGATTACTGCAGCGTGTACCAGGCTGAAGTTATAACGATTGAAGAGGTCATGGACTGGTTAATCACAGTGTGATCGTTTGAGTGAACACTTTAATATCCAGTTGGTCTGGATTCCAGGCCACTCTGCCGTTGCAGGAAATTGCAGGACAGATTAATTAGTGAGGTACGGTATGACTCTCCAACTGGAACCATCTGTGCTGAAAGCAGCAAGTCATAGGAAAGCAGTTGTCTTGCCAAATGCTAGGTGGCTCGAAAGTCCGACTGGCTGAGTAGCGAAGCAAGTGTGACCTGAGCTGAGCTTGAAACAATCCAAGATCTTGATCACACTAAGAAAGCGTCACTAGTGTTGTAAGGGTACTTACCGGACACTGCCGTTTCGGGTCTGGATGCAAATGTCTTTTTCAGAAGCTGCCAGGATGAAGAGGAGGAGGAGACTCTTGTTCACTTCCTATGCTCATGTCCAGCGCTATCTGACAGAAGACATCTCTTACGTTATGTGAATAGCACTAGATGATTTTAAAGGGAGTTTGTTGAAGTTGGATCCTGTGGTATCACAATGGGCCAAAACTGGCCTAAGTGTGCGATAGCGACCACTGAAACCTAACCTTGCTTAACCTCAAGGTATAGATTTAGAACTTATCAATTGCACCGAGACTTCTAAAATTTCAATGAAATCTGCATTTTTTCCAAATTAACTTCTCTTTCGTCTTACTTAATACAAATCAAAAATTCATTGATGTTGTTATTTATTGCTGCTACCTTTCGGCTAAGTCAGCAAAATTGTCTGATTTCTTGTCTGAAAAAAAATATTTAAATCTGTCTTAGTTTTGATTTTATTCGACTTTAATTCTTTATATGTTTACATGTTAGGTATACAAATGTAGGTCACTTGTTTGACACCTATCCACTTTAATGTAGATATAATGGCTACACAAAAGTTCAATTGAGGGTATTAATTACAAAGATTTTCTTTCACATTCATTTGGTCTTTTAGGTTAGCAAACCTTCCATTTTATGGTTGCATGAAACAAACAATTTATAAAGAATACTTCATGTAGTAAAAACATACTACGAGTATATAGTAAATGGCATGGTTGTTAATAAAATACATTAAAATGTTCCGAAAACGATTTCCCAATTTATTTCATTTGTCCCCCATTGTTGAATGTACGAGTACATTTTTTTTATACCATAGTTGGTTTTCCTGTCCACTCTATATAAACTTTTTTTTTGGCAGTTTCATCGATACACTTTGTTGGTGTACAGTGTAATGTAAATTGGCTATCATACAATTTTCACAGGAAATAAACACAATAATCATCATCAGCATCTGAACTTTAGACGTATGTACACAGTCCATATACACAAAACAAGACATGATATAAATGTCAAATCATGAATATTATTATTTTTGTTGTGCAAATAAAATGAACGATATCATCAGTTACAATTGCAAAATGAAATGACAAAATGGAATTGGGCTATGCAATTTGTAACATATTTACAGCAACTTTCGAGGTACTCTTGCCTTTAATTAATTACATGTGGCAATCGATTTGATATAGTTTAACAGCACAATTGGAAAGTATTCTGATTCTCAGCTACGAAATAACTATTTCCCCTCCTATATACGTAGGTGTTTTACCATTATGTGGTTTTCATTACCTATTTTGTCTCTAGCACAAATTTATGTGTATAATGCAAAAAAATTATTCACAATCACGTAGACGAACTAAACAAAAATATCACTTTAATACTCGTAAAGCAGTAATGATGTTCATGTACAAGTATATAGGTGAGAGGTATAGAAAAAAAAATTCATAAAAACAAAACCTAAAGGAAAATTATTTTCACCTGAAATAAAAAGTAACACCGCCTAAATTATTCCCTGGTGAAATATTTAAATACAATTTAGTATTAAACCATATTATTATTATGATAATGCCCTGGAATATATTCTGATAATTATCTCGAATTTATCTTGATATTTTTATAAATATTGCACGGTGCTAAAAACATTTTGCTAAGTGAATTAATTATGAAGATTATGGATTATGGCCAGTCGCTATAATATTTGTGTACATCAGCTCACATTTATATTTGGTGTTCTGTTAAATATGCTTAATTTTCAATTGAAAGCTTTAATAAATAATTTTAAAACCACTCACTCCCGTGTTTGAATTAAGTTTATTAAGTTTATTTAATTAAATTATAATTTAGTTTATTTTAGCTGTGAGATCTGAGACAGCGCATATAACCCACTCATATATATCTGTGGTCGATTATTAAAAGGGCGTAAGTCGAGTTATGTCCTGTTTTATTTTAGTAAATATTTACAGGAATTTCATTGTAACGTATATTTTAAGCCAACCGTTCCAGTTGTATGATCAATAGTTCACAAAAAAAACGTAATAATAGAGAGGGCTTAATTCATTTGGGCCTGGTGATAAAAAAATAACAAGGACATAATTTTTTTTTATTCAATATTACAACTGATTCAGAGATCATCTAGTAATTTATCTAGCTTAAATTATTTTTTCGGCTTAGGATGAATAAACTATAGGTTACTCATTTTACAATAATTTTATATTCTAACTCAAGCTGCCCAGCTCCAGCGGTTTCTGCCTTTAGAGTCTCCTCGCTCCATTGGTGGTGTCGAACAAACGACGGATATCTGCATTTCCATGTCGAGGTAATCGCTGTACGTGTTTCGTTGCTTGCTTTTTTTATTTCTTCGGTGACATTTTCCTTTTTCAGAGAGCTCAGAATTTCTACCCATGAGCCAGTACATTTGTCTAAACTCTTCTTTGTTCTTCTTGATGTGTTTTCCAATTCAGCTTAGCATCGAGGGTCATGCCAAGGTACTTAGCTGTATTTGCATATGGAATTTGGTTTGAGTTGAATGCCATGGGAGTATAATTTACATTTTGATTTGTAAAGTTGACGTGTACTGATTTGGCTTTATTTAATAAGATGCGCCATTTTTTAATCCGCAGTTGCTCACGGTGTCAACTGCATTTTGAAGTTTGCTTGTTGCTTCCGAAATATCTTTACCAACTGCTAGGATAGCTGTATCGTCTACAAATCTTGCTACTGTAGTACCTTGAATATTAGGAAAGTTTCTCGTATAAAGAGTAAACTGAATAGCTGAACTTGTGGTATACCTGCTGATTTTCATTATACTTCAGAGTAGTCATTTTCAAATTTGACTTTAAAGTGTCGATCTGCTACGTAGAATTTGAGAATTTAATAAAATTGCTTAAGCGGGTCGCGATGGAGTTTAAATTCAAACGCTTTGGTGTTAAACTTTGAAGAAAGCTCGATGAGCATATATTCTTATTCTCTTAGTGCATCATCAACGACATCCGTTATTCTGTGAACTTGTTCAACTGTAGAATGATTTTCTCTAAACCCAAATTGGTGTGGTGGGATTAAGCATCTCTCTTCTATTATAGGTTTGAGTTTCTTCAGCAACAGTTTTTCAAATCGTTTTGATATGACCGGAAGTAGCGATATGCGAGCTATATGATTTTATATCGTTTCCTAGCCACCTTTACCTGAATTAAGTCATATCCTGGAGCTATTCTGATACTTAAGTTATTATTAATTTCAGTTTTAAGTGGCAGTAAGGCCATATGTCTTATGTTAAGATCATCTACTTTGTTTACGACCGTCTATTTTCATTTGCAGCAAATAGAGAGACTTTATGTTTGACATTGGTTCTTTGAGCCCCTTCGTTGCTTTCCAAAGCGAGTAATCGTCATCCTTTAGTTCAGAGAGACCTAGAAGTCGCTTATTTATGCTTGCGTTCTTTATTTCCATTATTAGTTGTTTTAATTTGTTGCACAGAAAATTGAGGAAACTTTTTAGTTCTGATCAAAGATTCATCAACACTAAGTTCCTGATGGGGTGTATAGCGGTCCTGGAATTTCAAATTTCCATGCACAGCCAATGAACGAAATGAAAAAACTTTAGAATAAGCTGAAAATGGTTTCTTAAAAACATCTTTCCGAACCATGGAATATGTCTTGAATTTTTAGTCGAGTATGAAGATATATTTCTTCTTCGAGTTATACCCATTTCCAATAATGCAGCAACAAATGCCTTCATTTCCATGATTGTTACGGGTTTCCATCTTTTGGCCCTTGCTAATTGAGGTAACATTATTTGATTCATCCACTTTTAGAAAATATATGGCCCCACTTGGTAACATCTCTGAGTTTTCTGGAATCGACCATAGTGTAGCAAGTATTTTGAAAAATATTTGAATTTTTATGAAACTTGTATTCTAATTCTCGTGTGGAACCATTCCAAAACAATTTATTTTAATTTCGTTAACTATTTTGAACAACTCAAGTTGTTTACTATTAGACGGCATATGTCTATACTTGGTAGCATTTCTGAGTTTTTTTTAATCGGCTATAGTGTCGCATATGCATATCATTTCAAACATTTAAAGAATTTGTTTTTCGGATCTTGGTGTGATCTTTGAATCTGACGCTACATTTACCAGACGTTAACGCCATTATTTCAAAGTCGTACATTATGCTTGGCTTCATTAAACGAAACTGTAAGGGCTTTCGCGACCCGTTAACTTTGACATCATTATACCTATGCTTTGTTCGTTCTATTTTGGAGTATGCATCTCCTGTTTGGTCACTCTCATTCCGAGAGGATTGAGAGTATCCAGAAACAGTTTATTTTGTTCGCGCTACGACGTTTACCATCCAGTCGTACCGTGGACTACGTTCTTCCACCTTATTGGAATCGATGTAATCTTTTGAAACTGCAACGTCTAGATAATCGCCGAGACGTAGCTTCCGCGCTGTTTGTGCATGATATCATCAATGCCCGTGTCGATTGTATCGAGTTACTAGCACGTATCAACTTGTACGATCCAGATGGAGTTTTATTCATTGACCGAGCGGTAATGAACTGTGGTCTTTCTGATCCAATGCCGAGGGTATCGCGGGTGTTCAATAAGGTCTACGGAGCTTTCGATTATCACTTATCGAGAAATTCATTCAAGAAAGCTTTATATAATCTTTTGTAGTGAAGCTCATGCGCCATAATTTCTTTTTTGTTTATTAATTGTTTTGTTGTGCCGATTGTAGTCACTGTATTCATCATTTATAAATAAATAAATAAATTGACGAATGAACGATGACAATTAAGATAGCATGTGCTATTGACCATAAACAAGTCCAAAGGTCAAACAATGAACAAAGCTTGGATATATCGAATTTAGTAGGAACGTTAACATCCCAATGGATCCTCCGACTCCTTAATTATACGAAAAATAATATTCACAGAAGTAGTCGATGGAGACACCCATAAGGAAAATTTTGGACATTTCAAAAGTAACTTTCGATTATAAATGAGTATGCTTGACGGTATCTTCATGGAATACTAGGGAATGTCTCGTACAGGATTCCATTGGAGTCTTCATGAAGTTCCTCAAGATATTGGTCATTACTGGAGTACCATAAAATCAAATTTAACAAATCTTGAAACCATCGAAATTTCATGGCATTTTGATTAAGCATCAAATATTTGGCATACAATTGTATCACCAGAACCAACACAATTTTAAAGCTTTTTACGTTCCACTAGATAAAAGCTGTTAGAATGTTTTATTAAGTAACTATGAAATAACGCAATCTTCCCATTGGATTACTGGTGATCCCTCGAAGTTTTCACTTAGTAACTGTATGGATTTCTCAACTACATGTCCGGCATTTTACAAAGTGTTATCTGCAGAGTCCAGCTATAAAAATTTGGTCATCGAAATAATGTTTCAAATTAAACCATTACGTCAAGAACATCCATTTACTATATTTCATAACGATACCAAACAATATCTTGAAGAATCGACCACAAAACATCAGTTTGGCTTTGTTGGGAATAATCTGGTGCAACTGTGTGAAGACAGTAACACATTTATTACCCCAAACAGATATATTTTTTGCTCATCGAGTACGAAAATTATGTTAGATCACCAGACATACAACTGGTTAAACAATATATGTCCTTAGGACAACATAAAGATGCCGGGCATTACAAATATTCAGGGTGTACCTGGATGCGGTAAATCAACCTGGATTATAAACAAACATAAACTTGGCAGTGATATGGTTTTATGTGCTACAAAAGATGGATTTGCTGACATTAAATTAAAAGTGACATCCCGTTGCGAGCACGAAAACATTGATTTTAATAAAATCAAATTAAACTACAAAATGGTTGTCTCGTATCTAATAAATGGAAATTGGACCTACGATACAGTTTGTATTGATGAGTACATGATGGTGCATGCAGGATATACATGAGTAAAACCAAATACCATATATTGACAGATCACATCACGTCAACATGCAATTTTCCTATGCAAGCGCATTCGTAACAAAGACAGAATACTTGAATGTGACGTATAGATACCCAGCTGATGTTACATCTGCTAACACAACACAACATAAATACTTTCAAATCGTTAGATGTGCAATTTGCAAGGAAAACATTTAATTTTTTTTCTATTTCCATCTTCAAACATTTATAGCGCAACGAAAACTGTAATTCTTGCGTCATCGAAGGAATTGGGTCTTTGCTGAGTGTCAAAATGGTATTGGCCAACTTTTGATAGTCGACTGTAGCAAATCCAGTTTCGGTAGTGCTGTCATCATAGCTATACGGCAACAAATAAAGATAGTTTCGTATCGCTGTTCCTACAATTTAAAAGTCAAACTGCCTTCAGCGTAGTACATTTTTCCATGCTGTCCGATCGTTTTTTTCGGCGATGTTTCTTGCACATTAGACGCGTTTGCTGATTGTTGCTGTGTTCTTTGCTGTAGCGCCAATCACACAATCAATACTGTGATCGTATCGTTGGATTTAGTCTGTCTCTCATCGGCTTTTGCTTGTCTTTCTGTGCATTCATGCAGAGGACATATTCTAAGCTTCTTCTGTTTCTTTTTTTTATTTCGAAGTTGGTAATTCTAGATGTTTTTTTTAAATTTGTCAGTTTGACCATATATGTTTTTAAGTTAGTCTTGTTTGTATTGGACCAATGCATTATAAATCCGTCTGTATCCGTAATTTCTGGTTGTCCTCCCATAGTTTTGTTTCGTTTGGTAATGTTGGTTAATTGTTGGTAATTAAATGTCAATAAACGTTTTTCGTAATTTGAGATGGCTTCTTCTGTATGTCGGAGTTTTACTAATTTGTCGCATTTCATTGCTTTCTTAAAAGAAGGTTGAGTTCAATTGATCTGTCTTCTGGAATATGGCGATACACTTTAGTATTTGTAGGTGAAAGGTAAGGTGAGGTAGAAAGATAGGTAAATACTGGCAACGGTTCTATTTCCAGTTAATTATTTTTAGTTGAAGTTGGTGCCATTGATTGGTTGTTCTTAAATATTGTCCTTTGTTGATTTTAATATTTCCTACTGTTGAAGAATTGATAATAATGAATTTCTAGATCTCCTTGTCATTTGGACAATTTTCTCTCAATGACATGGTAGACCTAGTGGTAGTTTTTATTTTCGACGTTAAAAAGTTAAAACGTAGACAGCTTAGTTTTCCTGTAGCGTGGTTAGATTCTTCTTTGATGATATAGTGGGATGGGAACCTGGGATATTTAATCGTTTTAGGCAGAAATTTGCCAATACGCTACAAAAGTATTATAATAAGTGTATTCGAGAGGATGCGAACTGTAAACCCTCAGATAAATCGGTCTCTATAAAATAATTCATGAATTCAACCGCAGTATTCACCGAATTTATCGATATTCGAGACAAAATCATTTGACGCATAGTGCTGCTATCTATGGCCCAACATTTACAACTACCAGTGTGCAATCTTGCTGTTGTTTTATTTACCATGCAGAATAAACAAATACATTTAATTAATTTGAATTTATCACACTTTGAAAGTACTGCGGAATACTACCCTACCATCAGTAGTATAAATACCGTGCTAATTTCAGCTAAATTTATAAACCTGCCGTTAAGATTGATGTCGATACCTCTGTTGGATAACTCATTCTATCTAACCTTTACCAAAGCTGATAAACAATTAATCTCCCAGCTTAAGATACCAGAATCTAGTAAATTCATAACGATCCACGAAGCACAAGGATTAACCTCATCAAATGTGATATGTATTAGCATCAATTCAGAAGGCGGCTTCGGCGGCGCTACTTCTCAGACCTGCTAAGTCGGGCGAGGAGGTAGTGCTGATCCAAGAACCTTGGATCAAGAATAATAAGATCTGCGGTCTGCGAGCGAAGGGCTACACCCTTCTTTATGCTTGTTTTCTGAAAAGAGCAGATCATGTATATTGGTGGGAAATAACATTAATGTTTTTCTACTTCCACAGTATAGTAATGGGGACATTACTGCGGTCTGCATAGAGACGGAGGGGAGAAGATTCTGGCTTGCAGCCGCGTATATGGACCGGGAGATGCCAGTGCCGCCAGACATACTGGGGGCACTGGTTGCTGATGCAGATAGAAGGAAGGTGGGAGTTATCCTGAGGTGCGACGCCAACGCACACCATACCATCTGGGGTAGCTCGAATATAAATGACAGGGGTGAGTTACTTTTTGATTTTCTCTTAAGAACTAATCTCACTATTAGCAATATAGGCCAGGAACCCACCTTTATTATTAGTAATAGACAGGAGGTTCTGGATATTACTCTGGTCTCCAAATTTATTTCACCGATGATCAGAGAATGGAGGGTGGCAAAGGAGCATTCCTTCTCCGACCATCGATACTTAACGTTTAAACTTAATCTCAACATTACAAACCAATACGTGTTCAGAAACCCCCAGAGGACAGCATGGCATGTATATAGGGAGGTATTGGAGGGCGTCATTCCATCCAGAGTTCCAGGACTTCCCGACACGGGAAGTGAACTGGATTCAATGGTGACACTCTAACTAGGGCTTGCAATACCTCTATGAGAGTAGCCTGCCCTTTAACAAAGCTTAGGGGGAAGCGAAAACCTGTTTGGTGGAACCCGGCACTAGCGGAGTGCCGGAAGGTCTGTGGTTCTGCCTTTAATAGAGCGAAAATATCTAGATACAGTCAAGACTGGGACTTCTATAAGGAAAGCCTCAGAGTGTACAAAATGGAAATAAGGAAGGTGCAAAGAAATTCGTGGAGGCGCTTCTGTCAGAGAATGGAAGGGGTCTCGGAAACTTCGCGCTTAAGAAAAATTCTGTCTACCAATCCAACTGTTCCAGGCTATCTGTTAAAAACGGATGGCGAATGGATGGTTTCTAGTGAAGAGACACTTGATCTCTTGATGGAAACACACTTCCCGGGAAGCGAGGACGTGACGACTGCGAATCCTCTGGATGACCGTGGGTCAGGGGATCACGGCGGGGTCCAACCGTTGTGTACAGAGGCTATTCTGAACACGAGAAAGCTAAAATGGGCCATTAATGGGTTCAAGCCGTTTAAGTCAGCTGGTCCGGATGAGATTGTACCAACAGAAATTCAGAAGAACTCGGAGATCTTGCTTCCCTGGCTGGACGTTATCTTCAAAGGGTGTCTGAAGCTGGGGTACACTCCCAAGAAATGGAGGAAGACTAGGGTGATCTTCATCCCGAAGACGGGAAGAAGCTCGCACAGCAACCCTAAGGAGCTTAGACCTATATCTTTGTCATCTTTTCTGCTGAAAATCATGGAAAGGATGCTGGAAGTATATATTCGTTCCAAAATTGGACCCAGTAACTGGGCTCAGTCGCAACATGCGTATCATAAGGGTAAGTCCGTAGATACGGCATTACATACCCTGGTTCGGGGAATTGAGAAGTCACTGGATTTTCAGGAATTCTCGCTGGTTGCGTTTCTCGATATCAAGGGCGCATTCAATAACGTAAAGATGGAAGCAATTTTGGAAGGATTGCTTCCACTTGAGATTGTAGACCCTATAACCAGGCTAATTACTCATCTGCTGGGTAGCAGAAGAGTCATAGCAGGGATGGGGGAAGTTTCCGTCGGAATACGGGTCGTTCGGGGAACCCCTCAGGGAGGGGTAAAATACCCATGTTGTGCTTCGACAAGTGTTTTAAGGTGATTCTCCCCTCTCGGGAGGATTGGAACAGAGGTCTCCTTATCGAGACCGGGACAGTTAATTTCTTCACCGACGGCTCCAAGCTCGATGGTAGAGTGGGAGCGGGTGTGTTCTGTGGGGAATTAAATGTCAATTTATATTTTCGTCTACCTGATTACTGCAGCGTGTACCAGGCTGAAGTTATAGCGATCGAAGAGGTCATGAACTGGTTGAAGCATAATGTAATATCGTGCATTGATATCACTATTTATGTGGACAGTCGGGCGGCCATTCTTTCGCTGGATTCAGTTTCCCTGGCGTCACGGGTGGCATTGAATTGTCACACATGTCTTAACGAGATGAGTGAGCATTTCAACATCCAGTTGGTCTGGGTTCCGGGTCACTCTGACGTTGAGGGGAATTGCAGGGCAGACGAGTTAGCAAGGTACGGTAAAACTCTCCAACTGGAGTCAGGGAGAGAATGTTTAGGGAGACCTATGTCTATGCTGAAAACGGCAAGCCATAGGAAAGCAGTTGCCTTGGCGAATGCTAGGTGGCTTGAGAGTCCAATCGGTAGGATAGCGAAGCAAGTATGGCCTGTGCTGAACTTGAAGCGCTCTAAGATCTTAATCACACTAGGGAAGCGTGATTTAGGTAGAATTGTAAGGGTACTTACCGGACACTGCCTTTTCGGAGATCATGCGAGAAGGCTGGGTCTAGATTCAAATGATTTCTGCAGAAGCTGCAGGGACGAGGAGGAGGAGGAGGAGACTCTTGTTCACTTTCTACACTCATGCCCTGCGCTGGCTGGCAGAAGACATGATCACTTGGGCAAATACACCATGGACAGCCTCTCTGATTTCGAAAGCTGCAATGTGCGAGATCTTTTACGATATATTAATAGCACTAAATGGGTTTAAGGAGGTTGATGATGTCGGATCCTGTGGTATCACAATGAGCCAAAACTGGCCTAAGTGTGCGATGGCAGCCACTGCAACCTAACCTAACCTAACCTAGCATCAATTATCGACCTCTTGAACTGTTCGATAGTGTACCTCATGCCATCGGTACTAAACACACACAATGATTTAGATATTTCTCATTAGTGGTTAATGATAGACTACACTCACTTTTAATTAGAGCTCGAGCCTACAGTACTACTCTAAAAGTAAATCAACCCATAAAATCCAAGAATAGTTTGATTTATGGGAAATGTGCAATTTACTATCAAAACGTCAACAAAATGGCATCAAAAGCATGTAAGTTTCATAGCTTCGTTTTAAAATCAAACTAACTAATCTATATAATTTGTATTACTTGACATTTCATTAAAACCCGGCATAATGAGCAGTGAATTTTTGGCCTTGATTGCGTTGTCTACAGATGCAATCGGTCTCTTGAAACTAGCTCAAAGAAATCGGGTGGCGGCGTACTGACAGCAGTACATTTAAAAGTCTGGAATGCTCCAGTAACTTTAGCCCCATCGAGAGTCAAACAAATTGGTGTAAAAATCAAAATTAACCAAACCAATATATTCATCTGCGCAGCATATATACCACCTCAATTAAATATATGCGGAATCTTTTTTTGTGGAAGCCATACTTGGTTATAATTTGAACCAAATAAATACCATTGCTAATAATCGTGTTAGATTACTGGATCTTGTTTTCAGCAACGGCATTAACACGGATTCAATATTACAGAATCCGTGTTACCTCTTGTCATAAATTATATCAATCACTCGTTAGACATCGTATTTGGCTCAACTAATTTAATGGCGTGTTCGGAACACCTACAACCAATCAAATACAACTTCAAAAAAGATACAAAGTTACCTAGAATCCATCAACTGGCAAACAACTCTCAATTCCAATGATATAAACGAAAGTGTTGATAAATTTAATGACATTATGCAGCAAGGCTTCGAACTTTATGTACGTATGTTTTGTGCTGTAAAACACAAAATGCTTGCCCTCTGTGGTTCAATGATAGACTAGTTAACTTAAAATATCGATAGTCGAAAGCAATATTTAGCGTATGCCAAAATGTTGAAAAGCGGGTTAGAAGCCGACAAAACAATGCTTCTACAACATAGTAACGATTTGAAATTTACTTCAAATCAAAATACAGGTCGTATCTCGATCAAATTCAAGGAAAAATCAAAGTAAATCCAACACAATTTTGGAAATACTTTAGGAAGAAACGCGAAATTGAAGGATATACTGCTAATATGACCTATATAACAATAACAGCTCCTCAACCTCCAAAGATACACCTGACATGTTCGCGAAATTTTTCCAATCAGTCTATAAACCAAGAGTTACTAGTGGATTGTACGAACAACCCACCAATAACATCGTGTCAATAACTCCTCCTGTTACATATGAGGATAACATTTTATCGGCTTTAAAGGGATTTGGGGACGGTTGTTGTCTTGACAATTTACTCTCTTCTATTCTGAAGGAGTACGCAATTCCATTATGTTACCTCGTCGCCTCATGACTAGAGTACGCTAGGCGACAAAACCACACTTTTGAGAAAAATTAAAATGAAAGTTTACGTGGTAATTACGACCGTGTCTAACTCGATAGTTTAAAGTTTGACAGATTATTCTAATGCAATGATTATATAAGAAAAGCAGTGAGGCACAATCATTCTAATTTTGGGGCAACTTATTTAAAAAGAACAATTTCCAATAAAAAGTTTTTTAACATACGCCATATGTATGTCATTAAGAAGCTGTGATATAGCGGAAAAGTGGATATGGACCAAAAATTAATCCTGCCGGTTGTATACAAAATTACACGTAAAGATGTAGCTTAGCGGAATTTCTGATAAAATTTAGTAGAAAGTAAAAAACAAACGTGCTAATTTAAATTAATTGTTTCAAACAAAATCACATTTTATTAATCAGTGAACAAAAAAACTTAAAGATATACTTGTAGTCTTAAAAAAAATTTAATTTTTTCATTAAAATTATTGTCAAACGATAATTTTGTATATACATTTTACTCTGGCTTTAGCGCAGTATGGTAGAAATTTTAATCGACTTTACTCATAAATTTGAAAAGACTTAATCGTAAATTGTAATCGTAATCTCACTCATCTAATTGGACTGTAGATTTCCATATTTTAAAATATTTTCCAAAGTACTGTGCAGCATCAGCTTCTTGCAGGAGAGAGAGTTCTTGTTCCGAATATTTGTTCTCTATGATGATAATACCTGGATTTTTCCTCATGAAGTTCAACAAGCTTAAAGATAAAATCGAATTGCGGTTTTGTGGAACACATAAGCATCTGTCCAAAACATCAATTTTTCAGTTTGCGGAAAATCGGTATGAAAGTACTTGCTAATTCATTAGCACCTCTTGCTTGACTTGTCACATTCCAGTTAAATACAAACATTTTCGCTTGTAATAGAATGAGTTAATATTTGATTTCGGTAACATAAACACATTTTGCAGATCAATTACCATAACACGGGTATTTGGTTCAACATTTAACTTGTCAGTATCTTTCTCCGTTTTTGTTATCAATTTGTTTTGAATGTGATCCATGTAATCGTTTTATTCATCTTGATAAAAAAACGCAAGATAAACTTCGTTTCAAAAATATGAATACGATCAAAATTTTACAAGATAATCTGTTTCATTGCAATACATCATATACAGGTTCCTTAAATTAAGCTGTGGTTCCAAAAACATTTTATTGGTTGAAGATCGACAATAATGAATACCATCATCCAATTTATTTTGTGGTAGTTATTTCTCGCGTGTTTGGCTTTGCTGGAGATTTCGATGTTGTGGTGTTGGTAGTTTTATTAACATTCAAGGTGCCAGTAAAAAATACTTGGCAACATACCGGCTTTTAAAATGTGATTGAGATATGTATATTTTCTACGACAGTTAGCATTTGCTGGTTCTTTTTCTCTCTACAGAAATCTTACATATCGTTTTGCCAAAAAATTCGTCTTTCGATTTAGAGCTTAATTGCCAAAACTGCTCAAATAAATTTTTCCTATCTAACAAATCGAATTGCTCATGGCATGTATATGAACAATTTTCTCCGCAACCTGTTTTAATTTCTCGTTCTTTCGAAGATTCCCCATATCATCAGTGAATTTTAGAAAAATCAGAATAAAGAATTAGGTATAGAAAATGGCTCCAGAATCAAAACTTTCATTTGACATTATAGTTTCGATAGTCCTTTTGGCAGAAATCTCACGTTTTTCACGAATGTTTTTTTGGAAACAATGGATCAATTCCATGTATTTGAGTGTATATTGGGCTCAAAATATTACTCTCGTGTAATTGAGTGGGTGGAATTAAGGTGCACGGGCTGTGACTTAAATTATTCGCCTTTTGTAATAAGTTCTCCAAAGAATGATAAACTCTAAAAGTAACAAATTTATTAATTTATATACATAATCTCCCAAAACTTGAGTTGTTCTTCATCAAATTCAGCAGGTACTAGCGAACTATTCTTATCACTTTATATTACTTGATTAATGATTGAGTCGTTCATTTTAGATTTTTCAACGCTATATACACTTTAGTACAGAAATATGCATAAGAAACCAACTAACGAAAACTAAAAATTGCTTTAAATAAACTATTATTAAGGAATTCATTAAAAATTCAGTAAAAGATTTATGTGTAACTTGGATTTAGCGTTTTTTAATAAATTATAGCTGATTATAATAATTTTTTTTTTTTGTATATACGAGTAGTGTTACAAATTGTAAGTTAGCGTAATTTTATCTTTCGATCGATCGAGTTATCGATATTTTGGAACAAATGAAGTTAGCTTAAAAATTCCTTTTATTTTGCTAAAATTTATTGTGAGGTTTTTAACTTTTGGAGTTAGCTCAAAAAAACTCGTAGAGTATTTTGCTTTTTTGGAATTAGATCATATACTGCACTTAGCACTAAAATTAGAAAAAGGCCAAGGTGGAGTTAGCGTCAAACAGAATTTAGCGTTATTTAGTTGGTAAAAAGTGTTAGAAATGGTGGATAGCGGAAAACGCAAAACCAGTTTCCTCATTAACATAGTCTGATTAAAATGTAAATACCCGCAATCGAAAGAGGATGGTTTAAAACTTAAGGAACTGCCAAAATCCGGAAAATGTCAGCCAGGGGCGACGACCTGTTCAACCACTCCTTAAGCACCGGCGTGTTTCCCGAAAAATGGAAAATTTTAAAACTTACACCCATTTTTAAATTGGGCAAACGAGATGACGGTACATACTACAGAGGAATATCAACTACATCATCATCAACAACTTTAAATCCACAATTGCACATCATAGATCAATAAACCAGCATGGAATTATGCCTGGCCGATCCACATCAACACATCAACTAATCTGAATGAATTCACCAGTAAAATAGTTAATGAGATAGAAAATAATCATCAAGTTGTTGTAGCCTACACGGATTTCAGTAAGGCATTTGATTCCATCTGCCATCAAAAAACACTCCAGAGTTATTTGCATTTGGGTTATCACTCGATTACATAAATTGGTTCAAGTCTTATCTATCAAACCGGCGACAGTTTGTAATAATGGGAAATGAGAAATCAAACGTTATTAAAGTTACGTCTGGTGTTCCCCAAGGATCTCACATCGGGCCGTGGATATTTATTGTTTTCATAGACCAAATAACCGAGATTGATTGATTGATTAGATAAGACTAAGCAGGGATCTCGGATACGCCGCGACTACCGCACACATTTTACATATAACAAGATGGAGGGATAGGAAAAGTTATTAGAAATGATAGACTTGACCCGGTTACAGACACCTAAGTAGTCAATAGTTAGTAAAGCACAAGACATCAGCAATCACGATCCTAAACAATTTTTAATTGGTAAATTTCCTGAAATAAAACTGCAATATTTTGAGTGATTAACCATTTCCTCCACCCATAAAATTGACAACCAGCAACAACTATTTATTCATCTTAGAACAAGCTAACCAAAACCTTTAGCAATTTACAGACTCCCGAAAAACCTAGAAAATAATTTAATTAAGGAAGTGTCATGAACCCCAAAAATACAAAACCTATCTTAGTACGGCAATATTTGTCTGCATTAACATTTTATTCTGTAGTATCCAAGCCATCTATAATTTCAAAAATTCAAACATCCGCTGTAATATCAAATTAATTAGCAAACCCGGTTATAGTCATTGTGATTCCCCTACCTTGTCTGCTGCCATAAAAAAGCATGAAAATTTGCAAGCTTCATAAAAAAATATTAATTAGAATTAAAATTTAATTTAACACTGTTGTTATGTAACTTTATAAAATTAATTTTAACTGCACATTAAGTGCACATTAAGCACATTTAGACAGAGGAGATTCACATACCTCCGGTATATGAAATTTTACAATTCCATCTTTTATCTTTTCCATGGCCAATTTTTATAAAATTTGGTTTCTTTATATTGATTTTGGATTGATACAAAATTTGTAAATGAAGTTCGGGTCCTGTCCATTCTACAGGGTTAAACTGGATTTTGAGCTGGAGAGAATTCGACTATAATTCCTTAATCAATAATTGTGAAATATACATCGCAGGTTAAATTGTAATTTTACTATGTATTTTGAACGAGGTTCTGAAATGAATCAATGATGGACACTTCTCGTTTACTCCTTTACAAGTAAATATAAAAATAGTTGTGCAGAGTCATTTTTGAATTTTGGATAAACTTTCGAATCTAAGTAAAAAATTATCGTTTAGAATCAAAAACTCCGCATATAACCAATATGTACGATTGTTTTTCTGATCGATCAGATCATGCTGAGGCTAAATGGAAAATTTGGGGAAAATTTATCGGTTAGAATTTTTACCAGAATTTTTTGTTTTTCTGTGGCCTTTCAGTTTCTGGCCATTATCTTAAAAACTCCCAAAAGTACTTTCTTGATTTTGATTTTTCCACTAAATTTCATAAGCATTGGTAATGAAAAGGCCAGGTTAAGTACAACATGAACAGTCCAAGTATTTTGTCCAAAAATCACTTTAGAATGCCTAACAATATTTCATCATAATTCGTTAAGAAGTAGCGGAAAATGATGAAACATTGTAAAATCTCAAAATTTCATATAGCAAATTTCTTTACTTCAGAGCTTTTGTCATTCTAAGGAACAATTTTAAAATTTTATTCCGCTGGAATGTTTTATTTTGTGAAACCATAGGTCAAATAACCGAGATAATCAAAACCTCAAATGTGCTCATATTTGCTGATGACGTGAAAATTTTTCCAACTGTTAATGGAATGCAAGTTACAAAGTAACTTCAAGAAGACATAGATAGATTAAGTGAGTGGTGTGATCGAAACTTGCTTTACTTAAATATTAAGATACGCAAAATCATGTCTTTCCATCGTAAGAGAAATCCGTTAGTTACTTCATACAAAGTTAACAACGGAGTATTGCAAAGAGTCAATGAGATCATATAGATTTAGGTGTTACATTTGTCGAAAATGCCAGTTTCAATAGGCATATTGAAAATTCTATTACGAAAGCAAATGCCATGTTTGGATTTGTTAAAGATGGACACCTGAATTTAAAGATATTCAAACCTTATGTTCACTCTATTTCGCTTACGTTCGACCTCAACTAGAATAAGCTGTACCAGGCTGGAATCCATATTATGCTGTACACATTAAAAGAATTGAAAGCATCCAAAAGAATTTTCTGATTTTCTTGTTAAAGGAAAGTGACTGGGATTACGACCACAATTTACCATTAGATGAAAATGTGGTTCGGTTACCTCCATACTCAACAAGATGCACGGATTACAAAATATGCACGCTTGAAAAAAGACGACTTCTCTTAGGTGCGGCTTTCATTGGTAACGTTTTGCTTGGTCATATTGATTCAGCATACATTTTGGAAAACATATCAATTCATGTGCCTTGTAGAACATTTCGAATGAATTTTTAGCACTAGAACATCATTCCACAAACTATCGAGAAAATAACCCCATTAATAGGTCGTCTAAATCTTTCAACATAGTCGACGACCTATTTGACTTTAATTTATCAAAGGATAAGTTCAAAAATATCCTTAAGAATTATTTTTAAAATTTTTAATTGTTGAATCAAATTTGATTTATATTTTTGTGTTTTAAAGTTCTTTATTTGATTTTTAATATTTTTGTTTTAAGTTAAATTATTGGAAATCATACATGTAAATCACAGAATAGATTTCTTTAAATAATTATCAATTACTTGTCCCCCCCCCCCCCTTCCTCCGTAAAGCACGTATTTGTATCACGCACATCAAATTTTAATAAACTAAACATTAAGGGCTGTTTCTGGTTACCCGTTTACTGACTTTATGTGTCCCGAGTTTTTATTTTTTCAACAAGAGTATACGTGACCTCATTGTTATCTGCACTTATTATGTAACCTTCGTACTTCCTACCCTCCATTGACTGTGTCAAGATTGTTATTTTATTTGGACTATATAATAATGTAATAGGTAAGTTGAATATTAATAAAAAAAACTGTCATAAAATCTTCTCCTATCCCAAGTGTTATATATTTTTTATTTAAAGATCAATAGACAAATAAAAAAATATAAGTTGCCATATGGTGCCCCAATTTATCTACTTTACCAGTTTCTTTTCCTCGATTAAAATAGAAATAAGAAAAAAGTTGAACGTACTGGTAAAAAGGGAGCATTTTAAATATTTTATTCTTATATAAGTTTCTTAACGTACTCATATAACAGATAAGGAGCACAAAAACAACAACAGCAGCAAAAAAAAAATCTAATCAATAACATGTGATGCTAGGGATTATTTCCTTTATTATTAAATTACAACTACACCATAAAAGATACCGATGGTGAAAGCTCGAAATAACATTTCCATTTTAAGAATTTCCAACTTTATTCAAATGGTTTTTTTTTTGCCTCAACATATTTTGTGTGTATCCGGCTACGAGCGAATCTAACATTATATACTCGCCCGTTGGAAAAGCAACCATAAAAAGATTATAGGAATTTATGATTTTCTTACATTTTCAAAATAAATTTTCCACTCCTAATTTATTGTTAACATAATTTCATATCATCAATCATTTAAAAAAAAAAAATACGGAAAAATTTATTCGTTTTTAATTTAACACAAATAAAATAAATAAATAAAGCAAAACAGTGAATAAGAGAAAAACGGAATTTTCATTTTTATTAAAATAAATCAAGCCTTGGAAAATTCTTGTGTAATATACAAATTCTCGTACCTCTATGCACAATGAAATGGAAAATATTTATGTATAAAATGTTGTTAAATTTTTTTTTTTTACCAACCTCGTATATTTCTGGTAGCCTTAAATTGCGTGTGTTTCCTTTGCCACATTTCTTTGGTATGAAATACGTTTCATATTAGAAATTATGTATATGGCAATGGCATATGGGAATTTTTTTTATGGTTGCGAAATTAAATTTCCACGAGCAAGTGCGGTGGAAAATTTTTGAAGTAACAAAAAAATTAATTTAAAATATTGCTTAAAAGATTTAATTAGTTATTTTGTTTGTATGTGTGTGTGCGTGTGTGTATGTGAACTTTGATTTAACAAGCTGGTTGGAGTAGACCTCCAGCTTGTATGTTTTCGTATTGGATTGAAAACACAAAACAAAATATTTTTGAGGTTGTATACGAGTATATAGGATTTTTTTGACAGATGGTGTGGTATAAGAGGTTGCGGTAATGTTTAATTTTATGGAGTTTTGTTTTGGGTTGTATTTGTGTTTATTATGACATAGTGACGTACCAAAATTATCGCATATTACTAAGCTATGAAATTATGGTAGAGTAAGTGACACTGAAATTCAATTTGAGTATCCACACCTCTAGGCGATATCCGTAATGCCAGTAATCGTTAATTGAAATTATCATATGAACAGAGCACAATGAGCACGATTCGTTCAGGTTATTTTTGCATATTCTGATCAGTTGCATAGAACAGACTACGCGAAATAGCTACAAAACATGTTTACTCAATTTTTAAACGGTGACTCCCCGAATTTTAGATAGGAAGACGGACGTATTATTACAGATTGGAAAACCCAGTTTGAAGTGAATAAGATAAATAAAGATGAAGCAATATGCAAACTGTGCCAGTAAAAATTACAATAAAGGTGGATCGACTAGTGGGCTTTAGAGACATTTAGAAAGAGACCACAAATAGGTACGGAAGTACAAGATCGGTGTAGAGTTTCTAGATACTTTTAAATTATAGGACACTTTTATTTGGACGAATAATTTACGCAAATTTTATTTTCCCACGTATATACATTTCGTAAAAGTTTAAATATAAATGTATCAAATTTACGTGTGAGTCACGCCAGAAATCCCAGTTTGGAAATCCCACGGTTTTCCTATTTTGTCGAGTAGTATTTGATTGTGCAATTTTGTGCGTCTAACGGTAATATTTGTGAACAATGTAGTTTGGGAGATAATATGGGATTCTAACGCTATTATCACATCAGAAATCCCATAGATCCGTTTGATCATTAGAGCATATGTTTTACTTTAGTTTAATTATGCAAAACTGTGCATGCCAAAATCAATTTACTTCTTCTCCAGAATTGGTCAGGATTTTTCCTAGAACGGCTTTAACTGCCCATTTACATGCGTTATGCACAAAATCTGTTAAAGTAGATCAACTATGTAAGGAAAAGTCGTAGTTTTATAGTCACAACGTTTAGACTAGATGTATATGATCTTATAAGACCAGAATTCACTGGAGTCATACTCCATATCAGCCTGAATTGGGAATAGAAAATTTTTAATTCAACCATATATTTAAAATTTAAATTCTTGAAAGATCTTTGAAAATCGCACATTTTATTAATGACATCACGTAAACTGCTTGTACTGAACATATTGATCAAGTTTCATGATTGTGTATACTCCCCATCAGCCAGAACCACTCGTAGGAAACGCCATTTCAGCCCTAGTTTCATAACATCAAGTTCGAAAAATTTTGTATAGGTTATTTGTGGAAATCCCACCTGGTACTAATGCAATTACTTAAACTAGTTTAAATGAACATCCCGATAAAATTTCAGGAAGGAAGGGTCTTGTATGTACGATTATGGCTAAAAGGAAGTAGGCACAATCTTGAAATTTGATCTGAATGTTAATTTCAACTAGTTTCAAGAAATCACTCATATAAAATTTAACAAAAATGAACGTTTGAAATTAGGGTTGAAGGAAGGGCCTTGAGTGTGCTGATGGAGGGTAGGCACAATAATGAAACCTGATCAGATTGCTCATTTCAACTAATTTAAGCGATTTAATTGATAAAAAGTGGGATTCCAAGAAATCACTCATCTAAATTTTTTCGAAATTGATCTTTTGAAATTAGGGCTTAAGGAGGGGTCTGGCATGTGTGATTCTGGCTGATGGGGAGTAGGTACAATCATGAAATCTGATCAGATTACTCATTTCAACTAGTTTAAGTGATTTCATTAATAAAAGGTGGGATTTCCAGAAATCACTGATCTAAAATTTTAAAAAATCATCTTTTGAAATAAGGGTTGAAGGAGTCTGGTATCTACGAATCTGGCTGATGGGGAGCAGGCACAATCATGAAATCTGATCAGATTGCTCATTTCAACTAGTTTAAGTGATTTCATTAATAACAGGTGGGATTTCCAGAAATCACTCGTCTAAAATTTTTCGTAATTTATATTTTGCAATTAGGGTTGAAGGAGGGGTCTGGTATGTGCGATTCCGGTTGATGGGGAGCAGGCACAATCATGAAATCTGATCAGATTGCTCATTTCAAGTAGTTCAACTATAGTAGTTTAACGTTCCTCCTTTTCCATTTTCTGCTTACCACAGTTGTTGAAGCCTAAAATAAAATTAAAAGGCGAACCACGGTGATAAGCAGTGACTTACAAAATTATAAATGTGTGATTTATTTTACCCGGAACACAATTGGATACGATTTTTGCCGCAACGATATTTTTTGACCCTCGCATTTCATATAAGGAAAACACGCCATATCGAATCACCCCTTTTGGACAAACCCATATCATTAGGAAACGAGAAACACCGCCTTCAATATTTTTAATCTAGCTTACAACGGGGTTAGGCGAAATCTCCAGGTTTGAAGGTTCTTGATGATGAAGCGGAACGTCTAGATCCATGGCTCATTTATATTTTAGTAAATAAATTAGACAGTGACTCGAAGGAGGCATATGCTCACGGAACCACAGGGACGGATTTTTCCTCTTTAGATCAATTGTTTACTTTTTTAAACAAAAGAAGCGACGCGTTGGAAAGTCTAAACTCAATGGAAAGATCGAAAGCTCATTCATTGAGATGAGTAAGCATCTTGGTGTCACATGTCGTAAAATTTAAGTGTATATTATGTGCAGGGATCACTATCTGTGTAAAAGTGACCAATATTTACAAATGCCATGTGTTTCATGTGTGTCTATCTCCATCGCACTAGACTGTTGTATGCTGGTCAAAATACAAATGCGGTAAATGCCAGAGGAAACTCCATTTGACATTGCACCCCGAAGAGTCACAAAGCTCAAATGAAGCAGAAACTATAACTGGAAATATTCTTAAGATTTCGGAGGCGAGTGCAGCGAATGACATTAAAGTGAACACGGCAACGATAACCAGTTTTCAGGCATTACTTCCAACAGCGATAGTGGAAATAGCTGACGGGTATGGAAACCGGTTAACATGCAGGGCATTATTAGATTCAGGGTTGCAAGCCTCATTCATAACGGAGGCATGCATGCAACGTTTGAAATTGCCTATTGAACTGGTTTGGCATCAGGAAAGGTGACTATCGAAGAGTGGCTTCTATGAGTGAGTTCAGTATACTTTTCAATGGATAAGATGCAAATTGACGTACTTGTAATCAGTCAACTGCCAAACAGGCTACCAAGTTTTCGTTCTGAAAGTAAAGATGCTAGTTTCCTGAACGACTTGAAATTAGCCGATTCCCTATATAATCAGGTTGGGCCAGTGAGTATTTTGATCGGCGCGGATAGAGTTTTTCACGTACCTAGAGATGGTCGACGAACCAATTCGAACGACACTCTAGTCGCACAGCGGACAATATTTGGTTGGGTTATATCTGGCATAACCAACGAAAACAGCGTGGAGCCAAGTGAGACAATGCAAGTAAACCATTGTACTCTTAATTTGCACTTAGACGTCGACATTGACAATGCATTAAAGCGATTTTTTGACCAAGAAGGGATGCCTTGGGTTCATGTTTTGGACTCTAAAGAAGCGAAGTGCAAAGAAGACTTGCAGTTGAGCACAAATGTCATTTCTTGAGTACACGAAACGAAAAGTTGATGAACGATATACTACTGTGGGCAAAAAGTAGTAAGACTTTTTAATTTAAATTTCGCGCGGAAAACCATTCGTCGAAATATTTTTTTTCTATGTTGATATGACTGTCAATGACATCTGTGCCAAATGTCACATCAAAATAATTATTAGTGTTTAGTATACGATTGTCTTTCTGAAGTACAAAAAGTGAATTCGGCGATTTTTACAAGGAGTGAAATTATTCAACAAAGAAGTTCCATTAAATTTTGTGTGCGGAATCAATTTTGTGGTGCCGAAACGTTCAGAATGTTGCAAAAGGCCTTCGGTGATGATTGTATGTCGCAAGCAAGTACAAATTGTTCAAAGAGGGTCGACAACGTGTTGACAACGAACCACGTCTAGGACGGCCATCAACATCAACTGATGATCAACACGTTAATAAAATCAAGGAATTAGTGCTCGAGAATCGACGATTAACAGGCAGAGATCTTACTGACATCGTTGAAATATCGGAAGGAACAGTGAAAACCATTTAGAAAGATCATTTGGGCCTAAAAAAAGTGAAAGCACGATTGATTCCAAAATCACTAAATTTTTTGAAAAAAAAGCGTCTCGTTGACGTCTGTGAAACAATGCTTTCCGACTACCAGGATCTCATGAAACGTATTATAACCGGCGATGAGTCTTGGATCTATGCTTACGACCCGGACACAGATGATCAATCAGCCGAATATCGTGCCAAAAGTGAGCCGAAGCCGAAAAAATCACTTCAAAGCAAGTCAAAAATCAAGGTGATGTGGACAGTTTTCTTCGATTATCGAGGTGTGGTGCACTCCGAATTCCTTCCGACCGGCCAAACTGTCAATAAGGAATACTATTAGAGTGTTATGAGTCGCTTGCGCGAAGCTATTCGTAAAAAGAGGCCGGACTTATGGGTCGACAACTCTTGGTTTTTGCACCACGATAATGCACCTTCTCATGCTGCATTGGTTTTACGTGATTTTCTCGCAAAAATTCTACCCATATCGTCCCGCAACCACCTTATTCGCCTGATTTAGCTCCGTGTGACTTCTGACTGTTCAGCAAACTCAAACGACCGCTCCGGGGAAACCGTTTTGAGTCAATTGAAGTCATTAAACGTGTATCGCTACTTTGGAGGCTATTCCGGAAATTGACTTTAACAACTGTTTCGACAATTGGAAAAATCGTTGGCACAAGTGTATTGAGGCTGGTTGGGATTACTTTGAGGGGGACGAAATAGATTTGGAGAAATATAGAGAGAATTTTAAAATTATGAACGAAGTCTTACTATTATTTCACAGTATTATAGTAGCAATTCCATTTAAGATAAAGGCAGCTCAATTAGGGAATTCAGTGAATGTAGCCAAGCGGAGATTTATGGTACTGGAAAGAAAGCTTCAAGCTAAGACAATGGTTAAAGAAGAATATATTAAATTCATTACAGAATATCTCAAGCTGGGGTATTTAGAATCTATCAAGGCCACCGACCTTACTATAAATGAGTCGAAATGTTTTTATTTGCCTCATCAGTGTGTGCTGAAGTTTCACTAAACGAAACGATGCTAGTGGGTCCAACCATACAGCCAACTTTCTGGACAATTTTGATGAGATTCCGAAACTATAAAATAGCGTTGACCGGGGACATTTAAAAATGTACAATCAAGTTTTAGTTCATGAGGATGATACACAATTTCAGCGAATTCTTTGGCGAAGTGAAGTGAGTGATGAGCTCATGCACTACAATCTCAATATGGTTACCATTGGATTAGCCAGTTCATCATTTTTGGCAATTAAAACTTTGCACCAGATTGCTTATGATTATCAGCAAAATCATCCGGATACGGCTGATTTTGAATAACTTCTATAGTCAAACGTACCGGGTATTACGGCGACCGCAAATGCAGACGAGATTTCGATGTTCCAAAATTCATCAACTGAGGCGAAAATATTAGGCATTAAATGGAATGCTTTAGAGAATGTTTTTACATTCGAACTTAATTTAGAGGGCAGCGGAGAGCCAACATTCCACAGGACGGCATGCAAGTGAAAAAGTATTTACAGTGCCGTAGTGTATTGTAGAACATTTCATGAGGATGGTTATGTTACTGTGAGTTTAATGGCATCGAAAACCGAAGTAGCGCCCATTAAGCAGGTATCGTTACCCAGGCTCGAGCTTTGTGGTGCGCAGTTATTAACTAAACTTCTGTCGCTGGTAAAAGAAACCATAAAGCAGCCGGTGAAATGTTATGGGTGGACAGATTCTACAATTGTTTGATGAGGTTATCCAGTCATCCAGATAGTTGGAAAACTTTTGTGGCTAACAGGACGTCAGAGATTTTAAGTCAATTACCACGAAATTGTTGGAGTCATGATAGATCTGAGCATAACCCAGCTAATTGCGCATCAAGGGGAATGCTTCCACCGCAGTTTATCAATTTAAGTCAATGGTGGCAGGGTTCGGAATGGTTGAAGAATCTTGACTGTGTTGTTACATCCCACGATGTAATATGTAACAAAAGCGAACATTAAAATGAAGAACGGAAAAACACCAAGCTCTTCGTTCTCAATGCTCAAAGAAAAGAACACATCATCGACTTGTTAATATGTAGGATTTCAAGTTCTACTAAACTGTTAAGAGTGTTCGCATATACCTTAAGAAATTTCAGAAATACACGCTCACCGGCGAGTGATCGAATTTTCATTGTTATTACTGTAAATTGGAACTGCCAGAGACACCATTCTTAACCATATACAACGTGAATCATTTGCTGAAGAATTTGGTCGCTTGCATAGAGGAAAGGTTATTGAAAAAACAACGACATTCTCTCTTTGGCACCGTTTATTGATGCAAATGGTATTTTGAGAGTTGATAGTAGACTAAAAGATTTGGATTGCCATTATAAGCATCCAATAATACTGCCAATGGGTCATGCATTAAGCCGAAGTGTGATAATACACATCCATGAGCAAAACTTGCATCCGGGTGTAACACTAATATTCCACCTGACGAGGCAGCAATTCTGGATAGTTGGCGGTAGAAGCACCTTCCGAAAAATTGTCAATAAGTGTGTAATATGCTTCAGAAATAATGCGAAGTCGTCCAAGCAGTTAACGAGGGATCTGCCAGTAGCTAGGATGAAATCAACCAGACCGTTTACTTCGTGTGGTGTAGATTATACGGGGCCTATACAAATAGCCTCGAAAAATGGAAGAGGTGCCAGATTAACAAAGGGATATATTGCCTTATTTATTTGTATGGTAACTAAGGCTATTCGGAGATCGACGCAGTGAGTGATTTGTCTACTGACGCCTTTATAGCGGCCTTAAAACGATTTGTGGCCAGCTAACATCGATAGGTATACAAGTTAATTTTGCAATCATAATTCTATCGTTGCAGAATTTTTATCAAAAAGCGAGGTGCAATAACATTTTATGCCATCGCCTCATTTTGGAAGTCTTTGGGAGGCGGCTGTTAAATCTGTTAAAACTCATTAGACGTTTAAAGAGATGGCAGTTTTGCTAAACCAGACTGAGTCGATTTTAAATTCAAGGCCACGAGAAGAGGAAGAGATCAATGAAAGCATACCATTTGGAAGGCTTACCAAGTGGAAATATATGCAGCAGCGCGTCCCATCATTTTGGAAAAAAAATTCAACGTCAAATATTTGCACAATTTTCAATAAAGGGCGAAATGGCTTAGACCGCAGCAAAATTTCAAAATTTCAATATTCAACTACATCCAGATCAACAGGAACGACTTCGGGTAGTTACTTTAAAAACTTCAAAATCAACACTTAAGCGGCCAATTGTTAAACTGTGCAAGCTGCCGGAGCAAGATGGCATGTAAATGGTTAACGACGATATAGTTAACGGGGCGGAGAATGTTGTTGAAGCCTAAAATAAAATTAAAATGCAAACCACAGTGATAAGCAGTAAATTATAAAAATAAAAGATAAAATTAAAGTACCCAGCGAACTATAAAATTATAAATTAGCGATTTATTTTACCCGGAGCACACGGGTGATTTTTTGACTCTCGCATTTTATATAAGGAAAAGACGCCATACCTCCTCACCCATTTTGGACCAACGCCATTTCATTAGGAAACGAGAAACACCGCCTTCAATATTTTTGGACCCCGCTTCACTTTCGGATACGATTAACACCGCAAACAACGATTTGCATCCACTGATTTTCTACTGGAAAATAAATAACACAATTTGCATTTGCACAATTTATTGGCGTTTTACGACCGGTTCGAGCGATTTGGTTTTTTATAACAGAACATCGTACTTTGTCCTTGAACCTTGGACTGCGAATATTTGTTGGTATAACGTGAAACGACCCAGCTTGAATACAAAGATTCAACGAAGTACGCTATGTCAACTGTACAACCACGTTTTTCATCCACTCTTCCAATATGATTAATTTTCGACATTGTCTACATTTTCGGCGTGAGTTATTTAATTTTCAACATACATTGTCCACACGTGTAGACAATATATTAATTACGCTATGTAGAGTAACGACTTTGTGTGAACATAACCACTGTGTGTCAATGATGCCCTCATAACCTAAAACATAAATAACGATGGGAAAAAAATTATTTTTCCGATTATGCACTCAATAATAAAACTTTTCGAGAATTAGGAGTTCAGAGGTTATATAGAATTTTTCTGCATGGTACACAATAACCCTACCACTACATTGTTATGGGATAATAACTGAAATTTAGTGGTGAATGTAAAATAAAATATGTAAACGATTCTTTTAATCACCAAGACGGTTAATTTTCCTCAACCTCGGTTTCCAGTCACGTGAAACCTATTTTGTAATTAATTTCGACCCTCGACATTTTGAGGAAAAAGGTAATAACCGCATGAATACAATTCACTTTACCATCAAAAAATAATTTAATTTTAAGTCTCAGTTGCTAAGAGTCAAAGTATTAATCTTTAAGATTTCATTATATCACCACAGTACATCGTTGTCGTTGTTTTTATTTTATAATATTCATGAGGAAAACTGTTTTTCTTTTAAACTTAAAAAAAAATTATTTTACCTAAAAATTTTGCACAGATGCTGTTGTCTAGATAAGACAACTTTTAAAACGTACTTTTGGTATATATACGAGTACACCAAAGGCAAATATTATAATTAAAAATTACGTACATATGACATAGCACGGTAGCAGAAAATATTGGATTTCTGTACCGTTGAGTCGGAATAATTAAATAACATGAAACTGAAAATTTTTAAACACGAACCCTGTGTTTTACCGTCCTGTGCACTTAATAATTTCTTTAGTCTATATTATATAATTTAATTATGGCAACGACAATTTAAAATAATTACTATAATTTATGAAAATATCGCCGCCCGGAAAACAAAATCAATTTACAATTTCCGTACCAAATATTTCCAAATATCAACTAAACCGTGTCCGGTGTAACCATAAAAATCGTTGTTGTGTGCGGTTTCATTTCAGAATTAATTGTTATTTACATTAAATACTTCCGTTTATAATCATAATTATTAATTTATCGGTTTATGCAGTAATTATTATGTTATTTCGACAGCCGTATACGAATACATAATTATGAATGTATTACAATAAACGATTTCCTTTTTATTGCGTTCGTTATAATACGATTTTGGTTACAATAATTTTTTTTTATACGAAAAAAGCTTCATCGTTACATAAAAGCTTTGTAATTAGGAAATTAATTATGTTTTCATGTTCTAGATACGTAAACATGATGTATGAATGTTGTACATAGAAATGTTCAGTTAAATAATAATATTTTCCGGTAATTTTAACAATAATCAAATGGAAAATTTTGATTTCAATGAAACGGAAATTAAAAATACCACGGTAAATAGGGTATTATTGTAACGGAGGTGGGCGCTTGGGAAATATCCATGTATGGTTGTATACGGATGTAATGATTTATTAAAGTGAATGAGTTAATTAAGCCGACATTTTATGATAAATTTTTAAGGCGGACAACTTTGTAAGTTTATCATCGCAATTTGGGAACGTTCAAATATTTTGGGCGTTTATACCAGTGGTCTATTTTATTATGACATCGAAGAGTTGCGCAAAAAATTTATGAATTAGATGAACGTATTTTAGAACAAATTGGATATTGTAACAATTTGTTTTGACTTGTTACTGGAGTTAAGTTATTTGCTTAATATAAATATTATTATATTAGTATTCTTTTTTTATTTTAAAATTATAAATCATTAATTATTTTATTATTTTATTATTTTATTATTTTATTATTTTATTATTTTATTATTTTATTATTTTATTATTTTATTATTTTATTATTTTATTATTTTATTATTTTATTATTTTATTATTTTATTATTTTATTATTTTATTATTTATATTTTGAACTATGCGAAGACATTTGAAAGATGCGCGTGAACTTTTTCCTAAATCTATCATAAAAACAAAAACAAAAATTAGGAATAGTTTAGAAAATACTTCACAAGCCTATATAATAGAGTGAATTCTTACCTAAAACTGATAATAATGTCTAAGTATTATTAGTGAATATGCTATACGAAAAAAGATGAACTGCAGATGAAATAATTGATTTAATATTGATCAATAAAACATTTTCACCGCAATTTCTTTTCTCTATATAATTTATCTTATTAATTTAATTTATGTCTAAGATATTAATATGAACAACAAATACAATTACTGTTTCTATATGTTTTGTATTTGAGTTTCGAAAACCACTCGAACTATTTTCTGGCAAAAATTGGTCAAAGTGAGTCATCGAGCAACGATTGTATATCTGGCAGGTCAGATAAGAAAATTGGAACAAAACCAGGACCTATCACAATTTATTTCTGGTACTCGAGAAAAATTCGTTTGGAAAAAATGGAATCCGGGTCCCACTGAACAACTCCCTAGACGAATTTTTCTGAAACCAAGACCCATCGCAAATGATTGCTGGTACTTGTAAACCTCATTTTAGTAATTTTCATGATAATATCGGTCGAGTTGTTTCCGAAACCATTATACAAACACATAAATATACATTCATAAAATCATAATAAAATCCGCGAATGATTGTTTCACATTTTATGTATTTTATAAATATATATAAAAGGGTGGCTGAGACCAAGTGTTACCAAATGAAAACGCTGTAATTTTTTTAAGTTTGATCATTTTTTATTGAAATTTCGTGGAATATGTTGAAAACATATTACATTTTATGAAAAACATGTTACTGCTCGATGTGACCTCCTTTGGCTCTGATTATTTCATTCAGTCTTCCATAGAAAGCATTACATGCTGACCGAACGTGAGCTTGTGGAATTTTATTCCATTCTCGAACAAGAGCTGGCTTCCATGCATCAACACTTTCGTATTTTTTAGTGGACAACTTATTCTCCAAAATGGACCATATGGAGAAATCCATGGGATTCAAGTCTGGTGAATATGGTGACCATTCTTTCGACGAATTTACAATTTCCGTACCAAATATTTCCAAATATCAACTAAACCGTCTGGTATAACCATAAAAATCGTCATATCAGCCGCGGAACGCAATTTTGTAAAAATTGCTGTGTCGCTCGAGCTTTGTGTGACGGTGCCGAGTCCTGTTGGAATGTCCAACGGTTCGTACCAAAGTGATTACGTGCCCAAGGTAGCAAAGCACCGTTTAGGATCTTTTGGCGGTACACCTCTTGGTTTACCTTGACTCCATGTTCGATGAAAACCAGAGGAGTGCGTCCATCTGCAGTCACTGCAGCCCAAACCATAACATAAGCTGGTGATTGCTTGCGCATGGCAACTCTTGTGTCCAAATTATCGTTGGACTTGTGCTCTAACCAAACACAATCATTTGGTTTATTCACATACTGTTGAATGGTGAAAATTTTCTCATCAGAAAAGACAATTTTTGGAATCTCATCACGTTCGGCCAAGGCCTTCAATGCTCGTGTTCTTTCAAGCCTAACTTTTTTTTTGTGCCTCCGTAAGATCTTGAACTTTTTGTATCTTGTAGGGCTTCAAGTGTAGTTCATTTTTCAATATGGTTTGAATGCTGTATCGTGAAACATGTAGACGTGCAGCTAATTGGTTGGCACTTTGACGAGGATTTCGTTGGATTCGTTTCTTCACATTTTGTATCATTTCTTTTGATGTTGCTGTCTTTTTAGGACCGCCTCTGTTGCGTTTAGCGATGTTATCAGTTTCGTTGTATCGAGTTATGGTTCAATACACAAACATTTTATTCACATTCAAATGCTGGAGCTGACGAACTATTGCTGTTTGTGAGTTTCCACCCAAATACAGTGCAATTACACTATTACGTTTGAAGTTCATTACGATTTTTTTATGAAGATATTAATTTAGAACAATTATTTCTTGACCACATGTAAACAAATAACCAAACTTCAATCTGTCAAAAAATTGACGAGCGAAAATGTTTTTTTTTTATTTTTTATTTTTTTTTTAATCCATGTAATATTTTCTGGGCCGAAGCACTTCCTGCTCTGTCGTGGTTGATTTTTCCGTCTTACTTTACGCAACTCCTGCCAAATCGAAGACGTACGGCTATAGGACCGGTTTACGTTACCGTCAGCGCATTGCATAGCTCCATGCCAGCCTATAGTACTGGACTTGAAAGATGGGTCGAAAATTTCCTTTTGCATCCAGCCCCTATCGGGATTCGAATCCGGTACCTCCCGATCCAAACGCCATAGCTTTAACCACTATGACGCGCGAAAATGACAACTACACAAATGACAGCAGAGTGAAGTCAGTAACATTTGGTCTCAGCCACCCTGTTTTTATTTTACTTTATTTAATTTCGTAATAAAAACAAAGAAGCAATAAAAAACATAATTTTTTTGTCACACATTTAAGCCAAAACCAGAACCATTTTACCTATAACATTTATAAAAGTTTTGTTGAAGGTTTTCTTTAGTTGCAAGTCATTACATAGATGGATAGTAGTTTTAGCAAAACAAGGAAAAAAAGTTTGTTCTAATTTTCTTATCTGACCTGTATTACCATCTTTCGGCGTGAAACTATCGGCAAACTTTAATACGGTCAATGTATAGTTTTACACGTCATATTAATCACCGTTATTCATCCTCATTTATTCATCATCATTTATAGTAACTTTGCAAACCATACATCTCATTTTGAGCTTAAAGCTCATTCATAATGAATTATACAGTTTGTGCTTTTGCCAAATTTTCCCCATCAATATTTTTCTTTTCTTTCCTTTGTATTTTGCTGTATTTCTCATATTCGTTTTTTAATTTTTACCAATGCTGGAAATCTTTTATGTTCAACACACTTGGATTTGATTAGTACCGGGCATTAATCCTCCCAGGCATTTATGTGATAAGTAGTTAATTTTCTTATTTTTGGAATAGCTTCCAAAGCCTTCTCACATTGCAAAAAAAAAACTGACATTTATAGATCACGGTTGGTCCATTTAAGATGCATACATAGTTTAAAGAAATTCTCTTGACATTAATAGGTTCAAATAAGACAAAAACCACCCCATGTGACCATGTCATATGTTGAACGGAACAAATTCAATATATCCGTTCCAGAAACCACTACAAGCACTTGGCCACAGATGAGACTAACATTTTTAGATCAAAGTTGATCCATTCAAGAAGTACACACAGTTTGAAGAAACTCTGTTGGCAATAACAGGGTTGAAATAAGACAAAAACACCTCATGTCTTATGTTGAACGGACAAATTCTAATAGGTCCGTTCCAGAAACCACTACAGGCTCTTGGCCAGAGTGGTTCTGGAACGGATATATTGAAATTTGTACGTTTAACATAGGACATGGGGTGGTTTTTGCCTTATTTGAACCATGTTATTGTCAAGAGAATTCCGTCAAACTGTGTATGCATCTTAAAAGGACCAACCATGATCTAAAATGTCAGTCTCATCTGTGGCCAAGAGCTCGTAGTGGTTTCTGGGACGGATAGATTGAATTTGTTCCGTTCAACATATGACATATGGTCACATGGGGTGGTTTTTCTCTTATTTGAACCTGTTAATATCAAGAGAATTTCTTCAAACTGTATATACATCTTAAATGGACCAACCTTGATCTAAAAATGTCAGTCTCATATATGATCAAGAGCTTGTAGTGGTTTCTGGAACGGATAGATTGAATTTTTTCCGCCCAACGTATGACATGAACACATGGGTGGTTTTTGTCTTACTTGAATCTGTTATTTCCAAGAGAATTTCTTCAAACTATGTGTGCTTCTTGAATGGACCAACCATGATCTAAAAATGTCAGTCTCATCTATGGCCAAGAGTCTGTAGTGGTTTCTGGAACGGATATATTGAAATTTTTCCGTTCAAATTATGGCATGTTCACATGGGGTGGTTTTTGTTTTATTTGAACCCGGTTTTTGTCAAGAGAATTTCTTTAAACTTTGTACGCATCTTAAATAGACCAAACTTGATCTCAAATTATTATTCTCATCTGTGGCCAAGAGCCTTTTGTGGTTTATGAATAATAACTGTCTTCAAGTATTTGCTTATTTATGCCCTCGAATTCTAAGGCAGTTTGTGGAAGTAAAAACATGAATACATATCGGCTCAATTGAACTACCAGTAATTTCAGTTTTTCGGTGACGTTTCAGTTTGAATAATAATTTTAGAATAAAATTGATAATGTTAGTTTTTTTATTTTTTTATTATTTGGTTATTTATGATTTTTAAACGATGATTTTTCATTATTAAAGATCTCGCTTGTTAATAATTATAACTAGTATTTTTTTAATTGTCATATTCAATTATTTTGTTGAATACTTTATTATAAGCAATAATTGAAAGATTCATTAATACTATCTAACGATTTAAAATTTAGGAAAGTTTCAGGAAATTCTTCATCACCGTATTTCAAAGTGATTTTTTTCGACAATTTTTACACATAGCTGTGTAAAAGTGCCAATATGACAAAGATTCGCTCGAAGTAATGCAAATATTGCTGCCGTTCAGGCAAGTATTGCTGAAGACCGCAATTTGTCGACTCCAAAACGTTCTTAAGAATTGGGACTGTCTCAAACCACAACCTGGCGGATTTTGAGAAAGGATTTGGGTTTGCATCCGTATAAAATTGTGCCTTGGAACAACTTGAAAACGATAACGATTTTCTTAAGAAAATCATCTTCTCCGATGAGGCTCACTTTCATCTGAGTGGTGCGGTAAATAAACAAAACTGTCGATTCTGTCGAAATTATTCATGAAAAACCAGTACATTCACCTAAATTGACAGTTTGGTGTGGTTTTTTGTCTGGTGGAATCATCGATCCGTATTTTTTTCGAAATGAAGCTGGTAACACCGTTACTGTCAATGGAGATCGGTATAGATCGATGATAACCAACTTTTTATGGTCGAAATTGGAAGAAATCGATCTTGACAACATTTGGTTTCAACAAGACGGAGCTACGTGCCACACAGCAAGTGCAACAATTGAATTATTGCGAGAAAAGTTTGGAGATTCGATTATTTCAAGAAATTGTGATATGGAATGGCCTCCAAGAAGTTGTGATTTAACACCATTAGACTATTTCTTGTGGGGTTATTTGAAGTCATTGGTCTTTAGCAATGAACCAAACTCTCTTCAAGCTTTACAAGTCAATATTGAACGTGCTATTCATGACATACGACTTGATTTAGTGGAAAAGTGCTCGAAAATTGGGTTCATCGAATTTGCTCCTGCAGAAGAAGTCGTGAAGGCCATTTGAATGACGTTTTATTCAGAACTTAATTGTATCGATTGTACTTCACATTAAATATAAAACATTTCAATTTCCTTAGCAATTAGTGTGATTATTTTTTAAAGAAATCATATCACTCTTATTGGAAAACCCTACATTAAAGAATTATAAAAATTGAGATCCAACTGAGGATGTAGGAAAATGAAAAATTTATTTTACTAACCAGAATGTATTTTTATTTTATTTTGAGTAACGCCATTTTTGAGCGATATTTTCAAATCGCTCCGATATTTTCAAATCGCTCTACTACTCTTGCGGGAAATCAACGATATGCACATACATTGATAGGTGTTATTTTTAATTAGTATTAAGTGTTTTTAACGTTTTTTTAATTGATTTATGATTTATTTAATTAAATTAATTTTCTCTCAAATTATTAGTAATGCACTGTGAAAATTTGTACTTAATTTTCAATTTCAAATAATATAAATAAAACATATTGTTTGCAGACTGGTTTAAAGCAATGAGACTTCATATGTGTTATTTTCCAATGTTGACTATTTTTTAGATTGCTTACTGCTGGCAATATTTTTTATGAAAAAATTTCATTTCAGGGTCGCAATTGCATGGGAATGTCAAACACGAATATCGATTGATTTGAGTTATACATACTAGTCAACGATTTACTCATGCACCAATTATGTAAGAAGCCTTCCGCGTGGTTCTAGCTAATCTTTTTGATTGACTGAGATGTGCGGAATTGTCTCAGTAATCTGTTTTTAGGCAGTATACTGCGGAAGATGCACAAATTAGTTTTTGCGTACGAATTGGGCTGAATGGGCTTTAACAAATTTTAGTTTTGGAGAAGCTGAATTTGACTGGGTCATTTCGTAGCGGGTTAAGACCAAATTTTAGTTCGGCTATGGTGAATGAAGGATAATTCTTTGACCGATTATTTTCATATTTATATCCAGAACTTCATCCGGGATTTATGTTGGAATCTCGATTCAGCTCGACATACCAATTTCGAGCATAATTAGTTAAGAAATTGCGTAGCACGGCCGAACTCCAGAATTTCTCTAAAACACATTTTTAAATCGCCACCCAATTCTGAATACCTGATTTGAGAATTTTTTTTTCTGATATGGCCAAGTTCCATTCAAAATGATTGAAGTTCTACACTTCATCAAAAAGTCACGTTAAAATCCCAAAATAAGCTGATTTTTTTATTAGAATCCTACTTCAGCTCTGCATACTAAGTTGGAAAGTTATCGGTTGGGAAATGGCCTGGTTCCATTCATTATGGCCGAATTCTAAAAATGTTGTCAAATTCTGATTTCCACACCGAAGTTGACCATCATTTGTTGGAAGATGGCCTACCAATTATACTTGGTAATAAAACGAATATTCTTGAAATTTAGGTGAAATTAGCTAAATTTACTTGAAATAACCAAGCCGGTAGCTAATCTGGCATTGAATAACACTCATAGTTCCGAGAACTATTGCCTTTGCGATGGCATATTTTTTGCAATTTTTTTAAAGATATTTCGTGGTTGCCAATTCAACGGTTAAATACTAATGAATTTTAGAATAATTTTTAATGTAATTTAAATAACTATGGTTTCAGGAAATTTTATTCTAAGTTATGGAATTGCAGAAGGATTAAATTAATAAATGTTTATTTTATTTAGGAAGTTGGAAAATATTAATTTAGAATTAAATTTCAGGAAATTTCCAGATGTACGTGAAATAAATAATTTTTTTCCTCAAGTTGCTGATTTAGAGAAGCAATGGTTGAAGGCCAATACCATCGTTATCCATTAAATCTATTAAGCCTTTTTTCCTTCCTCTAGTAGATTAGAATTGTGTTGTGCCGTACGATCGCTAGGTGCCTGAAACCGGGTCGTTCCGTCCCAAAAAAAACCCGTTCCTATCCTTCAATTTGTTTTGACTTGTTACTGGAGTTGTACTGTATCCAAAATAGATTTACGTACAATCATTCAATTACGTTATCTCTTTATTATCGTTTTCTCCTCCAAACAAAATTTGATTTTTGTTTTTATGACCGATTCCACCACCAAAAGTATAATGAATAGTCCCGTTGCATTGAACATAAAATGATCAAAATTACGAGTTCGAAAAAAGATAATTGCTCGTGATCAGTTAGTGTTGATACGATCGTGAATTAAATTAGTTCGAATAAAAAATAATAATATTTCAGAATTATTTGGGAATTTGTTGATTGTAACAAAAAAAGACAATTAGCCTAATTAAAGTAAAGTCGTTAAGTGCTAAAAAGCTAACCGCACATTATTTTACGCGGCGCCAAACGTGAGTGTATGTATCTAGTGCTTTTGTTTTTTTAAATATTTTGGACTATGTGTGTTTTGTGCTTTTGTGAAATAGAAGGAAGAAACCTAATCAAAGTGCTTATATCGGTGGAAATTAATTAACCATATGTAAATTGGTATGTACCCGTATAGATACAAATTGAACAAACAATAAAAAAAATTAGAAATTCTATAAACTTGAGGTCCAGTGTAAAAAATGGGAAACTGAAATCTAGTGTTTTGTGAATATTTAAGTTTTGGGTTTCTAATTATTTTTATTTTTTGTATAATCTCATTGGTTATCTAGTAATTGTTTTATTAGTTTAGTAGTTTATTCTTATGTGTGATGAAACCTATCGGTTCATCCCAGCTCTGCCAGTCCATTGATTTCAGCGACTCAGGGAACCACTATATCTAGAGGCTTTGTTCTATTAAGGCGCGTAGGTCCGTTGGTTCCGCAGCTCCTCGTTGTTATGCTATTCCATGTTTAAGTCTCGATGGAGGTTGTCATTTCTAATGTACCAAGGAGCATTCACAATGCTACATAGTACTTTGTGTTGAAATGTTTGTATAATTTTTTAACTGTAGTTTTCTTTGCGCATTCCCATACGTCCAGATAAGTTTTATGATTTGTTTATAACAGCAGTTTATTGTGCGTTGACAGTTCGGAGTTGTTTCCAATAAGCCAGAGCATTTTTCTGAATTTTAGATTCAGTACTAGTCTTTTCTTTTTGACATGTGCCTTCCACCTGAGCTTAGAGTTTAGAGTCGTCCCGAGGTACTTAGTGTTATCAGAATATGGAATTTATTGCGAATTCAGTAAATTCGGAATATATTCTAATTTCCTATTTGTAAAGTTTATATGTGTTGATTTCACTATATTAATAGAATTTTGTAGTTTCTTTGTGGACTCAACAATACATGGTCATAACAGCTTTGTCATCAGTAAACGTTGCTATTCCGTGTTTACTATGTTTGGCAGATCATTTATATACAGGAGGTATAATAATTGGGCCAGAACACTGCTTTGTGGAACCCCTGCTAATATTTTCTTTAGTTTTGGGTATTCCCCTTCCTGTGTCACTCGAAAGTAATGGTCGTTGTCTTTTTTCCAGCGCCTCCTCAATTCTATCCATGATCCTATGTACCTGTTCTACCGTTGAGTTCGTTTCTCGGCATCCTCGATTAGTGCTCACTATAATTGGCTCTAGTCTCTTGAGAAACAGTTTTTCAAAAATCTTTAATATGTTGTTAGCAAAGAAATGGAAATTTATTAGGCTTGGGAATCCTTATGATTTCTGCTACTGTCCACTGTCTCGGAACATAACTAACCCTAAAGATATCGTTGATTATGTGTTTTGGTTTCCTTAGTGTTTTTCGGGTAGGGCTTTGATTATTTGATCCGTTATAAAGTCGATCCTAGGGGCTTTTTTATCTTTAAGGATTTTTACTTCTTGTTTGATTTCTTTCAGAGTAACTGGTAGTACAGATACCTCGTCTATTTTGCTTATAGGTGTTAAATATTTATTTTCCGCTTCTTCAGTTGGCGGTTTGAAAGTATTTTTATTGGTCACACTTGTATTTTAGCCCCTTTTATTCCTTTGGTGGCTCTCCACAGGGAATATTCCATGTCAGGTTTACCTGTCAGAGTTCTTAGGAAGCTGGCAACTGACTCATTCTTAACATCCTTTGTAAGTAGTTTAAGTGCACAAGTTGTTTAGGATTATTTTGTCTTCAATGGTCTAGTTCTCTGCCAAGCCTAACAAGCTCTTGTTTTTTCGATAACCAACTCTCTCGTTTCAACTAGTTAGTATATAATTTTTGTAATATATCTGGCTGATCATGAGTATTTTCCGAGGCCGCTTTTTGCACACTTTCAATGAGACTTTCCAGTTCTTCTTCTATCTTGTAAGCATCCAAGATTTGCACCTGTAGCTTGACGATTTCTTCGACTAGCTGCCGAAAGTATTCCCAGTGTGTTTTGTTATTTGCTAGTCTTGGAGGGCTTGCTTTCCTTATTACCGTGTCACTAATTGTCAATAAAACTGGAGAATGGTCTGACGTAGGAGATACCTCTCGATATATAGAAATCCAGAAGGTCAGGAATTTTATTTGGGTCCATTAACTAGCAAGTTGGCTTTCTACTGGGGGAAATTGGCATTTGAATGTCCTGCCTGCTTCAAATAGCCCTCTTCCTTTGGAAGGAGTTCAATTAGAATCTAAGAATATGTTTTCTGCGTTAAAGTTGCCTCTAATAATAAAATTACTACCAAGCGATTTAAGAGGTTTGATGTACATTTCTTCTTTAGGATTATATCTGGGTGGGGCTCTTGTTATTTTTGGTTTCAATAGATACAGTAGCTAGTTGCATAGCTTCCTCCTCTATTTTTAATTATTCATGGTGTTTAATATTATCGTTAATAAAGATTACTGTCCCACCTCTAACTTTTCCTGCTGGATGTAGACCGACAATTCTTAAAAAATGTGTCATTATTTTTTCTTGTTAAGTTTGGATGAACTAGAATGAAGGAAGACAATGACTTCTCTAGTTTTACTAGACGCATCTGTTATTCTTTTATCTTAACTCATCGATGTGTTTTCCAAGGTTCCTACTCTCTGTTCTTCGTTGCTAGATGTGAATTGATAGCGCTTAGCTTCTTTAGTATTTCTTGAAGGACATGGTGTTCCTCATTCGGTGCTTTCTTGATATTTTCGTTCTGCTTAGCGATTTGTGCATACATTTTACCTTCTCTTACTTCGGTGCTATTTTATGGGATTTTTGTAGGATAGGGTAGGATTGCATCTTAGGCAGAACTCTTACTTGTTTGATTTCGCTTTTGCCTCTCATACTTTGCAGCTCTTTAGCTACCTCGCAGCCTCTATATTTTGTTGGGTGATGATTACCACAGTGTATGCATATCACTGGTTCGTTCGTGCTTTTGTTGCATTCTTTTGATAGATGTTTCCTTGCGCACTACATGCATCTGGGCTCTCTATTACACTATTTGTGAATGTGGTTATACGCTTGACAGTTGTAGCATTGAGGCATTCTTCCACAGATAACGCTAGTGTTCTCTTTTAACACTCAATCTTAACTTTCATATTAAGGATTGCTTTGATTGGATATACCCTATCAATGTTGTCAAATGTTAGCATGAAAAGAAGGAGTCTAGTTTTGGTTGTATCTCTTTCACCATGATCACAGCATTTAGGATTTTGAATCATTTCTGGGTAAGTTCCTCAATTATTTCTTCGTTTGGACATGTATGGTGTAGTCCTCTGGCCATGACTTTAAATGGTTGCTCAGCTTTGTTTTATGTTTTGAGCTCTGATTGCATTTGTTAACATTCTATGGGTTTCTGGGTCAAGAGCATTCGCTTTCCAAACGTTATTATTCAGTGCAGTGACTTTATATTTATTGTTTGGAACTTTCACTATTGGTTCACTATTTCTTTAATTGTTTCGAATTCACTAACAATAAGTATGTTAATGGGTGGAGGTGGTATCTCTTTATGTATTGGTTGATTTTCTTGCATTTTTCCTTGGTTGATTACATTGGGTGTATTAACTGGTTGCAGTGGTCTCTCTTTCGATAGCAGGGAAACAAACAACGATGCTGGTATTCTTTTTTGGCGGTAAGTTTTAATTTGTCTTCGTATAAAACTCGTTTCAATTAATTTTCATCTATTTCATAGGTAGCTATAGTATTTTCTTTGGCTCGATTCTCATTTATAGCAATTTCTTCTTAACGCTATTGGACTTCTTAGAATAGATGTTCATTGAGTTGATATAATTTTTCTAAAGATTTCTTTAAATCAACGTTTCCTCTAGCAATATCGTGGTAGGTTTCTTCTCCCTGTGTTCACAATTTCGTTCTCCTGCTGAGTAGCGGGATTCATTTGTCTAAGTGTGGTGATCTAGAGATTCTTGATCTTGGTATGAATGGGTTTTGCAATGGTTGGCTCACCCTAGAATCCGATGAGCCTGCCCCGTGTGAGGGTGGATTGGCCAACTGTGCAGTTGGCGTACCACCTGGGGTATAAATTCCCTTTTGTTGTACTCTCATTGCTTTAACGACTGGTTAAGACGGCGTTTAACGAGCACCACGTGCGGGTGAGTTTTACATTTGGGCGGTTACATATACCTTCTAGACCAACGCCCCTTACCCCCCGAGTATCTTATAAAATAAATCAAAATAATAACCAGTTCAAACTGAATGTACTACAAACACTTTAAAGTAGCATGCATACTGTGAACCGCGTACCGTTGCTCTGATGAAACGGGCGGGTTACTTTTGATCTCTTTACTAACGTAAAGATTAACTTTGTAATTATGGTATTTTCGTATGCTGGCGTTTTATGTTAATCACCTATATACCGGGTGGGCCAAAAGTCACTGGACATTGTATTTTTGATATAATTTTTTTATTTTTTATTGAAAATGAATAATTTTAATAATGAAGAGTTTTAAAATAAATTAGATTTTAAAAATAATATCTGTTAGATGCCTACCATCAGCCTCTTTGCAAGCTGCTGCGCTTTGCTGTACCTAGTCCGTAACTGAAGCCAAAACTAGTTGATCAATCGCAATAATTTCATTTATTATATTGTCTTGTAGTTGTTGCAGTCCTTGGTTTATTTGCGTATGTACGATCTTTCAAAAATCAATACAAAAAAAATCTGGTGGTGTTAAGTCGGGTGATCGTGATGGCCAATTAACATCTCCAAATCGTGGAACGATACGGTTACCAAAAACCGTTCGCAGCAAATTCATTGTTTCCCTTGCAGTATGGGACGTAGTTCCGCCTTGTTAAAACCACATTTTTTGTGTATTATCACGTTCAGGAAACAAGAAATGTTCTAACATAGCCCTGTAACGCTCACCATTTACAGTCAATACATTGCCATCTTCATCTTGGAAGAAGTACGGGCCATAGATCTTGTCTGCTGATATTCCGCACCAAACTGTGACTCTAAGTGGATGCATACGCTAACGCTGTTGAATCACTCTTGGGTTTTCAGTGCCTCAGTGCTTTTTTTTATAAAATCAGGATCATCCGTTAATATTTCGGTCAATTTTCTTGACCGTCAGTTTTTTTTGCCGTCTTGTGGCAAAATTTCATGTACCATTTGTATCTTGTACGGAAACAGCAATACATTTTTTTGAAGTTCTGGAGATTTGAGGCTGAGTGACACGTTTACGAGTCGATGTTTCAGGGTTCTCATTTAAGCTCTCCCGAGCTCGTTCGATATTATCTAGGCTTCGTGCTTCAAGCGGTCTTCCACTCGGAGATAAGTCACTAACAGATCCCGATGACTGAAATCGAGTGACTAGATTGCGTTTTTGATTTCGTGATGGTGCATTTCTGGTGTTAAAAAAATTTCAAAATTTTATTTGGGTTTGAATTATTGAATTTTGACTAGAAATAAAACTCAACAATTTTTACTCGTTCCTCAATCGTATACATGGCTATTGAATCTCCCAAATAATACTTCTAATACTGAAAAATAAAAAGAGCAAAACTACAAAATAAAAAATTATATCAAAAATACAATGTTCAGTGACATATGGCCCACCCTGTACATACATTCATACATTCATGAAATGCATATGGGTTCTTGGATGCGGCATTTTGCTTTTCGTTTTTATTTTTTGTGTGTGTGCAGATGAGTGAAAATATTTTTCTTGCAACTAAGTGTTAACGTAAATTAATAAATTCAATTAATTTTTTATTCTTATTTCCATTTTTACTTGTGAAAAATTTCTATTTTGACTTACGTTGCTTTTTTAAATTATTTTGTGGTTCGTGTAAAAGGAATACAAAATTCGAGCCAGAATTACTGAAATTTTCAAGACATCTCTGGTAAGTGACAATACTGGGTTACATTGTAGTGGTGGCGGTATACTTTAATTTGAATATTTTTCGTTTTATTTGTTAATATGGATACCTAAATAAGTAATTGGTAGACGAGACATGGGAATAGAAGAGGTCATGCTTTGATAAACTGTTTTGTTTTTTCTTTTTATAGTCCGGTGCATTGAAAACAGAACCAACACACGACGTTTTCTTTTCAAGAGTGAGCTCGGATTAAAATCTATTTCCCTTACTAGAAAATAACTATGCTTCTGTTCTCAATCATTTAGAAGACACGCAAGTGTTTTATGTTTGCGAAGATTATTCCACATCGTCTTTATTAAATTTTTTAACTGTGTCGCAACAATATCTCATTCACGGAAGATCGGCAAATTTTTTTAAATAATAAATCTTGGTGGTCAGATTTAAATTTTTGAATTTGAATACCAAATCGGTATCATCAGTTTTACTTTAAATTTTTTAAATTTTTTAGGTTAACTAAATTGAAATTTGAAAAGTTTTCTTTTTCAAAATGCTATTCTGATTCTGGTAAAGTATTATTTAGGGATGCAAAACCAAAATTTGGCTAAAATCGGCTAAGAAATGGCAGAACTCGAGAACTTCAGAATTTTTTTTGACATTCTTCTTCTTTATGACACTCTTGTGACAGAACAACGAAGCAAATTTGGGCATAGTCTATAAAAAAGTAGTCGTGCTTGTTGGTTGATAATTCATTTTTAAACCGAGTACTCTAATTTTAAAAACGCACGTATTGGAAATATTGAAATTAGTATAGGACACAAACGTGGTTTTCGCAAACAATTACAAGAATCATCGGTCATGTGCACAACCCTCGTGTTTGTTTCAATAACAAAATTATTTTTATAGATAGGATATTTTTATTTTCGACATACAAGCTTGTCATCCTGACTACTGAGCCTAGAACTTAGTATTATCCCTATTTATATAGTCAACGTATATAACTGTTCGAGAGTAAGTATCATAGCGCCGATGTTTGTTGTGAATTGTACTTTTGTAGACTTCACCGCGCTTTCCTATAAACCGCATTGACTTAGTGCTGCGAGTGGGATAAATCACCAATTTATTTGGGTCTGTTAAAGACTAGAATAATTTTAATATTGCTAAAAAATTCATAAGCTGTACATAGCATTGTCGCATTATAACCGTCTTAATACACCTTAATACATGAGTCGGTTGTAAGATTCATTCAAATTTAGATGTGTACGCGCAAGTGCGGATTTTTCATCTTTTGACAGCCAAACCAAACCATTACACCATAGTTTGCTCCTAAAATTATTCGTTCTGTCTTTCCTAATCGGCCAGATTATAACTAGACGGAACATCTAGCTATAAATTTGTTTGTGGTTTCCAATGATATGAGAAGTTCGGTTGGCTGCAAATGTCGTCCAACATCTTGGTTGATTGGACTGCCAGTCTAATGCAATTTGTGATTCGACCGCGCACTCACTATGAAACGAATTATTTATTATTTTGTGAACGTGCATATGCTGTGTATGCTTCTTTTTTTCATGACGGTAACTCTTCATCTTATCCAATTTTTTGTAGCCACAGACTTTGAAACAGTCCCAAGAGATCGAAAATTTTACCTGCCTTTACAGAGAGCTTCGTTTTAAATGCATTTACGTTTCACATTCGATCTCGAAATTCACTTGAAAGATAAAGTGATCCAGACAGGTAAACCAAGCTAATCCTAATTCTTTGATAAGGCTCGTTGATCTAACAGATTCGAATAGATTTCAGATTATTATCGCGTGCATTATTTTTTAAATTACGCATATACTATATATCTCGTTGGCTAACATGTTCCTTGAATTGAAGCCTCTACTGCTTAAAATGTCTACCACCTTATCTTTCAACTGGATTAAGTAAGATAATACTGATACGTTATTATGTCATCTATACGGAGATGTCATATTCAATAGCAATAATTTCAGCCGGATACGTTTCTGAGAGTAATGGTAGCAATTCGTTCCATTAATCTTGAGATAGCTCAAGCTAACGAAATTGAGTTCCTCATATAGGCTTCATTGTTTTTTTAAATGGAAGCTCCCTTACCCTGAACTTAAATTAACATAGCTCTTCTCTTTCGATCCTAATCAGCTGAGCATTTTCTTCGGTCATACAGAATCACTGCAATGTTGCAACAATGTCAACGATGATTGTACAGGGTGTTTCAACAGGTGCGTTTCAACTTTTTCCGATAGGGACGGCGAACGACGTCGAAAGAGCAAATCGAAAATGATGCAGATTTTCACCGAAAAATCATCTTCAGCGATGAGGCTCACTTTTGGCTAAATGGATTTGTCAACAAGCAAAATATGCGTTACTGGGCAGGAAGCAACCCACACGTGATTCATGAGGCACCGTTGCATCCCGAAAAAGTCACTGTTTGGTGCGGATTACATGCCGGCGGCGTCATTGGGCCATATTTTTTCATCGACGATAACGATCGCCACGTTACTGTTAATGGAAATCGATACCGCGATATGAAAAACGATTTTTTTTGGCCACAATTGAATGGAATGGACTTGGACGACATGTGGTTTCAACAGGACGGGGCCACATGCCACACGCGATGAGCGTGTTATTTCGCGAAATGGGCCCGTCCAGTGGCTGCCGCGCTCGTGTGATTTGACACCTCTAGATTATTTTCTTTGGGGTTATGTGAAGTCATTGGTCTATGCCAATAAGCCGGCGACGTTGCAAGAGCTCAGAGCCAATATAGATCGTGAAATTGCTGGAATTTCGGCCGATTTATGCGAAAGAGTGGTCGAAAATTGGGTTCAATGATTGGACTTCGTAAAACGTGCACGCGGTGGTCATGCAAAAGAAATCGAGTTTCATACTGTATATGTTCAAATTCGTTAATAAAAAAAAAGTTAGTTCAAAAGTCGAACAGTTTGTGTTTTATTCAAAAAAAAAGTTGAAGTGCTCTTATTGAAAAACCCTGCATATGGTTGGGTTGTCACTATAGTATTAGAATCCAATCCGACTCCTTCGATCGAACCCAACTTAGCGTCACTAGCGATTATATTCGTATCTACTAATTTCATCTTAGTGCTACGATATCTCCGCCGATCATTCCCGGTTATGTAAATGTCGTTTGGCCAAATAGATTTTATCGAAGCCTTTCATGTAACTGTCATCAAATGCGAAGGAAGATGTAACGCCTTCAAAGATCCTAAATGCGATTTTTTACTGCTTCTCTCCTCAATTCTCACTATTAGTCTTTTGCCCGGCGTGTCTTAACACGATAAAGTCTATACTGATGCTCATCTAAATTCGTGTTATGTGATTTAATCGAATCTTCTTCTGATTCATCCTTCGATTCATCTGTGCCTGCGGTTAGGACTTTCGGTTTTTATCATGTATGGTGTTTATTTGGAAACTCACGACATATTCCCCGGATTCTACAATCATATACGGAGTGCTAGTCGCCGGACTTCTGCGCTGGTCGACTAGTAACTCGTTGAATCAGTCACTATCAATTAGCCAAGGTTGTTGCATATTACATGGAATACAGTTAAAAATTGGTGTTGATAATAAAGCTGATTTTTGATCTATTTGCTGTATTCGGTCTTGTTGGATGAATGGTGTGGGCTTTGAAAAAGTTCTCTTTATTACGAAATGGAAAAATTCCGTTCCAGTAGGAAGCTCGTGGTCGGTGTTTTCTTGTGCCCAAAAGCTTCGAGTTTCATCATTTAATTATTGCTGCAGTAGTCATCGTCCAGCACGTTTAGGGCGCGTATTAACTCATCTGAAGGGTCTAACAACCACAAATAAAGAATGTGGAAAATAATTATGGGAAGTGCGGTATTTCGTTTATCATTTGAAATTTGAAGGTGATATTACAGACCCGAGGTTTTAGAAAATGTTTTTTTTTAATTATTTTATTAATGTTTTATTTTTATAGTTTGAAGATTTATATTATTAGATAAGAAACGTTCCTCTAATACCGTTTATATTGCTGGTATTATTTGGCTTTATTTGTTTTGTTTTATATTTTGAAATTTGACGTTAACCTGCCTTTCTTCCAAAATTAATCATTTATTCAAAAAAAATTTGCATGTAAGTATTGTTGTTGAAGTGAGCCACGATTCGCGATATCCACCGAGAATATTTCTTTACTCTCCGTTTTATTAGCATCCATGCGTTGGACTAGGTCCAACTTGCTAAATGTGGTTAGTTTAAACCACAACTGGTACAATTGATTGATTTGCTTATTGGAGAGGTTTTTATCGTCCAATATTCCCGATTCCGCAATTCGTTCAGGCAACATAGAGCTAATCCACCAGTTAATTATGGTGTGGTATGCCTGTATGTTAACGAGCATATTAAATGCAATGGTGTATCGGTACCCCTCTCAATTTTTCGATGGCCCGTTTCTGACTTTGAGTTTCTTTTTATAAATGTTTTCGTGAATAAGCAGACACTTCTTTTTGGTGTGGTTTATAATCCACCTAAAACGAACAAGAAGTCGTATGCTCAATTTAAAAAATCAATTATAGACATTGAGTATCTTTTTAGTTATTTTGCCTGTCGGTATGATGAGGTTTTCATTTCGGATGATTTCAATTTTGATATTTCTCAAGATGCTTTATTTTCTTGTGGCTATTTAAATCACTTAAATAGCATTAACATTTTAGTTTATAATACTGAAGCGCCCACTTACTTTTATGCAACCGCAAGTGGTGGTTCTTATTCTCTCATGGACACGTTGTCACTTCTGCTGATAATTCCATTTGTTTTTTCAATCAATTGTCTCTTGGTATTGGCTCTCATGATGAAATCCTTGTTTTTTCTGTTAATTACTAATCTCGTCCTAAACCTAAAAGTTTCAGCTTTAGGTATTTTTCGCAAGTTGATGATTCTCGCCTTTCATCAATTTGTGGCTCGATTTGTTGGGACAATATTTTTTCTCTTGGTACTTCTACCGATCAAATTGACTATGTTAACTCCTCTATTAATTATGTATTTAATAATTGCGTTCCTCTCACTACTGTTTATTTTTTACCTAAATCTAACCCTTGGATGACGCAAGAGACTTTGAATGCTATTTATGTTCGTTTTTTCCAAATATCGTCTTTGGTAAATGAGCCCTAATTATTGATCTTATCTAGCTTATAAAGCAATCTCGAAATAGAGTGGTAAGTTTAATTCGTATCGCTAAGCAAAATTTTTTCAAGGATAAGTTAGATCCGTCACTTCCCTCTAAAATATTTTGGCGTAATGATTTTAACCATTACCTAATTAACTCTAGTTCCACCCATGATATTTCCAATATTGATTTAGTATCAGTAGAATCCCTAAATTCTTTTTCGGGAAAAAAAGAAAGTTAAGTTCCCTAAATTTGGGAAGTTAAATCGCAATCCACTGGTCTAGATATGGTTAGTTTAAAATTTGTTAAGCGTATTTTTCCTATTGTCCTATGCGTTCCTATAGTGTTTCCTATTTTCCCATATCAAGATGTCTTTTTATATCCCGGTCAGTGGAAGTTGAGTAAAATTATTCTTATTCCTAAAATTAGCAATCCATCTGAGCTTTTCCATTTCCGCCCTATTAGTATTTTAAGTTCTCTGTCCAAGGCGTTTGAATTGGTAGTAAAAAACCAAATTCATTCTCATATCGATAACTTTAATTTGCTTAGTATTTTTCAATCGGGTTTTTGAAGATTCCACGGTACTTTACGGAATGTTTGTGATGTTATTCGTCGTACTATGAGTAAACAAGAAATTACTTGCCTTACTTTACAAATTTTGTTTTATAAGCTTATTTTGAGCTTTAATTTTTCTCTCTCTGCTGCTAAATTGGTTTTAGACTATATTTCGGGTCGATTTCAGACAGTCTTCTGGCGTTCCTCTGGGGTCGGTTCTTGGTCCTTTACTATCCTCAATGTACATTAGTGACGTTGCATGTTCGATTCGCTATTCTTCTTTTCATATTTTTGCTGATGATGCGCAAATTTATAGGTGTAGTCGCTTGAGATAATGATTCAATTAACTCTAATATTTATTTTTTTAATGATGTTTTGGTAAGAGTTTATAATTGGTCATTATCTAACCGACTCGCTCTTAATGCTAGTAAATCTCAGTCTATTATATTTTATAAAAAATTAAAGTTGATTTTTATTAAAACTCTTATTTGGGGTGATCATTTGATTAAAGTTAGCAAAACGGTCTTTGGAATGCTTAGTTGTTTGTATGAAGTTGTTGAGTTCACCTTCTTCCACATTTCCTATTTGGGGAAATATTTGGTATGCTTCAGAAGAATATGAATGTTCTCCAAACATGTTTCAATGCCTGTACTCGTTTCATTTTTAGTATAAGGAAATATGATCACATTTCACCCTTATTAGATTTGATTCTGGGTTATAATGTAGTTGACTTTTATGAACTTCGTGTATGTCTTTTTATTTTTAAGCTTCTCAGGACTAAGCAACCTCCCTATTTATTTAATAAGTTATTGTTCAGTAGGTCCCATTCTTCAAATTTACGTTTACTTCCCCTATAAACCTGTGTAGATCTCTAAATACTTCGTTTTCTGTTAGAGGTTTTTCTCTTTGGAATTCCATTCCTTTAGATATTAAGAGACCGGCGTCGCTTAGATCTTTTAAAACGTGCTATTTAGCATTTTTGTATTCATTTATAATGTTTTTGCAAGTAGTCTGTAAGTATTCACGTCTTGCCGTATCCTCATATGCGCTTTTCCTCTACTAAAATTGTTATGTCAATCAATCAATAAATAAATAAATAAATAAGGATATTCCTGAGTGGTTATACGAATTTTGTTTTACTGCCGTTCATTTTCAAACGAAGTCCACTTGCGGGGCAATCGAACGGTATGAAGCTGTCCTGATATCAAGGAGCATGATCTTATCTAAATTTTGGATCGACTTATTAATTTTGTCTGGTTGTTGGTTAACATCATTCGAAATTGAACCAATAGCTGATATTAAATTTGACGTTGCAGATTTTAATCGGTTACCTTCAGCAGCATTCACTAATCGGGGGTCTCAGAGGTGCCTTCACTAATCGGGGGTCTCAGGGGTGCCTATATCGCTAGGATATACAGAAAGTTATACCACATCTTATATATATTTTAGTAACGCATTTCCTTTGCATACTTCAAACTTACCGTGCATAGGTATCCCCTCCAGGTCAATATACCTAGCACCTTGAAACTTCTCTACCAAACACAACTACTCTTAAGTTTAAAATGTTATGCTACCAATCAAAGATTTAATCCCGAAAACAAACCCAATCACATTTTTCGATGTTCGACATTTTATCGAAACGAATCAATATTCTGTTAAAATATCCCACCACAGTTTTAGAAACAGCTTGTTTAGTGAATTAGTTCAAAAAAAATATTTTGTTGGTGATTATATCTGTAAAATATAATTTTAGAAGTTTTGCTGCACCGCAATATTATTTTTGAAAGATTAATTGTGAATTTGTTATTTATCAGTTAATTTTATCAATATTTTCCTCGTCAAGAATAAATCACTGTAACCCCACTGAATCGTGAAGCCACACCAATTATAAAAACAAATTGTGTGTAGTTTGTGCTGCATTGACATCATTCTACTCTCATCTCGTATCATTTTCGATTTGCTCTTGCTGAATACCACAACAAAACATCTTCATAGACTAAACGAAAATTTCAAATTAATTGCCTGTGACAAATGGAACTTTTTTTTGGTAATTAATATAAAAGCTCTATAATACCATTCTCTACACGAGCATCATTTTATCTTAATTTTTTTTCGATCGAATTTTCTCGTCTAAAATCATTATCATTTATTTGTTATGTGCCATGTTGAAATTGATACTAATAATTGAAGTTTAATACTATACAGTTTGATATTGATGTCAAACAATTTATTTTGTCAATACAAATATGATTATGTATGTTATAGATAAATTTTTCGGGAGTTGTGAAATTGGGTGAGAACGACATTTTCTGTTTCCTCCTTTTCTTGAATTTATAGATGTATGCAATATTTGCGACTTGTTCATCTGTGCGGTTTTGCTGCATGACACAGATCCTGCATTATATATATACAGATACGTGTATTTTAATAGTAAACAAAACACTTTATTGTGGTTTATAATTTGCACACACAAAGAACTTGGTGAAGTGGGTGGATGGATGAACTATATATATATAGAAATGAACGAAGGCAATATAATACAGGAAAATAACACAAATACATAAAACGTCGAAGTGATTAAAGACAAACCTTTATATTCATAAAAGAAGTCATTAATCGAAAAATACATATTACAACATTTACCACCCTCATTATTTTCATCAGAATACCTTTTACTATAGGATACGAGTCTTTCTAGAAATCTATGTCATTTCTCAGTAATTTAAAGTAAATGTCATCGTAAGGCTGTAAGCTAAACGCATGAACTAGAAACACACCTTTATGTGCATTATTCATATACGTATAAAATAATATTAATTTTTTATTCCATATCTTTACACCCGTAAAGATATTATCTGGATTGAAAATAATCAATTCCATATTACAACATCGGTATACAAAATAAAATATTCGGTTGAATGATAACCTAATAAAATATCTAATCAAGCATAAAGGTAAAACCTCGTACCATAAATATTTATATAATCGATTTGTGTTTGCGTTAAATTACTGATACTGAGCCTTGAACTGGAAGTGAATAAAGTGTCGTAATATTGTAATCTTCAAATATGACAACACTTTCTCTATCAATACCCGTAACAATAAATGATGGTTACCCCAATACGAATTGCCGTATTAAAATTTATGTATATAGTTATGGGTTCGAGCTTTAGTCAATCAAGATTATATTTTCACAGTTTTTATTAAAAACTAAACTCTATTTTCACTTGACTCTAAAATAACTGACTAACTGAACTTTTTAAGATTACATCTATTTATCTATATCTAAATTGGTTCGTATTACAACCAAACCATCGGAAATTTATTGATTCATTTTGACGTGTTCGTTATGCTGAGGTAGCGTCTTTCAATATCGTGTTATTGCCTCGCATTTCTTATGGGTTCATAATTCCTCCCGGGGGTTGAGAATGGGCATCCGCGTCCTTTGGCATCAAACCTACTGCTTTCTGTAGTTCTGTACCTGTTTCATGTTTTCATATTTTTGCATTTGGAAACTCCCCGTTTCAATCTTTGATTTGTATGGTTGTTTTATGGGTGTGAACACAAATGTATAGGATTAGCAATATTATACAGATTGTGGAAATCGGTATGCCTCAAGAAAGTTCACATTCAGGTTTGGTGGTTAATTTGTTTCAAATAAACATTATTCAACTGTTTTATGTTCTGAATATGTTCTCGAGTGATTACTGAAGCATCTGGGGTTGTTATCATATGACGAGTAACTTGAAGGTAGTGCAATTTAAACGTTATCGTGCAGTTAAAGAAATTCAATAAAAAGTTTGCTGTTATAGTGCCCGGTTGTTTGGCTCGCAGTTCGAGAAGAGGGTTTCGTTTCTAGCGTTGTTTATCAGGGTTTTGCCCTCCGAATTATACTTGATTATTCTGTTTATTATGTGACATTACACTGACCCTAAGTCCCCATTACTAGTGGTACTATGAAATTATCGCGTCATTCCTTTATGTGCGAATGTTTTTGCACAAAATCATATTGGTGTGAATACCCTTTGTATTGATTTAATAAGATGTTGTGGATAACTTTGTATAACTGTATTGTTAGAACTATATAGGTATAATCATCAATATTATTGAGTCCTCATTTTCTAATTTTCATACCTCAAGTATGTATAACAGTGTTTCTTTGTTTATGGCAATTTTTGGGGTGACGTACTGGAGCGCTTCATATTGTAAGATGATGTTTACACCTTGGTTGGTTAACAGGTCTTTAAATGTAATAATTTCTTTTAGTGACCAAATCCTATTACTTGGAAGTTCAAGTTTTGTTCTAACTATTACGTCTTGTATGTCTTCCAAAATTGGTTGTTTATTATTGTTGCTACCCGTTCGATTTCCATTAAAGCTATCGTGTTGGCTATTGTAGAATTTATCAGAGCTCTATGTACCGTGTTTGTGATTAACCCGATTCTTTCATTAATTTGTTCATTTACTCATTCATTGTGCCGTTGATTAAACGTAAGTCTTTAGCATCTGGGCTTCCAGCTAACCATTTTCATGCTGAGCCTAATGTATCGCAACGTTTTTATCTTGTGATCTGGCATGGTTTTATTTGGTGAAAATTATTTTTAAGTTTTTTATATTTCTGTTCTAATATAATGTATAGTTCAAGCTTATCTTCTAGTTTATTACTAATTTCTTTACTGACAGATTCTACGAGTAATTCCAAATTAGTTATGTTGATTAGATGTACAATGCTTATGACCCCTGTCTGGACTTCTTTAACCTTAGTAGCAAAATTGGGTTTTCATGTAAGTTTCTTATTTCTAATTTTTGGCAATTTAAAATTTGCGGAATTATGTTTAATATAAGTAATTTTCCTAAAATCCTCATTGCCATTATTTTACAACAAAATTTATACTTTAAATTTTAATTAGTGATTTTAGAAAAACAAATTACTGATTATTATTTTATATTTATGTAGTTAAGGTGAATTTATACTAGACTTTATTAAATATTGTTAATGAGAAATTGTATGATTAAGATCTTTATAGCAAATTTTTCTGAAAAAAAATTATGTTTCATTGCTTTCCATTAATCTTCTAATTTTATTTTTATTCCTCTTAATATTCTTCTGAGTCTGGAATGTTCTGGCGGTTATATTTTTTATATCTGTCTGAATCTCTCTAGGTTGGACTTTCGCTCTTATGTTCGGCTGCAAAAACACTACATGCTCTTCTGATAATTCAAGCGGATTTTCTTTTTTATTGTTTTGTTTAACCATTCGATTTACTGCTAGTTGTAAATTGTTACTCAAGCTTTGGAAAATATTTTTTTGCTTGAGTCTGAATTTCTTCTGGGTGTTTGAGCTTGCTATGGTTAAAGAGCACCTCATTTGTGGTGATCTCCACTTGTGTTGGGGCTTGAAATTTTGTGTTTGTTGCTGTTAAAGATCTCAATTAACGTTGCAAGTGCTTTTTCTACTTGTCCGTTGGACTCTGCTCGATTACCGAAAATTTATCTATTCATTCAGAAGCTTTGAACGGGTCATCTATGGCCAGCTATAGCTCAGAGTGAAGGGCGTGGTTTTCAAAGCTTAAATGAATCTTGCTAGTCCGTAGTATGACCGTATTCGGATACATCCGTTGTTGGAATGAAAAAGTGTTTCGTGAATCAACATTTTGAAGATATCAGCAAATCCGGTCCATTTCATGTAATCACCATTGAATGTTGGAATTTCAACGACTTGTAGGCGAATTTCCATGGGTTTTATGTCGTAAGTTTATCCTCTAGTTCTGTAGTTATTGTTATGGATTTTCGGTCGTATTGCTGTTTTGTGTTATCATAGTGGTTTTCTACGAAATATTTTTCTCCTCGTTCATCGTCTTCTGAAGGTTCGATGCAAATTGTTTCATGAAGTTCTATGATTTGCATAATCAACCTGTCTATGTTTCTGAGTTTTAAGTTTAAAGCTGCCCTTGATCTGTTGTTTGTGACTATCATTTCTTCAGCTGTGCGTATTTCTTAATATAATCCCCGTGTTCGGATCTTCTTCAGTTGTTTAAGTATTTGTTAAGTTTTCTTGTAGTTGGTGAAAGGCGTGATATTTCTGAGCTACAACCTGTTGTTCATGCAACGTTGTTGTACGGCTTTTTTACTTTTGTTGTATTTCAACGTTGATGATTTAATTCAACGTTGATTAGGTCGCCGGTTCTTGCTTGGCTTCGAAGGCCCAATGTTCGTTTAGAAATTAGTGTGCTTACCGAAGGTCACAGCTGGTCCACTAATTCTAAACAACTAGTTGACAAGTTAAAGGGTATTTTAAGTCTAGTTCTTTATTTAAAAGATTAAAATATTAAGGTTTATATATAAAATTATTACACTGATTACAACAATAAAACAAACATCAAACAACAACGGCTTACAACAGCATATCTTCTTGCAGATAATAGTAGAATCGGTTTGTTTCGATTTGCCCATTCGACTTAAATGAGGATGCCTATTCAATTGCTTTTAATTCATTTAAATAATATTTTAACTAGCTTAATTAATAACCCTAGTGTTGCAAGTAAGCAATTCAAAATTGAATGCTGCTAACCTTAAAACTGCTCTTAGTTTTTCTGTTGACCGACTATTTGCAAACGATTGTTTGTCTCATTCTGTTCACTTGCTTTAGCAGCTGCAGAAGAGGACGTTCTCCTTGAATCGTTTCCATTTCGGGTCTCACACTGTTCATTTGTTTCAGCGATTCAATTAATAGATAAAGCAAATGTTTTCGTCCAATATTTGCGAGTCAACTGTATTATCTTCTGTTCGCTGAATCAAATTCATTCCCAATTGCAGATATTTTCAGAGGAAAATTGTATTGGAACGACTAGACCAAATTGCAGAACCTTTCAAAAATATTACGAAAACATGCCAATTTTTGTATAAAAACCTTTCGAAAAATTTACTATATGGGATTTATCGGTCCCATTGATCAAGGAGCAGAGTCCTCGGATTCAAGCTTGATTTGATTAACCCTTTTCTCAAAATCATTAATCAATTAAACAGAGGTTCCTAGATCTGGATAGACAACTTACACCTAGTAAAAAATTCATGCCGATCAGTTAAGCGATTGAAACACAAATCGCGGAACAAACATACATTTGTGGGAAACACTTATATTGGGACACATAAAACCAGTGGATGGATCTAGATAAATTTTCGAGGATTTATAAAAATTCGCTGGCTTTCATAATATTTTTGAAGAGGTCGATCCCTGGTTCTATGTGGTCCCATACAATTTTTACCCAAACATATCTGTTTGTTGCAAATGTGCATTTTGGCGTCGGATTCAAGCTTGTCACTAATTTCATATAACATAACATCTCTCGTATAAACTCATTCCAATGAAAATTTTTAAAAATATTGATATTTTAGAAAAATTTGGTAAAGTGGCCACTAGACCCTGGGGTCCAGTCCCGCTAATGTTAGTCAGAAACTTTCACGAGTGTGAAAACAACAACTCACCAAAATTTCATCTTAATTGGATGAATGGTAGCATACTGCACAGAGTTGAAACATTAATTTCTATATATACAGCCTTGGCCAAAAGTATTGAGCACCCATGATATCTTACAATTTTTTTGGGAGTATCAATTTGAAATAAATTGAAACAATTTTTATTACTAAATTACTATTTATTTATATAAAATTTATATTTTGTGGGTTCACCCTTTGCCTTAATTACGGCAGAAATTCCTTTGGGTAAAGAGGTTACAAGTTTTTTACATTCTGTAAGTCGTAGGGCGCTCCATTCTTGGTGCATACAGCGTTTTAGGTCTTCTTTGTTATTTATTGTGTTGCGCTTGACTCTGCGTTTTAATAAACTCCATAAATGTTCTTTGGGGTTCAGGTCGGGGGACTGGTTAGGCCACTCCAGAACCTCAATGCCATTTTCTCGAAACTATGCGATTGTGAAGGCAGATTTATGACATGGCGCGTTATTCTGCTAGGACGTTTATGTATTTTTAAGAGTTCATGTGGCCCTCACACACGAACATTTCGCCAGTTCCAGAATTAGTCATGCAGCCCCCCAGACAATTATGCTGCCTCCGCCGTATTTTACGGTTGGTACCACACACTCTTGGCTAAATGCTCTGCCTACCCGACGAGACACAAAATGCACATCAGGTGAACAAAAAATCTGAAATAAAGAAAATGTAGGGACTTCGGAAAATTTAAATATTTATGTCAATGAATTTTATTTTAAAATCATATTATTTAATATTATTAGGGCCTCGAATTGTAAACTTACTTCAAAGTTTGATTCGTCTGACCACACGGTATTTGACGAATCTTCTTCGGTGAAACTTTGGTATTTTAGGGCCCATTTATACAGAGCCGTTTTGTTTCTTTCGAAAAGCCATGGTTTCTGCATGGCTTTACAGCCTTTCAGACCAGCTTCCTGAAGCCTTCTGCGAGTCATGCGATTGGTTTCTTAATTTCTACTGACAACTCAGCAGCGAGGTCTGAAGAAGTTTTTTCCCTATTTGTTAAAGCTTCTCTCACTAACTTTCGACCTGACGGTATGTGATGATGCGTTTGTGCCCGGTTCTGTACCTATTAATGTGTGATCCACTAGCGGAGAATCGTTTAATAGTAAATATATTGCACAGATCGGCGTGAACATTTCACAGTTTTAGAGATTTCTACTGAAGTGATTTCCCTTGCAGAAGCTGTATCTGCAGACTTTGATCTGAACTTAACTCTTTTTGTTTCGGCAAATTGCAAAAAAACACTAAATTTAACAAGTCAAAACACCAAAAGTGCACTAGATCACTGGATGTTCAACAATGAACGAAAGTAGCGAACTGATGAATAAATACAAAATGGAAAATATCAAATTTTATTGCACCAGATGGTTTGTTGCCGTCTACTGCGGCCTTTTTAGATGTCGAAAAAATAATCAATAAACAATAGTAGTTGTTTTCTGCTATACTTTTCGTGTGCGCCCGAAATTTATAGGGTGTTCAATACTTTTGGTCAAGACTGTAGGTTGCATGGTACCGAAAGGTACTGAATTATTCTGTTATTGCCTTTTCAATAAAGATTATATGTTTTTAGCCGATGTGCATCATCTGACGACAACTGAAAATGCAATAATTATTGTGAGGAATGAACATTCAGTCTCTCTAGTGTTTTAATGGAGAAATTTGGAAATACTAATCCACGGAATATTTAAAAAAAAGTACACAGGGAGAAACAATCCGCCATCTTAGCACCAAAAATGTTATGCAAAATTTTAAGAATCACTTCAAGAAAATTTGTCCCAAAAAGGACACTTTGTTTTCGTCACCAAACTAATGGCTAGTGCAGCAAATTTGAATTTGTAAGACGCAATCGTGAGAAACGAGCCTAGAAGAGCTCATAGAAGCTTCAACGAAGTAGGGAACCAGATAAAGTGAATTTATTTTTCCCAACATCACAAAAAGTAGAGAGTTACGTAAATTCATACACCATATGTTACATAAATACAAGAGAAACATTTACAATATAAAAACATTTTCAAGGACAAATACAAACAAACGATTGAACGAGAAAATCGATGTTGATTGTTCACTAAGTGTTCTTTTTGAGTGAAATTTTCTAGAATTTTTAAAACGAACAAGAAGTGTTCAAATCGTAGGCTAATTACATTTTTTAAGGTTTAACCAATGTTAGTGTTCACAATTTAATTTAGATCCTACTTATAAGCGTAATCTTCACATTTAATTATTTTACAGGTTCATTAGTTCGCGTGGATCTGCTCTTCTCAGTCGTTTAAATCGCGGCTCTTTTAGTATATCCCGGGCCAATTCGTTGGGTTGTCGGTCGGAGTATTCTTGCTTGAGTTCGTTATGCAGGAGTTCTCTATTTGATGCACTGGTAGTATCCCCATAACTGAATACCATATGCCAAGTTCCTTTTATTAACGCTTTGTATATAGAAAGACCTTATTGTCTAAAGAAAACTTGGATTTTCTTTCTATCAGCCAATACATTTTGGAAAAACTTATTTTTATTTGGTTGCGCTTTGCTTCATTGTGTTCTTTTCACGTTAGTCGTCTATCCAGGTGTAAGCCTAGGTATTTGACCTTGGTTTGTTGAGGAATATATACACCGTTTAATTGTACTGGTGAGTAGTAGCGTTTGTTCAGCGTGAATGTGACATGAATTGATTTTTTTTTCGTTTACTTTTATTCGCCAGATCTTTAGCCAATCCTAGGTTTTGCTCAGATAAGTTTGCACTTCTCGTGAGGCTGTTTGCGGGTTTTAGTGTGATACCAAGACGGCTATATCATCCGCAAATGTTGATATTATTACAGTGTCGGTAACAGGTAAGTCTTGCGTGTACAACAAGTATAAAATAGGTCCCAGAACGCTTCCTGGTGGACCTCCTGCGCTTAAATCATTTAGGGAAGTTGTTGCACAATTTTGTTGGGCCACCTTTGAAGGAGATAGTTTTCCAGAACTGAGTGAATATTCTTTGGCAGGAGCGCTTTAGGTTTATATATTAGACCATCGTGCCAAATTTTTTCAAATGCTTGTGCTATGTCAAAGGTCTGTCTGATTTACAATTATTTGCACTTGCTCTATGGTACCATGTTGGTTTCGGGACCCAAATTGATGGTCTGGAATGATTTGCCTTTCTTCAAATACTGGTTTCAGTTTTGTTATTAACATTTTTTTCAAACAGTTTTGAGATGCAGATGATGAATCATCATCCATCTGGTGAGGCAGCATGATATTATTAGTTCCTTCGTGTGGTAAAAATACCGTCTTTAGATGTGCAGCGAAAGCATTGGCTTTTTCTTCATCGATTCTCGCCCAATTTCCAGTTGACAGTCTAACCGGTGGAATCAACTTTGTAGGCCTTTTTAGGTTTTTTGTTGCCTTTCACAAAGAATAATCAGTCTTCTGATAAATATTTCTGGACACATTCGTTTTCTTTTTTCTGCAGTGCAAATTTCTGGGTTTCGATATGCGCGTAGCTCGATTTAATTTGCGTTTCAACAGTGGTGATTTTGTTTGTTGCCATTGTCGTCGAATTTTCCGCTTTTCCTAGATTAGTGACTGGATATTATGTGATGATTTATTAATTTTTTCAGAATTGTTGATGATTGGTGAAGTCTTTTCAGCTGATATTTCCAGTGCCTCTTTTAGTTTTTCTGCAACCACATCAATATCTGCTGGTGTTTATAGCGGGATATCAAGATGACAAGTTTGCTCATCTAGTCTCCTATATTGATTCCAATCAGTTCGTTTGTTTGTCAGACGTTTCGGTGTTTCTAATTCTAAGACAACAGTACTCATTGTTACTATTACCGGTGCATGATCAGACGACAGATCATAGCAATCGATGGCCTTAACGTGGGCCAGTAAGTAGGGTGACCGGTAGATAAAAAATCCAAGGACTGTTCTTCTATAGCTTGATAAAGTTGTTTGCTTATAGGCGTTGTTAGTTAGTTATCAGCCCCCCGAAACTTATTACCCAGCTGACCAAAATTATCCATAAACTGCAATTTTTTATAGCGTGCTTTGGAGGGCAGTACACTGCTGATATCACACAATTTACCCAGAACATTCCTGCAGACGTATGCTCGTTGATTGGATATGATTTTTCTCATATTTCATAAGTTCATAATGTTTTAGTCTTCTCTTAATTAGTATAGCGGTGCCACCGTGTGCTTTGCCATCCGGATGCTTAGTGTGATAAATAGGGTACCCATTAATTTTGAAGTAGTTATTGTTGATGAAGCGTGGATATTAATATTATGTCAATATTGTGCTCAATGAGAAATGCTTGAACCTCCGCTCTATGCTGCGCTAGGCCGTTTGCATTCCATATTGCTATTTTGAGAAGTCATTTTTGATTTTTAACAAATATCTGCATGCGCGTGTTCTGCATCATTATACCCATAGTTCTATCCATCAACGCCAGAAGCTTTGCATTATACCAGATAGCTTGATTAAAGCTGATGAGATGTTGACTTCCTCACTTGCCCCCACTTTTGGAACAGCACCCCTTAATGGATATTTTTCTGTACGGTGATTCTGTAATACGGTTAAAATTATGCGATTCATATATGAATCACTGCGCATTTTGGGTAAAAGTTTTGGTTAAAAAGTTTGTTTAATTATCAATTATGTGTTCGTTGGTATGTTCGTTTCCTGGTGCGCTTTCTGTATTTGTCCACCTTATCTTTTTTTTATTGCTAATGCGGGGTTCAATTTTCTACTTTAGATGCCTCTTATTTATAAAGATGGGTCTAAGGTTTTGGACTTACAAAATATGCAAAGAAACGAATTATTCGATTTTATTGAACATATTCCTGATGCCAGCGAGGATGAAATAGACGAGAACAGTGATGAAGATGAGGCAATTGTTTCTCCTGAAGAATTAATAGCTGACGATGAAGCAATTGTTGCTTCTGAAGAGATATTGGATGAATACTTGAAACGAAATGGTATTGAAAAATTGACAATTCAAGTTCCTGATTTAGAACGTTTTAGAACAGGAACCTTCCACATCGGTTGCAGTTTCGTCGATAAAACCATCGACTTCAAACAAAACGACTTCTGAAGTCTCTAAACTAAAAGAGCTTAGATGGAGACGAAAACACATCCAAAACATGCCCTGTAACTTTTCAGGAATTGCAGAACTACCATCATCCATTAAAGAATTATAAACTCCATTTCAGTTCTTCCAATTTTCATTCGATGACGACCTTATAGAGAAAATCATTGAAGAAACTATGAAATACAGTTTTTCTAAGAATAGTGGCAACTCTTTCAATTTGTCAAAAAATGAGCTTTTGAGATATTTAGGCGTTTGCGTTATGTCATCGAATTGAACTCATTCGAATATGAGAATGTATTGGAATGAAAATGTTGGAATGGACATTATCCGTAATTCGATTAGCCAGAAGTCTTTCGAAAAAATACGATCATTTTTACATTTTAATGACAATTTGACACAAGCTTATGATAAACTTCACAAGTTACGTCCGGTAATAGACGCGCTATCATCCAAGTTTTTACAAATTCCTATGGAGGAAATGCTATCCATCGACGAGCAAATTTGTACCACAAAAGCTCGGCATCATCTAAAGCAATACTTACCGCTAAAGCCGCACAAATGGGGTTACAAATTGTTTGTTCTCTCAGGAGTTTTCGGGTTTTGCTACAAATTTGAAATTTATTCCGGAACTGAAAATGATCCAGCGAAACGCTTTTCACATGAACCAGTTTTTGGCGCAAGTAGCAACGTGGTGGTGCGACTTGCTAGAGACATCCTAAGAAATTCAAACTATAAAGTTTATTTTGATAATTATTATATATCCGCCCCAGTTGTAGGATATTTAGCCAAAGAGGGTATTCACTCTCTTGGAACTGTGAGGCGCAATAGAATTCCTTCGTGCAAAATTCCAACCAATACCGAAATGAAGAAATTAAAAAGAGGAACCTCCGATGAATATATCTGTAATTTTGAAGAAGAAATATTCAATGTCTATTGGAAGTACAATAAGGTTGTCAAACTACTGTCATCTTTTGTGGGCACCGAACCAATTGATATGGTTGATAGATATGACCGTAAAAATCAAGTAAGGACTTAGATTCCTTGTCCGCCTATTATTAAGCAATACAACCGATATATGGGAGGGATTGATTTACTTGATAGCCTCATTGTTCGATACAAAATAAAAATGAGAACGCTCAAATGTTACATGAGACTCTTTTACCATTTATTAGATGTCACTATTATAAATGCTTGACTTCTACACCGTAGATCGAATAAGAATTCACCAATGAAACTAGTCGATTTAGAATAGAATTAGCTCGAACTTTGTTGACAATAGGCGCACCTACCACTGCTAAGCGAGGAAGACCATCCGAAGTACAACGATCGTATGAAGAAAAAAAGAAGAGACGGAATGTACAACCATTACCTACCAAAGATACTCGAATAGATAGTATAAACGACTTTCCCATTTGGAATGAAACCCGATTGCGCTGTAAAAATCCAAGTTGTGATGCTCAAACAAATGTGGTTTATGAAAAATGCGACACAGTCTTATGCTTCAACAAAAACCAAAATTGTTTTAAAACATTTCACAAAAATTAATTTTTTCGGTACCCTTTTGCGCACTGATTCATATATGCATCGAATTTTCTTTTAAATAAAAACAATGAAATAAAACAAAAAAAATTTTTTTATTGGTTTTCCGAAGTTTATTTTCCATTTTCCAATACTGAGAAACTTATATTTTCTGGAAAAAAAATTGCGCACTGGAGGGTTAAGTACACTTGCGTACGAAATCCCGTGATGTGCACTACTGTTTACATTTATATTCTGTTTTCCATTTTGAACTTTAGCTCCTGAATGTAATTTAAGCAATCGTTGATCAGCTCGCTGTCATATACCTCTATAATTCGCTGTGTGGTTTCCATCGCAGTTACTGCATTTTCTGACAGAAGCTTGAGTTTTATTTTTATCGCATTTCGTTGAATTATGGAGATCACCACAGACTACACAACCATCGATCAAAGCGCAATAAGCTTTAGTGTGGCCGTATTTTTGGCACTTATCACACTGTACCGGTCCAGTTTTTTTCTAGGTGTCGAAGAAGTCTTCTATATGTAGAAAATATTTTAGAACATATTTTCATGCTTCCCTTTGTTTTTTTTTATTACCTGGTTCTAAAACCAGACGGAATATTGGCTGTGGCACCTTTTTCCGATTTCTTAATATTAGTAATACGTTTAACACGGAAGTTTTTTTCAGCGAGAGAAGCTTGTATCTCGTCTGGGAAGCTCTTAATTCTTTTTAATATCACAACCAATCCTTTTTGGCTCTTCAGTTGATAAGTATAGTAGTATTTTCCCACTTCAGCAAAATGATTTATCAAGGCCTTGTGGGCCTCAATATTTGCGGCTGAATTTTGGTTTATTTTACATGTCCTCGTTTAACTCCGGAATTATAAAAGTTACCCTCCCTTAATGGTTCTTGCTAAATCTCTATTTGATTCTTCCCTCAAATAGATTGGTGGCGGTTTCTCAGTTTTTGATGTGTTATTTTTTCGTACGGCATCTTCAGCAGCTTCATCGGCGTTTGTTAAACTAGAAAACCGGCTGCCATGAGACAATTCAACCGTGGCTAGCTAAGTTCACGGTCGTATTCACGCTCGTATTGGCCGATGATCTTGAAATGATCTTTAAAATTTTTGGTTTAACATTTCGGATGCTAAGATTGTTTCTCCTTTTTAGTTTCTTGAATTCTAATGAGTGTATCTTCAAGATTCAAACTCCATCGTAATATTTTGGGATTGTTTTCCGAAGTTTTAATGAACGCCAGCAGTGTATGATCCGTAAGTGTAAGTTTATTTCCGTAAAGATAGGGTTTATATTTCTTTACTGCCCACATAATAGAAGTAACTCGATTTCATTCGAGGTGTACGTCGTTTCAGTACTGTTGGTGAATTTGTGAAAGCGCTGCGATCAGATCTGTGGATATTACCTTTCTGACAGTTTTGAATCAAACTTTACTCTCTGAGCCAGTTACGTTGACAACATTGTAATGCTTTAGTAATTGTGGTTAAATCGGCGGTATTACTCTGACAAAATATGAAATTGTTTGATTTCTTGCTGAGCGGTCTGTAGTGACCACTCTAGATTATTTCTAGACCAAGGCATTCCTTTCTTTTTTTTAAAGCTCACTTTTGTCGAGTTGTATGTTGAGGCAAAAGTTTGGCAGTCGTTTGCTGATTACATCGAAAAAAATTTTCAAGGAAGGCCAAACTGGATGAATGTCATCATACATGTCTCATTGAAAATTTGCTGGGTAATTTTTAAGGCCAAACAACAATCGAGGCCTTGATCATTGAGAAAGTGGTGTTCTCGTGAGAGATTTCAATTAAAACTTTCGTATATTTCCTCAAGCTTAGTGGGTATTGGAAATTTGTCATCGATAGTTTTATGATTACATTTTCTGTAATCAATTTCTACCCTAATTTTTCGAATAACTGTCACTTTCTAAACTGAGCGGGTTTTTGTATGTTTTTGTATAACATATTTTGTGCTTGATTACTGTTGATGCAGATAATTCTTCACTTTGTCTCAACAGTAATTCTGTATGATCGAAAATTATAGTTACCAGAATTTGTTTATAGTTTTCACAATACGTGGTCCATCCTAGTTAAACTTTCAATAGTTTTGGATCCGATTAATGGCTTAATAATAGTCGGTAATTAAACCTTATTTAGATAATTGTTTCGGTGGTTCAGCATCGTCACTGAGAATTTTCACGGAAGTTTTAAAAAATTTTCATTTGAACAATTATGGTTGTAAAATACAGTTTTATTTTAAATCCTGATCGTTAGTGACTATAACCATTCACTATTTTATGTGGTATTAAATATCACCGTATGATGGTGAAACTTTCTTCTGGGATAATATTTGTAGTACCGCAAAATTATGTTGTTTAATAAGATCGTGAAAGATATTCAGTCAATTTTTAGCATTCAATTGAGCCATTTACTGAGATCCGAGTACACCATCCAAATATTCGTTGTTGTTAAGTTTTTAATAGGATTGTGTTATAGGATTTCTAGAAACGTTAATATCTTTGTTAAAAGATACTGCACACAACAGGCTCCGGACCACCCATTTCCAGTGGAAACCCGAATTTAGCTAGTATTTTTGAAGTCCTAAAATCATTTGGACCCAGTACATCTCAACATGCTGTTCTTCTAATAATGTACTCGGCATATAATAAGAGTTTCAAGGTCGGACAAGTGCAAGGAAGATAATAATTTTCTCCCATCGATCGCAGGGCGTGCATAATCGTGCCTATAGGCAGAAATCATTGTTTCGTAGAATCGCAATATAGATACATTGAAGCCACAATTTAAGTCAAGTGATTTGTGATTAAAATTCATAATTGAACGAACCACCGAACCATCTATTACGTCTCTGTTACATGGCAATCAACAAAAAATAACATTTGCTATCGATGCTCTTCAACCATAACATTTTATGTTTATTCTATATCGAAACTTTAACCTAACCAAAATATAACTTCCATTCCACTTTAACAAAAACTAAACTAATTTCGTTTCTATATACGAGCATTTTCCAATTCAACCAAACAATGGACACATAGCTTTCATTTAACATAACTAAAGACGAGCTTTCTGTGGAAAAAAAAAGAATTTTATCACTTTTTAATGTTTTTTATTAGAATTGACACGTGAATTTTCTATCTCAAGTTGGAATGTACAGAACAATCGAAAATTTGTTTTTCACAAATAATTTAATTGAAAATGGGATTGAATTTTTCTATGTATAGTGCGGTAATATAGATTTGTTCTGGGTTTTCGTTTAAATTCACTTAGCTCGTTTTTATCGTATCTGACATTTTCCTATTAGTATTTTCTATTGATTGATACAGCGGTTCAATGGTTACGATATTTTTAGAAGAATCTAATGATTTGGCAAAAAATTTATAGAATACGACTATTGCTTGTGATGGAACTCCTAATATATATCAGCAATCATTATTGCTTGGTCTCGTATTTACCTTCCTTTTAAGCTTTAACGTCACTTTTGAGAAACTTGTTTCCAAGTAAATTTGTTGCTGTAGTGATACTGTGAAATCAATATACGAGCAATATTTATTGAGATAATATTGTTTACAGTTTTCAACAATATCCGTTAAATAAAAATACGTCGTTCGCTGGAGATATTACCTTCCACCTATTTGTTCATTTATAGTTTGTACAACTTGCTTGATAACAGTACACTGTCTTTTCAGACATCCCAGAAAAAATAAATTTTTACATTAGGCAACACTAAAGTTACATGTTTATACAATCCCAGGATTTCACTATAATTATTTAAATTGACACTAATTCAGCCCAAAAAATATTAAAACCTCGTAATAAAACGTATTGCATGGAAAGATAAAAATGTATTCAGAACCAAGACATATTTAAACGAAAAATTTTCAAAATTAATTTACATTAAACTAAATATACACGTGAGTTAATAGTGCTACTCACAACGGTAGTATTGGCTTGCAATTTGCACGATTTGTAAAAGACATAATGACAAGTGGCTAAAACAGGTTTAATAATGACGAGTATACTGACGAGTTGTTACTATTAGGCTTGGTTTCCGGAATTCTTTGCTTCCAGGAGTTATTAAAGCAAATATCCGTCAAATGTATTGGCCCAGTCAATTATAACGGACATTATTATAAGTGGGTACTACCAGGTTTGGTTTCCGGAACTTGCGGTTTCTGGGAATCAAGAAATAAAACTATTCATATATTGGGCCAAACACATGTGCGCCTGTAGCGCCAATCAGAACGGCACGATTTTTTTAAAATTTGTATGGTACGTAAGCAGTATAATGACAAGTTGTTACTATTAGATTTGGTTTCCGGAAATTTTTAATTACAGGAGTTATTGTAGCAGATCCCGCGTCAAATGTATTGGCCATTTCATTTATGAGCCTGTAGCGTCAATTACATCAGTAGGGTTATCTTGAAATTTTCAAGGTCAGTAACGGACGTGATTATAAGTGGGTACTATCAAGTTTGGTTTCCGGAACTTGCAGTTTCTGAAATTTAGTATGGTACGTAGGCAGTACAATGACAAGTAGTTATTATTAGGTTTGGTTTCCGAAGCTTTGTGTTTCCAGGAGTTATTGAAGCAAATCCCCGTCAAATGTATGGGCCCATTCAAATATGAGCCTGTAGCGCCGATCACAACGTTAGATCTATCTTGAAATTTTCAACGTCACTAACGGACATAATTATAAGTGGGTACTACCAGGTTTGGTTTCCAGAAGTTGCGGTTTCTGCGAAACATGAAGTAAAACAATTCATTTGTTGGGCGAAACACATGTGCGCCTGTAGCGCCAATCAGAACGGTACGATTTTCTTGAAATTTGTTTGATACGTAGGTAGTTTAATGATAAGTAGTTACTATTATGTTTGGTTTCCGGAACTTTTTACTTCCATATCGATAATTTCATCAGAATCATTACTTTCATCTTTAAATTTTTTCCGAACGAGCTTTCCTCAAAACATCCAAAGATGTAGCAGGTAAGTAAGCAAACCGCAAGTTTTGGAAACCAAACCTGGTAGTACCCACTTATAATCATGTTGGTTACTGACCTTGAAAATTTCAAGATATTCCTACATTTGTGATTGGCGCTATAGGCTCATAATTGAATGGGCCAATACATTTGTAGAGGATTTGCTTCAATAACTCCTGGAAGTAAAGAGTTCCGGAAACTAAATCCAATAGTTACAACTTGACATTATACTGCCTACGTACCATACAGATTTCAAGAAACCCGTACCGTTCTGATTGGCGCTACAGGCTCACACGTGTTTGGTCCAATACTTCATGGTTCCCAGAAACCGCAAGTTCCGGAAACCAAACCTGGTATAGTACCCGCTTATAATCATGTCCGTTACTGGCCTTGAAAATTTCAAGATAACCCTACTGATGTAATTGGCACTACAGGCTCAAAATTGAATGGACCAATACATTTGAAGGGGATTTGCCTCGATAACTCCTGGAAACAAAGAATTAGTACCAATTTAAATAATTATAGTGAAATCCAGTGCTTGTATAAACATCTAATTTTGTATTGCCTGATGCAAAAGTTTAATTTTTCTGGGATGACTTTCTGGGCTAACGTCACATATATTCTCGTACGTGCTATTTGCTTGACTAAATTCTGCATTGAATTATTTCTGCATGGTATGTGGTGTTGGTTATAATAATCCGGCAAAATCTGCATCAGTTTTGATGAATTTGGGTTGACGATTAATTATATTTGAAAATATGGAAGTTTCTGTCTGTTTCAGTTAAAGCCTTACAATTTTAAAAGGTCTGATACATTGCTCCTTCCCTTGTGTGTTTCTCTTAAAATGTATAAACCTGACATAAAATCGTCAACATACAAATTATGCAATTTTCTCTGGAATTCAACACAATTATATACAGTCACTGTCGCCAGACTGAAACTAAATTTAGGCAAGCGAAATCTGATTAGTAAAGCGGTTAAAGTAACTGCTTAGTAAATGTCACCATTAATAATCTAACTATTATTAAATGGCTTTATCATTGATGCCACTTTGGTCATTTGATAGGCCATAATGTTGGTCAACTTCGGCCTAAATGTGGAGAAATTCTAATGGAGAGCAGCGATGTAATCTAGCAATATTTCACTAATTTCGTATATTGAAAATGCATTGAATGACTTGTCGTTCCAAATTAACATGCTATATAATTGAAGCCACTAAGACCATTTGATATAGGTCATAATGGGAGACTTTTTTGGTATAATAATGGAGAAATGCTGATGCAGATGCAAGGATGTAATGCATTTTAAATATATTGAATTAGCGAAATTTTGCTAAATTACATCCCTGCATATCCATTAGAATTTCTTAAGGACCGTAGTTGCATGGTACTGAAGTCACATAATAATTTGCATATTTAATGGTAATAAGGACTGGGTGAAGTTAAATCAAATAGTAAATCGCAGGATCCCAGATTGATAATTTGTCGTGTTAGCGGAAAATGAATTTAAGTTGTGACACTAAAACTGAACGCCTGTGTTAAACTTAAAGGCATATCTTATGTAGCATCAGAGTCACATAAATTAAAAGCAAGATGCTTGTTTAGTGATAATATTGACTGAGTAAGCTTTTAATTTATTTCAATACGATAATGCACGCTCTGATTTTTGGCACAGATGTCTATCATTAGTGAATGCTACAACTCAAATTCACTGCCCCCTAACACGACAAATTATAAATCTGGGATCCAGCGATGCTACATAAAATATGTCCCGATGTTTGGCACAGATGTTCATTATTAGCACCACAACTCAAATTCATTGCCCCTAACTCGATAAATTATAAACATGGGATCCAGCCATTTACGAATTGGTCTAATTTCACCCAGTCCATAGTACCATTAAACATGCGAATTACGTGTAATCAAATCTTATTGATAATCTAAATGTTTTTCGGCGAAAATATCCTGTTAAATTTAAAAGCATGTAATTGTTGGCTAATAATATCAGAATTTTGTAATTTTTATATTTTTGGCTATCTTCAGCAGCATCATAGTGGTATCAATCATAAAGCATATTAGTCTGGAATGATAAACCATTAAATGCATTTTCGATTTTATAGTGAAATATCAAAATTTTTCCAAAATTACACCCCTGCATCCCAATCAGAATTTCTCCACAGTTAGGCCATTGTTGACTACCTTTATGGGTTATCAAAATACCATAGAGGCATTAATGTTAAAGCACGTTAATCTGGAACACCAGGCCATTCCATTGCATTTTCGGCAAATTTTTACTAAATTACACCTATAACCGTAGTTTCGCCAATGAGAAAGCATGTTAATCTGGAAAGCCGGGCAATACTATTCAAAGCATTTTACAATATATTGAATTATAAATATTTTACTAAATTATGCCCCTGCTTCCCTCTCAGAATTTATCCACAATTCGACCGAAGGTTATCAACTTGGCCTATCAAATGGTCATAGTAGCATCCTTACAAATTTTTAGTTCCTGTTTTAATTTAAACATTTGTATTATACAATTTTAAATAGAATTAGGTTATACACCAGACTTCTCCTAATAAAACCTTCAAATTTGGACCTGTTGCTGTGTTGTTGAAATATAGTTTTCTGATAATAATTTCGCTGATAACTTTTGGCTGCAGGATGTTAATCAACGATGTTGTATTTATTCACTTTCAGCTGAGAAAGCGAAGACAATATCTGTATTATCAATTTTGTTTTTCGGCTGGAAACTCTCGACTAACTTTAACAGTATGTTGACACCACTGTAAGTTTTTACGAAGGGTATGGTGTTGGAATGTCAATCATTCGATCGTCACCTTTTCTTTTTTGTTAAAACTAAATTGTATTGGGTATACCAATTAATCTCCGCCATACTATTAAAGTTACCAAAAGTAAACCAATACGTCACCGTTGATCAACATTCTTCAGGCGAAAGTTATCAGCGAACAACTTTATTTCAACAACACATCAACAGAAACCAATTTGAACGTATTATTAAAAACAACAACCAATTGAATAAATCAATCAATCATAACTTGATAAGCAATATTGTTAACCTTGCTTCAAACGAAAACAACGTTTGGTAGGAATGCCACTATGACCATTTGCTATGCCATAATGTTGGTCAACTTCGGCCTAATCGTGGAGAAATTCTGATGGAGATGCAGGGGTGTAATTTAGCAAAATTTCGTTAATTCATTATATCGAAAATGCACCGAATGGCCTGTCGCTCAAGATTATCTCGCTTTGTCATTGATGTCACTGTGGTCACAAGAAGTGTAATTGGTATGCAGTCCCAATAAACATGGAAATGGAAATTATTTTTTGTGATTATGTTTTTGACTTTATTCATTTCTCGTGAACATGAACATGTATATGAAGCTAACCCGATACTCAGCCCGAAAAAGCGTGATGGCAACACTAAAATATCACTATCATGAGAGTTTACTATCCCAGTCCGAAATAAGTGTCACTATCGTGACAGTAAACAGTATCATGATAGAATGTCATGACATTTATAACGTTCTTCAGCCCGAAATTTTAAAATTACTTTTATGTATTTTTAAGATATACTACTATGCTTGGTGGCATAGTCAGACTCTTAACTTATATGAAGCTAGCCCAATATTAATTTTAAAAGCCCGTTAGAAATACTAAGCTATAACTATCGAGAACATTTTATATTCCACCCGAAACAATAGCACTGTCGCGACAGTAAAATGTGGTATGATAATCTGTAATGATATTAAGAGCATTCAGCCCGAAATTATAAATATAATTTTTAAGTATTTTTTAATTATCTCTTCAATTGTTGGAAAACCTAGACCGCACAGACCTAACCTGAAAGCGACAATGCGGAAACTTAATTAGAATTAAGTGATTGACCACTATGAGTATAGCACGAACTCTCAGCCCGAAATTTAAAATTATGTTTATGGATATAGTCGTTTGAATCTCGACTCACAGGAGATTCACGAGCACTTATCCAGATAATTTCAGATATAATTTTTCTACATATCTCTCAGTTTGTAGTCTTAAGTTTAACAATTTTGACGGATAGATATGAAATTTCATAAACGTTTCGGTATAGACGTTTCTTAGATATGACTTAAAACATTTATTGTTTTATTGATCTATGACGTGTAATTGTGGATTTAAATTTATTGCATATAACTAACTCAAACAACTAAGAAATTGCTACCTCCGGTAGCCTGTGATGTCATCTCGTGCACCCGATTTAAAAATTGGTGCAATTTTTAATATTTTCCATTTTTCGGAAAACGCACCAGTGCTTAAGGAGTGATTGAATAGGTAATATACTCCTACAGAATAGAAGAAACCGATAAAATTATGTCTTTAAAAATAACAAGAAGAGCTATTGATGTGTTGTTACTGCCGGGAAAAGACGACGCAAAAATGTCAGCTAACTCTTCGGCCTTGGAAGTGTTGGTATTGTTGTAGGTCAAATTAGCAGGGTATCCTTCAATTTCGCGTTTATTCCTATAAAGTATTTAGGTATTTAGTATTTTGATTTTTTCTTGAATTTGATCGAGATACGACCCAGTATGTTGATTTGAAATAAATGTTGAATTCGTTACTATGCTGTAGCCACGTAGTTTTTCTGCTTCTAATCCGTTTTTCAACATTTCAGCATACGCTTTCGACTTTCGATTTTTTAAGTTAACTAGTCTATCATCGATGGGAGGGTTTATGGTTTCCAGCACATTGGTACATTAAGTTTGAAGCCTTGCAGGATAGTGTGATTAATTTGGTCAACATTTTCGTTTATACGAGGGCTGCCGTAAAAGTTTTTAGAAAAAGTAATAAAAAATTAAAATTTTTCATCAAAATTGTTTTATTGCTGTTCAAAATATTCGTATTTAAGATCTATACACTTTTGCATACGCTCAAACCATTTGTCAAAACACTTTTTTTTGCCAGTTCGAAGATGATAGCTCCAAAACATAATTTTTGCTTCTTCAGGCGATAAAAATTGTTGTCCACGCATCTTATCTTTGATTGTTGGGAGCAGGAAGAAGTCATTAGGTACGACGTCATTTGGACGACTTGGTAGTCGTCACAGACCCCAGCAGATGACCCATCAATTCGATCGTTTGAGTGCTCAAATAATCGCTTGTTTGATGTGATGTGTGTGAGCTCGCATTATCGTAATACAAAATGATTCGCTGTTTTAAGTTGTTTTCTCTCAATTTGTTGAAAACCTCGGGCAAACAAATGGTCGCATACCAAGCTGAATTGAAAGACGGAAGAAACACGCTACCATTTGCTTCCCAAAGCTCCGCGCTCCCTCAACTTTTGTTGGTTTTTTTCCCAATTGGAAGACCCAAACAGTCGATTGTCCTTTTATTTCCGGCACCCATACGCATATATCTATGACTCGTCATCTGTCACGATCTTGTGTACGTTTTTAGAAGTACCTCATAGCAGAAGTGCACTTAGCAGCCGCACCTATTTTTGGACGACCTTCACAAAGTGATTCGAAGCACGGTTGTTGAGTTAGCCCCTTTCGAAAATCGTAAAAAGTCATCACTCGAAAATTTTCATGCGATAATTCCATTTTTACTGACAGATGACTTCTGAGAAACATAACCTTCAAAAATGTTACACTTTTTTACTGACATAGAGATTTGCATCGGAAAAAACTAGTATTACCATTTTTTAAGACTTTTACGGCAGCCTATGTATCTACAGTATCGACCACTTTTGCTTCCGGCTGGAAACTTTCGGCTAACTTTAATAAGGTGTCTCCGCCGTAAGACAAAAGATGGTAGACCATTAGTTATGGTTAAAATTACCTGTTGTAAAACGTCATACCCTATGATTGGACATCTGTATCCAACATATAGTTTTTTCTTGTGAAAATGTCGAGTGTTGTGCCGAATAAGGGTCATTGCGGGAATATTTGATTTACTTCTTTCATTTGAAGAAATCTGCAGCTGAGGCGCAGCAATTGCTTGTAGATGCACGGTAACCCAAAAATTGGAAATCATGGGAACCGCCAGGCTTTGCTTCAACATCGACAACCAACCCGAATAATCATGGAAAAAACTCATGTTGTATATTTGGTAGAATCAGCTTGGTGTCGGGTATTTTGAGTGTCCAATACCGAACAAAACCATTATTGGCACTCTATACCAAAAACAATTGATGAGTTTGAGCCAAGCACTCAAGGAAAAATGCTCCCACTACTACTTTAGACTACACACTGGAAAACCTCAATTGAGAATTTGTACCCCAACAGCCGCATTCACATCATCGCTCACATCATATGAAGATAGCAAAAATTGGGTTGATGCTTCTGACGTAGCATACCACCATACCAGAAGAAAGATCGGAAAAGTAGTGACTAGCGATGAACAAGGAAAACCATAACCTACTATTATTTTGCAATAAAGCCCAATTTTTGATTCAAAAACAGCAAGGACTTATTTTTATACTGGTAGTTCATGGGCACATATTCCGTTGTTGTTGAAAGCTGTTATTCCGATAAGTGATGCATTTTCAGAACTTTTACAGACTTTTCATTAATGATACCCACAATTATTTTAATGTAATGGTGCGGGATAGCATTATCTTCGGTGGGTTAATGTACATGATCGATCGTGATATTAAGTTTCAACCCTTAAGCTAGCCTAACCCATACAGCAGAACATTACAAGATACTATGAATAATTATAGGCTAATAATATGCTAATTAAATGCTCTATTAAATGGATGAGTTGTGCTAGCTTTAGAAAAAGTTAGCAGAGCCCATATAAAAATGATTTAAAAACAATTGGTAAATTAAAGGTTAATTTTAGGCTAATTAAATGCCCTATTTAATTTTTTTTTAATTCTGCTCGTTCTTGAAAAGGCATAAAGCTTAATCACTTCAAAGATAGCAGAACCCAAATATAAAATCGAACCAAAACCGAAATTAGAACGAAAAACAAGATCAATTGACATACAAAAAATTTTAGGCTCATTATGACCTCCACTCGTTCTTCACCAAACTGAAGATCATTTAATCTCTAGCTAGCAGAACCCAAATTGAAAATTGGACGAAAACCGAAATTAGAACGAAATACTTGAACTACTGACTAACAAATAATTTTAGGCTCACCATGGCCTAACCAAATTACCAATTAGACAATTTTGGGCTCAACTCGTTCTTGACCAAACTTCAGGTCAAATAATCTAAAGCTAGCAGAACCCAAATCAAAAGTCGGAGCAAAAACAAAATCAGAACGAGAAACAGGATCAATTGACATATAAATAATTTTAGGCTCATGATGGCCTAATTTAATACCCTATTAAAAATTTTGGACTCCACTTGTTCTTGACCAAACTTTAGATCATTTATTCCAAAGGTAGCAGAACCCAAATCGAAAATCCAAAAACAAAATAAGAAAGCAAAAATAATGGGGAATTTTTTTAGCCGATAATGAGCCTAAAATTATTTGTATGTCAATTGATCTTGTTTTTCGTTCTAAATTCGGTTTTGGTCCGATTTTCGATTTAAGTTCTGCTAGCTTTGGAAGTTTGGTCAAGAATGAGTAAAGCCCACAATTTTTTAAAGGGGAATTTTATTAGGCCATGATGAGCCTCAAATTATTTGTTTGTCAGTAGATCAAGTTGCTCGTTAAAATTTCGGTTTTGATTCGATTTATTCGATTCGGCTTCTGCTAGCTTTGGATTAAATGGCCTGAAGCCTGGTCAAGAACGAGCACAGCCCAAAATTTTTAATGGGGTATTTGATTAGCTCATGATGAGCCTAAAATTATTTGCATGTCAATTGATTTTGTTTCTCGTTCTAGTTTCGTTTTGGTCCGACTTTTGATTTGTGTTCTGCCAGCTTTAGGTTAGTTGGCCTGCAATTTGGTCAAGAACGAGTTGAGCTCAAAGTTTTTGATGGAAATTTGATTAGGCTATGATGAGCCTAAAACGATATTTTTGTTAGTAGAACAAATTTTTCGTTCTAATTTCGGTTTTGATAAAATTTTAGATATGGGTTCTGCTAGCTAAAGAATAAATGACCTGAAGTATGGTTAAGCACGAGTGGAGCCCAAAATGTTTTAATGAAACATTTTATTAGGCCATAATGGGCCTAAAATTATTTATATGTCAATTGATTTTGTCTTGCGTTTTAATTTCGTTTTTGGTTCGCCTTTCGATTTGTGTTCTGCTAGCTTTAGATTATATGGCCTGAAGTTTGGTCTAGAAGCAGTTGAGCCCAACATTTTTTAATGGGACATTTGATTAAGCCACAGTGAGCCTAAAATTCTTTGTTAGTCAGTAGATCAAGTTTTTCGTTCGAAGTTTGTTTTTGGTCCGATCTTCGATTTGGGTTCTGCTAGCTTTAGATTAGATGGCCTGAAGTTTGGTCAAGCACGAGTGAAGCCCACGACTTTTTAATGGGGCATTTCATTAGGCCATAATGAGCCTTATTTGTATGACAATTGATCTTGTTTTTGTTCTAATTTCGTTGTTGGTCCGATTTTCGATTTACGTTCCGATTGCTGAAGTGATAAAGCCTCATGCGTTTTTAGTACGAGCAGAATAACAAACAATTAAATGTAATCTTTAATTTTCCAATTGTTGTTAAATCATTTTTTGATATGGGTCTTTCTAACTTTTTCTAAAGCTCTTTAAAAATATGTACATTTTGATTGTAAACATTTCCCAGGTGCGAAATGTTTTGGAAACCCCCAGGTTTTAAAAGAATTTTTAGTTCCATGTTCCCATTTTTAAAGTGTGGCCTCTCTACATTTATGGTTGTTTTTGTATGTGATGAATTCGATATGGAATATTGAGATATATTCACTCTTACGTTAGTTACACTAAAGACGCTCGCTTCAGCCGCCTCTTACCCGAAGAACACACGATGATTTGGTATTGTTGTAGCTGTTGGCTACAAACAGAAATTCCTTTGATTCTTCTCTTATCCACCCTTTGATTCATTTAGAGATACCCAGAGAGTAACGCAAGGAAGTGTAAATCTCTCATTTCACCCCTTCGCAGTGACGTCATCGAAGGAAAGCATAATACTACACCCTGTTCCATTTATACATCACGAATCAAATCGATACAACTTTCACAATATACATACAACATTCAACTGTAACTTCAAATGTTTTTATAAAACTTAGTTCTTTGAATATAAACAGCAAAACTTTTTTTTAAAGTACATGCATTTGAATTGCAACACAAAAAAATATTACTAAAAATGTTCGTATTCTGTTGGTGTAACAGTAGAATTGAAAACCCGGAACAAAAAAATAAAAATTTCGAAGAATTTTTTTTTTTAAATTTTCTACATGTAAAATAGTTTTGTACACAAAACACTTTTGTATATGTACGTAAACAAGTACATCCGAGTATGTACACAAAAATCTGTTCAACAAAAATGCTACAAATGTAGAGTAGAGCAATTATAGCAGAAAAACTCAAAGTTTTTGTTTAAAGCGCATTTCTGTTAGTACTTATGACATTTGGGAAGATTCAAATTTTAATTAGAAAATTATTAAACAACATTTTTATTAAAAATCTTTATGGATAGCAATGAAAGCTCTAGAAATTCGAAAACAAAGTATAATCAATAAAATAGTGGTAAACGTCTGTATAGCGACAGTTTCGATCAAAAAGTCAGTTACTTTTAAATTAAACTGTCGCTCAGCCAACTAACTTAGATGTAATAATTCTAAGTTGTGTCGTAAACAATCTAATAAATATTCTCATTTAACCGCACAACACAAAAGCACAACTTTAAAAGTTTATTTAGATGCATGATGTATAATAAAAAATAATAACACATACATTATTAATAATAAATTTAGTTTTTAAAAATTTTCATTTTTGGTTGGAAAATTCGTTTTTCTGTTTTTCGTTACGATTTGTTTTTAAATTTAGATTATAACCACGAAAGTCGAAAAACAAAGTCATAAAAATTGCTGGTTGCGATATAGACGGTAGATCGGAAAAGTTTGTACTGGGAAAATACATACGTTGGAGTGGATTAGTTTTTGAACAGTTACGGAAATACAGCTGGGAGTATACAGACCTACCTACCAAATTGTATATTCGGGTTTGTTGTGCTTTTTGTGTATATAGTTTATAACAGTATATAAGTTTTAAAAAAATTAAGAAATTTATGATATTTTCTAAATGCAGAGTCAACAGTAGAACATAACATAAACTGTAATGATGTTAAGTTATATTTTTTGATTAGCTTAATCTACTTTACTTTTAAAATTGAAGATAGAAAACAGTTTAATGGGGAAAAGAAATATGATTGAAAACGTTACTTTTATATACATACCGACTTACACAGGGTCTTAATTTATATTATATGTACATAATACTAACGAATGTTTCATATAACTAGAATGTATAACGTAATGATGTGTTCAAGAGCTCAAAATAGAATTTTATAGTATGCAACGTTTTTATTAATCCTGTATGATACTCTGGAAACAAATTTCTTTGTGTGACGATGGGATGGTTCATTTACCAAAATTATCTTACATTTGAAGAACGATACGATGACGGTTCTTTTTACTTTTAGAGGGCCCCGATTCAAGAAAAAACTTGGTCGATTTTCAAAGCTAAGACACAAAAAATTGGTTTATTTTATCTAATAGATGGAGCGTACAGTATCATTTTGAACTTTCATTCAAATTGTATCATTTATAGTTTTTTAATTTTTTTTTTTTTGAGCGCGAATAAACGTAAAACGAAAGAATGAAAAATGTTTTTCCTATATACCTAATGGTTTGGTCACAACACAAACATATTTACATTTTTGTTTTTGTCTATTTTCAGTTCTTTGATATACGAACCGTTTTGGAATTTGTTGTTGTTTTTTATTTCAATCTCAATGAAATATGATTTTTTTATAATATGATCTCGTAGTACGAGTAGTAAAGTAGATGGTTACCTCAACTCAAGAACTGACCCCATTGAGCTGGATTTAACGGAATGCTTTAAATTATAAATATTTCAGGGGAAAACGCACATAACTTTAAGTCACCCAAATATCTAAAGACAAATCTAAAAATTGTGATCTTATCCCCTATGGGGATAATAAATCTGTATTGCTCATTTTCCGTGAATGATTCAATTATTTGTATATAGGGTTTTCCAATAAGAGTGATATGATCCAAACTTTTCTCGCAATAATTCTAATATTGCACTTGCTGTGCGGCACGTAGCGAAGTCATGTTGGAACCAAATGCTGTCAAGATCAACTTCTTCCAATTTCGGCCATAAAAAGTGGGTTATCATCGATCTGTACCGATCTCCACTGACAGTAACGGTGTTACCAGCTTCATTTTGAAAAAATACGCACCGATGATTCCACCAAACCAAAAATCACACCAATTTGTCAATTTAGGTGCATGTAATGTTTTTTTATGAATAATTTGTGGATTTTCTTCGCACCAGAATCCAGAATCCATCACTCAGATAAAAGTGAGCCTCATCGGAGAATATGATTTTCTAAAAAAAAACCGTTATCGTTTTCAAGTTGTTCCAAGGCAAAATCAGCAAATTCACGACGTTTACGGATGAAATTGTAAGTAAACATTACTAAATACAATGAAACAAAAAATGACAGATCATGACATATTACAAATGGCCGAAACGTCACTTAAAAATCATATCATACCTATTGGAAAACTCTATATATACCATACATAATATCTACTGGTCGCTTTAAAAGTTTTAAACCAAAAATGTCTTTTGTTTCTGTTTTTACACTTTTTGTGTAGACTGGTAGTCTGGTAAATTTCACAAATTATTAAGTCCACTTGGTAAAACATTTAAAATTGATATTTATTGTTTAAATGACTTTTTCCAAAAATTTATATTTTTTGGCTGTTGGTGGTACATTCCATGAAGGGATTTGGCATCCTCAACGATATTACCTCAAATTTAATAATTCACACAAAGGAGGTGAGAGAAACCATAATCGAATGAGTTTAGATCCCGCTCGACGTGATACATCCATCGTGTATCAGTTCTTCCGTCAGTTCTATTTTCCAACGAAACTGAGTTTTTAACTTGCTAAAACTTAGTGAATTTTTAATAACTCCAATTAAACATGTAACGAATACACTAATATGTATCATATTGTTATAGAAAAAAAAATGTAAATGCTAATGTTAAGTCAGAGCTCTTAAGCGGTCACTTATTGCGTGACTAGAAACTTATAGGGTCTATACCTCTTAGAGATTTACCCCCGCGTCTTAATTCCAGGATGAGCCAAATCATGATATGAACTAAAAATCTGGCGACGTAGTTTCTCAGGAATATAAGGACGATTGACACCCGTTGATGTCTCACACCAAATAGGTTTATCAACATTATCAAAAGCCACCTGCTCCAACACTCTCTTACAGCCTATTGAACGAAATGGTTCCGTAGTATACTCAATAAGTTCATTATCTAGATTTTGCAGTTTGATGAGGTTTTCTATGTCTAGTCCAACTAATTGAATAGCATAATTCTCGGTAGATCGTGATAAAGTATCTGCTACTAAATTATCCGACCCTTTTATATGCCTTATATCAGTGGAAAATTGGGCTATATAATCTAAATGTCTCGCTTGACGAGGGCTTTTTTCGGTTTTAGATGCCATAACTGTTGTCAATGGTTTATGGTCAGTATAAATTACAAATTATCGACCCTCAACAAAATAACGAAAGTGTTTCACGGCTAGATAAATCGCCAAAAGCTCTCGATCAAACGCAGAGTATTTGCGTTCAGCTGGCGTTAGCTTTTTCGAAAAGAACCCAAGCGTTTCCCAATTTCCATTGCTACTTTGTTCTAAAACTGCTCCTACAGCTGTCCCAGATGCATCGGCTTTAATGCTATAATTGACATTTTCTTTAGGAAATGCCAGGAGAGTTGAATTAATCAGCGCTGCCTTAACGTTACTCATAGCCTGTTCACATTCTGGAGTCCAGCTAAACTTAATCTTTTTATTTCTTCTACCCAACTCATTTAGGTGCTCGTGAAGAGGAGAAATATGTTCAGCTAGATGTGGTACAAAACGGTGATAATAATTTATCATGCCTACAAACCGTTGCACTTGTCGATAAGATGTTGGTTGTGGAAAATCTCGTATAGCTTCGTCCTCTGACGGACGAATTCCATCTTTCGAAATGTTATGGCTAAGAAAAATTAACGAAGGTACCCCAAAGACGCATTTAGATGCTTTGATATTAATTCCGTAATCCGCTAATCTGTTAAAAAGCATGCGTAAATGAATTTTATGCTGTTCGTTTGATTTACTTCCCACTAAGATATCGTCTAAGTAAACAAACGCAAAATCTAATCCGTTCGTTACTTCGTCCATAAACCTCTGGAAAGTTTGGGCTGCGTTACGTAATCCGTAAAATTGATCCGGAATTTGATGGTAAGCCCTTACTAAGTCTACCTTCGAAAATATTGTACATCCTTCCAAATTGGAAGAGAAGTCATGTATATGTGGTATGGGATATCGGTCTGGCACTGTTACCTGATTTAATCGACGATAGTCCCCACACGGTCGCCAGTCATTTTGTTCTTTCTTCGGGACCAAATGTAATGGCGACGAAACGGATGAGGAAGACGGGCGACAAATACCCAATTGTGTCATATACTGGAACTCATTTTTAGCAATATTATATTTAATTTTATCCAGCCTTCGCGGTCTTGCAAATGGGAGTTGACCTTGTGTAACTATTTTATGTACTACTTTGTGTTTAACCGGTATATCATATCGAGGTTCACTTATAAGAGTTGGAAATTCTTGAATGATATCTCCGTATACACCAGGCACAGAATATTGTATTGGTGAAAGACTAACATCATAACTAATCGATGCATTTACATATATGTCTGTGATGCCATCGATCAGTCGCTTTCTCTTGAGATCAATTATAATACCGAACTTTGTTAAAAAATCGGCCCCTATTATAGGTTTATCAACCGATGCTACTACGAATGCATGGCACAATTGACGCCGAAAACCTAAGTCTAGATTGAGAAGTTTTGAACCAAAAGTTGTAATTATGGTATTGTTTGCTGCTGTGAGTTTGTAATGCTCGTCTTGGATAAGATTTTTAAAATTGTTCGCAGGAATAACTGATAAATCAGCTCCTGTGTCGATAAGAAAGGTAATTTTTGTATTTGAACATTTAATGAAAAGACGGCGAGGACTGCTGATTCCGACGTTTGCCGCAACAACGTCGGACGGATCTAGATTTCCGTTTCTTTATTTTGAGATGACGAAAACTGAGTTTTATAGGTACAAGAACCTCCATTACATTTGCGAGCTTTATTCTGAAATTTCCAGTGATACCAACAAGCGTGAGGTCTTCCTGGAGTGTGTATTCTGTTAGACCTAGAACGCGGTCGATTGTGGTAATAACGGGCTCTCGGATTTGATCGACTTCTTTCATTACGATAAGACTCGAATTTATTTAACCGAGATTTAATCTCATTAATAGAAGCCATTAGTTTCTCTACACTAAAATTCGGACTAGTTGTGGATGGTTGATCATGATTCATCGAACCACAAAATGGGTTAGTAGAAGGATTTCGAAGTCCCCAAATATTATCGGCTGAATCAAGCATTTTACTAAGATCGTCAATTCCACCAGCCATAAGTACCGCTGCGATTATTGTAGGTAAGCGACTAATCCATAATTTACGAATTAAATCTTCTGATACACAAGAAACACCACCCGCAATTTGAACCAGTTGCGAATAAAAACTTGAAGGAGATTGGTTTCCCATCTCAACGGTTTGGAAAAGAGTTTCTAAGCGTTTCATTTCACTTTCCTCTGATCTCTTTATGAGTAATTGTTTCAAAGTATTATATTTATTTGTACTTGGAGGATTCATAATTATATCAGCTACTCGTTGAGATATAGCTTGGTCTAGACTTTGCACTATGTAAATGAATTTCGATTCATCTTTAGTAATTCGCGCGGCTTCCATCGTCAGTTCCGCGTGTCTAAACCATAAACTAGGAGTTTTACTCCAAAAGAGAGGTAATTTAAGTTGCGATCGAATATGAGATAGCTCTGATGCGTTTGTATTGTTATTCGTATTCGATTCATCAGCATTTTCGGTTTCGTCTTTTAGTTTTTCCTGATCTGCCATTGTAATTGATTGAAAACCACACACAACCGTAAATTATCAAAATAAATGTTGTGTTTTAATTAGTGTGAAAAATTGACCGAATAAAAAAAACTTTTAATAATTAATCACTTCCACGAGAAGAAAAAAAAATAATAATATAGTCACTTGATTTATGATATTAACTGGTAGACAAGGACACAAATTTTCTTTAATTTGTTTTATAAGGATAAACAAAAGTAAATCGAAAATAATTATCAACCATATACACAGTAAAAAAAACGCGGTGTGAATGGAATTTAATCCGAAAAAATACTTTACATTCTATCCAATTACGTCAAATTAACTCCGCAAGGAAGGGTACTACTTTTAAAACATTCGATAGGATTAAACAATATACTTTTTACACCGTTTGGTGCAAAAGTAATAGTTCTTAGTACTTCACAGTCAAAAGTTCAGAAATTTTTTTGTTAATGTATTAAAGGGTTCTTCCCACAATTAATTTCGGTTATATCGAAGTTAAACTTTAACACCGTTTGGAGTTTTCTTTGACGAAGTTGTGATTCGGCTAATTTCTTCTCGTTCGAAATTATACAAATTAAACTTTCTAAAAAATGGAAGGACAAAGATTATTTAATATAATTTATAACGGTCACCAAAAATATGTTGTTACCCCAACCACGTTAATTGTTGATATTTTGCGAGAAGGTGAGTAATTACTTTTACTATTTAATTATTTATTATATTAGTGTTACGTGGGGTAAAAATAATTTTATACATTAGAATTGTAAATCGTTCACTGAATAATTCTTCACGAAAACCACAATCGGCAGAAATACTTGAAAATGATGATGATGTTTCGGAAAATGATGAAGATGAAAACGATAAGCATAAAAAGTGGCTTCACCATGCTTGCCCCATAAATGATCATAATAATATTTTTAGAATAATGGCAAAAACGGTGAATTTGCGTAAAAACCCATTTTCTATAAATGACTACCCTCGATTTTTGGATACTCAAGGATTGGTATTATTTATTTTATTTTTTATTTTCATTTTTTTGGCCAATTTATTTAATTTTCCAATTTATTAAGTGTTTTAATTTTCAAACTTTTTATAAATAATATAAAATATTTTTTAAATATAATATATAGCCTTTATTTTATTCATAGGTCGATCAGGATTTTAATCTACGATTTACAAATGTTTCATTTTTCATCGATAAATGGAATAAAATCAAAAGAAATATTATACAACTGGCAGAATCCAAAAACATACAAATTTACGATGAATGTACCGAAGAAGATGATAGTAAGTTTACTTTAAAGTTATTTTTATTTTATTGGTGATAAATTATAAGACTTGAAAAAATTAATTATTTGACGCAAAATATGATCTCTCGATATAATCATAATAAATCGCTCGTATGAAAGACCGCTTCTTGACCTCAAGATGATGATATTATGAATTACGCTATTCGGAAGAATAGCCTTCCTTCGTAAGCATGCATTTAAATTGAATTAACGATTATACTTAACGACTATAATTATAAGAATTGTGTGCTCGGCTAATCCATCAACCTTTTATTGTTAAATTTAATTCGTAATTTTTCACCAATTTAGCAGCATACTAAACAACCCTTTTAAATTTTTTTTATTTTTTATTTTCAGAGTTTGATAGTGATATAACAGCTCTAATTTTGTTAACAAAATTCTGCAGAACATATGGTAAAAAGAATAATCCATCTATTTATCAATTTTTTATTTTTGAAAAGGTAATAATTACATAATTTTGAGAAACTATGACAACCGAAATTAACAAAAATATATTTTTTTAGACAGGTACTTTTACTCAACATACTTTGGATTTTCCTCATCTTATTCTTCGAGGACCATCTAGAAATATTGTAACAACGGCCAGCATCAAAATCGATGGAAAAGAGATTCATCTGCAAACCAATTCACGCAGCATTGAAAAATTTATGTCTCTTTTCAAATGCTACTTTGTTTTTAATTGTAAATATCCTGAAGATATGCAAAGTTTTTATATATTTATTCAAGAGGCTGTACTAAAAATGGGACACTCTCCGTTGACGCCGAGATTAAAGGAATTTAAAACCCGCTTAGAATTATAATTTATTTTATATATCATTTACTTTTGTTTTGCTATTTTATACAATTTAAATTGAAATATCTATTTTTTATATAACATATTTTGAAATTTATTATTTGTATTACCAAAAGAGATCCTATGAATTCGGGTCTACCAATTTTTGGTTTAATACAACACATGATTGAAAATAAAGGTGAAATATATTTATTTTACCGTTTACTTCAAACAATTTGCTTTAATTATAATTTAAATTCATATGAAACCAATTTGAAAAATGAAATAAATGCTGTAAAATTATATGATATGAAATTTGATATCATTTAATTAAATTTTATTATATTATATATAAAATAAATTTAACAAAAAACTGAATTAATTTAAACACTCCAAAACGTTTGTTTCATTCTACCCATTTCTATGATTTTTTTAAATCCGAAGAGAGTGTAATAATTACTTATATCTGTGAAATTTCGCACCAAAAAAATATATTTATTTTATCCTGATTTCGTAAATACATTTGTCTAAACATTTACAAAAATATTCTATTTTAATCGCGAGATTTTTTATCTGTTGGGTGTGAATGGGAGATATCCTTAAAAAGTTATTTGTGTTCTTTTATAGAAAATAATTTCATCCGAAAAAAGTAAATCACGATCAAAATAAAAACTCCACTGGGATAAAAGAAACTTGTATCCGATCGGTGGGATATTATTTGACACCGATTCGGTGTCAGGAGAACTCCGTTTTTTTTATTGTGTAGTTAACAAATTAATAATATAATACGAATCGAAACGTTAGAATTATAGAAAGATGCTTTCACGAATTATATAGTGGAAATAAAAAACAAATAAAATAACTTACAGTTTTGCGAAGGACGTTTACAATAACGATTAATTGACCATGTGTTTCCAACAAATTTTGTTCCAAAACTATGCGTTATAAATTTTGTAAGCTTAAAATAAAATTAAACGAAACAAAACTTAAATACTATATCGACTTATATTGCATGGTTTACGTAACTTAAGTCAGAATTAACCGAAGGATGCTCGCCTTTATTTGTTTAGTTAACAAGCGTCGAAATGCGCAGTCTTATTATCTCTTTTGCAGATGGTCAAAATTTGATACCGCTTCAATACTGCAATCCAAATTTGCTGCTGGATTCAATAACACGGTATACTCTTTGAAAACAGCTCCGTTATCTAATTCTGCTATCCGCTTCAGCAAGTCGTACCAAACGGAACGTAATTCATCTTAAAATTTTCGAATAAATGTTCCTGGTGGTAATAGCTTCATCCACACAATATCGAATAAATTATTTTGATTTGTGCCGTCGAATATCTAATTATAATTGGTGTCTATATTGTAATTGCTGCAGACTTTTCCAGCAACGCGAACACAAAACTCTTTTATATTTTGGTTTTATAAGGATGCCACACCCAATATGCGTATGATGTTACACGGCCACGGTCACAAATGCAGTTGTCGATGGTTGCTTATTATAACTATACGAAGGTACCGTAGTCACAAAACGTAGAACGAGGTTTTAATTTTACAACTTAAACGTCGGCAAGTTACCAATGTTGATTCCGTTTTATTTTCGTTTAGCGAGTTCAATTAAACTCAAGATTTATTATATTTTTATATTAACTTTATTTTAATTAGAATAAATTAATTATTTTAAATATTAAGTTAAACTTTAACGTTTGTGACTACAAGCAGGAATGAATATTTTAATTTTATTTTCTTTATTTACAAAATGTATAATTAGTATATAACAATTATATAAAACAAAAATTCAATACATAACCAATATATTATAAATATAATTATGTAGTATATAAACACACTTACATAAATAAATACATCTCATCGCCAACCTTTATTTATTTATTTGTTCATTATCACTATATACTCGGATTTGCATCTTACAGTATTACATTACATAAACTCAATTAGTATATATATATAATGTCATTACGCAGTGGCGTAGGTAATTGAATTTTCGTATACGACGCGGGGGTAAATCTCTAATGCCCGGTTGCAGAAAACATTTAACCTTCGATTAACCCGATTTAACTGGCCGTTACTTCAATTTGCGTTTCACAAAAGCTAACCACCTGTTAAACACCTAGTTAAATTTAACTGGACAAAATCAGAAGATTAAATATTTAACTGTGAATTAATTTGCTACTAGCGTTGCCTGTGAGTATAATTAAAATTAGTAAGTTTCAAAATTTGTTTATCACAGAAAACTATTAAAAAATGTTGCGAAAGGAATATCAGCTCTTTAGTGACAGCGATAGTGATGATGATAATTTTTATCTCAAGTTGGCTATTACCATTCCTAAATTGAGACAATATCCAGAACGCCCTGATGTTCTTTTTAAATATAGTGATATTGAATTTCGAGAACGATTTAGATTTTCAAAAGAGACTGTCTCGAAATTAAGTGAAATGCTTGATCCGTATCTAGCACCCCAAACAAATAGATGCAAATCTATATCAACTATAAATCAATTATGCATTGCACTTAGGTTTGTTACTCACGTATAAATATCATAATTAAATTTTGAATTTACAAAGGTGTCTTAGATTTTTAGCTACAGGTTGCTTCCAAATGACTTGTGGAGATTTATTCAACTGCCATAAATCGACCGTTTGTCGCAAAATACCTAAAGTATTAGGGAAAATTGCCCTGTTGTGTCGAATGAATAAAATTATTAAAATGCCAACAACACAGGAGGAATTGCATCATACCAAAGTAAAATTTTACGAAATTGCAAATTTTCCTGGTGTTATCGGAGCAATAGGTAGGTGCTTAAAAATAAAGTATTTGTTTATATACAAATTGTCATAATCTGGTTTTAGATTGTACCCACATAAAAATCCAATCTCCGGGAGGAGATATTGGAGAAGTATACAGTAACAGAAAAGGCTACTTTTCCATAAACGTGCAGTGTGTTAGCAATTCTTATTTAAAGATATGTGATATAGAGGCGAGGTGGCCAGGATCAGTACACGATCAGACGATTCTGGAAAATTCATTTTTAATGGTAAGTGTAATTTCCACCTTATTTCGTTATTCCTCACTATATGAACAAATTATTAAAGGTACGGCTATGCCGAAATGACTTTGGAGATAGCGTTTTATTAGGAGATTGGAGGCTACGCAACAAAAATTTTCTACTAACTCCATTGATAATCCGCAAACATCAGCAGAGAGAAATTACCAAAAGCGCACATATCAACAAGAAATCCAGTTGAAAGGTTATATGGGGTTTGGAAGAGAGACGCTTCCCAGCGTTGAGCCTTGGATTCGGGTGAAGGTGATTCAATTTATATGTAATTTGAGTTTTATAAATATTTTTTATTTATTAATTTATAGGTGAAACTATTCTGACTTCAATCGTTGCTGCTGCTGTGCTGCATAACTTGGCAATTGAATTGCACGATGGTTTTCAAGACTTTCCAGAAGTGGATACAAGCCTTATAGATATTACTCCAATATCACAAGAAAATTCAAATTCGTCTATAAGATCAGCACTCATTGAAAGTCATTTTAGTACAATTCCATAGATAATATGTTTTCTCAAATTTCATTTTAAGAAAATTTATTCAAAAATTTCATTTGCACAAATATGTAAAACAAAAATGATATAAAAGCAAAAAATAAAATATATCAAAATAAAATTGATTTCATAAATAATAAATAAATAATGTTTTTTTTAAATTCTTAAATTTTAGGTATTTACTTTAATTTCTCATACTGCTTATTTAAAATAGCAAGTTCAACGGTGTTGGTTGATCACGTTTCATGGCCATAATTTCGTCTGCATTTGTTTGGCACATTTAGCAACAGAGAATGTTGCTCTTTCAAATTTATTATTTCCCAATCGTTGCGTTCACGCCTCATTTTCATCAATTCTTCCTCGAATTTGTTGTTGGTGGTTAATTTCATTTTCTTTGTAGCACAAATATCACCTAAATCTCTTGGTAAACGCCTCTTAAAGCTCCACTTTTTTTTTGGTTATTGTGCCGAGTAAGTGGTTTGGAAATCAATTGGCTTTGTGTCGGTGTTAAAGTTGATGTGCCATCAACAAATTCAAATCTACTATCAGACACCTCTTTGGTTTGGTCAAGATTTCATCGAAAGCAGAATCGTTTAAATCAAAAATAATATTTGACTCGTCATCGAGCTAAAATATAAAGTAGTAATAACGACCATATTTTAAATTTACACAATCTTACCAAAACTCTTTGTTATATTCAGCACTGTTGTCGTATCTATTAACCAGAGGAGTGATTGTCAGAGGCTGTAAGATCTCCAAGGTTTTATTAGCGACCTCAGATATTTGCGTAACTTTTTTCCCTCCCCCAGTGAGGAAGTATCCATCTGTGAATATTATACAATTTAGCTATAATGAATAGATAAAAGAAGCAAATAAATAATTTCACCTTGTCGGCAGATTTTTCTTTTTTGGCTTTTTTTTTCAACTGTTCGTAAAGGGTTCTAAGCTGCTGAGTACTTCTAAAAGAACTCATGCTCTGTGCGTTAAAATCACTATTAATGGAATCCCAAACCTCATTTTTCATGGTAGATGTTGTTTTATCCGTTTTTTTACACTCTATAACATGGCGATATTTCCTGACCACTTCTAGCAGCAATAGTTTCTCGGAATTGGAAAAATTAGTAGCTCGATTTCTTGGATTGCTTGGTTTTCCTTTAAATATAAAACAAACTAGTATTAGGATAAATAACGGGTGATTTTTTAAGAGCTTGAGAACTTTTTTTTAAAAAAAAACGCATAAAATTTGCAAAATCTCATCGGTTCTTTATTTGAAACGTTAGATTGGTCCATGACATTTACTTTTTGAAGATAATTTCATTTAAATGTTGACCGCGGCTGCGTCTTAGGTGGTCCATTCGGAAAGTCCAATTTTGGGCAACTTTTTCGAGCATTTCGGCCGGAATAGCCCGAATTTCTTCGGAAATGTTGTCTTCCAAAACTGGAATAGTTGCTGGCTTATTTCTGTAGACTTTAGACTTGACCTAGCCCCACAAAAAATAGTCTAAAGGCGTCAAATCGCATGATCTTGGTGCCCAACTTACCGGGCCATTTCTTGAGATGAATTGTTCTCCGAAGTTTTCCCTCAAAATGGCCATAGAATCGCGAGCTGTGTGGCATGTAGCGCCATCTTGTTGAAACCACATGTCAACTAAGTTCAGTTCTTCCATTTTTGGCAACAAAAAGTTTGTTAGCATCGAACGATAGCGATCGCCATTCACCGTAACGTTGCGTCCAACAGCATCTTTGAAAAAATACGGTCCAATGATTCCACCAGCGTACAAACCACACCAAACAGTGCATTTTTCGGGATGCATGGGCAGTTCTTGAACGGCTTCTGGTTGCTCTTCACTCCAAATGCGGCAATTTTGCTTATTTACGTAGCCATTCAACCAGAAATGAGCCTCATCGCTGAACAAAATTTGTCGATAAAAAAGCGGATTTTCTGCCAACTTTTCTAGGGCCCATTCACTGAAAATTCGACGTTGTGGCAGATCGTTCGGCTTCAGTTCTTGCAATGTCAAAGCATACTGAGCATCTTTCTCTTTGACACCTTGTCTGAAATCCCGCGTGATCTGTCAAATACTAATGCATGAAAATCCTAACCACAAAAAAATCACCCTTTATAACAAATTATATTTGTACATAATGCACAAATTAACAAAATAAATACATTTGCTTACAATTTTCCATGTATTTGCCATTTTGGTTACTCGTACTTACCATTTAGGATTGATTCACAGCTCATTATTTTTAGATATTGCAATAAATGTTTTCCCACAAAATAAAATAACAGCACACGCGTCGAATATATGTTTTTATATTTTTTTTTATTAAATAAAAACGATTTTTTTATTGTACAGAATGTTAAACCCCCAAAAATTTGTACAAATTGACAGTTTTTGTTCTTTTTTTTATAAATTACGATGATAGGGTTGTGCAAAATATAAAAATATCGATAGTATCGACAGATTTACAAACTAACCATCCAAAATATATTGTGAAACGAAATGAAATTTTAACCGGAGACTAGACTTAACAACCGGCTTACTAACAACGGGTTAATTCATTATCTGTGCAACCGGGCATAAGAGGTATAGACCCTACAAACTCAGGGAGTAATGGGGTGGAGTTTTTAAGAGGTGACTCAACCTTGCTAAACCGCAGAGTATAATTCTGACCGAGGAAAATGGGGGGAGGTAAGGGGAATATACGGCTACGGAAATGAAATGCTACATCACATCATATAAACAGACCCCTCCAGAGAATGATACAAAATGGGAAAGGAAAGACAATATATAAATTAACAAAACCTACCCATTATGGCACCATCTACTTAGGTCTCACCAAAAGTAACGTCGACAATTAAAACATTGTAAAATAACCAATTATGCAACAACAACAAAAAATTACAACAAAAAAAAATTTGACCATAAATTAATTGTTCGTTATAATATAATATAATGAAGCTTTGTATTTCGTTCATTGAAAATTTTAATTAGAAACGAATCTCCAAATTATATACAAAAGGAAAATATAGTTAAATATTAGACAAAAAAAAATCGGAGAAGGAAAAAAAATAAACAAATATTTACTCATAAATATTAAAGAAATTAAAATTAGTTTACGAAATTAAAGGACTGAATATATTTAGTTATGGTTTTTCCTTTTCAGATTAATTATAACAAAATTAATTTCTAATTTCCAACTTAATATATTTTTTTTTTATGTCCGGACATGCATAATTATTTTTGTTTTAAATTCTTATAAATTAATTAATCCAAATTGTTTTATATTTAATTAATTTAAGATTAAATCAATAAAATAATAATTATAAAAAGTAATAATTTTGAATAGTAATATAAAAAGAATATAAATCTAAATTAATGAATTACATACTCGTTGAAATTCCAAATCGAAAGGTGAGGAAATCCTGTACTCGTACAGCTGATATAACGTTGATCCATTATTTGTTTGCAATTATATTATGTATAACTTTGCAACTTGTACATAGATAATCTGTGTGACTCACATTTCGTTTTATTGGTCACTTTGGATATTGAATAGTGTACAGTTAAATCATTAAATATTGTTGTTCAGTTTTTTTTTTCTAGTGACGTACTTGAATAGAATATTTACACTAATATACTTATAAATTATTGGTAATATTTACTTTCAGTTTCGTTTTTATCTAACTCTTATAATTAATAAAATTGTACATTTTTTTTATAGTTAATAATTTCAATAATAACTTGCATAATTTTCCAACACTCAACTCAATTTTCACCTCACTATATTATATTAAAATGCAAAGTTTATTCAATTGAAAATTTTCCGGTTGGTAAGAACGGATTGAGGGTGCTCGACAAATAATTGAATACATGCAATTTGACACGGGACCTTAATGACCGTTTTTTTTTTTTTAATATTGAACCACGGTATTTTATTCGATCTCGTGGATTGATTTTTTTTCTAATTACGAGTTTATTATATAGTTTGTTTTTTTTCTTTTGTTGCACAATCGTACCATATGAGATATTTAAACACCACCGTGAGGTGTACTTATTTAATAAGTTGCACTAACAAATACGAGTACAACAGTTACACCACTATACAGTTTAATACAAATTTCTTTTTTTTTCTCTAACTGATAAGAAATTCCATTTTGGTGTGTTTTCACTAACATGGAATTTAACTTGCATTCGCACTAATTAGATTGATAAAATTAATTTCAGACGGACAAATCTTCGCCGTAAACTATGAATTGTCGCTTTATTTTTTTATCAACCTTAATCACTTGAATTAATTGAAATATTATGCTTTACAACGCGATCCCCACGCGTATTACTCCATTTTGGTTAATTTTGATATACAGGGATTCTTTTGTTTTTACTTTTTCCGCACAACAATCACCCACAAAGTTTAAAGTATACTGCTCTAAAGTAGATCAGGCAAAAAACCAAAAAAAAGTCATGGTTACTCGGTCTATTTATTGCAGAATTTTTTAAAACGGTGGGGGTAAATATCAGGGAGGAAGAACAATTTGTTGGGGATTCGAATAATTACCCAAAATTAAAATAAGGGAAATTTAAAGAAAAAAAAATCAGGGCTGGGAACTATGCTCGTCAATACGACAGTCGTTACAACTTTTTCGAAATGGTTTCGTTTTTCACAATTCATTCATAATTACGAATTACGTATGACTCGTAATTTTCCAACCGGTCAAGTACAAACGCTCAAATACAACAAGCCTCTGGATTTGTCTTACCGTTAGCATCAACCACTCGCAAATAATAGCGACCACTAATCTAACCAGTGCAATGTTCAGATATTAATTTTAGAATGCCTTAATAAATGTGTCAAAATGAATGACACGTTATAATAAAACTAACTTTAGTCTTTGGAGAATTTTATTAAACCATTCCTCGCGTAAATGCTTACGCCAACGTATTAGTGAGCTAGGATCAAAGGGACGGCACTACTGAAAGTATTCATAACCACAAAAATGTTGCCAGTAAGGTCTATCTACCCACTAGGTGACTACCTGTAGGTCAGAAAGGCCACACATATGGCACAACACAAGGAGGCCAATGACTAAACGCATCGGTAAAGAAGATTGTCCAGGACCATCTTGGAAGTGACTATCGACATCTTGCTCCAATTGCTTCCAGAGTAGGACATGAGCTAGTTGAAATAGCTTATGAGCTGGAGCCTGCCTTGACCGGTAAATGTTTTCCTAAACTGATACTAATTTAAAATACTTGAAAACTAGAAATTTATACTAAAAATGTCGGTGCATTTTTGCTCAAAAACGGAAGTTTTACGGAAATTGTTTGCAAATTACGAGTCAACAAAACGGATAAAAATACATTTTTTTGAAAATGGTTCAGTTGTTAATAAAAAAGTAGGGCTCGTTTTTTCCCAGGACGATGTATGAAAAATTTCAAAAGTGAGGGAAGGTATCGCTATATATATTTAAACTAAAGAGCAAGAGCTTGATAACAAGATTGTTGCAGCTATGTGATTTATGTCTTGATTGATACTTAATCGCAAACTGTAATAAAATAAAAATGTTAAACCGTTTTTTAAAGCCTTTTTCCTTCTCGTGTCGCGTGTCTCGCCAAATAACGATAACCATGTAAATGGTTTTCTTTTGGTTCATTTGTATTTCGATCTGATGAGCTGGGAATTATATTGACAGGATGATTTGTTTCAGGAGAACAACATTGCGACTTGAAACCCAGATGTTGGCATATGCTAATATCAGCTGTACTAGCCTATATGTTAAGCAGACGTATGAAGTATTATAAGAATAAATTAAAAAATATTTGACCGATAGGATCACCTTTTCATACTCATGATGTAATTTTAAAGGTCACCGAATGTGTATCTTTGCTGTATACCTTGAATTAAAAGTCTTCATTAATTTGCACACTACTATCAGATGCTGTCGCACGCCTATTGAAAGTTTTTAAATAAACTACAAATATGAAGATTTGGTAGCCCGTCCTTATGTTTGAATAAATTCTACATACATTGGTTTGTTACTCGTGGCTATGATGCGATCGCTATAAATAACTTTGCTGCCACTACGTTTTTAAACCAACTAGTGTTTAACAAAACTAGTGCACGATAGATATTACAATTTAATCGATCTCTTTAATAAACCTAGTTGGAATGTACAAGCTCACAATGTCGAATGTAATTCCAATTTTGGTTAAATTCAGTTTTATGATGGGATTATAAGCCCATCTTAAATTAAATATAAGGTACTTAAATAGATTAGGTTGGTCAGGCTGAACGAAACTCGACAATGTCTCAGCTAATTTCAATCTATCTTGTCTAATATTATGAAATAATTGATTTTGAGATTTCCTTATTTATTTATTAACAAACGTTTAGTGAACACCACACGCCATTTTAAATTTAGAATTCCATTCGTATAAGGAGCGAAATTCCAAAATATCCAAACTGCTCCCATCTATTACCTCTTTGACTTTTCTTACTCCAACATAATCTTCCGATATACCTTTTTAAGGGGTGTGTGATTCTAATTATTCATCCAATTTAAACGGTATTCTCCAAAATTTTTGGATGCTTCAAAAATAACATACGGTTACAATGTCCGGTAATGAAACCAAATAACTAAACCTTTTTTCATCGTGTCATTATATTATAAATGAAGTCAGTTCGTTTCCGATAAACCGTCCCAAAAATGTGCTTCACATAACCGTGGTGAACAAAAAAATATCAGTTACTAGAGGGCAATCATATAGTAAGTGAAAAGGAAAGTTCGATTACTTAGGATCGATGATGTATGAGCAAAATATAATCTCTGTATAGCGCAAGAATCATCGCATGGTAAAATTACATAACCGAATTACACACTATCATTAAAATGTTTAATGCTTCGTCAAAAACTAAACTACAAACAATCTACAAAGCGCTGATTACACCATATTTCACCATGAGTCTGTTCATACGAACCAAGTTTTGATGAAAATACGGACTGATTCGCCTCACGAGATTATATAAGACCCATCCTGAAATTTACATCTTTTGTCCTTTTTTTAATGAATAAATATTCAGTAGCAATTTGCCTCTCATTACTGCTCCGTTTACTAATATTAGGTGTCCGTTAACCGTTTGTTAATAGTAGGTAATAGTGCCATTCAATTTTAATTTTGTCAGAAGAACCGGCTCTGAGCTACGCTCTTTGTATAACATTTTTAATTTCAAACCAGTAAAATTCCTATTGTTCCCAGGGTGACCTCAATGAAGAACCGGGTAACAGAGTATGTTCTTTCATAATTCTGTAAATTACTGTAAAATAAGAATTTGATCAAAAATGTTCTGGAATACTAGGAGCTGTCAAAAAAACACAAGTATAGTTGTTTACATATTGTATTTGTATTTTCAAAAAATGTTAATTTTACCACTTTTACAAATTTTATGTTTTTTGCTGTAAAACAAGTTAAAATATAAATACGTTTTTTGGAATCCCCTTTTATTCACTGATGGTAATCTGGTAATTGCTGAATTGGTGTATTCCCATACGTGATTTTTGAATACATAATGTTGCTTGATCTTGCCTTGCCGTAGACAAATTTCTCAATAATGACTTCACTTAGTGTTCGTACTCGCCTCTTTCCCAAGTTGATTACCTTGGTCTCTTCATTTTATGGACGGTTGAGGACCAGAAGCAAAGGATCTTGATTGTACATTTGAAACGTCAATGTAGCCACAATATTTCAGACCTGGTTTCAACTGCGTCAATTACTAGACTGCGACTTTGATTTTCGACGAGTGTGTGATTTTCTCTATAAATGGTACTTGTATCGATGGTACACCAGGATTGAAGGTTTATTGGCAAGTTCCGAGGAACTAAAGTTGCAAATTAAGAAGCCAATATCATTATTATTCATTCACCACTATTTAGAGTGTGCGAACAAGACTAACGGTTTTAAAAATAACCAGATATAGGGAGAGGGCATGTTTGTAATAATTATAAAATTGACTCGGTTTCAGGTGCCTAGTAGTCAGAAGTAGTTAGAAAATTTGTTATAGTTCTATAAAATATACTGATATTATTCAAGGTGAACCAAGGAGTCTTTGATAAAAAGATAAATAATTACCAAAGGATTTTGTTTCTTGCAAATTTTTAAGTAACTACCTATAATTTTGCAAAAAGCCACCGTCAATAACTTCAGTTTTTTTTCTGCGTATTTTGGTATATCATAATGTAATTTTCATCGCCTGATAGAACCGCAATGGTACCAAAACTTTTACGTTTTTTCGGAATATCATATATTTACTTTGAAGTGATGTAGCGGAAAAACTTGAGGATAAATTGTAAAACGCCACCGTCAATAATTTACTTAAACTTCAAATAATTTTTTAAAATAAAAATATTGGAGATAGACCAATTAGTTTTTATTCTATGGTACCAGAAAAAGTGTTATTTTTTGCAATATACGTGAATTGGGGCCTTAATCAACAATCAAGTGATCATGAAAAATTTCGATCTTTGCTGATTTACAGTTCACTATATCGCCGAAGTTAAAAAAATACTTTTTAAAAAATCTATGTGTGTGCATGTGCGCGTGCAAACTAAAAATATGGGTTCTCTCTACAGCTCGCAGACTGTTTGTCTGATCAGGATTAAACTTCATGCATAAGCTTTTTACATAAATTGAGAGATTCCAGTGATTTTTGGTTGAAATCGGTCCACCGGAACTGGCAGCTTTAATACGAGCTTTCTCGATTTTTGCAAATGTTTTGAAAAGTACATCATTTAAAGAAAAACGATTAAGAACTAATGAATTATAAATTAATTTTGCAACAACTCCATTCTAGAGCAGTGTTCCAAAATTTAAGCTGACATTTGTTTATTTATTCATAATGAAATTAGTCTACAAATTCGACTTGAAAAACTGGGGCCATAAAATTGTTTTATTCTATCAGCACTAGAAGCACAATCCAATGAAAGTGCACCTTACTTATCGAATTTATGTTAACGATTATTGTATCGTACTGTAGGTGGTACTGGAATTTTTTAAAACTAAAAACAATATATTGGCATCGATTAGTGTGGGTAACTGTAGTAGTTAGTGCTAGTCCAGGAGCCGAAAAAACGGGGAAAAAAATGTCAAATTTCGCCTGAAAGACGAAACAAATAAAACCCGATTTCAAGAAAAAACTAGAAATAATTTTAGCCTAATTTCAAAACTTTCTACAGGCGGCTAAACTGATGAAGTTTATGATTATCATAGAAATATAATTTTAATAAATTTTCATTCATAAATCGAGGAAAAACAAACTAGCCCCTAAAAGATACTATATTAAACAAACAAAACACCGAGGTATATCGATCAATAATGTTTGTGTTGAACAACAAATTGAACACTAGAAATAACATGTGCTAAAATTCAAGTCAGAAGCAATTCAGATATTATATTACTGTCAGGTATGATCATTGCCATCCGAAAAATATAGTGGCTGAATTTGTGCTAATCCAGAATTGGCCCGATTTCATTGAACAACACCGACCGTTGAATGAGCAATATTTCTGACAAAAACTGTTCTAGAAACCAATGAAGTTGGTACTTTTTATAGCATATTTCTATCAGGTATGCTCATTGACATCCTAAATTCGGCCACTAAATTGCTAGTTTAGTTAGTAAAAATAAAGTGGCCGAATTTATGATGGCAATGAGCATACCTGATAGGAATATGCAATCAGAAGTGCCAACTTGATTGGTTTCTAGAATACCTTTTGTCGGAAATTTGTTCATTCAGCGGTCTTTGTTGTTCAATGGAATTGGGCCAATTATATTTTTGTAGGATGACATTGAACATACCTGATGGAAATATGCAATAAAAGTACCAACTTCATTTGTTTCTAGAACAGTTTTTGTCAGAAATATTGCTCATTCAACGGTCGGTGTTGTTCAATGAAATCGGGCCAATTTTGGATTAGCACAAACTCCGTCACTATATTTTTCGGATGACAATGAGCATACCTGATAGGAATATGCTATCTGAATAGCTCTTTCGATTTGTTGTTCTACAAAAACATTATTGAACGCTTTACCTCTGTGCTTTGTTTGTTTAATATAGTATCTTTTAGGGGCTATTTTGTTTTTCCTCGATTTATGAATGAAAATTTATTAAAAATATATTTCTTTGATAAGCACAAATTGCATCAGTTTAGGCGCCTTTAGAAAGTTTTAAATTAGGCTTAAATTATTTCTGTTTTTTTTTCTAGAAATCTGGTTTTATTTGTTTCCTCTTTCAGGCGAAATTTGAAATTTTCTTTTCTCGTTTTTCGGCTTCTGGACTGGCACTAATTTTTCCCCGTGAGCACTAATTAGCACAAGTTGGACTTAATCGATATGCCAAGTTTCATTTTGTAATTTGAAAGTTTCCCTGCTTCAGTTACCCACACCATTGTTTAACCCCCCAGAAAACTGTTCGAAAAAGGAGTAAACTCCTAGGAACTAGGAGAGCGATACTTCGAACTTTTCAAAATTAATTACAATTTATTGGAATAGTTCTGTCCCCAAAATTGTACCTAAGGAGCGAGGATATTTAAAACCATATTATTCTCGGCATATGTTATAAATTTGCTATAAATGCTAAACCTACCCCCAATTAAAATAAAATAGTTCATAATGTGTAAAAGAATTGGATACGCGTGAATTTATTACAACTACCCATATCTACAACAGTCCATCCAATAACAGAACACAGGCACAAAACTTTAGCATAATTCATCAAATTGCCTTCCAGCAAAACTGGAAACGTGTACCTTTCAATATATTACAGCGGGCCACAATCACAAATTTGGTCATAATGCACCAATATACCATCCTGTGCATGAGGATGGCCCACACCCAACAAATCCATCATTATGCATCAAATTACCCTCATTTGCAAGATATAGGTACATCTGAATTAATTACAAGTGAAACCCCCCCTCCTCCTCATATAAAACCATAATAAATTCAGTGGTAAGTATTTCTTGCATTGAAAGCTAGTAAATTCAGGACTACTCATTTATTTTTCAGGAAGGCAATTCGATGAGTTATGGTAGATTTTTGTGCATGTGGGCTGTGTAAATAATTCGAGGGTACCTATTTATTCTAGGTAATTGATGCATTATGATCAATTTTTGTGGATATGGGCGGTAGTAATAAATTCATGCGAATCTAATTCTTGTACACAATGAGCTGTTTTATCTTAATTGGGGTAGGTTGTTACATTTATAATAAATCTTTAATTTATAAAGAGAAATAAGGGTTTAAAAGGCTTCACTCCTTTGGGTAGGTTTTTGGGTATGAACTATACCAATATAGGCTCGCCAATGAGGATTTTAAATAGTTGCTCGTGGGCAAAAATGCGACAGGCTAAGGATAGAAAATTTCCTTTGGTACTAGGGCCAAAATTTGTCTTATTAATTTTGAATGTAACGCAATCCGATTGATTCATCTAAGCTAAGCCTAATATTTTTACGAAAGCCTCATAGCTGGAAATATTAACAAGATGTTTCTGTTGGCAACGAGCTAAATAGTTCTTGACTGTTGGGTACCCATTTTCCTAATTTATATCCACCTACTCGCAGTCCTTCAACTATTTTTGCTCGCCATAACGCTTGCACCACCTGAAAGCAAGTCAGTTTATAATGTCCTTAACCTCCGAGAGATTTGGAAGTAAATCGTCTAAAATTTGATGAAGAGTTCGCGAAGCTAAAAATGTTGCGCGGGCTGTGCCATATGTGACAGTGTTCAAGCGATAATATAATATCGGCAGACTTGTGACCTCACGCCAGACAATCCGTTGGTAGTTGCGATCTGCCTCGCGCTCTATCACCTGGCGGAAGATTTTCTCAACGTCAGCGGCAAACGCAATTTTGTGTTTCCGGAAACGAACTAGGATGAAAAATAATTCTTGTAGTATTGGCGGTTCGGCGTCCAGTTTATCATTAAGTAACACACCCGATGGGGATTTTGAGGAACCGTCAAAAACGACTTCGTTGTTGAACTCGAATCTTTAAACACCGCGTGGTGTGGTAGATAATATGTTTTGGATTTCCGTATGTGCAATAAGAAACATATTATCCAGTAATATAAATAAATAAATATTCTCGAATAAACCCTGTGTAGTTCGCTTTTAGGTCACAGCAGACTTGATAAATCGACGTTTCATGGCAAAAAGCCTCCGGATTGCCATGGGTAGCGAGTCACCGAGAACATGAGTATTTGGTTTAAACGGTAACCGTACTACGTGTTCACCTGATTTGTTATCCTTAAATGTATTCTCCTTAAAATGAGACTCACACCAATGTTCAATCTCAGTCGCTATGGTTCCGATCTCCTCTACTTCCCAGAACCTTTGAATTGTGCCATGAATATCGATATGGCATGTACTAACAGAGCCATAAGTTAAAACGGAATTTTGATCAATTTCAAGAGTTGCTTTACCAGAGATGATGTAACCGAAACATGTGTTTTGAGCGAAAATATCATCATCAAGCTCATATTTTCCGGACGCAGTAACTTCAAAATAATGTCACCTCCAAGTAAAATATCTACCGGACTCGAAGGGTTGAAATTTTGATCAGCTAAATGTAATGACTGAAAGTTTTCGATTTTTTTTTAATTTCACAGTGATCGGGGGAAGATCAGAAGTTACATTTTTCATTAAGAGAGTTCTCACGGATAAAGAGAGATTATCGCAACCGAGACCTGCATTATTTACACAGGCATGGTTACGCGGAAGATTAAGGGATTCCGTGATCAAACTGATTTCTACTGCAGAGTCTAATAAGGCTCTAAATTTTTGATAAGACCTTCTGGCATCCCGCACAGAGATTAAAGCAGTTAAGGTCAGAGAAGATTTAGAAACCTTGGGAGTTAGTGACTCAGATGAAGGCGCTGAATTAATAGTAGAATTACACGGTGAACTTTAATCAAATTTTAATGAACGATGAATGAACTGTGTCGTTCACCACAAGTTCTATAGGATATACTAGATGAACATTCGGACACTAAATGATTGCGAGTTAAACAGAGACAACAATCCTTCGCGACTTCAATACTACTGAAAACATTAAACTTGGCATGGAAGACATGGAAAGTTGTCAGTGGTTGTATGCAAATTACGATGTGTCACATCGTTTGTCAAGGAAACTTAAAAATTCCTCGAAAGTAGGGGTTTCTTTGTCTACCGAAAATTTCACCCACTCCTCTTTAGTCTGAACATCAAGCTTATTTAAAATGAGAAAGATTAACCAATTATCGCTTTTCTCATATTGTGTAAGCACTATAAACCCCGAATTACGCTAATGGATACTTCAGCGACTTTACGAAGCTCAGAACGCTTGTTGCATAGGGGTTTGTTCCAAAAATTTGTCAATTAAGGCATTCATAACAGTTTTCCTTTTATCGTACCTGGCCTGTAGCTTATCCCAGGCTTCTTGATAATTAAGATGAGAAACTGGGATGTAGCGGATCAGGTCGGCAGCTTCACCTTTCAAAAAACTTTTTGAAATTGAAATGTAAGCATCGGATAACGCGTTGTTTGAGTGAACGGATAATTTATAAACATCCTTGAATCACGACCATATAGTCAATGGTTCCAAAAAACGGTTCAATGATAGCACATGGAAGTTTAATATTTTGTTTGGTTTGAGTCAAATTATTTTTCTTGATGCCCTCAAAAAACTGAGTTTTTTGAGCGTATAAATTATCAATGGTTTTATTGAGCAAATCAGTGTTTGGAGGCTGAGGACTTTTTGCCGCTGTCTAGTTTCCCGCACAAAACTCGCATTTATTTTGAAATACTTTGTCTCAAACACATCAAGTTTGGAGCTTTGATCGGAATATCATAAGTAGTCTGTTTTCGATTGCATCAAAATCCTTAAAATATTCCTCGATTTTTGAAGAACGGACTTCGATATCTTCGAGTGTCGTATCATCATCGCTTGCGACCGCAAAAGTAATAAGTTTGGTCAAGGAACACCAGAAATTTAATTAAAATAAAATGAAAAACTTAGCTTTATCTTGTTGCTTGGGGGTGGTAACAAACTATGGAATCCAGAAGAATCGGCAGGCAAACCGGTCCGAGTACCGCCATCCAAGGTGACTGCAACAAACTGCAATTGATGTATTATACATTTTGCACGCATCTACGCTTTCTGACAGCAAATAAAATAATTAAAATCGCTATCGCGTACAGATACGCTGCAACACAAAATAAAGTCAATGACTCGATTTATATAGGATTGTAACAAGATGTAGTAAATCGGACCGATTTTTTAAGTGCAGTAACATTAAATTATTAAGCTTCCGTCAGATTTATTGGGTATGTAACGAGTAATTAATTAATAAAAATATGTACTCTGAGGTATGTCAAAAACTATCAATAATTACCAAAGCGAGAAATGAAATATTATCGCAAAGAAACGTTTGTAGTAAAAAATGAATAGGAAACAAGCTTATTTTATGAGTTTGATATCGATAGTTTGGAAAAATATTACTTTAAAACTTTCAAAGTTGCTTTTTGAAAATTATAACGATATTGAAATCAGAAAAAAAGAAAATTTATGACACCAGACAATTTTTCGTTTCAAACTTTCCGTATTAAATTTTTTACTACTTACCCAAAAAAGTTAAGTTTTCGTTTTATGCTAAAAATCGTTTAAACTAATTCTGATATTTTAATTTATTATAACGAACATTTTCAACTTTAACCAATCATCTATTTATTTAAATCGGGTGGAAATTCCTATTTTCATTTGGTATCCCTATATATATATTCGTAGCGGAAGCACATATACCAAAATTAATGCTCGACGGTACACCATACGAAGAACCAAATCTGTATTCAAATTTTTCTAATTTATATTGGCCGTCATGCAGCGATAGGAAATACTCGGAAAACTAAAATATGAAAATTTATATCAATTAATTTAAGTTTTGTGAGTTTTGTGTTTCTCCCATTTATATTTAGTTTCAAGCATATTATAGAAGTTCTTTACAAAATTTTTCGGAAAAGTGCAGAACAAAGTTTTCAAGATTATACTTCAATTAGCATTCTACTTAAAACAAACACTACATGGTAAAAGTTTATTTTTGTATGATCACTTAAATAATGAGCTTATACGGTTATAGTTTGTGAAACAGTGTGCGAGTAAAATGTTAGCAGAGTTGAAACGAAATTTTCTTGATTTCCTTGAATGTACATACCGTATAAGATCCATTGAGGAAGAACTAAGTATAGCAAAATGTAAAAGCAACAATACTAAACTATTTTATTACATTTTTACAACTTTTATTGCATCACAATAATAATAACGATTATCTGAAATCAATAAAAATAAATATAAGATGAAAACATATAAGAAAATATACTTCTTCACTCACACACTCACACAATTAAGACATGAAGCTCACAGTACATAGAAATATCGGAAAAGCTCGATATGGGAATTTTTATATACTGAGAATTGTATGTGTGTTGTGTTACACATGCTATTTTTGATTTTTTGGATGGGTGGATTTGAGGAAATTTTTTTTTATTGATGGCAAAGTGTATTAATGATATTTCTGTTTTTATGCGAACGTATCTAATGAACGTAATGTTATATTTATTTTGGATACGTATACGAGGAGAATATGGTTTATGAATTGATTTTTATGTCATAATTTAAAAATAAATTATAGACTTTTAATTTAAATTTAAACGTGTCACTGACTGACTTACTCGAGAACGCACAGGTTGGCCATTAAAAAAATTCATCCGTGTGATTTTTTTTCAGATTTTCACCAACGAAATACAAAAAATGCAAAAACAATGCATTCGTAACATCGAAAGAGTATGTGTTATTTTATTTATCGGCAAAGTCAGGAGTCTTCCACGAAATAACGTGCAAATGATGCTTAATATCAACGACGACGAACTTCCCAAATGACACCCGATCAATTGTAAGCACGTCGAACTGCTAATGCAACATCACAACGTTTAGCTCGAGAGCGTGCGAATAAGAGTCTTCGCAGCTGATAAACTGTGCTGATTTTGTCAATCAAGAAACTTTACTGCAGAGAAACCTGCTGACGGATTGTTCACATCATGTTGTCGAAAAAGCAAAGATATGCTGCGAAATCTAACTGACATTCAAGGACAGATTGTTGAGTATCCTTGAATTTCTCAAAAGTCTTATGCACGAAACAACAAATCCAAATCGAACTCATTTCCGAAAAAAATATTCGGTCGTACAACAGCGCCATTTCATTCGCATCCATGGGTGCAAAAATTGTCGATTTGTCAGGAAGAGGACCATATGTATTCAAGATTCAGCGTTATGTACTTGATAGTACACAAGATACTGATGTGCGTCAGGAACACGCCGCAAATGATAACTGTCGCCGTGATATTTTGGACAAGATTGATCACTTTTTTCGTGTACACAATAGATTAGCACAAAGTTATCAACTGATACGAGATGTTGAAGCGCAAGAGCCTGCACGCGCTGCTGAAGCAGATGAAAATCCTCGAATTGTGAGCGATGATACAACTTGCCAACAGCCAATGAAATTGCGATGATATTCGTAAATGCTGATGGTGAGCCGCCATCTAATCGTGACATCCATATTTACCCGATTAATCCTGAAGATCCCAATCAGCAGTTCATTAGCATCAATATTCTCAGTCCAAACTTGTATCCGATGACTTATGCAATACTTTTTCCATATGAAGAGCTAGGCTGGCATCCTAATTGGCAGTGTGGCAGTTATAGTGGTGCAAAATTAAATCCAGTTCGTAAGAATATCAGTATGCTCCACTATAAGGCTGCATTGACAGCAATACGAGGTGACTTCAATCCAATCGTGAACGCAGGAATACTGAAATCTGCAGGTAGAAGGAAATAATCTCAACTATAAATTCGTCAAAATCAGAAACGACTTCGGGCGGATCACGTCGCAAATTTAGCGCAAAATGAACACATTGCAGCCGGCGTTTCTGTAATTCTTCTGTGATGCAATGAGCATTTTCGCAAAATGTGGACCACCTGACCTTTTCATTACGTTTACTGCAAATCCGAGTTGGAAAAAAATCACAGCAAATTGGTAACTCGGGTTTACAAGATCAAGTTAGATGATCTCATTACTGATTTAGTCAGAGTTGGAATTCTCGGAAAATCAATTGCTTATGTTTATAGAATCGAGTTTCAAAAGAAAGGTCTTCCGCATGCACAAATAGTGGCATTGCAAAGTCCGGATACATTTACAACTGCTCAAAGGATTGATCAATTTATCTGCGCCGAAATTCCACCGACATCTGATTCATCGATAGCAAGTTCATCGATAGAGCATCCAACACTACGCGAAATTGTACTTAAATGCATGCTTCATGGTCCTTACATGCTCCATGCTTGCTCCATATAGATATCCTTTGTATCGAAGACGAAGCGTGCGAAGAGTTTTAATGGGTAGTCGTAATGTGGTGCCGTATAATCCGTTTCTAACTTGGAAATATAATTCCACATCAATGTCGAATGCTCCACTTCTCTGCGATTCGAAAAATATATTTACAAATACATATTCAAGGGATATGATTGTTCCACTGTCGTCATCACAACAAATGGTTGGCCTGAGCTGCGATATAATGAGATTACAAACTTCATCGATTTCCGATATGTGAGTGGTCCTGAAGCATTGTGGTATCTGCGAGAGTCCGCAATGCACGTTAGATCGCACTCTGTTATGAGCCCTGCCAGTTCACCTTCCAAATCAACAACGAGTCGTTTTTGAAGTAGGTCAAGAAGAAGAAGCACTTTTCGCTGCGCGTACTGGAAAGACCAAGCTTGAATCCTGGTTTTTGCTTAACACGAAAGAAACAACTGCACGAGTTCACCTTTACACCGATATCCCTTACCATTTTGTTTATAAGCGAGGTCAATGGCAAGAGCGACATAGAGGAGCCGAAACGAAAATAACACGAATGTACGTGGTGAGCATTAAGGATGAAGAAGGATTTTATCTTCGATTATTGCTACTACATGTTCCTGGCGCAACAAGTTTGGAGATTTTGCGTATGGTAGATACAAATTTATGCGAAACATTTAAAGCGGCAGCGATGACAAGAAGACTACTTGAGTCGGATGAAGAATGGGAGCGATGCTTGACAGACGGTGGAACATACTTGATACCTAAGCAATTGCGAGAGATGTTCACTCTCATTTGTATTTTTTGCCAACCCGCTCAACCCCTCAAATTATGGCAGCACCATCTAGGAGATTCTATACTCCACAGATCACAAGCGACGATACAGTGAATCTAGATCGATCAACCCGACTCTTCATGATATCAATTTTGTTCTCAAACAGCACGGAATGTCATGCGGTTCGGTTGGCTTGCCTGTTCCAAGCGGTAACCCATCCGAAAAAGATCAAATTTATGATCAAGAAGAAGAAGAAGTAAGATTGGCAGTCGAACAAATTGGAAGGCTGAATGAAGCCCAGCTTGCGGCATACATCAAAATCATGTTTGTAGTTGAAAATAATCACGCACAATGTAAGCTCTTTTTTATCGATGGTCCCGGTGACTCAGGCAAGACCTTCTTATACACAACTTTAATGGCAAACTTTCGAGGTGAAGGAAAAACTGTGCTGCCATTTGCAACAACCGGAATAGCAGCTATTTTGCTTAAGGGAGGACGTACGATTCATAGTGGATTTAAACTTCCAGTGCCACTTCTTGATAATTCAATCTCATCAATGCGAATGACATCACCAGAAGTTGCAGTTCTGCGTGAGGCTGCTCTTATTGTTGTCAATGAAATCACAATGCTTTCTAAGAATGGTATCCGTCGCATTGATAACCTCTTGCGAGAGGTGACGGGAAATGACATTAGCTTCGGTGGTAAAGTTTTGGTCCTTGGCGGTGATTTTCGTCAGACGCTACCAGTCGTTCAAAGAGGAACGCGCACTGAAATCATCGAATGCTGCATTAAATCAAGCCCTCTATGGAACCAGTTTCAACAACTTTCTTTGGCCACCAATAAGCACAGCGAAGGTCAACACGAGCACAATGAATGGCTTCTGCAAGTCGGATCAAGAACTTTGCCTGCAACACTTGGCATCTACGAGGAGGACAAGATTATTCAGTTTCATTTTTAATAATATTGAGCAAATGTCAACAGATGAGCTCTCAAAAAGAGTTATCGTTGCTCCAACGAATGGTCAGACGCTTGAGATGAATCGAAGAATAATCGACTTGATTCATGGTGATGCAGAAATTTACTACAGCGCAGAATCGTTAATAAGCCTCAATGAACAGAATCCATCCGGCATACCCCCTCACGTATTGCTTTTGAAAAAGAGTGTTATCATAGTGCTTGTAACTTTATTGAGGCCAAAATAATTTCTGAGTGCAACAAAGGCAGTACGGTTCTAATCCCTCGAATTGATTTGGCACCTTCTGAGACCAATCTATCATTTGTTTTGCGACGACGATAGTTTCCAATAATTCCGGCATACGTAATGACGATAAACAAGGCGCAAGGCCAGTCTTTTAATAACGTGGGCATTCATCTTCAAACGGCAGTGTTTTTTCATGGGCAATTGTATGTCGCTCTTTCCCGCTCAAGAGAATCTCACCAAATGAAAATAATAATCGAAGATAATCCACAGCAGGGAAAGCTTCTCAACGATGACCATCAATTTTCTCCAAATGTTGTTTTTAAAGAATTCCTTTAAAAAATATTAAACTACACTTTGCTGGAAATAAACGGGCGCGAAGCGCCTCAGAACAACCTAGTTTCATTATAAATAAAATTGATGTACTACTCAAGATAAACATTTGTTCCTTTTAGCGTAAGTACCTGATTTTGAATGCCTATATATTACGGAATGGTTAATTGTATTAATAATTGGAGGGATCAAAAAGTATAAAACAATTTGTTCTAGAAAAATGGAATATAAACTAACATTCCGCTGTGATGTTTTGGCGGGATTGAAACTACCCTTGAAATTATGGTGAATTTTATTTGTAAAGTTGCTGGAGTTTATAACAGTAACTTTGCAAAGTAACTTTGGATCCATGACTGTTCCTCATTTTTTTTATCATAAAACGATGTTTAGATCCTGAAAAATTAATTCATTAATTTTAGTTTGACAATAACTATAAATAAACTGTACCATAAACTATACTACTAACTATACTAATTGTAACTAACCATTCTCCACCTAAAATAAATTCGCCAATTAATTAGGTAAATTTTGAAACTTGAATAAATCATTTGTAACCCCCTCATCTCTTCCATCGGTTTCCAGCCAATACAGAGTCATAAACCGTAAAACAGTACCGCTGCTAATTGAGAAATTTGCCCGTGACTTTGAAAACCCTTCTCGTTCCTCTCGACGTACTATACAAGAAAATAATGTTTTTTTTCTTTTACCCCCAGTGGTTTCTTCTTCCAAGGTTCCTATGCAGGATTGTCTCTTTGTTGTTTGTCCCCTTGTTGTTGTTGTCCTATGTTTTCAAATTGCATTCGTCCTTGTGTGGTGGAGTTTTCTTAGCATAAAGAATGATTCCGATTAATATTAATTATCCAAGAAGTTATATCATCGAATAGTGATGTATCTCATGGTTTGAAACTAGTAGGGTGGCATATTTTACCTCTGTTATCCTGTTGTGTAGAGCGCGGATGTCTGCTTGGTTTGGTGAACCATGAATTCAGATTGAGTTCATAGGCGTCTCTTTTTTGAATAAGTTTACTGGCGGTAGAAACGACAAATTAATTCTGCGGCTTATTACTTTGTGATTCTTTAAAGTAACCAATCCAACTCTTAATATTCAACCTTCCTTGAGAGATATTTCGCCATTCATTGGAAGCTGTACTGAAATTATATCTTCCTCACATAGTGTGATAGCCAATGTTTGAATTTGGGATCTCAGAACCCCAACGTATCTGACACTCCGCTGAAAGTTTCCTGAGGCCCTCGAATTTCGGTATGTTTGGCAATTCAATTTAATAACATTTTTCCCCCACAACCAATTCAAAACCTATGGGAAATCGGTAATGTAATCTTTAAAGAATTGTGTTTTTCTCCACAATTCCAACAATTATGCCGAATGTGTTCGTTAGACGAGTTTGATGTCGCGGCGTTATTTCTCCAGCTTACAACACGCACAGACGTATACATTAGACATGCATTGGAGAGACGTAAGCAAAAAGTTAGGGTGTCATTTTTGGATTTCTATAACTATGTTTTGTCAATGTCATTACCGTTGCAAAACCCGATGAGTGATATAGAAACAACAAAACTACTTGGTAGAAATATGAGGCCTGGTTTGCAATCTAATTTTGCTGGTCAAACTTTTTACGAAGTTTTTACTCTCGTTAATCGGTCTATTACAGTGGAGGATACATGGAACCGTTTAGGTTGGATTCCTGAAATGGTTTATCAATCAAGACGACAAGTCAGTGAGCTCGAAAAGCATATGGATTATGAAGAAGATGCAAGCAACCCGATCAATTTTTCAGAGCTGCCTAAAGACCTGGAGAAATAACGCCGCAACATCAAACCCGACTAACGAACACATTCGGAATAATTGTTGGAATTGTGGAGATAAAACACACTTCTTTAAAGGTTGTACAATACCGTAGTTTTGCTTTGGCTGTGGGAAAAAATGTTATTAAATTGAATTGCCAAACATGTCGAAATGCGAGGGCCTCGGGCAACTTTCAGCTGGGTGTTGGAATCGTTCGGGTTCTGAGATTTCGAATTCAAACATCGAATATTCCCAAGCCAGATATGATGGACACTAATCCCAAATTTTACAGGATTCTACAGAGAAAACCGGATAAACGAGGATGCCAGTTGCAACAAAGTCTACCCAAACCCAACCCGCAGGGAAATAAAAAGGATAATGGCAGAATCCATCATAGCGTATAACACTGATAACAGACCATACGCGGAAGTTGTTATTAATGGGGTACTCTAACGAGGGCTTTTGGACAGAGGGACAAACATTTCAGTTCTTGATCTAGGCTCGGAACAATTCATCGAAAATAATAGTATGAAATTGCACAACTTGAGTTCACTTTTATCAACTGCTAGTGGAAAACACCAAAGAATACCAGGACATGTACTAGCAAAGGTATCATATGCCGGAAAAACAAAAACAATGAGACTTCGTGTTGCACCAAATCACACCCAGCCATTATACCTGGGCATAGACTTTTGGGTGCTATTTGGTCTGGTACTATTAATGGTAGACAAATTGGATATCACAACTTTAATATCGGGCGAGAAAGGTAATAAAAAACACGAATTTAAGTTTGAATTTTTGACTTATAGATGGCTAATGTGTAAGAATCACAACAATCAGTTTCGAACAAATGAGACTATTGATTTGAAAAAATCAGTCTTCTCATCAGGTCGCGACGACTGATGTTGTATTACCACATTGGAATATTGTCTATATATATAGAACATACCATGTAGTTGTACTACTAGCGAATTACTGCATAGCGTACGAAATTTTTGATTCTTTCATATTTCCATCTATATTCAATTTTAACAATTAAGTTTTTTCGCATTTACGAATTTTATTATATATTTTACCTTTGGTTTTTGCAATTGTAATGGTGTTATTGTGATTGTTCTGTATATTGGTATATTTCAGCACTCTCGAATTAAATTCACGAATCGTAGGAAATTCTTCCATTTAGCGTCACTAGTGACGCTAAATGGAAGAATTTCCTACGATTCGTGAATTTAATTCGAGAGTGCTGAAATATACCAATATACAGAACAATCACAATAACACCATTACAATTGCAAAAACCAAAGGTAAAATACGAATTTAAGCTTAAAAAGAACAAGCATTGCGTATAATGTTTTCCAGAAGTTTCCCTTTACTGAGAAATATGGGTTGGGTAAAACTCACATTCTATCGCATCGTATTGACGTTGGAAATGCAACGGCAGTAAAACAAAAATTTAATTAACTCCGTTTCTCCCAAGAGACAAGAGGAAATGTACCAAGAACTGGATAGGATGTTGGCTACGAGAGTCATTGAAGAAAATACCAGTTCCTGGTGATCTCCAGTTTCTCTCGTGACAAAGGCGAACGACAAAATTGATAGAGGAGTTACAAGGTTGACAGGGTAAGATAAGATTTATAAGTACCACTGATCTAAAGGATGCCTATTGGCAAATATCTCTCGAACCTTCGTTAAGGGATACGACAGCCTTTACAGTGCCGGGTCGTCCACTCTACCAATTTGCCGCCATGCCATTTGGGCTGTGCAAACGATGTATCGATCTTGCAGATTCGCAAGTTTGTGGGGATGACCGGCTGGTACAGACGTGTTGTGTCTGATTACTCGATTTTAGCTGCACCGATTACAGAATTGCTCAAGAAGAATAAAAGCAAATCATGGAATGTCGAAGCCCAAGCAGCATTCAAAAGTTTAAAGAAAGCGCTACTCCAATGTACTGCTTCTAGGACGGGAATAGGGAGTGTATTATTTCAAAAAATTCGACAACGGAGAAGAACATCCAATTGCGTTCATATCGCACAAGATAAATAAAGCTCAGAAAAATTACAGCATGACAGAACTCGAGTGTTTGGCAGCAGTGATGAGTGTTAAGAGGTTTAGTAATTATATTGATGGTTACGCCTTCATAATAATCACAGACCATGCAAGTTTACGTTGGTTGATCAAGCAAGGTGACTTGACTGGAAGACTTGCACGATAGTCTATTAAATTGCAAGCAAATTTTAATGTTGAGTACAGGAGGGGATCGGTTAATGTTGTCCCAGATTGCCTAACTAGAGTCTACGTTGAAGCTTTAAATGGAAATAATACCGATGTAATTTATATTGATCTAAATTCGGACGTTTTTCAAGATGACGAATATGTTACTCGGATAAAAGCAGTGGAGAATTATTCAAGCGCTACTGATAATTACGAGTTAATATAATTAATAATAATAAGTTAATTATAAGTTCAAGATGGCAAGATCTATACTAAAACAGATACTGATATACTTACAGATTTACCAAAATGGAAACTCGTCGTTGCTGACTCTCTAGCTAACTCTCTTATCGAAAAGGCCCACAATCCTCTGTCTGCTGCGCATCAGGGAATCGAGCGAACCATTCACATGTTCAAACGACACTTCTTTTGACCTGCGATGAGTATGCAAGTTAGGAAAACCATAAACTCTTGTGAGATATGCAAGTCTACAAAGCCAGTGAACTATTCAACTAGACCAGAAATGGGTACTAGTTTCGAAGTATTACGTCCTTGGCAGCGTTTATATTTAGATTTCCTTGGCCCTTATTCGAGAACAAAGGATGGGTTCATACACATATTTATTTTATTGGATCAGTACAGTCGTTTTTCAATACTATTCTCACTTCGTTCTGCTTCCGTCGATAGGTAGTTAAATTACTTAAAGGTGGAGTCTTCCAAGTCTTTGGAGTTCATGAGAACATCTCAACTGACAATGGCTCCCAGTTCGATTCGCAGGTATTCGAAAATTTAATGAAGAAATATGGCGTAAAATATGATTTTGGGCCAAATATTCTTCACAGGCAACGCAGTGGAAAGAGTCAGTCGATCAGATGATGATGCCCAAGATCACCAGCCAACTGCCTCCACGAAATTTCAATGTTGACCTAAATTCCGATAGCATTATCAGGTTAGCAGATCAATTCAACGCATTTTAATTCGTCAATTGCAATGGTAATAGTCATTCCCCAGAGGAATCATTTTGCTAACGACATTTCACGGAAAATTAAAAACGATGTGCTCAAGGTCGGTACAGCGTAAAGCTTCCATTTAAAGAACCTCTAAGCAAGCAGGGTGAATCTCTTTCAACAGTGGTTGAAAGAATAAGAAGCATGGAACGTCGGCTCGTTTGCAAACCAATTTTTGCTAAGTTGTTCCGTGCTTCATATCTGAATACTTAAGCATAAACCACGCAATAGAAATCCTGCCACAAGAGCCATCGGAAAACTAATAATATCTATCTTATCATGGTGTACATAAAACATCCAGTACTGGCAAAATGAGAGTTGTATTCGATGGATTCACCAAGTCCGGCACCGGGCTTTCCTTGAATGATTGTTTAGGGAATAGACCAACAGTACAATCAAGTTTAAACGACATCATTCACAGATTTAGAGAGACCTAGAGACCTAGAAAAGATGTACCGTCAGATATCGACTCGCGCCATCAAAGAATTGTCGCATGAAAATTAACATTCTGGTATATACGCCTCCGATATAATAGTTAAGAATATTTTCGTCGATGATTTTATAGTTGGGGCTGAAAATGAAGACGATCCTCTTCAACGAAGAAGGAGCAAGTCACAAGCGTATTGCAGAAGTACGATTTCCATTTTTGGAAATGGAAATCTAAGAGCACACAGCTCTGGTGCCCTATTCCTCAAGAGGTACAGGAACCATGCAAGAAGAAAATCCAAGACTGCAGTGGAATTTTAAACGAATCAACAATAGTCTTGGGCACCAGCTGGATTCCGGCTACATATAGTTTAATCTTTATTCCACAATTTCCGAGCTCCAAAAGATTTGTCAATCGATATTAGTTCTTTGGTTGGTAGGTTGTTCGACCCGTCATGACCCCGTTAGAATTTCAGTTGTCATCAGCTTTAACAGCTTTTTGCAGCTATTTTGGAAGCAAACCCTGTAAGGGAAAATTAAGCAATACATTTTACTAAATATAAGAATTGTGATTATTTTTACCATTAACAATTTTTTTTTTGTAAAATGTACTTGAACCACTTTCAAAATAAACGGCTCAAATATTCAAATCTAATTCGCAACTTGTGTTGCGTTACGACATTACGACAAGACAGATTTTTCTTCGCGATAGCAAATTAGTCTTTTCTATTTCTTTTTTCATGCTATCCCATTTCTATTCCGTGGTCTAATAAGATTATTTTCAGGCACTATCAAATCCCACCGGTTTCAAAGTTAAGATCAAGAATTTTTTAATTTCGATCTTTTATTTCGAACCCACCGGATTTAATATATCTCATATCAGGAACCAAATACAAGGATAATACCACTTCCAGGATTTAATGAAGTTATTAAAAAAATGTTTATCACAAGTACGGAGTTACAGTTAATAGAAATTCAACTTTCGGTTATGGTGAACAATTGTTTGCTTTATCAATACTGCTATCTGAGGCCTTTGATCCTTACTCTTTTTTTCGCATTAGCCGAAAGCTTATTAATTTACTAATAATATTTTTACACCTTTTAAATGTTAAATTTACATTTAAATAATGTCATACGAAAGAGTTAACTAAACAAAAGATTTCCTTAAAATTTTATTACCGAATTTACGAAAATCCAACAACACTGCATATTACATACGAACATTTACAAATAGTGACTGGAATAACAAAAGCCGGAAAAAGTTTTTCCTCTGTATTTTTTCCATTTTCCATAAAGCTTTATACGACTGTAATATGTTAAAAGCATAGACAAAAATAAATATAAATAGCAAAAAAAAAGGAAAACAGACGACGAAAAACTAGTTAAACAATTCTACATAACGCAAAAAAAACTAAACATAAACAGGAGAATAACGAAAATTTTGTAGTTCGGTCAAGTTTTTCTTGTTAAATTTAATTTTGTATGCAAGAACTTGCGTCGAGAAGAAAATTTCTATGTTTTCTCGTATTTTCATTTGTTTAAGAAAACACAAAACATGGAGGAAAAAAGTTTCAAAAATATATTTTTTTATTTTCGATTCGAGTTTTATAACCCTTATCAGAATCAATTTTTTGGTCCACAGTGGTGCACAAATAATTTGAAATTCTGCTTTGTGCTTTTTTCTGTTCTTCTTCGATTTTTCCTTGTACCTAACAAGTTTTTTTGGTTAGTTATTATCATTTTGATTATCAATTTAGGATGTTTTTTCATGAGTATTTTAAAGGGAAATAATTAAACATTTTATTCACGTATTATTGGTCTGGATTTAGATATTTATATCTAAACATCTACAACAACAACAATGACGGGAAAAATTGGACCTCCCCGACATTAATACTTCGATTGGTTGGTGGATTAATATTCAGTTATATGCCACTTGCTTGAAAGGATATGCTTAACAGCAAATTGGGAAAGTTTTGTAAATTGGTGGTGGTAACTAATATTTTATGTCTGTATGAGTAGGTTCATTATTTAGTAAACAGTTGGTTTGGGGAAAATTTCATATTTTGTCGAAATGTATTTTGTATTGTAGGTCACATAACGGGTGTGAATTATGTCCTAACTCTTCATAGTGATTGGTTAAACTCTCATTAAAATTAATTTTAATTTTGGTAATAATTGTGAAAATTAATTGACAATTCAGAAACCGTTAAGAAACGCTAATTAACACCGCAATTATCAGTGTTGGGGATCTCAACCCGTATCCGAAGCGACTACAGCCAGCAAACAACAAGACAACTAAGAAATCTCAAATACGCATAACACTTATAGTTTTAATATAACCTTTTCCGGTGTTTGTATTTATTGTTGTTACCTAAAATGAAATGTAAAAATTAATGTGATTAATTAATTTAGTTTGAAGTAATATTTAGCGGATTTATGTAAACAAATTGATACGCCAAAAATTTGTGTCGTTAATGTAGTAGACTATAGCAACTTGTGTTGCTTGACTAAAGTCAGCAAACATTCAGTAATTACAATTTTTTTGCTGTTAACTTGCTACGAACGTCATTCAATAAAATTAATCTGTCACTTTCGTTTGGTATCCATTACAAGCCGCATCGTTTTGTGAACCTTAATAAAAATAATAAAATTATATAAAATAAATCAAAGACCAAGGAAGAGTTTAACTTTACCTACGACCAATCCAGACTGAATACCTGTGGATTCTCCAACAGCTGGTCCTTCGAGCCGGATCCAGTTTAATTTATTGCTGAAATTGGACCTCGTGGGAGATTGTATACCAACCACATCATTGCCGCGTGGACCGCCATTTTAGGGAAGTTAACTGGATGTTTAGAGTAGAAAAACCGCACATTTAAGCTAGATTGTATTAACCTATAAAACTTGTGTACGCTATAAGTTAAAGAAGTTCAACTTTCGATAAATCTTGTAAATTAAAGTGATAGTGGAAAGGTGTGATAATCAATATAACCATTGAAATTTACCACGTTGGTTCAAAGCTCAGATGGACACTCTAGTCAAACGTCGGTCTATTATCAAAGGACAAATATCAAAGTTGTCCGAAAGCGAAGTCATGCAGGGATTCCACACCGTACGACGAAATGCTAACGAGATTGCGGGCGAGAGTTCCAAACGCCACCTTGCACTATGAATGACAGCACTTTAAATGCATCGGGTCAGCACACAGCGGATTTTAAACTATACCTCGTTTAACGTTACCGACCTTTAGCGGTAAGGCTTGTGAATGGCAGTCATTCCACGACCTATTTAAAAGCACTGTACATGAGAACACAAGTTTATCTCCGGCACAAAAATTTCAGTACTTGGTGGGCCAATTGCGAGGTCCGGCTGAAGTCTTAGTACGACACTTCCGGGTAGATGACGCTAGCTATGTAGAAGCTTTTCAACAACTTGTTAAACGTTACGATAGAAAGCGCGCCATAGTAACCGAGTTCATCGAGACATACCTTAAGCAACCACAAATCAGCAAACCCTCGGTTGAAACAATTAGTCATATGTATGACACATGCGACAAAATCGTGCGCGACCTAAACGCTCTTGGGTCAAGCGCCGAATCAAGAGATTGTTGGTTGGTGTGCCTAGCAGAGAAGAAGCTGGATGAAGTCACGTTGCAACTATGGCGACAGGAGTCGTCGGAACAAGAGTTCCCAACCACTGAAGATTTTCTCAAGTTCCTGAGTAACCGAATGAACTCACTTGAAGGCCTCAAACAGCAACCTAATAAGTACCAAACCAGACAGTGCGCTCCTGTGAGAAGTTTCCACTCAGAAGTGAAATCATTACCGAACTGTTCATTGTGTACCAACCAACAACAACATCGTTTGTGTGATTGCCCCAAGTTCATTCAATCGATCATAGAAGAACGCAGACAATACCTAAGTGAGAGTTCCAGATGTTTCAATTGTCTGGCAGAAGGTCATAGTGCGTTTCACTGTAGATCAAAGGGACGATGCCACCAATGCAAGAAAAGGCACCATTCATTGGTACATGCTGATCCAATCTCTCAAAATTGCTCGCGTCAGCCGAAACCATCCACAAAACCAGGTGCTTCTACGTGCAACACGACTAAAGATATTGACGTAGATCCCGCTCAAAGTTTACATTCCGCACACCAAGGCGTAAGTGCTGACGCATTATTACCGACGACCAAGATAGAAATACGCGACAGATATGGCAATTGGCGGCTCTGTCGCGCTCTGCTGGACTCCGCATAGACAAGATCGTACCATAATGCCAGATTCAACATCAACACATTAAATGGTGGAAAAACTGGCAGTTCAAGAGGGGTATCATCGCTTTCGCTGATATCCTGTACCGATATCCAATTCACCATAGACCTAAATCAATTGTACCTGGCCGAACCAGAATTCGAAGTGCCAGGCCCCATAGATTTATTAATCGGATGCGATAAATTCCTAGCGCTCTTATCTGATGGACAGATAAGAAAAGGCGCAGACCAGCCCGTTGCACAGAACACCAAATTAGGGTGGATCGTAGGAGGAATATATGAAGCGAATGGCGTACCACATCAAACCCTCATGGGTCTCTCTGTACAAGAGGAAATTAGTATCGACCAGTCCTTGAGGAAATTCTGGGAGATAGAGGAATTACCGGCTGTCGAGCAGTACACTGAAGAAGAAAAGCTGTGAATTAAACAGTTCGACAAGTACTTAAAAATTAAGGATTCGGATAAATTCAGCATACCGCTACCATTCAAGCCCAACAAACCCATATTGGGAAATTCCTTAAATCAAGCGCTCAGGCGATTCAGCTCTCTGGAGCAAAAATTGTCGAAGAACCGCGTACTGTACCAAAATTATACAAACTTTATGGCGGAATATGAAGCGCTCGGTCACATAGAGCTAATACCACCTGATCAAATCGACCTACCACACGAGAACCTATATTACTTGCCGCACCATCCGGTAATCAAGGAAACAAGTTCAACCACTAAGCTACGCGTGGTATTTGACGCGTCAGCGAAGACTAGCACGGGAGTATCGCTAAATGATGTGCTGATGGTCGGGCCGACTGTCCAACAAACCCTCCAAGAGATACTAATGAGATTTCGGAAACATCGTTACATCATAACGGCGGACATCGAGAAGATGTTCCGTCAGCTGTGGATTGAGAAACCAGAGACAGAATATCAAAGAATCATTTGGCGTGATTCACCAACATCATCAGTAAATCATTACCGCCTTCTCACAAATACTTACGGTACGGCGTCAGCTTCCTGTCTGGCAACTGAAGCTCTCAGGAGATTAGCATACCATAAAATAGCGAAAGTTACCCAGTCGCCGAAAAGACGTTGCTGAGCGATTTTTACATGGATGATCTGATGTCCGGAGCGAGTACTATCGACGAAGCCATAAACTTGCAAGCTGAATTGATACCCCTTTTAAGACGCGGTGGGTATCACCTTCGTAGATCGGCGGCAAATGACGTAAAACTTCTGGAGAACATACCAGTGAATGACCGAGAAATTTCAATTCGAGAAGTCACCGAAGGAACAAAGTTAATCTCAGTCTTGGGAATTAAATTCGATCCACAAGCCGATTGTTTTTCATTTAAAGTAACTCTGCCGGGCACAGCAAAATTCACTAAAAGGAATATGCTCTCTGAGGCGTCACGCGTATTCGAACCGATGGGGTGACTATCGCCAGTGACAATAGGAATAAAAATTATATTCCAGAGCCTGTGGCTGCTGAAACTTGGCTGGGATGACGAACTCCCTGCAGATGTTAAGAAACAATGGTTAACCATCCGAAGCAGTTTAAATTTATTAGAAGAGCTCGAAATACCAAGATGGCTCAATTCAGCTACAGCATTGCATCTGTGTGGATTTGCGGACGCATCGAACACTGCATACGCCGCCGTCATATACGCTCGCATCATGAGCTCCAGTGGAGAAGTGCTGACAAACATTATTTCTGCAAAAACCAAAGTCGCACCAATCAAGTATACCACAACAGCCAGGCTAGAATTATGTGCAGCTCTTTTATTAACCCGACTGCTCGTACTGGTGATAAAGTCGATGGGCCTCACAACATTGCCACAAGTCTCATTATGGTCTGATTCCACTACGGTACTCGCCTGGCTTGCAAAGCCACCTAGAAAGGGAAATATATTTGTGCTTAACAGAGTCACCGAAATATTAAGTTCAACAAATATTCAGCAATAGTCATACGTACCTTCAAAGCAGAATCCGGCCGACATAGCCACCCGTGGTATCCCCCCAAGTGAACTCATCGGAAATTTAATGTGGTGGCAAGGCCCGGAGTGGTTGCGTCACGAACGAATTCAACATCCAGAATTACCAAAGTTATTAAAAAGAGAAGAAACTTTCGCGCTAACCAACATTGCTAGAAAAGAATCAGAGAAAGCAGACAAAAGGTCAGTGATCATTGCTGAAATCGTCGATAAGTTTTCAAGCTTCACTAAGGGAGTTCGAATTCTTGCTTGGGTAAGACCGGCATGGTACAACTTTCGAAATTTCAAGGCCCGAGTAATCAGCCCTCTCACGGTAGCCGATCTGTACAAGTCATACAAAGAAATGTTGAAGGAAGCGCAACTATAGTTTCGTAGAGGAAATAAGCAGCTTACGCAACAACTCTCCGCTAAAGAAATCTAATATTTCTTTTCTATACCCATTTTTAGACAAGGCCGGGATTTTACGAGTTGGTGGCCGTCTGGAACACGCAAACAAACAATACGACCTGAAACATCCGATTATTCTCTCAGGAAGTCATCCTATAGCACACAGATTGGTTCGAGAAGCACACGAAAGGAATCTACATGCAGGTCCAACACTGTTGACGTCGATCCTCAAGCAACAGTACACCGTACTACGTGGGAAAGATTTGGTTCGGCGCGTGATACACAACTGTGTCAAGTGTTTTCGGCAGAAAAGGGAAACCCAGCAGCAGCTCATGGGATAATTACCGCCACCAAGGGTCAACCTAATCCGTGCATTTTTGCAGACAAGCATAGATTACGCGGGTCCGTACGTAGTCAAGAACAGTCAACAAACTAAAGTCACCACCTACAAAGCATATCTCGTTGTATTTACATGTGCGGCGACTAAGGCCGTACACCTAGAATTGGCATCCGACATGACCACAGACACATTCCTCGGAACACTCAAGCGATTCCAAAACCATCGTGGAATTTGCACCGATATTTATTCCGATAATGGGACGAATTTTGTAGGCGCCGCAAATGAACTAAAACGTTTCCGTGAACTGGTGTCTAAAGAGGAAAAGCAAATAACCAACTGGGCCATATCCAACAATACAAAATGGCATTTTGTACCAACCGCATCACCTCATTACAACGGGCTTTGTGAATCCGCCGTTAAGTCCGTTAAATTCCATTTACGACGTGTACTCGCTCAAACAATACTGCGTTATGAAGAGCACAATACGCTTTTAACCCAGATCGAGGGCCTGCTCAATTCTCGACCCCTATGTGAGTCGTTAGAGAAACATATTCAAGCGCTGACACCTGCGCACTTTATCATCGGGCAGCCATTCACCTTACTACCGGAGCCTGATATCACACACTTGAAGATAAATCGTTTATCCCGCTGGCAAATGACGCAGCAAATGTTTCAGCATTTCGCGAGAAGATGGCAAGCAGAATATCTCACTACCTTGAATCGCCTATCAAAGTGGCGTTTAAAGCACAACAACATCAAAATCGGCAATTTAGTCATCTTGAAAGATGACAATATTCCACCAGGACAATGGGCATTGGGACGTATTACAAATGTTCATCCTGGTAGAGATGGGCTTTTTTTAGGTTTCAGTGGTTGCTTACTGCACACTTAGGCCAATTGTTAGGCCCATTGTGATACCACTCATTCACTCCACATCATTAACCCACCTACTTCACCTACTCACACAACTACAGTATATACTTTATGAGACTCAAACTCGGAGGATGAAATTTAATTCAACATTCAACTCCGGTAGTTGAAAAGCGAGCCCCGTTTATTCCAACACCCATGAAATCCAAGAAATTGAGAGCCTTCTATCGTCTACCAATGACGAAATATTCGCATGGGCTAGTAGCACTCGCTCAACCTCAAAAAAGCCACGAAAGTTAGAAAGAATTGCGTCTAGTGATAGAGATTTGTTTTTATGAGATCTGACTGGTCAGCATGGAGAAATAATGTTAGTTCAATTTTGTGATGAAAATCCACTTTTAATGAACCAAATAGGAATGTGTTCCAAAATTAAAAATTATTATAAACGGAAACCGGGAAAAGATTCGGGTCCACCAGACTTTAAATATGGTGAGGTTGCGTTTGTAACACAAGCTTGTTTTTGGGAATACTTAGCTTGGGGTTTATGCTGCTTTAATTGCACGCACCACTTCTGTTTTTAGTTCTTCAATTTGTTGTTGTAGATTCAAAATATAAATGCTTTGCTGATTTTTTTCATCAGTTATTTTTTGCCATTGTCTGTATTCGCTTCTTTTTTGAGGCACAACTTTCAAGAACATATATTTCACCATGAGGTTGTTAAACCTGCATGATGGGGTGTCGTTGTTTTGCCTATATTATTTTGGAATTGCTCCATGCTAAGATTTTTAAATGAGAAATTAAGAGTATTTTAAGGAGATATTGTAACCCTGCCTCGCCTTTGGAATGGGCTGCTTATTATTTGAATATTCTTGTTATTCTGTGTATGCAAGGATCGCCCCCCCCCCCCAGAATCCTTAGAGCCAGTCTCATCAGATAGTGGACTGCCCAATGTTTCCGTTGGTGTACCACCTGGGATATTTTTTCCTTCTATTTTACCCACTGCATATTGTATATTTATAGTGTAATCCACTCGCCTCTAGTATTTAGCCGTTGTTTAAAAACGTTGCCCGGGTGTTATCACATGGAGGTATACTAGACACATTTAGTGGTCTCTACATAGTTGCATAGTTTAAATATAGTCCACGATGACTTACGCGGCTGTTAACGCTTCGAAGTTGCTTCCGAATTGTTCCGAAGTATTTTGTAGAACTTAAAATCTGTGGTTTATAGATTCACAAGATTAGTTTGGGTTACCACCTGGTTGGTTAGTGTCTATTCTTGATATTGGTATCTTGATCATATAAATATCAGAGTAGTTAAACGTATGATTAACAATACTAGCATTTATAGTTGGGATAATAGCTGAATTTAAGCTGGAACTTGATGTGGATGGCGCAAAAATCTGAAATGTTTAATGTACAACCATCATTGATGTTTATTATTCCACATCCTTCTAGTGTAATCGGGGTAACTGTTTTTTCCACAAATGAGATCAAACACCTCCTTACCGCTTATACTGAAAATCCATTTGTGGTGTTCATTAATTTTAGCCCAATAGTTGGTAAAGTTAAATGACTGAATGTGGCAACTGTGATGGAGCTCGTTATTGTGTTGAAAAACGTTCATTTCACGCACGTAATGACGTCATGTTGTGTGTTGTATATCGGAGCAACATGGCATATTAATTTGTGAGTGTTGATAGTAGCACATCGATTTAAATCCGAGACCGCCATTGATGAATAATATTCACGACTATTGCTCACCGCCAAAAATGTGGTTGACGATTTAATGATGGAATGTTGACCTTCGTGTTGAATAGGTATTGGAATTATTCGATAGATGTTGTAGACACTTGATTGTATCAACGGTATCTGTATGCTGAAAATAACCATGGTTGCCCTAACTCTTGCATTTACTGTCATAACTTCATAAATATCAATGAGATGATAACCAGGAAGTGTCACTGCCGGTGGTGTGTGGTCCTTGATTTTCCATAATTCATTTTCAAGCTGCGTGTAGGAGAAATAAACTGTGAATTTATTAATCCGTTTTGCGTATGGGTGACTATGCCAATCAGGGTTCTCTGAGTATCTTCGGCATTTCTGATGAATAACATGAGTTGTATGGATAACATGTTGATTAATTGGTGTTTATATGAATATGCTGTATCAGCTGAAAGTTGGTTGACTCTATCTTGTATTGGCTCAATGTGCTCGCCCATAACATTTAGTTGGTTTCTTGTTAGATCACTATCATGTTTGATAATGTTTAAAGTGGCATTGATAATTGAGGTTTGTTTCCGAGCTAAACTGACCAGTGTTTCGCTTTTCTCTTCCAGGTTTGTTATTAATTGTCCATAACGTTGTGCATCTCGTTCATTCAAAACAGCAAATAAATCTTCCATCACATATCCCACTGTATCCCCGAACCCACGTCTTACTCGTCTTCGTTCTTTGTTGGAAGTCTGAATTACTTGGTTCGCCTTTCTAATATTTTCCAGATGGCGATCAAATTGTTGAATGGTGGCAGCGCAAATATCGGGATCATTTGTATGATTATTACTCTCTTGGCAGACGCGTTTTAATTGCTTATAATGTATATTCGTATTTTTCAGTTCCCCTTCAAAATGAGATCATAGTAGATGATTATGTTCCAGCTGGAGGCAAGTGGGTTGATATCAGCATGTTTTTCAAAATATAATCCTGGTTGGTGGTTAACGTATTCAATGCTATATTTTATTTCATTTGCCGTCTCGGCACTTGATGCGCAGAATAATAGGCCCACAATGCATACCGAATAAAAGATAAGATTGGCACAAGATAGTTTCGCGGATTGACTCCGTGTTCTCCTTGCAGTTGGTTCAGGAACTTTCTCTCGAGATGAACCTCCCGTCGGCTTATCGTTGTTTGTTATAAATTGTTGCACTTCAGAATCTTCAATAATTGGTTCGGTTTCTGACTCAAAGGTGTAGTGTGTTGGTAGAGGACTGATCTTAGCTATGGACCTGTTGAGTTTGCAAGGTAACGACTCTGGTTAATTTGTTATGTCCCAATAGCCACTTGGTGGGTGGTACATTTTCGTCTCTTATAAGAACTAATTGATTTTCCTTTATATTTGGTTGTTGTTTTGTCCATTTCGTTCGGTGCTGCATATGGAGGTAATTTTTGCTCCACAATTTTCAGAAGTATCCATGTATTCTCTCGATTTGCTACCATCTTGTCAATCGATTTTGGTTCGGGTAAATGGTTTCACCATCAGGCGGGGCGAGCATTGAATTGCCAGTTAAAAAATGCCCTGGTGTCAAACATTCAAGTTCGTTGGGATCCTCTGATAGTGGACATAGCGGTCTAGAATTTAATGTTGCTTCAACCTGGCACAACAGAGTTGTTAATTCCTCATATGTTAGTAGTACGGATGCTGCGGCTTTCTTCAAGTACTGTTTTACCGATTTCACTCATGCTTCCCATATGCCACCGAAATAGGGTGAGCCTGGCGGAATGAAATGCCATTGGATCTCTTGGTTTGTTATTACGTATAAAATATCGGATGAATGATGAATAGATTGGAAATATTTATTTGCAGCCACAAAATTCGTGGCGTTGTCACTATACATATTTGCAACGTTACCCCTTCGGGCTATGAAACGTTAGAGGGCAGCGAGAAATCCTTGTCTTGTTAAATCATACTGACCAATTCTATATGCATCGCTTTCGTTGTTAAACAGATGAAAAATGGCGATGTATCCCTTCCGACTCTTTGTTCCGCGGCCATTGGACATTCGAAAATTGATGAGCCCAGCATAGTATATTCCTGTATGGGTAAATGCTCTTGAGGGAATTACTCTTGGTGGAGGTAAGCTTCCCATCAGTTGAGTTGCTCTGTCAGCATTGAACCTAAATCTGGCATTGGCGATTGTGTTGTTTTGTCGCTCTTTTGCCTTGGAGAATCCAAAATTGCTTCCATATGAACGCGAGCGTTAAGTTCAAACCTCCATGCTGAGTACTTTTATGTACCCAATCGATGATCAAATTTTTAAGATGACTCTTTCGTGGTAGGATGATTGGATGTTTTTTGTTATAATTCAAAATTGAATGTTCCAATCGTCCTACTATTCGAAGTACTCCGTTCGTGTCCAGAAATGGATGTAAGGAGAGAATTTTACTCTTGGAGCCCACTGACCCTTTTTCCTTTAATTTTCTTATATCTTCATTTCTTATCTTAAATGGAGAAGCTTGTGCCATCTTTACAATCCTTACTTTAGCTGCTTCTAACTCTTTAACTGTTATTGTATCCGTTTTTCACCTTTATGGTGGCTATTCCAATAGAACCGCCAAATATACGCGAGTACTCGAATTGTTTTTGTGAGCGAAGAAAACCTTTGTAATATTTCCGGTTCTGTTGTAGTTGCGCTTATGCTGCAGAGAGTGTCTTGCCGTTTTTTTCTAACTCGGTCTCCGTCATTACGTTACTCGATGATGGCTCGATACTACTACTAAGCCAATCCGGTCCGGACCACCATAATTTATTAACACCCAGCTTGTCAGGATCTACGCCACGAGTTGCACAATCCGCGGGATTTTCTTTTGATTTTACATGTTTCCATTGTGCAGGGCTGAGAATAGCATGAATCTGCGATGTTCTATTTGCAACGAACGTTTTTCACTTACTAGAGTGTCCATGCAGCCAGGCCAGAACAATTGACGAGTCAGAGACTTAGTTTCTGACTTATTGGGGCCACCTTAGTTTTCCCGGACATAAGTGTAATTGTTAATTCTCCTGCATCTGTCACCTTGCAGTACACTACTGCAGCGTAAATTTTCGCACTTGTCCTTGGTATGAGCCCATCGTGGAATCCTAATTTTTTGCAGCTCGCTGAACGTAGTTTTTATTGAATCCATTTTTTCTTCATTTCCTCAGGTAGTTTGTAGCGGGTAGTTTCTTCAACTATAAGAAACTCCGCACAATTACTCTCAACGGACAATCCTCCGTTCACATAATTCTTGATAAATGGACAATTCTCCATATAAAGAATTATTCCCAAAATATACAACAATCTTGTATACACAAATTATGTACATCACCACTTGTACATAGATATCGTACAACAACACTTGTACATAACGAAATTGGTGTAATCAAAATAGAATTGAAAAATTATATTTTGGTTACATAACAATCTACAATATGCACCTCTACAATCATATCATTTAGAGATGCATACAAATCGTATTGATTTTGCATAACCAAAATCAAGTAAAACGCACCTACACATCACCATGCCATCGCTCAAGAGATGGCATGGCAATCATCTATGTTTATGGAAACATATTTTATAAAGGGTGCACCAAAAACATTTTGGTGCATGTAATATTAAAAACCAGAAAATCAGGTTTTGATTTTTGGTTTTATTTTTAATTTTACGCAAGAAGACGAAGACAAAAATTATGTTCTTCCTATTGGATTTGGGAATTTGCTGGAGCAACACGCAGCCGCAACACCATCACTCACCACCAGCAATAAAAAAAATTAATTTTACAAATAAAATTCATTTTAAAATTAAATTTAAAGTTTTTATTTATTTATTTTATATTTAATATTATTAAATTTTACATTCGCTACCCAACATACAACGCGATATCTGGTGACCCCGACGTGATATCTGGTGACCCTAGACGTCGGTTTTTACCGCAAAATCAGGTGAGTAATTTTTAAATTAGTAACAGTGCAAGTGCATGAGTGTTTCAAAATTATAAAACATAAAATAAATACGACGAGTTTCGTGATATAGCGGCCTAAGCCCCGACCACTGGTAAGCGCGCTATATTCACGAATCGTTCAATACCCTGGTCGTTTTCTAGAAACCACGTGTCCTTCCCGACACACCTTCTAGAAATTCACAAAAACCCCGATTCATAGTCGTTTTTATTTTTAACAAACAAAAAAAAAAAATTTATAATCGTATATAGAGTGTGTACAATAAAACACCGTGTAATTTTTGTTTTCTCATACAAAACAAAACCATGGACGATAACAATGACAACAAAAACGATGCAAATAAAGGCGAAAATCATAAGCAACAGGTGCCACCCCAGCCGGAATTAGCCACGTCAAAACAATTGACGCGGCTACCGGCATTCTGGGAAAATAACCCGAAAACTTGGTTTATATCAGCCGAGATTATGTTCGACGCGAACAAGATCACCAGCGACAGACACAAGTTTGCGCACACAGTGTTGTCCCTATCGGAAGCACAAGCGGAGAAGGTCGAGTACATTCTACACGACCCTCCAGCAAACAACAAATACGACGCCCTCAAAAAGGTTCTAATCGATCGCTACTCAATCTCTGAGGAGCGTAGATTAGAAACGATTTTGAGCAAAGTCGAATATGGTGATCAAAAACCTTCGGATATACTGCACCGAATCAAATCGTTGGCCGAAAAAAATTTCACGGTCAACGTCGTCACAAAACTATGGATCAGGCAACTCCCTGATTTCATACAAACAGCATTGATCCCTCAACAAGAAAAACCAGAAGAGGATCTTGCTGCAATCGCCGATAAACTTCACGACATCATTGGCACGCGGACTCAGAGCTTGAGTACAATAAAACGCGAAACACGTAATAACGAAACGCGAATATCAAGCTCAGAGATACACGCGCCAAACTCTAGCTTAAGCCGTATAGAAAACACGCTAAAACAAATTAGCGACCGGCTAGTGAAGCTAGAGAACAATGCACACACACAGCGACAACCTTCGCGTTCTCAATCGCCATGGAGACGAACTCCTTCTCCTTCAAAAAAACCGCGATCTCAACCAAACCAGGGAAGCTCTTTACAGCCAAACAACACCCACTTACCAAGATACCAATTTCCACGCCACTGGTGTTGGTATCACACAAGATTTGGTAACGCTGCAGAAAAATGCACAGCACCATGCACTTTTGCTACACAGCAAACGGGATCCGCAAATACCGCATCCCCAAACGAGTAAGTCTTAAGGTCGTAGCGGCAGACCTAAGACAACCGCAGCAGAGCCGCCTATTCCTACGGGATTCGGTAAATCAAATAACATTTTTGATCGATACCGGCGCTGATCTAAGCGTAATCCCGTACTACAAATACTATAGCTGCGGAACAAATCGCAATCCCGATTTAGTTCTGTCAGCAGCAAACGGTACCACAATAAACACTTTCGGTACCAAACTACTCGAAGTTGACATTGGATTAAGGCGTTCATTCAAACACGCTTTCATTCTCGCCAATGTCAACCGCCCCATTATAGGCGCGGATTTCCTAAAGAAATTTGGTCTTTTAGTGGATCTAAAAAATCACAAACTGATTGATCCATCCACTAAACTTTCAATCAACGCAACATCAGCACGCGTTGATACACCATCACCATTGCATTACACAATTAACAATGGCTATGGAGCACTGCTAAAGAAATTCTCTTCTTTAACATCTCCACCAAACTATAATGCTCCAGTAATGCACAACGTAGTACACCACATTGTGACTACAGGGCATTTACCATTTTCAAGACCAAGAAGGCTTGATCCAATTCGCCACAAAGCAGCTTTCCTAGAATTCCAACACATGGTGGAACTAGGAATCTTCCGACCATCTTCTTCAGCAGTATCATGTCCATTACACATGGTAAAGAAGAAGGATAACGACTGGAGACCATGTGGGGACTACAGAAGGCTTAACGCAGTCACAATTCCTGACCGTTATCCTATCCCCCACATACAAAATTTCTCCATGCAACTACATGGTTGCACAATTTTCACTAAAATCGATCTCGTCAGAGCATACCATCTCATACCAATTGCTCCTGACGACATTTACAAAACTGCAATTACCACTCCGTTTGGCCTATTCGAATTCACCCGAATGCCATTTGGACTCAGAAATGCTGCGCAAACATTTCAGCGTTTCATCAACGAAATCGTGAGAGATCTCGATTTCGTTTTCATATACATTGACGACATTCTCGTAGCTTCAAAAGACGAGAAACAACACCTACTCCATTTGGAAAAACTCTTCCAAGAATTATCAAAATACGGTGTCAATATCAACACGGCAAAATGCGTGTTTGGGACGAATAATCTTGACTTTCTCAGTCACAAGATTACATCTAATGGCATTCTGCCGTCCGAAGGACGAATTAATGCAATTAGAGATTTCCCAGCACCACAAAATGTGAAGCAAATCCAACAATTCATCGGCATGGTAAATTACTACCACCGATTCATACCAAAACTTGCAGAAGTACTTGCCCCAATTCACACGCATTTGGCAAGTCTTCTTAAAAAGCCAAAAACGCCTCAAAATTTTTCTTGGACTGAAGAATGTCAAAACGCATTCCTTCAGCTCAAGAAAAGCTTGGAAAATATTGCCCTTTTAGCGCATCCGCTAAATGCAACTAAATATAGCATCACCACTGATGCATCCAACACAGCAATAGGCGCGGTCTTACAACAACTCAATAAGAAGACCTGGGAGCCTCTTGGATTTTTCTCCAAGAAATTATCAGATGCAGAGAGGAAATATTCTGCATTTGATCGCGAATTGCTTGCAATTTTCCAAGCAATTAAACACTTTCGATACTTTGTCGAAGGTCGGGAATTCACAATATTCACCGACCACAAACCGCTTACTAGAGCAATTACCTCTAAAGCGGAACGAAACCCACGGCAAGCACGCCACTTAGATTTTGTCTCTCAATTCACGACAGACATCCAACACATTCAAGGCAAAGACAATGTGGTCGCCGACACACTATCTCGGACTTCCGACCACGAAATTGCCTCCGCAGCAACACGCTACGACATCACAACAATCGCAAAGGCACAAGCTAGCGATCAAGAACTACAAGACTTACTCTCTAGTTCTACAAACCGGCGAAAATCAAATTGGAAAATAGAAAAATTTCCACTAGCCGATTTGTCAATCTACTGTGAAATATCTACGGGTAACAATCGCCTGTACATTCCAGAGTCACTGCGTCGAACTATCTTCGATACTCTGCATAGTATTTCCCACCCAAGTGTACGAGCAACTCGCAAACTCGTCACTTCAAGATATTTTTGGCCCAGTATGAACAAAGATTTAACCCTGTGGGCGAAATCTTGTTTATCCTGCCAAAAATGCAAAGTACAAAGACATACCAAATCACCTCATGGGAATTTCGAAATTCCACCAGGTAGATTTGAGCACATCCATTTAGATATTGTTGGACCACTTCCACCATCTAATGGATTTACATATTTGTTAACCTGCGTTGATCGTTTTACGCGTTGGCCAGAAGCCAACTGCATTAAAGACATCTCCGCACAAACAATCGCAAAAACGCTTGTCGAAAACTACATTTCTAGATTCGGCGTTCCGGTCAACATCACGACCGATCAAGGCACACAGTTTGAATCCAAACTATTCGCTGAGCTCATGCAACTCTTAGGCTCACATCGAATACGGACAACTGCCTATCATCCACAAGCAAACGGTATGGTTGAGCGCTTCCACCGCCAACTTAAAACAGCACTCAAAGCTCGTGCAAATACCGTCAACTGGAGCTCAGAGATCCCAATCATATTGTTGGGAATCCGAGCAACAGTCAAAGACGACCTAAAATGCTCACCAGCAGAACTGGTGTACGGTCAAACAATCAAGTTACCTGGGGAATTCTTTGTGGAACATCCACTTACACCTCAAGTTACCACTGACACAGTGATACATCAACTGCGCTCCACGATGAATAAACTCATCCCAACGGACACGCGCAAATCAAATCAAACTGACATATTCGTACCAAAGTCACTGCAAACCTGTGACTATGTTTTCGTACGAATAGACAAAGTTCGCACAGGCCTCACACCACCATATGAAGGCCCATACAAAGTGATACGACGACTTCGTAAGCACTTTGTATTACAAATCAGAGACAAGCAGCAATCTGTCTCTATCGATAGACTCAAACCAGTCTATGGAATTCTGAGTTCACCCGATCAACTATCGGGAGTGAAGAAAACTGTCCGCATTATCGGATAATACACATGCCACAATTACGCATTTCTACCAGCAATCAATTGGTACACAATTTACATCACCTCTACCATTACCACGATCATTCATCATTATAATGGTACTACAACCAAATGCATCCACAAACGCCAGCGGATACAGAACTCGCGGTGGGGGAACTCACTGCGCGGTGGGTGATGTAGCGGGTAGTTTCTTCAACTATAAGAAACTCCGCACAATTACTCTCAACGGACAATCCTCCGTTCACATAATTCTTGATAAATGGACAATTCTCCATATAAAGAATTATTCCCAAAATATACAACAATCTTGTATACACAAATTATGTACATCACCACTTGTACATAATATCGTACAACAACACTTGTACATAACGAAATTGGTGTAATCAAAATAGAATTGAAAAATTATATTTTGGTTACATAACAATCTACAATATGCACCTCTACAATCATATCATTTAGAGATGCATACAAATCGTATTGATTTTGCATAACCAAAATCAAGTAAAACGCACCTACACATCACCATGCCATCGCTCAAGAGATGGCATGGCAATCATCTATGTTTATGGAAACATATTTTATAAAGGGTGCACCAAAAACATTTTGGTGCATGTAATATTAAAAACCAGAAAATCAGGTTTTGATTTTTGGTTTTATTTTTAATTTTACGCAAGAAGACGAAGACAAAAATTATGTTCTTCCTATTGGATTTGGGAATTTGCTGGAGCAACACGCAGCCGCAACACCATCACTCACCACCAGCAATAAAAAAATTAATTTTACAAATAAAATTCATTTTAAAATTAAATTTAAAGTTTTTATTTATTTATTTTATATTTAATATTATTAAATTTTACATTCGCTACCCAACATACAACGCGATAAGTTCTTCATCCCAAGTCCCCTTATCCATGACTGCTGAAACAATAGTTTTCCTATAACAATTGTTGGGAAAACCATCCTAGCGGATCGAATATTTTGGATACCTCCGAGATAAGGGATCGTTTAGTTGACCTTGAACTCAAATTCATCTCGTTGGGGATTCCACAATATTCCTAACATTTTTATGGAATCATGGTCCTTATTTATGAGTGTGGTTTTTGACTCTCTTTGTTATTCAGGAATACCCTCCATTATGGCTCTGTTGTTCGATGCCCATTTTCTCAGCTTGAAACCTCCATTATTTAGCATTTTTCTTAACTGTTGCTGACATTTTACTGCATGTTCTATGGTTTCTGCACCAGAGAGAACATCGTCGACATCGAAATCCTTCAACAGGATTTCTGCAACAATTGGATAATTATTATGCTCGTCTATAGCCAGTTGTTTTAAAGTTCTAGTGGCCAAATATGGAGCGGACGAGGTACCATACGTGACTGTTCGTAACTTGTACTCTTTAATTTGCTCATCTGGGTCAGCTCTCGCAAGTATACGTATTTGCATTTCCTCAATCTTGTTATAATAGAGAAACGATCTTGTTGTATTGTTGGGCCTACTAGCTGTATATCGTTGAAACTGATCCCGTTTGTTGTCTTCATTGATGCATCAAAGACTACCCTCACCTTGGTTGTTGTACTTGACTGCTTGACCACCGCATGGTGAGGTAGATAACATGGTTGCCCCTATTGGCATCTTCTGAATTAACCGGAACCATATGTAGTAGCTTTATGTATTCATTCATAAAGTTATGGTATTCTTGTTTTAATTGTGGGTTCCTTTCTAATCTTCTTTCTACTTGAATTAGTCTTGAAACCGCACATTTTCTTGCGTCTCTTATTTCCAGTTCATCCCTTAATGGTATAGTGACCTCATATCGTCCTTCTGGTAGTCTTCAGTGAGTAATTGCGTAGTGTTGCTCACTCATCTCTTCTTCTTCTGTGTATGACTTTTCCTTGGGTAGCTCTTCAATTTCCCAGAAATGTTGCAGCTGCACGTCTAGCTGCACGTTGTTTTGTACTACCAGAGATAGTGAATTTGACGTTAATCCTGATTCTGTCGTGAGACCCAGGAGGATCCATCCTAACTCAGTTTTCTGGGCTATTGGTTGGTACGGTGATTTCTTTATTACACCGTCTAACAAGATGTTGGCGTATACCTCTGTTCCTAAAATCATATCAATTGGACCAGGTAAGTCAAAATTAGGATCAGACAATAACAGCAAACATAAATTGTTTGCTGCTATTATTTTGAATCTTTCCAGAACTTGCATCTTCTTAAAAACTTGGCACCTTGTTATTTCGTGTGATGCACTGCAGACCATGCATCTTTTTTCTATCCCAGCGAAAGTTCTTCTAGGTTTTGGTATATTTACAGCAATAAGTGGTGTGTTTGTTGTTCTGCCTTGCTGTGTACCCTTTGTTGTTTTCGATGCTTCTAGAGATTTAAAACGACATTCTAGAAACTTTAAGAAGTCACTTAACGATTGAATTTCCCCAGGATTCACCAGAGTAACTTCATATAGATGGTGTGTCTCTCTGTCCAGCTTTCTTAACACTAATGGAATTAGTATTACATTCCACGTTGACGTCTCTATGCACAAATTGCTTATGGCATGAAGATTTTCATTTATTGTGTGTTGGGAGAACTCCCGCGTTGGGAGATGCAATAGCGTATTTACGTGATTGGTGACAAATAAACGCTTGTTGTTATAGCGATTTACAATTATTATTTAAAAACATCCGCATAATTCACTCCAGATGTTGATATATGATTCAAAAGTTTAGCCGCATCTCCTCTAATGTAAGATTTGAGGTAGCTTATTTTATGAGTGTCAGTGAGGGTTTTATGTTCGTGTACAAACCTACTGAATCTATCATAAAATGCTGCCCATTCCTTATATTTCCCATTGATATATGGGATTTCAAGAGGCGGTAATTTTATTTCCGGTTGATAATTTTTTTCAGTAAGTGGACTTTCTTGGGCTGCGCTCGTTGTTGAATAGCTGCCTGTAGTTTCGTCGATTTCATCCACATTTTGACCCATTCTGTCATAAATTTTATCGAGAAAATACGAAGTATGTTGTTGTTCTTCTGGTATTTCAACGAGGATTTCCTCATTCAGCGTATCCATCTTTACTCTGCTGCTCTCTAACTTCATCCAGCTTATTGTTGTTGATTGTATTTTAAGTAATTTTTACAGGCGGTGGTAGTGGGATTTTGTCCTTGTTGTTGTTGAATAATTCATTGAAATCATCCACCTTCTTAGATTCAACTAGCTTACTTTCATGTCGACTGTGGCTCGTATCAACCTCAAGATCAGACCAGCAAGATATCATAATTTCTCCGAATTTGCTTCCGTTCGGTGAAGGAAGGCAAATTTAAATCCACTGCCGGTAATTTTGTTATCATGATGTCGGTACCATAATATTTTTTGTAAAGGGCATGAGCTGCTGTTAGTTTTTCTTCGAGGTATTTCCTTGTTTTCCGATCCTCGCTGTCCTTTTTATAATTCCTGATGAGACGATTGATCTCTTCACCAGTCTGAATTTGCTGATCTACAAGTTCTTCGATGCTGCTCAACTTTCCTTATTTGTTGTTTAGTTTATTCGTAGACTCTGGCGCATGTTGTTTGTTCTAATTATTATTGTTGTTGTTTTTCAATAATATACAACGATTTAGCGGATCACCTTCCACGGGTCATCCGGCTCGAAGGACCAATGTTAACGCTTCGAAGATGCTTTAGAATTGTTAAGTATTTTTAGAACTTAAAATCTGTGGTTTTACAACAAATGCATAAAAATGCAATTTAACACGATCCAAATTATTGTAATTATGTTGAACATTATGATGATGCGTCAACAGTGGCTATAGACGGTCAACTCCTACCCTATTGAAACGCACCTTAACACCCTCTAAATTAATAAAAAAATAAATCTAAATAAATTTATACGTTAAGGCAAGCTGAAATTATTATTGAACAGCCCAGCTTTTAAATGGTTAATTTCGATCAACAATAAATGTTAAAATAAACAATAAAGTTTATGAAAGCAAGTAAGCAAATAATTGATGTTTTCCTGTTCTTCTTCCTATTTCGACTCAAGGCAATAAAAAAAGTTTAAACTTTAGAAAGGAACTTAATTAAAAATTGCATTTAGAATTGAAATATTTAATATTCATGCCTATACGACTAGGTACGGTTTTATTCTTTCTAAACTATTTTAAATATTATCTGTTTTGCTTTAAAATTATACAATACTAGGTAGCTTTCTAAAAGTTGTACGGAAAACTATACTCTCAAAATTCCAGTACCATAAACATTACCATATGCCATAAAATTCTCGAAACTTTCTTATCACCGCGCCGTAAAAACAAACTTTGGCGTACACGTTTTTTAACACTTTAATCCAAACAACACTTAGATATTTGATAAAATTCAAAAAGCTTCCAGTTTTTGTGCTTTTGTATTATATGAGATGGGTGTGTAAAATTTGTGGATGCGGTAATTAGATGACATGAAATATTTAACTTTCTCCCTTCCCAGAACATTTTTGTAAAGAAATTTTTGGTATTTTCTAATTTAAAACTTTTCAAATTTATGTCATTGTGCTTATCATCAGCATATATACTCGTACATAAAGATGTTCTTGGGTATGAGTGTGTATAGTACGTATGTACTACAAATAATACATAATACTACCATCAAAGTCATATTATCATTTCTTCTGTTGTTTTATTATGACATGAATTTCATATTTGTGTATCATAATCAAAGCGACATGAAATGAAAAACAAGCAGGCAAGGAGTAGTGGTTGGGTTTTTGAAGCAGGGATACTGCTGTACATACAATGTAGTATATATAAGAGTACATTTATGTTTATATAAAATATGAAATGAAATATACATTACACAACAATAATAAAAAAAAATATTTAAAACCGAGAATTGTATTTCTGGTTGGAAAATTTACTGTCAGTATGTACTAAATATAGATTACGTATACTTATTTTTGGACAAACTCGAACATTTTGACTGTAGGCGTTCAAATAAAAGCTTTGTTTAATACACTAACAAATATTCAGTTAGATTACAGTGTGCAATGTCGCAGCGTGCTTGAACACTCGTATAATGCTGTGTCCGCCCCAATATACGTGCAGGGAACACCAACAGATAATATTTCTATACTGTCACCAATTTATCATTCCGCATTATATAAAAATTTTCTTTGTTGCACAGTTTTTCATTCCCGAACTTATTATGATCGTTATTTAATGTTTGTTTATATGTACATTGTACAAACATATATGTTTTATACATATATGTACATCTTAAAATGTAATCTACATTCGTAAAATACACCGGAAAATTTATTACAAATTTTTCATTTTCATCATTCTGACTGGCAAACAAAGACAATATAATGTTATAGCTGAATGTATACGTAAGGAGAAATAACTTGTTGTGAAATGGAATAAAATTTTATTGGTTTCAAACTTCTTGAATTTAAAATAAAATAAAATTACTGAATGTATATACATGATGACTTATATACAAGTAGGAATGTATATGATCTTCTGATATACCAGGTGTGTAAATATGAAACCGGAATTTACCAATAAATGGTGCCACTTGTCAATGTACCTTTTGACAAACCACGTTATCGGCACCATTATTTTCTTTTGACATCTGTCAACAACATCTAATTCATAACCATAAACAAACCACAATGCCATGTGTGGTTTAATAAATTCAAAAGTGGTAATTTTGACGTGGGGAATGAAGCACGTGGAAGAACTCTAAAAAAGTTTGAAGACAATGAATTGCATGCATTGTTGGATGAGAATGACGCTCAGTCGTGTCACAGGAAGCCGCCTCCACACTTTTAGAAGGCATGGAAATGATCCAAAAGCTAGAAAAATGGGTTCCGCAGAAATTGAATGAAAGGCAACATGAAAATAGAAAAACCACTTGCGAAATGTTGCTCGCCAGATACAAAAGAAAGTCATTTCTCCATCGAATTGTGACTGGCGATGAAAAATGAATCGATTTTGAGAATCCAAAGCGCAAAATGTCTTGGGTTGATGAAGGACAACCATCGACTTTATTTTGAGCTACTAAAATCTGGTGAACCTGTAAATACTGAACGCTACCAACAACAAATGATCGATTAGAATGGAAGAAGAAAAGTTTTACGCATTGCCAGAAAGATGAGAAAATGTATAACTGATAACGACCAATCAATTAAATACTCTTAAGCATTATCATACGATGAACGTGTACTTTTTACGAAAAAAAATTCGGTTTCATGGTTGCACACCTGATATTATGCTACGATACTTGTACGAGTGTAATATCAATTTTTGTTAACATTAAAATTAGACAAAAATATTTTGTGTACAAAATATAAAATTCTTTTCAAATTATTGTCGACAACCGTAACATTATTGTCAGAAAATTTAAATAGGTACTCGTATGGCTGAGAAATATTTTTTTTAATTGAATGGGTACGTTGAGATTTTCGAATTCTTCATTCACTTTAACTTAGGCGAGTATATTGCAAACAATTTCCAATTTTTACATTTGTGGAACAAATTTATTGAATTGCATGTCTAACCATATTATTCCCAGCTTTTCAGCATTTATAACGTTAATAAAAAATGTTTGAAATATTTGGAAACGAATGTCGGTAGATATGCATTGTATGAACAATCTCTATATGTGACCTGGTCTATGAAAAGAGAGCTTACGTGCGAAAACAGGTTATCGACAGCTGTTAAAGGTAAAAAACTCGTTGCGTTAGTTTCGCGTTATAGTTATTCCCTTTTATCTGCGTTAAGTTGAGTTAACACATGTTATCATTGTTATCACTTTGCAGAAAAATGAGTGTTGATGAGGAGTTTAGTGTTGTTTACAGTCAATACGATAAAGACAATGGCGGGTCTGATGATGATGTTAGTTCGAATGGCGAAGATGATGAACTACATTTGTCTTAGGTAGAAGATGAAATGGAACAAAGTTTCGTTAAGATCAATTTATCTGTTGTTGATGCGGTAGAGGAGCTAGTAACCAAATTTTTCTCAAAACCTCGTTTTAATAGCAAATGCCAAACAATTATACCACGAAAAATGATCGAGAATTCGAAAATCAATTGTTTTATAGTTAGCAAAGAATGAACTCGATTTAGTGATACTAAGTCATATCGATGCCGGAATGATATGTAATGAAGAATCAGAAAGTGTGTATTCGAAGCTTGCCAAACGGAAGAAATGTGAACAGAGAAAGGATAGAGAAGTACGAGGCATAAGATCGATTTTATCTTCTACAACGTACCTGTTTGTCGTGCGTTTTTCCTTTTTGTTCTGTGCAACAGTACGAGTACATGGACTAGCGAACAAACCATCTACAAATCCGAAAGTGTTCAAACCGGCTGACATCCAAAAAGCTGTCAAATTCATCTAGTATACAGATACAGTATATAGACTTCCAAAATTTAAGGACTATCGCGTCATAAAATTGCCATCGAATGTGATAAAGTCAATACATTGCTTCTCTCAATGATGACGAACCGAAGATGAGTGATCGCAGTTTCATATGGGTTAAGTAAATACATACCCTATACGTTACAGCATACTCTGCGTTTGATATCTGATATTGAATTGAGTCTGCTTTTTCAATACTCAACACGCTATCGATTGTGCAAATCAAACCCGTTCGTGACATTGAAGCGAACACAACCTGAATCAGTTTCTCAATTATCCCCACAAAGCCGAAGTTCAACGAGCATACTATCAAAGTTGGTGTAGAAATACTGAAGATACGGAAACGGTTCTGTCGTTCGATTTCGCCCAAACAGTTCATTACTCTATTAGTCCACAACAACTTGGTATGGCTTACTTCAAAGCAACGAAAAAGTGCGCAGTCTCTGGAATTACGAATGAAAAATAAAAGTTCAGATGAGGCTTTCAAACTGTATCGTACGCACTGAAAAATCTTGCTTTTATACGATCTAACTTAAAGTTTTTTTACAGTATAATTACTTGATTAACGCAAAAGCTGATGTGGGCAAAGGACCGAATTGCATTGTGAGCATCATGCACCTGCAAACATATAAAGACAACGAAACGTTGGTTCTTACCTTCGACAATTACGCGATTTTATTCAATTCCCCTCTTACGGGACATACGAAGTTCGCGCCGGACCGTTACTTCGGTATTTTCAAGACCAAGCACGCCGTTAGTAACATCGACACGTATGAAGATTTGCTGCAGTGCATTGTGGAATCGTTACCTAGTGGTTAAAATAAAGCTGTATCGGCCGAGAAAGTTATTTGGTATATGAATGGGACAGCTACCTTAAACCAGTCTATAAGTCATTAGAGGGCATAATACGATTCAAAGATACGAAAGGCGAAGGTTAGTGGAGATGTTCTCGAACCTGGCGTGGAACAAGGTACATCTTCCTCATAATCAACACGTTAAAAGGTCTCAATAAAGATGACGATGAAGAAAAGTTTCTTGTTTTTGTATCTTTTTTTCGTATTTGTACTCTGCTTTCTGTTAATTTTTAGTCAACTTTTCCACAAATTACGACCTGCTGGTTTTAATCATGTGAAAGAGCGTCTCATACTCTATTTGAATCGGAAAAAACGTGGAAAATGATTTTTTTGACACCTAAGTCTCCTTTTCATAGAGGATGTCACATATATATAAAAGAAAGGTGTTGGTTCTTAAGCGATAAACTTTAGAACTGCTGTATCGATTTTGATAACTATTAATATCTATGTTCTATGGGTTGCGAGAAAGTTTGGTCAAAATCGGTCCACCGGAAGTAGCAGCGTCCATAAGAGATTTTCGATCGATTAGCTCAAAAACTACTGCACCGATTTTGATAAAAATTTAAATACATGTTCTATGGGTAGTGAGGAGCGTGTTTGTAAAATTTAGTTCAATTCGGTCCCCCGAAGTGACCGGATTCATAGAAAAAATTTATCTTAAGAACCACTAAAAAATTTGGTCCAAATAGGTCCACCGGAAGTGACAGCTTCCAAAGGAGATATTCGATCGAAAAACTCAAGAACTACGGCACGGTCCTTGATAAAACGTTTGGTACAACTTTTGATAATGACAATGCAAGTACTAAATACTAACGATGAAACTGATATTCATTGGATAGTACCATATTCATCTTTATTATCAAAAATATACAAAGCTCATATAAATGTAGACTATTGCAAATCAGTTAAATCAATAAAATACATTTGCAAATATGTAAATAAAGGAAGCGGTATTTCCGTTTTTGGAGTAGCATCAGCAAACAATTAAGATGAAATTAAGCAATATCAACGAACACAGCCAACAGAGACAACATTAACTGCTTTTTTTCTTTGTGTCGAAAAAATGAATTTACAAAAACATTACTGTATTCCGAAGTACCACGTTACTACATTTGGAACACCTCCCGAAAACAATTTGAGCGTCGAAAAATAGGACAAGTAGTCCTTGGACATTCAAATGTTTTTTCAAGTGGTGCATTAGGCAGAATATACACAGGGCATCCAGATAATTTAGAATGCTATACAACTTACCAAAAACAGTTCGACAAGTACGTCAATTTCTGTGAGAAACAGGTTGGTACTGTCGATTTATTTCGCACTACCGCGAAATTGCCGAACCCATAACTCAGAAGTTTGATAAAGAATCAAAAATTCCACTGGACCGACGAGTCAGAACAAGCCTCAGGAAATAATTGTATATAGAATGTGATGTATCCAGAGTCGGTGTTGAAAGTGTGCTGTAAAAAATATTATTACGGTAAAGACTGTCCGATTGAGCGGAGCACTGTCACTGAGCTTGAGTGCCTGGCTGTGGTGCTCAGCGCTATGATATTTAAGCAATATATGGAGACGTTACCTTTCACAATTACCACGGACCACGCCATTCTGAAGTGTTTGATGGCACAAAGCAACCTCTCCTGCGCTTTAATTTTCGAACTACGTATAAAAAGGTTTCTGAAAATATATTCCCTGGTGTTTAAAGATATTTGGCGGATTGTCGGCCGATAGCTTTGAGGATGACATAGAATATCATAACATAATAAAAATCTTGGCAGATAACCCCGATTGTAGTAAAAATATGAAAATGTTGGACCATCATACGAGCTACTAAAAACCTTCATATTCTTTCACACACAAAACCAAAGTTGATGTTCCAATTTCTAAGCTGTAAACTCCTCAGTCAAGAGTAGTAGGTATCCAAGAACGCGCTCATTGCCTACCAACAACTACCCATTATGTATTCAAAAAAACGCTGGAGACTATATTCAATAGGTGGAATGATTCGTGGTGTACATAATTTTATAGCCCGTTGTGATATGCAATGACCACAAACCTGAAAATAAATTACCTCGCGCGCCTATGGGAAAACTTATCGAAATAAAACGACAATTTCAAAAAATTTTCATCGATTTCCTAGGCCTACAGGGTGAGCCATTTTTGAGTGATTTTTCAATCGATCAATTTTAGTACTTAATATTATCTGTTCTAAAAGTTATTATGATGGAGTCGCTTATAACATCATTACGTAAATTACGTGAGAGTTTTGGTCGAGATGGACGTCCTACTGAGCGTGTAATTGGCAAAATTATTTATCGTTTTGCAGAAACCGGTTCAGTATGGTAGGTCGTAGATCGTATCTTGATGCAGTGGCAGCTGTTAGTGAAAGTATTCGTAATGAACCAAAAACATCAACCATACATCGTTCACAAGAACTAAACATTTTGCGAATCACATTACGATGCATTTTGAATGTTGATCTTCATTTGCGAAACTAACTCAAAAATTGAGGCCACCATCCCATTTATCCAATCGTCGTCGTTTTGTTAATTGGATGCTTGGATTAATGGGTACATCACAGTTTGCTGTAGTTTATGAGCTGGTGCCATTACTAAGCCGGTTAGTTGAAACCAAAGACAATTTAACATGTCTTTGGTTTCAACTAAATGGAGCGACATGCCACGCAATTCGTGCAACAATCCGTTTATTGTCAACAAAACTTGCTGATCGCACAATTTCAAGAAATTGTGAAGTTCCTTGGCCACAAAGAAGCCCGGATTTAACACTAGTTGATTATTTTTGTGGAATTATTTTAAAGGCAAGGTTTATGCTAATCATCTACAAACAATTCAACAACTTGTAATGTAATCGATTGCTAGTTGAAGTCATCATCTCGAATTGTAACGTAATGCAACTCTTCGTGATATGAGGTAACCATTTATAATTTTTTTTGAACATATCGATGCTGTTAGTCGAGGTCGAGCTGTAATTTCAATTTTTTTCACAAGTTGTTTTGGTAGATATTATAGCTTGAAACGTTATCTCTGGTTTGCTTTTAGTTGGTTTTCGGAGTTCATGTTAAAACGTTGTGTTGTGCCCCATAGTGGAATACGTGTGTAGAAAAACCAAAATAAAAAGCTAAAACTTTACAATAATTTAATTTATCTAATATATTGTATATTGCCGCAGTTCACTGTAACCAAAATATACCCGAAGTAAGTGGGAACCAGTAAAATAATAATTATTCAAATACCAATTTGTGCCTTTCATATTCTGTAGGCATTCTTGTAAACCAGCGGTATCGGAATAAATTATCGTCCGTATTTTGTGTCCATATAGTGATATACCGTATAGTGGTTACGAATCATACGCATCATAGGTAAATAGGGAATCATACTGGTTTTTTTATGATATTTCCTAATAAATTTGTATGTGTTATCTATTACTTCCTAGTGTAGGGGGGCCGCTATATTGCTGAGCCAGTTAGCTTATACGTACCTTAAAAGGAAACAATTGTGGCTTTATATCGTGTGTTTGTTTGAATAAAACAGAGAGCAAAAGCAAACACTTTCAAAATTTCACCAGGTGCGAGGGCGTACATCACATTCCGAGCCGGTGGAAAAATACCATCGTTATTACTACAGTGTAGACTAAAAACCAGATCTCCGTTATACAAAGACGATGCGCATCACCATACACTTACGGAAACCCGCTTTGCTAGTGGAATCTACGCGCGTCGTTGATTGGGCGTTAAAGTTAATATTAAGCCAAACGAACCAAAAGAAACTATCGGAACTAATTTTTAGTTCCCCAATAGTCGATAAATTATTAGGTTTTGTTTTAGTATCCTTGTGAGCCTTAAGATCAGGCTGTCTAGTGCATGACTGTTTTGTAAATACTGTTAAAGTTAGCCGAAAGTTTCCAGCCGAAAGATGGTAACTAATGGAAACCAATCTGACAATGCTGATTCGATAGCCCATGACCATAGGTAGATTTCGATTATAGGTTAGGGGTAAGTCTGATGGGGTTATAGGGGTGAAATTTTTATTTTTCACATATTCCGACGATAAAATCGTTCATCATTCCAGATTTTGGGACATGGATACCAATCTGACTATGCTGATTCGATAGCCCATGACCATAGGTAGATTTCGATTATAGGTTAGGGGTAAGTCTGATGGGGTTATAGGGGTGAAATTTTTATTTTTCCCTTATTCCGACGATAAAATCGTTCATAATTCCAGATTTTGGGACATGGACACCAATCTGACTATGCTGATTCGATAGCCCATGACCATAGGTAGATTTTGATTATAGGTTAGGGGTAAGTCTGATGGGGTTATAGGGGTGAAATTTTTATTTTTCACATATTCCGACGATAAAATCGTTCATCATTCCAGATTTTGGGACATGGACACCAATCTGACTATGCTGATTCGATAGCCCATGACCATAGGTAGATTTCGATTATAGGTTAGGGGTAAGTCTGATGGGGTTATAGGGGTGAAATTTTTATTTTTCACATATTCCGACGATAAAATCGTTCATCATTCCAGATTTTGGGACATGGACACCAATCTGACTATGCTGATTCGATAGCCCATGACCATAGGTAGATTTCGATTATAGGTTAGGGGTAAGTCTGATGGGGTTATAGGGGTGAAATTTTTATTTTTCACATATTCCGACAATGAAATCGTTCATCATTCCAGATTTTGGGACATGGACACCAATCTGACTATGCTGATTCGATAGTCCATGATCATAGGTAGATTTTGATTATAGGTTAGGGTAAGTCTGATGGGGTTATAGGGGTGAAATTTTTATTTTTCCCTTATTCCGACGATAAAATCGTTCATCATTCCAGATTTTGGGACACGGACACCAATCTGACTATGCTGATTCGATAGCCCATGACCATAGGTAGATTTCGATTATATGTTAGGGGTAAGTCTGATGGGGTTATAGGGGTGAAATTTTTATTTTTCACATATTCCGACGATAAAATCGTTCATCATTCCAGATTTTGGGACATGGACACCAATCTGACTACGCTTATTCGATAGCCCATGACCATAGGTAGATTTCGATTATATGTTAGGGGTAAGTCTGATGGGGTTATAGGGGTGAAATTTTTATTTTTCACATATTCCGACGATAAAATCGTTCATCATTCCAGATTTTGGGACATGGACACCAATCTGACTATGCTGATTCGATAGCCCATGACCATAGGTAGATTTTGATTTTAGGTTAGGGGTAAGTCTGATGGGGTTATAGGGGTGAAATTTTTATTTTTCACATATTCCGACAATGAAATCGTTCATCATTCCAGATTTTGGGACATGGACACCAATCTGACTATGCTGATTCGATAGCCCATGATCATAGGTAGATTTTGATTATAGGTTAGGGTAAGTCTGATGGGGTTATAGGGGTGAAATTTTTATTTTTCCCTTATTCCGACGATAAAATCGGTCATCATTCCAGATTTTGGGACACGGACACCAATCTGACAATGCTGATTCGATAGCCATGTGGTCATGACCATAGGTAGATTTTGATTATAGGTTAGGGGTAAGTCTGATGGGGTTATAGGGGTGAAATTTTTATTTTTCCCTTATTCCGAAGATAAAATCGTTCATCATTCCAGATTTTGGGACATGGACACCAATCTGACTACGCTGATTCGATAGCCCATGACCATAGGTAGATTTCGATTATATGTTAGGGGTAAGTCTGATGGGGTTATAGGGGTGAAATTTTTATTTTTCACATATTCCGACGATAAAATCGTTCATCATTCCAGATTTTGGGACATGGACACCAATCTGACAATGCTGATTCGATAGCCCATGATCATAGGTAGATTTCGATTATAGGTTAGGGGTAAGTCTGATGGGGTTATAGGGGTGAAATTTTTATTTTTCACATATTCCGACGATAAAATCGTTCATCATTCCAGATTTTGGGACATGGACACCAATCTGACTATGCTGATTCGATAGCCCATGACCATAGGTAGATTTCGATTATAGGTTAGGGGTAAGTCTGATGGGGTTATAGGGGTGAAATTTTTATTTTTCCCTTATTCCGAAGATAAAATCGTTCATAATTCCAGATTTTGGGACATGGACACCAATGCGCCAATTAGCCTTATATTAAATTTATGTAAATATACCTTTGCGTTTCTTTTGTATATTGTTATGAAACTATAAATAATGTCGCGTTTCTAATTTCGTTGGGTTTTCGAGATGCGGGGGAGCCATTGATGATGGTGGTCGCGTAAGTAATCTGGTTTTTGGCGGTCTTCGTACCCACCAAAACTACCGTGCTATTCTTCCAGGTCAGAAATTAATAAGGGTGGTTCCATCCTGTACCCAAAAAGGAACACATGTTACAAACTTAAAAACAATATTCGAGCTGAAATTGAGGTCATTGATCCGTTTTTGTTAGAAAAAGTCATCGAAAATTTTGATGTTTGGATGCAGGTCTGGAGACGAAGCCGTGGTGGGCATACAAACGATATTGTTTTTCATACATAAATGGCATCTTTCCTTATCAATAAAATATTTTGACTTTTCATCCCAAAATGTGTGTTTTATTTACAAATGAAAAACCCTGAATTAGATCAATCGATGGGAACTGTTTTGTTTTCATCGCCGTAAATCAATATTCGAAATTTGTGTTCTGCGAACGGCAGCCCCCAAAAACGCTTGCAAATTTTTAGAAATTCGTTTTTTTAACGTTTTCTCGTTTTCTGAAATTATTATACACGATAACGCAAAACAGTTAACTTCAAACGAATTTCGTGATATAATACTGTGGGCAAAAAATAGTAAGGCTTTGGTCATAATTTTAAAATTCTTTATTTATTTCTCCAAATTTATTTGGTCCCCCTCAAAGTAATTCCCCTCGGCCTCAATACACTTGTGCCAACGTATTTTCCAATCTTCGAAACAGTTGTTAAAGTCAATTTCCGGAATAGCATCCAATGCGCCTTCAATTGACTCAAAACGGTTTCCCCGGAGCGGTCGTTTGTGTTTGCTGAACAGCCAGAAGTCACACAGAGCTAAATCAGGCGAACACGGTGGTTGCGGTACGATATGGGTGGAATTGTTGGCGAAAAAATCTCGTAAAACCAATGCAGTATGAGAAGGTGAATTATCGTGGTGCAAAAACCAAGAGTTGTCGACCCATAATTCCGGCCTCTTTTTACGAATAGCTTCGCGCAAACGACGCATAACACTCAAATTGTGTTCCTAGTTGACAGTTTGGCCGGTCGGAAGGAATTCGGAGTGCACCACACCTCGATAATCGAAGAAAACTGTCAACATCACCTTGATTTTTGACTTGCTTTGACGTGGTTTTTTCGATTTCGGCTCATACGCATATATCCAAGACTCATCGCCAGTTATAATACATTTCATGACATCCTGGTAGTCGGAAAGCATTGTTTCACAGACGTCAACGCGACGCTGTTTCTCCAAAAAATTGAGTGATTTTGGAACCAATTGTGCTTTTACTTTTCTTAGGCCCAAATGATCTTTCAAAATGGTTTTCACTGATCCTTCCGATATTTCAACGATGCCAGTAAAGTCTCTGACTGTTAATCGTCGATTTTCAAGCACCAATTCCTTGATTTTATTAATGTATTGATCATCAGTTGATGTTGATGGCCGTCGTAGGCGTGGTTCGTCGTCAACACGTTCTCGATCCTCTTTGAACAATTTGTACCAATCAAAAACACTTGCTCGCGACATACAATTATCACCGAAGGCCTTTTGCAACATTTTGAACGTCGTTTCGGCACCACAAAATTGATTCCGCACACAAAATTTAATGGAACTTCTTTGTTGAATAATTTCACTCCTTGTAAAAATCGCCGAATGAACTTTTTGTAACGTATACTAAACACTAATGATTATTTTGATGTGACATTTGGCACAGATGTCACTGACAGTCATACCAACATAGAAAAAAAAAATATTTCGACGAATGGTACGCGCGAATTTTAAATTAAAAAGTCTTACGATTTTTTGCCTAGAGTAGTACGTATGGAGTAAATATCATTTAAATATCACACGCAACAAAATACCAGCGAAAGAGTAAATCGGTCGGTGCTGTCGGTAATCATTACAACGGTAAGAAAATTATAACAACTGGGATAAAAACCTTCTCTATATCGGATTGGCTACCTTACCTTTGGTCAGCATTACATTGGTCATGGGTCCCAATATGAAATTCTTCGCCAACTACATTCCATGGATGATTGGGAGATCGAGTTATCTACCATGGACAAACTCACCTTTATACAACAAAACGTAATAGACCACTTACAAACCGCTTATTAAAAATTCAGTAACCGGTAACACTTGAAGTGCCGTCCGCATAGTTACCAGGGAGGACAAGCCGAGTTATTTTTGAATTTTTAGTTCCATGGTAATTGAATGAATGATGCCTTTTATTGACGGCATTACCATCAGTTTTATGGCTCTATTTTTTTTTGTTTTTTTTTGTTCACATCCAGTGTTCATGTAAACGTCGAATGAATATTGTAGAGCGAGATCAATGTGTACACCTTGTGCGTGTGTGCAACCGGCGGAGATGTAGAGAAATATTTTTGTTGCGTTTTCTCGTTGTGTTTCCTGTTGTCTTTTGTTGTGAGTGATTGACGTGCGGTGTGAATAGTGAGTGAATGAATCGCACGAAAAACAGGCAAAAATACACTAACGAATAAAAATAATTTTTCTAGATTTTTTTTTTGGATGCGAGAATTTTTTTAGTCTCGTTTTGATTTGTCGATAGGAGAGTTGGCGTCTAGCAGTGGAAGCGAGTCACTCTCCGGGATTGCAATACACAAAAAATTTTGTGTAAAAGAAAATTAATTAATTTAATTTTTTTGAGTTTTAATTAATTAGCTACTTTTGCTTTGATTGAAGAGATTACATCAAAAGATAAAATACAAAACAGTGAAAATTCTGGTTTTGTACGAAAATACGGATGTAAGCCAACTTGCGATTATTTCGATACGGATTTAGGTATCGAAATAATCGCAAGTTTACTATAAAATGGCAATTATATGATTAATAAACGTTGTTGATCGGTGTGGTTTTTGTGATAAAAGAGTATTCTCCATCACACAAATTTTTGGTTGTGTTATTTTACCGGTGGGAAGATATCGCTACGGCAACGGGTGGCTAACTAAAGCCATTCGTAATTTTATTTTTGAGAAGACGCCGCTACGGTAACGGGTGGCTAACTGACGCCATTCATAAATTTGGTATCGGTGCAGGCACCGCAACGGTCGGGTGGTCAACCACGTGGCCATTCGCATTTTTTACTGAAGGCGGGAAGACGACCAAAGATATATTAAGGTTTACTGCGGGAAGACGCCCAACGAATATTTACGGTTTACGGCGAAAAGTCGCCCAACATTTACGGTTACGGGTGGCCAAAAACCTGACCAGCCACATTTTACGGCGCGAAAAGACGCCCAACGATGTCTACGGTCTACGGCGAGAAGACGCCCAACATTTACGGTTACGGGTAGCTAACCACGTGGCTATTTATTGAATTTCTTGGGAGGAGGCGCCGCAACCCATTTTGGCAAAATTTTAAATTTTTTCAATTTCACATTTTATTTTTATTTTCACTTTTCAAATTTTTATTCAATATAACTATTTTGGTGTAATCGAGTGTCATAGCGGTTGATGGCACGCGCGAGGGGTGCACATTGGTTTTGCACATCATTATTCACGTTCAGCGTCCATTTTGCTCAAATTATTTTTTGTTTCGCTTCGGAATTTTTCACATTCCCTTTTGGTTTAATTTTTTGTTTTTCTTACCGCGCTTTCGCCCTCCCTTTTCGATTTTATTTTTCGTGAAAAATGTATTTAAATCAAAAAACAGCACGGCGTTTACTGGCATTCTGTTTTATTTATTTTTAAATCAATTACCACCTATCCCTTCATCATACTTAATTCATAAGCAAAAGAGCCCAGCCGCTCAAAATCTGTTGAATCAATCATCAAATCAATTATCAAATAATCAATCAGGCCCAGTCGCCACTACAAAAAATTTAGTTTATAAGCATACGAACCCAGGCGCTCTCATAATACAATCAACCAATTATCAAACCATTTACCAAACAATCAATCAAGCCCAGATGCCGCTCCAACATATTTAGTTTATAAGCAAACGAGCCCAGACGCTCTTAATACAATCAATGAATCATTTAACAATCAATCAGGCCCTGACGCCACTTCAAAACATTTAGTATATAAGCACACGAGCCCAGACGCTCATAATATAATTACCAACCAAATATCAAATCTACCAAATAACAATCATCCAAACACAGAAACCTTTTCGACATATTTAGATAATAAATTAACCCAAACGCCCAAATTAATAAATTAACCCAAATGCCCATTAGCCCAAATGCTCAAATTACAAACAATCAATCATCAAATAAACCACTTAACAGCTATTCAAACCCAGAAATCTTTCCAACACACTTAGTTAATAAGATAACGCGCTCAAACACTCAAATCACAGCAAATCAACCATTAAACAATTCGCAAAAACTCATATCCCTTCCCAACATGTTTAGTCAATAATGAAGACAATTATTCGAGAATAGACACCTCTTCAACAAACACCAACCCAAACACTAACAACGAACCTCATAATAATGAAACCAATGAATTCCCAAATCAAGCCAACAATCCTATACCGAGCCCAACCGCTCCCTCATCCAATTTTGTTAATAAACAACCAACTCCAAACACCTATAATCTAATTTATGATCCGAAAATCAAGCAGTTACCAAATCAATCACCAGTAAATCTTATGAGCCCAAACTTTGATAATCCAGTAAATAACAAAAACCATACAAGCCAAATTACCCCATCACTAGTCAATGTGAACTACCAAATCCAAGACCCACCACATCAAACAAAGAATCTTACAAATCCAGATACCCCTTCAACAAATTTAGCTAAAGAATCTAACAATCCAAACACTCATAACCCAAGTTTCAATACCAAAAACCACCCATCAGGAAACTTTACGAATTCAGACTCTAATACCCAAACCACACATCTATCAAATTCAGCAAACATTCACTTGAACTCAAACTCAATAAACCAAATAGATAATTCAATAAAATTATACAAACATAATCTACTAGACCACGAATTCGATGAAATTGAAGAAAATATCTTTTACACCCAAAGAAACCTTTTACACCCCGAAATTCCTACGACAATAAACTTAATGTCAAGATATAAGACCAGTAGAGATACCTTATCACCAATTATAAACGAAATACAACCAAGTCTTCGATTAGACTCAGGAGCCGACTTTCGCTCATAAAAATAAGATATGTAGAAAATCTCGATGTCAATATCCGAGATACAATCAAACTACTCGTAGCTGGAATAGGCAAAGGTTCAATAGAAACAAATGAATCCTTAATTTTAGAACTCAAGCTACAACCAAATCTAACCATCAAACATAAATTCTATATACCGTGCCAAACGAATTCCCCATAACTGAAGATGGAATAATTGGAAGAGATTTCTTCACCAAATTCAAGATAAATATACTTTGCAGTATCAATAAAATAATCTTAGACTCACTTATACCATTCTCAAATCAACCATTAAAACAAATGATTCTCCCAGCACGTAGTGAAACCATAATCGAAATTTTAACTCCTTCAAACGAACCCTGCCAAGCAACAGAAATCAAAAACGGAATTTTTGTACCTCACATATTACTTCAACCACACAACATGAAAGCCAAGATCATGATTGCAAACACCTTAACGGAAAATGCAATATTAACCAACTTCGAGCCAATCCTAGAACAAATAATAAATTATTTCAAATACTACACCGAACAAATCTATAACACAGATAGGCAAAAACAAATCGCCCAAACAATTTCTGAAAGTTTAGACTCATCCAATAACGTTGTGGAAAATATGTCAATACTTACACTATGTCTACGAGTACAATATGAAGACATTTTCTTTATAGATTGTGATAGATTAACCAGTATTAAAGGAGTTCAACACAACATAAACCTCTATACTGACTCTAAACCTATTCATATACAAAGACACAGACTCCCTCAAACTCATAAAAATGAAATCAACAAGCAAGTAAAAGAAATGCTCACAGACGGTAAGATACAACCAAGCACAAGTCCATTTAACAGCCCACTTTAAGCTGTACCTAAAAAACCAGGACCAAACGGTAAACCTAAATGGCGCGTAGTTTCTGAAAACTTAACGACATCACGATTGGCGATTTATTTCCATTACCAAAAATCAATGATATTCTAGATCAACTTGGACATGCTCAGTACTTTTCCACATTAGACATGGCCAGTGGTATCATCAGATTGAAATGAACCCATATGACTCCCATAAAACCGCTTTCAGTACCGATTATGGTCATTTCGAATTTACCAGAATGCCATTCGGCCTAAAAAACTCACAAGCAACCTTTCAGAGAACTATAAATCACGTTCTACGAGGTTTTCAAGGCATTAAAGGATTCATATACTTAGACGACATCATAATTCACGGTAAAAATTTAAGAGACCATAACGCTAAACTTAAAGAAGTATTCGACATTTGCAGGCAAAACCACCTTAAACTCCAAAGTACGAAGTGCCAATGTTTACGAAAGGAAATCACATTTTTAGGTCACTTAATAACTCCCTCAGGCATCAAACCAAACCCATCTACAGTCAAAGCAGTTCAGGATTTCCCCGCACCCAAAAATATCACTCAATCATTTTTAGACCTTGCGAATTACTTCGAAGATTCATACCAAAGTTTTCCGAAATTGCTGAGCCACTCACCAAACTAACTAGAAAAGGCACCCCCTTCATATTTTCAGAACAATGTACACAAGCTTTAAATACCTTAAAACATCGGTTAACCCAACCACCAATTCTAAAATATCCCGTCATGAACAGACCATTTGTATTAATGTCAGAAGCAAGCGACTACAGCCTCGGCGCTGTACTGTCCCAAATATACCCATCAGGAGAATTTCCGACAGCTTATGCTAGTCGTTCACTAGGCAAATCTGAACGAAACTACGGCACTATCGAGAAGGAAATGCTCGCAATCTACTGGGCAGTTAATAATTTTAGTCCTTATATATATTGTCGAAAGTTTACTATAATTACAGATCACAAACCACTAGCCGGCAACCTAATCAAAACACCTAATCGTATATTAAAATGGAATCTCAAGCTTTCTAAATACAACTTTGAGATCATACATAAATCCGGGAAGGTCAATACAAACGCCGACGCGTTAAGCAGAATAAAACACAACCAATTAAAGGACAACCAGATTAGCAACGATCAAACAAATAGCAATTAGATAAATGCATTAACTAGAGCCGCAGCCAAACTAATTAAGGATCATAACTCAAACACAACCAACAACATTGACACAAATGATGTACCAAATGGACCCGCTCCGAAACAAATAACACACAATTCAAACCCCAATGAAAACCGGAAAGTCGAAGTAATCATGGATCTCTATAAACGACAACAAATACTCGAAGAGCACCACAACTTGCACTTAGGTGGTCACGCTGGCACTTGGCGCACTTACAAACTGTATTATTGGCCCAAGATGCTTATCGACAGTAACAAATTCATCCGTAGATGCCATATATGCAAACGAAACAAATCTCACAGAAAAACCAAAGCCCCCCTGCAAATCACAAGCACATCGGACCAGCCATTTCAAAGAGTCGCATTCGACATTGTAGGACCATTACCTACCACAAAAATAGGCAACAATTGTCTCTTACTTTTCAAGATGACTTACCAAAAATTTCAGGAGCCATCCCAATACCAGATCAAACAGCCAACACCGTTGCAAAAGCCTTATGTGAATATTTACTATATAACCAAATATGGCATACCAGAAAAGATACTCACAGACCAGGGCAGTAATTTTATGAGCAACACATTCAAAGAACACTGCAAACTTCTAAAATTAAAACATCTTACCACTACAGCATATCATCCAGAGACTAATGGCGCTCGTGAGAAATCTCACAATACCCTCAAAGAATGGTTGCTTGGCACGTGCGAGAGGTGCACATTGGTTTTACACATTATTCACGTTCAGCATTCATTTTGCTCAAGTTATTTTTTGTTTCGTTTCGGAATTTTTCACGTTCTCTTTTGATAAAATTTTTTATTTTTTATTTTTCTTACCGCGCTTTCGCCTCTGATTTTATTTTTCTTGAAAAATGTATTTAAATTAAAAAACAGCACGGCATTTACTGGCATTCTGTTTTATTTTTTTTTCTCCCACCTCGGCCTCAATTTATTTCTCCGTTATTTTCCTGGTCATGTTACCTATTTTCGTTTTTTTGTGATAAAATGAAGTACTAAATTTTCCGGATTAGGGGAGGGGGGGGGGGTTTCTTGTCGTGTCGGTTCCATAGTTGCAGACTGGGCTTACAACTCTCTTTCATCCCCTTGGCTGGACATCCGGGTCGGAGTGATGAGTCCAGCATATGTGTCGTCCATTCGGGGACGACCGTAAAATCTACTTGGTCTCCCGAGATACTTCGGCAGTCTCTGGCTGTCGGAGTGTGTAATGTGGGAGATTACCTGGAGGTCTGTTCGTGTAAAGAGAGACTGTCTATTGGGGAGGCGTCCCAACTCTCTAATGCTGCTTCGTGGTGGCTGGGCATCGGCCTCTTGGGATTGGTGGGTCATTCGAGGAGGTCCCTTCAGCAAACATTGCACTTGTCATTCGGAGGGATCCGATCGTCCCTGGGTGACCACACCCGATTATTATTATTTTTACTCACTTTCCTAAAATTTTGGTCTATGCAATTTTGGCGTAATTTAGTTTCATTTTTTTTGGGTTCTTATTTTGTTCTGTTCCAAAGTGTAGGCCAGGAATATGCAACCCTCAATATCCTCACAACCTAAAAAACTGATATCTAGTTGGCAAAATCACCGTGAAAGCGGCCTCTGCATATTTAGGTTAATCTGCGGGTTGTATTCATGCCATCCCGTAACAATTTGTCCGATGAAAAAAAGGCTATTATGGACAAGCGTATTGGTACCGTGGTTTTTGTACTGCGGTTTAAGTTCCGCAACAACCCATATAAGTTTGTCATCCTAATCACTTACGGCCATAATTTCATATCAGGTATCACGAAGAGTACGTCAATTCTCTCTTCCTCTCTCTCTCTCTCTCTCTCTCTCTCTCTCTCTCTCTCTCTCTCTCTCTCTCTTTACAAATAATTGCGTAAGTTGTTATTTTGCCCGGCTTAATGAGATGATCTCATGGGAATAGGTCGTTCCCACGATTTGTAACGACGTTCAGCGTTACAATGCGTTATCGTTGAGTTACCGTCGCTGGTATATAGGATGAGATGCATTAGGTAAGGGGATGTTGCTTGCGTTCCTTGTTGCGGATATAGCAACATTTCGTTATTCATCCAAAATAAACTAACATGTACCAATTAATATTTAGATATTCTCAATTGTGACACTTAATTATATTAGAATTTATGATTGTACATATTTATAATTTATAATTATTTCATAATTTCAATTACTTATTATCAATTAGACTGCCATCTGCAGTACATTAATCTAGCAATGAATTGTACCTTGAATAATATACCATTTTTCTTTATTGTTAATTAGAGTGCCATCAGCATTAAGTATATAGCACTGTAGTATTGAATATCGTTTGATGTGTCTTGACTATATAGATTCAAATTGTTATTCAGCGGGTTAATATTTTTTTTGTATAATTAGTAAGATTAACCAATCATGGAAAGACACAGTTTTTTTAGAGTAACTAACCAATCAAATAAAAGGATCTCCTTTTTTGTAGAAACCAGATAGTTACATGATAAGTCGATCATTGTACATCAACCGAGGTTGATCTAATTAAATAAACTTATTTTAAACAAATTGTGAATTTTAGTGAGTTTTGCAAGTGAAATAAAGTTGTGCAAAAAGAATAAACAGAGTTTGTGAAGTAACCTAAATTCAGTGAAGTTATACAGTCCACATCGAACCATCGAGCTATTCATTGGTCCTTCGAGCCAGATCGCCGTTCCAGTAACCGAATATTGGAAAAGCATATCGTAGCGGAAGGTCATCGGCAGAAATAGAAACGTGGTATCAAAGCGTCTAGGTCGAATCAACCGTTAAAGTCAGATGAGTATAAATTCTTGATTTAACTTAAGACTCACTAAATAAATTTGGTTTAATAATTAAATATATAATAAACCCAACCAATTTAATTGATTTGTTCGTTGCGATTCTAATCAAATTGTGCAAACCGTGTGCATAATTCTGTATAGACAACAACAAATTGCTATACGCACCATAAACTGTATAATCAATACCAAGATTGTTATACTAATTATATGCATTATCAATACCGAAATTGATAATGACATAGAGGGTGTTAAGAGAATCTAATAGATCATCTTACATTCAATACCTTCACCAATATCAATTTGATATACAAACAATTAATTATATTTGATCAATCATCGAATTATTATAATCAAAATTAATCGCGATTTACCAGGCTACAAGTCAGTTTAGAAAATATAATTAAAACAACTCGAAAATTTGTATAGTAATACTGAATGCCCAACTCGATCACAGTACCGTAAGACGAAGTGGTGCAGTGGATTAGCGTGCGGTACAAAATCTCGAGTTCGATCCTCGTTCAAACCAATATAATTAAAATTTATCGAATTTAAATTTAACCAGATTTTTAAGAAACTGATCGACAAAACAAATTTAAGTAACAAATAAAAATAAAAAAATTTTTAAACTCCAATATATAGATATATATAGAATCAAATATATATAATAACCAAGTAGTGTTGTGTGGATTATAGTGTGGTGCATAGTCTTAGCGTTTCCAAGTATCTCGAGTTCGAAACTGGATCAAATTAATCAATTTTCATAAGGGTAAATAAAGTTTGTGTGAAAGAACGAGCAAAATGGAGGCGTTAATCAAAAAACGAAGCATAGTAAAGGGCCTGTTAACAAGAATGGAAAAGTACTCATTAGCCTTGAATGATGAATCGTGTGAAGAGGAAACTAAGGAGAAGGTCAACCGGCTAAGGGTGCTATTGCAGAATTTTGTCGATTTAGAGGATCAGATATTTGATCATGATCCGAGTGAAAAATCAGAAAGAGAAGAATTCGAGGAGCAATGTTACCGCGTGATCTCAAAACTGAATAAATGGTTACGTCGAAAGTCTTTTTCAGCCAACTCGAACAATCAGTGGAACCAGACGAATGATGCAACAATGAATTCGTCGCAACCAGGAGCTCAAGGGGAGTTCAAATTACCAAGAGTCAATATTCCTTTTTTTTCGGGTGATTATCGGGAGTGGCAAAGCTTTTTCGACCTCTTCAATAGTATGGTGCACGAAAATCAATCACTTTCAGCAGTGAGGAAATTCCAGTATTTAAAGGGGCAACTCAAAGGCGAGGCAAGCAATCTTTTGAAACATTTGTCAGTAACCGAGGCGAATTATATAGAGGCGTTCCAGAAACTGTGTAAAAGATACGACAGAAGAGGTATAATTGCAAACTCCTACATCAAACTATTTATGGAACAACCCACTATTCGTCAAGCCAACGCATCAAATATAAGAAAACTATTGGATACATCAGATGAAGCCACTCGCGGGCTGAAGGCATTGGGAGCTGAAGCAGAATCAAGGGATACGTGGTTGCTGTACATATTGATAAATAAGTTAGATGACGAATCAAAGCAACTTTGGATGAGACAAACAAGTGATAAAGAATTTCCAACCATACAATCTTTCTACGAATTTCTGACAAGCAGAGCAGACGCACTTGAAGGGGTAAGCCTAACGAATAAAGTTTATCAATCCAAACCAGGTACATTCGTCAAGGGCTTCCATGTAAAAGCAGATATCACGTGTCCGGTTTGTCACAATAACAACCACCAACTATTTGAATGTACTAAATTCAAATCAATGAATATCGTCGAAAGAAGGGATTTGATAAAAACTGACGGACGCTGCTTTAATTGTTTAAATAATAACCACAGCGTGTATAACTGCCGATCACCGAAAAGGTGTCGTATTTGTTCGAAGAGACATCATTCGCTGCTACATTCGGAAGAATTGACGAAGAATGTATCCGCCAACAGCAATGTACTATCACCAGAAAATCCAGAGACATCCCAGAAGCAATCACAAGCACAGGCTCGAGCGGTAGAGAATTTAAAGACCAGGCAACTAGAAGACAGTCATAATCACAAGGTAACTACAAATCATTCTCAAAGCGCCCTCAATCAAACTTTTCTACCAACAGCAGTTATAAAAATAAGAGACAGATTCGGAGAATGGAAATTATGCAGGGCTCTGCTAGATTCTGGTTCTCAAGTATCGTTTGTGAGTGAGAACCTAGTTCAACAACTGCAACTATCAAGATCAAACGCACGTATATGTATTAGTGGAATCGGTCAGACAAAGGCAGGAACTACAAGGGGTAAAGTCACAGTCTGCATATGATCACGCTTCGAACCAAGGGAAGTTGAAGTAGAGTGCCTAATAATCCCAAAAATAACATCATACCAACCAACCATTTTAATCGAAAATAACATATTTAATAAATTAGAAAACTTATCCTTGGCTGACCCCTCTTTCAACCAGTCCAATAAACTCGATGTTCTCTTGGGAAGCGACCATTTCTTCCGGTTAATGAAAGAAGGCATCGTACATTTAACCAGTAGTGGACTAACAGCACAAAATACCGTATTTGGGTGGGTTATTGCCGGATCAATTTGTAACAAGAACATTAACCAACAAGTAAAGAATCTTAATAGTCTACATTGTGAGCTAGATGTAGACAAATTACTTCAGAGATTTTGGGAATTAGAAGAAACCTCACCTACGAGATCTTCATCAAATTATTCAGAGGAAGAGAAATACTGCGATGAGTTTTATAACCAAACGACTACACGACTAGGAGATGGAAGATTTGTAGTTAAGCTTCCATTCAAACAATCATTTACACCACTGAGTTTAGGAAATACAAATCGCGGAGCATTGAGAAGACTTGAAGCAATGGAGAGGAAATTCCGAAAAGATCCACAATTTAAAACATCATATGTCAAGTTTATGGAAGAATACGCCGAACTCAACCACATGAAAGAAGTTCCAGCAGATGAGTTAAACCAAACCAAAGGAGTATATTACCTTCCTCACCATGGAGTACTTCGAGAATCCAGCTCTACAACGAAGTTAAGAGTTGTTTTCGACGCATCATTCAAGTCATCAAATGGAGCTTCACTTAACGATTGGTTGATGGTCGGACCAACTGAATATGAGCCACTTACATCTATTCTCATGCGATTCCGCATTTATGAATTTGTATTTACAGCAGATGTCGAGAAAATGTTCCGACAAATAGTATTACACCCGGAGCATAGAGATTATCACAGGATACTATGGCGGAGTGATCCAAACCAACCACCAAAACATTACCGACTTACGACGGTTACCTATGGAACAGCATCAGCACCATATCTTGCAACACGGTGTTTACAAGAGATTGGAAACAGATTAATGACAAAAAACCCGATGATCGCAAGGAAATTATTACACGACTTTTACGTAGATGACTTCATGTCAGGTTGTCACACCACCGAGGATGCTTACGAAATCCAAGAATCTATTAACGCCTACCTCAAGTCCTATGGATTTCATCTGCGTAAATGGTCATCAAACTACGCTCCTTTATTAGAAAAGATCCGGCCAGAAGATAGAGAAAACGTTCCATTAAAGATAGAACAAGGAGAAGCGTACATCAAATTGCTTAGCATTCAATGGAACCCCATCGACGACCAGTTTCAGTTCAAGGTTTCAGTTAAAAACGAATCTGTTGGAACGAAGCGAGAAGTACTCTCTCAATCGGCACGAATTTTTGATCCAATGGGTTGGCTGGCTCCAATTGTTGTGACTATTAAGATCCTGTTCCAAAGTTTGTGGTTGTTAAACTTGAACTGGGATGATCCATTACCAACAATTGAAGCAAGAGAGTGGCGATTGATCAAAGAAGAACTACCAGAACTTGAGAGAATAAGAATTCCCAGATGGTACGGAACGAAAGAGGATCAATTTGAGCTACATGGTTTTTGCGACTCATCAGAAAAAGCATATGCTGCGGTCGTTTATTGCAGATGTGTGGATCAAAACGGCAAAGTAAGGGTTACACTAATGACATCTAAAACTAAGGTGGCTCCGTTAAATCAAATTTCTATTCCACGGCTTGAACTATGTGCCGCAGCATTATTAGCAACAGTAATCAAATCCGCTAAGGAAGCATTGGGAGATCCAAACCTGAAGACAACATTATGGACCGACTCCACGATAGTTCTAGGATGGTTATCTGCACCACCAAGAAGATGGAAAACATTTATAGCAAATCGAACAGCGGACATTCTAACTAAAACATCAAGAGAATCGTGGAATCACGTCGATTCACAGAACAACCCAGCAGATTGCGCATCGCGTGGGATGATACCATCGAAACTAGTAGCACATCAATTATGGTGGCAGGGGCCTCCTTGGTTAAGTTTATCACGAGAACACTGGCCAAACCAAGATTTAAAGCATGATAAATTCGAATTGATGAAAGAAGAAAGGAAAGCTAAGACATCAGTACTGACTACAATACCACTAAACAGCGACACTATACTACAAAATCTGGTCAACAAGATATCATCAAGCAGCAAAATTATACGAGTACTAGCCTGGGTCTTCAAATATTTAGAGAATCTTAAATCAAAATCTGACTTGAAAAACCGGAGTGAATCGGTGCTGACAGTAAATGATCTCAAAGGTAGTCGAACAAGAATTTTCACGTGGCTACAAGAAGAATATTTCATCATCGAGATAAGCGACATCAGATCAAAACGCCAACAATCAAAGAAGAGCAAAATTCGCTGTCTAAATCCGTTCATCGACCACGAACATTTATTGAGGGTAGGAGGTCGCATCGAAAACGCAGCTGCGGACTATGATACCATACATCCTATAATATTGCCGAACTGCGATTTCACCAAAATGATGATACGAGATTTACACGGAAGACACCAGCATGCTGGAGCTTCATTGCTAACCAGTATCATACGACAACGATACCACATATTGAATTGCAGACGTCTTGTGAAGGAAGTGATTAAGCGGTGCAATAGATGTCGGAGATTTAATACGAAATCGAATTACCAGTTGATGGGAAATCTACCGACCGATCGCGTCCGTTACGAAACTCCCTTTTTAAAGATCGGTGTTGACTATGCGGGACCATTGCAAATGAGGCAGATTTACGGTAGGTCGAACCAAAGATGGAAGGCGTATCTTGCAATATTCGTTTGCATGGCAACGAAGGCAGTTCATATTGAAATTGTTTCAAATCTAACAACGGCAAATTTCATAGCAGCATTACATAGATTTGTGTCACGTCGTGGAGTGTGTAGCGACATCTATTCCGACAACGGTTCAAACTTCATTGGCGCAAACAACGAACTACGAGAAATTGGAGAATTCTTAAAAACTCATCCTAATCAAATTCTTTCAGTTCTCGCTTCAGAAAACATAAATTGGCATTTCATTCCCAGTGCGGCACCTACGTTTGGAGGGTTATGGGAAGCAGCAGTCAAGTCATTTAAATACCACTTTAAACGCGTAATGGGCAATACAGTGTTCACGTTTGAAGAACTCAGCACCATAGCAACTCAAACAGAAGCAGTATTGAATTCACGTCCATTATGTGTGCTATCGGATGATCATATGGATGCACTAACACCAGGACATTTATTAATTGGAAGACCAATCAATCAAATACCACAACCACAATTACCCGAAGTCAAGATGTCACATCTCTCTCGTTGGCAACTTATGCAGCAAATGATACAACATTTTAGTAACCGATGGAAAATGGAGTACCTGACTTCATTACATAAAAGAAATAAATGGCAAACACCAGGCGAATCAACTAAAATCGGGGATATTGTACTGATTCGAGAAGAAAATCTTCCACCGACCAAATGGTTATTAGGGCGAGTTGAAGAAGTTCATCCAGGACGAGACGGTACTACAAGGGTAGTAACCATAAGAACGAAAACCGGAAACTTGAAAAGATCAGTTAACAAACTGACAAAGTTAGCAACGAGGTGAATTGAATCAACTGATTCAAGGCGGGCGGTATGTTGCGGATATAGCAACATTTCGTTATTCATCCAAAATAAACTAACATGTACCAATTAATATTTAGATATTCTCAATTGTGACACTTAATTATATTAGAATTTATGATTGTACATATCGTCCCATTCAAATAAAAGTATTACATCTGCAAAACGCAATTTTTCAGGAGAGGCATTACAAGTTTTCAATTCTTGTTTATCGTTTATCTTTTTTTGAGTAATTTCTTCAAACTTTTTATGAATTAAAAATGATTGGACATTTTATCACATTTATAATAATTATAAGTAGAATTAATGTAATGACGCTATTTTCAAGATTTTTTGTAAATAAAAAAATGTAATAGTATTGATTGGAACATTTTTAACCGACCGCTTAACAAAATACACATGTCACACTCTTCTTCGTTGAAATAAAATAAAATCGGATTACTTAAGATTAAGACATATTATAAATAGGGATAATTAAAACAAAAGCTATATTAAAGTTCTTTACAACAAATTATATTTCAATTCATTTTTATCACAAAATTAAAACGTTATCACATTTCAGTTATGCACCCAAAATTAAATAAAAATAAGATAAGAATATAATAAAATTCATTCTTCATCTGAGCTGAAGACATTGTTGTTATTATTAGTATCGATAGTTACGTGAGGAATATTTATATAAAAACTACTGTAAGCTGAATGAATACAATTTTTGTTACATAGCTCCACAAAATCTTTGTATTTTGCTGCACTTATTGGAATTGGCTCAGTGTATGCTAGCTTTAAATCAAAATTTAAAGTCGCAGCAGTTGATTTAGCAGATTTTCTCCCTCTTGGTTTGGATTCAACTTCTTTTACCACTGTGATTGTTTTAAATTCCTCTTGGAAGTTATATTTATATTTTAGAGTTTTCGAATTTTCTCGGTTAATCATTATTTCTTTTACTTTATTGGTGTATAGTTTTTCGTTGTTATCATTTTTTTGAAAATTAAACCCATTTGTAGGCGTTTTGAAATCAAAAAAATCCATTTGGCACATTTCTGTAACTACGTACTGCGGCGATTTAACCCTCATTATAGAACTTTTTGGATACTGCTGACTTCCATAATTCTTTATGCACTCCACGCTTTCGTACGTTCCTTCTCGTTTTAGGACTATCGTGTGTCTGATTTGAAATAAATGTTGGGGTAATTGGGCTCCAAGCAGGGCGTTCAGTATTTGGCGTTCCTGGCGAATTTTGAGTTTTTGGTGTTCGTGGAGATTCCGATTGAGGAACTAGACTCTTAAAATTACTGCATTTGGACGATTGAGGCGATAAATTATTGTATACTAGTCGGACATTTGCTACAAAATGGAAAACAAATCAAAAATTCGGATTTTCTGCAGTTTAGATAAACACTATACTTACTATAACGCTCCCCAGTTTCACTGTCGGTCGATATATCGTTACTTCTTGGAACGTACTCACTGCCACTATCACTGAAATCTAATTGAGAATTGGTTTGAATATAATATTCTTCAAATTGCTATTAAACGGCATACCTGAGCCTGATATAATATCTTCAGATTGTGGAACTTCGTTTGGTGCTTTTGGATTTATATTATGTTGGTCGTCATCTGGTACATCAGATTCACCTGTATCACCTTTCGCTTCTAAGTTTTATATGTAGGTATTTCATATAATAAATTTGCATTACATTTTATGAAATATAAAACGATCAATCACATCAACACTACTATTCACAAAATCATTTGTACTAGTCTTACCTGAATTTTTTTTAATTATTTCCATAGCTAATTTTAATATTTTATTCGCTCTATTCGACATTTTTTTACTTAGCAAAACTCAAACGATGTTCTCCCTTTGAACAATAGATGCAAACTAAAATATAATGAGAAAATACTACTGTCAAAATTAAGCGCCAAAACAACCTCACATTTCTTACAGTTAAAAGTATTTTATTGAATTTTGTAATATAACAACAAAGCAAAATTACCGTATTAAAATATTACAAAGTACGTTTAATATTTCAAAAATATTAAAATAAACAGATCAATGAACTATGTACAACATGAAAACAATTTTTCTCCAACCATTAATATGACAAATGCACTTAGAATAATATTTCAATAAAAAACTCCAGCCTATAATAATACATATCATTTTGTTCTAATTTAGTTTGGAGAAAATTGTATTTGACACCAACATTAAACTAGTATATTCTATTTTTAACCGCCAGGGAGGTGTTTAATAAACTTAAAAAAATTATGGTATATAGAAACGTTGTTGTAGGTTTCGAATCCGTCATAATCTAAAACTAGTACATCTGACTTTGCAATACTCTTATTTGAGTGGGACGATATTTATAATTTATAATTATTTCATAATTTCAATTACTTATTATCAATTAGACTGCCATCTGCAGTACATTAATCTAGCAATGAATTGTACCTTGAATAATATACCATTTTTCTTTATTGTTAATTAGAGTGCCATCAGCATTAAGTATATAGCACTGTAGTATTGAATATCGTTTGATGTGTCTTGACTATATAGATTCAAATTGTTATTCAGCGGGTTAATATTTTTTTTGTATAATTAGTAAGATTAACCAATCATGGAAAGACACAGTTTTTTTAGAGTAACTAACCAATCAAATAAAAGGATCTCCTTTTTTGTAGAAACCAGATAGTTACATGATAAGTCGATCATTGTACATCAACCGAGGTTGATCTAATTAAATAAACTTATTTTAAACAAATTGTGAATTTTAGTGAGTTTTGCAAGTGAAATAAAGTTGTGCAAAAAGAATAAACAGAGTTTGTGAAGTAACCTAAATTCAGTGAAGTTATACAGTCCACATCGAACCATCGAGCTATTCATTCGAATTTCATAGCTATTTCATAGCTATATTCACAGCTATTTTTCTTTTAATTCCTTTTAATAACTTACCCCAATCCTGAGCCAGTAGCCGATTTACAGCGAGCTGGAGGTATAATTTTAACGATGAATTAATTTTGTAACAGTGAATCTTAATTAAGGAATCAAACCTTTGTATGTGGGCATGGAATTTGCCCAACCATCATGGAATGAGTTTACTATGTCGCAGCTGAACTCCAAATTTCAAATTGATGTCATGGCAGGCAAGGGTAATTAATTGTAAATCTAATTTTTCTAAGGCTTTGAATTTTAAGAAGACTCATCTCGCAGATGTTTAATTGTGCAGTTTTTGTCTATAGGGATGGGAAAGGAAAATTAGCCCTCATGTTGTACGAATTTTATAGAAATATTTTTGTAGATTTTGATATTTTAAAGCAAATTTTCTTTATTTTAATTTACCTTTTCTACCACAACCATAAAATCTGTTGAGGCAACTTTGAGTTTGAAGCAGACTGGAACTAATGCTACGTGAAACAGTGAAACAGAGATTTAGCGCTGAGCAAATCAGTATTTATAACTCCACCACTTAGAAACTTTTCCAACCGAGTATATTATCCTGCGACCCATATTATCCTGCGTTAATGATTCGATTGTACTTTTAGGAGAGCAGCGGCACTCTGTTTTTATTTTTATAGCATTCCCCAAAAAACAGTTTACACAAACCAAACTAACAACATAAAATAGATATTTTATGATTATAAGTATGTAGCACACATAAGAGTCTTTAGCAACGCTATACATATGGATACACACACACCCAAAGTATTTGTGTGTGGATATGTATGTTTATAGTTTTAGAGTTTGTTCGGTCTACTACTTTTGGTTTGTATTTTTAGTGTGGAATAATTTACTATCACATATTGAAATTAAAAAGGACGAACTTTTTTTAGATTTTTTTTGAACTTTTTTTTTGTTTGATTTATTAGTTTTATGTCGGTTCCAGTAGAACACCATATTTATTTATTTTATGGGATATAAGATTTTTTTTTTGGTTTTATTCTGTGGCTTAAAGTTTATCAAAATAGTTTTTTGGTTATTTAAAACTTTAAATATATACATTTGAGGAAGTTCTTTGTATATTACGTATGGGAGTCGATGCTTTGGTATGTCCAAATTTGATGGACACAAAATCGTTTTTCTGTTTTTCAGCAATTATTTATATCCTAAGAGTAAATCGATCATTGTTGATGACGTAAATCTGTGCTGGGCGTTTTCTGTGCTATAATTTAAGTTTTTTTTTTTATTTGGTTTAAACTTGTTGGGCGTAATATTTATGTGATTTTTTATTTTTTAAACAACCCTTCTATTAATCAATCCTCGTTTAGCTCTTCACTATAATCTACTGTTAAAATATGTATGGTGTAATCTAATTTAAACTGCTTTTATATATAGGGATGTTCTTTAGTTTTGTTTGTCTTCGTTGCAAAACTATTAATCAACTTAAATTGAATTTTTAGGATCAAATAATTCCTCTGCTTTAGATGAGAGAGAGTTAAATAAGCAAAATTTATGTTCTAATTCAATCTAATTTAGTACCTTTAGCACCTAATCCATATGTGTTATGTATATTCGATATAGGTATAGTATGTACATAGATAAATACACTTATACGATTATTATGTGTATATTTGAAAATAAATAGAACCTCATTTTTCAGAAATCAAGACATAAAATTGTGTTTCTATTCTCTTCATAACAATTTTTTTTTTTGCAAGTTTACAATTTTCGTTTTATTTTTTAGACGAATTTGATTAATTTTCTGAGATTTCACCAGAAAAAAAAAAATAAAAATCTTAGATGAAATTGAAAAATAAGATGAATTCTTTTTTCCTTATACATTATATATCAACTCCCAAAATCAAACGGAGTGCGATGTGATCAAATTGAAAATAACTGTGAAAATTGGGTATCATTATATTGATGAGGTGAATGGTGCGGTTCATTTATACATTTGTAATGAAATGTAACAAAATTTTGATTCGTTTTCGTTTTACAACAGCCTATATTCGTATCAGAGGCATACAGAATTGCGGTTACCAAAAGTTGAAGAATGCACAGGTCTATAACAGAACTTCCAAAATGTCATAAATTATACATAATGGCAATTCCCGTGCCTTATACCAAGACAGGTTTGATATTGGCAATAAATCCAAATGATTCAATTTATGTGGAACATAGGTAGTAATGGTTCCAGCTTGAAAAACTAATATGAAGTAGGCAACGATTCAATCTCTTGCTCTTGTGTGAAATTAGCCCAGCACATAATTTATGAGAAATGACGTTAAATACAAAACTAAAATTCGTTATTTTCCAATTTTGAGAATGTTACCCATGCAACCATTCCATCTATATGCGTGTTCGTATACGAATCATATTGGAATACGCAGAGTCCAATTGGATTCTAATTGATTTATTAAAGTATTGGTGCATGTGTACACTGTTATGAAATGAAATATTTTTTCAGGAAAAATGTCATTAAAATTAACTAGGGATTTGTAAGTAAAATTTATATCTAAATTTACTTAGAATTTGATAGTGTTCGATAATTTTAATTTAACATAATATGGATATATTTTTTATATGTGTGTTAATTAAATAAAAATTCTCGTTAATCCAAATTTTACTCACGGTCCGAATGATGTCTTACCAATATTTTTTGCTTAGATTTTTTTTATAGGCAGTTAGTTTGTGTACTAATCTATTAGTACGTAAACCAAAGGTGCAAACCTTAAAAGTCGCGTACTTTGATTAAAACTAAACCATATAACTCTAATTAGATTTCCAATTAAATAATTGTTATATGATTTTAATATCGAAATTTAATTATTAGTGCGGGCTAATAGTAAAATGGTAAGCCATTTCACATAAAGTGTTAAAGTCCAATTTCAGTCCCAAGACAAATATGTGTCTCTCCGAAAAAATTCGTGAACACTTTGAGACACGGGTTGCGGGATGATATATAGGCTGATCAGATGAGGAATTTAATAAGCTGTTAAACACACTATCGGAACTTGAGTCAAGATCTCTGGTAAGGAGGGTTGATGGCCATTTTCAGTTCCAACAAAAATTTGATTTTCTTCGAAAAAAAATTCGTGAACACTTTGGGACCCTGCTTGGAGAATGACATATGCGCTGACCAGATGAGGAATTTAATTAGCGATTAGATACACTATCTAAACCTAGGTCAACATCTCTGGTAAGGAGTGATAATGGTCATTTTCAGTTCCAAGACAAATTTGATTTTCTTCGAAAAAAATTCGTGAACACTTTGGGACCCGGGTTGGGGAATGATATGTGAACTCAATTAATGAGGAACTTAATTAGCTCTTAGACACACTATCGGAACCTGAGTCAACATCTCTGGTAAGAAGTGTTAATGGTTATTTTCAGTTTCAACACAAATTTGACATTTCGAGAACACTTTGGGACCACTATTAGAAGCACTATCCGAACTTAAGTAAACATCTCTGGTAAGGAGTGTTAATGGCCATTTTCAGTTAGAAGACCAACTTGATTTTCTTCGAAAAAAAATCGTGAACACTTTGTGACTCGGGTTGGGGAATGATGTATTGGCTGATCAAATGAACAATTTATTAACTATTAGAAACACTATTCGAACCTGAGTCAAGATCTCTGGTAAGGAGTGTAAATGGCCATTTTCAGTTCCAAGACAAATTTGATTTTCTTCGAAAAGAATTCGTCAATACTTTGGGACCCGGGTTGGGGGATGATGTATGGGCTGATCTGATGAGAAATTTAATTAGCTATTAGAAACACTATCCGAACCTGAGTCAACATCTCTGGTAAGCAGTGTTGATGGCCCTTTTCAGTTCCAAGACAAATTCGATTTTCTTCGAAAAAAATTCGTGAACACTTTGGGACCCGGGTTGGGGGATGATGTATTGGCTAATCAGATGAGGAATTTAGTTAACTATTAGAGGCACTATCCCAACTTGAGTCAAGATCTCTGGTAAGAAGTGTAAATGGCCATTTTCAGTTCCAAGACAAATTTGCGAAAACAATTCGTGAACACTTTGGGACTCGGGTTGGGGAATAATATGTAAGCTCAATAGATGAGGAATTTCATTAGCTTCTAGGTGAACTATCGGAACCTGAGTCAACATCTCTGGTATGGAGTGTTAATGGCCATCTTCCGTTCCAAGATAAATTTGATTTTCTTCGAAAAGAATTCGTCAATACTTTGGGACCCGGGTTGGGGGATGATGTATGGGCTGATCTGATGAGAAATTTAATTAGCTATTAGAAACACTATCCGAACCTGAGTCAAGATCTCTTGTAAGGAGTGTAAATGGCCATTTTCAGTTCCAAGCAGAGATGGGCGATTACGCGTCAACTACTAAAGTTTACGTAATTGTGTAAACAACTCGTCAATAACGTAGACAACGTCGATTATTCGTAGAAAACGTCAACTATTCGCAGACAACGTCGACAACCAATTGTAATTCCGCCAGTAGTGATCGAATGATCAACATATTTTTAATTTTTGTTAACATATTCCCAAGTATCATATGCTGTGCACTTCGTTTTTACGTTAAGACTTGCCGTGTTTCATGACACTCATCGATCCGGATCAGAACAAATTTTACATGGAAAACATGATCCAAATTTGGTTTAGGTCACAAATTTTGATTTGAAATCTAATAAGCGGTTTTGCCTAGTTTTATGAAACATGAACTGAACCGAACCAGATCAAGCATCAAGAAACACAGCTACTGTGTACTTGATCCCGCTTTTTTGTCTAAAGTTCCAACTAAGTAATATGAAGGTGAGTTCATACCAGTTAAATGTCTCTAATGGATTTAAACCAAAATATGCATGATACTTACATCTAAACTGCAAGCTTAGTTCAGATTTGACAATAGCCGATTAAAACTATTGTCAAAATTGATAAATCTTAATTAAGTTAACAAATTTTAATTGTAGGTCTAGCATGAACCTACCATTAATTTTATTAGCCGAAAGTTAGGCAAAACTAATGGCGTGAAACACACAGTCTAAATAAGTTGCTAAATTAAATAGCCGTTACTAGCTACTATAGTTATTTCTAGTTCTTATTGTATCCATAACGCGTAATGGGTTTAATATTTTACTGGGTTTAATACTAAATTGAGTACTAAATGTTAATTGTCTACCATCGATAATAAATATTTCGACAATTGATAAAACCCAAATTAAATTAACGAATTAGAATAAAATGTCGGTGCATTATGTTTTACGCCATCTATTGGTAAATGGTATGAACTATCATGAAGTTAGCTTACACGTTGCGCTTGACGCTGACTTTTTTGATCAACCGAATTGATGGTTAATTCATACCAGTTGTTCAGAGGTAGCACTAAGCAAATCAAGTCTCATGTTTATTTGCTTAATAAAGTAAAACTTATCAGTTTCCAAATTCTTACTAATTGGCTATTGAAAAACTTGAAATAGGTTTGCAGGTTCAAATATGAGGCATGTTCTGTTCTCTGAACCCTAGAGAGACAATAATATGTAAAAACCGACGATCAATTTAGTTAAACGGAAATTTAGAAAACCAAATCGGCTCAAGCGCACTGCTTTAGTCAGTAATTTAGTCGAAGAAATTGGCATCAGGCACAAAGTATTATGTGCGCCTGACGTCGATTTTTTTGTTATAAGCCGCGTGTTTTTTAAATTAAATTTTTAAAGTTCGTGAACAGATAGGTAAGAAATTTTATTGCATACGGTAGATAACAGGCCTCTTTGTATCACAAAAAATATTTATCGTAAAAGTTAGATGGTTTCCCGCAATACCCTGTTTTGTTATTATACAGAACTATTCAAAACTGATGAGGACAACGATATTACAAGAAAACCATCGAATTTGTATGATGGATTCTTTGTGTTATGCAATTTTATCTAAGATATTTAAGTAAAAACAAACAAAAAAGCTTTAATTTTTAATTTGACAATTTATTAATCTTAATAGCGAGTCGAATTAAACTAAAAGTGTATTGTTCACTAAACTGACAAATATTTTTTACATGAATGAATTAGCTCTGATGTATTTCTTCCCTAACTGTAGTGAGCCTATTAAATATGAACCTGGTAAATTAGGGATCAGACCAAATGATGGAAATGGGTACTAAATTAAAATGTTTAAAATCGCGTTCTTTTACACCCATTGAGAGTTAGATGACCTATCAGCGTATGAGTCGGTACTAAAGAGTTATACTAACGTAGCTACAAACGTATTATTTTATTATACTAATTAATAATTTACGTGTTTTAGTATCAGATTTTAAACGTTTGTCTCTTAGAAAGGACAATTACCTATTAGCTAAATAGCAACTGTGACAGACTAACTACTGAAAAAATGGTGAGAAAATTTAGATTTTAATATCAGTTCATAGGGTGTTGACCTTGTTTACATTGTCGATGTCACGAACGCAGAAAATCTCTATGTAATCTACGTGGTAGACTACGTGTCGACTACTGCGTAAATTACATTGTGTAATCTACCCCGCCCAACCCTGGTTCCAAGACAAATTTGATTTTCTTCGAAAAAAATTCGTCAATACTTTGGGACCCGTAAATCGATCGGTCTCAGTTTCTTTGGTGGTGTCTCTCGACTGCCTAGTGTCCAGGTTGTTAACATCTAAAACACCGTGAGCGAGATCCTCGGCGTCTGCTGTTCTGGAAGTTTTGTGCTGCTCTTCTCAGCTTTGCATCTATCATGGTCGCTATTTGTCCTATATAATCGACATCTAATTTTCGCAGTTTAACGGAATCAGAGGTAAGGCTGGCTCTAGCTGCCTCGTATTCTAGAGCTGATCCCAATACTACGTTAATTTCTTTTCCTTCTGATGCCGTCCGCAAGTGCAGTTTGAGCTGGTCGTGTCTTACAGCGTTATAATGCAAGCATTTATTGTTAACTCATTCAGGACATCACTCGGCACTTTACAATACGCTTGGCAATCTAACTAAATGTTCACCTCGTTGTTGCCGGCGGTTATGAAGCTGTATTTTGCACAACTCTTGAACTGTCCGTACCTCAGTTCCAACTCCTTAAAAATTCTCTCATTGTTTAACTCTAGTGCAGGTTCGGTCTGTAGCACATCTGCTGCTTTGCCTTGCAGCGCCAAGATTAAAGCAGTAAGTTGTTCTTCTGCTCCCCATCCATTATGTTTTACTGCGGCTTGAAATTGTAGCTTGTATTGTTCTCTATTCGAGTTTTACCATCGAATAATGGAGGTTTCAACACTCCTTTATGGCCTCCATTATGTGGTTTGTTTGATGTACTCGTGCTATTTTGCTGGGAGGTATTGTTGTTGTTTGTCGGACCTTTTTCCTAGCGGACTTCGATCTGTTTGACCCAGCACTCCAATTGTTGCATTTGTCCTTTAATTTTTGCCTCCAACTTCTCTTGTTGTGCCTCCAATTTCACCAGCTTCTTATCCTGTTGCTGAAACCGCTCACTCAAATTCACATTTTGTTGTTGAACTTGTAGTGTCAACTTACTACGCTGGTCGAGCTTTGCATTTTGTTGTTGGCCTTGTAAAACCAGCTGATCAAATTTTGCGTCTTGTTGTTGGCCTTGTAAGGCGTTGAGAATAGCTCCAGTATTTGCTGGATCCCTTGACTTTGCCGTAGACGTCAGTACAGTATTATCTTGTTCTTCTTCCTCTGCTGTTGTTGGTTCCGCTTTAGTTTCGGCAGTTTCCTCATCTTTTTCTAAATTGGGGTTACTGGTGATGATGGTCGTGACACTGTGATCTGTATACTGCAGGTGATGTTGGTCGCTATTCAACGGCTTTCGTGTCTCCATTGCTACCACCGTCCGGGCCCTCTGTAACACTATTTTGAAGCCTCGCGTATAGCTCCGTATTATTGCCAACCGTTGGCAATCCTCGCTCCTCCATATATATATATTAAGCCTCTACTCTAAAAATAATTTGCCACACATATCAGTCAAGCAGTCAGAATCACTTTATAATAATATTTTCCTGCCCTTAAAAGATGAGATCCGTTTAAATTTGGAATTTTCTTGCTACTTATATAAGTAGCGTCTATAATTAAAACCGTAAATTATGGCGGCGCTTCGGTTCTGGTTTGGAAATGTTTTACTTTTGAGGAGGTTGGTCAAATTTTGAAAATCGAAGGATTTATGGATACTAGTACATGGCCATTCTGTCCGAAAATTTATTAGAGTTTGGAGAAGTTCTTCCGCCTTGTTGGTGTTATCAATATTACAACGACCCGATGTAAAATTGTTAAATCGTGGCTTGATCGAAATAACGGGTGTTTTTTTAGGAGGTTTGTTTTTCCGATAGATGTCGTTTTATTTTATGACAGTTGTTTTGACAGCTCAAAGTGGCATTTCTACTCAGTATTGTTTGGCAAATCATTATGAATAGGTTAACTCCAGAACAACGTTTTCAAATCGTGGAAATTTATTTTCAAAATCAGTGTTCAATTAAAAATGTTTATAGAGCACTTCGTGAATTTTATGGTGCACATAATCGTCCGTCAGAGACCACCATAAAGAACGTAATTACCAAATTTCGGTCTACATTCACTCTTTTGGATGCCAAGCCACCGACAAGAATGAGAAGAGTTCGTACAGAAGAAAATATTGCTGTCGTTGAGGCCAGTGTCGAAGAAAACGACAATTTATCGATTCGTCGTCGTGCTCAGCAAATTGGACTTTGTCCATCGACTTTATGGAAAATTTTACGTAAAGATTTGGGTTTGGTGCCATACAAAATTCAATTGGTGCAAGAATTAAAGCCACACGACCATCGTTTGCGCCGTGAATTCAGTGATTGGTCGTTAAATCAATTGAACGAAGATCCATTTTTTTACCGTAAAATTCTCTTCAGTGATGAGGCGCATTTTTGGTTAAATGGATACGTCAACAAACAAAATTGTCGCATTTGGAGCAAAGATAATCCACACGCCGTTCTAGAATTACCAATGCATCCTGATAAATGTACTGTTTGGTGCGGTCTATGGGCTGGTGGGATCATCGATCCATATTTCTTTAAAAATGAGGAAGGACGACGCGTTACCGTGAATGGAAATCGATACAGAACCATGTTAAATGAGTTTTTGTTGTCAAATCTTGAAGATATGGATATGAATGAAATGTGGTTTCAACAAGATGGTGCCACTTGCCATACAGCACGTGAAACAATCGACTTATTGAAAGAAACTTTCAACGACAACATTATTTCGAGAAATGGTCCGGTGAATTGGCCTCCGCGTTCGTGCGATTTGACGCCACTCGATTACTTTTTGTGGGGATACGTGAAGTCATTGGTTTATGTGGATAAACCTCAATCGATTGACGCTTTGGAAACCAATATTCAACGTGTCATTGCTGACATACGCCCTCAAATGCTTGAAAAAGTGCTGGAAAATTGGACCTCCAGAATGACATTTGTGAAAAATAGTCGTGGTAGCCATATGCCAGAAATTGTGTTTAAATGTTAAATGCCAAAAAATTATCTACCAAATAAAAAAAAATTTTGGTCATTTCATAATTTTATATGTGTTTTATTCAAAAAAAAAATCGGCAACCTCTTAAAAAAACACCCTTTATAATCCGTGTCATGATTTGACCAGCATAGAGTCGAACATTTGTCGCATTGTTGAGAAAATCTGTTGAGCATCATAAAAAGAAATGTTTCGTTAAGCAAATTATCGAAGAAGAAGTGATTATGGGTCAAAATTCAAAAAGTTTACCAAATGGCCTGCAGTAACTTACCTGGGCATTTCTAAAATATCTTCCGGGTTTTCCTTACCTATACCACCCTATTTATAATAATAATGATCGTATTACAATTAGGATGCTATAGTTGTCTTAACATACTTTTACAGATTGAATTTCTTTTATCTTAATGATTCGCTTGAAAGACTTCTAAATTATGAAATGCCACTGTAGTTTATTTGTTCGTGATTCTTTTAATGGAAGACTAACACAAACTTTATCCATAATTACAAAATAATTGAAAACTACAAAATATAATAAACATGAATTTACGAGAATAATTTTTAATAAAATTTATATTTCGATAACTTTACAAATCAGTTTGAAACATCTAAAAATTTTCTCTGCAAAACTGGATTCCTTAGAGATTTTAATTTATTTATATTCTCACAATGCTCACGCTCACACACCATTTCGAGATTTATAGTATTTCTCCATATTTTTGCTGAATACGAGTGCTGATAAATTCCCCATTAAATATTTGTATACTCTCTCCTTATTCTTTCATTTTCACAACATGAGAAATATTTTCCCACTGTCCCGAACTTTAGCGTATATCGTTGTTTTCCGTATTTTTGCACATTTCACCAGTTACGATTTTCTCATTCACCTGAAAGGATGTTCACCCATATAATACATTATATACCTAGATAAAATAAATTCGTGTAGGCAGAAACAAATCTACCTTTTTTTTTGAAGTTTGTTTCTTGATTTAACTTTAGTTTGTTTCGTCTCGAACATATACGTCAAGATTTACCATTTTTTTACGTTTTATAAATTTTACTGTGCATGTGTCCGTTTTGAAATAGTTTATGGACATATTGAATGACCTTTTTCCATAATAGTATTTTATTCTGGTTCAGTTTTTTGATCTGTATATAATGGGATTTATTTTTTGGACGGAAAACTAAAAAATTTACATAATTTCCATGTGTAATAATTTAATGGTCCGGTCTTTAATACAGATATATGCGTGCATGTGTATGGAATTATCGTAGAAATATGTTAGAAATTGTACCAAAATATATGCAGAAAAAGTATATGTAGTTTATGTGTATGTATTAATCTTAAGCCATTAAAATTGTCGAACCATAAAATTTATGGATGATAAGATGGAAAAAATTGTAGGCCTTCGGTTATTGTTTAAAGTTGTCAGCATGGGTTTTTTATACGTATTCATTTGGTTTTATCTATTCGACATTAAAAGGAAAACTGGAAATTATTTTTATGCTGCCTACAACAACCCTTAATCGAAATAATCATTAATCATAAATGAAAATGTCTATTTTAGTTTATAATATAATAAAATAATAGTAATAATAATAATAATAATAATACCAACAACAACAACAACAACAACTACACACATCTTCCAAAACAATAAATAATTTTTAAAACTTTGTTATACATCCAAAGCTTTCCTATTCTCCTTTTTGTTTTTTACTCATTTTATATTAAGGTGATAATTTATGAAAGCTTTCTTCACACTTGAGTTGTTGTATGTGTAAATAACTAAGATAAATATTGATTTTGTATCTTTAATTAAAAATAAATTGTGAGTTATTTAATGGTCGGTTAAAAAGATTAATTATGTTATCCAATATGTGTGTTCTTGTATGAAGCGAAAGCAAATAGGAAAAGTTGAATAACTTTCTTAGAAAGCGGTGCAAATTGATTTACGTCTTCGTTTTGGTTCTTAAGCGTGTGTTATATATACGAGTATATCGGACGAATGTTACCGTAGGGAGATCGAAAATTTAATGGGGTGTTTCTAATTCGTATCATTTGGGACAGCAGTTCGACCTTGAAAAGATAAGAATTATTGACTTAATTATATGATTCTTCCACTAGTATTAGTGTTGAATTTGAAAGGTCAGTGATGAAATTTAAATAAATATGGAAATTTACCTCAACGGTAGCCGGTACCTGTAGAAATAAACTTATTAAATTTACAATTCATTAATTTACCGATAAATCTTGATAATATGTACAGGGTGCTTTTTATGTTCCAAGTCGATTTTTAACCCTCATACGACTCTCAAAAAAAAAAATTACAAAGTGAAAGTACTTGTAAAGATGAAGTACTTGTAAAGAGGTCAATTTGCATATCGTAGGGTTTTTCCGAGCTCGGTAAAACACCGGTTTGTGATAAAAATTATCGTGTATAATCAAAAATCATTATTACTGCTTAAATTTCAAAAAATCAACGAGGTTAACCAGTGGATACTACTCATACACAGATAATCGTCACGTTTTGCATGGGCATTCCAATTTATGGAACAGGTTTTAGTATGAAGTTTTATTGTGAATAGTCAATTCTCCTAGTTTGTAAAGTTGCCGAAATTCGGTGATATAAAATTGTTTTATGAAATCTCGAAATCTCGTCATTTCCGGTAAATAAATTGTATATGATCTGAATCAATTTTGTTTGTAAACAGCTCAATATAAAGCTGCTCCTATAAAATTTTATTTATGAAATTTTACCCCGTTCAGACAGGCCATCTGGTCTGTAGAGAGGTCACAATCGTTTAGTTTGTACGAACACACGTACGAAAACCCACACAGGGAATTTTTAATATGTAGTTTTCTTGACCACGGGTATATAGCATTACTTTCTTTTACCCAATAAAATAAAGCATGGTACAATCATCAAAAATTGACCTCGACATTTTTGCAAATTTACCATTTGCTATATCGCCGAAATAAACAAAAAATACTTTTTAAAAATGTTTGCGTGTGCGTACGTGTGTGAGTGTATGCGTGCAGACTAAATATCTGTGTCCTCTCTACATCCCAGACAGTTAGTCTAATCGGGGTGAAACTTCATAATAACCGTACAAGTGGTACTGGGTTCGAATCCCACCAGAGGCTGGATGCAAAGAAAATTTTCGTCATCAATTACGATCGGTGATGTTAATAAATACAACTAAGACCTTCATGTTGGAGTTCAGAATTCAGCACCACCGTCCATGTTAGTGTACAGGTTGACATAGAGCTTGCATTGTGCAGGTGGTGTACTGTAATAGTGTGAATGAGTGGCGTGTGCGTGAACGAAAAGGTAGTATTAATTGACCTTCAAAGGACATTAAATCCATTGGACAGTTAATAAATACTTTCTTTTATAAAAATACGCTTGTTTTATAAAATTAGAGATGGATCATCGCAAGTGGCAGCTTCCATAAGAGCTTTCTCGTATTGTTGCAAATATTTTGAAAGGTGGTTCACTTACAGGAAAAATGCAATAAACTTAAAGATCCCAAATTAAATTTGCAACAATACCGTTCTACATAAGTTTTCAAAATGTACGCGGAAATGACAAATTTTGGCAAAAAGCTGTTTATCAACAAAAATGTGGCCCCCGTACAGCCCAGTTTGCTGATTGGTCGTGCTGAAACTTTATACCTAAGCTTTTCCATAAATTGAGAAAACCCAGCGAATTTTCACCGAAACTGGTCCACCGAAAGTGACAACTTCAATAGGAGCTTTTACGTTTTTCCACAGTAAGGAAATGCTTCAATAGGAGCTTCTTCATTTTAGTATGCATTTTTAAAAGTGTAATATTTACAGAAAAAGAGAAAAATGGTTACGAATTAACAGATTCTAAATTTATTTTGCAACAATACCGGCCTAAATCAATTTTCCAAAATTTAAGCGAAAACGACAATTTTTATCAAACATTGCTTTTGTACAGCCCAGACGGATCGATTGATCGAAATGAAACTTTTTACTTAAGCTTTTTCCATAAATTTAGAGATCCTAAAAAGATTTGGCCGAGGTCGGTTCACTGGAAGTGGCAGCTTCCGTGGAAGCTTTTACCTTATTTAACAAATTTAGTTAAGATTTTAAATATTTTAAATTTTTCTGGAAATTACGATTTAGATAAAAAAAAATATTTCATCAAAATTCAGCATATGTAGCACAGAGCAGGCGGATTGACCATGCAGAAGTGATAGCTCCAGTAGGAGCTTTTCAATTTTTGCAATGAAGACTACATCGTTAACAAGGGTTTCGCGCAGATACAATGATTTTAATTTTGCAAGAAACTTTTTATCGCAAATCATGGATGTTCAATCTTTCGCTTTAGAAATTATGTTTGGTGTATTCGAGATCGAATGTACATAATATTTGTCTTAAAAGAAAATCGGCCTAATCGGAAAATTGCCTAGAACAATTACAACTTTCTAGGTTTTTATATTGTGTAAAAGAAACTAAAATGCACGTGACTGCCGTATTCGTACCTGTACCATTTTTCAATTGCGCTGAAACTATAATGAGTTGTGCACGCTCGCGAAGGTTTCTTTTTTTCCTAAAATTTAATTTTTTTAATTTGTCCACAGGAATGAGTTTAGGGAAGAGGTTATATGAAATTAGTGGAAAGCTCAAATCTAAAGGGCAGTTTCCTGGATCAAGGGGACACTTCTAACATAGGTATTTTATATCAAAATGAGCAGGTTTTCAAAATATTTTTGAAAGGGTAAAATCGTTGTATTAGAGCACCTAGAGCCAGAGGCCGCCCCTGGGTCTAGGTGCCCCAATACTTTTTTTTTCTTCAATAAAGTCTGGTTATTCGAAAAGGTGTTTCAGTCGTTCAACCTATCGTCGTAAAATTTTAACTTGAATGTTCAGAACCAACATTACGATATTTTTATAATTTCAACCCTGGAATCTAGGAGCCCCAGAATAAATGTTTTCTAAACTAATTTTTTTTAAAAATGTTTTCACGGAAATGAGTATAAGAAAGTGCGTGTACGAAACTAATGACTTAATCGAACCTGTGCGGTCCGTCTTCTGAATCAAACTACCCGGCTACGTTTCCACACCATTCATTCTTTCTGAATCAAACTATATATATATATATATATTTATATATATATATATATATATATATAGTTATTTTTTTATTAATCGCAGAAATTCCTTCTCGCTTGTCCCCATTTACTCAAGTTTAAGACGTAAGCATGAAGATCGGGACCACAAACAAAGTGTACATTGCAAATTAATTAAAGCTATCATGAAATTGTGGTTAATAGTAATTTGATTGTCCGTTGCTCCTCTTTTATCTAAAACATATTGAGCTCAAATAAACCATAAAGTACAATGCAGAAATGTTATCAAACAGAGTGTATCAAACAGTAAACTTAAGAGAACGCTGTTAACTCTGAAATATTTTACGAGACGAATAGCCTTATCAATCAATTGAATCGATTCATCAAAAAAAAAGTTTTCTGCCGGAGCTGCTAAAACAAGTGAACAGTGCGCACTGCATGTAACTGATCGAAGCAAAATATCTACTTCTAAAGCTACTAAACCAAATGAACAGAGTGCGAGACGGCTAGAAAGCAATCTTTTACGATATCGCCGATCAATAGAAAAATTCAAAGCTGATTTAAAGTTAATAGCGTACAATTAATGATCTGCCAATCTGTCTGGGATGTACACAGAAATCGTATTTTTGATAAAAAAAAAACTTTTAAACCGATGTGGACCGATGCAAATTTAATTTAGATTTTTTAAGTTCATAGTAGTTGAAAAGCTTAAGTTCAAAGTTTTTCTTAAGCCGCGCTTCGTCTGGGCTATATAGACATTCGCTGAATTATTACGTTCGGCTTCTCGAACAACAATTAGGAACTCGCTCCGATATTTTTTTTTATGAATATCATTCAACCTTGTATTGGTTTTAATAAAAATTGTATATGACCTTAAATTACTACGTAAAAATGATTTTTCATGATCTTTCACAATGCTACACCATTATTGTGATCATTCAGTTGACCTACTTGTTCCACAGCTCGGAATGGAATCATACGATTTAACTCAAAATTTAAGCTCTTTCGAACTTAAAGAATGGTGAGTTGAACTTTTACTTTGCTTACCTCAGACACAAATTTTCACTTTTATGACCACCGCAGGACACTTACTCGTCGATCTCGAATTTTGCAACATTCAAAGTGAGGACGGTTGCGTTCTTTTTAGTTACTGCGTGACATGATTCAGCGTGAAACGATTTATTCTTCGGAATATTTAGTATAGAGTTAAAAGGTTTCGAATCAATATAATTCGCCTCCTCCATTTTCTAGTATTGAAGGAATCTCGCCGTTTTGAGGAAACAGGCGTACCACTTATACGCCGCAATTTTTCTCATATACCCACTAAATCATTGAAGCTGGGCAACATCCTTGCTTTGGCACAGCCTATCTAACGATGCCCCAATATCGCTGTTTGTGTTTTGTAGTTACATCCAACATTGAGGCAACTTACCAGCACCACTTTCATTTTAAAATCATAACATAGTGGTGAATAGATATTTCTGAAATGGTCTTTTCGGTCCTTCAATTTTGCTTAAAATTGCTTCCCACCTTTCTGGGTATACATGGAATATCGTTCCCATGTTGCTCCATATTTTATAAATTTCTAAATTTCATTCTATTTTAGTTTGTTATTCTATAGGGCAAGGGTTTTTGAGTTGGCTTTGTACTCTTATATCCAACAAATGAGTATTGGACCTTCACGCTAAACATGTATCATTCTTTTAGTTATATCTGTGGAGAAACGAATGTTGATGTGCCATTAGCACTGGTGTGTTCTGCTACCGATTACTGTTTGATCTGACGTATGGCTATTGTAGTACCTCACAAAGAACAGCATCGTTCTCTGCATCATTTCCAAGTGCTCAAGATGAACAAGATTAATAATGTAATGTATAGGGTTATCCAATTCAAGCTTGATAAAGTAAACTTAAAAAAACACACAAAATATTCGGAATGTATTGTAATTTTTATTTCATTTTACAGATTGATCCTTGCCATTTTTAGTTAAACAAGATATCATTCAAATGTCCTCCACGGGACTTCTTACAGGCCTTGATTCTTTTGCGGTAATTTTCAATGACTTTTCGGCACATTTCGGGCGGTATCTCGGCCATTACCTTACGAATATTAGTTTTCAATTCGTCAAGGGTTTGAGGATTGTTTGCGTAAACACGATAATACTCCTTTTAGTTGCGTGTGACGTTTTTAATTCTTTTTGTTGCAAACAAATGCGTGTTTGTTTAGAATGCAGTGTCTGATGAATGCCCATTAAAGTTCTTAAGCTATTCCTTTCAAAGTTTTAAAGCAAATAAGTTATCTCCTAATAATTAAAGCAACCAATCAACATGTAAGCCAGATCTAAGTCGAGTTTAAATTCAGTTTCAAACTAGTTTAGAGGTAACAGTGTTATAAGCAATGGATTATGTGGCACTCCGTCTGTCTGATATAATACATATTATAATACATAACCTTTTCAAAGGATTTCAATTTCTTAAGCAACTGCCTGAAGTATTACAAGAAGAATACTTACAGGCCGACGTTAACAAGACCACCAGGGATTAATCCATCGATGAACAAGATCAAGTACCATAACAATTTAACTCATATTTTTTAGTAAACTACCACACTAAATGATTTCATGAGACTGTTTCCTGTGATCATCGAGTCAAATAGCGTTCAAGCCGTTAACTGTATGTGTTGACAATATCGTGTACTGCAGTAGGTGAGGTATGCAATATTCATAGCTCCCACTTGGAATTGTGATCATAACAGGACACGGTTTACGTTTTTTGGGTTGAAGCTCTATTATTTATCAAACCTATTGTTACATTTTCAAAAAGTGTAGAATGCTTTTCTGTTGAATGTAGTCTTCGCTAGGTAAATTTGTTCCCTTAACAGTAATACACTTATTCTATTGCTTCTCGATGCCCTTTTTGTAAAACCACGACTTTAGCAAACCTCTTTCTCTGGAGACACTGGGGAATAGATCATGATAATAAGGTAAATGAAGAAACAATTTGAACTTTAAATCGTGTAATTTTTCCATCATAGCCGACAGCTTCCGTCACGGTGCGAATGTCTAGCTGAAGGGCCACTAGTTTCTGCGGAATTTCTTCCTGCAAAAGCACCAATAACGTCATACAATATTTGTTGATGACGGTCTTTCCTTCCTGTCTGTAGATAATCGACGAATATAATACCTCGAGCATCACCAAATGCAGTGGCCAAAACCTTACCGGCCGACATTTGCGTTTCTGATTGCTTAGGACGGGTTTCACCGGCCACTGTCAACTCAGCTGACTGACTCTTTAATTCTTAGTGGTAAATGCATTTTTCTTCCATTGCGACCAGACTACAGGGTGTAGTTAGTTAATGATAAAAAATTATTATTTGTCTTAGCAATCAGCAAATGTCTATGAGATTACTTTGTTAATGGAACTATTTCAAAATAGAGAACTTCATTATTATGAGGTAAGGCATTTGAACTTTTGAATTTACCAAAAGTTTATATACGGTAGTTAAGCATATATATTTAGTATTTTAAGCCCGCTATATATCTCAGGCAATATAACCCCATTGAAAAATAAACATTTTTATTGATGAATCTCTAGGGCAAATTTAATTCTAAAATTAGCAGAAAAAATTCAAATCACTCACTTTAAAAATTTCCCCCTATAAAGTTTTTCTTCGAACGGCTTATCCATCTTAATCCACACAATTAGCCTAATATTTATATGAAACTGAATTTACAGAGGGTAAAAGAATATACTCTACGGAATCTTGTCGTGCGACCGGTGGCTGCCTATATGTGTGTTGCATAAGTCGCACTCCAAATTTGGAAATGAAAGTGGATACAGTATTCTACGCAACTAACGATTTAATTTTTTTTCGTTCTTTAAATATTTAGATCTAGATTTAAGCTAAACCAATTACCAGTTTAATAAATTTATGTTAATGCGACGTTCAATACAGATTCGAAATTGAAGTTGCAAATAAAACACTGAGCTTTTAAGGTTCTAAACGACCATTTCTAAACATCTTTAGCGTTACTACAAATTCACATAATTTGTGTGTTACTCTTTACACTGTTCATTAGTTCAATTTGACCACTGTGTGAGTGGCCTCTTTTACTGCACGCTATTGTAAATGCTATTGTAAATACTTAAGCGTCGCTATTCGGAAATATCAATTGCATGTAGTTGCATTTGCGAAAATTCTTAGAAATCAATTTCCCTGTTTTAATTATTAATGCCGATTCTAGTATTTTCCATGATGACTGTGGCCACCGTTTGCAATTCATTTTATTATTTTTCATGCGGAATGTCATAATAAAATCCAATTTTCAAGCAGTACTGGAGAATTTGATTCGGTAAAGAATAACATTTGCCCGGTAAAATTATACACGCTGACTAGGCTCGAACCTGTGACTGTTGGGATTTACATTTTTTCTTCATAATGAAGCAATAGGAATGGTCCAGTAATTGATTAGCGGTGAAAGTTCGTCACCCTGTTTATTACCTTTGTGCGTTTTCGAAAAAAACAACTTAATTTTATGCAGAAAAATTCTTCACAGGCCTAGCGAATTTTAAATATTGTTATTACCTTTCTGCGAAAACTCAATTTACCTACCAATTAGGGCAATGTAGTACCCTTATTTCCTGGTATTTCAATATAACCTCTGCTATTTTACGCTTCGAATATTTTAATTTATCGTTCGACATAAATAAATTAATATTGAAAATGTATTGCTAATAAACAACAACGTTAAATAAATAATAATATATTCTGATACACTAAATAAATTTACATAATATTTTTTATATATATAAAGCTTAATTTGTAATAATTATAAACAAAGCACTGAATTAAATTAATACCAAACACAAAAAACAAAAAAACGCGGAAAATGCTCGCCTGCAAACATAACACAAATTAAATAAAAGCTTAATTAGAATAAAATCCACTCTCCCAAACATTTGTTTGCACGGTGCTGTTGGTTTTTTGTTTTGTTATAATTAATTCATAAACAAAATTAAATTTATTAAATAACCAAGGAAAAAGCACCAACTGATTTATTTTTTGTTATTCAAATTTGTTATGTGTTTTGTATCAGTTTAAATATTTATTTTGTTATTTATTAATATTTATTGTAACCGTTTAGGTAGAATGTTGTTTTTGTTGTTAGCCCGTATTGAAACATTCTATGACTACCATTCTATGATTTCTATGACTTTGCACACCGCACACATTAAATATTTATCATTGTTGTGTGTTAGTGTTTGTTAATAAATTTGCATTTTCCTTGTGTGGTTCAACAGGATATTTTCAAAATGGTAAACCACGCGTCCATCGTTATCAGAATTTCTAATTTGGTTTAATAGTGAAGCACCATATTGCCTGGCTAGGTGGCGGTTTGCGGAGTTCTTTCCGTCATTTAAGTTAGAACTTAAAGAGCCGCTCTGCAAAAATGACAGAACATAAGTGTTTGCAAGTGAAGGCAATATTGGCTTTAAAACCCAGGCCTTAAATAAAAGTTTTAATAAAAATTTTATAAAATAAACCGTACGAGCACTACAAAAAGAACAAATTTGCCGAACCTTACTCGAAATCAGTATTGTACCAATAAAAAGAAAAATACTATGATTGCAACAAAATTCAATACCAATCTAAATTTGAATTAATTTACTTCCTAAATCAATAATTATATATCGACATATAGTCCTGTCTAAGTAATAAATTTGTTATTCACAGCCATGTTTATTTGACAACAACAACAATGTGTTTGCAAAAACAAAATACATACTGTAACTTAATTTTAATTAAATATCAATCCAAATTTGAATAATTTACTTCCGAAATCAATAATTATATATCGGCATGTAGTCCTTTATAAGTAATTAATTTGTTATTCACGGCCATGTTTAATTGACAACAACAACAATGTTTGACAAAAACAAAATACATACTGTAACTTAATTTTAATTAAATATCAATCCAAATTTGAATAATTTACTTCCTAAATCAATAATTATATATCGACATCTAGTCCTCTATAAGTAATTAATTTGTTATCCACGGCCATGTTTAATTGACAACAACAACAATATTTGACAAAAACAAAATACATACTGTAACTTAATTTTAATTAAATATCAATCCAATTTTGAATAATTTACTTCCTAAATCAATAATTATATATCGACATCTAGTTATATATAAGTAATTAATTTGTTATTCACGGCCATGTTTAATTGACAACAACAACAATATTTGACAAAAACAAAATACATACTGTAACTTAATTTTAATTAAATTTCAATCCAAATTTGAATAATTTACTTCCTAAATCAATAATTATATATCGACATCTAGTCCTCTATAAGTAATTAATTTGTTATCCACGGCCATGTTTAATTGACAACAACAACAATATTTGACAAAAACAAAATACATACTGTAACTTAATTTTAATTAAATATCAATCCAATTTTGAATAATTTACTTCTTAAATCAATAATTATATATCGACATCTAGTCCTTTATAAGTAATTAATTTGTTATCCACGGCCATGTTTAATTGACAACAACAACAATGTTTGACAAAAACAAAATACATACTGTAACTTAATTTTAATTAAATATCAATCCAATTTTGAATAATTTACTTCCTAAATCAATAATTATATATCGACATCTAGTTATATATAAGTAATTAATTTGTTATCCACGGCCATGTTTAATTGACAACAACAACAATATTTGACAAAAACAAAATATGTACTTTGATTTTATATTTATTATTTATCAATTTTTATTGTTTTTTTCTATCTTACGAGTAGTGCAAATAAAAGCATATTTTTTGGACTCGCTTAACCACATTTTATAAACAACAATACAACCTTGGTTAATTTATTGTGTAGTGACAGTCGCAGTTAAAAAAGTATAGAAGTGGAATCGATGCGAGGTGAGATAATAATATGATCTTCACATTTGTTAACAATTTAATTGTTATACTCATGGATGGAGACCACTCACACTAAGAAGATACGTCACATGACCGGGATTATCAAAATTCTTTCAAGAAATATATCCTAAGAGACTTTCTTGCTTCAACGAGACACTTCCAAACTTCACTACAATCGCTATATTGCAGCTTCATTGCTAACTTTCCCGAACATTTTTTTGTAGCATCACTTTAGGCGAAGTCCCGAATAAATAATCGTTGTCATGGTATATACTTACTTCTGCCCCAAGGTTATACAGGGTGTGTTATTGAGACCTACGATTGAGTTGAGGTGAAACAATATTTCATGGAGAAACAACGCACAGAAGTTGCGAAATTCCCCAACCTAAATGGTGAGAACTTTGCGAAAACGGTTCGAAAATGTCGCATTTATCACATTATCATAACGCATCTTCTCACCATACAGGGTTCCAAATAATCAAGCAATTTGAGGCGATTGGGTAAATACAAATCCAGATGAAACCTGTCCGTGTATGTGCAGCTCAGTGTAATGAAAATATTGCATAAGTTAGTGAGAGTGTTGACCAGAATCCTTACAACTCAATTCGTTATCGTTGTGGGCAATTGAGACTTTCACGAATCAGTTCAAAGAGAATATTGACTCAATATCTGCATATAGCATTCAGTATTCAGCAGATCATGTGCGCAGCGCCGAACGATTACATAAAGGATCTTAGAGCAACAACAAGTGAATGGTGATTTTTTAAACACATCTCAGACTTCATGCCTATGACAACAAATAGAACTATCGCATTTGGTAAGCTGAAAATCCATCCATTTAACGTTTCATGTATCTATATCACGAGCCACTGTTTGATGCGGATATTAGGCTGGCGGAGTTATTGGACCGTGAGATGATGACCAAATACTACTTGGCCTCAAATTACTGAAATTGATCTACCTACAACACAGCGAACAACCGAACTACCTTCTTACTCTAACTCTACGGATTTTAAAATACTTAAGCAATCGATTTAAACTCGAAAATTTATTGGGAGCTGGTAATGGAGAATTTTCAGACTGTAATCTTTCTTCAAGTTCCGGTAAACTCCGGGTCCGGTTGCAACCCCTTCTATACATGCTTTGGTAGTTATAAAATTCTGATTTTGGGGTCTCAAGAATTTGTGAAATCCCGTTGGGAGTTTCCCTTATTCTTTGATTGCTGACAATTTTTACATTTCGGTTTCACAATATTTTTCTCATCCGCAACCAATAAGAACCAATAGAATATTGGAAAATAGTTGCCATGGAAGAAGTGATGATCTAGGATATATCTTTTTCAACGCCAATAGACGTCGCATCTTCAAAATTTTGTCCGTATCTTTTGAACGCCAGCACTCATGTTTCGCATTTACAAGTTCACGAAATCTTTATCAGACATTTAATTAATTTTAAGCAGTTATATTCTCTGTACAGGAAACGTTAGTGAGTATCGAGCCGGCCTTTCTTAAAATTATATAATTTGTTGGAGTTATCGTCTTTAAGATCATCTTTGCAGGTTGTCCCGTTGATGGGGCTACTCTTAGGTTGAATACAGGAATGGTTTTAGTACAGGGGATTAAATTCCTGTGGTCGGATCACATCTTTAATTTCTTTAATAATACTTCAACCAAAATGTTTAGCTGATCTTGAGTCATCTTAGGATTTGTTAACAATTCAATTTTATTTTTCTGTACATTTCTACACCATTAGTGAAAATCAGGTGAGGGAAACAGTATCGCGTTTGTAATATTTCACTGAAAGTCGGAAATGATTCTTTATGATTTGCCATAAAATAGTAATAAAAAAGAACAAAATTTATATTTGTGTTCAGACACGATGGTGAACGACCGTTGAGGATAATAAACAAATATTCAACGTCCTAGGTGGAATTTAGGTGTGAAGTATTTTTTATGCATGAATTTGAATATCTAAACTAGAAAATGTAAAACAAGCAAGATTATTAAAGCACATGTTATAGTAAAAATTGAGTGAAGAAATGAGTGTTCATTATATTCACTATAGATTGGTTCAATACCATCTAAAATCGAATAAATTCCAATTTTTATTTTTTGCATTTTTCATTTAATTTTAAATTCACAAATTCAACAACAAACACGTCTATTTTGCATTTTATTTTATTACTTGAACAAAAAAATAGAAAATTCACAGCAACAAAAAAACTATATAAAACGACAAAAGGTAATAAAGCTTTTAGGTGCAGGGTACGTTGAACTTGTTTAAGCATGAAAAATGAATTTTTCATTTCATTTAGTAAATTAAAGAAAATTATTGTGTTCATTTCGCTAAACGAATGCGATTTATTTTGTTTATTGCCCTTTGTTATGATAAACTATATAGTTAGATGTTGGACTAACCAACACGGTTTACCTTTACTAAATACTATTACTGTAAGCGAAGGAGAAAATTGCCTGGTCTCGAAAACAAAATTTCGTAATATGTAATTTTTCGCAATCTATTTTCCATTCATCTATATTCCGTTTTCCTGCGGCAGAAGCACAGTGTACAAAATTAATATTGAATCATCCTGCGTTTGGCCACGTGTAGTGTTTGTGTAATGTTGTGTTGGTGTTGTGGTCTGCGTGATAACCATCGTGTTGTGCAGATGTTCGTGTACGTTGTCTTTCCATGTTATTTGTTGTGACAGAAACTCATCTATGAGCAAGCTAGAAATTCGGCCTAAGCCATCAGTGTCTAGGGGTTCAATGCTCTACTGTACTACAGTCAATATCCTATGCCGACCAAAAATGTTTGTACCAAAATCAAGGCTAAGCTACGAAAAGAATCCCAGATGAATGTATCCGATCATACCCGTAAAGCCCTTGGACTACTAAGATTCAATCATATGGGCCGACGAATCAATGTTTTGGTTAAAATATAGTCATGACAAGATCTTCATTTGGCCTAATATGACAGGACTTTTATGATTTAATGAATAAAAGCCACTAAAATTATTCGAGAAAGGCGTTCTGATTTGATAATGCATGTGGTCAGCTGGTGTAGGCTAAATAATAGTGTCTAAAGGCGAAGTAGCCGCCTGATGTTGTAATACCGGAAGGAAAAAAATTAATTGGTGATAAATTTTACTACCAAGCAGATCCAATCCAGTAAATTGGCTCTTTTGCTATCGATGGTTGCCCTTGAACTTCACCCAGCAGTTATTATTTTCGTTGATTTGGTATATTAACTAGGATTTCATGCGATGTTTGTCGGATCGATCCCTTTTAATTCCGACTTGATGTTCGTCAATATTTCCGCATAGTTGTGCAGACCAATTTTACGTATAATTTTAAAATTCCCGCTTATTATATTCCCCAAGAATTCCGTTTCCTCTTTTAGAAATACGTTTTGTCTAAATTGACCCTGAGGTTGGCTTTCCATAATCTATCCAGAACTCTTTGGATATTTCTCAAGTGCTCATCTTCGTCTCCTCCCCCAAATATGATTATGTGGTTAATGTTTACTTAACATATTTTCCCGATGTACTCATTTAAGACATCATCGATTATTCTCTGGAAAATCGCTCCTCATTAATTCGTATTTTCCGTTCGTTGTCGAGAATGCCATCTTTGGTATATCTTCTACTTTCATTTTTATGTTATGGAATCCCGAAGTTAGGTCTATTGTTGTGACGAATCTGAAGTTACCGAGATTTTCGATGGTGTAGGAGATATCCGGAATTGGATAGGTGTCCGATATGGTAACTGCATTCTACCTTTTGTAGTCTATGACCATCAAATATTTTTTCACTCTATACGCATACAATTTTTTCTCCACAACCCAGACCGGTGAGTTATAAGGGCTTTTTGATGGCCTTATAATGCCGTCGTTGAGAAGTTGCTTTATTTGTTTGTCCACGTCGGCCCTCATGTTAATTGGGTATGGATATGACTTTGTGTAGATCGGCTCGTCAGTTGTAGTTTTAATTTCGTCTCGTACATTTGTCTCGCGTACATTCGTCTCGTACATTTGTCTTGTTTCGCCATTCCGGTGGTCATTTTTCGTTTCTATGGTGTTCACCTGGATGGATGTTTTAAACTTCAAAGGAATCCTGATGTCTGGTTTTATAGTGGGGAAATTATTTTTCCTGTATATTAGTGATTCTAATTTGTTTAGGGGGTAGTCGCCTACGATCCCATCGAACGTTTTCAGGTCTGCTAGAATATAGAAGTCCAACAGAATATCATTGCCGAAACCTTAAAAAGTTGTGTTGTTAGTTTTTGTTGATTTTTAATGTCTCCTCTCGCTGATCTGATTTTGTTTGCCCCGGTATCAACAAGGAATCTTAGGATCATGTTATTTTTTTTGCGATACTATATTTTTCTCGGTCTCTTCTTCATTCTCGAGGTCACTGTAATTATCTACGTACTCCTCGTATTCCGCTTCGCATCTTGCTGCTCAATGTGGAATACTCTGATGTTTATGATGGTTTGGGCTATTATCAGGACTTCTTTCCCTTTTTGGTTTTATATTAGTGTTATTTGGCCTATTCATATAGTTGACTCTCTATGTGTTGCCTGATTCGTCGATGGACATGGGTACTGGTGGCTTCGGTTGAACTGGCCTTGGTGGCGGTGTTGAATAATTCTGTTGTTGTTGATATTGTTGCTGATGAGATTTTTGTTGCTCATATGCTGTTGGTTGGTACTAGATATTATACGCCATGTTTCGCTGATGTAGTGATAATCTTGGCAGGGGCATCGGCCTAGACAATTGCTGAGTTCTGTTTGAGTTGATGTGATTTATGGGAGCTGTGATCGAATTGTCGAAGTTCCTATTATGTATCGGTATACTTCTGAAGGTGATATTTTGTATTTCGAGGCATGATGAATACGCCTCCGGACAATTTGCTGGTCTCTTGATAGTTAGCATCTTTAATATGCCACCGTCATTATATCTGCACTATAGTTTCCTGTGTTAACCTTATTGATTATTAGGTATAGTTGGTGGTTATGTTACTCAATTGGTACTCCGCCGTCCTTACATCCCTTTTGTTGGCACAGTGCAGCGACAAGCATCCATTTATCGCACTACACTTTAAATAATTTTCGTTTTATTATATTAACTTAATTTTTGCGAGGTTTCTTAATGTTTTATTATTCGTACTTACAAGAAAGTTATTGCTTTCATTACTAATGAGGAATTTCTCCTAGGAATTTTTGCCTGTGGATTAGAATTGGTTCAGGGTTCTTTTAAGTGCACAATGGGTATTGTACACTTGAGTCGTCGGTTACTTTGTGACCGGATAACCCGTAGTTTTAGTTTTTCAACGTTTATGGTTTATGGTTGTTAACTTGTTGACGGCCTACTTAACGCCAGTTAAGGTTTCTCTTACATTAATCTTATAAAAAAATCCTTTTTAATTGGACTATGTATGTCCGTTTTATTATTAATTCAAATTAAGACTAATTATTTTTAATTACAAATTATTATTATTCTAATAAAATGCTGATTATCCAAAAATACATACAAAATGCTCTACATTACGAATATGCTGTTTAAACAAGTTTTATGGAAAATTACATGGAATTGGAATGTAAGGAATTTGCTTGCTACAGACATTTTGTTATGCTGTATAAGATAGCGGAAATTTCTCAGCGGAAAATAAGAGGTTTCGCTACTCGCCGCAAGTGGCAGCACCATAACACGAGAATTTATTTTGTTATATAATTGCCAGCGTAAATTTTTTATTCAATTTGTATCCCTTTTTTCACTAAATAAAACATCCCAGCGGAATAAAATATTAAAAGTGATCCTTAAAATGACAAATTAATTGATATCCGAAGTCTCAATATTACCTAAGCTATTAGAAAAACAACCGAAGGTATTGGTTACTAGTAGAAGTTTTTGAGATATTGCCCAAAAACTGAAAATAACTTAATACAAAATTTTAAATTTTCAAAAGGATTGGATATGAAATGGCCAAATTTAGCGCAGCATGAACAGATCCTAGAATTTTCTCCAAAACTTACTTTAAAATCCCTACTATACAAATTTCATCGTTGGCGGAAAACCGGAATATTGTTAAATTTCAAGATTTCATTTACCGAGTTCCGTTACTTCGGATATCAATCAATTTGTCATTTTAAGGATCACTTTTAATATTTTATTCCGCTGGGATGTTTTATTTAGTGAAACAAGGGATACAAATTGAATAAAAAATTTACGCTGGTAATTATATAACAAAATAAATTATCTTTTGTGATGGTGCTGCCACTTGTGGCGTGTACCGAAATCTCTTATTGTTCGCTGAGAAATTTACCCTATCTTATGCTACATCAGAGGCCCCAAAATTAATACTCACTGAAATAAGAAGCATATTCCTCTGCAGGAAAATAGTTACCTTAAACAACAACTGTAACTCTCATTTCATCACCAGCACCCTGAAACACATAAAACTCATCTCTCCGAAGTGATTACTAATATTAGGTTGGGGAAATATAAATCCATTATTTTTATGTTTATTTCGAGGCTTTTTTTAACATGGTTATACGCAATCATTCGTTTTGACTCAAATATGCGCCGTTTTTTGGATAACTCGTTGCCATTTAGAAGGTAATTTCATTATGCCGCTTTTTCAAAACGTCTCGTTGGACAATTAGCAAAAAAATTGAAATAGTCAGTTTCCACAAGCTTTTCCTGAGGCGGTTTTTACCTACCAAGAGCATTTACCATGTACAAAAAAAGATAAAAATAGTTTGGTACTATAAGTCCTGACTATAAGGCGGATACATAATAACCCCCCAATCAAGCTCCCGGAGCTTCTGGCGGGTCATATTAAACGTGTGTTGTCCTGATGGAACAGGACGCCTCTCCTATTGCCTAATTCTTGCCGATTATGGTCGATTGTTGCCTTAAGTCGGTCCTATTGCTGGCAATAGACGTCCAAATTGAGCGTTTGGCCTACAAATCCCATTATAGATGCAGCTTAACATTCCAGGCTGTCAATCCTGGTTTGGCCACCGTTTTGGCCGCTGATCCAATTTTTCAATCGCCAGTCACCATCCGCTTCAGAAATGGGTCGTTCCGTTTGGCCAAGGATTCGCAATTGTAAGAACGATCCTTCAAGTTTTTATTTTTGCGTCATCTCATGTCGCACCATATCATCGAGGTTCTTTTTGAAGCCTGTGTTATGCAAATGGTTTGAAACTGGTTTGTGTTCGATCTCCTGGATGATGCTACAACAGCTCGCATACCGGCCTACTTCGATAATTTTCAGGATTTTATTAACATTTTCGATAATAATGAATTTATTTTCCAGTTGGAGGCTATAATTTTATTTAACGATTATTATTCTTAAGGATATTGGATTTTAGAATGACATTTCAAGTTGAGGGCAATATGTAGATAACGAAAATAATTGTAAACAGCGATCAAACAGTCATAATAGAAAATACTGGTGTTAACAACGGTGTTAATCAGCAAGACAGGGGCCGGTTCGTTTCACATGTAGTTGTAACGCAAAAGTGATTTACAATTGCAAAACGGATACATCGCCAGATGCAATAAAAGAAATAATCTCGAAGAGCGATAAACAATTTTATAAGGGCGAGCAATTTACCCATAGTGAAGAGTGCAAGTTACGAAGTAAAAACTGTTTGTGCGAAGTGAAAAATGAATTAGAGTGAAATTAGTGAATTGCTGAAAACTAAAGGTTTTGAGAACTAAAATTTCTAACTTGTAATGCTTAATAGATACGACATACTTGTAGTTCAGCTAGCTAAAACAGCACAGAGATTTTGCATTGCTGCGTAGGTAGCTACGTAACTGCGGTATAAACAAGCAACATTGATGAGGTCCTTAATCTATTTAAATCAAACTTAATTATTATAATAGTTCGAACATTTCGGGAAATTAGGGTGATGAATTCGAATTTAGTTTTAAAATCTGAATCTAAACTACGACGATACACTAAATGTCGCTAAAAATTGTAAACCTGAGTTAAATTTCTATAAATTCAATTTCTCTGTCACGCGTTGGTCCGATCGCCGATTTTTAAAAAATCATTGTAAATTCTAGGTAATTCACATATACAGTCCGCGACGCTTGATTACCCTCACTTGAACATTTTCTATAAAACCTAAGATAATACGCCTAATTATTTGAAAATTTGTCATCACCTTTTTTATCTTATCTAGCTTTAAAATGTCTAATACGCATACTTGCAAGCAATGTGAAGTGGAAACTCCCCATTTCTATTCTTTTGCTTATTTTAACTGCAACACTTGATTACCCTCATCTGTGAAATTTTGTAATCAAACCCATTACGTTCTATTGTTTTGATATTTTTTCTTCATTTCATATTTAGTGTATCCTCCATTTCTTCTTACAACATCATAAATTCTATTAGGCAAAAACCTATGAAGCTTTTGTATCAATTCTATCGATAATTTCTCGAAAGCATCATACTAAGCTGCCATAAGATCATTCCGGCATTCGTCCATCCCCAAAGATTTGAAATAATATTTAAATCCGAAGTCAAAGCCGGCCAATTCAAAACTACCACGTTATGTTCTTCAAAACACTGTTTCAATCGTGCAGTTGTGTGGAATGCTGCGTTCTCCTACTGGAAAATCTAGCGATGGCCTTCAAACATTTCGTCAAAATTGACTTTTTGCACATCTAGGAGATCGATCTAGCTTTGCGAGTTTTGTCGGCCTTCCAGGACAACCAAATCAATAGCACCATGAAAAGAAACTGCTGCCCACACCATTATGGAACCAACACTGGTGTGGCGGCAGGATAATAGCTCCGATTTTCTCAAATCATAGAAGTAATGTCTAAAACCATCTGGTCCAAATAAATTTAACTTTTTCTCGTCCAAAAAAATGACCTGGGAAAAATAACCTATTCTTTCTTCCAATACAGGTGTCCACGGCAATATTCCAATCGAGCACTTGATGGTCCAAGAATTGCGACGAATTTTTTTTGGAAATCGTATGATTGGAACAATTTTCTTGAATATGCGCGAGAATCTTTCCAATTTCTACTTTTGTTGGGGATTTTTCTCGACCCATTTTCCCCACTATTAACTGCAGCTAGTAATAAACTTAATAAATAGATGATAAACTATTAAACTGAACACAACTAAATTTATTTACATGCACCTTACGCATTCGACGTCAAAAACAAAGTGATGAGGGTAATCAAGTGATACTATTAAAGTTAGCCGAAAGTTTCCAGCCGAAAGATAAAAAAATTAATAATGCAGATAGTGAGTGTATTCGCTTTTTGAGCCGAAAATAAACAAATACGTTGATCAACATTCTTCAGGCGAAAGTTATCAGCCGAAAATTTATTTTAACAACACATCAACCGAAACCAATTTGAACGTATTATTAGGCAAATTTGATGATTTGATAAGCAATATTGTTAACGTTGCTTCAAAGAAACTTCAACGTTTGGTAGGAATGCCGCAGTGGTTAGCATAATTTCGATAATTCATCACTAATTCAATATATCGAAAATGCATTGAATGGCCCCTGTCGTTCAAAACTATCGTGCTTTGTTATTGATGCCACTATGGTTATTTGATAGGCCATAATGTTGGTCAGCTTCGGTCTAATCGTGGAGAAATTCTGATGGGGATGCAGAGGTGTAATTGTGCAAAAATTCGCTTAAAGGTAGGTTAGAAAAATAATTTTTTCAACCGTGCAAATCAAATTAATTCATTTCACAATTGTAAACACTACCGTTTATTATTTTTGCAGCTAATTCATATCACATTAAATTTATTTTTTTATCGAATCGGACATCGACCAGACACTATTTTATATTAAAATTGTTTATTATTTCTGGTTAAATGTAAATATATTTTCGGCTGAAAAATTTCGGCTGATATGTTTTGTTGGATGAGCATCAATCAACGGATTTTAATTGATTACTTTCGGCTAAAAAATCTAAGACACTATCTACATTATCGACAATTGTTGCTTTCGGCTGGAAACTTTCGGCTAACTTTAATAAGGTATCCAAGTGTCGCAGTTTAAATAAGCAAAATTTGAAATGTGGCATTTCCACTTCGCATTGCATGCAGATGTGTGTATTAGTCATTGGAAAAGTAATTACGATAGGAACCAAGATGATGAAGAAATTTCAAATAATTAGTCCTAAGATAGGTTTTATGAAAAATGTTCAAGTGAGGGTAACCAAGTGTCGCGGAGTGGATATGTTATTTAACTTAGATATGTTTAGTTCTTCCTCTATCTTAAACAGTAGGCCGCTGAACGATTTCTTGAGTAGAAGCTGATCTAAAAATGCTACAATTATCCTAAAAATTAAAATGGGAAATCTCTAGGCTATGCTGAGCAAGTACGCTGACCGTCAAAAAAACAAAACTTGAAAATTTCTAAAAATTGACCGTTAAAAGTATCATGGCTAGAAATAAATTAAACCGACATGACTTACTCATGCTTATAGTGGTGTTACCGGGTTTTATTAATTAACACTCACTATATTTATTATTTATTTATTTATCTTTAAAAATATGAATTTTTACTACAAATATTATTTTAATATTAGCCCTCTATTTCATTGGTGGACGATTGTCCGCGGCAATTTCACTTTTATTTTATTACGAGACTTGTGTCTCGTACATATATCAAAACCCGACTGACCCTTTTCGTTTCTCATTTCTTTTTCTCGTGTAATTGCTTGATTTCTCGATATTTATGTATATCGATTTTTGAGCCGCTACATCACTCCCCTCCTAGATCGAAAACTGTAGTGTTTTTAATTAAATGTAACCGTTTTTCGAACAATGCGTTTTTCGACTGGGTTTACCACAAGTCCGTATGCTGGCTTAATCCTGTCGATGCGAATTTGAGGGTAACTGGATACGGTTTAGAATAGGGTGTACTGAGAGGACCTCCCACTCTATAAACACGTAAAATTCGTATCCAGATTTTTTGGATGTACCAACCGTAGGAACTAGTGCTCTCATGGTAGTACGAAGATCCTTCACGAAATACGAAGTATCTGTGTTTGGGTTCGAATTTTGATCGTTAATAAATAATTCTCCGGGGATCTTGATATTTTGACCATATACTAGCTCAACTGGTGTACAGTCTAGGTCTTCCTTGACGGAGGTTCGAATACCCATTAGGATCGTTAGAAGTTCGGAGCTCCAATTGGATGTATTACATCGGGCTGTTAACGCGGCTTTTAGTTGCCTGTGGAACCGTTCCACAAGACCATTCGCTTTCGGATTGTATGCAGTTGTCCACATGCGATGGGAACCTAGGAGCTTCGTGAGCTCGGTGAACAACGTTGATTCAAATTGAGTTCCTTGGTCTGTCGTGATGAAAAAAGGGACACCATATCTACGGATATGCTTATTGTAGAAGATCTTGCTTATGGGTTTTGCAGTCATTTCTCGGATTTGAAAAGCTTCTGGCCAACGGGTAAATTGGTCGACTATCGCTAAAATATAATCATAGCCATTCGATTGGGGCAATGGACCAACCAGGTCCATGGGGATGTGTTCGAACCTGCCACTTGGTAGCTCGAATTTACCAAGCTCTGATTTTGTGTGAACTTTGGACTTTTGTCATGAGATACAATATTTATATTTAGCTCAATTGCTTATATAAGTGTTCATTCTTGGCCAGACGTATTTTGAAGCAATAAGTTCTCGCGTAGCACGGATGTCGGGATGTGATGAGCCATGTAGACTATCGAAGATTGTCCGTTGCATGTTGAGGGCAACGAAGGATCGATTTTTACCTGTAGAAGTTGCACACCAAATTTGTTTCTCGTACATGTATCAAAACCCGACTGGCCCTTTTCGTTTCTCATTCCTTTTTCTCGTGTAATTGCTTCACTTCTCGATATTTATCAATAGTCGATATCGAATTTCCCGAACGTAGATGGTGAAATAGCTCTGTTCAGCAAAACGAGCTATGCTTCGTAATTAAGTGGCGCGGTGTATACATATCTTTGATACGAGGAGTGCCACAAAGTGCCACAACCAATTACGCCATTTACGAAGAAAAATCTATCTGAAAGTATTTGAGAACACGTGCGCACTTCTAGGGCACTTTACTCTAATCGCAAAACCATGTTTTTTGCTTTAGTTTTCCAACAACGCAGAATGACCGAATATGTTGGTGTTGGCGTTTTCGATACAGTATTTTAAACACCCCGTCCCAAATTTCATAAGTTTATGGTAAGAAAGGAATAAGAATAAGAATATGGTATTGCACGTAGTATTACTTAAAAATAACAAACAAGCAAAAATGTCGCGACATTACAGAACTTTGAACCTTGCTTTAAAGTCAGTCAACAATATAAAATTCCTTGTTGCGTATCATAGTCACGAAATAGGTAAAATCGTGGTTTTACCACGTCTTATGTTTTTATTTTTCTCTCTGTATACAAATGCATCAGACAAGATTATGCTAAGTGAAATTTGTCGATTTTTATTTTTTACAGTTGGTATTAAAATTGACATTGTTTATTTTTTTTTATTAAACACTTTAACATTTTAATTATTTTGGGAACAAGATTTTATGTACAAGTACATACTGTACTAAAACAACAAATGAATCTTTTAACAGTTTTTTTCTGTACAATTTTTGGTTCAGTTATCAGAATTCAATAATTTAACAACCATCAATTTCAAGTATCAGATGCTGTGTTGCGATAGACAAAAAAATTATCTAAACTTTCAGTTTTTTGGTAGAACGTTATGCGGAAAATATAAACTTTGCCGAATTTCTTTTTTCCCCCCACAAAAACTTTCAATTAAAATTGTGAAATTGAGTAGAAACGAAAATCTGAAAAAAATAAATTTTCCATTGATAAAATAAAAATAAAATACTGACACAAACAAACGAAATACAAAAAAAGATGCCGGAAAATTTATTCATGGAAAATATAGAATTTAATTACAAGTGTTTGTGTGTTGGAATGAAGCTTTTTTTCGTTATTTATGTTTAAATTTTACACAATTTATGAAAATGACCTATAAAATACCGAAATACTCTGTACCGTACCGCTCCCTGTACTTTATATATCTATTCGTATTTAGCCCAATATATACGAATACAAAAAGGCAGATACCAAAAATACATTTCGTAGCAACAAAAAATTAAACTTTGTGTATGCGAAAAATGTGCTTTTTGAAACTTTTTTTTTATGTGCTCAACTGATAATAATGTACAGATTTTTCACAATAAATGAATACGTATTTATGAATGTGCTGGTTTAGAATTGGTTTTCCGTTTCAATTTAGGTAAAATTTTAGTAGTTAAGTTATTTTATATTGGCACCTAAACCAGTGATGAGTGCCTTGATTGCTATTTATTAGTAGTTCATTAACTAATAAAGCAAGATTAACACTAATTGTGTCTAACTAGGTTGGTGCTTGGTTATAGTTGAATGTCATTTCATTGGTTGATTGACTTATGTGTTCAAATGTGCTCATTTTGTAACCCAAAAAAAATCAGGACTACATGTTACGGCAAGTCATTAGCGTCCTATACCCATTACCATCAGCGTTTGTTCTCTAAAGTGCGGCTAAAGCGGGTAACTTTCTTGTACCAAGCCGCCCGCTATATATAAGTGTTTATCAATTTATTTATTAATTGATCGACAAAATAATTTTGGTATAGGAAAACCGTATATTGAAGCAAATAAATGAACAACAGCAAAAATTAAGGATACTTCCAGTCAACATAAAATCTTCAGATTTTTTCAAAAACTAATGAACTCTAAGCTTAAATCCTCCATATTGAGTTCAAGCACATTTATTATAGAGAGTACTGCAAAAAGTGACACTGATCTCTAATATCTACGCAAATAAAAATTCAGGAAATATCTTTAACAGAAAACGACGTATTTAAAGATCTGCACAGGTTTATAGTGAAGTTCATAAAAGTCAAAGCTACAGCCAAAAATCAAATTAAAAAGAGAGAAATGTGATCATATTTCCTAATACTAAAAGTGAAACGACTACAAGCATTGAGACATTTATATTCTCCTGAAGCACTTGTTACGACACCTTGAGGGGTCATAACATTATTTCGTTTCCTTTGTTCTCTTTGAATTTTTAGTTCCATGGTAATTGAATGATTGATGCTTTTTATTAAAGGCATTACCATCTGTTCTATGGTATTACTACTAACATCGTTTGCTGATATGGAAATTGGCCTTAATATTATGTTTTGTTTTTTTGTTCACACCCAGTGTTCTTGTAAACGTCAAATTAATGTTGTACCGGCGACCGGCAGAAATGTACAGAAATATTTTTGTTGTGTTTTCTCGTTTTGTTGTGTGCGATTATTGCGCGAGGAGAAGGCGTGGGCGAATGACGCGCACGACTTTGTTTTGTTCAAAAACACCAACGAACAAAATATGCTTCGAGATGTTTTTGGTGCGCGAAAGCTTCTTAATCTGGTTTTGGATTTCAAAAAGTTAATCAGATTTTATTTTGGAATGGAATTCCAAGTGGAAAAGTTTTTAATTTTGAGTTAAATAGTCTAGTGCAGTTTTTGACCTTGACTTTAATAAACAAAATTGTGAATTTGTTTTTTTGTGAGTTGGCTTTTCTGATTTGTAACAAATAAATTAAATGTTTAAAAATTATATTTGAGATTGAGTTTTTTTTTTGTAATAATTTACAAAGTTAAAGGTGTAATTTGAGTTTTATTGAAAAGTGAGAATTAGTTGGTTAGACGAGAAGCATAAAAAAATTCCGCGTGGGATCTATAGTGTTGAAAACGTTTATTTTATACGAAGGTATATATTTATGGTTACTGTTACTGTCCCATTGAAATTTGGTTGTGAGTTTAAGTTGAAATAATCGGATAACAACTTAAACTGCGCCTTTACGGAGAGTTGTTATTTAGCACTGCAGTTTATTATTTGGTGGTTGTGGTTTTGTTTAATTTGAGTCGGCCGTGCACCAAAATTAATTTGAGCCGGCCGTGCGGAAACCCGTTAATTAAACATTAAATATTTTCTATCGTCAAGGCGAGAACGCCGCCACATTTTACGGGTGGCGAACAACGTGGCCATCCTCATTTTTGGTTTACGGCGAAAAGTCGCACAACGGTTTATTTTCGGTTAAAGGCGATACAACGCCCAACGAATATTTTTCGGTTTACCGCAGGAAGATGACCAACGTATATACGGTTACGGGTGGTGGCCACACGTGGCCAGAAGAAGCTGATAATCGTGAACACACTATTGTTCCCATTCTCTCCAACGAGCTTATGGAAAAAAATTAGTCGAAAAAGGAAAAGTTACCCATCGTTGTGGCGTAAGAACAAAACCAAAAATTTGTGGAACCAAGGAAGAGCTTATACCAATTCGAAAGGTATCGTTAAAAGGGCTCGACAGGTAAAATAATCGTATACCGAAAGCTGTGTTAATGGATGTACATTGAATTTTCCCGAGCAAAATCGCTTACAGATTCAAGAAATATTTTGGAGCCTTACGGATGATAACAAGCTAAATTTTTACTCAAAATTTACCCGCAAAATTTCCAAGGAAAGGCATCGAACACCATCTGTTATCTCGCGACGTCAGGATACCTTTTTAAATTTTTCGAAAAAAATAATTTGATAATAAAAGTATGTAAAACAATATTTTTAAATATGCTCGACGTAAGCCAAAACCGGATATATTATTTTCACAATACAACAATTTCTAAAATTGGGGCCAGCAGTCCGGTAGCTCACGGCAAACACGTTAAATATAAAATCAACGAGGAGCGGATTTGGTTAGTGCGGAAACACATTAACAGTTTTCCTTTGATTGAGTCCAAGAAATATCTTGACTCGGGACACAGCATTCGGAAAATGTTCAGATTATATTTAAGTACTACGATCCATTAAAATTGAACATTTATTCAAAAGTTTTTAATGAAGAGTTTAATTTATCCTTTTTTATATCTAAGAAGGATTAGTGCGATAAATGCGTTGCTCATGGCTTAGCCACAGATGAAACATCAATAAATAATCTGGCATTCATTAATCATAAACGTAACTTACTAAGGCTGAGCGAGACTTTGATAGAAATCATAAGGATCAGTGTACGGCAATTGTGTGTTACGATTTACAAAATGTATTCGCCCTTCCGCGCGCAAATGTTTTAAACTTTTTTTATTAACGGAAGCTTTTCGTTTATAATTTAACTGGACACTGCAGTATGGAACGGGGCATTAAGTGGTCGAACCGGCAATGATATTGCAACATCTCTCATAAAACTTTTAGAGAATGATGTTAAAGAGAATCCAGACATTAGGAGAATAAGTTTGTGGTCAGATTGCACTTGCAATTTTGAAATTTTTGGAAGCGAATCCTTCCCTTAGATAGTGCTAGTGAGAGTCATCTGCGAAATAATGAAATCCATAGTCTAATATCACTTCTTAGCTATTTAAATACCATGGATTATCCTAATGTTAGCGTACCCATTATTCAACTAAAGCAAAACGAATTTAAAAATTACAATGCCGCATTAATTGGAATGAATTTTCCCCCATTTGCATCCGTTATAATCTTATATACCAGCAATCCAACCTAAATGTAATAAAATATCGTAAAAAGCTTGGAAATGCCGAGTTGGATATGGAAACCTATGAACTATTGAAATCTTATATTCGAAAGAGTGTCAAGAAAACTTCTATTAAGTTGGCCAAGATAAATGTTTGCTCGTTTAAAGAGAAAATGCCACAAAGTATATTTGAATTAATCCATTTAATTAATTTTTTGTTATAAATAAATATACTGACTAAAATAGACTGAATTTGAAATTGAGTGATAATATTAGTAATATTTGTATTTTGAATTAATAAATTAAATCTATCTTAATAATTTCATTTTTATTTTATTTTTCTATGAAATAAATAGTATAAACGGGAACAAAAATATTTTTTAAATTTTGGCTTGGTAAAATTTGTCTAAATTGTTTAAAACTGTAGAAAACAACAGTTTTAACTAAATTTAATCTTGATATTCGCAAATACTTTCCATAAGCAAGAACTACCTCCTTTTTTAAATACGTCATTAATATATTGAATATTATATCCTCGCGTGTGTAATTCGTGAAAAATTGGTGTATTTCCTTCACTTTTCATATCACTAAGATACGCAGTTTTTTAGTGTATCTTCATCATTTGGTTTATCTCCAGAAAAAAAAATTCAAAGCGGACATAGGGCAAACTAGTCTTGGAAGTGCCCTCAAATTTTCCTAATTTTCTCGGAAAAACAGTTTTTATCATTAAAACTTGTGAGCTTAAAACTTAAGTTAAATCATGATATATTACTAAGTAAAGTTGGAACTGGACTTATATTTGATAATTTTACTGTACATGGCGTTAATCTTTAAAACAGAATACCTCGAAATCAATATAAGGGTAGTTCACTAAGATAGAACTACGGCGACGATTTGTTTGGGTTTTAAAATGTTTGAGAGATTTTGAATTTGAGCTTAATTTGAGGTTAATTTACGAACTTGTCAAAAATTTATCCTCCATATTTTATAGCAGAACACTTTTTAGATATTTTTGTATTTTGGTTTGTAATTAACCAAAATAATTAATCAACATATTTTGTTTTCATCGCAAAAATAATATTGTCAATTTTTAAAAATAAAGACTTTAGTTATTTATTTATAAAATTTTAGGTTAGTTTTTGTTGATTTCAACATTTCCCCAATTGTTTCCACCATAAAATAAAAATGTTGTCTCTCAGTCGCTCGAATGTAAATTTTAGTTCTTGTCTTTGTCAGATGTTCAACAAAAAATTTCCAAAAATGGAATAGTACCATTAGTACACATATTTTTGATTGTTCCTCACTTCATATACAAATAAAAATGGCAGTTGTGTTCTATATGCGTATATGCCGGCTTGGATAAACTGATAGTTAATGGGCAATAATACGTAAGTATAAGTATTTTGTCCTTATCCAAAAACAGGCTAATGCATAAATTAATTAGAAGGATAAATTATTCCATTTACATTATAGCTAGAACAACTCTGACTGCTCCAATATGGGTGGTAAAAACAAATCTATATTTACAATATTTAGATGGGGCGGTTAAAAATTTACCCAATCGTGAAAACTTATCGAACTGAAGGTATGAATGATAAATCTTCATCATTTTCGTGAACCCTATAATAAAATAAAGTTAAAGTGCCATGTCATATTTGTATGTCATTCACGTCATCGAAAACGAAATCAAATTAATAATGGAAAGGTCGTATGTTCTCGAAAATAATTCGCAAATGTATTGAGAATATCGATTTTAGCATCTCCATTCTAGTTAAGCATACATGAATGCATGGTAGGCTATAACAAAACGATTTGCGTACCATTTTTTTATTTATACCAAAACCCATCTATCTATATATAAAAAATTTTATAGAAATGGAAAATCCTTAAGACGAAATATAATATGCCCCCTACTTGAGAAAAAAATTAAATAAAAAATTCGGCATTCAAATGAAACTTAAATTATCGTCTTAGCGTTATCAAATTTATTACATTGTGAAATTCTGTAGAAATAATTAGATGGAAGTTCTTTTATGTGTAATGGTCGATTAAATTTATATCGGATACACGATATACATAAGCACAATTACAGCAAAACTTTAAGCAACCCTATCTTAGACGGGACTAATTATTTATCGACATTACAAATCAAAACACCTAAAATTTGGAAACTAAAAATTCGAGAACACTTTACCTTTTTACCTGTATCTTCAACTTCAACGAACTTCATCATGTTATCTGTCATTGAGGTAGTCTGTCCTTAGATTTAGGGTGCAGTTAAAAAGCATATCAATAAAGCCATGTATGCTAGTAACGCGATAAGAAGATCTTTCTGTGAGAACAGCTTCATATAAGGTTTCATGGTGGTCATAAAACCTTTACAATGATAAAACTCTAGATCATTTTATTTTAATTAAATCGCAATATATCACATACACAATAAATCTTTGATTGGACTTCGATTTCCCAGGAAGTATTGGGATCCAAGAACAGCGGAAGAAAATCTATCCGTTAAGCACAAACCAAGTCTCAAAGACTGCTAACTGGTGTGACTGGAGAAATATTAAGATGAGGCACATTTTATTCCTTCAATTTCAAAACATACAAAACACACATTCAATTTAGACCACCTGTGGTGCCAATTTGCATGGTGGTTGTTTTACATACATTGAGAGCCAATTTGGCTTAAGGATACGTTCCACAATCGTTTAAGAAAATAATGTTGGTTTCTATCACTAAAGTTGTATATCTCTCATTAAACCTAAATATGTTTATGCCATTTCAAATATATATTAGACCGTTACTCTTGACATAAAATTTCCAAAACTAAAAGTTTCCGCTAAAATTGGCGTAAGTATTCCTACTCTAGGGCAATTTTAGCAAAAGCTAGAGAAGCGTTCTCTTAGTTACTAAAAGGCAATCGAAGGGGAAGAAGTGGGCTGTATTAAAATGTGTGTGATATTTTATAAAATAGACCATGTCTGTTGAAAATGTATTTCATAATTTAAGTATGTCAAGAAAGTAACGGGAATTGGTCATTTAAAAAGCCCGCTTTTGTCGCTAAATTGACACAACTGTCCACTATCTTGACGTGAAAATTGAGCACGATCTGTTATTTAGTTTGTCTACAGTGCTCTATTTTGTCAATTCATGTGGATATGAATGAATGAAAATAACGAACAAAGAATTTCACCCAAATTTTGTATTGCAAATGGAATTTAGTGCGAAAAAGCGCTGAAAATGTTACAGAAAGATTACAATCAATCGACTAAATCACGTGCACGTATTAATGGTACAGTACATTCAAAAGCAGTCGAAATGTGGTAAAACATTTGTCTCGCTCTGATAGCCGCTGAACTTCTGTGTCTCCTGAATCGATTCGTAACATTGTACACGATTGTTTGGGCCTGAAACGCGTTGCCGCTCGACCAGTTCCAAAAGACAAGAATTTTCTTCAAAAACGCGTTATAACTGGTGATGAGACATCGGTATACCAGTTTAACATGCAAACCAGTCAACAAGCTTTGGAATAGCGCTTTCCATGTAAGCCGACACCAAAAAAATCACGTCAAAGTCGATTAGAAGTCAAGGTAATGTTTACTGTTTTCTTTGATTATGGTGGTGTTATGCACTCGGAATTCTTGCCGGAAGGTTAGACGGTAAATAAAGAATATTATCGTTTGAGCGAGAAAATTCGTCGAAAAAGGCTTATGGAAATATGTACCATGACAACGCGCCATTTCACAAGGCTATCATTGTGAACGAATTTTTGGCTAAAAACTCAACAAATATCATTAAACAACCACCTTAGTCACCTGAAATGGCTCCGGCCGACTTTTTTCGTTTTCTATTTCTCTCTGCTTTGAACTCACTTGAGATGAACTGACAAGATCAAGCACTGTAAACATACAAATGGAAGATTATGCTCAAAGTTCACGTCACGTCAAGATAGAGGACGGTTGTGCCAGCTTAGCGACAAAAATTACAATCTCTTTATGCGGGATTTTTAAAGGACCAATTCCCGTTATTTTCTTGACATACTATATAAAGTTGACCGCTAAAATTGGCGGAAGTAATGCTACGCGGTATAAAGCCACATTATATTATATAAATCTAGATTATGACGTCCCACTGATCAATATTAAACTTTATATGCTAGTTTTTTCCATAACTTGAAAAGTAAAGAATTTACGAAACTAAGAATTAGTTAGATTTCAATAAATTTAAATATTAAATTTTCCAAAAGTATTACCACAGAAGATTTTCTAAAATTTCACCAGAAATAAAAATTTTTGGTTAAACGGACTAATATTAATTTCACTTTCTTTTACGAAGTAAAAGTGGTCTGAAGTCAAGAAAAGTGGTTCTTAAAAAATCTCTGTGCATGGTTCCGTGACGACTAAATGTCTTTTGGCCCTTTACCGCCTAGACGCTCTGTCTGACAAGAATGAGACTTCAAACTTAAGCTTTTTAATTAATTCAGGCTTCCCAGTGATTTTTTCTCGAAATCGGTCTACCGGAAGAGACAATTTCAGGAGCTTTTTAAATGGAATGGGATGGATTCAAAATATTTTTAATGTTATAACATTTACGAGAAAAACAATTATGTTTTAGTTCATAGAACCCAGGTGAACTTTCCAAAGCTTTACCGAAAATTACGTTTTTATAAAAAAAAATGTTTTTAACAAAAAATCGGCGCTGGACTACCCAAACGAATTGATTGATTATGATGGCACCTCATACTTAAGTTTTTTCCGCAAATCTAGAGATCCAAGCGAATTTTGACCGAAATCGGTCTACCGGAAGATTCAGCTTCCATAAGAGCTTTTTTGTTGATCTCAAATACTTTGAAAAGTATATTACTTACGTAGAAAACGCCTATAATCTAAAATATTGTAAAATTAATTTGCAACAATATCAGTTCAGATCAGTTTTCCAATATACAAGGGGAAGTGATGATTTATCAATCCCATCAAAATCGGTGATTATCCAGAACTCCAACCAAAAATCAGTTTAAAATCCAATTTCTATCTAACAAACTCAATCCATTCATTATCGGTTAAAAATATCTTAAGTTACGTCCCAGATTATCCTACTCCAGAACTTCTACCAAAAATCATTTTATAACCCCATGTTCGCCCAACAAACCCAGTATCATTATAATCGGTTAAAAAATGGCTAAGGTTCGTCTCAGGATGCTATATGCATACCAGAACATGTTCCAAAAATAATTTTATAATCACATTTTCATTCAACGTACCCCTCCCCCCGTACCCGACACCATAATCGTTTAAAAAATGTCTGAGTCCATCCTATTTAGCCACATGGCAGTACTTCCTCCAAAAATCATTTTAAAACCCCAACATCAATGGATTTTTATAATACTTTACGGAATTTTAAAATACGAGATTTTGAAATACGGGATATTTGAAAATTACTGAATTTTGAGCCGCTCAAATGAAGGTTGTACGGTTGTTAGTCTTGGTCTCCAAGAGGTGTTGTTTGCATTTAAGTCACCACCAATAATAAAATTGGATCCTAGTGATCTAAGAAGTCTGTTATAATCTTTGTTTAGATTATACCGTGGAGAGTAGTAGACAGAGGAAATATTGTATTCATTATTATTATTTGAACAACTTTTATAGTTTTAACTGGCATACCACAAATTCTTCCATACCACAGATAGCGTTTTATAGATTAGAAGATGATGTTTATTGGGACTGCCAGCATCATTCCAAAGTTTATAAGGAGGAGTCAAAAGAAACTAACACTAATAAAGCTCGATCCCTTAACTCGTTCAAAAATTAAACGTTTTAACTACTATGCATAATATAGAGGTCCCGAACGGCATTGATAAAGTTCTTAAGTTATAAGCTGTGTACAGTATATTTCGTGAAAAATTGATCCAAATAAATTTAGGTATTAAATAAATTCATTTTTGTATTTTAATTTAAACTATAAAATATGCATGACTGTAATAGTGGAAAAATTAAAAATTACTATTATTAATTGAGTATATAAATTCAATTTACTTGTTGTTTTAATAAATTTTACTAAATTAATATTAATATTCACTTCGCGCATATAATAATCTGTTTCATTTATCTGCAAATAACTAGTTAGGTCATAAACAATGTGCAGTATATTTCATGATTTATAAATTAGTTTAAATTAAGATATTAAATAAATTCGTTTAATAATTTCTTTTAAACTAAAAATCATATATGAATGAAACAATAAAAGAATTCCATTTACTAAATGAAAATTAATATTCAATTCGCGCATGTAATAATCTGTTTTTCTAATTTGGTAATAAGTATTCAGGTTATAAGCAAAGTGCAGTGTGTTCCGTGAACTATTGATCTATTTTAGATTAAAAATCAATTAAATGTATGTTTAGTTCTATTTAAAACTAGAAACATATATATCTGTAACAATGGAAGGATTCACTTCCTGCATGTAATAATTGTAATCTAATTTTATTTGTGTGAATAATATTATTATTGGTCTAGTGAAATTTATTGTAAATATTCTGTTTACATGTGGTTATTTTAATAAATTTTACTAAATGAAAATTAATATTCACTTCGCGCATGTAATAATCTGTTTTTCTAATTTGGTAATAACTATTCAGGTTATAAGCAAAGTGCAGTGTGTTCCGTGAACTATTGATCTATTTTAGATTAGATATCAATTAAATGTATGTTTAGTTCTATTTAAAACTAGAAACATATATGTCTGTAAGAACGGAAGGATTCACTTCCTGCATGTAATAATTACAATCTAATTTTATTTGTGTAAATAATATTATTATTGGTCTAGTGAAATTTATTGTAAATATTCTGTTTATATGTGGTTATTTTAATAAATTTTACCAAATGAAAATTAATATTCAATTCGCGCATGTAATAATCTGTTTTTCTAATTTGGTAATAACTATTCAGGTTATAAGCAAAGTGCAGTGTGTTCCGTGAACTATTGATCTATTTTAGATTAGATATCAATTAAATGTATGTTTAGTTCTATTTAAAACTAGAAACATATATGTCTGTAAGAACGGAAGGATTCACTTCCTGCATGTAATAATTGCAATCTAATTTTATTTGTGTAAATAATATTATTATTGGTCTAGTGAAATTTATTGTAAATATTCTGTTTACATGTGGTTATTTTAATAAATTTTACTAAATGAAAATTAATATTCACTTCGCGCTTGTAATAATCTGTTTTTCTAATTTGGTAATAACTATTCAGGTTATAAGCAAAGTGCAGTGTGTTCCGTGAACTATTGATCTATTTTAGATTAGATATCAATTAAATGTATTTTTAGTTCTATTTAAAACTAGAAACATATATGTCAGTAAGAACAGAAGGATTCACTTCCTGCATGTAATAATTGCAATCTAATTTTATTTGTGTAAATAATATTATTATTGGTCTAGTGAAATTTATTGTAAATATTCTGTTTATATGTGGTTATTTTAATAAATTTTACCAAATGAAAATTAATATTCAATTCGCGCATGTAATAATCTGTTTTTCTAATTTGGTAATAACTATTCAGGTTATAAGCAAAGTGCAGTGTGTTCCGTGAACTATTGATCTATTTTAGATTAGATATCAATTAAATGTATGTTTAGTTCTATTTAAAACTAGAAACATATATGTCTGTAAGAACGGAAGGATTCACTTCCTGCATGTAATAATTGCAATCTAATTTTATTTGTGTAAATAATATTATTATTGGTCTAGTGAAATTTATTGTAAATATTCTATTTACATGTGGTTATTTTAATAAATTTTACTAAATGAAAATTAATATTCACTTCGCGCATGTAATAATCTGTTTTTCTAATTTGGTAATAACTATTCAGGTTATAAGCAAAGTGCAGTGTGTTCCGTGAACTATTGATCTATTTTAGATTAGATATCAATTAAATGTATTTTTAGTTCTATTTAAAACTAGAAACATATATATCTGTAACAATGGAAGGATTCACTTCCTGCATGTAATAATTGTAATCTAATTTTATTTGTGTGAATAATATTATTATTGGTCTAGTGAAATTTATTGTAAATATTCTGTTTACATGTGGTTATTTTAATAAATTTTACTAAATGAAAATTAATATTCACTTCGCGCATGTAATAATCTGTTTTTCTAATTTGGTAATAACTATTCAGGTTATAAGCAAAGTGCAGTGTGTTCCGTGAACTATTGATCTATTTTAGATTAGATATCAATTAAATGTATGTTTAGTTCTATTTAAAACTAGAAACATATATGTCTGTAAGAACGGAAGGATTCACTTCCTGCATGTAATAATTACAATCTAATTTTATTTGTGTAAATAATATTATTATTGGTCTAGTGAAATTTATTGTAAATATTCTGTTTATATGTGGTTATTTTAATAAATTTTACCAAATGAAAATTAATATTCAATTCGCGCATGTAATAATCTGTTTTTCTAATTTGGTAATAACTATTCAGGTTATAAGCAAAGTGCAGTGTGTTCCGTGAACTATTGATCTATTTTAGATTAGATATCAATTAAATGTATGTTTAGTTCTATTTAAAACTAGAAACATATATGTCTGTAAGAACGGAAGGATTCACTTCCTGCATGTAATAATTGCAATCTAATTTTATTTGTGTAAATAATATTATTATTGGTCTAGTGAAATTTATTGTAAATATTCTATTTACATGTGGTTATTTTAATAAATTTTACTAAATGAAAATTAATATTCACTTCGCGCATGTAATAATCTGTTTTTCTAATTTGGTAATAACTATTCAGGTTATAAGCAAAGTGCAGTGTGTTCCGTGAACTATTGATCTATTTTAGATTAGATATCAATTAAATGTATTTTTAGTTCTATTTAAAACTAGAAACATATATATCTGTAACAATGGAAGGATTCACTTCCTGCATGTAATAATTGCAATCTAATTTTATTTGTGTAAATAATATTATTATTGGTCTAGTGAAATTTATTGTAAATATTCTGTTTATATGTGGTTATTTTAATAAATTTTACCAAATGAAAATTAATATTCAATTCGCGCATGTAATAATCTGTTTTTCTAATTTGGTAATAACTATTCAGGTTATAAGCAAAGTGCAGTGTGTTCCGTGAACTATTGATCTATTTTAGATTAGATATCAATTAAATGTATGTTTAGTTCTATTTAAAACTAGAAACATATATGTCTGTAAGAACGGAAGGATTCACTTCCTGCATGTAATAATTGCAATCTAATTTTATTTGTGTAAATAATATTATTATTGGTCTAGTGAAATTTATTGTAAATATTCTATTTACATGTGGTTATTTTAATAAATTTTACTAAATGAAAATTAATATTCACTTCGCGCATGTAATAATCTGTTTTTCTAATTTGGTAATAACTATTCAGGTTATAAGCAAAGTGCAGTGTGTTCCGTGAACTATTGATCTATTTTAGATTAGATATCAATTAAATGTATTTTTAGTTCTATTTAAAACTAGAAACATATATATCTGTAACAATGGAAGGATTCACTTCCTGCATGTAATAATTGTAATCTAATTTTATTTGTGTGAATAATATTATTATTGGTCTAGTGAAATTTATTGTAAATATTCTATTTACATGTGGTTATTTTAATAAATTTTACTAAATGAAAATTAATATTCACTTCGCGCATGTAATAATCTGTTTTTCTAATTTGGTAATAACTATTCAGGTTATAAGCAAAGTGCAGTGTGTTCCGTGAACTATTGATCTATTTTAGATTAGATATCAATTAAATGTATGTTTAGTTCTATTTAAAACTAGAAACATATATGTCTGTAAGAACGGAAGGATTCACTTCCTGCATGTAATAATTGCAATCTAATTTTATTTGTGTAAATAATATTATTATTGGTCTAGTGAAATTTATTGTAAATATTCTATTTACATGTGGTTATTTTAATAAATTTTACTAAATGAAAATTAATATTCACTTCGCGCATGTAATAATCTGTTTTTCTAATTTGGTAATAACTATTCAGGTTATAAGCAAAGTGCAGTGTGTTCCGTGAACTATTGATCTATTTTAGATTAGATATCAATTAAATGTATTTTTAGTTCTATTTAAAACTAGAAACATATATATCTGTAACAATGGAAGGATTCACTTCCTGCATGTAATAATTGCAATCTAATTTTATTTGTGTAAATAATATTATTATTGGTCTAGTGAAATTTATTGTAAATATTCTGTTTACATGTGGTTATTTTAATAAATTTTACCAAATGAAAATTAATATTCACTTCGCGCATGTAATAATCTATTTTTCTAATTTGGTAATAAGTATTCAGGTTATAAGCAAAGTGCAGTGTGTTCCGTGAACTATTGATCTATTTTAGATTAGATATCAATTAAATGTATGTTTAGTTCTATTTAAAACTAGAAACATATATGTCTGTAAGAACGGAAGGATTCACTTCCTGCATGTAATAATTGCAATCTAATTTTATTTGTGTAAATATTATTATTATTGCTTTAGTGAAATTTTAGTGAAATTTTGGCATGGAATTTTGGTATGGAGAGGAAATGGCTAAAGTGTTAGCCGAACAACGTTTTATCTATTTCGGGCCAAGCAAATGGGTGTGGATAAAAAGCGACAGTAGCTATTTCAATCCAACTTTCGATAACAAATTATGGAACATTTTGAAACGAGAAACTTATTTTCATTCTATGTATTAAAAACCGAAGAAAGGTAAAAATTTCGATAAATAAAGTTGAAAAATTTAAATTGTTGATGACAGACATAAAAATACGTGAAAGAAATTTTTTTTATGCAATTGAAAATTTATATCCAATATAAATTAGAAATTCTTGTAAATAACTACATAACAGATACTCGTAGAGAGCATCAGGTTGAGTTCGTATATACCGTCCTTTTATAATATTCATAGATGCCAAGATCCTGACTCAAACATAACTATATATAGACATATTATATACACTTCTTACCTGTACATATGTGCATAGTGTAAAATGCGATGTGCATCTCAATGCTAGCATTCATATGGTTATCTTACAATAAATAAGAAAATTTATTTTTTATTTGATAAATTTAAATTTATAACTACATACGAGTGTTTGTAGTTTTTGTTCTACTGTACTACGTTTATGTATACATATTCGTTTTTTGCTAAATTGTATGTTCTACATTACTTTTAAAGATAAAAACATTTTAATTAATTTATTGCAGTACATACAGAATGTGATAAGAATTTGTGTTCCTGTGAAATCTAAATTAGAAGGTATAAGTAATGGCTTTTTCTCACATATTTTCATTCAGAAAGGAAAATATTTTGTGCAAACAACACCTGAAGGGATAGGTAACACGTAACTATGGGTGATGGGTGATTTAAAATTGGCGATAACTTATTGCTGTAAGCGTGTGATGAGTACACAGGTTTTTAGTTGCTTTTCAGTTAAAATCGATTCTTCACATAGTGAATAGAAATGGTTTGTAATAGCTTTGTAAAGACAATACCATTTAAATTGGTCTTTTATGACAAGAGTTTTTCAATAAAGACATAACAATTTTTTATTTAAATAAAATACAGAATAATTGAGATGTTGGGCTGAAATTTATTACAGGTGCAGTACACATGTTCCATTTAACTATGGAATTCGATCTCGTTTATATGAGCGCCTCTAACGATGTTAGATTGTTCGCATAAACCAACAACTTAACGTAACCTCATAAAATAGAAATCCAACGACGTTAAATTGCATGAGCGAAGTGGCCATTCGATTGTACCATTTCTCGAGATTACACGGTTACCGAACTTCCCCTTCATGGATCAATTGTTTTGGCCCAGGAACATTTAATAGTGAATATTTTGACTCGAATTTATCCACTACAGCACGCACATCGTGTCTGGTGGGACGATTATTACGACCGAAAATTGGAATAAGCGCTCTGAAAAGTACGACCACCGATTCAGGGTTGCGAAAATTTTTTATAATTTCCAAACGTTGCTCATTCCTGATAAAAATGTTAACCTGGACTGACATTTTTACGTTGCCAGATCATGAAACACGCTCAGCGGTGAGTTCTAATTAAAATACAAAATTGTTATGTCCCTATTGGAGACTCCCGGATGACGCCGCTGGAATACTATGGAAAAAGAGGATAGGCATGTTAAATATGACCGAATCGACCCGGTGACAGACACCAAGTAGTCAATAGGTATAGTAAATTGTTCATTGAAATAACGTAAGGTGGTTAGCACAAGACAGCACGATTATTTTTAATTGTTTTGGATATAAATATTCAGCAATCAGCATCCTACAAAAAATGTATATTAAGTTGCCATCTTTATGATAAATTTCCTGAAATAAAACGTCATTATTAGATTAGAGGCAACAACAATTTGATCACAAGTGCTCACCAATATACCACCTCTCGCGATACACCTGGTGCTCCCAAAAACTAGGTCAATTACAGACACATTCTCCCCGTGAACATCACAGGTTTACCGGAAAAAGTGACTAGTTTTAAAATCCATCGAAACTAAGGAATACTGTGTTCGTCAATTAATTGCTAGAAAATAGTGTTTTCTTGTTGCACCAGGAATTTACATTTCCAAAAATATGATATATCACCAATGAAAATTATACAATACAACGTCAAGCTATGCTACACAATACACATACCGATTGTTAGTAGATTGTTGTGCATCGTTACCAAAACATTCAGCGGGCATTAAAACGTTGTTTTAACATACTGGAAGGATGCATAACTTGTGAACTGGACGTTTGTAAATTCCGCTTGCTGTCTTTATCGTAGCTACTCGGACGATACCATCATTACCGAAATGTACTTCTATAACACAGCCGATTCCATCGCGTACAAGGTAGGTTTTCATCCTTTATTTACACATTTGCTAATCCATTTACTTCATTTTTGTAGGCTGGTTAGGTAATCAACGCACCCAAATACGTTGCTTGAGTTTCTTAACTAGCTCCAATCTGGCATTAGTTGACAAGGGTTTATTTAGCAGATCATTTTCTGGTAACGTATGCAGTGGTCGCCCAATAATAAAATGAGCTGGTCTTAAAATCAATTCATGAGTATCGTCGGATGCTGAAATTGCCTGTCATCAATGTACTAAATTCTTCGAGCGATAAAATCGAATCACCGTCGACCCGTTTAAGATGAGTTTTGGCTGACTTTACAGCTGTTTCCCATAGCCCATTCATGTGAGCAGCGCCTGGTGGATTGGAATGCCATATGACTTCTTGCCTCAAAAGATATGAATTGATATTAGATTGGTTTGTTTTTAAAAATTGATGCAATTCTTTTAATAGTTTGTTAGTGCCCACAAAATTTGAGCCGTTATCGCTAAACATCGCTATACAGAGACCCCGCCGTGCAATCATACGACTTAAAGCAGCCAGAACACTTGAAGTTGATAATTCTCTAACAACCATATGTATGCCTTGACTGATTCCTGTCCTCTTTGTGTTATGGGAGTAATTTTAAATGGCCCAGCGTAATCGACTCCAACATTGACAAATGAATCTGCGTATGTGACTGTTGCTACAGTCACTGAGACTCTAAGATTAGGTTTTGCTTTATGCATTTCAGGCATTTGTGGACAATTCCCCGTACGACATCCTTGGCATATAAAATCCAATATTTATCACGCAAGAGTTCTTATTCATAAACGGATTTAATTAACGGATTTAGTTCGCTGGATTTGCTGAATGGGACGCCTTTCTCCAAATTTATCATTTCTTCTTCAAACGCTAATTACTGCTGGAATCGAACTATAATTTCAGCTGCCTCTTCTATGTTCATGGGTAATAAAGTGTTGTTGCTTCTCTGTGCCTTCGCAACCTGACAAATTCGCAAAAATCGTTATCATAAGTGCTAGTATTTTGCACATTTTATAGAAGCTGGAGTATTTCTCGATGATGTGTTGGACGACATGATTCTCTACAGACACTTTCAATGCGAATGTCTCACGAATTTTTACCTCTTGATTAGTTCCATATGATATTAGTTGAGGTGGCCAAAACTCACTCGGTTTCGCTAATCAATAAGGACCATTCAACCACTGTTGATTTTCAATCAGCTCATTGCAACTCATTCCGCGAGACGCAAAATCGACAGGATTGTCAGCTGAGCTTACATGTTTTTATTGGCCTCTGCTAAAAGATGCCAAAATGTCTGATGTCCGAATGGCGATAAATGTTGACCATTTTCGGCGATGGGATGACAACCAGTCAAGCACGATTTTCGAGTCTGTCCATAACGTCGTTTTCTCGATGTTCAGGTTCAAGGCATTTTGCACCACCAACATTAATTCAGTAAGTGGAAATGCACCATGAAGCTCCAGTCGAGGTATACTAAGCTGACTAATTGGCGCCACTTTAGTTTTTGCTGCTATAAGACTCGTTACGACTTTGACTCCGGAATGACTACGACAATATTCGGCTGCTTCATATGCCCCCTGACGTGCGTCGGTAAACCCATGTAATTATATGTGTGTACATGATTAAAATCAAATCGCTGCGTATATTTTCCCATTGTTCTCGAGTTACTGCTGGCAGTTCGTCATCCCAATCAATCCCAATCAAGGACTCCACTCTAAGCCCAACAGTCTTGTTTACGCTGGATAAACCACGATTCTTAGGCTGCTTGATGTATCTCGATTTCCGCATATTACTCGTCGAATTTCCTAATCATTTGATGCCCACTTTCGCATGTTGAATTTGGCTGATTCGAGAATTTTGAAAAGGTCGTTTTTTAATTTAATCACCTGTTCCTTTGAATTCGCTCCTGTCATCAAATCATCTACGTAGATGTCTCGTTCTATTGCTAATGCTGCTTCATGTTGCTCTCGGGTTAACGTTTCTAATTCCTTAAGACATCTCGTGGCCAGAAAGGGTGCGGATGCGGTGCCACATGTTACGATCTTCAGTCGTTAGTGTTGCATTGGTTTTTATTTATTACTTCTCCAGACAATATTTTGTGACTTAGCGCTTTATGAATCGACCAACACTTGTCGGTACATTTTTTCTATGTCACCGATTAAAGCAAATTGATATTGCCGAAAGCGCAAAACTATATTCATTAGTGACGATTGTAATACCGGACCCGCCCGTAATATGTTGTTTAAGGATTTTCCATTATTTGACTTGGCTGACGCATCAAATACGACCCGTAACTTCGAGGTTGGAAACCTTAGGGATACCATGATGCGGTAGATAATTCATCTGCTTTGCTAATTTGTTGCTTGCCACTTCTTCCATATGACCCAATCCTTCATATTCCTTCATAAAGTCAATATAAAGATCTTTGCATGTATTGTCTCGCTCAAATGTTTGTTCCATTGCTTTGAGTCGACATTGCGCTAAATGTAATGATGATCCAACTGTGGCTGGTGATTCGGAGAATGGCAGCTTCACTATAAATCTACCGTCTGGACTTCTTGTAGTTGTCTTGAAGAATAATTCCTCACACTTTTACTCGTCAGGAAATAACATTACTACTTTCGGAACTGATTCGACTTCCCAAAATGCTGGTAGTGATTCATCGATATCGAGGAGAATATTGAAACATTTGGTAGAATTAGCCTTTTGCTCTTGTCTAGTAATACATGGTCAATAAAATAAATTCAGCCTCTTTAAGCTTCAGTTGATTTACAACAAAACCAAACAAAGTATCTGAGGTATAATATTAACCTTTGCTGACGACTCGAAGTTTCTACCTCCAATTCAATCACTGTATTTTCTTTGTAATAGTTTCGGATAAACCTGGAATTGTGGAATATAGAAATCCCAGAAATACAAACTGGGTACTTTATAGATCAAATCTGGACTAGTACCATAGACCTTCTACAATGAGGTTGATGTTCTCCAGTTGATGTGTTTCCAAAAGCTTTAATCAGCTCATTTGAGAAAGGCTACATTCATCGTAAACCAAAACGAACTGGTACCCGAACCCTGGTAGATTTGAGGAACGAACTGCAGGAAAGACGTCGAATGGAAATTTTACTGTGAGGAAGTATAAACCTTTTCAGTGTTGAAAAATACTCTGTAACGAAAGCAAAATCAATATTGAATCTTTAGATAAGTTAAATGGGACTTTTACGAGAATCAGCCAAGAAGCCTTTTTTAAATACTCCTTTCTTCCGAAAGTATGGGTCCAAGAATAGTACTGGAAAATGTAACTATCGACAAGAAATCAGATCCTAGTGAGTGGCTGCTTTCATGTTGACTAGAGAAGGACTATGATACTCTTATAAAGAACCTCGTCTTTTCTTTGTTCAGCTTGATTGGATATTTTCTGCTCTTCTGAAAGAGGAACTGGGATTTATCTTAGACCTCTATTCCATTCATATATCTACCGTGTGTTTAGTATTAGGGTATGCCCCACAAAACATAAGGATAGAACGTTTAGAGATACTAGTGCTGAAAGTATCCGGCATATAAGTCTGTCATTCTTCTTACCAAAATATTTATAACGTCTAGCAGATATGAATATTTCGGCAGTAACTCTCTTGGCTGCGTTCATATTTATTTTATGCACCATATCTACCAAAATAAGAAATCTCGTGATTAAGCGCTTCATCTAATTCTCTGAAGATTTCTGAACACCGATCTAATAGCTTTAAGTTGTAGTAGGGAACCCAATATTGCAAGGTAGTGTGATGCCTTACGACTGTACAACTACTGTGAAATATCCACAGGGCGAGGTTCTCTTTCCACTCCGGTGGTGACTTGTTGTCTTCATTGGTAGTCCAATTAAGTAACAACCGATTGTATTGTCATGCCGATGGCATTGCCATATTTTTGTTTGTTACCATTGGCAATATTCTGGCTTTCTCTGGGAATATTATTATATCATATTTATTAATTCAAAAAATATTCGGAATCATGAGTACCGAGTGTGGCATTTAGTGTTCTCTACTAAGGATGATGTCTAGAATTAGTAGAACAAATTCTAAGACAATTTGCATTGTTGTGATTGGCAAGATGGCCCTACACGTGGAAGCGTCCTTGGAGGCCAAATTAACTTATATCTTTTATTAATTCAGAAAATTATCTGAACAACGGGCACCTAGTCTAGAACTAAGTGTTCTCAGCTTTGCATGATGCCTGAAATTTGTAAAAATTCAGAACAATGAGTATTGTGTTATCCCAAGTTGAAAACGCTAAATTCCACAATGGACCTCATTGTTTTGATGGGTTTTTCAATTATTAAAGAATCAATTGAATTAGGCAAAGATGCTTTTATACGTGTAGGGCCATATCGCCAATCAACAAGCAAATTATTCTTGAAATTTTTTTTACAAATTTCAGACACCATCACAAGTCGAGAACTCTAAATTCCACAATCGCCGCTTATACTTCTGAAGATTTTCTACAATTTTATACCACATACTGAAGCAGCGGGTATTTACAATAACCAAATTGGCCTAGGAGCCGACATAGTCTTACGGCTACTTAATGTTGTGCCGTATTCAACCAGGCAAATGTGCCTTCTGTAGAGCGAAATTTGTTTGCAACATGTTGTGTAACGAAGAAGTTCTACATTTCAATGATAAAGGCAATTGTGAACACTTGTCATATGTCGTTGGACTCGTTTAGATGCATACTATGATCGTTATGAAGATCAAGCAAATTCTATGGCGTTGGAAGGAAATACTCAGGTATAGTGTGGATAAAAGCTCCTGCACACAGTTTAATCTATTGGTCAATTCAGTTGCTTCTGCTTCAATTGTATGCACCGCAACCGCTACTACCGCAACAATTTCTTCAGAGTAAATTTTATTTTCACTGGACACGATCAATAACTAATGATTTAAAAGCGAGTGCATCACAAGTTTATCCGTTTAATTTCCGATATTCTATTGCCACACGGTTTTCGTTTATTAGCCTATCAGTGCTGTAGGCACACAATAACTGATTCTGATGCTGGATCGACCTGTCGTTTGGTCAATCTATGTTTTCAATTTTGGACGTAATATTACGTATTAGTATTTGGTGGGCGTTTTCCTAGGACTTAAGAAAATTTTATGGAAAATCGCTTACAATGAAATAAAGAAAATCAATATTAATTTCGAAGAGCAATTGAGTGTACGATATTTTTGTCAGGCCGTCTTTAGCCAACACAAATAAGCTCGATTTTTTGCCCACGCGAGATCATGCCACGTATAATTGTCAGTGTGAAAAACATGGTGTGTACTAATCTAAACCGCAAACAGACATCGTTTGATCTTGCGACTTAATGAATCATTGCGAATGCGAATCTAATAGGAAATTAAACGCGTTAGAATTAAATTGACGCGCCTGTAAGAATCATTGGAATTCGTGGCAGCAAAACATTTTTGGCTCGGAATTGGCCATCCAAAATGGTGGCTTCGATAATGTTTTTCATCAATTGGCCGTGTTGGGTTCAAATTTCGAAGTAAAATAACCGGAGATCAAATTTTCAGTCGTAGAAGGTGTGGTGGCATGCCTTGCAAATTCAGTGAGTTCAAAAGCTCTGTTGGATAATTTACAGCTATGTTAGCATCGCAAACTGTATTGATTGATTTGTATGATACCAAGTCGCCTGGCACCGACTGCTGTATCTTGAAGTTTAAATCGTCGACGTCCACATTTTTTGCTGCCTAAATGGCTCTTGCTGATACATACAATACATGATTTATGTATTGTGTGCGTGCATCGGGAAATATGCGGTCGATACGAGAGCATTTGGGAAGGTCTAATGGGAAGGTGGATGGTGTATGCGTCTATGTCTTCTACGGCGGCGCTTCCAATTTCGATATAAAGTTCTCGCTACAAATTTCCAGTTGTAATACACTTGGTAACCTGACGTAATCTTTACATAGTTCAAAAACGCCCTGATACCGTGTTCAGTCTCACAAGGCCACTTCCAATTCCGAAAGTTCGTCGTTTGTAATATTGCGGCGGTTATAACGGTACCTGCCATGAACCATAGCCTTTTTTGAATGTTTTCAATAACCATAAAATTAGCCATGCTTCTTAATGGATCAGACTGAACGCCAAATTGATTGGCGGTCCTTGGTTAAGGAAGTTCAACCCACTTGAATTGCACCTGGCCTTGATTCTAACATTAAAATGTTTGATGGTAAACATCCAAAATATTTTTTGTTAGTTCTTAATTCAAAGGATTCATTTAAAAATGGTATGTCATTGACGAAGTAATCTTAATTAAATCAAAAAGGAAAGTCGTTGATAATTTAATTACCTTCGCCGGCTGACTTGAAGTGATTTCGATCGATTTGATGGTATTTCCTATATCTGTAGTTTATATTTACCTCCTTTTATCTCTAACATTAACCGTTCTTTTTATCTTTAAAATATTTCAAAGAAAACCTTTTGGAAAATTCCCGTCAAAGTTAGCTCTGGTTTCATTTTTGGAAGGGTGTGATGTACATTGTTCTACTGCAGACGATTCAACGTCCACCTTCGTCTTGCGCATAGACGGTTGTTCGTAAAATGTCTCTGCGCCCAAATTTTCGCACTCACTTTGGTTTTGTTCTAATTTTTGAACTATCCGTGCATACTGGCTATGTAAAATTTTATTCTGATCTAATATCGTCCTAGATTCATCTGAGATGTTTTTTAAATAATGTAAGCGTCTTGCAACTCCTTGTAACTTATCAGTTACTTTTATAAATGTTCCTAATTCCCAAAGATCCCTCACAGCCAAGTTCATCTTATTGAATACCTTTTGTAAAGGGAGTGTAAACCGGATACTATCTAGTCTACCTTGAATGTGTAGCAACTTTGTTGACACAACTGGCAATTGCTCATCCGCTGTAAGAACTCCATTTGTTATTTGGTGGAAGAAATGTTTGACACCTTCCAGCTTGTGAAAACATGTCACCACTTCTTGTTTAGGAAATCTGACAGCAGCTTCATCTGCAACAAGATCATTCCCCTTAGGGTTCATCCGTTCTTCTACCAATTCTTCAAAAAAAAACATTAATTTAAAATTCAAATGAAATCAAAACAACTACGGTTTCTTCACCTTCAACGTAAAGCATAGATTCCTCCAACATGGGTTGAAATAAGGATAGAAAAGAAAGTGGATTTAAGTTGAATTTTGACGAACCTGTTTCTTTGTTCCCCACAATGCAGCAGTAGTCTTAACCTAACCTAGTAACATTCTTGCTCCCTTATCCGCAGTTGGCAGTCTTACTCACCTACGTGGTCGGCAGAATCCTCATCAATATTCGTTCACTGATAGACCACCGGGTTGAACAGCTAAACAGATTATACTCTGAACGCGCCTAAAACAAACAATGAGTGGTTTGGCAACCCCATACCGGAGGATGAAAAAATTAAACAAAACAACGAAGTGAAATTTACGCAATAACCTAACTATGCACTGCGACTTGGAAATCCATATTTTAAAATAAATAAATCTATCTTACGGCTCGTAGGAATTTCTTACCCATAGCCAAACGAATTCAACAGAGAACAAATGCAATTGTTGGTAGCTTTCCTTTACGAGCCAGGCTACGGAATAATTGTTCCAAGAAATGAGCAGCCCTTTAATAGCATCCGATAACCTCTCTCGACAGGAAAGGGATATGCCTATTACTTACAACCTGATAATTAGTAAGTATATATTCTGTAATTAAACATCGTAAAATATTGCTCACCGAGTTACAGATGTTACCACGAATATCGGTTCATTCCCCGGAGTATACAATGCCACAAATGAGCCGATAAAACGAAGATCCAGCGCTGGAATTCGACAATAAGACACTTTGTGTGTGTGTGTGTGTGTGTGTGTGTGTGTGTGTGTGTGTGTGTGTGTGTGTGTGTGTGCGTGTGTGTGTGTGTGTGTGCGTGTGTGTGTGTGTGTGTGTGTGTGTGTGTTGTGTGTGTGTGTGTGTGTGTCACCCAACAATGCATCTGGTCAGGCATGGCACTAAGGCATGACAGTGGCCACACTCACACCGAAAAAGTTTTTCCACTTTTCCATATTCAACTTCAGATTACTTAATTTGAAAGTTAGTTCTGTAGAACGCCACTTGAAACATGCTGTATAAGATAGCGGAAATTTCTCAGCGGAAAATAAGAGATTTCGCTACTCCCCACAAGTGGCAGCACAATCACAAAAGAGAATTTATTTTGTTATATAATTACCAGCGGAAATTTATTATTCATTTTGTATCTCTTTTTTGACTAAATAAAACATCCCAGCGGAATAAAATATTAAAAGTGATCCTTAAAATGACAAATTGATTGATCTCCGAAGTAAAGGAACTCGGTAAATCAAATCTTGAAATTTAACAGTATTCCGTCTTTCTGCCATACTAAACGAATGACGATGAAATTTGGATAAAGTATTGATCAGGGGTCCAAAACTTAGGAAAAAATTCTAAGATCTGTTCATGCTGGACTAAACTAGACCATTTCATAACCAATCATTTTGAAAATTTAATTTTTTTTATCAATTTATTATCAGTTTTTGGCCAATATCTCAAAAACTTCCACTAGTAACCAATACTTTCGGTTGTTTACCTAATAGCTTAGGTCATACTGAGACTACCAGGAAAATTTGGGGAAAATTGATGGATTAGAATTTTCACTATAATTTTTTGATATTCTGCGGCCATACAAGTTATTTTAATATAGTTATATTATAGTGAAAATTCTAATCCATCAATTTTCCCCAAATTTTCCTGGTAGTCTCAGTATGACCTAAGCTATTAGAAAAGAACCGAAAGTATTGGTTACTAGTAGAAGTTTTTGAGATATTGGCCAAAAACTGATAATAAATTGATAAAAAAAATTAAATTTTCAAAATGTTTGGTTATGAAATGGTCTAGTTTAGTCCAGCATGAACAGATCCTAGAATTTTTTCCTAAATTTTGGACTCCTGATCAATATTTTGTTTCAAATTTCATCGTCATTTTTTTAGTATGGCGGAAAGAAGGAATATTGTTAAATTTCAATTTCAAGATTTGATTTACCGAGTTCCTTTACTTCGGAGATCAATCAATTTGTCATTTTAAGGATCACTTTTAATATTTTATTCCGCTGGGATGTTTTATTTAGTCAAAAAAGAGATACAAAATGAATAATAAATTTCCGCTGGTAATTATATAACAAAATAAATTCTCTTTTGTGATTGTGCTGCCACTTGTGGCGAGTAGCGAAATCTCTTATTTTCCGCTGAGACATTTCCGCTATCTTATACAGCATACTTGAGACAGTGGTGCCTACACTGGTGCCATACAATACACATTTTAATGATGTTAATAAACACAACTAAGGCCCTCTGATGGAGTGCAGAATTCAGCTCCGACCCACCGTTCATGTCAATGTACAGGTTGACATGGAGCTTGCAATGCGCAGGTGGTATACTGTAATAGTGTGAATGAGTGGTGTGTGCGTGAATGAAAAGGGGCTATTAATTGACCTTCAAAGGACATTAAATCCATTGGACAATTAACACTTTCTTTCAAAAAAAAAACTAAGAAATTTTGAGAGGAAATCCTCAATTAAATTTGGGATTCATAAATGATTCCAGAATCTTTTGGCAATTTATACCAAGAATTTGGGCCAATTTCGGGCTCCACTTTGGACGCCACTTGAAACGGATTAACCTCAGCTTATGCTGGAGGCCAAACGCATCTGTCCAACCAAGGAGTTTAAATTTAATGGATTGGGCATCGGACCCAAATTGACAAGATTCATGCCCACAACGCCAGCATGCTCACCGTGGTTGTTAATTAAAAAATTGGGGTAACATAAATAACCTACGTTAAATATGGGGAAAAATTAACAAAAAAAAACAAATTTAAGTATTAAGTAATTTAAAATTGGTAAATCGTTACCAGCAGAAGGAAAGCCGAGTGCTAACGCACTTGTGCGATTTCCGTCCCTAATGGGGCGGCTGATAGACCCATTGCCAATTGGGCCCCTTTATGTTAGTAGTTTGTTTTTTTGCTTGCATACTTACCAAGATTTAGCAAACGAAAAATTCAAATTAAAAGGATAACGTTTTCGGCTGGATTAGATCCTTATTATTTCGAATGTTGACTTATTGTTTGGTGGGGTTTTCCTAGGACATAGGAAAATTGTGTAACAATTGCATTGCTACCAAGATTCACTACGCTTGCTTTTCCTCCGCCTCTGCACTGCCGTTATTGGTCCGTTTTCGTCTCGGTGGTTATGTGTGTATGACTCGGTGAATCTGACAGTATAATATCGATAGCGTCATCAGCTCGGTTATAATTAAGTTCGTGTTATCGTATGATTGCTTCTCCGAATTAACGACGCGTTAGATTAAATTTTGGTTATTTGGTTGGAAACGAAATAACCTGATTACGAATTGGTAACTCGAACATGGTACGCTAATATTACCAGAAATATTTATTTAAAGCATAAGTGGGTGATACAAAAGAATATTAAACCTAACAAACAATACACCAAAAAAATATACCATTATCTGTATGCGAGTGTTGTACGTTAATTAAGTGGTACATTAATTAAATCTTTAATCCAAGCGGAAAAGTCACGTCTCGGAAAAGTGGTTACCCGTTCAGAAGGTCACCCATCACTAAGTCGTGTGATTTTTCCGCGCTAAAAAAATTGTTTGCTGTAAATCGTCGATCGAATAAACGGTACTGCGGAAATTTACATTGATTCGAGACGCGCATTCGAAAAACATCTAGACCATCCTTAACGGTCATTTTAAGTGATATATACACCCATACCGTTATATACCGCGATACCACTTACGCGTGTTTTTTTTTGGAGCGTAAGATCAACAACCCTATTCGGATTTGGACAAACAACGATATTGCGTGTTTTTGTGGTGTTACAACTATTAAACTAGTGAAATATTTGTTGTGTAGTGGTTCGTTACATAGAAATAAGAGGGTAGCCGGTAAATTAAATTGTAGTGAATCCGGATAGTTTATTGCAAAATTTTCGAATATATACGCTATTTAAAGATATGTATATGGAAATATCCGTTATATATTAACTCCGCGACGCATGAATTGGATTGACTCAACATGTTAGCCAGTGACAAGGCCTTGTAACGGACAGCATGTAAGTAAGTACTTAAATTTTGTTTTTGTCCTATAATATTTTTTTTTCTATTTTATAACCTACATATATTTCTACATACATATATATATTTTATCTCAAATTTAGGGTTTTTATTGATTAATTTATATAAATAATTGGTAGTTCAACTAATTTAATTACTGGCTACAAGTAACTAACTGTAATTTAGGTTAATATATTTACGTACGTTGTTGTATTTAATACTGTCAGGTTCATGGAGTACATGTCTAATCATTCAATATCTATTTAACTTATTTTTGCCTGTCTAATTTAGTTTTTTATTTACAATAAAACAAAGGAAAAACAATAATCAAAAATCAAAACTTTCTATTTCTTATTGAGTCGTATCCTCATGGATAATATACAGTGCTAGAGTCTGTTATGTCCTTGCTGTTTGTGTAAAGTATGCTTGGGCGTGCCAAATACCACTATAAGGCACGGGGTGGGTATATTCAAGACACACGAGATGTTGCTTAAATTCCTATGAATAACTGGAGTCCATCTTCGGTTATTAAACTACACTACTAGGTATCATCCGGAAACATTTTCAGACTAGCGGGAGTTTTTACATTTAAATATTTGTACCAGAATTAATCAAGCAGCACTCCTTGCTCCAGTTATGTTGATATAAGAACCTAACCCATCCGCCTGATTGCTAGCGGGTAAACGTGCTGCGGTATCAACGGGAATTAGCTGGAGTTTCTGTCGACAGTTGGAGAACAGAACATGGATATTCTTGTAGAAAGCAGTTTTAATATCACACTACCACATGTTAGCCCCGACTCGTCACAATTGTATGGAAAATCGCTTACAACGTAAATTTATCGTATTGCCAATTGAGCATGCCAAACACTCTTAGGGCCGTTTATTAACCCGAAAGTATACTTAGTGAGGGTTTAAAGGGTTTTCTATATTTTGAAAATCGTGTAAAGGATTTGTAAACTTATTTCATACAAATTATAATTTACTCGTTTATGCGAAGTTTTATGCATACATTGAAATAAAAATGGCGGATTTAAGTTTTTAAGAAAGTTTAGGAAATGCTTCACTATCGCATGTAAACTATGCCACTAACATACCTTGTTTATTACTTGCACACGAAGTGAACTTTTAAGAATTAATAATTTCGATTAAAGTAGCATAATAAAGTTTTTTTTTAATCTTGTGTATAATATTTGGCCAATGGTCGATTTTTCGACCATCACTTTTCTGGAAAACGGGAAAGCGCAACATTTTTTTTACCGGTTTTTTTATAAGGAGGGGTATTACATGTCCCATGTAAAAAGAGCGTTAAAAATCAATTGTTTCTGGCACTGAACTGAAATGGAAACTCTTTTACCGTCAAGGGCATTTAAAGGGTAGGCAAAACTGAGCAAAATATGGATAAAATTATAAAATAACTAAATTATTTAAGGATTGCCATTGGGGGCTACCTTTAAACTCATTCCTTCTTTTAGTGCTCTTAGGGAGGACAAAACTGACTAATGGGTGGGCAAAACGATGACAGACAAGTGTTTTCTTTATATTTATATTTGGAGGCGCAATCGTGAAAAGTTAAAGTCAACGTAAGAATACATCATGAGTATAATAACACTAACGGCTTAATATAAAACAATTAACACGTTCAGAGCGAAACCATAATAATTTCACTGCGTTTCGGCACAGATAAACTCCCACCATACTCTGACTGTGATTATACATAATACACAACGAGTAAGCACATATACACCCAGCAAACAATTAAATTACAGTAAAGACAGTAATTTTCATTGCAATTTTTAATTACTTTTTCTTCCTACGTACGAGTACTATAATACAGTTTTAAATATCACTTCAATTTTCCGTATTTTGTATGTTGTCGTTGTAATAATACGGTTATGTGCGCTAAATACTAAAGTTTAAAATGTGTTTAAAGCTTTAAAGAAACACAAAAAATAATGGAAGTATAGGAGAGGAAAATTCAAAAAGCACTGAAACAAAAAATGAATCGTGAACATTTAAAATAACGTTTCCGGTTGTTTTTTGCTATTGTTCAACACGAAAATTACAATAAAAAATAATAATTCCAAAACTAGGAAAATGAAAATTGCATATAATACGAGTTATGTACATAAAACAATGGATTGCATAAATTTTTAAATTTATGTTGAATTTTTAGTGTATTATTATCAGAACTTGGGGTACAAAGTTTTTTTTATTTTTATTATACATTCGAGAATTGTAATTTTCTAACTGACTATGTTCCCTCTTCTGTTCTCTATCTTAATTAAGAATGAGTGTTTCAACTTACAATATTTTTGTTCTTCTGTTTGCTCCGAAAAAAAACGAAACTTCGGAAAAACTGTTCGAAACTTTTTTTTCGTTTGTTGGTTGGAAACTTAAAAAATTTAAAATTTACTAGGTGCCTTAGGTGCATATTTAGTCTCTGGAATGATTTTTACATTTAAGAAAATATGTTACAATTACAAAACATTTTTTAGTGTTAAATTTTTTAAAAATTTATGGTTCTGTTGCCATGCACAGAATAATACGGAAATCGCAACTTACATAATTTAAATATAATCGCGTCAGTGTACATGGTGTGTGGAAAGTTTTTTAGTGTTTTTACGACGTGGTGAACTGCGGAGTCTATGTCAACAAAGCTTATATTCATAAATTATTATTCCTCGATTTTAGTCGGATTATATTCTATTGTGTATCTTCTCAAAATGACAAAAATCCAGCTCGAGCAAATAAGTACAACTGTTTGAAAACGAATTTCAAAATAGAACCAAAATGGGAAAGAAGACTAAAGTGAACAGCTACAGTTGTAATTTCCTGGGTTGATTTTCACAACGATAATCCCAGAACCAGCAATATTGTCAGTTTAAAGAGTTTTATTGGTTATGTGTCACGCGCTCTCCAAACTATTGAATCTAATTTCTGGTCTTCCTCGCTAAAGTATGCCGGGACACGGTTAAAAATAAAAGTATGAAATCCATTATTTTCCTATCCTTCTGCGGAAAACTATACGTCCATCCTTTTATAAGGTTTAAAATTATACTTCCCAAATAGATAAGATTTATACTTTCAAAATAAAAATAATTTTGTCAAATTTTATTTTTGTCCAAAAGATTAAAATTCATCTATCGGACAATGAAAATTTTTATTCTTTGGCCGAGTGTAAAAAGCACTCAAATATAAAATAGTTTGCTTTCTGAAACAATGTATTTTGCTGTGTTTGTGGATTGTATTTAATAACTGTATAACATACTTTAATATGTTTTGCCTCATAACAATACAAATTAATAGACAACAAGTGGATCACATAGTGTTTTTTATATACAGTTGATAAAATAATAATACGTGGTCATATCATTAATAAAGTGTATTTGATACTATGTCATGTGTAAAGTGCCATACTAAAATTAATCGGAACATAACAAACAGTTACATAGATTGTTCGGTTTGTCATAATATCTATCACAGTAAATGTGTGGCCTTGACTAACACCGACGTCGAACAGTTCAAAAATTTAAAATTCCATTGGTCTTGCTCTACATGTAACTTAAATGTACGGGCTACTAGAAATGATGATTCTCCTCTTCCAAAACACCAACAAAAATCCAAAGATATTTTATTCGAATTTGATACTAATAACGATAAGAGTATGATGGAGAAAATCTACAACAAATTGAAAGAGACTATTTCTACTATGAATGAAACAACCAAGGTGCTCGCTTCTCTTGTTGAAGAAAATAAATACCTTAAGGATAAAATTGCTTCTCCTGAGATGAGAATAGACAAATTTGAACAACACACGTTATCTAATTCAGTGGAAATTGTTAATCTTCCTATACCACCTAATGAAAATGTCCGTTCATCAGTTGTAAAGCTTATAGAAAATCATTTAAATATACCGATACAAGACGCAGACATCGATAGGTGTTTTCGAGTTCATAAGAAATTGCCAGGAAAAGTTGGAAAAGTTATAATTTGTTTCAACCACAAAATGATCAAGTCATCTGTGATGGAGAAATTTAAACGTTTAAAGAAATTACCGTCATCTATTCTGGACCCTGCAAGTAATGGAACAATATACAATAACGAGTGTTTGACGCTTTTTAAAAAAAACTTATTGTTTGCTGCTAAAAAATGTATGAAAGAGATAAGGGATACAAGTATTTGTGGATGAGAAATTATTCAATTAAGATGAGAAAAACGGATGGTGGGGCTATTCATTACATAAATTCCATAGTTGATTTAGATAATTTATAATTTTTATGTCTGATATATTTTTAGAAAACGAAATCCTAGTGGATTTGTGTGAAGATTCTCTGAATGATGATGATAATCAGTTTCAAATATCGAATTATAATAACGATATTTTTTTTATACATCAGAATATTCGGAGCATGAGAAAAAACTTTGGTGAGTTCACTTGTCATTTGCAAAGTCTTAGAAAGCTACCGCATATTATTTTTTTAAGTGAAATTTTTATTGTGGAATCCGAACTTGACTTTTATAAATTAAATAACTATGAACTTTTCGCTAATTGTAATCCATCTAATCGGAATGGTGGCGCCGCCGCTTACATTCACAATAGTATACAAATTTAGTAATAAAAGTTTAGTAATAAAAATTTAGTTTAGTCTGTTTCTATAGACTTCATGAGTTTTGTGTTAATTTGTTTTTAAGTGAATTAGAGAATTGTCTTTCTACGAATATGGCGGGTAACATCGTGCTGATCGGCGATATGAATATTGTTTTATTAAAAAACGCATCAATTGAGAAGGATTATTTGCTTCTTCTTTCTGCTAATGGTTTCAAGCCACTGGTTAATCAGCCTACTAGAGTAACTGAGCATTCTTCTACTTGTATAGATCATATTTTTGTTAGGCAAACTGTAAATTCTAAGATTTCACTTAGTTCGTTAGTCTTCGATTTGAATGTTACTGATCATTATGCTACAGTTCTTCTAGTGAAATATAATAGTGATGCAGCGATTGAGAATAATAGTATGTTATGTTCTAAAATAGACTTTGCCCATTTACATGAGTTACTTACTAATATTTCATGGCAAGACCTGTATAATATATCAGATGTCAACGAAGCATACTCTTACTTCATTGATACAATCGAATATTGCATTAATGAGTCTAAAAAATCTGTAAGACATTTTGTAAACTCTAGATTGAAAAATTGGTTAAATTTTGATCTTTTTAAGAAAATAAGGGTTAAAAATAATTTGTTTAAAAGATTGAAAAAACATCCAACTAATTATAATTTAAGGGAAAAATATCGAAAAGTACAATTACTTGTGGAAAAAGAATTCACAAGTACAAAACATGCGTACTACAAAAATAAATTCCAAAACTGCTTAAGGAATTCTAAATGTCAATGGAATTTGGTGAATGAACTTGTTGGCAAACATTCCTCGCTAAAGGTATCATTAAATAAAGGTATTGAAGATGGTGATGGGATTATACATGATGATCATTTTACCATGAGCAAAATATTCAATGAATTTTTTGTTAGTATTCCGAGAAACTTAACCAATGAACATATTGAGCATCAGACTCTTAGTGATCTCGAATTATTTGAGTTTCTTTATGGAAAGAATACAGCCAATTCTAATAGTTGTTTCTTTAATCCGATTTCTGAAAACGAGTTATATTGCCTCATTATGAATTTGAAGAATTCCAACTCAACTAGCAGTGTTATCCAATATTATATTAAATTACTATACGCATTATTTATATTAAAACCACTGGCTCATATTTTTAATTTGAGTTTAGGTTCAGGGATTTTTCCTAGCAAATTGAAAATGGCGGTTGTTATACCTCTTTATAAAACTGGATCCCGTATCAATGTATCTAACTATAGACCTATTTCTCTGCTTTCGGTTTTCTGTAAGATTTTTGAAAAATGTTTGAAGTCACGTATTATTGATTTCCTTCAGAAAAATTCATTTTTTAGTAAAAGACAATATGGTTATCAACATAACCGTAGTGCGGAGGATGCACTTATTGACTTCTTGTCGCCAATTTATGTGGCTTTAAATAAAAATAAGAAAATTGCTGGATTGTTTTTAGACATTACTAAGGCATTCGATACTGTTGATCACAAGAAACTATTTTCTAAGTTGGAACATGCCGGTTTTATGGGCATTTCTTTGGCTGTGCTAAAATCATATTTATCAAATCGTGTTCAATGTGTTCGTATTGGTAATGCTTATAGTGATTATTTAAAAATTGATAGAGTTGTTCCTCAGGGGTCTGTACTGGGTCCTGTGTTGTTTTTGGTGTACATTAATTCAATTTGTGAGCTTAACTTCAAAGGAGAATTGGTAGCATTTGCCGATGATACCGCTCTGTCATACTGTAGTGAAAATGGTGTGAATGTTTGTAGTCTTATTGATCATGATCTGCTGGTACTTCGTAAATGGTTCAACTTGCACAACATGGTTATTAGCCCTAAAACTAAATATATGAATTTTGACTTGGTCGATAAACAAGACACTCAATCAAATTTATACCAACCTTCACATTTTATTTGTCATAAATCATCTTGCAATTCCTATGATAACTGTGCTAGTTTATCTTGCACTAAAATTTACAAAGTATCCGAATATAAATATTTGGGTATTATAATTGACACTAAGCTAAAATTTTCTTCACATGTTTCCTATGTTAATAAAAAGTTGAATAGCGCAATTAGGAAATTGTTTATTCTTCGCCCGGTGTGTCCTAAAAACCTTTTGCGACCATTATATTTTGCTCTTATCCATAGTCACTTGGATTATGGCATTTCATCATGGGGTGGGATTTATTTTAGTAATCTATTATTCCCTTTATTTAAAATTCAAAAAGCAGCTATTAGAATTATCAACTTCAAGAGTTCACGTTATCATTCTTTTGATTTGTTCAAAAATTCGTGTGTACTAAATGTTCGAAATTTATATATTTATAGGGTTTTGAATTTATTTTGTAGAAGAGGTGGCTACATGAAGCAGCGTAATGCAAAAACACTTAATCTACGTAATACTGAACATTGTCTGGTTCCATTCACAAGAATTGAGGCTTGTAGAAGGTCTTTCGTGTGCATAGCACCATTTTTGTATAATAAGCTCTTTGTAAATGTTGACGTGTTTTGAACTACCATAATTTTCTTAAAACTTTGAAAGTGATTTGGAAATGGAATCTGAAAATATAGAAGAATTATATTTTTGATAGTATCGTCACATGATTTTAAGATTGATTTTTCATCATTCCGAGTCATCATCATTCGTTGCTCGCCATGGTAATTTTTTATATTGATTTAAATGATTTAATTTGTTCTCTTATACTGTTATTATATTTATTAATTTTTAGTTTATTAAGTTTTGTATCATTTTTATTAATCTTTTTATTTTATTTGACTTTTTTCTTTTGTTTTTGTTTATATAATTTATTGAATTTTTGAATTAGAGCACCTCACGCATCTAATTAATTTTTGTATATATTTGATGGGGCTTCCAAAATAAATAAAATGTATTATTTCAGGAGGTTCCTATTATTTTATCCTTTTTACGAGTTTATTATTGTAACATTTCATGTATTATTATTATAACATGCATTGTAATTTTTCTTTTTGGAGTTTTTTGGATAAATAAATTAAATTAAATTAATTAATTAATAAAGTTTTAAATTTTACAAGTTTTCTGTACTGCAAAGCATAATAATTTATGTTTTTAAAGTTAAATGGTTTGTTCAGATTTGTATGCAAAACTGAATAAAAATGACAAAAATATTTTTATACTAAAAAGGATCAAATATGTTTTTCTCTTCTATTTTAAGTTAAATAAGTATGAGTATCAGTTATTATTAGCCGTTTTATCATAAGAGTTTAACCTCTGGTTGGCCTACCATTATTATACAAACGTATCTAAGAACTCTTTAAGAACATGATTGGGGAAAATAGACCATAAAATTGAGAAAATAATCAAGTTGTGCCGCAACTCCAATTAACGTCTCGTGTTGCACATGTGATTATCCTTCATTTGCGTTATATGACTAACATAATATTAAAATAATACTGAAAGCCTCCGTCACGTGCGCGACAATTTTTGTTGTGTTGACTAAAAGTTGTATTTTGTTTTAAACACTCAGTCGCTAAGATTACCCATCGTAACAATGAATCATACGCCAGAGCCTTTTCTCATTAACACTCGTGATATATTTTTAATTTTTGAGTTTGGTTCATAAGTTTAAATTTCTTAATGTATTATACTATATGTGGGCAAAATGTTGTATCTATACAAAACGGCTCTATCTACAAAATCATATCACAGTGTAGTGATATCAATTTAAACGGAGACAGCACGCTGTTGAAAGTAGGCTGAACCTGTTGTATGTTTTATAGTTTACGATATTATTTCTCACCTCATAATTGCATTATCCTAGCCGTTTTGTTACTTTGATTATCTAGAAAATTAAACTTGAAATGGGTTAGTTTTAAACTGGATGTCAAAAGTTACAGCATACGTGTTATACTCGTGCAACATCAACAAATTTTATCTCTATTTATATTTCCATTTGTTCTGAGTGGAACTGTAGGATTTAAATAATAAAAACCTATTATGTTTCTTGAAACCCGTAATAAACACCATTTTTGTGTTCATCTTGGCTCCTGGTGGTGGCGAGCTTGGTAAACGCCTGAAGTGTCGGTTAGTTGTTGGACTAAAATTTGTGAATTGATGAAGATACATATAGAATTTTGTTAGAATATATTTTACGTTTTAATAAAGAGTTTAGGAATGTGTAGTGTGAGAGTGATGTGCTATTTTGAGTGAGTTTTGTTCTTTAGAAGTTCATCTGTTAATACATGCGAATTGAGACAGTTATTATGAAAATTACGTTCAACACATATACAATCAGAGAAGTATCTTTTTATTTTAATTTTCATTCTAATTATATAAAAGTTCATTATTTATTATTGTTATTGTTATTATAACTATTTACATAAATGTGAACGGTAATTTATAATCGTATACATAGAAACTGACATTTCAAGGGAATTCCCTTTGTATGTACTTAAGTACATAAAATATTGGTACCCGAGAAACCAAAATTTGAAATTACAACCGATCGAATTGTAACTTACCCAATAAGCGAAAATTTGTATACTCAAAATTGGTTGCTACCGTATTGTGACAAAAATGACTTTTTGTGGAATAATATAAATTGATAAATATATAAAATGTTAATGAAAGGAGGAAACAGTTTTCTGGCACGGGAAATTTATCATTTGAGCTGAAATTTGTTGGATTGTGTTATCCATTTGGGTTTTTATTTAAATTTAATTACATTTTCATAACTTATTTTAATAATTTTCACTTACTTTAAACAATTCCATAAATTGAAATTTTGTCGAAAGTCCTGATTTAAAACAATAAAGTTGTCGGCAAATATAATTCAATTTATTTTTATTTTTTTACATACCGGAAGGTCAGGGAAGATTGTGATTGCAACATTCTTTATCAGGGGGTCTATTTAATTACTGACGCTTTGAGCATAAACTCAATACAATCAAATATGTTAACGATCCAAAGACTTTTTGCTATGGAATGTTGTTTTTCGACGATCTTTCTGGTTGAATTCAGGTTATGTTTTAGTGAAGTTGTGTGAATGTTTGATATAAATTAACCCTGGTTTTAGTTGGATCAATTTAAATATAGGTAGCTGAATGACAATACCGAATCTAAATTTTTTTTTATTTTTTTTTTAGTTTTTTTTTTGACATTATTGACGGAATATTTAGGTCATCATATGTATGATAATACTGCCGAATCATTACGAACGTGAAGTACCTCGGTTAGATGGTGTTGGATAGGAAGATAGGGCAAAATTAGGTTACAAGCAGTATGTGATGAGATGACCCATAGATGTGAATTAAATAACCTAACCAGTCTAGTAGGACTGATGCCGAATACATATGATGAATATTAGTATCCCTTACCTCAAACACAACTAACTTACATTAATTAACTAACAAACTCTAATCTAGAGTGTGAATTTAGTTGAGACTAACATTCTAATATATTTAAGTAGTTAGAAAATGACTTTGCTGCGGTTCGCCCTAGTCGTTTCTGTGACTAACATCCTTTCCTAACTAACCTTATCTGTTAAGGATGCAGGCAGGGCCTGGGCCCGCATGATGCTGACATATTATTCGCATTCAGATATAATTTGTTATTTGATTGTTGATATTTCAGGATTATGGTAACGTACCTAGGATCGCCGTTATGGCTGGCCTGTACGCCTCTATCATATCATATCATCATATTTATATTTCCATTTGTTCTACTCGAGGTGTCTAATTTAGAAAAGCACCCGCTAAGTTTTTCGAGATTACCGTAAAGATCTCTGGGAAGTTTATGGATGAAAAAAATTAATCTTAAATATTTTTGTTGAGAGGCAAAACAGAATTGTAATTGAGAGAAAGCTGTATATGACCTGGGGCCCTAATCTTGAAATCGGTGGAAATTTCCGCATTCGGAATATAATTTGCATAAAAATTCTTTATATTATCCGAATTTTAGGGAAATAAATAATAATAAAAATTGCAAACACGTATGAAATATGAACAAAGTAGCCGGCGCAAAATTCGGATAAAATAAAGAATTTCAAAGCAAATTATATTCCGAATGTGGAAATTTCCATCGATTTCAAGAATAGGGCCCCTGGACAGAATAAAGTATAATACATCGCGATTCAGTTCCGATAAACAGATATAATTTTATGATGTGATCGATATTGACATGCAACTTAGTTAGGATGCCCTTTGCTTTATCAAAAAATTGTCTTAGAATCCCATTTAGATCGCACATGTCGAATTTCAAAAAAATCGACTAAGAAATGGCATAAAAAAGATCGAGTTGAAAGAGTTTTAAATATGTACATAATATTTGGATTTTGTACCCTTTGGATTTTTCAAATTTGGAATTAGTCCTTTTTGGGTTTTAGGTGGCACACATTTTACTTTGTCTCTCCAAAACGGCGGCTTTAATTGTGGATCTCTCGTTATATATAGCAGAACACTTATCTTCAGAGAAATGTATTAGTGAATTACATTCTGAAGATCCAGAAGTGAACATTGCAGTCATAAATAACTATCGCCTTCTTGTGAAGGACATTATTTCTAGAAATACTGAGAAATAGGTATAACGACTATTAAACTAGAATGTATTTCGTGTGATCGGGCTTAGAACATTTAGAATGTGACAGCGACATATACATAAAAAGTGATAAATGTGTATTTTATTGCTGCTCAAATTCGTTGATTGAATAAAAGTTTTCATAATAAAATTATATAAATTATAACTAAACTATATAAAACTTTAATGGTTATGTTGTAGTCTATTTAATTTTATAGCCTATTAAGGGATTTGACCGTCTAATTATTAAAGTTATATAATTAAATTTTAAAATGTCAGATTAATGTGTGATTGGTCATTTGATTCCAAGACAAGTCCCACAGTTCCTAGAACCTGCTTCTGTAGGAGTCATACCGGCATACCACGGAAGGATGCTTTCGTTGTTAACCCTAAACCTCCAACTCGACCATCTTTTTCAACTATTAGTTTAAAATAATTTTATTTAATTTTGGTGTCCTAAACACCGTAAACCCCAAATTTGAACAAAACAAACGTATTTTTCTATAAGATAGGACCCAATCGCATCTCAATATATACGTCACTTCGCATGTTGGTTTATAGGAGATTTCTGGATAATTCAGAAAATTGTTTGTTCGATTTGTGGTACTCCAAGGCAAATTTGGCTATCGTAAACACTCTAAGCCCCTAATTTGAAGAAAACAAACGTGTTTTTCTATTATCTCACTCGGAATTTACCTCGCATGCTGGTTAACAGGAGATTTCTGGAAAAATTCAGAAAATTGTACGTTCGATTTGTGGCACTCCAAGGCAAAATTGGCTGTCCTAAATACCCTAAACCTCCAATTTGAACAAAACAAGCGTGTTTTCCTATTAGAAAGGACCTAATCGTATCTCAATTACATGTTACTTCACTGAGAAAACACTTAAAATCAATGAAAACCACATTAAATCAAAAAAAATCAATATGAAAAAGGCGCAATGACACTTTCTTTAAATTCCAATTGATTTTTCATTGATTTATATGTATTTATATGTATATGTGTATTTGAAATACTTTTTCTATTACTTTGACAATGGTTTTCTTTGAATTTACTTTGCAATACATTGTGAAGTATTTGTGAACGATTTTGAAATGATAGTGGAATCGTAATTAAATTAACGATATTATTAATAAAATCAGTTGTAGTATCAATTAAATCAAACATATTTCGTTTTGAAATCTGACTCATGTTTTTGATTCAATGATATATTTCAATGATATAATTAAATGAATTATTATTATTATTACAATAATTTTGAATAATTTTTGAATTGATTTCACTTTTAATTGAATTAATTTCTTTTCACTTTGATTATATTAAAAGCGTTATTATTTCATTATACTTACTTTAAGTTTAGATTTTCAATGTTTGAATTGGAAGTAAACTACAAATATTTTAATAAAATTTTATTGTATTTCAATCAAATAAAAAATTTGACATTTTCATAAATCATTAAAATATAATCTAACTTAATTAAAATGTTTATTTCTCACATAGGTTTTTCCATTTTTTATGGAATATTAATTCAACGGTGGAGTGATAAAAAAATTAATATTTTTAATAAGAGTAATTTTAATTAATAAATTGTAATTTCATGGCATATAATAAATAATTTTATATTAGATGTTATTTATATATAATTTTATATTATGGCCATTATATGCCATACTTTCGTTTTCCGATGTAGTTGTTAATCTTCTTTTTTTGGATCTTGTGTTGGAATACTTTGTGTAAAGTTTTCCGGTTGGATTTTTTTTCCTTTCCTGGCAATGTAGTATTATTCCTGTAATACAAAAGTTAAATTTCTACTTTTCTAACTTGAAGAAGCAAATACTTTAAAAATTAAATTACTTTATCATTAGAAGGGCAGAAATTCACCAGGAACTAGTGTAATTACTATTCGATAAGTATTTGATTTGATACTGTATATTCACTGTCTCCCATTTTCAGCAAATTAAAAATCTTTGAGTTGTAGATTATTAGCTCATACCTTCGTATTTATTTCATTTGGAAATAACTGAACAATTTCTTTGACGATAACTGGAAAATCATAATGTTTTTATATTATTTGCGATTATGTCTTCAATTATAATTTGTATCAGTTCGTCTCGATCACTATTTGAAAATTTTTGAACATTTTGTTATTTATTTATTAGTTGTTTTCCTTTCCTTTTGAATTTTGATTCAATATCTCTAATATAGGCTAAAATACGAAGCAAAATTATAACATAACTTTTACATACATATGTGAAAATGTCTGAACATTTAAGTTTTAGATCATGAAAACTAATTACCTTATATTTTTGAATTTCTTGTGAAGAAGCTGATGTCGATGGCATAGGTATATTATCTGGACTAGGAGATGATACGTGATCCAACCATCCATCTACTTTTGACAATACGGATAATGTGTTATCATCCAAACCAAACTGAAAAATATTGCTGAGATGTAGAATATTTTTAATATATCAATAAAGGACTTATTTACCTTTTGTTTGCGCCATTGAAATAGCTTGAAGCGAAATTCGGCACGAAGTGGTATATCCTTAATAATTTCTTTAATATCGTCACTTGATAGGTATTTAAGGCTTCGATATGTTACGTTTGATTCTAAAAAGTTATTAAAGTAAAAATATTTATATATGTATAAAATATAAATATGTACATAAAATTATGGTCGTAAAATTTAGCAAACTAAAACAAAACTAAATAATTATTTTAAATAAATATTATATTTTTTAATACACATTGTACTTAATTAAAGAATCATGTCTCTATATTGGGTCTAATACCAACTTTACAACCTAACCTCAAAATGAATACAAAATAAAAAGCAGGCTATTACAATTCATATATATTCTTAATATTCTAAATGTGAGACACAGCATACTGTGTCTCATATTTAGAGTATTCGGAATATGCAAAGAGAAAGAAACAAACACGCCTTATATTTCGCATTAAAATCTGCCTCGATCTAGGCAGTTATTAATTTTAGCAATAATTTAATTGAAAAACAACAAATAAAAAGATCTATTTAGGTAAACTTTCTACTTATTTCACGGCATTAATTATACTAATAACCTCTATATTTTTATCTTACAAAATAAAACGCACGATTTTTTAACTATTTTAACTTAAGACTACATTTACAAGCCTATCTCACAATTAAGATAATACAAGTTCAATAGTTTCAATAATACTAGTAATACGTTAATTTAATATACAATTTATATACCACGCGACAAACTAAACAACTATTTAGGGAAACCCCCGTTTTATTTTATTTTCGTATAGCACTTACATATTTCACAGTAGTTCACTTAATCCAATAAACAATTATTGATTGTTCTCACAAAAATTATTAAAATAATAAATATCATTACCTTTTAGAACTTTAAAAATGTTCAGAAGATCAAACCGTTTAATAATAATCTTAAATTATTTAGGTCTTGATCTATATTTGATGAATTCTCAATGTTTCATTATCATTGATAATCTGATAAACTTCATTATTTATAGTAATTTGGTCATTTGATGTTAGTGTTTGCATTAAATCCATTTTTAGGTTTTAATTTATTTATCTTCAATAACTAACTACTTTAAAATTTGTAAAATAAAACAAAAATCAGCGTTCGTGGATACTAATACTTGACGAATGATCTTTTTCTTTGATTTTATTTTACTTTATGATGACGATAGTGATGGGCGAATTCGATACTTTTGAGTATCGGTATCAACAGATACTTTGAAATCAGTAACCGGATACTTTTAACCCGATACTTTTCAACCGATAATGTCATATTATTCTTTACTCAATACTCGCAAATCCACTCGTTAAATTTTGCTTTTTTCGTTTATTTTGGCGAATTAATTTTAATTTGAAAATTTTTCTATTGGATTTTGTTATTAAATTATTTAATATTATTTTCGATTTTGTATTAATAAAACGAAATTATTTAGTTTATACATATTGCTAAAAATATCTAATTCAAAAACTAGATGTTTTTTACATATATAATGTACATATATTAAGTCTAGTATAGTCTCTATTAAAAATTCGAATTCGAGTTGTCAAAAACAATTGACATTTTCATTTATATTTGGTAAATAATCTTGAATAAGTAATGATTGAGTAGAAATGATTTGGTTTAAAAATATCGGGTTCATGGATTTACTCTTTTGACACATTACTCCTTAGCAGAATTAATCAGTAATCACCCTGTGAAAATCCGTATATGTGGTGTATTCAATACGTAGTTTTGTGTTTGTAGTAGCTAGCTCGCTCTCGCAACAGAAACTGCATAGAAATTTAGAACAGTAAATATAGAACAACAAAGAAAAAGCCATTTATACAACACAACACAAGTCAAACAAAACACAAAAGTAAAATTCTTGCCAAAATAAATAATAATATGGAGAATTTTTATTATATTGACGTAATATTTAACATTTTTATTTCCGATAATCAATGGCAATAAGTAAGTATGTAAATAGTAAATACAAACAAATTAAATTATATTACCTAATTATTTCAATGATTATCTTTTAGAAGCCTGGGTGAATCTGGAATCAATGTGATCGATATGTAGATCTCATCAAGGACGTGAACTAAGATTACACATTTCGAGAACATCAAAGAAGTATTTTAACAGGGTTTCAAGGAGACATCCGGAGTAATGCTTTGAATCTCCATTCAACACAAAGAAGTAAGAATTTCTATTATTTATATTGTATTTGATGTTTCGATGACTATGCGCTAGGGCAAATCAACAACCAATATTAAAGCTAAGAAATTAACTTCCATTGACCTGGGTATATAACACTAATGCACAGTGCACACTTTAGATCGTGTATTCAATCCAAAATTAAACCCAGGCGTACAGGTATCTAGTTTATGTTGTTTCATCCATTCCTCGTAAGAAATAACCGAACCATTTTTATCTTAACCCAATAAATACCAAATTTTTAGGTTGAGATACAAATGATTTGGTTATTTTTTACGGACGCCGAGGGATGAATGAAATAATGTGTCAAATCGATAGTCGATACTCTTCCGTCTGGTTTTAATTTTGGAATCGTGCACAAAAATTATTAAGAACATTTTGCTTTGATTGAAAACGTCGCAGATGCTTCGATTAATTTATATGAATGTAATTAGATATTGGAAGAATATCGGGTACACTAAAATAAGAAACTTCCTTTTATCTTAGATAGCTGACTAATACAATTTTTATATGATGATTCATCTTCGTCATAATTTGGATTAAATTTAGCGAAACGCGGGATAATGGTTTATAATGAACAATCTGGCAGGATAGAAACCAATTCGTGGGCCCGGGCTCTTCTAGCACAATATCGGAACAAGAAAAATAACAAATATTGATGCCAGTGCCGAACGATGAGAATAAAATAAAATAGTAAAGGAATATCTCAATTTATTAAGAAAGCATACAAAATGTATGTGTATTAGTACTACAATTGTTCATGTTAGTTACACAAAAATAAATAAAATTCAAACTAGTTCTTTATATAAATAAATTGTACAGGAAATAAAATAGAGTACATAAAATAATTCAAAATGGTTTATATTATCATCACATTTACAAGTACATAAATTCTCTGGTTCTTTGCAATTCAATACTAAAACGAAACAGAATAATAAACAATAATTTTTAATCGCAAAACTTAAAATTAGCGTTGAGAAACACGATTTTTTTCAAATTCTTTGGCTTTATTCGATTTCTTATCTCCGAAAGTATAAGACCCGTCTTAGAAAATATTCTTTCCGAAGAAACAGAGGTTGCTGGGATGGAAAGAATTCGTTTAGCGATTATCGAAAGCCTGGGCTAAATTTGGCTTCGGTTTTGCCACCATTTCAATGGGTCATCTCTTCTAAGAATGAGAGCCTCTTCAGAATACCGTCGCACTTCGATAATTGCCTGTGCCGTAGGCGAGTTGGATGGTTTAACAGTATTATGCGAATCAAAAAAACTCCAAAATGATGTTTGTGTTTGATTCTCATCTGCAACCTCATCTGGTACCTCTTCGATTGAATTAGTCTCTCCTTTAATTAAATCCGTTACTAAACGAATTGCTCTATCTTGAACCTGCTTTAGGGCCGATTCGGAATAAAGAACTCCTTTAAAACGGGGATCGAGGTAAGTTGCCAACTGAAGTATATAATTTCGATCGGCGTTTTGGAACCGTTCTAAAATTATATTAGATATTACCCGACTAAGAGAGGCTGCTAAAGGGGAATTAATATTTAAACCAGCTATGTGGTGTTTTACTCCCTCTGTTACTATTAAAATTTTTGAGCTTGTAACATTATTTTCGGCGCTAAGCTCGACTGTTAGGCCGTCAAAAGGTTTCAGAATTTTACAAATCTCTATCAAAGCATCAATTTCGGTACTTGACAGCTTTTCTAAATGCTCGACATGGAGCAAAGCTAATGCGGCCTCAAGCGGTTCCCTTAAATGGCAAAATCTGTAATTAAATTGTAAACTGTAATTAATTCTCTTAACGCGCTTGGATGGCCATTTAGTACTTACCTTTCGAACATATGGTAGGTCGAATTCCATCTAGTTACGACATCCATTATTAATTTTAGGGGAACTGATGTTCCGCTTATTTGAACTTGTAGCTGTTTGAGTTTTTCCGTGGCCAAAGTACTACGATGGAAGAACTCAACAATATTTTTTACTTTTTTGTGTATTCCTGAAATTTCTTTTAATCCTTCTTGGACGATCAAATTTAACGAATGTGCAAAACATCTGAGGTGTTCATATTTTGATAAACGGACTGCCGCGGAAATATTAGCAGCGTTATCAGATACAACGGCGGATACTTTTTTTTTCAATTCCGTGTGAAAGAAAGCACTCCTCCAAAGTATTTTTTAGAAATTCGGGAGTATGTCGTGAAGACGATATATCAATGCAACTGATGAGTACACTGCGCATTTCCCATTCTCCAGTGATAACATGCCCTGTGACTGCCATGTAATTTTCGTTATTTATTGACGTTCAAGTGTCAGTCGTTATCGCTATACTGGCTACTTCATTAATAAATGTTTGTATATTATTTTGACACGACTCATAGTGCTGTGGCAATAACGACTTAGTTAATTTTGATCTTGAGGGCAGCTCGTAAGTAGGGTCAAGCGCTTTGCTGTAATTACGAAAGCCTTGGTCCTCCACTATGGAAAATGGCTGAAAATCTTTAATAATAAACTTTAGCAATTCGTAATTTAAGCGTTTCTGCCGGGTAATCGATGCTGGTTTAACAATAAAACGAGCTAAAGTTTCTTGTTGTAAGTTGTTCGTGTTAGACGAACTTGAACTAGATGGTCGTTGAATTGAATTTTGAATTTGAGAAGTCACCTGCATTGAGGTGCTAGTGTTCGAATCCGGAATAGGAACTGAATCCGTTGAGGAAGCAGTAACTGTTCGATTTGCTACTTTTTGAAGGACGGTTGAATGTCGCGATTCTAAATGGCGCTTTAAGTTCGAAGTACCGCCACCTTGATAGGAAAATACACTTTTGCATAGATCACACTTGGCCTTACGATCGTCTATCGGTGTGAAATGCAACCAAGCTTCACTTCGCTTACTTGGTGCCATTTTTTATTTGAGTATGTTATTCACTGTGCTAAATCTAACAATCACAAAACAAATTTAAAATAATGTAATATTTTAAAATATCGAAAAAATGTTACTTACCGAATAATTGGGTAAATTTTAAATTCGTTATTAGTTATTTATTTGTATTTCGTTGAGTTAAACAATCATGGCGCATTATTGGATAGATCGTAATCAATCATTTCAACCATAGAAAGTTAAATTTTTTCCAGTGCCTATGTATGTGTATACATACACGCAATGATTTTTTTCATCTTTTGGTAAGTAATTTTAGGTGTACCAATCTTTTGAGAGAAGAAAAGAGAAAACATAAAGAAAAATATTCGACCGTAAAAATAGCTGCACTACACAGACGAAACAGAGAATGAAAAGCAAAAGTTGATGTTTCATTTTGAACCGATTTCACATTTTAACCGGATAGTTTTCAATGTACTCAATTGGTTGTCCGGACAATTTGAGTATCGGGTTAAAATGATCCGGTTAGAGTAAGTCCGCACATCACTAGATGACGATGAAAAAATAGAAAATCGAGGCTGTTTCACATTCGAATCAATACTACCAGTATTTTCATTGTAAATTTAAACAGAAATCTATATTGATTTAATAGAATTTATTTAAAAAAATAGTTATATTCTATTATCGTGTTATTTCAAAAAGATAACGTTTTTGATTCCATATAAAAGTATATTTAGTTCTGTAAGATAAAGTATAATGTATTGTTTTAAAGCATGTTAGTAATTAAATTAATTACGAATCGAAAAATGTATAGAATTATTACAATTATTTAATTTAATTATGAGCTATATTGATTTTATGATGAATTTTTTTTTCTGAGTGTTCGCATGCTGATTTATAGAAGATTCCCGGTAAAACCCACACAATTGTACGTTCGATTTGTAGTACTCAATGACAAATTTAACTAGAAATCCGAAATGTGTAAGATTTTCCGTTCACACAGGCGTAGACCAACTCAAATTTATTTTCTGCTAGTGGTTGCGCCGTTAATATCGGAGAACTGAATTTATTTAATAACTCCGGTTATGTGTTCAAATATCCTTAATCCTAACTACCAGAGGCCCTACTTCTTGGAAAATGTGTATGATTTTACGTTTACATAAATCTAGGCCAACACAAATTTATTTTCCGCTAGTGGTTCCGCAGTTTAGTAATATCGGAAAACTCGGAAAACCGAATTTATTAATTACCCCCGGTTATGTGTTCAAATATTTATAATTCATAATTTTTGGAAATTGTGTTAATTTCATGATCTGCAATAGTGCTACTCTAATTGACTAGCCATTTAGGATTTTATTTTATCCGTTTATATGAAGTTAATTAATTTATTCGATTTTACGAATTTTACACATACATATACAGATATTTTTATTATTGGTTTTAGGACTAACTTTTTTTTAGGAAAAACTTCACAACCGTTCATTAATTTATTTTTATTAAACTTTTTGGTTACTTACAAAATTATTACGAGCCTCATTGGCGAGGATATCTTTCGTTTATGGGGGTGATTCGTGGATTAGTGTTTCCACGAAAATCTTTAAAGTGCACTCTGGGTAGTATGCACACTGGGACAGATGTATTCTGGATGATCCGCATTCCTCCTTTTTAGCCGTAACTGTTTATAATTACCAACAGCCTACTAATGGTACGAAACATTCACAGATTTCGGTGAATATATTGTGGGCGTATTCTGATCACCTGGGTATAACACGACTTGATTTAGTGAAGCACAATTTACACTCGTTCACAAAATGATTGTGTTGATTGCACTTTTTTGTTAAAAAATTACTATGAGCGACTGGAAATAGTAATTTTTTAAATGTTCACTTTATTCACTTTTATTTATCAGGTCCCTGTTTCGGTACCAGATAAAGAGTTTTCATCCGTGAACATAAACAAAATAATTGTAATAATTCCAAATCTTACTACTAAGTTCACAATACGATAATAAAACTAAACTAACAATTCCAGAAAATATGTTTTTATGTAACAAAGAAAATTTATAGGACAGATATTTGTTGATTCAACACATTAATGTTGAAGCAATTTGTTTATATGCACGTGGCGGATGCGCGTGCTCCTATAACTGCCTGAAACAGTACGCCACATGTTACATCGGAATGTTAACTTCCATTTTCCGAATCTGACCAGCTATTAAAAATTACTTCTTCGGCCTCTTCTACAACATAAAAATGACCTCCTGCATAAATTATCATGTATGATATAGTTTTCTAATATTTATAATTTCTACAAAATTAATTTGATTTCATTTTCCAAACTACTACCACTACTCAAACTACTTCCAAACTACTCAGTTTTGCCTAATTCTTAAATACACAGAACATTGGTATAATAAAACTTTCCCACCAATTTTGTTGACAACTGTTTTTCCCTAAAACAGAGTTTTCATAAAGTAATACAATGAACAAATTGATTTGTGGCAGAGTAGTGATGAAAAAGAAAATTGGTTACCAAATAAGTAATTTAAATTAACAGTTATGATATACTGTGCGTTAAAGGGTTAAGTTAATTAGAAAGACATTCTGGAATATTTGTGCTGTATAATTTGTTAATTAATCGTCCATGTTTCTTGCCCCAGTTATTGCGTTCTTTCGTTGCTCGTTAACCTCGATTTGAATATATTTTGAAAGATGCTTCGAGACTAAAATTATAAATCGTTATCTTGTTAAAACTAAATAATATTAACTTTAATTGGGCAACTCAACTCGATCAGCCAAATCAACTATCTATTTAACAAACCATTTTACCTTCAATATTCCAAAAATACTAACATTCGGCAGACAGAGTCCGCATACAGATTCACATAATTTTATACATCGTACATCGACTAACGATTTTAAATCTACAAAATGTTAAAACATTTTTTGTAATCATGTCATGATAACACTCGCAAATATTTACAAATTGATTTTTAATTTTAAAACGCTGATAGTTATACCAGAATATAAAAATAAAATAAAATTACAAAAAAAAAAGCTCAAATTGGTTTTCACTCGTGATGAAACTTAAAAACTACGATAAAACTACAATAAAATTAATTACAATTTCAAACCACTTGAACGAAATGAAAATATTCGAATTATTTTTATTATTTTTATTTTTTATTTGAATTGGAAATTTATACAAAAGTACTTGCTGTGAGTGTGATTTTTCCGATTTTCCCTCTGTTTTATTTATGTACCTTACATTTTTTTTTGTTATTATTATTTTATGTGTATGATGACAAAGTTACAATGTTTGTACTTTGTTTTTAAACGAGAGTACTCGTATGAACGATAATTTTTTTGGATGTTAAACTCGGCAATAAAAATAATTAATTACGTGATGATTACTAGCTTGTGTATAAAGCACCACAACAAAAAAATTTGTTTGCCTCAAAAATCATTAAAATTAAAATGAATGCTTATATTGACGTGCGAGCTCCTTTACCTAATACGCACGTACAATATACAATCGTACAATTTACCAGTTTAACAATTTTTGTTTCTTTTTTAAATATTTAGTTACTGTAATTCAATTACACAATTTACAATTCTAAAAGATATAAACGTAATAGAATTCAATTAAAATAAAATTGCATGAAATACAGCCTGTTAAAGTTAGCCGATACGTTAGCCTTTCTTTGGTTATGATTGAAATCTGAAAATAAATATTGACCATGCAGATAAACTCAAATTGGTTATTATTTTTAGATAATTTTGTTGCTTCATATTTCGAGTATACCGCACTATGAAAAATTACTGTACTGGATTCAAGGGGTTCCGGCAAATCTATTCCTGTTATGGAGAATGGAACTCGTATTTTGTTTGGCTTGTTCGCTCGCCATAAAATTGAATGGATGTAAATTATAGTTTGCAATTTGCAACCTTTATTTACACTGTTCTTGCTAAATCACAGAATACTTTTAATTTCACAATGGTTTTTCATGAATTTTTATTTAATTATTTCCGCGTGGTTTCCGAACAAAAAAATTAAAATTTATGCTTGTTGAACAGGAAACGTTTTAATATTTTTAATAAATCTGCACTTGCTGTAGGGTTGATGTTATCGTCGAACCTTAGAAATACGAATAGCAATATTAAAAACACTAGACGCAACCGTTCAACGATACAAAATCGACGAACAGAGGAACAACTCATGGAAGAAGAAATTAAATTGAACAATTCAAATTGATATTTAAAAGCAATACGTGATTTGAATATCAATTAGAATCTATAAAGTCATTTTTACTTTGTAGTCTCCTTCTATCGATTCCACACTATCCTCCTACAATGTATTGATATAATGCAATAAAAGAAATTTGAGGCATGCGAACCTTGATACTAAGCCTATTTGCTGCGGAACATCGATGTTCCGTGAGAAGATAAAACATTAAAACTTGATATTTTAAAAATATTTAATTAATTACAATTGAAGTCCGAAATTTGTAGTCTAAATGAAGCTGTCTCGAGTCCTTCATGACAATATCAAACTTGCATCTGGAGATGCTTGAGATAATTTTCAAATTCACTATCATTGGTTTAATAACTGAATTATAAATATTAGCTGCTGAGTTTACAAGTTTTCAACGGAACACCAAGTGGCTTATGATCTGCAAATAAGGTAAATTCTCGACCAACCAAAATCAAAGAAGATTTATTCAACTCGTTTTTTTTTCTGTAAACTTCATAAAAAAAACTTTATTTCACCAAAATTCGACATACAGTCCAGGCAGATTGGCTATTCGGAATCAATTTCTTGCTTAAACTTTTACTTTCTTTACATATTAAAAGAAGTAAAATAATCATGAAAAATTTTGACTTTTAAATTTTTGCAAATTTACCATTCCAAATAGGCTAAGTCAAAAATAAGTTTTTTTTAAATCTCTTTGTGTGCTTGGTGTCATGCAGATTAAATGTTGTTGGTTCCCTTCAGCCAGGCAGATTGAGGCATTGAAATGAAACTTCATACTAAAGCTTTCGTCATAAATTGTCTCCATAAATGAGTGCCCAGTGTTTATTAGGTTGAAACCTGTCTATTGGAAGTGGCAGCTACCATAGGAGCTCTTTCGTTCTTGTTTTGTTTTAGTGTGATTCCAGTTTCAGTTGGTATTTTAGACTGCATGATTTTATTGTCTCTTTAACAATTTTGATTCCTAGGTCTCTATGGCTGTTGCTGTTTCGAATATACCATGGGACATTAATTATGCTACGAAGTATCTTTGCTTGCGTTCTTTGTACAATATCGATATTTGATGCACTAGTTGAGCCCCATAGTAGCCCCATAGTCAATATGGGTATTAGGACCGCTTTGTATAGTAAAACTTTGCAGTTTAGACAGAGTTTCGATTTTCTTCGGATCAACCGTTTTGTTTCAATGCGCTTTTCCTATGATTGCCAATCTTCTATCGAGATGAAGACCGAGATATTTGTCGTTTGTTTGTTGAGGAATTGTAATATTTTTTGATTTTACTGCCGATTTTATCCGCCAAATTTCTTATATTTATTGCAGATGTCCGTGTAATTCTCGTGAATTGATCATTTTTTCAGTTATTGGTAAGTCAGCTGTGAATAACAAGTATAGCACAGGTCCCAATACACTACCTTGCCGTGCTCCTGCCTATTTTGTTTCACCTAACATCCTGTGGGCTAACAAGTTTTTAAGAATTGCATGAAATTGTCTAGGCAGAAGAATTTTAATTTTGTAATTTAATCCTTCATACCATATACTTTGCCGAAAGCTTGCGCAATATCCAAGAAAACTGACGAGCAATATTTCTTTTCTTCTAAGGCAAGCTTAATTGTACTTACAATTCTGTGCACCTGTTCTATTGTGCTGTGCTGTTCTCTAACTTCAAATTGGTGATCTGGTATAATGCGTCCTTCAGATAATATAGATATTAGTTCTTGCAGTAGATTTTTTCAAAAAGCTTCGATGATGAGAGTTGGGTTTCGTCTTAACCTGGCTTCGGAATCATGGTAATTTAAGATATTTTCGATTTTTGGGGAAGTATCCACATCTCATAATCGCGTTAAAAATATATGTTATATATCTATTTGTTAATTATATGATCATTTTTCCTGTTATTAGATCTTGGCCTGGCACTTTCTTAGGATTTATACTATTGTTTGATAACCGTTTTGACGCATTTCCATTTAAATTTTACTGGTTTTGGGTTCAACTCGTCCCTCGTAAACTGTAGTAGTATGCAGTCATTACTTTGCTCGTTTGAGGTGAAAACTTTTTATAGATGTTTAGAGAAAGCAAAAGCCTTTTCTAAGTCATTTCTGACCCAGTAACCATCTGGTTTCCTTATCGGTTTTTTCAAATTTCTTGCTGCCTTCCACAGTTTTTTCTGTTTCTATTTTTCTGTTGCTGAATAAGCTCACTTAAATAGTTCTGTTTTCCTATATTTTATTCTTCACGTATTGATTCTTTCAGAACCTTAATAGCTTTATTTAATTTCCATTTATGCAGAGGAGATTGGTGAAGCTACCATAGCCGCTGAATTACCTGCTTTTCTGTCAATAACTTTGAATGTTACTTGAAAGCTTATTGTTTTTTTCTGACTTTTCGTTCTCCGGAGTAACTTTGTTTGCTGCCATTTTCATTATTTGTCTTAAGTTTTCTATCGCGGCATCAATGTCTTCTGGTGTGAAGTGGGGCATCCAGATGGTAATTTACATCTACTATGTTTCTATAGAGAACCCGTTTCTTTGGTTTGGGGTGGCTCAGTCTTTAATGATTGGGTACTTAGCGTTACTATGTGGAGTAATTTGATGATAAATCATAACAGTCATCGACTTGAGCATTGGTGCCTGATATTCCTTGTACAACACTGAAATCTATTAAATCAGGAGTTTTCTTTCTATCTGTGGGCCAATATGTGGGATGTCCAGATAATAAATAATCTAAGTTTTGCAGGTTTATTGCTCCGTAGAGTTGCTAACTTAAGGGCAGGTGACGTCAACCTTGAACCTCATTGCACTTGTTTAGCGTTTTAATCACTCCTGCTAGAAATTTGATTCCCAACTGATTAAAATAATCGATACATTTCTGTTTTTTAATTGCGTGTTTCGGTGGGCAGTAACCATCCGATATTATAAATTTCCCGGACCATTTTTCCAAACAGATAGTTGTAGCTTAGGTGTGATCTTTAGCATATAGCATAAGACTACTGTGCCGCCATGTGCTTTTCCATGCGGAAGTTTGATGTCATAAACGGAATAAGGTTTATATTTAGTCGATAGGAAAGGTTTTTACCTCAGTTTTATGTTGCGAAAGCCCGTTCGCATTATTTTTAGGACTGTGATAATGATAATGGGTATTTGCACTCGTTGGTTTTTTTATTTTTATTTTATTATGACTGCAATCTGTTCTGGGGCCAAGGCTCTACCAACTCTTTCGCGGTTTATTTGTTTCGTCCTTATTTTTACGCCAGTACTAGCCAATTCAAGGACGTACGGTTATAGGTCCGATTTTATAACCCTCTGCACATTGCATAGCTCCATGCCAGCCTATACTGGCATGGAATATGGGTCTGCCCATGAGTTTTGCACTCCAACAGGGGGTCATAGATGTGTTCCATTTCATCACAGATCGTAATCTGTTGATGAAAATTCCCTTTGGATTCTACCCCTATCGGGATTCGAACCCGGTACCTCCCGATTAAAATGTTAAAACTTTAACCACAGTGCCATTTAGTCAGTACCCTCGTTGGTTTGATGACTAATGTATTTTTGGTAACATGGCCCCCTGATTAAATTGCATATTGAGCATTAGTTGATCAGCTCTTATTTTAGTGTTTATTTTTCGTTATAAGTCCAGATACTCTGCACATCCCCTGTGATTTGCGTGATTTGTCACACTGTTTGGAGTCGTGAATTCACCACAAATAACACAAACTTTATTTAAGATGCCGGTGCTTTCGTGTGTCCGTTCTTGACACTTTATGGATTGAACTGATTCAGATATCTTCTTAGGTTCTTCAATTACTGTTTTACGGTGTTGCAAATATTTTAGGTTGTAAATCTTTCGAAATCCTTTTGACTTTTCTTCCTCTGCCTCTAGTTTCAAACGGAACATTGGTTTCTACCAATTACCAATAGATTTGGCATGGAAACCTTCCGCAGCAAGTGTAGCTTGTATGTCGCTAACCCTTTTTGACTTTAGCTGGTATCTGTAATATTTTTTACCAACTTCGTTAAAGTGTTTAACGCAATCGATTTTGAACCTTTGTTTCGTTTATATTACAGCGGCAATATAAAGTTTAGACTCTGCTAATGTTGAGATTTTATTAACCAGTTCATTATTAGATGCTTCCCTTAAAATAAATTGGTGGCGGTATTGAGATCAGCGACCTCTAAACCAGGGAATCTTTTGTCAATTGGTATTTGGTTAACACCTAGTTCAGTCCGTGTCACTTTGCTCCTAACAGTGATATACCTATCCAATCCCGTTTGCACTAGTTTATTTTCACACTGACCACGGACACTGGGGTTCGTCGCCCTGAGCTCATTACTATTGTTTTCGTTTAGCATTGCTAAATTTGCTGATGAGTTAGTTTTTTCTTCGCTGTTTTGATTTTTAGTTTTAAGCGGCGGTATAATTAATTATGCCGAAGAAGCACTTTTATTCACTAGCATAGTTGTTTTCTGTGGGCTGTGTTGTCTTTACCCACTTGGTTTGCCCTTGCACTTGCAATATTTATATTTTCTACATGAAACTGGTTCAAGTTTGTTGTAGATTGTGTTCGGCGTTCGATGTTCAAAGAAGTCTTTTTGGGGGAAAAATACCCCCAATGTTTACTTTATCACTTATTAAATTTCTCTGTTCTGTCTTTCTCTGAAGGACTCTGTTCTATCGTGTACCAACGCTTCTTCCCAACTGCTGGATCCAAACTATCTCATTGTGCGACGGAGGCGTTTCCAATTATTGCAACTCCTTCCTAAATCGCTTAGTTCATTGGCCGTTCTCCGATCTCTGCTTCGAGGTTAAAACCACGCAGAGCACTTCCCTCGTATTAAGATCACTCATCATCTCTTTCCATTTTACTGTGTTAGATACATTTTTAAAATCTAAAGTAAAAATGGTGGTATTTTTTATGGATTCCGACAGTCGCTTTCATATGTCTATAACAGATGAACATTTTTAGTTAGCCTGATAATAATCTGAATAGCATAAAGCGTTGAAAACCCCCTTCTGGAAACTATACCGTCGATGTGCGATGCCTAAAGATATTTTGATCGTTTCATCTAGCCGGTGGCAAAGTAACATACTTGCGATGCAAAACAGGTCTCTGTATTTTCCAAGTATCTGGAAATATGCATTCTGTTAAACAAGAGTTATACTCCATCAGAACCCTCGTAGGCTTTCTTTTATATTATTCTGTTATTAAATAGCCCGGTCCTGGAGCTTGAAAACTGGATATTTTCGTAAAAACAAATAGTATCCATCGTGAATGGTGGTACTCTATACGCTTCGATGGAACTTGCATAAAGAGCCGTCGATCAGCAAGACCACAAATGAGATACTATATTACCCATCAGAGTAGGACATATGTTTGTGCTACACCTGTAAGGTGTATCCCAAGGTCGTCAGCGACCAAATTATAAAGCCACTTCTAGCATCATCACTACATTTGTTTAACGGCCATTCACAGTGCCTAATGGCACTTTATTTTACGATTTAAGATAAATCACTATAATATGCGCTTTTGGCCACAATCGGTCCACCGGATTGTCAGCTGATATGGGAGCTTTTCCATAAAGCTTAAAAACAATAAAAATTTCAAGCATAATTAGTTCAGATTATCTCTTATTTTTTACCGGAAATGACGAGTTTGAAAAAAAATTCGTTCTAAAACTTATCTATAATAATTGGCAGATCCTTGCGAAATTTGGTGATAACCAATGGTAGCATTTTAATTGTTTGAAATCTTGGAATTTAAATTCAAGAAAATATTTGGTAAAATGGTTCTGCACAATGCTTTAGACCTCCTTTTAAAAAATACGTTTGTTACGGGGTGCGGTTTTATAATTTTCCGGCCCTCGTGATTTTTACGCTTCATTTCAATTTGTGTACCGCTTAGTAATCATAAATGTTTCGCATAAACATTAACTCTTTCGCTCTGTGGTACTTACATTCCTTGAAGAGATCACCCAGAGGATAATAACAGGCTAATTAAATGCAACTCGTATCTTAAAAAATTCTGGGCTCCATCCCTTAAAAATAAAACGTTGGGTTCTGCTAAATTAAGAAAAAGTTAGCAGAACCCATATCAAAAAATGTTTTTAAAAATTTATTAATGGTTAATTTTAGGCTAATTAAATGTCCTAAAATTTGTTTTTATTCTATAGCAGTAGGCTTTATCTCTTTAAAGCTAGCAGAACCCAAAATTGGACCAAACCCGCAATAATAACGCAGATCAAGATCCATTAACATATAAATAGATTTAGGCTTATTGCGGCTTATTTAAATACTCCTGTAAATAATTTTGGGTTCCACTCGTTCTTGACTAAGCCTAACGCTGGCTTTAAACAGCTGAACCCAAATTCAAAATCGGATCAGAACCGAAATTAGAACGCAAAGCAAGATCAATCGCGACAACCAAATAATTTTAAGATTATTTTGGCCTAAATTTTTTTAATGTACCATTTGACATTAAAAAAATTTAGGCTCCACTCGTTCTTGATCAAATTTCAGGTAGTTTAATCTAAAGCTATTAGAACCCAAATCGAACCAAAACCGCAATTAAATCAGATATCTAGATCAATCGACATACAAATAGTTTTAGGCTCATCTTGGCCTGACTAAATGCCTCATTTAAAAATTTTGTGCTCCACACGCTATTGAGTAAACTTCCAGTCATTTAATTTAAAGCTAACAGAACCCAAATCAAAAATCAAATCTAAACCGAAATTAGAACGCATAACAAGTTCATTTTAGGTTCATTATGGCCTAATCAAATGCCCCATTAAAAAATGTTGAGCTCTGCTCTTTTTTAGTTCAATTTCAGGTCATTTAATTTAAAGCAAGCAGAACCCAAATTAAAAATCCAACCAAAAATGCATATCAAGCATTAGTCTCATTATGGCCTACGAGTAGGCCATAATGAGCCTATAGCTATTTGTATGTCAACTGATCTAATTTCGGTTTTAGTTGGATTTTTGATTTGGGTTCTGCTTGTTTTAAATTAAATGACCTGCAATGTGGTCAAAAAGAGTGGAGCTCAACATTTTTTAATGGGGCATTTGAAGAGGTCATAATAAGCCTAAAATTTTTTGTATGTCAACAGATCAAGTTTCGCGTTTTAATTTTAGTTTTTGTCCGATCTTTGATTTGGATTCTGCTAGCTTTAGATTAAATGGCCTGAAGTATGGTCAAGACAGAGTGGAGCCTAAAATATTTTAATGGGGCGATTTTTTAATAGAGATCAATTTTTGCGATATAATTTCGGTTTTCGGTATTCTGGTAGCTGCAAAATAAATGATATGAACGTTGATGAAGAAAGAAGTAGCCTGAACGAAGTTGATCAGGTCATTATGCTAGCTTTAAATTAAGTGACCTTAAGAGTCACTTTAAGTCAAGAACGATTGAAACTCAAAATTTGTTTACCGGAGAATTTAAATAAACAACAATAAACCTAAATCTATTGGCATGTTAATGGACCTTGGTTGGCGTTATAATTTCGGCTTTGGTCTGATTTTTGATTTGGGTTCTGCTGAGATAAAAACGAATGCGACGAACGAGAAGAACAAAAAAAGTTATACCAGGGCAATAAATTCGCCTAAATTTCCAATTGTTTCTAAGTCATTTGTTGATATGGGTTCTGCTAAATTTTTCTAAAGCTAGCAGAACCCATTGTTTTAGTTGGTAGTAATAACACGCGCCGCCAGCAAACCTCTTGCAAACATGAACTACTCTATTTCTAAGAAATGTTTATGATTGTATCTATAAAAAGTTGATAATATGAACTATCATACGATTTTTGTATACCGAAAAATCGGTTTTAGATGTCCGATGTGATGCCTATTTACATGCGAATACCATTTAATGGTCGTAATGTACCAATTCTAATATTTTATTAATTAGAGCGAATTATACTCTATTTTTACGGTAGTGTCAAACAAATTATAAATTAAATAAGCAATTCAACAAGGAACTTGACTTCATGATACCGATTTCATTGCTTCGTTACTTAAAAGCATTATGTTAAATCTCTGACAAATTATGCAAGCCTCGTCCAATATTTGCATGAAAGGCAATACTAATCCAAATATTATCCAGATTTTAAAATATAATTTGAGCGTTTGAAAGCAAATAGTATTCAAAAATATATAGCCGAGCGACTTACGTCTTTAACATTGCATAAATCATTGGATGAACACGGAAATAAGCTGTATCTAATTTAACTGATTCATTTCACTGATGCATTCAGTGAAATTGAATGCGGTGATAAGTTACCCTAGCACCACTAGTAAAAATCAGAATCTTTACATATCTTTATATATATAATTTCATCTTCCTACCGCCTCAACCACCCTTACCTTTTTTATATATAAAATTGTTCTATACGTGCCTACGATTTTGCTGAAATGTTTTCTGTGTGTGTATTAGATTCACAATTGGACCCGGTATGTGACGCTGCGATCGGGTTCTAGTAAATTTTTTTTAATTGTTTTACGAAAATGTATTTTTCAATTTTTAATAATTCTCGCATAGCAGAACATATAACTTCAAAATGTTACCCCTCTCCCCCCAACACCCCACCTTCTTTATAAATATAATTCTTCTATAAGTGCATACGTCACTGAACTCCCTTAAACGGCTATGCAGATTTTGATGAATTTTTTGTATGTTATGGATTGACTCCCTGGATAGTTTAGATTCACAATTGGACCAAGCAGGTGGCGTTGCGATCGGGTTCTACGAAATATTTTATTAATTTTTTGACCAAAATTTTATTTTCCAATTTTTAATAATTCTCACATACCAGAACATATAACCACACAATTTCTCCCCCCCCCCCTCCACCACCCCGCGATTTTGATGAAATTTTATGTGTGTGATGAAGTGGGTTCCTGAATGTTTTAGATTCTTAATTGGACCCGGTAGGTGGCCTTAAAATTTAAGAATTTTCGCATACCAGAACATATAATCCCAAACTAATACCCAGCCCCACACCTCCGCGCTTATCTTCTTTATATATATAATTCTTCTGAACGTGTGTATGTCACAAAACTCCTAAACGGCAGTACCGATTTTGATGACATTTTTTGTATGTGTTGGAATGGATCCCTGGATGGTTTAGATTCACAATTGGGCACGGTAGGTGGCACTGTGATCGGGTTCTACGAGATTTTTTTTGAAATTTCTTGAAGAAACTTTTGTTCGTTTTTTAATAATTTTCGCATACCAGAACATATAACCCCAAAATTTCACGAGTCCCTTCCATCTTCTTTATATATGAAATTCCAAAACGGTTGGATCGATTTTGGTGAAAATTTTTGTGTGTGATGGATTGGGTCCCTGGATGGTTAAGATTTACAATTGGGCCCCGTAGGTGGCGCTGCGATTGGCTTCTAGAATTTTTTTTAAATACATTTTTTGACGATTTGTTTTTTGAATTTTTAATCATTTTCGCATACCAGAACATAGAACCATAAAGTTTCACCGTCCCCCACCAGCCCCATTTTTTTAAATATATATAATTCGTCTGTTAGTGTGCATGTGACTAAACGTCTCCTAAACGGCTGTACCGATTTTAATGAATTTTTTGTGTGATGGATTGGGTTCCTGGATGGTTTAGATTCATAACTGGACCCGGTAGGTGGCGCTGCGATCGGGTTCTATAATTTTAAATTTATTGTCGAAATTTCTTTTTTCAATTTTTCATAATTTTCGCATACCAGAACATATTACCCTAAAATTTCAACCAACCCCACTCCTCACCCCCACCTCCATCTTCTTTATATATATATAATTCTTCTGAACGTGTGCATGTCACAGAACTTCTCCTAAACGGCAGTACCGATTTTGAAGAAATTTTTTGTGTGTGATGGAGTGGGTCCCTGGATGGTTTAGATTCATAATTGGACCCGGTAGGTTGAGCTGCGATCGGTTTCTATTAAACATTTCTTTCACGAATTTTTTTTAAGATTTTTCACATATCAGAACATATAACCCAAAAATTAGATCACCATCTCCCAAAATTTTATAAAATTAAAAAAGTCAGAAGTTCATGAATAATTGACCCCTCAAACCTCATGTGAAGTTCATGAACAATTGACCGCTAAAACTGCCTGAGAATTTCATGAATAATTGACCGTCTGAGGATAATTCTTAGTTTGTGTCCCATAGGTGGCGCTGATGTCGAATTCTGTGGTATTTGACGAACGCGTGACGTACGCATGCTTGGCGTTGTTTTGACATATTATTCAACGATAAAATATACTGAAATAACGTTTTAAATCATTAATGAAGTGCACTTAAACACATACTTTGTAAGGTACAGTACTAAAGTGAATATCTTATATGACCTTCCATAAATTTCAATTATACACATAATAAGTGCATTCAATGACAATCAATCTAACCTGGAACTTTTTATTTTTAGTGCTTATTTGTGTCGATGATTTTATAAAATTTTCGGAGTGTTAAACTGCTCTTCGGAAATAAACAACTTAAAGTTTGTTCAACAAATTATAAAATCCATAAAATTCAAACATAAGTCACTTATATGTTTGTGTTTTGTGTTTATTAAAGAACAATGCCACGTTCTCGTGGACGAAGAGAAAATATTAGTCGACGTACACGGAATTCACAAATAGTCTACACCCTTCGGCTAAATAGAATGGCAGAAGATTAATTAACGGAAAATGCAAATTCTCACTTTTTTGCCTTGCGTTCAAATATGAGTCGGCCATCGACTATTCGTCACATTCACAAATTGTCATCGGTGCTATGGACAAAGAATGCCAACACTGTCATGCATTCAAATACAAAGGCAAATCGGCCGGTTCCTGCTGCGAGTCTGGAAAATTTGTAGTCCTACCATTGAATTCGCCACCAGATCCGAAAACACTATTGGCTGGAGCCACACCTCAATCAAAATTATTTTTGCGTAAAATACGTAAATTCAATTCTTGCTTCCAAATGACATCATTTGAGAATGAGGATGATCGCAATTTTGAATCAGCGTTTAAGATTCAGAGCCATTAGTATATCATCAAATTGGTTCTTTAATCTCAATGCCTGATGCTGATTCAAAACTCGTTCAAATCTACTTCATGGGCGATGAGGAGCAACAAATAACCAAACACTACCGCCAATACAACCACATCCAGTAGATGGAGGAGCGATAAATTGGGGCTACTTTGGACCCTATTAAAGTTCAGTTGAAAAAAGTCGATAATGTAGATTCAGACTAATCAAACGAAAATGACAGCCGATAATTATCAGTAACATGTTCAACGAAAAGTCCAGCCGAAAAAACAAGTTTTATGTCGGAAGTCAATTAATTGTATAAGAAATTTTTATTTTACTGTTCCTAAAAAACAACTACAAAAATTAAAATAAGAATTTTTAATTCGAAACATTTAAAACAAATTACCCAAAGATTAGATGTTTGGGGAGGTAAAATGGGAAATGGATTTATAGTGACATGTCCAAAAAATATTTCAAATGAAGTTCCATCTATTGAATACCATTTTAAAAACGTCAAGTCAATTTTCATGTTGGGAGTCCGAGAAAGCTCGATTGAATATATCGCACACACAAAAGTTGAACATTTCTTAAATTTGACCGTTTACAGTGTCATGGGTGGAAATAGATAAATAGATTCAAATGATAGGTCTTAATGATGCTTACGCACGTGGAAAAAATTTCAGGTCAATTTTCATGTTGGGAGTCCGGAAAAACTCGAGCGATATGTTCAATCCATTTTCCACGTATGAGCATCATTAAGACCTATCATTTGAATCTATTTCCAGCCACAACACTTTAAACGTCAATTTTTAGAAATTTTCAAATTTTGTGTGTGCGATATATTCAATTGAGTTTTCCCGGACTCCCAACAAGAAAATTGACCTGAAATTCTTGAGGTTTTGCTTCATATATTTCTTCGAATTTTCTCAGTAGTAAAATAGTTTTGTATTATAGTTTTAATGCATTTGATGCAACGAACTGTTTAACTGTTTAACAATGTACTGTTTAACACTAAATGTATTTATCCGATTTAACGACATTTTTAGGCTGGCCATGTATACGCATTAGTCTTACCGACTTTTAACGGGTGATTTTTTAAGAGCTTGAGAACTTTTTTTTAAAAAAAAACGCATAAAATTTGCAAAATCTCATCGGTTCTTTATTTGAAACGTTAGATTGGTCCATGACATTTACTTTTTGAAGATAATTTCATTTAAATGTTGACCGCGGCTGCGTCTTAGGTGGTCCATTCGGAAAGTCCAATTTTGGGCAACTTTTTCGAGCATTTCGGCCGGAATAGCCCGAATTTCTTCGGAAATGTTGTCTTCCAAAACTGGAATAGTTGCTGGCTTATTTCTGTAGACTTTAGACTTGACGTAGCCCCACAAAAAATAGTCTAAAGGCGTCAAATCGCATGATCTTGGTGCCCAACTTACCGGGCCATTTCTTGAGATGAATTGTTCTCCGAAGTTTTCCCTCAAAATGGCCATAGAATCGCGAGCTGTGTGGCATGTAGCGCCATCTTGTTGAAACCACATGTCAACTAAGTTCAGTTCTTCCATTTTTGGCAACAAAAAGTTTGTTAGCATCGAACGATAGCGATCGCCATTCACCGTAACGTTGCGTCCAACAGCATCTTTGAAAAAATACGGTCCAATGATTCCACCAGCGTACAAACCACACCAAACAGTGCATTTTTCGGGATGCATGGGCAGTTCTTGAACGGCTTCTGGTTGCTCTTCACTCCAAATGCGGCAATTTTGCTTATTTACGTAGCCATTCAACCAGAAATGAGCCTCATCGCTGAACAAAATTTGTCGATAAAAAAGCGGATTTTCTGCCAACTTTTCTAGGGCCCATTCACTGAAAATTCGACGTTGTGGCAGATCGTTCGGCTTCAGTTCTTGCAGGAGCTGTATTTTATACGGTTTTACACCAAGATCTTTGCGTAAAATCTTCCATGTCGTCGAATAACACAAACCCAATTGCTGCGAACGGCGACGAATCGACATTTCACGGTCTTCAGCAACACTCTCAGCAATATTCTCTTCTGTACGCACTGTACGCATTCGTGTGGTTGGTTTAATGTCCAATAAAGTAAACTGAGTGCGAAACTTGGTCACAATCGCATTAATTGTTTGCTCACTTGGTCGATTATGTAGACCATAAATCGGACGTAAATCGCGAAACACTTTTCGAACCGAACACTGATTTTTGTAATATAATTCAATTATTTGCAAGCGTTGCTCGTTAGTAAGTCTATTCATTATGAAATGTCAAAGCATACTGAGCATCTTTCTCTTTGACACCTTGTCTGAAATCCCGCGTGATCTGTCAAATACTAATGCATGAAAATCCTAACCACAAAAAAATCACCCTTTACTAGCGATTAATCCGTTTGTTTTTAACCTGCATTATCGAAATTTTTCGGTTGATAAATTGTAGTTGTTACAACCAAATCTGCATTATCGTCATTTTCGGGCTAGAGCGAGTCGGCTAACTTTAACAGTATCGACTTTGGAACCGTTTTTGCCAAATAACAACCAGTTGGTCCAACTGTTCAATGCCGTTTCACATAGCCTGCAAAACGACAACTACACGAGCGTCATTAAAGCAGACAAAGTACCATTTGAAGATCACGCGGTCCGATACAATGCACCAACCGTTAATGAAGTTCCAGTTGTTATGGTTGGCGAACATCGAAATGTACGGATATAAAGCAGAGAAAACACGGTGCAGACAATCCATGACAGTCATCATTCTTACGATGATTGACATTAGACATTGAGTTTAACATTTAAATTTTTTTTTTTTTGCAATTTCACGTTATCCTGTGCCGTGCAATTCTCTCCAAAATATCGATGGATATTGTAAAATCCATCGATATTTTGGAGAGATTTGCACGGCACAGGATAACGTCAATGTCTAATGTCAATTAGTATACAGTTTATAGAGAATTATTTGTTTCAAAAAAGGCTCTAATAAATAATATTTGCGGATCACTCGATTCTTCTGTACAAAATGTTGACTTGCATACACTTAGCTTAACATACACCCTAACCAATGTTTTATTATCTCCGAATGACAATTGTCGTAGATTTGCAATTGTTTTATCTGTACATACATACATCTTTAGCTATCATTATTACTTCATAGTACAAGTACAACGCCATGTACAGTGGCATGTTGTTACTATCACAATTCTCGTTTCAATGCGTTTTAGATAGAATTACGGTATTTTAGAAGTAATATTTTTGAGAAATAATATTTTTATTTTTAAAATACCGTTATGTCGACACAGATTTGTGATTTCCCCTACAGAACAGGTACACACTACAAACACAGCTCATAATTTCAATCGTGTTATTTGCTAGTGTATTTGTGTGTTAAAAAATAAATACATCTGTATTTTGGCATAAAATAAAATTGTATTTCTCTTGCTCAGTCCGAACCAAGTGATTAACAATTAAACACCTGTTTACAGTTGACTAAAGTGCTTTGTTTTTGCGAAATAATTAATCATTAGTATTACAATAGTTTCTAGCCTATCAAAAATAAGTAATTTACAAATAAACTTAACAGTGTTCTAGTATATACATTTTATTGGTCTCGAGTTATAACGAACCCGTGTTATGAACATTTGTTTTCGGAAATATCAAAACATATTGCAAGTTTTACATCAATAACTAAGCAACTTCAACACTTCGACATGCTGGTTATGTGGTAAGTCGATTTTTAGATTCCACACTAAATGTATATTACTTCTTCTTAAGCTTTTTTGGCTCGTCGTAACTAAATTTTAACTCTGTCAAGCATAAAACTATACCGCAGATGTAAAATAAATATTTTAATGAATCTGGACTATTTAGTCAAAGTAAAAGTGATTTTCTTGGCCACACGTTTACTTTGCTTTCTCAATTCCAGAATTATTAATAGCCATAGGTGTTTCAATATGCTTAAGAGTGGGGAGGGGGATTTTAGCAATGGTATACTTTCAGGCGTAAAACACATTGAATTTCACAAATTGAGCATATAATATATTATTGACTGTAGGCGATGGATTTGACTTTACTGATTGCGTCATTTGACCAATTTCCTTTCTGTATTTCAGAATTTCTTGCTCTAGTCGTAGTTCCTGTGGTTTTTGAGATTTCTTGGCGGTTCTGGTGCCGAAGGTTTATAGATTTCTGATCATGACTGAATAAGTTTAAACTGCTGTAAATTTTCGATGCGATTAGTTCATTTACTTTCCATAAGGTTCTGTTAATCTGTCTATTGGCCTTTAATCGTAATAGTTTTGCTTCGTTTTGCGGGTGCATACCTTCAAAATTTACCATTTGTTCCTCAAACAGGATGAGTATTTCATCTTATTCTGCAAATACTGTTTGTTGTTGCTTAGCGTTCTCGACGAGTTCGGGTTCCATTATTCCTAGTTCGTACATTACATGGTTCTTAATTTCTGCTAGTCGCAGTGAGCTAATATTTCGCTATCTTTTATTCTTTAGATTTGGATAATTTTCGATGATCACTCAATGGAAGGCCCTGGTGCTATTTTGTGAAGTTGTTTCTGTTTCAATTCTAGTTAATGTATAGCATAGCCCATTCATTTCCGATGTCCATTTTGTTCGTTGCCGAGGGTTTCTCGCTGAGGTGGTTGGCTTTGCTTTACCTTCCAAAGCACTTCTAGTTGTAGTTGTAGGTGTAATTACTATTCAAGCTTGTTCCGTTTGTCATGCTGAGTTCGGACTTTGTGTTCTGTCAGAAAATTTCCAGCCAGAAAATGGGTCATGACCTCAACAAAAATTGTCATTCCTACTAAAGACGAATTCAATGTTGAATGCGCTATCCGAAATTCTTACAGAGAAGGAATCCCAAGCGCTAGTATTAAAGCTTTTCACGTATTTGATACCGCTCTAAGAAATACTTTGCGAGAAGTTCTATATGCAATCGAAAACTGATCCAAATTCAGGATGCTGATGGTGATGACAGCTTTTGCGAAAATTTGAATCACAAATAATTCGTATACGAGAAGAGCTGTACCCCGTTAAATCATCCCGAGCCCCTAAAAAGTCTGCAACCTTATCAATCGATCCATGTACGAAATTACGTACTTTCGTACGCGAAGCCAGTACTGCCTGTCAAAGTGTAAATAACGAATCTATTAGAGATCTGTTATATCTACTATCTACTAGAGACAAAACGCAGTCGCAAATAGCCGATTTCATTCGGGAGTCTGATGAGAAGATTACACCAAACTTGCAACGATGGTATTTCGAACTAAATTCTATAAAATAACAACTTGCCGTATCCTAACCAATTCCGCCTGCAGTAAGATCTGATATTGTACCTTAACCACAAATTTCTGTTTTTCTCGAGACCTAGACCATTTAGAGCGAACCGAGTAAGGAGAAGTCAGAAGTAGTAATCAATTCTAAAAATACATTTGACCAACGTCCAGACAAGGTTTTTTTTATAATTGTATCAAATTAAACCATACCTGTCCTCATTGTCCATATGATAGATTAATTCACAAATTTATCAAGAATTGTGGTTTTTCAGATACTGACGAAAAAATTGTCCGCGATTTTTTTAACTGGGGTTTTTTTTAACTGGGAAGAGAACTCCAAACCATCAACTAGCACCAAACCGCACATAAACAACAGAGGATTCAACAGCTAATACTTGGCTAATAAAGAACTTACGATAAATTTTAAAATAAATAATAGTCATCATTGTTGTTCCTTTCATTCCCTATACCCGGTCGTTTTTCAACCTCTGCTACTGTAGTATCGCAAAAATGATTCGACACCCTTTAAGATCATTAAAATATTATTAGTCACGAAAAAGAATCCCAAATGTGTTAATGTTTCAATCATTATTCTGACGTATCGATAGATAGTGGCGGTAAACTAATTGTGTTAGTCACCGGATGCGAAGTGTTTTTGTCGTACACACTCTAAAAAAAAATTTGATATGCGATGCAAATAATTACGTATATGATTCCGGCACAAAAGTTCACCATGTTTAGAAGTAAGTTGCATCATAACAAAAGCGCTATAGTCTGCATCAAAATATGTAACCAATTACATTTAAATCAAATTGATGCATCGTAAGACTAATTGTGAAGCTGGTGTACATTGAAACTATTACGATACAAATTACATCGTAAAGTGAGTTGAGTGTAAGATTCAAATTTGCTTTGAAATAAAGTCAAACAATTTTTTTGTTTTAAGCAAATTTGTAGATTTTTACCCCAATTAAAATCTACGTATTTTATTATCAAACCTGTGAATTATATTTTATACTTTACCATATTTTAAAATCTCTAATAAAACAATCAGATGTCTCGCCAAACCGTACTACTGACCATTTTGCAAATCTACGGAAAATACTTTGACCTTACATACAAAGTATCAACACAATATCTAAGCGAATTATTTTAAATTCGCTAAACAATAGTTAACCTTGGATAATTTTCTTTTAGTATAATTATTGCACTAGTTTAGGCGTAACTGCATCGCAAGTAGATTCGATTCAAGCTTCGTACCAAAATGTGATACACGATTCCTTAGTATAAGCCGAGATGCAAAGGTTACATCGAAAAACGCCGCATAATGTCTGAGTGTGTCGTATAAAATCATAAATTTACCATCTGTATTAGAAAACGTTAGTGAACAAAAAAACGAGTGCTTATGTATCTTACGATTACTACTACCTTGAATAATCAAACAAAGCGTTTTAAAAATTATTTATACCTTGACAATAAAACTACTCGTATATACGTAAAGATTTCTGGAGAGAGGTTGCCATTATCCAATGCTTTAGCACGCCACTCGTTACATCTTCTCCTGTTCAGCTGTATGTTTCTTCGATTACACCGTCCTCTTAGACAATAGACAATACCGTACATGACCTCACCTTCAAATGTTGTCTCTGTTAAGCAGCAACACTACCCTGTATCTCCCGCTAGGCAGGTTGGTCTGAATGCAGAAATGATGCAGAAACGACCGAATGTTGAGTATCGTGAGAATGCTTAGCATTCCCCGGATACATTAGTCTGAAAGGGCAACGGAAAAATACGTCTGTGTTTAGATGTCCAAAAGCCATATCCCTTTTCAATCATTGAATCGCTGCAAGCACGCATCGATTAATTACGATATATTTATAGTATAAATTTGAGGAACTCGTTCTGGCAGATTCCACTCACTGAACGATTCGGAGATAAGACGGGTTTCCCCGCATCCGACCAGCCTCTGAATCAATTTGCGGTAATACCTTTCGATTGCGACACAGTTTTACCTTATCTCGATGACCTACTGGTTCCGCCACATTAGAAGAACATGATGTCACCTTCGCATGAAGACAGTCGCTGGCCTGAGTCAGGGAGGGCGGATTAACTATCAATGTGACGAAAAGTTAGTTAATGTAGAAATCAACTCATTATGTTTCATATATAATTGAGAATGGAACCATTCTAGTCGATCTGTATAAAGTATACTGCATTAAATATTACACCAGCATCAAGAAACTATCGGTAAATACACAGAGTCTTGGGCAATAAGAGTTATTATCGCAGATTTATATCCAAATTCTCTATCGTATAGCAGCCCTACTTACAAATCTCTTATTTAAAAATAAAACGTCTAAGTGGGCAAATGGAGCCCAAGTAGCCCTGGACAATTTGGTGCTCGCCAAATTCCAGCTTCGGCACTCCAGAACATGGACTTTAAACGCGAATTACGATAGTAAGCCCGATCGGCTCAACGCAAGTACTTCCATGGAATGAAAAGTTTTGACGCTTATGTCAACGAGTACACCTTCCTCGTCATTAACGACCACGTAATTAAAGTGGTCGCAGCGTGACTTAACTAACATTTTGCAAGATGGGCAATCAAATTTCAACCACACTACTCGTATCTGTACTGGCCCCTGATGAAATTTCCGTTTTGTTTCATTTTTTTTCTCCATCATTTATATTCCGGGGATACACTTTGCAGATCCTCATGTTGCAACAGAACCCAGATATCGATAACAATTTTCGTGTTAATGATGCAAAAAATTTTAATTTTGCTTGCTTCGACCCTACCCACGACCCAAGTTAGGGGTTCGTTACATCCTTACAGTGTTGGATAAACCTTTTCGATTCGTTTGGTAACATCTCATGAAGAAACCGACTACGTGCTTTGTACATTACTATTTTCAGAAAAATTGTTCCTCCGTTCCTCTGTGCTTCAAATGGTATTCACAGATGAATAACTCGCTTTTAAATAAATTCGGAATACATACTGAATTCACGATACCTCCAAAATACTATCAACAGAGTAATGCCTCAGAGCGACTTAACAGAACCTTATTGACTTTTTTTCGTTCTGTTCTTAAGCAAAATCAAAATGCTTAGTACCATCATTGGTCCGAACTTGAACCCGCACTAAATGATACTATCTACAGTGGAACAGGATATTCTCCTCATTTTGAGCTTTCTGGCCACAATCAAGTATTGCATTCGATGGACTATGCTATTTTCAAACTATTAGTCTACTCAACTGATCGTTATTTTTGTGTCACGAATAAGGCAAATCAACTCAGTAATATTTGTAAGAATGAACCTACCCTCGTCATATTCATCCAGGACACCCATAGTATATAAAGGGTGCCCCAATAAGTGGTTTAGATTTAAAAATTTAATAAAACAAAAACGGCTTAGTTTGAATTAAATTTCCCAATTTACAGGGTGGCTGACACGAAGTGTTACCAAAACAAAACGCCACAGAATTTTTATTTTTTGATGAATTTTATTGAATCAAAGTAAAAAAAAACTTGACAAATATTTACATTTTCGAATTGCCTTAGCAGTTTTCAATTTGGCCACCCTTAGCCGCGATTATGGCCTTCAAACGGCCGACAAAGCTATTGCATGCAGCACGAAAGTGGCTCTGCGGTATTTTGGGCCATTGCCGGCGTAGCGCTTGCTTGAGATGATCGACACTTTGGTATTTTTTTGTCCCAACCTTGCTCTTCAAAATACCCCAAACCGAGAAATCTAGCGGATTTGCATCCGGTGAATTTGGTGGCCATTGGGCAGTGGAAATGTACCGCGGAACGTTGTTTCTCAGCCAATCTTGATTAACACGCGCTTTATGACTCGGCGCCTAGTCCTGTTGAAATGTCCAGGCTCTGCGGCCAAAATGTTTTTGTGCCCAAGCCTTCAACGATCCCTCCAACACATGATCCCGATAAATTTGAGCATTTATCTTGATGCCACGGTCCAAAAAAACGAGCGGTGAACGGCTTTTGGCCGTTACGGCGGCCCAAACCATCACCATCGGCGGCGCTTTGGTTTCGAGTGGTAATCCGTTAGTCCATATTTTCAGTAGAACGGCCGGCCAAGTAAATTCGGTCGTTTTGCTTGTTCGCATATTGCTCAATAACGAATGTTGACTCATCGGAGAAAACTATATTCGGCAAATTGCCACTTTCGTGCAAGAGTAACAACTCCTTTGCTCTTTCCACGCTATTTTTTTTTTGAACATCGGTGAGACAATGCGTTTTATGGAATTTCAAGGCCTTTAGTCTAAGATGATCTTTCAATATATGCTGCATCCGTTCGAGCGAAATGTTCGCCTCACTAGCAATTTTTCTGCCGCTACGGCGCGGATTCCGAGCTAATTTTAATGTTAACATGTGGCAGTAGTTGATTCCGTTGACCATAACGGTTGCGCCAGTCTCATCTTCAATAAAATAGGACCCAATAATACCGCCACGCCACAAGCTCCACCAAACAGTAATACGCAATGGACGCATTAGCTTCTCCACATATCCTTGTGGATTTTCCGATTCCCAAATGCGACAGTATTGTTTGTTTACGAACCCACCGAGCGAAAAATGCGCCTCATCCGAAAGGATAATTTTTTGACCAAAATCCTCATCAATTTCGAGTTTGTCGTAGACCCACACAGCGAATCGATATCGAAGCGAATGGTCACAGGGCTTTAATTGCTGAACCAATTGAACTTTATAAGACCACAAACCAAGATTACGGTGAAGAACTTTTCGCAGAATTCGTAGCATGGAAGATTGGCTGATGTTCATTTCCGATGCACGATGATGAATTGATGTTCTCGGCCTTTGGCGCACATTTTCGGTCACCGCGGTGATATTTTTAGCTAAACGAACACGACAAGCACGGGCACGCGTCGGATTGTCGACTAGGTAGCCCGTATCACGCACTTTATGTACAAACTTCTTGATACCGTTGGGTGTGAGTCCCGTATTTTAACCCAATTTTGTACGACATTTTCTTGCGACTTCGAACCAATTGTCTTTGTTGTGGAAGTAAATTTCCAACATGTCTCACTTTTGTTGAAGCATTAAGCGGCCCATTTCGTCAACTAGAAATAATATACTGAGTTCCTGTCAAAGAAAGAATGACATTAGTGTTGCCAGAGCCAAAATAAACAATATGTCAAATCTGAACCGGTTTTTGTTACAATCTATATACGAAATTTCACGCAAAACGGATCTTACCGTGCACCCTCCAGCCAAACTACAACTTTCGTTACAGTGGCAGTCATGTTAGGATCGTTCTTTTTTATGTTTTTATGCTTTACGAGAAGGCAAACCTCACAAAGCTTACCCTAAGTTCCCATTTGTTTCAAAAATATAAGACTATTTTCGAAGAAGGAAGATGTCGAGTTGGAAAGTTGAAAAAGTGTAAGAATATACATACTTACTCGCCATATAGCTGCGTCTAAGCAGGAAGAACATTTTCTAAGTGCCAATGAACTGTTGAACTTTTGTTATCTGAAACTTTTAAACTGGCTTTTTACTCAATTAACATTTTAGAAAATTACTTTGAAAATATATAATGCTGGCCTAAAATCGGTATTGCTGAGTGAAAATACCGATTTGAAATTTGATCCGATAGTGCTAGAGCTTTCGGTTTTCATTAAAAGCTCTCAATATGGATTACAAAAAATAAATAAAATTCAAAATGTTTGTTAATTATAGAAATATTTAAATCAAGTCTGAAATCTTGGATTCCTTGGCATAAGAGTTTGTGATGAATTTTTTCTCTTAAATAAAGTAGCTAAAAAAAATAAAAGTCGCTATTTTGTCACAATTTATAAATCAAAATCTATGTATTATTTGAGTAACGGTACACTTTTTGAAAATTGTTAGGAAACCCTGACTATTTAAATCGAGTCACACACACAATGAAACCCAGTAAAGCAGCAATAGAAATTCAATAAAAATTTTTTAATGAAATTGACAGAATTTCAAGCGATGTTTCGTTCATACCCGACTAAATAGCATCGCTTCCCTTTTCACTGGAATTGTTGTTGTGCTCTTCAGAGGCAAAAACAACAATAATAAAATTAAATTAAATGGTTTTTAAAATTGAAATTTGTAAGGGTTTAATAAACGGCTTTTATTATTTAAATTTATTAATTTGTAAAAAATGTTGTTGCTGTTTTCAATTTAAAACGTCCGTCGGTGTACATAATTTTTTATGTGCAGCAACTGAGATTTATTAGCATTTTATGTTTATGCCAGTATACAACAAAAAGGAAGCTTTTCGAATACAGTTTCCACGATAAATATTAATTGTAATAAATTCGGTATTTAAACACTAAATCCGAATAGAATTTTAAATAGTTCTCCGGTTTCGATTTGTTTTTAATCAGTTTCTGGCATAATTCTTACATTGGATTTGCAAAACAATTAATTCTATGTGAATGCTGAATTTATTCAGGCAATAATATTCTTTAGATGTACAAATAGTTTTTGGTTAGAAGTTGGCTAACAATAAATTTCCAACTGCCAGTTTGGGTTCTTGATCAGATGTTGTATGCAAATCAAATAAAGGTACTAGCTACAAACTGGTATGAAATGCTTCACGTAATTCAAACTACTACTTAAAGACAGTATTTAAGAAGAAAAAAACACCTCTAAAGGTTGAGCCAACCCTGCAATCAGGGTTTGAATAACAAATTTTAGCTGTTCAGAAAAATGAACTAACTTCTGAACGGTACCCAGCGCAAACTCAAAAAATGGCTCAAATAACGGAGAATTTAATAGTGCACAATTTGCATTTAATAGTGTACAACCTTCAAAAAATCCATGATAAAAAAATTAAACAATTAATGTCAATATTTTATTACTTCAAACTATTATTTGTTCTTAGTATAATGCGAGGGCGGAGTGAGAAGTCTGGTAAAAATGAAACAAGGAATAATATTTTCGACAAAAAAAAAATTATTTTTCAATGAAGTCGCCTTTTAGCTCGATACACTTAGTCCAACGTTTTTCCAATTGTTCGATCCCTTCCGAATAATACGATTTCTGATTAAAGGGTGGGCCAAAATAGGCGTTTGTTGTATCGATGATCTGCTCATTAGAGCCGAATCTCTTTCCGCCGAGCCATTTCTTCAATTTCGGAAACAGGAAATAGTCGCAGAGGGCTACTTCTTGAGAATATGGCGGATGTGGAAGCAATTCGAAGCGTAATTCATGGATTCTGGCCATGGCAACTACACACGCGTCCACCAGTGCATTGCCTTGATGGAAGAGAACTTTTTTCCATGCCAACGGTCCAATAAATTGCAGTAATATTCTCCGTTGACTGTTCTTCCCTTTTGAAGGTAATCGATGTGGATTATGCTGCGTACATCCAAAAAAACTGTGGCCATAATTCGGCATCAGTTATGCTTGTACGACCACAACGAAAATCAGTAAACCACTTGTGAATCATTGTAATCGATGGTGAAGAGTCCCCATAAAATTTACGACGCTTTATTTCGGTTTGCGTAATGGTTTTTCCACGCAAAAAATAATGTTTAGTTAACACACGAAATTCACTTTTCTCCAAGTTTGCAAAAAAACAATGGGTTGTCTGTTTTCAATGGCTGTAAAAACTGAACTAAAAGACAGATCTGTCTGAAAATTTTAGTTTTGTCTAGTGACAGATGGTATTGACACATAACAACTAAGATTTGCGATTTTGCCTCTGTTACAATTTTACCAGACTTCTCACTACGCCCTCTACATCAGCTTTTTTTAATTTCCATTTAATTATTAATTATAAAGGCATTTAAAAGCTAAACTTGTAGAGTATTTATTTCAATATTATTTAGATCTTCTTCGCTTGTATTGTTGTTGCATGCTATACCCTGGCAGGTTCCACACTTTGCTGGACTGCACTTTGTCGTGTGAAATGAAGCAGCTGCTTTTGTTGGTGGGAGACAATCTAAATCGAATTTAGAATGTAACTGCAGATTATCAATTACTCTGGTGTAAGCAAGATATCTTGCTTCTTCCAGAGGAGTCCCTTTGGTGATGTTATATAACCCACACATTAACTGCGCTCCGCTGGCTGCAATATACTCCTTCGCGGCTTCCTTGGCCTGCATAAGCTTGAATGCTTCTAGTTTTCCTTTTCTGTATAATGCTGAGGTTGTATCGCATCCGATAAAAACATGAAGAACTGGAAGCAGCTCGCTTAATGAAGACAGCTGTGTCCTCTCTGCTGCTATATCACGCACAGTCTCCGATTCGTGGCAAAGAAGTCAATTTGTTTTACGTGCTGATGAACGTAAAACACAAGCAGCATGAGGATGTCCGAGCCCTCTGCAGCAACCACCACCTGACCCCTACGATTTGCAAAGCTCATAGCTATATTTGCGATAGATGTATCTGCGTTATCTTCAGCCTGATATGTTGGTATGTTCAAACAATGTAGGTGTTGCTTCAGTTTACCGATGAATTTCTATTTATTATGGGTGTTTGCGAGAAATTCGCTTTGAGAAATTGTGCACGTCATATTGCTCTCTACTTCGACGTTTGCTGAAATTTTAGCAATGGCTCTTCTCTTTTGTTTTTCTCCTTTCGAGGTAGCGTAGTCCGGAAAACTATCAAACACTACCGTTGTGTTTCTGCCATAATGTCTTAAAACATATTCACCATAAATTTGTAGAATCGTGCCATAGGTCGCTGGCTTTGGCAATACTACCGAGTAAAGCAGATGGCCTCCATCTACAACATATGCAAGTTGAGGAAAATTGTCTCTGTCAATGTCAGCTCTTTGAAATATGGTTTCGATGGCCGATTTTGTTCCCTTTCGTAGGAGACCGTCGTTGAAAAGGAGAGGTCAAGGAGAAGCCAACTCATATTCAAAATAAGGCTACAACTCTTTCGAACTTTTGACGATACAAACAATTCGATCAAATAACTGCAGCGAGTTTATATCGAACGTTTCGTTATTTATTTGTATTCCCTGAATCTGAGCTACAATTGGAATAACTTTTGAATCAGCGCAACAAGTCCAATTGACAAACTGACAAAATCACCAGCCCAACTCCGAAATAGGTTATGTTGTTGAAGCCATGAAATAAATTTATTTTTGTCCAGATTTTCTCTTGCAACATGCCCTTTACAGTTAAAATGATGGTTTGCCAAGTAAGTTGGTTGATACTAAATTTGGTTTAAAATGTTTTATAAGCGGGTCCTTCAAGTAGTAGTCACCGTACAAATCTACATCATTGCCACTGAATTCCTTTAGTTTTTCCTTCAGATCGCGTAATGCAAATTGGCATTCATTACTTTGTTTTATGAAGGCATACAAAGCTTCAAAACCTGCACGATAGTTGTCATTTATGGGTTTTCCTCTAGAGGGATTATTGGTCACTTCTTTAAATTTTCAGGAGCATTTCAGATGATATCGCGCATTTTGTGCTCACAAATTAATTGACCCACCAATTCGTGTGTAAAAATCTGGCCTCTGCCTAGATTTCTGTGTTTAGGTGAGTATTTGGTTTACCACTGGTGAGCTCCAAATATTCACTGAGAATTAAACCAACTGTTGTTATTCGTTTATAATTCAATTCTATTTTATTAACTCGATGAACCGGGCTTTTTATACATAAAAATTGCTTCCACTTAAAATCACAATATTACAACAAAAACACACAATGCAATATACAAAAAATTAAAAATGTGGAATTTACTACAATATACAATATTCCATCCGTGTCGATACTGTTTCATCGACCGCTTGGAATATTGTATTATTGCGCATGTTGACATTGATTCAACACCGTGTATTGACGATAATTCCCCATGCGTCATTGCGTTCACAACAAAGATCCAAGATAGTTTGTTGCATTTCGCAACACTAACTTGCTTGTACCGGCTTACTATCTTGGAGTCAATCTCTTGAATCACTTCGCCACAAAATAAACAAATAATTTTAAAATCAAATGATGGTCTACATGATCTTGAAGGTGATGATGATGGTCCTGTTGCAAGGTGATGATGATGGTCCTGTTATGGGAAATTACTATAAGTATCTGATGTATTCATTTATATTAATTAATTAGTCTTACGCGCTCTTTTGCAAGCACCAATACTACGTTTCCTCGTGTAGTTTTTCCGACATTCTGTTTGCAATAAAAAAAATTCGACGTTCTCTAGCCTTTTCTACAAATCATCATTTTTTGATTTTGAAGCTTCGATTAACCTACCAATTCCATTTTTCACCACTGTAGAGTCCTTTTTCTGCATACACTTACTACAAATAAAAGGATAAGAAGAACCTTTCAAATAAGATATTTAAGCTTCCTGAAATTCACTATGATATGGACTATGATATGGACGTTAAAATAAAATTTAGAATGTTCAGTTTATGTCTAAGATATTCAGCATACGTGGCTAGTTGGTTTATGACAAATGTTTAGAAACGACACTAACCCTATATCAATAATCACCAGATTTATAGTTGAAGTTGAATTCTTTCAGAGATGTTTATGAGTAACAAAAATACACCACATGTTGATATCAATAAACAGCTATAAAAGATTAATAGCTGTAGCGTGCGCTGTAGCGCTATAGCGACGAAATTTCAAAGTCCCGTTTGATTTTGCTATTCTTCCAATGTGAAGTACTTTCGCTTAAAATGACTTCGCCTATAACGACATCGATTTTATGTTCCAAAAAGTATTAACATAGGTGCAAGAGAAAACATTTCGAATCTTTAACCGGATCAATTGTATTGCACAATAATCCATGTTGGTTAATGTGTTAGGAAATATTGAGCATTAATACATTCCATTGCTCTCTTAATATGAATTATTTTTGTACAATATTTTTGCACGATATTCTGCTAAATAATATTGGAGGCGTAAGGGTCCATAATGAATAATTATTTGTTTTAGCCTCAATATTAAAAATGAGTACAGTAATCGCAAAACGGAAAACATTTTCCATTGAGGAAAATCGGCAATCATATTGCGTTTAGAAGCCGGTGAATCGAATACCAAACTGGCGTCTGAATTTAGAGTGGCACACTTTACTATATCTATACGATATGGAAGAATCGTGAATCTATACGAAAGTGCTTTAAGTCTCAATCAATAAAAATTAAGAGAAATAAAACCGGTTCGCATGACGATATTGACCAAGTCCTGTTAGAGTGGTTTAAATTACAACGGAGTCAAAATGTTACTGATAAATGGACCAATGCTTCAACAAAGAGCAAATTGATTTGGTAAATTATTCAAAAAATTGAACTATAATTGCTCCGAAGGCTGGATTTACCGATTCAGACGACGGCATGGAATACTGTTTTTCCGAATAGAAGCAGAAGATTGGATAAAGAAGGCTAAACCAACTTTACGTGCTGGACAGACTTATAATAAAATTTTTAATGCGAATGAGACTGGCCTCTTTTTTCGATTGGATCCAAACAAGACTCTGAAATTTAAGGGTGACGAATGTACATAACAGAATTGGTAGCAGCTAACATGGACGGACTCGTTAAACGAAAATTAAAGGTTATTGGGAAGTTTAAAAAACCACGATGCTTCAAAAACCTGCACACATTGCTTATACGTTATGAGCCAAATTCTAAAACTTGGATGACTTCTATGGAATGCGGAATTAATAAAGCAGAAAAAAAGAATCCTTTTACTGCTGGATAATAGTCCATTACATACAAAGATTCAGCAACAAGCAATACGATTGGAATTTTTGCCACCTAACACAACATCGATCTTCCAAGCAATTGCCGAAGGAATTTTAAATAATAATTATCTCAAACACCATTATCGCAAAAAACTTGTGTTGCAGATGGTTCGGCTAGTTGATGAAACGTGTGTGGTTTCACTAATCCTAAACATTTTGGATGCGATTGTTATGGTAATAGAAGCTTGGGATAATCTAACAGCTAATACAAACAAAAACTGCTTCAAACATGCAGTCTGGTTAATACAGAAGATGATTTGCTATTCGCACAGCTATTCGGAAACATTAATGTTAACAATTAGTCCAAGTTAATGCTGCACTACAGAAGCTTGTTACTCCCGAAGAATGTCATTATTCGAATTTGTGAATGACGCTCTTATGACCGTCGAACTTCCAATTGATGATGATATTGTTACTGATATAATATTCGGCGAACTCGGTAATGATGACGAAGATGTAGTTCAAGTAGAAAAAGAGGGAGCAATTTTTCTACCATTGCCGATGCGATTCGGGCTTCATCAACTATAAAAAAGGTTTTATGGACACGCGGTGTGTCGGATGGCTATTTAAAAAATGCAGCTGGAATAATTGATAAACAGCTGAATAAAACAGCTGCTTTGTCAAATAATCTAGAATTTCATCCCATCCGGATATAACGACATTCGGCTATAACGACAAACTTTTTCCGGTCCCCTCTCCGGTCTAAAATCAGTATGTGCACTACAAATAAAGAAAGGTATTGATAACTCTTCATCTCTTTTTAACTCTTCTTGCGCTGCTTCTGTCGCTCTTGCTTCTCCTAAACCTCATAGTGATTAGCAAAGCAGAAAGCAAAGCAATAGAGCTTGGCAGGGATCCAACTAGGTATTTTAAGACTTTTGTCAGTAAATCTATCAACCAATGCCAAAAGTGTTTAATGGAACTGGTTGGAAGTACTCTGTCATGAATCCACCTGCACCGATTCTTTATGATTTACCAAAAATCCATAAGGAGGGCATCCTGATTAGACCAATTTTTCAACTCGGTAGAATTTACTAACAAAATTGAAGACATCAACATTCCATTACATTCAAAACTAGTTTCGTTTGACGTTACCAGTCTTTTCACTTCTATTCCAATTAAAACCTGAGAAGTAGTAGTTGATAGCTTACGTCATGAACTGCAGTTGGTGTTTGGAACTTGTATCAAACAAAACTATTTCTGTTTCGATAATACGTATTTCAAATTCGCTGGTGGTCTACACATGGACTTCCCTCTGTCACCTCTATTAGCTGAAATTTTCATGAATTTCTTCGAACAAATAATTTTATCAAAAAAAGGCCTGACCAACTGTTGTTGTTTTATTCACATAAACTTTACTTTTCAAGAAACCCCAAAGAAAGGAATCTTAATTAGTTTTTGTGAACTTGAATTGAATTTTGTAAGGCTGCAAACGCAATTCCTTGTGTAAAATTCGGCAAACAGCCGATAGATGAATGTGTATTTCCTGAGAACGTCGTGATATCGATGTTGAAGGTTCCAGACTATTTTTGATTCTCAACAGAACCAGTCTCTTCAAATTTTTTCACCAACCTTTGATTTGATGACTCATTTGGATAATTATTTATACCAAAAAAATCACGAATTCTACGACACATTTTTTAAAGGTTGATGATTTTCATAATAAGTCTGAATATCTTAAACGCGTTCTTCTAGCGTGTAAGTATCCATCGTTAAAATTGTATACACCTGTCTAATTCACAAATGTCAAAGATGGCATACAAAAGAGGTTGAGTTTAGAAATTATTTACTACTGATATCTAGGCATGACTTTTGAAAGACCCTTTATAATTCTACAAATAGCAACGAATAATGGATATGCAACTAAGAACTATAGCCAACGGATTAGCAACAACGTGTTCTATTATACCAATACTAGTATTGCTTGTTATAATAATAACACAATAAGAAAAATGGTTTTTAGCAACTAAGAATTGATCGCCTTTCCAAGTCTGGCGTTTATAAGATTAATTGCAATGATTGCAGTTTCTCCTATATTGAACAGGCGGGCGCAATTTTGGAGTTAGCGCTAAAGAACATTTATCTGGTTGCAGTCAATGAACATTCCATAATCATTTAACTTTACAAAATCATACAGCAGCTTAATCAATTTAGACGTATTACATATACAACCCAAAAGCAGATGGTTAGATACCTTAGAATCACGGAGAAATCCGTTTCTCACCAATTACGGATCCCACCTTGTTTTATTCTCACGTTCTTAATAATATGACTAATACGTCGGATAATTAAATGTACTTCAATATACCTTGAATTTTGTTACTCAGCCGATGACTAATTGCTTATCTGCTATCCCACCTTTTTCTTAGTAATTTTTCCGTATAAACAACAGATGGTTGGAACGATCAAAAGATTAATTTGTATTACCTATTTTTTGTCTCTCCTAGAGAGACTTTATCCAAAGACAATTTTTATGGTGGTCTATATTTTTAATATTATGTAAAATATGATTTACGATATTTTGGATCATGTATATATAATCGAGTTCTTATCACATTTTCAAATCGTATTCGACTTAATGTTTGATCAAAAATATTTTGGACATACAGCTCGCTTTTGTTCCAATATTGTCGTTGTTTGGATGCTGTAAAAACAAAAAAAAACAAATAGTGCTGCGCTGAGTCGCTACCTTACCAACAAGTTCAACGACAGATGGCATTAATCTAATTTTTAATTACGTGAATGTCGATAAAGAAGATGGACAGACGTCAAACTCCTCCGCTGTCAACAAGTTTTTTTTTTTTGGCTACAAAAAATTTTTATTAAAAGAGAAAAGTGCACGCGATTAAAATCATCTTGTAAATAAAATATAAAAAATTTAAATATCAACAAATAGTTTATATTAATCAGCTAACACACCTTGAGTAACACTGTGTTCAGAATATACTTCATTTTAATCGTGCAAAAGTAAGAATTTTAGTAAGAATCTTTCAAACACACACTTGGGATTACAGTACAGCCGTTGGACTCACATCACACAAGTGAGCATTCGATCATTGTGGCTGTACCCCAAAAAACTGGTCCTTCGAGCCGGATGGTATCATTAATCCATCCAACAAACAATCCAGAACTATCCAGCAATCAACGGGATTCGAATATCAAGTAACCTTGGAGCACACGGATAACGGTAGACGTCGCCGCAGGAGGTACATGAAGCCAACGCCGCGTGTGCATATAAGTAGCCATTTTGAAAATAATTTTTGAAAATTGCCGTAAAGAGCGTCTGGCTATCGTTTAAATTTACGTGATAATTGAGCTGATTTGTCGCCTGATTTTAATTAAATTGTGCAAAGAAAATAAAAGTGGAAGTATAGTGAAATCCTCGCGAGTGATCATAGTTTTAATCATCGTTCGAGCAGCCTTTCAAGACATTTCGATAAGTCGGATCAAATTCTCGCAGCTCTTAAAAAGCAACGTAGCACAAACAAGTGCAAAATGACGAATTTAGTGAAATGGGCAAATCAAAATCACGAACTAACCGATCTGAGCGAGCTGAACACGCGTCTACGGCGCGTCGAGAAGTTAGTGGAGGAATTCACGGAGTTGGAAATGCGGATTTTTACGGAAGATCCAGAAGAGTCGAGCGATCTCATCTACGAAGAGAGTTACTACAACGCGACTTCGATGTTGAATAAGTGCATCCGCTACAAAAGCCTCAACCAAGGCGTAATAAATTTAGATACGTCCCACAACGATACGCAAATTGGTGAACATTCCAAGGTCAAACTGCCAAAAATACACATCCCATCGTTTTCTGGGGATTATTCGGAGTGGCAGTCCTTTTTTGATATGTATCCTTTTTTGATATGTATACCAAATACACGAGTCACCGAGCTTAAGTGCAGTTCAGAAATTTCAATACCTCAAGGGGCTCCTTCGAGGAGAAGCCGCTCTGTTATTACGTCACATTACTGTAACGGAGAGTAATTATATTGGTGCACTCAACAAATTAAAGGAACGGTATGATCGAAAGAAGCACATAATCAATTCATTCATCCGCACATTTATGAACCAACCGGTCATTCAGAACTCTACTGCAGCCAATATCAAATGCCTGATGGTCACTTCTGACGAGGTCATACGAGGACTACAAGCTCTTGGTGAAGTAGAAGAAACGCGTGATCCATGGCTCATTTACATCCTTCTGCAAAACTTGACGAGAAGTCGAAAGCAATATGGGCCGAGCATTCAGCGGAATCAGTCAATCCAGAATTCTCCGAGTTTTTTAAATTTTTTGAGTCGACGGATAGACACTCTGGAATCATTAGCATCTCCATCAAAGTCAAAGCGATCCACTTCGAAGCAAGATGTAAGAGGGCATGTCGCCTGTGAGCATGAAGAGGAAGAAGTTATTAGCCACGCTGCAGTAAAACCAGTTTATTAATGCGGGATGTGCAGCGACAAGGAGCATTCTATTTTTCAATGTAAGGAGTTTCAAGCGTTAACAAGTAATGATCGAAAAGAGTTCGCAAAACGCACAAATCGGTGCTTCAATTGTCTAAGTGGCAGTCATCCGATTTTTCGATGCACATCCAAGCGACGCTGTCAACGATGTGGCAAAAAACACAACACGCTTTTACATCTCGAAGAGGCTTCTGGGGAACCTACTCAAACTACATCTCAACTAGCCGCAGGAAAAATCAAATCCTCAGAAGAAATCAAAAGCCATCACTGCCAAAACAACAGCATTTCGGCAATTCTCCCCACCGCTGTGCTACAAATAATCGATCATTCAGGTAGAACAATGCCGTGCAGGGCTCTGTTGGACTCTGGTTCACAAGCCAGCTTCATAACTGAACGCTGCGTTCAACTTCTACGGTTGAGGAAAAGAAACGCACGCGTATCGATTAGTGGATTGGGTCATTCGAACGCGGGAACCTCGAAAGGTATGGTGACGTTGAAGATTAAACCTGATCATCATCCCGAACTCTCAATCGACGCTCTGGTGATGCCAAAGGTTACGAGCAAATTACCGCCGCAGAGCGTAAACAGCAACATAAAGACGTCCGCTGGCATCAAATTAGCTAATCCCGATTATCACAAGTCGGACAATATTGACCTCCTCATTGGAGCTGATCACTTCTTTAGAATTCTTCGGAACGGGCAGATTAGAACAAACGAGAATGAGCCGGTTTTACAAAACACGATATTCGGTTGGATAGTTTCAGGCCAACCCGGGCTTTCCAAAAATGGCGGCATAGTTTCGATGATGGCGTTACCCAGTCAAGACAAGGACGCCGTGAACATCGATCGAAGTTTAAGAAGATTTTGGGAACTCGAATCACTCAACGAGCAACATAATCTATCAACGCCTGAAGAAGATTTCTGTGAGAATCATTTCGTAGAAAACGTACAGAGGAACCCTGAAGGTCGTTTCGTGGTGAAACTCCCGTTTAAAAAGCAACCGAATCTCTTAGGGGAATCATTAGTCCCTGCAATTCAAAGATTAAGGGGAGTTGAACGCCGATTCACACGCGATCCTGCATTCGCAAAGCTATATCGCGACTTCATGGCCGAGTATCAACAATTGAGCCATATGACAGAAGTAAATCCATCGAAGCCCATGGAAAATCACTTTTACTTACCGCATCATGGAGTACTCAAAACATCCAACAATGTCGCCAAAATGAGAGTTGTATTTGATGGATCGTCGAAATCCAGTACGGGTGTTTCCCTAAACGACTGCTTGGTAGTCGGAGCTATAGTACAATCCAGTTTGTTCGCAATTATTCTGAGGTTCCGAGAACAGAAGATAGTATTTTCTACGGATGTGGAGAAAATGTACCGCCAAGTTGCCATTGCGCCAGAAGATGCTCAATACCAACGAATTGTTTGGCGGTCAGACATCTCGCAACCTATAAAACATTTCCAGTTAACGACGGTTACCTATGGGCTCGCTTCTGCTTCATTTTTAGCCACCAGAGCGCTAAACCAAATCGCAGACGATTGCAAAAATTCAGACAAAAATGCTTCTCTTGCCATAGCAAACGATATCTACGTGGATGACCTTATGACTGGAGCTGATAACGAAGACGAGGCACTGCAGCTACAGAAAAAATATAGCAAATATTTTAATTACCTATGGATTCCATCTCAGGAAATGGAAATCCAATAGTCAACGTATATTGCACAACATTCCTCGAGAGCTTCAAGAAGTAGAATCCAAGGAAATTCAGGACCACAATAAACAGATCGTGGAATCCGTGAAAATATTAGGAACCAACTGGAACCCCAAAACCGATTGTTTCACCTTTAATGCTCAGGTTGATAACTCCACGAAGTTCACAAAACGAACAGTTCTCTCCGAAGCCAGCAGACTTTTTGACACTTTGGGCTGGGTCTCTCCAGTAATCATAACGTCTAAAATATTCCTGCAGTTGCTGTGGTGTGATAACTTAGATTGGGATGAACCCCTTCCAACAGAGAAGGAGATCATATGGAATAAACTACGAACAAATTTGCAAAATATTAATAAGATTTCCATCCCCAGATTTATTCACACAACAAACGGCTTGCGAGTAGATATATATGGCTTCTGTGATGCAAGCCAGTCGGCGTATGCAGTTGTGGTGTATTTCCGCATTGTCAACCGAAGCGGAGCAACGTATGTGGCACTGGTATCCTCAAAAACAAAGGTGGTGCCAATAAAGCAACAAACTCTTCCCCGCCTCGAATTATGCGCAGCTGTATTACTGATACGCCTCATCAACGCTGTCAAAAGGGATTCAAAGCAGAAAATCATCGAGATACATGCGTGGACTGATTCGCAAATCGTACTGGATTGGCTTGGAAGTCATCCAAAACGTTGGAGCACTTTTGTTGGCAACCGCACATCCGAGATTCTCACCACATTGTCGAGGGAAAATTGGCACCATGTTCCTTCAGCAGAAAACCCAGCCGATTGTGCTTCTAGGGGTTTATCTCCCAGCGAACTCGACTCTCAGAACCTCTAGTGGAAGGGTCCGAACTGGCTAAGTAAATCCATCGAATCTCGGCCACTACAGTTAAAACATTACGGCCAAACCATAGAAGAAAGATCATCTAAGGTCATCTCTCTAACGCTCACTTGTGAAAGGTCAAATGATTGGTTTAACGAGCTAAGCAGTAAATACTCATCGTTTCGCAAGCTTAAGTGGACTATGGGCTACATTGTACGGTTCCTGAACAACGCTAGAAAACATAAGGACGCCAGAATGAGTGGGATCTTATTTGTCAATACGTACAAAGCCAATATTACAAGGATGATATATTGGCACTTCAGTCGAAACGGGACATCAACAAAACCAGCAGCCTCAGGTCGTTAAATCCATTCCTAGACGACGTTGGACTACTTCGAGTTGGAGGGAGGTTGCAGAATAGTGTAGCTCCTTACTCCACCAAATATCCAATAATTTTGCATCCAAAGTCAACGATTGCACTACTTATCATTCGAGATGCCCACCTAGACTACAAGCACGCGGGTCCTTCACTTCTCCAGTCTGTAGTTCGCCAAGAATATTGGGTGCCAAATGGTAAGATTAAAGCGAAAGAAGTCGTGCGTAAATGCATCATATGTACAAGATTTAAGGCGGAGTGTCAGCAGCAGCTAATGGGCAATCTACCTATTCTACGAGTTGAATTCATCCGGCAATTTCTGAAGACGGGGGTGGATTATGCGGGGCAACTTTCCATTCGCTTAACAAGAGGACGAGGCCAAAAGACATACAAGGCGTACATATGCCTCTTTGTATGTCTAAGTACGAAGCGGTTCATATAGAGCTGGTGGAAGATTTATCCAGTGACGCATTCTTGGGTGCGCTCAAAAGGTTCACTGCACGGCGTGGAATCTGCAATGAGATTCACAGCGACAATGGGAGCAATTTTGTCGGCTCCGAAAGAAAATTACGCGAAGTGTTCGCCAAATTAATTGAAACTTCTAATAATATCTCCGAATATCTTTCTAGATGTCACTTAATATGGAACTTTATCCCACAGAATTCTCCCCATTTTGGAGGATTATGGGAAGCGGCAATCAAATCCATTAAATTTCACATCAAAAGGGCAATTGGAAGAAGTATTTTGACTCTCGAGGAAATGAATACCCTGCTAGCAGAAATAGAAGCGATCCTGAATTCTCGACCGCTATGCGTTGTTAACGATGCTGAAATCGATCCACTTACGCCGGCTCACTTTCTGATTGGGCATCCGTATACGAAAATTTCTGAAATGGACAATACCCAAGTGAAGGAATCATACCTCAATCGCTGGCAGATGCTGAAACAAATGGGACAGCACTTCTGGAAAAGGTGGTACCTGGAGTATCTCACGTCTCTGCAGCAACGATCCAAATGGCGAACCAGGAAACCGGCCATTAAATTAAATGATATCGTCATAATCAAGGACAACAATCTTCCAGTCAACCAGTGGCTCCTTTACAAGGTCGTAAAGCTCCATCCAGGCTCGGATGGTCTAGTACGCGTAGTAACACTTAAAACACACGACAACGAAATCAAACGGCCGATACACAAACTCTGTCTACTGCCAATTCCACGAGATGAGTCCACGAAATAAAAAACAACATGTACACAACAACACTCATTTATTAACAATAGCAGATGATTTCTCCACCGGTAACCACCTATCAGCAGCATTGGACCATCCACATAGGTCTCAACATCATTTAGACTACGTCGACAACCAGAGGAAACATTTTTTGAACTTGCCAGTTCAAGGCGGGGTGTATGTTTGGATGCTGTAAAAACAAAAAAAACAAATAGTGCTGCGCTGAGTCGCTACCTTACCAACAAGTTCAACGACAGATGGCATTAATCTAATTTTTAATTACGTGAATGTCGATAAAGAAGATGGACAGACGTCAAACTCCTTCGCTGTCAACAAGTTTTTTTTTTTTGTTTTTACAGCATCCAACAGTCGTAAGGCGCGTTTTTTTATTAACTGGCATAATAATGCACAAAGCAAGAATCTGCTTAATCTCGAGAGATTATGTGTCTTTCCACCGGTTAAAATTAAATTTTAGTTGTAGTCTCAACCAACAACAAAAATTTGTGTAAAATACTCAATTGGCTCTTGGTAGACGGTAGATCTATTAATATTTATTCGGCACCGGTAAACATAATATTATAATTTGTGGCTCAACATCGATCCTTACGTCATTATCAGTTACCTCAACATTCCAAATATCTTGCACATCTAATGCTTCTGAGAATTAAGATAAGTTACTTTTGGTCTCATACATACGAACGCTACTTCCAGAGTCTTCAAAATCAAACTTGCAAATTTATCGAATCTTAACTTCAATCAGAACAGCATAACAATGAAAGCATTAATTTTTAATTACTTTAAATTTAATAAAATACAAATTTAACTAATTAGACAAGGTATAATACTTTAAAATATAGAATTACAAATTTAAACTACAATAAAAACACAACATCTACCCCTTTAAAAATTCTTCGATCGAATGACACACTAAACGAAAAAGATATCGTTTTACTTTTCTCCACAATCATTTCGAGAAGTCCTAGAAAAATAAAAGTATCGCAATAAAAAAAAACTCGTATACATATAGCTATCGACACAAATATGGGTCACCCGCTCCTATAAAACTACGGCACACAGTAAAAAGTATCACAAACCACAACAAAGTTAGAGCAATGCAAAGTTTTTTGCATTTTGTGTCACATATTTGTGACGTGAGTTTATCCTTAAACTAGCGCGTCAAATATAAGTGACGTTGAGGGGCGAACGTGTTAAATTGGAAATCATCAATGTTTTTAAATGTAGTTCCAAGGGCGGTTCAACCAAGGAATTCAAATATCATTTAATATGCTTTACATAAAATAAAGTCCAGCAATTTAACTTACTATAGCTGCGTTTTTCTGAATAACAATCGGGTTGAGTTCGCGATAGCTTTTTTCAAATTTGTCCAATTTAAAATTTAAAATTTATTTATTTTTTAATTAAATAATTTAGTTTTAATAGTAATCTACGTATAACTGAAAAAACCCATCATTAAAGTTGTATAGTTTTGTTGTAATATCGTTGCTCTGTATAGTTCTGAACTACTCCGATATTATACAGAACTATACAGAACAACGATATTACAAGAAAACTATACAACTTTTATGATGGATTTTTTCGGTTAAACGTAGATTACTATTAAATCTAAATTATTTAATTAAAAAATAAATAAATTTTAAATTTTAAATTGGACAAATTTGAAAAAAGCTATCGCGAACTCAACCCGATTGTTTTTCAGAATAACGCTGCTTATATTGTTATTACGTAATGTTTTCCGTGTGTGTGTAGTCAAATCGACTCGTATACAGCTACGAGTTGCAGTGCGCTCTTTTCAAAGAAAAAATCTACGAAAACCGGAAGTAATAAAAACTTAATGTTCTGTAACAATTTACATTTATCTCTCTGTGGTATTCTACACAAAATATGTATTTCTGTAGATATTTTGCCTTTTCTCGTTTATTACTCTCTGGCACTAATGATGTCTCTTAAATTATATTCTTTTTGGCAGACATATAACACCAAACATAAAATTCGGCAACAAGAGTACAACAACTAATTATTTATACAAAAAAAAACTTTAAAAAGCACAACGAATTGCTTTATTTTTGTGTACTACCAACTGTTACACATATTTTTCAGTAACGGAACGGTTTTTTGATAATGCGGTGCAACTTTAATACGTATTATTTTGAATTAGTGAGTTTAATTAAGATTTTAATACATAATCCTTTGCTTCACACAGGCTCCAGAATTGTAAAATTATTTTTAATCGTCATACCAGTTTTGTGTTACTTTTCATCATTAACCCAATGTTGTTATTATTATTGTTATTGGTCAGCTAGGATTTTTATGCATATGGTTATTTTTAATTGTGGGAAACTGCTGTACACTTCACGAAAAAAAGGATCTGGATGATAGTAATAAAAATTAATTTTTTAATTAAATTTGGCCCTGCACACTTTATATGGGCAATTTTGTATGTATGAATATGGACAAAGCGATTTTCTTTATATTTAATTTGAACTGAAACGTTGCCAAGGGAAATAGAAAATTATTTTTAAAATTAAAATTGAAATTTTGTGGGGGTGTTTTAAATGTTTAATTACAACTTATTTAAAATCGATGACTTGTAAAATGAAATAAACTAGAATTAGGCTAAAGTATTTTTTAAATTAATATTTTACTTAAAAGTTTTAACAAGTATTGGTACCACATCGGTAAAATCATATTACGAACTCATAAAATTACAGAAATAACCACTTTATTGTTACAACCTACAGCTAGATGCCTTTCCTTAACCGTAAGCTTAATCTATTAGTAAGGCAAGATAAAAAAAACAGTATAGTCCCCCAGGTAACCACTTTATTTATACATGTAAGGAGTATGGCCTAAAATCAAATAGGACAATAAGGTATATTCGAAAAAGTATTTCAACGGTAAATTGTTTCGCCAACATGATTGCGCGTTTTATGATCAACTAGTTCTTGTTTTTTCCATTGCAACACTCAAAATTACATAATCTAGTAAAATATCGCACAGTGAGGAGATGAATTTAGTTTTTGAATTTAATTTACACATGAAATTTTGTGTAAAAGCCTCGGTATCCGCCGTTGATCTGGCCTTCAACCCATTTTAGATATGAAACCTGTTGTGAGATTTCGCTTTAAATGAGTCCTTTACATCGGTTCATAATTGAACTGTTGGCATTATTTGATGGGTGGGCTTAACGCTTGAGCAATTAATCACGAAGGCAATATTTAAGAATCGTTAGAAATGAAACGTTTATTTAAAATAAAATACTTCATTAGCCTATACGTAAAAAACACTAGATATCAAGTAATAAAAACTATACAGAGTGGCCTAGAATTGGACGATCAAATGAAACAACGTGATAGGGGAGCTCATTTCCAATAAAACCAGCCAAGTAAAGTTTTTCGAATTGTTGATGATGTAAAACTTTTCCACTTTTAGTGTTTTATAGAGAAATCGCATGCGCACCCACCAAAAAATTTATTAAAAATAAACGAACTCTGTTTGTTTAACTTTCTTTTTTAATGCAATCTAGAAAGGTGTGCTTTTGCAATAGCATCATTTTTGTAAGCTGTATTATCTTCTGTCAAATAAAAACAATGGTTTTGTAAAGTCTCTTTGTTTCTCAAAAATTTTTGTTGATGTTTAAGTGACGCCAGCGGTAAAATAATGTACTACAAAAAGTTGACCCACTATCAGAAAAATAAGCGAAGCCAATGCAGATTTTAAAATGGTGTTCGAAGTGTTCACTATTTGCCAAAATACATAATCGTCATCGCCATTTAAAATTTTGCTTTCGCCGCATTTCCTGATCGGTCTGGTTCATACACCAGCTCTTTATAATAACCCCACAGAAAAAAGTCTAAATTATTTCGATCAGAGACCGCGGCGGCCATGCAATGGACCCTTCCTTTCCAACCCAGTGGCTTGAATAATTTACGTCCAGGTGTAGGGGAGCTCCATCAAGCTGCAGCCACATATGTTCACGTCTTTCTAGAGAAACGTCATCAATTATTATAGTTCATCCAAGTCATTTTGTAGAAAACTTACTCGTTAATCCGGCATGAGAGATCAAATGGGCCAATCAATTTTCAGTCGACTATTCCCGCCCATATTTTCACCCCAAATTGGTGTTAAAACCGACTATGCCGCTCACGTTTTGAATTTACGCGGAGCCAATCTCCCTTTCAAAACACGTTTCGTCACTCCATAAAATGTTGTTAAAAAACTGCAAATTTTCTTGGCATCGACGCAGCATTTCTTAACAAAATTGCACTCTTTTTCATGATCAGCAGGTAAAAGTTATTATATACACGTTGCACATGGTAAGAGTGCAACTTATTTCTTGTTAAAACGCGATGCAATGATCGTGGCATTCCCGAACGTCTTGATAAACAACGAACACTTATAAATGGGTCGTCTGTTATGAGTCCAATTACTCTATATTCGTCTATTTCAAGTTGACCGACTGTTTCATATCTTCTCGGACGACCAGAGACTTCGCCTTCACTTTACATTTGATGTACGTTTTGAAATACTCTGTATTCGGAAAAGCGTGCCCCATTTGGTTATCGTCTCTGGTATTCTCTTTGCGGCTGCTCGGGCGTTGCCATTACATAAGCCATAAATGAAATGCATTTCTGCATATTCGCGGTGGGAATAAGCCAAATAGCTTATTGACATTTTAATTAGAAACGCTCGAGTAGCTATGTATGCATCGAACTACTAACATGAATTATAAAATATTTTCTTTTTTTGTTTTGTTTAATTCGGGCTACTAGATTTTCCTAAAAAACTTTAGTTTACTATTGTCTTCATCATTTTGTTTTATTCCTGGCAAAGCATCGATTTTAATAAACACGACTTACTTTGTGAAACACATTGCTAAAAACATTATCTTGTGACTAGCCTGGTGTGTGATGTCATTTTAAAACCTCGATTGGCGTCGCTTATTTTTCGAATAGTGGGTCAACTTTCTGTTCTATTTTCACGCAGGCGTCACTTAAACATCAACAAATTTTTTTTTTGAGAAAGAAAGGGACGTAACAAATTCATTTTTTTATTTGACAGAAGATAATACAGCTTACAAAAAATGATGTTATTGGAAAGGCACACTCTTCTAGATTGTATTAAAAAAGAAATTTAAACAAAAGAACTTGTAACGCGCAGGTTTGCGTTACAAGTTTGCAAGCTCTGACTCTACTAATTGTGAACACTCGAACTGGTTTTTGATCGTTATCGTACGTTTTTGTTTTGGTCGGTTTTGTTAGTTAAGCGAGAAATTTTTTTGAAAAGAAATTTGGTAGTAAGTGCTGGAATCTTGAAAGTGGTTTATCGATAGTAATTAATATAAAAAAATTGTTAAAAAAGATTAAAAATTGTTAATTTAATCTAAATGTATATATATATATATATATATATATATATATATATATATATATATATATATATATATATATATATATATATATATATATATATATATATATATATATATATATATATATATATATATATATATATATATATATATATATATATATATATATATATATATATATATATATATATAGTATATATGCTATCTATGTTAAAACAATTAAAAATAATTTGTGTCCATAGTAGATTTAATTGAGTGAATAATTAGAAGTTCAGTTTTAAGTTAAAATACTAAAAACTAATTAAGTTCATTAAATATTTGATTGAATTGGAAAAATGTGTAAAATGGACGTTATCGTGCGAAAACCATGTGCTGAAAGTGGAAGCCATAAACAAATTTTTTTTTGTGCACAGTAACATTTAACCGAACTGTTCTGGTGCGTAACGTAAAATAAAACTCGGCACAAAACTAAAATTGAAAGCTAATAAAACTATGAACATTAAATAATTAATAGGACAAAACAAATAAACTAAAATCTATACAAATAATTATAAAAATACAGTGATCGTATACTACGTAAGGCTATTCATAATGGTTCATAAAACGGAATTATTCGTTACGTAATAAATATTACAACTAATTGTGGATGCTGCAAATGCGCTACCAATCGAATGCGCAACCGAATATTGAAAAGTGAGGTACCTCAAAATTAAAATAAATATATATTATTCAACACTACGAAAAGGCGATGTTAGTTATAGTTCTTGTTAAGACGAATTTATTTTTCTAAATATTATCTTAAACACAAATATTTTGATTATTAGTTTTGATTAGATTAAGGTAGTTTTTTTTATATTCTCTTATTTTCTTTATAATATTTAATTATTATATTTGATTCATAGATCTAGTTTTTGGTGGTAATAATTAATTAATTACAAATTCATTCAGAATAGGAAAAATTGTTTCAATAGTAACCGAAATGATGTTTGTTAATTTTTAAATATTGCTCCCAAATTTTTATGACGTCATTAGTTTTAAGAATATATTTTTTTTTTGACATAATTTGATAGTATGTATAGGATATATAATATATCTTATAGTTTTTTCTGGGTTACGCGAATATTTTTAAATCGCATTAATTATTATAATTTTTTTTATTAATTCGAATTATGTTCCTAATACAAATTTATTTTCAAATCAAACCTTCCTTATTTTATTTGTAAATTTTAATTTTCTGGAGAAATTTGTGGACAAGTGTGATTTGTTTGTTTTTTGTTGTTTTTTTTCTTTGATGTTGATGTTCTTTGAATCATAATGAGATAATTCTAAAATAGAGGTGGGCATGTCTCTTCAGGTGAGTACAGCATCGAATCATTTCTTTCACATGAAACATTTAAGTTGAAGACTCCCCTTTCTTTCCTAATCGATTCCTATTGTCAACTCCTTTCATCCCTTAAATTCCCTTAAGTTGGTAGCACGGTCAGGTTTAAGCTATACTAAAATGATGTCAGTTTATTTAATGCGGTCTAGCGAGATTATGTCCCGACTTGAAAACCCCAGCCCTTTAACCCTGAGTACTTAGCCGCGCAGAATACGACCGCTCAAGTTTCGAGACATAATAAGTTAATTTCTGATGACGAAAAGGACTTTCATGGAACCTATCCTCTATTTAATTCGATAAATGATAGGAAAACCCCCACGTCTCACAAAAATTTTCGTTACAAACTCTTGTTTATTTTTAATTGATTTTTGGTGGGTGCGCATGCGATTTCTTAAAAAAAAACTCTAAAAGTGGAGAAACGTTTCCACCACCAACAATTCGAAAAAACTTTAATTGGCTATTTTTGTCGGAAATGAGGTCCCCTATCACTCTGCTTCGTTTGATCGTCAAATTCTGGGCCACCCTGTATGTATACGAATTCTTTTTTAACTTTTGTTGATGTGTGTAAACCAACAAAAATCTCGATAAATTGGGTGATCCACTGAAAAAAATACTGGCCCGCTCACAGAATTGTTCCACGTATGTGGCATATATGGCCAGTTAGCTTAGGAATTGCCATTTCGAACGACATTACCAACATGTGAACAAACAAAAATTTCGACAAATTGTGTGACATGTAAAAAAATATTGACCAGCTCGCAGAATTATTGCTCAGATGTGGTATACGAGTATATAGCCAGTTAGAATAGAAATTGCCCTATCAAAGGACTTTACCAACATTTGGATGTAATGATCAGAAAGCTTCTGTTGATGTGTGTGAACAACCAAAAATTTCGAAAAATTGTGTGATCCACGGATAAAAATATTGGATTGCGTCATATTTAAGTTTACGAAAGCAATACGAAAAAATTTCAGGCGATGATTCGTTCGTATATAGCGTACCGGCAGTCACCTGAGACCAATATTTTTATAATCTTTGTTAAGGACGTGATCCAGTGTTTCAGTTATTGTAGATCTCTTCTATGTGCTGATGACATAATTTTATATGCCAACATTAGCTTTTTTAATGTCACTCAGCGTTTGCAGCGTGAACTTGGCATAATTTGTAAATAGTGTGTGTCGAATAAGTTGTCTTTGAATGGTAATAAATGTAAAGTTTTATTTTTTTCAAAAATGGAATAATTTTTTCAAGTAATCTAACATGCAATAAACTCATTGATTGTACAATTTGTAGGATTTATTCTACGTTGGATTTTATTAAAAGGCATAGCGGATAATTTCACGATCCCTACACATTAAAATTTCTTTATATGTTACCTATGTCAGACCAGTTTTGAACTATGCCGTAGTTATATGGCACCCATTATATGGGATTCATGCTGTTAGAATTGAAAACCACGAAAATAATTTTTAATTTATACTTTACGACGTTTACCATCCCTCAATCGGCATTTGTAGTGAACCATCCGTCAATCGGCTTTCGTCATGAGCCGTATTGTAATGGCCGCCTAATGATGAATTTACAAGGACAAGATCATAGACGCCAGGTTTAGTCGTGACATTCTGTATTCTAAGATTGACTGCCACGAGTTACTTGGAAAGTTTAGCATTTACCCAGAGAAATTTAAGATTGTGGCTCGGTTTTCTCCGTATTCCGTTTTGTAACAACAACTTTAACAGCACAGAGACAACGTTAAAAGTTTTTATCGTTTTATTATGGATTTAAAATTTATATTTTAATATTTATGTTTATTATATTTTATTATGGTGGTGTTGTGAGTATAATAGTCTGAACAGACTGCGGATTAGTTAAACTGGTTTAGCAAAATTCAATCAAGCACGCTATGGAAAAACTTGAATTTGCTAGTAAATTTTTGAATTTTTCGTAGTGTGTCGGACTGAATTGAATTGTATTTCCCAGAGTACTTGACCAAATTTTGCTAAACCAGTTAAACTAATCTTCAGTCTGTTCAGGCTATAAGCCTCTCATGTTATTGAGTTTCTGTCTTAAGTATGGTTTTGTACTAAATCAGTGTCCAAATAATTTTTAATTGCTTGAATTGTTCGCATTAAATCCAGCCTTTAAGTATTTTGCATTCCTAGTAATTGTTGCGAATCATTTTTAATATCTTGATGTTGATCTTCAATCTTAGTGTTTTTGACTGACCGGAGCTTTCTGGTATTGTTTTATCTGCTGGTTGTACCCAATTTATAATATTTTCATTTAAGCTAATTATTAGTTCGCTATAGGTGTGCCTTGAGATTTTTCGTGTTGTACTCCAGTACTCATGATCCTTATTAGACTTAAATTAGTGATTTGTGAGTTAAAAGCGGTGTTTGATGAAGCTGATGGATTAAGAGGATCTACCAGAGGGCATCTTTAAGATCTAAACCTCATAATGTTTATTGTCTAGACGGGATAGTAGTCCACCAATTATGGGTAACCGATAAGCATGCTTTACAGATTCTCTAATTAATTTCGGCGCGACTAGACACAGTTAGTTTTGACATTACTTTTGCGTACTATTGCCAATAATGAACTCTAAGAGCTGCAAAATTAGTGTACCACCCCAATTCTAAAGGGTGACTTTTAGAGGTTCACAATTTTAAATTAAAATATAACAAAGAAAAACATTTTGAATATTAGTGAAACTAGCTCTTAGGCTGTATCGCCGAGAGCATAGACAAGTGACTTAACGTATCTCCAAAGAAAATAATCTAATGAAATTAATTGTACCCCACGCTGTGTGGCATGTGACACCGCCCTGTAGGAACCACATATCAGCAAGACTTATGCCAGCCAATTGGAGTACAAAAATCGTTTTTGAAGTCATATAAACCAATGATTCCGCCGGCCCATAAAGTGAGTTTCATTGCTGAACAAATTTTTGTATTGAAAATCAACATCAATATCGAATTGTGCTTCAGCCCATTGGCCGAATTGATTGCGTATGTGATGGTCAGATGGCTTTAATTCCTGCACAAGTTGAATTTTGTAAGCACGTAAACCAAGATCCTTAATAAAATCTTCCATAATGGATGGACGCATCTCCAGTTGCTGAGAACGACGTCGAATTGATTGAGTTGGGTCTTTCTCGGTTGTCAAACGGAACAGTGTTGCCAACTTAAACATGTGAACATCTAAAAAACAACATGTAGTATATACGTTCAATATCATATCCTTGGATGCCATGCTCCACCAATTTGAGTTAACTTTAAGTTTTGATAGAGGGATATTTTTCTTTTGTATGGACTACATTTTGAAGTTTGTCTCTGGATAAAATATGGTAATAATCCATGAGTATATAGGAACTGTTCAGTTCCCTTACCACACTTATGTTTACAGTAACAATCGGAATCAGTTTGAAATCGAGTGTTCTTGCAATCCGTTGACATTTTACTTTTAATTCTATGTATGGTCGTTGGCCATTCCTCGGATAAACAACTGATGAAATCTTTATCTTGTGCCATGTGCTGTGTCACTGCTACCACCGACGAAACTCGGTGTTAGACGCTGGTTCGTCGGCACTAATTATTATAAGAACCGAGCTCTCGTGACCAAAATTAGGACTCGGAGTATTCCTCATCTCTAGCCTTCAGTCTACCAGTGGGTTGCATTTTAAGCAGTCCGTTTCCTGTCTCACATCCAAAACAGTATACGATCAGTACTATAGGCTGGCATGCAGCAATGCGATGTGCAGATGGTGATAAAATCGTACCAATAACCGTAAGTCCTCAATTTGGCAGGCGTCTGCGTAAAGTAAGGACGTAAAAAGTGAACTGTGAAAGAGTTAGGAGTGCTTCAGGCCCAGAACAGATTGCAAAGATTAAATAATAAACAAAAAATAGGAAATTTAATATCACTATGAATTGAGTACTAAGCTTAACGTAAACACAAAAGACATCAATCCCTACTTAAAATAAAAAAACGACGAACCTGCTATTAAGCACGTCATGGTAAAGGGCATATGTACTCGTATGTTGAATATTTTTATAAAAATTTTGGATGGAGCGAGTGGAATATTTTATTGATGAAAATAATTAGTTGCCAGTGACAACATCCGGATTTCGAAAGAACCACTCTAGAAACGAGAGCGTGGAAAAGTTTGTGTGGGAAGAAAACAAAAGATAATACGAAAGCGGTTGCGGTATTCGTTGACATTGAAAGAGCTTATGATTACGTGGTCCGTGGAAATTACAAAAAATTCTTTCGGATTTTAGATTATCACGGAAAATGGGTATGTGGTTAAAAGATTTTATGACTGAGAGAAAAATTGTCTTAAATGGAAGTGGGTATAGGTTGGAAGGAGTTACGAATATGGGACTTCCACAAGGAAGTAAAATATCTCCAGCTCTGTTCAACCAATACCAGCGAGGTACACCACATCTATGCAGAAAATCAAATGGTTCTGCAATTTGCAGACGATTTTGTAATGATTGGAAAAGGAAGAAGTATTGATGCGGTGGCTCAAAAGGCCCAAAAGAGAATAGATGAATTAATGGGAAAACTTAAAATGTTAAATCGGAAGTCGCAAATCTTAACATTAATGTGGATGAAATTGAACAAGTGAATGCATACATGTATTAGGGTGTTTGGATCGACAGGCGTATGAATTTTGGGAAACTCATAAAAATTTTGGCGGATAACCGCAAGGAACATTTAAATGTGATTAAACGGATGAGCAAACCTAAATGGGGCGCACATACGAAGGTGAATGATATGTTGAGAAAGGCCCTTATTTCCTTCAAAATTAGATATGGTATTAGCATATATGGGGCGCAAAAGGAGCTTTTAGCCAATTGATGAAAGGAGAGAATGCATGTGCCATAGTGGTATTGATTAACAGTGGTACTGAAATGGGTGAACCATCTCTCGATTACAAGAGAGAGTGGATCACAATGAGAGAGTCAGTGAGAACGATAACTAACAAAAATGAGTCTTGGTTTAATGATATGAAGATTACAAAGTAGAACGGTGTACACACCAACATATAGAGCAAGGTAATGCTGGACCACAACCCGTTCCTAATAATCTCAATCTATATGCATGCAGGTGGAGGAATATAACAAGGCGATGAATGAAGTTATTGCCAAAATTATGTTTGCGAAAATCAGTTTATACAGATGCAAGTTTGAGTGAGAATGGAGTAGGTGCTGGTATTTGTATCCCTAGTAAGAATGTGGAAAAATACTCTAAATTGGATGATAGCATCTGTATAATGAAGGCTGAATTGATTGGAATATTTGAAGGTATTGAATTGACTGTGAATGAAGGGCAAAGAAAATAGTAATATTTGCCAGTCATCCCAACAAAGTTTAAATAGTAAAAAAATGTTTAAAAAAAACGGCCAGATAAACCAAAGTACTGACTAAACAATAGAAATTACCCTATGTCCATATCAGGTGAAAACTAACCTTTTTTTTATTTGGTTATTCAACCATAATTCGATTTTTTGTGTAGTTACCATGAGCCCAAATTAAATTCTGTACTGAAATACCTAGAGATATAGCTACCCAATGGCGTATACGACTAGATAGGCCAATGTACGTACTGATTAAGATGTAGAAACTACCCTATGTCTATATCAGGTGGAAAACACCTTCTTTTATTTGTTAATCTAATCAGAAATCGATTTTTTGTGTAGTTACCATAGGTCCACATTAAATGCCGTACTGAAATACCTAGAGATAAATCCCTAATAGCGGACAGATAGGCCAATGTACTGACTAAGGTCTATAAACTACGCTACGTCCACAACAGGTGGAAAAAACCTTTTTTTATTTGTTTGTCTAACCGAAAAGCGATTTTTTGTGTAGTTGGGTACCATGGGCCTACATTAAATTCTGTACTGAGATACCTAGAGATATAGCCACCCAGTGGCGTATACGACCAGAGAGGCCAATGTACTGTCTAAGATGTGTCTAAACCACCCTATGTCCATACCAGGTAGGAAAAACCTTGTTTTATTTGTTTATCTAACCGAAAAGCGATTTTTGGAGTAGTCACCATCGGCCCACATTAAATTCTGTTATTTTACACTTAAATTTTTTGTTGAAAATTGCTTTAGCTTATCATTTCTCAATTTTTTTGGGATGAGGCTACATTTTTTTACTATTTACACTTTTTCGGGATGACTACACTTATCTAAGACAACAGCCAAAAAATCCGGGTTTGGGCTAACTTCAGCGACTTCATGATTTTTGAATATGCTCGTTTCTGCAGTGCTGCATGGCAATGTGATGAGATCATACAATTGATACCATCACATAGACAGGTCGAAGGGAATGAACGAGCCAATATGTTAGCTAAAAAGTGTGCATTGAATGACATGGTTCAGGAGTACAGAAGGAAAGATGCAAGAGATGTGCTTAGAATTACTCTTTTTAAGAGCCTTTTCTATAAGGTGCTCAAAGGAGAACGCGAATGTTGCGAACGATTGAGAGAATCAGGCTGAACAATGAAAATTGGAATCAATGATCGTGGAAACGTCATTTGAGTGAGGACAAAGATTGTGAGTTGTGCGGAAGTGTGGAGGATATTGAACATTTGCTATTGGCTTGTGCAAGATACTAGCAATGCAGATCGAAGTTTGAAATCCTTCTGAATGCAAGAAATGTAAGTAAATTATTGAATGAGGGAAGTTTAGCTTACAAAGAAATGGATGAATTTATTAGAATAAGTGGAATAATAATTAAATACAGAAATAAGTAATAGACGGCAAATGTGTGTAGGGACTACTTGGTTTTCTCAGTAAAAAATTAAATTATATAAAAAATTAGTAAACTTGATTTTTGGCAAAATGGCACTTTTTAATATAGGAGTCAAGCCTAGTAAAAAATGTTTTTATTGAAAAATGCGTCAAATACTGCTCACAGCTCAGCTCAGATCCACTGAGTTCTCTAGCTAGCCGGCAAGCGGATTAAATTTCGATTGCTGGATTCCACCCGTAAAAAATGTAAACGTGTAAAACCGAGTGTATAATTTGTACCGACAGGCAGAGAAAAAGCGAATCAATAAAAACAGATTAAAAAAACAAAAATAGGGAGGTACGCAAAAAGAGGACAAAATGATTTCAAAGTAAAATAGATTCAAGGACAAATGTGAAAAATTAATTTCGAGTACTTGTCTATTAAAAAAATAACAGATGGTAATACTCATTGTTTGCTCTAAAGGTCTAACGAAGAATCAACTTCAAATTTTTTTATTAAACCGTTTTGATAGAAATTTGCCCGAACTAAAATCCTCAAAACTTCACCCAAAATAAATTTTAGTATTTTCATTGCACAATAGTCGGACACCCCAAGATCTAGCCCTCATGGATTTGAAGTGTTCCCATACAATACTGGCGATAACATGTAAGCTTAGTACTTCAAGGCATTTCTCTTCCTTTGCTAGCCGAATGTTATGAGCTTATGCATCTTAGTATCTTTTAGAGCACTATTATATGTTCGACAGTGCTCTTCGAAATAACTGGTTTTGGCATTGCCACTTGCGATTATAGTTTTGGTTATCTGGTTTTACTTGCATGAGGTTCTAGTTCAACTTTGATAAAAGTTTAGCTAATTTTTCCGTGTTCTTGGATTTTGTTTTAACGATATGTTTCTTAGTCTTTAATGGTTCTCAGCTAATTCATTCCTTGTGTGTCAATAAGTGACATGGAGTTATTAATCGTCGCATCACTTTCAAAATTTATATTAAATTTCTTATTGCTCTGAAATTATGATAAAACAAATAGAATAGTGAAGTCATTAGTGCATTTCTTCCAGCCAAAAAAATTGTACCGAAGCAGCCAGGTGGCTAGAGGCATACGAGCACTAAGATGTAGCCAAATATCTTTGGTAGTACACACATTTGTGAATAAGGAATTTAGCAAAACAAATCACTCAGACGACAACGTCGTCAATATTCTCGGGAGTGTAAAAATCTGTGTTCATCAAAAATAACCGTTCTGACCAAGAATATATTTAAGGAAACCGGAAATACATTGGCTCTTAGGTGTAAAGATCAATTTTACGTTTTCATTCAAAAAACAAATTACTTAGTAATCAACAAAGTAATAAATATTTTTGATAGAGTGATTGATATCGAAGCTTTAACTGTTGCAGTCCTACTTGAAGATTTGATACAGACATACTGATAATTGTAATGGTGAAGAACTCTCCATTTCCAGGTTACTCTGGGGCACTATAAGTGACTCATATTAGTGAGAAATAAGGTTTAAAACTCTATTTAGGTATGTCCTTATTACGAACTGCTATAAACTGGCTTGAAACCATCCAAAATAAATGTTCTTTGGTTTCTCTTGAAAAAAACTATCTAGGATGGCGGCGTGCCATACTTCTGAAATGTGTCTCGTTTACCTCTTTATGAAATAAAATGCGAGCATACAATGTATGTACCAGAAAATTTATCTTGGCAACATCAATCAAATAAATTCACCTTACGTCGAGAAAGAACAAATTAAAAAAAACATTTTTAATTAGTTTCTTGAAGTTTTAAATTCAATAAACACGGCTGCTAATGAATTGCAGGATTAATCGATCTTAAGAGAAAGAATCTTAAGAAATAAAATTAATTTATAAGTCTTACTATATAGCTTTTGCCCATATTTAATTTTGATTTGAGTCGGATTTTCATGAGCCCCAACATCTTTCGAGTTATCAAAAATCTATTTCGGAACATTTTTTCGTTTTTCTTTTGTCCCAATAACCAGTCTAATGACTGGATTTAAGACGCAACCAAAAGTGAAATTAAAATTTTTAAAGGATTAACCAGTCTTACAAAAGTCTCTACATAAAGCAGAGGATCTTTTTTGAGATTATTTCATCCTTTTTTGTAATTTCATTTAGTCCGAATTTTTGTCATTGTGTATTTCTTGTTATTCCATGATTCTGTCCTTGAGTTGAGATAAAGAAATAAAAGTTAGTTTCCTTATTTTGGCTTTTTATTATCATTTTATGTTCCATTCGGTTTTAATTTGGATTCTTTAATCTTTGAATAATTTGAATTGCAAATTTTTGAATTGTGTTTTAATTACAGATAGAGGAATACAAAAAAAGGAAAGAGAATGGCAGATCATTTTTATCAAGTTGTTTTTGTTGTTGTTGTTGTTTCTTTTCTGATTTAATTTTCTTAAATATATTTTTCTTGTATTATGTACGAGTACCACAGTGGCACGCTCAATTTTCATAATGAAAAATGACGATAAAATATAAAGCAAAAAAATAATTATTTGCAATTGGGAATTTTAGATTTTCCGGATGTTCTATTCTAATTCGGATGAAAGAGCAATTTTTTAATTAGTTTTTATATCACTTGGTGAGGCGTTTCGTCTTGCAGTTGTTGAAGGAGTATAGTTCAGAATTATAACATTATAGGGTTTAGTACCAAATACGCCACAAATGATTATTAGAAAAAGAATATTCTGATGTGAGAAATAGCTTTTGTAGCATTTTGTCAAGGGCAATACTATAATTAAATTAGAAGAAAATAAAGGTAGAAGAAATAGAAGAAATAAAAGAAATGTTAGTTAGAAATGTTGTTAGAAGAAATTAAGGTTTGAGGTTTTAATAGATTTAATGCAAATTTTGCTGATGAATGAAACTATTTTAAAATGAATTAACAGATTTTTGACTATTTTCATGAATTAACTGGTTCAATAAAATTAATTCCATCTGTATAGAACTTGTCAGTCACAGTTATTTATCTAACGTACAGCGTTTTTCATTTTTCCACAATGAGCACTTCTTTATTGGCTATATCTGGAAACCTCTTTTTCATAGCAACTAATGGTCAGTTGCATGATGCGAAATTTCTGAAAATAGTAAAGTTTATGTCGTTGGTGCACTGTAGTAAAGGGTTTTCTAATAAGAGGTTTCATTTTGATATTAAAACAACGAGTATTTTTTAAGAGAAATCAATGAATGTTTATTTCATTGTAAAGAGGAAGGTATGCCATTAACATTTGAAAACGATACCAGCCGATACCCACCATGGCTACGCTTGCAGCACCATATCCTTTTCATGACATTTTCCATGATCAATTTGCACATTTGCAGGTGTATGTCCTCGATAACTTCACGAACTTCAACTTTAAGGTCTTAAATCGATTGTGGAGCATTGGCAGAGACCTTATCTTTCACGTGGCCCTAAAGAAAAAAGTAGGTGTTAAATCACAAAATCTCGGTGGCCACTTGTGATCACCTTTTTGAGAAATAACACGGGCAGGAAACTTTTCTTGCAAAATTGCGATGGTTTCGAAGTGTGTGAAGTTATTCCAGTATTACATCCCGGAAAAATAAAAAATGTTCATCAGGCAATACTAGTAATATCCCATCCCAGGATTTTTAAATTCATCCCAGAAAATTTTAAAAATACACAAACCAAGATAAAACTTAATCTAAAGTGTTAATTCTTAAAATATCTATGATAAAATGATAGGAAGACAAGCCCTATGTTGAGGTTAGCACTAAAGCATCCTGGGATGGCCCATTTTAAATAAAATATACATTTTAGATTTAAACGAAAGGTACGCTGGAACCTAAAGTGTCGTAACTGATCACATTTGATACCAATTGGATACAATGGGTACTATCTGCAAATAAAATTCCAAGACTCCAAAATTTGGATTTAAAATAATGGTTCCAAGGAACCTGAAATGTCGTCACCGATCTCTTCAGATTACGATACAAGATGATGACCTCTATCCTAACATACTGATGGTCTTGGAATTTTATTTACAGATATGAGATCAGTTACGCCACTTTAGGTTCCAGGGAACCATTCGTTTAAACCAAAAACGTATATTTTATTTAAAATGGGCAATCTCAGGATGTTTTAGCGCCAATCTCGGGATTAATTTAAAAATCCTGGGATGGGATATAACTAGTATTGCCTGATAAACATTTTTTATTTTTCTGGGATAAAATACTGGGATAACTTTACACACTTATGGTTTCGTTGCTTGTGTGGCACGTAGCGCCATCTTGCTGAAAATAAATGTCGTCCACATCAATATATTCAAATTCCGGCCATAAAAAATCATTAATCATAACTCGGTAGCGCAATTCATTCACCGTAACAGTTCCACCAGTCTCATTTTCGAATAAGTAAGGTACAATCACACCGCCAGCCCAAAAACCGCACCAAACAGTGGCACGTTGAGGATGGAGAGGCATTTCAACAATCATTCTTGGATTTTCTGAGCCCCACATGCGACAATTCTGTTTATTAACGTAGCTTCCGAGGTGGAAATGGGCCTCACTGAAGATGATTTTTCGATAAAAATCCGGATCATTTTGATGCATTTGAAGAACTCAATCGGCGAATATACGACATTTATGGTGATTGACCGGCTTGAGTTCTTGTGTTAACTTAACTTTTAAAGCCTTAAGACCTAAATGTCTAATTCCAAAGATCGATGAGGTTTCGACAAACACTACGGGCTTTGAATCTGAGTTTTGAATGTACCTGATTCCAAAAAAGGAAAACAATTTTGTTATGAATGTCTGTACCGATGACATATTAAGATTGGCTGTTGTGATTTGAATTTTTTGTTCGCCAATCTCCTTTCATTTTTAGTTCGAAGAATTGAAAAGCTTTCGAGATCTCTATCTCAAGAGGGTCTGATATCTGCCATATAAAATCACCCAAAATACCACCCAGTACTACGATTTGAGCTCAAAGAAAGGTCTTGGGGCACACAACAATTTTGATACAAGTTTAGTTCATAAATCTACCGTTTTGGCGCTAATAGCAAATTTTCCGATTAGTATAGAATATATACTTGTCGTATATTGTTGTAAAGATCTAGAAGAATGTTGAAAACGCAACAATTTCGTAATCAGCGATTTAGTTTATAAAACACCTTATTTGCGCTGATAGTTAATTCTTCATATAATACATACGTGTCATATACCATTGAAAAGGGCTTGATGAATGCCGTAAATTTTTCTGAAGCACCATAGTATTCCAAACTTGCGGGTTAGCCACTGGTTTGGCGCTGGTAGCTAATAATTGGTTTATCGTACAGCAGTCTATTTCACGAATTCAACATTTTGGCGTTGGTGGACATTTATTCCCCTGGTATTTGGAATTGAAACATATCTCATATCATTGAAAATGTCATGAACAATGTGGCAATTTAGGAGCCCGTTATTTACAGTTAGTTCATTCCAATAAAATCTCGCGACATATAAATCATTCATTGTTGAAAGGTATGGAAAGTAACAATTATATTACCCATTATTAGTGGATAATGTAGAATCAGAAAATTTTCAAGAAACTTTTTGTGAAGAATTTTTAATACAAATTTTCCAATTTCATTTTATGTGAATTTTCTGGTAATTATATTCTTAGAAAAGCGTTTTTCCATTTGGGAGGGTCAATGTTAAAATGGAACAACAAAGCGCCTGTTGTGTGTTACGTAGCTCTATTCTGCTGGAAACACATGTCGTCTACCTCCATATCGTTCAATTTGGGCCAAAAGAAATAGGTTAGCATCATTCCGTAGCGCTCATTTTCAAAAAAGTACGGACCTATGACGCTGCCGGCGTAAAATCAGCATCAAACAATGCCTAACAATTACAATTTTGTTTTTTAACATAGCCATTCTAATGATGATTTTTCGGCCATAATTCTGGTTCTCTTCCTAACGCTCCGAAGCCCAGTCAGCGAACAAACGACGTTGTCAATAGTTATTAACTATGTCCTGATGCAAAATTTATCATATTGAGATCTGTGAAAGGCCGAGTTCTTGTGCACGGCGTTGAATTGATTGCCTCCGATTCTCGGCCGATCTGGCGTTCCTTAGACTAAACGTTGGAGAGTCGAGTTTGAAGGACACCGCAGCTACCGTAAAATAGGCGCAACGTTTGTACTAATAAACATTCATTTTAATTATAAAGATTAGACAGACGCCACCAAAACATGGCCGCCACAGGCTGCCAACATCAACCCTTCCAAATTGAAAAACCCTTTACATACATATCTTAATTTCTCATAATTTTTCGTTTCATAGTGTATATCGTGCAAATGTGTTAAAACTGGTCTAATCTTTCAAATCAAGGATGATCGTCATTTTGCATTCGTCATAAATTTTCATACTGGAAATATGCGATGTTCACCAATTTTCATAGATTTTTCGGGTTTGTCTATGTTCTAATAACCTCGTAAGGCTTCAGCCCCTAAACCTGGGAATTTTATTCAGTCCCGTACTGGTGTTCCAGCGTTATTTTAGTTAATCATTTTGTTATTTCTGAGGCTACCTTTCAAATTCGCTAAGGAGTTTTAACTTTAGTTACGATGTTGAGTGGAAAATATCAGTGTTTGAGTCGAGTGGGACCCGAATATATCTTAACAGATTATCGGTCAAATACGTTCTATAAATAAAATAAAAATTGTATCATAAATTTAAATGAAGGCCACGAATATAAGCATACCAATGGAATGAGGTCAATTCCCACCGGATTTTGGCCAAATTTTTGTACTATATCAGCCACAACATACTCATGATCATATCATAACGACAATATATAAATTTTCCTTCAAATGTACTTAATCTATGACTACCGAGCCAATACAAATGATATTTGACACCAGTAGCAAATCACTCCCAATAGACTTTAGTTACAACAAATGGTTGGCTCTTCAGAGATAACCGCATGTTAGGACCAGTTTCAGCACTAGCCATATGCTCAAATTTGAGTAGAAACCCAACTTCAAAAATTTCAGGTGAAGTTAAATTAAAATTTGTATCCCTTAAAAACTTCCTAGGCCGGAAGTGGTTCGTTATGTTTTGAGTTGGCAATGGTAAGTAAGGGCAAGCTATGGTGAGCTCCCCAGTGCCACATGTTAGTATTGGCACAATCCTTCAGCCTCAACATGGCCCCATATAAATTTATACAAAAATCGGTAATAACTTCCAAGGCCTTCCTTGGCTGAAAATGGCTATTGTTGTTTTGAAAGGAACATTATAGGGTAAATGCTGACTAAGTCATCAGACTATAGTGTAGTAAATAAAAATTGTATCTCTTAAGAAAATGGTTCTTAATGTTTTGAGTTGTTAATAATAAGGGCAATCTATGGTGAGATTCCCAGTGCAGACTGTATGTTAGGACTTGCATAATCTTCCAATTTCGGTGTGACCATACATGTATATGAAACTCGTTTATAACTTTCAATAACTTCCTGAATCGGAAATGACAATTGATGTTTTAAGATGACATGTTACGTATTAAATGCTGCTCAAGTAACCAACATCAGCCGTATGTTCAAATTTGTATAAATGACATACAGCTGGCACTAAGGAACTTACCATAGTTTGCCATTATCATTGCCAACTCACATCTTAAAGAAATATTTCGGCCTAGGAAGTTCGTAAGATACAAATTTTTATTTAACTTTACTTGGGATTTTGAAGTTGGACATTTACTCAAATTGGAACATACGGCAGGTGCTGCCCACTTGATCAGCATTCATCCTAGAGGCTAATATCTCTAAACATCAATCGCTATTTGCGACCAAAGCAGGTCATTGAATTTCAGGTGAGAGATAATTTTCATAGAAATTTATATGGAGCCATGTCGAACCTGGAAGTTTGTGCTAATCCAACCATATGGCTGGCTCTGGAGTGCTCACCATATTTTTCCCTTCCCCTTCAAATTATATTTTGGAAGTTGGCTATTTAATCAAATTTGGACATACGGCTGGTGCTGGCCACTTGTCAGCATTCACCCTACAGCGTACCAGGTCGAGGTATTAATCGCAATTTCCGGTTCTGGAACTTATTACAAATTATAGAAAAATTTTATGTAAATTTATAAGGCTCCTTATCAAAGCTGAAAGATTGTGCCAACCCTAAGTCTGATATTTATTATACAAGAAGCGACTTGTTACTTCACAATTAAACTGTACTAAACTGCCTGTTAACATTTTTTTGATGTTTAGCAAACGAAGCACCTTTCACTTGAAATTTAAGTCATACAGGCAATCCAATACATCGACAAGTAAATATAAATTTGAGCTCTTTAAATATAAAGTTTATTCATATTTCTACCCATGGTACAATACAAACCCCACAACCATAACCAATTAATTAAAACAACAAGGAAAAAACACCAAAACCAAACTAATAAATTGATCATACAAAATGTTCCTACATGTAGCATAAAATGGACAAATAACACCAAACATGAACCCTTCATCCATTTAATTACCTTGTACAACAGAATATCTCATCGGTACTATATCTCAGTAAATACACCATCAGAATTAATCTTCGTCGTCGTTTAATTGTTTATTCTTTTGTTGTTACTGCTGGAAATTCCAATAGCAACTCAAACAATAAAAACGAAGAAAAAATATTTATAATAATTACAACTGCAGACATGAAAAACATTACCCTGCCCAAATTATAACGAAATGACACAAAAAAAACTTTACTTCTTTTGTCTCGCAAAACAATTTTCAGTTTTGAACAAAAGCTCTGTGCACACTCAAAATAGGGAAAAATTAATATAATATAAATTAAAATTAAATGGCAAAAAAATGATGGCAAAAAATATAAAAACACTAAAGCACGAATCATATATGTATATGTATAAATGTATATATTGGTGTTGGAGCACCAAACCACATAAAAAAGCTCAAAACATTAAAATTATAGTTTCTTCATATTACATGAAAGCGTGAAAACGATGCTTTTATGTTCGTTATGTGATTGTGCTCGTTTTATTAGCTTATTAACAAGACGAGCTTTTTATGTGCTTTTTAGTTGAACATAATAACATAATTGAACATACAATTTGTAATGTGGTGCTATAAACTAGTTTAGTACAAGTTGTTAATTACAAAGTAATAAAGGAGAATCAAATTGTAAAGTATTCATATACTTCAAACTGACCGATGAAATTTAATACCGGTTTTCCTCTTCAGAATAAATCATCAACCAAAATCTGTAAAGTTTGCCATAATAACAGAATAATACAACTGTCTTACATTCGGTAAATTTAGTTGAATTATAATTTTAAGTGATTTGAATTATGTTTCCTATCAACTATATAGAAAAGAGACAGCATGTTACGGTTTGTTCGTGATAAAATTCTAAACCATTCAACCGATCTGAACTAAACAAGGCACAACTATTAAAATGTAAGGATTCGAATTGAAAAGAAAGTAAATGATTCGATTTCTAATAAGTTATCACCTTGTTAAAGTTAGCCGAAAGTTGTCAGCCGAAAGTGAAAAATGCAGACTGTGTCTCGACTACTTCAGCCGAAAGTTACACTTTCTTACATTAAATTGAAATATCCCAGCCAAAAGTAAGTTCGGGAAAATTGGGGGGAGTGAAAAAGCCGTGCAAATTTCGAAAATTTGTAAAAACTTAAAGTTTAAAGTGTTATGTCTGTACCAGGTCTCGTTTGAATCGGTTTGTCGATAGTTATTGCTGGAAAATTTTCCAAGTCAACTTTCATTTTGGGAGTTCGGGAAAATTTTGGGGAGTGGAATACACGTGCAAACTTCAAAAATGTGTAAAAACTTAAAAACTTATCGTTTAAAGTATTTATAACAGGTCTCGTTTGAATCGGTTCGTCGATAGTTATTGCTGGAAATTTTTCCAGGTCAACTTTCATGTTGGGAGTTCGGGAAAATTTGGGCGAGTGAAATACACGTGCAAACTTCAAAAATTTGTTTAAACTTAACGTTTAAAGAGTTATGTCTGGAACAGATCTCGTTTAAATCGGTTTTTCGATGGTTATTACTGGAAAAATTTTCAGGTAAATTTCATGTTGGGAGTTCGAGAAAATTGGGGAGAGTGAAGTACAAGTGGAAACTTTAAGAATTTGTAAAAACTTAAAAACTTAACGTTTAAAATATTTGTCTGTAACAGGTCTCGTTTGAATTGGTTCTTTGATGGTTATCGCTGGAAAATTTTCCAAGTCAACTTTCATGTTGGGAGTTCGGGAGAATTGGGGGGAGTAAAATACACGTGCAAACTTTGAAAATTTGTTTAAACTTAACGTTTAAAGTGTTTGTACCAGGTCTCGTTTGAATCGGTTTGTCGATAGTTATTGCTGGAAAATTTTCCAAGTCAATTTTCATGTTGGGAGTTCGGGAATATCGGGGGAGTGAAATACACGTGAAAACTTCGAAAATATGTAGAAAAATAAAAATTTAACGTTTAAAGTATTTGTCTGTAACAGGTCTCGATTGAATCGGTTTGTCGATAGTTACTGCTGGAAAATTTTCCAAGTCAACTTTCATGTTGCGGGAGTTCGGGAAAATTGGGGGGGGGAGTGAAATAGACGTGCAAACTTCGAAAATTTGTTGAAACTTAACGTTTAAAGAGCTATGTCTGGGACAGGCCTCGTTTGAATTGGTTCTTTGATGGTTATCGCTGGAAAATTTTCCAAGTCAACTTTCATGTTGGGAGTTCAGGAAAACTTGGGAGACTGAAATACACGTGCAAACTTCGAAAATATTTAAAAACTTAACGTTTAAATTGTTATGTCTGGAACAGGTCTCGTTTGAATCGGTTTGTCGATGGTTATTACATCGGTGTGAAGTTCTTTGACACTTTTAAATTTTTGGATAATTATAATTTGGACAGAAATTTACGCGAGTGTCTAAAAATAAATTTTTTTGTCAAAATATGGATTTTAGACAGATATCTGGAGAAGTGTGCATTTCTAAAAAGTGTAAATAAATTTTTTTTTGTAAAATAGATTAAATTTTTGTATTTCATATTATTATTTTCAGAATTTTTTTTATATATGCCCTTTCAAACCTATATAATATAGTCATTATGCGAGTCAATCTCTGAGATTTTTGTAATTTACCATAAGCTACAACGACATCCTTCCATATAAAAATCGCGAAAAGCGTAAATGTTCAAAAAGTATGCACGAGAGCCCTACGGCTAACTTCGAAATGACATAAGGTGATTTTAATTCCACAATGTATGCCCTTTCAAACCTATATAGCCACTATGCGAGCCAATCTCTGAGATTCTTGTAATTTACTATAAGCCATAATGACATTCTTTTATATGCAGATACATATAACCATCCTACAACGCGGTATCTTACAACACGGTTTTGCTCCAACATGATTTAAAAAGTGCGGAAAATTTCCTACAACACGGTATCATATTTTCTATAAATTTAGGCAACAGACCGCACCAATAAAATAAATGAAAATAAAATTGTAAGTGCTGTTGTGGCAGGTTTTTGATAACCGCAAAATATGCAGCTCGTCGCCCCGCGCGCTGATTATTGAAAAAATGGAAAAAGCACTTAGCATTTGGATTGAAGATAGCTGCCAAAAACGGATTCCATTGGACGGCAATATCATTAAGCAAAAAGCGCTTTAACTACCTTAAAGAAAGAGGATCGTCTGTGCATCCAAATTTTCTAGCAAGTTAAGGTAGGTTCGAGAAGTTCAAAACGCGTTTTTCAATTCATAACAGAAAAATTCAGGGATAAATTGTATCGGTAGATCATGAAGCTGTCAAGTCATGTCCAGACAAAATTTAAAAAAGTATTGAAGATCAAGGATACACGGCGCTTCAAGTTTTCAACCTTAATTGTGTGCAGTAATACTTCGGGCGATCTTTGAATCTCCGTGAACTAAAAGGCGTAAATTAAAATATATTACCGATATATTGGGCAGCGAATTCAAAAGCTTGGGTAACGGCTTATTTATTTAGAAATTAGTTTCTAAATTGTTTTATGCCAGAGGTGGAAACGTTTTTAAAGCAGAAAAATTTAGACTTCAAACCGCTATTACTAATAGATAATAAGCCAGCTCATCCACACAACTTAAATCATCCTAACGTCCAAATAGTGTTTCTACCTCCAAATACGACTTCATTGCTCCAGCCATTGGATCAAAGTACTACTTATACCTTTAAGACTTATTACATCAAAAGATGTAGCTTGGAAGCAATTTTCAATAATTCATTTTATCGAAATCATATTATTATCGCTAAAAGACCTGAAAATTACAACAGTCATGGCCAGCATCAGTTGAAATAGAAAACGTGCAAGAATTAGAAGAAAATGAAATTGGTTGCATATTAAAACTTGCTTGATCGATCGGAGGAGAAAGTTTTTTGGATATGGCTAATGAGGACGTTCAAAATTTACTAGTGGAAACAAATCGGAGAACCAGATTTGGTAGAAATGATATCCCTATCACACGTAAATTAAATCGCTCTGAAGAAAACGTGGTGTAAATAATTGTATACTAAAAAAACTACAAGGTTTAAACTTAGCCGAAAAGTTGGAATCCTTTTTGCTTAAATACAGACCCTTCCACAGAAAGAAATCGAAAATTCAAATCAGAACTCTAAAAGTGCATATCACCATATCATGAAATTATAATGGCCTTATTAGGACGCGGAAACAAATTGCATTTAGATTTTGTCGGTTTGTCGATAGTTATTGTTGGAAAATTTGCCCTGGAAAATTTTACAGCAATAACCATCGACGCACCGATTGAAACGAGATGACTTTCAGACATAACACTTTAAACGTTAAGCTTTCCCAAATTTACTAAGTTTGGACGTGTATTCTACTCCCCTCAATTTTCCCGAACTTCCATCATAAAACTGGCCCTAGAACATTTTTCGGCGATAACCATTGACAAACCGATTCAAACAAGACTTTTTCCATACATAACGGTAAGTTTTTATACATTTTTGAAATTTGCCAATATACGTTTCATACGTATGCACGTGAAACTAATAAATTAATTAAGTATTTAAATTTTATTTGTTGTTACTTATGATAAATTTGTTTTCGGCTGATTTTGTAGGTTAGTTACTTTCGGCTGGGATATTTCAATAAAATACAACACTTTTTTTAATTTTCGACTGATTTAGTCGGGACACTATCTGCATTATCGATTTTTTCGCTTGCGGCTGGGAACTTTCGGCTTACTTTAACAGTATCATCGGAAGCAGTGTTGTGCCGTATTGGCTACACCTCGTCGATAATTAATATTCTACACGTGTAGAAAATGTGTGTTAAAAATTAAAAAACTGGCGTCGAGAATGCAGAGAATGTAGACAATGTCAAAAATTATTATTTTGGTTAGCAATCATCAAATTCTATGATTTCTTTGTAAATGGAACCACTTCTAGATAAAATTCATAAATTATTCTTTCTTCAGATTTAAAATGTTAACTCCAAGTTTTATATGGTAATGATGCACATTTATGGAAATGTTAGGTTGTAAATAGGGCCTACCTAGACCTATTTGCTGCTCCCTTAACCTACCTCGTCCCTTGCTACATCCCTTTGGTGGAAAGAGGATTTTTACGGTATTCTATCGGAATTCCACACTTTTGATATTTATGTTACAAGTTCATGCATTTGTCGATATATGTCCCTTTGAATATTTCAGGTTGTATTTTTTTGTTCGTTCCTTGTTCAATTTTTGTTAAATTCTTCATTTTAGCAATAACACCGCTAATTTCGCGGTTTGCTAGACTTCTCTCTCCGTTATTGGTAGGAGATATCGGTGAATTTTCTAGTTGCCTGGGTCATACGCATTCGCTATAATGCTACGCGCACGTCAGGTTGCTGCAGACCCTTGTGCTGCCTTGAGGATGTCTTCAGTGTGCTACCTACAGTTAACTCCTTGCCATTTTATTGCTTTCTCGCGGCATATCGTATCTTCTTGACGTTTCAGCTGCGACATGTTTTGCTCGGACGTATTTTGTTAACGACACACATTTGCCACTTGAGTGGCACAGGCAGGCGTTCTTTTCAATTTTTTCCACACCACTATTCCAGGTTTTTTACATATGAATTACTTCTTGATACCCGAGTGTGTTTTGATAGCTGTTTCGATATAAGCTTCTTCGATTTGAAATATTGCTCTAAACTAAGCTGTTTCTTCATTTGTTTGGAAGCTGGGCTGAGCGAGCTTGGGCCCATTTTAATGGGGTTTTATCAGATTGGTGTATTATTTTTATAATTATCTCTGTTTTGCATTGAACAAACAACTCCTTGTATAATTTTAGTATGACCTGAGGTTCTTTGGTGTCATAAGGAAGGACACACCTCTTTGGTTTGTTGATTCGACTGCGTCTTTTATATAACACAAAATTTAACTGAATATTAATTATATTAGTAATAATTATTGTATTTCGTTTTTTGAATGGAAATTTTATTGCAATTCGAAGATCATTCTGCGTTATTTAACTGGTTTCTTATTTCACTAGTGGCCTGCTTTGCTTAAGCGGTTTGGTAATATGGCGACGCCTTTTATTCATCGTGTCTAAATAGAATACATTTAATTTATTTCTCTATTGTGCTAGTTATAATGTTTCTGTTAAAGCTCCGATTTTAAATACCGATTTGTGCTCGTGTAAGATAAGCCGTTCCTGTGATCATTTTGATTTTGGAGATTCTTCTATGATGTTACCAAGGAGTCATCCAAATTGTTACTAACCAAGGCAATGGTTGCTTGATGTTATTGATGAATATAGCTCTAATTGAAAAGGGCCGGGAAAAACAAAAGTCGATTGATAATCAATTGGTGAATCTCTCGGACAAATGTAATCCTGAGCAAACCTGGGTGGTGTACACCACATTTTTTTTTACTTTTGTATAATTTGGTTGAAATACAACCAAAAACAGTAAAATCAATCAAAAAAACTCTTTGCTCAAGAAACGGATATTACAATCAGAAATGAAGATGACGAACGAACGATTCGTCCCACACAGAAGGCACATTTGGCACAGTTAATTTCTTTTAATCCATAATCAAATTTAGCCTCGTACAGCGTTATGATAATCGATTATTTATTTATAAATTATGCCTACAGTAACTACAACTGGCACAACAAAACAATTGGTAAACAAAAAAGAAATTATGGCGCATGAGCTTCACTAAGAGGCTAGCTTCTTGAACGAATTTCTCGATAAGTGATAATCAAAAGCTCCGTAGTCCTTGTTGAACACCCGCGATACCCTCGGAATTGGATCAGAAAGACCGTAGTTCGTTACCGCTCGGTCGATGAATAAAGCCCATCGCGTTGACGCATTCGACGTTCTGGAGCGTACGTATGTCATAGTTAACGTGTCACGAAAGTCTTTGCAGTTTCGTTTAATGAAGCCAAGCATAATGTACGACTTTGAACGGATACGGAAGAAAGAAATAGTTTTGCATTTACTCACGTTAAAGCCAGTAAGTTGTTAATTGACTAGCTGAAAAGCGGTTTAAGTCGTCTTGTAATATTTCGCAGTTTAATACGCGGGCCGTTATGGCTACCTTGAGGCACGAGAGAAAGAATCCAGAATCCTAACAGATTGCCAACGATCTGAGAGATAAGAACGCAACCAGTCGATGAGAATGAAATAACAGTCGAGACTCTTCAACTTGCTTATAAGAATGGAGTGATCAATCACATCGAATGCCTTTGCGAAGTCTGTGTAGACAACGTCAAGCTGCTGCTTGGAGTTTAGACTGTCAAATAGATGACCACAAAATAAGGACAAGTTAGTCACTGTAGATCTACCGGGATAAAATACATGCTGACAAGGAGAAATAAGTCTCTTGGTATGGAAGTTCAATACTCTGTGAACCATGAACTCAAACTTACCTCTCTTCTATTACTACTGTTACTTCTATTACCCGCCTTGAAAATTGGATGAATGCATGATATTTTGCAAGGATCTTGAAAAATACCACGACGAAGGCTTTCGTTAAACAAGAAGGTACCTACAAAGGCCAAACTTACCGCACAACGTTTGAATAGGATCGGTGGAAGACCGTCATAACCCACTCCCTTGCTAACGTCGAGAAGGGGCAGATGATCCAGAACCTCCTGTTCGGTAAGTTTGAAATGATCGGGTACAATGAAGGGGAAAGTAGTAGGAGACCCGGTATCTGTTGACCGAAGTCGTTTGAAAACTGATGCAAAGAATTTGACAAACAAATTGTAAATGTCGGATGGCTGACTGGCGGTGAAGGTCTGGTAAGACATATTCGACGGAAAACCAGATACCATTTTCTTGCTGTTAATGAAGTTCCAAATTTTTTTTGGGAATGAATGTCAAAACTTGCTCGATTTGCACTATGTAATTATTGAAAAGTAACCAATTAAGGGTCTTAAGTTCATTGCGGGCGTTAACGAAATCGGGATAGTATTCTACGCCGTAAAGCCTGTAAAGGGAATGAAACTTGTTGCGTCGTTTCACGAGCAGCATCAACTCGGTATTATACCATGGCTCCCGAAAGCCGGATTTATTATTGATAACCTTCGGAACGTGTCTCTCGATACCACTCCCGAGAAGCTCCTTGAATCTGTGCACCGTGTCATTCAAATCCGCACCGCGCTGTAAAAAGTCCCAATCGGCAGTGCTGAAAAATTCATTCAAGGATGCGTAGTCGGCCATTCTAAAATGAAAGGAAAATCGTCAGAAAAATAATTATTTGTACATTTAGTATAAAAAATATTTATCGTAATTGGTGTGTGGTAAATGCTCTCGTGTCCAGTGAAGCTCCAAGCACGGAGCAGCATCGGCATGGAAAACGTCGCTGGCAAATAGCAGGTCCAGAAATTGCCCTCGACTGTTGCTGAAGCGGTTAAGCAGCGTTGTTGATATGGAAGCGAAGTAATTGATGATAATCAATGCTTTCTCGTCGGTTGAGGATGAAGAGAACACACCGTCGACATCGTTCCAAGATATACCTGGTAAGTTAAAGCCGCGCACAATGATAATTTGATCACAAGGGCGATTAAACTCAGAAAAGTATATTACACCCGACATTTTATTTTATCTCGTTTACGAAATTAACTCGATTTCACCCAGAATGAAAATTATATTTATTTCTACAAAGCCCACTGGATACAGAAAAAAACTTGGAAAATTTTTCCATTTTTCAGATTATTTTTCGAAGAATAGAATTAGAATTATATCGACGGTATTATAAAATCGATACTACCCTTGATATGAAAGTTAGTGGACCTACCGGGGAATGCTAAAGAAAGGTCAACTATTAACAATTTACGAATCGCTTATGGTTGTACCAATATCGAAGACATCGATTGGCCAAGATATTTCAATCTCACCTTATTGTTTTATACAAGGTTATCTAATTCAAGCTTGATAAAGTAAATTTAAAAAAAACACACAAAATATTCGGAATGTATTGTAATTTTTATTTCATTTTACAGATTGATCCTTGCCATTTTTAGTTAAACAATATATCATTCAAATGTCCTCCATGGGACTTCTTACAGGCCTTGATTCTTTTGCGGTAATTTTCAATGACTTTTCGGCACATTTCGGGCGGTATCTCGGCCATTACCTTACGAATATTAGTTTTCAATTCGTCAAGAGTTTGAGGATTGTTTGCGTAAACACGATCTTTCGCGTAGCCCCACAAAAAGAAATCCAAAGGCGTTAAATCACAGGATCTTGGAGGCCAATTGACATCAGCCAATCGCGAAATCAAACGTCCAGGAAATTTCTCTTGCAAAAGATCTCGATTTGCTCGTGTTACGTGACTGGTTGCTCCATCCTGCTGGAACCACATATCGTCAAGATCATAATCTTCGATTTTCGTAAAAAAATAATCGGTTAACATGCGGCCATAGCGCTCAGAATTGACGGTAACGGTTCGTCCATGGTTGTTCTCAAAAAAATACGGCCCAATCACACCACCAGACCACAATGCGCACCAAACAGTGACTTTTTCCGGGTGTAATGGCTTCTCTACAATCAATTGTGGATTTTCTGAGCCCCAAATTCTACAGTTTTGCTTATTAACGTATCCACCAAGCGAAAAATGAGCTTCATCACTGAAGAAAATTTTGTTCGAAAAATCAGCATCGACGGCCTGTTTTTCCAACACCCAATTTGCGTATGTTCTTCGTTGTCCATGGTCAGCAGGCTTTAGCTCTTGTGTCAAATGGACTTTATACGGATGAAGATGCAAATCCAGATGCAAAATGCGCGATAATGAGCCGTAAGATAGGCCTAAATGTTGAGCTCGACGAGGGATTGACAAATTTGGATCTTCTTCCACACTTTCAGCTACAGAAGCGATATTTTCAGCATTGCGAATGTTTCAATGATGCACAGACCTTACAATATCAGTAACAGATCTAGTTTGTTCAAATTTATTCACTGTATTCAATATGGTTTGCTTTGTAGGACGTTTATGACGACCATAATCTGCTCGTAAAGCGCGAAATGTGGATACGGCAGAATCATTATTTTTATAATAAGATTTAATAATTTTAACGCGTTGGTCGATTGTTAAATGCTCCATATTCTTAAATGGCAGAATGTCAACTAAATAAATGACAGCGTACTTGACGTTTATCTTTGACAGATGTCGGTATACAGATTTCTACTTTATCAACCTCGAATTGGATAACCCGTTAAAAATTGATTTTTAACATCTAAAATATAGTTAAACCCATATTTAAACTGAAAAATTATATAAGATGACTACTTCGTACAGAAAAACAATAGAAGAAAACAACAAAAAGCAGTTATCTTCATTGTCTACGAATTGTCTACATAATCTACCAATTCTCTACATCGTCTACTCGAAAATCAATTCTCTACGCTATTTTCGACACCAATACGTGGACAATTCGGGAAATACGCGTAGACGCACAACCCTGACCGGAAGCACCGTAGAAAATGATATGTCTAACATAATCTAACACATTTAATGAGTCGGCATTTCCCATGATAGTGGATTTTACTTATGCACATTCAGCATCTAGGTCGACTCTAGTATGTAATTAACAAATTATAATTAAATGTGTGTGTGTAAAATTTAGTATAAATTTAATTTTATTTTTATTTAATTTAGTATTTAAAAACTGATATTTCATAATAAAATCAGAACCATTTTTACAATCAAATCATACAGTTGTTTTATCGTAACTGTTGCGACCCGACCCGTGGTTATTCCAATAGTAACTTCTTCACTAAAATCAAAGTATACTTAGATTTACGACCTAACTACAAGTTAAAATTTCTTAGACTATAAGGCCCGACCAACGGTAACACCTTATACTCTCCGAAATTATCCGAGATCTGACTTTGAATTTTTAAAGAAACCCGTTTTCAAGCAAGAATTGGCTGAGATCAGGAATAATCTTACATTTCTAGTTTATTGAATTTTTGTTTAACATGCACAGGTTCAAACCAATATGTTAGCAATTTTAAATCTAACATATGCAGGGTCACCTGTGCACTATAATAGTAACATCCCTCCCCTTGTCCGGCTCTCCAAATACTACCTTACTATCAAAATGTTAACTTATTTTATAATTTTTGTGATGGCCTAATCAAAATTCATTTAACATAATCAACATGATCGGTAGATAACAGCAGTAGGTCAGATTTCAGGTTAAGCAAACATAATATACAAAATATACATTTAATGTTGGGCAAAACTAAATTAATTCATATATTATACGTACGAATATGGTCCATGTCAAAATTGTAAAACTAAGCATAAAATTTAAAAAGTAAAGGAGAGCAGCAAAACTGTAAATCTTATATCCACACAAACAGTCATTCATAATTCTAATTAAATCCATTTTATTCTAACAATAGAAGAAAAAAAATCTTAAACTTTTCATATTAAAATGCTAATTTGGAAAACTTTTATTTAATTTTTATGATTTATTCCTCAGATCCTGAGCTTTCCTCCTTGGCTGTAACAAAACAAAATAATAATAATATTTTTTCCAAATTTCAAAAGTCAAACAGAAAATATAAATTAATTTTATTCTAAAATATTTATTTCATAATATTACTGTTGTTTGTGTATTTTGCTTTAAACCAACCGACAAGCAGAAATGTAAATCAAATTCTTAAAGTTTTTTTTTTGTTAGAGAGGGAGATCCCTCTCGAAAACAAAAAATGTAATATTTCTGTTGGTCAGAAAATAATTAAACATTTTAAATGAAATAAATAAATATGTTTTCGAAAGTTTATTTCGGGGTACCTAATATACGTAAGATGATTCTGAGAAAAGTTGGTATAGAGAGAGTTTGTATTCTGAGGTTTCAATATACGCAAACATACGTCATACTCGTATACCTGTAACTCCTTGGCCACAGTATACTACATAAAGTCTTGTGGTAGCCAGCAAAGCCGATACTATAAATTAGGTAACATAAATCGCGTTATGATTCAGTGTTTAATTAAATTACCAGAAACAAAAAATATTTCTAGTGTTTTCTTTCAAGAAAAGATAGATTAAGAAATGGAGGAGTGAATATGTTGTGGCCAACACCTGACAAGTGTACCACTTATATCAGTGATGTTTTATAGAAATCGGCGCACTAGAAGCAGTGTTGTGCGTCTATGCATACTTCGGAATTGTCGTCATGCTGGTGTAAAAAATAACGTATATAATTCATTTGACGTAGAAAATGTCAATAATGAGTAGAGTATGTAGAATATTTGTAGACAATGTAGATTATTACTTTTTTTGTTGTTTTAACTACGGTCTGTCAAACTATTTCAATCCTGATAAAAATGATAAAAAATGACCCTGTCTGGATGGATGGATAAACGAATGTCTGTACCGATGATATCTCAAGAACAAACAGCTTATGCGATTCGAATTTTTTTCGCCACTCTTCTTTTATTTTTAATTCGGTGCATTGAAAAGTTATCGGATCTCTGTCTTAAGAGGGTCGGTATCTGCCATAGGAAATCACCCAATACCACGACATTACATTTTTCCTATATACTCGTATAGTATATCATTTGAAAAAATTTGGATCAGACAAAAATTTTGATTAAACTTTGGTTCATAAATCCACCGTTTTGGCGTTGGTATTCAATTTTTCGATTATTATATAAAATATGTACTTGTTGTATGTATTTGAGAGAAAGCCTTGCAGAATGCCTTAAATTTTCATGAAAGTCAATTTTCCGGGTTTATGCACCAATACAAACATATATCAATTCCAATTCCCATTCGCAAATTGAAAATTTGTTGGTTTATAAATCTGTTGAATAACATTAAATGTTTGGATTAATATAAGTTCTCGCCGTATTTGATGAATTTGGTTCAAAAATTGTTTCTCGTATACCACTCGGTAAACGCAGTAGAATCAGTAGCTCGCATGATTTGCAAATCGGTAAATAAGCATGCGCCGGTAGTTTGTTTACTTTTAATCACGCAGGTTAAACACCTGGCTTAATATACCAAAGATACAACACAGTTGTCGATGTAATCCACTTCGAGCAGGTAGTCAAGGAACCCGGAAATGTAATTCTAGTTCGAATCGAGTTCCTCAAGATATATTTTAAAGAGACCAAATAAAATGTGATTTCGTATCAGCTCTATCGATAATCATAACGTCATGTGAGGCTAAATTCGCGGATCTAAATGCAATTCTCTATTCAAAGTCTATGTGCACATCGAATTTGAAAATGATACTGTATCAACCTGCATCATCCAAGTTTAACATCTATTTCTCTAGCAAAAGGACATATACACATACTACTGTGGGCAAAAAGTAGTAGGACTTTTTAATTTAAATTTCGCGCCGAAAACCATTCGTCGAAATATTTTTTTCTATGTTGGTATCACTGTCAGTGACAGCTGTGCCAAATGTCACATCAAAATAATCATTAGTGTTTAGTATACGTTACAAAAAGTTCATTCGGCGATTTTTACAAGGAGTGAAATTATTCAACAAAGAAGTTCCATTCAATTTTATGTGCGGAATCAATTTTGTGGTGCCGAAACGTTCAGAATGTTGCAAAAGGCCTTCGGTGATAATTGTATGTCGCGAGCAAGTGTTTTTGATTGGCACAAATTGTTCAAAGAGGGTCGAGAACGTGTTGACGACGAACCACGTCTAGGACGGCCATCAACATCAACTGATGATCAACACGTTAATAAAATCAAGGAATTGGTGCTCGAGAATCGACGATTAACAGTCAGAGACCTTACTGGCATCGTTGAAATATCGGAAGGATCAGTGAAAACGATTGGTTCCAAAATCACTCAAATTTTTGGAAAAACAACGTAGCGTTGACGTCTGTGAAACAAAGCTTTCTGACTGCCAGGATCTTGGATCTATGCATACGACTAGGAAACAAAATTAAAAACTATAGTGAAAATTCTAATCCATCAATTTTCCCCAAATTTTCCTGGTAGACTCAGTATGACCTAAGCTATTAGAAAAGCAATCAAAAGTATTGGTTACTAGTGGAAGTTTTTGAGATATCGACCAAAAACTGAAAATAACTTATATGGCCGTAGAAAATCAAAAAATTATAGTGAAAATTCTAATCCATCAATTTTCCCCAAATTTTCCTGGTAGGCTCAGTATCACCAAGGCTTTAGAAAAACAACCGAAAGTATTGGTTACTAGTGAAAGTTTTTGAGATATCGACCAAAAACTGAAAATAACTTATTTGACCGCAGAAAATCAAAAAATTATAGTGAAAATTCTAATTTATCAATTTTCCCCAAATTTTCCTCGTAGTCTCAGTATGACCTAAGCTATTCGAAAAACAACCGAAAGTATTGGTTACCAGTAGAAGTTTTTGAAATATCGTTCAAAAACTGAAAAAAACTTATATGGCCGCAGAAAATCAAAAAATTATAGTAAAAATTCTAATCCATCAACTTTCCCCAAATTTTCCTCGTTTTTCTAATAGATTAGGTCATACTGAGAAGCTATTAGAAAAACAATCGAAAGTATTGGTTACTAGTGGAAGTCTTTATGATATTGGCCAAACACTGATAATAAATTGATAAAAAAATTTAAATTTTCAATAGGATTGGTTATGAAATGGCCTAGTTTAGTCCAGCATGAACAGATTCTAGAATTTTTTCCTAAGTTTCGGACCCCTGATCAATACTTTTATCCAAATTTCATCGTCATTCGTTTAGTATGGCGAAAAAACGGAATATTGTTAAATTTCAAGATTTCATTTACCGAGTTCCTTTACTTTGGAGATCAATCAATTTGTCATTTTAAGGATCACTTTTAATATTTTATTCCGCTGGGATGTTTTATTTAGTGAAAAAAGAGATACAAAATGAATAAAAAATTTCCGCTGGTAATTATATAACAAATTAATTATCACTTTTGTGATTGTGCTGCCACTTGCGGCGAGTAGCGAAATCTCTTATTTTCCGCTGAGAAATTTCCGCTATCTTATACAGCATAAAATATTGGGGTGTTTGAGCGACTTTACCGAATTTGTACTGTGGGATAGCCAGTGTTGTGCGCCTACGCGTAGTACGGAATTGTCGACATGTTCGTGTCGAAAATAGCGTAGACAATTTATTTTGGTGTAGAATATTCGTAGACAATGTAGATTATTGCATTTTTTTTTATTAATCATTGTTTTCACGAGTTTGCCATCTCACGGTTTTTCAGTTCAAAATAAGATTTTCCAATATTGAGAAATTTATGATTAAATTCTTACAACACTAATATATGAGAGTAGTGTATGTTAAAAATAATTCAAGATGTTATAATTAATTTTCAAATTTGCATTACTGAACAAATGTGAAACTTTTTCTCTTACAAGAGAAATTCAATTTTTTTAGAACCGTTCAGATGTTGTCATTTAGGGTTGCCCAATGTACGTAATTAATACGTTTACTACGAATTTTTTAATCGATTTTATGATGTACGTATTTTCGAGAATTGGCTAGAAATGGCACTGTGGCTAAAGCTTTGGCGTTTGGATCGGGAGGTACCGGGTTAGAATCCCGATAGCGGCAGAATGCAAAAGAGAAATTTTCATCAGCATATTACGATCTGGGATGAAATGGAACACAACTTTGACTCCCTGGCGGAGTGCAGAACTATTGGGCCGACCCACCTTCCATGCCAGTATAGGCTGGCACGGAGCTATGCAATGTGCATATGGTGACATAATCGGACTTATATCCGTACGTCCTCGACTTGGCAGGCAACTGCGTAAGGTAAGGACGTAAATAAGCGAACTGCAAAAGAGTTGGGAGTGCTTCGGCCCCAGAAAACATTGGAAAGATTAAAAAAAAGATTTGGAAAATTTAGAAGATTTTCGATTTTTCTGATAATCGTTGCATTGATTTGGATCAAATACTAGACAAACAAAACTGCACAAACTGATCTCCTGACCTATGAAGCTAATTAAACATTCTAATCGCCTTTACGTGTCGCAAAGCACTCACGAGAAAAATGTAACGATGTCAAAATCTTATTTTAAGTGAAATCGCCTTCTAATTGAATATCAGCCTTTTACTTTGCACAAAAAATTTGTCAGATGTCATTAACTTAAAAAGCAAACAACTGTTGAACATTTATTTTAGTTTTAAGAGTAACTTTATTTGCGAAAATAGAAATTAACTAAATCTTAAATAAATAAATGTTTCGTGTGGGAATAATAGATCCTTTAGTACATACAATAAAAATTGGCACAAAATGATTTTTGGAATAAGCAAGTTCGAACTTTTGTAAATTAATCCGTAAGTCAGTTCCGCATATTTTTATTGGGAATCATGCAAAATGTGCTATTCGCCCTTTTTACATTAAATAATCATGTGTTTAACTAATGCTTATTAAAAATTTTGTCTGGCAACGCTACACTTATTGGTCATTTCTTTTCAAAACCATGTAATTTCGAAAAATACTCGAACTAAACTAAACATCTGCATAACAGCAATCAATATTGGCAGATCTGAAACCACCAGCTTCACCTGCCTCCAGTAATTCAAACCAAAATATTTGTTTACAAAAATTGTTGCGGTAAAATTTATCAGGCTGTTCGGCTTAATGTATGTGAAATTGGCCCGAAAAACACCTTTTCATTGTTGGTGTGTTTCTTTGCTAATTTCAATACCATCCCGAAAAAATAGCATAATGGTATGGAAAACGCATATCTAATCCCGAAATATTTTTTTCATCTATGCATCTACGAAATTTGCCATTACCAATTTAGTAACTTTTCGTGATAATTTTAGCTTTCTCATTTTAATTAATACAAAGAAACAGACCAACAATGAAACACACCAGAAGTTAGCAAAGAAACACACCAACAATGTAAAGGTGTTTTTCGGGCTGATTTTCGGGAAAACTTCCCATTTATTTCGGCTTAGATCTTCCAATGATATTCAGCATTTCCTTATTCGAACAATCTTCCAATTCACTTAATAAACACAATATAACACTCGTTTATTATTTCGCAAGAAACTTTATTTTTTTTTTAATATTTGTTCAAAATGTTTAAAAAATTACTCGATCAATTTCGACTTGTTAGGACATCATCAGCAGTAGATGTGAATATTACGTGTTAATGTGTTTTGCCAAGTACCTACGGCGCATAATGTTAAAAGTAATCTTCCAATTGTCGTGGTACGCTATTATAAGGAGCACCATTTTTACTCATGCAATTGTGCACTAAAATTTGTTTCCATCCTTTGAAATGGGTGAAGATCAAAATATAATAATTTTAAAATAGCAATGCACCTATTAAGTTCCTAAGCACTTAAGTTTATTAGCTAAATTTTCAGAATTATACTTTCGTGAATTGGTTCAAAAAATATTTCTTATCACTCGGTAAGTTAGCGCCTATCGTAGACTAAAAAGCTCGCGTGATTTACACATCGGTAAATATGCATACAACTGTATGCCCTTAACTTTAATCACATGTGTTTAACAGCTGCTTTAGTATAGATACCACACCGTTGTCGATATAATCCAATTCCAGCAATTGGTCATGGAACCCAGAAAATCAGAACATCTTCAACGAATTTTTCTGCATCCAACGCGGCATTAAGAAATTAAAGATTTCAATTTTAATCGGAATCGAGTTCATCAAGATGCATTTTAACGAGTACAAATAAAATATGGTTACGCATCATTTCATTGACTATATTCGCTGCTATGAAAGAAATTCTCTTCGCAATGGCGTCTGCTGTGCATATCTTTGTAAATGGTACTATATCAACCCTCATTATAACCATGTTTAACATTCATTTCTGAAGCAACACGAATTGGTTGTGTGTACAATCGAATATTTTTGACCATTGGATTTACAAGCTTCATAAGCATTTGAGTGGTTTTATCCAAATTAGATTTGTACTGTCTGATAACTTTTTATTCCTTCCATGAATTTGTGCTTTAACATTTTATTACGTGGCGATGATATTGTTCGTGGAAGTACTATGGTTCAAAGTAGTTTTTTTTGACAGCTTTGTATTTGGTTTAAAAGTTTAACTGTGTATATAGTTATACTTTTTAACATAGTTTCTTTCTTTCGAACATTTCCAAAATTGTACTAAAGCAGCTAAAGTATGTGTAAAATATATTCATTTTTTCTGGTCATACCGATTTCAGGTCTCCTTTGGTGATAGCCATTATTAACTATTCATGAATTTTAGATTTTGTTCATTGAAGTACCATGGCCCAAAGCAGTTTATTTTGACATTTCTTTGTTTGGTTTAAAAGTGTAACGTGGAACCCTACCCTAAATCATAATCATTTTTGCATGCGTCGAGTACAAAAACAACAATTAAATGAAATAATCTGGTATGGATATTTAGTTGTTTTTTACTCTACTTAAAAAAATATTCCGTCTTATACAAGTTTAAATAGAAAAAAATGGAATGAGATGAAATGTATTGTTTAAAGAAATTTTATTTTTTTCTGGGATGAAAAACTGGGCTGACTTCATATGCCTGATTTACATGGTACTTTTTTAAAAGATTTTGCTTTAAATTTCAGGGCATCTACAGATGCTTGTGAAATAATATTTCTTTGAAATATTAATTGTTGATTGTATAGATTAGAATTGTGTTGTCATTGTGTTACTAACTATCAATTTTATCTAGCTGTAACCGGGCCGATTCGATCAATCAATTTTGTTTAGGAAGCCGGAAATTATTAAAGCACAATTAAATTTCAGGAAATTTCCAGATGTACGTGATACGATAATATTTTTTTCTCAGGTTGCTGATTTAGAGATGCAATTGTTGAACACCAATACCATCTTTATCTATTAAACCTATTAAGCCTTTTTCCTTCCTCCAGTAGAATAGAAGTAGATTTGAATTGTGTTGTGCCGTACGATCGCTAGGTGTCTGAAACCAGGTCGTTCTGTCCCAAAAAAAAACCTTTCCTATCCTTCCTATTGTTATGTGTAAATACGCTGTAGGAATAGGCCCGGCGTTATCCCAGAGTTGGAATATAGACCACGATGCCTACGTGGCTATAGTCGATCAACTCCTACCTGTTGAGACGCACCCTAACATCCACTACAAAGGTTAAATGTTTTTTTTCTAAATCTTAACTCCCCACCTACAATAATAAACATTATTTTACTAGTACTGATGACCTTTCAATTAGAACACAATGGGCGGTTTTCTTCCTTACAAAATTTGTGGTGTATTAGAACTTCGATCATGAAGACGTTGCAAAATAGTTTATAATTTAAATCGATTATCATAAAATTTACAGAACTAAACTTAATTAATTCTGACATAAAAATATGTACAATATAATTACAACCACCCAGCCAGACATAACATAATACACAGGGTTATAGATTGAAATCTAATATTTTATGTTGTACTTCGACTTTATTACTATTATCATTTTTCACAAAGCGTATTAGTATACGCTACGATGCTTTATGATTTTATAATAAAAAACTAAAATAAAAAAAAAATATTTTTAAACATAACATGAAATTTATGTATTAACATAATTTTATTTTAAAAAGAAAAATAATCATAAATTGGTATGTAACTTTTCAAATAACTTTTCTTTTTAAACATTTCCGTTGTAACACTTTTAATAAACCGAATATATGTCTGCATACACAGAAGAATAGCAGTTTATATTTATTTATTAAAATAATAAATGTGTTTGTGATAAAAGGCTGATTCAAAATTTCGTTCGCTTCTAATAATAAAACGGATAAGTTTAACAGAACAAGCTAATCTAACCTAACTCTATATACATATAAAACACAACCAGCAAAAAATTTACAATCATAAAAATAAATTTATTTCCTTTTTGTTTAATAATTTTCTAAAATGTTGTCTTAATTTTAAAAATTTTTATAGTTGTTGGTATTTTTTATGTTTATTAGGAAATTTTTTAATTTTCGTTGTGCAAAATTATTCATAATGCAGAGTAAGTGCCGTTTATGTAGAAAATATGTTTGCCTTAACGCCAACAATTTCGATAGAGAGCTTAATTTGCTAAATAAAATTTTTTATTTAAATCATAATCAAGCTAGGAGCAGTTTAAAGCAGCATTCTTCGAATAAAATAGATAAAAGAATGAAATTCATTCTTCTTCTCTTACTGTATAAAGGATGATTCATTTTATATACATTTAAATAACACTCTATAGACGAATTTGTAGGACTGAGACCAGGGCCGGTCTGTTGTATCATCATATTTTTCGAATTTCGACTTAGTTTATGTCTCATTTGTTTAAACCAAAATGATATGCTGGCTGTCAACAAAAATGTCAAGTGATGTATAAATAAATAAATCGAGTAACCATAGACATCGTAAAATAGAAATAGAATGATGTTTTAGTCGAGCATGCTGAGACCACAAGAGAAAAATAATAATTGGAACGATAATAGAGTGTATCGTTTAAGTCCTAAAACGTGAGACATAAAATAAGTCGAAAGTCGAAAATTGTGATGATATATAGTACAACATGCCACCCCAGATTGATTGTTTTCCTAGTATACGAATTATCTACATACTCTACCAATTCTCGATATTATCCACTCAAAAATCGATTATCTACGCTATTTTCGACATCCACATGTGTAAACAATTCGGAAATATGTGTAGACGCACAACACTGATGCAAAATACGCAACGACCGTTTTATTTCTTCTTCGGTACTTTGAGCCGTTCACATACAAAATACCATGAGACCGTGTTTGAGGGCATCCAGAAACCCTATGTGCCGATGACTTTTTTTTAGCCTAAAATTAATTTTCACACTACGAAAAAAATTATTTAATCAAAATTTAATCACTCCGCGGAAAATATACATTAGTGCTAATATCTCTTCTCCTCCTTGTAGATGTAGCACTGGTAACTATGGAATATTTGTAGGATTTTACTGTAACATTTTTTCGATACATGAAAGATGGCGTAGTAACCGATTGTAACTCAATTTTCGAGTTCTTCTTCGTTTGCAATAATAAGTATCACGTTTCACATTACTGCAGATAACAATTTCCCGATAATCGAAACTTTTATTTTCTATTTACTTCAAACGTGGTATTTTTTATTATTATAAAATTGCTGAATTTTTTCGATTACAGCACCATCTATCATAAATAAAAAAAATATTTCAGACAAATCCTCCGAACATAGCTTTAGCCATGGAATCCTAAACTGTAATAACAAATAGGGATTACTATTTAAGGGCCACCCCTCGGTCATTTATAAGTTAAGTTGGTACTCGTAGTTTAAACTAAACAAATATTTTTTTGGACTATGCCCGCTGTATTTAATTACCAACTTATATCTAATTAATCTACATTTTTACTTTACTTCATTTAATAAAACATATGAGATTGTATTTTCTCAAACGCCCATTTACCTATTTAATTATATGGCTTACTTTATCTTAGACGTAACTTGAACCTTTGATAATGCACATTCCATGTTTTGATGATATGATTTCCCATAACTTGATGACATGGCTTTATATTCCCCGTATCTTCTCCCCCTTTAAAAATGCTCGCCTTGTGGATTGAAAGCTTAGTTGAATTGGTTGTATCAGTGTGTTTTATCTCATTTGTGCCTGCTTTTGGAACCCAAACCATTTTCCTCCGTTTTTTGAATCCCATTCGTGCAATGAAGATGATAATTGCCATTGTAATTGTTGTTATGATCCCTATATTTGTTGCGTTATTGTTTTGGTAATCTACGACGAGTTTGTTTAGTTGAGCTTTAACCCTCTTTCTGTGATATTTGTGTGCATCATATGGGAGAATTTGTGATATTTGTATGTCCTTGTTGTTGAAGGTCCGTTTATTTCCGATGTTTCATTTTGGTACTGAATCGGGAAATTCCCTTCTAGATGTTTATGAACCGTTTCATTAGTTGATTTATACAGTAGTTTTCTTTTAGTTCTTTATTTTTTCTAAATCAACATTTGGTGAATTCTCTTCTATCTTTGCATTTGTCAATCATGCCATATACTTTATGTTGGTTTATTAGAATTTCGTTATATTCTAAATGATCTGTTTCTTTTTGGTATGGAGATGACGTATAGAATTATCGTGTTCCTCATTAGCATAGCCGTTACTGCGGGTTCTTTCTCATTATAGTATGTGTTGTGGTTTATAATTTTATGTTTTAATAAAATAATTATTACAACTTTATGTTAATATTTTTATTGTGTTTTAAGATTTTATAATTTTTATTATTAATTTATTAAAAATAATATTTAATTTTATGTACATATTTTTTAATGTAAACGTTAACTCCACTTTTTTAGACTCACTTTGTTAAACGTTTTTAGCATTTATTACACCTCGGTTTATAAATGTATTCTACAACAAGTTACTTAGATAAATTGGTATTAGGTCTATAATAGATTTATTATACTAAATCAGGGGTTTACAACACCTCACCCCATAGTAAAAAAAGATGAATTTATTTATCTTTTCTAACTCAACTAAAGGCTTTGTCAAGACTTGACTAAATTGTTTTATTTAATTCGAGTAACTTATCTAAAATTTAAATTTAAATAATTTTATTATAAGTTTTTTTTTATAAAAAAATAATATTATATGGTACAATATTTTATTCTTAATAACTAATGTATACAAATTATTTAATTATAAAAATAATAATAATAACAAATTTATTTATTTTTATTTAAATACATTTTGATAATAACACTTTTGTTTGTGATTTCATTTGTTTAAGGTTTAATGAAGAAGGAAGGCGTTTAAGGTTTAATGAAGATATTTTCAAAATTTAATCAATAAATAATTTTAATCGATTGTTATGAACAACTTTATTTTGTCGGCCTATACGTAAAGACGAATTAACATCGTTGATAATTTCAATTATTTCAAACGGACCTGTCCAAAGTGAATCAAGCTTGCCTTTGGTGTTTTCATTTTTCAATAAAACTTTATCTCCAACATAAAATTCAACATTGGTACTAGATTTGTCATAGTAGGTTTTTGATTTTTCTTTTTGGTTAATTAAATTTTTTTTTTGCTATTTCATATGAATTTGCTAATTTTACTCGTAGGTTTTGCAAATAATCGTCAGGATTATAAAAAGTACGATTATTATGTTTAAGTGAGAATGGTATGTTTGGTTTAAATCCGTGAACAATTTCAAATGGCATTAAATTTGTAGAAGTATGTGGGGTTGAATTGTAGGTAAACATTGCAAATGGTAACCAATAGAGAATCCATTCGAGTACCCGAGTAATCGAGTACTCGATAATTTTACTCGATTTTCGAATAATCGAATATTCGGAATTGTTTTTCGAGTACTCGATTAACATTATACAATTATTTATATATAAGATTTCCATTCCAAATATGTAACCGGTTGTATTTTAATTAAAATATACAGTTTACGTTGTAATAAATATACCATATGGAAGTTATACCAAATGGAAAAATTTCTACGCCTGTGGGTCAGTGACAAAAATACATTTAAATTACCTATTGTGAATTTGTCTTTAAAACTTTTCATGTTTGACAGTCATTTACAGTTTACCAACTTAAATAACACAAACTATAAATCAAAACTTAAATTGAAAAATAATACATAATAAGAATCTGGTTGAATATGAAAAAACGTTGGTTTGCTAAATAAAATATTCTAAATCATTAAATTTATTATATTAATCTATTGGCTCTAATTAACTCTAAATAAGTGAAAAGGTAAGAAATGTATTGAACATAAAACGAAGTTAGATTTTTTTCCATAAATTAATTTATTTTTTCTGCCTTCAAAAAATAGACCCATAGCAATTTAACCATGTCTTCACAAAAATCTGGTGTTTGGAAGCACTTCCGAAAACTTAATAAAGACGAATCTAAATGTGAAACCGCCAACTGTGGTGACATTATTCAATGTAAAGGGGGCACTATCACTGGAATGATAAACCATCTTAAAAACACGGGATTGAGATTTCACCAAGTATTGTAAACGAAGCTGGTTCATCTAAAAATTAAATTAAATCATAAATCTGAATCTAAAATCATAAATTTGTTGATATGTCAAAGTTTGTAATCCGAGTTTCATTGAATGAAATATTAGCCAAGTGTGCGTCTAAGGATGGTTTTTCATTTAAATCAATTGCTCATTCTGAGGCTATTACGGGGTTCGTAATGAGTCGTAATTACAACATGCCTAGAAGTGCGATAACAGTGCAGAAATGCGTGATGGAATTTTATAATAATAAAGTAGAAGATTTAAAACAGGGTATTACTAAAATGGTTAAAAGTAAAAATAAATTTTCCATAACAGCCGATGAGTGGACAGATATTACTACGAAGCGGTATATGAATATAACACTTCATTCCGAAGCAGTTCAATATGTTCTTGGTTTGGTTCCTATTATTGGAAGCTGTGATGCTGAAACAACTCTACAGCTGATTAAAGCAAAACTACACGAGTTTAATATTGATTTAGATGTCGACGTCGTAGCTTCAACTCACGATGGTGCTGCGGTGATGGCAAAGTATGGACAGCAAATCGAAGCCATCAGTCAACTTTGTTTGAATCATGGAATTCATCTTTCAATTGTTGATGTTTTATATAAGACAAGTTCCAACGAAAATCTCGTTTTGTCAGACAATGATGAAATCTCTGATAATGAAGATAATTTTAACGACGGTAGCGAAAGTGAAGACGATAGTAAAAACAAAAACATCAGCTTCAGTAATTTTTATATTGACGGAAACATAAAGTTTGAATCATTTGATGAAGAGGCAACAATTATTTCAAAACCACAAATTGGTATTGCTTTAAATAACACCCGAAAAACCATTAAATTTTTTAGAAAATCTTCGGTCAGAAACAGCTTGCTTCAAAAACAGATTAAAGTTCAAGAGCAAAAAGAACTACAATTACTTCTTGATGTGAAAACTAGATGGAATTCATTAGTTCCTATGATTAAACGATTCATTAGGGTATTTGATTGTATCACAAAATCACTGAATGAATTGGGAGCCAACGAATTTGATGCAAAGGATTTAGAGATTCTCAAAGAAGTTTTGATGGTACTTGAACCATTGGAACTGGCAGTATTGGAACTTAGCAAAAATGGTTCAAACTTAATGATTTCCGAGGGAGTATTTATCCACCTGTTTAAGAAATTGCAAGAAATGAACACAAATTTGTCGATTGAGATGCTAGAGGCACTTAAAAATCGTTACATTGAACGCAGGCAAAAAACTGTAATTTCCCTTATGCTCTTTTTGCAAAGTGGGAGCTATCCATACTGCAAAAGTAACGAACATTTAGTGTATTCGTCGAAATCAGAAATAAATTGTTTGGCTAAAAATCAGTTTGACCGACTTTTCGACAATAGTGTTCAACTTCAAACTGTAAGTCAACGATTATTAGAATCGGGGAGCACGCAAATGCAAAATCAGGGTGAAATGCCCACCGCGCAACAAAATAAGTCATCGTATACAGAAATGCAAGAGACCATCCAAGGCCTAGTTTCCACTTCCAAAGAAAAATTTGAGATCAAAAATATATTGAATGATATGAACATTTTGGAATCTACAGGAATGCGTAGCGAAAAACTGGATTTGCTTTTTTGGGCCTTAACCACCATTCAACCTACATCCACTGCAAGCGAGCGGGTCTTTTAAACAGCGGGTAATTTTAAAACTAAAATCCGAAATAAATTAAAACCTACAACGCTAAATGCTTTAGTGTTCCTGAAGTATTACTTTTTATTAAAAAATGAATAAAATGTGTTACATATTATATATTATGTTTGTTTTTTATTTTATATTTAAATTATATTAATAAGTAATCGGTTACTCGGTTATTCGGGTAATTTTTACAAAAATACTCGATTACTCGGAAAATCAGAACTTCGAGTAATTTGGTTTCCCTAGTAACCAATAGTCCCAGTTGTTAGAATCATTATCGGTATAGGATCGTAAGTATTCAACAAGTGTTCGATGAGACCTCTCTAAAGCACCGTTTGTTTGGAGATGATAAGCAGTAGATTGTAATTTTTTTATTTTCAATAATTTGCACATGTTTTGGAACAACTGACTAACAAAATTAGTTCCTTGATCGGTAAGAATGCACAATGGTGCCCCAAATCGGCATATGAAGTTTTCAACAAAAACTTTAGCAATGGTTTCCGACATTTGATTTTCGATAGGTATTGTCAGTGAAAATTTTGATAAATCATCCTGTATGGTAAGTATATAACGATATTATTATTGCATGAAACATGTAAGGGACCAACGATGCCTAAAAAAATTTTCTCAAATGGAGCCGTCTGCTAAGTCTAATGTTGTAAAATAAACTGCATCTCCTAGTTGTTCTAAAATTTCTACGATATTGGGCAATGGAAAGATATCGTTAATCGTCAAATCATTTAACCGACGAAAATCCACTACGACTCTCCAACGTTTAGATTGATCGCTGGATTTTTTCGTGACAATTAGTAAAGGGGAGTTAAACGGGCTGTTACTGTTTTCGATGATGCCATTTTCGAGCATTTTCTCCACTTGTGATTTAATTTCGAATTTTGCCGAATGAAGAAGACGATAAGGTTTTATATTGACCGGCTGTGAATCAGGTTTTAATGGGATATGGTGAACTCCTGCATTGGTAATTGTCAGTTGATCACCAGGTAAATGAAATATATCGTTAAATTCTCGGCAAATTTTAATGATGGATGATTTTTCTTCCTTGTTTAAGTGAGCTGTGTCAATTTGATTTTCCAAATTCTGCAATCTACCTTCTAGTGAATCTGACCAATGTTTTAATGCAAAAATTTGATAATGCTCTAGACTTTCTGATGCTATGTACATGTTATCTAGTTTCACTGGAAAATCGTTGGTGTTTACAACGCTTACTGTTGCAAACGAGTTTATTATTTCAATGATTGCATTTGCTATGTACACACCTGGTTTTATCATTTGTGAGGGACATAAATATACATTGTCATCTTTAGTTTTAAATCTAATTTTAACGATCCTTTCTGAACGACTAGGTATAATGATTGGAGAATTGTTGGAAGAAAGAGTTAAACTTGTGTATTCAGTGTCATTAGGATTATTAAGTATTTGAATTACGTTATGGCAATAGTCAATATTACATTTATTTTTAATAAGAAAATCATTCCCAATGATACCTGCACAATTTAACGGGAAATTTGATGGTACTAGGTGAAATTCATGCGAGATTATATTATTTTTTGAAATTTTAATTTTAGAATTGCAAACTACCAAGGTATCAATAGATCCTGCAGTTATTCCCTTTATAGTTAATTTTTGATTAGGGTAACATAAAGTATCGGGCTTAACTAAATCTTTCTTAATAACACTAATGTCTGCCCATGTATCAACTAAGAAAAACTGTGGTTTAAGTAAAATATCTAAGTTAAGGCTTACGAATTTCAAATCGTCATTATGGAAATTAAGTGAAAAGCAAAGTAATTTGTTTGTTATGAAATTGTCTTTTGATCGCATTAAATATTTTTTATCTTTACGACTTGTATCGTAAATAAGATTAGATGAATGTAGATTTAAATCCTTTGAACTCGCACCGCTACATCCTTGGGTTCCCGATGAAGTTCGTTTAAGTTTTCCGTTGTTTGTGATTGCGAAGTTGATGGTTGCTGAATGTTATCGGATTGCCTGTTTCGTTGATTGGATCTTTCGCGAGATCGGCAAACACTAATATGATGACCAAACTTTTTGCTATAGGCACACGGATACGAAATTTGATTAATTCGAAGGTTAGGATTTGGTTGGTTTGGAGTCTGCGAGAAAGATCGTGTAGACGTTTGTCTATTGTTATTAAAAGTTGAATTAAAGGTTGGATTATTACGGAATGGAATAAATTGTGTTTGGTTCGAATTTCGGTTATAACAGTTTAATGCGGTGTGTCCTACTTTGAAACAAATCTGGCATTTAGCGATTTTGGTAGAAGTATTAGAAGATTGAAATTGCCTAGGTATATTTTTATTAGATTGATTTATTTTTTCTTCTTCTATCCCTTTAGCAATAGCATCTTTTAAATGTTTGAATCGACATGCTTTAATTAAAATTTTGAGTGGGTCTCTCAAGCCATCTTCGAACACACGTAAAGCAGTTTTTGAATTTATAATTTTTATATTTTTACCGAGGACTCCTGCGTTTGATGTAGCTGAAACACACGATTTATTTAAATCAGCAACAATATTTTCTATTCGGATACCGAAATCCTTTACGCTTTCGTCAACACGTTGTCGTGCTTGCACAAGATCAGCTTGGATATTTTCTAGGGCTCGATCGTTTGAAAATTGTTGCTTAAGTTCCTTTTGCAAATCTTCCCATGTTTCATACGTGCCAGTTAGTACCGTTTTATTATAAGCACTGTCTATCAACCTAATCTGTACTAATTCTAAAAACATTGAGTGATCTTCATTCGTGTTTACATCTTTAAACACAAGATTGCAACATTGCAAAAATCTATGGAGCTTTTCGGGAGTTCCATCGAACTCGGGTATTAATTTAATAGCTCTATCAAAATTGAAAGCCATAGCTGGAATACAAGGTTCTACCTGCTTACCAAAATGTTGATCAAATAATTTTCGATCAATTGACAGTGGCCATTTAAGTCCGTAATAAGGTAAGAGTGTTATTGTTGGATTACAAGTTAAAGATAAGAGTTCTTTATTGACCATCGATTTAGATGTTTCACTTTTATTTTCTTCTTTAGGAACAATGTTAATTTTTCTATTTCGTAAACGCATGTAATTAATTGGTTGGCTATTCATTTGTTAAGTACGCAGAATTGATTGAATATTGAATAATATTTTACCCAACTTATTAATTGACAAAAAAAAATTGCATCTGATTGACAAAGAAAATAATTTAAACACGATAAACAAAATGTTATATAGTATGTAATAATAAAATTTAGAAAATAATCAAAATATTTTATCAATTTACGAAAAATTAAAATTTAAATTAAATTTGAAATTGAAATAAATAAGACTAATTTTAGCTTACATGAATGAAGAAATTGACTTACAATTTACTATAAGGTTGTTTGTTCTAGATGAATTCATGTTTGATTGTTGATCAGCTGGTTAATAACAACAATAAAACATCTCGATTTTATTTTGGAAGTAATATAATCCGGTATGATTTATGATGATCGATGAGGTAAATTCTACAATTGTTCGAATACTTTTATGATAATGTCGTAAAGTTGTACGATATTTCAAATAATTTTTATCGTTGCACGTATTGAGATGTTAAAATGTAGTTGTTGTACGATGATGATTGTTTCTCAATGAGTTTAAATCGATTAAATGAACGATCCAAATAATCATGACGTGGTATTCGTATATGATGAATGATACACGATCGCAAGTTTTCTGAATACCATTGATAACTTTATATTAGGATATGTAACAATTATTTTTTATGGTTTTATGAACTATACTCGTACAATTGTTTTTAATAACCACGTTAAATTTTAGTTACGTAATATCAATAATTTATTTTAAATTAAGTTATTAATTAATTATTATTATAATCACTTTAAACACTTTTTGTTTGTTATATTTTTTCACAATAAAAATCCCAATGACAATAAACTTCTAATTATCGGTTTTATGAAATGTTTAATTATATAGCACTAGATGTTTTCACAAGGTACTCAAAACGTCTTTGAAAAATGTCATTTTTTCGAAATGAACATCGTGGTTTTGGCGTCTTTTTGTAAACGGTTCAATTAATGACGAGGTTTACGGATTTTTGTAAATACATATCACCGTTTACTTATTTTAAGATAATTCGACACAAAACACTTTGACTTTCACCGTGTTCATGCTATATGTTATACGAGAATTATATACGTTTTTAATATTATTGATCACTTTTTTTATAGGTACATTAAATAAAACAGTAATTAAAACAATTATTTTATTAGCCGATTCAAACCACAACGGGTATCTTTTAAAGATGATAGTGGATAATTTGGATACCTTCGGTGTCCTTGTACGCACTATCATCCCATCGCTGCCACCAAATTTTGTTGTGGTTTATAATTTTATGTTTTAATAAAATAATTATTACAACTTTAAGTTAATATTTTTATTGTGTTTTAAGATTTTATAATTTTTATTATTAATTTATTAAAAATAATATTTAATTTTATGTACATATTTTTTAATGTAAACGTTAACTCCACTTTTTTTAGACTCACTTTGTTAAACGTTTTTAGCATTTATTACACCTCGGTTTATAAATGTATTCTACAACAAGTTACTTAGATAAATTGGTATTAGGTCTATAATCGATTTATTATACTAAATCAGGGGTTTACAACATATGGAACGGTTTCTGTTTCACTCACTAATCAACTGATTTCTTCTCTATCCAATAAATTTAAGTTAAATATGCCTTCCTTGACCAGTTGTTCTGTTCTTACTATTTCCTTTATTTCTCCTTTTAGTTACTGAAGGCGGTTAAAGATTAAGATATTTCATTTGTGGTTCCATCTAGGTGTATAGTTGGATTTTATTGTGTGGTTTGAGGATTTGCTTAACCTTTTGGGTAATGGCTGTGTTTATTTTATATTGCTCGTTGTTGTTCTCTATTATCCTGTTCTGGCTGTTGAATAAGGTATCCCATTCAGATTCATCTGGTGAACCAGCAGTCCATTTCCACGGTGATCTGGCCTTCTGTTCTTAAGTTATCCAAGTAGTTTACTGATTTCATTAATCTGATATACTAACTGTAGTTTAAATATGCTACCAGGGATCATATTTTTTATTTCAGAATGTCTTCGTAGCAACTAAGATCAATGTGGTGGGTGGATTATCTTCAGATTTCCACTGATTATGTTTCCATTCTCTTTCTTAAAGAAACTATTGGGATGTCGTAGTGATATAGATGTCTAGTTACGTTACCGTAGTACAAAGGCACAAGCTGGGAGCGGGTATTCTTCTTCCGGAGTTGATAGTCACTGTTACTTTATTGTCTTTTGCTACAGTTTCCTGTCTGAATTTTGATCTATTTTGCCTTGGATGTTTTATGGCGGTGAATATTGTTTCTCCAATTGTGTATGGTTTCGGCTCACTCGTCTGCAAATTATTCTTTTGTATTTTAAGTAGTTGGCTATTTCTCATGCGTTCTAGTAGGTCTTTGTTTATTTTTTCTTTGTAGTCCACCAAATTCTGGTAATTAATACGTCGTAGTCTTCCGAAGAATATCTCGCGCGACATTTTTCCGATAACCGAGTGTATTGTGTTATTATACCTGTCAACTGAAATGTTGACCAGATTCATTATCGTAAAATCATAGTGAACTCTTTTGACTGTGCTCTTTACTTCGTTTTTATTCGTTGCCGTTAAGTGCCGTGAAGTAGTGGAGTATTTTAAATATTTTGTTTCGCAAATGTAGAATCGATTAATCCTTAATGGGAAAAATTTGTTCACGATAATATCCATGTGTAGTATTTCCGATAGGTGCGTCGGTATTGGTGTTCCCAGTAGTGTGGGCTTATTTGGATGCTTGTCGAATTTATTCTCGTTTCAAGTTTCGCACTCTTTTGTGTATTTTTTTATTAAGTTTGCCATCTGTGGGAAATAGTATTTTTGAGAATCTGCTCTTTATTTTCTCACCAATTGCGATGAGCACTTCTGCGTTCCTCATCGATAATTCTGAACTTGTTTTCCTCGTTATTCAAATATACTACTTTAATCTTCGTGTTAATCTTATCTTGTAATTAGTCAACCCTTGTTGATTTCGCATATATTCTTTGGGATTTTTATACCATTTAGCAGTGTCGTGTGTAATTTTTATCTAAATTTCCTTTAATATAAGTAGTGCGATTAGGCCGATGGTAGTTACTGTGAGGTTCTTCGTAGATGTACATATCATCACCTTTCGGAGTTCTGTCTTCTTCCGCACTGGGTATTGTTTCGCCACTTGATGAAGAAAGAGTGTTCACTTTAAATTTTAACCTTGATAAAGCATCTGCCACTTTAGTGATACCCGGCTTATACACTAGATCGGAATTACACTCCTAAATGCGAGCCGTTCATCTTTTCAATTTGCTGATATTATTTTAGTTACTCATGACGTCAGTGGTTGCTGGTCGGTGACTATCTTAACCTTCTTTGCTCCGTAACTGTCCAAGGTCCAGACGATTACTAACCTTCTCTTCTCGTTCGTTGCGTAGTTTTATTCTGTTGTATTTAAAGACCTTGTTATATATTTGATTGGGCGGTCTTTGTCTATTGGTTTATTGAAATTCGGGAACAGTTTCAGCTGTTCGCAAGTTTTTAGTTCTTAGTTGCTCAGGTTGATTTTGATTTTCCATAAATTACTGGCTTTTACTTGAGGATTTCCTCCCCTTGTGAGATATGTGAACGTTTCGCTATTTTAGTAAAATCCTTGATGAACCATCGGGAGCATAAGGTTAATCCGAGGAATCCTTTTAAGGAAATCTGTTTTGTGAAGGTTGACTCGAAGATTGGTATCAATTTATTGAATATTTTTCTGATATTATCAAGATATTCCTCCAGAATATTTCCACCAATAAATTCATTCAGTACATCTGAGTCTACTTCGGTCCTCATGTTTATTGGAAATGGGTAGAGGTTTGGGTACACAGGTTCTTGTGTTATTGTCTTAATCTCCGCTCTCACGTTTGTGTCGAAATTTTGTTCATGGTTAATTGGTCCTAAAAATGGTAAAAATATTTCTATTATGGCTTTTAATTTTAGCTTTGTGCCTTTATTCAAATAGTTGTCTCTAACTTCAATGTTGTTGACTTGGGTTGAAATTTCTTCTTTCAATGGGATGTCTATGCCTGAAGATATGGTCAAAATATTTTGTCTCCTATCTCTCCGTCTCTACTTTTTTAATGCATGATCCTCAATTATGCAGTATTAAAATTTTTTGAATATAGGTGCGCCTATTTCCTGTTTTATTTGTGTATCACTCCCGGCTCCAGCTGATTTAACGGTTAATTGAAGCTTGGGTTTGGATAATTATTTGATCGGTTAATGTAATTGACTCTCTTTGTTTTTATTGATTCATGCATCTCTACCGGTATTGGTGGTCTTGGATGTAGCGGACTTTGTGGTATTCTAATACCTCATTGCACAGATAATCTTGGAAGCGGCTTTAGTGTTTCTTCGTGGAGCTTATTTTGTAAAAAAATTTGGTCAACAGGGATTTCTACCATGTTATTAAAATTCCTCTTGTATATTGACAGGTTTCGTAAATTGAGATATTGGATTTTCAAACAAAATGAATCCAGTATGCCTGCCGGTCTTTGAATGGTGAGCATTCTGAACACTTTGTCTGGTAACCGGCTTTCAAATACGTCAATCGCACAGTTTCTATACATCTCGATTGGTACTCTCATCGTGTCCATGTGTAATTTTCCGTTTTCTCCTTGTTTCTTATAAGTGACAATTGGTGGTTGTTTATGATTCTATTTCTTTGCATTCCTTTGGCTGATGTTCCAGTGTACGTTGGTCACGCTTATCCACATAATGAAGTGACCAGCAGTTCTTAATGTCTTTCCAATTTCGAGTAAAAATGTTGTATCCATGATACGTAGATCATGCGAAAATCTGTAGTTTTTTTAAGCAATCGGTTTTTTGACGCACTTCGTGCAATATTGACTTATTCCACTTTGCCTAGCTGGCAACCCTCAAAGTTTTAAGGAAATTTAACAAATACTAACAGAAGCTCTTTGGCTATAAACTAGAGTTATCCTTTATTGAAGCTCAACTGTGGGCTATCCAACAATTGCATAATATGTCAATCCATATACACTACGCAAAAATGAAAGCAAAACAAAACCCAATAAGGATTGTAATAAGCATCTTCAATGAAGAAAGTGTGTTAGCTCCATTTATTGCAGGTTTAAAAAATTCATATTTCGGCTTGTTATGTTGTAAAACTGCAACGCAAGCGAGATAATCTTACAGAATTTGAGAAAAGTATCAGATAATAAGCCTAACAGTCAAACTAAGTTGCCTCAAATATCAGTGTAGGGAACGCTTTTGAAGTCAGACAAACTAGACCTAAACCAACAAAAACAAACGAAAGTGTGTTTGTATTGGTAAAAATATATAAAAGTGACATTTAGGCGAAATATTCAAATATTTGAATGAATGAATTATTTACAAAAAACCATTTATTGAATTGGCTTAGTTAAACTAATACTTTAATAACCTGTGCTATACTAAGAATTTAGGATTTTCTTAAGAAATTGAAAATCTCGAGAATTATTATGTTTGTCTCTTAGTTATGTATGATTTTCTGAAAGGTTACGATTCTAAATTCAAACAATTCAAACCCCATTAGCTTTTTAAATGGTTTAAACGGATGATAGATCTAATATATGTAGTCCTTTCATAAAATCATCCAGAACTAGGTGATAAATGTATTAATTCTCGAGATATTCAATTTTTTATGAAAATGCTAAATAAAATTGCTAAGTGTTACCTGAAATGTTAATTGTTAATTCGCCTAAATGTCATTGTTTGCAATTTTTTCCAACACATACACAAATTTTTTAGTTTTGTTCGATTAGGATTAATTTAGTTCTAACTTCAAACGCGTACACAAGCGTGTGAAATTTGTGCTAAACCAGCCACCTAAGGTTAGTAGAGAAATTTTAAAAGGGCTTTCAGTGAAAGATCGTTTGGACCGGCTCAAGTTAGTTAATGTATTGATCCCAATGGAGGTTAATTAATCGCTGCAATCTAAAATAAGTCTTAAGACCAATATCATAGAAAATAACGAAATTCCAAAAAATAAAGTGGAACAAACAATTACCAACACAGACCATAAAGATTTTTGGGAGGGGCAATATTAAGATACTGAAGATGATAATTGTGTGAGCCGCAAGATTAACATCAACGCCGTGACACATCTAAACGCCTTTGGTGTATCGCATTGCGGTGTACATCTATTTTATTTAATTTTAAAGCTAGGTAAAAGCCACTTTCAAATTTCCAAAAAAAATCTCATCAATTACCAGTTCGCTATTGTCTGGGAAAGAAAAATACGGTCACAGATTTCGGAATTATTAATATAAATTTATACATTTAGTTTTAGGAGGGGTGGTAAATTGTAATAATTTTGGATTGTTTAACATGCTAATAATCAACACAAAATTTAATCGATAATAATTAATTTTAAATTTTTTATGATCGATTTACCCTCATTAATGAAAATATAATTTTCGGGTACAAAAAATATTAAATTATTTTTTACTGCTAATTGGTTCAACAAAATTACAAACTGAAACATTTATTACAACATTATATTTTTTTTGCCAATAAAATAATCGAAAAAAAAAATTAAAAATTAATTCGGCGAAATTAATTTAATATTCAATTATTTACAATTCACTGATTCACATCGAATCTGATTTCGGGACCGTATTGCATTGACATGATTTTCCGTTGCAATGTTAATAACTGCGTGAAGTATATGGTGGGATTATTTTTAAAAATAAATGTGTTTGTTTATTTATTATTTTGTATTTTTATTCGTCAACAATTTTTACAATTTCCGTATTAAGTACTGAACGATTTTTTAAATCCATATACTGCAGTAAAAACAATTTTACGCGTTGGCAAATTACAAAAATTATTATCCAATTCGCCTCAACTTTCAATTTTACTGGAATTTATTATTTAAACTGCCGACATATTTCGAATCCTTTTTGGATCAATTACGAGTGAAGAGTGAATTGATGTAACAGGAATATGTAAACTATAGAAGGAAAGGAGCAGGATAATCTAAATATTAGGTATGGTATGTAGGTACCACCGATAATACATACAGCAACAATTGACAAACCTCAAATCAAATTTGCGAATTAAAATAAGGTTTTCGTGTATTGTGTTTTGCGCCATCTATTAACAACTGCTACGAATTAAGATTATGGTAGACCGAGGCAGATTGTTACACATTTTACATAATGTTGTGTAACGTGAAAAACATAATGCGATATATATATATATATATATATATATATATATATATATATATATATATATATATATATATATATATATATATATATATATATATAGATGTGTTACCAAATGAAAACGCTGTAATTTTTTTAATTTTGATTATTTTTTATTGGAATTTCGTGGAATATGTTGAAAACATATTACATTTTATGAAAAACATGTTACTGCTCGATATGACCTCCTTTGGCTCTGATTATTTGATTCAGTCTTCCATAGAAAGCATTGCATGCTCACCGAACGTGAGCTTGCGGAATTTTATTCCATTCTCGAACAAGAGCTGACTTCAATGCATCAACACTTTCGTATTTTTTAGTGGACACCTTACTCTCCAAAATGGACCATATGGAGAAATCCATGGGATTCAAGTCTGGTGAATACATTCTTTCGACGAAATAAGCCGCGGAACGCAATTTTCTAAAAATTGTTGTGTCGCTCGAGCTTTGTGTGACGGTGCCGAGTCCTGTTGGAATGTCCAACGGTTCGTACCAAAGTGTTTACGTGCCCAAGGTAGCAAAGCATCGTTTAGGATCTTTTGGCGGTACACTTCTTGGTTTACCTTGACTCCATGTTCGATGAAAACCAGAGGAGTGCGTTCATCTGCAGTCACTGCAGCCCAAACCATAACATAAGCTGGTGATTGCTTGTGCATGGCAACTCTTGTGTCCAAATTATCGTTGGACTTGTGCTCTAACCAAACACGATCATTTTGTTTATTCACATACTGTTGAATGGTGGAAATTTTCTCATCAGAAAAAACAATTTTTGGAATCTCATCACGTTCGGCCAAGGCCTTCAACGCTCGTGTTCTTTCAAGCCTAACTTTTTTTTGTGCCTCCGTAAGATCTTGAACTTTTTGTATTTTGTAATTGATTGGCACTTTGACGAGGATTTCGTTGGATTCGTTTCTTCACATTTCGTATCATTTCTTTTGATGTTGCTGTCTTTTTAGGACCGCCTCTGTTGCGTTTAGCGATGCTACCAGTTTCGTTGTATCGAGTTATGGTTCGATACACAAACATTTTATTCACATTCAAATGCTGGAGCTGACGAACTATTGCTGTTTGTGAATTTCCACCCAAATACAGTGCAATTACACTATTACGTTAGAATTCCATTACGATTTTTTTATGAAGATATTAATTTAGAACAATCATTTGTTGACCACATGTAAACAACTACACAAATGACAGCAGAGTGAAGTCAGTAACATTTGGTGTTGCTTTTAAACTGAGACGATCAAATATCTCGAAAAATAGCCACTCTACGGAAAAAATGTCCATAATCAAAATGTAATCATACCGCGGGGGAAATACATTAGTGCAAAAAAAATAGTCCCCCACCCCCCGCTCTGTAGGTTGGGCGGGGGTAACTTTTAAACTAAGATAGGAAGCCATATTTTTTATTGCAGATACGGATTTTACGACTAAAAGTACGTATGATTTGAATGAAATATTTTGTTCTGTTCATGATAGATGGCGTTGTAATCGACGAAATTCAATTTTTTCAATTTCTCTTTCTTAGAACACACGCATTCGATTCTGCAATACGTTTGAAATAAAAAACATCACGTTTTCATTGGAAATACTCGGGTATTCTCGAAATACTCGAAAGATATGGTTTTCTAACTACGTTAGAAAGGTGAATATTTATGGTTCAGCCTTTTAAACAAGCTACAAATCATATTTGCAAGCTACAAATCATATCTAGTTTGGCTGCTACATGAATTTAAATTTGAAAAATTTCAAAAATTTCATTTTTCTTCGTTGTGAATGTGAATCAAATTTAGAGAAAAGGATGACTTTGATCACAATTAAGTAGAGCTTCAAATGAGTCTAAAAGCAAAACTTTATGTTACATAATTTGAGCATCAGAGGATTTTAAATTTTTTATTTTTTTTTTTATTTTAATCCATGCAATCTTTTCTGGGGTCCCTGCTCTTTCGCGGTTGATTTTCCCGACTTACTTTACGCATCCTTGCCAAATCGAAGACGTACGGCTATAGGACCGATTTAAGTTACCATCTGCGCATTGCATAGCTCCATGCCAGCCTATTGGACATGGAAGATGGGTCGGCCCATGAGTTTTGCACGCCGATAGGGGGTCGTAGTTGTGTTCCTTTTAATCACACATCGTAATCTGTTGATGAAAATCGCCTTTTGTATCCTGCCCCTATCGGGATTCGAACCCGGTACCTCCCGATCCAAACGCCAAAACTTTAACCACTGTGCCATTTGGTCGGTATTTTAAAAATTAAAACGTTATTTTTTGTTCAGTTTTATTATACAATACAAGTTTGTGTAAAGTTAGAAGAAAAGAGAATTTCTCGGTCCTGCACTAATTTTATGATCTTAAAACACAATAATACAATTCTTCAAATGAGTCAACAGCACAAATTAAGAAACACATTTAAATATTACAGAAAGAATTGTTCGTCATAAACAACTTTTATTTACAACTATTGAATTGGAAAACATTTTAGTATTAATAAAGTTTAAAACGGCATTTGGCGTTACCTGAAAAATGTGTCTAGTATTTTTAACAGTGCTAATATTACGAAATCTCTTATTTAGTAACTTTTTAGTTGATGTGTATTCTAATTTAGATACATATTCAAAGTGCACGGACATCATGCTAGTTCTAAATTTACACCATTTAAAAAATTCTTCTGGGTTATTGAAAAGACTGTCGTCAGCAGTTTTCAATGATGCTAATCTAGCAGTTCTCTTAATGGTGCCTCCTATACCATCTGATGCTTTCCATGGCTAGGAACAAAGAAATTCCATTCGCAGTTAACGCCAAAATCCGAATTGTGATAGTTGACGTTTACAAAATGTTTCTTATTTTTGAATTGGGATACAGCTTCATCAGACAAATAATATAATTTCGTCGGATTTGGATATTCAGCCCCATTTGCTTGTACAAATTTTATAAATTTCGTTTGAAAAGTGTACAGTTGCTGATTTATAGTAGGCTACGATCGGAAATAATGTTGCTTCTGGTTTAAAATAATGTTCTGCTTGTACTTTATTCTGAGTGACAAATTTAAAATTTTCCGAAAAATTCAAAATCACTACATATTCTCCTTCTGGTAAATTATTTTTTACTAATTTTAGATATCTTGACTGTTCTTTGGTTATGTAGTCAAGTTTGCGAAGTGCTGCTAGGAAGATTCTGATGAAATATCGGCAATTTCGTTCAACTGAAGACGTGATCTTTATCAGTTTGTATATATTTTGAACGGAAATCCAATTATTGTATGTCACTTCATCTATTACCCCAGTTTTGGCAGCATGTTTCAGTTGTTTTATTAATTTATACACCAGACTGTTACATTCTCCACATTTACCTGTAAACAAAGATAAAAGTAACGTCCATTTAGACCAATTTTAAATATTTTCGAATTGCATAATATAACTAATAATCTTACCTTCACAAAAATCCCGCGTCAAATTTTCACAGGATATTTTCTTTAATAACTGTTTTTCATTGATAATGGTAGGATCGCAATTTAAAATTTTTCTTATAACCGGATATAATAAATTGTTATTCTGATGAATTATGCACACACAAACATTATGTTTTCCTGGTTTTCAAGCTAATATGCATTCTTTTGGGCGAAGCTCGGCAAATTTAGAAAGTCCAATATTTTGATTTGGATTTTGTTCCAAAAAATGTTGTTATGCCTCGGATAAGTTGCATAAAACTAACATTTTCTGTTTTTTAATGCGACCTCCATCAAGATAAGGAACACTATCTGGAGAGACTCCAGATCTAGTTTTTCTAGGTCCTGGGAAGCTACCATGTCCGTGGTCTTTGATGAGATTTTTCGACATTTCTGCCATATATTTCGAAGTATTAAATGTATCCATAATTTTAGCCACTGACCAATTCTCTGGTAACAAAGTTAGGAGGAACATTCGATTTGCGTATGATGTCCCTTGCTGGTTGTATGCTTCCATAATATTGTTCATGAGCTCATGTTCGTCATCTGACTCATCTATTGGTGATATTTTTGGAACCGGTATGCGTAGCATATTTTGACAAGTGAGTTTTACTACTTTTTCTAGTTATTGTTGTTATAACCTGACTCAAAGGGCCTGTGTTTATTTGCTGGTGATCCACCCAATCGTATACATATTTCGGAGAACCCTTCCATATAACCTTCTCGGAACATTTCCGTTGGTAGCAGTCATATCGGCTCCGATTGATTTGAAGAAAACCCAGATGATGATGGAAGTTGACTTGCAAAGTCGGAAGCTGGGTTTGGTATAATTGGTACATCGTTTAACTTGTATAATTTTATGCTGCATTTTCCACAAATTCTCTGTCTGGATAAATCGCGGTTTAAATGCTTTTTGGCTTTTTCAGCTAGTTCTTCGCTAACGGCTCTAGATTGTTGTTTTATATTTTTATGATTTTCCAATTCAAATGGATTACAACACTGTGGATTTACCATCTCTTACTTTACGAGAAATATCTCACTTAAAAATTTACAAGAGCACTACTACGTCGTTTACTGTTAAGTATTAACTAAATAAAGTAAACATTTATTCATCTATTTATATTGAAAACTATAAAAGTTTTGAATGTGACATCTTTTATTGCCGTCAGATCCACTTATAGTTGACAATAGCAAAGCCGGCAGACTAATCGGCAGCCAAACGCCGATTTACAAATTCTCATGGAATGAATGTTGTACAATTTGCTGGCAGGGTTGTATCTTGTGCCTTAACTCCTCCCCTTTTAAAAATCCTCGTCTCGGGGATTAGAAATTTAATTGAATTGGTTGTATCGTTGCTTGGGTTGCAATTCCTTCATTTGGAAGCCAAACTGTTCTCTTTTGTTTCCTATATGCCGGTCGAGCCGAGAAGATTATAATCATTGTTATGATTAATGTTAGGTCTGCTGCGTTATTAGTTTTATAATCTTCAACAAGTTTGTCCATTAATCCAATGTTTTTTTGGTGAAGATTGTGTAGATAGGTGGGAGAATTTGCGATGTTTTTATCTCCTTGTTAATGAAGGTCATGTTTTTGCATTTTCTGATTTACAAGAATTTCACTGTATTCTAAATGGATCTGTTTATTGTTTTTGATGGTAGACCCTAATTTTACATGACGAAATTCCTCTCTGTTCGTTTTCGGTATGGAGATGACGTACAGGATTATCGTATTCTTCATTATCATGGTTGGTTCTGCGTGTTCTATAGCTTCTATTTCACTATAGTATGGTAGAGTTTCTATTTCACTCACGAGGCGGCTGATTTCCTCTTTATCTAATAGATTAGAATTTATTATTCCTCCTTTTGCTAGCTGGGCTGCTCTTACTATCTCCTTCACTTCATCCTTTAGCAACTGAAGGCGGTTGAACGTTGGTTGTTGAAATACTTCATCCGCGGTTCCATCAAGATGTAACTGGATCTCATCATGCTGTCTGAGTATTTGTTGAATCTTCTTGGTAATGGCTGTATTTATTTTATATTGCTCGTTGTTGTTTTCTATTATTCAATTCTGACTGTTGAGTATGGTGTTCCAGTCAGTTACGTCCGACGAACCAGCAATCCACTTCCATGCTGAGCCAATTCAGTTAATTGAGTGTTTGGTTTTCTGTTTGTGGTACTTAAGTTCCCCTAACAGTTTATTGATCTCGTTAATCTGGTATGTTAGCTGTGATTTAAAGATGCTGGATGGCTTGACGTCCTTTATTTGTGCTTGAATTCTGGAAAGAATTTCCTCGTAGCAGCTAAGATCTATTTGGTGGATTATCCTGAAATTTCCACTAATTATGTTTCCATTCCCTTCCTTGGCTGAAATCAGCGGGGTGTCGTAGTGATAGATGTTCAGCGACGTGACCGTCGTCCACAGGCACAAGCTGAAAAGGGATGAGCTTTTATTTATTGATGTTCTTAATATAGGTTTTACGAACCCGTCTTCCGGAGTTGGTGATGACTGTGAATTTGTTATCTTGTGCCACAGTTTCTTTTCTAAATTTCGGTTTGTTTTTTCCTTGAATTTGTTTAATGGCCGTATATATTGTATCTCCTACTTCGTACGTTTTCGGCTCATTCTTTTTAAGATTTTCCCTATGCATCTTAAGCTTTTGACTTTGCTTTACCTTTTCTGTCAGGTCTTCATTTATTTTTTCTTTGTAGTCCAACAGGTTCTGGTAGTTGATACGTTGTATACGTCCGAGGAATATGTCGCAGGGTTTTTTCCAATATCGGAATGAATCTTGTTGTTATACCTATCGACCGCAACGTTAACCAGTTCCTTTATCGTAAGATCCTTATATTCGGGTTGGAGGCATCTTAAAATTTGTAGAATTGTTGAATGGACCCTTTCTATTGTTCCATTGACTTCACGTTTACTTATTGGGGTCAAGTACACCTTTATCCCGAGGGTTTTTATGTAACTAGTGATGATGGGACTTATAAAGCTAGGTTCGTTGTTCATCACTACAATTGTTGGTGCTGTAAAGTAGTGCAGTATCATAATTATTTTCCCCCGCAAGTGTATAACAGATCGATCCTTCATATGGAAATATTTCGTGAATTTTGAAAATTTATCCACGCATGTTATAAATTTTTCGTCTTTTACATCAATAATATCTATGTGTAAAATTTCCGAAGGGTATGATGGTATTGGAGTTTCTGGAAGTTTCGGCTTATTTGGATGTCGATCGTACCTCTTTTAGGCTTGACATCTGCGGAAAGTAGTACCTTTCTAAAATCTGCTCCTTCTTTTCTTTCCAACTACGATGGGCTCTTCGATGTTCTTCTTCAATGATCCGAAAGATATTTTCCTCGTTGCTTATATCCTCTACGACTCTTCGTGTTAGTCGTACCTTGTAATTGGTGAAGTCTTGTTGGTACACTGCCTGAAGCATTTGCATGTATTCTTCTGGAATTTTGATGCCATTCAGAAGGGTTGGGTGTAACTTTTTTTCAGAATTTTCCGTAGTTCCTCTTTTTTTATTTCTCATAATGCTATGTAATGTCGATGGTAGTTACGATGTGGTTCCTCGTAGATATGTATATCTTCGTTGCCTATTGTGAATATTAGTTGTACTTTAAACTCGTTTATTGGTAACTCACAATGTGGAATAAGCTGCGTTCCATCTTCTTCTGTGCTGTGTACCGTCCCGCTGCTTGACAGGGTGTTTACTTCCAATTTCAACCTTTATAGGGCATCTGCTACTTTGTTGGTGATGCCTGGTTTGTAGACCAACTCGTAATTATACTCTTCAATGCGGGCCTTCCATCTCTTCAATTTGTTATTATTGTTGCGGTTCCTCAGTGCAAAAGTTAGCGGTTGATGGTCTGTAACTATTTTGATCTTTTTAATCAGACGGTCGCTAACATCTCCTTTTCATTTGTTGCGTACGTTGCTTCTGTAGTGTTTAAAGATCTTGTTATATATGTGATTGGGCGATCCTTGCCAATTTGCCCTTGCGACAGAACCGCTCCTATGCTGATATTTGACGCATCTGTCGTTAGAATAAAAGGTCGGTTGAAATCTGGGAATATAAGTAGATCCAATGATGATAATACTTCTTTCAGATGTTCGAATGATTTTAGTTCTTCTCTCCCTAGTTGAATTTTGATGTTTTTTGACTTGCTGGCTCTTACTTGAGCATTCTCCCCCCGCGTTAGATTCGTGAGTGGTTTCGCAATTTTTGCGAAATCCTTAATGAATCGTCGGTAATACGATGTCAATCCGAGAAATCCTTTAAGTTCTTTGATTTTTTCCGGTGGTTCGATTGCTTTAATCGCTGTTACCTTCCTTGGATTTGCTATTATACCCGCGTTGGTTATAACATAACCCAGGAATTCCGTTTCCTCCTTAAGAAATTCCGTCTTATGTAGGTTGACCCGTAGGTTTGCATTCCGTAACTTATTGAATATCTTCTTGACATTGTCAAGAAGTAGACGTTGTAGACGTTGTTCTTTTGTGTTTCCGCCAAAGACGATTATATCGTCAATGTAGACGTAACAAATCTTTCCGATAAGTTCTTTGAGCACGTCATCTATTATCCGTTGGGAGATCGCCGGCGCGTTCTTTAGCCCAAATGGGAGTCTCAAGAATTCAAATTTTCCATTCATCGTGGAAAATGATGTTTTGGGGATGTCGCTCTCTTTCATTTTGATGTTATGGAAGCCAGATGTAAGATCAATTGTTGTATAGAATTTTGAGTTTCCTAGGCTAGCAATGGTGTTCGTAATATCTAGTATTGGAAACGTATCAGATATGGTTACAGCATTCAATTTTTTGAAGTCGATAACCATCCTGTTTGTTTGTATCCCCGATGCATCCAATTTCTTTTCCACTATTCATATGGGCTTAAGGTCTGATGATCCCGTCCTTCAGGAGTTTTGCTATTTGATCTTCCACCTCGGTCCTCATATTAATAGGATAGGGGTAGGTCTTTCAATATACCGGTTCCTCGGTTGTTGTTCTTATTTCCGCTCTAATAGCCGTATCGATAAATTCCATATCGCTGATTGGCCCAAATAGTGGTAGGAATTCATCAATTACACCTTTCAAGTGTGCCCTCGTTTGCTCGTCTAGGTGGTTATCTCTTATTTCCATGTTGTTCTTATTTGAATGAGTAGAAACTTTTTCTTTCAGCGGGATATCGATGCCAGGAGAGATGGTCAATATGTTTTGTTTCCTGTCTACTATTGCCTCTACCTTTTTTAAGGTATCATCCCCAATGATACCATCGAACGAGGTTAGTCCGGGTAGAATGAAAAAGTCGACTAAAATGTCGTTAGCGTATTTTTTAAAGATCGGTGCGGTTATTTTATGATTTATTTTAATTTCGCCTCCGGCTGACTTTTCTGTAAATATTTTATTTACGGGCTTAGCACCTTTCGCGAGTTCCTTTCTTATAAAATTCTTGTTTGCGCCTGTGTCTACTAAGAATTTTAATATTTTATTATTGTGACATTTGTATTCTAAGTAAGGTAGGCTAGAGAGGCCTCCTCTATAAAATTTATTTCGTCGTTTTCCTCTGGATCTTCACTGTCTTCATAATTTTGGATGTAGTCTTCGTATGATTCTACATTCTTCTCCTCTGGCTCTGATTGCTCTAAGTGGAATACTCTTTGTTGTTTGGTCTTCATGTTGGCATCCGAGTTTTGTTCTCTCTTATAGGTTGGTCGATTCATATAATCTATCTTCATTGTCCGCATTGACGCATCTATATAGGTAGTAGGTGGCTTAGGATATACTGGTCTTGGTGGCAGCATTTTAATTTCTTGTTGTTGTAGAGACAGTCTAGGCAGTGGTCTGGATATCTCCTGGTGGTGTCTTTTTTGTGAAATTTTATTCACTGGACTTGTGACCGTGTTGTTGAAGTTTCGATTGTGTATCGTTAGGTTCCGGAAGTTGAGATTCTGGATCTCTAGGCATGATGCATATGCCTCAGGTAAGGTTGTCGGCCTTTGAATGCAGAGCATTCTAGATATTTCGACCGATAATCCCCTCACGAAACCGGCGAGAGCACGATTTCTATACATCTCAGTTAGTACCATCAACGTCTCTTTGTTATAATTTTCCGTTTTAATTTTATTTAGTATTAACGACAGCTGATGGTTCACGTTCGCGTAAAACACGTCTATGGTTCTTCTCCCTTGTATTAGCTTGCCGAGTTGATGTTCCATTATACGTTGGTCGCGTTTGTCCGCGTAGAGAGTGACAGGCAGTTCTTAATTTTGCTCCAATTCCCATTAATATGATTCACTTGCCGGAGAATCAATAGAGTTTAGGTTAAATTCGGACCGCTCCGTAACAGTCGAACCCAAAAATTATTCATCCGAAAATATTTCACGATTCATTGGTTCAATTCCCGTAACTTTAAATCAGTTTATTATATTATTTGGTGTGAGCGCTTTAGGATGGACATCAGGCACCAATTGCGGAATATTATAAACTGTCATTAATTTCCCCGGGTGATTTCGCATCCATACATCTTGCACATTGGACAAATATTTTTTAAAAGGACCATATACGCTTCGATGCAATGGCTGCGTTTTATGTGAACAATGGGGTGGAAATGAAAGCATCAAAACTCCGTTTTCTTTAGCCAAGTTTATGGTATTAATGGCCAAATGCGATTCGTGATTATCGAGGAGCAATAAGACTGGACGAGTCAAAGAATGTCGAACATGATGGATAAAATGTTGCATAAATTGGAAGAATTCTTCAGTTGTCATTCAACCAGGTTTATTTCCTGAGCTTATCGTTCCATTCGGCGCATCACGGATAAAATGATATTGATAATACTTTCGCAGAAATATAAAATGAAGTGGCACTTACAGCAACACAAACTGTCACCAGTTGATGTTACCCTCCAACCTGTTTTGTTGCTTTTTCTGCTATAAGTTTGCACAGTTTCTGTACAGTTGTGACACTGGTTTCATCGACGTTCCAGATATCGCTAGCAGCAAAATTAAATTTTTCCTTTGCTGTACTCATAGTAGATCAAACAAATCGTTGACGCGGATACGATTAAACTCCATTGCATGACCAATACAGGTCACTTCTGGCACGCGAACAGATAAATTGGGGTGTTTTTTTTTTAATGGATAGCCAATCTCCTCCTGCTTGCTTGTTTATCGACCAGGATTCCGGAATATTTTTTTAGAGAAATTGCACATGATAAGCTAATTTTCTTAGCTCAAAATACGTCAGGCCAAAATCTTTCTTCCTCCTCATTGAACACCGAACTTTGTGCGTATATCCACACCTTGTTGCTTCCATTATCCATTCCGCCGCATTTGTCCGTTGAGCCTTTTTAACATAGCGCCAAATCGAACACTTGGGTTTTCTTTGATAACCCGATCAACGGCAGCTTTCATGGTGGTTTCTGAAGTTGATCTTCGGTTTGTTTTCTTCTTGTAGTTCCTCATGATGGTAAAATTGCTTACTTAATGTTCAAAATGACTTCAAAAATCTATGGAATGCTACTGACGCAGTTGAGATTCTTATGTTGCTCGTCAGGGTAGTTACTGGGGGGTTTCTTAACACTTTTGGAAAAAAAACTGAATATATTCCTACTTTTACTCTGGTATCTCTAAGTATTTTCAATTTTATTATTCAAACAGTGTAATAAATATTTATACTTTTGTAACTTCCAATGGCTCGAGCAAAAAATCTAATTGAGGATTCCACTTCCCAAGTCGATGAAGACATAAATTTCAGAAATATACGTATACCCATAATGTTAACTTAATGTCAATTGTTATTTTATTTATTCTAGAATTTGGAACAAGTTCATAAAGGCCCTCCACATCTAATAATAAATTATCGATGATCAACCGACAAAAGAAACTTCGTCTTCTGCTGAGAAAATGTCGTTTATGTAGCAACAGAAAACAGTGGAAAATAAATATTTTGGAAATCGAATTAAATTCACAATGGATCAAGATAGATGTTGTTAAACAAAATCGGAAACGATTGAAATTTTATTCAGGCCTTTACGTTGAACAGTTTGGTGCCCTTTGGGCATGTTTGGGCAAAGAGGCGCTAAATTTGGATCATTGGCGAAGTGGAGGTTTAAAACAGAAACGCAGACAAAAAAAGAATAGATCATCACTAACACCCCAAAACCAGCTGTTCTTTATGTTGTGTAGACTCCGAGTTGGACTACTAATCCAAAATTTATCTTACAGGTTTTCTGTTAGCATTTCATATGTCACTCAAAGGCGCTTAACATATTTCCCTCAAGAGAGCCAAATAGATCCAAAATACCTAACATTTTTCGGAAATTTAAAAGTATCAGATGCATCATTGACGGTTTTGAAATAAGAACTCAAAATGCCGAAGATTACCGGCAGCTGGGTAATACTTACTCTGCTTACAAAGGGCAAGCCAAGTGCTTCTTATCTGACGCGTACGATGGCGTAATATCGGACAGAGATATTTTTATTTTTTGTGAGCTAACCAGGCATTTCGAAAAAGGTGATCTTATATTGGCAGTTCGTGGGTTTAATGTTGAACATATGTAATAGCCAGCACCGCCAGCTATTTGTTTCTTCCTTAAATACGGTGAGATAATTAAATAAGAACCAGGTACCATCCAAGAACCTTGGATTAACAATAACCGGATCTGTAACTCAGAACGGAGGGATATAAATTATTATACTCAAGTAACTCTGAGAAGATCAGATCGTGTATTTTAGTGAAAAATAATTTGAATATTTTTCTTCTTAATCAATTTAGTAGTGGGGGTGTTACAGTGGTGAGCGTTGAGGTTGGCTGTAAAAGATTATGGCTAGCCTCAGCCTATATTGATCGCGAGAAGGACGTTCCGCCGGATAACCTGGAGGAACTGATGCAGGAAGCAAGTCAAAGACGGATGGGTGTTAGGCTTGAATGTGATGTAAACGAGCATCGCACATTCTGGGGATGCACAGACATTAACGAGAGGGGTGAGTTATTTCTTCATTACTTAATAAATTAACCTTTTAGTTTCAATATTGGGCGAGAACCAACGTTAAAAATTGACTGGAGTTTTTAGATGTGACCTTTTCGTCAGAAACAATTTTTCATACGATCAAGGGGCGGAGAGTTTCGAGGAAGCGCTCATTCTCTGATCACCGATATGTAACATATAACCTCAAAATTAAACCTGTTATCCGGATAGCCTTCAGGAATCCCAGAAGGACAAACTGAAACAAATATGGGGAGGTGTTGGAGGAATTATTACCGCTTGGGATCAATAGGCTTTCGGCTACAGTAGAAGAATTAAATTGAATAGGGGCAGGTAGACATGGTGGACCACGGAGTTGGTAACCTATCGGAGAGTGTGTAGGACAGCCTTTAATAAAGCCAAGAACACAAGGGAGATTTGGGATTAAGACTCCTATAAGGAGGGCCTAAGAAAGTACAATTAAGAGTTAAGGAAGGCACAAAGGGGTCTTGGAGGCTCTTCTGTTGTAGAGTATAGGAGATCTGTGAGACTTCTCGCCTTAGGAAAATTCTATCTACTAACCCAGCCTGTCCTAGTTATTTAATTAAACCGGACGGGTCATGGACAGCTTCAAATGCGGAATCATGGGAGCTTTTCATGAAGACCCATTTTCAGGGAAGTTTTGATGATACGATGTAGCCTTGAGCTCATCGAGGAACACGTTCAATATATATGGACGACATCGAGGACAGGAAAAGAATCCGGCGATCGCTGAACGGTTTTAAGCCTTATAAATCGGCGGGCGCCCATAAGTCCTCCTCCCCTGGCTGGAGGTTGTCTTCGGAGGATGTCTGAAGCTGGTCTATATTCCTAAGAAATGAAATGAGGTCAGAGTAGTCTTTATCCCGAAATCGGGAACAAACTCACATGATTGTCCAAAGGACTTGAGACCTGTAACTCTATCATCCTCACCGTTGAAGACCTTGCAAAGGCTGGTAGATGTAGTTATTCGAACAAAAATTGACCCAAGAAATTGGGCAATGTTGCAGCATTCATACTGTAAGGGAAAGTTGGTGGACACAGTTTTGCACGATCTAGTCAGTCTAACTTGAGAAGTCAATTTACTCGCAAGAGTTTTGTATGGTAGCATTTCTGGACATTATTAAAGAATGTAAAAACGGAGGCCAGCATGGAAGGATTGTAATTTTTTAAGGTGGACTACCCTTAAGTAGGTTGATAAACCAGATGCTGGTAAACAGGATTATTACCTCGGAACTTGGGGAGTCCACCATTTGAAGAGGTGTAATGTCCCCCTTTTGTTGGGGTGTTTAGTAATAAATGGATTGCTGTTGGAACTAAGGGTGAATAAGGCTAATTTAGCCATTTACTCGTGTAGGAACGCGAAAGGTAAGAGATTAAGTTTCAGCCAACGCTGGTACACTGATAAGACCACCGGTGTGAAGTTTCTAACGTTAATAAAAAGTGTAGCTACACAATAATTTGTGACAACAAAAAAGTGTAGCGTACACAAAAAATATTTTAAAAGTGTATGAACATAGTCTATATTTAAAATATAATTGGTTTACACAAACAAAACGTTAACTAATATTCAGTTAATATTTCTAATTAAAACCAAACAAAAAAATATACTGACATGCAAATATTAATATTTTCAAAGATTTATCTATTTACCCATTGAGGTTAAACACATGATTAACTGCCCATCAGAGTGTCCGCAATATAGCCACTACTGTTGTGGAATAGTAGACATTCGAGCCTATTCAAATTAGTATAGCCCTTACATATAAAAAGGGTTGGACTTCTCTGCCAAAATTTGATACTGTTCGATAATAGTAGTGGCTATATTGCGGAAACTCTAGGATGAACTGTTAATTGGGTGTGTATGATCAGTTCTCATATCATATCTTTGTCAACATATCAAATTTTGTCAGAGGAGTGCAACCACACTTTTTATTAACGTTAGAAACTTCACACCGGTGATAAGACCTGTGCTGATGTACGGGATGGCTGTGTGGTGGCCAGCTCTGAATAAGGTAACATATTTGGGGCTGATGCAGAAGGTGCAAAGAACAGTCTGCATACTTATAAGCGGGCGCTTAGGACAACACCTACACGCGCTTTAGATGTTATGTTCCACCGTATTCAAATGGAATTTTTTGGTAAGCAGATGACAGGCAATGTGGCTACGAGACTCTCGGCTATCTCTCAGTGGCAGTGTCTTCAGGCGGGGCACTCGACGATAGTTAGATCGCTAAGCAAAGAACTGGCGAATATAGATTATAATAAATCAACGTTGTGCTTCGATAAAGGTTTCCGGATCATCTGTCCTTCGAGGGAATTCTGGAGGAACGGATCAACACTGGAAAATAAGGCAGTGCAATTTTTCAAGGACGGCTTAAAGCTAGACGGCAAGGTAGGAGCCGGAGTCTTCTGTGAGAAGTTTAATGTTAATAAATATGTTAGTCTCCCGGACTACTGTAGCGTGTTTATATTTTTATATTTTTATATTTTGATATTTTGATATTTTTATATTTTTATATTTTGATATTTTGATATTTTGATATTTTTATATTTTTATATTTTTATATTTTTATATTTTTATATTTTTATATTTTTATATTTTTATATTTTTATATTTTTATATTTTTATATTTTTATATTTTTATATTTTTATATTTTTATATTTTTATATTTTTATATTTTTATATTTTTATATTTTAATATTTTTATATTTTTATATTTTTATATTTTTATATTTTTATATTTTTATATTTTTATATTTTTATATTTTTATATTTTTATATTTTTATATTTTTATATTTTTATATTTTTATATTTTTATATTTTTATATTTTTATATTTTTATATTTTTATATTTTTATATTTTTATATTTTTATATTTTTATATTTTTATATTTTTATATTTTTATATTTTTATATTTTTATATTTTTATATTTTTATATTTTTATATTTTTATATTTTTATATTTTTATATTTTTATATTTTTATATTTTTATATTTTTATATTTTTATATTTTTATATTTTTATATTTTTATATTTTTATATTTTTATATTTTTATATTTTTATATTTTTATATTTTGATATTTTGATATTTTGATATTTTGATATTTTGATATTTTGATATTTTGATATTTTGATATTTTGATATTTTGATATTTTGATATTTTGATATTTTGATATTTTTATATTTTTATATTTTTATATTTTTATATTTTTATATTTTTATATTTTTATATTTTTATATTTTTATATTTTTATAGTTTTATATTTTTATATTTTTATATTTTTATATTTTTATATTTTTATATTTTTATATTTTTATATTTTTATATTTTTATATTTTTATATTTTTATATTTTTATATTTTTATATTTTTATATTTTTATATTTTTATATTTTTATATTTTTATATTTTTATATTTTTATATTTTTATATTTTTATATTTTTATATTTTTATATTTTTATATTTTTATATTTTTATATTTTTATATTTTTATATTTTTATATTTTTATATTTTTATATTTTTATATTTTTATATTTTTATATTTTTATATTTTTATATTTTTATTTTTTTATATTTTTATATTTTTATATTTTTATATTTTTATATTTTTATATTTATATATTTAAATATTTTTATATTTTTATATTTTTATATTTTTATATTTTAATATTTTAATATTTTTATATTTTTATATTTTTATATTTTTATATTTTTATATTTTTATATTTTTATATTTTTATATTTTTATATTTTTATATTTTTATATTTTTATATTTTTATATTTTTATATTTTTATATTTTTATATTTTTATATTTTTATATTTTTATATTTTTATATTTTTATATTTTTATATTTTTATATTTTTATATTTTTATATTTTTATATTTTTATATTTTTATATTTTTATATTTTTATATTTTTATATTTTTATATTTTTATATTTTTATATTTTTATATTTTGATATTTTGATATTTTGATATTTTGATATTTTGATATTTTGATATTTTGATATTTTGATATTTTGATATTTTGATATTTTGATATTTTGATATTTTGATATTTTGATATTTTGATATTTTTATATTTTTATATTTTTATATTTTTATATTTTTATATTTTTATATTTTTATATTTTTATATTTTTATATTTTTATATTTTTATATTTTTATATTTTTATATTTTTATATTTTTATATTTTTATATTTTTATATTTTGATATTTTTATATTTTTATATTTTTATATTTTTATATTTTTATATTTTTATATTTTTATATTTTTATATTTTTATATTTTTATATTTTTATATTTTTATATTTTTATATTTTTATATTTTTATATTTTTATATTTTTATATTTTTATATTTTTATATTTTTATATTTTTATATTTTTTTAAATTTATAAATTTTTTTATATTTATTTTATTTTTTATATTTATATTTATTTTTTTATACATTTTAATTTGTTTTATTTTTTTATTTTCATATTTTTATGTTTTTTGTTTTTTTATTTTTTTATATTTTTCATATTTTTCATATTTATTATATTTTTGTATATTTTTTATATTAAATTATATATTTTTCTATGTTTATTTATATTGTTTTATATTTTTGTATATTATTTTAATTTTTTTATATTTTTATATATTTTTTTATATTTTGATATATTTTTATATTTTTTATATTTTTCTATATTTTTTATATTTATTTTATATTTTTCATATTTTTTTATATTTTTTCATATTTTTTTATATTTCTTTATATTTTTTTAATATTTTTATACTTTTTAATATTTTTTATATTTTCATATTTTGATATTTTTCGATTTCTATGTTTTAATGTGACAATGTTTGAAGTATTTTGATGATATTGGAAATTGTTATCTTGTTCCACAAAGTGGCTTCAGTGAACTATATAATCATTATCTCTTACCAAATGGCGCTATGATTACTATTTCGTCGTTTGAATCGTGGGCCCAGTACCTCCCGATAAAGGCTAGAGACGGGGATTTATCATATTTCGTTCGATGATGTAAGTAAACATAAATATGACCATGTCCAGAAGTGCAGAACTGAAGAGCCGTCTCATCTTTTATCTCAGTACTACAAGGTGAGTGTTTTTTTAATGGTAGGATTTTGTGTCAAAAATGGTGCAAGTAAGGATAAAAGTTCTTATAATATAAATTGTTCAGTGCCAAGAGTGACGTTTAATCTTGAAGGGCTTGAAACCTCAACAGTTTTGGAGTTTGTGGTTTCACAGATATGAGGAAAAATCGAATGCATCGTTGTATCGAAAAATAAAAATAATTAAAACCAATTCTTCTGTGACTTAGCAGTACCTAAATTAAAAAATGGTTTAATAACTGAAAGGAGAATGGATTTTATCTATTTTTTACTCTTTACGAAAAATATTTAACGAAAAAAAATATTTATTTAATTACTTTTAACTGCTTAACCAAAAGGTGCACTCAAAAGTAGAGGTTCTATTTAAAAATAGAATAGCTTTCGTCAATATCTCCAAAACTAATGAGTGACCTTGAACATCCAAGATTACCAGTTAACGCACTCCTTTTATTAAAATCTCAAGTGGCAGATGAATTTACGTAAATCGGTTCTTCATTAATTTGGTCACTGTGAGGTAGGATGTGAAACGCGAACCTTGAAAGTGTCTTGTTTGGTTTGGCCTCGTTGAGGCCGTTGTATTATTGATTTTAAGACTCGAAGATGATGCGGATGTGTCAATATAATATTCATAACATTTCTTAAATTATATCTCGTTGTTTATTATGGAACACATAAAAAACACTTAGTATTTACGTATTTTCCAAAACACACAGAAGTACTCTAACTTAATTCAATTAAATCTAATAATTCAGCATAACAATATTTAATAATCCTGTAGCAAGATCAGAACATAAGTATGAGGTTTACGGTGTTCTCGTATAGTTTCAGAAAAAAATATCAGCACATTTTAGTATTTCTTGCATGAAAAAGCACGAATAAAAAAAATTTAATGTACATAAAGTATGTCATCTTAGTAATTTTTTTATTATTGACACAACCAAAATGTATGGATAATAAAAATAAATTTGTTTATTCGCTCAACTAAACCATGATAATTCAAAAACGTGTCTTACTTCTACGAATATTAATTTCAGTACAGTGTTGTTGTTATTATTACATTTTGCCTTCAAGTTTTTCATTTTGTCTTTTCTGTATCCTTTTTTGTCTTATTATTTAGCTTTATAAATAGACGGATAACACCATCTTTGAGCCATGTGTAGTGTATATGTGTTTTTACTTTTAACTCGTGACTTTACGAACGAACATGAAATTTAACATAAAATTTTATTGAGAAGAAAAGCACGAAAATAAAAAGGAAAATGTTTGAAAATTTTTCCGTTCTTCATGTATCAAACATACATACATACACATTTTGAGAATATCAGATAAATAAAACGAAATTGAAAATTATCCATGTTTTGTTCATTTACTTGTTCCTAGATATTGCTATTGCATTCAACCAACCGTAAACTTTAAGATAATCTCAAAACTTAACAGTGTTCTATTCGAGCTATATAGCAATAAATACTTTTTACAATGTAACGCAATAAACAACCAGTCGATTAGTCGTCGTAGAACGTTTTTGAGCTTAATAAACATTTTGAGATTGAATAAAATATAAATAATGGAGCGGGTCATGTGCAAAGTCACATCCAAGTAACAAAAATGGAGTACAGACATAAGTATAGCGGTTATAGTAAATAAGGTAGTGACGCGATTGAACCAGCCTTTCGAATTTATAAGCTACGCCTGAAAGATGTAAATTAAAAAATTGACTCAAAACATAGAGGCAGCATGTGATCTCATACTTCAAACTGTGCGCGAGAAAGACATAAACCTTGCTAACTTAAACACACAATAATGGAGCTGAGATGATACCGTGTGCTCGAGGGACACTACAAACAGAGCTGCAATCTTGACTTGCCGGAAACATGCTTTTTCATCGGGAGTTGAACAGAAACGAGTTTCGTACTTTATTGGAGATAAACTAGAAGACATATATATTTAGCTAATATGTACCAGCTAGTGCTACGTTAAAAGTGTTTTTAAGATTTTTAACCCATTTTGGCCAGCCTGGACGGGGAACCTATGACATATATGCTTCCTGCTGAACGAAAGTGTTGCAAAGGCAGCGTAGGCTGAATTGGTGAATTAACATTTGTATAAGAAATTCACTGATACAAGCTATTGTATTTGAAATCAACTGCTCGTACGGTAGTACAAATTCAAGCGGTATGCCCGGGACTATTTGTTGGAAAGCAAAAATATTTGATGAAGAGACCTGCTTATATATGTTAGAAGATACGGTCACGTTTCAGTCAGCTTAAAAAAAATCACAATTTTGATGGGCGATATTAACTATGCATGCAATTTGATCACGCCTAGATGGAAGGAAAATCATGAGATATCAACTCAGAAGCAATGCAAGAAGAGTATGTTGGCTAGTATGGGGCATCAGTTCATATCCTGTTCCCAGAAATAGTACCGTAAACGTACGGTATTATTTCTGGCAACTTTTTCCAATACAAACAGATTCTCAAATGCAATGACCTCAATTTCAGCTCGAATGTTGTTTTTAAGTTGTTTAATTGTTTGTGGATGATAAGCATACACCTTACCTTTCAAATTATTCATTCCCACAAAAAATAATTAAGTGGTGTTAAATCCGGGCTTCTTGGTGACCAAGGAACTTCACAATTGCTTGAAGTTATGCGATCACCAAATTTTGGTGACAATAAATGGATTGTTGCGCGACTTGAGTGGCATTTAGCAATTTGGGCCACAAAAACCAGTTAGCAGGTGGCGATAACGTTCCCATTTACTGTAAGAGCATTTTCCTTTTCGTTTTCAAAGAAAAGCGGCTCAATGATGTCACCAGCCCATAAACCACACCAAACAGTGACTCTTGAGGGATGAAAAACGAGTTGAGGGAAACATTGAAGGATTAAGATGAAAATGAGCTTCATCGTTAAAGATTATTTTTGATGAAAAACCTTCATTTCCTTATAGCATCCAATTAACAAAGCGACGACGATTTAAATTGACTGGTGGCCTCAATTGTTGAGTTGTTGAATTTTGTATGAATGCAAATGAAGATCAACATGCAAAATACGTCGTAATGTCGTTCGTGAAATGTTTAGTTCTTGTGAACAATGCCTGAACACTTTCACTAACAGCTGCCACTGCATTAAGAGTACGAATTGGATGAATGTGTTGCTACGGTCTACGACCTTCCCCTAATTTTGCCAAATGCACGCTCAGTAGAACGTCCATGTCGACCAAATATCTCACGTAATTTACGAAATGTTGTTGTTTTTGAACGATTATTTTTATAATAAATTTGGACAATCAAAATACGTTGTTGAGTTATTAGCGACTCTCTGAAGATAAATGACATATTTTTGATATTGCATATGTCAAAGAATTTTTTAGAACAGATAACAATAAGTACTAAAATTAATCGATTGAAAAAAGGACCAACAGATGGCCCCACCCTGTATGTTTCTACAACAAACGGATAGTATCTCATAACGAAAAGTTTTAAGATATTTTGGAAGTTGCACCACCAGTAACCGTGGAAGAACTACTCATGGCTAGTTGCAGTAAAATTCTTGCTGGTAAGAAAGTTTTCAAAAACATCTGGATTATTCAAAAACTAGCAATAATCCCGAGAGCGATGAACACACCCAATGGCACGCCTGCTTATCACCAAATCAGTCTCCTTCATACAGTCGAACGTTAATTCGTTTTCCGAAAAGTTGGCAAAGAAAGATAAAATATATAAGTGCATTACATTATACTTCAGAGATTTGCGATTTCAGCAAATTCCTTAAAGTAACTAACTGAACAAAACTAAAGGATATGGTGTAACGAGTGGTTCTCAACATATTGAGAATTAGAGTGTCGGAAGAAGCTGGGTTATAGGTCCTGCCGGCCATATAGAGCGGTAATCGTAATCGAAAAATACACAGATGAGGTAGTGGATCTGAAACAATCATCAGTGGGGTAGTAGTTGACCGTAAATAGATAGAAGCAATAACAATAAATGTTGCCATCATTGTCGTCCTACTCGATGCGAAACTATCGTTAAAGGAGTTTATAACCTATGTTCTAGTAATAAGGCTTCAACAATAAATGCGGTTATTTAAAGAATAATGTGTGTTGCCAACTGTTCCCAACCAGGCAGTATGTGCTATGCTGGACTGTTGACAATTGCATTATTAGCAGATATGCGCCTCAGAATGGGAGGAGAGATAGCATATTCTATGAATTGAGCAAATGAGAAAGATATGTAGCGGTCATTGTAAATCATCTGCTCCTGTTTGAAGTATTGATAAAAAATACTGGCCACGCGTAGATAAAGAGACAAATAGGCTATGCTTACTCTGCTAGGATATGAAATCATGTACTAAATATAATCTGTATGTTGCAAGCTCCATGCCAGCCTTAAGATAGACACAGTTATGTTTATTAACTTATATTATAGAAAATTCCATAGTACATCATACCTCTGATGTGATTCAAATCTGGCACTTCTCGGTTGATGTGCTAAACCTCCAATAACTTCACTACTGGTCAGGTTGTGTGATGGAGTAGCCAACTGCTCTATGCTAGAGACTGTGCTATAAAAATTAAAATATTTAATAGGCTGCATATCTAAATAGCGCCCTTAAAAATGTCAAATTCTTTACAAACAAAATATTACTGCCATATCCAAAAAAAATACTGTCAATACAATAAATTTACATGAAATTTCATCGCCACTTTCTACGAAAAGAATTCGCTATAGAAATTTAAAGAATATGCCCAATTCAAAGCCGAATAATTCACTGTACCTTAAAGGATATCTCAAGATGCGCTCTGTAAAAATTTCGATACCAGCTATATGGGATTATGTTAGTTTTACCTAATGGGCATTTGTATTTTTCCGGGATAGAATCCTGTGATAACTTCACACAATATTCTCGGTAATCTTGTTGTGAGCCATTACATTTTTTTATTCCCATAGTACGGTTGACACAAAACCCAACATAGTGTTCATGTCCTGAACCCCTGCACTTATATGTTTTTAATGAAAATTGGATTAGGGGGTAATGTAAAGCTAAGCTTGTGGGTTTAATGATTAAATATTATTAATTATTATTCTATCTAGTTAGAGGTGACTAATTTCGTGATATAATAGCTGCTTCTTCTATTAACATAATATAATCTTGCACTTATTTATGTTTAATCGCAATTAATGCTGTTTGCACCAGCTACTCACTCTGTTGTCTTGGAGTAATTTCCCATTATCGATGGTCTTAACAAGTTTAAATGTTGTCATATCTTCAGCGTATGTTAACAGATCAAAATTTTGGATCATATCGAAAATTCAGGACAAACATGTTATAAATTTCAATTGGTCTAAATGAGAGCCTCGCCGTACAGCAAAAATTTCGATAAATTGCTACGAAATATGACCGCATATCCACATCACAAAAGCGCTGGAGAACCCAAACTCCGACAATCTTTGTATTGCTTTAAGGTGGCAGATTGAATCAAAAGCTTTGCTGACGTCAGTGTAAATTGTGTCTATTTGTAAAGATTGCTCAACGGTTTTCTCGCTTGTATGCTGTACCAAATTTGTTGTAGTCGACCTGCCAGGAGGAAAACCGTGCTGTGGCACTGATATGTGTTTTGATATTATTGTTTTGAAAGAACAGCAGATGATTATTTCAAAAAGGTTTCGTCAATTTTTCCAGATTTGAAGCTACGCGTTAGTTTAGTTAGTTTCCATTATACGTCGGGAAAACTCCACTATGTAGAGACGGATTGAAGAGTAGTTAATGTGGCTCGACCAGCTCGTTTCCCAACGGCTGTTCTGCTTCTAATAATATATTGTTTAATATGTTTGGTATGTTTGTGTCTAGATTAGATGCATAACACGATACAGGAACATTGTATTTATAGACATCGTGGACAAATTATGACCCTAATGCTGCACCAGCACTTGTAACACAATCCAACGAAAATGATTCCATAGTACATCATACCTCTGATGTGATTCAAATCTGGCACTTCTCGGTTGATGTGCTAAACCTCCAATAACTTCACTACTGGTCAGGTTGTGTGATGGAGTAGCCAACTGCTCTATGCTAGAGACTGTGCTATAAAAATTAAAATATTTAATAGGCTGCATATCTAAATAGCGCCCTTAAAAATGTCAAATTCTTTACAAACAAAATATTACTGCCATATCCAAAAAAAATACTGTCAATACAATAAATTTACATGAAATTTCATCGCCACTTTCTACGAAAAGAATTCGCTATAGAAATTTAAAGAATATGCCCAATTCAAAGCCGAATAATTCACTGTACCTTAAAGGATATCTCAAGATGCGCTCTGTAAAAATTTCGATACCAGCTATATGGGATTATGTTAGTTTTACCTAATGGGCATTTGTATTTTTCCGGGATAGAATCCTGTGATAACTTCACACAATATTCTCGGTAATCTTGTTGTGAGCCATTACATTTTTTTATTCCCATAGTACGGTTGACACAAAACCCAACATAGTGTTCATGTCCTGAACCCCTGCACTTATATGTTTTTAATGAAAATTGGATTAGGGGGTAATGTAAAGCTAAGCTTGTGGGTTTAATGATTAAATATTATTAATTATTATTCTATCTAGTTAGAGGTGACTAATTTCGTGATATAATAGCTGCTTCTTCTATTAACATAATATAATCTTGCACTTATTTATGTTTAATCGCAATTAATGCTGTTTGCACCAGCTACTCACTCTGTTGTCTTGGAGTAATTTCCCATTATCGATGGTCTTAACAAGTTTAAATGTTGTCATATCTTCAGCGTATGTTAACAGATCAAAATTTTGGATCATATCGAAAATTCAGGACAAACATGTTATAAATTTCAATTGGTCTAAATGAGAGCCTCGCCGTACAGCAAAAATTTCGATAAATTGCTACGAAATATGACCGCATATCCACATCACAAAAGCGCTGGAGAACCCAAACTCCGACAATCTTTGTATTGCTTTAAGGTGGCAGATTGAATCAAAAGCTTTGCTGACGTCAGTGTAAATTGTGTCTATTTGTAAAGATTGCTCAACGGTTTTCTCGCTTGTATGCTGTACCAAATTTGTTGTAGTCGACCTGCCAGGAGGAAAACCGTGCTGTGGCACTGATATGTGTTTTGATATTATTGTTTTGAAAGAACAGCAGATGATTATTTCAAAAAGGTTTCGTCAATTTTTCCAGATTTGAAGCTACGCGTTAGTTTAGTTAGTTTCCATTATACGTCGGGAAAACTCCACTATGTAGAGACGGATTGAAGAGTAGTTAATGTGGCTCGACCAGCTCGTTTCCCAACGGCTGTTCTGCTTCTAATAATATATTGTTTAATATGTTTGGTATGTTTGTGTCTAGATTAGATGCATAACACGATACAGGAACATTGTATTTATAGACATCGTGGACAAATTATGACCCTAATGCTGCACCAGCACTTGTAACACAATCCAACGAAAATGATTCTGGAATTTTTTACAAATTAATTTCAATATACAGTTGAAAATTTTTTTACAAGTCCCGTTATCCTGCAATTCGGGACTGCAAGCCCACACTCTTTTGTGAGTGTGTCTATCAAAATGTATCGAATTTATTACAACAGCCCACACCCATAAAAGTCGATCAAAAAGTATCGAACTTCCTTCATATGCAATAAATAGACACCACTGAATTTTGATGCATTTTGATCGATTTTTGTAGGTGTGGGTTGTTATAATAAATGCAAGAATACCTATTTCTTGCATAGGAAGGAAGTTCGATGCATTTTGATCGATTGTTGTGGATATGACCTTTACAGAGAAACTTTATTTTAAAGAGCTTCACTTTTTAGAGGCAGATTAAGGCAATTGAACCATTCCACTATATTGTAATTTATTTTGTAAAAACTTCTAGTATCACCCTCAGTAGGATACAACGATTTTAAACGGTCGTTTCCATTCGGGGTAGTTTTCAAGGGGATTAATTATGTCATTTTATTGTAATTAATTTGTAAAAAAAGTTCTTGTACCATCCCCACTATACAACAAAAATTCACAGAAATACAGAAAGAGTGGTGTGATAAAAAATATATTTTTTGAAAAATTTCACCCCATAGGGGTAATTTTTGGGGGTTGAGCTATGCCACTATATTGTAATTAATTTGTAAAAAATTACAGTACCACCCCCAGTACGATACAACAAATATTAATTGAAATGCCAAACGCATGGTTTAACGAAAAATATGGTTTTTGAAGAATTGCACCCCTTATGGGCAGTTTTTTGGGGGGTTGAACTATGCCGATATGTTGTAGTTAATTTGTAAAAAAATCCAGTACTACCCCCAGCCCGATACAATAAATATTAACAAAAATACGAAAAGTGTGGTGCAGCTTTGTCTAATGCCAGCCCACACACGAATTGCAGGATAACAAGACCTGTAAAAAATGGTCTAACTGTGTAACAAATTTGTAATTAATTTGTAAAAAATTCCAGTACCATTTTCATTGGATTGTGCTACAAGTGCTGGTGCAGCATTAGGGTCATGGACAAATTCAGCAAACATATTCGCATTGATTTCAAGAAACGATCTTCTATTCTTCTCTGGATTATAGTTTTTTATACATTCGTATGTTTTGCCGTTTCTATTATTCAGGGTTTTAAGTGAAGAATCATACCATGATGCGTGACTCCTTTTGTGCAAACACATTTAATCGCGACGCGAGTCTCAAAAACACGAAGAACTAAGCAATATAACGTTCTCATATATTTCCGTTATCCATTTAATGTCGATTAGGGACCATGAAGGTTTCAGCTTCTGCTGGCAGCATACCGGTAACTGCTTCTGAAAAAAATGAATACAGTTTTCATCGTTTTATGGTGCTCATCATTGCGCGACGAACAAATTAAGATTATGAGAGGATACGGTCAAGATATTTATTATGTTTGTTGGGATTTTGGTTTAACTGATTCAGATTTAAATTGAGCGTAGAATCAAAGAAATTAATTTCGAATTCGAATTTGACATTAAACGTAATAAGTTATGATATGTGTGGCAAGTTAAAGTAATCAATGATGAGAAACATGTTAGTTTCATCACCTTGCCCTATAATCTCGTCCATGGTTTCCCAGAATTAAGTGTATTTATCAGACGGGGAGTTAGTTGGAAAGTAAATGATAACTATGTATAAGGTAACTTTAGGTAAGCCTAATTTTACAAAGAGCAGTTCTGTAGAAGAATGATTGTCGACAACGTTTTGGCACGGAATTAATGATGTTTTAACGCTGGCATTTATTGACCGATCACTATAATTATCAATAAATGATGTCTCACAGATAGTATACGCATCAAAATTTCGGTTTAGAACTCAGTTATAGAACTGTGAAGCTTTAAATGGCATTCAATTAAGATTTTGTTAGTTAAAGTGGTTTTTCAAATGACTTACAATTTGAAAATTTTGTTGCCAAGGTTTCCATTAAAATGCATTTGCTACGAGTTATTAGTGGTCACATTGGAGAATTTATTGAGACTCTAAATTATTCTACAGGTAAGCTTGCTCGAAAAGATGCGCAATAATAGATATACCCATTTTCCCGATCTAGTAAGATTCTGTATTTATGCAACAAACTCTTGCGCACGAGTTGCGCACCATGGAGAGGGCGGAGTTAAGCCTCCGGATGTTAGTCTTGTAGAACCGCGAGATGGAGTTGGTTCCGAGAATCATCTGATTGAGGTACGGGAGATTGCGCATTGCGGGGAGGGGCACCTTTGTTTTACCACAGCAGCGAGTAAAGCCGAGACCAAGCCCCTCCTTCTCTGCCTGGAAGAATAGCGCGCCACATAACTTGCAAGCCACGCCCATCGAAACTTGTTAGTGTATTTGAATTTTCCGAGCACTTTGGAATGCCGCGCCGCCAGGTCAAATGAGGTTCCGCCTCATTGCCCGCCAGGTTTGAATCTTGGAGTGCGTAAACAGGATTAAAAGGCTCCTAAAAATAAAAAAAATAAAAAATAAAATGGCGGACTTATATCTAGTACCATAGGAACTGGCTCGCCTCCATCTTCCTTTGTGTGCCGTAACCGGGTAAAGGCTCCTGAATAAAAAAATAAATAAGATCGCAAATCGCAGAATGAGTCTCTGGAAAACTTACATTAAAATCGAATTAATCTTGCTAGGCCTCTTCGTCTGGAACCTGGTCTTCAAATGTGAGGAAGGCGTCTGCTGGAGATCCACTTGGAATGTTGAGCGCGTCTTGAGAGATCCATGGAAGGATGGCTCGTGAGCATGGGGTGGTGTCACGTGATGATGATGGGATTGGTTCTTGGCTTGAATTTGTGGATTGTGAATTTAGATTTTGATCGTATATTTTTCGTTTTCGTTTTCTTTTCAAAAATGAAAAGAGTTTTGCTCAAAATGAAAAGAGTTTTGTTCAAGACTCTTCGAGGTGAGAAATGGTAATGACTCACTCGCTGAACCGCTCGTTCAAAGTGGTGCTTTATTTATACTCGGGGCTTGACTTGATGATTACGGCTTTATCGTGTCGTTTTTACATTTCAATGTATTTTTATTACTATTTAAAATATGCTATTTTTGTCGTTTTTTATTTTAAAAAGATAGTAGACCGCTTTTTAAAAACAATTTCAATCCAGTCTTTTTTGTATCCGCTACTTTAAATTTGAATCGCGCGGTAACAATTTAACAAGTTTGAATTTAAATCGCGCGTCAACCATTAAGCAACTTGGAATTTGAATGAGCGCGCCACTAATTTGATCAAAAAAATTTGCTTTTCGGTCGTCCCATAAAATTCTAAAATGTTGCAAGATTTCACCTGAAGTACTCGTTTTGGGTACTCCCGGTGGAATTTTTCCGATTTTTCTAGCCTACACCTATCCTGAAAAAATCTAACGGATCGGATCATGTTAAGGGTTGAGTATGAACAAATTAAGAGTATTAATATATAAGATTATGTTAAGTAGCATATCTCTCAACAATTTAACACATTTTTTTATTTTTTTAGCCATCATTTTCTATGCTGTACTATGAAGGCGATATTCCTTTCAAACTAGTTTACCGGGTCTAAACCACTCGCTGGTTTCACTTTGGTATATTATAATGAGTATTCTTATCAGCAGAGCATAGTTGTATATATTGTGGCCAACACCCGACTTTCTTGTGAAATTTGATTCTCATGAGCCCATATATGCCAAAATTATATTCATCGTTCAAGGACGCGATATCAAAAATATGAAAGCCGACATATTTTTGATATCGCGTCGTTTCCTTTGTACTCTTTAGCTATGGAGAAAAAAACCTTAGCCATCTTCCGGTTAGTTAATTCCAAAAATTAATGTAGCGACTAAACAGGAGCAGGTCTATACAGATTTCCTAAAATCATGATTTTATGACGCCCATTAATCAATATAATTTACTACGCTCGCCATTAAATGAGTTAGAGCGGTCGGGCAGTTCAATTAGTTTATCATACATTGGCAATGATGATGGTCCTAAATCAAGTTTAAGTCAAATTTCCACAAATTTCGAGGAACGAGGTAAGATTATTTGTATTTTGTTTTTTTTTGTCCGTCTAATTCAAAAATTTATATTATAGAATCGTCATGGCTTGATTCGGCTAATGATCCCAAATATTTACCACCCGTACGAAACTCATGGTCGACCTGTTGCGTAAAGGTAAACGTTTATACATATTTATTATAGATGGTTTAGGTACTATGACTAAAATATTAAGACGCCCTGAAAAATGGAAGATAAATGTACGGAAAGTTAAATTTGAAGCGGGTAAAGAGTTTGTCGATCACTTGAGGATAAATCATAAAAAACGTGAAATAAGAGTTGGCTGTGCAGATAGTTGTCCATACGGTTGCAATAAATTGTTTAGTTTAGCAGAATTCAAGAAATATTTCGCCAGTTTTGGAAATTGAACTCAAAATCAAAAGGCGAGTTTTCTGATAAATTAGAGAGAAAACCTGTACTGATAATATCAATTCTCGGGGGAAACATACCTACCACTACCATTTTCTAAAATAGGAAAAAATTAACCAGTGTTTGCGAATTGTGTTTCGTTAAAACTTTGGACATAAATAAAACTAGAATCAACACTACGAAATCAGTAGCAAAGGGAAAACATGCCAAAAACTAACTAACAGAAAATGAATTAGACGAAGTTACAACTCATATCAACGGATTTGCCCCAGTCGATTCCCATTACTGCCGATTTTCGTCCAATAAGAAATAATTGCAGCCGCATTTAAATTTAAAAAAATTTTATGAGTTATTCTGTAATGAGTTTGATGATCCAGTTAAGTTTTGGGTATACAAAGATATTTTTCAAACTAGATTTCACTTATCTTTTCTCGTACTAAAAAAAATTTGTGCAACCATACATCAGAAGCATTTGTACACCAAAAGAACATAGACACTTTGCGGATCACTTACAAAATAAGTTAAATGCAAAAAACGCGAAAGATTTGGATAAAACCAATTCTGAGCGGGATACACGTGTTGTAGTAATCAATTTATAAAACGTTTCTGCACTGCCAATAGCAAACGTTAATTGTTTTTACTACAAGCGAAAACTATTTTGATTCAGTTTGACGGGCTTCTGTAAGGATAACAGGACCACCTATTGCAGCATTTGAAATGAAACCATTCAAGGAAGAGGTGCGCTCATATTGGACTTTCCAAATTTATCATTTCGATAGATTATTGTGTGCTTCAGAAGCGTAATTTTATATTGTCGTTGTGCCTTATTATATATCTGAAGGCCAATCCTACGGTAAAGAATATAGAGCAAAAATACTTCGAGCCTGGCCACCCTCTTGTGCAAGAAGTCGATGCGGTTCACAACACTTCGAAACGATACTTATAAAATATTGAATTTTATAGTCCTATTGGATTGATTCGTCTTCTTTCGAATGCAAAATTTCCAAAAGTAACTTTAAAGGTTTTGCAAATCAAAAAAACATCAATTTCTGGAATTACAGTCAAGTGGCCCAAACATTTAATTTTAGCAACATCCCGTACACCAAAATTCGACATCTAAAACACGAAGTATGCAGCGCATTTGAAGTTTCTTGCAAACGTGGATCTAATGACCCATTTGAAACAGAATCTATTAACAAACCTATCAGCTCCAGGAAAACACTAAAACTATACATGTGGAGGAAGCTTCGCTCAAAAATATTGAAATTGAACTTTACCAAAAAAAAGTTTTAGAATATCTAATGATAAAAGAAAGGATTTGATTCGTCTCCTAAAATTTATGTCGAAAGAAGACCAACTTTTCTATAAAAATACTTTCTTTTGGAAAATTTATTTTTCATTGTGTATCTGTCTTTATAGCTATGATAAAAATAATGCAACAGATTTTTTGTGTGTGAAAAGCAAATATCTTATTAGATACAGTGTCAAATCAGGGAACTGTTTAAACTTAAACTTTGATGTTGTCAAAAGTGAAGCATTTTTAAAGATTACGTTTTAAAGGCCTGCATATACATAACTACAAACTTCATCTATTATGATAAGGATGTATCAGGTGCTGACGGGTGATTTTTTTAAGCTGAAACTTTCAAATATCTCGGAAAATAAGCACTTTACGAAAAAAATATCCATTATTTAAATTTAATCATTCCGGAGGGGGGGGGGGGGGGGGGGGGGTATTCATTAGTGCTAAAATTAGTACCCCTCCTCCCCTTCTTGTAAGTGGGCCGGGGAGTAACTTTGAAATTAAAATAGGAACCCCTATTTTTTAAAATATCTCAATAACTGGGAAATTGCTACCTGAAGAAATGTAATTTGTTGATGAATAAACTACTTTCAGCGTAATCCAGGAACAACGACGAGAGTTCCCTCGCTTCTCACGTACCATGGTGCTTAATTTACATGGGCCAAGACTAATTTCGAGCATTTACATTGAAATAATTAATTTTAATTCAAACGTATTGCAGAATCGTATACATAGATAACAGTACAGCGCCATCTATCATGAATCGAAAAAAAATGTTTCAAAGAAATTCTACGTACTTTAAGCCGTAGAATCCGATCTGTAATAAAAAATGGGGGTTCCTATTTTAATTTTAAAGTTACTCCCGCCCCATCTACAAGAAGGGGCAGAGGAATTCTAATTTCAGCACTAATGTATGTCCCCCGGAATGATTAAATTTTGATAAAGGACAGTTTTTTTCGTAGAGTGCTTATTTTCCGAGATATTTGAAAGTTTCAGCTTAAAAAAATCACCCGGTACAATGGCTATACTACAGTACCTAGATAGCAAGTGCCTCACTGCTCCAAACACTCCGCTACATGGTTATTTCGACGGTTCTAATTCCACACGGTATCAAGGTAAGCAAGAACGAAGTTTCTCAATGATTCTTCCACTTTTTCAATTCTTTTGAGATCGTTATTTTATTTTACCTGGTCGCCTAAATATTCGGAATCACAATTATCACATTACAGTCTAAAAATTGTTTTCTTTCAATTATTATGGTGATATCTCTTATGACCCAAAAACACGATTAAACTTATATGCCATTTTACAAAAATAAAAATATCTTAGTAATATAACTGAACTTCTTAATCCGATTTACATTTTATTAATTCTATAAATATGGAGGCGCAACCGGCATTTTAAACATGATACATTCTAAACGTCTACACGATATAATCAATCAATATCGACACCATAAACCAGTTTATGTAAATTATATTTGACTTCGCTCTGTAGTAAAACTCAAAAGCAAACTTTTAATATTTGAATAACACAATAAATGAACCACCAAAGTGGCACACCCATATAAAAGGCCAAAAAATAAAAAATCGGATGGGCTTCTGTTTATGAAATATGTCAACAAATGTATGGCACTTTTCATTTCTATGCATCAAAAATAATTTAATTTTATGTTGATATATGTACTACATACATAAATGTTACAAATTTATTCTATCTGTGCATGGTATTATAGCATGTGCTTCTATGTGGGCATAAAAATTATTATTTCAGTTTTAATCTAACATTAAATATTATCAAATCTTATCATAATATAAAATTTATGTTAATTTCTACTATGACTACTATTTAATTTTAACTGCAATAATTACATAGTAATTAGTATCATAAATTATTTCGAATTTTATATAATAGTTTGGCTATTTTTCAAACTTTTTTGGCTATTTACCTAGATAAGCATTTTAATTAAAATAATTTATTTAAGTGCTGCAATGTCATACCAAACCGGCAATTTTCATAAATTTTCCGCAACCCAAATTCGACACACTAATTTTAACGGAATCTTTCCTGAAATAAAGATTAACAACCACCTTACTTTTAAATATCGATAGTTGCGTTGTCGGAAAATACTCTTTGTCTTTTTATTCAACCTGAGCCATTTTACTCCGTACACTGCGTTTTTATTTGTGAACTGTGTTTAACCGTGCGCATTCGGTTCTTCAAATTGTACTCTAACACAAATGTTAGTGTAAGAAGTGTGTGCGAAGTAAAAACAATTTAATGCTGCATGCCCCCCGGAACATTTGGCTCTGTTCAATCTTTGCTCGGTGTACAATAACCGGGGTAACCCTACTTGTTTGGGTTGAATTAAAAATAGATCCTACAGATCTCAGTAAAGTGCAATTGAGAAGCAGTCATTTTAAATACCATTAACTTCTCAAACATCTTTGATTCTACACTAAGTGATTGAAAACCAATTGTCGAAAACAGAAATTTACCGAAAAGCTAATCGAAATTATCCTTGTGCAGTTATTGATAGAAAATGCGGCTTACTCTCTATATTGGACTCCTTGAGCGGAATCTGATGGAAACAACTTTTAAGGTCAATGGTAGTAAAAAAATTATTTTTACCGAGATTTGCGAGCACCTCGTTGATCTCGGGAATGGGGAATCTGTCGGGAATGGTGATTGAATTTCGATTTCGATAATCTATCGCCATTCTAAATTTCCTTTCGCCGGACGCAAGTATGGAGACCTCGATGGTCTTATATGATCCCTTCATTTAGCAACTCCTCAACTTGCCTTTCTAATTCATTTTTTAAGGCCATGGGATATGAGAGGACCTCGAGTAAACTGCGTGGTCTGAGTTGGTACAAATTTCACCTTTAATTCGTGAAGTGAATAAATTTAATTTAATTTTTTATCTGGTTCAGCAAAAAGTGTAGGGCAATTGCCTACAATAGTTTTAAGTTTAAGTATTTGATCTTGATTTAGGCGACTGCTCCGTAGATCGATTTTATTAACGTCTTGGGATTCATGCTGTTTGATTGGAAGTGGAATATTTAGATAAATTGTCATGCGCCCTTCATTAGTGCGAATAACAGCTTGAAGTTTCCTCAATGAGTCGTTTTCGATTATTCTACTGAATGAGGTTAGAGTAGGTAAAATGTAAAATTTTCATTTTTCTGTATTCTGGTTAAATAAATCTATGAAGGTGTGATGGGTTATTTGGATGCTCCCTTCGACGGAGTTAACATGAAACGGTTTTGGTTTTAATGTGTGACTACGAACGTGTTTAGGTCTAATATAATTTTTATTTGAGCCGTTTCCGTTGTCCTCTTCGTAATTGTCTTGTTCAGGTGAGCCAGCTTCGCCAGGATTTTGTTCGGTATGATAGACATGTTGAAGTTTATTCGGAGGAGTTGAGCCTGATGTCGCCTTTGCCTCGAGCCATGATTCTATCACCATTGCCTATTTTCACCGATTCAGATATTTCCGTGAAGTTTTCAAAACAATCACGTCGGTGACTCATGTGATCCGTTGCTCCTGAATCCAAAAAAATGAAAGCATCCACTGAAGTGTCTTCTTGCTTTTTTTCCGAGCAGTTCTTCTTTTTTGGGCAGTCCTTCTTCCAATAGCCGCCTTTTCTGCACTTAAAGCACTTGCCTTTCGGCTTGTTGCTTTTATTCGCCGCTTTGTTGATGTTGTTATGCGGCGAATTTCCCTTTTTATTGTTGCTGTCCTTCTTTGGAAATGCGCGTGAAATATTTCCTAACTTTATCCTAAATTAAAAAAAAATTTAGGAAAGGTTTACGAAATATTTCACATCCCTTTAGACCGGAATGAAATAATTCCTAAATAAATCGTAAGTAAAAACGAGTTTGTGTATTAGTAAATATTCACCAAAAAACAAACATTTAGGCGAAGCTAGTTAAATATGCATTTTTGAATAATTGGTTTTACTGATAAATTAGACAATTTCAAAAACTAGGCGTTTTCACTTTGTACTAGACCCAATCCAACTAGAAAACATGAGTTTTCCGGAAAAATTAGGGGAGCTCTGGCTTTAATATTCAAAAGTTGTAGAGACAAAAATTGAAGTAAAAACACTCTGCCCTGAGATACTTTTAAGAGGTTGCAACTCTTGGGATAGGCGTTTCCACTTTGAGTTGTAACCTCTTAGAAGTATCTTAGGATAGAGGGTTTTTACAACTACAACTTTTGAATATTAAACCCAGTGTTCCCCTAATTTTTCCGGAAAACTCATGTTTTCTAGTTGGATTTGATCTAGTACAAAGTGGAAACACCTATCCCAAGAGTTGTAACCTCTTAGATCTATCTTAGGATAGAGGGTTTTTACAATTACAACTTTTAAATATTAAACCCAGTGGTCCCCTAATTTTTCCGGAAAACTCGTGTTTCCTAGTTGGATTGGATCTAGTACAAAGCGAAAACACCTATCTCAAGAGTTGTCATCTTTTAGAAGTATCTTAGGACAGAGAGTTCTTACTTTGTAGAAAGGTTTTTAATGAAATCGATGACCACCTCGCAAAATCATGACTTGTATTCTTTTAAGTTCCAAGCAACTTTTAATAATATTTATATGTTAAGCTTATTCTAATTTTATACCATATATAATCATATTTTTTAGTTTTCAAATGAAATTGTAATAATTTTTGATATTTTAAACCTATCGGTAAGACCAATTATTTACAAATGCATATTTAACTTGATAAATATTTAAATTTTTTGTTGCGAAAGAAAATCTTTATGTAAAATATAGTTCCGCCTAAATGTTGATGTTTGGTGTATACATATTTACTAATACATATACAGATTTTTTTTACTTAGGATTTATTTAGAAATTATTTCATTCCTGTCTTTGGAAAAGATCGCTTGGCCATCAGCGCTTCCACCACCGCGACCTGTCTCTGTGACTTGAGACGTATTTCTCCTGCCATCATTTCGCCTTCAGATTTGTTAGTGTTCGATCGGCTGCACTCGCAGACTCCCATGCGCTATTGAAATGATTGTATTTGACAGGCATCGTATTCAAAACTTTCAAAATTACCATTGAGTCAGATATGGTCTTCTTTTGATCTCTCAACTGCTGTACAATTTCTATTAATTTTGATATGAAAGTTGCCATGTCATCTGACGGCTCTTTCTTAAAGTTGTAATACTGTTTTTGCTGAAAATTAGTATTACTCTCCGACTTTTGCTCATACGTACTTGTGAGCGCCGTCCACTTGCTGTCTCACAGCCCATGATTAGCCGTATTGACTGTTTTCCGCATGTAGTTGAAATTGTCCATCTTGCTTTTGCGTCTGCTCTTTTCCAAGTCGCAATTTCCGTTGCATAATTTGCACTCGCAACGGTTGGTTTATCGATTGTGACATCGACGTAATCGAAAAATTCAGCTGCTTCCAATGTGACTGCTTGACCGATGTTCTGTTCCGCTCAATACCACAAATAACTTTCTACTCGAAATTGCACTAAACTGATGCACTTGTTGTTGTTTCGCAGTGCACAATTTTATTTCGTAATTCGCTGTTTTTTCTTTTATCACTTTTGTTTTGCAGTTTCCCGTGATCTGGGCTTCGTAACCTATTGGGATTATTCTGATCGTAAAGTTTTTCCGCTGTGAAAAAATAAATAAAAACACTTGAACGAACTCAAACTTTTTGAGAACGAATTTGCACGTCCTACTTAGAATGAATTTAATTGTGAAGTGACACTGACAGTTCGCATAGCCGAGCCAAAAGTTTTGTGTATGTGTGTGAGCGTCGACTTGAACAGAATACTCAAGCAAGAGCGAAGTACTAAATCAGCACAATACCGTCGCCATAATCCGTCATTGGTTGGTCATTATTTAGCCCCACTTTCTCAGATCAGAGTGACGCTGCTCCCTATAAATCAACGAAACATTGGTTGTTTATAATACTTTGTTATTTTTTGTTTTATTTGGACGTTGCCTCTATTATTGTTGTCACCTTGCTTGCTATTATTCGGGCTATTATATTTCTCGCATTCGAAATTTTGATTTTTATCCACATTATGTAGCATTACATGCTGTAACTTGTTAAAATGTTTCCAATGTGCTGCTACTACTCGATCACTGTTTCCACCTCCTATGTCAAGTATATTTTGTCAACAACGCAGAAACCAGATGGTTTAAAATTATTTATAAGGGTCGAATTGATTTAAACTTTATAGTGATATCAAAAGCGCAATGAAAATTGGCAGATATTTTTCGAAATATTTCACCAGTGTGTACTTAGAAGAAAATTCAACAATTAAATCAGATATAAATTCGACTTGCCAAACACATTTTTTTAAATTATCCGAGTATGAATTCGATAGAATGAAATACGAGTATATTTAGATTATCTCACATTCAGTCACAGTTCATCAGGTGCAATTTTTATCTAAATTCTCATAAGATCTCACACAATCGGTACAATATTATTTAAATCGCCAGTCACACTGTCCTGTCACTGTCCTGTAGCACACCAGAGGCCACACGAGATGGATTTTAACCCTTTACAACAAACATTTTTTTTTATGTTCGTTAATAATGTTTTTAAGGTAGGTGCAAGCATATTGAAAATTTTACAAAGGAAATATGAAGGGATTTTCCATTTTCCGGTAAATCTTAGTTTTAAGGTGAAACGTTAAGAAAAATACAAAGAATTTATTATATATTTTTTTTTATTATGAATGTTCATTATTCACATGTTTAACACTAGCTCGCCACTCATCAATCATACATATAAACTAACTCAGTATTAAATCGATGCCACTGAATGAATGTAATATGTTCACCATTTGATGCATGTGAAGTTACTGCTAAACTTTTACTAGTAAAAAAATTAGCAAAAACTGCTCATGTTTATACAGCAGTGTGAAGTTTTTGCTAAGTCTATGCTAAACGTTTATATGTGTTGGTGCATATCAAAATGATACCTGTACAAAGCGGAATTAACGTAACTTATCTTATTTTAACTATTTTTCAGTTACATTTAAAAAAACCGAACGAAATTAAAATATATTTACCATTTCATTAATTAATACTCACTAACACGAATATTGCGGTTAAAAAAAGTTTTACAAAAATAACAATAAAATAAGTATCCGAGCTAGATTAGTAACAAACACTACACACTGAACTACATAAGGAAGAATTATTAAAATTATATGAGATATCCGGAGAAATTTTAATTCATACTCGGGTAAACTGGATGGTGCAAAAAATACGCACATTGATCAATTTTCAGCAAAAGTTCAAAAATATCAAAAATCCAATGTTTGTTTAATTATTTAGAATCCAGATTCAAAGTCTGTTTCAGCACCTATCCAGTGGTACTTTTTTGTACTTATACCGTGCGAACTAAGTGAATTTTGAGGTTAACATCTGAAGTACACGTTTTGTGTGAATTTGTCTGCATGAAAATTTTTGGTAAAAATCGAATTAAAATAAGGAAATCAGCAAAAACAATAATTTTATTAATAAGATGCATTCTCTTCCCCATCCCGAATAACAGCTTCCATTCAATGTTTCTATAATTTCACCAAAGTTTTAACCAAATCTTGAAGTATCGCCTCCCGTTCGTCTGCGATCGCCTGTTGCAGGTCCTGGAGACTCGTTGGAGCAATAACTTTGGCTCGAACTCATTTTTTCAGTTCGTCTCATAAATATTCAATGGGATTGAGGTCCAGGCTTCGTGCTGGCCCATCCATCATAGGAACATCCACTTCTTGAAGGTACTGGTACACTAGACCAGCCATATGCAGTCTCGGATTATCCTGCAGGAGCAGGAAATTCTCACCAATAAACCCGGCAAAAGGTACGACGTAGTCCTCGAGTATATCCTCAATGTACCGCTGAGAAGTTACTTTACTTGATCGGCGGCCAGAGATGAACACAAGATCTGTCTTCACCTCCAGTGACATACCTCCTCAGAACATGCACGATCCACCACCATACAAGACACGTTCTTCAATACAACATTGTGAAAATTGCTCTCCTGATCTGCTGTACACTCTTCTTTGCCCATCGTTGCCATGTAAACACATCCTGCACTCGTCAGAGAACGGGACTGTTCTCCATTGTTCTTCTGTAAAATCCAAATGCTCTCGAGCGAACTGAAGGCAGCCAAGTCGGTGGCCTGGGATCAATTTCGTATTCTCAATATAAATCTCGTATCTCTCCTACACTCGACGAACGATGAATCGGCTCAAATTAAGTTGTCGAGCCACTTCACTTTGGTTCTACTCCGCATCAGTTAGTGCAACCACTTGAGCAGCTACTTCTGGTGCGGCACTCATTTTCTTGTTCCGGATGAAGAAAAAAAAATGCAACTGTGTGAAATTTTTGCACCCAAGTGTAAAAAAATTAGAAAAATAATATCAAGCTCCAAAGCCTGGGAACTCCTATTTTTGGAAATCATATTTTAGAAATGGTATAGTGAGATAACCCTAGAGATCATAACACAACCTCAGGTATATGGCGTGTTAGTTGGAGACCATGTCAATTAAAAAATATATTCAGTTGCTTATCATCCAGGGGACCATAGTTATTAGAAGAAATATTCAAGAGCTCCCCATCCAGGGGTGGAAACAATTCATACAATTTAGTATTATGACCAAATATAATAAAAATGTTTAGGCCAATTGATAAGCCAACTGAGATATCCCCAGAGATCTTAACACAACCTCAGGTATATGGGGTGTTACTTGGGAATCATATCAGTTATAAAAACGTATCAGGAGCCTCCCATCCAGGGGAGGGAACATTTAATAAAGGTTTGTATTATGACCAAATATAATCAAAATTGATAAGCCAACTGAGATATCCCCAGAGATCTTAACACAACCTCAGGTATATGGGGTGTTAGTTGGGAACCATATTAGTTAGAAAAAATTATCAGGAGCCTCCCATCCAGGGGTGGGAATAGTTTAGAGGATTTTGTATTATGGCCAAATACAACAAAAATTCTTAAACCACATGAGATATCCGTAGAGATCTTAACACAACCTCAGGTATATGTGGTGTTAGTTGGAGACCCTGTCAGTTAAAAAATATATTCAGTTGCTCCTCATCCAGGGAAATGTCCCCTCTCCTTCTTTATAACTGATATGGTTCCCAACTAACACCCCATATACCTGAGGTTGTGTGAAGATCTGTGGGGATATCTCAGTTGTCCTATCAATTTTTTTTATATTTGGTCATAATATTAAATTGTATAAATTGTCCCCATCGCTAAATGTCTAGCTTCTGATTATTTTACCTAACTGATACGGATTCTAGCTAACACCTTACATATCTGAGGTTTTGTTAAGATCTCTAGGGAAACCTCTTTTTCGAGAATTCCTTAAAGATTGTTTTATCTACTATATTGTATAACTTGTTGGTTAGAATTATGAACACTATTATTTTTGATGTCTAAATATGAACATCATGAGAATTTTAAATACATGTATTTTTGAATCAAATCAAAAATTTAAGTAACTAGTCGAAATAAAGCGGTTAATTACTATTATTCAATTAATTTTAATAGGATTTAATAAATACATCCACGAAAACTCTAATCGATAATGTTCCGTCTTACTCAGGTAATATCACCTAACGAAACTAGCAAAAGATTAGCATTTTCTTCACATTCGTCACCATTTGAGCAGTGTCCACGTGGTCGAACCCGCTAATCTTCGTCATTTACACTAACTTTACTTTCTATTTCCCTTGCATTGTCTTCTTCGCCGCGTAATTGTCCACACTTTTTCCATATAAATCAAACAACTTTGGTCTTTTTATACGGAAGTTATCTATCGGAAATATCGCTACTATCAGTATTGTCGCTGTACCACTCAAATTAAAACAATGCATCCATAAAACAAACTTATAACGACCTGAAATATACCAATTGGCATTTATTTTGGCTTGGCGTTCTAAGCAAGAATTCATCTTGCTGCGTTTTCAATTTTAATTGTAAGTTTATTATGGTTTAAGGGTTGTACAAAACAAAGGAAATTTAAAATTTCCCTTTGAAATGGATAGTTCTCCCGATAAATAAAAAGTTGGATGAGAAATATTAGTTTGGAGTTAAATAAATTAATTGTATGCAACATAGAAAATTGACGTAGAAAATTGGGTGCTCCGGATGCATCTATCGGGCGCTAATAAAAATACACGGCAATTATATTTTTCATCAGTTCTCATTATTGCTTGACATAAAATTATTAATTATCAAACGTAACAGTGTAACAAAACAAAACTTATCGAAACACTGTATGTTTCGGTTTGGGTCGTTTCTAAACTAAATCATTTTGACATCAATCATTCAAACATCAATCATTCCAAATTTGTATGTAGACCAAAATGAAACAGTTCACATTTTAAAAATGTTGTAAGCATCACGTTGCGTAATAGGCCGAACAATGCTTTTGTTAACCAACATATAAGGAAGACATAACACATTTGTCTTCTTGAAAATACTTGATGGCAGCAAGTCCAGTGGCAAGTCCCCTATAGTTACAAATATATTTTAAAGTATTTACCAATTTCTCGATTATCTATGAGCATCTTGATGAAAAAATTTTAATCATTTTGCGATCGTAATATTGCTAAGCTAAATATTGCTGTACGAGTAATAATCATTTCAAATGATGTGATATTCCTTGAGTTCGCTCCAATACTAAAACGACTTAAAATTTTAAATCACTGGTCTGTTGCTTTATTGAACAATATTTGTCTGTTTGTATTAAAGTGTGTGTGTGAGATAAACCTGTAAATTGCATACACATTTAACAGTTTGATAACTCCAAACAATAATAAAGAACTGATTAGATAACACTAATCATAAAAAATATTGTTGAATGCAGTTCGTTTCTGTTTGCGGAGTAGCAATACGTGTTTGTAAAATGGAAATTCTAAATGATTCAAAAGTGCTACCATTAAGTGATATAATTGTAAAACTGTTCAATAATAGTTTTTTATCGGACATAACATTCTCGGTGGAGCAAAAGGAAATCCGTGCGCATAGCTTTATATTGATGAATCGGAGTATCGTGTACCAACAACAATTTGAAACAAATCAGGGTGAACAAAAATTGATTCCTATCCAAAGTTGTGATTATGTGACATTTTATCAATTTGTGCGTTTTATTTACACGGACGAGTGTACGATTACCAAAGAGAACTTAATTGGTTTGCATGAGTTGGCGCTCACCTATAATGTAAAAAAACTAGCTGAAACGATAATCGTACACATCGAGACTACTTTAACTGCTCAAGAAAAGTATCGACTGTATGAGTTTTGTGCATTAAACCAGCATAAAGAGTTGAGTGGCAGACTTGAAATATTTATTGCTAAAGAATTACGTGCTGTTTTAGGATCGGATTATTTTTTAAAAACTAGTTCAATCATTTTTGAGAACATTTTAAAATTGGAATGTGTTGGAACTATATCGAAACCGGTGAACGAAATCGAAATTTTGAATGCTCTAGTGAAATGGATTAATTATCAGTGTGCTCAAAATAACATAAAATTAAGTGAGAGACGCGTAAAATTCGACGATTTAATTCGACTTATACGATTTCCAGTTATCAGTGCAGACGAATTGAACGCATGTGTTAATCAAAGTAACAATTTATTTACCAGCTCAGACATTTTATCGTTTTCAAATCCGCTTGGATATGAACTGTGGATACCAGAAGCGCGTAAATCATATGAGGACCCCAATGAAGTTGAGAAAACAGGGAATTGGTTTGATGGATTAAGTGTGGAAAAGACAGATTATCGAGACCAGCGACATTTAAGAGGATTTGGTCCACGTGGCGGCTGGTGGAAGCGTCAAATGGGGCTTGGCCTTCCGCATCCACATGGACCAGAACCACCACATGGTCATGGACCTCCACTTGGCCATGGGCCCCCTCATGGTCATAGACATCCACATAGGCATGGACACCACCGACGGCATAATATACTTGACTAAGATTAAATTTTAATTTTTAAGATATTAATGTCAAATAAAGTATAATATTTTAATAATATTCAAATGCTGATGAAATGCTTATTCTCCCAATGTGGCCCAATTTGTGCTTATCGAGAATTGACCCCCCCCCCCCTCCAATTCAGAAAGGAATTTCAGAAAATGCGTGCCAGCGAAAACAACATAAGAAACTTACTCAATCGTTTCCTCAACTTAGTCAGAACTTTCGACAGTGGATCAGTTCAGTGGATTCTGGGGCGGAATAATTATTTAATTATGTTTGGGTAACTATGACTTCTTTGACGCTAATTGGCCTGTAATTTTCCAGGGAATATTATTTACCTTTTTCTATGTTCGAAGTAAGTAAACTGCTCCGAGTTATAATTGTCAGCTTCACTAGCAACGTGTCGAGCTCGAAGTTCATTGGTTATAAAAAATAATAAAATATTGTAATTAACACTTCCGATTCTTTCGAACACCCGACCGCCCGAATTTTTATTCTGAATCATAAGGTGCACTTGGATTTCGTGAAAATTAATTCCTCAGCAGATTCGCTGAAGGGCCGAAAGAGAGCGTCTGATACCACATTTTCAGAGCGCTTTTGATGTTCGATACTGAAATCGTAAGATTGTAAGTGAAGGCTCCACTGTGCTAATCGACCACTTAAATCTTTTAAAGTCATGAGTCACTTCAGGCTGGCGTGTTCTGTAATTACCTGTATATCATGAATGCTCTTGTATGTCAAAAAATGTTACCGTAACATGTGGGCTTAAATTTTCTATAGAGGATATGATATTAGCCGCACAGATTTAAAACGAACTGTTCAGATTTAAAACGAACTTTCGAAACAAAATATTGGTTGCAATGGCAAACAGCATTCATGATATAGGCCGATATCCTTGGAGTTCCAGCAAATATAATAGTTTAGTTACTTAATTAGCTGGCCATTGGCGAAGTTTTATTACTTAATGTGCGAAAAATACAAATAGATTCACGTCTGGAGTACATCTGTTTGAGATAAGTATTCCAAATCAATGATGGCGTATTGGCATATTTGTTAGCTTCTTTCAATAACCGTATCCTTTGAATTAGCACTAATAATCATTCGCTGAAGTGGTCGGAAGCTGTGTTGCTGCATCAGTTATAATTAGACGTACATCTTTTTCTAGTAGTAAACGTTGAGCCCTTTTTCAACAATTTATAAAAAGGCTCACTGAGTATGCTCATCTGTTTAATAAACTTGCCATAATATTTTATGACACCTACATAAGGACAATCCAGCGATATATCTAATGATGGTGGCACTTCGATAATTGCCTGAATCTTCCCTGGATCTTGTTTTAATCCATCATTATTTATTATCTGGCCCAAATATTTTATTACGTTTAAATAGTTTACGAAGGATTTCTAAATGAGACTTCATATCAGCCCCGGAGCCACATATTTAAGACCCGCTAACATTATGCCCATAATTTGTTGAAACACTCCAAGTGCTATCTTGACTCCTAGTGGATATCTACATATTGAACTGGTAGATCTGCTTGCTCTCCTGTGTTAATTCAGAGCAATTTCATGTAATCTTCGTGAATTTCAACTTGAAAAAACGCGTCTGACAAATCCAATTGGCTGACTTCGGTGGATATTGACGAAGTTCCAGTACATCATTAACTCCAGTCAAATAGTCAGTTCAAATTCGAAGTCGTATACACTATGCGATATGATGCTCGCCTTGCTTTTTGATTGAATTATGATATACCACTTGTTTGGATTTTGTCAAACAGTGATTGATGGTCAAATTGCACAGACCAAGTTTCTGAATCATATCTAACCCGAAAATATTCAGCTTTGGAATAGATGAAATGAAACATTGAAAAAGAGGGGTTTTGCAAACATGTAAGGTTTAAACAGCTTCGAGTTGTTCAATTTGTTACATGTATCTGTCCAAACGATTGTTATATCTGAAGCGGTGTCAAACTGAAGTGTTTCTGAAACGTCGTTTATTTCCACTCTAACATATTTCCAGGACACTTCTGAACGAACCAACCATACCGCCGCATCACCAACAAGGCGTCTTTGACACATTTTCGTGCAAATTTTGCTTTGAAACGCGGATATCAGTTGCATTTGGTTTACTAATGGCTAACTAGATTTTTCCATCAAAGCTACATCTTTAGTGGTGTTTTGATGTTTGTCTTCTAATTATGATAGCAACCGAGTTCTAATATCAAGATCGCGATGTGATTGCAGTCTATGAATGAAAATAAGTGATTGGAACTGATCGCATGTTATTCATGCTCACTGGAAATTGTCACAGAGTAGGTTTAATAGACCAGGATATGAAACGAAATCTTCTCCGTCTGTCTTTAATGCCTGTAGATATTTGTAACGAGAATGAAAAAGCGACAGTAAGCGATTCAGTAAGCTGAATTTTCATTCATGTATAGGTGCAGGACATACCATCCACAAATTATAATTTCTATTTTCACCTTTAAAACAAACACAAATATTGGTAAGTTAAAATAAAAACTATAGAAGATACAACAAACCTTTACTATGGCTATCTCACAATTTCAGCTGACGTAATAGCTGTACGGTTTTTGACCGGTTTCTTGAGAGAAATGCTGAGGCGATTTTTTAGGGTACCCCTTTGCAAATTTGTAAAATAAATCTAAATATTTTTCTACGCGAATTAGTCTGTATATAGTTTCATATATTCAGATTGTCAACTAGATAAAGAAATTATATGCAAATTATGTATGGGAGGTGCGATATTTCATATTTTGTACGGAGAGCATGAAATTTCATAAGACGAATATATTAAAACTTCAATCGTCGATTACAAGCAAACCGAACGATGTTTTGACCCAATTTAAACGGATCTTTATTGAAAATTAAACAACCATTCACAATTGGTATAATACTCCAAGGATTGGTGCAATATTTTTTTTTGTAATTTTTTTGGTGAAAAAACAGCAAAGGGGTACCCCTTTGCAAATTTGCAAAAAAAAAAGAATTTTTTTCTACGCGAATTAGTCTGCATATAGTTTCATATATTTAGATTGTCAACTATATAAAGAAATTATATGCAAATTATGTATGGGAGGTGCGATATTTCATATTTTGTACGGAGAGCATGAAATTTCATAAGACGAATATATTAAAAACAGCAAAGGGGTACCCCTTTGCAAATTTGCAAAAAAAAAAGAATTTTTTTCTACGCGAATTAGTCTGCATATAGTTTCATATATTTAGATTGTCAACTATATAAAGAAATTATATGCAAATTATGTATGGGAGGTGCGATATTTCATATTTTGTACGGAGAGCATGAAATTTCATAAGACGAATATATTAAAACTTCAATCGTCGATTACAAGCAAACCGAACGAAGTTTTCACCCAATTTAAGCGGATCTTTATTGAAAATTAAATAACCATTCACAATTGGTACAATACTCCAAGGATTGGTGCAATAATTTGTTTGTAATTTTTTGGTGAAAAAACAGCAAAGGGGTACCCCTTTGCAAATTTGGAAAAAAATTCGAAATTTTTTTCTACGCGAATTAGTCTGTATATAGTTTCATATATTCAGATTGTCGACTAGATAAAGAAATTATATGCAAATTATGTATGGGAGGTGCGATATTTCATATTTTGTACGGAGAGCATGAAATTTCATAAGACGAATATATTAAAACTTCAATCGTCGATTACAGGCAAACCGAACGATGTTTTGACCCAATTTTTTTATTATTTTTTATTATTATTATTATCTTTATTTCAGTTAAAATACAAAATAGTTTATACATACAGTTGATTGTGTAATGAAATAAAGTAAAGCTCCTTTAGATTACAATCTGTGGTGGAGCAACAAAAAAAAAATATTTCTTAAAACTATGTAATACAAAATCTTTAGTTGACAAAATTTACAATATCACATATTTACTAAATATATTAAACTTACACACTATCTTAAAATTATTGATTTGATTCTATAACTAAATATAATGTATTGTAATATTAAAAGTATTGTTCAATGTTTTCTATGGTGAGCAGCCATGATCGAAGTTCGCGCTTAAATTTGTGTTTACGTACAGGGTTTATACCTTTAATGTCGTTTGGTAGCATGTGAAAAAAGAACGGTGCCATATAAAGATAAAATCTTCTAAATTTCTCGCTATAACAACGAACATTGGCAAAGTTATTGGGGTTCCTCGTGTTGTATATATGTACAGTGCGATTGTGAAAACTATCACTTCGAATAAAAAATATTTTGAGGACTTGATAAATATAAAGATATCTAAATGGTAGTAAGTTTAGCTCACGAAACAATGGAACTGTTGGTGTTGTATGAGGGCGTTTGTAGATTAATTTAATAATTCTTTTTTGTGCGATATACAGGTCCTCTATGTTAGTAAAATATGTACCACCCCAACTGGATATGCCATACATTACTATTGATTCTATTAGGGCATGGTATAGTTTCCTTAGTGTAGTTCTAGGGCAGACTTTTCTAAGGTTATAAAATTTATATATGGCCCAAATTACACTCTTCCTTGTGGTATTGATATGAGACTTCCAATTGAGTTTCGAATCAATTATTAAGCCCAAATATTTAAATTCTTGTACAGACTCAAGCACAAAACACTGAGCCGTGCATGGATTTCTATTGCATTTATACATGTGATACGTTTGTGGTTGCGCTAATCTAGTATTCTGTCGCCCAAAATACATGATTTTTGATTTATCGCTGATCATGAGACGATTATGATAAAACCATTGGCTTAAACAATGAAGATCCTTTTCAAGAACAAGACTGATGTCATATGTATTATCAGTCGTTGGCATTCCATAACTTAGGGCTAAATCATCAGCAAAAGCAGTCGGATATCCTATTAGATTAATTTCAAAAATCGAATTAAAGTAAATCAAAAATAATAACGGGCCCAAAACTGATCCTTGGGGAACGCCATATTTTACCGTGCACGGGTCACTTAAAGTTTCACCTATTCTAACAATCTGACGCCGATTTTGAAGGTAGCTTCTAAACAAACCTAAAATTTTACCTCGTATACCAATATTACGTAGCTTAGTAAGCATTATTCCAGTGTCGACTGAATCAAAAGCCTTGGCAATGTCCACAAATAATGCTGTAGACCTCTGCGAACAGTTCATTGCCAAATGTATCTGACCAAGGAAATCAATCAGTGCTTCTTCAGTGGATTTACCAGCAGTAAATCCATATTGTTTATTGTGCAAAAAATCAATTTTATCAAGATAACACACTAATCGTCGTTTTATTAGTTTCTCAAAGATTTTAGATACGGTGCTTAGTAGAGAAATCGGTCTGTAATTGTTTAATTGTAATTCATCGCCTTTTTTAAAAATTGGAATTACAATGGCTAATTTTAGAATATTTGGAAAAACCCCATTGTCAAGGCTCAGGTTATACAAAAATTTTAAAATATCTACTAAGTACCAAGCGCAGTTTTTAACAACAAAGTTATCAATTCCGTCCGAACCTTCAGATCTTTTGTTTTTTAACTTACGAATTTCATTAAGAATTTCCGCAGTAGTTATAGGCTCAAAATAACATGATGAGACATAATTTTTTGACAGAGACCCAAAGATAAATTTGTTATGATCAGTATTTTCATTATTTACCGAACTAAATTTAGAATTTATTTCTTGTGATACGTTTACAAAAAAGTTATTAAATTCGTTGGAAATGGACTTTGAACACGTAAGGATATTTTCAGTTCGCAATTGATATATTTAAGTTATGTGCTTATTATGAGAAAAACGTCCTAACACTTCATCCACTATTTTCCAAGTAGCCTTGGAATCATTAATGGATGAATCAAATTTATTCTTGTAGAAGAGATTTTTTGCAGTACGAACATCAATTTTTACCTGCTTTGATAGATTGACTACATATTCTTCCAGTCTCTTGTTGTCAGGATATCGTTTGAGCTTCCTGGAGAATTTTTTCAATTTATTCATCTTATGCAAAAGATTATAACTCATCCAAGGTTTGCGGTTTTTTATTTTTGGATTTTCAGAGATGGAAGTGAAAGATGACATGTGAGATCTTAGAATATTGACAAAATTATCAAAAGCCACATTGCAATCGGATTGGGAATACACAGAATCCCAATTTTCGAACTTTAAAAGATCATTTAGTTTAGTGTAATTAACATGTGATAAATTTGACGTATAGTTGACAGTAACTGAACTAGATGGAGATATATGGAGTTTAATCAAATTATGGTCAGAAAATTGAATAGGAAGGTTGCTAATGTTAATGTTAAATATTTGTTCACTTTTGAGAAAGACATGGTCTAAACAAGCTTGCATTCTAGTTGGTTCGTTTAAGAAGCTGATTAAACCATATGAAGCCAACATTACTTTATTGAAAATTAAACAACCATTCACAATTGGTATAACACTCCAAGGATTGGCGCAATAATTTTGTTTGTAATTTTTTTGGTGGAAAAACAGCAAAGGGGTACCCCTTTGCAAATTTGTAAAAAAATCGAAAAATTTTTCTACGCGAATTAGTCTGAATATAGTTTCATATATTTAGATTGTCAACTATATAAAGAAATTATATGCAAATTATGTATGTGAGGTGCGATATTTCATATTTTGTACGGAGAGCATGAAATTTCATAAGACGAATATATTAAAACTTCAATCGTCGATTACAGGCAAACCGAACGATGTTTTGACCCAATTTAAACGGATCTTTATTGAAAAATAAATAACCATTCACAATTGGTACAATACTCCAAGGATTGGTGCAATAATTTTGTTTGTAATTTTTTGGTGAAAAAACAGCAAAGGGGTACCCCTTTGCAAATTTGTAAAAAAAATTCGAAATTTTTTTCTACGCGAATTAGTCTGCATATAGTTTCATATATTTAGATTGTCAACTATATAAAGAAATTATATGCAAATTATGTATAGGAGGTGCGATATTTCATATTTTGTACGGAGAGCATGAAATTTCATAAGACGAATATATTAAAACTTCAATCGTCGATTACAAGCAAACCGAACGATGTTTTGACCCAATTTAAGCGGATCTTATTGAACATTAAATAACCATTCACAATTGGTACAATACTCCAAGGATTGGTGCAATAATTTTGTTTGTAATTTTTTGGAGGAAAAACAGCAAAGGGGTACCCCTTTGCAAATTTGTAAAAAAAATCGAAATTTGTTTCTACGCGAATTAGTCTGCATATAGTTTCATATATTTAGATTGTCAACTATATAAAGAAATTATATGCAAATTATGTATGGGAGGTGCGATATTTCATATTTTGTACGGAGAGCATGAAATTTCATAAGACGAATATATTAAAACTTCAATCGTCGATTACAAGCAAACCGAACGAAGTTTTCACCCAATTTAAACGGATCTTTATTGAAAATTAAATAACCATTCACAATTGGTACAATACTCCAAGGATTGGTGCAATAATTTGTTTGTAATTTTTTGGTGAAAAAACAGCAAAGGGGTACCCCTTTGCAAATTTGGAAAAAAATTCGAAATTTTTTTCTACGCGAATTAGTCTGTATATAGTTTCATATATTCAGATTGTCAACTAGATAAAGAAATTATATGCAAATTATGTATGGGAGGTGCGATATTTCATATTTTGTACGGAGAGCATGAAATTTCATAAGACGAATATATTTAAAAATTCAATCGTCGATTACAGGCAAACCGAATACAATTTCATATTTTGTACGGAGAGCATGAAATTTCATAAGACGAATATATTAAACCTTCAATCGTCGATTACAAGCAAACCGAACGATGTTTTCACCCAATTTAAGCGGATCTTTATTGAAAATTAAATAACCATTTACAATTGGTATAATACTCCAAGGATTGGTGCAATAATTTTTTTGTAATTTTTTGGTGGAAAAACAGCAAAGGGCCCTTTGCAAATATGTAAAAAAAAATCGAAATTTTTTTCTACGCGAATTAGTCTGTATATAGTTTCATATATTCAGATTGTCAACTAGATAAAGAAATTATATGCAAATTATGTATGGGAGGTGCGATATTTCATATTTTGTACGGAGAGCATGAAATTTCATAAGACGAATATATTAAAACTTCAATCGTCGATTACAGGCAAACCGAACGATGTTTTGACCCAATTTAAACGGATCTTTATTGAAAATTAAATAACCATTCACAATTGGTATAATACTCCAAGGATTGGTGCAATAATTTTTTTTGTAATTTTTTGGTGGAAAAACAGCAAAGGGGTACTACCCCTTTGCAAATTTGTAAAAAAAATCGAAATTTTTTTCTACGCGAATTAGTCTGTATATAGTTTCATATATTCAGATTGTCAACTAGATAAAGAAATTATATGCAAATTATGTATGGGAGGTGCGGTATTTCATATTTTGTACGGAGAGCATGAAATTTCATAAGACGAATATATTAAAACTTCAATCGTCGATTACAGGCAAACCGAACGATGTTTTGACCCAATTTAAACGGATCTTTATTGAAAATTAAATAACCATTCACAATTGGTGCAATACTCCAAGGATTGGTGCAATAATTTTTTTTGTAATTTTTTGGTGGAAAAACAGCAAAGGGGTACCCCTTTGCAAATTTGTAAAAAAAAATCGAAATTTTTTTCTACGCGAATTAGTCTGTATATAGTTTCATATATTCAGATTGTCAACTATATAAAGAAATTATATGCAAATTATGTATGGGAGGTGCGATATTTCATATTTTGTACGGAGAGCATGAAATTTCATAAGACGAATATATTAAAACTTCAATCGTCGATTACAGGCAAACCGAACGATGTTTTGACCCAATTTAAACGGATCTTTATTGAAAATTAAATAACCATTCACAATTGGTATAATACTCCAAGGATTGGTGCAATAATTTTTTTTGTAATTTTTTGGTGGAAAAACAGCAAAGGGGTACTACCCCTTTGCAAATTTGTAAAAAAAATCGAAATTTTTTTCTACGCGAATTAGTCTGTATATAGTTTCATATATTCAGATTGTCAACTAGATAAAGAAATTATATGCAAATTATGTATGGGAGGTGCGATATTTCATATTTTGTACGGAGAGCATGAAATTTCATAAGACGAATATATTAAAACTTCAATCGTCGATTACAAGCAAACCGAACGATGTTTTGACCCAATTTAAACGGATCTTTATTGAAAATTAAACAACCATTCACAATTGGTATAATACTCCAAGGATTGGTGCAATAATTTTTTTTGTAATTTTTTGGTGGAAAAACAGCAAAGGGGTACCCCTTTGCAAATTTGTAAAAAAATCGAAATTTTTTTTCTACGCGAATTAGTCTGTATATAGTTTCATATATTCAGATTGTCAACTAGATAAAGAAATTATATGCAAATTATGTATGGGAGGTGCGATATTTCATATTTTGTACGGAGAGCATGAAATTTCATAAGACGAATATATTAAAACTTCAATCGTCGATTACAAGCAAACCGAACGATGTTTTGACCCAATTTAAACGGATCTTTATTGAAAATTAAACAACCATTCACAATTGGTATAATACTCCAAGGATTGGTGCAATAATTTTTTTTGTAATTTTTTGGTGGAAAAACAGCAAAGGGGTACCCCTTTGCAAATTTGTAAAAAAATCGAAATTTTTTTCTACGCGAATTAGTCTGTATATAGTTTCATATATTCAGATTGTCCACTAGATAAAGAAATTATATGCAAATTATGTATGGGAGGTGCAATATTTCATATTTTGTACGGAGAGCATGAAATTTCATAAGACGAATATATTAAAACTTCAATCGTCGATTACAAGCAAACCGAACGATGTTTTGACCCAATTTAAACGGATCTTTATTGAAAATTAGACAACCATTCACAATTGGTATAATACTCCAAGGGTTGGTGCAATAATTTTTTTTGTAATTTTTTGGTGAAAAAACAGCAAAGGGGTACCCCTTTGCAAATTTGTAAAAAAAAAATCGAATTTTTTTCTACGCGAATTAGTCTGTATATAGTTTCATATATTCAGATTGTCAACTAGATAAAGAAATTATATGCAAATTATGTATGGGAGGTGCGATATTTCATATTTTGTACGGAGAGCATGAAATTTCATAAGACGAATATATTAAAACTTCAATCGTCGATTACAAGCAAACCGAACGATGTTTTGACCCAATTTAAACGGATCTTTATTGAAAATTAAACAACCATTCACAATTGGTATAATACTCCAAGGGTTGGTGCAATAATTTTTTTTGTAATTTTTTGGTGAAAAACAGCAAAGGGGTACCCCTTTGCAAATTTGTAAAAAAAATCGAAATTTTTTTCTACGCGAATTAGTCTGTATATAGTTTCATATATTCAGATTGTCAACTAGATAAAGAAATTATATGCAGATTATGTATGGGAGGTGCGATATTTCATATTTTGTACGGAGAGCATGAAATTTCATAAGACGAATATATTAAAACTTCAATCGTCGATTACAAGCAAACCGAACGATGTTTTGACCCAATTTAAACGGATCTTTATTGAAAATTAAACAACCATTCACAATTGGTATAATACACTAAGGATTGGTGCAATAATTTTTTTTGTAATTTTTTGGTGGAAAAACAGTTGCAAATTTGTAAAAAAATATCGAAATTTTTTTTCTACGCGAATTAGTCTGTATATAGTTTCATATATTTAGATTGTCAACTAGATAAAGAAATTATATGCAAATTATGTATGGGAGGTGCGATATTTCATATTTTGTACGGAGAGCATGAAATTTCATAAGACGAATATATTAAAACTTCAATCGTCGATTACAAGCAAACCGAACGATGTTTTGACCCAATTTAAACGGATCTTTATTGAAAATTAAACAACCATTCACAATTGGTATAATACTCCAAGGGTTGGTGCAATAATTTTGTTTGTAATTTTTTGGTGAAAAATAGCAAAGGGGTACCCCTTTGCAAATTTGTAAAAAAAAATCGAAATTTTTTTCTACGCGAATTAGTCTGCATATAGTTTCATATATTCAGATTGTCAACTAGATAAAGAAATTATATGCAAATTATGTATGGGAGGTGCGGTATTTCATATTTTGTACGGAGAGCATGAAATTTCATAAGACGAATATATTAAAACTTCAATCGTCGATTACAAGCAAACCGAACGATGTTTTGACCCAATTTAAACGGATATTTATTGAAAATTAAACAACCATTCACAATTGGTATAATACTCCAAGGATTGGTGCAATAATTTTTTTTGTAATTTTTTGGTGGAAAAACAGCAAAGGGGTACCCCTTTGCAAATTTGTAAAAAAAATCGAAATTTTTTTCTACGCGAATTAGTCTGTATATAGTTTCATATATTCAGATTGTCAACTAGATAAAGAAATTATATGCAAATTATGTATGGGAGGTGCGATATTTCATATTTTGTACGGAGAGCATGAAATTTCATAAGACGAATATATTAAAACTTCAATCGTCGATTACAAGCAAACCGAACGATGTTTTGACCCAATTTAAACGGATCTTTATTGAAAATTAAACAACCATTCACAATGGGTATAATACTCCAAGGATTGGTGCAATAATTTTTTTTGTAATTTTTTGGTGGAAAAACAGCAAAGGGTTTGCAAATTTGTAAAAAAAAATCGAAATTTTTTTCTACGCGAATTAGTCTGTATATAGTTTCATATATTCAGATTGTCAACTATATAAAGAAATTATATGCAAATTATGTATGGGAGGTGCGATATTTCATATTTTGTACGGAGAGCATGAAATTTCATAAGACGAATATATTAAAACTTCAATCGTCGATTACAAGCAAACCGAACGATGTTTTGACCCAATTTAAGCGGATCTTTATTGAAAATTAAATAACCATTCACAATTGGTATAATACTCCAAGGATTGGTGCAATAATTTTTTTTGTAATTTTTTTGGTGAAAAAACAGCAAAGGGGTCACATTGCAAATTTGTAAAAAAAATCGAAATTTTTTTCTACGCGAATTAGTCTGTATATAGTTTCATATATTCAGATTGTCAACTAGATAAAGAAATTATATGCAAATTATGTATGGGAGGTGCGATATTTCATATTTTGTACGGAGAGCATGAAATTTCATAAGACGAATATATTAAAACTTCAATCGTCGATTACAAGCAAACCGAACGATGTTTTGACCCAATTTAAACGGATCTTTATTGAAAATTAAATAACCATTCACAATTGGTATACTACTCCAAGGATTGGTGCAATAATTTTGTTAGTAATTTTTTTGGTGAAAAAACAGCAAAGGGGTACCCCTTTGCAAGTTTGTAAAAAAAATCGAAATTTTTTCTACGCGAATTAGTCTGTATATAGTTTCATATATTCAGATTGTCAACTAGATAAAGAAATTATATGCAAATTATGTATGGGAGGTGCGATATTTCATATTTTGTACGGAGAGCATAAAATTTCATAAGACGAATATATTAAAACTTCAATCGTCGATTACAAGCAAACCGAACGATGTTTTGACCCAATTTAAACGGATCTTTATTGAAAATTAAACAACCATTCACAATGGGTATAATACTCCAAGGATTGGTGCAATAATTTTGTTTGTAATTTTTTTGGTGAAAAAACAGCAAAGGGGTACCCCTTTGCAAATTTGTAAAAAAAATCGAAATTTGTTTCTACGCGAATTAGTCTGTATATAGTTTCATATATTCAGATTGTCAACTATATAAAGAAATTATATGCAAATTATGTATGGGAGGTGCGATATTTCATATTTTGTACGGAGAGCATGAAATTTCATAAGACGAATATATTAAAACTTCAATCGTCGATTACAAGCAAACCGAACGATGTTTTGACCCAATTTAAACGGATCTTTATTGAAAATTAAATAACCATTCACAATTGGTATAATACTCCAAGGATTGGTGCAATAATTTTTTTTGTAATTTTTTGGTGGAAAAACACCAAAGGGGTACCCCTTTGCAAATTTGTAAAAAAAATCGAAATTTTTTTCTACGCGAATTAGTCTGTATATAGTTTCATATATTCAGATTGTCAACTAGATAAAGAAATTATATGCAAATTATGTATGGGAGGTGCGATATTTCATATTTTGTACGGAGAGCATGAAATTTCATAAGACGAATATATTAAAACTTCAATCGTCGATTACAAGCAAACCGAACGATGTTTTGACCCAATTTAAACGGATCTTTATTGAAAATTAAACAACCATTCACAATGGGTATAATACTCCAAGGATTGGTGCAATAATTTTGTTTGTAATTTTTTTGGTGAAAAAACAGCAAAGGGGTACCCCTTTGCAAATTTGTAAAAAAAAACGAAATTTGTTTCTACGCGAATTAGTCTGTATATAGTTTCATATATTCAGATTGTCAACTAGATAAAGAAATTATATGCAAACATGTATGGGAGGTGCGATATTTCATTATTTTGTACGGAGAGCATGAAATTTCATAAGACGAATATATTAAAACTTCAATCGTCGATTACAAGCAAACCGAACGATGTTTTGACCCAATTTAAACGGATCTTTATTGAAAATTAAACAACCATTCACAATTGGTATAATACTCCAAGGATTGGTGCAATAATTTTGTTTGTAATTTTTTTGGTGAAAAAACAGCAAAGGGGTACCCCTTTGCAAATTTGTAAAAAAAAACGAAATTTGTTTCTACGCGAATTAGTCTGTATATAGTTTCATATATTCAGATTGTCAACTAGATAAAGAAATTATATGCAAATTATGTATGGGAGGTGCGATATTTCATATTTTGTACGGAGAGCATGAAATTTCATAAGACGAATATATTAAAACTTCAATCGTCGATTACAAGCAAACCGAACGATGTTTTGACCCAATTTAAACGGATCTTTATTGAAAATTAAATAACCATTCACAATTGGTATAATACTCCAAGGATTGGTGCAATAATTTTTTTTGTAATTTTTTGGTGGAAAAACAGCAAAGGGGTACTCCTTTGCAAATTTGTAAAAAAAATCGAAATTTTTTTCTACGCGAATTAGTCTGTATATAGTTTCATATATTCAGATTGTCAACTAGATAAAGAAATTATATGCAAATTATGTATGGGAGGTGCGATATTTCATATTTTGTACGGAGAGCATGAAATTTCATAAGACGAATATATTAAAACTTCAATCGTCGATTACAAGCAAACCGAACGATGTTTTGACCCAATTTAAACGGATCTTTATTGAAAATTAAACAACCATTCACAATTGGTATAATACTCCAAGGATTGGTGCAATAATTTTTTTTGTAATTTTTTGGTGGAAAAACAGCAAAGGGGTACCCCTTTGCAAATTTGTAAAAAAAATCGAAATTTTTTTCTACGCGAATTAGTCTGTATATAGTTTCATATATTCAGATTGTCAACTAGATAAAGAAATTATATGCAAATTATGTATGGGAGGTGCAATATTTCATATTTTGTACGGAGAGCATGAAATTTCATAAGACGAATATATTAAAACTTCAATCGTCGATTACAAGCAAACCGAACGATGTTTTGACCCAATTTAACCGGATCTTTATTGAAAATTAAACAACCATTCACAATTGGTATAATACTCCAAGGATTGGTGCAATAATTTTGTTTGTAATTTTTTGGTGGAAAAACAGCAAAGGGGCCTTTGCAAATTTGTAAAAAAATCGAAATTTTTTTCTACGCGAATTAGTCTGTATATAGTTTCATATATTCAGATTGTCAACTAGATAAAGAAATTATATGCAAATTATGTATGGGAGGTGCAATATTTCATATTTTGTACGGAGAGCATGAAATTTCATAAGACGAATATATTAAAACTTCAATCGTCGATTACAGGCAAACCGAACGATGTTTTGACCCAATTTAAACGGATCTTTATTGAAAATTAAATAACCATTCACCATTGGTATAATACTCTAAGGATTGGTGCAATAATTTTTTTTGTAATTTTTTGGTGGAAAAACAGGAAAGGGGTACCCCTTTGCAAATTTGTAAAAAAAATCGAAATTTTTTTCTACGCGAATTAGTCTGTATATAGTTTCATATATTCAGATTGTCAACTAGATAAAGAAATTATATGCAAATTATGTATGGGAGGTGCAATATTTCATATTTTGTACGGAGAGCATGAAATTTCATAAGACGAATATATTAAAACTTCAATCGTCGATTACAAGCAAACCGATCGATGTTTTGACCCAATTTAAACGGATCTTTATTGAAAATTAGACAACCATTCACAATTGGTATAATACTCCAAGGATTGGTGCAATAATTTTTTTTGTAATTTTTTGGTGGAAAAACAGCAAAGGGGTACCCCTTTGCAAATTTGTAAAAAAAATCGAAATTTTTTTCTACGCGAATTAGTCTGTATATAGTTTCATATATTCAGATTGTCAACTAGATAAAGAAATTATATGCAAATTATGTATGGGAGGTGCAATATTTCATATTTTGTACGGAGAGCATGAAATTTCATAAGACGAATATATTAAAACTTCAATCGTCGATTACAAGCAAACCGAACGATGTTTTGACCCAATTTAAACGGATCTTTATTGAAAATTAAACAACCATTCACAATTGGTATAATACTCCAAGGATTGGTGCAATAATTTTTTTTGTAATTTTTTGGTGGAAAAACAGCAAAGGGGTACCCCTTTGCAAATTTGTAAAAAAATCGAAATTTTTTTTCTACGCGAATTAGTCTGTATATAGTTTCATATATTCAGATTGTCAACTAGATAAAGAAATTATATGCAAATTATGTATGGGAGGTGCAATATTTCATATTTTGTACGGAGAGCATGAAATTTCATAAGACGAATATATTAAAACTTCAATCGTCGATTACAAGCAAACCGAACGATGTTTTGACCCAATTTAAACGGATCTTTATTGAAAATTAGACAACCATTCACAATTGGTATAATACTCCAAGGGTTGGTGCAATAATTTTTATTGTAATTTTTTGGTGAAAAAACAGCAAAGGGGTACCCCTTTGCAAATTTGTAAAAAAAAAATCGAATTTTTTTTCTACGCGAATTAGTCTGTATATAGTTTCATATATTCAGATTGTCAACTAGATAAAGAAATTATATGCAAATTATGTATGGGAGGTGCGATATTTCATATTTTGTACGGAGAGCATGAAATTTCATAAGACGAATATATTAAAACTTCAATCGTCGATTACAAGCAAACCGAACGATGTTTTCACCAAATTTAAGCGGATCTTTATTGAAAATTAAATAACCATTCACAATTGGTATAATACTCCAAGGATTGGTGCAATAATTTTTTTTGTAATTTTTTGGTGGAAAAACAGCAACGGGGTACCCCTTTGCAAATTTGTAAAAAAAAATCGAAATTTTTTTCTACGCGAATTAGTCTGCATATAGTTTCATATATTCAGATTGTCAACTAGATAAAGAAATTATATGCAAATTATGTATGGGAGGTGCAATATTTCATATTTTGTACGGAGAGCATGAAATTTCATAAGACGAATATATTAAAACTTCAATCGGCGATTACAGGCAAACCGAACGATGTTTTGACCCAATTTAAACGGATCTGTATTGAAAATTAGACAACCATTCACAATTGGTATAATACTCCAAGGGTTGGTGCAATAATTTTTTTTGTAATTTTTTGGTGAAAAAACAGCAAAGGGGTACCCCTTTGCAAATTTGTAAAAAAAAATCGAAATTTTTTTCTACGCGAATTAGTCTGTATATAGTTTCATATATTCAGATTGTCAACTAGATAAAGAAATTATATGCAAATTATGTATGGGAGGTGCGATATTTCATATTTTGTACGGAGAGCATGAAATTTCATAAGACGAATATATTAAAACTTCAATCGTCGATTACAAGCAAACCGAACGATGTTTTGACCCAATTTAAACGGATCTTTATTGAAAATTAAACAACCATTCACAATTGGTATAATACTCCAAGGGTTGGTGCAATAATTTTTTTTGTAATTTTTTGGTGAAAAACAGCAAAGGGGTACCCCTTTGCAAATTTGTAAAAAAAAATCGAAATTTTTTTCTACGCGAATTAGTCTGTATATAGTTTCATATATTCAGATTGTCAACTAGATAAAGAAATTATATGCAAATTATGTATGGGAGGTGCGATATTTCATATTTTGTACGGAGAGCATGAAATTTCATAAGACGAATATATTAAAACTTCAATCGTCGATTACAAGCAAACCGAACGATGTTTTGACCCAATTTAAATGGATCTTTATTGAAAATTAAACAACCATTCACAATTGGTATAATAATCTAAGGATTGGTGCAATAATTTTTTTTGTAATTTTTTGGTGGAAAAACAGTTGCAAATTTGTAAAAAAAAAATCGAAATTTTTTTCTACGCGAATTAGTCTGTATATAGTTTCATATATTTAGATTGTCAACTAGATAAAGAAATTATATGCAAATTATGTATGGGAGGTGCGATATTTCATATTTTGTACGGAGAGCATGAAATTTCATAAGACGAATATATTAAAACTTCAATCGGCGATTACAGGCAAACCGAACGATGTTTTGACCCAATTTAAACGGATCTTTATTGAAAATTAGACAACCATTCACAATTGGTATAATACTCCAAGGGTTGGTGCAATAATTTTTTTTGTAATTTTTTGGTGAAAAACAGCAAAGAGGTACCCCTTTGCAAATTTGTAAAAAAAAATCGAAATTTTTTTCTACGCGAATTAGTCTGCATATAGTTTCATATATTCAGATTGTCAACTAGATAAAGAAATTATATGCAAATTATGTATGGGAGGTGCGGTATTTCATATTTTGTACGGAGAGCATGAAATTTCATAAGACTAATATATTAAAACTTCAATCGTCGATTACAGGCAAACCGAACGATGTTTTGACCCAATTTAAACGGATCTGTATTGAAAATTAGACAACCATTCACAATTGGTATAATACTCCAAGGGTTGGTGCAATAATTTTTTTTGTAATTTTTTGGTGAAAAAACAGCAAAGGGGTACCCCTTTGCAAATTTGTAAAAAAAAATCGAAATTTTTTTCTACGCGAATTAGTCTGTATATAGTTTCATATATTCAGATTGTCAACTAGATAAAGAAATTATATGCAAATTATGTATGGGAGGTGCGATATTTCATATTTTGTACGGAGAGCATGAAATTTCATAAGACGAATATATTAAAACTTCAATCGTCGATTACAAGCAAACCGAACGATGTTTTGACCCAATTTAAACGGATCTTTATTGAAAATTAAACAACCATTCACAATTGGTATAATACTCCAAGGGTTGGTGCAATAATTTTTTTTGTAATTTTTTGGTGAAAAAACAGCAAAGGGGTACCCCTTTGCAAATTTGTAAAAAAAAATCGAAATTTTTTTCTACGCGAATTAGTCTGTATATAGTTTCATATATTCAGATTGTCAACTAGATAAAGAAATTATATGCAAATTATGTATGGGAGGTGCGATATTTCATATTTTGTACGGAGAGCATGAAATTTCATAAGACGAATATATTAAAACTTCAATCGTCGATTACAAGCAAACCGAACGATGTTTTGACCCAATTTAAACGGATCTTTATTGAAAATTAAACAACCATTCACAATTGGTATAATACTCCAAGGGTTGGTGCAATAATTTTTTTTGTAATTTTTTGGTGAAAAAACAGCAAAGGGGTACAAATTTGTAAAAAAAAATCGAAATTTTTTTCTACGCGAATTAGTCTGTATATAGTTTCATATATTCAGATTGTCAACTAGATAAAGAAATTATATGCAAATTATGTATGGGAGGTGCGATATTTCATATTTTGTACGGAGAGCATGAAATTTCATAAGACGAATATATTAAAACTTCAATCGTCGATTACAAGCAAACCGAACGATGTTTTGACCCAATTTAAACGGATCTTTATTGAAAATTAAATAACCATTCACAATTGGTATACTACTCCAAGGATTGGTGCAATAATTTTTTTTGTAATTTTTTGGTGGAAAAACACCAAAGGGGTACCCCTTTGCAAATTTGTAAAAAAAATCGAAATTTTTTTCTACGCGAATTAGTCTGTATATAGTTTCATATATTCAGATTGTCAACTAGATAAAGAAATTATATGCAAATTATGTATGGGAGGTGCGATATTTCATATTTTGTACGGAGAGCATGAAATTTCATAAGACGAATATATTAAAACTTCAATCGTCGATTACAAGCAAACCGAACGATGTTTTGACCCATTTTAAACGGATCTTTATTGAAAATTAAATAACCATTCACAATTGGTATACTACTCCAAGGATTGGTGCAATAATTTTGTTAGTAATTTTTTTGGTGAAAAAACAGCAAAGGGGTACCCCTTTGCAAGTTTGTAAAAAAATCGAAATTTTTTCTACGCGAATTAGTCTGTATATAGTTTCATATATTCAGATTGTCAACTAGATAAAGAAATTATATGCAAATTATGTATGGGAGGTGCGATATTTCATATTTTGTATGGAGAGCATGAAATTTCATAAGACGAATATATTAAAACTTCAATCGTCGATTACAAGCAAACCGAACGATGTTTTGACCCAATTTAAACGGATCTTTATTGAAAATTAAACAACCATTCACAATGGGTATAATACTCCAAGGATTGGTGCAATAATTTTTTTTGTAATTTTTTGGTGGAAAAACTGCAAAGGGGTACCCCTTTGCAAATTTGTAAAAAAAAATCGAAATTTTTTTCTACGCGAATTAGTCTGTATATAGTTTCATATATTCAGATTGTCAACTAGATAAAGAAATTATATGCAAATTATGTATGGGAGGTGCGATATTTCATATTTTGTACGGAGAGCATAAAATTTCATAAGACGAATATATTAAAACTTCAATCGTCGATTACAAGCAAACCGAACGATGTTTTGACCCAATTTAAACGGATCTTTATTGAAAATTAAACAACCATTCACAATGGGTATAATACTCCAAGGATTGGTGCAATAATTTTGTTTGTAATTTTTTTGGTGAAAAAACAGCAAAGGGGTACCCCTTTGCAAATTTGTAAAAAAAATCGAAATTTGTTTCTACGCGAATTAGTCTGTATATAGTTTCATATATTCAGATTGTCAACTAGATAAAGAAATTATATGCAAATTATGTATGGGAGGTGCGATATTTCATATTTTGTACGGAGAGCATGAAATTTCATAAGACGAATATATTAAAACTTCAATCGTCGATTACAAGCAAACCGAACGATGTTTTGACCCAATTTAAACGGATCTTTATTGAAAATTAAATAACCATTCACAATTGGTATAATACTCCAAGGATTGGTGCAATAATTTTTTTTGTAATTTTTTGGTGGAAAAACACCAAAGGGTACCCCTTTGCAAATTTGTAAAAAAAATCGAAATTTTTTTCTACGCGAATTAGTCTGTATATAGTTTCATATATTCAGATTGTCAACTAGATAAAGAAATTATATGCAAATTATGTATGGGAGGTGCGATATTTCATATTTTGTACGGAGAGCATGAAATTTCATAAGACGAATATATTAAAACTTCAATCGTCGATTACAAGCAAACCGAACGATGTTTTGACCCAATTTAAACGGATCTTTATTGAAAATTAAACAACCATTCACAATGGGTATAATACTCCAAGGATTGGTGCAATAATTTTGTTTGTAATTTTTTTGGTGAAAAAACAGCAAAGGGGTACCCCTTTGCAAATTTGTAAAAAAAATCGAAATTTGTTTCTACGCGAATTAGTCTGTATATAGTTTCATATATTCAGATTGTCAACTAGATAAAGAAATTATATGCAAACATGTATGGGAGGTGCGATATTTCATTATTTTGTACGGAGAGCATGAAATTTCATAAGACGAATATATTAAAACTTCAATCGTCGATTACAAGCAAACCGAACGATGTTTTGACCCAATTTAAACGGATCTTTATTGAAAATTAAACAACCATTCACAATTGGTATAATACTCCAAGGATTGGTGCAATAATTTTGTTTGTAATTTTTTTGGTGAAAAAACAGCAAAGGGGTACCCCTTTGCAAATTTGTAAAAAAAAACGAAATTTGTTTCTACGCGAATTAGTCTGTATATAGTTTCATATATTCAGATTGTCAACTAGATAAAGAAATTATATGCAAATTATGTATGGGAGGTGCAATATTTCATATTTTGTACGGAGAGCATGAAATTTCATAAGACGAATATATTAAAACTTCAATCGGCGATTACAGGCAAACCGAACGATGTTTTGACCCAATTTAAACGGATCTTTATTGAAAATTAGACAACCATTCACAATTGGTATAATACTCCAAGGGTTGGTGCAATAATTTTTTTTGTAATTTTTTGGTGAAAAACAGCAAAGGGGTACCCCTTTGCAAATTTGTAAAAAAAAATCGAAATTTTTTTCTACGCGAATTAGTCTGCATATAGTTTCATATATTCAGATTGTCAACTAGATAAAGAAATTATATGCAAATTATGTATGGGAGGTGCGGTATTTCATATTTTGTACGGAGAGCATGAAATTTCATAAGACTAATATATTAAAACTTCAATCGTCGATTACAGGCAAACCGAACGATGTTTTGACCCAATTTAAACGGATCTGTATTGAAAATTAGACAACCATTCACAATTGGTATAATACTCCAAGGGTTGGTGCAATAATTTTTTTTGTAATTTTTTGGTGAAAAAACAGCAAAGGGGTACCCCTTTGCAAATTTGTAAAAAAAAATCGAAATTTTTTTCTACGCGAATTAGTCTGTATATAGTTTCATATATTCAGATTGTCAACTAGATAAAGAAATTATATGCAAATTATGTATGGGAGGTGCGATATTTCATATTTTGTACGGAGAGCATGAAATTTCATAAGACGAATATATTAAAACTTCAATCGTCGATTACAAGCAAACCGAACGATGTTTTGACCCAATTTAAACGGATCTTTATTGAAAATTAAATAACCATTCACAATTGGTATACTACTCCAAGGATTGGTGCAATAATTTTTTTTGTAATTTTTTGGTGGAAAAACACCAAAGGGGTATCCCTTTGCAAATTTGTAAAAAAAATCGAAATTTTTTTCTACGCGAATTAGTCTGTATATAGTTTCATATATTCAGATTGTCAACTAGATAAAGAAATTATATGCAAATTATGTATGGGAGGTGCGATATTTCATATTTTGTACGGAGAGCATGAAATTTCATAAGACGAATATATTAAAACTTCAATCGTCGATTACAAGCAAACCGAACGATGTTTTGACCCAATTTAAACGGATCTTTATTGAAAATTAAACAACCATTCACAATGGGTATAATACTCCAAGGATTGGTGCAATAATTTTGTTTGTAATTTTTTTGGTGAAAAAACAGCAAAGGGGTACCCCTTTGCAAATTTGTAAAAAAAATCGAAATTTGTTTCTACGCGAATTAGTCTGTATATAGTTTCATATATTCAGATTGTCAACTAGATAAAGAAATTATATGCAAATTATGTATGGGAGGTGCGATATTTCATATTTTGTACGGAGAGCATGAAATTTCATAAGACGAATATATTAAAACTTCAATCGTCGATTACAAGCAAACCGAACGATGTTTTGACCCAATTTAAACGGATCTTTATTGAAAATTAAATAACCATTCACAATTGGTATAATACTCCAAGGATTGGTGCAATAATTTTTTTTGTAATTTTTTGGTGGAAAAACACCAAAGGGTACCCCTTTGCAAATTTGTAAAAAAAATCGAAATTTTTTTCTACGCGAATTAGTCTGTATATAGTTTCATATATTCAGATTGTCAACTAGATAAAGAAATTATATGCAAATTATGTATGGGAGGTGCGATATTTCATATTTTGTACGGAGAGCATGAAATTTCATAAGACGAATATATTAAAACTTCAATCGTCGATTACAAGCAAACCGAACGATGTTTTGACCCAATTTAAACGGATCTTTATTGAAAATTAAACAACCATTCACAATGGGTATAATACTCCAAGGATTGGTGCAATAATTTTGTTTGTAATTTTTTTGGTGAAAAAACAGCAAAGGGGTACCCCTTTGCAAATTTGTAAAAAAAATCGAAATTTGTTTCTACGCGAATTAGTCTGTATATAGTTTCATATATTCAGATTGTCAACTAGATAAAGAAATTATATGCAAACATGTATGGGAGGTGCGATATTTCATTATTTTGTACGGAGAGCATGAAATTTCATAAGACGAATATATTAAAACTTCAATCGTCGATTACAAGCAAACCGAACGATGTTTTGACCCAATTTAAACGGATCTTTATTGAAAATTAAACAACCATTCACAATTGGTATAATACTCCAAGGATTGGTGCAATAATTTTGTTTGTAATTTTTTTGGTGAAAAAACAGCAAAGGGGTACCCCTTTGCAAATTTGTAAAAAAAAACGAAATTTGTTTCTACGCGAATTAGTCTGTATATAGTTTCATATATTCAGATTGTCAACTAGATAAAGAAATTATATGCAAATTATGTATGGGAGGTGCGATATTTCATATTTTGTACGGAGAGCATGAAATTTCATAAGACGAATATATTAAAACTTCAATCGTCGATTACAAGCAAACCGAACGATGTTTTGACCCAATTTAAACGGATCTTTATTGAAAATTAAATAACCATTCACAATTGGTATAATACTCCAAGGATTGGTGCAATAATTTTTTTTGTAATTTTTTGGTGGAAAAACACCAAAGGGGTACCCCTTTGCAAATTTGTAAAAAAAAATCGAAATTTTTTTCTACGCGAATTAGTCTGTATATAGTTTCATATATTCAGATTGTCAACTAGATAAAGAAATTATATGCAAATTATGTATGGGAGGTGCGATATTTCATATTTTGTACGGAGAGCATAAAATTTCATAAGACGAATATATTAAAACTTCAATCGTCGATTACAAGCAAACCGAACGATGTTTTGACCCAATTTAAACGGATCTTTATTGAAAATTAAACAACCATTCACAATGGGTATAATACTCCAAGGATTGGTGCAATAATTTTGTTTGTAATTTTTTTGGTGAAAAAACAGCAAAGGGGTACCCCTTTGCAAATTTGTAAAAAAAATCGAAATTTGTTTCTACGCGAATTAGTCTGTATATAGTTTCATATATTCAGATTGTCAACTAGATAAAGAAATTATATGCAAATTATGTATGGGAGGTGCGATATTTCATATTTTGTACGGAGAGCATGAAATTTCATAAGACGAATATATTAAAACTTCAATCGTCGATTACAAGCAAACCGAACGATGTTTTGACCCAATTTAAACGGATCTTTATTGAAAATTAAATAACCATTCACAATTGGTATAATACTCCAAGGATTGGTGCAATAATTTTTTTTGTAATTTTTTGGTGGAAAAACACCAAAGGGGTACCCCTTTGCAAATTTGTAAAAAAAATCGAAATTTTTTTCTACGCGAATTAGTCTGTATATAGTTTCATATATTCAGATTGTCAACTAGATAAAGAAATTATATGCAAATTATGTATGGGAGGTGCGATATTTCATATTTTGTACGGAGAGCATGAAATTTCATAAGACGAATATATTAAAACTTCAATCGTCGATTACAAGCAAACCGAACGATGTTTTGACCCAATTTAAACGGATCTTTATTGAAAATTAAACAACCATTCACAATGGGTATAATACTCCAAGGATTGGTGCAATAATTTTGTTTGTAATTTTTTTGGTGAAAAAACAGCAAAGGGGTACCCCTTTGCAAATTTGTAAAAAAAATCGAAATTTGTTTCTACGCGAATTAGTCTGTATATAGTTTCATATATTCAGATTGTCAACTAGATAAAGAAATTATATGCAAACATGTATGGGAGGTGCGATATTTCATTATTTTGTACGGAGAGCATGAAATTTCATAAGACGAATATATTAAAACTTCAATCGTCGATTACAAGCAAACCGAACGATGTTTTGACCCAATTTAAACGGATCTTTATTGAAAATTAAACAACCATTCACAATTGGTATAATACTCCAAGGATTGGTGCAATAATTTTGTTTGTAATTTTTTTGGTGAAAAAACAGCAAAGGGGTACCCCTTTGCAAATTTGTAAAAAAAAACGAAATTTGTTTCTACGCGAATTAGTCTGTATATAGTTTCATATATTCAGATTGTCAACTAGATAAAGAAATTATATGCAAATTATGTATGGGAGGTGCGATATTTCATATTTTGTACGGAGAGCATGAAATTTCATAAGACGAATATATTAAAACTTCAATCGTCGATTACAAGCAAACCGAACGATGTTTTGACCCAATTTAAACGGATCTTTATTGAAAATTAAATAACCATTCACAATTGGTATAATACTCCAAGGATTGGTGCAATAATTTTTTTTGTAATTTTTTGGTGGAAAAACAGCAAAGGGGTACCCCTTTGCAAATTTGTAAAAAAAATCGAAATTTTTTTCTACGCGAATTAGTCTGTATATAGTTTCATATATTCAGATTGTCAACTAGATAAAGAAATTATATGCAAATTATGTATGGGAGGTGCGATATTTCATATTTTGTACGGAGAGCATGAAATTTCATAAGACGAATATATTAAAACTTCAATCGTCGATTACAAGCAAACCGAACGATGTTTTGACCCAATTTAAACGGATCTTTATTGAAAATTAAACAACCATTCACAATTGGTATAATACTCCAAGGATTGGTGCAATAATTTTTTTTGTAATTTTTTGGTGGAAAAACAGCAAAGGGGTACCCCTTTGCAAATTTGTAAAAAAAATCGAAATTTTTTTCTACGCGAATTAGTCTGTATATAGTTTCATATATTCAGATTGTCAACTAGATAAAGAAATTATATGCAAATTATGTATGGGAGGTGCAATATTTCATATTTTGTACGGAGAGCATGAAATTTCATAAGACGAATATATTAAAACTTCAATCGTCGATTACAAGCAAACCGAACGATGTTTTGACCCAATTTAAACGGATCTTTATTGAAAATTAAACAACCATTCACAATTGGTATAATACTCCAAGGATTGGTGCAATAATTTTGTTTGTAATTTTTTGGTGGAAAAACAGCAAAGGGGCCTTTGCAAATTTGTAAAAAAATCGAAATTTTTTTCTACGCGAATTAGTCTGTATATAGTTTCATATATTCAGATTGTCAACTAGATAAAGAAATTATATGCAAATTATGTATGGGAGGTGCAATATTTCATATTTTGTACGGAGAGCATGAAATTTCATAAGACGAATATATTAAAACTTCAATCGTCGATTACAGGCAAACCGAACGATGTTTTGACCCAATTTAAACGGATCTTTATTGAAAATTAAATAACCATTCACCATTGGTATAATACTCTAAGGATTGGTGCAATAATTTTTTTTGTAATTTTTTGGTGGAAAAACAGGAAAGGGGTACCCCTTTGCAAATTTGTAAAAAAAATCGAAATTTTTTTCTACGCGAATTAGTCTGTATATAGTTTCATATATTCAGATTGTCAACTAGATAAAGAAATTATATGCAAATTATGTATGGGAGGTGCAATATTTCATATTTTGTACGGAGAGCATGAAATTTCATAAGACGAATATATTAAAACTTCAATCGTCGATTACAAGCAAACCGATCGATGTTTTGACCCAATTTAAACGGATCTTTATTGAAAATTAGACAACCATTCACAATTGGTATAATACTCCAAGGATTGGTGCAATAATTTTTTTTGTAATTTTTTGGTGGAAAAACAGCAAAGGGGTACCCCTTTGCAAATTTGTAAAAAAAATCGAAATTTTTTTCTACGCGAATTAGTCTGTATATAGTTTCATATATTCAGATTGTCAACTAGATAAAGAAATTATATGCAAATTATGTATGGGAGGTGCAATATTTCATATTTTGTACGGAGAGCATGAAATTTCATAAGACGAATATATTAAAACTTCAATCGTCGATTACAAGCAAACCGAACGATGTTTTGACCCAATTTAAACGGATCTTTATTGAAAATTAAACAACCATTCACAATTGGTATAATACTCCAAGGATTGGTGCAATAATTTTTTTTGTAATTTTTTGGTGGAAAAACAGCAAAGGGGTATCCCTTTGCAAATTTGTAAAAAAATCGAAATTTTTTTTCTACGCGAATTAGTCTGTATATAGTTTCATATATTCAGATTGTCAACTAGATAAAGAAATTATATGCAAATTATGTATGGGAGGTGCAATATTTCATATTTTGTACGGAGAGCATGAAATTTCATAAGACGAATATATTAAAACTTCAATCGTCGATTACAAGCAAACCGAACGATGTTTTGACCCAATTTAAACGGATCTTTATTGAAAATTAGACAACCATTCACAATTGGTATAATACTCCAAGGGTTGGTGCAATAATTTTTTTTGTAATTTTTTGGTGAAAAAACAGCAAAGGGGTACCCCTTTGCAAATTTGTAAAAAAAAAATCGAATTTTTTTTCTACGCGAATTAGTCTGTATATAGTTTCATATATTCAGATTGTCAACTAGATAAAGAAATTATATGCAAATTATGTATGGGAGGTGCGATATTTCATATTTTGTACGGAGAGCATGGAATTTCATAAGACGAATATATTAAAACTTCAATCGTCGATTACAAGCAAACCGAACGATGTTTTCACCAAATTTAAGCGGATCTTTATTGAAAATTAAATAACCATTCACAATTGGTATAATACTCCAAGGATTGGTGCAATAATTTTTTTTGTAATTTTTTGGTGGAAAAACAGCAACGGGGTACCCCTTTGCAAATTTGTAAAAAAAAATCGAAATTTTTTTCTACGCGAATTAGTCTGCATATAGTTTCATATATTCAGATTGTCAACTAGATAAAGAAATTATATGCAAATTATGTATGGGAGGTGCAATATTTCATATTTTGTACGGAGAGCATGAAATTTCATAAGACGAATATATTAAAACTTCAATCGGCGATTACAGGCAAACCGAACGATGTTTTGACCCAATTTAAACGGATCTTTATTGAAAATTAAACAACCATTCACAATTGGTATAATACTCCAAGGGTTGGTGCAATAATTTTTTTTGTAATTTTTTGGTGAAAAACAGCAAAGGGGTACCCCTTTGCAAATTTGTAAAAAAAAATCGAAATTTTTTTCTACGCGAATTAGTCTGTATATAGTTTCATATATTCAGATTGTCAACTAGATAAAGAAATTATATGCAAATTATGTATGGGAGGTGCGATATTTCATATTTTGTACGGAGAGCATGAAATTTCATAAGACGAATATATTAAAACTTCAATCGTCGATTACAAGCAAACCGAACGATGTTTTGACCCAATTTAAATGGATCTTTATTGAAAATTAAACAACCATTCACAATTGGTATAATAATCTAAGGATTGGTGCAATAATTTTTTTTGTAATTTTTTGGTGGAAAAACAGTTGCAAATTTGTAAAAAAAAAATCGAAATTTTTTTCTACGCGAATTAGTCTGTATATAGTTTCATATATTTAGATTGTCAACTAGATAAAGAAATTATATGCAAATTATGTATGGGAGGTGCGATATTTCATATTTTGTACGGAGAGCATGAAATTTCATAAGACGAATATATTAAAACTTCAATCGGCGATTACAGGCAAACCGAACGATGTTTTGACCCAATTTAAACGGATCTTTATTGAAAATTAGACAACCATTCACAATTGGTATAATACTCCAAGGGTTGGTGCAATAATTTTTTTTGTAATTTTTTGGTGAAAAACAGCAAAGGGGTACCCCTTTGCAAATTTGTAAAAAAAAATCGAAATTTTTTTCTACGCGAATTAGTCTGCATATAGTTTCATATATTCAGATTGTCAACTAGATAAAGAAATTATATGCAAATTATGTATGGGAGGTGCGATATTTCATATTTTGTACGGAGAGCATGAAATTTCATAAGACGAATATATTAAAACTTCAATCGGCGATTACAGGCAAACCGAACGATGTTTTGACCCAATTTAAACGGATCTTTATTGAAAATTAGACAACCATTCACAATTGGTATAATACTCCAAGGGTTGGTGCAATAATTTTTTTTGTAATTTTTTGGTGAAAAACAGCAAAGGGGTACCCCTTTGCAAATTTGTAAAAAAAAATCGAAATTTTTTTCTACGCGAATTAGTCTGCATATAGTTTCATATATTCAGATTGTCAACTAGATAAAGAAATTATATGCAAATTATGTATGGGAGGTGCGGTATTTCATATTTTGTACGGAGAGCATGAAATTTCATAAGACGAATATATTAAAACTTCAATCGTCGATTACAAGCAAACCGAACGATGTTTTGACCCAATTTAAACGGATCTTTATTGAAAATTAAACAACCATTCACAATTGGTATAATACTCCAAGGGTTGGTGCAATAATTTTGTTTGTAATTTTTTGGTGAAAAAACAGCAAAGGGGTACCCCTTTGCAAATTTGTAAAAAAAAATCGAAATTTTTTTCTACGCGAATTAGTCTGTATATAGTTTCATATATTCAGATTGTCAACTAGATAAAGAAATTATATGCAAATTATGTATGGGAGGTGCGATATTTCATATTTTGTACGGAGAGCATGAAATTTCATAAGACGAATATATTAAAACTTCAATCGTCGATTACAAGCAAACCGAACGATGTTTTGACCCAATTTAAACGGATCTTTATTGAAAATTAAACAACCATTCACAATTGGTATAATACTCCAAGGGTTGGTGCAATAATTTTTTTTGTAATTTTTTGGTGAAAAAACAGCAAAGGGGTACAAATTTGTAAAAAAAAATCGAAATTTTTTTCTACGCGAATTAGTCTGTATATAGTTTCATATATTCAGATTGTCAACTAGATAAAGAAATTATATGCAAATTATGTATGGGAGGTGCGATATTTCATATTTTGTACGGAGAGCATGAAATTTCATAAGACGAATATATTAAAACTTCAATCGTCGATTACAAGCAAACCGAACGATGTTTTGACCCAATTTAAACGGATCTTTATTGAAAATTAAATAACCATTCACAATTGGTATACTACTCCAAGGATTGGTGCAATAATTTTTTTTGTAATTTTTTGGTGGAAAAACACCAAAGGGGTACCCCTTTGCAAATTTGTAAAAAAAATCGAAATTTTTTTCTACGCGAATTAGTCTGTATATAGTTTCATATATTCAGATTGTCAACTAGATAAAGAAATTATATGCAAATTATGTATGGGAGGTGCGATATTTCATATTTTGTACGGAGAGCATGAAATTTCATAAGACGAATATATTAAAACTTCAATCGTCGATTACAAGCAAACCGAACGATGTTTTGACCCATTTTAAACGGATCTTTATTGAAAATTAAATAACCATTCACAATTGGTATACTACTCCAAGGATTGGTGCAATAATTTTGTTAGTAATTTTTTTGGTGAAAAAACAGCAAAGGGGTACCCCTTTGCAAGTTTGTAAAAAAATCGAAATTTTTTCTACGCGAATTAGTCTGTATATAGTTTCATATATTCAGATTGTCAACTAGATAAAGAAATTATATGCAAATTATGTATGGGAGGTGCGATATTTCATATTTTGTATGGAGAGCATGAAATTTCATAAGACGAATATATTAAAACTTCAATCGTCGATTACAAGCAAACCGAACGATGTTTTGACCCAATTTAAACGGATCTTTATTGAAAATTAAACAACCATTCACAATGGGTATAATACTCCAAGGATTGGTGCAATAATTTTTTTTGTAATTTTTTGGTGGAAAAACTGCAAAGGGGTACCCCTTTGCAAATTTGTAAAAAAAAATCGAAATTTTTTTCTACGCGAATTAGTCTGTATATAGTTTCATATATTCAGATTGTCAACTAGATAAAGAAATTATATGCAAATTATGTATGGGAGGTGCGATATTTCATATTTTGTACGGAGAGCATAAAATTTCATAAGACGAATATATTAAAACTTCAATCGTCGATTACAAGCAAACCGAACGATGTTTTGACCCAATTTAAACGGATCTTTATTGAAAATTAAACAACCATTCACAATGGGTATAATACTCCAAGGATTGGTGCAATAATTTTGTTTGTAATTTTTTTGGTGAAAAAACAGCAAAGGGGTACCCCTTTGCAAATTTGTAAAAAAAATCGAAATTTGTTTCTACGCGAATTAGTCTGTATATAGTTTCATATATTCAGATTGTCAACTAGATAAAGAAATTATATGCAAATTATGTATGGGAGGTGCGATATTTCATATTTTGTACGGAGAGCATGAAATTTCATAAGACGAATATATTAAAACTTCAATCGTCGATTACAAGCAAACCGAACGATGTTTTGACCCAATTTAAACGGATCTTTATTGAAAATTAAATAACCATTCACAATTGGTATAATACTCCAAGGATTGGTGCAATAATTTTTTTTGTAATTTTTTGGTGGAAAAACACCAAAGGGTACCCCTTTGCAAATTTGTAAAAAAAATCGAAATTTTTTTCTACGCGAATTAGTCTGTATATAGTTTCATATATTCAGATTGTCAACTAGATAAAGAAATTATATGCAAATTATGTATGGGAGGTGCGATATTTCATATTTTGTACGGAGAGCATGAAATTTCATAAGACGAATATATTAAAACTTCAATCGTCGATTACAAGCAAACCGAACGATGTTTTGACCCAATTTAAACGGATCTTTATTGAAAATTAAACAACCATTCACAATGGGTATAATACTCCAAGGATTGGTGCAATAATTTTGTTTGTAATTTTTTTGGTGAAAAAACAGCAAAGGGGTACCCCTTTGCAAATTTGTAAAAAAAATCGAAATTTGTTTCTACGCGAATTAGTCTGTATATAGTTTCATATATTCAGATTGTCAACTAGATAAAGAAATTATATGCAAACATGTATGGGAGGTGCGATATTTCATTATTTTGTACGGAGAGCATGAAATTTCATAAGACGAATATATTAAAACTTCAATCGTCGATTACAAGCAAACCGAACGATGTTTTGACCCAATTTAAACGGATCTTTATTGAAAATTAAACAACCATTCACAATTGGTATAATACTCCAAGGATTGGTGCAATAATTTTGTTTGTAATTTTTTTGGTGAAAAAACAGCAAAGGGGTACCCCTTTGCAAATTTGTAAAAAAAAACGAAATTTGTTTCTACGCGAATTAGTCTGTATATAGTTTCATATATTCAGATTGTCAACTAGATAAAGAAATTATATGCAAATTATGTATGGGAGGTGCAATATTTCATATTTTGTACGGAGAGCATGAAATTTCATAAGACGAATATATTAAAACTTCAATCGGCGATTACAGGCAAACCGAACGATGTTTTGACCCAATTTAAACGGATCTGTATTGAAAATTAGACAACCATTCACAATTGGTATAATACTCCAAGGGTTGGTGCAATAATTTTTTTTGTAATTTTTTGGTGAAAAAACAGCAAAGGGGTACCCCTTTGCAAATTTGTAAAAAAAAATCGAAATTTTTTTCTACGCGAATTAGTCTGTATATAGTTTCATATATTCAGATTGTCAACTAGATAAAGAAATTATATGCAAATTATGTATGGGAGGTGCGATATTTCATATTTTGTACGGAGAGCATGAAATTTCATAAGACGAATATATTAAAACTTCAATCGTCGATTACAAGCAAACCGAACGATGTTTTGACCCAATTTAAACGGATCTTTATTGAAAATTAAACAACCATTCACAATTGGTATAATACTCCAAGGGTTGGTGCAATAATTTTTTTTGTAATTTTTTGGTGAAAAAACAGCAAAGGGGTACCCCTTTGCAAATTTGTAAAAAAAAATCGAAATTTTTTTCTACGCGAATTAGTCTGTATATAGTTTCATATATTCAGATTGTCAACTAGATAAAGAAATTATATGCAAATTATGTATGGGAGGTGCGATATTTCATATTTTGTACGGAGAGCATGAAATTTCATAAGACGAATATATTAAAACTTCAATCGTCGATTACAAGCAAACCGAACGATGTTTTGACCCAATTTAAACGGATCTTTATTGAAAATTAAATAACCATTCACAATTGGTATACTACTCCAAGGATTGGTGCAATAATTTTTTTTGTAATTTTTTGGTGGAAAAACACCAAAGGGGTACCCCTTTGCAAATTTGTAAAAAAAATCGAAATTTTTTTCTACGCGAATTAGTCTGTATATAGTTTCATATATTCAGATTGTCAACTAGATAAAGAAATTATATGCAAATTATGTATGGGAGGTGCGATATTTCATATTTTGTACGGAGAGCATGAAATTTCATAAGACGAATATATTAAAACTTCAATCGTCGATTACAAGCAAACCGAACGATGTTTTGACCCAATTTAAACGGATCTTTATTGAAAATTAAACAACCATTCACAATGGGTATAATACTCCAAGGATTGGTGCAATAATTTTGTTTGTAATTTTTTTGGTGAAAAAACAGCAAAGGGGTACCCCTTTGCAAATTTGTAAAAAAAATCGAAATTTGTTTCTACGCGAATTAGTCTGTATATAGTTTCATATATTCAGATTGTCAACTAGATAAAGAAATTATATGCAAATTATGTATGGGAGGTGCGATATTTCATATTTTGTACGGAGAGCATGAAATTTCATAAGACGAATATATTAAAACTTCAATCGTCGATTACAAGCAAACCGAACGATGTTTTGACCCAATTTAAACGGATCTTTATTGAAAATTAAATAACCATTCACAATTGGTATAATACTCCAAGGATTGGTGCAATAATTTTTTTTGTAATTTTTTGGTGGAAAAACACCAAAGGGTACCCCTTTGCAAATTTGTAAAAAAAATCGAAATTTTTTTCTACGCGAATTAGTCTGTATATAGTTTCATATATTCAGATTGTCAACTAGATAAAGAAATTATATGCAAATTATGTATGGGAGGTGCGATATTTCATATTTTGTACGGAGAGCATGAAATTTCATAAGACGAATATATTAAAACTTCAATCGTCGATTACAAGCAAACCGAACGATGTTTTGACCCAATTTAAACGGATCTTTATTGAAAATTAAACAACCATTCACAATGGGTATAATACTCCAAGGATTGGTGCAATAATTTTGTTTGTAATTTTTTTGGTGAAAAAACAGCAAAGGGGTACCCCTTTGCAAATTTGTAAAAAAAATCGAAATTTGTTTCTACGCGAATTAGTCTGTATATAGTTTCATATATTCAGATTGTCAACTAGATAAAGAAATTATATGCAAACATGTATGGGAGGTGCGATATTTCATTATTTTGTACGGAGAGCATGAAATTTCATAAGACGAATATATTAAAACTTCAATCGTCGATTACAAGCAAACCGAACGATGTTTTGACCCAATTTAAACGGATCTTTATTGAAAATTAAACAACCATTCACAATTGGTATAATACTCCAAGGATTGGTGCAATAATTTTGTTTGTAATTTTTTTGGTGAAAAAACAGCAAAGGGGTACCCCTTTGCAAATTTGTAAAAAAAAACGAAATTTGTTTCTACGCGAATTAGTCTGTATATAGTTTCATATATTCAGATTGTCAACTAGATAAAGAAATTATATGCAAATTATGTATGGGAGGTGCGATATTTCATATTTTGTACGGAGAGCATGAAATTTCATAAGACGAATATATTAAAACTTCAATCGTCGATTACAAGCAAACCGAACGATGTTTTGACCCAATTTAAACGGATCTTTATTGAAAATTAAATAACCATTCACAATTGGTATAATACTCCAAGGATTGGTGCAATAATTTTTTTTGTAATTTTTTGGTGGAAAAACACCAAAGGGGTACCCCTTTGCAAATTTGTAAAAAAAATCGAAATTTTTTTCTACGCGAATTAGTCTGTATATAGTTTCATATATTCAGATTGTCAACTAGATAAAGAAATTATATGCAAATTATGTATGGGAGGTGCGATATTTCATATTTTGTACGGAGAGCATGAAATTTCATAAGACGAATATATTAAAACTTCAATCGTCGATTACAAGCAAACCGAACGATGTTTTGACCCAATTTAAACGGATCTTTATTGAAAATTAAATAACCATTCACAATTGGTATAATACTCCAAGGATTGGTGCAATAATTTTTTTTGTAATTTTTTGGTGGAAAAACACCAAAACGGTACCCCTTTGCAAATTTGTAAAAAAAAATCGAAATTTTTTTCTACGCGAATTAGTCTGTATATAGTTTCATATATTCAGATTGTCAACTAGATAAAGAAATTATATGCAAATTATGTATGGGAGGTGCGATATTTCATATTTTGTACGGAGAGCATGAAATTTCATAAGACGAATATATTAAAACTTCAATCGTCGATTACAAGCAAACCGAACGATGTTTTGACCCAATTTAAACGGATCTTTATTGAAAATTAAACAACCATTCACAATGGGTATAATACTCCAAGGATTGGTGCAATAATTTTGTTTGTAATTTTTTTGGTGAAAAAACAGCAAAGAGGTACCCCTTTGCAAATTTGTAAAAAAAAATCGAAATTTGTTTCTACGCGAATTAGTCTGTATATAGTTTCATATATTCAGATTGTCAACTAGATAAAGAAATTATATGCAAACATGTATGGGAGGTGCGATATTTCATTATTTTGTACGGAGAGCATGAAATTTCATAAGACGAATATATTAAAACTTCAATCGTCGATTACAAGCAAACCGAACGATGTTTTGACCCAATTTAAACGGATCTTTATTGAAAATTAAACAACCATTCACAATTGGTATAATACTCCAAGGATTGGTGCAATAATTTTGTTTGTAATTTTTTTGGTGAAAAAACAGCAAAGGGGTACCCCTTTGCAAATTTGTAAAAAAAATCGAAATTTTTTTCTACGCGAATTAGTCTGTATATAGTTTCATATATTCAGATTGTCAACTAGATAAAGAAATTATATGCAAATTATGTATGGGAGGTGCGATATTTCATATTTTGTACGGAGAGCATGAAATTTCATAAGACGAATATATTAAAACTTCAATCGTCGATTACAAGCAAACCGAACGATGTTTTGACCCAATTTAAACGGATCTTTATTGAAAATTAAATAACCATTCACAATTGGTATAATACTCCAAGGATTGGTGCAATAATTTTGTTTGTAATTTTTTGGTGGAAAAACAGCAAAGGGGTACCCCTTTGCAAATTTGTAAAAAAAATCGAAATTTGTTTCTACGCGAATTAGTCTGTATATAGTTTCATATATTCAGATTGTCAACTAGATAAAGAAATTATATGCAAATTATGTATGGGAGGTGCGATATTTCATATTTTGTACGGAGAGCATGAAATTTCATAAGACGAATATATTAAAACTTCAATCGTCGATTACAAGCAAACCGAACGATGTTTTGACCCAATTTAAACGGATCTTTATTGAAAATTAAACAACCATTCACAATTGGTATAATACTCCAAGGATTGGTGCAATAATTTTTTTTGTAATTTTTTGGTGGAAAAACAGCAAAGGGGTACCCCTTTGCAAATTTGTAAAAAAAAATCGAAATTTTTTTCTACGCGAATTAGTCTGTATATAGTTTCATATATTCAGATTGTCAACTAGATAAAGAAATTATATGCAAATTATGTATGGGAGGTGCGATATTTCATATTTTGTACGGAGAGCATGAAATTTCATAAGACGAATATATTAAAACTTCAATCGTCGATTACAAGCAAACCGAACGATGTTTTCACCAAATTTAAGCGGATCTTTATTGAAAATTAAATAACCATTCACTATTGGTATAATACTCCAAGGATTGGTGCAATAATTTTGTTTGTAATTTTTTTGGTGAAAAAACAGCAAAGGGGTACCCCTTTGCAAATTTGTAAAAAAAAATCGAAATTTTTTTCTACGCGAATTAGTCTGTATATAGTTTCATATATTCAGATTGCCAACTAGATAAAGAAATTATATGCCAACATGTATGGGAGGTGCGATATTTCATATTTTGTACGGAGAGCATGAAATTTCATAAGACGAATATATTAAAACTTCAATCGTCGATTACAAGCAAACCGAACGATGTTTTGACCCAATTTAAACGGATCTTTATTGAAAATTAAACAACCATTCACAATGGGTATAATACTCCAAGGATTGGTGCAATAATTTTTTTTGTAATTTTTTGGTGGAAAAACACCAAAGGGGTACCCCTTTGCAAATTTGTAAAAAAAATCGAAATTTTTTTCTACGCGAATTAGTCTGTATATAGTTTCATATATTCAGATTGTCAACTAGATAAAGAAATTATATGCAAATTATGTATGGGAGGTACGATATTTCATATTTTGTACGGAGAGCATGAAATTTCATAAGACGAATATATTAAAACTTCAATCGTCGATTACAAGCAAACCGAACGATGTTTTGACCCAATTTAAACGGATCTTTATTGAAAATTAAACAACCATTCACAATGGGTATAATACTCCAAGGATTGGTGCAATAATTTTTTTTGTAATTTTTTGGTGGAAAAACAGCAAAGGTATGGGTACCCCTTTGCAAATTTGTAAAAAAAAATCTAAATTTTTTCTACGCGAATTAGTCTGTATATAGTTTCATATATTCAGATTGTCAACTAGATAAAGAAATTATATGCAAATTATGTATGGGAGGTGCGATATTTCATATTTTGTACGGAGAGCATGAAATTTCATAAGACGAATATATTAAAACTTCAATCGTCGATTACAAGCAAACCGAACGATGTTTTGACCCAATTTAAACGGATCTTTATTGAAAATTAAATAACCATTCACAATTGGTATAATACTCCAAGGATTGGTGCAATAATTTTTTTTGTAATTTTTTGGTGGAAAAACAGCAAAGGGGTACACCCCTTTGCAAATTTGTAAAAAAAATCTAAATTTTTTTCTACGCGAATTAGTCTGTATATAGTTTCATATATTCAGATTGTCAACTAGATAAAGAAATTATATGCAAATTATGTATGGGAGGTGCGATATTTCATATTTTGTACGGAGAGCATGAAATTTCATAAGACGAATATATTAAAACTTCAATCGTCGATTACAAGCAAACCGAACGATGTTTTGACCCAATTTAAACGGATCTTTATTGAAAATTAAATAACCATTCACAATTGGTATAATACTGCAAGGATTGGTGCAATAATTTTTTTTGTAATTTTTTGGTGGAAAAACACCAAAGGGGTACCCCTTTGCAAATTTGTAAAAAAAATCGAAATTTTTTTCTACGCGAATTAGTCTGTATATAGTTTCATATATTCAGATTGTCAACTAGATAAAGAAATTATATGCAAATTATGTATGGGAGGTGCGATATTTCATATTTTGTACGGAGAGCATGAAATTTCATAAGACGAATATATTAAAACTTCAATCGTCGATTACAGGCAAACCGAACGATGTTTTCACCAAATTTAAGCGGATCTTTATTGAAAATTAAATAACCATTCACAATTGGTATAATACTCCAAGGATTGGTGCAATAATTTTTTTTGTAATTTTTTTGGTGAAAAAACAGCAAAGGGGTCACATTGCAAATTTGTAAAAAAAATCGAAATTTTTTTCTACGCGAATTAGTCTGTATATAGTTTCATATATTCAGATTGTCAACTAGATAAAGAAATTATATGCAAATTATGTATGGGAGGTGCGATATTTCATATTTTGTACGGAGAGCATGAAATTTCATAAGACGAATATATTAAAACTTCAATCGTCGATTACAAGCAAACCGAACGATGTTTTGACCCAATTTAAACGGATCTTTATTGAAAATTAAATAACCATTCACAATTGGTATACTACTCCAAGGATTGGTGCAATAATTTTTTTTGTAATTTTTTGGTGGAAAAACACCAAAGGGGTACCCCTTTGCAAATTTGTAAAAAAAATCGAAATTTTTTTCTACGCGAATTAGTCTGTATATAGTTTCATATATTCAGATTGTCAACTAGATAAAGAAATTATATGCAAATTATGTATGGGAGGTGCGATATTTCATATTTTGTACGGAGAGCATGAAATTTCATAAGACGAATATATTAAAACTTCAATCGTCGATTACAAGCAAACCGAACGATGTTTTGACCCAATTTAAACGGATCTTTATTGAAAATTAAACAACCATTCACAATGGGTATAATACTCCAAGGATTGGTGCAATAATTTTATTTGTAATTTTTTGGTGGAAAAACAGCAAAGGGTTTGCAAATTTGTAAAAAAAAATCGAAATTTTTTTCTACGCGAATTAGTCTGTATATAGTTTCATATATTCAGATTGTCAACTATATAAAGAAATTATATGCAAATTATGTATGGGAGGTGCGATATTTCATATTTTGTACGGAGAGCATGAAATTTCATAAGACGAATATATTAAAACTTCAATCGTCGATTACAAGCAAACCGAACGATGTTTTGACCCAATTTAAGCGGATCTTTATTGAAAATTAAATAACCATTCACAATTGGTATAATACTCCAAGGATTGGTGCAATAATTTTTTTTGTAATTTTTTTGGTGAAAAAACAGCAAAGGGGTCACATTGCAAATTTGTAAAAAAAATCGAAATTTTTTTCTACGCGAATTAGTCTGTATATAGTTTCATATATTCAGATTGTCAACTAGATAAAGAAATTATATGCAAATTATGTATGGGAGGTGCGATATTTCATATTTTGTACGGAGAGCATGAAATTTCATAAGACGAATATATTAAAACTTCAATCGTCGATTACAAGCAAACCGAACGATGTTTTGACCCAATTTAAACGGATCTTTATTGAAAATTAAATAACCATTCACAATTGGTATACTACTCCAAGGATTGGTGCAATAATTTTTTTTGTAATTTTTTGGTGGAAAAACACCAAAGGGGTACCCCTTTGCAAATTTGTAAAAAAAATCGAAATTTTTTTCTACGCGAATTAGTCTGTATATAGTTTCATATATTCAGATTGTCAACTAGATAAAGAAATTATATGCAAATTATGTATGGGAGGTGCGATATTTCATATTTTGTACGGAGAGCATGAAATTTCATAAGACGAATATATTAAAACTTCAATCGTCGATTACAAGCAAACCGAACGATGTTTTGACCCATTTTAAACGGATCTTTATTGAAAATTAAACAACCATTCACAATGGGTATAATACTCCAAGGATTGGTGCAATAATTTTGTTTGTAATTTTTTTGGTGAAAAAACAGCAAAGGGGTACCCCTTTGCAAATTTGTAAAAAAAATCGAAATTTGTTTCTACGCGAATTAGTCTGTATATAGTTTCATATATTCAGATTGTCAACTAGATAAAGAAATTATATGCAAATTATGTATGGGAGGTGCGATATTTCATATTTTGTACGGAGAGCATGAAATTTCATAAGACGAATATATTAAAACTTCAATCGTCGATTACAAGCAAACCGAACGATGTTTTGACCCAATTTAAACGGATCTTTATTGAAAATTAAATAACCATTCACAATTGGTATAATACTCCAAGGATTGGTGCAATAATTTTTTTTGTAATTTTTTGGTGGAAAAACACCAAAGGGTACCCCTTTGCAAATTTGTAAAAAAAATCGAAATTTTTTTCTACGCGAATTAGTCTGTATATAGTTTCATATATTCAGATTGTCAACTAGATAAAGAAATTATATGCAAATTATGTATGGGAGGTGCGATATTTCATATTTTGTACGGAGAGCATGAAATTTCATAAGACGAATATATTAAAACTTCAATCGTCGATTACAAGCAAACCGAACGATGTTTTGACCCAATTTAAACGGATCTTTATTGAAAATTAAACAACCATTCACAATGGGTATAATACTCCAAGGATTGGTGCAATAATTTTGTTTGTAATTTTTTTGGTGAAAAAACAGCAAAGGGGTACCCCTTTGCAAATTTGTAAAAAAAATCGAAATTTGTTTCTACGCGAATTAGTCTGTATATAGTTTCATATATTCAGATTGTCAACTAGATAAAGAAATTATATGCAAACATGTATGGGAGGTGCGATATTTCATTATTTTGTACGGAGAGCATGAAATTTCATAAGACGAATATATTAAAACTTCAATCGTCGATTACAAGCAAACCGAACGATGTTTTGACCCAATTTAAACGGATCTTTATTGAAAATTAAACAACCATTCACAATTGGTATAATACTCCAAGGATTGGTGCAATAATTTTGTTTGTAATTTTTTTGGTGAAAAAACAGCAAAGGGGTACCCCTTTGCAAATTTGTAAAAAAAAACGAAATTTGTTTCTACGCGAATTAGTCTGTATATAGTTTCATATATTCAGATTGTCAACTAGATAAAGAAATTATATGCAAATTATGTATGGGAGGTGCAATATTTCATATTTTGTACGGAGAGCATGAAATTTCATAAGACGAATATATTAAAACTTCAATCGGCGATTACAGGCAAACCGAACGATGTTTTGACCCAATTTAAACGGATCCTTATTGAAAATTAGACAACCATTCACAATTGGTATAATACTCCAAGGGTTGGTGCAATAATTTTTTTTGTAATTTTTTGGTGAAAAACAGCAAAGGGGTACCCCTTTGCAAATTTGTAAAAAAAAATCGAAATTTTTTTCTACGCGAATTAGTCTGCATATAGTTTCATATATTCAGATTGTCAACTAGATAAAGAAATTATATGCAAATTATGTATGGGAGGTGCGGTATTTCATATTTTGTACGGAGAGCATGAAATTTCATAAGACTAATATATTAAAACTTCAATCGTCGATTACAGGCAAACCGAACGATGTTTTGACCCAATTTAAACGGATCTGTATTGAAAATTAGACAACCATTCACAATTGGTATAATACTCCAAGGGTTGGTGCAATAATTTTTTTTGTAATTTTTTGGTGAAAAAACAGCAAAGGGGTACGTACCCCTTTGCAAATTTGTAAAAAAAAATCGAAATTTTTTTCTACGCGAATTAGTCTGTATATAGTTTCATATATTCAGATTGTCAACTAGATAAAGAAATTATATGCAAATTATGTATGGGAGGTGCGATATTTCATATTTTGTACGGAGAGCATGAAATTTCATAAGACGAATATATTAAAACTTCAATCGTCGATTACAAGCAAACCGAACGATGTTTTGACCCAATTTAAACGGATCTTTATTGAAAATTAAACAACCATTCACAATTGGTATAATACTCCAAGGGTTGGTGCAATAATTTTTTTTGTAATTTTTTGGTGAAAAAACAGCAAAGGGGTACCCCTTTGCAAATTTGTAAAAAAAAATCGAAATTTTTTTCTACGCGAATTAGTCTGTATATAGTTTCATATATTCAGATTGTCAACTAGATAAAGAAATTATATGCAAATTATGTATGGGAGGTGCGATATTTCATATTTTGTACGGAGAGCATGAAATTTCATAAGACGAATATATTAAAACTTCAATCGTCGATTACAAGCAAACCGAACGATGTTTTGACCCAATTTAAACGGATCTTTATTGAAAATTAAATAACCATTCACAATTGGTATACTACTCCAAGGATTGGTGCAATAATTTTTTTTGTAATTTTTTGGTGGAAAAACACCAAAGGGGTACCCCTTTGCAAATTTGTAAAAAAAATCGAAATTTTTTTCTACGCGAATTAGTCTGTATATAGTTTCATATATTCAGATTGTCAACTAGATAAAGAAATTATATGCAAATTATGTATGGGAGGTGCGATATTTCATATTTTGTACGGAGAGCATGAAATTTCATAAGACGAATATATTAAAACTTCAATCGTCGATTACAAGCAAACCGAACGATGTTTTGACCCAATTTAAACGGATCTTTATTGAAAATTAAACAACCATTCACAATGGGTATAATACTCCAAGGATTGGTGCAATAATTTTGTTTGTAATTTTTTTGGTGAAAAAACAGCAAAGGGGTACCCCTTTGCAAATTTGTAAAAAAAATCGAAATTTGTTTCTACGCGAATTAGTCTGTATATAGTTTCATATATTCAGATTGTCAACTAGATAAAGAAATTATATGCAAATTATGTATGGGAGGTGCGATATTTCATATTTTGTACGGAGAGCATGAAATTTCATAAGACGAATATATTAAAACTTCAATCGTCGATTACAAGCAAACCGAACGATGTTTTGACCCAATTTAAACGGATCTTTATTGAAAATTAAATAACCATTCACAATTGGTATAATACTCCAAGGATTGGTGCAATAATTTTTTTTGTAATTTTTTGGTGGAAAAACACCAAAGGGTACCCCTTTGCAAATTTGTAAAAAAAATCGAAATTTTTTTCTACGCGAATTAGTCTGTATATAGTTTCATATATTCAGATTGTCAACTAGATAAAGAAATTATATGCAAATTATGTATGGGAGGTGCGATATTTCATATTTTGTACGGAGAGCATGAAATTTCATAAGACGAATATATTAAAACTTCAATCGTCGATTACAAGCAAACCGAACGATGTTTTGACCCAATTTAAACGGATCTTTATTGAAAATTAAACAACCATTCACAATGGGTATAATACTCCAAGGATTGGTGCAATAATTTTGTTTGTAATTTTTTTGGTGAAAAAACAGCAAAGGGGTACCCCTTTGCAAATTTGTAAAAAAAATCGAAATTTGTTTCTACGCGAATTAGTCTGTATATAGTTTCATATATTCAGATTGTCAACTAGATAAAGAAATTATATGCAAACATGTATGGGAGGTGCGATATTTCATTATTTTGTACGGAGAGCATGAAATTTCATAAGACGAATATATTAAAACTTCAATCGTCGATTACAAGCAAACCGAACGATGTTTTGACCCAATTTAAACGGATCTTTATTGAAAATTAAACAACCATTCACAATTGGTATAATACTCCAAGGATTGGTGCAATAATTTTGTTTGTAATTTTTTTGGTGAAAAAACAGCAAAGGGGTACCCCTTTGCAAATTTGTAAAAAAAAACGAAATTTGTTTCTACGCGAATTAGTCTGTATATAGTTTCATATATTCAGATTGTCAACTAGATAAAGAAATTATATGCAAATTATGTATGGGAGGTGCGATATTTCATATTTTGTACGGAGAGCATGAAATTTCATAAGACGAATATATTAAAACTTCAATCGTCGATTACAAGCAAACCGAACGATGTTTTGACCCAATTTAAACGGATCTTTATTGAAAATTAAATAACCATTCACAATTGGTATAATACTCCAAGGATTGGTGCAATAATTTTTTTTGTAATTTTTTGGTGGAAAAACACCAAAGGGGTACCCCTTTGCAAATTTGTAAAAAAAATCGAAATTTTTTTCTACGCGAATTAGTCTGTATATAGTTTCATATATTCAGATTGTCAACTAGATAAAGAAATTATATGCAAATTATGTATGGGAGGTGCGATATTTCATATTTTGTACGGAGAGCATGAAATTTCATAAGACGAATATATTAAAACTTCAATCGTCGATTACAAGCAAACCGAACGATGTTTTGACCCAATTTAAACGGATCTTTATTGAAAATTAAATAACCATTCACAATTGGTATAATACTCCAAGGATTGGTGCAATAATTTTTTTTGTAATTTTTTGGTGGAAAAACACCAAAACGGTACCCCTTTGCAAATTTGTAAAAAAAATCGAAATTTTTTTCTACGCGAATTAGTCTGTATATAGTTTCATATATTCAGATTGTCAACTAGATAAAGAAATTATATGCAAATTATGTATGGGAGGTGCGATATTTCATATTTTGTACGGAGAGCATGAAATTTCATAAGACGAATATATTAAAACTTCAATCGTCGATTACAAGCAAACCGAACGATGTTTTGACCCAATTTAAACGGATCTTTATTGAAAATTAAACAACCATTCACAATGGGTATAATACTCCAAGGATTGGTGCAATAATTTTGTTTGTAATTTTTTTGGTGAAAAAACAGCAAAGGGGTACCCCTTTGCAAATTTGTAAAAAAAATCGAAATTTGTTTCTACGCGAATTAGTCTGTATATAGTTTCATATATTCAGATTGTCAACTAGATAAAGAAATTATATGCAAACATGTATGGGAGGTGCGATATTTCATTATTTTGTACGGAGAGCATGAAATTTCATAAGACGAATATATTAAAACTTCAATCGTCGATTACAAGCAAACCGAACGATGTTTTGACCCAATTTAAACGGATCTTTATTGAAAATTAAACAACCATTCACAATTGGTATAATACTCCAAGGATTGGTGCAATAATTTTGTTTGTAATTTTTTTGGTGAAAAAACAGCAAAGGGGTACCCCTTTGCAAATTTGTAAAAAAAATCGAAATTTTTTTCTACGCGAATTAGTCTGTATATAGTTTCATATATTCAGATTGTCAACTAGATAAAGAAATTATATGCAAATTATGTATGGGAGGTGCGATATTTCATATTTTGTACGGAGAGCATGAAATTTCATAAGACGAATATATTAAAACTTCAATCGTCGATTACAAGCAAACCGAACGATGTTTTGACCCAATTTAAACGGATCTTTATTGAAAATTAAATAACCATTCACAATTGGTATAATACTCCAAGGATTGGTGCAATAATTTTGTTTGTAATTTTTTGGTGGAAAAACAGCAAAGGGGTACCCCTTTGCAAATTTGTAAAAAAAATCGAAATTTGTTTCTACGCGAATTAGTCTGTATATAGTTTCATATATTCAGATTGTCAACTAGATAAAGAAATTATATGCAAATTATGTATGGGAGGTGCGATATTTCATATTTTGTACGGAGAGCATGAAATTTCATAAGACGAATATATTAAAACTTCAATCGTCGATTACAAGCAAACCGAACGATGTTTTGACCCAATTTAAACGGATCTTTATTGAAAATTAAACAACCATTCACAATTGGTATAATACTCCAAGGATTGGTGCAATAATTTTTTTTGTAATTTTTTGGTGGAAAAACAGCAAAGGGGTACCCCTTTGCAAATTTGTAAAAAAAAATCGAAATTTTTTTCTACGCGAATTAGTCTGTATATAGTTTCATATATTCAGATTGTCAACTAGATAAAGAAATTATATGCAAATTATGTATGGGAGGTGCGATATTTCATATTTTGTACGGAGAGCATGAAATTTCATAAGACGAATATATTAAAACTTCAATCGTCGATTACAAGCAAACCGAACGATGTTTTCACCAAATTTAAGCGGATCTTTATTGAAAATTAAATAACCATTCACTATTGGTATAATACTCCAAGGATTAGTGCAATAATTTTGTTTGTAATTTTTTTGGTGAAAAAACAGCAAAGGGGTACCCCTTTGCAAATTTGTAAAAAAAAATCGAAATTTTTTTCTACGCGAATTAGTCTGTATATAGTTTCATATATTCAGATTGCCAACTAGATAAAGAAATTATATGCCAACATGTATGGGAGGTGCGATATTTCATATTTTGTACGGAGAGCATGAAATTTCATAAGACGAATATATTAAAACTTCAATCGTCGATTACAAGCAAACCGAACGATGTTTTGACCCAATTTAAACGGATCTTTATTGAAAATTAAACAACCATTCACAATGGGTATAATACTCCAAGGATTGGTGCAATAATTTTTTTTGTAATTTTTTGGTGGAAAAACACCAAAGGGGTACCCCTTTGCAAATTTGTAAAAAAAATCGAAATTTTTTTCTACGCGAATTAGTCTGTATATAGTTTCATATATTCAGATTGTCAACTAGATAAAGAAATTATATGCAAATTATGTATGGGAGGTACGATATTTCATATTTTGTACGGAGAGCATGAAATTTCATAAGACGAATATATTAAAACTTCAATCGTCGATTACAAGCAAACCGAACGATGTTTTGACCCAATTTAAACGGATCTTTATTGAAAATTAAACAACCATTCACAATGGGTATAATACTCCAAGGATTGGTGCAATAATTTTGTTTGTAATTTTTTTGGTGAAAAAACAGCAAAGGTATGGGTACCCCTTTGCAAATTTGTAAAAAAAAATCTAAATTTTTTCTACGCGAATTAGTCTGTATATAGTTTCATATATTCAGATTGTCAACTAGATAAAGAAATTATATGCAAACATGTATGGGAGGTGCGATATTTCATATTTTGTACGGAGAGCATGAAATTTCATAAGACGAATATATTAAAACTTCAATCGTCGATTACAAGCAAACCGAACGATGTTTTCACCAAATTTAAGCGAATCTTTATTGAAAATTAAATAACCATTCACAATTGGTATAATACTCTAAGGATTGGTGCAATAATTTTTTTTGTAATTTTTTGGTGGAAAAACAGCAAAGGTATGGGTACCCCTTTGCAAATTTGTAAAAAAAATCTAAATTTTTTTCTACGCGAATTAGTCTGTATATAGTTTCATATATTCAGATTGTCAACTAGATAAAGAAATTATATGCAAATTATGTATGGGAGGTGCGATATTTCATATTTTGTACGGAGAGCATGAAATTTCATAAGACGAATATATTAAAACTTCAATCGTCGATTACAAGCAAACCGAACGATGTTTTGACCCAATTTAAACGGATCTTTATTGAAAATTAAATAACCATTCACAATTGGTATAATACTGCAAGGATTGGTGCAATAATTTTTTTTGTAATTTTTTGGTGGAAAAACACCAAAGGGGTACCCCTTTGCAAATTTGTAAAAAAAATCGAAATTTTTTTCTACGCGAATTAGTCTGTATATAGTTTCATATATTCAGATTGTCAACTAGATAAAGAAATTATATGCAAATTATGTATGGGAGGTGCGATATTTCATATTTTGTACGGAGAGCATGAAATTTCATAAGACGAATATATTAAAACTTCAATCGTCGATTACAGGCAAACCGAACGATGTTTTCACCAAATTTAAGCGGATCTTTATTGAAAATTAAATAACCATTCACAATTGGTACAATACTCTAAGGATTGGTGCAATATTTTTTTTTGTAATTTTTTGGTGGAAAAACAGCAAAGGTATGGGTACCCCTTTGCAAATTTGTAAAAAAAAATCGAAATTTTTTTCTACGCGAATTAGTCTGTATATAGTTTCATATATTCAGATTGTCAACTAGATAAAGAAATTATATGCAAATTATGTATGGGAGGTGCGATATTTCATATTTTGTACGGAGAGCATGAAATTTCATAAGACGAATATATTAAAACTTCAATCGTCGATTACAAGCAAACCGAACGATGTTTTGACCCAATTTAAACGGATCTTTATTGAAAATTAAACAACCATTCACAATGGGTATAATACTCCAAGGATTGGTGCAATAATTTTTTTTGTAATTTTTTGGTGGAAAAACAGCAAAGGGTTTGCAAATTTGTAAAAAAAAATCGAAATTTTTTTCTACGCGAATTAGTCTGTATATAGTTTCATATATTCAGATTGTCAACTAGATAAAGAAATTATATGCAAATTATGTATGGGAGGTGCGATATTTCATATTTTGTACGGAGAGCATAAAATTTCATAAGACGAATATATTAAAACTTCAATCGTCGATTACAAGCAAACCGAACGATGTTTTGACCCAATTTAAACGGATCTTTATTGAAAATTAAACAACCATTCACAATGGGTATAATACTCCAAGGATTGGTGCAATAATTTTGTTTGTAATTTTTTTGGTGAAAAAACAGCAAAGGGGTACCCCTTTGCAAATTTGTAAAAAAAATCGAAATTTGTTTCTACGCGAATTAGTCTGTATATAGTTTCATATATTCAGATTGTCAACTAGATAAAGAAATTATATGCAAATTATGTATGGGAGGTGCGATATTTCATATTTTGTACGGAGAGCATGAAATTTCATAAGACGAATATATTAAAACTTCAATCGTCGATTACAAGCAAACCGAACGATGTTTTGACCCAATTTAAACGGATCTTTATCGAAAATTAAATAACCATTCACAATTGGTATAATACTCCAAGGATTGGTGCAATAATTTTTTTTTGTAATTTTTTGGTGGAAAAACACCAAAGGGGTACCCCTTTGCAAATTTGTAAAAAAAATCGAAATTTTTTTCTACGCGAATTAGTCTGTATATAGTTTCATATATTCAGATTGTCAACTAGATAAAGAAATTATATGCAAATTATGTATGGGAGGTGCGATATTTCATATTTTGTACGGAGAGCATGAAATTTCATAAGACGAATATATTAAAACTTCAATCGTCGATTACAAGCAAACCGAACGATGTTTTGACCCAATTTAAACGGATCTTTATTGAAAATTAAACAACCATTCACAATGGGTATAATACTCCAAGGATTGGTGCAATAATTTTGTTTGTAATTTTTTTGGTGAAAAAACAGCAAAGGGGTACCCCTTTGCAAATTTGTAAAAAAAATGAAATTTGTTTCTACGCGAATTAGTCTGTATATAGTTTCATATATTCAGATTGTCAACTAGATAAAGAAATTATATGCAAACATGTATGGGAGGTGCGATATTTCATTATTTTGTACGGAGAGCATGAAATTTCATAAGACGAATATATTAAAACTTCAATCGTCGATTACAAGCAAACCGAACGATGTTTTGACCCAATTTAAACGGATCTTTATTGAAAATTAAACAACCATTCACAATTGGTATAATACTCCAAGGATTGGTGCAATAATTTTGTTTGTAATTTTTTTGGTGAAAAAACAGCAAAGGGGTACCCCTTTGCAAATTTGTAAAAAAAATCGAAATTTTTTTCTACGCGAATTAGTCTGTATATAGTTTCATATATTCAGATTGTCAACTAGATAAAGAAATTATATGCAAATTATGTATGGGAGGTGCGATATTTCATATTTTGTACGGAGAGCATGAAATTTCATAAGACGAATATATTAAAACTTCAATCGTCGATTACAAGCAAACCGAACGATGTTTTGACCCAATTTAAACGGATCTTTATTGAAAATTAAATAACCATTCACAATTGGTATAATACTCCAAGGATTGGTGCAATAATTTTGTTTGTAATTTTTTGGTGGAAAAACAGCAAAGGGGTACCCCTTTGCAAATTTGTAAAAAAAATCGAAATTTGTTTCTACGCGAATTAGTCTGTATATAGTTTCATATATTCAGATTGTCAACTAGATAAAGAAATTATATGCAAATTATGTATGGGAGGTGCGATATTTCATATTTTGTACGGAGAGCATGAAATTTCATAAGACGAATATATTAAAACTTCAATCGTCGATTACAAGCAAACCGAACGATGTTTTCACCAAATTTAAGCGGATCTTTATTGAAAATTAAATAACCATTCACAATTGGTATAATACTCCAAGGATTGGTGCAATAATTTTGTTTGTAATTTTTTTGGTGAAAAAACAGCAAAGGGGTACCCCTTTGCAAATTTGTAAAAAAAAACGAAATTTTTTTCTACGCGAATTAGTCTGTATATAGTTTCATATATTCAGATTGCCAACTAGATAAAGAAATTATATGCCAACATGTATGGGAGGTGCGATATTTCATATTTTGTACGGAGAGCATGAAATTTCATAAGACGAATATATTAAAACTTCAATCGTCGATTACAAGCAAACCGAACGATGTTTTGACCCAATTTAAACGGATCTTTATTGAAAATTAAACAACCATTCACAATGGGTATAATACTCCAAGGATTGGTGCAATAATTTTTTTTGTAATTTTTTGGTGGAAAAACACCAAAGGGGTACCCCTTTGCAAATTTGTAAAAAAAATCGAAATTTTTTTCTACGCGAATTAGTCTGTATATAGTTTCATATATTCAGATTGTCAACTAGATAAAGAAATTATATGCAAATTATGAATGGGAGGTACGATATTTCATATTTTGTACGGAGAGCATGAAATTTCATAAGACGAATATATTAAAACTTCAATCGTCGATTACAAGCAAACCGAACGATGTTTTGACCCAATTTAAACGGATCTTTATTGAAAATTAAACAACCATTCACAATGGGTATAATACTCCAAGGATTGGTGCAATAATTTTGTTTGTAATTTTTTTGGTGAAAAAACAGCAAAGGTATGGGTACCCCTTTGCAAATTTGTAAAAAAAAACGAAATTTGTTTCTACGCGAATTAGTCTGTATATAGTTTCATATATTCAGATTGTCAACTAGATAAAGAAATTATATGCCAACATGTATGGGAGGTGCGATATTTCATATTTTGTACGGAGAGCATGAAATTTCATAAGACGAATATATTAAAACTTCAATCGTCGATTACAAGCAAACCGAACGATGTTTTGACCCAATTTAAACGGATCTTTATTGAAAATTAAATAACCATTCACAATTGGTATAATACTCCAAGGATTGGTGCAATAATTTTTTTTGTAATTTTTTGGTGGAAAAACAGCAAAGGTATGGGTACCCCTTTGCAAATTTGTAAAAAAAAATCTAAATTTTTTCTACGCGAATTAGTCTGTATATAGTTTCATATATTCAGATTGTCAACTAGATAAAGAAATTATATGCAAACATGTATGGGAGGTGCGATATTTCATATTTTGTACGGAGAGCATGAAATTTCATAAGACGAATATATTAAAACTTCAATCGTCGATTACAAGCAAACCGAACGATGTTTTCACCAAATTTAAGCGGATCTTTATTGAAAATTAAATAACCATTCACAATTGGTATAATACTCTAAGGATTGGTGCAATAATTTTTTTTGTAATTTTTTGGTGGAAAAACAGCAAAGGTATGGGTACCCCTTTGCAAATTTGTAAAAAAAATCGAAATTTTTTTCTACGCGAATTAGTCTGTATATAGTTTCATATATTCAGATTGTCAACTAGATAAAGAAATTATATGCAAATTATGTATGGGAGGTGCGATATTTCATATTTTGTACGGAGAGCATGAAATTTCATAAGACGAATATATTAAAACTTCAATCGTCGATTACAAGCAAACCGAACGATGTTTTGACCCAATTTAAACGGATCTTTATTGAAAATTAATTAAACAACCATTCACAATGGGTATAATACTCCAAGGATTGGTGCAATAATTTTGTTTGTAATTTTTTTGGTGAAAAAACAGCAAAGGGGTACCCCTTTGCAAATTTGTAAAAAAAAACGAAATTTGTTTCTACGCGAATTAGTCTGTATATAGTTTCATATATTCAGATTGTCAACTAGATAAAGAAATTATATGCCAACATGTATGGGAGGTGCGATATTTCATATTTTGTACGGAGAGCATGAAATTTCATAAGACGAATATATTAAAACTTCAATCGTCGATTACAAGCAAACCGAACGATGTTTTGACCCAATTTAAACGGATCTTTATTGAAAATTAAATAACCATTCACAATTGGTATAATACTCCAAGGATTGGTGCAATAATTTTGTTTGTAATTTTTTGGTGGAAAAACAGCAAAGGGGTACACCCCTTTGCAAATTTGTAAAAAAAATCGAAATTTTTTTCTACGCGAATTAGTCTGTATATAGTTTCATATATTCAGATTGTCAACTAGATAAAGAAATTATATGCAAATTATGTATGGGAGGTGCGATATTTCATATTTTGTACGGAGAGCATGAAATTTCATAAGACGAATATATTAAAACTTCAATCGTCGATTACAAGCAAACCGAACGATGTTTTGACCCAATTTAAACGGATCTTTATTGAAAATTAAATAACCATTCACAATTGGTATAATACTGCAAGGATTGGTGCAATAATTTTTTTTGTAATTTTTTGGTGGAAAAACACCAAAGGGGTACCCCTTTGCAAATTTGTAAAAAAAATCTAAAATTTTTTCTACGCGAATTAGTCTGTATATAGTTTCATATATTCAGATTGTCAACTAGATAAAGAAATTATATGCAAATTATGTATGGGAGGTGCGATATTTCATATTTTGTACGGAGAGCATGAAATTTCATAAGACGAATATATTAAAACTTCAATCGTCGATTACAGGCAAACCGAACGATGTTTTCACCAAATTTAAGCGGATCTTTATTGAAAATTAAATAACCATTCACAATTGGTATAATACTCTAAGGATTGGTGCAATAATTTTTTTTGTAATTTTTTGGTGGAAAAACAGCAAAGGTATGGGTACCCCTTTGCAAATTTGTAAAAAAAAATCGAAATTTTTTTCTACGCGAATTAGTCTGTATATAGTTTCATATATTCAGATTGTCAACTAGATAAAGAAATTATATGCAAATTATGTATGGGAGGTGCGATATTTCATATTTCGTACGGAGAGCATGAAATTTCATAAGACGAATATATTAAAACTTCAATCGTCGATTACAAGCAAACCGAACGATGTTTTGACCCAATTTAAACGGACCTTTATTGAAAATTAAACAACCATTCACAATTGGTATAATACTCCAAGGATTGGTGCAATAATTTTGTTTGTAATTTTTTGGTGGAAAAACAGCAAAGGGGTACGTACCCCTTTGCAAATTTGTAAAAAAAAATCGAAATTTTTTTCTACGCGAATTAGTCTGTATATAGTTTCATATATTCAGATTGTCAACTAGATAAAGAAATTATATGCAAATTATGTATGGGAGGTACGATATTTCATATTTTGTACGGAGAGCATGAAATTTCATAAGACGAATATATTAAAACTTCAATCGTCGATTACAAGCAAACCGAACGATGTTTTGACCCAATTTAAACGGATCTTTATTGAAAATTAAACAACCATTCACAATGGGTATAATACTCCAAGGATTGGTGCAATAATTTTGTTTGTAATTTTTTTGGTGAAAAAACAGCAAAGGGGTACCCCTTTGCAAATTTGTAAAAAAAAACGAAATTTGTTTCTACGCGAATTAGTCTGTATATAGTTTCATATATTCAGATTGTCAACTAGATAAAGAAATTATATGCCAACATGTATGGGAGGTGCGATATTTCATATTTTGTACGGAGAGCATGAAATTTCATAAGACGAATATATTAAAACTTCAATCGTCGATTACAAGCAAACCGAACGATGTTTTGACCCAATTTAAACGGATCTTTATTGAAAATTAAATAACCATTCACAATTGGTATAATACTCCAAGGATTGGTGCAATAATTTTTTTTGTAATTTTTTGGTGGAAAAACAGCAAAGGTATGGGTACCCCTTTGCAAATTTGTAAAAAAAATCTAAATTTTTTCTACGCGAATTAGTCTGTATATAGTTTCATATATTCAGATTGTCAACTAGATAAAGAAATTATATGCAAACATGTATGGGAGGTGCGATATTTCATATTTTGTACGGAGAGCATGAAATTTCATAAGACGAATATATTAAAACTTCAATCGTCGATTACAAGCAAACCGAACGATGTTTTCACCAAATTTAAGCGGATCTTTATTGAAAATTAAATAACCATTCACAATTGGTATAATACTCTAAGGATTGGTGCAATAATTTTTTTTGTAATTTTTTGGTGGAAAAACAGCAAAGGTATGGGTACCCCTTTGCAAATTTGTAAAAAAAATCGAAATTTTTTTCTACGCGAATTAGTCTGTATATAGTTTCATATATTCAGATTGTCAACTAGATAAAGAAATTATATGCAAATTATGTATGGGAGGTGCGATATTTCATATTTTGTACGGAGAGCATGAAATTTCATAAGACGAATATATTAAAACTTCAATCGTCGATTACAAGCAAACCGAACGATGTTTTGACCCAATTTAAACGGATCTTTATTGAAAATTAATTAAACAACCATTCACAATGGGTATAATACTCCAAGGATTGGTGCAATAATTTTGTTTGTAATTTTTTTGGTGAAAAAACAGCAAAGGGGTACCCCTTTGCAAATTTGTAAAAAAAAACGAAATTTGTTTCTACGCGAATTAGTCTGTATATAGTTTCATATATTCAGATTGTCAACTAGATAAAGAAATTATATGCCAACATGTATGGGAGGTGCGATATTTCATATTTTGTACGGAGAGCATGAAATTTCATAAGACGAATATATTAAAACTTCAATCGTCGATTACAAGCAAACCGAACGATGTTTTGACCCAATTTAAACGGATCTTTATTGAAAATTAAATAACCATTCACAATTGGTATAATACTCCAAGGATTGGTGCAATAATTTTTTTTGTAATTTTTTGGTGGAAAAACAGCAAAGGGGTACACCCCTTTGCAAATTTGTAAAAAAAATCGAAATTTTTTTCTACGCGAATTAGTCTGTATATAGTTTCATATATTCAGATTGTCAACTAGATAAAGAAATTATATGCAAATTATGTATGGGAGGTGCGATATTTCATATTTCGTACGGAGAGCATGAAATTTCATAAGACGAATATATTAAAACTTCAATCGTCGATTACAAGCAAACCGAACGATGTTTTGACCCAATTTAAACGGACCTTTATTGAAAATTAAACAACCATTCACAATTGGTATAATACTCCAAGGATTGGTGCAATAATTTTGTTTGTAATTTTTTGGTGGAAAAACAGCAAAGGGGTACGTACCCCTTTGCAAATTTGTAAAAAAAAATCGAAATTTTTTTCTACGCGAATTAGTCTGTATATAGTTTCATATATTCAGATTGTCAACTAGATAAAGAAATTATATGCAAATTATGTATGGGAGGTGCGATATTTCATATTTTGTACGGAGAGCATGAAATTTCATAAGACGAATATATTAAAACTTCAATCGTCGATTACAAGCAAACCGAACGATGTTTTCACCAAATTTAAGCGGATCTTTATTGAAAATTAAATAACCATTCACAATTGGTATAATACTCCAAGGATTGGTGCAATAATTTTGTTTGTAATTTTTTTGGTGAAAAAACAGCAAAGGGGTACCCCTTTGCAAATTTGTAAAAAAAAACGAAATTTTTTTCTACGCGAATTAGTCTGTATATAGTTTCATATATTCAGATTGCCAACTAGATAAAGAAATTATATGCCAACATGTATGGGAGGTGCGATATTTCATATTTTGTACGGAGAGCATGAAATTTCATAAGACGAATATATTAAAACTTCAATCGTCGATTACAAGCAAACCGAACGATGTTTTGACCCAATTTAAACGGATCTTTATTGAAAATTAAACAACCATTCACAATGGGTATAATACTCCAAGGATTGGTGCAATAATTTTTTTTGTAATTTTTTGGTGGAAAAACACCAAAGGGGTACCCCTTTGCAAATTTGTAAAAAAAATCGAAATTTTTTTCTACGCGAATTAGTCTGTATATAGTTTCATATATTCAGATTGTCAACTAGATAAAGAAATTATATGCAAATTATGAATGGGAGGTACGATATTTCATATTTTGTACGGAGAGCATGAAATTTCATAAGACGAATATATTAAAACTTCAATCGTCGATTACAAGCAAACCGAACGATGTTTTGACCCAATTTAAACGGATCTTTATTGAAAATTAAACAACCATTCACAATGGGTATAATACTCCAAGGATTGGTGCAATAATTTTGTTTGTAATTTTTTTGGTGAAAAAACAGCAAAGGTATGGGTACCCCTTTGCAAATTTGTAAAAAAAAACGAAATTTGTTTCTACGCGAATTAGTCTGTATATAGTTTCATATATTCAGATTGTCAACTAGATAAAGAAATTATATGCCAACATGTATGGGAGGTGCGATATTTCATATTTTGTACGGAGAGCATGAAATTTCATAAGACGAATATATTAAAACTTCAATCGTCGATTACAAGCAAACCGAACGATGTTTTGACCCAATTTAAACGGATCTTTATTGAAAATTAAATAACCATTCACAATTGGTATAATACTCCAAGGATTGGTGCAATAATTTTTTTTGTAATTTTTTGGTGGAAAAACAGCAAAGGTATGGGTACCCCTTTGCAAATTTGTAAAAAAAAATCTAAATTTTTTCTACGCGAATTAGTCTGTATATAGTTTCATATATTCAGATTGTCAACTAGATAAAGAAATTATATGCAAACATGTATGGGAGGTGCGATATTTCATATTTTGTACGGAGAGCATGAAATTTCATAAGACGAATATATTAAAACTTCAATCGTCGATTACAAGCAAACCGAACGATGTTTTCACCAAATTTAAGCGGATCTTTATTGAAAATTAAATAACCATTCACAATTGGTATAATACTCTAAGGATTGGTGCAATAATTTTTTTTGTAATTTTTTGGTGGAAAAACAGCAAAGGTATGGGTACCCCTTTGCAAATTTGTAAAAAAAATCGAAATTTTTTTCTACGCGAATTAGTCTGTATATAGTTTCATATATTCAGATTGTCAACTAGATAAAGAAATTATATGCAAATTATGTATGGGAGGTGCGATATTTCATATTTTGTACGGAGAGCATGAAATTTCATAAGACGAATATATTAAAACTTCAATCGTCGATTACAAGCAAACCGAACGATGTTTTGACCCAATTTAAACGGATCTTTATTGAAAATTAATTAAACAACCATTCACAATGGGTATAATACTCCAAGGATTGGTGCAATAATTTTGTTTGTAATTTTTTTGGTGAAAAAACAGCAAAGGGGTACCCCTTTGCAAATTTGTAAAAAAAAACGAAATTTGTTTCTACGCGAATTAGTCTGTATATAGTTTCATATATTCAGATTGTCAACTAGATAAAGAAATTATATGCCAACATGTATGGGAGGTGCGATATTTCATATTTTGTACGGAGAGCATGAAATTTCATAAGACGAATATATTAAAACTTCAATCGTCGATTACAAGCAAACCGAACGATGTTTTGACCCAATTTAAACGGATCTTTATTGAAAATTAAATAACCATTCACAATTGGTATAATACTCCAAGGATTGGTGCAATAATTTTGTTTGTAATTTTTTGGTGGAAAAACAGCAAAGGGGTACACCCCTTTGCAAATTTGTAAAAAAAATCGAAATTTTTTTCTACGCGAATTAGTCTGTATATAGTTTCATATATTCAGATTGTCAACTAGATAAAGAAATTATATGCAAATTATGTATGGGAGGTGCGATATTTCATATTTTGTACGGAGAGCATGAAATTTCATAAGACGAATATATTAAAACTTCAATCGTCGATTACAAGCAAACCGAACGATGTTTTGACCCAATTTAAACGGATCTTTATTGAAAATTAAATAACCATTCACAATTGGTATAATACTGCAAGGATTGGTGCAATAATTTTTTTTGTAATTTTTTGGTGGAAAAACACCAAAGGGGTACCCCTTTGCAAATTTGTAAAAAAAATCTAAAATTTTTTCTACGCGAATTAGTCTGTATATAGTTTCATATATTCAGATTGTCAACTAGATAAAGAAATTATATGCAAATTATGTATGGGAGGTGCGATATTTCATATTTTGTACGGAGAGCATGAAATTTCATAAGACGAATATATTAAAACTTCAATCGTCGATTACAGGCAAACCGAACGATGTTTTCACCAAATTTAAGCGGATCTTTATTGAAAATTAAATAACCATTCACAATTGGTATAATACTCTAAGGATTGGTGCAATAATTTTTTTTGTAATTTTTTGGTGGAAAAACAGCAAAGGTATGGGTACCCCTTTGCAAATTTGTAAAAAAAAATCGAAATTTTTTTCTACGCGAATTAGTCTGTATATAGTTTCATATATTCAGATTGTCAACTAGATAAAGAAATTATATGCAAATTATGTATGGGAGGTGCGATATTTCATATTTCGTACGGAGAGCATGAAATTTCATAAGACGAATATATTAAAACTTCAATCGTCGATTACAAGCAAACCGAACGATGTTTTGACCCAATTTAAACGGACCTTTATTGAAAATTAAACAACCATTCACAATTGGTATAATACTCCAAGGATTGGTGCAATAATTTTGTTTGTAATTTTTTGGTGGAAAAACAGCAAAGGGGTACGTACCCCTTTGCAAATTTGTAAAAAAAAATCGAAATTTTTTTCTACGCGAATTAGTCTGTATATAGTTTCATATATTCAGATTGTCAACTAGATAAAGAAATTATATGCAAATTATGTATGGGAGGTACGATATTTCATATTTTGTACGGAGAGCATGAAATTTCATAAGACGAATATATTAAAACTTCAATCGTCGATTACAAGCAAACCGAACGATGTTTTGACCCAATTTAAACGGATCTTTATTGAAAATTAAACAACCATTCACAATGGGTATAATACTCCAAGGATTGGTGCAATAATTTTGTTTGTAATTTTTTTGGTGAAAAAACAGCAAAGGGGTACCCCTTTGCAAATTTGTAAAAAAAAACGAAATTTGTTTCTACGCGAATTAGTCTGTATATAGTTTCATATATTCAGATTGTCAACTAGATAAAGAAATTATATGCCAACATGTATGGGAGGTGCGATATTTCATATTTTGTACGGAGAGCATGAAATTTCATAAGACGAATATATTAAAACTTCAATCGTCGATTACAAGCAAACCGAACGATGTTTTGACCCAATTTAAACGGATCTTTATTGAAAATTAAATAACCATTCACAATTGGTATAATACTCCAAGGATTGGTGCAATAATTTTTTTTGTAATTTTTTGGTGGAAAAACAGCAAAGGTATGGGTACCCCTTTGCAAATTTGTAAAAAAAATCTAAATTTTTTCTACGCGAATTAGTCTGTATATAGTTTCATATATTCAGATTGTCAACTAGATAAAGAAATTATATGCAAACATGTATGGGAGGTGCGATATTTCATATTTTGTACGGAGAGCATGAAATTTCATAAGACGAATATATTAAAACTTCAATCGTCGATTACAAGCAAACCGAACGATGTTTTCACCAAATTTAAGCGGATCTTTATTGAAAATTAAATAACCATTCACAATTGGTATAATACTCTAAGGATTGGTGCAATAATTTTTTTTGTAATTTTTTGGTGGAAAAACAGCAAAGGTATGGGTACCCCTTTGCAAATTTGTAAAAAAAATCGAAATTTTTTTCTACGCGAATTAGTCTGTATATAGTTTCATATATTCAGATTGTCAACTAGATAAAGAAATTATATGCAAATTATGTATGGGAGGTGCGATATTTCATATTTTGTACGGAGAGCATGAAATTTCATAAGACGAATATATTAAAACTTCAATCGTCGATTACAAGCAAACCGAACGATGTTTTGACCCAATTTAAACGGATCTTTATTGAAAATTAATTAAACAACCATTCACAATGGGTATAATACTCCAAGGATTGGTGCAATAATTTTGTTTGTAATTTTTTTGGTGAAAAAACAGCAAAGGGGTACCCCTTTGCAAATTTGTAAAAAAAAACGAAATTTGTTTCTACGCGAATTAGTCTGTATATAGTTTCATATATTCAGATTGTCAACTAGATAAAGAAATTATATGCCAACATGTATGGGAGGTGCGATATTTCATATTTTGTACGGAGAGCATGAAATTTCATAAGACGAATATATTAAAACTTCAATCGTCGATTACAAGCAAACCGAACGATGTTTTGACCCAATTTAAACGGATCTTTATTGAAAATTAAATAACCATTCACAATTGGTATAATACTCCAAGGATTGGTGCAATAATTTTTTTTGTAATTTTTTGGTGGAAAAACAGCAAAGGGGTACACCCCTTTGCAAATTTGTAAAAAAAATCGAAATTTTTTTCTACGCGAATTAGTCTGTATATAGTTTCATATATTCAGATTGTCAACTAGATAAAGAAATTATATGCAAATTATGTATGGGAGGTGCGATATTTCATATTTCGTACGGAGAGCATGAAATTTCATAAGACGAATATATTAAAACTTCAATCGTCGATTACAAGCAAACCGAACGATGTTTTGACCCAATTTAAACGGACCTTTATTGAAAATTAAACAACCATTCACAATTGGTATAATACTCCAAGGATTGGTGCAATAATTTTGTTTGTAATTTTTTGGTGGAAAAACAGCAAAGGGGTACGTACCCCTTTGCAAATTTGTAAAAAAAAATCGAAATTTTTTTCTACGCGAATTAGTCTGTATATAGTTTCATATATTCAGATTGTCAACTAGATAAAGAAATTATATGCAAATTATGTATGGGAGGTGCGATATTTCATATTTTGTACGGAGAGCATGAAATTTCATAAGACGAATATATTAAAACTTCAATCGTCGATTACAAGCAAACCGAACGATGTTTTGACCCAATTTAAACGGATCTTTATTGAAAATTAAACAACCATTCACAATTGGTGTAATACTCCAAGGATTGGTGCAATAATTTTTTTTGTAATTTTTTGGTGGAAAAACAGCAAAGGTATGGGTACCCCTTTGCAAATTTGTAAAAAAAAATCGAAATTTTTTTCTACGCGAATTAGTCTGTATATAGTTTCATATATTCAGATTGTCAACTAGATAAAGAAATTATATGCAAATTATGTATGGGGGGTGCGATATTTCATATTTTGTACGGAGAGCATGAAACTTCATAAGACGAATATATTAAAACTTCAATCGTCGATTACAAGCAAACCGAACGATGTTTTGACCCAATTTAAACGGATCTTTATTGAAAATTAAACAACCATTCACAATGGGTATAATACTCCAAGGGTTGGTGCAATAATTTTTTTTGTAATTTTTTGGTGAAAAAACAGCAAAGGGGTACCCCTTTGCAAATTTGTAAAAAAAATCGAAATTTTTTTCTACGCGAATTAGTCTGTATATAGTTTCATATATTCAGATTGTCAACTAGATAAAGAAATTATATGCAAATTATGTATGGGAGGTGCGGTATTTCATATTTTGTACGGAGAGCATGAAATTTCATAAGACGAATATATTAAAACTTCAATCGTCGATTACAAGCAAACCGAACGATGTTTTCACCAAATTTAAGCGGATCTTTATTGAAAATTAAATAACCATTCACAATTGGTATAATACTCTAAGGATTGGTGCAATAATTTTTTTTGTAATTTTTTGGTGGAAAAACAGCAAAGGTATGGGTACCCCTTTGCAAATTTGTAAAAAAAATCGAAATTTTTTTCTACGCGAATTAGTCTGTATATAGTTTCATATATTCAGATTGTCAACTAGATAAAGAAATTATATGCAAATTATGTATGGGAGGTGCGATATTTCATATTTCGTACGGAGAGCATGAAATTTCATAAGACGAATATATTAAAACTTCAATCGTCGATTACAAGCAAACCGAACGATGTTTTGACCCAATTTAAACGGACCTTTATTGAAAATTAAACAACCATTCACAATTGGTATAATACTCCAAGGATTGGTGCAATAATTTTGTTTGTAATTTTTTGGTGGAAAAACAGCAAAGGGGTACGTACCCCTTTGCAAATTTGTAAAAAAAAATCGAAATTTTTTTCTACGCGAATTAGTCTGTATATAGTTTCATATATTCAGATTGTCAACTAGATAAAGAAATTATATGCAAATTATGTATGGGAGGTGCGATATTTCATATTTTGTACGGAGAGCATGAAATTTCATAAGACGAATATATTAAAACTTCAATCGTCGATTACAAGCAAACCGAACGATGTTTTGACCCAATTTAAACGGATCTTTATTGAAAATTAAACAACCATTCACAATTGGTGTAATACTCCAAGGATTGGTGCAATAATTTTTTTTGTAATTTTTTGGTGGAAAAACAGCAAAGGGGTACCCCTTTGCAAATTTGTAAAAAAATCGAAATTTTTTTCTACGCGAATTAGTCTGTATATAGTTTCATATATTCAGATTGTCAACTAGATAAAGAAATTATATGCAAATTATGTATGGGAGGTGCGGTATTTCATATTTTGTACGGAGAGCATGAAATTTCATAAGACGAATATATTAAAACTTCAATCGTCGATTACAAGCAAACCGAACGATGTTTTGACCAAATTTAAGCGGATCTTTATTAAAAATTAAATAACCATTCACAATTGGTATAATACTCCAAGGATTGGTGCAATAATTTTTTTTGTAATTTTTTGGTGGAAAAACAGCAAAGGGGTACCCCTTTGCAAATTTGTAAAAAAAATCGAAATTTTTTTCTACGCGAATTAGTCTGTATATAGTTTCATATATTCAGATTGTCAACTAGATAAAGAAATTATATGCAAATTATGTATGGGAGGTGCGATATTTCATATTTTGTACGGAGAGCATGAAATTTCATAAGACGAATATATTAAAACTTCAATCGTCGATTACAGGCAAACCGAACGATGTTTTGACCCAATTTAAACGGATCTTTATTGAAAATTAGACAACCATTCACAATGGGTATAATACTCCAAGGGTTGGTGCAATAATTTTGTTTGTAATTTTTTTGGTGAAAAAACAGCAAAGGGGTACCCCTTTGCAAATTTGTAAAAAAAAAATCGAATTTTTTTTCTACGCGAATTAGTCTGTATATAGTTTCATATATTCAGATTGTCAACTAGATAAAGAAATTATATGCAAATTATGTATGGGAGGTGCGATATTTCATATTTTGTACGGAGAGCATGAAATTTCATAAGACGAATATATTAAAACTTCAATCGTCGATTACAAGCAAACCGAACGATGTTTTCACCAAATTTAAGCGGATCTTTATTAAAAATTAAATAACCATTCACAATTGGTATAATACTCCAAGGATTGGTGCAATAATTTTTTTTTGTAATTTTTTGGTGGAAAAACACCAAAGGGGTGTACCCCTTTGCAAATTTGTAAAAAAAAATCGAAATTTTTTTCTACGCGAATTAGTCTGTATATAGTTTCATATATTCAGGTTGTCAACTAGATAAAGAAATTATATGCAAATTATGTATGGGAGGTGCAATATTTCATATTTTGTACGGAGAGCATGAAATTTCATAAGACGAATATATTAAAACTTCAATCGTCGATTACAGGCAAACCGAACGATGTTTTGACCCAATTTAAACGGATCTTTATTGAAAATTAAACAACCATTCACAATTGGTATAATACTCCAAGGATTGGTGCAATAATTTTTTTTGTAATTTTTTGGTGGAAAAACAGCAAAGGGGTACCCCTTTGCAAATTTGTAAAAAAAATCGAAATTTGTTTCTACGCGAATTAGTCCGTATATAGTTTCATATATTCAGATTGTCAACTAGATAAAGAAATTATATGCAAACATGTATGGGAGGTGCGATATTTCATTATTTTGTACGGAGAGCATGAAATTTCATAAGACGAATATATTAAAACTTCAATCGTCGATTACAAGCAAACCGAACGATGTTTTGACCCAATTTAAACGGATCTTTATTGAAAATTAAACAACCATTCACAATTGGTATAATACTCCAAGGATTGGTGCAATAATTTTGTTTGTAATTTTTTTGGTGAAAAAACAGCAAAGGGATACCCCTTTGCAAATTTGTAAAAAAAAACGAAATTTTTTTCTACGCGAATTAGTCTGTATATAGTTTCATATATTCAGATTGTCAACTAGATAAAGAAATTATATGCCAACATGTATGGGAGGTGCGATATTTCATATTTTGTACGGAGAGCATGAAATTTCATAAGACGAATATATTAAAACTTCAATCGTCGATTACAAGCAAACCGAACGATGTTTTGACCCAATTTAAACGGATCTTTATTGAAAATTAAATAACCATTCACAATTGGTATAATACTCCAAGGATTGGTGCAATAATTTTTTTTGTAATTTTTTGGTGGAAAAACAGCAAAGGGGTACCCCTTTGCAAATTTGTAAAAAAATCGAAATTTGTTTCTACGCGAATTAGTCTGTATATAGTTTCATATATTCAGATTGTCAACTAGATAAAGAAATTATATGCAAACATGTATGGGAGGTGCGATATTTCATTATTTTGTACGGAGAGCATGAAATTTCATAAGACGAATATATTAAAACTTCAATCGTCGATTACAAGCAAACCGAACGATGTTTTGACCCAATTTATACGGATCTTTATTGAAAATTAAACAACCATTCACAATTGGTATAATACTCCAAGGGTTGGTGCAATAATTTTTTTTGTAATTTTTTGGTGAAAAAACAGCAAAGAGGTACCCCTTTGCAAATTTGTAAAAAAAAAATCGAAATTTTTTTCTACGCGAATTAGTCTGTATATAGTTTCATATATTCAGATTGTCAACTAGATAAAGAAATTATATGCAAATTATGTATGGGAGGTGCGATATTTCATATTTTGTACGGAGAGCATGAAATTTCATAAGACGAATATATTAAAACTTCAATCGTCGATTACAAGCAAACCGAACGATGTTTTCACCAAATTTAAGCGGATCTTTATTGAAAATTAAATAACCATTCACAATTGGTATAATACTCTAAGGATTGGTGCAATAATTTTTTTTGTAATTTTTTGGTGGAAAAACAGCAAAGGTATGGGTACCCCTTTGCAAATTTGTAAAAAAAAATCGAAATTTTTTTCTACGCGAATTAGTCTGTATATAGTTTCATATATTCAGATTGTCAACTAGATAAAGAAATTATATGCAAATTATGTATGGGAGGTGCGATATTTCATATTTTGTACGGAGAGCATGAAATTTCATAAGACGAATATATTAAAACTTCAATCGTCGATTACAAGCAAACCGAACGATGTTTTGACCCAATTTAAACGGATCTTTATTGAAAATTAAACAACCATTCACAATCGGTATAATACTCCAAGGATTGGTGCAATAATTTTGTTTGTAATTTTTTGGTGGAAAAACAGCAAAGGGGTGGGTACCCCTTTGCAAATTTGTAAAAAAAAATCGAAATTTTTTTCTACGCGAATTAGTCTGTATATAGTTTCATATATTCAGATTGTCAACTAGATAAAGAAATTATATGCAAATTATGTATGGGAGGTGCGATATTTCATATTTTGTACGGAGAGCATGAAATTTCATAAGACGAATATATTAAAACTTCAATCGTCGATTACAAGCAAACCGAACGATGTTTTGACCCAATTTAAACGGATCTTTATTGAAAATTAAACAACCATTCACAATTGGTATAATACTCCAAGGATTGGTGCAATAATTTTGTTTGTAATTTTTTGGTGGAAAAACAGCAAAGGGGTACCCCTTTGCAAATTTGTAAAAAAATCGAAATTTTTTTCTACGCGAATTAGTCTGTATATAGTTTCATATATTCAGATTGTCAACTAGATAAAGAAATTATATGCAAATTATGTATGGGAGGTGCGATATTTCATATTTTGTACGGAGAGCATGAAATTTCATAAGACGAATATATTAAAACTTCAATCGTCGATTACAAGCAAACCGAACGATGTTTTGACCCAATTTAAACGGATCTTTATTGAAAATTAAACAACCATTCACAATTGGTATAATACTCCAAGGATTGGTGCAATAATTTTTTTTGTAATTTTTTGGTGGAAAAACAGCAAAGGGGTACCCCTTTGCAAATTTGTAAAAAAAATCGAAATTTGTTTCTACGCGAATTAGTCTGTATATAGTTTCATATATTCAGATTGTCAACTAGATAAAGAAATTATATGCAAATTATGTATGGGAGGTGCGATATTTCATATTTTGTACGGAGAGCATGAAATTTCATAAGACGAATATATTAAAACTTCAATCGTCGATTACAAGCAAACCGAACGATGTTTTCACCAAATTTAAGCGGATCTTTATTGAAAATTAAATAACCATTCACAATTGGTATAATACTCTAAGGATTGGTGCAATAATTTTTTTTGTAATTTTTTGGTGGAAAAACAGCAAAGGTATGGGTACCCCTTTGCAAATTTGTAAAAAAAAATCGAAATTTTTTTCTACGCGAATTAGTCTGTATATAGTTTCATATATTCAGATTGTCAACTAGATAAAGAAATTATATGCAAATTATGTATGGGAGGTGCGATATTTCATATTTTGTACGGAGAGCATGAAATTTCATAAGACGAATATATTAAAACTTCAATCGTCGATTACAAGCAAACCGAACGATGTTTTGACCCAATTTAAACGGATCTTTATTGAAAATTAAACAACCATTCACAATCGGTATAATACTCCAAGGATTGGTGCAATAATTTTGTTTGTAATTTTTTGGTGGAAAAACAGCAAAGGGGTGGGTACCCCTTTGCAAATTTGTAAAAAAAAATCGAAATTTTTTTCTACGCGAATTAGTCTGTATATAGTTTCATATATTCAGATTGTCAACTAGATAAAGAAATTATATGCAAATTATGTATGGGAGGTGCGATATTTCATATTTTGTACGGAGAGCATGAAATTTCATAAGACGAATATATTAAAACTTCAATCGTCGATTACAAGCAAACCGAACGATGTTTTGACCCAATTTAAACGGATCTTTATTGAAAATTAAACAACCATTCACAATTGGTATAATACTCCAAGGATTGGTGCAATAATTTTGTTTGTAATTTTTTGGTGGAAAAACAGCAAAGGGGTACCCCTTTGCAAATTTGTAAAAAAATCGAAATTTTTTTCTACGCGAATTAGTCTGTATATAGTTTCATATATTCAGATTGTCAACTAGATAAAGAAATTATATGCAAATTATGTATGGGAGGTGCGATATTTCATATTTTGTACGGAGAGCGTGAAATTTCATAAGACGAATATATTAAAACTTCAATCGTCGATTACAAGCAAACCGAACGATGTTTTGACCCAATTTAAACGGATCTTTATTGAAAATTAAACAACCATTCACAATTGGTATAATACTCCAAGGATTGGTGCAATAATTTTGTTTGTAATTTTTTGGTGGAAAAACAGCAAAGGGGTACCCCTTTGCAAATTTGTAAAAAAATCGAAATTTTTTTCTACGCGAATTAGTCTGTATATAGTTTCATATATTCAGATTGTCAACTAGATAAAGAAATTATATGCAAATTATGTATGGGAGGTGCGATATTTCATATTTTGTACGGAGAGCATGAAATTTCATAAGACGAATATATTAAAACTTCAATCGTCGATTACAGGCAAACCGAACGATGTTTTGACCCAATTTAAACGGATCTTTATTGAAAATTAAATAACCATTCACAATTGGTATAATACTCCAAGGATTGGTGCAATAATTTTTTTTGTAATTTTTTGGTGGAAAAACAGCAAAGGGGTACACCCCTTTGCAAATTTGTAAAAAAAATCGAAAAATTTTTCTACGCGAATTAGTCTGTATATAGTTTCATATATTCAGATTGTCAACTAGATAAAGAAATTATATGCAAATTATGTATGGGAGGTGCGATATTTCATATTTTGTACGGAGAGCATGAAATTTCATAAGACGAATATATTAAAACTTCAATCGTCGATTACAAGCAAACCGAACGATGTTTTGACCCAATTTAAACGGATCTTTATTGAAAATTAAACAACCATTCACAATGGGTATAATACTCCAAGGATTGGTGCAATAATTTTGTTTGTAATTTTTTTGGTGAAAAAACAGCAAAGGGGTACCCCTTTGCAAATTTGTAAAAAAATCGAAATTTGTTTCTACGCGAATTAGTCTGTATATAGTTTCATATATTCAGATTGTCAACTAGATAAAGAAATTATATGCAAACATGTATGGGAGGTGCGATATTTCATTATTTTGTACGGAGAGCATGAAATTTCATAAGACGAATATATTAAAACTTCAATCGTCGATTACAAGCAAACCGAACGATGTTTTGACCCAATTTAAACGGATCTTTATTGAAAATTAAACAACCATTCACAATTGGTATAATACTCCAAGGGTTGGTGCAATAATTTTTTTTGTAATTTTTTGGTGAAAAAACAGCAAAGAGGTACCCCTTTGCAAATTTGTAAAAAAAAAATCGAAATTTTTTTCTACGCGAATTAGTCTGTATATAGTTTCATATATTCAGATTGTCAACTAGATAAAGAAATTATATGCAAATTATGTATGGGAGGTGCGATATTTCATATTTTGTACGGAGAGCATGAAATTTCATAAGACGAATATATTAAAACTTCAATCGTCGATTACAAGCAAACCGAACGATGTTTTCACCAAATTTAAGCGGATCTTTATTGAAAATTAAATAACCATTCACAATTGGTATAATACTCTAAGGATTGGTGCAATAATTTTTTTTGTAATTTTTTGGTGGAAAAACAGCAAAGGTATGGGTACCCCTTTGCAAATTTGTAAAAAAAAATCGAAATTTTTTTCTACGCGAATTAGTCTGTATATAGTTTCATATATTCAGATTGTCAACTAGATAAAGAAATTATATGCAAATTATGTATGGGGGGTGCGATATTTCATATTTTGTACGGAGAGCATGAAATTTCATAAGACGAATATATTAAAACTTCAATCGTCGATTACAAGCAAACCGAACGATGTTTTGACCCAATTTAAAGGGATCTTTATTGAAAATTAAACAACCATTCACAATCGGTATAATACTCCAAGGATTGGTGCAATAATTTTGTTTGTAATTTTTTGGTGGAAAAACAGCAAAGGGGTGGGTACCCCTTTGCAAATTTGTAAAAAAAAATCGAAATTTTTTTCTACGCGAATTAGTCTGTATATAGTTTCATATATTCAGATTGTCAACTAGATAAAGAAATTATATGCAAATTATGTATGGGAGGTGCGATATTTCATATTTTGTACGGAGAGCATGAAATTTCATAAGACGAATATATTAAAACTTCAATCGTCGATTACAAGCAAACCGAACGATGTTTTGACCCAATTTAAACGGATCTTTATTGAAAATTAAACAACCATTCACAATTGGTATAATACTCCAAGGATTGGTGCAATAATTTTGTTTGTAATTTTTTGGTGGAAAAACAGCAAAGGGGTACCCCTTTGCAAATTTGTAAAAAAATCGAAATTTTTTTCTACGCGAATTAGTCTGTATATAGTTTCATATATTCAGATTGTCAACTAGATAAAGAAATTATATGCAAATTATGTATGGGAGGTGCGATATTTCATATTTTGTACGGAGAGCATGAAATTTCATAAGACGAATATATTAAAACTTCAATCGTCGATTACAAGCAAACCGAACGATGTTTTGACCCAATTTAAACGGATCTTTATTGAAAATTAAACAACCATTCACAATTGGTATAATACTCCAAGGATTGGTGCAATAATTTTGTTTGTAATTTTTTGGTGGAAAAACAGCAAAGGGGTACCCCTTTGCAAATTTGTAAAAAAAAATCGAAATTTGTTTCTACGCGAATTAGTCTGTATATAGTTTCATATATTCAGATTGTCAACTAGATAAAGAAATTATATGCAAATTATGTATGGGAGGTGCGATATTTCATATTTTGTACGGAGAGCATGAAATTTCATAAGACGAATATATTAAAACTTCAATCGTCGATTACAAGCAAACCGAACGATGTTTTGACAAAATTTAAACGGATCTTTATTGAAAATTAAACAACCATTCACAATTGGTATAATACTCCAAGGATTGGTGCAATAATTTTGTTTGTTATTTTTTGGTGGAAAAACAGCAAAGGGGTACCCCTTTGCAAATTTGTAAAAAAAATCGAAATTTTTTTCTACGCGAATTAGTCTGTATATAGTTTCATATATTCAGATTGTCAACTAGATAAAGAAATTATATGCAAATTATGTATGGGAGGTGCGATATTTCATATTTTGTACGGAGAGCATGAAATTTCATAAGACGAATATATTAAAACTTCAATCGTCGATTACAAGCAAACCGAACGATGTTTTGACCCAATTTAAACGGATCTTTATTGAAAATTAAACAACCATTCACAATGGGTATAATACTCCAAGGATTGGTGCAATAATTTTTTTTGTAATTTTTTGGTGGAAAAACAGCAAAGGGGTACGTACCCCTTTGCAAATTTGTAAAAAAAAATCGAAATTTTTTTCTACGCGAATTAGTCTGTATATAGTTTCATATATTCAGATTGTCAACTAGATAAAGAAATTATATGCAAATTATGTATGGGAGGTGCAATATTTCATATTTTGTACGGAGAGCATGAAATTTCATAAGACGAATATATTAAAACTTCAATCGTCGATTACAGGCAAACCGAACGATGTTTTGACCCAATTTAAACGGATCTTTATTGAAAATTAGACAACCATTCACAATGGGTATAATACTCCAAGGGTTGGTGCAATAATTTTTTTTGTAATTTTTTGGTGAAAAAACAGCAAAGAGGTACCCCTTTGCAAATTTGTAAAAAAAAATCGAATTTTTTTTCTACGCGAATTAGTCTGTATATAGTTTCATATATTCAGATTGTCAACTAGATAAAGAAATTATATGCAAATTATGTATGGGAGGTGCGATATTTCATATTTTGTACGGAGAGCATGAAATTTCATAAGACGAATATATTAAAACTTCAATCGTCGATTACAAGCAAACCGAACGATGTTTTCACCAAATTTAAGCGGATCTTTATTGAAAATTAAATAACCATTCACAATTGGTATAATACTCCAAGGATTGGTGCAATAATTTTTTTTGTAATTTTTTGGTGGAAAAACAGCAAAGGGGTGTACCCCTTTGCAAATTTGTAAAAAAAAATCGAAATTTTTTTCTACGCGAATTAGTCTGTATATAGTTTCATATATTCAGATTGTCAACTAGATAAAGAAATTATATGCAAATTATGTATGGGAGGTGCAATATTTCATATTTTGTACGGAGAGCATGAAATTTCATAAGACGAATATATTAAAACTTCAATCGTCGATTACAGGCAAACCGAACGATGTTTTGACCCAATTTAAACGGATCTTTATTGAAAATTAAACAACCATTCACAATTGGTATAATACTCCAAGGGTTGGTGCAATAATTTTTTTTGTAATTTTTTGGTGGAAAAACAGCAAAGGGGTGTACCCCTTTGCAAATTTGTAAAAAAAAATCGAAATTTTTTTCTACGCGAATTAGTCTGTATATAGTTTCATATATTCAGATTGTCAACTAGATAAAGAAATTATATGCAAATTATGTATGGGAGGTGCGATATTTCATATTTTGTACGGAGAGCATGAAATTTCATAAGACGAATATATTAAAACTTCAATCGTCGATTACAAGCAAACCGAACGATGTTTTCACCAAATTTAAGCGGATCTTTATTGAAAATTAAATAACCATTCACAATTGGTATAATACTCTAAGGATTGATGCAATAATTTTTTTTGTAATTTTTTGGTGGAAAAACAGCAAAGGTATGGGTACCCCTTTGCAAATTTGTAAAAAAAAATCGAAATTTTTTTTCTACGCGAATTAGTCTGTATATAGTTTCATATATTCAGATTGTCAACTAGATAAAGAAATTATATGCAAATTATGTATGGGAGGTGCGATATTTCATATTTTGTACGGAGAGCATGAAATTTCATAAGACGAATATATTAAAACTTCAATCGTCGATTACAAGCAAACCGAACGATGTTTTGACCCAATTTAAACGGATCTTTATTGAAAATTAAACAACCATTCACAATTGGTATAATACTCCAAGGATTGGTGCAATAATTTTTTTTGTAATTTTTTGGTGGAAAAACAGCAAAGGGGTGAGTACCCCTTTGCAAATTTGTAAAAAAAATCGAAATTTGTTTCTACGCGAATTAGTCTGTATTTAGTTTCATATATTCAGATTGTCAACTAGATAAGAAATTATATGCAAATTATGTATGGGAGGTGCGATATTTCATATTTTGTACGGAGAGCATGAAATTTCATAAGACGAATATATTAAAACTTCAATCGTCGATTACAAGCAAACCGAACGATGTTTTGACCCAATTTAAACGGATCTTTATTGAAAATTAAACAACCATTCACAATTGGTATAATACTCCAAGGATTGGTGCAATAATTTTGTTTGTAATTTTTTGGAGAAAAAACAGCAAAGGGGTACCCCTTTGCAAATTTGTAAAAAAAATCGAAATTTTTTTCTACGCGAATTAGTCTGTATATAGTTTCATATATTCAGATTGTCAACTAGATAAAGAAATTATATGCAAATTATGTATGGGAGGTGCGATATTTCATATTTTGTACGGAGAGCATGAAATTTCATAAGACGAATATATTAAAACTTCAATCGTCGATTACAAGCAAACCGAACGATGTTTTCACCAAATTTAAGCGGATCTTTATTGAAAATTAAATAACCATTCACAATTGGTATAATACTCCAAGGATTGGTGCAATAATTTTTTTTGTAATTTTTTGGTGGAAAAACAGCAAAGGGGTGTACCCCTTTGCAAATTTGTAAAAAAAAAAATCGAAATTTTTTTCTACGCGAATTAGTCTGTATATAGTTTCATATATTCAGATTGTCAACTAGATAAAGAAATTATATGCAAATTATGTATGGGAGGTGCAATATTTCATATTTTGTACGGAGAGCATGAAATTTCATAAGACGAATATATTAAAACTTCAATCGTCGATTACAGGCAAACCGAACGATGTTTTGACCCAATTTAAACGGATCTTTATTGAAAATTAAACAACCATTCACAATGGGTATAATACTCCAAGGATTGGTGCAATAATTTTTTTTGTAATTTTTTGGTGGAAAAACAGCAAAGGGGTACCCCTTTGCAAATTTGTAAAAAAAATCGAAATTTTTTCTACGCGAATTAGTCTGCATATAGTTTCATATATTTAGATTGTCAACTAGATAAAGAAATTATATGCAAATTATGTATGGGAGGTGCGGTATTTCATATTTTGTACGGAGAGCATGAAATTTCATAAGACGAATATATTAAAACTTCAATCGTCGATTACAAGCAAACCGAACGATGTTTTGACCCAATTTAAACGGATCTTTATTGAAAATTAAACAACCATTCACAATTGGTATAATACTCTAAGGATTGGTGCAATAATTTTTTTTGTAATTTTTTGGTGGAAAAACAGCAAAGGGGTACCCCTTTGCAAATTTGTAAAAAAAATCGAAATTTGTTTCTACGCGAATTAGTCTGTATATAGTTTCATATATTCAGATTGTCAACTAGATAAAGAAATTATATGCAAATTATGTATGGGAGGTGCGATATTTCATATTTTGTACGGAGAGCATGAAATTTCATAAGACGAATATATTAAAACTTCAATCGTCAATTACAGGCAAACCGAACGATGTTTTGACCCAATTTAAACGGATCTTTATTGAAAATTAAACAACCATTCACAATTGGTATAATACTCCAAGGGTTGGTGCAATAATTTTTTTTGTAATTTTTTGGTGGAAAAACAGCAAAGGGGTGTACCCCTTTGCAAATTTGTAAAAAAAAATCGAAATTTTTTTCTACGCGAATTAGTCTGTATATAGTTTCATATATTCAGATTGTCAACTAGATAAAGAAATTATATGCAAATTATGTATGGGAGGTGCGATATTTCATATTTTGTACGGAGAGCATGAAATTTCATAAGACGAATATATTAAAACTTCAATCGTCGATTACAAGCAAACCGAACGATGTTTTCACCAAATTTAAGCGGATCTTTATTGAAAATTAAATAACCATTCACAATTGGTATAATACTCTAAGGATTGATGCAATAATTTTTTTTGTAATTTTTTGGTGGAAAAACAGCAAAGGTATGGGTACCCCTTTGCAAATTTGTAAAAAAAAATCGAAATTTTTTTTCTACGCGAATTAGTCTGTATATAGTTTCATATATTCAGATTGTCAACTAGATAAAGAAATTATATGCAAATTATGTATGGGAGGTGCGATATTTCATATTTTGTACGGAGAGCATGAAATTTCATAAGACGAATATATTAAAACTTCAATCGTCGATTACAAGCAAACCGAACGATGTTTTGACCCAATTTAAACGGATCTTTATTGAAAATTAAACAACCATTCACAATTGGTATAATACTCCAAGGATTGGTGCAATAATTTTTTTTGTAATTTTTTGGTGGAAAAACAGCAAAGGGGTGAGTACCCCTTTGCAAATTTGTAAAAAAAATCGAAATTTGTTTCTACGCGAATTAGTCTGTATTTAGTTTCATATATTCAGATTGTCAACTAGATAAGAAATTATATGCAAATTATGTATGGGAGGTGCGATATTTCATATTTTGTACGGAGAGCATGAAATTTCATAAGACGAATATATTAAAACTTCAATCGTCGATTACAAGCAAACCGAACGATGTTTTGACCCAATTTAAACGGATCTTTATTGAAAATTAAACAACCATTCACAATTGGTATAATACTCCAAGGATTGGTGCAATAATTTTGTTTGTAATTTTTTGGAGAAAAAACAGCAAAGGGGTACCCCTTTGCAAATTTGTAAAAAAAAAATCGAATTTTTTTTCTACGCGAATTAGTCTGTATATAGTTTCATATATTCAGATTGTCAACTAGATAAAGAAATTATATGCAAATTATGTATGGGAGGTGCGATATTTCATATTTTGTACGGAGAGCATGAAATTTCATAAGACGAATATATTAAAACTTCAATCGTCGATTACAAGCAAACCGAACGATGTTTTCACCAAATTTAAGCGGATCTTTATTAAAAATTAAATAACCATTCACAATTGGTATAATACTCCAAGGATTGGTGCAATAATTTTTTTTGTAATTTTTTGGTGGAAAAACAGCAAAAGGGTGTACCCCTTTGCAAATTTGTAAAAAAAAAATCGAAATTTTTTTCTACGCGAATTAGTCTGTATATAGTTTCATATATTCAGATTGTCAACTAGATAAAGAAATTATATGCAAATTATGTATGGGAGGTGCAATATTTCATATTTTGTACGGAGAGCATGAAATTTCATAAGACGAATATATTAAAACTTCAATCGTCGATTACAGGCAAACCGAACGATGTTTTGACCCAATTTAAACGGATCTTTATTGAAAATTAAACAACCATTCACAATTGGTATAATACTCCAAGGATTGGTGCAATAATTTTTTTTGTAATTTTTTGGTGGAAAAACAGCAAAGGGGTACCCCTTTGCAAATTTGTAAAAAAAATCGAAATTTTTTTCTACGCGAATTAGTCTGCATATAGTTTCATATATTTAGATTGTCAACTAGATAAAGAAATTATATGCAAATTATGTATGGGAGGTGCGATATTTCATATTTTGTACGGAGAGCATGAAATTTCATAAGACGAATATATTAAAACTTCAATCGTCGATTACAAGCAAACCGAACGATGTTTTCACCAAATTTAAGCGGATCTTTATTGAAAATTAAATAACCATTCACAATTGGTATAATACTCCAAGGATTGGTGCAATAATTTTTTTTGTAATGTTTTGGTGGAAAAACAGCAAAGGGGTGTACCCCTTTGCAAATTTGTAAAAAAAAAATCGAAATTTTTTTCTACGCGAATTAGTCTGTATATAGTTTCATATATTCAGATTGTCAACTAGATAAAGAAATTATATGCAAATTATGTATGGGAGGTGCAATATTTCATATTTTGTACGGAGAGCATGAAATTTCATAAGACGAATATATTAAAACTTCAATCGTCGATTACAGGCAAACCGAACGATGTTTTGACCCAATTTAAACGGATCTTTATTGAAAATTAAACAACCATTCACAATGGGTATAATACTCCAAGGATTGGTGCAATAATTTTTTTTGTAATTTTTTGGTGGAAAAACAGCAAAGGGGTACCCCTTTGCAAATTTGTAAAAAAAATCGAAATTTTTTTCTACGCGAATTAGTCTGCATATAGTTTCATATATTTAGATTGTCAACTAGATAAAGAAATTATATGCAAATTATGTATGGGAGGTGCGGTATTTCATATTTTGTACGGAGAGCATGAAATTTCATAAGACGAATATATTAAAACTTCAATCGTCGATTACAAGCAAACCGAACGATGTTTTGACCCAATTTAAACGGATCTTTATTGAAAATTAAACAACCATTCACAATTGGTATAATACTCTAAGGATTGGTGCAATAATTTTTTTTGTAATTTTTTGGTGGAAAAACAGCAAAGGGGTACCCCTTTGCAAATTTGTAAAAAAAATCGAAATTTGTTTCTACGCGAATTAGTCTGTATATAGTTTCATATATTCAGATTGTCAACTAGATAAAGAAATTATATGCAAATTATGTATGGGAGGTGCGATATTTCATATTTTGTACGGAGAGCATGAAATTTCATAAGACGAATATATTAAAACTTCAATCGTCAATTACAGGCAAACCGAACGATGTTTTGACCCAATTTAAACGGATCTTTATTGAAAATTAAACAACCATTCACAATTGGTATAATACTCCAAGGATTGGTGCAATAATTTTGTTTGTAATTTTTTTGGTGAAAAAACAGCAAAGGGGTACCCCTTTGCAAATTTGTAAAAAAAATCGAAATTTGTTTCTACGCGAATTAGTCTGCATATAGTTTCATATATTCAGATTGTCAACTAGATAAAGAAATTATATGCAAACATGTATGGGAGGTGCGATATTTCATTATTTTGTACGGAGAGCATGAAATTTCATAAGACGAATATATTAAAACTTCAATCGTCGATTACAAGCAAACCGAACGATGTTTTGACCCAATTTAAACGGATCTTTATTGAAAATTAAACAACCATTCACAATCGGTATAATACTCCAAGGATTGGTGCAATAATTTTGTTTGTAATTTTTTTGGTGAAAAAACAGCAAAGGGATACCCCTTTGCAAATTTGTAAAAAAAAAACGAAATTTGTTTCTACGCGAATTAGTCTGTATATAGTTTCATATATTCAGATTGTCAACTAGATAAAGAAATTATATGGCAACATGTATGGGAGGTGCGATATTTCATATTTTGTACGGAGAGCATGAAATTTCATAAGACGAATATATTAAAACTTCAATCGTCGATTACAAGCAAACCGAACGATGTTTTGACCCAATTTAAACGGATCTTTATTGAAAATTAAATAACCATTCACAATTGGTATAATACTCCAAGGATTGGTGCAATAATTTTTTTTGTAATTTTTTGGTGGAAAAACAGCAAAGGTATGGGTACCCCTTTGCAAATTTGTAAAAAAAAATCGAAATTTTTTTCTACGCGAATTAGTCTGTATATAGTTTCATATATTCAGATTGTCAACTAGATAAAGAAATTATATGCAAATTATGTATGGGAGGTGCGATATTTCATATTTTGTACGGAGAGCATGGAATTTCATAAGACGAATATATTAAAACTTCAATCGTCGATTACAAGCAAACCGAACGATGTTTTGACCCAATTTAAACGGATCTTTATTGAAAATTAAATAACCATTCACAATTGGTATAATACTCCAAGGATTGGTGCAATAATTTTTTTTGTAATTTTTTGGTGGAAAAACAACAAAGGGGTACCCCTTTGCAAATTTGTAAAAAAAATCGAAATTTTTTTCTACGCGAATTAGTCTGTATATAGTTTCATATATTCAGATTGTCAACTAGATAAAGAAATTATATGCAAATTATGTATGGGAGGTGCGATATTTCATATTTTGTACGGAGAGCATGAAATTTCATAAGACGAATATATTAAAACTTCAATCGTCGATTACAAGCAAACCGAACGATGTTTTGACCCAATTTAAACGGATCTTTATTGAAAATTAAACAACCATTCACAATGGGTATAATACTCCAAGGATTGGTGCAATAATTTTGTTTGTAATTTTTTTGGTGAAAAAACAGCAAAGGGGTACCCCTTTGCAAATTTGTAAAAAAATCGAAATTTGTTTCTACGCGAATTAGTCTGTATATAGTTTCATATATTCAGATTGTCAACTAGATAAAGAAATTATATGCAAACATGTATGGGAGGTGCGATATTTCATTATTTTGTACGGAGAGCATGAAATTTCATAAGACGAATATATTAAAACTTCAATCGTCGATTACAAGCAAACCGAACGATGTTTTGACCCAATTTAAACGGATCTTTATTGAAAATTAAACAACCATTCACAATTGGTATAATACTCCAAGGGCTGGTGCAATAATTTTTTTTGTAATTTTTTGGTGAAAAAACAGCAAAGAGGTACCCCTTTGCAAATTTGTAAAAAAAAAATCGAAATTTTTTTCTACGCGAATTAGTCTGTATATAGTTTCATATATTCAGATTGTCAACTAGATAAAGAAATTATATGCAAATTATGTATGGGAGGTGCGATATTTCATATTTTGTACGGAGAGCATGAAATTTCATAAGACGAATATATTAAAACTTCAATCGTCGATTACAAGCAAACCGAACGATGTTTTCACCAAATTTAAGCGGATCTTTATTGAAAATTAAATAACCATTCACAATTGGTATAATACTCTAAGGATTGGTGCAATAATTTTTTTTGTAATTTTTTGGTGGAAAAACAGCAAAGGTATGGGTACCCCTTTGCAAATTTGTAAAAAAAAATCGAAATTTTTTTCTACGCGAATTAGTCTGTATATAGTTTCATATATTCAGATTGTCAACTAGATAAAGAAATTATATGCAAATTATGTATGGGAGGTGCAATATTTCATATTTTGTACGGAGAGCATGAAATTTCATAAGACGAATATATTAAAACTTCAATCGTCGATTACAAGCAAACCGAACGATGTTTTGACCCAATTTAAACGGATCTTTATTGAAAATTAAACAACCATTCACAATCGGTATAATACTCCAAGGATTGGTGCAATAATTTTGTTTGTAATTTTTTGGTGGAAAAACAGCAAAGGGGTGGGTACCCCTTTGCAAATTTGTAAAAAAAAATCGAAATTTTTTTCTACGCGAATTAGTCTGTATATAGTTTCATATATTCAGATTGTCAACTAGATAAAGAAATTATATGCAAATTATGTATGGGAGGTGCGATATTTCATATTTTGTACGGAGAGCATGAAATTTCATAAGACGAATATATTAAAACTTCAATCGTCGATTACAAGCAAACCGAACGATGTTTTGACCCAATTTAAACGGATCTTTATTGAAAATTAAACAACCATTCACAATTGGTATAATACTCCAAGGATTGGTGCAATAATTTTGTTTGTAATTTTTTGGTGGAAAAACAGCAAAGGGGTACCCCTTTGCAAATTTGTAAAAAAATCGAAATTTTTTTCTACGCGAATTAGTCTGTATATAGTTTCATATACTCAGATTGTCAACTAGATAAAGAAATTATATGCAAATTATGTATGGGAGGTGCGATATTTCATATTTTGTACGGAGAGCATGAAATTTCATAAGACGAATATATTAAAACTTCAATCGTCGATTACAAGCAAACCGAACGATGTTTTGACCCAATTTAAACGGATCTTTATTGAAAATTAAACAACCATTCACAATTGGTATAATACTCCAAGGATTGGTGCAATAATTTTGTTTGTAATTTTTTGGTGGAAAAACAGCAAAGGGGTACCCCTTTGCAAATTTGTAAAAAAAATCGAAATTTGTTTCTACGCGAATTAGTCTGTATATAGTTTCATATATTCAGATTGTCAACTAGATAAAGAAATTATATGCAAATTATGTATGGGAGGTGCGATATTTCATATTTTGTACGGAGAGCATGAAATTTCATAAGACGAATATATTAAAACTTCAATCGTCGATTACAAGCAAACCGAACGATGTTTTGACCCAATTTAAACGGATCTTTATTGAAAATTAAACAACCATTCACAATTGGTATAATACTCCAAGGATTGGTGCAATAATTTTGTTTGTAATTTTTTGGTGGAAAAACAGCAAAGGGGTACCCCTTTGCAAATTTGTAAAAAAAATCGAAATTTTTTTCTACGCGAATTAGTCTGTATATAGTTTCATATATTCAGATTGTCCACTAGATAAAGAAATTATATGCAAATTATGTATGGGAGGTGCGATATTTCATATTTTGTACGGAGAGCATGAAATTTCATAAGACGAATATATTAAAACTTCAATCGTCGATTACAAGCAAACCGAACGATGTTTTGACCCAATTTAAACGGATCTTTATTGAAAATTAAACAACCATTCACAATTGGTATAATACTCCAAGGATTGGTGCAATAATTTTGTTTGTAATTTTTTGGTGGAAAAACAGCAAAGGGGTACCCCTTTGCAAATTTGTAAAAAAAATCGAAATTTGTTTCTACGCGAATTAGTCTGTATATAGTTTCATATATTCAGATTGTCAACTAGATAAAGAAATTATATGCAAATTATGTATGGGAGGTGCGATATTTCATATTTTGTACGGAGAGCATGAAATTTCATAAGACGAATATATTAAAACTTCAATCGTCGATTACAAGCAAACCGAACGATGTTTTGACCCAATTTAAACGGATCTTTATTGAAAATTAAACAACCATTCACAATGGGTATAATACTCCAAGGATTGGTGCAATAATTTTTTTTGTAATTTTTTGGTGGAAAAACAGCAAAGGGGTACGTACCCCTTTGCAAATTTGTAAAAAAAAATCGAAATTTGTTTCTACGCGAATTAGTCTGTATATAGTTTCATATATTCAGATTGTCAACTAGATAAAGAAATTATATGCAAATTATGTATGGGAGGTGCAATATTTCATATTTTGTACGGAGAGCATGAAATTTCATAAGACGAATATATTAAAACTTCAATCGTCGATTACAGGCAAACCGAACGATGTTTTGACCCAATTTAAACGGATCTTTATTGAAAATTAGACAACCATTCACAATGGGTATAATACTCCAAGGGTTGGTGCAATAATTTTTTTTGTAATTTTTTGGTGGAAAAACAGCAAAGGGGTGTACCCCTTTGCAAATTTGTAAAAAAAAATCGAAATTTTTTTCTACGCGAATTAGTCTGTATATAGTTTCATATATTCAGATTGTCAACTAGATAAAGAAATTATATGCAAATTATGTATGGGAGGTGCAATATTTCATATTTTGTACGGAGAGCATGAAATTTCATAAGACGAATATATTAAAACTTCAATCGTCGATTACAAGCAAACCGAACGATGTTTTGACCCAATTTAAACGGATCTTTATTGAAAATTAAACAACCATTCACAATTGGTATAATACTCCAAGGGTTGGTGCAATAATTTTTTTTGTAATTTTTTGGTGAAAAAACAGCAACGGAGTACCCCTTTGCAAATTTGTAAAAAAAAATTGAAATTTTTTTCTACGCGAATTAGTCTGTATATAGTTTCATATATTCAGATTGTCAACTAGATAAAGAAATTATATGCAAATTATGTATGGGAGGTGCGATATTTCATATTTTGTACGGAGAGCATGAAATTTCATAAGACGAATATATTAAAACTTCAATCGTCGATTACAAGCAAACCGAACGATGTTTTCACCAAATTTAAGCGGATCTTTATTGAAAATTAAATAACCATTCACAATTGGTATAATACTCTAAGGATTGATGCAATAATTTTTTTTGTAATTTTTTGGTGGAAAAACAGCAAAGGTATGGGTACCCCTTTGCAAATTTGTAAAAAAAAATCGAAATTTTTTTCTACGCGAATTAGTCTGTATATAGTTTCATATATTCAGATTGTCAACTAGATAAAGAAATTATATGCAAATTATGTATGGGAGGTGCGATATTTCATATTTTGTACGGAGAGCATGAAATTTCATAAGACGAATATATTAAAACTTCAATCGTCGATTACAAGCAAACCGAACGATGTTTTGACCCAATTTAAACGGATCTTTATTGAAAATTAAACAACCATTCACAATTGGTACAATAGTCCAAGGATTGGTGCAATAATTTTTTTTGTAATTTTTTGGTGGAAAAACAGCAAAGGGGTACCCCTTTGCAAATTTGTAAAAAAAAATCGAAATTTTTTTCTACGCGAATTAGTCTGTATATAGTTTCATATATTCAGATTGTCAACTGGATAAAGAAATTATATGCAAACATGTATGGGAGGTGCGATATTTCATTATTTTGTACGGAGAGCATGAAATTTCATAAGACGAATATATTAAAACTTCAATCGTCGATTACAAGCAAACCGAACGATGTTTTGACCCAATTTAAACGGATCTTTATTGAAAATTAAACAACCATTCACAATTGGTATAATACTCTAAGGATTGGTGCAATAATTTTGTTTGTAATTTTTTTGGTGAAAAAACAGCAAAGGGGTACCCCTTTGCAAATTTGTAAAAAAAATCGAAATTTGTTTCTACGCGAATTAGTCTGTATATAGTTTCATATATTCAGATTGTCAACTAGATAAAGAAATTATATGCAAACATGTATGGGAGGTGCGATATTTCATTATTTTGTACGGAGAGCATGAAATTTCATAAGACGAATATATTAAAACTTCAATCGTCGATTACAAGCAAACCGAACGATGTTTTGACCCAATTTAAACGGATCTTTATTGAAAATTAAATAACCATTCACAATTGGTATAATACTCCAAGGATTGGTGCAATAATTTTTTTTGTAATTTTTTGGTGGAAAAACAACAAAGGGGTACCCCTTTGCAAATTTGTAAAAAAAAAATCGAAATTTTTTTCTACGCGAATTAGTCTGTATATAGTTTCATATATTCAGATTGTCAACTAGATAAAGAAATTATATGCAAATTATGTATGGGAGGTGCGGTATTTCATATTTTGTACGGAGAGCATGAAATTTCATAAGACGAACATATTAAAACTTCAATCGTCGATTACAAGCAAACCGAACGATGTTTTGACCCAATTTAAACGGATCTTTATTGAAAATTAAACAACCATTCACAATTGGTATAATACTCCAAGGATTGGTGCAATAATTTTTTTTGTAATTTTTTGGTGGAAAACAGCAAAGGTGTGGGTACCCCTTTGCAAATTTGTAAAAAAAATCGAAATTTGTTTCTACGCGAATTAGTCTGTATATAGTTTCATATATTCAGATTGTCAACTAGATAAAGAAATTATATGCAAATTATGTATGGGAGGTGCGATATTTCATATTTTGTACGGAGAGCATGAAATTTCATAAGACGAATATATTAAAATTTCAATAGTCGATTACAGGCAAACCGAACGATATTTTGACCCAATCTAAACGGACCTTTACTGAAAATTAAATAACCATTCACAATTGGTATAATACTCCAAGGATTGGTGCAATAATTTTTTTTGTAATTTTTTTGGTGAAAAAACAGCAAAGGGGTACCCCTTTGCAAATTTGTAAAAAAAATCGAAATTTGTTTCTAACAACCATTCACAGTGGGTATAATACTCCAAGGATTGGTGCAATAATTTTTTTTGTAATTTTTTGGTGGAAAAACAGCAAAGGGGTACGTACCCCTTTGCAAATTTGTAAAAAAAAATCGAAATTTGTTTCTACGCGAATTAGTCTGTATATAGTTTCATATATTCAGATTGTCAACTAGATAAAGAAATTATATGCAAATTATGTATGGGAGGTGCAATATTTCATATTTTGTACGGAGAGCATGAAATTTCATAAGACGAATATATTAAAACTTCAATCGTCGATTACAGGCAAACCGAACGATGTTTTGACCCAATTTAAACGGATCTTTATTGAAAATTAGACAACCATTCACAATTGGTATAATACTCCAAGGGTTGGTGCAATAATTTTTTTTGTAATTTTTTGGTGAAAAAACAGCAAAGAGGTACCCCTTTGCAAATTTGTAAAAAAAAATCGAATTTTTTTTCTACGCGAATTAGTCTGTATATAGTTTCATATATTCAGATTGTCAACTAGATAAAGAAATTATATGCAAATTATGTATGGGAGGTGCGATATTTCATATTTTGTACGGAGAGCATGAAATTTCATAAGACGAATATATTAAAACTTCAATCGTCGATTACAAGCAAACCGAACGATGTTTTCACCAAATTTAAGCGGATCTTTATTGAAAATTAAATAACCATTCACAATTGGTATAATACTCCAAGGATTGGTGCAATAATTTTTTTTGTAATTTTTTGGTGGAAAAACAGCAAAGGGGTGTACCCCTTTGCAAATTTGTAAAAAAAAAAATCGAAATTTTTTTCTACGCGAATTAGTCTGTATATAGTTTCATATATTCAGATTGTCAACTAGATAAAGAAATTATATGCAAATTATGTATGGGAGGTGCAATATTTCATATTTTGTACGGAGAGCATGAAATTTCATAAGACGAATATATTAAAACTTCAATCGTCGATTACAGGCAAACCGAACGATGTTTTGACCCAATTTAAACGGATCTTTATTGAAAATTAAACAACCATTCACAATTGGTATAATACTCCAAGGGTTGGTGCAATAATTTTTTTTGTAATTTTTTGGTGGAAAAACAGCAAAGGGGTGTACCCCTTTGCAAATTTGTAAAAAAAAATCGAAATTTTTTTCTACGCGAATTAGTCTGTATATAGTTTCATATATTCAGATTGTCAACTAGATAAAGAAATTATATGCAAATTATGTATGGGAGGTGCAATATTTCATATTTTGTACGGAGAGCATGAAATTTCATAAGACGAATATATTAAAACTTCAATCGTCGATTACAAGCAAACCGAACGATGTTTTGACCCAATTTAAACGGATCTTTATTGAAAATTAAACAACCATTCACAATTGGTATAATACTCCAAGGGTTGGTGCAATAATTTTTTTTGTAATTTTTTGGTGAAAAAACAGCAAAGGGGTACCCCTTTGCAAATTTGTAAAAAAAAATCGAATTTTTTTCTACGCGAATTAGTCTGTATATAGTTTCATATATTCAGATTGTCAACTAGATAAAGAAATTATATGCAAATTATGTATGGGAGGTGCGATATTTCATATTTTGTACGGAGAGCATGAAATTTCATAAGACGAATATATTAAAACTTCAATCGTCGATTACAAGCAAACCGAACGATGTTTTGACCCAATTTAAACGGATCTTTATTGAAAATTAAACAACCATTCACAATTGGTATAATACTCCAAGGATTGGTGCAATAATTTTGTTTGTAATTTTTTGGTGGAAAAACAGCAAAGGGGTGAGTACCCCTTTGCAAATTTGTAAAAAAAATCGAAATTTTTTTCTACGCGAATTAGTCTGTATATAGTTTCATATATTCAGATTGTCAACTAGATAAGAAATTATATGCAAATTATGTATGGGAGGTGCGATATTTCATATTTTGTACGGAGAGCATGAAATTTCATAAGACGAATATATTAAAACTTCAATCGTCGATTACAAGCAAACCGAACGATGTTTTGACCCAATTTAAACGGATCTTTATTGAAAATTAAACAACCATTCACAATTGGTATAATACTCCAAGGATTGGTGCAATAATTTTGTTTGTAATTTTTTGGTGGAAAAACAGCAAAGGGGTACCCCTTTGCAAATTTGTAAAAAAAATCGAAATTTTTTTCTACGCGAATTAGTCTGTATATAGTTTCATATATTCAGATTGTCAACTAGATAAAGAAATTATATGCAAATTATGTATGGGAGGTGCGATATTTCATATTTTGTACGGAGAGCATGAAATTTCATAAGACGAATATATTAAAACTTCAATCGTCGATTACAAGCAAACCGAACGATGTTTTGACCCAATTTAAACGGATCTTTATTGAAAATTAAACAACCATTCACAATGGGTATAATACTCCAAGGATTGGTGCAATAATTTTTTTTGTAATTTTTTGGTGGAAAAACAGCAAAGGGGTACCCCTTTGCAAATTTGTAAAAAAAATCGAAATTTTTCTCTACGCGAATTAGTCTGCATATAGTTTCATATATTTAGATTGTCAACTAGATAAAGAAATTATATGCAAATTATGTATGGGAGGTGCGATATTTCATATTTTGTACGGAGAGCATGAAATTTCATAAGACGAATATATTAAAACTTCAATCGTCGATTACAAGCAAACCGAACGATGTTTTGACCCAATTTAAACGGATCTTTATTGAAAATTAAACAACCATTCACAATTGGTATAATACTCTAAGGATTGGTGCAATAATTTTTTTTGTAATTTTTTGGTGGAAAAACAGCAAAGGGGTACCCCTTTGCAAATTTGTAAAAAAAAATCGAAATTTTTTTCTACGCGAATTAGTCTGTATATAGTTTCATATATTCAGATTGTCAACTGGATAAAGAAATTATATGCAAATTATGTATGGGAGGTGCGATATTTCATATTTTGTACGGAGAGCATGAAATTTCATAAGACGAATATATTAAAACTTCAATCGTCGATTACAAGCAAACCGAACGATGTTTTGACCCAATTTAAACGGATCTTTATTGAAAATTAAACAACCATTCACAATGGGTATAATACTCCAAGGATTGGTGCAATAATTTTTTTTGTAATTTTTTGGTGGAAAAACAGCAAAGGGGTACCCCTTTGCAAATTTGTAAAAAAAATCGAAATTTTTCTCTACGCGAATTAGTCTGCATATAGTTTCATATATTTAGATTGTCAACTAGATAAAGAAATTATATGCAAATTATGTATGGGAGGTGCGATATTTCATATTTTGTACGGAGAGCATGAAATTTCATAAGACGAATATATTAAAACTTCAATCGTCGATTACAAGCAAACCGAACGATGTTTTGACCCAATTTAAACGGATCTTTATTGAAAATTAAACAACCATTCACAATTGGTATAATACTCTAAGGATTGGTGCAATAATTTTTTTTGTAATTTTTTGGTGGAAAAACAGCAAAGGGGTACCCCTTTGCAAATTTGTAAAAAAAAATCGAAATTTTTTTCTACGCGAATTAGTCTGTATATAGTTTCATATATTCAGATTGTCAACTGGATAAAGAAATTATATGCAAATTATGTATGGGAGGTGCGGTATTTCATATTTTGTACGGAGAGCATGAAATTTCATAAGACGAATATATTAAAACTTCAATCGTCGATTACAAGCAAACCGAACGATGTTTTGACCCAATTTAAACGGATCTTTATTGAAAATTAAACAACCATTCACAATTGGTATAATACTCTAAGGATTGGTGCAATAATTTTGTTTGTAATTTTTTTGGTGAAAAAACAGCAAAGGAGTACCCCTTTGCAAATTTGTAAAAAAAAACGAAATTTGTTTCTACGCGAATTAGTCTGTATATAGTTTCATATATTCAGATTGTCAACTAGATAAAGAAATTATATGCCAACATGTATCGGAGGTGCGATATTTCATATTTTGTACGGAGAGCATGAAATTTCATAAGACGAATATATTAAAACTTCAATCGTCGATTACAAGCAAACCGAACGATGTTTTGACCCAATTTAAACGGATCTTTATTGAAAATTAAACAACCATTCACAATGGGTATAATACTCCAAGGATTGGTGCAATAATTTTGTTTGTAATTTTTTTGGTGAAAAAACAGCAAAGGGGTACCTCTTTGCAAATTTGTAAAAAAAATCGAAATTTGTTTCTACGCGAATTAGTCTGTATATAGTTTCATATATTCAGATTGTCAACTAGATAAAGAAATTATATGCAAACATGTATGGGAGGTGCGATATTTCATTATTTTGTACGGAGAGCATGAAATTTCATAAGACGAATATATTAAAACTTCAATCGTCGATTACAAGCAAACCGAACGATGTTTTGACCCAATTTAAACGGATCTTTATTGAAAATTAAATAACCATTCACAATTGGTATAATACTCCAAGGATTGGTGCAATAATTTTTTTTGTAATTTTTTGGTGGAAAAACAACAAAGGGGTACCCCTTTGCAAATTTGTAAAAAAAAATCGAAATTTTTTTCTACGCGAATTAGTCTGTATATAGTTTCATATATTCAGATTGTCAACTAGATAAAGAAATTATATGCAAATTATGTATGGGAGGTGCGATATTTCATATTTTGTACGGAGAGCGTGAAATTTCATAAGACGAATATATTAAAACTTCAATCGTCGATTACAAGCAAACCGAACGATGTTTTGACCCAATTTAAACGGATCTTTATTGAAAATTAAATAACCATTCACAATTGGTATAATACTCCAAGGATTGGTGCAATAATTTTTTTTGTAATTTTTTGGTGGAAAAACAACAAAGGGGTACCCCTTTGCAAATTTGTAAAAAAAAATCGAAATTTTTTTCTACGCGAATTAGTCTGTATATAGTTTCATATATTCAGATTGTCAACTAGATAAAGAAATTATATGCAAATTATGTATGGGAGGTGCGATATTTCATATTTTGTACGGAGAGCATGAAATTTCATAAGACGAACATATTAAAACTTCAATCGTCGATTACAAGCAAACCGAACGATGTTTTGACCCAATTTAAACGGATCTTTATTGAAAATTAAACAACCATTCACAATGGGTATAATACTCCAAGGATTGGTGCAATAATTTTGTTTGTAATTTTTTTGGTGAAAAAACAGCAAAGGGGTACCCCTTTGCAAATTTGTAAAAAAAAATCGAAATTTTTTTCTACGCGAATTAGTCTGTATTTAGTTTCATATATTCAGATTGTCAACTAGATAAAGAAATTATATGCAAATTATGTATGGGAGGTGCGATATTTCATATTTTGTACGGAGAGCATGAAATTTCATAAGACGAATATATTAAAACTTCAATCGTCGATTACAAGCAAACCGAACGATGTTTTGACCCAATTTAAACGGATCTTTATTGAAAATTAAATAACCATTCACAATTGGTATAATACTCCAAGGATTGGTGCAATAATTTTGTTTGTAATTTTTTTGGTGAAAAAACAGCAAAGGGGTACCCCTTTGCAAATTTGTAAAAAAAATCGAAATTTTTTCTACGCGAATTAGTCTGTATATAGTTTCATATATTCAGATTGTCAACTAGATAAAGAAATTATATGCAAATTATGTATGGGAGGTGCGATATTTCATATTTTGTACGGAGAGCATGAAATTTCATAAGACGAATATATTAAAACTTCAATCGTCGATTACAAGCAAACCGAACGATGTTTTGACCCAATTTAAACGGATCTTTATTGAAAATTAAATAACCATTCACAATTGGTATAATACTCCAAGGATTGGTGCAATAATTTTTTTTGTAATTTTTTGGTGGAAAAACAGCAAATTTGTAAAAAAAATCGAAATTTTTTTCTACGCGAATTAGTCTGTATATAGTTTCATATATTCAGATTGTCAACTAGATAAAGAAATTATATGCAAATTATGTATGGGAGGTGCGATATTTCATATTTTGTACGGAGAGCATGAAATTTCATAAGACGAATATATTAAAACTTCAATCGTCGATTACAAGCAAACCGAACGATGTTTTGACCCAATTTAAACGGATCTTTATTGAAAATTAAATAACCATTCACAATTGGTATAATACTCCAAGGATTGGTGCAATAATTTTGTTTGTAATTTTTTTGGTGAAAAAACAGCAAAGGAGTACCCCTTTGCAAATTTGTAAAAAAAAATCGAAATTTTTTTCTACGCGAATTAGTCTGTATATAGTTTCATATATTCAGATTGTCAACTAGATAAAGAAATTATATGCAAATTATGTATGGGAGGTGCGATATTTCATATTTTGTACGGAGAGCATGAAATTTCATAAGACGAACATATTAAAACTTCAATCGTCGATTACAAGCAAACCGAACGATGTTTTGACCCAATTTAAACGGATCTTTATTGAAAATTAAACAACCATTCACAATGGGTATAATACTCCAAGGATTGGTGCAATAATTTTGTTTGTAATTTTTTTGGTGAAAAAACAGCAAAGGGGTACCCCTTTGCAAATTTGTAAAAAAAAAATCGAAATTTTTTTCTACGCGAATTAGTCTGTATATAGTTTCATATATTCAGATTGTCAACTAGATAAAGAAATTATATGCAAATTATGTATGGGAGGTGCGATATTTCATATTTTGTACGGAGAGCATGAAATTTCATAAGACGAATATATTAAAACTTCAATCGTCGATTACAAGCAAACCGAACGATGTTTTGACCCAATTTAAACGGATCTTTATTGAAAATTAAATAACCATTCACAATTGGTATAATACTCCAAGGATTGGTGCAATAATTTTTTTTGTAATTTTTTGGTGGAAAAACAGCAAATTTGTAAAAAAAATCGAAATTTTTTTCTACGCGAATTAGTCTGTATATAGTTTCATATATTCAGATTGTCAACTAGATAAAGAAATTATATGCAAATTATGTATGGGAGGTGCGATATTTCATATTTTGTACGGAGAGCATGAAATTTCATAAGACGAATATATTAAAACTTCAATCGTCGATTACAAGCAAACCGAACGATGTTTTGACCCAATTTAAACGGATCTTTATTGAAAATTAAATAACCATTCACAATTGGTATAATACTCCAAGGATTGGTGCAATAATTTTGTTTGTAATTTTTTTGGTGAAAAAACAGCAAAGGAGTACCCCTTTGCAAATTTGTAAAAAAAAATCGAAATTTTTTTCTACGCGAATTAGTCTGTATATAGTTTCATATATTCAGATTGTCAACTAGATAAAGAAATTATATGCAAATTATGTATGGGAGGTGCGATATTTCATATTTTGTACGGAGAGCATGAAATTTCATAAGACGAATATATTAAAACTTCAATCGTCGATTACAAGCAAACCGAACGATGTTTTGACCCAATTTAAACGGATCTTTATTGAAAATTAAATAACCATTCACAATTGGTATAATACTCCAAGGATTGGTGCAATAATTTTTTTTGTAATTTTTTGGTGGAAAAACAGCAAATTTGTAAAAAAAATCGAAATTTTTTTCTACGCGAATTAGTCTGTATATAGTTTCATATATTCAGATTGTCAACTAGATAAAGAAATTATATGCAAATTATGTATGGGAGGTGCGATATTTCATATTTTGTACGGAGAGCATGAAATTTCATAAGACGAATATATTAAAACTTCAATCGTCGATTACAAGCAAACCGAACGATGTTTTGACCCAATTTAAACGGATCTTTATTGAAAATTAAATAACCATTCACAATTGGTATAATACTCCAAGGATTGGTGCAATAATTTTGTTTGTAATTTTTTTGGTGAAAAAACAGCAAAGGAGTACCCCTTTGCAAATTTGTAAAAAAAAATCGAAATTTTTTTCTACGCGAATTAGTCTGTATATAGTTTAATATATTCAGATTGTCAACTAGATAAAGAAATTATATGCAAATTATGTATGGGAGGTGCGATATTTCATATTTTGTACGGAGAGCATGAAATTTCATAAGACGAATATATTAAAACTTCAATCGTCGATTACAAGCAAACCGAACGATGTTTTGACCCAATTTAAACGGATCTTTATTGAAAATTAAATAACCATTCACAATTGGTATAATACTCCAAGGATTGGTGCAATAATTTTTTTTGTAATTTTTTGGTGGAAAAACAGCAAATTTGTAAAAAAAATCGAAATTTTTTTCTACGCGAATTAGTCTGTATATAGTTTCATATATTCAGATTGTCAACTAGATAAAGAAATTATATGCAAATTATGTATGGGAGGTGCGATATTTCATATTTTGTACGGAGAGCATGAAATTTCATAAGACGAATATATTAAAACTTCAATCGTCGATTACAAGCAAACCGAACGATGTTTTGACCCAATTTAAACGGATCTTTATTGAAAATTAAATAACCATTCACAATTGGTATAATACTCCAAGGATTGGTGCAATAATTTTGTTTGTAATTTTTTTGGTGAAAAAACAGCAAAGGAGTACCCCTTTGCAAATTTGTAAAAAAAAATCGAAATTTTTTTCTACGCGAATTAGTCTGTATATAGTTTAATATATTCAGATTGTCAACTAGATAAAGAAATTATATGCAAATTATGTATGGGAGGTGCGATATTTCATATTTTGTACGGAGAGCATGAAATTTCATAAGACGAATATATTAAAACTTCAATCGTCGATTACAAGCAAACCGAACGATGTTTTGACCCAATTTAAACGGATCTTTATTGAAAATTAAACAACCATTCACAATGGGTATAATACTCCAAGGATTGGTGCAATAATTTTGTTTGTAATTTTTTTGGTGAAAAAACAGCAAAGAGGTACCCCTTTGCAAATTTGTAAAAAAAATCGAAATTTTTTTCTACGCGAACTAGTCTGTATATAGTTTCATATATTCAGATTGTCAACTAGATAAAGAAATTATATGCAAATTATGTATGGGAGGTGCGATATTTCATATTTTGTACGGAGAGCATGAAATTTCATAAGACGAATATATTAAAACTTCAATCGTCGATTACAGGCAAACCGAACGATGTTTTGACCCAATTTAAACGGATCTTTATTAAAAATTAAACAACCATTCACAATTGGTACAATACTCCAAGGATTGGTGCAATAATTTTTTTTGTAATTTTTTGGTGGAAAAACAGCAAAGGTGTGGGTACCCCTTTGCAAATTTGTAAAAAAAATCGAAATTTGTTTCTACGCGAATTAGTCTGTATATAGTTTCATATATTCAGATTGTCAACTAGATAAAGAAATTATATGCAAATTATGTATGGGAGGTGCGATATTTCATATTTTGTACGGAGAGCATGAAATTTCATAAGACGAATATATTAAAATTTCAATCGTCGATTACAGGCAAACCGAACGATATTTTGACCCAATCTAAACGGACCTTTACTGAAAATTAAATAACCATTCACAATTGGTATAATACTCCAAGGATTGGTGCAATAATTTTTTTTGTAATTTTTTTGGTGAAAAAACAGCAAAGGGGTACCCCTTTGCAAATTTGTAAAAAAAATCGAAATTTGTTTCTACGCGAATTAGTCTGTATATAGTTTCATATATTCAGATTGTCAACTAGATAAAGAAATTATATGCAAATTATGTATGGGAGGTGCGATATTTCATATTTTGTACGGAGAGCGTGAAATTTCATAAGACGAATATATTAAAACTTCAATCGTCGATTACAAGCAAACCGAACGATGTTTTGACCCAATTTAAACGGATCTTTATTGAAAATTAAATAACCATTCACAATTGGTATAATACTCCAAGGATTGGTGCAATAATTTTTTTTGTAATTTTTTGGTGGAAAAACAACAAAGGGGTACCCCTTTGCAAATTTGTAAAAAAAATCGAAATTTTTTTCTACGCGAATTAGTCTGCATATAGTTGCATATATTTAGATTGTCAACTAGATAAAGAAATTATATGCAAATTATGTATGGGAGGTGCGGTATTTCATATTTTGTACGGAGAGCATGAAATTTCATAAGACGAATATATTAAAACTTCAATCGTCGATTACAAGCAAACCGAACGATGTTTTGACCCAATTTAAACGGATCTTTATTGAAAATTAAATAACCATTCACAATTGGTATAATACTCCAAGGATTGGTGCAATAATTTTTTTTGTAATTTTTTGGTGGAAAAACAGCAAAGGGGTACCCCTTTGCAAATTTGTAAAAAAAAATCGAAATTTGTTTCTACGCGAATTAGTCTGTATATAGTTTCATATATTCAGATTGTCAACTAGATAAAGAAATTATATGCAAATTATGTATGGGAGGTGCGATATTTCATATTTTGTACGGAGAGCATGAAATTTCATAAGACGAATATATTAAAACTTCAATCGTCGATTACAGGCAAACCGAACGATGTTTTGACCCAATTTAAACGGATCTTTATTGAAAATTAAATAACCATTCACAATTGGTATAATACTCCAAGGATTGGTGCAATAATTTTGTTTGTAATTTTTTTGGTGAAAAAACAGCAAAGGGGTACCCCTTTGCAAATTTGTAAAAAAAAATCGAAATTTTTTCTACGCGAATTAGTCTGTATATAGTTTCATATATTCAGATTGTCAACTAGATAAAGAAATTATATGCAAATTATGTATGGGAGGTGCGATATTTCATATTTTGTACGGAGAGCATGAAATTTCATAAGACGAATATATTAAAACTTCAATCGTCGATTACAGGCAAACCGAACGATGTTTTGACCCAATTTAAACGGATCTTTATTGAAAATTAAATAACCATTCACAATTGGTATAATACTCCAAGGATTGGTGCAATAATTTTGTTTGTAATTTTTTTGGTGAAAAAACAGCAAAGGGGTACCCCTTTGCAAATTTGTAAAAAAAAATCGAAATTTTTTCTACGCGAATTAGTCTGTATATAGTTTCATATATTCAGATTGTCAACTAGATAAAGAAATTATATGCAAATTATGTATGGGAGGTGCGATATTTCATATTTTGTACGGAGAGCATGAAATTTCATAAGACGAATATATTAAAACTTCAATCGTCGATTACAAGCAAACCGAACGATGTTTTCACCAAATTTAAGCGGATCTTTATTGAAAATTAAATAACCATTCACAATTGGTATAATACTCTAAGGATTGATGCAATAATTTTTTTTGGAATTTTTTGGTGGAAAAACAGCAAAGGTATGGGTACCCCTTTGCAAATTTGTAAAAAAAATCGAAATTTTTTTCTACGCGAATTAGTCTGTATATAGTTTCATATATTCAGATTGTCAACTAGATAAAGAAATTATATGCAAATTATGTATGGGAGGTGCGATATTTCATATTTTGTACGGAGAGCATGAAATTTCATAAGACGAATATATTAAAACTTCAATCGTCGATTACAAGCAAACCGAACGATGTTTTGACCCAATTTAAACGGATCTTTATTGAAAATTAAACAACCATTCACAATTGGTATAATACTCCAAGGATTGGTGCAATAATTTTGTTTGTAATTTTTTGGTGGAAAAACAGCAAAGGGGTGAGTACCCCTTTGCAAATTTGTAAAAAAAATCGAAATTTTTTTCTACGCGAATTAGTCTGTATATAGTTTCATATATTCAGATTGTCAACTAGATAAGAAATTATATGCAAATTATGTATGGGAGGTGCGATATTTCATATTTTGTACGGAGAGCATGAAATTTCATAAGACGAATATATTAAAACTTCAATCGTCGATTACAAGCAAACCGAACGATGTTTTGACCCAATTTAAACGGATCTTTATTGAAAATTAAACAACCATTCACAATTGGTATAATACTCCAAGGATTGGTGCAATAATTTTGTTTGTAATTTTTTGGTGGAAAAACAGCAAAGGGGTACCCCTTTGCAAATTTGTAAAAAAAATCGAAATTTTTTTCTACGCGAATTAGTCTGTATATAGTTTCATATATTCAGATTGTCAACTAGATAAAGAAATTATATGCAAATTATGTATGGGAGGTGCGATATTTCATATTTTGTACGGAGAGCATGAAATTTCATAAGACGAATATATTAAAACTTCAATCGTCGATTACAAGCAAACCGAACGATGTTTTGACCCAATTTAAACGGATCTTTATTGAAAATTAAACAACCATTCACAATTGGTATAATACTCCAAGGATTGGTGCAATAATTTTGTTTGTAATTTTTTGGTGGAAAAACAGCAAAGGGGTACCCCTTTGCAAATTTGTAAAAAAAATCGAAATTTTTCTCTACGCGAATTAGTCTGCATATAGTTTCATATATTTAGATTGTCAACTAGATAAAGAAATTATATGCAAATTATGTATGGGAGGTGCGATATTTCATATTTTGTACGGAGAGCATGAAATTTCATAAGACGAATATATTAAAACTTCAATCGTCGATTACAAGCAAACCGAACGATGTTTTGACCCAATTTAAACGGATCTTTATTGAAAATTAAACAACCATTCACAATTGGTATAATACTCTAAGGATTGGTGCAATAATTTTTTTTGTAATTTTTTGGTGGAAAAACAGCAAAGGGGTACCCCTTTGCAAATTTGTAAAAAAAAATCGAAATTTTTTTCTACGCGAATTAGTCTGTATATAGTTTCATATATTCAGATTGTCAACTGGATAAAGAAATTATATGCAAATTATGTATGGGAGGTGCGGTATTTCATATTTTGTACGGAGAGCATGAAATTTCATAAGACGAATATATTAAAACTTCAATCGTCGATTACAAGCAAACCGAACGATGTTTTGACCCAATTTAAACGGATCTTTATTGAAAATTAAACAACCATTCACAATTGGTATAATACTCTAAGGATTGGTGCAATAATTTTGTTTGTAATTTTTTTGGTGAAAAAACAGCAAAGGAGTACCCCTTTGCAAATTTGTAAAAAAAATCGAAATTTGTTTCTACGCGAATTAGTCTGTATATAGTTTCATATATTCAGATTGTCAACTAGATAAAGAAATTATATGCAAATTATGTATGGGAGGTGCGATATTTCATATTTTGTACGGAGAGCGTGAAATTTCATAAGACGAATATATTAAAACTTCAATCGTCGATTACAAGCAAACCGAACGATGTTTTGACCCAATTTAAACGGATCTTTATTGAAAATTAAATAACCATTCACAATTGGTATAATACTCCAAGGATTGGTGCAATAATTTTTTTTGTAATTTTTTGGTGGAAAAACAACAAAGGGGTACCCCTTTGCAAATTTGTAAAAAAAAAATCGAAATTTTTTTCTACGCGAATTAGTCTGTATATAGTTTCATATATTCAGATTGTCAACTAGATAAAGAAATTATATGCAAATTATGTATGGGAGGTGCGATATTTCATATTTTGTACGGAGAGCATGAAATTTCATAAGACGAACATATTAAAACTTCAATCGTCGATTACAAGCAAACCGAACGATGTTTTGACCCAATTTAAACGGATCTTTATTGAAAATTAAACAACCATTCACAATGGGTATAATACTCCAAGGATTGGTGCAATAATTTTGTTTGTAATTTTTTTGGTGAAAAAACAGCAAAGGGGTACCCCTTTGCAAATTTGTAAAAAAAAATCGAAATTTTTTTCTACGCGAATTAGTCTGTATTTAGTTTCATATATTCAGATTGTCAACTAGATAAAGAAATTATATGCAAATTATGTATGGGAGGTGCGATATTTCATATTTTGTACGGAGAGCATGAAATTTCATAAGACGAATATATTAAAACTTCAATCGTCGATTACAAGCAAACCGAACGATGTTTTGACCCAATTTAAACGGATCTTTATTGAAAATTAAATAACCATTCACAATTGGTATAATACTCCAAGGATTGGTGCAATAATTTTGTTTGTAATTTTTTTGGTGAAAAAACAGCAAAGGGGTACCCCTTTGCAAATTTGTAAAAAAAATCGAAATTTTTTCTACGCGAATTAGTCTGTATATAGTTTCATATATTCAGATTGTCAACTAGATAAAGAAATTATATGCAAATTATGTATGGGAGGTGCGATATTTCATATTTTGTACGGAGAGCATGAAATTTCATAAGACGAATATATTAAAACTTCAATCGTCGATTACAAGCAAACCGAACGATGTTTTGACCCAATTTAAACGGATCTTTATTGAAAATTAAATAACCATTCACAATTGGTATAATACTCCAAGGATTGGTGCAATAATTTTTTTTGTAATTTTTTGGTGGAAAAACAGCAAATTTGTAAAAAAAATCGAAATTTTTTTCTACGCGAATTAGTCTGTATATAGTTTCATATATTCAGATTGTCAACTAGATAAAGAAATTATATGCAAATTATGTATGGGAGGTGCGATATTTCATATTTTGTACGGAGAGCATGAAATTTCATAAGACGAATATATTAAAACTTCAATCGTCGATTACAAGCAAACCGAACGATGTTTTGACCCAATTTAAACGGATCTTTATTGAAAATTAAACAACCATTCACAATTGGTATAATACTCCAAGGATTGGTGCAATAATTTTGTTTGTAATTTTTTTGGTGAAAAAACAGCAAAGGAGTACCCCTTTGCAAATTTGTAAAAAAAATCGAAATTTTTTTCTACGCGAATTAGTCTGTATATAGTTTCATATATTCAGATTGTCAACTAGATAAAGAAATTATATGCAAATTATGTATGGGAGGTGCGATATTTCATATTTTGTACGGAGAGCATGAAATTTCATAAGACGAACATATTAAAACTTCAATCGTCGATTACAAGCAAACCGAACGATGTTTTGACCCAATTTAAACGGATCTTTATTGAAAATTAAACAACCATTCACAATGGGTATAATACTCCAAGGATTGGTGCAATAATTTTGTTTGTAATTTTTTTGGTGAAAAAACAGCAAAGGGGTACCCCTTTGCAAATTTGTAAAAAAAAATCGAAATTTTTTTCTACGCGAATTAGTCTGTATATAGTTTCATATATTCAGATTGTCAACTAGATAAAGAAATTATATGCAAATTATGTATGGGAGGTGCGATATTTCATATTTTGTACGGAGAGCATGAAATTTCATAAGACGAATATATTAAAACTTCAATCGTCGATTACAAGCAAACCGAACGATGTTTTGACCCAATTTAAACGGATCTTTATTGAAAATTAAATAACCATTCACAATTGGTATAATACTCCAAGGATTGGTGCAATAATTTTGTTTGTAATTTTTTTGGTGAAAAAACAGCAAAGGGGTACCCCTTTGCAAATTTGTAAAAAAAATCGAAATTTTTTCTACGCGAATTAGTCTGTATATAGTTTCATATATTCAGATTGTCAACTAGATAAAGAAATTATATGCAAATTATGTATGGGAGGTGCGATATTTCATATTTTGTACGGAGAGCATGAAATTTCATAAGACGAATATATTAAAACTTCAATCGTCGATTACAAGCAAACCGAACGATGTTTTGACCCAATTTAAACGGATCTTTATTGAAAATTAAATAACCATTCACAATTGGTATAATACTCCAAGGATTGGTGCAATAATTTTTTTTGTAATTTTTTGGTGGAAAAACAGCAAATTTGTAAAAAAAATCGAAATTTTTTTCTACGCGAATTAGTCTGTATATAGTTTCATATATTCAGATTGTCAACTAGATAAAGAAATTATATGCAAATTATGTATGGGAGGTGCGATATTTCATATTTTGTACGGAGAGCATGAAATTTCATAAGACGAATATATTAAAACTTCAATCGTCGATTACAAGCAAACCGAACGATGTTTTGACCCAATTTAAACGGATCTTTATTGAAAATTAAATAACCATTCACAATTGGTATAATACTCCAAGGATTGGTGCAATAATTTTGTTTGTAATTTTTTTGGTGAAAAAACAGCAAAGGAGTACCCCTTTGCAAATTTGTAAAAAAAAATCGAAATTTTTTTCTACGCGAATTAGTCTGTATATAGTTTAATATATTCAGATTGTCAACTAGATAAAGAAATTATATGCAAATTATGTATGGGAGGTGCGATATTTCATATTTTGTACGGAGAGCATGAAATTTCATAAGACGAATATATTAAAACTTCAATCGTCGATTACAAGCAAACCGAACGATGTTTTGACCCAATTTAAACGGATCTTTATTGAAAATTAAACAACCATTCACAATGGGTATAATACTCCAAGGATTGGTGCAATAATTTTGTTTGTAATTTTTTGGTGGAAAAACAGCAAAGAGGTACCCCTTTGCAAATTTGTAAAAAAATCGAAAAAATTTTTTACGCGAATTAGTCTGTATATAGTTTCATATATTCAGATTGTCAACTAGATAAAGAAATTATATGCAAATTATGTATGGGAGGTGCGATATTTCATATTTTGTACGGAGAGCATGAAATTTCATAAGACGAATATATTAAAACTTCAATCGTCGATTACAGGCAAACCGAACGATGTTTTGACCCAATTTAAACGGATCTTTATTGAAAATTAAACAACCATTCACAATTGGTATAATACTCCAAGGATTGGTGCAATAATTTTGTTTGTAATTTTTTTGGTGAAAAAACAGCAAAGAGGTACCCCTTTGCAAATTTGTAAAAAAAATCGAAATTTTTTTCTACGCGAACTAGTCTGTATATAGTTTCATATATTCAGATTGTCAACTAGATAAAGAAATTATATGCAAATTATGTATGGGAGGTGCGATATTTCATATTTTGTACGGAGAGCATGAAATTTCATAAGACGAATATATTAAAACTTCAATCGTCGATTACAGGCAAACCGAACGATGTTTTGACCCAATTTAAACGGATCTTTATTAAAAATTAAACAACCTTTCACAATTGGTACAATACTCCAAGGATTGGTGCAATAATTTTTTTTGTAATTTTTTGGTGGAAAACAGCAAAGGTGTGGGTACCCCTTTGCAAATTTGTAAAAAAAATCGAAATTTGTTTCTACGCGAATTAGTCTGTATATAGTTTCATATATTCAGATTGTCAACTAGATAAAGAAATTATATGCAAATTATGTATGGGAGGTGCGATATTTCATATTTTGTACGGAGAGCGTGAAATTTCATAAGACGAATATATTAAAACTTCAATCGTCGATTACAAGCAAACCGAACGATGTTTTGACCCAATTTAAACGGATCTTTATTGAAAATTAAATAACCATTCACAATTGGTATAATACTCCAAGGATTGGTGCAATAATTTTTTTTGTAATTTTTTGGTGGAAAAACAACAAAGGGGTACCCCTTTGCAAATTTGTAAAAAAAATCGAAATTTTTTTCTACGCGAATTAGTCTGTATATAGTTTCATATATTCAGATTGTCAACTGGATAAAGAAATTATATGGAAATTATGTATGGGAGGTGCGGTATTTCATATTTTGTACGGAGAGCATGAAATTTCATAAGACGAATATATTAAAACTTCAATCGTCGATTACAAGCAAACCGAACGATGTTTTGACCCAATTTAAACGGATCTTTATTGAAAATTAAACAACCATTCACAATTGGTATAATACTCTAAGGATTGGTGCAATAATTTTGTTTGTAATTTTTTTGGTGAAAAAACAGCAAAGGAGTACCCCTTTGCAAATTTGTAAAAAAAATCGAAATTTGTTTCTACGCGAATTAGTCTGTATATAGTTTCATATATTCAGATTGTCAACTAGATAAAGAAATTATATGCAAACATGTATGGGAGGTGCGATATTTCATTATTTTGTACGGAGAGCATGAAATTTCATAAGACGAATATATTAAAACTTCAATCGTCGATTACAAGCAAACCGAACGATGTTTTGACCCAATTTAAACGGATCTTTATTGAAAATTAAATAACCATTCACAATTGGTATAATACTCCAAGGATTGGTGCAATAATTTTTTTTGTAATTTTTTGGTGGAAAAACAACAAAGGGGTACCCCTTTGCAAATTTGTAAAAAAAAATCGAAATTTTTTTCTACGCGAATTAGTCTGTATATAGTTTCATATATTCAGATTGTCAACTAGATAAAGAAATTATATGCAAATTATGTATGGGAGGTGCGATATTTCATATTTTGTACGGAGAGCGTGAAATTTCATAAGACGAATATATTAAAACTTCAATCGTCGATTACAAGCAAACCGAACGATGTTTTGACCCAATTTAAACGGATCTTTATTGAAAATTAAATAACCATTCACAATTGGTATAATACTCCAAGGATTGGTGCAATAATTTTTTTTGTAATTTTTTGGTGGAAAAACAGCAAATTTGTAAAAAAAATCGAAATTTTTTTCTACGCGAATTAGTCTGTATATAGTTTCATATATTCAGATTGTCAACTAGATAAAGAAATTATATGCAAATTATGTATGGGAGGTGCGATATTTCATATTTTGTACGGAGAGCATGAAATTTCATAAGACGAATATATTAAAACTTCAATCGTCGATTACAAGCAAACCGAACGATGTTTTGACCCAATTTAAACGGATCTTTATTGAAAATTAAACAACCATTCACAATTGGTATAATACTCCAAGGATTGGTGCAATAATTTTGTTTGTAATTTTTTTGGTGAAAAAACAGCAAAGGAGTACCCCTTTGCAAATTTGTAAAAAAAAATCGAAATTTTTTTCTACGCGAATTAGTCTGTATATAGTTTCATATATTCAGATTGTCAACTAGATAAAGAAATTATATGCAAATTATGTATGGGAGGTGCGATATTTCATATTTTGTACGGAGAGCATGAAATTTCATAAGACGAACATATTAAAACTTCAATCGTCGATTACAAGCAAACCGAACGATGTTTTGACCCAATTTAAACGGATCTTTATTGAAAATTAAACAACCATTCACAATGGGTATAATACTCCAAGGATTGGTGCAATAATTTTGTTTGTAATTTTTTTGGTGAAAAAACAGCAAAGGGGTACCCCTTTGCAAATTTGTAAAAAAAAATCGAAATTTTTTTCTACGCGAATTAGTCTGTATATAGTTTCATATATTCAGATTGTCAACTAGATAAAGAAATTATATGCAAATTATGTATGGGAGGTGCGATATTTCATATTTTGTACGGAGAGCATGAAATTTCATAAGACGAATATATTAAAACTTCAATCGTCGATTACAAGCAAACCGAACGATGTTTTGACCCAATTTAAACGGATCTTTATTGAAAATTAAATAACCATTCACAATTGGTATAATACTCCAAGGATTGGTGCAATAATTTTGTTTGTAATTTTTTTGGTGAAAAAACAGCAAAGGGGTACCCCTTTGCAAATTTGTAAAAAAAATCGAAATTTTTTCTACGCGAATTAGTCTGTATATAGTTTCATATATTCAGATTGTCAACTAGATAAAGAAATTATATGCAAATTATGTATGGGAGGTGCGATATTTCATATTTTGTACGGAGAGCATGAAATTTCATAAGACGAATATATTAAAACTTCAATCGTCGATTACAAGCAAACCGAACGATGTTTTGACCCAATTTAAACGGATCTTTATTGAAAATTAAATAACCATTCACAATTGGTATAATACTCCAAGGATTGGTGCAATAATTTTTTTTGTAATTTTTTGGTGGAAAAACAGCAAATTTGTAAAAAAAATCGAAATTTTTTTCTACGCGAATTAGTCTGTATATAGTTTCATATATTCAGATTGTCAACTAGATAAAGAAATTATATGCAAATTATGTATGGGAGGTGCGATATTTCATATTTTGTACGGAGAGCATGAAATTTCATAAGACGAATATATTAAAACTTCAATCGTCGATTACAAGCAAACCGAACGATGTTTTGACCCAATTTAAACGGATCTTTATTGAAAATTAAATAACCATTCACAATTGGTATAATACTCCAAGGATTGGTGCAATAATTTTGTTTGTAATTTTTTTGGTGAAAAAACAGCAAAGGAGTAGTACCCCTTTGCAAATTTGTAAAAAAAAATCGAAATTTTTTTCTACGCGAATTAGTCTGTATATAGTTTAATATATTCAGATTGTCAACTAGATAAAGAAATTATATGCAAATTATGTATGGGAGGTGCGATATTTCATATTTTGTACGGAGAGCATGAAATTTCATAAGACGAATATATTAAAACTTCAATCGTCGATTACAAGCAAACCGAACGATGTTTTGACCCAATTTAAACGGATCTTTATTGAAAATTAAACAACCATTCACAATGGGTATAATACTCCAAGGATTGGTGCAATAATTTTTTTTGTAATTTTTTGGTGGAAAAACAGCAAATTTGTAAAAAAAATCGAAATTTTTTTCTACGCGAATTAGTCTGTATATAGTTTCATATATTCAGATTGTCAACTAGATAAAGAAATTATATGCAAATTATGTATGGGAGGTGCGATATTTCATATTTTGTACGGAGAGCATGAAATTTCATAAGACGAATATATTAAAACTTCAATCGTCGATTACAGGCAAACCGAACGATGTTTTGACCCAATTTAAACGGATCTTTATTGAAAATTAAACAACCATTCACAATTGGTATAATACTCCAAGGATTGGTGCAATAATTTTGTTTGTAATTTTTTTGGTGAAAAAACAGCAAAGGAGTAGTACCCCTTTGCAAATTTGTAAAAAAAATCGAAATTTTTTTCTACGCGAACTAGTCTGTATATAGTTTCATATATTCAGATTGTCAAGTAGATAAAGAAATTATATGCAAATTATGTATGGGAGGTGCGATATTTCATATTTTGTACGGAGAGCATGAAATTTCATAAGACGAATATATTAAAACTTCAATCGTCGATTACAGGCAAACCGAACGATGTTTTGACCCAATTTAAACGGATCTTTATTAAAAATTAAACAACCTTTCACAATTGGTACAATACTCCAAGGATTGGTGCAATAATTTTTTTTGTAATTTTTTGGTGGAAAACAGCAAAGGTGTGGGTACCCCTTTGCAAATTTGTAAAAAAAATCGAAATTTGTTTCTACGCGAATTAGTCTGTATATAGTTTCATATATTCAGATTGTCAACTAGATAAAGAAATTATATGCAAATTATGTATGGGAGGTGCGATATTTCATATTTTGTACGGAGAGCATGAAATTTCATAAGACGAATATATTAAAATTTCAATCGTCGATTACAGGCAAACCGAACGATATTTTGACCCAATCTAAACGGACCTTTACTGAAAATTAAATAACCATTCACAATTGGTATAATACTCCAAGGATTGGTGCAATAATTTTTTTTGTAATTTTTTTGGTGAAAAAACAGCAAAGGGGTACCCCTTTGCAAATTTGTAAAAAAAATCGAAATTTGTTTCTACGCGAATTAGTCTGTATATAGTTTCATATATTCAGATTGTCAACTAGATAAAGAAATTATATGCAAATTATGTATGGGAGGTGCGATATTTCATATTTTGTACGGAGAGCGTGAAATTTCATAAGACGAATATATTAAAACTTCAATCGTCGATTACAAGCAAACCGAACGATGTTTTGACCCAATTTAAACGGATCTTTATTGAAAATTAAATAACCATTCACAATTGGTATAATACTCCAAGGATTGGTGCAATAATTTTTTTTGTAATTTTTTGGTGGAAAAACAACAAAGGGGTACCCCTTTGCAAATTTGTAAAAAAAATCGAAATTTTTTTCTACGCGAATTAGTCTGTATATAGTTTCATATATTCAGATTGTCAACTGGATAAAGAAATTATATGCAAATTATGTATGGGAGGTGCGGTATTTCATATTTTGTACGGAGAGCATGAAATTTCATAAGACGAATATATTAAAACTTCAATCGTCGATTACAAGCAAACCGAACGATGTTTTGACCCAATTTAAACGGATCTTTATTGAAAATTAAACAACCATTCACAATTGGTATAATACTCTAAGGATTGGTGCAATAATTTTGTTTGTAATTTTTTTGGTGAAAAAACAGCAAAGGAGTACCCCTTTGCAAATTTGTAAAAAAAATCGAAATTTGTTTCTACGCGAATTAGTCTGTATATAGTTTCATATATTCAGATTGTCAACTAGATAAAGAAATTATATGCAAACATGTATGGGAGGTGCGATATTTCATTATTTTGTACGGAGAGCATGAAATTTCATAAGACGAATATATTAAAACTTCAATCGTCGATTACAAGCAAACCGAACGATGTTTTGACCCAATTTAAACGGATCTTTATTGAAAATTAAATAACCATTCACAATTGGTATAATACTCCAAGGATTGGTGCAATAATTTTTTTTGTAATTTTTTGGTGGAAAAACAACAAAGGGGTACCCCTTTGCAAATTTGTAAAAAAAAATCGAAATTTTTTTCTACGCGAATTAGTCTGTATATAGTTTCATATATTCAGATTGTCAACTAGATAAAGAAATTATATGCAAATTATGTATGGGAGGTGCGATATTTCATATTTTGTACGGAGAGCGTGAAATTTCATAAGACGAATATATTAAAACTTCAATCGTCGATTACAAGCAAACCGAACGATGTTTTGACCCAATTTAAACGGATCTTTATTGAAAATTAAATAACCATTCACAATTGGTATAATACTCCAAGGATTGGTGCAATAATTTTTTTTGTAATTTTTTGGTGGAAAAACAACAAAGGGGTACCCCTTTGCAAATTTGTAAAAAAAAAATCGAAATTTTTTTCTACGCGAATTAGTCTGTATATAGTTTCATATATTCAGATTGTCAACTAGATAAAGAAATTATATGCAAATTATGTATGGGAGGTGCGATATTTCATATTTTGTACGGAGAGCATGAAATTTCATAAGACGAACATATTAAAACTTCAATCGTCGATTACAAGCAAACCGAACGATGTTTTGACCCAATTTAAACGGATCTTTATTGAAAATTAAACAACCATTCACAATGGGTATAATACTCCAAGGATTGGTGCAATAATTTTGTTTGTAATTTTTTTGGTGAAAAAACAGCAAAGGGGTACCCCTTTGCAAATTTGTAAAAAAAAATCGAAATTTTTTTCTACGCGAATTAGTCTGTATTTAGTTTCATATATTCAGATTGTCAACTAGATAAAGAAATTATATGCAAATTATGTATGGGAGGTGCGATATTTCATATTTTGTACGGAGAGCATGAAATTTCATAAGACGAATATATTAAAACTTCAATCGTCGATTACAAGCAAACCGAACGATGTTTTGACCCAATTTAAACGGATCTTTATTGAAAATTAAATAACCATTCACAATTGGTATAATACTCCAAGGATTGGTGCAATAATTTTGTTTGTAATTTTTTTGGTGAAAAAACAGCAAAGGGGTACCCCTTTGCAAATTTGTAAAAAAAATCGAAATTTTTTCTACGCGAATTAGTCTGTATATAGTTTCATATATTCAGATTGTCAACTAGATAAAGAAATTATATGCAAATTATGTATGGGAGGTGCGATATTTCATATTTTGTACGGAGAGCATGAAATTTCATAAGACGAATATATTAAAACTTCAATCGTCGATTACAAGCAAACCGAACGATGTTTTGACCCAATTTAAACGGATCTTTATTGAAAATTAAATAACCATTCACAATTGGTATAATACTCCAAGGATTGGTGCAATAATTTTTTTTGTAATTTTTTGGTGGAAAAACAGCAAATTTGTAAAAAAAATCGAAATTTTTTTCTACGCGAATTAGTCTGTATATAGTTTCATATATTCAGATTGTCAACTAGATAAAGAAATTATATGCAAATTATGTATGGGAGGTGCGATATTTCATATTTTGTACGGAGAGCATGAAATTTCATAAGACGAATATATTAAAACTTCAATCGTCGATTACAAGCAAACCGAACGATGTTTTGACCCAATTTAAACGGATCTTTATTGAAAATTAAATAACCATTCACAATTGGTATAATACTCCAAGGATTGGTGCAATAATTTTGTTTGTAATTTTTTTGGTGAAAAAACAGCAAAGGAGTACCCCTTTGCAAATTTGTAAAAAAAAATCGAAATTTTTTTCTACGCGAATTAGTCTGTATATAGTTTCATATATTCAGATTGTCAACTAGATAAAGAAATTATATGCAAATTATGTATGGGAGGTGCGATATTTCATATTTTGTACGGAGAGCATGAAATTTCATAAGACGAACATATTAAAACTTCAATCGTCGATTACAAGCAAACCGAACGATGTTTTGACCCAATTTAAACGGATCTTTATTGAAAATTAAACAACCATTCACAATGGGTATAATACTCCAAGGATTGGTGCAATAATTTTGTTTGTAATTTTTTTGGTGAAAAAACAGCAAAGGGGTACCCCTTTGCAAATTTGTAAAAAAAATCGAAATTTTTTTCTACGCGAATTAGTCTGTATATAGTTTCATATATTCAGATTGTCAACTAGATAAAGAAATTATATGCAAATTATGTATGGGAGGTGCGATATTTCATATTTTGTACGGAGAGCATGAAATTTCATAAGACGAATATATTAAAACTTCAATCGTCGATTACAAGCAAACCGAACGATGTTTTGACCCAATTTAAACGGATCTTTATTGAAAATTAAATAACCATTCACAATTGGTATAATACTCCAAGGATTGGTGCAATAATTTTGTTTGTAATTTTTTTGGTGAAAAAACAGCAAAGGGGTACCCCTTTGCAAATTTGTAAAAAAAATCGAAATTTTTTCTACGCGAATTAGTCTGTATATAGTTTCATATATTCAGATTGTCAACTAGATAAAGAAATTATATGCAAATTATGTATGGGAGGTGCGATATTTCATATTTTGTACGGAGAGCATGAAATTTCATAAGACGAATATATTAAAACTTCAATCGTCGATTACAAGCAAACCGAACGATGTTTTGACCCAATTTAAACGGATCTTTATTGAAAATTAAATAACCATTCACAATTGGTATAATACTCCAAGGATTGGTGCAATAATTTTTTTTGTAATTTTTTGGTGGAAAAACAGCAAATTTGTAAAAAAAATCGAAATTTTTTTCTACGCGAATTAGTCTGTATATAGTTTCATATATTCAGATTGTCAACTAGATAAAGAAATTATATGCAAATTATGTATGGGAGGTGCGATATTTCATATTTTGTACGGAGAGCATGAAATTTCATAAGACGAATATATTAAAACTTCAATCGTCGATTACAAGCAAACCGAACGATGTTTTGACCCAATTTAAACGGATCTTTATTGAAAATTAAATAACCATTCACAATTGGTATAATACTCCAAGGATTGGTGCAATAATTTTGTTTGTAATTTTTTTGGTGAAAAAACAGCAAAGGAGTACCCCTTTGCAAATTTGTAAAAAAAAATCGAAATTTTTTTCTACGCGAATTAGTCTGTATATAGTTTAATATATTCAGATTGTCAACTAGATAAAGAAATTATATGCAAATTATGTATGGGAGGTGCGATATTTCATATTTTGTACGGAGAGCATGAAATTTCATAAGACGAATATATTAAAACTTCAATCGTCGATTACAAGCAAACCGAACGATGTTTTGACCCAATTTAAACGGATCTTTATTGAAAATTAAACAACCATTCACAATGGGTATAATACTCCAAGGATTGGTGCAATAATTTTGTTTGTAATTTTTTGGTGGAAAAACAGCAAAGAGGTACCCCTTTGCAAATTTGTAAAAAAATCGAAAAAAATTTCTACGCGAATTAGTCTGTATATAGTTTCATATATTCAGATTGTCAACTAGATAAAGAAATTATATGCAAATTATGTATGGGAGGTGCGATATTTCATATTTTGTACGGAGAGCATGAAATTTCATAAGACGAATATATTAAAACTTCAATCGTCGATTACAGGCAAACCGAACGATGTTTTGACCCAATTTAAACGGATCTTTATTGAAAATTAAACAACCATTCACAATTGGTATAATACTCCAAGGATTGGTGCAATAATTTTGTTTGTAATTTTTTTGGTGAAAAAACAGCAAAGAGGTACCCCTTTGCAAATTTGTAAAAAAAATCGAAATTTTTTTCTACGCGAACTAGTCTGTATATAGTTTCATATATTCAGATTGTCAACTAGATAAAGAAATTATATGCAAATTATGTATGGGAGGTGCGATATTTCATATTTTGTACGGAGAGCATGAAATTTCATAAGACGAATATATTAAAACTTCAATCGTCGATTACAGGCAAACCGAACGATGTTTTGACCCAATTTAAACGGATCTTTATTAAAAATTAAACAACCTTTCACAATTGGTACAATACTCCAAGGATTGGTGCAATAATTTTTTTTGTAATTTTTTGGTGGAAAACAGCAAAGGTGTGGGTACCCCTTTGCAAATTTGTAAAAAAAATCGAAATTTGTTTCTACGCGAATTAGTCTGTATATAGTTTCATATATTCAGATTGTCAACTAGATAAAGAAATTATATGCAAATTATGTATGGGAGGTGCGATATTTCATATTTTGTACGGAGAGCATGAAATTTCATAAGACGAATATATTAAAATTTCAATCGTCGATTACAGGCAAACCGAACGATATTTTGACCCAATCTAAACGGACCTTTACTGAAAATTAAATAACCATTCACAATTGGTATAATACTCCAAGGATTGGTGCAATAATTTTTTTTGTAATTTTTTTGGTGAAAAAACAGCAAAGGGGTACCCCTTTGCAAATTTGTAAAAAAAATCGAAATTTGTTTCTACGCGAATTAGTCTGTATATAGTTTCATATATTCAGATTGTCAACTAGATAAAGAAATTATATGCAAATTATGTATGGGAGGTGCGATATTTCATATTTTGTACGGAGAGCGTGAAATTTCATAAGACGAATATATTAAAACTTCAATCGTCGATTACAAGCAAACCGAACGATGTTTTGACCCAATTTAAACGGATCTTTATTGAAAATTAAATAACCATTCACAATTGGTATAATACTCCAAGGATTGGTGCAATAATTTTTTTTGTAATTTTTTGGTGGAAAAACAACAAAGGGGTACCCCTTTGCAAATTTGTAAAAAAAATCGAAATTTTTTTCTACGCGAATTAGTCTGTATATAGTTTCATATATTCAGATTGTCAACTAGATAAAGAAATTATATGCAAATTATGTATGGGAGGTGCGATATTTCATATTTTGTACGGAGGGCATGAAATTTCATAAGACGAATATATTAAAACTTCAATCGTCGATTACAAGCAAACCGAACGATGTTTTGACCCAATTTAAACGGATCTTTATTAAAAATTAAATAACCATTCACAATTGGTATAATACTCCAAGGATTGGTGCAATAATTTTTTTTGTAATTTTTTGGTGGAAAAACAGCAAAGGGGTACCCCTTTGCAAATTTGTAAAAAAAAATCGAAATTTTTTTCTACGCGAATTAGTCTGTTTATAGTTTCATATATTCAGATTGTCAACTAGATAAAGAAATTATATGCAAATTATGTATGGGAGGTGCGATATTTCATATTTTGTACGGAGAGCATGAAATTTCATAAGACGAATATATTAAAACTTCAATCGTCGATTACAAGCAAACCGAACGATGTTTTGACCCAATTTAAACGGATCTTTATTGAAAATTAAACAACCATTCACAATGGGTATAATACTCCAAGGATTGGTGCAATAATTTTGTTTGTAATTTTTTTGGTGAAAAAACAGCAAAGGGGTACCCCTTTGCAAATTTGTAAAAAAAAATCGAAATTTGTTTCTACGCGAATTAGTCTGTATATAGTTTCATATATTCAGATTGTCAACTAGATAAAGAAATTATATGCAAATTATGTATGGGAGGTGCGATATTTCATATTTTGTACGGAGAGCATGAAATTTCATAAGACGAATATATTAAAACTTCAATCGTCGATTACAGGCAAACCGAACGATGTTTTGACCCAATTTAAACGGATCTTTATTGAAAATTAAATAACCATTCACAATTGGTATAATACTCCAAGGATTGGTGCAATAATTTTGTTTGTAATTTTTTTGGTGAAAAAACAGCAAAGGGGTACCCCTTTGCAAATTTGTAAAAAAAAATCGAAATTTTTTCTACGCGAATTAGTCTGTATATAGTTTCATATATTCAGATTGTCAACTAGATAAAGAAATTATATGCAAATTATGTATGGGAGGTGCGATATTTCATATTTTGTACGGAGAGCATGAAATTTCATAAGACGAATATATTAAAACTTCAATCGTCGATTACAGGCAAACCGAACGATGTTTTGACCCAATTTAAACGGATCTTTATTGAAAATTAAACAACCATTCACAATTGGTATAATACTCCAAGGATTGGTGCAATAATTTTGTTTGTAATTTTTTTGGTGAAAAAACAGCAAAGGGGTACCCCTTTGCAAATTTGTAAAAAAAATCGAAATTTTTTTCTACGCGAATTAGTCTGTATATAGTTTCATATATTCAGATTGTCAACTAGATAAAGAAATTATATGCAAATTATGTATGGGAGGTGCGATATTTCATATTTTGTACGGAGAGCATGAAATTTCATAAGACGAATATATTAAAACTTCAATCGTCGATTACAAGCAAACCGAACGATGTTTTGACCCAATTTAAACGGATCTTTATTGAAAATTAAATAACCATTCACAATTGGTATAATACTCCAAGGATTGGTGCAATAATTTTTTTTGTAATTTTTTGGTGGAAAAACAGCAAAGGGGTACCCCTTTGCAAATTTGTAAAAAAAATCGAAATTTTTTCTACGCGAATTAGTCTGTATATAGTTTCATATATTCAGATTGTCAACTAGATAAAGAAATTATATGCAAATTATGTATGGGAGGTGCGATATTTCATATTTTGTACGGAGAGCATGAAATTTCATAAGACGAATATATTAAAACTTCAATCGTCGATTACAAGCAAACCGAACGATGTTTTGACCCAATTTAAACGGATCTTTATTGAAAATTAAACAACCATTCACAATTGGTATAATACTCCAAGGATTGGTGCAATAATTTTGTTTGTAATTTTTTTGGTGAAAAAACAGCAAAGGGGTACCCCTTTGCAAATTTGTAAAAAAAAATCGAAATTTTTTTCTACGCGAATTAGTCTGTATATAGTTTCATATATTCAGATTGTCAACTAGATAAAGAAATTATATGCAAATTATGTATGGGAGGTGCGATATTTCATATTTTGTACGGAGAGCATGAAATTTCATAAGACGAATATATTAAAACTTCAATCGTCGATTACAAGCAAACCGAACGATGTTTTGACCCAATTTAAACGGATCTTTATTGAAAATTAAATAACCATTCACAATTGGTATAATACTCCAAGGATTGGTGCAATAATTTTGTTTGTAATTTTTTTGGTGAAAAAACAGCAAAGGAGTACCCCTTTGCAAATTTGTAAAAAAAAATTCGAAATTTTTTTCTACGCGAATTAGTCTGTTTATAGTTTCATATATTCAGATTGTCAACAAGATAAAGAAATTATATGCAAATTATGTATGGGAGGTGCGATATTTCATATTTTGTACGGAGAGCATGAAATTTCATAAGACGAATATATTAAAACTTCAATCGTCGATTACAAGCAAACCGAACGATGTTTTGACCCAATTTAAACGGATCTTTATTGAAAATTAAACAACCATTCACAATGGGTATAATACTCCAAGGATTGGTGCAATAATTTTGTTTGTAATTTTTTGGTGGAAAAACAGCAAAGAGGTACCCCTTTGCAAATTTGTAAAAAAATCGAAAAAAAATTCTACGCGAATTAGTCTGTATATAGTTTCATATATTCAGATTGTCAACTAGATAAAGAAATTATATGCAAATTATGTATGGGAGGTGCGATATTTCATATTTTGTACGGAGAGCATGAAATTTCATAAGACGAATATATTAAAACTTCAATCGTCGATTACAGGCAAACCGAACGATGTTTTGACCCAATTTAAACGGATCTTTATTGAAAATTAAACAACCATTCACAATTGGTATAATACTCCAAGGATTGGTGCAATAATTTTTTTTGTAATTTTTTTGGTGAAAAAACAGCAAAGGGGTACCCCTTTGCAAATTTGTAAAAAAAATTGAAATTTTTTTCTACGCGAATTAGTCTGTATATAGTTTCATATATTCAGATTGTCAACTAGATAAAGAAATTATATGCAAATTATGTATGGGAGGTGCGATATTTCATATTTTGTACGGAGAGCATGAAATTTCTAAGACGAATATATTAAAACTTCAATCGTCGATTACAAGCAAACCGAACGATGTTTTGACCCAATTTAAACGGATCTTTATTGAAAATTAAATAACCATTCACAATTGGTATAATACTCCAAGGATTGGTGCAATAATTTTTTTTGTAATTTTTTGGTGGAAAAACAGCAAAGGGGTACCCCTTTGCAAATTTGTAAAAAAAAATCGAAATTTTTTCTACGCGAATTAGTCTGTATATAGTTTCATATATTCAGATTGTCAACTAGATAAAGAAATTATATGCAAATTATGTATGGGAGGTGCGATATTTCATATTTTGTACGGAGAGCATGAAATTTCATAAGACGAATATATTAAAACTTCAATCGTCGATTACAGGCAAACCGAACGATGTTTTGACCCAATTTAAACGGATCTTTATTGAAAATTAAACAACCATTCACAATTGGTATAATACTCCAAGGATTGGTGCAATAATTTTGTTTGTAATTTTTTTGGTGAAAAAACAGCAAAGGGGTACCCCTTTGCAAATTTGTAAAAAAAATCGAAATTTTTTTCTACGCGAATTAGTCTGTATATAGTTTCATATATTCAGATTGTCAACTAGATAAAGAAATTATATGCAAATTATGTATGGGAGGTGCGATATTTCATATTTTGTACGGAGAGCATGAAATTTCATAAGACGAATATATTAAAACTTCAATCGTCGATTACAAGCAAACCGAACGATGTTTTGACCCAATTTAAACGGATCTTTATTGAAAATTAAATAACCATTCACAATTGGTATAATACTCCAAGGATTGGTGCAATAATTTTTTTTGTAATTTTTTTGGTGAAAAAACAGCAAAGGAGTACCCCTTTGCAAATTTGTAAAAAAAAATTCGAAATTTTTTTCTACGCGAATTAGTCTGTATATAGTTTCATATATTCAGATTGTCAACAAGATAAAGAAATTATATGCAAATTATGTATGGGAGGTGCGATATTTCATATTTTGTACGGAGAGCATGAAATTTCATAAGACGAATATATTAAAACTTCAATCGTCGATTACAAGCAAACCGAACGATGTTTTGACAAAATTTAAACGGATCTTTATTGAAAATTAAACAACCATTCACAATGGGTATAATACTCCAAGGATTGGTGCAATAATTTTGTTTGTAATTTTTTGGTGGAAAAACAGCAAAGAGGTACCCCTTTGCAAATTTGTAAAAAAATCGAAAAAAAATTCTACGCGAATTAGTCTGTATATAGTTTCATATATTCAGATTGTCAACTAGATAAAGAAATTATATGCAAATTATGTATGGGAGGTGCGATATTTCATATTTTGTACGGAGAGCATGAAATTTCATAAGACGAATATATTAAAACTTCAATCGTCGATTACAGGCAAACCGAACGATGTTTTGACCCAATTTAAACGGATCTTTATTGAAAATTAAACAACCATTCACAATTGGTATAATACTCCAAGGATTGGTGCAATAATTTTGTTTGTAATTTTTTTGGTGAAAAAACAGCAAAGGGGTACCCCTTTGCAAATTTGTAAAAAAAATCGAAATTTTTTCTACGCGAACTAGTCTGTATATAGTTTCATATATTCAGATTGTCAACTAGATACAGAAATTATATGCAAATTATGTATGGGAGGTGCGATATTTCATATTTTGTACGGAGAGCATGAAATTTCATAAGACGAATATATTAAAACTTCAATCGTCAATTACAGGCAAACCGAACGATGTTTTGACCCAATTTAAACGGATCTTTATTGAAAATTAAACAACCATTCACAATTGGTATAATACTCCAAGGATTGGTGCAATAATTTTGTTTGTAATTTATTGGTGGAAAAACAGAAAAGGGGTGGGTACCCCTTTGCAAATTTGTAAAAAAAATCGAAATTTTTTTCTACGCGAATTAGTCTGTATATAGTTTCATATATTCAGATTGTCAACTAGATAAAGAAATTATATGCAAATTATGTATGGGAGGTGCGATATTTCATATTTTGTACGGAGAGCATGAAATTTCATAAGCCAAATATATTAAAACTTCAATCGTCGATTACAAGCAAACCGAACGATGTTTTCACCCAATTTAAACGGATCTTTATTGAAAATTAAATAACCATTCACAATTGGTACAATACTCCAAGGATTGGTGCAATAATTTTTTTTGTAATTTTTTGGTGGAAAAACAGCAAAGGGGTACCCCTTTGCAAATTTGTAAAAAAAAATCGAAATTTTTTTCTGCGCGAATTAGTCTGTATATAGTTTCATATATTCAGATTGTCAACTATATAAAGAAATTATATGCAAATTATGTATGGGATGTGCAATATTTCATATTTTGTACGGAGAGCATGAAATTTCATAAGACGAATATATTAAAACTTCAATCGTCGATTACAAGCAAACCGAACGATGTTTTCACCCAATTTAGCGGATCTTTATTGAAAATTAAACAACCATTCACAATTGGTACAATACTCCAAGGATTGGTGCAATAATTTTTTTTGTAATTTTTTGGTGAAAAAACAGCAAACGGGTGGGTACCCCTTTGCAAATTTGTAAAAAAAAATCGAAATTTTTTCTACGTGAATTAGTCTGTATATAGTTTCATATATTCAGATTATCAACTAGATAAAGAAATTATATGCAAATTATGTATGGGAGGTGCGATATTTCATATTTTGTACGGAGAGCATGAAATTTCATAAGACGAATATATTAAAACTTCAATCGTCGATTACAGGCAAACCGAACGATGTTTTGACCCAATTTAAACGGATCTTTATTGAAAATTAAACAACCATTCACAATTGGTATAATACTCCAAGGATTGGTGCAATAATTTTTTTTGTAATTTTTTGGTGGAAAAACAGCAAAGGGGTACGTACCTCTTTGCAAATTTGAAAAAAAATCGAAATTTTTTTTCTACGCGAATTAGTCTGCATATAGTTTCATATATTTAGATTGTCAACTAGATAAAGAAATTATATGCAAACATGTATGGGAGGTGCGATATTTCATATTTTGTACGGAGAGCATGAAATTTCATAAGACGAATATATTAAAATTTCATCGTCGATTACAGGCAAACCGAACGATATTTTGACCCAATCTAAACGGACCTTTACTGAAAATTAAATAACCATTCACAATTGGAGCAGCAAACTAAAATTATAGATTTTTTTTTATACAAATTATGAAATATCGCACCTCTCATATATACCCAAACATATACCATACCTCTTTGCTGTCTTTTCAGCGGAAAAATAAAAAAAATATATTGCTCCAATTCTTGGAGTATTGTACCAATTGTGGATGATTGTTTAATTTTCAATAAAGATCCGTTTAAATTGGGTCAAAACATCGTCCGGTATGGCGATATAGCGAATGATAAATCTGCAGAAATCTCGATGTCAAAATTTTTTATGATTTCTATACTTTATATTACTACGTAAAAGAAAGTAAAATGATGTCCATTAGATGATTCAATTTGGAGAACAATTCTGGAAAATGCCAAATCTTGCGCAATGACCGCCCAAACGCTACTGCCTTTTGCATATATTGGTTATTTTTCCTCGCCATCCCATTCTTTTTTGTTGCTAAATGAAAATGAGGAAGATTATGGTTTAAAGGGCCTTCAATCTGCTTTGAGCATACTAGGATTTACTATAGAGTGTTTCAACTTACTCAATGTTGCATACGGATTACCTAATATTGACTACACGTAATTAATTTTGAAGAAGAGCATGAGATTACCGAAAATATATTCTCCTCTTTTAACCTGAAGCAGTCAAGTGTATTTCACAAAAGATCATATCAGGAAGGAAAAATTTTACTTTCTTGATACTCCTGGGGGAAGTTTAACAACTTATTTATATGAAACGCTGATTCAACATGTTCGCTCAAGAAAGTACTTAGATTTGCCTACGGCAACAACTGGAGTAGCTGCTAATTTATTAATTAATGATTTATTTTGATTAAATAAAACGTACAGTGTACCACTGTACCTAAATATTAATGAAAACAAATTTTAATTACACATAACTGATTCCATCGGCTAGCGGGACATGCCGCTTAAATTAATCTTAGTCACAAAATCTACTTGGCTTGATAGAACTCGCACTATAACAATAATGTTAGAATTATATTTTTCGGACAGTAATGAAACACGATAAGAGGAATATGTGTATTTAAGAAAGAAACATCACTTTGAAATTGATAAGACATGTAAAAGTTGTTTGTGGCTTTGTACAAAAAATTTCTATAGAAAATCCTCAGCACTTGTCTCTACTCGTTTTGATTTAATTCCATTTTCATTTTAAGACGGAAATAAGAATTTTCATTAGTTTTAATCTTAATTAATATCTGTTACTGTATCCTTACTTTGTAACGTTCGTACAGTATACGAATCCTGACAAGGAAACGTTTTAGATAATACTTCTGACTTCAGATTTATGTGTGATTTGCTAAGGAAGGAAAATTATTTCAAGTAAGATGAAATATCTCACCCACAATACTGTACCCTAGTTATCCTACTTACAGATAGCACAGATATGTGCAACTAAGTCAAACCATCAGCAATTGAATATTGTCCCCATGAGAAAATCACAGCACACAAATTATAAATTAATTGTGTTCCTTATAACAGAATCATAAAAAAAATTAAATTAAATAATAAAACAAATGCAATAAAAATAAAATAAGATAAATTCTGTATTCTGTACTTCTGTACGTCCGTACGTATGTTATGTACATCTTCAACAAACCGAACCAAAAACTTAAATACTTGTACATAGCTAAATATATACCAGCCACATACGTACGTATATAAGGAATCTCTATGGATGTCTTATTGTAAATGATAACAGTACATTTATAATGGTTTTGATATAAAATATAAAATAAAAACAAACATCCACCAAAAAAAAAATTTGAAAATTTGCTTCAATTATTCGGAATATTTTCGGGAAAGTGGAGGGCGATATGAAAACTGGTACAACTGTGTTTTTCGTTATATGTAAATTAAATTCTCCAAACGATTTAGACGAGGAAATTCGATGGAAAAAATATACAACATTGCATATTAACTGCTTTCTATGCGCTAAATTTTCAGAAATGCTCCATACCAGTCGGTGATTTTCCTATTTTCTGGTACATGTGATAAAAAAAAATATTTCGGTCATTTAGCAATCATATTTTATAATGAAAATTCCCAAAGCGAATCACTTGATACGTCCATTTTAACAAAGCGGAAATTCGATTTTTTGTTTCGTTGTCGATTACATCGAGGACATTATAAATGTTAAATGGTGTACGTAATTCTGTTTCGTTGCACTTTTTGCATTCAGTATGCAATACATAAATCGATGGACATGATTTCCGGAGGAAGAGCGAACATATAAGATTACTGTATCACAATTAACTTCTGAATGTATTACGTTTGAAATAATATCCTATAGAGACAAAATTATTGATAATTTTAAATGTTAAACAAATTCTTTAACAATTTGCATAATGGAAATGGTTTGAAAATATCGTGTTCATAAATATTAGAGACAAATAAAAATGATGTGTCTTTCTGTAATTACAAATAATTCCTGCTTTTCTTCAAATATAGCGAGGGTCAATTGATATTTGAAAGGTCATGAAGTTTTATCAGCGTTTAAATTTGATTGAAACGTTGCCCAGTTTTGCTTCAAATCAAAATCCGTGCTTTCTATGACAAATTGGCTTATAATTTCTTTTTCAACATGATATTCTAAGCCATGTTGTCCTACAGCTGCCGAAATCAAGTTTACTTAGAGTAGCATCTTATACTTACCAACCATTCATGAAGATTATTCCCACGATCTACCAACATTCACAGCCAGACAGTAGCAGTTAGAAATTGCCCATTATGCAATACCATAGACAATTTGTTTCAATGTGTTAAATTTAAGGTGATGGATATAACAGCCAGACGTGAGTTCATGCAAAGGGCTAACCGATGTTTCAATTGTTTGTGTGATTCTCATTTGGTCTCGAGACGCCAATCAAAAAGGTCGTGCATGAAATGTCACAAACGTTACAATACATTGCTCCACTTACCATCCAATCATAACGTCACCACCGCCAACAATGCCGAAAAAACATTAATTCATTTAACACCTTCCACCGCCGCGTATACTCACCAATCACAGCCAACAAGATTTAGCGCCGGTCTTCTACAAACAGCACTTGTAGATATTCAAGGAGCTAAGAGTTCTTTCATAATTAATTTAAAACAGATTACATTTAAGCACCGAAATTTTGGTTTTTGTCGCGAGAAGAGGTTTGGCCATGCTAAATTTTATGCAAAACTAAAAAATTTTATTCGCATGAAATTGATTGGATTTGGTCACATGGCTTAGAATATCGCGTTCAAGAAGAAATTATAAGCAAATTTGTTATAGAAAGCACGGATTTCGATTTTAAGCTGGAATAGCTCAAAAGTTTGATCGTTGGTCACAGCGAAACTGGGCAACGTAAGGCCCCTATAACGGTTCACACCTCACCTAAAATTAATATGCAAATGTGACTAGATTTGTATTGAGACACTCGGTAAGGTTAGAACCATATTAGGGGTTGTAATCAAATTTAAACGCTGATTCATTCAAATCTTTATAACCGTAGAGTGAAGTACAGCAAGAGAAGCTCGTGTACATTGAATGGTTACCTTATTCATTTTGCATGGCTCACAATAGACTACAAAATTTTCAACATCCATAGATAAGGTAGGCCAATAAAAATTTTGAGGATTGAGGATTTCTTTGTTATTTTTAATGCCCATACGTGCCAAAAGAAGGAGGGACATGTGCAAACGTGAATAACGATATCTGCAGTTCCTTCGGAACCACCCATTTCCACCGTGGAATATCAGGGTCAAGAGAATTTGGCGTCAGATTGACAAATATTTTTCCATCCAAGGTTTTGGTGTTATTTTTGAAGGAATTCTCTTCTAAAGTCATAATTAAGCTAGTATATGATTCAGTTCTAAAAGCAGGAGAATCCTGCTGAAGGTCAATATTGATAGGATGATCAGGCAGAACAAATTCATCCATATGAACTTTCGACAAAGCATCAGGAACGCAATTCTGGGAGCCTTTTCGGTACTGAATTTCAAAATTAAACCCCTGAAGCTTTAAGCTCCAGCGAGCAAGCCGTCCTGTGAGGTCTTTCGTCGACATTAACCACGTCAGACTAGCGTGGTCTGTTATGACGGTAAATGGCATTCTTTCGACATACCCCGAAATTTTTGGATTGCCAGTAATGCAGCCAGACAGTCAATCTCAGTTACACTGTAATTTCTCTAAGCCGCAGAAAGTTTATTTGACATATGAACCAGGGGCCTATCATTTCCACCATCATTCATCTGGAATAGTACAGCCCCGACTCCAGTAAAGCTAGTGTTATTTTGTATATAAAACCTCCGAGTAAAATCGGGGGTTGCCAGAACAGGAGTACTAACCAACGCCGTTTTCAGACTTTTAAAAGCTGTTTGTAACAAACCCGTCCATTTAAATTTCCTATTCTTCTTAAGGAGGTCAGTCAGTGATCCTGTAAGTGAAGAATGATCCCTGATAAAACGCCGATACCATCCCGTGACACTCAAGAACCTACGCAATTGTCGGACTAGGTCGCAATCCTCCTTCACCAATTACATGGCAAAGGTATTCGATCTCTCTCAGCAAAAATTTGCACTTCTCTACGTTGATTGTAAGCCCCGCTTTCACGAGGCGAACAGCAACTTCGGTAAGGAGAGCAAAATATTCATCTAAAGTAGATGTTTAGTAGAACATCAAGATATACGAATACCAGATCATGCAATTGGTGTGGGAACACTCTGTTCATTAATCGTGAACAAAGCACGGATTTCGATTTGAAGCTGGAAATAGCTCAATAGTTTGATCGTTGATTACAGCGAAATTGGGCAACGTTTTAACAGAATTTAAACGCCGATTCATTCAAAACTTTATAAGCTTTCATAATTAATTAAAAATTTTACCTTTGAGCTCTGACAGTTTTCTGAGTATTTTCCCCTGGAAAAACGACAAGGCCTTAGATTTGTTAAATTTGATGAAAAAAATGTATTCGTCTGGAATAGATTGGATTTTGTCAACATGGCTTAGAATGTAATGTGAAAAAGAAATTATGACCACATTTGTTATAGAAAGCACGGATTTCGATTTTAAGCTGGAAATAGCTAAAAAGTTTGATCGTTGATTACAGCGAAACTGGGCAACGTTTTAATCAAATTTAAACGCTGACTCATTCAACATTTTATAATCTTTCATAATTAATTAAAAAAATTTACAGTTAAGCGCCGAAATTTTTTTCGAGTTTGTTCGCCTGGGAAAACGGCAAGGAGTGCTATACCCAGTTTTGCTGTAATCAACGATCAAAATTTTGAACAATTTATAGCTTCAAATCGAATTCCGCGCTTTCTATAAGAAATTTGCTCCTAATTTCTTCTATAATGTGACATTCTAAGCAACGGTGATCAATTCCAATGAACTTCAGGCGAATAAAAGATTCCTGTTTTTTTTTTTCAATAAATATAAAAATTAAAATAAAATTCGGTTCTCAAATGTTAAAAATTTTGATCAATAAAAGGCGTATCAATTTGTTTCAAAGCTTGCCCAGTTTCGCTGTTATCAACGATCAAAATTTTGAGCAATTTCCAGTTTGAAATTTAAAGCCGCGCTTTCTAAAACCAATTTACTCATAATTTCTTCTGTAATCAATTAAAAACAGAATTACAACTCTTAAAGCACATTCAAGCTTAATGAATTGTAAATAAAGAAAATTGGTAGATACGTGGATCGCGCGATTAGAGTAAAAGAGCATGATTTGTAGGTTGTGGAACATCTAACATTAAAAAACCAAAGTTGCAATCCATACATATTTTACCAAATTGAGTCCAGAAGTTAAAATAATTCCATAATTAATCGGATGGATTGTTCTTTGCAATGAAAAAATAAATTTGAAAAAATATTGAGAACTTTTTGCTTTATTGCATTTTTTAAAAAAAAATTTATTTAGCCCAACCTATATATATATATATATATATATATATATATATATATATATATATATATATATATATATATATATATATATATATATATATATATATATATATATATATATATATATATATATATATATATATATATATATGGTGCTTTTTATGTTCCAGGTCGATGTTTTTTTTATTAACTGTCCAATGAAATACAATTGAATATAATGTCGGTCAAGTGCCCACCTCTAACCAGGCTTTTTTACACATTTTTTATAACATCTTTGCAGACGTCGTGTTATTTCAGCGATTTCGTTTCTAAATTTGTCCTTAAGCATCGAGGTTATGATTGGTGATTAATTAACAATTGATAACTGGATTGGTAATTCAAAAACAATGTTTGAAGATGGAGATTTACCTGCCGGAGGAATTTCTTCGATATTCGTGAAATTACCTATGCCACGAATTAACGTTAATGATATCGAAAGCTGGTTTTTCTCGCTGGATTTTTGGTCTCCAGCATCTGGTATTATGACCGATAAACTAAAATAGCATACTGTGTTAGCAGCTATTGATCCATCAATTATGTCGCAATTGCACGGAGCTATCAACGCAACACCAGAGTTCGAAAAATATGATTATATCAAGAAAAAGTTAATCGCACATTTTTCGGAAAGTCAGCAGCGGCGACTAAATCGATTTTTGTCTGAAATGCCGTTGGGTGACCTTAAACCAAGTCAACTGTTTTATGAAATGCGCAGAGTAGCCGAAAATTTGATTAGTGATTTAGCATTAAAAGGTCTATGGGCTGAATGGTTGCCTGACCATGCACGTGTAGCTGTAGCTGCCTCAGCCGAATCTGTTTAAGAGTTCACCAAAATAGCCGACGCTATCGTCGACGTTATGCAGACGCGTACGATTAATTATGTCGAACCTACAGAGCAGACACAAAAACCGCCTTGCAAGATACGGGATTTCATCCCCCGTGAACGATTTCGTCCCCATAATATGTATCGCTCAAATTCATAATCACGAACACAAACACCTGGTGAGCCAAATGAAAAATGCTGATATCATCGAGAATTCGGACGACAGTCACGTAAAAGCCGAGGTCCTTGTCGGCATAAACGGTCATTTGCGGCCAAAATCAAGCCACCACAATGAATAGCACCATCCGTTGACACAAGTTTAGCTGAATCGGTTTCTTGTGTCAACATACGACGATTATCCATTACGGATAAAACATCGGCAATGACGTTTCTCACCGACACGGGTACGGATAATTAACGTTTATGGCAGCAGTCTTCGAATGGGAATTTTATTCGCGGATTTCAATACGCCAACTATTGGAGCCGATTTTATTCGAAACTTTGATTCACTCATCGATTTAAAAGGGGGTGGTCTGGTAGATAATATTACAAGATTGTCGATAGCTTGTGGCCCATACCAATTTCAAACAGAGGATATCAAGACATTTAATTTAAAATCGCCTTTTGCCGATTTATTAACCGAATTCGTAGACATTACCAAAATCGCTACACCACGAGCCATAGAGAATTCGAATGTCACACACCGTGTCGAAACAACGGGACAACCAACGTTCACGCGGCCACTAAGCTTAGACCCGAGAAGAATTGGCCATAGCAAAGGTTGAGTTAGAAGTCAGATGGATCATGGAGGTCATGTGGAGATTACCGTGCTTTAAATGCCCAAACAATTCCAGATCGGCATCGGTTACCGTATATACATGATTGCACGGATATATTAACAGGGAACACGATCTTTAGTAAAATAGATCTCGAGAAAGCATTCCATCAGGTACCAATACACCCAAAGGATATACCGAAAACGGCCCACCCACCGCTCCATTCAGAATATATTAGTTTGCATACATGAGGTTTGGATTACGAAATGCACCTCAAACGTTTCAACAACTGATACACGAAGCTTTAAGAGGATTGGAGTTTATATTCCCGTATTTAGATGATATTCTGATTGCTTCGGGAAATTTGACAGAACATGAGCAGCATCTGCGATTAGTGTATGAACAGCTCAGGAAATATCGACTGTCTATCAACGTGGCTAAATGTGAATTGGCTGTAGCTGAACTACAATTTTTAGGGAATCTTATTTCATAAAATGAAATATCACCTCTTCCTAGTAAAGTTGATATAATCAAAAACTACCGCAAACCTGTTATGGCACCACAGCTAAAAGCTATTATTGGCAATGTTCAACTACCATCGGAAATTCATACCAAATGCCATAAACTCGCAAATGGTATTGCATTCGATGATTAAGGGTAATATTAAAAATGAAAAGAAAATACCGAACTGGACCAACGAAGCCAATGAAGCTTTCGATAAATGCAAGAACGAACTTGCTAAAGCTAATTTTTTGGCTTTTACGAAATTAAACACCGACATCTCTATACACGTAGATGCATCAAATTTTATTTTTTTTATTTTTTTTTTTATTTTAAAGCAATATTTAAAGTTATTTTTCAAAAAAACTAATCGATTCGCAACAAAAATACAGCACATATGATCGGGAGCTCTTGGCAATGTATTTAGATGTCAAACATTTCCGTTATATGCTAAAAGGGAGAGTATATCGAATTTACACTGATCACAAACCATTTGTCTTCGCTTATCAACAAAATTTGGAAAAGCTTCTCCTCGCCAAATTCGTAATTTGGACTTCATTAACCAATTCACAACCACATATCGACATATCAGTGGCAAAGAAAATATAACAGCTGGTCTTCTATCGAGGATTCAGCCAATCGAAATGCTTGATTATGAACAAATACCTAAAGAACAGGAAACGGCACAAATATATAAAGAACAGGTGGCAATCGGACGTTCTGGTGCGATACATAAACTTCTAAAATTCGACCGTATATACCACGTAAATATCATCGTATGGCATCAATCCATCAACTGTCGCATGCCGACATCAAAACATCATTAAGCTGGTAACAGAAAGATTTATATGGCTTAATATATACGAAAGGATATTCACAATTTGTGCGAGGCTGTATTAAGTGTCAACGCTCAAAAATAAACCGTAATAATAAGACAAAAGTTAGTCAATACAAACCGCTCGATCGACGATTCAGTCTTATAAACGTTGATTTCATCGGTCCGTTGCCCTTTCAACATGGCTACCGATATTGTTTGACAATTATCGACCGTTTTACTCGCTGGCTGGAAGCGGTTCCATTATGTGACATGTCAGCTAAAACTGTCGCAAAGGGGAGGTTGAGTGGATGGATAGCCCAATTTGGTTGTCCAGGATATATAGCAACCGAACAGGGACCACAATTTGAGAGCTTCCTAATGAGAGAAATTTATTAAACCATTGGTACGGATAGAGTTCGAACTACACCGTACCATCCACAATCGAATGGGTTGATTGAAAAATGGCATAGGGTGATTAAATCTTCAATAATTGCTGCAAGGCCAGATATGTGGGTTGGTAACTTACCCATGATATTATTAGGCCTTCGAGTATCGTTTAAAAGAGACTTACTAACAACGTCTGCAGAGTTGGTCTATGGAACAACGTTACGCATACCCGGAGAATTCTACGACATAAACAAATCGCCTGACAGTCAAAATGAGGTAGTTAAAAATTTAAGTGAGTCAATGGCAAATTTAAGTCCTAACAACCCATCGTTCCATACTAGGCCAACTTCTTATATCAATAAGGAATTAAGTTCATGCACTCATGTCTTCTTACGCACCGACTTAATCAGAGCTGCCGTATCGACCAGGGCCCATTCCTGGTATTAAAAAAACAGCATAAATATTACTCGATTTAGATGAATAATCGCATCGTTAACATATCAGTTGATCGTCTTAAACCAGCATTTTGCTGGTCATCTATCCACCTTATACAAACAATAGTCCACGCATACAAACGAATAACCCGAATCAACCACAATCATCAGTAACAGCCAATAAACCTAAACGAAACGTCACACTTCCCCAACGGTACCGTTAAAGAGGGGAGTACATGTGGTGTTCTTGGTTAAAATTATATTTTATGATTATTAATATTTGTATGTATTTAAATCGGAATATTATGTCCGGAATAAATTGCAAACGAGAGTACTATAGACTAAAATCCTTTATTCACATGTACGACACAAGACAACGACTGCATGAGTGCAGCAAAAATTGATGCAGTTAATTCTATAATAAATTATGTGATTTTAGTCTATCGCTAACTCTCCAAATCAAAACAATTAAATTAAAGTCTTTTATAAACAAGAATAGGACTCTCCACAGGTATAAACCTTTCCTTTGAAGTACCTCCATAGGAAGAAATCTGGAGTGGTCAAATTAAGGAAACGAGAGGCCAGTCGATATCACAGTTTTTTGATATTTGGCCAGGAAAAATGTCCTGCAAAATTGCTGTGTGTGATGGGACGCCATCTTGTTTGAACCACGTGTTCTGTAGGCCTACGTAATCTAATTCGGATACAAGAAACTTTTCAATGTCCCGAAAGAGAATGCCAACGACCGGATCGGATGAAAAAATTTTGAAAATTAAACCAAATATAAATGGATTCGCAGCATACAAGAGCCACTATACTCGCAGACGTATCATGCATAAATTATATATTCTACTCATACGACTGCAAACCCTACAGCAATAACAAAATACGCGAACACCATTTTCTTTATTTTATATTATTTATTCAGTTTAGGAACGAGTTGAAATTCAAAGGACCGATACTTGTTCGAAGTGCAACGAATTGAACATGCAGATCGGCATGGCTATATTTGCCGAAGAAAAGCAAACTTTAATTGATCTTCAATTAGAGCATCTTGAAATGGCCGATTTTTTTTTATTAACATGGAAGAAGAAAACAAAGAAGGACAATTTAGTTCAAGGTTCAAGTTTTATTCATTTAATTTAGAGCAATGTCTCCCAACGCCATATCTTTGATCGAATATTAGGTTTAAACCAGACAGTTGTGGCAAGACTCTCTAAAGGAAATGAAATCCATGCTCTATTAAAATGATGCAAACAACAACAAATAAAACATTAAGAATAGTAAACTGGAACGCAAATGGGCTAATGCAACATATTCCAGAATTAGAAATTTTCCTAAATACCGAAAAAATAGATATATGCCTAGTATCGGAAGCCCATTTTACTTCAACTTCATATCTTAAAATATATGGATACAATTGTTACCACGCCATTCATCCAGCAGGAAGGGCAAGGATGGATGGTGGTTATAAAAGAAAACATCAAACACTTTATAGATCTTAAAATTGAAGAGGAATTTATGCAAGTAGTCATCTTAAAAGTATTTATAAATAACAACAAAGAATATAGTGTATCGTCAATATATTGCCCCTCAAGATATAATTTAATTAAACAAGACTATTGCACGTTATTTAAATCACTTGGATCAAGTTTAGTAATCGGAGGTGATTTTAATGCAAAAAACACCTACTGGGGATCAAGAGTAACCTCTAAAAAAGGAAGAGAGCTGTTTGCAGCAGGAAGACTATGCAATTGCGATTTTCATTCTGGAGATCAACCAACTTATTGGCCTACAGATAGAAACAAAATACCCGATATCATTGACTTCTTTATCACCAAAGGTATAGACAAAAACTACATATACCTAGAAAGCAGCGAGGGGATTATGTCAGATCATACGCCTGTTATTATGACAATCAGTGCAACGGTTATTAAAAAAACTAGCCCACCTTCGCTAACGAACATAAAAACCTGCTGGGAGAAATTCCAGAAACTTGTTGAGGATAATATTGATCTTCAGGTGCCAATTAAAAACCCGATAGAGCTAGAAGCAGAACTAGAACAACTCAACAACAGTATACAAGAAGCGGCGTGGAGTAGTACCCCCTCAAGTTCAAAGGAAATGCGCCGAAATGCTATTTATCCTCTAGAAGTTAGGGAACTAGTTGCAGCAAAACGAAAAGCAACAAAGGCCTGGCAAAGGAGTCGAGCGCTAGAATATAAAACAACTCTTAATTTTTTATCCAATAAACTGAAGTTGCTAATTAAAGAAATCAAAAACGAATCCATTAATAAAGACTTAAGTGGCCTTACTGGGGAAAAAGATACCGAGTACTCCCTCTGGAAAGCGACAAAAAGTTTAAAACGACCTAAACTACAAATTCCACCAGTAAAAAATGAATATGGCACGTGGGCTATAAGTGCAAAGCAAAAAGCTTCGTTGTTTGCAACCCACCTCGAGAACACATTTCAGCCACTACCTAGATAAACTGTAGAGGAAAACATACCACCAGTATATAAAATGGATAACTGCAATATATCTCCTGTCACACTACAAGAATTAAAAGAGGAAATCAATCTCAACCTAAATACAAAGAAATCTCCAGGATATGACTTAATTACAGGACAAATAGTAAAAGCTCTTCCTGAAAAAGGTCTGCGTAAACTACTCCAAATAATTAATGCAGTGTTCAGACTTAAACACGTTCCAAGTCAATGGAAAGTAGCAGAAGTAATTATGATACAAACAAACCACTTAATGACAAAAATTCGTTTAGGCCGATTTCCTTACTCCCAATAATTTATTCGAGAAACTACTCCTAAAGAGACTAAAACCAATAATAGCAGAAAGAAATCTTGTTCCTCCACATCAATTTGGCTTCAGAGAAAATCATTCAACAATAGAACAAGTACACCGAATTACAAACATAGTTGAAGACGTACTTGAAAAAAAGAAAGTATGTTCAAGCGTCTTCTTGGATGTAGCACAGGCCTTTGACAGAGTATGGCATAAAGGTTTGGAATATAAATTACAAAGAGACTTACCAAAGCAGTTTTATGAAATTCTAAAATCTTACATATCTAACCGACACTTTCGAGTTAAATTAGATGGCGAATACTCAGAAATAAAGAAAATATCAGCAGGGGTACCACAAGGTAGCGTTCTGGGACCAACTTTATATGTTCTATACACCTCGGACCTGCCAACGATAGAGGATACTAACATAGCGACGTTTGCGGATGATACGGCCATCTTAGCAGTTGCTAATTGCATAGAAGAATCTACAAGCAAATTTCAAAGAGCCACTAATATTGTCAGTACCTGGACCAAGAGATGGCGAATAAAACTTAATGAAACAAAATCTGTTCACGTAAACTTTACCAACAAGAAGGTCAACTGGATACCAGTAGAACTGAACTCCCAGCAAATTCCCTATGCAAATACGGCAAAATATCTAGGCATGACTCTAGACGCGAAACTAAAATGGAAAGAGCATGTGAAAAAGAAAAAAGAAGTGTTAAACATCAAATACAGAAAGATGGATTGGCTCTTAGGAAGAAATTCTGAGCTAACTCTACATAATAAATTGCTACTATACCGGCAAATCCTAAAACCTGTGTGGACTTACGGTATTCAGCTCTGGGGCTGTACAAAGAAAACCAATGTCAATATCATCCAGTCATTCCAAAGCAAAGTCCTTCGTGGAATAGTTAATGCACCGTGGTACATAAGAAATGACAACCTCCATAGAGATCTGAAGATGGATTTCGTTAGTGAAGAAATAAGCAATCACGCGAGAAAACACATGCAACGTATTAGTCTACACCAAAATGCTGAGATCCATCGTATGTTGGATGATTCAAACCTAGTAAGACGGCTGCGAAGGAAGAAACCGCATGATCTACAAGATCCAATCAGGATCGACTAAAAATATAATAAAATTGTAAAGGGGACTAGCCAAAGGGCTACAACCCTCCAAAAAAGAATATAAATTATGAAAGATAAATTACTAGATGATTTGTAAATCAGTTGTAATAAATAAATATATAAAAAAAAAAAAACTATATTTTTCGGATGGCAATCAACATACGATAGGGATGACTTCGATAGGAATAACCTATCACTTATGATAGGAATATGCAATCAGAAGTGTCAACTTTATTGGTTTCTAGAACACTTTTAGTCAGAAAATTGTTCATTCAACGGTCGATGTTGTTCAATGGAATTTGAATAATTCTGGATTAGCACAAATTCAGCCACTATATTTTTGGGATGGCAATGAACTTATCTGATCGGGATATGCAATTAGAAGTGCCAACTTCATTGGTTTCTAGAACACTTTTTATCCGAAAATTGTTCATTCAACGGTCGTTGTTGTTCAATGGAATTGGGCCAATTCTGGATTAGCACAAATTCAGCCACTATATTTTTGGGATGGCAATGAACATACCTGAACATTCCTGACAGGAATATTCTATCTAAATTGCTTATGACTTGGATTTTAGAACATTTTATTTCTATTGTTCAATTTGTTGATCAACACAAGTTTTATTGAACGACATATCACTGTTTTTAACATAGTATCTTTCAGGGGCTAGTTTGGTTTTCGTCGATTTATGAATGTAAATTTATGAAAATCATATATCTATGATAAGCACCAATTTCGTCAGTTTAGCGGCATTTAGAAAGTGTTAAAATTAGGCTTAAATTATTTCTGGTTTTTTCTAGAAATCGGGTTTTATGTATTCCGTCTTTCAGGCGAAATTTAAAATTTTCCTCTCCCGTTTTTTCGGCTCCTGGACTAGCACTAATTTTTTTCCGTGAGCACTAATTAGCATAAATTGGTCTTAATCGGTATGCAAAGTTTCATTTTGAAATTCGAAAGTTTCCCTGCTGCAGTTACCCACGTATTCACAACCGATGTTTAATCGTATGAACGATTTAAAAACAAATAGTTTCGCACATTTACAGGGTTACGCACTCTAACCGTAACATAATATAGATGCTTGAATTAGCAAGAATTTAAATTTATTCTAGGCACAGGAGTGCCTTAAAATAGTTTAAAATCGGGGTTCTATTCTCTCAAGAGCCGGTCCTGCTAACCATTCATCTAAAAACCAAGTCAAAATAAAAGTGTGAATGAATTGGTATACCTTGGTTGTACAAGAGCGAAAACGGGTAGAACAGATGTAGTCATAAATAAAGAAATCAACAAGAAAAAAACACCATTCATCATGCTGCCTGCACAAAGTCTGGAACGCAACTATCCTATCCCGCAATACAAAGCTATAAGAATCTTCAATTCTTGTATGAAACCAGAACTGTTGTAAGATTTCGAAACATGGAAGCATACAAATAAGACCAACAGTAAACTACAGTTATTTGTTTATAAATGTCTTAGGAGAATACTGAGGTGCTTCTGGCACACCAAAATAAAAATTGTTGAGCTCTTTAAACAAACGAACGAATAAACAGTTATTAGTACCATGAGAGCCACCGAATGACACGAATATGAAGTTATCCCAGCATTTTATCCCAGAAAATAAAATGTTGTAATCAGGCAACACTAACATATCAATAACCAATTTGCTCTTGTTATTTCAGCCCAGCAATTTTATCAAAATTAATGAAAAAAACGAAAAATTATAAAATTTATTAAATTCGACTTGTTGTTCGCATAAATAAAAAACATTAAATCTAAACTTTCAAAAAACTGTAAGATTCTCAAATGCATAAAGTAATGCAAAACTATAAGAATAATAATCGAAATAAGAAATAATTCGTTCAGTGGCAAGTTCCGGAAAATGAACTTTGGGCTAGGAATTTTATTGATTTTTATATAAATTTTACCAAAGGGCAGGCAGAAACAAGAACACAAGGGACCTAAGAAAGTACAAAAAAGAGTTAAAGAAGGTACAAATGGGGTCTTGGAGGTCTCTGAGACTTCTCGACTTCGGAAAATTCTATCTACTAACCCAGCCAGTCCAAGTTATTTAATTAGACCGGACGGTCATGGACAGCTTAAAGTGCGAAATCATTGGAGCTTCTCATGGAAACCCATTTTCAGGGAAGTTTTGATGACATGATGTAGCCTGGTCATCGAGGAACACCTTCAATAGGTGTGGAGGGCATCGTGGACATGGAAGCGAATCCGGCGATCGCTGAACGATTTTAAGCCTTATAAATCGGCGGGTCCGGATCGGATTATACCAGCAGAGATCTATAAAGGAACTCGGCAGTCCTCCTCCCCTGGCTGGAGGTTATCTTCGAGGGATGTCTGAAACTGGTCTATATTCCTAAAAAATGGAATGAGGTCAAAGTAGTATTTATCCCGAAATCGGGAAAGAGCTCACATGCTTGTCCAAAGGACCTGAGGCCTTTAACTCTATCATCCTCTCTGTTGAAAATCTTGGAAAGGCTGGTAGATATAGTTATTCGAACAAAAAATGAGCCAAGTAACTGGGTAATTTCGTTGCATGCGTACTGTGAGAGAAAGTCGTTGGGCACAGCTTTGCACGATTTAGTACGCACGATTGAGAAGTCAATTTACTCACAAGAGTTTTGTATGGTAGCATTTCGGGACATTGAGGGTGACTTTAATAAAATGTAAAAACGGAGGCGATCATGGAAGGATTGTCATTTTTGTAGGTGGACTACCCTATAAGTAAATTGATAAAGCAGATGTTGGTACGGAGGATTATTTCCTCGGAACTGGAGGAGTCCACCATTAAAAGACGAGTGGTTAGAAGAACCCCGCAGGGATGTGTAATGTCCCCCTTCCCTTGGAGTGTAGTGATAATTGTATTGCTGTTGGTACTGGAGAGAGAGAGGACAGGGGTGGTAGTGTATGCAAATGATGTAGAGAAAGCAGCCTCAGGCAAATATCTGAATACGATTAGGGATGTTATGCAGAATGCATTCCTGATCGTTTCGAAATGGGCCAGCAAATGTGGATTAGGGGTCAACCCTTCCAAGACGGAGCTGGTACTGTTTACTAAGAAACGTAAAATTCCGGTAGTTAGCCCTCCTATCATGAACGGCACAGACTGTCTTTTGCTGACACAGCGAGATTTTTGGGCATAATCTTGAACATTATGCTCAGCTAGAAGCCTAACATTATGGAAAGGGTGAATAAGGCTAATATAGCCATTTACTCGTGTAGGAGCGCCATAGGTATGATATGATGTTTGAGCCAGAGCTGGTACACTAGCTCTATACCGCAGTGGTAAAACCTGTGCTGATGTACGGGGTGGGAGTGTGGTCTCTGAATAAGGTAATATATTTGGGGATAGTGGAGAAGGTGCAAGGAACCTTTAGAAGGATTTTATGTTCCACCTTATTCCAATCGAATTGTTTGGTAAGACAGTTTGGCTGTCTCTCAGTGGAAGTGTCTTCAGGCGGGGCACTCGACGATAGTTAAATCGCTAAGGGAAGAACTGGCGAATCTAGACTATATTAAACCAACGTTGTGATTCGATAAGGGTTTCCGGCTAGGTAGGAGCCGGAGTCTTCTATGAGAAGCTTAATGTTATTATCTGTTCGTTTCCCGGACTACCGCAGCGTGTACCAAGCTTAAAGTGGTGGCGATCGGGGAAGTCGAGACATGATTGAAGCATAACGTGGTATCCGTGCGGGATATCGCAATTTATGTGGACAGTCAGGCGGCGATCAGATCACTAGAGGGTGTTTCTCTGAAGTCACTGTGGCGCTGGATTGTCGATTATCTCCTAATGAGATAAATGAGAATTTTAGAATCCAGATATGATGGGTCTCTGGTCACTCGGACGTCACGGGAAACTGCAGGGCAAACGAACGGCTAGGTATGGTACGATTCTCCAGATGCAGCCGGAAAACCCAAGTCTGGGGAGACCTATAACAGCGCTCAAACTGGCGCTCAGTAAAAAAGCAATCGCCTCGACAAATTAGAGGTGGACCAACACTCTCACGTGCAGGGTAGCAAAACAGGTTTGGCCAAAACTGGACTTGCGGCGCTCCAAGGCACTAGTATCTCCGAGAAATCGAGAGGTAGACCTATATATTAATTTTCGTCCCGCTCGATGAAACTAAAATTATTTCGCCAAACTAAAAATTCAATAAAATGCCTACCCTAGAATTCATTTTCGGGGATCAGAATCTTACATTTTTTTGATACTTTAGATTGATAGAAATAGAAATTAGAATTTTTAATCAAATTAGAAATTTGATAATTTTTCGTTTTTTTCATTAACTTTGATAAAATTTCTGGGCTGGCCTAACTTCACAAACATAATATATTTGAAGATAACTTCACACAAGAGCAAATTGGTTATTGATGTGTTAGTCTTGCCTGATGGAAAAAACATTATTTTCTGGGATATAATGCTGGGATAACTTCATATACCAGTGGAACCAACAAGGAAAAAGGAAAGTTGGACGATCAGCTCTGCAAATCATGGGCGAAAATCAAAGCAATAGGACTAAACCGAGCTTGATAGTAAAGCCAAGTAGATAGATGTCCTATGTTCATAAATTCAAGATATAGGAAAAAAGCAATAAATCGACAGTACCAATTATCCCACTTTGTATAATGGTATCAAAAAATAATTCCAGTATGTAGTTTTGGTGGTCATTTAACTATTTCAATTTGATTTTCGTATTAATATTTTTAAAGTATGCAAACCAAAACATAATTATTTTGAATTATACAATCCAAATTATTATGTAGTTTTAATCCCACACACAATGCACATATAATTTTAATTGATTTTCGGGTGCAATTTTAAACGAGGTCGATAATTGCCAAACCACAATTTGAATTGGCGCGTTTACATGAAGCTATACATTTTTGGTTATAAATGAATAATCACATAAAAACAGTTGAATAATAAATATCCAGATTTTATCCAATTTTCCGACAAAAATAAAAGTTTCCCGAAATACTGAACCCTATATACATACACATACATAAAATATTTATACACAGAGTTGTGAAATATATAAACATAACATCTTTATTTGTCATAAGAATTTTATGTGTAGAAAAAAAAATATATGGAATTCCTATCGGAGGAATAATATGATTATCAACAAAACTAAATGATAACACAAACACAGAACAAAATCTTATATTATTCTTTTATGCAGAGCGATTAACATAAAAAGGAAACGAAAAGACAACTTTTCTTTGACTTTCAAAAATATTTCTCGATATTTTCTTTTCGTGCCACTTATTTTGCCTTTTAAATTCCCAATTGTAATCGAATAGTACTATACCGTACGAGAAAAAAAAACAGTAATAAGAAGAAAACAAACCTATAAAAAACTTTTCTTTAAAAATTTTTAGTTTTTTCAAACCTCAAGACAAAAAAAGCACACAAAAGTATAACAAGAAAAACAAATGAATTTCATTTCCCATTGTATACACACACCGCAAGGTGGTTAAAAGTGGAAAACTTTATTATTGAACTTTCTGGCGAATTTTCCGTTTTATATATACACCAAAGGTAAAATCACAATGTGATTTATTCTTTGTCACGGCCTAATTGTTAAAATTTTTCATTCCAATCTTTCCAGTAAATGAAGAAGTGGAAATCCCACTTTCCTCCTTCCACTATCGTACGTAATGTACTAAAGCATTCCATTTATACCAAAAACTAAATAAGTAATTGTAGCAGTTCGAGATAGTCCTGATAAATCGATGAACCGTAGGCATAAAAATTTGTTATTGATCTATAATTGATCAGGAGTTGTTTTATGCTCAATGTATCTTAAACGACCGCATTAAAGCAGAAGTAAACAGCATTCTCCTTTGCTGGCCGTTAGCGAGTCGTTGTCGACTTTCCTAACATTAACGATTACTCGCCACAAGCGGCCGCACTACCACAATTTGCTTACTATTTTTCACAAAATAAAACGCTCCAGCGGAATAAAATCTTAAAAGTGTTCATTAACCTACGAAATAAAAAAACTCGGCATATGAAATTTTGAAATTTCAAAATGTTTCACCTAACTCCGACACTTCTTAAGGAATTATGATGAAATTTGGTTAGAACTATTGTTAAGGGATTTTAAAGTGCGTTTTGGACAAAATTCTTGGATCTATTCATGCCGGAATAAACTTGGCTATTTCATAACCAATCTTTATGAAATTTGGTTTCTAGATTGTTTTGGAATTGGAACATACATTTTAAATGCAATTTTGGTGTCTGTTCATTCTACAGGATTAAATTAGATTTTGGGCTGCAGAGAACTCGGCTAATTCTTAATCAATAGTTGTGAAATTTGCATCGCAGGTCTATATAGTAAATCTAATATGTATTTTGAAGAAGGTTTTGAAATGAGTTAATGATAGATGACCCTAATGCTGCTGGTGAAGCACAATCCAATGAAAATGGTACTGGAATTTTTTACAAATTAATATCAAATTTGTTACGGAATTAGAAACTGTTTTTACAGGTCCCGTTACCTTGCAATTCGTGTGTGGGCTGGAATTAGATAAAGCTACACCACACTTTTCGTAGTTTTGTTAATATCTATTGTATTCGTGCTGGGGATGGTACTGGTATATTTTTCAAATTAATTACAACATATTAGCACAGCTTAGCCCCAAATACTACCCCTAAGGGGTGCAATTTTTTAAAAATCATATTTTTCGTTACACCTCGCCTTTTACATTTCTGTGAATATTTGTTGAATAGTATCACCCCCAATGCTGGAATTTTTTTGCAAATTAATTGTAATAAAATGGCATAATTAAATCCCTAGAAAACTACCCCGATTACAACAGCCCACACCCAAAAAATGGATCATAATGCATCTATATTCCTTTCTGTGCAAGAAATGGGTACCTCTAAGTTTATTACAACAGCTCACACTCACAAAAATCGATTAAAATGCATCAAAATACCTTCCTGTGGAAGAAATAGATACCCCAGAATTTATTAAAACAGCCCCCACTTACACAAAAATCGATCATAACTTGCATAATGTTCTAAAACTTGACGATAAAAACTCGTAGCAATAAACCTGAAGCAGGGCATTATTAAAACTCGATGTGTTTAGGTAGATGCTTATCAACTACTTTACGAATTAGCGAGAATTGAATCACAATCTCCAGATATGGTTGTCAATGGCCATCACAATTAAGTATAAAAACCAAAACTCATCTGAATCAAGTTCTCTGGGAATGTTATCAAATTTGAGTAAAAGTGATAACAGTACATCTAGAAGATCAAAATTCGTAGCAATAAACTCGTAGTCGTACATTATTAGCACTAGGTGGTTTTTGCTAGGTGACTCAATGACCAACTTTATACACTAGCCAGACCTGAATCACGATCTCTGGGAATGACCGATAATGGTCATCTAAATTTGAGTAAAAATGACATCGGTACACCGATAATATGAAAATTCGTAGCAATAAACCGGAGGTGGTGGATTATCAGTACTAGAAGGTTTTAGTTAGGTGACTCAATGACCAACTTCATGCACTAGCCAGACCTGAATCACGATCTCTGGGAATGACCGATAATGGCCATCTAAGTTTGAGTTATATTGACATATGAACAGCTGGAACATCAAAATTCGTAGCAATTAACTCGAAGTCGCGCATTCTTAGCACTAGGTGGTTTTAGTTAGGTGACTCAATGAACAATTTCATGCACTAGCCAGACCTGAATCACGATCTCTGGGAATGACCGATAATGGCCATAAAAATTTGAGTAAAAATAACAAAAGTACCCCGAGAATATGAAAATTCGTAGCAATGAACCCGAAGTCGTGCATTATTAGCACTAGGTGGTTTTGGTTAGGTGACTCAATCGCCAGCTTTATGTTGTTTTAAGATTTGAATCATACGATCTCTGGATGTGGCCGATAATGACGATCCAAATTTGATTTATAATGACATCTGTTCCCTTGAAGGTACAAATTCAAAGAAAAAAAATAGCCGAAGTAGTGAATAGTTAAATCTAGCTTGTTTTATTAGAAGATTTATGAAAATTGCAGACCGGTGTCCAAGTTTTAAATAATAAATCATTAGTACCTCTGCCAAGATGCAAAAGTTGATTAAAAACCCTAGATTATGCATCGTGCGCAATAGGCTGATTTTGGTAGTTCTTTTAACGACTATTTTATACCAATTATGTATTTACGTGTATTTAGTTATAACCTATTTCATAAATCATGATATTTGGAAAAGGGGATCCTCATTATTAGGATCGAGTAAATATTTCTATACTAGAGATTTTAATATTATTCTGGAATTTTTCTTATTAGATTTAGAACTAACCAATCTATCACATACTCAAACCCTGATGTACATTTTCAAATTTAAACTACAGTTTGAAACCACACGGTGCTTCATCAAGAGATTATTACTTTACTGCAACAAATTCTAATAAACAATTTAAAAGTAGATTTAATGGTTGCCTGCAGATCAAGTGGACCTAGAATACTAACGACCTCATTGCATTAACAATTTTTCTACATGACCTTATTTCAAGTCGATGATTCCGATCTTTATCTATAGATGGCAGAATAACGAAATAAATGATTTGATTTTTTTGATAATATTTATTCCGTAAAACGTTAATCGCGATGAAAAAAGCAGTAAATTCAACAATAGCATCAAAGAAACTGTCGACATAAATTTGATGACGTATCAAGCAGTATTGTTTGGTCAATACACTTAGAGTACCAAGTAATACTGTCTGATACGACATCAAATTTATGTCGACAGTTTCTTTTCTGAACTGAAAATGGCAGTAATGTTCGTTAAAAATATTAGAGATTTAACGAAATGTTCAATGCATAATTTAATAATAATATATTATGTAAAATAATTCTGAGCAATAGCCTGTAATATAATTTTTAATTGGTAATATTGTAGAATTTACTGCTTTTTTCACCGCGATTAACGTCCCACGAAAAAAAAAATTATAACAAAAAACCTAATCATTTATTTGATTATACTGCCATCTATAGTCAAAGAGTAGAACCGTAAACATAAAAAGACGGCATTAGTATCTAGGTGCACTGGTCAAGACTATTAGTATCTAGGTGCACCAGGCAGACGGTTTCTTTTTTGAACTGTAGATGACAGTAATGTTTGTAAAACGTTTTTGATATTTAGAGGTTTAATGCAAAGTTGAATGCATATTTTGTAATAAATGTATCCTTACCAATAGCCGGTTCTAAACGTTTTAAAGGATATTATTGTATAATTTACTGGTTTTTCACCGAGATTAGCGGTTTACGGGGAAAAATTATATAAAACTATCAATTATTTGGTTACACTAACATCTATAGGAAAAGATTGAAACTGTCGACTTAAAACGACGTTATATAGCAAAATTGTTAAAGCAATGAGGCCATTCGTATTCCTAGATGCATTACTGGTCCTCTAGGTACATTGATTGGATCAGTGCACCTAGATAATAATAGCCTCATTGCTTTAAAGATATAGAGTAGATGACATAGAGAAGAAAAAATACTACGCTTCAAGGATACACACAAGCTATGCTCTATATATTTTATGCGGCGATCATCAAATTAAAGATAAACAATATATTAGAAATAAAGATAAATAAATAATACTAAGGATCTGAATAATACTATAAGGATCTGGGTTGAATTTTCCGCTTTTTTCATCGCGATTAACGTTTTACGGAATAAATATTATCAAAAAAATCAAATCATTTATTTCGTTATTCTGCCATCTATAGATAAAGATCGGAATCATCGACTTGAAATAAGGTCATGTAGAAAAATTGTTAATGCAATGAGGTCATTAGTATTCTAGGTGCACTGGATCTGCAGGCAACCATTAAATCTACTTTTAAATTGTTTATTAGAATTTGTTGCAGTAAAGTAATCTTGATGAAGCACCGTGTGGTTTCAAACTGTAGTTTAAATTTGAAAATGTAAATCAGGGTTTGAGTATGTGATAGATTGGTTAGTTCTAAATCTAATAAGAAAAATTCCAGAATAATATTAAAATCTCTAGTATAGAAATATTTACTCGATCCTAATAATGAGGATCCCCTTTTCCAAATATCATGATTTATGAAATAGGTTATAACTAAATACACGTAAATACATAATTGGTATAAAATAGTCGTTAAAAGAACTACCAAAATCAGCCTATTGTGCACGATGCATAATCTAGGGTTTTTAATCAACTTTTGCATCTTGGCAGAGGTACTAATGATTTATTATTTAAAACTTGCACACCGGTCTGCAATTTTCATAAATCTTCTAATAAAACAAGCTAGATTTAATTATTCACTACTTCGGGTATTTTTGTTCTTTGAATTTGTACCTTCAAGGGAACAGATGTCATTATAACTCAAATTTGGATCGTCATTATCGGCCACATCCGAAGATCGTGATTCAAATCTTAAAACAACATAAATCTGGCCATTGTGTCGCCTAACCAAAACCACCTAGTGCTAATAATGCACGACTTCGGGTTCATTGCTACGAATTTTCATATTCTCGGTGTACCGATGTCATTTTTACTCAAAATTTTATGGCCATTATCGACCATTCCCAGAGATCGTGATTCAGATCTGGCTAGTGTATGAAGTTGGTCATTGAGTCACCTAACTAAAATTACCTAATGCTAATAATGTACGACCTCGGTTTTATTGCTACGAATTTTCATATTCTCGGGGTACCGATGTCATTTTTACTCAAATTTAGAAGGCCATTATCGGTCGTTCCCAGAGATCGTGATTCAGGTCTGGCTAGTGCATGAAGTTGGTCATTGAGTCACCTAACTAAAACCGCCTAGTACTGATAATGCACGACCTCCGGTGTATTGCTACGAATTTTCATATTATCGGTGTACCGATGTCATTTTTACTTAAACTTTGATGGCCATTATCTGTCAAAACGGCTAATAGTGTATGAAGTTGGTCATTGAGTCACCTAAATCAACCATTTGGTGCTTACTTTGCTTGAATTTGGGTTTTTTGATAAAAAAGTTTATATTCTAGGTGTTCTTATGTCATTTTAACTCATGTTTGAATTTAAACCTTTTCCTTGTTTTATTAAAATATTTATTCTATTCGTTTTAAAGTTCTAATCTGTTTTAATAGAAATCTCGATAATTTCTACACAATACGTGGTTGAGTTTGTTCATAAATTTTTATTTTAGAAAATATTGTATATTTTTTATTTAAATTGAGGTTTGAGTCATTTTCTAAAAAAAGTCTCATACTTATATGATTGTACTAAAATTTCCAATACGATTAATTTTTTCCTATTTGAATTTAAATTAACAGTGTGATACTCATACATACATAACATCTATGGAAAGTCTGGAATACTTCACACCCGTATTTCATTGTAAGTAATTTGATATGATATGATATGATGATATGATATTGTATACAACGTATGACAGCTGTTAAGCTGGTAAAATATAACATACTACATGCAATTTAGTACATCCAAGTTCATGTTGATACATGTCTTTGATGACACAGGAACTGAATGACTTGAGCACATGCACTCTATTACTATTGCATTCGATTTTCCCTTAATCAGCCAAGAATTGTATCAAACTGAGACAAGATTCGGTAACCGAACTGACTAGGTATCCTGACCCTACGAGGTTCTCTAATTCTACAAGTTTCGGATATGTTATAGGTTCTAATAATATAAGAACTACAAGAGCAAACTGCCGTTATACAACGTACCCCAGTTTGAATTTTTCTTCGTCTGTAATTACTAATTACCAGTTTCCTAATCCCCTTTAATATTTTGACCATTCATGGTCTGTGAAAAAGCATTAGTTTGTTAGTAAGGATAAGTAACTTTCTTGTTTGGTCTCTTTTTATCACCATGAAGATGAATTAGACGTAAAAAATTTAATTTGTTCGATCCATCGTTCCAACCACCTTAAAGATGAGGAGGGACAGCATTATATGTTTTACTTTTCGATAAACCTTTCGATGTATCCATCGTCATCAGTCAGTGCTCACCTATCAACAAAACTGCAAACAAAGAGATCTGCAAGATGAATAAGAGAAGCAATAAAAATAATAAATAAATATTAATTCAATTGTTAATCTTCTTTTGCTATTTACGTTAAAGGGGTTTAAAACAATATAAATCCTCCAAACAAATAACTAAAAATAGGATACTAAATTAATTTATTAGCACTGCCCAGGACAACACAAACAAAATTAGAAGTCTAAAAACCTCGTACAGCAAACAAAAATTATCCCCTTAGCGACAACTATAATAGACCAAAATTAGAGACAGGCCCCAGACTCCACCCACCACCAGTCAACATCACGCTTCCTATAATGCACCCGCCAATAGCCGTTGCTTACATTTGATCCATCAAATTGCATTTTTTCATTGTATGCATTACTGTTAGGTTTGTGTTTAATCTGTGTTTGTATGATTGTTCGTGAAAAAATGGTAAGCGTAAACATCGACACAAGCCACACACACCACCCAACGAAAAACCAAACTTCCAAACAAACAAAATTCATGATTCAGACCTACACAACAGGTGAAAAACAGTCATTGACAAGTGTATCACAAAAGGCACGACTCCTCCATGTACACAGTCAGCAGTAAAACGATGACCGATGACGGATGAAAACCGAAACCGGTCTCTAATTACAACACACTATATAATTGTCACAAAAAAGAGTAGCTCCTATTCATTTGTCCCAAACCTCCAACTCCACCCATATCGCGCAAAATAAAGCCCTTTGTTTCAATAAAATTACAAACAGTGCCAGCAAATTTGATTGTGTGAAACAAATCAACAGTAAATACTGGGCTTTCAAATCATCTCCATATAACTTGAGAAATACAGGAATGTCTCGATAACTAAATCTTCATATAACTGTATTTATCTATGGATATTAATGAAATTTATAAAGTTTGTCATCTTTAGGTTTGCCCCTCAGCCTAGGGTACTCAGAGGGCTTCGGCTGTCTCTGTGTACACCTACGTAACACCAAGGTAGCCGCATCCTCGTCGCGGGGGGCGGGTACTGCTTCGACACTAGCAAAGTGCTGCCGGGGAAAAAATGCCAGTGGTATAAATTGGCTAAAACAAACAATGAGTACAACAAATACGGAATGTAATACCCCAGGTGGTACAGCAGCAGATATGCTGCCAAATCCACACTCTTCGGAGGCAGGCCCAACAGATGCTAATCATTGTTTAACCCATTTGGACGAAGTTCCAAATTATCAAGATCACCAAGATCTTCAACTGGAAATATATTTCAGTACGAGAAGGAAAATGCCGAACTCCGTGAACAACTAAGAGAGATAAAAGAATTTACTACTAAATTGAAAAAAGAATTTACAATTTTAAGGAAAGAAAATGAAGAACTCAAAAAAGCAGTTGAAACACGTGCAGAACTTGGGACGACACCTAGCCCAACAGTCGATGATGGCATTAATTCATTCCATACGGATGAAGAAGAATTAGAAAGAGAAACAAATTGGATCTTGAACCGGAATAAAAGACCAAGTAAGAAAAGGAAAGCGCAACACTCACCAGAAATGGCAGTGACTTTACCATCAACTACAGAAGAGGTTTCCAGAAATCAGTTAATCATCAAGAAACAACTAGCTCCAGAACAACAACCAGCTAAATCGAAAGAAAAATCACCTCCACCAATAAATGTCGTCGGGATATCAAATTTCTCCACTATACAATCGATTACGATAGACGAGTACAAACTCGTATCTCTAAACAACGGCGTCTGGAAAATTAATGTTGTAGACTCTGAAACTTATAGAGCTTTGGCTACAAAGCTTAATTCCGTGGGGCATCGGTGGTTTACCTATGAGGATAAGAATGATCGCCCAATTAAAGTTATGGCTAGTGGTCTTCACCCAACCTGTGCAAAAGAGGAAATTATTGAGGATCTCAAGCAAAAGGGTTATCAAATAGAAAATGCCGTATGCATCATTAAGAAAGAAAAAATCGAAACTGAACAAGGAGTTCAAGTTAACAAAAGAGGACTTCCACTATTTATGCTCACTTTTAATAACAAACAAAAAGTGGAAGCTGTGTATAATATCAAAGCAATACTTAGCATGAGAGTTAAAATAGAGCCATTGAAAAAGAATAACGGATTAATACCGCAGTGCAAAAAATGTCAAGGTTTTAATCATACGCAGAAATATTGCCAAAGAGAGATTAGATGCGTGAAATGTGCCGGAAAGCATCAAGCCCAGGTATGCTCAGTTAGTAAAAATATTGCTGCAAAATGTGTCAATTGCAATAAGTCACATCCCGCAAACTACCGGGGATGTGAAATAGCTAAGGAGCTACACAGAATAAGAAATAAAACGCAAAAACAAAGTCCAGGAGTATCGGTAAAAAATTATCAAACTTCCACCAAAGACGAACCTAAACCTCATGCTAGTAAAACGGGAGAACCAAAACCAAAACTGTATTAGCAAGTAGTCATGACAAAACCAATTATTTCGGAGCACACTACTGAAGGTATAGCAGTGCTCCAAAAGACACTAAGAAGCATGGAAGCTCGTAACATTCGTCTAGCTAAACAAGAGAAATGCCTTCAAGCTCTAAGCAGCAGGTTAGATAAGCAAGACTCTCTAAATGAAATGAAATCCATGCTCTATTAAAATGATGCAAACAACAACAAATAAAACATTAAGAATAGTAAACTGGAACGCAAATGGGCTAATGCAACATATTCCAGAATTAGAAATTTTCCTAAATACTGAAAAAATAGATATATGCCTAGTATCGGAAACCCATTTTACTTTAACTTCATATCTTAAAATATATGGATACAATTGTTACCACGCCATTCATCCAGCAGGAAGGGCAAGAGGAGGATCGTCGGTGGTTATAAAAGAAAACATCAAACACTTTACAGATCTTAAAATTGAAGAGGAATTTATGCAAGTAGTTACCTTAAAAGTATTTATAAATAACAACAAAGAATATAGTGTATCGTCAATATATTGCCCCTCAAGATATAATTTAATTAAACAAGACTATTGCACGTTATTTAAATCACTTGGATCAAGTTTCGTAATCGGAGGTGATTTTAATGCAAAAAACACCTACTGGAGATCAAGAGTAACCTCTAAAAAAGGAAGAGAGCTGTTTGCAGCAGGAAGACTATGCAATTGCGATTTTCATTCTGGAGATCAACCAACCTATTGGCCTACGGATAGAAACAAAATCCCTGATATCATTGACTTCTTTATCACCAAAAGTATAGACGAAAACTGCATACACCTAGAAAGCAGCGAGGAGATTATGTCAGATCATACGCCTGTTATTATGACAATCAGTGCAACGATTATCAAAAAAACTAGACCACCATCGCTAACGAACAAAAAAACCTGGGAGAAATTCCAGAAACTTTTTGAGGTTAATATTGATCTTCAAGTGCCAATTAAAAACCCGATAGAGCTAGAAGAAGAACTAGAACAACTCAACAACAGTATACAAGAAGCGGCGTGGAGTAGTACCCCCTCAAGTTCAAAGGAAATGCGCCGAAATGCTACTTATCCTCTAGAAGTTAGGGAACTGGTTGCAGCAAAACGACAAGCAAGAAAGGCCTGGCAAAGGAGTCGAGCGCCAGAATATAAAACAACTCTAAATTTTTTATCCAATAAACTAAAGTTGCTAATTAAAGAAATCAAAAACGAATCCATTAATAAATACTTGAGTGGCTTTACTGGGGAAAAAGATACCGAGTACTCCCTTTGGAAAGCGACAAAAAGTTTAAAACGACCTAAACTACAAATTCCACCAGTAAAAAATGAAGATGGCACATGGGCTATAAGTGCAAAGCAAAAAGCTTCGTTGTTTGCAACCCACCTCGAGAACACATTTCAGCCACTACCTAGACAAACCGCAGAGGAAAACATACCACCAGTATATAAAATGGATAACTGCAATATATCTCCTGTCACACTACAAGAATTAAAAGAGGAAATCAATCTCAACCTAAATACAAAGAAATCTCCAGGATATGACTTAATTACAGGACAAATAGTAAAAGCTCTTCCTGAAAAAGGTCTACATAAACTACTCCACATAATTAATGCAGTGTTCAGACTTAAACACGTTCCAAGTCAATGGAAAGCAGCAGAAGTAATTATGATACAAACAAACCACTTAATGACAAAAAATCGTTTAGGCCGATTTCCTTACTCCCAATAATTTATTCGAGAAACTACTCCTAAAGAGACTAAAACCAATAATAGCAGAAAGAAATCTTGTTCCCCCACATCAATTTGGCTTCAGAGAAAACCATTCAACAATAGAACAAGTACACCGAATTACAAAAATAATTGAAGACGTACTTGAAAAAAAGAAAGTATGTTCAAGCGTCTTCTTGGATGAAGCACAGGCCTTTGACAGAGTATGGCGTAAAGGTTTGGAATATAAATTACAAAGAGACTTACCAAAGCAGTTTTATGAAATTCTAAAATCTTACATATCTAACCGACACTTTCGAGTTAAATTAGATGGCGAATACTCAGAAATAAAGAAAATATCAGCAGGGGTACCACAAGGTAGCGTTCTGGGACCAACTTTCTATGTTCTATACACCTCGGATCTGCCAACGATAGAGGAGACTAACATAGCGACGTTTGCGGATGATACGGCCATCTTAGCAGTTGCTAATTACATAGAAGAATCTACAAGTAAATTGCAAAGAGCTACTAATATTGTCAGTACCTGGACCAAGAGATGGCGAATAAAACTTAATGAAACAAAATCTGTTCACGTAAACTTTACCAACAAGAAGGTCAACTGGATACCAGTAGAACTGAACTCCCAGCAAATTCCCTATGCAAATACGGCAAAATATCTAGACATGACTCTAGACGCGAAACTAAAATGGAAAGAGCATGTGAAAAAGAAAAAAGAAGAGTTAAACATCAAATAGAGAAAGATGGATTGGCTCTTAGGAAGAAATTCTGAGCTAACTCTACATAATAAATTGCTACTATACCGGCAAATCCTAAAACCTGTGTGGACTTACGGTATTCAGCTCTGAGGCTGTACAAAGAAAACCAATGACAATATCATCCAGTCATTCCAAATCAAAGTCCTTCGTGGAACAGTTAATGCATCGTGGTACATAAGAAATGACAACCTCCATAGAGATCTGATGATGGATTTCGTTAGTGAAGAAATAAGCAAACACGCGAGAAAACACATGCAACGTATTAGTCTACACCAAAATGCTGAGATACGTCGTATGCTGGATGATTCAAACCTAGTAAGACGGGTGCGAAGGAAGAAATCGCATGATCTACAAGATCCAATCAGGATCGACTAAAAATATAATAAAATTGTAAAGGGGACTAGCCAAAGGGCTACAACCGTCCAAACAAGAACATAAATTATGAAAGATAAATTACTAGATGATTTGTAAATCAGTTGTAATAAATAAATATAAAAAATAAAAAAGTTAGGTTCAACTGCTGTGACGAATTTTGTTAAATTAATTATTACAGGTATGTCTCGATAACTAACACCTTCGAACTGCATTCATCCGTTGGATTTTATTGAAATTTATTAAAGTTTATCAGTCACTCGTTCAATTGTAATAAAGAATTTTAGTAGTGTAAAGTGGATGGTTCTAGGCCAGCTGAAATCGGCTGAGCCGAACAATTTTTCCCATGTAAATTACAACAACACAACGTGTAAGTAATATTTTTCATATGGAAAAGCAGAAGCAGTTACCCCCCACTTTACACTCCTCAAAAACAAAAATGGATTTTATTATTGTTCCAATACACTGTCACAAATACAATCATGCATCACACTCCGGAATTGTATTTCATGAAAATACACTAAAGGTGTACGGAGCAAAGTCCCACCCTCCCTGGTCCCCACGTCACAGCAATTATTTATTCATACGATGAATCGTACTTCGGTGAAGAAAACACAACAAAATTTCAAAGACCCAAAAAAACGCTTATACCACTGTAAAAAAACAGTCGCGTAAATAGTAATAAACATGTCCATCCACTATAATTCCGGATCATGCCTATCTCCACCCAACACAAAGTAGATCGGCTAAATACCATTTTATGGTGCACGCATTTGAATTAAATAAATAAGAGTACTGAAAGAGGGCGATTGTACGAACAATTACGAAAAATAAAAATATTTGTTCAGGCGGTGTACAAAATTTGAAAAATACAAACACAATCATATTCTATAAGCCGCACTATGATCGGCTATACACGCAGTAATGTCACATTTTTAACTCCTATTTGATAATATTGATGTACGGCCAATAGAAATCGAATATGACACATTTAATAGATTTCTCGTTCAACGTGCGTTTATGCTTGCGGAAGCGATTGAGGAAAAAATTTTGCAGAATCGTACTTAATGTGTAAAACAACAAACTTAAAAATATTTCAACTCGAGTGTGGAACTAGTACGCGGGGCATAAAGCATTTCACGAAATTTGATTGGTTTAGAGTGTGGAAGCGAGTGCGTCAATTTTTATTTCCGCGAGTATAAACGCACAGTTATGTGTATATTAGAATCTACTGAAATTTATACAAACAAATTTATACAAACAAATATAATTTTGTTTTATAATAACAAACAAGACACACCCACTAGTTTTTGTTTTTTACTTTTCCCGTTACTGTGCGTTAATACTTGCGGAAGCGATAGAGGAAAAAATTCTGCAGAATCGTACTTAATGTATAAAAACAACAACAAAGTTAAAAATATTTCAACTCGAGTGTGGAACTAGTAGGCGGGGCATAAAGCATTTCACGAAATTTCTTTGCTTCAATTCCTGAACCAATTGAACTTTATACGGTGTCATACCAAGGTCTTTATGCAGAATTCGTCGCAATGTTGTGCGTGAAATGTTCAATTCTTGAGCACGATGACGAATTGACGTTCCCGGCGACTCACGTACATTCTCGGCTACAGCATCAACATTTTCGGGAGTACGCTTGGTTGGCTGCGTTGTTCATGTTGGTTTATTAATTCGCAAGCCTGTTTCTTTAACTTTATTCACAAAATAACGCACATATGGAGCTCCCGGCGTTTCGTTTCTTCCGAAAACCGCACGCATTTTTCGCACACAATCTGCAACATTACCATGATTTTCGAAGTAATGTTTCAATATTTCCCAGCGTTGTTCAACCGAATACGCCACCATTTTCGTTCAGCGGAAGGATAAAACTAACTTTCTGTCAAATCAGAAGTGAAATAACCCTTATCATACTCAAAATAACCGCTAGTTCAAAAAAGTTAGATGGCCCGCCCTGTACATATATAAATAATGAATTTTTGTATTTTTATTTTTTATTAATGAATATTGAATTAAAACAATGTGATAACATTTAATTTATTGTATTTTAATATAAACTATCATGCTGCCATGGTAAGACATCCACCTAATTAAAATATCTTTTTTAATTGGTCTCTAACGTCATTTGTATACACTTGAGTTGTTGGAGCCTACTCTTTGAATTTGTTGCATGCCATTGGTCCTGTCATCACGCGACGTTCCAGGTAGATAGGTCGCGTCGGTATAAGCATCCGGTAAACTTGTAGTAATATATAGTAGTTGTGCAAAACTACAGTAGCCTTTATAATTTCCAGCGCTGTCGTTTTGCTAGCCAATATAGGGCGCCGATATATCTGCCTTATATTTGCAAGAATGCCAAACGCATTCTCGACCACATTCTTCTTGCGCGAGATAATCTATAATTAAAAATAATTTTATCTACCGGGAGAAGTGTAGTGGTTCGACCTGGATATGGGCGTAAGTATTTCAGCATCAAAAGAAATGCCTCATCTCCAATGAAAACAATTGGATAATCCTTATGATCCTTGAAAGTTTCTGGTGGTGGCAAATCCAGTTCTCTTCCTCCATCTATAATAGCTCATAATTGTTACTTTTGTTTTTCTATCGTAATGAGTTTTATTGTGATTGTTCCGTACATTGGTCTATATTCAGTACTCTCGAATTAAATACACATTCATAAGAAATTATTCCATTGAGCGTCAAAATCTATGTGACAAACGACTATGATAATCGACGCCTACTTATACACAATCAACTTCCCAACCACCCCATACTTTTTCGTCGTTTATCGCTGGTCCGTTCGCTCATCCGTTCGAAACTGATTGTTGGGATTCTTACAAATTTTCCATCCATGAGTCAAAAATTCAAATATAATAGCTCGCCCAAAATTGCTTCTTCGAAAAATATTACTATCATCAACATGACCTGGTGCTCCAATGTCGACTAGGACAAATTTATACTTGGCATCACATATAGCAAAAAGTAATTTCTATATAGAGAGCCACAATTTTCAAATGCCTAAAAAATAAAAAATATGTTACACATATTATAATTTGAAATGCTTGATATTAATACTTACTTGAATGAGGACGTGCCTTCCGTCCACTGCTCGTAAACAATGCGGAAAGCTCCACCGTTCTACATATTCTTCACTTATTTTCTTCCAAGTACTCGCAGATGGTATAGGAAAAGCTTTATTTCTTAAAATGTCCCACAACGCTTTACACGTTTCTCGAATGAATGATAAGTGAAGCAGTAGTTTTGCCCATTCGATAGTCATACTTTCCTATTGAAACCATACTAGCACCACTGGCTAGATAACTGAAATTTTCAATTAACATATAATATACATAAAATAAATATCTATTTTGTCATATTTACCGAAGGGTTAGTGATAGACGTTGCCTCGCAGTGACAGATATTGGCCTACATCATTACTTTGAATTAGTGGGCAAGGTTATTGTAAAAACCTTGCGGTACTCTATTACGACTCACTGGATTACTAAATCGTCTAAGCTTTTTTGTAAACTTTTTTTGCTTTAAATAAGTTTGTAATGTTATTTTTCACTAGACTAACCGCGATTTGTCTTGATAAAGACATTTTAAGTATAATTAAAAATTTTAAAAATAAATAGAAATCGGAAAATATGAAATTTATGGTTCAAATAGGATTAAACAAACTGAAATGTTTTAGATGATTAATATTATTTATTGAAAGCGAAAACAGGATTTTAAATGAAAAATTTGACAAGCAAAATGACGTACCAAATAGACGAATATTTTGAGCAAAAGCAATAATAACCAACTTCAGTACGATTCTGCAGAATTTGTTCCACAATCGCTTCCGCAAGTATAAACGCACAGTAACAATGCAATAGTGTGTATTACGTTTCCAGTCTTTTACAGTAGACGAAAGCCAACTTTTCGAATTTACTCTAGCTTACATGAAAATAAAATTACAAAATTCTTGATTTGACGAGATTCAAACCTGTTTGGGTGGAACTTAAACTAGGGAAGAAGTCAAACAATGGCGATGTTGAGGATAATGTAATAAAATGAATTTGACGAATTTTGTAGATATACACTATTGCGCATAGTTACCGACGATATTCAATTTCGTCCGACGAAAAACGCGTCTCTCAAAGCCAAAGTTAGGCACTCTTATAATAAATAAATAAATTTCATGCAAATATAATAGAATTCAAATAAAAAAGATTCGTGGGATCATTTTCCTAAACTATACTAAAAATGGGATCGTCGGAAGTTTTTCTTAAATCCTAAAAACCTTTAAAGATGTGCGTGAGTATGATATACTTTTTCGGATAAAACGATAAATCCATTAATTTAACCATTTACAGAAAATTATAATAGCCAAGCGGAAAATTTAACCGAATTTTGGAAAAATTTTGTTAAATCCATCAATAGAAGATATTTTTACATATATGAGTATGAGTACAAAACAGTTTATACGAGTTTTAAAGAGAAAAAAGTCCGACAGCTTAAATAATTCGAAACTGGCAATATAACAATGAGCGGTTCTTTGTATTTCTAAAAATGTAAAACCATTCTGAAGAATATCGCATTCAAAAAAATTTGAAACCCAAACTAATTTTAAATAATCATCTTAATAAATATCGCAGTGAATTTTGCTTTATTAATCAATTAATTTGTTTATGGCTTGGATTGACTGCACTAAAATTTTGAAAATAATTAGAATTTTGAAAATTTCGAAATATTGTTGCTATAATTTTATAAACCTAACAAAATATTTTCTAAAATTTGCATACTATGAAGTATTAGTTTTGGTTCAGAAAAACTCAAAAGTGCGTTTAGTATTTGGTAGCGGTGTTTCTGGAATTTGGAAAATTGCTTGGAAAAACTATACGATATGAAAATTGACCTCTTTACAAATTTAATTTCCTAAAACACCCGGAGCCCCACGATTTCTCAATGTAATGGTGTTTGTCTGTTAGTTTTGATCCAGAACAACTCAAAAGTGTACTTAGTATTTGATTGCGGTGTTTCTGGAATTAGGAAAATTTCTCGGAAAACCATATACGATATGAAAATTGACCTCTTTACAAATTTAATTTTCTAAAACACCCGGAGCCCCACGATTTCTCAATGTAATGGTGTTAGTCTTTTAGCTTTGATCCAGAACAACTCAAAAGTGTACGTAGTATTTGATGGCAGTGTTTCCGGAGTTGGGAAAGTGCTCGGAAAAACCGTACGATATGCAAATTGACCTCATCACAAATTTTAGTTCCTAAAACACTCGGGGCCCCTAGATTTTTCAATGGAATGGTGTTCGTCTGTTAGCTTTGATCCAGAACAACTCAAAAGTGTACTTAGTATTTGGTAGTGGTGTTTCTGGAATTGGGAAAATTTCTCGGAAAACCATACGATATGCAAATTGACCTCTTTACAAATTTTATTTCCTAAAACACCCGGGGCCGATGTATTTTTCACTGGAATTCTGTTAATCTGTTAGATTTGATCCAGAACAACTCAAAAGTGCGCTTAGTACTTGGTAGCGGTGTTTCTGGAATTGGGAAAATTGCTCGGAAAAACCATACGTTACGCGAATTGACCTCTTTACAAATTTAATTTCCTAAAACACCCGGGGCCCCTAAACTTTTCAATGGAATGGGGTTTGTCTATTAGCTTTGATCCAGAACAACTCAAAAGTGTACTTAGTATTTGATTGCGGTATTTCTGGAATTGGGAAAATTTCTCGGGAAACCCCCACGATATGCAAATTGACCTCATCACAAATTTAATTTCCTAAAACACCCGGGGCCCCAAGATTTTTCAATGGAATGGAGTTTGTCTGTTAGCTTTGATCCAGAACAACTCAAAAGTGTACGTAGTATTTAATGGCGGTGTTTCTGAAATTGGGAAAATTGCTCGGAATAACCATACGATATGCAAATTGACCTCTTTACAAATTTAATTTCCTAAAACACCCGGAGCCCCACGATTTCTCAAAGGAATGGTGTTAGTCTTTCAGCTTTGATCCAGAACAACTCAAAAGTGTACTTAGTATTTGATGGCGGTGTTTCTGGAATTGGGAAAGTGCTCGGAAAAACCGTACGATATGCAAATTGACCTCATCACAAATTTTATTTCCTAAAACACTCGGGGCCCCTAGATTTTTCAATGAAATGGTGTTTGTCTGTTAGCTTTGATCCAGAACAACTCAAAAGTGTTCTTAGTATTTGTTTGCGGTGTTTCTGGAATTAGGAAAATTTCTCGGAAAACCATACGATATACAAATTGACCTCTTTACAAATTGTATTTCCTAAAACACCCGGGGCCCCTAGATTTTTCACTAGAATTCTGTTAATCTGTTAGTTTTGATCCAGAACAACTCAAAAGTGCGCTTAGTACTTGGTAGCGGTGTTTCTGGAATTGGGAAAATTGCTCGGAGAAACCATACGATATTAAAATTGACCTCTTTACAAATTTTATTTCCTAAAACACCCGGGGCCGATGTATTTTTCACTGGAATTCTGTTAATCTGTTAGATTTGATCCAGAACAACTCAAAAGTGCGCTTAGTACTTGGTAGCGGTGTTTCTGGAATTGGGAAAATTGCTCGGAAAAACCATACGTTACGCGAATTGACCTCTTTACAAATTTAATTTCCTAAAACACCCGGGGCCCCTAAACTTTTCAATGGAATGGGGTTTGTCTATTAGCTTTGATCCAGAACAACTCAAAAGTGTACTTAGTATTTGATTGCGGTATTTCTGGAATTGGGAAAATTTCTCGGGAAACCCCCACGATATGCAAATTGACCTCATCACAAATTTAATTTCCTAAAACACCCGGGGCCCCAAGATTTTTCAATGGAATGGAGTTTGTCTGTTAGCTTTGATCCAGAACAACTCAAAAGTGTACGTAGTATTTAATGGCGGTGTTTCTGAAATTGGGAAAATTGCTCGGAATAACCATACGATATGCAAATTGACCTCTTTACAAATTTAATTTCCTAAAACACCCGGAGCCCCACGATTTCTCAATGTAATGGTGTTAGTCTTTCAGCTTTGATCCAGAACAACTCAAAAGTGTACGTAGTATTTGATGGCAGTGTTTCCGGAGTTGGGAAAGTGCTCGGAAAAACCGTACGATATGCAAATTGACCTCATCACAAATTTTAGTTCCTAAAACACTCGGGGCCCCTAGATTTTTCAATGGAATGGTGTTTGTCTGTTAGCTCGACCCAGAACAACTCAAAAGTGTACTCAGTATTTGGTAGCGGTGTTTCTGGAATTGGGAAAATTTCTCGGAAAACCATACGATATGCAAATTGACCTCTTTACAAATTTTAATTACTAAAACACCCGGTGCCCCTAGATTTTTCAATGGAATCTGTTAGTTTTGATCCAGAATAACTCAAAAGTACGCTTAGTATTTGGTAGCGGTGTTTCTGGAATTGGGAAAATTGCTCGGAAAAACCCTACGATACGCGAATTGACCTCTTTACAAATTTTATTTCCTAAAACACCGGGGTCCTAGATTTTTCAATGGAATGGTATTTGTCTGTTAGTTTTTATCCAGAACAACTCAAAGGTGTACTTAGTATTTGATGGCGGTGTTTCTGGAATTGGGAAAATTCACCACTTCATCAACGTACTTACTTGCATTGTTTCATATAATTTATAATTTACTCGTTTATACGAAGTTTTACGAATACATTGAAGATAAAAATGGCGGATTTAAATTTTTAGAAAAGTTTAGGAAATACTTCACTATTATTAAAAAAAAACTTCTCTGATTATGAAATTCAATTAATACTAATATACCACCAAATCCACTATCACACTGTGCCACAAAATGAAATAAATAAAGCAACTAAATCAAAAATTTTATAATTTTACGTATTTTTATTTATTTCGTTCTGCTGCATTTTGTTTTTCGACTGTTCCCGTCGACGGTCAAATATACACTCGCCATTTCATTGTAATAAATTTATTAAAAAAATTACAGTTCCACCCCCAGCACTATACAACAAAAATTCACAGAAATAAAAAAGGCAAGGTGTGCCGAAAAATATGGTTTTTTAAAAAATTGCACCCCTTAGGGGGGCCGTTTTTTAGCATCCTCTATTTGGAAGTCTTCTTTTCAGAGCTACTTTGTCCTGCAACATTTCCAAGGTTCTTTGTAATTACATCCGGTTTGATGGCACTACAACTAGATCCGCTAGAAAAATTTGGGATATTATTAACGCCAATTTATTGGAGCACTATGTGACTGGAGAAAATCTGAAAGGTCGATGCCGTAGTGCTGTTTCGGGGGAATGTTTCATTCAGGCAATAAATTAAGAGAGGATTGCGAGAGGAATTAACCTAGGGTCAAACGTGGCTCAAGAACTAAGTACATCAAATATGTTATTTCAATATCCGAACAGATATATTACTTTCGATATTTTTTTACCAGCATGCAGTTGGCACAAGAATTTGTAAGCGTCGAATTGATATGTGTAGGGACGCCGCGCAAAAATTAAACATTCATATCAGCAAATTTTCACCAACAGCGCCAAACACCCGTTGAATCTAATGTGTTTGGTTTTCGAAAAAAATTTAAGTTTAGTGAGTTACGTCCCAAAAAAAACCGAGCAATCATTTTATTATCATCGATGCATTTCGATGATCAAATTGGTAATGAAAATTGTAATGACCAAATGTGTCACACGTTTTCGTCAAGACGAAATACAAATCGAGGGCCTCTGGCCCAAATTTTTAATATTATATGATGTCAGTGGTGTAGCAGCTATGGTTATTTGGATCAATTTATATCCCGAATGGCATTTCTCGAAGCGTAATGTTCAAGGAAAAATGTTTTTACAAGAAATAGTGAAGGACTTGGTTGTCCCAAACATTCAGAGATGGAATAACTCGTGTCTAATGCATTTAGCGAAAGGTGTAATACAGCAAGTTTTATCTAATATTTATTTAATATTTTTAAGCAGTTTTTCGTATTCGCCGTACCGCCGGCGTTTCGCCGGGAATGGTCGTAATTTGTTACATCTGGATGTTGGAGCAGACATTGCATTTTAATCTCTTGATAAAGACGCCAAACTCAAGTTTCGTCTTTAGAAAACTTGTTCCAAAACGCAAATCCGAAGTCGAAATCTCAAACGACCAGCATTTTGCAGCTTCATATCTTTCTTGGTTTCATGTGGTATTATATTCAATTGAACAACTCCTTGAATCTCGAAGAGCGAGGCCTGCAAGAGAGCTTGAAATTTTGTGTGGTTCTTTAAAATTCATTTCGTGTAGTATTTTTTGTGAAAGAGCAGTGTATTTTAAATTGTGAGTGGCTTTAGAAAGTTATGACAGCCATTGAAAATGAAATGTAAATATTACCACATAGTAACCGTGATAGTATTAAAGTGCAATCTAACATCTGATCTAAGTTGGTTTGTGCAAACTACATGAAGGAACTAAACTTTATGATCAGATGAATTTAAATCTTCACTTCACTGGCTTTAAAACATGTTGGTTGATTATTAGTCTCAAGCCTACGCCCTTACTTATGCAGCCAATACAAAATATAAACATAATTTATTTTATTGTCTAATGTTTTTAATATTTATTTTGCAAGTAAAATTCATAACTGTTTTATTAAATTTCATTATGAACAAATTTACTAACGAAGTATCGAATAATTGGAAAAAATAGAATGACAGCGCTATGTTTAATTATTGATGCCCCATCACATTCATTACGATTTTCGTTAGTACATTCTGTTGGTCGATTGCCACCGCCAGGTAAAATAATGATCCCACCGGATCCTCCTATATTACCACTGGAACCTCCACTTGATCCACCACTGGAACCTCCCTTTGATCCGCCACTGGAACCACCACTGGAACCACCACTGGAACCTCCACCACGTCGATTACTATCCCTAACTATATCATCATCGTAGGACCGATAGAAAATCAATGGGAAATCTGCCCTGTTACAACCATATCCAAACGCTAAAACCCCACTAACAGCATCATCACAAATTAAAGCACTGCCTAAATCACCAAAACATGCCGATGACAAATACGTTGCTGAAATAGTGCCACGCGGCATTGCACTATCAAAGTATTTCGAACTATTGGCTACCGCATTACTTAACACTTTGAGTTGAACGGTTTGCAGTTGAATATTCGAATTAACAGGCGAAGCACCCCAACCAGTTACATAACATTTTTGGTCTTCTGTCACGGTTTCATTAGAAAGTTCACGATATTTTAGCGTTAACGACGTTGTAAAAGAATTTACCAACTAAAATTTTAAAAATTAAATCAATATTTTAAGTGTAACATGCGTATTTTTAAATTTCTGGAATACCTCGAGAATAGCAAGACCACTGGTAGACCGAATATAATAATTTTCAACATATCCAATTTGTCGATTACGATTTCCGCCTCCGACTAAATCTGTTTCATCAGCAATAATCCGAATCTATGTATTATAATATAAAGGATTAGTGTTAAAAATTTAATAAAATTTGCATTTCTTACTTCTCTTGGGTGAAATAATTGAACATTTGGGTTTAGCATGCAAGCGGCCGCAGTTAACACCGTTTTCAATGAAATTAACGTGCCGCTACATAAATGGTGACCATAACCATTCTGAATCGAAACTTGACCATTTGAAGAGTCCAATTCGAGTACTGAACCACCAATAATTTTCGGAAACCATTCCACCGTATTGTTTAAAAAATATCTTGGTTGCTGTAACGTTGGCAACTCCACAGCTCCATTAACTATGTACACAAAAAATATTGATGCAATTTATTATGACATTTATTATACGACACGGAACCTACCCCAATTCGTGGTAACAATGAACAGTGCCAATGAAATAGTTATCGCCTTCAATTTTCAAAGTTTTGACTACCTGTGTCCACCAAACTTAAATATTTATACAAATTTCAGCGCAAAACAAAGTCGTTTATGTGGTTGATAACGTTCAATGAAGATACCAAACGTAACGGTTAGATCGTTAGATTTAGATAAGATAACGCATATCAAGACGATGATGATGATATATTTTAAACGATTTATTTTGCACGTTTTCTATTTTTAGATTTTATAGAAGTTGTTTTGATAAATCGAATGAATTTCAGTCAAATAAGCCTGCGTAATCCCTGCATATCTTTTAATTTTCAACCGTAAATTGATGTTTGATTCATATTTGCTTCAGGTAGTAGCTCACGTGAGTAAAATTAGAATGAATTTTTACTATAATGAAATTCAAGGTGTTTGACTCATAGATTATCGCACGATTTCATTGAGCATTTTTCTTTAACTTTGAGATGAATTAAGCCACTAAACATCTACACTTTGCATGGTAAAACGCAGCCTAGTACTATAGGTACAGGCCGACATGGTCGGCTAGATAGTTATGTTCATTTTCATCACCAATAGAAATCAGAAAATGAAAAATCCATTTTGCATCCTGCTCCTATCGAGATTCGAACTCTGTACAATTCAATCCTAACATTAATGGTAATCAATATGTCATTTGGTCAAAAGCCCTCGGTAGTACGCAGTATAATCGTTACAAATTATTTTGTTAACTACACTCTCCTTATGAAAGTTTTTTAAATTTGATGGACTTCTACCAAAAAAAATTAATATGGAAGCACGAAAATCCACTGAAGACGATAATTAACCGAAAAGCAGGAAAATGACAAATTACTCAAAAGCAAAACACCAAAATAGCAATTAATTGGAAACAACAACTAACCGGAACAACAATTCACGTGGGATGGGCGTTTAAACGTCATCTACTTATTTTTACGTCATTAAGTAGACAACTCGTCGATAACGTAGACAACGTAAGCTACTCGTAGACAACGTCGTCAACGTTGAATTATACACCAGTATTTTTATTGCGTGCTTCATGCCGTTTTCCGTCTATACTGTGTGACTTAGGTCGATTTTTTTTTTGTTTAAATTGCCAACTAACTAAATTGAAGGTTATTTTATAACATTTATATCTAAACTGCGAATTTAGTTTAGATTTGCAATAGCCGATTAAAAATATTGTCGAAATTGATAAACCTTAATTTATAGTTAGCAAATTTTAATTAAATACGAGTCACGATTTGCTTTACGCCATCTGTGAACGACTAGTATAAACTAACCAAATTATTGTTAGTCGGAAAGTTGAACCAAAAAATGAGCCGAAGCACTCAGTTTAAATTATTGACGTACTAAATTGTTAATTATCCACCATCTATAATAAATACTTAGAAAATTGATAAAGCTTAAATTAAGTCAGAAAATTATAATAAAATTTCAATTCAACGCCATCTATTGGTAACTGGGAATTTAGTCGAAAAAATTGGTATAAGACACAAAGTATTAGAGTTTTTAAAGCTGTGTGCTGACGTCGATTTTTTTTTAATTTCTGACTAACTAAATCGGTGATTAGTTCATACTAAGAAGATGTCTTTATATTCATGAATGAAAATATGTTTGATATTCAATCCTAAATTGCAAATTTTACCAAAATTTATTTAAAAATTAGGTGCGGTTTGTTTTGTAAAATCTATCGAACGACTGGAATAAACTAACCATCAATTTAGTTTGTCGGAAATTTAGAGACAAAAAATCGACTGAATTCAAATCTGTTTTAAACATAACCACTGAGCATAAAAATAAATGTTCGTTTCAGAACTACGAGTATAATTAAGAATTCACAGTGTCATCTCTACAAAAATGGTAAAAAAATTCTAACCATATATATTTTGCTAACATCACTGTCATTTGGCCAAGCTAAAATAAATGCGAATTGATCTATAAATGTTTTGTTCACTGAAATGATAAATAATTCGTTTATGCATAAATTAAATAAAAATAGAGCGCAGCTGATGTAATTCATCCTTAAATATAGTGAGCTAATTAAATATGAACCAGGTACAGTAAGGATGAGAACGAGGCCTTTGCCCAAGGCTGTGGTTAGTTTTTATTTGTGGCTGTGGTTAGTTTTTATTTGTGGAGCATGTTGTCTAGGTTGACAAATCTCCGACTGTCGTAAAATCGCGTTCTTTCAAAGTATATTGACCGATACTAACAAATAATTGATGCGATTTAAAATTAAAATTCAAACTTGGATGGCCCCTAGGATAATAAGACAATTGCGCAATAGCTAAACAGCGAATTTATCATACCGAGTAACGTAAAATAAGGAGAATATTTTAGTTTCTAATAGCATTTCCTAGGTCGTCGACGTGGTCCACATTATCGACAGCAGGGATACATTACGTATCGACAACTGCGTAGATTACATTGCGTAATATACCTCGCCCAACCATGCAATTCACTCAAAAGGACGAGTTACTGAACACGACAATTCACCGAAAACAATAATTCACCGAAAACGACCAGTCAATGTAAACAAATATTCACTGAAAACATCAAGTCACCGAAAATGACAAATCACTGAAAACGACAGTTCACCGAACATTATGTCAAATGAGTAGTTACTCAAGATTTGTATTTTGTATCGCATTTCTTTTGAACGATGTGAATAAAAATTTAAGGGAAAGCATAAATTCGAAATTCGGAGAAATTCGTTTATGAAGTCCTCCATTTTGATAAAGAGTTTCTTTCTGTGGGTAGTATCGGTTTTTAAGATGAAAATTCAATTCGAATATGAGTACTGGAGGCAACTGTAGAAAAACTGTCTGGAATTTCCATCACCGGCTGGTTGTTGTTGGAATGCTTTGTTTATCAGTACTTGTCTTGGACTTGCCATTTCAAAATTCAATTTCCATCCTGCACACTCAATTCATCATGATATTTTAAGAAATGGCCTAGTTCCGTCCTTTTTAAAGAATATCGTCTAAACATCGTTATAGATTCAAATATTTATCCTACATTCTCAGTTTCATCATGATCGGTTGCGCAATGGCTTAGTTCCATTCAAAATTTTCACAACTACATTCGAATTCAATTTTCATCAAATAAATCCGCCTTTACCATGAAATAAAAATCTTGTTCCGATAAAATCTGTGTACAATCAGGGGAAAAATTTTAAAGAAATGGTGCCACTCGAATGGCTATCTCTTAAACCTTTATCACAATCTTTCAACAGAAATATCATACAAAATGCAATAAACGATTCATTTGACATTTTTTGTCGTGTTATCGGTAAACTGCCGTTTTCAGTGAACTGTCGGTTTCTGTGAATCAACAAAACGGTCGTGCAACAACAAAACTAAAATAACTTTCGGGTCGGGAGGTACCGGGTTCGAATCCCGATAGGGGCAGGATACAAAAGGGAATTTTCATCAACAGATTACGATCTGTGATGAAAAGGGACACAACCATGACTCCCGGTCGGAGTGCAAAACTCATAGGCCGTACCCATCTTCCATGTCCAGCACTATAGGCTCGCATGGAGCATGCAGTGTGCAGATAGTTCTAGGAAAATCGGACCTATAGCCATAGGTCCTCGAATTGGCTCACAACGGCGTAAAAGTAAGGACGCGAAACAGTTGGGAGAGCCTCGGCTCCAGAACAGATTGCCAAATAACGAAAAATCGTGAGGCAGTGCCTCTTGGATATTTCTCGAAAGCTCGCTTTCACCGAAAAAAGCAACGCTGCCGCACACCTGATGGAGAGCTGAAAGATATAGAGCGGTACTTCATTTCTGACATAAGCTGAAAGATCGACTATTTTGCCGTTATAAGGATCGCAAACCGTTAATATTCATATTTTCAAAAGTGTGTGACAATTCACCATCTCATCAAGTCCAATATTTAAACTACAACAATCAATTTATTTCAAAAAGTGAGAGAGGGAGAAAACAGTGTCGCGGATTTGTTAAGCAGAGTCAATGTGATTAATGATAGTGAAATCTATTTTGAACGTATTGCAAAGCCGCAAAGTATCGAGACCGGGATTAAATCTATTTTATGGTACAGCAACGGGAATCACCATCTCACTCAGTTTAGTCGCAATAACGAGGTCAGCTTCACAAATATATTGTGATACTTCGAATTACAAAGTTGGGTACTAATCGTGAGTTGGATCACTGTTTGTAATCGCGGAGATTTTAATTGGATTACTGGTTGTAGGTTACCGCCCAATAGGTGGCTGCCCTAAAGTATTTTAATTCTTTAAAGTAGGCATAGCTTTGTAACCGATGGCTTGAACACACCATTCCCACGTCTCCCATTTCGAAGATGGTATGCTCTCCTCTTTGATGAGCACTTACTCCGTCGACCAAATTTTCCAGAAGTGGCGATAGATACTCTCTGAAGTTGCTGGTAGTGGTTCAGACGATTCGTTCTCACATCAAATAATGTTAGTTCAGGTGTCCTGATTAGTACCTTTCCGATATAAGAAATGCTCTGAAGTAAGGATCGTAGCGACATCAGGGTCATTCAACATGGGACACAATGATCACGAGTTTAGGCACTCTTCGATCGGGCACAGCAATGTCGTCAATTCTTCGAACGTGAGTAAAGTTTCGCCGATGATGTGGCGTAGATGGCGCTTAACCGATTAGACCTCTGCTTCCCACAAGCCGCCAAAATGCGGCGAAGCAGGAGGAATGAGTTCCAGCGATCTACGGATTTACGTCTCTCATGCTTCGTTGATGCAGGAATGCCAATTGACGATTAACTCCAACGAAGTTGGTTGCACAATCATTGAATAGTGAGCTTTTTAACTATACAATGAATGCATTCAATGCTAGCTCATCGTTGTGCGATGGCGGAAGCACATAACACATTTATGCACGTGCACATACACCAAGGTGTTGATGCTTAAGGACAGAGGATCACAGTGAAGTATTGTACGATATGCTTGCGAAATAAATAAATCCGTAATATAGTTGTCACTGGGGAGAATTATCGGGTGCTTCCTGGTATATTGCAAATTCGATTCGTTGAGCCGGCTTCAGACGGGTCACTGAACAGTTCGATTCCGAGAGTCCGCAGTGATCCTAAACTACCTCGGTAAGTGTGCCATTTTTAGACTATTGATTTTCGGACCGCTTCATCGCACGATATGCAGAGTTTATACAATTGATAGTGGTAGGAGATATCAAGCCGAGTGGATCGAATATTGTGGATGCCTGCAACAATATCGTAAATTGGCTTGGTGCACGAACATCCAATGTTGAGCTTATATTGAATACGCAAAACAGAGTTTTGACCGAATCGTCCCAAGTAAGTTCAAGTTGACGCTGATGTCCGCGGAATTCGAATGTTATCTCATTGAGAAGCTGTTGACTGTTCGAGGACCACTTCCGCAGTCCGATACTACCTCACCCTAGCAGTTCACCATTTGTCTCTGGACTTCCATTAAATCCACAATGTCATCCGAGCCGGTCATCAAGTCATCAACGTAAAAGTCTCTCGAAGCGACTTCGTGCTAGATGATGGATGGTACGAAATGCGAGATACGGAGCGCTGGTGATACCGTAAGTAACCGTGCACAAACGACAATCCCGAACTGGTTTATCTAGAGAAGGTCGCTATATGAGTGGTTGGTAATTCCTGTGTTCGGGCGCCATAAAGGTCTGTCACTACATCTGCTTGATAACTGTGACGAAAACGAATTTATGTTTGCGAAAACGGGTTAGAATTTTGAACATATTCTTCTGATGCGGTAAGCCAATTGATGTTTTGTGCGAGTTGTCGCGTTCTTTCAACACTTCCTCCATTTGGTCATATTTCAGATGCTCCCGCAAGTACTTGTATATATTGTAGTCGTGGAACTGCGTTCTTTTTTGACCTTCCAAGGAATGGTAAGTTGTCATTAAATGTCAGGAAGAGTGCGTATCTTCCGACTTCGTTGCGATAGTGTGTCGATTCGTAGTACCGTTTGCATTCTGACTCATTCTAATTCTCGAGATAAACAAACATCCTCGCTTTCTCAAAACGACCTGAGTGTGTTGTCAATGATATAATAATCTTAGATAATTGCTGTTAAACTAGACAGGCTACCAATCAGATCGGAGTGAGGTTTATGGCAAAATAACAAAATATACACTGTGTCCTATAAGTACATAGAATTAAAAAAATACTCAAAAATTGAACTTTCATAATAATATTTGGAAATTTTTAATAAACACAGATATTTCTGCACAACAAGTAAAAAAAATTTAATTTTTGTGAAAAGTTTTGAGTGAATTTTAAAATAAGACATTTTTACAACAAAACACACTACGAATCGCACAGAAGTGATCGAAGTGGTTCTGAACTAATACTTGATGTAAGAAACAAATCTTATTTATCTATATGCTCGGAAATCAGAGATTTTTGTTATTCGACAGAGAACACCATTGAGTGTAATATGAAAATTCTTAAGCATTTGGAATTATTTAACTCGGTCCCTACTGATCGTACGGAGATGATCGAAATGGTTCTGAAGTAGTATTTGATGTAAGAAACAAAGCTTAGTTATCTACATGCTCGGAACTCTCTGAGATTTCCGATATTCGATAGAGAATATCATTGAGTGTAATACGAAAATTTTTAAATTTTCATATTACACTGAATGGTATTCTCTGTCGAATAAGAAAAATCTCAGAGATTTCCGAGCATGTAGATAACTAAGCTTTGTTTCTTACATCAAGTATTAGTTCAGAACCACTTCGATCATCTCTGAGCGATTCGTAGTGTGTTTTGTTGTAAAAATGTCTTATTATAAAATTCACTCAAAACTTTTCACAAAAATTAAATTTTCTCTACTTGTTGTGCAGAAATATCTGTGTTTATTAAAAATTTCCAAATTTTATTATGAAAGTTCAAGTTTTGGGTATTTTTTTAATTCTATGTACTTATAGGACACCGTGTATATTTTGTTATTTTGGCATAAACCTCACTCCGATACCAATCAGCCTTGTGCTTCACTTCACCGAAGAGGATTCAACCCAGTTCCGTATTTTGGGCGAAAGTTGAACCACCTATTTGAAGAATCCCAATGACAACAGCTCCGAGTAAGATGTCTAGTCTCAGCAAGTTCCAACTGATCCAAGTGTGACCATTGATGCGTGTCAATTGGTTGGGATGGCAACGTGCCTGTGATCTGGAGATGGAAAATGTTAAATCGATTCGCGAGTCTAATACAAATTCAATAAATGAACGCAACGTGGACGCCTCGTTCACACAGATTTCACTGATTGTGACTGCGGCTGGTCTTCTCGCTAACCCGATACCATTTGCTGTACTCTCCGATAAGAAGCTGACCATAATGCAACTAATGCTAATCAGAGCTGGAAATTTGAGAATGAAACACGGATAATTCTAAATTAATTTTCAATTATAAAACTTCCTTTATTTTATTTTTATGATGTTTTTCGCGTGTTACTTGATTGATGGTTCGTACAGAAGTGAAGTTAGCTACAAAAGTCAAATACAATAAACATAGGAAATGACTCAATGCATATTTCTAATACTCCTCCTCATTTGAATCATCAGTTAACTCCACATGTATTCCGAAGAACATTGACACGAGGTCCCGCTAATGGTTTTTGCCAATAAATCTGCCACCGTAGTTTCCGTAACATCAATATGTTTGGTACGCGACGGCAATTTCTCCTCTTTAATGAATTTCAAACAACTTTGATTGTCTTCAAAAATTGTCGTCGGTTTAGTGATGCGCTGATCGAAATCGTTGAGTAAACGACGAATCCAATTCGCCTCTTGACATGTTGCAGACAACGCAATAAATTCTGCTTCCGTTGATGATAATGCAATGCAATCCTGTCTTCGACTACACCAACTAAGAATACCGTTACAATACTTGAATATGTAATCAGATTGTGACTTTCGACTTGCGCGATCATCAGCCCAACTTGCATCTGCATATCCGATTAACTGATCCGAACCATCACTTTCCCAAGTGACAATCGCAAACCGGCAGTACCCTTGAGATACTTTAGTACTCGTTTCAATTAGTTCCAATCCTCCTGGTTTGAACTGGACATCTTTTGTGCGAGAATTGAAACCGCTGCAAATATGTTGACTGATATGTATAGCAAGCAACCAAGCAACTTTTGATATTTGCCGTTGCCCAACAACAAATCCGTATCTCCTCCTTTACCATATCCAACTGATAATGGAACTGAGGACTCCTTTGCATCAGACATTTGGAAATCCTTTAATACTTTTCCAATGTAAGCAGTTTGATTCACCGTGTAATGGTCATCAGCTTCCTTCTTGACTTGAAGACTCAAGAAATCATTAATCTCTCCCAAGTTCTTAATCTTGAATTTCGAACTTAAAAATGTTTCGCACTTGGAGATTATCTCGTTGTTTTCACCAGCAATAACCACATCGTCAACGTAGATTAATACGTAGCATATTTTTCCATCATGTTTGTAGGTGTAAAGCATGGATCATTCTTGCTTTGAACAAAACCGAAATCGATGAGAATTTGATGAATTGTTTTCTTCCAATTGCGCGCTGATTGCTTTAGACCATATAAACTGCTTTTTAGTAGACACACTAAATCTTCATCTAAATACGAAACTGTAAGCTATCACTGTAAGCAATGTTCGAAGCGTAGTGTGACAAACAACTGGAGCAAACACCTGATCATAATCAGTACCGTATTTCTGCGAAAAACCTTGAGCGACAAGCCTTGCCTTGTGTCTGACTACTTCTCCATCTAAATTGCACTTTAGCTTGTAAATCCACTTGCATCCAACTAGATTTGCACCTTCATGTTTGATTCTCCATCAATGGCTTCATCTCATCTGTCATTGCTTGAATCCACAGCCTCTTTTGATCACACTTGATAGCATCTTCGTAGCACTTTGGTTCTTGAATGACTGAATTCACCACGTTCATTTCTTCAATAAGTCTCTTTGGTGGAATTCCTTTGTTAGCGCGTTGTGATCGTCTAACAGCTTGCTCTTCATCTTTATTCTGAACATGATCCTGTATTGGATTCTCTTCCTGAACTTCCTCATCGACTAATTCTTCTTGTACTGGATCGTTTTCTGCATCTTCAAAGTTGTTTAACCCTGAATTGCCGATAATTTGTTCCTGTTGGTAATTTTTGCTGGACATGATAGGTAACAAATGGCCCCCTTTCGACGAACTGAACATCTCGGCTAACTGTGACTCGATCGGTGTCCGGAATGTAACAACGATATGCCTTTGATTCGTATAATCATAACCGATCAGCACTGCTTTCATACCCTTTGAATCGAATTTGCGCCTTGTTTGCTTTGGTACATGCACATAACATTCTGATCCGAATTTACTGAAGTATTGCACATTCGGACTTTTCTGGAACCAGCCTTTCTATGGTGATGTTTCTGCAAACGATTCTGAACATAATTAGCCATCATTACAGCTTCGCCCAAAAACTTTTTCTCTAGACCTGCATCAATTAGCATGCAGTGAGCCATTTCTACCAACGTTCTATTTTTGCGTTCTCTGGATTTGAATTCCGCTGGACTTTAGATAATTCACGAATTCATTACAGAGGTACTCTCCTCCTCGATCTGTACGGATGCACTTAGGTTTCTTTCCGAATTGTACCTTTACCATCGCCATACATTCCTTGAATTTGCTGTAAACTGATGATTTATTTGCGATTACGTAGCTGACTGTAAATTTTGAGTAATCGTCTATGGATGTCGAAATATAACGATTACCTGCTGGAGTGGTCGTTTGCATCGGACCACAAACATCCGAATGACCCAGATCCATGACTGCGACTGCTTTATTACTCGACTTGACCGTATACACTCGCTGAAGTTTATGCCTTTAATCAAATTTCGTTTCGCCAATGATTTCACAACTTCGATGTATCTATGGCCTAGAACCTTATACCAATAATGTATGCATCCATCGGATTCCTTTTCGACCGAGTAAACTTTGTGAGGTTCCTTTAGTCTGTAAAGTTTACCGCTGATTTCGCCAACTGCAATTTGCCGACTGTTTTCTCTTATTTCACACTTGTTGCCCTTGAAATTTACTTGAAAATCTTTTTCCGTTAGCTTTTTGACTGAAAGCAAATTTCGCTTGATATCTGGCATTAGCAATACGTCTGTGATTTTTACTGGAACACTTTGATTTTCCTCGTTCAGAAATTCATGTTGATATTGATGAAAGTATCCTTAGAACTGGCAATGTGACACGTGGCACCTGAATCGACAATCCAGCCATCACCTACTTGATGTGTCACAAACAGTTTTTCTGTTTCATCTTTCGCTAGATTTGCCTTCTAATCACTTCCTTCCTTTTTGGTGAGCCAGGCTTTGTATTTTCGACAATCCTTTTTGATGTGACCGCTTCTTGTGCAAAAATAGCACTCAGACCTTTTATTTTCACCTTTATGAGCTTTCTTTGCTCTTGATGAGTCAACCTTTAATGCAGTGTCATCCGTTCTTCCGCCTCGATCCATTCTTCTTTTGAATTCAGCGAGAACCTTTGATTTAACCAACATGAGTGTTGATTCACCCTCTTCTTTACCCTTGAGCACCGTTACCAAACCGTCCTAGCTTTGTGGCAAAGAAGCCAGCAACGTAGCACTCATCAAAAATTCCGGACCAAAATCTGAATTTACGTGTCTTTCCGCATCTCCGCCGTCCGTCATCAAGCCGCTGTTGCATGATTAATTTCACAATGTACACACTGTTGAGACGTTCAAGCCTTTTTGAACGTAAATCGCTTTTAGTAAATAAAAAAAAATGAGATGGCTTTACAATTTTAATTAGTTTTTAATTTTATTGAGATTTGCAATTTGTAATGCGCTATTGCGGAAACGTTTCTGCACTGAATCTATTTTATTTAGACGATTTTTTTATACAAAATCAAACGGAAGCGTATGTACCAGAAAATAAAAAATCTATAGGTAAGACATATATAACAAAAATAACTTGTTTGTTTTGTTATCTATATAGGTAAGACATATACAGTTATTTTTGTTGTGCGGCAACATACTCCGCCTCCACCTAGGCGTTAACCTTTCAACATTCTCTGGCTCTAGTGGCAAAGGGCAGATGCGGGTAATCGCTCGTGTTATCTCGCCATTGCTAGTTTTGACTGTCACGACTCTTGTAATTCCATCTCTCCCGGGATGAAGCTGGGTGATGCGACCTAGCTTCCATTTTAAAGGAGGTAAGTTGTCGTCATTAATCAACACTAAGTCACCACATGATACAATGGTTGAGGAGTTCGCCCACGATTTGCGCTGTTGAAGATGTAGCAAGTATTCTGAGGACCACCGAGTCCAAAAATGCTGATGTAACTGTTGTACTAGATTCCATCGCTTAGTGAAGGATAAGTTTTGTTCCTGAACATCGGGTTCCGGAATCGTTGTAAGAGGTCTACCAATTAAAAAGTGGCCCGGTGTCAGTGGTAGCATATCACTAGGATCGTTTGACATCGGGTAGAGCGGTCGTGATGAATTCAGCACGGCCTCAGCTTGTTTGATTAAAGTGTTTAATTCCTCAAACGTCAAAGAAGCATGACCCATTACTCGCCGTAGATGATGTTTAGCGGATTTCACGGCCGCTTCGTATAGTCCTCCAAAATGTGGGGAATAGGGCGGAGCAAAGTGCCACGTAATTTTATCTTCCACGCACAGCTTTAAAACCTCTTCTTTATGGCCTTGGCTATAAAATAGCTGGTATAGTTTATGCAATTCATTATTGACACCTACGAAGTTAGTTGCGTTGTCGGACCATATGTGCTTACAAATGCCGCTTGTTGCCAAAAACCGTTTCAAGGCCCCGATAAAGGCGGATGTGGTAGGATCGGTCACCAATTCAAAGTGTACAGCTTTGGTTGCAAAGCATACAAATATACATAAATATGCTTTGGTCGGCCTTTTTCTTCGTAGTTTGTAATGGATATGAAAAGGGCCGCAGTAGTCAATTCCGATATTGGTGAATGGCGGTGATATGGATATTCGACTAGCTGGTAGTTGGCCCATAAGTTGACCTGTACTCTTGGGATAAATTCGTCGACAGGTCAAGCATTGATTAACCACCTTCTGTGTAAGGCGTTGTCCACTCAAGGGCCAGAACTGTTGACGAGTGGCTGCTAACAGAGCTTGTGGGCCTGCGTGTAGAAATTTAATATGTAAATGTTTGATTAATAATAGCGTAAATAGATGAAAGGATGGGAGAAGGATGGGATGCTTGATTGAGTAGGAGAGAGTCGCATGGGATAAACAGCCTCCGACCCGAATAATACCGTTTTGGTCGAGAAATGGGAACATGGATTTCAGTCGAGAATTTTTGTTGAATTGTTTGTCTCGGTTGAGTTGCTGATATTCTTCTATGAAAGATTCTCGTTGAATCATCTTCACGATGGCAAATAGACCACGATCTCTTTCTTCACTGGATAATTTAGGTTCAAGCTGTCTCTTCTCCTTTGATACTCTCGCATTGTCAGCAAATCGTAGCATAAAGCTGATGACGTTACATAATGATCGATAATTATGTTTGTATTTAATTGTATTGTACATATCGTTAAAGTCCGAAGTAACGACGTCATGTGTAGCCAGACAAGACTTCGTGATTTTGAGTTCGAGAAGCTCCCTTTTTCCGTGGAAATGTGGCGTTAGTTTTGGCCACAAGCTTTCATTACGAACTAAAAACTCGGGGCCATTGAACCAGAAAGAAGAAGTTGATAACGCTGATGGTTGCAACCCTCTCGATATTAAGTCAGCTGGGTTTTCGTTTGATGAAATGTAGTACCAATCAGCTGTTTTACTGGATAGTTGTATATTGGAAACACGGTTTGCCACAAATGTTTTTAAATGAGATGACTCAGCAGCTATCCAATGAAGCACGATCGTGGAGTCTGTCCAATAAAAAATTACTGGGTTGTGAATTTTCATAGCCGGTATGACACGTTTCATTAAATTGACCAGTAAATCAGCGGCACACAGCTCAAGCCTGGGAAGAGATATCTTCTTGGTGGGAGCGATTCGAGATTTTGAACACAATAAGTGGCTTGATAATTTTCCATCACTGCCGTTGCAGCGGACATATATCGATGCTCCATATGCTGATTCGCTCGCATCTGAGAATCCGTGAATTTGAACTTCAGAATGTTGATTATATTGAAAAAATCGCGGTATCCGTACGTTGTTAAGTTCAATTAGTTGTGATCTAAATGTCTGCCATTTTGTATTCAAACTTTGCGGCAACGCAGCGTCCCAATCAATTTTCATCTTCCACAGTTCTTGTATAAGTAGCTTTCCCATTGTTATTACGGGTCCTGTATATCCCAGAGGATCGAAAATCCGTGCAACTTCCGAAATGATTGTTCTCTTTGTGATAGGTAAGGCTGGGTCAAATTTTGTTACCCTAAATCGAAATTGATCCATTTGAGGAAGACAATATAAACCAAGCGTTTTCACGTAGTCTGAATCGTCGATACAAAGAAATGGTTCTCGGTCGGTATTCTCAACATCTGCAATCAAGGCTTCATCATTACTACACTATTTTCGCAGCGTCATTCCAGCCCCTTGCAAAATATGAACGATATTGTCCTTAATTTTTTTCACTTCGTCAATTGAACTACCACCAGTAAGTATATCATCTACGTATATATCTTGATTAATCGGATGCTTCGGTATATTTGTAACGATTAATTTCAGCCAATACATTGAGACACTTTGTGGCCAAATATGAAGACGCTGCCATGCCATATGTTACCGTTGTGAGTCGAAATATACTTAACGGTTCCTCGATAGTGTTACGCCACACAATGTATTGCAAATGAGTGTCAGATTCCTTCAGGCGAGTTTGGCGCTACATTTTAGTAACGACGGCGCTAATAACAAATCGATGTGTGCGAAAACGAATCAAGATAGAAAACAGATCGCTCTGAATAAATGGACCGACCATCATGATATCGTTTAAAGATTGACCAGAGTCCGACTTGGCGGAAGCATCGAACACAACACGAATCTTTGTTGTGGAGCTGTCGTTTTTAAAAACGCAATGGTGTGGAATGAAGTAGTTCACTTTTGCAATCTCAGCTTCGGGTACAGCAACCATATGTCCCAGGCGTTCGTATTCGTTGAGAAATTTGCTGTATGATTCCTTGAGCTTACAGTTCTTACTTAACCGTTTCTCCAAGTTCAGAAATCTACGAGTAGACATAACCTGAGAATTCCCCAATGTGGTAGGTGGGCAGGTTAAAGGTAGAGCGACGATGAAGCGACCAGAATCATCACGTATAGTGTTCTTCGTAAAGTGACTTTCGCAGGCTATTTCCATTTGTGTGTAATTACGTTCTGAAGTGACTGCAGCTTCCAGGTTCCAAAACTTCTCTAATAAGCCGTCTAATGCTGGCTCTTCCGTTACTGTTGCGGCAAGTGAATATGGTTGAGATTCTAGATTAGTTATTTTTCCAGCTATTATCCAACCAAGCTGTGTGTTTTGTAAATGTGGCAAATTTGAAGCCAGCTTGATTTGTCCGATCGATAATAGTGTTAAATACACCTCGGCTCCGATTAGTAAATCAATTTTTTGTGGTTTGGCAAAGTTCGGATCCGCTAGACGAATATTTTTAGGAATTTGCCAGTTTAATGTATTGATTTCGATTGAAGGTTGCGAGTCTGTGATAATTGGTAAAATTTGAGCTTCCAAAAGAGTGCTAAACTCAGAGGTGCAGGAGCGAATCCTAAGATTGACGGAAGACATGCTTGCGGTGGTTTTATTGTTGATTCCTCTAATGGGTGATGCGAATTGTTTACGATGCAGACCAAGCTTAGCAGCAAAAGAATCCGTGATAATATGAGCCTGAGACGCTGAATCAAGTAAAGCTCTGCCAATAACAGGTACACCATTTTTGTCGTAAACTTTAACCAATGCTGTTGACAGATAAACGTACGAGTTATTTGACGCGACATTGGGTAAGAAAGCCTGATGTGTTGGTGTTACGCTCTTGACAGGAATAGATGTGATCACTTGAGGTTCAATGCTCGGAATTAAACATACAGTAGAGCTATCCTTTGCAACATCTTTCGTTGGTGTGGGTGATAATTGCTGCTTCTGCGATTGATTTGACTGTTGATGCCGTAACACGTGAGAGAATCTATCGTGACTGTTTTGGTTGGACTTTATTTCAACTTGATCATGAAGCAACGTATGATGTTGTTCTTTGCACTGAAAACAGATGAATTTAGAAGTGCAAGATACTAGTAGATGATCAACTCGAAGGCAGTTGATGCAAAGAGCGTGTTGATTGACCGCAGCTTTGCGTTTAGCAATTGGCAGCTTAATAAATTTTCTGCACTTGTAAATTAAATGACCGAATCCTTTACAATAATTACAGGTTGCATTCGATTGAAGGGCCATTGAGACTCGAGGAATATTTGTTAAGCGACCTTGAATAGGTACGTGTATATGGGTATGCATATTAGCGGAATTGAGTTTATTTGAACGAGGAACTTAACCTTCCAACACATGGCAACGTTTGTTAAGAAAGCTTATTAGTTCATCAAGAGCTGGCTTTCGCTCAGTGGGAGCTACGTCGTCCCATTTTGATCGAGTTTCAGGATCTAATTTTGAGCATAGTAAATATACGATTAAATCATCCCAATGTGGTGTAGGGCGTTGGAGCGAATATAACGGACGTAAATTGGAATTAACGGTATCGAGCAGATGTCGAATATTTTCAGATGATGGTTTAACGATCGATTTGGGCGAGAATATTTCCCGAATATGGTCTTCGCAAATTACTTTCTTATTTCGATAACGGTTCTGCAGTAGCGTTAAAGCCTCTGCGTAATTTTCTGATGTTAATTCCAATGACTCGATGAGCTCGATAATTCCAATGAGCAAAGATTTAAGATATCCAAAACGAGCAATATCAGAAAGACTAGGGTTGCTGTGTATTAGTTTATGAAATGACTCGTAGAAAGTGAACCATTTTTTGCGATCCCCTGCGAAAGGAGTGATCTCACACTTAGGGAGTTTCACCAAAAATTTATTATTATCCGATTGAGTACCTACTGTCCCTGTTGAATTTGTTTGTAAATTTTTTATAAATACCTGAAGGGTTGGTTTCACTGTTAAATAGGATTTCTCAAACTTCGACCTTACATTGTTCTCCAGGTCGTCGTCATCAATTACCTCAAGATCGAGTTGGGCATCTTCAAAAATGAAGTACGCTTTCTCAACTACAGCTAATCGCGCTTCCAATTCTGGCAAAGAAGCGTTTTGTCCCTTTTCCGCTATGAATTGTTCAGCACGGTTTAATTGATCTATTGAGGCGGCACGAAGGGCCATGGCCTTTGTTTTAGCCACTTGCAATTTTTCTTCTCGACTTTCTTTACCGGTTTTAGCCATGCTTGCCTTTGAAGCACTTTCACTGATTTTATCAATTATTCACTCGTTTCACTCAATACGAAAATTAAGATGATAACACCCAGAACCAAATACAAAAAATTCGCTCACCAATTCCGCTATATGCATACAACCTCCGGGGTATGTAAAGATGATTGTAAGTGCCGCTATATAGGCCCTTGATCTCGTTCCGTCGTAACATTAATTCCTTCGCCTTTACCACGTGTATCCAGAACAAATGACGTCTTGAAACCGCAATAAAAATCCGTAATAACTTGTAATTCGTTTAGCGATTACCTCGATGTAAGCGTATTGTATGTAGTTATTTATGCGTTATGCAGCCGAAGAAACAAATCACGTTACACTATCACTGTTTAATTTGGGATGTGTATCCCACTTCTGATACCAATGTTGAGACGATCAAGCCTTTTTGAACGTAAATCGCTTTTAGTAAATAAAAAAAAATTAGGTGGCTTTACAATTTTAATTAGTTTTTAATTTTATTGAGATTTGCAATTTGTAATGCGCTATTGCGGAGACGTTTCTGCACTGAATCTATTTTATTTAGACGATTTTTTTTATACAAAATCAAACCGAAACAATAAGACATATACAGTTATTTTTGTTGTGCGGCAACACACACGATTGCTTGACGTGTTTGATTCATACGTTTCCTTAAGAAATCTACATGCACTTCTTGCTGAATCTGCACCGATGATGTGATGAATTTGATCGTCTTCTACATTCAATGCGATTGTTGAATGTGCCTTTTCATCATTTGCTGTCCACGCTGCTGTAACTGGTGATGGTTGTACCTCATTGATGACTGCCCATAAACCTTTTTCCTTAAGAAGCATTTCCATTTTGTATTTCCACACAAAATAATTTGTTCCGTTTAGCTTTGAAATGCTGTATTTTGACTCAGCTCACGCCATCTTTTACCGTATGTGAATTTCACAACACCGAAAATCAATTTATCCAATTACTGCCTCCAGATTACTGCCTTAATTTTTCCGAAATATCCGTATTCTTCATCCACTGGGCCCATACATAACCTAATGGAATTAATGCTAATCAGAGCTGGAAACTTGAAAATGAAACACGGCTAATTCTAAATTAATTTTTAATTATAAAACTCCTTTATTTTATTTGTATGATGTTTTTCGCGTGTCCTGATTGATGGTTCGTACAGAAATGAAGTTAGCTACAAAAATCAAATAAAATAAACATAGGAAATAATTCAATGCATATTTCCAATAGACCAGGCAATTAGCACAATCTCTTTTCTCAAACGAGATTTGATCTTTCCTCGATATAAGAGGTTTGAATTTATCGCACTGCGCTTGATTCTTTGTGCGACTGCGATGAATTCGGTTGAGTCTTGGAAACCATCTCCAGTGATTGCTATCGAGCGTTCAGGGAATCGATGAGATTCTGGTAAGATGGATACTGTGCTCAGGTTAACCATTACTTCCATTGTCGATGGGAGATCCAGCTTATCGATGATGATATTAATCTGATGATGTCTGACCCCAAGTTTGGCTCAATTTTCAATGGTTCTAAACTTTCAAAGATGACGGTCAATGATGAATCGACGAAGATTATATCGATATCGAAGAATGCTCTATGCCTCCTGGTAGTTATCGTTAGTGATGCTCGCAGACTTGAGCAACCATTGCTGCGTCTCTAATTAAATTAGCTTTCAGCTTTTTAACGCGTGAAGTGCGTGCACTAGTTTGACGACATATGGTGGATTCTCGACCGTGGTTGATAATTGTTTCTTTATGGTTTTTATATCTGCGGCTGCGATCTGGTCTTGTACGTCGCAAAATTCCTTCTAATGCGACACCACGTGGTCGATCTGCGTCAGTATGAATTCGTCGATTGTTCCTTGGGTGTTAATTGTGAACTCCATGCTCTTTCTCACTACTCTTTCAAGGACCCTGTGGAACAACGCTTGCTTGGCGCGAGCTGTCATTAATAATAATGTTATGCACACGAACCACTTGTTCGACGAATCATACGCACTGAACACCAAAATGTTAAACTATCTTACTTGCGTGATGTCGTTGTTGCGACACGATACGAACCATCCGGCTCGAAGGGGCAAAAATGTTAATAAAAAAGAATAATAAAGAACGAAACAAATGTTCGAGAGTTGTTCGATGGAGTGTATGTTATTTATCCAACGTTTTGGGTTTGGTAGTAAGATACCCACAGCGAACTGGTGACACAACTGGGAAAACAAAGTTAACCGAAACTGAAATCAGCAAGGAATTCCGACAGCATATTAGTCAAATTTGTCCAACGCTTACAACTCATCATACTACTTGTAACGTGCAAAGTTCATTAAATTGACTGCATACTTGCCTATCGATGAACCTGACAGATAGTAGAATCAGCAACGTGCAACACTTGCCTCTTCTATTCTAGGTTACAGAATGTAAGGTTGTACTGTATTTATTGCGAGTAAAACGAGCGCATACATTTTCTATTGTCAAATTGGTACTTTTTCGTTGTTCTCATTAACAGTGTGACAGTTTTTGAGTTAACCTCGTGTAAAAATAGTTTTGCAACAGGTAGTGTCATTAATTAAATGGCAGTTTAAGAACAAACCGCTGAAAATAGAAAAGCAGGAGCAAAGATTTTGATGAGAGATTGATTTATCGTATTGCCATATATAAGCAAATCCGTCACTGCTAATAATAATAATATCAGACGCTAGCCAAATATTTATGTCAAAACTGTGTCATTCTCATTATAAAAAAACAAATCTCAGTTTCAAATTTACCCGATAACCTTTGCACAAACCGGCACCAAAAATTATATAATCTCTGATTAAACATTATGAAAGTAATAACATTCTTAAAGCAACAGTAATTAACGAATTAGATATTTGTTGTGCAATAAAAAAATATAATTAAAGCTTGTAACTGTGGGAATCTAAAAATTATTTGCACATATTCTACCATAATATTTAGGAAGATGATCAAGAATACAAACTTTAGAAACGCCTAATCGATATTTCAGTAATGAATCAGCAAAAATTATCTCTATAATTCTCCAGTAAACAATTAAGCAAAATGCCTAACTATCTAGTTTCACATTTTATAATACAGTAACTATGTCAATTAAGAGATTGGCCCCATTTAAATTAATGAAATTAATAAATTTTTATTAACAAACACCAACAATTTTATTAATGACGTACTGAAACATTATAAACAGCGTTAGAGCAGCAGATAGTTTTAATGTACCTGCTTCGTTACACACTCGCTCTCCATACTGGTTTGTTACACATGTTTGATTTTTATTATTTGAATTGGTTACTCCTGCTCCTCCCGGATACGATGGATATTTTATGCCCGGCTTACTAACACTCGGCTTCGAACCACCAGGCTTTAAGCCCCTTGGCTTAGTAAGCATCCGAATTCTGTTATCAGCTATTAAATCATCATTGTATATATCACGGAAAACCGTAGGAAAATCGAAACGATTGCAACCGTATCCAAACAATAAAATACCGTTTATGAAATCATCGCATAATAAAACGCTCCCTAAATCACCAAAACAGGAACTATTTTCTTCTAGGGAGGCGGCTGCAATTGTATCACTTGGCATTCGACTATCATAAAATTTAGAACCATTTGCCACTTGATTGCTAACAATTTTAACATCCACTACTTGCAACTGTACTTCGGAATTGTTTAATGAGGCGCCCCATCCCACTACCTGACATATTTGATCTTCATACACCGTATCGTTTGCAATTTCGGCAAATGTCAAGGTCGCGGTTTCAACGAATGTGTCTAACAGCTAAAATTATAATAATTTTGTTAGTTTTGTACATAACAATATAAGCCCGAATTGCTCACTTCAATAATGGCAATGCCACTAGTGGATCGAATGTAAAAGGTTCCGATTTCCTGGACCTGTCGTGTTGCACTACCATCACCTGTTATAAGCGTATCATCGGCAATGATGCGAATCTGAACATAAAAAAAAATTTAAATTTTAAAAATGTGATTTATTAAATTAAAAAGCGCATACTTCACTTGTGTCAAGTAGATCTCCTTCCTCGCCTAATAGGCAACTGGCCGCAGTTAGAACTAGTTGAAACGAGACCAACGTACCGCTACACAAATGAAAACCATAACGATTTTGTATCGAAACTACACTGGACGAATGATCCATTTCCACTGGTGTACCGCCGAAAATTTCCGGAAACCATTGTACCGTGTCATTTTCAAAATATTTCGGCTGAGACAACGTTGGTAGGCCTAAGCCTCCAGATGCTATTAAATACACAAATTATGCATTATTGATACACATTTTATTACACAATCCACAATTTCATATTAACCTACCACAGCTGACTGCCGCGAAAATTATGCACAGCACTAAAATTAATTTCGTCTGCATCTTTGTAAATATCGAGTTCAAGTGATAGCCCGATCATATGTTATATTTTATTTGTATGTTTAGAAACAAATAACAAAAACAATTTTGTATGATAACGTAATTAATTTTCTTGGACGCAATTTTAAGATCGCCCGATAAGATATAAAAACAAATAATACGAGTGGTATTGTACTGATATCCGTCAACTTCTAATTGCAATAATATTATGATGATATACTTGTGACATTATTATGGAATTCTATTTTTAGGAAGTCGTATACGATCGAAAGTATGACAATTCGTGCGTGTTCTATATTTAGACCGGCTCTGGTTCGGATTGGTCTATTTTTTGTATGCGTTTATAGTCTTCGCGAAATTAATCAAAACGTCGTTAATCACGTGATTGGTTGCGCGATAAAATTGTTGTTTGGAGTATTTAAACAATGACTATGCGTGTAGCCACTTTGTCTATTCGTTGTTGGTGTAATACAGGCGCATCATATGTTTGACTATATTTATGTAGGCCGGAAATTTAAGATAGAGCGCGCTGTTGTGCAATTGCAGCAGTTTGTTTTTAATAAATTTGTAAATAAATCTTAAAATAATCTTAAATGTATTAAGCTTGGTTTCTAAATAATGTTGTTTTAAAATGAATTCAAATCACAAAAGATTGGATGTACACAATGTTGGATGTACATTTTAAAAATCTGTACGTTGTAAAAATTTTAGCGCTCTTGATATTACGCAACTAAATTACCTGAAGATGAGCAGATAAGACTGCAGTTTTAGGAACCCGCTTCAATTTTAGATTAATAAAGCGGAATGTGTAAGCCAAAATTCTTATCAATTTGTTGTAGCTGGATATTTTGTTGCTTAGATCATCTAGTATGTTGGATTGTGGAACTTGGATGTTCTGTGATTGGATACGTATTTCCTCTGTTCTGTTTGGATGATTCACTTTATTTGTTGGCCAATCTTCACTGTTCATTAGCCAATTCAGACCATTCCACTACAAGGTAAAATTTTGTAGTTTTTCAGGCTCAATCCCTCTAGAGGCACAGTTAGCCGAGTTATCTTCAGAGTCGACATATCTCCATTGCCATTTACTCATGTTACTGAGAATTTTGCCAGTTCTATTTCCTACAAAAGTATTCCATTTCGTGGAATAAGCAGATAACCAACCAGGCCGTCGTTTCAACCACTTCGAATTTTAGGGTTTTCTTCACTTTTAAGAGCATTCATTCATTCGTCGTAGTCAACATTTCCGGAAAAATTTTCGTCAATTCTTATACCTAGGTATAACCTTAAACTAAGAATTATTCAAGTTTGTATCACTTCACTTAACCAATTTTTCATGTTAATCAATTAGCGTTGTTAACCGATACCAGTGATTGTACATTTCAGTCGTTATAATTCAAAAATTATAACGTTACCTTCCCTAGTCACGGGGAGACATGCACATTCCGTTTTACCGGTCTACTATAGTACACTGTTTCGTTTTTTTAAGACGTTGATCAGTTCAGCACAATATGGCTGAAACTTCGGGAGTAGGTCGTTGCTTAGTAATATAGGCAGTAGTAATTCATGTATGTTCATGTTACCAAGCCACTTATGTTTTAGTGACATAACAGTCTCCTCGTTACATTCGAAAAGTAGGTGCTTAACGTCTTCTACTTCCGATCCGCATAAACATTGACACTGGTTCGTTATCTTAAATCTCTGCAGGTATGCTTTAAACTTACCATGTCCAGAGATAACTTGGCAAATCGAGCTCGGCAGTGGTAATTTCATTTTTAGTCTTTCTTTAATATCTGGAATGAAGCCAAAGGTATGCCTTCCATTGGCTGATTCATTCCACCTTCGTTGCCAGAGCTCAATCGCCATCGCTTCAATATCATTTTTACTATTATATTGATTCTGTCTACTATCAGCAGCATGTACATATTCACCTATATTATTTTGACCACGTCTTCTTAGGTGGTACAAGTTCGCTCGTTTTTTGATTAGAATATCAACCGCGAGTACGCCGGTCAGAATCACTACAGCATCTTTAGATACCGTTCGGTAAAATTTTGTTACTCCTAGTAGGATATTCCTCTGAGCACTTTCTAGTGATCTAACATGGTAACAGTTTCATACCAACCAGCCGCCGCATACGCGAAAAGCGCCACCGCCACACCTTTGTATATTAACTTCAGTGTTTTGTGATTAAGTCCCCATCCTTCCCTTGACACTCTCGCCAAAGAGTGAAAGAGCTTCATAGCGTTTTCACAGACTCTAAGAACGTGGGATGCTACGCCCATTCGTTCATCAAGGTCAACACCCAGATATCTAATGCACTTGACCATTTTCATGTTTTTACCGTTTAGTGATATTGTTGGTGGTCGACTAGAGTCAAATTGCCCTTTAATTACAGCATCACTGTTTTTTCTGCTGATAGTGACATCTTATTTGCATCACACCATTGGATCATTTTATTTATTGCGATTTGACCCTGGCGCTGAAGTACGAGCCTCGAGTTGCCATTCACCAGAATAACTTTATCATCCGCGACAGCAATTTCCTCAAAGTCGTTGGTCATGCTTGTGTTAAACACGATATTCCAGACTAGAGGACCCAAAATAGAGCCCTGAGGACATCCTTTTGTAATACGCTTTGAAACAGAACCATACATATCTCTGATTACTGCGTATCGACTATTGAAGTAGCGATAAACTTGCAATGACACTAGGCCACGTAAGTTTATCAAATGTTCCGGCAATGTCCAAGAATATACCCGCATAACATATTTAGAACTTTGGGTTTTGACAGTGTTGGTTAGGCGGGCTATCGCATCCTCAGGAGACATGCTACGTCGAAAACTGAATTGCTTGTCCGAGAACAGTCCGCTTTGTTCAACTCGCGGTATAGTGCGAGTGGCAAGCAACATTTCTAGGAGCTTCCCCATAACTGGTAGTAACATTATGGGTCTATAAGATTTCGAACATAGTGGATCTCGATCACCAGGTTTCCTGGTTATGATCATTTCACCCTTTTCCCACACCTTGGAGAAGTAACCAAATTTTAAGCAGCTGTTTAATAATTTTACTATGCTAGACCCTATGACGGGCCATGCCAGCTGGATTATTTCAGCGTTCAAGTTGCCCAGTCCAGGGAACTTGTTACGCTTGAAGCAATTTATGGCACTGGTGACCTCCTCCCATGTAAATGGGGGGTCTTTCGCATTGTTCCAACTACTGTCGGTAGCGATCTCGCGCATTTCTGCTTGAGGCCCAGTTTCGTCTGGCGTTTCATCCGGAAGAAGTAAGTTGAGTAACTTCAAGCGTGTGTCATGCCACGTATGAGTGACGACTCCATTTGCCTTCCTGATGGTGTTCAAAACTTCTGAGGGTCTTGCTTTGCAAGCGGCAAATTTATATACAAGTCTCTACATTTTACTTAAGTCTCCGATGATTATTACCTTTTTCTGTTGACCCGATAGAGAGCCTAGGATCGTTTCGATTTTGCACAGATGGTACTCGATCGGTTCACTGCATTGGGCATATATTGAAAATAGGTAGAGTGAACCAACTTCCGATGATATTTCAACACATGTACAGTGGCTATCGCAGAACTGACTTAGCTTCATCATGCTCATGCCAGCATTGTGAATACGAATTGCATGTTTTGGGATTCTCAGAGCAGCCTGTAACTGCTCTGGCTGTAGAAGGCATGCCACTGTTTTGACCATTGGCCGAGTGTGGTTCTTGCATACATAGTATATCTATGTCGTGAGTGGAGATGCGTTCACATATCTCTGATGCGACTATTTTAGCGCCCTGCATGTTGAGGTGGGCGATACGTAGGTTGCTGTTACAATGTCTTTGATTTTGACTAATCATCATGTTTAGTTCTTAATTTCAAACGTTGCACAGCACTTTTGTATGCGTTACACGAAACGCGACCTACTTGGGGGTCATGAGGGTTTTTCAACTCCTTGCCTTGCGCAACTGGCAGGTTTGTCTTTGTTGGGACAGACCTTGTATCCATGACCATGATGTGCACAGTGAGAGCAGGTCTATGCGCGTGCCTTACAATTATTTGCAATGTGATCATATCGCTGGCACCTAAAGCACCTAGTTGGCGTCACAAACTCTCTCACACGGCATCGTACCAAGTCCACGTGCAGTCTTCCACACTTTAGCAACATGTTTTTGGTTGCTGGTTCGACTTCTACCACCCAGTGAGAAGTCTCTTTATTTCTCGCACCGGTTCTGTACAGAACTTTAAAATCTTTTTGATCTAGGCAGTTTGGGTTTATTAGGCAGTTTTTAACCATGTTGCCATTAAGCTCAGAGCTTACATCAAAGATGAACACTTTAGGTAATATCTTAACAGGTTCTGGTTCGGTGGCTTTTAGACCCATGCCTTCCAACTTGGTGTTTTCCGTGAAAACCTTCAAATCCGAGGAAAAATCTACAGTAACAGCAACACCATTAGGTCCAGCGTTAGTTACATAGTGAAGCTTTATGTTAGATTCACTAGGACATATGATTTTCTTGATTTTTTTGGTAATCTCGGTAGTCGAAAGACTGGAATCATTATCTCTAGCTGAGATAATTACTGGTTTTGTTTTCGTTTTACCCTGCCAACGCTTTCTGTTTCTCCGTTTCTTGCGTTTCTTACCGACCGTTTGCCATTCAATTTCTTTTTGATTAATTGCATCTTGTCCTGTGTTTTCTGGCTAGGCACTTGGAACTGAATCCCGTGCAGCCATCTCTGGTGTCTTTCCCACAGTAACCAATGGTTTTGGTTTCTGGCTGCAAGTGCACGTATGGTTGTGTGCTTCCTCCCATTTGCCAACAACCAGACTAGTTTCCGCAACCACTTCTAGAATTTGAATTTTGATATTTTTAATATCATTAGTTAATTCCCGAAACTTAGGCTCAGTAAGTTTCGTGTTTCTAGTGTGCTCGATCATCGTTTCAAGAGAAACGATTTCTATCATAAGGCTCTCGTGGGCTCGTTCGCACGTTGGTGCAAACCACTGCTTGGCGAAGTAGTTTCAACTTCAGCCGTGTCCTCATCATTGCCGACAAGCTTGGCATCCGAGTTAGAATCATTGAGATGCACGTCAAGCTTCACCATTGCACCTAAGTGCTTGTTGACCGTCAGCTTCTTGCAAAGACTGATCCGGTTCACGCCTGGAACCCTTACCCATATCTCTGAGTAAATCGCTAATAAATTAGCGTATTCTTGTTTGAAATATTTAATTTTTTAAATATTTAAAATCGCACGGATTCCCCTCCCACAACTACCTGCGTCACTGCACTATGTTTGGCCGTGGAGTGGATTTTTATTTCACCCTAAGCGGTGGCGCCACTTCTTCGTTGCCTCCCCTCGACCGCTTAGAGATAATAGTAATGGATATAATAGTCGTTGGGTAGTATAGTCTTTATAAAGACTTTTGTAATACAATGTTTTTTGATATATGTTGCTCCTTAATTCATTTTAAATTTTCGCTTTGCTTAAATCGCTTTGATTTGATAAGTTATAGACGACGCTATTAACTTATCCCCGAGGGGGGATACTTTTAAGAGCAGTCTGTTTAGTAGTAATGCTCCACACTATTCCAGACAATGGATAGATTGTTGTTTGACCGGAGCTACCGGAGCTACCTTTCTTTTCGCCAAAGTAAAGGATCCATACAGTGCTATTTTCCATTTTGTGTTACACCTAAGTATCTTTCGATTCCGATTTTTTCTATTTTTGGTAGATTGTTCCTTAAAATTATCCATTCATTTGTTAAATCTGATGGAATTTCATCATCCCATTCTAAATTCCTTATCCACAAACTTTGTACAAATATTTTAAACTTGACTGTTATTGGGACAAGCCACTCCAATGGATCAACTAGTCGACTTGCCTCCGATAGAATACCCCGTTTTGTCATGATAGAATTTTCATTTAGGCTTGCTCTGAATTTGATACAGTCCTTTGTTGGGTTCCAATGAAGCCCTTTTACATTGATTGAGTTGGGTTCTTCGAATTCAAACCGATCTGAAACCCGAAACACGAGAGTATGATATTGATGTCTTCCTTTAATTTTGCGGCATCTTCTATTGTGTCGGCACCAGCCATTAAGTCATCTACCTATTGATTTGACTTACTGCTTTCAGGAATTCGTCAACGTATTTGACTATAGCTTCGTTTAATGACCGTGTAGCTAGATATGTTGCGCTTGCTGTTCCGTAGATCACGGCTTGTAATTGATCGAAACATCTTTTCAACGTCAGTCGTGAACGCTACCTTTTAAGTTCTAAAGCGGGATAATATCTCATACAACGTTGCTTGGACAGATGGGCCAACTGCGAAACAGTCATTTAATGAAGCACCGCTAGTGGCCTTAGTGGAACTGTCGAAGACGACTCTCAATTTGGTTGTAGTACTTGAACTCTTGGTTGCCGCATGATGTGGAAGGTAATAGCAATCGTATCCCAATTCATTTTCACTAACCGACTTCATATGTCCCAGATTTACGTATTCGAACATGAACTCTTTATACATCTTTGCAAATTCTTTATCTTTTTTGGATCGTCTCTCCATTACTTGCATTCGTTTGGCTGCTGTTCAAAATGAATTTCCTAAACCTGAATCGACCAGACTTGTCTACTATAGTGTTATCCTTAAAATGGCTTTCGCAGAACCTTTCTTCGTTATTTAGACTGGGTATTGTATTTTCAACGTTCTCGATTTCCCAGAACTTTCTTAGCAGTCTCGTGGGTTATTTATAAACACGGTGAATATTTCACTTGACTGCCCTTCCATTACTTTTCCAGCGATGATCCAGCCTAGCACAGTTTTTGCAAGTAGTTCAAAAAACTTGTCTGCTCCTTTAACCATGTCGATATCATTACAAGAACAAAAATGCGGATCTGCTAACTCGTCCTGCCTGAAGAAGTCCATATTGAATGATCGATCGAATAACTGCTGTTTTGTGGTTAATTTCGGAAAAACGATGGTTTAATCGCCGCTACGACAACCACAACGTTTATAATTATAAATCGGGATTTCGGTGCGAACAATGCAACAGAAAGCACCACAGCTTAGTTCACGAAAACTGCGCAAAGATGGAAGAGACTACACATCCTGAAACTCAAGGCGGTGAAAGAAAGAAAAAAGTACTAGGCATCAACACCATAATTAGGAAGTTCAGTATTACCAACCGCTTTGGTACGTATAACCGATGGTTACAATCAAAGACAACTATGTCGAGCACTAATTATATGTATGTGTACTAATAATGTACTAATTATATGTATGTGTATCCACAATGGCAAGATTAATAATTCTTGCGTCTTAGTTCTAACAAATTTTATAAATATCAGTCACTTTTAATAACACTACAAAGTAATTTTGCATTTGGTGTGCTAAATTGAAAAAAAAAATACTCAGCGTTTAAAGTTCCAAACTTTATTTACAGAATACCTTCACCTTCTTGAACATATTCACTACTTCATTTCATAACTTACATTGTTCGCCGTTAAATTACAACTGTGTCTGCACAGCAATATACTCGCTGCTTATATAGTTACCCATCGCTGTTCCAGATTATTCCATTAAATCACTTCTATGCAGTTGTATTAGCGCAAATTTCACGCCATCATTCTCCTTGTATTGATAATTAACGCCGTTGGTGACGTGATAATCTTTATAATTTTATAGATACCTTAACAATTGTGCTGTGCATGTTGAGATCTGATTTTTCGCTTTCTGGAATTGTACAGCCACACTAAATCACCTCGTCGAAAGTTACTATTTCTCTCACGCTGGTTGTGTCCATCTCGAATTTATCCCTGGCACTCATGATTTTACTATCCTCTGCGGATAGATCGTTCTACGTGGCATCTACGACATTTTCCTACCAAACTAATCCATTGATTGAACTAGTCTTCGTGGACGGTATTCGCTGCCGGCTCATTCTAATACTTCTCCTTCTCAACTCCAATGTGTGCCACCTTAACACCCCTCTTCGCTACGGCCTTCTGGATCGCTCAATCCGATCGCTCTTCCTCTATCAATTTTTTGTACTGACCTAAGAATTTATCTCTGGGCTAGGTATAGTTTTTCGAGTATTCTCGAGTTCAGTATTCTCGGTCACCCAGGCTACCTTATAAAACAATATATAGTAGCCTAACTTCCGATAGTAAGCTCTGCACATGACTGCTGCAATTTTCTGTGAATCCAGTAGCTCTGTGTTAGTGTCTCAAATTCCATTTTACTTTGGTCTTTATCTCCCTAATATCCTCGGAATGAGGCTTTTTCGACTTTATTGTATCAGTAGCTAAACTTGTTCTGGCTGTCTCATATTCTAAAGCCAACGCCTACTCTTCATTCATGATTTTTTCTCTAGTATTGCTTCCCAAATGAAGTTTCAAATGGTCATCCTTATAACAGCACCGATAAACCCATCCACTGTTATCCACTGCCCATTTCTTATTTCCAACTCAGTCATGACCGCTCATAGATTATTTTTGACGTGAATACAGTTTACAAGACATCTGACTATTTCTCAACTCCTCCGCGGCCCAACCACTGCTCCGTATAGCCACATGAAACTGAACTTCAAAATTCTCAAATAAAATCTCGTTATCGAATATCGAAGTTTTTTTCTTTAGTTTTCGGCAACCAGTTCTGCTAAGATCGTTTTATTTATCACACCATCTCAAAAAGTTTGCAAGATAGCGTTCAAAAGCAAACTCCTGCTTGCTTAATTTTATTTTCAAGCTCCTACCTGATTTGTCCCTCAAGTTCCTTGAATCGGCTATCTTCTTTTACATCGAGAGACTTAATAACTCCTACTAGCTCTTTAACTTGTCCGATTCTCTAGTTGTCTACTTCTTTCTTGAACGGCTGCGGACTTCCTATTCATCCTTTGGAGTGATTGGTATCATTCCTGATGATCTTCGCATCGATAATGATTCTCGCGATCTACGCCATCCTATTTCAGTATCATCTTCCATCACGCTCTGCAGCTTCGATAGAAGCGATAGTTTATGGCAAATTACACCAATCTCAGAGATTTGCTCTCAAAAGCGCTATCAGGTTTGAAAGGGCTAACATTGCCGAAGTAAAATCACCTAACACGATTTCGAAGTAAGTCGTAAAACTCTCGTAGACAATTTTGAACATTCGCACGATCCGTGGTTTTTATATAAAAAGATGTCCTTATACATTCAGCTTCCAAGCGGAACTAGGACATTCAAGGGACTGGTTTGCTAACACCAGGAATCTTATTAAAGACTTCCACCCAAGAAATACCATCATACATGGGAATAGAGAGCTGAGAACAAACGTGACTGATGTTCTCTCAGTGTGGCAGACCTCCTTCCAAAACCTGCAAAATCGGAATAACGAAGTAACCCCCATTCGAGCAATAGCCCGCTCCTTCAGGTGAATAGGTTTTTATCGAATATAACATACTGGAGAAAGTAGATGCAGTAGAGGCGAGCTGCCGGAGAATTGGAAGACCGCGCTCATATGTCTATTTCAAAAAATAAAAAGACCGTTTTAAATGTGGAAACTATCGTGGTATAGCTCTATTGAACACTGCCAAGTGTTGGCTAATGTTGTACTTACCAGCCTCATCCCTTTCACCGAAAATATCATTGACCACTATCAATGTGGTTTTAGTTCAAACCGATCGACCACTGACCAGTGTTTTACCATGAGGATGATTTTGAAAAAATGTTGGGAGTACAACATAACCATACATCAACTATATATAGACTTCCGACAGGTATATGACAGTATAAACCACGAGAACTTATGGACCGCGCTCATATGGCTAGGAATTCCAGAGAAACTTGTTTTGGGTCTGTATATGTAGAATGTTAATTGACGGAAATGTATCAGACTCCATTGCATCTGGTGTTCGTCAGGGAGATGTACTTGCGACCTGTTAAATTTGGCGCTTGAGTACGTAGTGAGGTAAAGCAACATTGAAACTTCGCGCTGTGTATTAATAAATCAGGCCAATTTTTTGCTTCTTGGACGAAGCTCTAGCAGATATCAGTACAGTTTCATACCACCCGATCGAAGACTCGATAAGAAGACTTGATTTGAAGGTGAACAGTAGAAAAACCTAATTTTTAGCAACACTCACGAAAATCTTCATGGTAAATCTCTGGCAATCATAACTTTGATAGCGTTGGAAACTTTAAATATCTCGGGTCAATTATAACATCGTTGAATGATATGCAAGCAGATTTCTACGCCAAATCAAAATTATTATCAAAATTAAAGCCAAATTGATGTGAAGGGATACAATTTATTTCGTCTATTGTTTGTTTGAGTCTCTTTATGAGTAGTTTCCCGAATAGTTTTGAAATTATGGGAAGTAAAGAAATCGGCCATTAAGTGGTTTGCTTGGTTTAGGCGTCATGCTTACTTCTACGAATTTTCATTGATTTGGAACGTGTTTAAGACTGAATACAGCGTTAATTATTTGGGGCAAATTACGTAGTCCAGTTTCAGGAAAATCTTTTACTATTTGTCCTCTAATTAAGGCATATCCTAGAGATTTCTTTGCATTTAGGTTAAGATTGATTTCCTCTTTTAATTCTTGTAACGTGACAGGGCATATATTTCAGATATTCATTTTATTTACTGGTGGAATGTTTTCCTCTGCTGTTTGTCTAGGTACAGACTGGAGCATGGCCTCGAGGTGGGTTACAAACAACGAAGCTTTTTGCATTGCACCGAAGTTAGCAGAAGTAAGATTTTACAATAAAACGCAAGTTGGGCTCTAAAACACTAATACCGATGCCCTACCAAGAATAAGACACGAATATTTACACGTTACAACCAAGCTCAAAAACGAATAGAAGAATCAGAAATGCGACAAGCAAATAAAATAGCAATATATAGTAATAGGCGATATTGATGAGAAATGAAAACGACTCCCCTCCTCCAATAATATTTAAGAAGGAAATCCTTGAAGAATTTCATAGTGCTTCTTGTCGTGGACACTATTTTCAGGACATTCAATGGAATATTATTAGTTGAAAATGCTAAAAGTAGTATATCAGTTCCTAAAAAGTTGAAAACTCTGAGGAGAAAGTGAAATCCATAGACACCACAATTAACACTTAATTCTAGGGATGACACCACACATCTGAGTATACTGGCATTTCGGGGACACTCTCTACAACCTTTCCTTTTCTTGTACATTACTCTACAACCTCTACCTTACCTTCACTACAACCTCTACAACTTAAGGGACACCCTGTAGCTGTGCGTTGAGTAACATATGCTACCAGAAAGGAATGTGTACTTGTTGGTCCGCTGGAGTTATTTTACTTTACTCCTACCCTTCGGTGGGAGCCGATGAGCTTCCGCCACCTGGGGATGCGCACGATGGAGGTAACAAGTTCCTCTTACGAGTTAGTAATTAATAATTATTAATTAGTTAGTGACACACACCGTTCCAACTCACCTTTACGCCACTAGCATAATTATCCCACAATACGCATCTTTCATATGGAGGGCCCGTTTCAAACGGGGTCCATTTCAGTCACAGAGAGCTCGTTTATAGAGATCCAATTCACACTGGAGAGCCCGTTTATGAGGATCCTCGATAATTCCGAAGTGACGTGAAGAGTACACATGTTGTGTTGCACTCGTAATTAGTAATTAGTAATTGTAATTAGCAATTAGTGCCTAGTAATCAGTAATTAGTAATTAGTAATTAATAATTAATAATTAGAAATTATTAATTATAATTAGCAATTACTGTTTATTAATTAGTAATAAGTAATAAATAATTTGTAATTGGCAATTAATAGTTAATAATTAGTAATTAATAATTAGTAATTAGTAATTGTAATTAGCAAATAGTAACTAGTGATCAGTAATTAGTAATTAATAATTAATAATTAATAATTAGTAATTAGTAAGTAGTAATTAATAATTAGTAATTAGAAATTATTAATTTTAATTAGCAATAACTTTTTAATAATTAGTAATAAGTAATTAATAATTAGTAATTAGCAATTAATAGTTAATAATTAGTAATTAATAATTAGTAATTAGTAGTTGTAATTAGCAATTAGTGACTAGTGATCAGTAATTAGTAATTATTAATTAATAATTAGTAAGTAGTAATTAATAATTAATAATTACAAGTTATTAATTGTAATTAGCAATTAGTAATTAATGATTAGCAATTAGTGACCAGTGATCAGTAATTAGTAATTAGTTATTAATAATTAGTAAGTAGTAAGTAGTAGTTAATAATAAGTAATTAATCCACAAGACCCGGTTTACGCTTTTTTGCATTATTATTTCCATTTACACACTAATCAAAAAAAGTACCCCGAAGGTCGCAGTGATATGCCGCGGATTAGATTAGATTATATTTAGTGGTAATTATAACAAATTCAACCCTGCCATAATTTTTTTACACTTTTTGGTAAATTGTGTACCTACATTTTAGTTTTTGGTGATTTGTGTACACTTTTGATAAATGTTGAAAACTTCACACCGGTGGAACTACTTTTCTTGATTACGGAAAACACTGGGAGTAAATCAGCTGTAAGTTGCAGTATTTTACTTCAGAATTGTTCAGCTTCATCATTTTTAATACATACGAATTTTAATAAAATTTGTAAGTGTTTGAATTTAACTAATTGGAAACAACCTTTGAATTAATTACTCTACTAAACAAAATTGCTGTTTCAAAACACAAAAGTTAGTAGTTCTTCACAATTCGTGTTTATACAAAACGTTAGATATCGTTAATATAAATAGATTAAAAATTAGAGATTAGAATACAACATACCATTAGAATAATGAGATAGTCTTATATGTGACGTTATGATGATAACAAAAAATTTAGTAATGGTATATCTATCTCCAGATATATTCGACCAAAGTTTATTATATTTTGCCTAACACTTGAACAATATTCAAGCTTTTTACTTGTAAGTAGTCATTTAGGCGACTAGCAAATTTGAATATAAAATAAAATATTTTACAATCGTAGTCGCCTATTAAACTGCTACCAATCGCATTTACACGGTGAACAAAAAGTTCGAATACAAATTTTGTTTTGCAAATTAGCACAATTTTACTTGTATCCAATCAAAGATAGTCATGTCGAAACATTACCGCCAATTGTTCAGAATGTTCATCGTATCATTCAGTTTAGTCCCCAAGAATTTGCTTATCATCGACTGTAGCGCTCGCCGATGACATTTATGACAATGTCAGTCTCGTTTTGGAAGAAGTACGGGCCGAAGATTTTGCAAGAGTAAAACCCGCAACAAACAGTAACCTTCTCGGGATGCATTTGGTGCTTGTGTTTTTCGTGTGGATTACTATCGCCCCAAATTCGACAAATTTGGTTGTTGACATATACAGCGACAATGCGAGTAGTAGCGAAATTTCGGATTGATAATTTCCCTTTTACTGCAGGGATGATATTGGCAAGAAATCTTGAAAGTACTTTTGCGAGGCACTCACATCAAAATAGCATTTTGCAGGACCCAAATCACAATTTTAATTAATGTCTTCTGTTCTTGTCAAGCAGTTCTTGTATATCTATCGTAATGTTAGCTAATTTGGATTTTACGGGTTTATTTCAATGTAAACGATAAAAAACCAACAACCCCATTTTAAAAATGTAACGATCCACCATTTTTTGGTAAGCAGTACTATATAGAGTGCCTGTATTGCTGTTATTGAAAAAAAAACAGGAATAGAGAAATTAAACTTAATTTTCACCTTCATATAGCCTTCCTTCACCTACCACTGTAATCATTTAGTTAAATGTGCGTTGTAGACCGTCGGCATTGCCCGTTTGACATGCAACCATTTTATTGCTTCACGTTAAATATCTTAACATCATTTCATCAATTATTATTTCTAATCCTGGAACTTGGGACTAGAAATAGTGACGTCAAATAAGTCGAAAGTGATTATTGGATTTCTTCAACACTGATTGCATAGTAGTTAGATATATGGTCTAGGGTCGTTAATTCGCTGTGTCAGAAAATTATTACTCGGCTATAGCAATTAAAGATTGGGATCGAGAAATCCGACTCGTAAAATTGTTTTTTGAATTTTCCGAAAAATAACGATGCAAACATATTCGAAATATCTGTTTGTTTAGTGATTTCTGAAAAGCAAGGACATTTTGTGATCCTTTTATGTAAGAAATTCTGCAGACAGTGCTATGAACAAAAATAATTAAAAGCTTAAACATAAAACTTTGATTAGAGTAGAATAGATCTTCTAGAATGCAAGCATCCCGACACCAACAGTTTTAATGGAAAGTGACAAAATTTATTGATCGTTCAGAACTATGTACTGGGCTTCATTTCCAATTCAGGAGTACCTATTCAGGGTTCGCTATTTTGTATTGGCACTGTATATGCTCTGTCTTATTAAAAATAATAATAAATAAATAAATAATTTTGGCCCCAGAATTAAACATTTAATTTTTCATGGGCGAAATGGAATTAAACTAATCGAGACCACTTAAGGACTTCTTTACTTTTATTACCCCGTAGTTGTATATAGGCGTTACAAGTAGTTAATTAATCGATTATTCGAGAAGAAAATTTATTTTTTTATTTTATTTATTTTCGATTATTCGAGTCTTAACAAATTTAAATTTTAAATTTATTTTCGGGATTTTTGACTTGGTCAATGATAACTAATAAAAGCATAAAGCTTTGTTCTAACAGAGAATTCCATAAGAAAGAATTGCATTTCGCATGGAGCCTTTGCAAAATTATACACTTGCCTCAAAATATTAAACTACGTTAGTAGCTTTATTCATTAAACTGCTTAATTATGTTAGTTATAGGAGTTAGAGTTGTTGAACACCCCGATGTCTAGATTAAACCGAATTACAAGTGACATTTCTAGAATTTTCTCAAAAGTACTAAAAATCACTCGAAAGTATCAAAGTACTTTTCATGAAGCCAAAGTATCGAAAAAAGTACATTAGTATCTACAATATCATCCCTATTTCAGAACTCAATCGCCCGCCTGGGGTAGCGGATAAAAACACAGCAATTGTAACGAAACGGTTTGTCTCTTTAATAAATTTAAGTACCAAACTTTCTCTGCTCCTAAACATTGCATATTATAATAAATTAATGACCACTAATCTAGGCCACATTAATCTTTAATTGATGTGCCGTCTAGGGACAGTAAAGGGAACTAAAATAATTAAATCTTCATTGTGGCGTAAAAACAAAAATCATCGGCCAAAAAACCAAATTTTGAATATTATTAGACTAAAATATACGCCACTTAAAGACCAATCTTGCAAATCGTGCATTAAAACCTCGATTTTAACGTTCGTTAACACTCTGATGCAAAAATTGTCCTCGGTTTTTTTTGCTTTATTAATTTGCAATTACTTGGAATATTACAATTATCAGAAACATTTCTTGTTTGTTTAACTTGCTGTAACCCAAACGGTTTTATGCAACTACTTTTTAATTTTACATTTAAATTTAAATGTTTTTCGTTTGGACTAAATTTAAATACGGGAACAATTTTAGCTGTTTTGAGACAAGTGGGAACTCACCTATTCCTAAATAATTATTTAAGAATTTGATAACAGATTCGCCAAATTTCCCGACAAAATATTTAAAAAATTTTGGCGAAATTCCGGCCAAACCGTTAGCCCCTCTTGTTTTTAATAAAGTGTTAATAGCTAAAGGGTGTTTGTTTAAGAGGTTGCCGATTTTTTTTTTGAATAAAACACATATAAAATTATGAAATGACCAAAATTTTTTTTTATTTGGTAGATAATTTTTTGGCATTTAACATTTAAACACAATTTCTGGCATATGGCTACCACGACTATTTTTCACAAATGTCATTCTGGAGGTCCAATTTTCCAGCACTTTTTCAAGCATTTGAGGGCGTATGTCAGCAATGACACGTTGAATATTGGTTTCCAAAGCGTCAATCGATTGAGGTTTATCCACATAAACCAATGACTTCACGTATCCCCACAAAAAGTAATCGAGTGGCGTCAAATCGCACGAACGCGGAGGCCAATTCACCGGACCATTTCTCGAAATAATGTTGTCGTTGAAAGTTTCTTTCAATAAGTCGATTGTTTCACGTGCTGTATGGCAAGTGGCACCATCTTGTTGAAACCACATTTCATTCATATCCATATCTTCAAGATTTGACAACAAAAACTCATTTAACATGGTTCTGTATCGATTTCCATTCACGGTAACGCGTCGTCCTTCCTCATTTTTAAAGAAATATGGACCGATGATCCCACCAGCCCATAGACCGCACCAAACAGTACATTTATCAGGATGCATTGGTAATTCTAGAACGGCGTGTGGATTATCTTTGCTCCAAATGCGACAATTTTGTTTGTTGACGTATCCATTTAACCAAAAATGCGCCTCATCACTGAAGAGAATTTTACGGTAAAAAAATGGATCTTCGTTCAATTGATTTAACGACCAATCACTGAATTCACGGCGCAAACGATGGTCGTGTGGCTTTAATTCTTGCACCAATTGAATTTTGTATGGCACTAAACCCAAATCTTTACGTAAAATTTTCCATAAAGTCGATGGACAAAGTCCAATTTGCTGAGCACGACGACGAATCGATAAATTGTCGTTTTCTTCGACACTGGCCTCAACGACAGCAATATTTTCTTCTGTACGAACTCTTCTCATTCTTGTCGGTGGCTTGGCATCCAAAAGAGTGAATGTAGACCGAAATTTGGTAATTACGTTCTTTATGGTGGTCTCTGACGGACGATTATGTGCACCATAAAATTCACGAAGTGCTCTATAAACATTTTTAATTGAACACTGATTTTGAAAATAAATTTCCACGATTTGAAAACGTTGTTCTGGAGTTAATCTATTCATAATGATTTGCCAAACAATACTGAGTAGAAATGCCACTTTGAGCTGTCAAAACAACTGTCATAAAATAAAACGACATCTATCGGAAAAACAAACCTCCTAAAAAAACACCCGTTATTATTAACTCGGTTACTTCAATAGGTTCAAGACTAAAAGGACTGCGAACATCATAATTTATACTAGCAGAGTTTTCAGGTCGAGGAGGACACCTTCCAGTCATTAACTTTTGGGCTACAGCAGTAAAGTGTTTATTGAATAAGTTTGCAGCTACTCTATCACTAACTAAAGCCCCAAGTTCATTCTGAACAAATATTTTTTTATTGCTGCAATCCTTGTTGAAAATGATTTTTTTAAATTGCTGTCAAAAAAGAGTAGTGCGTTGTTATTGTCTGTAAAAATCTGGATTCTGCCTAGATTTCTGTAATTAGATGAGTATTTGGTTTACCACTGGTGAGCTCCAAATATTCACTGAGAATTAAACTAACTGTTGTTATGGGTTTATAATTCAATTCTATCTATTACCTCGATAAACCGGGCTTTTAATACATGAAAATTGCTTACGCTTAAAATCAACAATATTTATATACAACAAAAACACACAATACAATGTAAATACAAACAATTAAAAACTGTTGAATTTGCCACAATATACAATATTCCACCCGTGTCGATACTGTGTCATTGACCGCTTGGAATATTGTGTTATTGCACGCATGTTGACCTTGATTCAACATTGTCTATGCTTGATTCTATCAAATGTCCATAATGCAGCTTTTTAGCCAGTTTTATTTGATTCTTAACTAATCGAACTACTTCTTCATATCGTATTCGCAAATACTCGTTTGGTTGAAACGTCTTTACCAATATCCACAGCCCTTCATTTTTAATATTTTCCAAAATACCTGATGACATCCACGAGTTCTTTACCTTCGCTTTATTAGTTATTATGTGGCTATGCCGTGTAACTAATTTTCCTAATTCATTTAAGGAATTCTCGAGATTCACCAATTTGAGTAACTCATTCCAACTCTTATCGCTTCTAAATGCTTGGAAATTCTAGGTATTGTAAGTTGCGATCTCTTCTGATTTACGTATCTTACTTATTTCGGTTATGATAATTCGATGGTCAGTTAGGGTGGAGTCCTTGTACGTTAGATGGTAATCCACAATTGCTGTATAATTAATAACTTCTGATTCACCTTCATTCATCAAATTTATATTTGCGTCTCCAAACACTGGTAATTTTGTATGAGGAGTCAACAAATTTTCTATAAAGTCCGTAAATGTTGGTAAAATTAAAATATATTTATACAGTTCAGAACTAATTTAACGCCTAGAAACTGTGAATAATCATGATCACGCTGGTTTAGAGTAGTACCGATGGGATGCTTGAACTAACAAAAATAGCACACCCTCCCGGTTTCTGAAGCACGATCAAATTTGAAACCTAACCAAACACAAATTAAACTTTTAAGTTCATCCTAAAGAAAGATTTAAGTCAATTGGTTTTTAGTAAAGATACAGCCTTAATTATAAAATCAAAAATGCACAGAACTTTTATTTCTACATTCAGAGTTATAAAATGTTCAAGATCCTATTCGTTTTATTATTAACGCGAGTACATAGGATTTTGGAAATTTCAGATTTAACAATGCGCAGTTAAAAAAATAAAAAAGCTTAAATTTAATTTGCGGGTTTTGTGTTTTTAATAATAACACATTTTATAATCTCACCGATAAAATTACGAATAAGTTCAACAGCATCGCAAGAAAATACTTTCGTTTCATTAAACGTCGTATAAGGTTAATCCGCCCTCAATCACACGAACAAAACCATTTGTTTTTGCTTTCACACTGATTTTAAAGCTTAACTCATGTATATGGAGGTAGATGCGTACGTATGTAGGTACCCGAAGCTAAAAAAAGTTCATAAAATAAGCTTTATTGTCTTACAAAAGATAACCAAAAAATTTGTTCATCGTTTTTGCCAGACCATTAATGTCTAAGCACAAAAAGCCAGCTAAAAGCTCAAACTCATTAATTTTGATGTAAATTTTTTTCTTTATTTTGTTTTTAAACAGACAACAAAACATTTTTTTTCTACTTGTTTCAATCATTAAAATGAAATTTATTTTAATTTTCTTGTGAAAAGTAAGATACCATACTACTACGTATACAAGCTGAATACCTGTACCTACCTACCTTTTTATGGTAGACGCAAAGTGGGTGGACTAAAAGAAATAGAATACAAAAGCATATCTTAATTATTTTTTGCCTCATCTATTTATATAAAGATAGACAAGATAGAAATGGGATGTAAGAAAATTCTAATGACTTTTTGATCTTTATGTAACTTTTGTATACACATTTATTGTATAAAGGTAAATAGATCATATCGTTTGCAAGACCACTAAAAGGATAAATAATGTTTAGATGCAGGAAAGTAAAAATTAGTGTTGGTGGATTGTAAGAGGATTATTTTATATTGTTTGAAAATAAGAGTATTATCACAATTTTCTTAAATAAGGTAAAGATTTTTGTCTCTAGTTATTTAAACCACAGGTGGTTTTCATTAAATAAAAAATTAAATATACATTACACAATATTTGGCAGAGAAAGGTACGACCTGACCCAGAGACTGCCGATATGTCAATTATTTATATGGCGTGCATTTAGCAATAATACCATAAAATCGTCATTTCCTATTAAATTTTGAATAAATTGATCTGGGCCGTAAATGATATAATTTTGAAAATATTTACAGAAAACGAGAAAGCTCCTATGGACGCTTCTGGTGGTTCACTCCGATCAGACAAACTGTCTGGGCTGAAGATAGGACCCAAACATTTAGTCTGCACGACACCTCACATATAGGCCCACGGGTGAAAGAAAGTATAGTAATTATGAATGTGTGTGGGTGGGCGTGTGTGTGCGTGCACGCTAAATGTCCTTGTCCTTTCTACAGTCCAGTTAGTTTGTCTGATCGAAGAGAAACTTCATACATAAGCTTTTTTCATGAATTCGAAGATCTCAGTGATTTTTGGCAGAAATCAGTTCATCGAAAATGACAGCTTCCATGGAAGCTTTTTGCTTTTTGCAAATATTTTAAAAAGTATTTCATTTATGACAAAAATACTATAAACTAAAAAAGCCGACTGCACGAGTGCGAGTGAAAATTTTTAATTTTTGATCCGCACGGTTAACCAATAAAAACGCGTGAAAATATTTCTCTAACATTTTTTTCCATATAAAAATTCCCCTGCGAGCAGTGTTGTGTTGTTGTATTGTCTTCCTCCCGTAGATAATTGATATTCTTTCTTGAAAATTAAAAGGTAGGCGTCGTCAATGTAGAGAATGTAGACAATGTCGAAAATTATTATTTATCTTAGCAATCATCAAAATTTTATCATTTTTTTAATGGAACCGTTTATGCAGTGCTGGGAAAAAAAATTGGGCAAACATATTTTATTGCAAATTGGTGTCTTTTTTTTCTAAAATTACAAAACTTTTGCAATTTAGGGGCAAAACCCCGAAAAATGCCAAAATATTCAAAATACGTTGATTGGAGTTAAAGTAATGGAATAAATTAAAAACTATTTTTTAATTCTTTTTTTGTTTTTTATTGAGTTATAGAAGTTCTATCTTTAATATTAATATTTAGTTGGACCGCCTTTTACTTTTATTACACCGGTACAACCCCGCAACTGATGTGCAAACAAATTCGTCAAGCAATTATTTTATTTTACGCCTACCGTTCTTGGCCGTCATTAGGGTGCAGATTTTTTATTGCCTGTAATTTTTTTTTTGAGTATAAATAGTACATATTTTGTACAAAGTGCAATTTTAGTTAAAAAAATGGGAAAAGTTAGTGAGCTGTGGTAAAGCAATATGTTGATTTTGGCGCGAGAAAATTTACTCACGCGTGAAATAGCAGAAAGATTAAACATTCCTAAAAGTAATGTAGCGTGGAATATTAAAATAATGCGAGAGATGGGCAGTACATAAAGAAAGAGAGGCTCTGGAAGGCCCAGAAAGCCAACGTCAGTGGAAGATCGTTTCATAATATTACAATGTCGTCGGAACCGTTTTTAAACTTCATCGGACATTAGACGGGATGTTGAGCGAGCAACGGGAAAAAATTGCAGTCAGCATAGTGAGAAAAAAACTTGTTAAAGCTGGTTTGAGAGCACTTAAACCAGTCCAGGAACCTGATTTCACATTCCTAGAGAAAGAAAAACGTTTGCTCTGGGCCCAGGAGCATGTTTCTTGGACTCGAGAGATGTGGAATGATGTAATTTTTGCCGATGAATCAAAATTCAAGCTGCATGTTGGAGATGGAAGAATTCTCGTAAGAAGAAAACCGGGCGCGAGGCTTAGCAACGAATGTCCACCGAAAAATGAAGGAGTTATGGTCTGGGGATGCTTTTCTGGAAATGAAACCGGTCGATTGTGCTTCCTAAGTTCCAGCATTACAGCAGCTGTTTATCTGCAGGTCCTACACAACGAATTTGAGCCTTATGTGTTAAAGCTTTTTGGCTAGACTTGCAAATTTATTTTTCAACAGGACAACGCTCCGTGCCATACCTCCAAAGTTGTGAGTTATTAATTTTGAATTGTAGATCGAAAAATTGTCTTTCAGATAAACATAAATAATTTGTTAACAACTTGTTTTTTTTTCTTATCTCTTCATTTAAAGATAAAAAAGTACTTCGAAGAAAGATGTATCTATGTGTTGAGCTGGCCCCCTTATAGTCCAGACTTAAATCCCATTGAAAATATTTGGTCTATAATGAAGCTAGGAGTAGCAAGAAAGCGCCCAGAATCGATTCAAGCTTTAAAAAGTTTGTTAATGACGATTTGGAAATCCATACCTCTTACGACTTTAAAAAATTTATCAAATTCAATAAATCGGAGGTGAATCGCTGTAATAAAAGCAAATGGCGGTTCAACAAAATATTAATATCAAAGATAGAACTTCTATAAATCCATAAAAAACAAAAAAAATTAGAAAAAATAGGTTTTTAATTTATTCCATTACTTTAACTCCAATCAACGTATTTTGAATATTTTGGCATTTTTCGGGGTTTTTCCCCTAAATTGCAGGTAATTTTTTTTTCAAAAATGAAAACAATAAGATGAATGAAAACATTCAAAAATGAAACAATAAGCCAATTGCTTTCAAAAGTTTTGTAAGTTTAGCAAAAAAAGACTCCAATTTGCAATAAAATATGTTTGCCCAATTTTTTCCCCCAGCCCTGTATATGGACAACGCAATAAAAACTTTTAACACATTTAAAAACTTGAACCCAAATATTTTTTATGGTAAGCACATTTATACAGACTCTGTCAAGAAAGCAAAGAGAATTGATCATTTAAAAAGTCCGCTTAAAGGGATTGTAAAAATTTTTTTGTTGCTAAGCTGGCACAACTCTCCTCTATCTTGACGTGAAGTTGGAGCGCGATCTGTCATCTCGTTTTAATACGGTGCTCTATTTTGTCAGTTCATCTCAAGTCTGTTTCCCGATTTTTATAATGAATAAAAATATCAAACAAAGAATGTATGCCGAATCGCTGAAAATGTTACTTGCGGTGAATCGACTTTATCAAAAACCAGTGTGAGTGGTACAGTCCATTCAAAAGCGGTCAAGATGTAGTGGAAGATTTGCTTCGATCTGGAAGGAAATAGTGACGGAAAATCGTCATTTCTGTGTCCCGCGATCAATACTTACCATTGTAAATGATTGTTTTGGCATGAAATGCATTACCGCTCGACTAGTTTCGAAAGACATGAATGTTCTTCCAAAACTCAATCACTTAAAGGTCGCTGAAGACACATTCAAACAACGCATTATAACTGGTGATTAGACATTGGTTTACGAGTTTGACATGCAAACCAGTCAACAAGCTTCGGAAAGGCGCCTTCCAACTGAGCCGAAACCTAAAAACCTTCTCGCTAACAATAACGAAAAAAGAAACATAAATCCGTCAGTCAAATATTCAGATCCCGTCGATTAGAGTTAAACCTCGGTCTCCGAAGACATTTCATTTGGACTTTCATTTTGGAGGATGTTACGTTGCCAATCATGGGTGCCGATTTTCTAAAATATTCAGGTTTGCTGATCGACATCCAAAACAGTAGTCTGGTCGATCCGTCAACTTCTCTACAAGTACGAACAATAACTTTCAAAGCCGATATTCCTACACTAAGAGTAATTAACACTAATACGATAGACGTTTCAAGTGTTACCTCTTCTGGAAAAATTTATCGAGATAACACGCGACCATCCAAGGAAATACTCCCACTAAACATCAAGTTACAGATCATATTACCACCCGTGGTCCACCGATTCCATGCAAAACCAAACGGTTAAGTACCGAAAAATTGGCAATCGCAAAAAATGAATTCGAATACATGGTAGCTCAAGGTATCTGTAGGCCATCCAAGAGTACTTGGTCTAGCCCATTATAAAGGGTGTTTTTTTAAGAGGTTGCCGATTTTTTTTTTGAATAAAACACATATAAAATTATGAAATGACCAAAATTTTTTTTTATTTGGTAGATAATTTTTTGGCATTTAACATTTAAACACAATTTCTGGCATATGGCTACCACGACTATTTTTCACAAATGTCATTCTGGAGGTCCAATTTTCCAGCACTTTTTCAAGCATTTGAGGGCGTATGTCAGCAATGACACGTTGAATATTGGTTTCCAAAGCGTCAATCGATTGAGGTTTATCCACATAAACCAATGACTTCACGTATCCCCACAAAAAGTAATCGAGTGGCGTCAAATCGCACGAACGCGGAGGCCAATTCACCGGACCATTTCTCGAAATAATGTTGTCGTTGAAAGTTTCTTTCAATAAGTCGATTGTTTCACGTGCTGTATGGCAAGTGGCACCATCTTGTTGAAACCACATTTCATTCATATCCATATCTTCAAGATTTGACAACAAAAACTCATTTAACATGGTTCTGTATCGATTTCCATTCACGGTAACGCGTCGTCCTTCCTCATTTTTAAAGAAATATGGACCGATGATCCCACCAGCCCATAGACCGCACCAAACAGTACATTTATCAGGATGCATTGGTAATTCTAGAACGGCGTGTGGATTATCTTTGCTCCAAATGCGACAATTTTGTTTGTTGACGTATCCATTTAACCAAAAATGCGCCTCATCACTGAAGAGAATTTTACGGTAAAAAAATGGATCTTCGTTCAATTGATTTAACGACCAATCACTGAATTCACGGCGCAAACGATGGTCGTGTGGCTTTAATTCTTGCACCAATTGAATTTTGTATGGCACCAAACCCAAATCTTTACGTAAAATTTTCCATAAAGTCGATGGACAAAGTCCAATTTGCTGAGCACGACGACGAATCGATAAATTGTCGTTTTCTTCGACACTGGCCTCAACGACAGCAATATTTTCTTCTGTACGAACTCTTCTCATTCTTGTCGGTGGCTTGGCATCCAAAAGAGTGAATGTAGACCGAAATTTGGTAATTACGTTCTTTATGGTGGTCTCTGACGGACGATTATGTGCACCATAAAATTCACGAAGTGCTCTATAAACATTTTTAATTGAACACTGATTTTGAAAATAAATTTCCACGATTTGAAAACGTTGTTCTGGAGTTAACCTATTCATAATGATTTGCCAAACAATACTGAGTAGAAATGCCACTTTGAGCTGTCAAAACAACTGTCATAAAATAAAACGACATCTATCGGAAAAACAAACCTCCTAAAAAAACACCCGTTACTTTGTTGCAAAAAATGATGGTGAATGGAGGCCGTGCGGTGACTATCGCGCGATTTTTGACTAAAGTCTGTTTTTAAGCAAAAAATGAATCCCTGTACAGCCTATACGGATTTAAGCATTTTCATAATTTGGGAGACCCCACACTTGTAAAATCAATTTGTTAGTATACGGCTAAACTAGCAGTATTATTTGAAACATAATACATTTCCATTTGTTTTAATCAAAATTCAGTTACAAATGCAAAAGTCCGATAGTGATCCCTACTGGTCCATTTCTACCAGTGACCAATACATAAAATTCCAAATCGTTTGCAGTAGTGGTTTAATGACATTTAACTGGTACCAATTTCTCAGTCAAGTATTTCGATTATCACAATGGAAATTCGATTGACTAGACCAGCACAAGTTATTTATTTTTTCTATTAAGGTAATGTTCAGATATACCAAACGTATTATAATCCATTCGCGGTACATCTGCCAAATACACACAAGATCAAATGAAAGCAGAAGTATCAAATGGCATGAGAATGTTGTGTTTGATGTAATTTGTGCTTTGTGGTAATACTCCTACAGTAATTATTTTAATACTAGAATGAGCTGAATTTGTGTTGTATCATCAAAAATATGTTTCTTTTAAATTATGGCAACATTTGCCCAATTTATTAAAATCTATAAAGTTAGTATTTTAAAAATATAAAATTTAAGTTAAGTTCATAAAATTAATAAAATCCTAAAGAGTGAACAAGCCTTCTTCTTTCTTGAACAAGCCTTCTTAATTTGTTTTAAAGACATTAAAATAAAAGTGCATCGTTTGAACTTGAACGCCATACGTCTTCACCTTTATGAGGTCCATTGCATAACTTGTGCTGATTGATGTTTCGAAGTAATAAAATTGGCACTCCAATTTTAAAATTCGGAATGTGTGACGGTAATCTGGGAACATCGAGTGAATTAATAAATTCCGTTGGAAAATTCACTACATCATTTTGGTCCATTGCGGAGTGAATAGATTTGTATGTCACTGTTTCATTTGCGGTTCTGTTTAGAATGACGTTATTCATATCGTGTACGTCGACATTTGTAGTCGCTAAAGTGGCTCTTCTGCTTGAAATACCTGGTCCACTAATACTTTTTTTGCATTTACGATCTGGCAGAAATATTATGGGAATGTGATTTTTCCCGTTTTTGGTTTTGTAGGTACAGTGCCGTTACCGACTTCGAGTAATTGTTTTGAAAATATGGCAGCTGTTGAGTTGTTTTAAAGTTGAACACTCATATTCATTGTTAAATGCATTTTTACCGTGCTCAAAAAATTTCAATATTTCAAGTTTTTGGAGTCTGGAGCACCGGGTAATAACACCAATGCTGCATCAAATGGAACCTCATTATATCGCAAGTCTTTCCATGTATAGTCTAATGCTTCCAATGACTTCTTATGAGCCATTGTATACTCATATCATACAATGATTTTGCACGTACGGAAAATCTTTCCCATTCCTGATGTTTGAGAAATGTTACATGCTCGGGTTTCTGTGTATTTCATCTTTAGTGACAGTTTAAGAGCGGGATGCGCTGTTCTACCTTCTTCTATCAATATGGCGCAATACGGCAATATAGCAAGTGCAATATGGCCGCAATAAAGGAAATTAAGAGCCAGGATTAAGGAAATTAAGAACGATTACCAGTTCTACCTGGAGCATTCAAAAAGTACAATCCAGCGAATTGGTTGGCCACGGCTCGTGAATGGTATCAAATGCTATCTTTTGTTATTGTTATATGATTGCTCTCTACGCAGGTCTCTCTCTCTAAAACAAAAATCCTCAATGAAGATTTTCGCTTCTTTGCATATTTCTTCTGTGAAATCCAAGCCTTGATTATGTGTTTCTTGACACATTCTGTGCAGACTATCATCGACCATGTAGTCTTGGTATTTCTCCCACAATTGTACTGGTTGTGTAGTCTATGCAGATGTGTAACAGTAATTGTACAACTGTAACATGCAGATATATTACAGTATTTACAACTGTCCCCTACTTATCTATCGCTGTTCTTGATTATTATTTTTATCGCATCTGGGGATGTGTGCGCTTTGCAGTTGTAAATAATTTTCAAGTACTTGTAATCGCAAACATTCTACGTTATCAATTTCTCTATATTGATGATGATGATTAACGTCTTTCTTAATACTATTACTTCCAATGATGATTATCGCCGACGTTAACAATTGCCTTCGTTATCACTATAAAGTCATTATAAAATAAGTTTGCTCAAACAAACGTACTAAGCCAATCCATATTCGAAGGAAACATGTTTCGTTTGATAGGTTAAACCCGCAGGAGTGACTCCTATTTAGTTTTATTGTGGTGCAATCTCCGTGATGTCTTGTTATTGTGAGAATAAATGAGATTCACTCAAAAATCATAACTAGCCAATGAGAAGTTTGCTCAAAAAACGTACTGAGCCAATCCATATTGGAAGGAAACATGCTTCGTTTGGTAGGTTAAACCCGTAGGAGTGATTCATATATGGTTTCCTTGTGGTGCAATCTCCGTGATGTCTTCTTATTGTGAGAATAATTCATATTCACTCAAAAATAAAAAATGATGGCTATTTTACTTAAAAAAGTGTAAGTGGATTGCTATATGATTCCTTGCCATTTGATATGTCAGGCTCTAAAAAACAACCTATATGTGGTTTGTTTTTGGTGTAGTCTACGTGATGTCTTGTCATTTGCCAGAATTGGTTGCACTGAAGATCAAAAGGGGCCGATAATAGTTTTAATCTAAATTCATGTCTGAGCAATATGGTAGTTTTCCTCAAAAACATCTATATATACATACATTTGCGTCTTAGTTATTTTAAGATTACATGAACTTTAACTTTTCATTCAAAATTCCTGTAAGAAATATTTTAACAGTGTGATTTCTAATACATGCTTATTTTTGTTAATTGGTATAAACTTCACACTCATAAAATTCTATCATTTTTTTAATGGAACCGTTTGTATATGGACAACGCAATAAATACTTTTAACACATTTAAAAACTTGAACTCAAATATTTTTTATGGTAATGAAGCACATTTAGACTCTGTCAAGAAAGCAAAGGGAATTGATCATTTAAAAGCCCTCTTAAACGGGTTGTAACAAATTTTTTGTCGCTTAGTTGGCACAACAGTCCTCTATCTTGACGTGAAGTTGGACCGAGATCTGTCATTTCGTTTGTTTGCTCTATTTTGTCAGTTCATCTCAAGTCTGTTTCCCGATTTTTATAATGAATAAATAAAAATATCGAACAAAGAATGTATGCCGAATCGCTGAAAATGTTACTTGCGGTGAATCGACTTTATCAAAAACAAGTGTGAATGGTACAGTGCATTCAAAAGCGGTCGAATTGTAGTGGAAGATTTGCCTCGATCTGATCGGCCTTGACTGAAGTAACATCAATATAGTGAAGGAAATGGTGACGGAAAATCGTCATTTCTGTGTCTCACGATCAATACTTCACAATCAATACTTACCATTGTACACGATTGTTTGGGCATGAAATGCATTCCCGCTCGACTAGTTCCGAAAGACATGAATTTAACTGGTGACACATTCAAACAACGCATTATAACTGGTGACTGACATTGGTTTACGAGTTTGACATGCAAACCAGTCAACAAGCTGCAAAAGGTCGCTGCAGACTCCATACGAAGGACCGTTTTGTGTAATCAGACGTCACGAAAAATATTTTACTCTGGGTATTCGAAGCAAGCATTGTAACGTCTCGATAATGCCGGTTATAATTATCTAGATTTCTCGATGTAATACTACCAACGATTTGCCAAGGCCCTGTTGTGTATCGTTTGTAAAACCAATTTGAAGCAATTGAGTGGATTTTTCACTCGATCGCTGTTATCAAAATGGAATCCCGAAACTCTTGATGGAAGCATTCATAATTAACATACCAATAGATTTCAGCGTTACCGGGAGGGAGGAGGGAAGGGATTGGTATACGGGTCCGCTTTTATATCTTGAAAATAACGCGATTCTTAAATATAAAATTACTTTTGGAATCTAGATTTAAAAATTGTTAAATGACAACCTTTTAACTTGCTGAACCTTCTTACTGCAAGTTAAATTGTCGACAGAGGGATAAACAAATATTTGGGCAACGGTACAACGCATAACTGAGATATGGAATGATGTTCCAACTTCAACTGAGAATGCGGCCAGCCCTTTATAATGCCCGGCATGATTACCTACCATATTAACTACTCTAGCCAATCTTGAATTACAAAAGTGCTGGCCATACGTGCATGGAAACATTATACCATTTAGGAATTATTTTTGAGAACAGATTGTTTTGTTCCTGTTTGGCACCATTTGAGACTGTGGGTCAATGATGCCCATAAAATTACTTATCACTTATTTGGAACAGGTGTTAAGTCCCTGTTTTGACGTTACTTGAATCAGTAGTGCCAGCATAAATAATTATAACGTTACAATTTGTGAGGAAGTCAAACAATTTTTCTTGGATACTATTTACAGTGGACACCATTTATCAAATTATGTGTAAATAAAAAATTAAAGTGTCTTGGGTTTATAAAATTTTATTGAATTCGGCCATTTATTAATCGATTAAGGTGGGATTGGACATGTTGATGGAAATGAGATTTCCATTTGAGAAATGATTTTTGACCCGGAAAATATAATTCAAAATGCTATGAAAATATTTTTCCCAATTCCTTATTTCCAGGGAAAGCCAGAATAGTCCCACTGGGACGGATCTCGGTCATTTCTAGACCGATTATGATGGGATTGAGTATATTGGATAAAAACAGGGTTCTTAAATAATTTTTGGAAGAAGTTCTCGAATATGGCCACCCGGGACGGAACGGAGTCCTTTTTCAGCCGATTGTGATGGGATTGAGTATGTTGCATAGAGGTGGGATTTTTAAATAATTGTTGATAGTAGTTCTGAGATATGACCACCGAAGATAGAAGTCGGCAATTTCTTAACTGATTATAATGGAATTGGGTACGTCGGATGGAAATGCAAAATATTTTTGGAAGAAGTTCTATATAATGGCCACCTGAGCAGGAATTTTGTCATTTCTTATCTGATTTTGATGGGATTGGGTATGTTGGATAGAAATGTATTCTAAAATTATTTTAGAACAAGTTCTAAAATATGGCCACCTGGGATGGAACTCGTTAATTTCTCAACCGATTATGATAGGATTTTATTTGATGGAAGTAAGATTCTTAAATGAGTTTTGTAAAAATTTCGGGAGTATATCCTTCTGGGACGGAACTCGATCATTTCAACCGATTATATGGTGGGATGTCACGGGCTGTGAGCGTCCAAGATGTTAAACCAAATTTAATGACTGGTCGAATCAGCGCCTTATAAATTTCCAAATTATTTTCAAGCGGTATTTGGCGATATATCCTTGCAGTAACCATACATTTGGTTTTTACTTTTCTGATCTGGAGCTCAAATATGTTGAGCGGATAATTCTAATGGAAGGAGAACTACTCTATGATAAATTGTATTGCGACCAAGCTATAATTGCTAACTCGAAATAACGTTCGTTCATTTATATGGGGGGTGGTACATGTATGTTTGGGTTTTATTATCCATCGGTGGTTCTGCAAAGTCGTTGCGGATTACGCTGCTATGTGAGTGGTAGCCTAAAATTATTGTATGATATATCGATCTCTAATACACACCTTTTCGATGGTAAGTGACTGTTGCTTGTCGGGAAATGGGAAATGATTGTGTATTTTGATATAGGTTTCGCTAACATGACCAAGTTATCCCAAAAACCCTTCTAGATTATTCATCTTACCAGTTATTGTTTGCTTGTAGTGAATTCCGTCCTAAAATAGACACCGAAACATCTGTTAACTCAGCTTAACTAATCTTCCACGGATCATTGAGGGACTCAAGAAATTACTAAATTAGTGTTATCGAAATATTCGCTGTTAACATGATTATTAAGCGCTTTGGTAATCTCACGAGCGGTTGGAATGTTTCATGATGATGAAACGTTTATTGTGCGTTGTAAATATGGAACGGTTAAAGTCCTTAATCGGTCAATGTCCGAAAAAAATTGGAAAAACTGTTTTATTGCTCCGAAATCTATGAAATAGAAGGCCTATATTCCCAACCCCACGGACTATTTTTTTGATATTAGTGCAAAGTAATTTGGAATAGTGTTGACTAACGGCCTTACTAACTCTCACGAGCTGGTGGTATGTAATTGCACCCCTCATAAGTGATACTACGGGGAGGTATAGGGGAAGGTCAGCAAACATTACGTTAACATCGAACTTCTGCACAATCGGTTTTTAATCGTGTAAAAGAATATAAAAAAAAATTCGGGTATTTACTGATTTCGGACTATAACCGTAACTTATTGATTAAAGGAATATTTCGCATTTATTTGACTCGCCTTTATATAGCGAATATGTGCTTACAACCAACAAATTGTAGAACATGGCTATATGTCAATGGTTCATGTCTCTTTGTTTTTTAAAAATAGAAATTGCGGAGTCCGAACTGATAGTGTCGCGATATCCCCGTGAACGCTGCTGATCTGAATATTTTGATCACCCACTAATATTTTGATATTGTATTGAAGAATCTTGCTCAAAACGAGTCCATGATGTTGTTTATAGAAATCATTCTTGGTCAAAGTGACGCCCATTAAACCTAAGTACGCAAATACGATGGCCAATAGGTGTGAATATAATCACGAATTAACGATATCGATTAGAGATAAGTAACTCGACTCCAAATTCGGGCTTGTTAATGGATGTTATAACTTCCACACAGTGTGTTCCATGGCGGTTATATCCAACGATAATATTTCAAATTAACATTGTTTCAAGTTTGTATTGAAATGCTTCATGAACGAGTTAGTTTCCGCTCGATTTAAGTTGCGTATAGAAAGTAGTAGTAGGTTTCATTTTAAAATATTCATCTTTAATTCATTTTTGACTTGCCTTTCCAGTAAATACTATTCTGTTCAATTAACAACTAAATCTGTTATTCGTTACTAAATTTTCTAAGTTTTAAAACGGAGAATATTTGATAGCATAGCAATTTTTGTAAAATTCTAAATTGTTCAGTTCTATATCGTCAAACGTTTTAAGTTATATTTGACGGTTGTGGGGACGAAGTCCTAGATTTATATCTCCTGGCTTTGCTCGCTAAGTAACTTAAAATGAATTACCGGAGTAATGAAAATGATTGAAGAGAACTTTTGATTATGTTCATTGACACTATACATGTCAGGGCGTCGCATAACAAACACCACATCGGCTTCAATTCTCCAGGAGGTGGAGTGGCGGACAGGCGTCCATTTACTAGCAAGTGGCTCGTTATGTAACCGTGTTTCAGGTAAAACTGGATACCTTAACATCGTGGGAAGAGCAACAGGCCAACTATCTAAAAATAATGTGTGTAAAAATGTACACGGGAACACGAGTCGTGTCATGCCTTCTAAGAAATGAATTTCTCCAGAACTTTTCGAACCAAGCGGAAAATTACACTTTTGATACAACCATTTGTTATACTCTTCACTACAGCAGTTATACGAAAAGAGAAAAATTTGGATTCGGCTTTCTCATCCGTCGGTGGGTACCGAAGTTTATCATCGACTTCTGTCCAACCAACATGTTGATAAGAAATGAGCTAGTTCCATCCCAGATGACTTCTTCCAAAAATCATTTAAGAATCCCATTTTCTTTCAACATAACCAATCACTTCATAACAGGCATAGAAATGACCGATATCTGTCTCAGGTGACCATATTCTAGAACTTCTTCCAAAAATGATTTTAAAATCCCATTTTATTCCATCATGCCTGGTCCAAACATAATCGGTTTAGAAATAGCCGAATTCCGTCCCAGGTAACCATATTCCACAAGTTTTTTCAAAAGAAATCTTAGAATCTCATTTCCATCCGACATACCAAATCCTATCACAATCGGTTAAGAAATAACCGAGTTCTATCTGAGGTGGGCATATTGCAGACATTCTGCTGCGAACATACGCAATCCGATCACAATCGTTACAAAAATGGTAGAATTCTGTCGCAGTTGGCCGTAATATAGAACTTTTTCAAAAATCATTTAAGAATCCCATTTCCACCTAACATATCCAATCTCATCATAATCGGTTAAGGAATGGGCGAGTTCTGACCCCACTGTTGGGCGCGTAAATTACACGATGTAATTTACAAGGTTATTTACATGTAATTTACATGTAGACTACATAAGTTATTTTTTACAATATGTAAAGTAAATAATGAGTTTTTCATGACAAGCGCGCCATCTATTATATAATTTAATAACTGTTTAATTATAAAAAATTATTAAAAACTGTGTAACGTTGAAAATAAAACAAACAAAAATTAATCTGTCAAAAATTTGAGGTTATAGGCTTTCTTGTGTTGCTCTAAATGTAATTAAGACATTCTGTAAAATGGTCTGAACCCGTCATTGCACTCTTTACTCCTTTCTTGACATTTACTCGACTGTTTGACATTTAAGAAAAACCGTGTAAAATGCTACAATTTGATAATAGATGGCACGTATTACACTATAAACTAAACCTAGAGAAGTCAGTAATCGATTTTTAGAGCTTGTTTAAGACAAACGCAGATGGCGGTGTAGATACATAAATGAATTTTTTCTTGTGATTGTAGATAACTGAAAGTCTAAAATAATTATGATTGATCGTCTAAATGAACTGTTTGATTGATATTTATGATGAGTATAACCCTTATAAACAAACATTTATTACATTTATACAATATGTTCAGTTATTTTTCAGAGTTTTCACGTTTTTTACATATTTTACGTAAGTTACACAAATTTTTATGTAATTTACGTTATTTACCTAAAAATATAGATAACATTTTTTACATGTAAAATGTCCAACACTGTCTGACCCAGATGGTCATAATCCAAAACTTTTTCTGAAAACTACTTTAGAATACGATTTTTCGAATGGGGAAAAAATTAAAAAACTTAGAAGGTAGGTCCCACATGTGTTGACCGAACACAACCTAGGTCAACATATGAACACGTGCCTTGCACTGCTTGCCGGGCAACCAAAAAAGGACTTCTTGTGGAAAATTGTGACGGGTAATGAAAATTATACTTTTTACAAAAATCCCAAATGTAAAAAGTCGTGGATAGATCCCGAAAAACCCAGTACATCGACGTCGAAACAAAAAGAAGATTCTCCTGTATGTGGTGGGACATGATGGGTGTGCTTGACTACGAACTCCTGGAAACTGGTCAGACGGTGGCTGCAGAACGCTACAGCCGACAATTGAACAAACTGTGCGAAGAACTTGACCAGGAAAAGGTCATTTACTGGACAAGAAAGCAGGCAAGTCATACTTCTGCATGACAATGCTCGACCTCATGTTGCTCGCGTGGCTCAGAAGACTGTTTTGAACTTGGAATGAGGAGTTCTGCCGAATGCGGCATATACACCAGACACCTTGGCCCACAAAATTCATTTGCAACGGTATTCGTATGTTACCTGAGAGACGGCGCAAGAACAATATTTTCAAGATTAATTTCGTTGTTGTCTATTTTTTTATATAAAATAAATTTGCTGAAAAGTCATACACTTCAAATCCAAGACACTAAATACGATAAACTGTACATACGATAAATTGTACCACGATGAATTGTTCTACGGTAAATTGTTCACGACAAATAGTTCATGATAAACTGACTGTAAATCGAAATTCGTTTTGGAGTGTTCCAACTGTCACTACAGCCAACCAATCTTCCTTCTCTCACTTTCGCTATAATCACAAACTTAAGCTTATCTAGGACCGGTCCATAATTTTCAATCATATATCAATTTACTCCCAGTTCCAGAGTGGTCACCAAACTCGACAAATCGAATAACTTCAAATAAGTAGAAAACCACAGACAAGGTGCGAATTATGATGTTATTGCTTAAACCATGTTTACACTTTGAACAAATAACAACACAAAACACAGTCTAGAAAATGTAAAACACAATTTCTAATACAAGCAACATCTTATCTTATCTTAGAATCGATTTGCTCGTTATCATGCGAAAGAAGCAAAAATAAAATGTAAAGAAATAAAATTAAATAAAATTTAGTTTAAACGTTAACATTTAATTCAGTGGCCCGATACACGTTGAGCACAATGAAGGCGTCTTTAATTTTAGCGGTGTTTACATTATTATGCGGTGGTGAGATAAAATATAACTTTGAGCACTTGTGCAAATAAATGTATTAAAATTTTTATCCTTCAGTTTTTGCAAGTGGAAATAATGTCATGCCCGTGTCATTGCCGTGGCTACTGGGTGCGCATTATTACGATAATGGCACAGTGGCATGGTTCCCAAAAGTTGCAGGCGGTGAACTAGTAAGGTTAGGCGAGATTGATGGAATCGTATCGATACAAACCAGTAGTGGCAATCATTTTTGCACAGGAACATTAGTGTTATTTGACTTGGTACTAACGTCGGCCCATTGCGTAACTGACCCAAATGGCGTTAAATTGGATGCAAGCCATGTAAGTTTATATACAAAATTATTTATACAAACATTAAAGATGGTTTTTTATAGTTCCGGATTGTCGCCGACGATTTAGGGATAGTCGGAAAACCAAACAAAACTCGTCAAATTGCAACAGTGTCACGTGTCCACATTCAACCCAAATATAATCCGTGGACTGCAAGATACGATATTGCCGTTTTAGAGGTACAGTTATATAATTAAATTATTTTGCATGAAGCCAGTCATTTTATCGTGGATTAATTGTTAATCACGTTAATCATGTTTTATACTTGTTTATCACTTAATCCTTTTAACCATTTGTTATCTACATTAACCAAATTTTAATCATTTTAGTTGGTCACACCGTTTAGACGATCACCAAGCCTGCGATTTAACAATGTATCCAGCCATGGTGTTAAAGAAGCACAAAAATGTCAAATTGCTGGATGGGGTTCCGTATCACAAAATTTCAAAATAGAATTGCATCGAATCAATGTAGAAATAGTTGACATTAATATCGCAAACGGGACACAATTTTATAGCGGATTAATTCCGACCAATTCATTTGCCGCTAGTTCAATCAACGGAAACAGCTCGTGTTTGGGTGATCCTGGTGCAGCGTTAATATGTGACAATCACATTAAAGGGATTCTATCATTTGGTTATGGATGTAGTCGTTCCGATTTTCCATTAGTGTTCACAGATGCTGCATTAAACCAACGTTGGGTTGACGGTATTATACGGAATGTTACTACAATAAGTCCTGCAACATTTTTAACACCCGTTGGTGCACAGGCAAGTAATTCTTCTAATCAAACAGGAAATACTACGACAACACGTCGTCCAGGTGGCGGTGCCACTTCACTTAAAATATCGGTTGGTATTCTAACCGTTTCAATTTTACAATTTTTCTTGTTCCAATATGTAATGAAATTGATTCAGTAGTATGCAGGCAAAAACCTTAAAATAAACATTGTAACAAAAAAATGTACTAGATAACAACCAAATGTCAAACTAGTTGTCATTTTATTTTATTTTTAAACAGTTTGTCCAGACATGCACATAAATAAGGTAGATTACCTTCCTTACCCTAAACATTTCTAAATCAAAGCAAAATAAAGCAGTGCGACTGATTAGATTAAGCTATCGAATATACAGTGGCGCCTTTTCTAGCTGTATATTTTAGCTGAAAATGTACAAAATCAAATTCAGAAATAAATACGATCAAATACAAAAATTTGAGCAAATGGGTTGTTTAGTGGTTTAGAGCTCCACCAAGCTATTAATTCGGTATTTTTTTACCAAATTAACCTTACTCATTTTTCAAATTAAAAAAACACAAATTATTTATTTTAAATAACTATTTTTAACTTTTATTTTTTTTACATCATTCTTGTGCAAAACGAAGTAATATGAACTCTCTTTTCAAAGCTTATTAAGCAAAATCCACGCAATCCACAATACAAAATTCTAACCAAGAGTTGGTTTATACTCAACTAACCATTCCGGTGCTAGAAAATTAAAATAATTTTATATAACAATTTGATACCAGGTGCAAAACGCCACAATACTCCCCTCCCAGAGAAATCGAAAATCTATCGACAATGTAAGAATCTGCGGAAGGAGTCTTGGATACACGAGCCGATCTTGTAATTGTTTTAGTACTTGGTGAAAGATCAAAATAATGAGTTCTGGTTCATGAGTCGGTAAAAACAATCCAGTTTTTATAGTTGATGTGACCCTAATTTGTGATTGATTGTCAGAGTAACACGGTTTGAGTCGGTCGATGGAAATTTTAGCGTGTCGTCCAAGTATATGGTGGTTGCAGTGATCTGCCTGCTGCGTCAGTCTGTAAAAACACGTGCAAGCAAGTCAGCAGATCATTGCTGATGAAAATTTTGTCCGAGTGTATCGAGAAACCGGTACAGGTCGAATTCTATCAAAGTGTCGTCTTTAGTTCGTAATAAAGTCTAATTGTAAAATTTGATCGTTCGTAGTATCTAAAAATGTTTCAGGAACTCGAGTTGGACATCCGTAAACAAGTTCAACTGGAGTAGCTTTTAGGTCGTCATTGTAAGTCGTTCGTAGTCCAAGTAATATTGCAGGAAAAACAATAGCCCAATAAGATCGGTCGTAACCTGCGCTCAAACCCAAGTAAACTAGCCAGTTCGTGAAACAGTTGTTATTCCAATGAGCTACAACTAGCTATCCCATGCAAATAAACAGCAAAAGCAACGGTTGCAGCAGTTATATCCGGAACTAGAACCGCCTCTGTAACGCAATACCGCTGATTATCATAAACTGGTAAAGGGCCAATGATATCGAGGTGAATAATCGGAAAGCGTTGAGAAGTTAATTTATAGTTTAAGTGGAGATTTTGTACACAACTTTGAGCCATTTTCTGAACGTTTTTTTAATGGTTGACCAGATGACATTCTGCGGGTCAAAAGTTTGAAGGTTTTGACGCAAGGATGAGAAAGATTATGAAAAGCCTCGATTGATTTCGGAAGTTAAGGGAGATGAATGGCCTAGGTGTTTTGATAGAAATATCGCAATAAATTATTATTTTTTGAATTGAAAGAAACGGGAAATTTCTCGAATCTGAGAACAGAGTTACTCCTTGAAATTTCACTGGAAGAATCCAGTCTAAAGATGTGCTGAATATCGGTCGTGTGTGTCGAAATTGACCAAGAGATACTTTTTCCGATTTCTGATTGTCTACGCTTTTAAGACAAGTGGCTTATGATCGGTGAAGAGCGTGAATAAGCAACCTTCGAGATGTCGAAAATGTTTATTCCCCGAATAAGCCGCGAAAAGTTCACGATCATAAGCACTGTATCTTTTTTGCGTATCACTAAGACGTACTGAAAAGAAAACGAGTGGTTGCCAAGTGTCTGATACAAACTGCTGAACCACTGCTCCAATCGCAGTATCGGAAGCGTCAACCATGATAGCCAGAGGTGCTGATGATGGATGAATAAGTAAAGTAGCGTCCGCAAGTTTAATTTTACAGTTATCGAACGCTTCAATAGCCATCGTTGACCATTGTAATGGATCCTCGACTGTTTATAGTGTACCCTTTTAGAAAATCGTTCAACAATTCCTGGTCAGCAACGACATCGGGAATGAAGCGTGGATAAAAGTTAATCATGCCTAAAAAGACGTTTCAGTTTTTTAACAGTCTGTGGTCGTTCAAAATCTTTGATGAATTGAATCCGTTCATGCGACGGTAATATACCTTGTCAGTTACTAATGGCCTAAAAAGATAATTTCGTTTTTTGCGAAAACGCATTTGTCAACATTTACAACCAGTCCATGTTCTTCTAATTTAGCTAAAAATAATTTTAATATGTTCGAGATGTTCGTCATAATTTCGAGAGGCAATGAGCACGTCGTCCAAATATACAAAACAGAATTCGAGTCCGCGTAGTGCGTATAAGACGTTGGAACGACCGTGCTGCATTTCTAAGGCCGAAAGTCATTCTACAAAATTCAAACAGTCCGAAAGTGCAGCCCTGAGTCGTTGTGTAAAGTCTTGAATATGTGGAATCGGACACCTGTCTGGAATTGTGGCTTTATTTAACGCACGAAAGTCTCCACACGGTCTCCAAGTTCCATTCTTTTTGGTACTAAGTGTAGTGAGCTGGACTAAGGGGTGCTATACTAGGTCGACAAGTCCCGAGTTTCATCATGTTTTGGAATTGTGTTTGCGCGATAATGAATTTGTACGGTACTAGTCGTCTTGGTTTGCATGCAACCGGTGGTCCATTCGTTTCAATTTTGTGAGTCACGTTATGTCTAGTATTGTCAATATTAATATTACCGTGGATGACTGTTAAAAATTTTGATATCACGTTTAAAACTCCTGGATCCATTGTTGACTTATCGATCCTAGATACAGTAGTCTCATCGTAGGAGGAAGGGGTACCATTTGAATACAGAGAAGTTAACGGATCTATGTGCCTCTGTCTCGTTTTCCTCAAAAAATTAGCACCGATGATAGGCATCGACACTTTAGCAACTATGAATTTCCACGAGAATTCGCGGCGCAGTCCGATGTCAAGTCTTAAAAATTTAGTCCCGTACACATTTACTGAAGAACCGTTCGTTGCGAACAATCTGAATGATGGTGGACCCTTGGATTCCGAACAAAACAGGCTGTATCTGAAGAAAAATTTCGAAGATTAAAAATCGACTAGTTTTAGTTATGTGATTGCACACCGCCAATGAAACATTGTTATCGGAGTTATTTGATACGAATTTACAATTTGGTTTTCATTTTAACGTCTTTGTGTCGAAATGATGATGGTAAAAGCAAATGAAATTATTCTCAGCCGAAGGTTCCCCATAAAATGGATTGAAAAAATTTGAAAAATTTGGCGACTTTTTCCGTGAATAATTATTTCTAGAATTTGATCGCGAATTGTTACGACTACGTGAATTCGAATCGTCATCTAGAATTTTGATTAAAAATATCAGAAATCTCAAGTTTACTGTCTGACAAAGTGGAATTTGGATTATAAGAACAAGATGCAGATGTCTCGAAAGAGGCTCATTGTTTCATGCACATTGTCAGCCCGTTCTGCAAGGACTGACACTCACATTAAATTTCATTAAACTCAACAATTGTGACGGCTTCCTGTCCCCAAGTACTCAAATCACCTCAGCCTTGAATGTAGAATAAGGTATATTTCCCTTCGGGCATATGAGCATATTTAGTAGCCTCGATAGTAACCCCTAATAATATGAACTGCCGCTCTAGTATATTAAACCACACATTAGGATTTTGAGAATGCAGTGACTGTGAGGGTTTGAAAGCCACTCGAGCAACACGTCCAGCACCAGAACACATTACATTTCAATTTATATTTAATTGAGAACAGCCGGTTGTACCGCTGCTTGATGCTTCTGACGAGTCTGACTCATTCGTCGATAAAATGGAAATTATGGTGGATCATCAAACAATCCACACTACATAATTCTAACCAAAGTTGGTTTATACTCAACTAACCATTCCGGTGCTAAAAAATTAAAATAAATTTATATAACAATTTGATAAAAGGTGCAAAACGCCACAGTTGTCTTATTGATTACAGATTAGGAAGGAGACTACACCATAAAGAAAACAATTTATTTTTTGAAAGTTCCATGGCAATTTATTGAAAAAACTTCACCGAAAGCGAAAATTCAAAAGCAAAGCGAAGCGCCAGCACAAATGTTTGGCGTTTACTCGACATGTCGGACGGGGTGATTCAAGGACTAAAGGCTCTCGGAAAAGAAGAGGAGTCGAGGAAAAACTGGATAATATACAACTGCGGATGACGAGTCAAATAACTTTTTCGCGTAAGGTTCGGCAGAATTTACCCTATCATCAATCATTTAAACAATTTTTTGATTTCCTGACAAGACAAAACGATGCACTCGAACCCGTAAGAGGTACTAACAAACGATCAAACGAGCCATCTATTCAAACGAAGTCTTTCATAAAGAGTCATGCCATTTCGAGTGCTCAATCCTGTTCCTTGTGCGCTGAGCAACAACATAAACTATTTGAATGTCGTACGTTTAATAAAATGTCAGTACTTGAGCAAAGAGAGATCTTGAAACAGGAAAAAGAAAAAAACACCGAAGTCTATAGTTCATGATGATTTGTGGGCAAATATGGCCAGTTAAGTTCTCACAATGTTCAATCGAGCGACTCATACCGAATCCAGCAAGACGAATCACGTTACAGAATCATCAGTTCATACTGCAACCACGCCGACAAGAAATTATTTTCTCCATACGGCATTAATATACGTAAAAGAAGCAAGTCATCATCAGGTATCGTTCATTTCGGAAAGGTGCGCTCAGAGGTTGCGTTCAAAAAGGAGAAATGCAAATTTTGCTATTTCGGGTATCGAAGCAGCTACCAATGGATGCAGCAAGGGACTAGTTTCGTTATAGTTACAGCATGGCTCGAAGAACAACCATGCTCAAATCGACCGCAAAACAACCATAACGAATACACAATTTACTAACATGAACGAGTTAAGTCAATATAATTTATCAGATCCTTATTTTTACAATGGGGACGAAATTAACATTATCATTGGTGTAGCTGCTTTCGTCAAATTACTTTCCGAAGGAACAACAAACAGCTTAATCTACTGTATCAACGTTGAAATGGAAACCATTTACGTCCCAAATCCTAATTTATCAGAAGAAGAGCAGTTCTGTGAACGTTATTTCGAGAAACAAAAACGATAGATAATACTGGTCGCTTTACACTTCAATGGATGCACTCTATGAAAAAAAGATTAGGATAGGGAGGATAGGGTTCGCTTTTCAATATACGAAATTTATGGCAACTCTATAATGGCTACTATCTGCATTATCACGACATCATAAAGAGCTCTAGTAGTACCACGAAATTAAGAGACGTGTATGTTGGCTCTGCTCCAACAACGACCGGTAAATCGTTAAATAATTGCCTTGTCGTCGGGCCAAATATCCAATCCACACTATGCAAGATATTGCTACGATTCAGGTTATGGAAGGTCGCATTCACTGCTGCCGACATCAACATTCAGAAAATGTATCGGCAGGTACGCATAGCAGCAGACGACACAAAATATCAGAGCATTATATAGCTGCATTATGTGGTAAACCAGGTACCACATACGAAATGCAGACGGTCACGTATGGTGAATCAAGTGCCACATATTTAGCCACACGTGCACTCAACAAAGCAGCAGTGTAGCATAGATATGTATATCCGAAGGCAAAAAATCATATCAAAACAAGTATGTACGACGATGATCTAATAGTGGGTGCGGAATCAATTAGGAGAGCAAACAAGTTGAAAGATGGAATTGATACCATTCTATCGAGTTCCGAATTCAAAATACATCTAACCGAAAGTCTAATAACTGACAAAGAGGTATTCTATCACAATTCAGTCGGTTGTTTGACCCCTTGGGATGGTTTGCGCCAGTGACGGATACAATTAAAATTTTCTGTCAACCGTTATGGACTGAGAAGTTGAGTTGGAATGAACAATTAGCACACCACATATGGCGGAAGAATGGTTACGAAAAAGGCAAAATTTGTCCCAGCTTCAAAAAATTTAAATAGATAGACAGATACATAAGTACAAATAGTAAAATTATTCTTCTTGTGTTCTCAGATGCGTCGAAGCATAGTTACTCAGCAGTCATATATACGCAGATAATAAAACCAGATGAAAGCCAAAACCAAAGTGGCACATTTAAAGCAAATTTCTATTCCCCGGTTAGAGCTGTGTGGTGATTTACTTTTAAGAAAACTGCTGTTCTGTAAAAAGTATTATAAAAAATCGAAATTGCAGAAATTTTATAGTATGGACGGATTCTGCAATTGTGCTAGACTGGCTCTCAGCACATCCTTCCAAATGGAACACATTTATAGGCAATTGCGGGCAAGAAAGATTCTTACAACTATGAACAGAGCCCAATGTGCCTAACAATCCAGCTGACTGTGCATCCAGAGGAATTGAACCGGAGAAACTGCAAGGATTTAATTTATGGCGGAGTGGGTCAGAATGGCTAAATGATTCCTAGAATTGGCCAAAACTTTCAAAAGCTGAGTCAATTACAGCAGAAGAAATATGTACTGTAATAGATGAATTATTCGAAAGGTTCTCCTGTTTTGGTACAATACTTCGAATGCTGTCTTATGTAATTTGATTCATCAATTTACAGACGAAAATCAAAAACGAACTCAAAAACAATAGCCAATATGTAGCTCACTAAAGTAGTTAAAGCCTTTTCGAAGAGAGCATCATGCATGTTGAACCCGCATTTATGATGACTACGCTACGACAGAAGTACTGGATATTAGGAGGAAGGAATTTGATAAGAACAACTGTTCACGGCTGCGTAAAATGTGTTTAATATAGTGGAAGACTGCTAAACAAGATAATGGCCGACTTGTCAAAATCAAGGGTAAAATTTGTCAGACCATTTTATAAAGGATTGGAGTGGATTATGCAGGTCAGGGGAAGGGGTCAAAAAACCTATAAAAGTAATTTATTATACCTGACCACATCGAGCTTGTCTCTGATCTAACCGCAGACGCTTATCTCGCTGCTCTACGAAGATTCCCGACGCGTAGAGGAATATAAAAAGAAATTCATAGCGATAATAGGACGAATTTCATTGGATCTTTATGAATTTTTCCAATTTATGAAACAAAACGCTAATGTTTTTTGAAAATTTTTATTGGCAGATCGCATCTCAATTAATTTATTCCACCAGGCTCACCACATTTTGGTGGATTAAGAGACGCCACAATCAACATGGTTAATTGAAATGGTTAATTGGCAGAACAATAGAGGTATATCCGGGATCAGACGGCAACATTAGGGTTGCCAACATTAAAATAACTCACGGAATCTTTAAAGAACCAAATCCCATGCTACGCTTGTTACCAGTTAATTGAATCATCCGATTCAAGGTGCCCGGAACATATAAAAACATCCAAAAGGTTCTCCCAGCCGGAACCATTTAACGCTTGCACAGCACACCATATTTTGAACGGTTTTGCATGTCATAAGCTTCCAGCTTGAACCATTAGAAGGACAGGGAGAACTAAATCAATGTCAGTTGGAAGCCAGCAGGAACAAACCGGACCATTACACCATTGCGTATTTGTGCCATAGTTGATTCGGCTCCTACTGGCATAGCTCCGACTGAGCATTATGTTACTTATGCCTTAGTTGGTTTGATTCCGGCCGAAAAATCAGATAGTGCACAACAATGCACATCATACTACATTGGCCATAGTTGGGTTGCTTCTGGCTACCATGATGACGGCTGATATGGTTCCGGCTAATCACAGTACACAATGATACAGAATTAATTTTTTCAGATGTGTATTCTTATCGACTTGTATGATGAATATGAGATTCTAATCTGCAGTCCGGTTGTGGTTCTGTATAGCACTTTGTATAGCACAACTCCCACTCCCGGTGTTAATTTTTTATTGTCGCAATCTGGAAGCATATAATTCTGCTCGATATATGCAATTGTTTTCGAATAGCCCTTTCCTTAAGCTACTTAGCTTTTCATTATCTGCGGTTAGGACTTAATTACACGTGGCCATGGCTAGACTAGACTAGACTAGACCATGATAGTTTTGATTATTTTCTCAACTGTTTTTCTCAACTATAACACGAATCCTTTAGAACAACTGGAATGCTTGATACCCTCACATGATCAAGTAAATAGTTTTTAATAGTTCAGAGTTTCAACTATGTATCTTGACTAAGTTTACACAGAAATTTGTTAATTTTCATAAAACATACTGGGGCGGGATCATGAAATTCGACCGAAAAATTTAAACGGAACTCGCTTAAATTTATTGAAATTTGCCTAAATGCATAGGACTGTTGTTTCAATGGTGAGGAGACCCATGAATCGAATTTCCATAATATTTTAAAAGTAATCACTAATCGATCAGAAGATTTTCGAAATTAAATTTCTAACGATAGGATCCTTCCTTTTAAAATTGCCCGAAATATTTTGGAAAAATTTATTTTTCCGGTCGGATTTCAACATTTTGCCCCTGAATTTATAGAAATCTATTCAATGCGCTGAGCATTCCAGATTATCCGCAAACAATCGCAATCGATCTGCTATATACAGGGTGGCGCACGAATCGTGCTACAAAAACAAAACGTAATAACTATTTTTCTGTGTGACTAATCTGTTTTTTATTTTTTTTATTTTGCAGATTATTATTTAAATTTACTAAAATGGATGCTTGGAATACCGAAACGAGGATTTGGATAGTGCAGCGCTACCATGCTTTGCAGTCCATCATTTCCGTCCAGAGGGAATTTAGGCGGGAGTTTGGCGGCACTCCCCCGAGTAGATGGACCATTATGAGGTTGGTACGCATGTTTGCTGAATCTGGAAGCATCGCACGTAGACCGTACAATCGAGATCCCTATGTTCGGGTCGAAGCCACAATCGCAGCTGTAGCATCATCAATTCAGGCAAATCCAAGTGTTTCGACTCGAGAGTTATCGGCGCAAATTGGAGTTAGCAGACGGTCATTACAACGGATAATTCATGATGACTTAAACTTGTTTCCGTACAAAATCCAAATTACAAGCAAATTAAAACCTCTGGATTTGCCTATTCGCCTGGAATTTTGCCGGAAAATTATTGAAATGGCCGAAGAAGACAACAACTTCATAAATTGCTTGTTTATGTCTGATGAGGCCCATTTTGATCTAAACGGCAATGTAAACAAGCAAAATTGTCGTATATGGAGTGAAACTAATCCAGAAATACTCCATGAGACGGAACTGCACCCAGAACGAGTGACAGTGTGGTGCGCAGTTTCATCAAGATGCATTGTCGGGCCATACTTCTTTGAAGTAAACGGTGAAACAGTAACTGTAAATGGGGACCGTTATTTAAACATGTTGAAAGATTTTTTTTACCCAGAACTGCGGCGAAGACGTATCCCTTTTAACAGCATTTGGTTCCAGCAAGATGGAGCAACTGCACATATAGCCAGACCGGTTATGGAGGAGCTCCAACGAAAATTTCCAAATAAATTAATATCCAGAAACTCCACTTTCCGCTGGCCCCCAAGGTCACCTGACCTCACTGCACCAGATTTTTTTTTATGGGGTTATGTCAAACAAGAGGTGTTTAAAACGAAACCAAGGAATTTGACTGAATTGAAGCAGTCCATTACAACAATAATTGAGGCGATCCCGACTTCAACCCTTCAGTGCGCAATGAATAATTTTCTGATCAGGTGTCGCACATGCGTGAATGAGCATGGAGGTCATTTACGGTCTATCATTTTCAAAACTAATTAGTTAAATAAAAATAAAATTGAATTATCTATACAATAAAAAAAAATAAAGCCGATTAGTCACACAGAAAAAAAGTTATTACGTTTTGTTTTTGTAGCACGATTCGTGCGCCACCCTGTACAATCTGCAACGTCACTAAACTGCTATAAAACAACTTCTAATGCTGCTACTTAAATCTAGATGCCACTAATCTCAAAAAACAAATTAAACCAATTTACACCGCATCAAGCAGTCCAAGCGACAAATCCATTTTGAATTACGCCCAATACACGAAATCGTAACAATAAAATTAATCCACCTAGAAAGGTGTCTTACTACTCTTAAAAAGTGATCGACATTATGTTACGCCTAACTTTTCTTAGATAATGACATTAAGAACAAAAACCTAAATGCACTAACGACTGTGTGACACAACTTCACGTTCCATATTTAATGACGGGCAGGTCGTTTTGAAATTTGTTTATTAGCGTATTTCATGTATATGACAAATTACCCTAATTATACCTATCATAATCTCTTCAAAAACAAATGATCGTCCATAAGAACCGACATTAACCCACTTAATGAAAAATAAAAGAAAAATCCAATTAAATCCATCCATGGTGAATAAAAAGATAAATTATTTTTTTATTTTCCATTTTGTTTTGTTTTCCCGAGATTTATTTATTAAATTTTTTGTTTCTTGTTTCATGGAGCAAATAAGAAAATAATTGTAATTTGCATAAATTATTTTAAATGAAAATAAAAATTCATAAAAATGTTAGATAAACATTCTCTGTTCCTGGTGTATGTAGTCTATGTGTTATACTGTGTAGCACTTAGATAGCGCACAGTGCCGTTATTCTCGTACGGCATGGGATGCGAGGTGTAATTTAATTTTAATCTGTATTGCAATTAAAATTGTTTCAGTTGTATTGTTTGGGATGAATTGTAACGGCTTCTGTGCTTGGTTTTAAAGGGTATTTAAATCTCTGCAATCTGACTTTGGGTATATTGTAAAAGAGTAAGGAGTGCTAATAATTGGGATGATTGGGATTAATAACTACTATGGTCTATTGGGTACATAGGAAAATTATTAGTTTAGGTCATACTGTAGAATATATTTGTTAACGTTTGGGTTTGCAGAGGTGCTTATAAGTGGTAAATACGAGCTGTGATTGCCAAAGATATTTCAATGTTGCGCTGCGTTGATTCTATTGACTGAACTGTGATGCTTTCTGATCGCATCACTATTATGTCGAAGGAGTCCGTGAGCTCAAATTTGTCGATCTTTTATTTGCTAACAATATGATGTTTCCCGAAGCAAGTATTGCTGTGGGATGATCAGCCATTTCTGGAACGTTTGGTTTCGCTTTTTCAACTTTACATTTTTGGTAGTTTGCTCTGATTCGCTTCAGTGCCACTCGAAGTTTGCTAATGTAATATTTTTGCCGAACTTCATTTCCAACAGTTTCGTGGTTATGATGATGAAGCTGTTCGTGGTACTCGGCCAAGATGAGACGAGTTATATGATGTTTATTCGGTAGGATAATTGAATTTTTTGTATCGAAAGCAATTTCTTCCGCCTCAGATATTCTACCCCGAACGCGTAAAACTGAATTTTCATCCAAAAATGGTGTGAGCCGAAAGAGTGAACTAGTTGTATCTAATGGTTTGAAGAATTATCCACTAAGCATGAAATTTCATCAGAGTACACTTTTCGTTATACATGGCGTAATAACTCATTTTCAGCTTCTTGAGTCTCATCACAGATTAGTTCCCCTCCGATTTTTTGGTGATCAGTCTTCATATTATTGATTGCTCTAAGTGCCCATGCAATTGCTCATACTAGCCTTGACCATTTAGAAAATTGTGGTTTTAATTCTTCATCTATTTTACTGATTTCCTTTGGAAGCCTTTGAACGGGCCAACCTATTTCTGGTTCATATAAAAACACTGGTCCCACAAACCATCTATTCCTTGAGAACACTGTGGGCTCAGATCTCTACTTCGTAGCACTGTCGGCTACGTTGCTCTTAGTCGAAACTCATCGCCATTGTGAAACATCAGTAGATTCAAGTATTTCCCCTACTCTAAATGCCACAAATTGTCGATATCGTCTGTGATCTGATCTTAACCACCAAAGCACATCCATCGAGTCAGACCAGAACCATCTTTTCGTTGATTTTAAAGTTTGAGCGCATATATCATACAAATCATACTCGCTAAACAAGTGCCCAGCAGAGCCGCCGGTAAATTTCGTCTTGATGTAGCATCTTGGTATCTTTAACTATCTTAGTTGTGGCTAAATAATCGATAGAAACGCTGGACTAATGTATTAGTCCAGCGTTTCTATCGATTATTTTGTCCATCAGTGATCGGGTTATCTCATTTGACTGCTGTATATCTTGAAGAAGAATCTTCACATATACAAGGATATAGGCTATCAATCTAATCGGATCAAAGGCCATCATTAAAGTTCGAAGAACTTTCCGTTTTGTAGGTTTTCTTGTTCCATCCATGATCTCACTATCGATACGATTGAAATTTAGAAGAAGTATCAGCTGTAACTGACCACCACATTCCGAGCACTTTCGCATCAACGGATTCTCGTCGTAATACTCGTCTAGAATTTGAAATGAAATTTCTTATTTCAAGCATATTGCCCCGAATGTCATTACTCTCATGACATAAATATCCGGTTGTTGTTCTTTCCTCCGTCGCGCCAGAGAAATCGTTATGACTTTTGATCTTCGTCTAATATTCCAATTTGATGGAACATTTCTTTTATGTCATCTGTTAAGAACTAATAAATCTGGCCCTTTCAGTAAAGCGGATTTTAACGATGTTCCGTTTACTTCTGCTGCTGCATCCCACACTAATCGAATTTTCATTGGCTTATTCGGTTAACTGTAAAAATAAGTAGGTACCATGTTCGCTTATAGATCATCAACGTTGCATTCTTGCTTAATTTCCGAACAAACCCCTTTTCCTCATAATCCTTCAACAGCTTTTAATTTGTCTCATTCAAAGCTGGCTCTCTTTCAAGTTTTCTTTCCAAACAGGCTAGTCACCGCTCGGTCATAGGGTATAGCTGTTTGGGAAAGCAACATTATTGATCCGCCATAACAATCCGGTTTCGTAATGATTACCAACTTACCGTGTAGTTCTCTCCATAATTTCCCGAGCACGTTCGTTTTCCTTCGATTCAATCAATTTCTCTGGAATTTTAACGCCGAAATTTTCTAATGTTTTATTAATTGGTTTTCCAGAACTGAAGGCTGGATGCATTTCTCATCGAATTGGCTTGAGATGTGTAATACTGAATGCTCATTGATACATTTACTTTGGATTTGGGTTAGTTTAGCGAAAATTGCCCATCCCAAACGTTTTTTGACAGCGATTGGATCCCCCATATGGCCTTCTCGAATCTGAAGTGATACTGCTAAATGCAAGTGTTGTAACAAAATTAAAAATCTAGGCCTAGCATTTTCATAGCAGACAAATGGAACACTGTTACACTTGAACGCTCATCCAAGAAAGCATATGTTTTGACGCTACTTTCTCGACCATGTATAGTACCACTGGTACTATTCGAAACAGAAGTGTATTCGTATGTGGTTGTTGATGAATCTCGACACACGCCTATTGATTTCGTAGGAACATGATTTGCTGAATTGTAGTTTTTGTGTACTCCGTCTTTATGCAACAATTGATGATGGCTTTCATAAGACTTAGTCTTTGAAGCATTTTCGACACAGACCGTTTGCTATTATGATCTACCATCTTTACTGCTTGTCATATTTTTAAATTTAGGACATTCTGCCAATAGGTGTGCAGGCTCACATTTCAAAACGTATGTTCAAATATTATCAGCTGTTTTGACGAATTTACATGTGTTGTCAGCAACAGCCGCCTCCTCGAGCTTGGCCTGGCCATCATTCGAAGCTTTAGTTTCTACTTGAATAGTATTGACATTTTTTGTCTATTTTGATTTCCTTGCGCTGTCTTTCAAACTGTTGTAGCTGTGCTGAGGGTATTGTTACCACTGTGCTCGCCACTTCAGCCTTGGAGCTCAACCAATCGCTAAGCTTGTGTAGGTTGATCGATTGCAATTTGATATTGAATTCGGCCCATTGCAATTTTAGTTGTGCTGGTAATTTCTGAACGACTTTTCGCATAAGTGTTGGATTGTTCAAATGTTCCTCGTATTATTTGCTGCCATAACGAATATATTTTATTCTCACTTAGGTCGTTCTTGTATTACACGATTAAACTTATAATTTGTAAAATGTTGATTTGATACTGAAACCGCTTTGCAACTGGCTGAGTCAGACGCGGACTATACTCAACGCTGATCAACTATACTGAACATTTTGAAGATGCAATGGCTATTGTTGGTCGCCTTGGATCGCCAGATTTCTTCATCACCGTGACTTGTAATCCCGATTGGCCATAAATTAAAGAAGCAGCGCGTATTACATCTGTTAATGGAGTTATCATACAGCAGTCCGCTCAAGATCGTCCCGATCTCGTCGCTCGAATTGCGAAACAAAAATTTGATGAAATTATCAATGATTTGGATACAAAAACAATATTTGGAAAATGGCCGCATATGCGTCTACAATCGAATTTCAAAAACGTCGACTACCACATATGCATTTGCTGTTGATCAAAAATCCTGGAGATCGAATCCATAATCCAGAAGAAATTGATGATGTAATTTCAGCTGAAATTCCAAATACCGACGACCCTGAATTGTGAGAATTAGTGTTAAAGTAGATGATTCATAATCCGTGCGGAGTGGAGTTAAATTCAGATGCTATACATGTATGGTTAATAAAAATAGAAAATTTCAGTCCCGCTTCGGTTGTCCAATGCAATTCAAAGAAGTAACATCTCTAGCGGATGATGAAAAACCAAAGTATCGTCGTCGTTATGACCGTCGTCGAATTGGACCATTTTGATCGAGACGAATTTTCACCATGTGGCCACATATAATGCTTATTTCACGAAAAAATTCCAATGTCACATTAATGTTGAATATGTTGGCCAGATAGGCTCTGTAAAATATTTATATAAATACAACTACAAAGGACACAATTGCGCTTCAATAAAGGTTATCGAAAATCAACGGAGTTTGATTTATAAAGAAGCAGACACCTATGTGGAAGGTCGCTGCATTACACCACCTGAAGCATGCTGGCGATTATTTGGCGACGAAATCCAAAGAAAGAGTCATATCGTTCAGCATTACAAAAATGTTTCGTTAAAAAAAATATGTATGTCGATCCTGAACAGGAATCATTCGCCAAGTGTATCCTGAAACTGGGAAATGGAAATCTTCCTAAAAATGATTTCAATGAAATCGAATTACCTGAGGATATCATTTTCAGTGGTAATTTAATCGAAGAAGTATTTGGAAATTGCCTTGCGAATCAAAATTACGACGGAATGAAGGAACGTGTTATTCTCGCGCCGCTGAACAAAGAAGTCAGTAAGATTAATGCTGAGATCGTTAGATCAGAAATTCTTAATTCGATCGAAATTGCTGATTTGCCACCCCATGGATTAAAACTAAACAAAAATACGATAATTATGCTAATACGTAATTTAGATATTTCTGAGGATATGTGAAATGAAACACGTCTGATTGACCGAATTATTTAACAATGTACTTAAAGAAAAAATAATTACTGGGGAAAAAACTGAACCAGAAGTACACATTCGAGTTACTCGAGAGTAACTGGGTGTACAATACAACGACCGTGCATAAATCGCAAGGCCAAACGTTCGAATTTGTTGGCGTCGACTTTCGTACACTTGTCTTTTATCACGGTACGTTGTACGTAGCATTTTCCCGTGTTAAACGACAAAATAGCTTGAAGGTTCTACTACCACCTGAAAATGAATGTCGCACGTATAATGTTGTGTGGAAAGAAGCATTGAACGCTCCTGATGAAACTTCTATAAGTCTTGATAGTGACAGCGACAACGGTTACCTCTCCATCAATATTTATGTCTCAGCCGAATAAAATAAAATGAACTTAAAGTTGTTTTGTGAAAGAGATTAAAAAAACTGTCTTTCTTTTCGCCGAGCAAAGCTAGGTCCCCTAGTAAAAGCCATATTTTGAATTTTTCTTTTTTATTTTCATTAATTTTAATTATTAAATACAAAATGGATTTTATAAGCAATTTTTTACTTGTAATTTCTTATTTTATATTTACATTTTCAGCACCGGTGCCAGAACCAGGTATTCGGTTTTGCAACTCTGCAGCATCGAAATCCCGGTTCCAAAAAAATGTTTCGGTACTGAATGTTAGTTTAGGTAAGCATTTGTGACCCTTGTTTAAAGATGTTGAGAACTTCACACACCAGTAATAGTTTTTATTATTTTCAAATTTCAAGTTGAAATTCTCATCCTACTTCTAATAGCCTGTTAAGATACAGCTGGGTCCGAAAAGACATAAACTGTATAAACTAAACTTGAGCAGCAATTTGAAACCGATTCTTCGTGGCCAAATAAGATCCGAGATTTTGTTTGAGGCACTATCTTAGAACTATATTCCTCTGTATTTCCTTCCATCAATCAGCTTAGTACCAATAGATCCGTGATGTCATTAAATGTTATACATAAATAAAATATTTTTTATTTCTTTATTTTACAAAAAATAAAATAACAATATTTGCATACAAATTACACATTTTGTTTTTCTTAAATACATAATACAAAGAATGTTAAAAACAATAGAAAAAATAAATTTTTAATTAACTTTATGTACATTTTCATTTAATTCGAATAAAATGTTAATTTCATATAATTGTATTGCTTTATTCCTTTGGTTATTGTTTTAAGCTAGAACACCCCTTACTATCCCGTTGCAAAATGTAAATTCTTTTCAGAAATTTCATCACACCGGTCAATCATATCATCTTCGTTTATCTCCAAGCATTGACCCCACTCCTTCAATGTGATGCGATGATCTTTATTCGCGTCGCACGACTCAAAGAATGGTGCGATACAGTGTTCCAACGAAAGAAGGGGGGCACGAATTGGGAACAATTCATGCCGTGACACGGAACGATCATTTGGTTCCCCATCCAAATCACACCACTTCCAGATGGCAGCGTTTGCCCAGCGGCGAGTCATATTTGTTTCGGCCTCTTGTTCCAATGCCAAAAAGTTATCCTCGAGTTCATGACGTTCGGCCAAATCGCGCATAATTGTGAAGAGCCAATCGCGCATGCGCCTTGGGAAATCGGATTTCTCTTCTTCGGTACACGGCTAAAATAATAATAACATATAAAACGTTTGAACATTTTTTTTATTAACTCTACAAATATACTTACTGGTAATATTTTACATTCTCCATAATAATCAATGTGGATATGTTTAAATTCGGTATTTTTACACCCAGCATCATTTTCGTTGCACAAACAATTTTGACGGTAAACCTCACAATCCGATGACCATGTTTCATTTCTATTTGTACATACCCGACGTCTTGAATCGCTTTCCTCTGGACACTCTTGAATACATATACATTTGGCTAAATTATTTTCCAGGACGCACACTTTGCCAGCACCACATGGGAAACCGTGGCATGGATCAAACGCCTCTTCATTGTAATGATTGTAATTTTCACCAATTTTTTTGGCCAAATCTTGCGCTAACTTATCTTCGCGTAAACTATCACGTTGCTAAATTAATTAACTTTTGTTAGTTAATTTAACACGAAACTAGAAAAGTAAAACCTCACCTTAGCTTTCTGTTCTTTTTGCAATTGCTTTACCAATTCCAGTTCTCTTTCTAGATCTTCGATATCGATTTCGGGTAACTCGTCAAATAGCTCCGCGTATAAATCCTCGTCGGCCTGGCCTTACCAAAAATAAAATAAAAACATTTAGTTTATGAAGCGGTATACAGTATTTGATAATTACCTTAGCCACTGCTACACAGAGCGCGCAAAATACGGCCAACAGAAGTATTCTTAACTTCATATTGTCTAGAAATAAAATAAAGAATGATAGAATTAATCTCTTGACATAATTTTCAACTTCCTTAAATTAATAAAACATACACAGCAACTAAATTTATTATCAAAAATAAAGATAACGTTAAACAGTTAGTAGGTTTACAACAAAATTTAATTATTGCTACTGTTGCAAATTACTATAATAGTCACAGTATATGCTATTAAGCACTAGCAATGTACAACAACCAAATAATTATCAGCGTACAAAAAACCGAAATTTAAGAGAGTTCAAATTTACGGGTCATCATCAAATTTAATAACAGAAAAAGACTTTATACTAATATACGAGTAGAGAGATAATCTTTGAAATAAAGAAACTCAAGACTCCAATAACAACGGAAATGTGTGTTTGTACTCATATATGTATGACGATGATAATATCTCGACACATATGAGGTTCTACATACGCGACGGATAAAAAATTCTTGAGATGAGATTAAAATAATCGAATTCCATGACACAAAACAGTCTATACAGATTGATAGCAATCGCTGAGTGTGACTGAAATGTTGAAATGATGATTTCCAGAAGTTAATTTGAAATATGACGAGTCGGTATATAGTAAAAAAATAAAATCTAAGAATCATTTTAGATAAGATGGCATGAAACTAAACATTTCTTCATTAGACACTTGTCTTGACGATATGATCGAATTCGGAACCTGCTTCATGCAATATCGAAGGCCATTACTAACTTGTAAGTCCAAATTTTGATTTCGTAGACACAATTTGGAGCAAGTTAGAATCAATCCGGATCTCAATGAAATTAGCAAAATGTATTAAGAAAATTTGTGGCATTAATCAACCATTCTCGGACGATCCACTTTAAAATTTTCAAAGTTAAGTTCTTGCAAATATTGAATTTCTCCACCTATAGATTGTAAATTTTACATTTCACAAACTCTTGCAATTATTTGGTTTATAAATGTGAAATTAGTCCACCACTGTACCATTGTCACCGCTCAAGTCAAACTTCTTTTGGGTTAAGAGTAATGCTGCGTACATACTTGAGGAAATAAAAATTGACGCGCTCGCTTCCGCACGCAAAACCAATCGAATTCGTGAAATTCTTTATGCCCCGATGCTTTACACTCGTATTAGTGGATCAATATAGCGAATAGTCAATCCAACACAATGCAATGGACCAAAACACAAAAGGATTTACCATTTTTCAAATTGGCTAATCCACACACTTCGGAGGCCGGTTCCATGAATTCAGCGAATCCGTTTCAACAGCAGTCAAATACAGTAAGAACGTATGCTAAAAGTAGAAGCAGAAGCAGTTCTGGAACCGATATCTTCAACGTCGGCAGCAACGCAAATGATTGACATTCTAATCTCCAATCTTCAACGCGAGTTAATCCTTCCTGAAAACAGATAAAATAAATTCAAAAACTGAAAACAAAACCATAAACAAAGAAGCGTCAGATAACAAAGTACAACCTACAAGAGACAAGTCGCAGAAGACTGAATACTCAACGGACAAGGAAGAGTTAGATAGGAAAACAAACTGGATGCTGAAGAAGGGAAAAGCTAAACAAAATAAGAGTAATAAAAAAGGAAAAGCTGGGTCCTCACTAGAGGTAGAAAAATCACCCGAACGGCAACCATCTCAACAGAATGAAGCACGGCCAAAGGTAAAAGCCTCTCCACCGATTTTTATAGTAGGAGTAACCAACTATTCAGAAATCCAAAGTGTAATGAGTACTGTTACGGAACAAGAGTACAAAATCACTGCTCTGAACAATAATGTATGGATCCAACCACCTACAGAAACTTGTCAATGAAGCTGACTATGGAAAAAAACCAGTGGTACACGTACGAAAATAAAAACGATCGTCCCATCAAAGTTATGGCAAGAGGCCTACATCCAACCTGTGAAAGTAATTCAATAATGGAGGACCTAGGAAATAAATGATTTTAAATCCTTGAGCGAAGAGAACCGACTATAAAATCCGTTTCAGAGGACTTCCCCTGTCTATGCTAACGTTTGATAAATCCGAGCAAATAGAAAAAATTTACAATACAACTGGCATACTCAACATGCGGGGCAGTACAAGAATAGTACAATGTAAAAAATGCCAAGGCTATAACCACCAAGATATGTTAAATGTGCCGGAAAGCACCCATGGCAAACTTGCAAACTATCTAAAGGTTCTTCTTTCACGGTGGTTTTAGCAAAATGTATAAATTGTAATGGGCGGCATCCAGCCAGCTGCCGAGGATGTTAGGTTGCAAAGCAGCTACAGAAAATGGGGAGTGAAGCATGCAAACCCCCCCTAAGTGATCCAAACAAGGATCGAGCAAGAAATGAAGTACATATGCGTAGGGAGAATTATACATATACGCAGGCCTCTTCAAATTCGAAAGAAAGTGACACCAACGGTATCGAAAAATTCAAAAACATTGTCCGAGTAATTTTAAATAACCTTGAGGAACAGAATAAACTAAATAAGTTAACTCTGGATCAACTCAATATGCTGGAAGTTCCAAAATAACTAAAAATACGAGTAAATAATGTCGGCAATACAAAGTTTAATTCATAATTCCGGAGCAGAAACCAGACATCAAAACTATTCATTAAGAATAGCCATATGTAATGCAAACGGATTAACTCAACACCTAGCAGAATTAGAACTATTGCAGCACATGTCATAGCAATATTTATTAGAAATAATATTAATCAACATGAAGAATTAAAAATAGAAAAAAAATACATGCAAGTAACCAGCGTGACGGTTAAATATATTGTCCCCACGGTATAACCAAAACAAAGAATACTACATTAACTTGTTCCAGAAATTTGGAAGTAACTTCATTATCCGAGGTGACTTTAATGCAAAAAATGATGGGGTTCAAGATTAATCTCTCTAAAAAGCAGAGTATTACTTGCAGCTGGCCAATACTTAAACTGTGAATTTTACTCAGGAGATTGTAGATTTCTCCATAATTAAAGGCTTATCGGAGGGCTCCATCTTCTTAGAAAATGATGAAAGTCTACCGCGAGTATCTGACCATTCTCCTGTCATTATGACGGTTAATGAAAATGTAATGGGAGAAACAAATTCACGGTACCTCATAAACAACAAAATAAATTAGGAATTGTTTAAGCAGCTAGTAGAGGAAAAAATAGATCTTCAAGTGCCAATCAAAAGTAAAAATGAATAGAAGAGTAACTAGATAGACTCCTTGATGTCATACAATGGTCGATTTGGAAATGCACCCCCAAATTATTATCCAGGTAAAAAATCCGTTATTTACCCAATAGAAGTAAGAGAACTAGGGCAGGAAAAACGAAAAGTCCGAAAAATGGCACATAACGCGTGCGTCACAAGATAAAACCACCTTAAACAACTTGTGCACCAAACATAAGGCACTCATAAAAGCAGTGGAAAATGAAACAATTGGAAAATACCTTTGTTCTGTAGCTCCAACTAAAAATACTGACTTTTCCCACTGGAAAGCAACAAAGGGGTTCGAGGGATAACTCGAGGATAAACGACCAAAAACGCAGATCCCCCCAATCAAAACAAAGGATGGGAAATGGGCAAGAAGTGCAAAAGATAAAGCTGATCTGTTTCTGAACATCTTGAAGAAACATTTCAACCTCTAGGTCGGCAGACCAGTTACGAAAACACAACTAATCCGCCCAGAACATCCAACTTCAAAGATATCAGGCCTGTAACATAGAAAGAACTAAAAGCTGAAATTAAGAACATAAAAGCAAAGAAAGCTCCTACTTACGATCCGATAACAGAGCAAATATAGGGTTTTCCAATAGGAATGATATGTTTTTTAAGTGACGTTTCGGCCATTTGTAATATGTCATGATCTGTCATTTTTTGTTTCATTGTATTCAGTAATGTTTACAATTTCATCACGGTGAGATATACGCAAGAACAACTTCAGTGTTGCTGAAGACCGCAATTTGTCGATTCCAAGACGTTCTCAAGAATTGGGACTGTCTCAAACCATAACCTGGCGGATTTTGAGAAAGGATTTGGGTTTGCATCCGTATAAAATTGTTCTCACTCAAGAACTGAAGCCACTGGGCCACCGTAAACGTCGTGTATTTGCTGATTTTTCCTTGGAACAACTTGGAAACGATAACGATTTTTTACCCTTTAATAAAGGAGCTGCCTGAAAAACGCACCAGTAAATTATTGCACATAATCAATGCGATCGTCAGGAAAAAATATGTGCCAATGCAATGGAAAGTAGCAGAAGTAATAATGATTCCGAAACCGGGCAACGATAGAAAACATTACGGGCCAATTCCACTTCTACCAACACTACCGAAATTGTGTGAGAGGCTGTTGCTCAAAAGATTAGAACAAAGAAACCTTATCCCGGAATATCAATTTGGTTTCAGAGAGAAACACTCAACTATTGAGCAGGTTCATAGTCATACAGATGTCATTGAGAATTCATTAGAGCGGAAAATGATTTGCTCTAGTATCTTTTTGGATGTTGCGCAGGCCGTCGATAAAGTGTGGCACAGAAGTTTACTCTTCAAACTACATAGAGATTTACCAAAACAATACTCTATGATTTTAAAATCGCCAGTTTCGGGTGGAATATGAAGACGAATACTCCAAGCTATAAAAATTTCGGCAGGAGTCCCGCAGGGTAGTGTTTTGGAACCTATTATTTACCTGCTCCACTACTCTATTATGCACAATTTTTTTTTCATTTTCGTTGAGACAATGGGAAAACAAATTAAATTGTTGTCTGTTTTGTGTGAAGACTTTTACCGTAGATCTGTTCCTATATTAACTCGAAATATTGGCTCTAATTACTTCAGTTAAATTATAAGTGCGGGAACTAGTAAAGAAATATTATATTGTGATTCTAAAAGATATAAATTAAAATGAGCAGCAAAGCAAACAAGTGTTGATTTTCATGAAGTCATAATAAAGCTGCACTTAGAAAGCCGTTCCCATTCTGAAATTGCAAAAATTTTGAACAAACCGAAATCGACCATTCAGCACATAGTACAAACGTACAAGGAAATAGCTAGCATCAGTTATAGGACAAGACCAGGTCGAAAACGTATTTTGAACGAGAGGTATGAACGGCTGTTGTACAGGTGATTTGCCAAATTCCCAGTACATCCAGTTCGGCTGTCCAGAAAGTGGTAACCACCAGTTGTAAAATGAACGTGATCTCTCGGACTGTGCAGCGATTGCTGATCAGACACGACTATTTCTCCAGAACTGCAAGGAAAAAGCCGTTGATTAGTAATGCTAATAAAGACAAAGAAATGAAGAAAGTTCCTTCTGGCAGACTGTTGTGTTCTCCGATGAGAGCAAGTACAATGTTTTTGAGCATAACGGATTGTCGAAAGTGCGACAAAGAAGAGGGCAAGCGCGTGAAATCAATAATCAACAGGACAACGACTCCAAGCATACTACTCATTTTGTTCGGGAATGGCTACTCTACAACACTCCCAAAAAATTGAATTCACCTCCGCTAAATTCAGACCTAAATCCGATAGAGCTGTGAGATTATGTAGCAAAAAAACCTTGGAGCAAGCTATCAGAACGAAATGGGATAAGGTTCTAGCATAGTTTACCCAGAAATTGGTGTTATCGATGACAAACAGACTGCAGCGCAAAGGGTGGCCCAACCACATATTGATGGGTTACATAAGTACAATTTTTTTTTAACTGACCGATGAATTATGTCTGATAGTAAAGGAGAAGTATTTATTTCCGATCGCCTTTCTAACCTATAGACTTTGATAATATTGGTTGCAAGGTTTTTGAGATTTCGTAGTTTTGAAGGCTGTCCGATGAATTATGTCGCAGAGTGTAACTATAGGTTCCCATCTAACATGATCGCAAATATTCGCAAAGGGAAATTTTCGTATCATGTAGTTTCGTGTTCATGATTTTGACGTTTCCCGAACACAATCCGAACACAAGAGAGTTTTAGACTACGGACAGAATAAAATTTTCAAATAATGCTAGCAAAATTAAAAACTACAAAAGAAACCAACGGAGGAATAAGTTGCACTTTTACAACATTTTTTCTGTATCAACAATGAAACCATAATTATTAAAAAAGGATACTATTAAAGTTAGCCGATAGTTTCCAGCCGAAAGTTAAAAAAAATCGATAATGCAGATAGTGTCTTTGCTATCTCAGCCGAAAATATAATATGTTATGTCAAATATTAATATGCATCAGCCGATATTTTTCAGCCGACATTTCTCAGCCGACATTTTTCAGCCGATATTTCTCAGCCGATATTTTTCAGCCGAAAGTGTTTTTTATACAACAAATATTTGATTTCTACAACAAAAAAAATTTAAACCATTAAAAATAAAACACTAATCAATATTTTTAATAGCATTTATAGTTATTCGGAAAAATTCATTTTACTATTGGGAAATTGCAAATAAACATAAAAATACAAAATTTGAAAATTTCTAAATATTGACCGTTTAAAGTGTCATGGTTGGAAATAGATTCAAATGAAAGGTCTTAATGATGATCGCACCTGGAAAAAATTTCAGGTCAATTTTCATGACACTTTAAACGGTCAATATTTAGAAATTTTCAAATTTTGTGTGTGCGATATATTCAATCGAGTTTTCCCGGACTCCCCACATGAAAATTGACCTGAAATTTTTTCCAGGTGCGATCATCAATAAGACCTTTCATTTGAATCTATTTCCAATCATGCCACTTTAAACGGTCAATATTTAGAAATTTTCAAATTTTGTGTGTGCGATATATTCAATCGAGTTTTCCCTGGATACATACATTAGTGCTAAAATTCGTACCCCTCCTCCCCTTCCTGTAAGTGAGGTGGGGGTAACTTTAAAATTAAAATAGAAACCCCTATTTTTTATTACAGAGTCGGATTCTACGGCTTACAGTACTTGAGGATTTGTTTAAAACATTTCTTCGATTCATGATAGATGTCACTGTTCAATTAAATTGACACGCTTCTCAGTTGTGTACAGTCATTTGAAATGCGGATTAATAAGTGCATTGAAGTCGAAGGCCATCAATTTGAGCACTTAATTTAATTAAATGTTGATGAGGCGAGGGGATCCATGTAAATCATGCACCATGGAACGTGAGAGGCGAGGGAACTCACGTTAATCAAACACCGCGAAGAGAACAGAAAACTACTAGGTCCACGTCGTTGTTCCTGGGTTACGCTGAAAGTAGTTTATTCACCAGCCAATTACATTTCTACAGGTAAAACTTCCCAGCTATTCTGATATTTTTAAAACAAAATACAAAAAAAAAATTATTGCAGCACCATCTACCATGAATCGAAAAAATGTTTCAAAAAAATCCTACGTACTTTAAGCCGTAGAATCCGAATCTGCATCGGACTGATTAAATTTTGATAATAGACATTTTTTTTCGTAAAGTGTTTATTTTCCGAGATATTTGAAGGTTTCAGCTTAAAAAACTACGCGGTATAAATCGAATTTGGATCATAATTACTACTGTTAAAGAAGCCAACTATGTTGAAAAATTTTATTTTGCTATAACAAATTCAGGTACAAACATTTGTAATGTGCATTCTCATCTGAGATTGCTTTGCAATTATTTGCAATCGATTTTAAATATTTTCAATGTTCAACAGTATACAATGAAAAATTGTACATACCGGTATGCAAATTTATTAGGTGTGCAAGTAGAAACTCTACTATTTTGGTCATTGGTCAAATTCACCTTTATTGAAAACATAATTGTTACAAAGATTAATTATCGAAATATTCGCCATTAATATTTATGGTCTTTTGCCATTTATCAAAACAACTTCGTGAACCGGTGGTCTTTCAAATATGATGACATCGATCTGAATAAGTGATAATCACAGAGAGCCAAGTCTGGAGAATACGCGGCATGCTGTAAAACTTCCCAACCTAAGGTGAAAATAAATTCTTGAGTAGATTTTGCCGCATGTGGACGAGCGTTGGCATGCTGTTAAGATTTTGTGCAAAAAATCTTTCTTTTGTGCCGAGAATGCATGCAGATGTCAACACTTCGGTTTTTGTTTTCTTCGGTCAGTTTATGAAGAACCCATTTTCCTTCCTTCTGTATTTTTTCCATTCCATGCAATTGAAGTGATATTGCTTGGTGAGTAACTCCTAATTGTTCTGCAAGCTCTTTGAATGACCCACAGAATGACACACAATGTTCACTCAAAGGCGAATTAATCAGAATAGAATACAATGACGTAAATGTTGCTTATCGACATTAGACTCTTAGAATTGATGCACACGGAACGACAGCTTTTAAATGACTGAAACTTATATCATAAAAACAGCAATGACTAACCTACATATATACAAAATGGCGGGTGATTTGGATGCAACCAACTTGAGGGCCGAGTTTCTACTTGCACACCTAATAAATAAAAAATTGGAGACAAATATTTATGTTTGTGATGTTAAGAATCCAACCCGCCAAAAACGTAAACCTACCTAAGTGTGAATGAAAATCGAGAACAATCAATTAGACGTCATTCGAGCACATGGAATATTCTTCATAAAGACTTGGAAATTCAGTTGTTTCCCAAGAACTTAAACAAAATTACCATTTATTGCATAAAAATCCGATCCATTATTTCATGGGAAAATCTTCTTCAGCGATGATACTGATGATGACTTCGTAAATAAACACAATTGTTGCATTTGGAGTGAAAAAACCCCACATGCTGATTTTGAATAATTAACAGTTTGGTGTGGTTTATGTTCTGGAGGTGTAATTGGACCGGCAATTTGTGGCATAAATTAGATGATTTTGACTTGAACGGCATGTGGTTTCAACAAGATGGTGTAACATGGCGAAAAAAGTAAAGTTTAATGACCATGTAATCTCCAAAAATTTCGATGTGAACTTGCCACCAAGATCATGCGATCTAACTCCATTGGACATTTTTCTTTGGTATAGGTTAAATCATTAGTTTACTCCAATAAACGACAAACACTCAATGAGCTTAAAACCAACATTTTTCGTGTTATTGGTGAAATAAGTACTAAATTATGAGAAAAAGTGGCCGAAAAATGGTGTTCCAGTTAAACTTTTTGGACTCTTTCTCAATTTGTTTAGCAGATTAACAATAGGAATAGCAATAAAAAGGCGGCGAAGTAGCGTAAGTGTACAGAACATATGGTAGCCGAAAGCCCTAAAGAGGGTCGTTGTTGCGCTCAGAAAAGGGAAACCCTTATGTAATTGGCATTGGTTTCAGATTAGCTAAAGATTAACATTTTCAGATAATTCGTATCGTACTGGGTATTCAATAGCGTGTTTCGGAGTTAGAGAATTATTATGTTTGTGTTAACGTCATTGCACGGTCAAATCCGTTGATTCCAAACCACAACATAAATTGATATTTTCATTTTAAACCGACACCACCTACACATTAGATAAATCTCTTAGATCATTTTTATAATTACGTATCCGACTGCATATAGCAAAACGTAATAGCGCGGTTTTGAATCCGATTCGCAAATTCAATTTTACTGCGTCAACATATTTTATCAGCTGCTTTAAATATTCTGCTTAAAGCAAACCCAGGAAATAAATGCATCGGAGTTTAAAAATCTTAAAAAATTGTTATGATCTCATCCAAATTGTACATAAAACAGCTTGTGTATAGTAAACATAAACCATAAAACCGTATTTAATTCATTTTCCAGTAATTATTTTATTACGAGTGTAGATGCACAGCATAATCTTGCAGTTTCTCTCTGCTAATATAAAATTTTATGAATATGGAGTTACATCTGTGGTGCTGTGTGTATGATAAAAAAAAATTATTTTGATAAGAAAATACGAGCGAGCTTCTTCTTGGAAAATTTATTTTAATTTTTTACGATTATGTTTATGTTTATTTGTGCGAGTTTAGAACAAAAACGAACAACAAAAAAAGATTTTTCACGTCATTAAATGAAAATTAATGTTTTTTTATTATCGTGGTTTGGGATCTGTTCAATATTTGTATTTCATGAATTGAAATATCAAATTAATTGAATTTATGATTATTTGTGCAATTTAATTTTTCGAAAAATCTGCTAGCCTTCAAGTTTATTGATTTAAATAGCACATTTCGGTACATGATGACTCGTACTTTATATTTGTTTATACAAACTATCCGATACTGTAGTACCTAAAACTGCCGTACGATAGTCGAGGGTTGTGTTTGCAGGTCTGTATTATTTCTTCTAGTATTCGTTTCTCTAATCATTTTGATTTCGGATTAAAAAATGATTGGCCTATTGAATCCTAGCCGGCTCCCAGAGCTGCTGCTAGCCGAAGGGAGGGGATGGAAGGATTGCACATTCAATTCCATTATTCATTTTCTTGTATGATGTTCCCAAGCGAACATCGAAATTTGTAATAACCCAAATGAAGCTGTTCGTGTCTTAGCAATCTCTGCCACTCGTCCCCGCTACTTTGTGAAATTTTGGGCAAATTAGTTTCTAGCTCTGGTACGAACCTTCTTTCCAATTCGTATAGGAATGAGAAGATAAACGGTTTCAATATAGCCAACACTACCTAGTAACATTGGCTGAAGTGTTAGAAAATCCCTTTTTGAATGTAGTATGCCCCGAATAGGGATTTTTTAGCAGAGCAGTTTTGAATTCGAAAAGCCAGTGTCAAACAGGTCGCCCAAGCATACCGAATGCACAGGTACATTTATTAGGAAGTAAAATTCATTTATCTTTTAAAAATTAACCTCGTTGTTGGTATTATAGGTCAGGAACCTACCTTTATTATTAGAAATAGGCAGGAGGTTCTGAACGTTACTCTGGTCTCCGATTTTATTTCACCTATGATCAGGGAACGGAGGTGGCGAAGCAGCATTCCTTCTCTGGCCATCGATATCTAACGTTTCAGCTCCAGATTACAAATCAGTACGCCTTCAGAAATCCCAGGAGGACACTATGGCGCGTATATAGGGAAGTGTTGGAGGGAAGCATTCTATGTAGAGTTCCAGGACTCTACGACACGGATTGTGATCTGGATTCAATGATAGATATTCAGATATTCTTACAAGGGCTTGAAATACCTCTATGAGGGAGGCCTGCGGAGTGCCGAAAAGTGTCTTCTATAAAGAATACCTCAGAGAATAAAAAAGGGAAACAAGGCAGGGGGAAAGGAATTCGTGGAGGGTCTTCTGTGATAGAATGGAAGGGGTTTCGGAAACCATGCGCTTAAGAAAGATTACCTCTACTAGTCCAGCTATTCTAGGCTATCTGATTAAACCGAATAGCGAATGGACGGCTTCTAGTAAAGAGACTCTTGCTCTTTTGATGGAAACTCACTTCCCGGAAAGTGAGGATGCGTCGATCGTGGGGCATTTGGATGACTGCGTGTCTATGGATGACTGCGGGGCCCTACTGTTGTGTACAGAGTATAATTTGAATATACAGAAGATACAATGCTCTATTAAAAGTGTTAAGCTCTTTAAGTTAGCTGGTCCAGATGAAATTGTACCAGCAGAAATTCAGAAGAACTCGGAGGTCTTACTTCCCTGGCTGGTGGTTATCGTCAAAGGGTGTCTGAAGCTGGGGTACATTCCGAATACATGGAGGAAGGCTAGGGTGATTTTCATCTCTAAATAGGGTAGAAGCCCGCACAGCAACCCTAAGGACTTAAGACCAATATCTCTGTCATCCTTTCTACTGAAAGTTATGGAAAGGCTGCTGGATATCCATATTAGCCCAGTCTCAACATGCGTACCATTAGGGTAAGTCCGTGGACACTCCTTGCTAGGAAGCAGACGAACCATAGCGGGGATGAGGGAAGTCTCCGAAAGAAGACGGGTTGTTCGAGGAACACCTCAGAGAGGTGTCTTCTCGCCCCGCAACTGGCGGGGGAGGAATAGGTGTTGTTGCTTATGCCGATGACAAAGCGATAGTTGTATCGGGGCATCACCTATAGGTACAATCAGGAATGTGATGCAAAATGCGTTATTAATCACTGCGGGTTGAGCCAGCAAATGTAGATTGGGGATCTACCCATCTAAAACAGAGCTGGTCCTTTTCACTAGAAGGTATAAAATTCCAGAAGTGGTTCCACTAAGCTTGAATGATGCCACGCTGGCCTTTACTGATAAGCCGAGATTCCTAGGGATTCTTCTGGACAGTAAGCTCAGTTGGAAACCCAATACGATAGAAAGAGTGAGAAAGGCAACTGTGGCACTCTACTCTTGCCAATCTGCCATCGGAAGGAAAAGGGGTGCTGGTGTACTGGCTTTACACGGCAATAGTAAGGCCCGTACTACTGTATGGTGTGAGTGTATGGTGGCCAGCTCTGAAGAAATTATCATACAGGAACATGATGGGGAAGGTGCAGAGGATAGCCTGTTTACTCATTAGAAGGGCACTGAAAATGACACCCACTAGTACCTTAGAGGCCATGCTGTACCTTCTCCCGTTGGATATTATTGGTAAGCAAATGGCGACCAATACGGTATGACCTGGTGAATTTGGATTATATAACACCCCTTTTGTACTTTTCGATTGGAAGAGTGGTCTCATCGTGGAGACCGGGACAGTTAAATTCTTCACCGACGGCTCCAAGCTCGATGGCAGAGTAGGAGCTGGTGTTTTCGGTGGGAAGTACAATGTGAGTATATTCTTTCGTCTCCCTGATTACTGTAGCGTGTACCAAGCTGAAGTTATAGCGATTGAAGAGGTTATGAACTGGTTGAAGCCTAGTGTAATATCGTGGACTGATATCACTGTTTATGTGGACAGTCGAGCGGCTATTCTTTCACTGGATTCAGTTTCGCTGGCACCAAGGGTGGCGTTGGATTATCACAAATCTCTTAACGAGATGAGTGAACATTTCAATGTCCAGTTGGTATGGGTTCCGAGCCATTCTGATGTTGAGGGAAACTGCAGGGTATACGAATTAGCTAGGTACGGTACGACTCTCCAACTGGAAACATGATTGTACTGAAAACGGCAAGCCACAGGAAAGCAGTTGCCTTTGCAAATACTATAGGTGGCTCGCCAGTACTGTAGGGTAGCAAGACAAGAACTGCCTGAGCTGAACTTGAAACAATCCAAGATCTTGATTATACTAAGGAAGCGTGATTTAGGTAGAATTGTAAGGGTACTTACCGGACACTGCCTTTTCGGAGATCATGCGAGAAGGCTGGGTCTGGATGCAAATGACTTCTGCAGAAGCTGCAAGGACGAGGATGAGACTCTTGTTCATTTCCTAAGTTCACGCCCTGCGCTAGCTGGCAGAAGACATGATCACTGGGGCAAATACACCACGGACAGCCTCTCGAATATCGCCTCTTTCGATATCGAAAGCTGTAATGTGCGAAGACCGTGTTTATGCGAGTCTTGCAAATATAGCGAGGCACATTTGAAAAAACAATTCTTCAACAAATAGATGTTCGAAAAACTTTATCATGGATTAAAACAATCCTTCGAAAATAAATTTGATTTAATATCTGTTTTTTTGATAATTTTTAATTCTTTACCAAACTCACACGAACAATATCATTCTTTGGAAAAGACAGTGCATCTAGAATATGCATGGCCTCATTGTTTTAAAAAATTTGCTCGATTCGCAAGTTGGACAATAGACGCTTTTTTCTGCAAAATTAGTTCTCGAAGAATTGTATTTCGACGAACTTTTCGTCGATGGTTTTTTTTTCGGAGAATTGTGCGTTAAGACCGAACTATTTGTATCGGTACTTTCCTTAATATTTGTACTTTATTATAACTTGTAGAATTTTATATTTCTTATTCTTGTTTGTCGCTTTTGTTCGATCAATCTGTTGGCATCAAGAGTAACGCCTTTTTGGCACCCCTTCCAAGGTTTTGATAAAAATGATGGCTGGAATCGTTTGGCCAGGATTGGTCACTAGTTTTCATCGTTTGGTCATTTATGATTAAACGGTAATAAACAATGAAAATTAGAAAAGTAAAATTTCTCGGATACCACCTCTTTGCAACAAAATCATACCGTTTTCATAAAATTCCGTTACGTAATCGTTAGGTCACAATTGGTCATCATATCGTGGCGTTTGGTCACTAATGTGTCATTTTTTATTGCGAAAAAACGAAATCAAAATTGTTTTGTTTCGATAAGATCAGGTTCGTCGCATATTTGGGAATTTCATTTTACAAAATTAACAACAGATCCAATTGGAATATACCATTTGGATAAAACAATTTTTTGGTTGTTCATAACTCGGAATGTTCCGATCAACTTTCCAGATCGGTCAATACTAATAATTTTACAAATCTAACCATCGGAATCGTTTACTCCACTATCATTGAGAATTGGACAGTAGTTGATTTCGTTTGGACATCCCTACGAAACGAATTATTGCGAAAATGCGTTAAAAACTCATTTTCGACCAATACTAAAAAAATTATAAATCCAACGTTCAGAATTGTTTGGTCAACTATCATTGGTCACTAGTTGTTTTCTTTGATCATCCTAATGTAACGATTTATTCAGAAAATTCATTAAAAACTCGCCTTTTCGGACTGTTTGGGTCTGGAAAGTTTACCAATATTTATAATCCAACGATTAATTAGTTTTTATAATCCAACGATTGGGATCCTTACGTTAACTTTAATTGAGGATTGATCATAAGTTGATTTTGTTTGGTCAATCCTACGTAACGATTTATTGAAAAAATTCGATAAAAACTAGTGACTAATCCTCAATGACAGTTAGTTGGCTAAACGATCCCGATCATTGGTCTTAAAAAATTATTCGTATTGGTCAAATTTCCAGGTCCTAACACTTTGAATCGTGCGAAAATGATGAGGTTTCGTTAAAAATTGTTCATAAGGTTGAGTAAAGGAGAACCACTAGTGGCCAATCCTCAATTGCAGTTTACCAAACAATTCTGATCGTTGAATTTTTAAAACTATTAGTATTGGTAACTTTTCAGGCCCGAATTGACCGAATCGTGCGGAAATGATGAGTTTTTTACAAATTTTCGCAATACATCGTTACGTAGGGAGGACCAAACGAGAACAACTATAGTGACCAATTCTCAATGACAGTGAACCAAACGATTTCGATTATTCGATTTATAAAATTACTAGTATTGGTCAACTTTACAGACCTGGATTGGCCAAACGAATACAACTCTCAATGACAGTTCACCAGACGAATCCGATCCTCAAATTTATAAAATTTTTAGTATTAGTGATTTTTTCCAGACCTTTAATTATGACTAAATGAAAACAACAGGTAGGTAGCAAAATCTCAACGACAATTGATCAAACGATTCCAATCGTATTATTTATAAAATTAGTAGAACTGACCATCTTTCCAGACCCCAACAGTCAGAAACCGATGGAAAGATGAGTTTTTAACGAATTTTCGCTATAAATCGCTTAGTAGGGTTGCCCGAACGAAAATAACCAGAGGCCAATCCTCAATAACAGTTGGCTAAACGAATCCGATCGTTGGATTTGCGATAATATAATGATTATTCAGAGTAAACATTTCCAAAGTGCATTGTTTCATTGTTGCCTTTGTTGGATTTATTGTTAATTTTGTAAATGAAATTCCCAAATAAGCGACGAACCTGATTTTATTGAAATAATAAAATTTTAATTAAGTTTTTTCTCAATAAAAAATTATCTCAATTAAAAATATTATTTTAATTAATTAATTAGTGACCAAACGCCAAGATGTGTTGACCAATCCTGACCTAACGATTTCCTAACGAAATTTCATGAAAACGGAGTGATTTTTTTCTTTCAATGAGGTGCTATCAGGTTCTATTTTTTCAAATTATCATTACTTATTAACCTTTCAACAGAAAGTGACCAAACGATGAAAAGTTGTGACCAATCCTGGTCATCACCAAACGATTCCAATAATAATTTGTATACGACACCTTTGGATGGGATGCTAAAAAAGCGGAGCTGACATCAAGACGTGACATTAAGTTACAAAAGCCCAAATAAATTTGCTCGCACTTCGGAATAGAACCAAACAAAATTTATCAAATAACAATTTATTTTTATTTTCAAATAGAATTTAATTCATGCGGCATATATAATTCGTACATGACCTATTATTCTCGAGTCAACTGATAATTTAGTTTCTGTAAATGAGATTTTGCTGGTCAAAAAAAATTTTAATTTATATTATTTTAAATTTGAATTGAGTTGACACAAAATAATTTGCTTTCGGCTGAACCAAATTTATTAAAAATAATAAATAGATAAAAATTATTATTATCTTTTCTCGTACGGATGTGGGCTGGGTTGCCTTCATAGACGTGTTACATGCAACAAAACCGAACCGCCACCACGCCATTCCATTATAAACTATCTAGTGTTATAGTAAATCTACTGTACTCACATACGAGTGGTGTGTTTTAGTTTTTTTTCTCCAAATTATTATATTTTCGTTTTAAATGAATTATGACATCATTTTATTTGTTGGTTAATTTTAATTTATAAATTTTAATATTTTTTTAGTTTTTTTAGTTTTGCTCTCATATAAAATGCAGATGTGGTATTAGCATTGCAAAAATTAATTTATTTATATATTTTTTGTTAGGTTAGGGTTTTATGGGATCTATTACAGTACCAAATATATAGTTATCGATATATCGAAAATATTATTTTATCCTATTTGTGTAATTATAGAATATTTATATAGCGATAATGCATAATTTGTCAATTAAAATAAACTATATTATGGTGTACTGTTAATGCTTTGGGGCTTTCGCTATCAGAGCACTAATTGCAATTATTATTTTTATTTTAATGGGCGCTCATTGAGCTTTCTGGATGTCACTTCCGAATTTCTGTTGCCAACACATATCTGTTGGCTGATAATAAAGAAATCGAATATAATTTGGAAAAGATATTCGTTTTGTTCAACATGAGGTACCTCAGTTAAAGTAGAGTTAATAACTATTATTATTCCACCTGTGGTCAATAATATTGTATAATTTCCTAAGGTATGCTTAAGGTATCTCACAGCACATACTCCAATCACAAATGTTTGCTATTTTAACAAATAATTGAAAGTTGCTCAATTTTCTCGCCACTCGTTGCTAAATCCGGGCCCAGTGAGAATCTAATATCAATGTACTCGTACATCAATAGTAAAACTATAATATGTAACTTGATGTTAGTGCGTTGCCTCTCTCTAATTAAACTCACGTAAAGCAGATCTTCTAAGTCATTAGTCAATAAGGATCATTATGGACCATCAGCAAGTAGGTTTTGATTTCGCGATAGGGAGCAAAATTTTATTAGTGTCATCCCGTAACTTCTCTTCATGTCGTGTCAGGCGTTTGCGTTGAGACCTAATTTTCGGAAATATTGTTTAAAATATCGATGTGTAAAGGCAGAGATCTATATTTGTATAATTTTGGTCGATCTGGATTTTAAGAAAATTTAAGGTTAAGGTTAAAATAACTCTTGCTTTCTGGATAATCGGGTTAGCGGTAGTCCGGTAGTGTTCAGATAAAATTGGTGAGATTTGAAAATGGATTGACAGGTTTTTATGAAAATTATTAAAAGTAGTGGACTTCAAGCCTTTCTTAAACTTTTCTTCTTCAAAATTCTTATCGAATGATTTTGATAAAAATTAGTGTGGGATTCTTAATTGGCAGAGATCAATTGCAATGAGTCCGAATTTCAATAAAATTTATTTACGGGGTACTCCGGAGGGGCCCCCAGACTCTCTAAAAATCCGTGAGAATGAGCTTACTTTTCTAATTTTGCCCGGTTCGAACGATTTTGGTAAAATATGTAGGTACTCCAATGGAACACGGACACCTTTTTGAAACTTATCTCAGCTCGCACAATTTTGATAAAATTGGTGAGAGAGACTTGCTAAAAACGCTTGCAATAAGTTCAAAGCTTCCGGAATAATTCGTTTGGGGAGCCTTCAGCGAGGTCAAATCTATTTCCAAAATTTGAGTGATTTTGATAAGTTTTTGGTATTTTTTGTAATTTTTACTGAATCAGTCTCAACTGAGCTATCATGAAGGCTCTATAAAATAACATAATATCATTTGCAACCAATGTTAAGCGTTATCATTCCCACATAGTCCAAAACCGCTAAAGGTTTTATAAAATATCATTCTGATCCAAGGCACAAATTGGTTAAATTTGACGCGGAGCATATGTCACATATTTACAAATAATTTCCAGCATGAGTAAAATCACTTGTTGCGCTGACCAGGTTCAGCATTCGTTGAACTTATATAAAATAAGGCTCGGAGGTTATTTTTTATTTTATTGGGTTACTAGTTTTTGCATAAAGAAGGCTTTCTTATTATTTTCTGTCACTCTTTTCTTACCTTACCGAACCTTTAAATTAGATCGGTCGGTTTTGTAGAATTAAAGCTTGAATACTTGAACCCGCTTAATATTGTTTAGTACTATATTATTAGCTGATGCGATCACCCACGCAATTTACCATTTTTCCTAACTGTTTTACCGTTCCTCTTTTCGTTTTATAATTATATTTTTTGGCGGTTGGTCAGTTAAATTTTAAATAATCTTTTTCTGTTTTGTTTAAGTAATTTTTTGTGTTAATTTTTCATATCTCATCTTATGTACCTGAGGACCAAACCATTTACGTAGTTCTATTTTGTTTTTTTACAGGTTTTGCAAATCCTTTAACTTATAAATTCAGTTAAATGATTCATTTTCGACGACAAATGGGGTCAGTTAAGGCTTGATAATATCGGCACTTCAAGTGCCGACGTTATTTTTTGTCCTATTCTATCTCAGGTTCGGAGACCACTCATCTCTTGAAATCGGACGGAGTTCCATAAACGGATCACGCGGTGCCTTTAAGAATAAGTGACTTGGCTAACTGCATCGCCAGCGCTTACGAAAAAGAATGGGTCAAGATTCGCTTGACCTAGTAGCTAAGTAGCAACGCAGTAATTCTATCCATACTCCAAAGAGAGTACGTTCTGTTCGGTTACAACTCCGAAAGCGACTGCAGTAAGGCCGCGTATTTTCGCACAAACTGTTGCAAGTGTTTCACCAAAGTTTCACTTGTTGATGAAAAACTGCAGCTCTATAATCGTCTAGATCATCATAGCTGGTGGTTCACCATCTCCAAGTGCAACAATGATGAGACGTAAACCTGATTTACCTGGGTTGAAAACTAACAAACCCAGAAACACACTTGAGTTTCGGGGCTTCACGAGAATCCAAATAATGGAGAGTTGTTCGTTTCAAAAGAGAAACTATCGCCTATCATTTGTATACAGGATTGACCGAAAGTCCTTCGAATACATTACTAACAAATGACTTTGATGCTCGCTTTTAAGCAGATAAACTTGGATCATGGCAAAGCAGCCACTTTGAGCAGATTCCTGTCTAATTCAGGAAACTTATCTTCCTGATGGTGCTGTCTTTAGATTTGAGCACAACGTTGGTCCGATCTTTTGCAACAGTTCTAATACCAAGGTTAGATAGTATCAGTGCAACTCTCATCCAATAATGAACTCACACGTTACGGCTGTGCTTGGCACTCTCAATTTTTGTGACTTCCTTTACGCCGTTTCACCTCCACTTTTGGAAGAGTGCTCCAACCTGGCCGAGCGGAGCAGAAAAAATAGCAAAGATCGCTGAACCGACCTTCGATGTTCTTTCCTCAGACCACAAGATATCTGCTTTTAACATCAACCTGAAAAGACCATGTCTTACACCTTACCGTAGTAAGGAACTAACAAACTGGGAAACGTTATATTTTGATATCAATCCTCTACTCGACTGACGACATTGAATTGTTAGCATCGCATTTGATGCATGCAATCACTTAACTTTTGAGAGATCTGGAAAACTACCAAAAAACTTAAGAATAGAACCAAAAGATCTGACTTTCGGAATGAGTGGGATATATGCAGAAAGAAAATTTATTAAAAGTTTCTTGAATTAAATTTTGCGAAGAAATTGACTAATATTGATTTATGCAAACTGAATAATCTGCAACTCCCTGGGCAGGCTGACCTCCTTCAATTGGGTAATTGCAGAATTACTACTTTCTGTTCACTTTTCCGACAGCAAAATCTTGTTCTGAAGTATGTTCTGCTTGGCACAGTATACGGCAGGTGATCCTGTAGGGTTTTTCCAGCTGAATTACAATACAGGTTCTGCTTATTTGGGATCACTTACTCCGTGAACTATCTGAAACTTGCATTTCTGTTGAGAATTTCCCTCAATCTTGGAGAAGAATCAAAGTTATTTTTATGCCTAAAGCAGGCAGGCCGAATTACACTGACACTAAAACATTTGGGTATTTCAGTCTCTCCTCAAGATTTCTCAAAGTTCTTGAGAGAATTGCCGACAGACTTATTAAAGATCGCCACTTAACTAACTTCCTGATTTGTAGCATGCAGCATCCTTAGAGCTGGCAAATTGAGTGATACTGCTCTACTTGAACTAATTGTACGAGTTTGGCATGTTTCTGCATAATGCAGGTGCCTTCGATACCACCTCGATTTCTATCTCTGAGGCATACACTCATTTTGTAGTTAACCAGATGTTGCATCGATCGAGCTAGATTGCCCTACAGTCTACGTTAAAGTCTCCAAAGGTTGCTTCTCGGGAGTAGTTTTGTGGTTCAACACAGCAATCTGACTTTAGTGCTCAGAACTATGCTGACGATCTGGTACCACTGTTTCAAGTAAAGACTTAACTATCTTATCTGACTTAAAGCAGTGCGCTCAACGAGTTGTAGAAATGTAGTGTCGCGAGAAGAGTTTGCGCGTTATCCATCTAAGACCAGGTTATTGGTCTTTACTAAACGAAAAAATATTTGAAACTGTCTGTAACTTCTCTTTTTGGGAAAACGATCACTAGAACAGGTGTCGCTAAACATCTTGGTGTAACCTCAGACATTAAACTTCACTGGAGGCTTCACCTCAAAGTAAATTTCAAAATGCTACTGCTGTTTCCTCACAATATAGAAGAGCATTTTGGAAGCCCTAGCGAATCTTCATAGTCTATGGTATGCAGGACTACTAGCGATGATATGCCCTCGTTTCCGATCCTCGCTTTGTAGACCATTTTGTTCCTGCCCCAGGTGCAGACTTTCATTCTGAGTTTTCATCGCATTCAAACTAAGATGCGTTGGGGCGTGGAATAATCTCAGTTTCATTGCATAGATCAACTCTCAATCTCTGTAGTTCATCTGTATCAGAAATCTTATGGTTAATGGCAAATTAACCCCTTCGGCTGTTCAAATATTTTAATAAGCGGGTGTCTCTCCTCTAAAGTAGCTAAAGTAGGTGAGGGTTTTGGAATCTACTGCTTTATGATCTACAAGGTGTGATTGCGCTCACGCGGTATGAGATTGATGCTTTTAACCTTGCTGCTTCAGGTAAAAATATTATTTTGTGTACGGATAAAAAATATCTGCTCAATGCGCTGAGAAATTCTGGGACCACTTCCACTAGTTAATTAATCGTGTCAGTGCCGGCTTATTGTGATATTCAGGGTAATGTGATGGTTGACCCGAGCCTGCACCGCGGCTGAGCTTAAATAATGGTAAGAAATCTATTAAGAACTACGTTCATAGCCAAGCAAATGACTTGCTTCTTCTGTCTGCCGAAAGGCGATATACTTTATCTGTGAACCTAATTTGAAGTTAACCAAGCATGCTCTTTCTCTGAATAAAGGTTAACTACAAGCTTTCTTTGATTGTTGATCAAAGCTTTCTTTGATACAAGCTTTCTTTGATTGTTGGTTCAGGCTCTTGCCGCGAAACGCAGTTGTATAATTTGGAATATAATCCAATATTTGCACCATATGCCTATTGTGGCATTGAGTGCGGGGCCCTGATGGGTTAATGCCAGACATGTTTAAAACTGTCTTAATCGCTACTCTGAAATATATTTAGACACTAGTAATCAATTTCACAAGTAATTTACTGAAAACTGGAAGAAGGACATTAAATTCTTTGGGATAATTGTTATCTTGATCTGGTTCTCTGTCTTTTTCCAAAAGAGGAAGGGTCGGTCACGTCTTTTCCTTCCATTTGACAACTACTTTTATGCTGTTACCAAGCGGTCATCCAAATTTATAATAACTCAACAACGGTTGTTTGGCACTTTCTACGCGCCCTGCGATGCTTAAGTACCCCGGTACTTGTGTCTTTCCTTCTTCTATTCACGCATTACAGGATCTTTTTCTGTTTAGTAAAATTTTCTAAGATGGTGAATTTCGACAGTTCAGATTTGTTACTACAATTGCGTGGCAAGCATTTATCGCAGAGACTTATTGGTATATAATGTCACGCGCCTCACTATCTAAAATATTTCCCTGGCGAATCTATCCGAGTTTTTTCGAATTTTAGTTTGAGCAAGCGGGCTCCCAGTTGTCTATATCTATCGACCGCAGTGATTTAATGATTCAACGCTTGGTTAATAGACTATATACAGCTACAAGCAATACCTCTGAAGTTTTGAGTCTGGGTGGTGGGTCATCCATACGGAACAAACACCTTTACGGAATTGAACAATACTTTTTTTAAAAGAGGTAGAGTGACACGATTGCCTATAAAACCGTCCGCCATTGACCACCGTTTACGGTGGTACAATGGCTTCAGTTCTTGAGTGAGAACAATTTTATACGGATGCAAACCCAAATTCTTTCTCAAAATCCGCCAGGTTGTGGTTTGCGAGAATCCCAATTCTTGAGAATGACTTGGAATCGACAAATTGCGGTCTTCAGCAACACTTGCCTGAACGGCAGCAATATTTGCATTACTTCGAGTCTTATTGGCACTTCAACTTTATGTAAAGAAAATGTACGCTCAAAATTTTCAACAATCCGACGAATAGCGAGCACACTTGGACGATTATTACGACTATAAAACGGCAAAAGCGCACGAAAAGTTGCAATTGGAGAACGATTATTTTGATAATAAAACTGAGTTTGTAAACGTTGTTCTTGCGTATATCTCATCATGATGAAATTGTAAACATTACTGAATACAATGAAACAAAAAATGACAGATCATGACATATTACAAATGGCCGAAACGTCACTTAAAAACATATCATTCCTATTGGAAAACCCTATATTATTAGTGACAAAAATGAAAACCTATTCGTTGGTTTGAATAGTGTTTATCCTGTTCGCTGGTCTGAACATATCTATGTACATTTTACATAGAAATAATACAAAATATTATTATTTCTGTAACGTAAATGTTGACATAAAATAAATAAATACGTCATGTTTATAAATTTAAATATATACAACGTTTGTGCATTGTATGCAAGTCCTTGAAGTCCGGAAAACATGATTTCCATTTCCTAACCTACACACTTAAGTACATATCTAGTTTTATATATGTAAGATTTAATTTCCTATTTGTGTGATAACATGCTGGTTGAAATCATTAGGGGGTTGTCACAATCACACTCTTGCAATTATTCAACACGTCATAATCGAATATTTACATACAGTTTGTTAAGTCTCTTTATGTTTACAAGCGTTGCAATTACCTCACCAGTCACCAGTCATACTCGTATCTATATCACAGTTAATTATTATTTGTACTGAATAGTAAATAATCGTTAAAATAGTTTATATTTAACTAAATGCGATATTCATAACATAGATATCATCACCATCAACAATAAGTATGTACATGAGAGCACACACATGTATGCTCGTATTCCGTTTCCTCGACACAGTGGATAGTGATAAATTTGAGTAAATGAAATAATTACTACTCGTGTACACACACAAATAGAAATTATTTATAGTTTTCAATTATTTGTTGTTTTTTTGTTAACATAATTCCTAAATTTAGATATTTAGTTTAACGGTTTAACGGATGCGTTATACAAACAATCGATCATTAAGTCAGTTTTTAGAGGACAACATTGTATTGCCAGTGGTCGCCAGTTGCGTCGAATGAATTACTTTTCATTTGACCATATTCAGTATTTTTGAGCCATTTAAGAAAATTCGTGCCTTCATTTCTACTTGAAATACGCGCACTTAGAGTTGTCAAATATTTGACGTAATTATAATTATAATATCGTAATATTAACCAAAACCTTTTTAAAAAAAACTTGAAATGAAATATGTTTCTTAAATAACTTATCCGGGCATGCTCAGATCGACGTATGTGAACCTAATTGAAGTTTATCCTAAATTAATCCTAAACCAACAAAAACAAAAATACATGAGAGTGTATTGGTTTAAAGCAGTCATTTAGGCGCAGTCATTACGCAACAAATATTACTATTGAAATAATTATAAATATTTATTTATTTATTTATTTAAGAGTTTTAATATAAAAAACTATCATTTACGTATAATAAGAGATATTTAGGATAGTCGAAAAGAAAAAAACTTAACAATATAACAACTATAAAATTTTATTAGACTCATATGTGCATAATGGAGCTCGCATACCTAAAATGACATTCTTGTGAAGAACGGAATTTCTTAGAAATTTTGATTCTAAGAAAGTTAGTATTTCAAAATTTTCACTGATCGGCAAACTTGTCACTATAATATTTTGGTAGACCCATATGTGCACTCTACTTGTGCGAAGCCGATTAAAATTCTAATGTAGCTCGCATACCTAAAATGACATTCTTGTGAAGAACGGAATTTCTTAGAAATTTTGATTCTAAGAAAGTTAGGATTTCAAAATTTTCACCGATCGGCAAACTTGTCACTATAATATTTTGGTAGAACCATATGTGCACTCTACTTGTGTGAAGCCGATTAAAATCCTAATGGAGCTCGCATACCTAAAATGACATTCTTGTGAAGAACGGAATTTCTTAGAAATTTTGATTCTAAGAAAGTTAGTATTTCAAAATTTTCACCGATCGGCAAACTTGTCACTATAATATTTTGGTAGACCCATGTGTGCACTGTACTTGCGCGAAGCCGATTAAAATTCTAATGTAGCTCGCATACCTAAAATGACATTCTTGTGAAGAACGGAATTTCTTAGAAATTTTGATTCTAAGAAAGTTAGTATTTCAAAATTTTCACCGATCGGCAAACTTGTCACTATAATATTTTGGTAGACCCATATGTGCACTCTACTTGTGCGAAGCCAATTAAAATTCTAATGGAGCTCGCATACCTAAAATGACATTCTTGTGAAGAACGGAAATTCTTAGAAATTTTGATTCTAAGAAAGTTAGGATTTCAAAATGTTCACCGATCGGCAAACTTGTCACTATAATATTTTGGTAGACCCATATGTACACTCTACTTGTGTGAAGCCGATTAAAATTCTAATGGAGCTCGCAAACCCAAAATGACATTCTTGTGAAGAACAGAATTTCTTAGAAATTTTGATTCTAAGAAAGTTAGTATTTCAAAATGTTCACCGATCGGCAAACTTGTCACTATAATATTTTGGTAGACCCATATGTGCACTCTACTTGTGTGAAGCCGATTAAAATTCTAATGGAGCTCGCATACCTAAAATGACATTTTCACCGATCGGCAAACTTGTCACTATAATATTTTGGTAGACCCATATGTGCACTCTACTTGTGCGAAGCCAATTAAAATTCTAATTTAGCTCGCATACCTAAAATGACATTCTTGTGAAGAACGGAATTTCTTAGAAATTTTGATTCTAAGAAAGTTAGTATTTCAAAATGTTCACCGATCGGCAAACTTGTCACTATAATATTTTGGTAGACCCATATGTACACTCTACTTGTGTGAAGCCGATTAAAATTCTAATGGAGGTCGCATACCCAAAATGACATTCTTGTGAAGAACAGAATTTATTAGAAATTTTGATTCTAAGAAAGTTAGTATTTCAAAATGTTCACCGATCGGCAAACTTGTCACTATAATATTTTGGTAGACCCATATGTGCACTCTACTTGTGTGAAGCCGATTAAAATCCTAATGAAGCTCGCATACCTAAAATGACATTCTTCTGAAGAACAGAATTTATTAGAAATTTTGATTCTAAGAAAGTTAGGATTTCAAAATGTTCACCGATCGGCAAACTTGTCACTATAATATTTTGGTAGACCCATATGTGCACTCTACTTGTGTGAAGCCGATTAAAATTCTAATGGAGCTCGCATACCTAAAATGACATTTTCACCGATCGGCAAACTTGTCACTATAATATTTTGGTAGACCCATATGTGCACTCTACTTGTGTGAAGCCGATTACAATTCTAATGTAGCTCGCATACCTAAAATGACATTCTTGTGAAGAACGTAATTTCTTAGAAATTTTGATTCTAAGAAAGTTAGGATTTCAAAATTTTCACCGATCGGCAAACTTATCACTATAATATTTTGGTAGAACCGTATGTGCACTCTACTTGTGTGAAGCCGATTAAAATTCTAATGGAGCTCGCATACCCAAAATGACATTCTTGTGAAGAACGGAATTTATTAGAAATTTTGATTCTAAGAAAGTTAGTATTTCAAAATGTTCACCGATCGGCAAACTTGTCACTATAATATTTTGGTAGACCCATATGTGCACTCTACTTGTGTGAAGCCGATTAAAATTCTAATGGAGCTCGCATACCTAAAATGACATTCTTGTGAAGAACAGAATTTATTAGAAATTTTGATTCTAAGAAAGTTAGTATTTCAAAATGTTCACCGATCGGCAAACTTGTCACTATAATATTTTAGTAAACCCATATGTGCACTCTACTTGTGTGAAGCCGATTAAAATCCTAATGAAGCTCGCATACCTAAAATGACATTCTTCTGAAGAACAGAATTTATTAGAAATTTTGATTCTAAGAAAGTTAGGATTTCAAAATTTTCACCGATCGGCAAACTTGTCACTATAATATTTCTAAGTATTTCTAGTATTTCTACACTATAAAATTTCTAAGAAATTCCGTTCTTCACAATAATAATTATTGTTGTTATTTTAGGTATGCGAGCTCCATTAGAATTTTAATCGGCTTGGCACAAGTAGAGTGCACATATGGGTCTACCAAAATATTATAGTGACAAGTTTGCCGATCGGTGAAAATTTTGAAATACTAACTTTCTTAGAATCAAAATTGCTAAGAATTTCCGTTCTTCACAAGAATGTTATTTTAGGTATGCCAGCTCCATTGGAATTTTAATTTGGTTAGCAATACATAGTTGTGGAATTTAAATTATTTAGTATTTCTGTAACTATCTTACTTTAATTTTGAGTACTTAGTAGGGATAAAGTGCATAAAATCTTAACGATTATTGTTTTCCGATAATTCACACTCTTTTTTATCGTATTTTTAATTTTTTTGATAAAATCTTTGAACGATGTTTAGTTACTTCTAGCATAACATAATTTCTTTGCTGTGCAAATTGATCCTAATATAAACATTGTGAAATGAAATTATTTGTAAACCTAACAATGTTGTAAAATCGCCTAAATGTTCGCAAATCACTAATACATCTATACATTTTCGTTTATTTTGTATTATAGTATAAACTTCATATTTCTCAGTAGAAGTATGAATTTTTTCCTAAAATAGTGCTAACCGCCATTATTATAATTTAGGTTTAATTTAGGATAAACTTCATTAGCATGTATGTGAAGCTGGCCCGAAAAACGCCTTTCTCCGCTAAATTCTTTAAAAGGCCCTTCAGCCCGAAAAATTAAAAAAATATGGAGAAAATCAAATTCCATCCCGAGGAAATAAAAACAATCTCACGTGCGCAAAGCAAATTTTAAGTAAAAAATCTTTTACCGACCAAATGACTCAGAGAATCTTCGGCGTTTGGATCGGGAGGTACCGGGTTCGAATCCCGATAGGGGCAGGAAGCAAAAGGAAATTTTCATCAACAGATTACGATTACGATCTATGATTAAAAGGAATACATCTACGACCCCCTATCAGCGTGCAAAACTCATGGGCCGACCCATCTTCCATGTCCAGTACTATAGGCTGGCATAGAGCTATGCAATGCGCAGATGGTAACTTAAATCTGTCCTATAGCCGTGCGTCTTCGATTTGGGAGGAATTGCGTAAAGTAAGACGGGAAAATCAACCGCGAAAGAGCAGGGAGAGCTTCGGCCCCAGAAAAGATTGCATGGATTAAAAAAAATAAAAATAAAAATAAAAAAAATTAAAAAAAATTATAAAATCTATTAGAAGAAGAGATTTACCATAAGAACCTAAATTAAAAAATTTAAAAAACAATACCCTCAAATAAATTTGATTAAAATTTTTTTAACGATCATAACATATCGATTCACAGAGGTTGACAGATATAACTGCATATGTCCAATTAATGTACTGGCCACCAGCATTAAGTACACAAATGCTCCCTACCTTACAGTGGGGGGAAGAAGCCTACCCAGCTGATTTAATATTCGCTTCTGTCAGATTAGGTATCGGAATTATGCTCATAGGTCACCATAAATTTCTCTGTTCACAGAGTTTGGCAGATATATCGGTATATGCCTAATAAATGCACTGACTGTCAGCGTTATATCTGCCAAACTCTGTGAACGGAGAAATTTATGGTGACATATGAGCATAATTCCGATACAAAAATTTACACCTATGAGGTATTTGCAATACAAGAACTTAATTAATATGGCCATATTCCAGAACTTTTTCCAAAAAGCATTTAAAAATCCTATTTCCATCAAGCATACCCAATCCCATCATTATCGGCTAAGAAATGCCTAAGTTCCGTCCCAGATGGCCATATTTCAGAACTTCTTCCAAAATCTGTTTATGAATCTCAGTTCCATCCAACAAACAAAATCCCATCATAGTCGGTTGAGAATTTGTCGCGTTCCGTTCCAGGTAGTCTAATTCCAGAACTTTTCCAAAAATCAATTAAGAATCCCATTTCCATCCAGCATACCCAATCCCATTATAATCGGTAACCGAAAAATGGAAAATAAAAAATTGTCGGTTAAATCGAGCGTCCGTTAAATCGAGCGTTTACTGTATGTGCATGATTTGATCCAGGGGGTTTGCGTATGAATTCGTGGTATACGACCCGAGTGTGTTGGTAGCTGTTTCGATATAGGTTTCGTAGATTTGCTTCCACTTATGCTTTACACTGATGGCTGCTTCTTCGTTCGCTTCGCAGAATGTATTTCTTGTGCCTTTTTTAATCTGTCGGTGATTACTTTTTTCCGATTTGTCTAGATATATTTTACAGTGACAGGTTTAATTTTGAATTATGATATTTTACCGGTTGTTGGTCAATGTAAATGTCTGCACCATTCGTGCTCTGATGTCTTGTAATGACTTAAGAAATGCTTGTTGGGCATTACTTGAAATGCCAGCCTATAATATTACTGGCATGGAAGATGGGTCGACCCATGAGTTCTGCACTCCAACAGGAGGTTATAGATGTGTTCCTTTTTAAGATCGGAATCTGATGATGAAAATTCCCTTATGCATCCTGCCCCCCCCTGTATCGTGGTTCGAACCCGGTACCTCCCGATCCAAACACCAAAGCTTTGCACGATGTCGTTTGGTCGGTCACCACTGTTCTATAATACTACACTGAGGCCGAGAATTTCGACTGTCTTCTTTCTCTAATTATTGCTAAGTCTTCACGATTCTGTTAGAGTTCTGATGTTTCAATTTACGATTCGTGTCCGGTACGATAGCCAAGTGTCGGATAATTGCCACCGCCGGATTGCATTATTTATTCTAGTAATTGGTTTCTGTAATCATTTTGAATACGGATCAATGAATGATTGATCCATTTATCCTAGCCAGGTTCCAGAACTTCTGAGTATCTGAGTAAGGTATACTGGCTTCTGAGTAAGGTATTCACACCTTGTAATAATCCAATGATAGCTTGTCGCTGGTGATGAAGTTGTTGTAGTTTTATCTATCTCTGCCACTTGCCCCCAACTTCAAGAAAGATAACTTCAGTGAAAAAGGACCAGGAAACACAAACGTCTATTAACAATCAATTGGTTCAATTTGTTACAAATGTAATCCTGAGTTAACCTGAACAAAATGGATATCGCTTACATTAAAAAAACCCCAACTGTTACATTACATTTTTAAATCTCATGAGACACCCTGTCAGACCCATTAGAAAATCATATAACTTGCTTGGGACACTCATTCTTGTTTCAGTAGTCCACCAGTATCACTGAAGTTCATGATAAATGCTTTGAAAATACTTAGAATGACTTTGGAATGTACCTAAGGCCAATTAAAAAATCAACTCCTCTAAATTACTTAATATAAATTCGCCTGAATGTTTACTTTCACCAATACTATTACAATAAAAGTGTTGTTGTTGTACTTTTGGATTAGTTTGGATAAACTTCACTAGCATCAAAATCCAACCACCTATAGTGAATGAATGTTAAAATCCGAAATGAAGTATGAATGTCCGAAATGAAGTATTTATTTCGAAAATGTTCATGACAGACGGCACATTTGGCACAGTGAAACCATAATCGAATTTAGCCTCGTGAATCGCTTATGGTTGTATCAATATTGAGTACATCGATTAACCAAGATTTTCAATCTCACCTCTTTGTTTAAAAAAAATTGAATTTTAACTGTCAAAATATAGGTAAAACCCAATTTAAACTGGAATACTAAAAGATGACGACTTCATACAGAAAAACAATGGAAAAAACAACAAAAATGTAATAATTTACATTGTCTACGAATTGTCTACATATTCTATCAATTCTCGACATTGTCTACTCACAAATCAATTGTCTACACTATTTTCGATGCCACATAATTCAGAAATACGCGTAGACGCGGAAAACTCATTTCGAAATGTCTCTTTTTGAGCCTAATAGATCTTAAACGGACTACGATAACTGATATTTTATGAACCAAGAATATTCGCATAAAACGCGTGACCTAGTTTCATTTCTGATGGTTTTTAACCTGAACCGGATGCCATAAAAACAAAAAATTTCTTCCGCTTTATTCCGCAATAAAATGACCTGTTAAATATATGGAAAAAAAAACTCTAAACCTCAACTGATTGTGAGATTTGTCGCAGTTCAGTTAATTTGCATTCATACCATCACTTTCAAGTCACTAAACGAATTGTGATTTTACATAATGTACTCCAATGTATATGATATTCTTTCGAAAAATATTTATTTTAAACGAACTATATTCACTCATTACTGTAGACAGTTCGACAACACTATATACATGTAGTGTGTACATATGCATGCTTCACAGATGTTTAAATCGTATAACACAAATTCTGAAACAAAAATAATCAAGTCCACGCATATTTATGTTAAAAATGAATTATTACGCAATCGGATAAATAAAAACCATTTCTCTGTAATTCTATACAGCCATAATAAATATAACCTTCACCATCCACAATAATTCTTTGATCATCAAAATGAAAAGACTAAAAACTAAAAACAACCGAAGATGAAATGCGCTATAGCTTTAAAATTCAATACAGTTTGCACTCAATTCCAATCACTTATCCATAAATACAATAAAAATGTTATTAAATCCCACGCGTACACAAATTTGCAACACAAAGTATTATTTTTATTTGCACAATTATATTTCGAATATAAATATTAATTAATTAATAAAATATTATTTTATTGTTATGGCATTTATTTTATTAAATAAATAAATTATAAATAAATATTCATCCATGAATTGCGTTAATTAATAAAACTCAATTAAATTAATATTTATTTACTTGCATAATTAATTTATTGCAAACACCATGATAATTTTTGTATGTAGCGTAAATTTATAACTTACCCTTAAATAATAATTAAATTAAGTTTCAAAACTGTCAACAATTCGATTAACAATCGCAGCACTCAACTAATTTATATAATGTTCGTCTTATGGAACAAATGAAATGACTGACAATCTTTTAAAAAACAAATTTTTAATTTTTTTCTACAGTTTATTTTCTTTTTTTGTTTTTTCTTATTTCTTTCTTAACTGCAACATAAGGCCAAATCTTTATAATTCAGAGGAAAAAAAATTGAAATAAGACGAAATGGAATGGAATTATAAAATGAGTTGGTTTGGTTTACGATACAATTTAATTGTTACTTGTTAGTACGTGCGATCGAAATTATTGGTTGCATTTCGCTCAAAATAATCTACAGTGATCATAATAAACTTATTCTCAACTAACTTCACGATCCTTTTATATTACGTAAAGTAGGATTCACACATAAAGATTATAATACCTCAATCAGCGAACCATTAAAAGCTTAGAGTAGTCGCAAAATTGATTTCACTAACATCGGACGTAAAATAAAACAAACGAAAAGTGCAGTGTTAGTGCTTTTTATTTTGTTATAACATATAATATAAAATTCTTAATAAACACGTTAAAACACTTGTTTATTATTTCGCACAAAAAAATTTTTTTTTTTTCAAAAATGTTTAAAAAATTACTCGATTAATTTCGACTTGTTAGGTCATCATCAGGAGTATCTACTGATTGGTAAAAATAAAAATTTAGTTATATATAGTAGAAATAAGCAAAATAAAATCAAAGAAGGAGGGACAAAAAATAGGCAATAAAAATTAATCTATTGATCGTTCCAACCATCTGTTGTTTACACGGAAAAATTACAAATAAAAAAGGGGAGGGGTGCAATAGCAGGTAAGCGATTAGTTATCGGTTAAGTAACAAAATTCAAGGTATATTGAAGTGCATTTAATTACCCGACGTATTAGTCATATTATTAAGAGCGTGAGAATAAAACCCTAAAACCTAGCCCGTTGTAGTTGGAGGAATAACGAGCTACGTAAAGAGTATGCTACCAGGAACAACTTATATCTCCATCTTAAAGTTGTTCACACTGAGTTAGCGTTTCGTTTGCACTCTATTGAGTTCGATTGGCTGGACAAAAAATTTCGTACAGTGGATGTGTTGCGAGATAAGGCTTACCCATTTAACCGTAGAGGTAATAATGGTTCGTCTGGTTTCCAATTTCATCCACGTTTTAAAAACTTGTCCGCAGTCGGTTTCAGTAGCGCAGAGATTCAAATGCTGAGTAATGGAGTTAATTTTGCTCCTACGCTAAATAAAATCAGCCTTCAGTCATTCGAGAATCTTGCTGTAGATGCTGAAACTGCCTTATTTGACCAGCCGACCCAACTAAAATCAGTATGTGCACTACAAATAAAGAAAGGTATTGATAACTCTTCTTCTTCTTCTTCTGCTGCTTCTCTCGCTCTTGCTTCTCCTAATACTAACCTCAAAGTGATTAGTGCGATAAAGGAAAAGCTACGTGATCATGACCTGATAGCTTGTAAAGCGGATAAAGGCAATACAATTACCGTGCTCGAAAAAGTCGATTACTGTAATAAAATTTCTAATTTTATTACAGAAAGCAAAGCAATAGTGCTTGGTAGGGATCCAACTAGGTCTTTTAAGACATCTGCTCCGATTCTTTACGGTTTACCAAAAATCCATAAGGAGGGCATCCCGATTAGACCAATAGTTGCGTATTGCAATGCTCCTGCCTACAAGCTATGTAAGGGTTTCATAAACTTTTTCAATGATCATACTAATTTCTTTTCGGCTTACTCGGTTAAGAACTCGGTAGAATTGATTAGCAAAATTCAAGACGTCGACATTCCACTACATTCAAAACTAGTTTCGTTTGACGTTGTCAGTCTTTTCACTTCAATTCCAATTAAAACTTTATCTCAAATAGTTTGTAATTACTTAGATAGGGATGTTGTAGATGAGGGCCTACGTCGTGAACTGAAGTTGGTCTTTGAGACTTGTATTAAACAAAACTATTTCTGCTTTGATAATACATATTTCAAATTCGCTGACGGTCTACCCATGGGCTCCCCTCTGTCACCTTTGTTAGCTGAAATTTTCATGAATTTCTTCGAACAAACGATTTTATCAAACAACAATCCTTATTTTCGTCATATAATCTTTTATCTATGTCTATGGAATGGAACTGATAGACTGTTAAACTCATTCCTTACTTGGTTAAATTCTCAGTATCCCACCATTGATTTTACGTTGGAAAGGGAAGAAAATAAATGTATTAATTTTCTAGATATAACAATAACCAGGATTAATTCTTCCTATACAGACGCTATTATCCCTAGTTCTTCAAACCATCCCCATAATATTAAAATGTCAGCTTTCCACTCACTTATAGATAGACTAATAAACATCCCTTTGGCAAATTCAAATTACGACATAGAGCTTAATATAATTCTACAAATAGCAACGAATAACGGATATGCAACTAAGACTATATTAAAGTTATTAAATAAAAAGCTGAAGCGCAAAGCTCTAACGGGTATTTATCCAGCGGATAATCCAAAGCAGGAAAATTGGCGTCGCTTAGAGTATATAGGAAAAACTAGCCAACGGATTAGCAACATCGTGTCCGATTATACCAATATTAGTTTTGCTTTTTATAATAATAACACAATAAAGAAAATGGTTTTTAACAATAAACCTAGAGTTGATCGCCTTTCCAAGTCTGGTGTTTATAGGATTAATTGCAATGATTGTAGTTTCTCATATATTGGACAGACTGGGCGCAATTTTGGAGTTAGAGCTAAAGAACATTTATCTGGTTGCAATCAATCAACGTTCCATAATCATTTAACTTTAGAAAATCATACAGCTAGCTTAAACAATTTAGACATATTACATATACAACCTAAAAGCAGACGTTTAGATACCTTAGAATCTTACGAAATTCGAAAATCCATATTCCTTAACCAAGATATACTTAACGAACAGAGAGACATCCGTTTCTCACCAATTACAGATCCCGCCCTGTTTTATTCTCACGCTCTTAATAGTATGACTAATACGTCGGGTAATTAAATGCACTTCAATATACCTTGAATTTTGTTACTTAACCGATAACTAATCGCTTACCTGCTATTGCACCCCTCCCCTTTTTTATTTGTAATTTTTCCGTGTAAACAACAGATGGTTGGAACGATCAATAGATTAATTTTTATTGCCTATTTTTTGTCCCTCCTTCTTTGATTTTATTTTGCTTATTTCTACTATATATAACTAAATTTTTATTTTTACCAATCAGTAGATACTCCTGATGATGACCTAACAAGTCGAAATTAATCGAGTAATTTTTTAAACATTTTTGAAAAAAAAAAAAAAATTTTTTTGTGCGAAATAATAAACAAGTGTTTTAATGTGTTTATTAAGTGTTAATGTGTTTCGCCAAGTACCAACGGCGCATAGTGTTAAAAGTAATATAAAATTGTAATTTAGTGAGTGATAATGTGAACATGAAGGCCCTTTTTTCCCCAAAAAAGACTTCTTCGAACACCGTAAGTCGAACACAATCTACGTCAAACTTGAACCAGCTTCATGTAGAAAGTTTAAATATTGCAAGTACAAGTGTAAATCAAGTGGGTAAAGTTCAGCATTGTCCAAAGAAAACACCTATACAAGTGATTAAAAGTGCTTCTTCGACAGAATTACTTATACCGCCGTTTAAAATTATAAATCAAAACAGCGAAGAAAAAATTAATTCATCAGCAAATGCAATGCTAAACGAAAACAATAAGAATGAACTCAGTGCGACGAACTCTAGTGACCGTGGTCAGTTTGAAAATAATCTAGTGCAAACGGGATTGGATAGGTATATCACTGTTCAATCTAAAAGAAAACGTAGCCCGAGATCTGCTCAGTTTGCTGGCAGGAGCAAAGTGACACGGATTGAACTAGGTGTTAACCAAATACCGCTTAACAACCGATTCTCTAGCTTAGAGGTCGGTGACCTCAATACAGCGCCGAAATCGAAACCTGAGAAACCGCCTCCAATTTATTTAAGGGAAGCATCTAACAATGAACTGGTTAATAAAATCGCATCATTAACAGACTCTAAATTTTATATTGCCTCGCTCAAAAGGGGTAATATAAACGAAACAAAGATTCAAACCTTCGAAATCGATGGCTTCAGAGCCCTAGTCAAACATTTTGACGAAGTTGGTAAAAAATATTACACATACCAGCTAAAACGTCAAAAAGGGCTCACTGTTGTGCTAAAAGGAATTGAAAGCTGCGCAGATGTTTGCGACATACAAGCTGCACTTGCTGCGAAAGGTTTCCATGTCAAATCTATTGGTAATATAGTAAGCCGTGAGAAGGTACCCCAACCAATGTTCCGTTTGGAACTAGAGCCAGAGGAAGAAAAGTCAAAAGGAGTTCACAAGATTTACAACCTAAAATATTTGCTACATCGCAAAATAGTAATTGAAGAACCTAGGAAGAGGTCAGGACCAGTTCAATGCATAAAGTGCCAAGAATACGGACACACGAAAGCATACTGCACCTTAAATGATGTTTGTGTTATTTGTGGTGAACTTCACGACTCCAAACAGTGTAACAAATCTCGCAATGACCCATCTGTGAAACGTTGCAGTAACTGCGGCGAAAATCATACTGCAAATTACACTGGATGTGCAGTGTATCTGGACTTAAAACGGAAAATAAACCCTAAAATGAGAGCTGAGCAACGAATGCTCAATATGCAATTTAATCAGAGGGCCATGCTACCAAAAAATACAATAGTCACCAAACCTGCGAGTGCAAACACACAAAATGATAACTTGGAGACGTTTGACAGCAGTTTTGCACAGCCAGGTGTTTCTTATGCAAACATCCTAAAAGGTAACAAACCGAAACCCAAAGTTCGTTTTAATGAAGAGGACCTAAATATTCATACCACGCTAAATAAATTAACCGAGACCATCCAAAGTTTCATGACGATGATGGAAAGGCAAATGAGCATGATGATAAAAAAATATGAATACGCTTATGCAAATAATAGTTAAAAATCAAAAATGACACCGTTTATGACACCAAACATCCGGATGGAAAAGCACACGGCGGCACAGCAGTCTTGATAAAAAGAAGGTTAAAGCCCTACGAGCTCCAGAAATATGCTAAAGATCACATCCAAGCTACTACTATTTGTTTGGACGAATGGTCTGGGAAATTTGTAATATCGGCTGTTTACTGTCCACCGAAACATGCAATTAAAAAACAGCAATTTATCGACTACTTTAATCAGTTGGGAATCAAATTTCTAGCAGGAGGTGATTACCACGGTAAACTTGTGCAATGGGGTTCGAGGTTGACGTCACCCAAGGGCAAGCAACTCTACGAAGCAATAAACGAGAAAAACCTAGATTATTTATCATCTGGACATCCCACTTATTGGCCTACCGATAGAAAGAAAATTCCTGATTTAATAGATTTCTGTGTAATACGAGGAATAGCACGCACCAATGCTCAAGTCGTTGACTGTTATGATTTATCATCACACCACTCACCAATAATCGTAACACTAAGTACGCAAGCATTAAAAACGGAACCACCCCAACGTTTAACAAACAAACTAACGAAATGGGTTCTGTATAGAAACATAGTAGACGTAAATTGTCATCTGGATGTCCCACTGCAAACACCAGAAGATATCGATGCCGCGACAGAAAACTTAAGACAAATAATGGAAATGGCTGCAAAAAAAGCTACTCCGGAGTACACAAATTCGGGAACTTTCAAGTAACATTCAAAAGTTATTGGCAGATAAGCGGGCGACTCGGCGGCTATAGCAGCTGCACCAATCTCCTTTTCATAAATGGAAATTAAATAAAGCTATTAAAGCTCTAAGAGAAGTAAAACGGAACACAATCTTGGAATGCAGAATTACCGAAGTGAGCTCACAGCAACAGAGAAAACAGATTACTCACTGTGGAAGGCAGCAAGAAATTTAAAAAGGCCAGAGCTATCGAACCCACCGGTAAGGAAACCAGATGGTCATTGGACCAGAAGTGATTTAGAAAAGGCTATCGCTTTCTCTAACCATCTACAAAAAGTGTTCACTCCAAACGAAAAAAATAATGACTGCGTACTACCACAGTTTACGAGGGACGAGTCGAACCGAATGGAAATGCGTCAAAACGGTTATCAAAACAAGGATAAATCCTAAGAAAGCTCCAGGCCATGATCTAATAACTGGAAAAATGATCAAAGAATTACCCGATAGATGCATAAAATATATAACATATATTTTTAATGCGATTATGAGATGTGGATACTTTCCCCAAAAAATGGAAAATATCTCAAATTATCTTGATCCCTAAGCCAGGTAAAGACGAAACCCAAGTCTCGTCGTACAGGCCAATAAGTCTACTTCCGATAATTTCAAAGCTCTGTGAAAAGATGCTACTAGAAGAACTAATACCTATATTAACTGTAGGTCGGATTATAAAAGATCAGCAATTTGGGTTTAGAGAGCAGCACGGCACAATAGAACAGGTGCACAGAATTGTAAACACAATTAAGCTCTCCTTAGAAGAAAAGAAATATTGCTCGGCAGTTTTCTTGGATATTGCGCAAGCTTTCGACAAAGTATGGCATGAAGGATTAAATTACAAAATTAAAACTCTTCTGCCTAGCCAATTTCATGCAATTCTTGAAAACTACTTAGCCCAAAGGATGTTCCAGGTGAAATAAGGTACGGCCACTACTGATTTAACCGAGATAAAGGCAGGAGTACCGCAAGGTAGTGTATTGGGACCTGTGCTATACTTGTTGTTCACAGCTGACTTACCAATAACTGAAAAGATAATCACTTCAACTTTTGCTGATGACACAGCTATATTGTTTTCACACAAAAATCCTCAAACAGCATCGAGAGAATTACAAGAACATCTGCACAAAATAGAAGATTGGTTAAAAACTTGGCGGATAAGGACGAATGAATGTAAATCAACACATGTAACATTCACATGTCCGGCAGTAAAATTAAACAATATCACAATTCCTCAACAAACAAACGTCAAATATCTCGGTCTTCATCTCGATAGAAGATTGACATGGAAAAAGCACATTGAAACAAAACGTAATCAACTAAAAATAAAATTTTCTAAAATGTACTGGTTGATCGGAAGAAAATCGAAACTCTCTCTAGACTGCAAGGTTCTACTATACAAAGCAATCCTAATCCCCATATGGACATATGGTATCCAACTATGGGGCTCAACTAGTGCCTCAAATATAGATATTGTACAAAGAACGCAAGCAAAGATACTTCGTAGCATTACAAATGCGCCCTGGTATATTCGAAACAGCAACATCCATAGCGACCTAGGAATTAAAACGGTTAAAGGGACAATAAAATCATGCAGTCTAAAATACCATCTGAAACTGGAATCACACCCTAACGAATTAGCTAGAGAACTACTAAGGCAACCGAAATACAAACGGCTTCGCAGAGCAGATCCTCTAGATTTAATCAACTGAAATATTTAATAATTACACGCATGTTGACCTAACACACTTAAATTAAGTAATTAATAATAATTTAAAAATAATAATGCATACTAATATTAAGTACTAACATAGGTTAAGGCTTAAGTAAAAAAAAAAATATATAGTTCTTAAGAATTTTACACTTCTTGTACGAAACTATATAAAGAAAGATTCAAGAATAAAGCCTTTGGCAATAGTTAAAAAAAAAAATTAAGAGCTTAAGTTACATGATGTTTGTATCATTTTGGCTATGCCATATACTAAGATCTTATTTATCCAATAGAAATTTGTGTGATAAATATGAGGATGAATACTCCGAACTAAGGAAAATCTCTGCCAGTGTCCCGCACGGGAGTGTCTTAGGACCAATCCTGTATTTATTATATACAAGAGATATTCCAACAACAGATGAAGGAATCATAGCCACATTTGCAGATGACACAGCAATCATGGCCATCGGAAGTAATGTCGCTACTGCAACGTGCAAACTTCAGAAGATTACCAATGCGGTTTGTAACTGGACTAAGCGCTGGCGAATCACGCTTAATGAGACGAAATCCACGCATATTAACTTTACATATTAAAAAGCTTCCCATCTACCGATAGTAATTAACACACGACCGGTGGCATATGCAAACAAAGCTAAATACCTTGGCATGACACTCGATGCCAACCTCAAGTGAAGAGAGCATGACAAAAAAAGAAGAACTTAATATTAAGTTCAGAAAAATATATTGGTTAATAGGTAGAGGCTCTGAGCTTACAATACACAACAAGCTGCTGCTATATCGGCAAATACTGAAGCCCATATCGAACTACGGTATTCAACTCTGGGGATGTACTAAGCAAACAAACGCCAAAATGATACACACAGTTCAAAATAAGTTTCTCCGTCGCATCGTAAATGCTCCGTGGTACACAAGAAATGAAGACCTTCACAGGGACTTACAGATGGAACACATCAAATATGAAATAAAAAAGCACGCCGCCAAACACGAAATAATGCTCCAGGAACATGGAAACCTCTGTATTCGCCATATGATAGATAACCCTGTCGTTGAAAGAAGACTTCAAAGGAGGAGGCCACTTGACCTAGTAATCATACCAAATTAAAAGTAGTATTTTAAATAGGTTTAATTAATTTTGGGACTAACCATTGGGTTTCACCCCAACAAATCAGAATTGTTTAAGAAATGTAAAATTTGTAAAAATTTGAAAGATAAATTGCTTGATGAGCATAGTCTCAGTTGTAATTAATAAAGGAAAGAAAAAGATGATGTCTTTTAGCACAACAAAGAATAAATCTTCACATCATCTAATTTACCTTCGGTGTACTCATTAGCATTGACTTCGTGATATTGAATTTCTTTGTACAGAGTTTAACCATGCATGTTGATTCAGTTGCAAAAGTTCTGGAGATCTCCAAGTCTTAAAAGGCTTAGAACGTTCCATGTGCCAATTTTTAATGCGTTGACCGTGTACATTTTACCAAGTCGCGTTTTGGATAAATCTGATAAATTACTCCAGGGCCTCTGTATAGGGTTCATAACTTAATATTTTTTATGAGAGTAGGTATATAGTTGGCCGGCTACTCAACCAACTTATTATGTGTGTGGGTCACGCACTTGTGATAGATCATAAGGCATCCAGTTCTACCGGACTAAACATTTATATAGCGACCACTTGCTACAAGACAGACATCCTCCCCTCATCTGGAGAACATTAGCTGTTGTCTGGGATTATACGCAGAATAAGTTCACTAAATCGCCTGATTTGTTTAGCCTAGGGAATACCGCGAGGAGGTATGAATCTAGAACTTTGTTCCCAAAACGTATATTTCAATGTGATGGATCTATGCGATTTATGGAGTTCAGTTTTAAGCCGGCAATACGTTTAAATTTTGAAATAGAGACTGAGGAGGGGAATTTAAAAACTTTTACTTTTTAAACAAATATTGAAATAATTCTTGGCTTATGGTATTCAGCTTTAGAGATATAGACCAAGGGACTCTTTGGAGGTCTTTGAAAATTTTAAATGACATCTGTGTTTGGTATAGCGCTAAAGCTAAATACCATAAGTCTGAATGTATTTCAATATTTGTTTAAAAAGTAAAAGTTTTTAAATTTATCTCCTCAATCTGTTTGACTAACTTTCAAATGAATTTTTTAAAATGCTCGAAGATACTTATGATCGTCTGTAGCGTATAGAGAGGTGAACCAAGAACAACTACTCGTACATTATCAAGTCAACCAACCATTGTTCAGATTTATTTTCACTTTTATTTTCACATACACAAAATAAGCCATTCCAGCTGATCACAGTTTACGCTGGAACAAAAATCATATCCAGAACTTCGTTGAGGTTGTTAAATTGGTTAATATGAGGCAACCTCAGAAAAGATTTAACACTCTAGAACTGGGGTTCTACATGATCCAAAAAACCAATATTTGAATGTTTGTGTCCCTTGGTTTACCATAATTCCCGATTTTTTATCAATTCTGAATGGTTTCCAATGCCTAGAAATTTTTGTATTAAAAATTATGTTAAATTTGTAGTTCGACACCAATAAATCATAGCCACGTTATTATTTCTATACGATAACAACTTTAACATGAACATAACACAGAAAATAACAATTAAGGGGGAAGTTCCAATAATTTCTTCATCAAACATTTTCTCCCTATCATTTATATTCATAATGACCGTCAATTTTAAATTTATTATACCAACAAATTATTAAACATGTAATACAAATTTGTTCGGTTAATATACATAAATTACAAATTGAAATAAATTAAATTAAATAATAATCGATTCAATTAGTTTTTGTAATTTTCTATATCGATGCATATCAGTGACGCTCAACCAATATGAACGCGGGGCATGGGTACAGTCCAAAATTGTGTTCCACCTTAAATACGTTTTCTGCGTGCAAATAATTGAAGTAAGTGTTATGATTGCAACGGGACAAGATGTGTCTTAACAGCACCAGCATATGCCTGCAATTATTTCAAAGCGGAAGTAATTTACAAAATCGAAGTGAGGTTATCAAGACGTTAGAATAAATTACAAAATTCGATCGTCCCATCAGACTGTAGTGACCAAACTACAAAAATATTGAAAATACTTTGAACTTACATACAAAGTATAATCACAATGAGTTAAGGCGCTGTTAACCTGCGTCTAACTTTTCCGGAAAAATTTGAAGCATTTAAAAATGATTATCCATGTGTTTTTTATTTCTCTATGTTGGTAGTCATTGCGGTCGACATTTTAGAAAGTAACGGACACACAACACAAAATATGACTTTTGACACAAACAAAAAATTGTAAATATGTAAATAAATTTAATATTCATTAGTTGGTACCCCTGCGTCTAAACTTAATTATTTAGCAAAAGAACGCATAAAATATGGCGTGGAAGATTTGTTTACAAAATAAGGTGTTTTGGTTAGTTGGTTTTACCCTCTTTCGGTACTCTGAGCCAAATTTGTCTGGAACAATTTGACGCAGGTAAACATAAAGTCGCCTTTAAAGAATCCAAATTGTACAAATGTACAATAACAAGATTTGCTTTGTGCACCTAAAAACTGTACCGTAAAGTTAATGTTTTCGACTTGTCATAGTGTTAATTGGGAGGTGCGATTTATTTACTACAACTGATTTACAAACCATCTAGTAATCTATCTTTCATAATTTATATTCTATTCTCATATTTTTAGTCGATTCTGATTGGATCTAGTAGATCATGGCTTTTCCTCCTTCGCAGTTGTCTTACTGGGTTTGAATCATCGAGCATACAACGTCTTCTCGTGTATTTCCTTATTTCTTCACTGACGACAACTTCAGATCTCACTATAGGGGTTCTCATTTCTTATATACCACGGTGCATTAACTATTCCACGTAGGACTTTGCTTTGGCATGACTGGATGATATTGACATTGGTTTTCTTTGTACAGCCCCAGAGCTGAATACTATAAGTCACACAGGTTTTAGAATTTGCCGGTGTAGTAGCAATTTATCATGTAGAGCCAATCCATCTGTCTGTATTTGATGTAGTGTTGTGCGTCTACGCGTAATTCAAAATTGTCGACATTTTAGTGTCGAAAATAGTGTAGACAATTAATTTTGGCGTAGACAATGTCGACAAATTCGTAGAGTATGTAGAATATTCGTAGACAATGTAGATTATTACTTGTATTATTGTATTCTTATTGTTTTTCAGTACGAGGTTGCCAACTGGAACTGACAGTTTTACAGTTCAATTGCAAATTTCCAACATTAAAAGTTGAGAAGTTGTGAAAGTTGTAATTAAATGTTTACAAAACTAATATGTCAGATTGGCACTCTAACGCCACATATTATATTGCATTACTAGGTAAATGGGTACTTTTTGCTGTTACCAGAGAAATTTAATTTTTTACCACTTTGTAATTGTCACCATTTTGGCATTTCTATTAGAAAACATGATGATTAGTATACTTCTCGCTGGTCAAAATCAATTTCTAATGATTTTAAAATAGGTACATTGCCCAAGTTTATCCGTGAATTTACGGAATTTAACTATGTTCAAATTTACGTTTAATGGCCAATGCAGTAGTAAACAACCTAAATCAATTGTCAACCCCTGTATATAGTCTCGACCGGCACTTTGATTAACCGATACTTCGGGTAACCGATGCTAACCGTTCGTAAATTTAAGTTTTTTTGGTTTTACGTGAATTATAATTATAATTATTAAATGTTAGTTTGTGCGTATTTGTTGGATTTGGCTCAATAATTATTTCTCGCGTATATCACTAGGTAAGTTAGTTCGTGCGATTTGCACATCGGTAAATAAGCGTACACCAGTACCTCCCTTAGGCCTAGGACTTTATTCCTCGGCTAATAACTCCGAAGACAATACCCCCGCCTTTACCCCAAAGCTAATCGGGAGTACCCCTGGCCCATTACCCCTCGGATATTACTCCAAACATTACCTGTCCACCATTACCTACCCGGTTAATACCGCCCCTCAGCCATCCCGGTCATTACCTCCCGCCGGTACCCAAATCATCTTCCCATATGGTTTTTCTCTAAGCGATGCTCCAAAATCGAAAAGTACTCTTGAACAATATATTTTCCCATACAAATGACCATTTTCTAAAAATGCTCTAATCGTCATGAAATCCACATGGTATTCTAAGAAAATATTCATAATAACAAAAATGCCTTAACTGATGGCCTAGATTTGGGTAGTTTGAAACGATGTTCTACGTAATTGGAGCATTTTTCGATAATGGTCAGTTGTATATGGGAAAATGTATTGTTGAAGAGTGCTTTTCGATTTTGGAGTATGGGTTGACGAGAAAAACCATAATCTCAGCGCCTAGTTAAAATACCATGAAAAGGCTTACTGTTCATAGCGTAGATAGCCATCATGTTTCTAGTAGGATTTGATATCAAAACTCCAGTATTTATGAAAAAAATTGTTTAAATATTCCTTACTGAAGAAATGGTATCAGACGATCCCTTAATCATCTAATGATCGCTCTTCAAATCTTTCTTCAACATAAAATCAGGATACCCAAATTTACTTTTAAATGACTAACACCAAAACCAACAAATGATGTCAACAGAGATCATTCAATTGAATGAATTCAATTAGAGAAATTGGGGACGGTTGTTTTCCGGGTGATATTCCAGCATTTATTATAAAAAATCACGCTAATCAGTTTTCCCAGCCACTTAATCTGCTCTTCAATTTGTCACTACGGATTATTCCCCAGCAGAAAGACAATTTTAATGTCCGATTTTCAAATCAGTGTAAAGAAGCGATATTTCATGCTACAAGGGAATAGCTACCACATCAAGAATACCCAAGTTATTCGAGATTCTTGCATGTATCATTCTACGATATCTGTTCAAATTGCAACATATGGGTTTATGACTGGTAAATCCGCAGCGACAATTTAGTCGAGAATACAAGTAGTGTTCTAAGGCCATTGAACAACATCAACAAATGGACACAGTTTATATGAATTTGAGTAAAACATTTGACTCCATCAGTTATAGCAAAGCATTGGCCAGTCTGAATTCCTTTGGCTTTTCTGCGGATTTTCATAATTATTATAGTGAACGGAATTAATAAGCAAAGAAGACCGTGGTGCGCTGGATATCGATGCATTAAAAAATGATGACTCAGTGTAGAGCTACCAGTCAGCTGTCACTAAAACTTTAGATCAGCACAATGAAAACCACAAGCCGCAACCAAACATCCAGAAGTAGTGGCAGTGTGTGTATTACAACGGCCTGTGGACGGAATTGAGATTTGTTCAGAAGTTGCAAAAGGAAAGGGATTCTGCACAAATATCACGAAGAATAGACATTGCTTTTAAATATAGAAGAACACCGCTAGTAGAAAAATATGTGGAACATATATGTATGTCAAGGTTATTTTAGGAACTGGCGGAGAACAGTGACGCGTAAAAGCCGTGTGGAAAACGATCGGTATGAAAGATGATCTATGGACGGTATACGCAAACGGCCAAGAATTTGGAGGATCTACAGCGATACTAAGTGGGGCGTTTTGGACCCTAGATCACTAAAATTCGAGAGGGGCGGACCAAGGCGGGAAACATTACCGAGGAAATGCTGGTCAAAAAGGGCGTTGGCAATGGATGCAGGTGTGGTGGAGTGGATTATCGTCAAAGATTGGGTTGAAATATAGTGGACCATCGAGAGGCAGCAATATTGGATGGTGGCGGGAGGCAAGGATGAAGATGAAGTTGAATTGGTTTCCGTTAAACGATCTAACCTACGAGTCGATAGTTTAGATCCTGTTCGGGACAAACAGGCTTAGGTGGCGGGTAATATTTCGACACGTCTATTGGTTTAATTATAGAAAATTAATCATATTTTTGTGAGATCAGTGACATCTAGGTTAAATTAGTAGCGTTAGAGATAGTTTTATAACATGTTTTTCAGTTTTTATTCGCTTCGCTATCCGGGACGAGCTATTAAGCGCTGAATGGAAAATTATCTAAATTCGTCGATAAAACAAACTTTAAACGACCTGAAATATACCAATTGTCATTCATTTTGTCATGTGACGTTGGAAACAAGAATTCAGCTTGCTTCGTTTTCAGTTTTAATTGTAAGATTAAGTTTGTTATGGTCTAAGGGTTGTAGAAAACAAAGGCCATTAGTGCTCCGGATACATCTATCGAGCACTAATAAAAACACGGCAAGTAATGTTGTCTAGCAGATAATAGTACCCTAGAACTGAACCGGGAATATTACTTTTGTATAAATCCAGGCGAGTCTAGAATATTCAATCGCTATACAAATACGAGTGCAACGAACACAATGGGTGACTCATTTGGGAGATTCGGTGCGCGAAAGATTGCAAGTGTAAGTGAGGAGCGGCAAAATAATTAGTGGTGTTAAGTGAAAATAGTGGTGTACTCGTATTAAGTGAATTAATAAATGATTGTGATTTTTTTTGTTGTTGTAGTAAGAGTGGGAGAACTATTATCGGAATATTTCAGGAATATTCCAGGACTGGTAAGTAATCCGTAAATACGAATATTTGGAAAATGAAACTTTTATAAATTATAGGGGTTATTTATATAATTTATTTATTTCAAATATTTATACTTTATTTTAATCTCAATTTTTAATTATTTGAATTACAATCAGAACTATTAATCAAATTATTTCCAAGTTTTGGTATCAGGCTTAATTTTTTTTTTATTACCGCGCGCAAAATCGAACTTATTGACTTCGATAACTCGTGATTGCACAATAATGACTGCATTATTTTGTGTGGCAAACAATCTACCTTACAATGCAATTCTGTGTGTAAATGTTTGGAAATGATAACATGGTAGAATGCCCAATAATTACTTTTTATTTTAATGAGAGTGATGGATGCTGAATCGCTCCAAGATTTTTCGACATCCGCATCACTCTCCTTCCAAGAAAAAAATTTTTGATATTCGAGAATTTTCGATATTTCGGAATACGGACACAAACAAATATAACCAACAATAAGACACAGGAAGGGAATGGGTCAATGGAAACAATTATGAGGCAAAAATTAAACTATGTAACTAAGATACGAGTATCTAATTGTACGAGTATCAAACTAGAATATTTTGAATATAAAATTGTGTACATGTACAATTAATCTTAATTATTGTTTATAGATCAGTTGTGTTGTGTCTTTATAAAATTTATTTTCATCAGGAGAGACATCGAGCGCTTTAATGTCATGATTAGTGAAATCATTGCCAATTTGATTTAAAAAATTTACAGTGCTAAACATTTTCCTAACGTTGGCCGCGATTTTACTCAACGTGTTCCAACTGTTGGATCTCGACGTCCTTGGACCAAATCCTGACCAATATTTGGTACAAAGACGTCGGGACATGTTTCTCAAAACTATTGGCCTAAGTCGATTTACAGTGGAATCTTGGGTTAAGGCAAGTACATACCGAATGTATCACAGCAACTCTCATTTCAAATCTTTTCCTGGAGAAAAATAGTTCTTGATCAAATTTTTGAACAATTTGCAAAAATAACTTTCCGATTATATCAGAAACGACACAAAAACATTGAACCTTTATCAACATTTCGTGACTTTAAATCAATTATATGAATTTATTAAAGAAATGTGCAATAAAAACCAGAAGCAATGTCTTAGAATTAAGGCATTCACAGAATTTAACAAACAAAAAAATCTCAGAATATTCACTCCTAAGAAGGTTCGGTGCGACATATGTATTGAGTACGAAAATAAAAATATCGAAGAGAGTCAGTGGAAGTAACACGTTGAAATGAAAAATAGTGCGCGAAAGGAGTATTCAAATGATGATTGCAGAATCAAGATATTATGCTGCACGAATGCGTTAAATGCTACACAAATTTATTTGAAACCCACCGTTGATGCCATAGCTACACAATTTATACCTGTGCTAGTTATCAAGCGACCTCTTACTGGTTCACTGAAATTGATTGTGGACTATCAGCCTCCACATTTGTTTCATGTGTAATACTACCTTGGGAAGGCATTGCTTTGGCAAATGCTCTACTAAGCTTCGCTAACATGCGCTCCATTCCAATGACACAAATATGTCTTACAAAACAGCAAACCCAAATGGAATGCGGTTCCGTATATAGTTGCATTGAAAGGACTCGATTTATAAGAGTAATTGAATTTCTAATCGATTATGTTAAAGCATCCAAGGAAGCTGTATACAATCACGAGCCATATGATGTAATTCAACTCAATCGTGAGTTTTTCAAAGATTTCACTGGTTCAATTAACTGTTAATGATTCATTTCAAAACCTCCCAACGAGATGCAAAAACATGGCCCCTATTTAAAACTATCCACAGTTGAGCAAACATCCAAAAGTACATATGTTGAACATACGGATTACCCAAAAAATAGACCCATCTCCAGGATTTAAAATATGTAATATAACAGGATTGTCACTCGTTTTATGAAAGTATGAAGAATCGAACATGATCGAACGTGAAAAATCTAAACAAAAAAAATTCGTGGGAACTATTTCCTAAACTATCCTAAAAACAGAATTAGGATTATTTAGGAAAAACTTCACGTGTTTGGTCATGATAGTGAAGTATTTCCTAAACTTTCCTAAATATTAAAATCCGCCATTTTTGTTTCAATGTATGCGTAAAACTTCGTATAAACGAGTAAATTATAAATTAAGAAAAAATGCAAATAAGTACGGTGACTAAGTACTTGTAAAAGGTCAATTTGCATATCGTACGGTTTTTCTGAGCAATTTTCCCAATTCCAGAAACACCGCTACCAAATACTAAGCGCACTATTGAGTTGTTCTGAATCAAAACTAACAGATAAACACCATTCTATGGAAAAATCTAGGGGCCCCGGGTGGTTTAGGAAATTAAATTTGTAAAGAGGTCAATTTGCATATCGTATGGTTTTTCCGAGCAATTTTCCCAATTCCAGAAACACCGCTACCAAATACTAAGCACACTTTTGAGTTGTTCTGAATCAAAACTAACAGATAAACACCATTCCATTGAAAAATCTAGGGGCCCCGGGTGGTTTAGGAAATTAAATTTGTAAAGAGGTCAATTTGCATATCGTATGGTTTTTCCGAGCAATTTTTACAATTCCAGAAACACCGCTACCAAATACTAAGCACACTTTTGAGTTGTTCTGAATCAAAACTAACAGATAAACACCATTCCATTGAAAAATCTAGGGGCCCCGGGTGTTTTAGGAAATTAAATTTGTTAAGAGGTCAATTTCAACAACTATACGATATGCAAATTGACCTCTTTACAAATTTAATTTCCTAAACCACCCGGGGCCCCTAGATTTTTCAATGGAATGGTGTTTATCTGTTAGTTTTGATTCAGAACAACTCAAAAGTGTGCTTAGTATTTGGTAGCGGTGTTTCTGGAATTGGGAAAATTGCTCGGAAAAACCATGTGGTATGCAAATTGACCTCTTAACAAATTTAATTTCCTAAAACACCCGGGGCCCCTAGATTTTTCAATGGAATGGTGTTTATCTGTTAGTTTTGATTCAGAACAACTCAAAAGTGTGCTTAGTATTTGGTAGCGGTGTTTCTGGAATTGGGAAAATTGCTCGGAAAAACCATGTGGTATGCAAATTGACCTCTTAACAAATTTAATTTCCTAAAACACCCGGGGCCCCTATATTTCTCGATGGAATGGTGTTTATCTGTTAGTTTTGATTCAGAACAACTCAAAAATGTGCTTAGTATTTGATAGCGGTGTTTCTGGAATTGGGAAAATTGCTCGGAAAAACCATACGATATGCAAATTGACCTCTTTACAAATTTAATTTCCTAAAACACCCGGGGCCCCTAGATTTTTCAATGGAATGGTGTTTATCTCTTAGTTTTGATTCAGAACAACTCAAAAGTGTGCTTAGTATTTGGTAGCGGTGTTTCTGGAATTGGGAAAATTGCTCGGAAAAACCATGTGGTATGCAAATTGACCTCTTTACAAATTTAATTTCCTAAACCACCCGGGGCCCCTAGATTTTTCTATGGAATGGTGTTTATCTCTTAGTTTTGATCCAGAACTACTCAAAAGTGTGCTTAGTATTTGGTAGCGGTGTTTCTAGAATTGGGAAAATTGTTCGGAAAAACAATCTTAACAAGTTTTATTATAGTCACCGTACTTATTTGCATTTTTTCATAATTTATAATTTACTCGTTTATACGTAGTTTTACGCATACATTGAAACAAAAATGGCGGATTTTAATTTTTAGGAAAGTTTAGGAAATACTTCACTATCATCAAAAAAATCAGTAATTTTCAGTTGTGTTTTGAAATAATTACAGAATGACTTTATAGATTTATTTATGGCTTTTTACTTTTAGTTCTTAATTTAAAAATTTTTATCTTTTAACTTGTATCTGCATTTTCTTGGCAACAAAATATTTTTTTGAAAAAACTGACTAGTTTATTTTCCATAAATCCATAAATGAACCAATCATAATGAATAAAGTTATTCTAGGCCCGAGCAAACTAAATTATGTAATGTTGTCAGATCGATGGCGCTCTAATCTCCCTTATTTGATTTGAAAAAATTGAATTTTAACTTTCACAATAGTCGAATTTGCAATTTGAACTGGAAAACTGTGTGTTGGCAACTGAAAGAATGGAGAAAACAACACAAAGCTATAATGTACATTAGCTACGAATATTCTACATACTCTACGAATTGTCGACATTGTCTACACTATTTTCGACACCAACAAGTTCAAATGACAGATCTGTCATTTACTTCAGTTTTGACAGCCATTGAAAACAGACAACCCATTGTTTTTTGCAAACATGGAACAAAGTGAATTTCGTGTGTTAACTAAACATTATTTTTTGCGTGGAAAAACCATAACGCAAATCAAAACAAGACTTGATAAATATTATGGGGACTCTTCACCATCGATTAAAATGATTTACAAGTGGTTTACTGAGGACGCCCAAATGAAGTCACCACACCAAAAATGGTTGACAAAATCCATGATACGGCATTGCAAGACCGCAGAGTGAAAGTGCGCGAGATAGCTGAGACAATAGGCATCTCAGGTGGACGTGTGCGCAATATATTACAAGAACATTTGAATATGAAAAGCTTTCCGCGGGTTGGGTGCCGCGTTTGCTTACAATCGACCAAAAACGCACACGTGTGATAACTTCAGAGGCACGTTTGGCGATGTTCAAGCGAAATAAAAGGAGTTTTTGCATCGTTTCATAACGTGGATGAAACATGGATCCATCACTATACACCGGAGACCAGAGATCAGTCTAAACAGTGTATTTCTACTGGTGAATCTGCGCCGAGAAAGGCTAAGGCGGTTTTATCGGCCAACAAGGTCATGGCCACAGTTTTTTGGAATGCACGCGGCATGATCCACATCGATTACCTTCATAAGAGGAGATCAGTCAACAGCGAATATTACTGCAACTTATTGGATCGTTTCAATGACGTTTTGAAAGAAAAACGACCGCATTTGGCGATGAAAAAGTTCTCTTCCATCAAGACAATGCACTCGTGCACACGTCTGTAGTTACGCTTCGAATTGCTTCCACATCCGCCATATTCTCGAGACTTAGCCCCCTGCGACTATTTCCTCTTTTCGAACTTGAACAAATGGCTCGGCTGAAAGAGATCCGGCTCTAATGAGGAAATCATCGATGCAACAAACGCTTATTTTGAAGGGCTGGAGAAATCGTGTTATTCGGAAGGGATCGAAAAATTGGAAAAACGTGGGACTAAGTGTATCGAGCTAAAAGGCGACTACGTTGAAAAATAATTTTTTTTTTGCCGAAAATATTATTCCTTGTTTCATTTTCACCAGACTTCTCACTCAGCCCTCGTATTTTTCATAAACATTTAATTTTTTGTTTTATTTTTTACTAGCAGGCTTAAAAAAACACCCGTTATTTCCGTAATCTTTTAATTACTTTATAGGGACCGTCGTAAGGTGCTGTTAGCCTTGGTTTTATCTTATTGGTGCGAACAAAAATTATGTTGCTTTGAGAGTGTGAGCGTATATCTGTCGGCACAAGGTTTTGCATATAATTCCGAAGTGACGTATAGGATCTATTGGGTGTACAAATGTATTTCCGACCTTTTTTAGTGAAATAAATGGCATTAGTTTGGGTAGAAAATGAAAGAATCTTTTATTCAAAGTATGCTCCTTCGGAAGCTATAACCTTCGCCCATCGTTCAGGCAATAAACGGATTCCCCGAAGGAAGGTCTGGTTGTTTCGAGGAGATCCAGTCATCGACCCATTTTATGACGTTTTCATATGAAGTGAAGTGCTGCTGTGCCAGGGCTGATTGCATCGACCAGAACAAGTGGTAATTAGAGGAAGCAATGTCTGGTGAATACGGCGGGTGGAGTAGAATTTCCCATTTCTGCCTAACCAAGTAGTTTTTGACAGATATAGCAACATGTGGAATAGCGTTGTCATGTTGCAAAATAATCTTATCGTGCCTTTTGTCCCATTCTGGTCGTTTTGCAGCTAGAGCTTGATTTAAAACCATCAGTTGTCGTTGATAAACTTATCCCGTAATGGTTTCACGTTCGTTCAGCAGCTCATGATAAATGACACCCTTCATATCCCACCAAATACAAAGCATCACCTTCGAACCATGGATATTTGCTTTCGGCGTCGACGACCCTTGCTCACCTGGCTTGACGCACGCTGGGTTGCGCTTTGGATTGTCATAATGGATTCACTTACCAATTCGCACGTGATTTTCCGACATTCCATGTCCCGTTCTTTCAATTTGTGTGGCACCCAATTTCCCAGCTTCTGAACCAATCCCATTGCATATTTCCACTGCACTTTTCTTCAACAAAAAATAATGAAGTAAAACTTCCCACAAATGCTGCTTTTTGGCACAAAATTCAACATTTTCAATTACAGAAAATAATTGTTGTTTACGCTTAGTGACGCAAATGCCACTAGCAATTATTCAAGCTTGATATCTAACCTCCAAAAAACATGTATTGTTCGATTGAATAATATGCCAGCAGTGATACTAACGACACCTCTATAAAAAGGTCGTAAATACATTTGTACACCCAATAGTTGTTTTGAGTGTTCCAAACAACACAAGCAGAAGTTCTTCACTCCAATTTTCTGTATTGCCGCGGGCTATTAAGATTTCGTTTAGATTACGGTAGAGTCGTTCTTATTTTTGTGAATTTTTAACATTTTTGTCAATTCTTGAAAAAGGATCGATTCGAATCGCTAGTAAGTTCCAATTCGATACCGAATCTGGCGGTGAAATTGGATAGCAATGATTTCGCAAACGTTTGAACGGTAGAATCCGGAATCGGAATAGCTTCGGTCCATCGCGTGAAATGATCGATTATGGTAAATATATAAATGTATCGATACGATGGTGTTAATGGACCTACTAGATCTATATGGATTTTTTCGAATTGTCCCGATCCCCCACATCGAGTATGTCTTATCCCAATTGGAACTGTCCTTGTTTATTGATAGCCAAAAATATTTCGAGTCGACCTTTGTTCTTGATGCTCTGACTCCAGGATGTGATAGATTAAGGTCGAGGAGTCGTGGTTGACGTTTCACACCATATATTAACCTCGAGTCCGGTGAGACCTGTTCGAATTTTAATCTTATATTTTGTGGGATTGTGCCATCTAAATAAGCTTTAAGTTCTACATCTTGTTCCTGCGATCGAATTAGTTTATCGGGACTTCTTAAAGTCTTGGAATTAATTTCTGTTTTTAACGGTTTGTGATCGGTATACACTCCAGATAACGAAACTTTTTAATTCCTGTGAAAATTGCTAGGAGTTCACGGTCGAAAGTTGAATAGTGTTTTAGTGCAATAAGTTGTATTATCAATAGGGTGTGCAAGTAACGTGCAGTTAGTGAGGGAGTTTTTTATTGTCTCCAGAGCTACTTGGCGTTCTGGCGGCCAGAAAAATATAGCTACGAATTCTTGTGATTGTAAATTGGCGATAGTTGATTTGTCATGTTTGGTAAAACTCTATGATAGTAATTTACAATCCCAACAATGGCGTATAGTAATGGGATGTAGGAATTCTTTGATCGCAATGACTCTATCAATTGAGGGTTGAATTTTATTTTGAGTTATTTTGTGACTCAGGAAATCTACTTTTGGAACACCAAACTCACATTTAGATAAGCGAATCGTGGTTCCGTAATCTGATAAACGCTTGAATAGTATTCGTAACTGTTCGGTGTGTTCCTCGGACGTTTCACTCGCGACTTGGATATCATCGACGTAAGCAAAGAGAAAGGGTAAATCTTTGGTTACTTCATCAATAAATCGTTGAAATGTTTGACCTACGTTTCTCAGACCAAAAATGTTCCTTTTTAAGAACCATATGTAAGGGAGAGCATGTTGAGAATGAAGATAGCTTACAAAGACCTTATGTTTGGCACATGGTGAAAAGCGTCTTTAGCTAATGCAAATTTTTCTGGGTCAAGACGACGTGGTTTGCAGAACGAAAGTTGGCCTGGTTACTGGGTGAGTTCTCGAAATTATTTTAGCAATGAACTGCATAAACCTTCGACATTAAAAATTCGTGATGATGGTGAGTTAACTGAATAAACTGTTCCTATGATGACCGTTAAACCAATTTTAACCAACAAATCAGCACCAATGATTGGTTTGTTGACTAAAGCTACAATGAATGGGTGTCGAAATTCTTGGCGAAGTCCCTAGTTTAATGTTAGCAGTCTAGAACCGTAAGTTTTAATCGGAGAACCATTTGCAGCTGTAAGTTGAAGGTGTTGGTCTTCGATTAAGTTTTAGAGTGTGAAACATTTGATAAACCGAAATTATTTCATCGTTTGTCAGTTGAATACCGATCTGAGTTTATGTATTGATTATTTCAATAACCGGATCTAGACAGTTTCCCGGCAAGTCAACGATAATAATATTATTCCTAATTGCTATTTGATTCGATCGTGCGACTACAGGCTCCAAAACTAACTTGTGTTCCAAGTTAGAAAATGTATTGCTGATACTATCATTTTCTTTAGAGAGGATAGTTACAATTGTATTCGTTTCTTCCACCGTTGCGCATATGAAACATCATAATTAATATTTGGTGGTACGAATCCTCCAAAATATCGGAATAAGTAGAAAGGCCCAGAATAAATATAATCAAACATGACAGAGGATTCGAAACATATAACAAAGCCGCACATATGCAAAATATGTATATGGAACAAGCTTGCAAAAAACACTTAATATACAAATATATTTTAAACACTAAATACATGTTTGCTTATCTCATATGTACAAGCATATCTCTTACATGTAAATACATAGTAATGTACATATCGACCCACATAAGATACTTACATGCTCATACAATTTTAATTTAATTACATTCGTAGGATAAACTTTGTACAAGAAATGTACTACATACGAGTATTGGTAAAGAAAGAAAAGGCACCTTAAAATTTTTAGGATAACTTGTTGAATATGTAATGATAAGACAAATTTTTTAAATGGGTTCCTTATCATTATGCTCTCGTACCATAATTAAAAATAAAATATTTTATTCCAAATTCTCAGTACCATATGTGTACGTCATCTCAGCAGCTCATACATATATTTTTGCATACAGTAAATTGCAATCGAATACGAATTTGTCATACATACCATAATACGAGTAATACACTGTAGCAACACCATAATGGAACGAGAATATTTATCAATTTTATAAAATATTAATAAATCTTTCAGCAATATACGGTAGCATTTATTTAGATTAGTTCTTGACCTACATAATCTAAGATGTAGATCTTCTAATCCGAAATATATTTACATATGGTAAGATTTTAATGTTCCACTTTTTATTGTCAGGAGTGTACGAAGTATGAGTGTATATAACGCAGGCATGCATAATAGAATTTGTTTAAATTATTCTTTGTTTTCTGCATCTTTATCTTATAAATTGTTTTAAGATTTTCATGAAATAAAAATAATATTAATACTCGTATAAAACTGTTAGTGCATTTATGTGTACCATTCGTGACTTTGGGCATGTGTGGGGGCATATTGGGCTTTGTTGGTGTCTCTCCCTGGACGAATTTGGCATAACGACTAAAAGGTTTAGATTTTTGTGCTTCAATCGCCATTTTAACACCCGGTTCCAAGTTGTGAGATACTACGTTGTCATCTCTTTGCGCAGTGTTGGAACATTTGCTGTATCATCTGCCATCGTGACAATCGGTTTAGTATTAAGTGCCTGATGTTGGGCTCTGATACGGTTGTGATTGGTTGCCCAATTATGGAATGACCCGGCGTAAGCACTACGATGGTTTCTTCTAAAGCAAATAGGTCGAGAATTTTGTAACGCCTCAATGCAGATTATCCAGTGACGCATTACAAATGGTACTTTAACGATTTAACAGCTGCTTCCCAAAATCCGTTAAAGTGTGGTGATATCGGTGGAACAAAACGACATTTTGTATTATCGATAGCTTCCCAATTCGCGATAGGTTCCTGTTATTTTGAAAGTAACTATTGGAAGTGTTTTAGCCCCTTTGGGTCACCTACAAAATTGGTAGCATTGCCGCTGTATACGTTAGTATAAATCAGTTAATCCTTGAATGCTGAGAAGAATGTATCGGTCGACATGTCGGACGTCAACTCGCCTTGCTGGTTTGTAGGAAGACCTGAATTAGACTGACTCGGGGTGGTAGTAACTGTTCCAGTAATTCATCTTGAGCGACTCGCTTCTGCCGGAAACATTTGACGCAGTTGTATACAACATTCCGCATTAGATCGATATAGCGGAAGCTGGTGTACCTCTGCCTATTATTGAAAGCAATAAGGTTAGTCATGCATGCATATGCTGGTCATGTGCCTCATTCACGATCCCTTTTGCTTGATTTCGTTAGAGAAAGTAGCTATTGGGTACAAATAATGGTACAAATAATTGAGGGATTAACAAAAGATATAGCGTAACTAGAATTAAATCGCATCGAGCCATCTTGTAACTATATATTCATGTTAAAGCGTCATCATTTCTCTCTAAAAATCAGTAAGTGTCATTTCGCTGAAGCGTAAACAACATATTTTTTGTGTTCTAACAATGTCAACCTTGATGGACATCGATTGCTGTGTGACGCATATGGGGAACATGCTCCATCAATAAAAACATGTGAAAACTGGTTCCGCCTTTTTAAAGGTGGCGATTTTAACACGAAGGGAGACCAGTAAAGTTTGAAGACGCTAAATTGGAGGCGTTATTGGACCAAGATTCATGCCAAACTTAAGTGGAGCTCTCTGAAACTTTGGGGGTGACTCAACAAGCGATTCAAAACTGTCTCAAAACCATGAGTAAGGTTCAAAAACAAGGAAATTGGGTTCCGTATGAACTCAAGCCAAGAGACGTAGAACGTCGTGTTTTCACATGCGAACAACTGCTCCTAAGACAACATCGGAAGGGTTTTTTGCATCGAATCGTGACGAAAAGTGGATCCACTACAATAACCCAAAGCCTGGTCGGAAACCAAACATTCATGACAAGAATCTAATGCTGTACATCTGGTGGGATCACGTTATCGAGAACGTTATCAACAACACCTGATGCAATTAAGCCGAACATTAAACACAAAGTGATCTTTCAGCACGACAACACTCGCCCACATGTTGCATGAGTCATCACGGAAGCTTTGAAGGCGCTTGAATGGGATGTCCTGTCCAACCCGCTGTAATCACCAGACATTGCTCCTACCGACTACCACTGCCGGTCCTTGGATCACCTTAAAACACGAGGAATTGCTGCCTGAAAGATGGTGAAAAAGTCGTAGCTAATGGTGGACAATACTTTGAATAAAATAAATTGTACCAATTTATCTGAATAAAGCTTCGAAGTTATAAAAAAAAACTCAAAACTTATTTGTACTCTCAATACTAAAGTAAAAAACTTCCAAAATTGAGTTGAATGACTCGTGCAAATCCGATTCTGTTAAAAGCCCATTTACCCTGGCGTTGACTCTTCGAAAATTGTGATTGGCCCGCTTCACCCAAGCTACTACCCGAATTGCTTTGGTCATCTTTGAAAGTGTATCAATTATCTCTGTGATCAAAGAAAGTTCACTGTTCTTCTGGTTTTGTTACTGCATTAGTCTTTCCCCTTTTGGGCTATTTGGTAAATCCGAAGTTTGGCATGGTTCTCAACATAGAGAATCTGGTCCTTGCCACCACATCACATTCTTAGTGAGTTCATCATTCCCTTAGTAGGTTCTGCTTCGAGAGTAAGTAGGACCATTTCTGAACAATTGCGGGGTCTCCAATATTTCAGTAACCCGATTAAGTACAAATACATTGCCTTTTCTGGGCGGATTTGCGAACTAACTCTAGACGGTAGTGAAATCAGACCACATTCAAGTGAGCAATAGAGCCGTACATTGTTTCAATCTTGCTGTGGTAGTATTTTTTATTGATACCACCTTGGTTTTCAGTGCTCGAAGCGCCTGCAAAACCACACAGTTGCAACGTTGAACCTGTGATTAGCCCTCTTAGTAGAACAGATTAAAGTTCTACGAGTTTTAATCCACTTCTAAAAGCCACCCATTGTCTTTTGATGTGGAGTAGGAGTTCATTATCCCAGTTGATCATTCATCATCTTTATTGCGACGGTCACGGATGATAGGGTCGAAAATCCTTAATGTCTTGGAAAGTATGTTCCTTTAGGTGAATTACTGGTAGAGAGACTTGGAAAGGAAAGCTGACCGCTTGTGGGTCGAATTTAATTCTCAGAACAGAAATTAACTCAGTTCCCTCTATTATCTCCCGAATCCTAATTGCTCGATCGCCTTCCGGAATGTTTTCCTTAAGCCGAGAAGAGAATTTATTTCCATCTGTATGGTCATAGTTTCCTTGATTGTGTCCGATGACACGTACATTTATGGTTGTGCCGGATTCTTTATTTACAGGATGTGTGGCAAATAATATTTCGCTTCGCTTGACACATCGTTTGCTCTGGTGGTATCAGCTTCATATGCCCCAGCGATTCGTATTCGGCCATGAATTTGCCGGTAAGCCTTGTGGAAGTCAAAAATGTTCGCCAGTTTTTTTCCAAAGAGCTAAATCGTCTGACTGCTTGGATCATTGAGTTTAATAACTTGCGTCGTTTAGGTTTTAATGGTAGTGCCACTGTAAATTTGCCCGAAGTTTCGATTATAAATTGTTTATTGAACTGCCCAATATAGAGAATCTCCTCTACTCTGCTGTACTTCCATTTTCAAAATTGTACTTAACAGTCGATCACTGCTAAGATTTTTTAACGGTTGTAGCATTTAGCATGCAATGGAGGGTATTTGTTGGGTTGAAAAAAAAAAAAAAGAAAAAAATTCAATTCAAACAACAACAAAAAAAAAAAAATATAAATAATAAAATGAAAGGAAAATTCTAGTAAAGGCAAACAAATGAAGGAGACCGAAAAAAAAAAAATAAATAAATACCGTCCACCACATGCTAGGCTATAGATTTTTGACCTACTCAGGGACTCAAGCGGTTGTTGCGCGGCTAAGCGTCAGGGAGTGGGGTGAGTATAAGAGTATGAGTAAGTCAGGGTTAACCGCTATAGGAAATGCTAATTACCTATATACCGACCTTAACACTCACCCTAGTTCATCCTCAATTTACTATTTTACATTGATCTCATTTTTCTGTGCGAATTAATAACGACATAAAATATTGAATTTTAACTAAAGTATTAATAAAATTTATTACGGCAATAACAAAAAAAAATGAAAATAAAATACAATTGTGAGAAATAAAAACTACCTACCTAGCTATATCTACTATCCTAACTAACTTATATTAAAAGTTTTAACTACCCGCCACCAAATTAAATACCAATGAATTATTAAAATAAAGAAAAATATTTTGTTTTTGTAAAAAAAAAAATTATACAGAAAATTCTTACGGTGTTGATTGTTGGTGTTGTTGCAAGATGATTCTCAAAATCGAAGATGTGTTGAATGAGGATGTTACTGGATATCGTTATGTTTTGCGGGTTATTTTTTTATTATTATTAATTATTAATTTATTATTATTTCAATATTAAGTTTGATTTGGTTTTTTTTTTTCTTAATTAATATTTTTTTATTGCTATTATTTTTATATAATTTCTATTATCTCACATATTATATTATTACAAATTATATATAATATATAATTACATAATTATTATTATATACTTATATATACCGTATTATTATGTTGGTAATGCGATTGGTTACAAGTTTAATCAACGTGCACCATTAAATAATAAGATTTTTATAATTTATATCTATTATTTAACATCGATTAGGCTAACCGCATTAAACACCATTGACCTTATGTAGTTTACCCACCAAGTTTGGCTTGAGCGTCTCTTAAAATTAATCAGTAAATAATTTTTTTTTTTTTAATTTTTATTTTTATTAGTATGGCATCACACCATCGATCAAATTACACCAAAAAAAAAATATTTTGTCCGTTCATTGATCACAAAACTGAGTTCCTTTTTTTTATTCACTTTTCTATTATCATTGTTCACAAAAGAATCTTTTTGTCTTTTAATCTTTTTGCTTAACATGTAAAATTTTTTTTTTTGTTTTTATTACATCATATTAAGTTGACATAATACTCCCATACAGATTAACTTTAACTCACTTAACTTAACTTTAATTTTTTTCTTTCTCACAGTATTTTTCTGATTTTTATTCAAAATAATTTTATAATTTTCTAATTGTGCACAAACTCAAATCTCAAACTTAACTACCTCCAACCAAAATTTTTCTTTTTCATCCTCGCAAAAAAAAATCGCGAAAAAAACAAACAAAAAAAAAACCCGAAAAATTTATTTTTGCTAAGTCATTCTTTCCACTGCTTTATCGACACTCGATATTTTTTTCAAAATCAACTGACTTATATTATCGATCGATCGATATTTTTCTTTGACGATAACTTTCAATTACCGATTCGCACATCACAATATCGGAGTCAACATTTAGGGAAAGTTTGCTAACATACACAAAACGTACTGCAGGCGGTTTACATACAAATATACAAATTCAAAAATAAATCAGAAACTTGTAACGATGACATTCGAAATCGTTACAAATCGTGGGGACGTCCTACACCCTGAAAAGTCTCATGCCGGGCAGAAATTAATTTCAGAAAACTCCAGGTCGTTAAATTTAGTCGTTTTAGCGCAGTAACTTGGGATGAAATTTACGTTCGAATATCTTTTATGTGGTACGTGCCTAAACTTTTCCCTTCCAGGTTGCGCAATTTATACGCCACATTTCCAACTTTGCTCTCAACAATGGCAGGTATGAACTTAGGTGATAGTTTGTGCGCAAATTTATTTGCAGCATCGCTTTGCGCAAATGACCGGGCAAACACCGCTTGTCCGTTAACAAATTCGCGGTTACGGCTTCGCAAATTGTAATGTTTAGCCGATTTGTCATGAGCAACAGTAAGATAGTGTTTGACTTTGTCTCGAACTAAATTAAGGCGATCCGATTTTGACATGAGACCTACGTCGTTATTCCTAGAATCCGAAAGCAGTCTCCACAATTTATAATCGGAGCCGTGCAAAGTCATGTGTTGTCCAAAAGTTAAATAGTGGGGCGAGAATTTAGTCGTGTTATGAATTGCATTACGAAGAGCAGCAACGACTTCTTGTAAGTGTAAATCCCAGTCGTTATGTGTTGAATCCGTCAGATAGCTGCGGATGGCCGATAAAATTGTTCGGTTCACACGTTCCGAGGCATTGCTTTGGGGGGAGTATATTGGTGTCCGAATGTGACCTACACCATATTTACTCAACAGCTCCTGAAACAATTTTGATGTAAATTGCTTACCATTGTCGCTTACAACAAATTCTGGCACAGAAAAGAGAAGAAACACGTCATTTTCGAGGTAGTTACAAATCAATGTGGCTGTCGCTTCACGTAAAGGTTTCACGAGGACAAATTTGGAGTAGTGATCTAATATAATGAAAATGTACGTATTTCCACGTTTTGATCGGGGATACGGACCCAACAGATCTACATAAATTCTTTGAAACGGGCGTTCGGAGGTAAACTGATGCCCCATTTCAGGCTTGGTGCTATAATTTACCGCTTTATTCATTTTACATGACTTACATTTTGCAATGAAGTCTTTGACGTCGAGAGCCATTCGATTCCAAAAGAATTGTCTTCGAAGTCGCTCCAGTGTTTTAGCTACACCCATGTGAGCTGATGTTGGAGGGGCATGTGCTTGTTCTATTAGCGATCGCGAAAGCTTCACGGGGATAACCAAGCGCCAAGTGGGTAAATCTGTGGCATCGTACCGAATACCAAAGGAAGGCAAATACAATAATTTATTATCTTGGACACAAAAATTGGTGCAACTAGATCCTACTTCTTGGATGTTTTTAATTCGTTCTTGATACTCATCGCTATTAAAAGCAGGATCATCCAAATTTATATGGAGCGGTTCCATATTTTCATTATTGCCATCAGCTTGAGGTTTGTTGAGGGCTGAGACCGGAACAACGAGACTTAGACAAGAAACTGGTTCTTCAGAAAATGCCCGCGACAATGCGTCCGGTACTACATTGACCGAACCCTTACGATAACCAATTTCAAAATCGAAGGCTTGGAGTTTTAAACTCCATCGAGCTAACCTTCCCGACAAATCCTTTTGGGACATAAGCCACCGAAGACTCGCGTGATCTGTGTAAATCGTGAACGAATACCCTTCTACATACGGTCTAAACTTTTTGACGCTCAGTACCGCTGCGTAACACTCCAGTTCCGTAATGGAGTAGTTCTTTTGAGCGGCATTCAACTTTTGTGATACAAAAGCTATAGGGTGTTCATTTCCAGCGGAATCCAGTTGGAATAGCACGCTTCCTACACCAACGGTACTGGCGTCACATTGTATGTAGAAGGGTCTCTGAAAATCGGGATTTACCAAGACGGGCGCAGATGTCAAGGATTGTTTTAACAAACTAAAGGATTTGTCAGCAGTCTCGGACCATTTAATTTTAGTACCTTTCTTTGTAAGGTCGGTTAATGGGGCGGCTATGGTGGCAAAGTTTCGGATAAAACGCCGGTACCAGCCACACATTCCTAGAAAACTCCTAACTTGTTTGGTGGTCTTGGGTACTGGGTAATCCACAATTGCTTTGACTTTCTCGTTATCAGTCCGAAGACAGCCATCTCCTACTACGTATCCCAAATATTTCACCTCCTTAAGCAAGAACCTACTTTTTTCAACGTTTATCGTTAATCCGGCTTTTTTCAGAAGATTCGCAACTTCGCGAAGAAGGGCAAAATGATCTCCAAGAGTGGCAGAGGTTATTAGTAGATCGTCCAAATAGACGAACACCCGGTCGTGTAATTGATGCGGGATCACCCTGTGCATGAGGCGGCACATAGTTTGTGGTGCGTTGCACAAACCGAAAGGCATGACCGTGAATTGATACAAAGGCCGCCCAGGTACCGTAAATGCCGTCTTATCTCTGGATTGTGGGTCAAGCGGGATCTGCCAGAAGGCATCTTTCAAGTCGATGCTTGATATAAATCTTGTTTGATCCAACCGACCCAACAATCCATCGATAAGCGGTAATGGATACGCATCCTTGACGGTAACTTTGTTCAATTCACGGGCATCCAAACACAAACGAACCTTACCATTTGCCTTCGATACAAGGGTGACCGGCGAACACCAAGAGCTCTGGGATTCCTCAATGACACCCAAAGAGATCATTCTGTCCAACTCTGCGTACATGCGAGTCTGAACAGCTGGCGATATAGCATAGAAACGTTGCTTGATAGGTTTAGCTGTGCCTACATCGATGGAATGCGTGACAAGATTGGTTTTGCCGAGACCGAGTTGTACAAATGACGGAAATTGCTCCGTAATGGCTTTCAGTGTTAAGTCTTCTTCAGGCGAGAGATTGTGGAACTGATAAGCGTCAAGTTTTACGTCCTTGGTGGTGGTGACAGAAGCTATCGATGCGATATTCGGCGTGATTCCGAACAAGTTCCAGAAGTCAATCCCTAAATACAGAGGTTGCTCTAATGACGGAACTATGTATAATCGGATTCGCTTTTCACGGCCGTTAAATACTATTTGAGCAGTAATGTAACCAAAAATCCGTTGTGGTTGTCCACTGGCTGTATTAACAACCCCCGAAAAACTGTGAAATTTAATGGTAGAATGGCTTAAATATTTTTCGGAACCAGCTCCTAGGATACTAATGGTGGCTCCACTATCCAAAAGACCTTTATATACAATACCATTTATCAAGACTTGCGCGTATGGCCGTTTATCACAAGGATCGTTGTTGATTATCGAAGATATTATATTAGACCTAATATTTCTTCTTGATTGCCAGTAATTTCTGCTGCGCGATCGATGTTTTAAATTGTATTGTCGTTTATTATTTACTAGCTTGGAAGAGTGTTTTACGTTTTCTGCAGAATCTTGTAAACATTCAGAAGAAGTTAATAAATCGAGTACCTTGACGGAAGAAGAGTACCGTGTACCACAATTACCACTAGAATGTTGGTACTTCTGAACAAGTGTGTTTCGGTTAGGATATGTTTCAGCAGAATGAAAGGAGCTATTAGAAGCTTCTGAGTTTACCTCGAATTGTTCATCCTCCCAAGGTTGTTTAAGGAAGGATCTGTATTCGCCGATGCATTCTGCTGCTGAGAACTGGGTTGATAATGTCTCGGGGGACCCTGGTTCCCAGACCTCCACTGGCCCCGTGCACCGTTTTCCGAACAACGTGGACATTTTGGGGATGTTGTGTCTTTTAGTCCACACTTGTAGCAAAACCAACCAGTAGGTGGCTTTGGACAATCACTAAATGCATGACCTATATCGTCGCAGTTATAGCAGATTATGTATGTATTGTTTCGGTGAGGGGAATTGGAATCGAATTGTGGGCGAGTTATCAGAGGTCTTACTGGTTGTTGTGGTGAAAGCATATTGGTCCTTTGGATAGCATTGATTTGTGGAGGCATACAATATTGGTAGGACCCGGGACTGTTTGTGTCTAGTTGCGTGTTCATCACATTTTCATAATTTGCGCTGGGGTCCAATTCTAAGGAATGTATGCTACGCCTTTGCGGAATAACCTTGTCAAAATCTTGGAATGTGACTCGCTTAAAGGGAACAAAGCCATCGGGATCTATTTTTAATTCAGACCAAGTATTCTCCCAGCTCATGCAGCTGCTTAACAAATCTCCGAGAGAATCAAAATGACGATCGGTTAATTGATAGCGCAAACCTGGTCTCATATTTTTCATAAGCACCTTGATGAGCTGTTTGTCAGAGTAGGGAGTACTTAATTGAAAAGTTAGACTACACACTTGTTCATAAAATTCCAGAAAAGACTCTTTAGGAAATTGCTTTCTAGACTCAATTTTATTTTCAATGTCTATGTCTGGTCGTCTAGTTTGAAAGCGTTCTACCATGGTATGCCGAACTTCATGCCAATTCGCTTGAGGGTTTTGTTGCCGATACCTCCAATACCAGTTCGATGCGACTCCTTTTAAAACAAAGCTAACCTCAGTCAAAAGTTGCTCGTTCGTTAAATGCATAGATGATGCTAATGTTTCTAATTGGAATAGAAACAAATTAATGGGAATGCCCGTTGGTGATCCATCAAAAGACAGACCACTTCGCGATAAACCACGTGAATCTGGCGCATATTTAACTTGTGTTGGATTAGGCTGTGTATAATGATTATTCTCAATTTGACCAACATTATTCTGAGACGAATGAGGTATATTTGGTTGAGGTATGTAGGGCGTATTAAACATAGGATTATAATTAGCAGTAGGTTGCTTTATTGGAGGAGGCCTATGATACTGCCAATTTTGAGAGGTACTTGCGACGGCTGCCGACATTTGTGGCAAAGTAATTGCTGGTTTATACCTCTCGTTTGCGAATTGTAACTGGGTTGGTTGCATTACCGAGTATAACATAGAATTCTGACTATTCTGGGCTTGTGTTTTGATAGGTGGCTCCTGCAATGGTTCTTTTGTGTTACGCTTTAAATCATAACACTCTTTACTTAGTGATACTACCTGTTCGGATAACTGACGGATTTGTTCCATCATACGGTCCATTTCGGACGACTGATCAGCACGATGTGAAATAGTAGAAGTTCCCGGTATAGAAAGTGTTTTATGATTATTGTCACAGTTCTGAATCATTTCGATATGCACTGAGTTGGCGGTATCAATGGATTCATCCAACTTGTCCTGGTCATTTAAGAAGTTCTGTAGTGTGCCTATTAATTGTTCACAGGGTTGTAATGCCTTGCTAGCTGGTCCAGCATACGTTGGAGAACTAGTAGCACGCCTTAACCGACTTGCAATATGAAGGAGTTTAGATTCTATTGTACGGGCAGACTGTACTTGTTGATCGGTTTCTAAACTACGGATGGAACTAATTTCCTGCTTTATCATTTCTAGGTTAAGACAGCACTTATTTATTTCCAAGTCAGGTCGTTTACACGCGCTTTCGTGCATCTTAGAGGGTGCTTCCTTTTTCCCTTCTTCTTCTGCGATCACTTGGTTTTGTAGAGTTTGAATTGCGGAATCTTCATCGACTGCAATTTTACGCACTTCACATTCGATTTCGAATTCGTTTCGATTTAACAAAAACACATTCATTTTTAAAAATTCAATTTCACCGAAGAGAGAAAAAAAAAATATAGAAAAACTAATATGAAGAAATACGATATTTCTATACGTACAAATAAGTTGCGATTACAAATGTGTAAACTCTCAAAGACGACAAAAAAAATCCTTGTAAAATTATCTGAACAGTAATGAACCAAAAATTCGAAACCAAATTCGAAAAAAATATATAATTACAAACAAAAAATCAATCCCAAATTGTTGCTGAGAATTGCGTGTATGACTACGATATTGTGTACGGAATGACAACTGAATGAGTAACCTACAAAGTAAATTTCAATCGATCGTAAATTGAATTGAACGAAGAAAAAAAAAACGATAATAGTAATGATAAAGCCCGATTTTGCGACTTGCCAAAAATATGATTAATTGATAAATTATTAAATTAGAACAATAATATGTTTATAAAAAAAATACGTTTTGGCTAGAGTGATCGATCGCAAGAAAAAAAATTCAAAAATTTTCAAATATGGAACCCAATTTAAAAAAATAAAAAAAAAATATAAAAGTACATATATAGATATAATATGTATATATATAACGATAATTTGCAAAATAATTTGAATCGAAGAGGATGAACTAGAATGAGTGCCGTAGATTTATAAATTATAAAATCTGTTATTTGGTTTTCGTAATTAGCATAGGTAATTAGCATGAAAGGGAAAGGGATCGGAATGGTGGAAGAATTAATGAATTACAATAAACCCGCCAGTAATTCAAACAGTGTTTATAACCGGATACGATGTAACGGATCAATTGCAATCAAATTAACTGATAAATTAAATTAGGTAACCGAATCACCTGGGACTACAAATCAAACTCTTTGCAGAGGAAAATGTATCAAATCCGAAGTAATACGACAACTGTTAATTGAAATTGATTTCGAAAACCAGAAAAGATAGTAAAAATCAACACCAATGGCGGAAACATATCATTTCTGATTTGACAAAGCAATTTTACATTAACGGAATTAGAAAAATTTAATAGTGTTATGAAAAGAGAAAAAAAAATTTAACATCTATATTGAACGTCTAGATCAACAAAAAAAATTTCAGATTTTAGACAGAATATAGAAGCATAAAAAAAATTAAATGGAATAATTGATAAAGGGAAGAGAAAAAAAAAAATTAAATAAAAAGCCGTTTTAGCTTGGGCGCCACTGTAGCATTTAGCATGCAATGGAGGGTATTTGTTGGGTTGAAAAAAAAAAAAAAGAAAAAAATTCAATTCAAACAACAACAAAAAAAAAAAAAATATAAATAATAAAATGAAAGGAAAATTCTAGTAAAGGCAAACAAATGAAGGAGACCGAAAAAAAAAAAATAAATAAATACCGTCCACCACATGCTAGGCTATAGATTTTTGACCTACTCAGGGACTCAAGCGGTTGTTGCGCGGCTAAGCGTCAGGGAGTGGGGTGAGTATAAGAGTATGAGTAAGTCAGGGTTAACCGCTATAGGAAATGCTAATTACCTATATACCGACCTTAACACTCACCCTAGTTCATCCTCAATTTACTATTTTACATTGATCTCATTTTTCTGTGCGAATTAATAACGACATAAAATATTGAATTTTAACTAAAGTATTAATAAAATTTATTACGGCAATAACAAAAAAAAATGAAAATAAAATACAATTGTGAGAAATAAAAACTACCTACCTAGCTATATCTACTATCCTAACTAACTTATATTAAAAGTTTTAACTACCCGCCACCAAATTAAATACCAATGAATTATTAAAATAAAGAAAAATATTTTGTTTTTGTAAAAAAAAAAATTATACAGAAAATTCTTACGGTGTTGATTGTTGGTGTTGTTGCAAGATGATTCTCAAAATCGAAGATGTGTTGAATGAGGATGTTACTGGATATCGTTATGTTTTGCGGGTTATTTTTTTATTATTATTAATTATTAATTTATTATTATTTCAATATTAAGTTTGATTTGGTTTTTTTTTTTCTTAATTAATATTTTTTTATTGCTATTATTTTTATATAATTTCTATTATCTCACATATTATATTATTACAAATTATATATAATATATAATTACATAATTATTATTATATACTTATATATACCGTATTATTATGTTGGTAATGCGATTGGTTACAAGTTTAATCAACGTGCACCATTAAATAATAAGATTTTTATAATTTATATCTATTATTTAACATCGATTAGGCTAACCGCATTAAACACCATTGACCTTATGTAGTTTACCCACCAAGTTTGGCTTGAGCGTCTCTTAAAATTAATCAGTAAATAATTTTTTTTTTTTTAATTTTTATTTTTATTAGTATGGCATCACACCATCGATCAAATTACACCAAAAAAAAAATATTTTGTCCGTTCATTGATCACAAAACTGAGTTCCTTTTTTTTATTCACTTTTCTATTATCATTGTTCACAAAAGAATCTTTTTGTCTTTTAATCTTTTTGCTTAACATGTAAAATTTTTTTTTTTGTTTTTATTACATCATATTAAGTTGACATAATACTCCCATACAGATTAACTTTAACTCACTTAACTTAACTTTAATTTTTTTCTTTCTCACAGTATTTTTCTGATTTTTATTCAAAATAATTTTATAATTTTCTAATTGTGCACAAACTCAAATCTCAAACTTAACTACCTCCAACCAAAATTTTTCTTTTTCATCCTCGCAAAAAAAAATCGCGAAAAAAACAAACAAAAAAAAAACCCGAAAAATTTATTTTTGCTAAGTCATTCTTTCCACTGCTTTATCGACACTCGATATTTTTTTCAAAATCAACTGACTTATATTATCGATCGATCGATATTTTTCTTTGACGATAACTTTCAATTACCGATTCGCACATCACAATATCGGAGTCAACATTTAGGGAAAGTTTGCTAACATACACAAAACGTACTGCAGGCGGTTTACATACAAATATACAAATTCAAAAATAAATCAGAAACTTGTAACGATGACATTCGAAATCGTTACACGGTAGACAGACACGTTATGGTATTCTTTTCGATAGGAACACTAAGAATCGATGGCACTCGATCAAAAAGTATATGGTGCCAGGTACATTAAAGTCTGAATCAGCAAGCGTCAGTTTATTTATGTATATCGTTCGCCGTGGCCAACAGGGTCAGCAGGTAAGTTATAATTTATTTTTGATATTTGTGAATTGGTAATTGATACTGGATCTCACCAAAAAAGAAGATACGCCTCTCGTACCTACAGATTTTCCACCGTTGCGAGTATTTAATGTTTAATCTCGCGTTTGATCGTAAAGCTTATAAGCGAGTTGCACACCTTTCGGTTATATATGATCCTATTGACGCCAAAAGTCGTATTGCTCGCCTATTTCGATCATGGCAATTGGTAATAGCGCATCGACGTTATTAGATCGAAGTGATGAACGGAAACCGTGTTCTGGATTTACAGTCGTCATTGAAGCGGTTTGGTTTTGGTTCAGGTATACATGTGGTTTAACTGGTTCTACGTGAACTAATATATGATGTCGTTTTCTGCATTGATGCCATCGACAACTTTACCTGCATTTATATACGTCTGCCCTTCCACTAAACAATTATAACATCTGGAACTCTTGTTTATGTATTGTCTACAATGTTCTTAATTCGCCTTGAACTTGGGACAATCGCACAAACGATGTTTATTGCCACTGCACAGTTTGCAATTGGATAATGGTTATGGGTCGACGTGGACAGTTTTTGCAGTCGTCACATGTTTCTTTTGGACTTTATTCTGCAAGATAAACTAACCAGCAATCTCTCGATTAATGATCTGTGGTTGCTTAATGTTCGTATCGATCAATTAATTTACAATGCCACGATTCCTAGTATAACTCTTCACGAGTCTTTGAAATGCTTCGGTGTAGTCGGCATCATCTACATGAAAGTGACGTACTAGAGTTTCAGTCGGGCCACGTAGTTGGCCTATTGAGTACTGGCACTTTTGCGCAGGCGACAAACTGGTATTTTCTTGAACAGACGTTTTAAACAAATTTTAAAATGGCTGGCATTCATGGTCCATTCTGACTGTTGGTAACGTTAATGGTGTCGTTTAGGTTGCATGGTGGTGTTTAGATCTTGGACCTCATCATCCCTATATCTCCGCTACCAATGCGGATTTCTATTATAAATAACTAATTTGTAGATGTTACATACAAATGAAGATGTTATACTTAAGTTTTAGAGTGCAGAAATGTCTCCAAAATGACGACCCAATGGCGTTCCAGCCCGAAGGACCAAATGTTGCTGAAGCGGAATCCAATAGTTTCGTCGATAATTTATTGTAATATAAATGATGTTTAATTTTATTTGTCGGATTATACTACGTCAGTTGAAGATAAGTTTTTATTGGTCTCAAAAATCCCAACAGTTGTATGCCTGAACATATTAATGGAATTTTACTCCACTATATCTCCGCGACCGCTGCGAAACTGATTTACTATACATTGGAATGCCAAAGGATTCCAAAAGACTGTCAAGATGTATCCGGTCGAGATGATGAGACAGAGTGGCATCGAGCAATCCAAGAAGAGATCGTATCATCGAAGAAAATGAAACTTTAGATGTTGTTACTGCCTGAATGTAGCGCAAAAATATTAAGTTTAAGATTGATATTCAAAACTAAGCCGGAGGTTACTGAAAATCAACCCGATACAAAGCTAGATTCATACAGCAAAAGATTATAAGCAACGCCAAGGTCAAGATTATGGGATCACTTATTCGCAAGTACCCAGACTTGCTGTATTATTAGTCTATTGTTATATGTGACTGTTAAATTCAAATTCAAAATGAATCGTCTAGTAGTTGTAACTGCTCGTGAAAATATCTCCGAAGACGTGTTTCTACTGAACTTGGAAAAATCCTTGTTCGGGCTGAAGCAGTCACCAAAGTGCTGGAATGATATTCTCTGGTTTTTATTAATTCATCACTAAACTGAAATTTGGACGATCAAACGCTGACTACTGTCTGTACACTCATAGTGTACAGTTCACTAACCGTGAGTTATTTGGCGTTTCTAAGATGGTGCAACCGATTTGACTAGTACTTGAAGACGCTGGGCTGATATCTAAAAGGCACCTCCGATTTTAAATAAAAAATTTCAGGAAATGATGGAGATGTTTTGATTGGGTATGGTAACCCTGACTGGGCGAATGATAGTGCCGCTTATAAGTCATCTAGTGGATATGAACTTATTATTTTTGGTAACGTAGTCAAATATGTAACCAAAAAACAAGGTCTAGTAACACTGTCAACGTGTGAGGCGTAATTTGTTGCTGCTTGAACAGTATTGAGCGAAGCATTGGAGCATGTCTCTCCCAATTAAAATATTCGAAGACAATTTGGACACGATTATGATTTCCAAGAATCCCGAAACTCATCACAGTAAACATATCGACATTAAAATCTACTTTCATAGAGGGGTGAAATGGGACGGAATCATCGAATTGGAATATGTAAGTTCGCAGGATCAGTTGGCTGATATTTTCACAAAAGTATTGGACAAGCAGCTGCATGAAAAATTTCTGAGAATGATGTTTCTTTAACTGACGACATCTGACGCACGTCACACAACGTCAATAGCATTCAACTCTCAGTATATATTCCAGTACAGCTCAAATATTAAGAGATGCAGCCTATTGTCGATACAGTCAATAATCGGATCTGCCTGGTTTCACGGGCGCCATATTAACAATTCGTTCGCAAACGTTCAAGCACTCACTAAGGATACTCGAGAAGAAATAAAAGATGATATCTACAACCATCTTGAAGCGCTTTGAACAAAATAGATTTTGGTGCCAAAATCATTGTAGCGACATAAATGCTCATAAAATACAACGTAGCACTACCGATCCAGGCTACTTACCATATCTTATTTCAAATAAGAACGAAACATTCGTCACCGGTATAGCATTTGGCACACAATCAATTTATACTAAACATTGAAAATAAGAGTCTTAAAAATAAATATCGCAACAATAAAGAATAAGAACAGATTTGCATCCTCAATGTTGCACCTCCACTATCATACGATGAAGTACACAACTCAGTTGAGAAACAAGATTTCTATCTAAATACAATCAATGCACCACTCACTCATCATATAACAAAACACCCCAACGTTTGGAAACACAAAAAAGTTTAAATTCCGTAGACGTATGAATTCCGCTTAATAGATGGCCTAAAGTAAAATGTGCTGTCATCTATTTCGAACTTTCTGAAACTGCAACTGGAAATAGAAAGCACATAAATTTAGTACAACCTTATTATGCATGTACTAAATTGGTAATGCAGATTCAAAATGTTCGTCTGCATATCTTAATTTTTTTAATTTAAAAAAAAACAAAATACCTGTTCCGTCAGTAGTAGATTTAAAACCTTGTAAGGTTATTTTTGTGTTTTGCTTGCGAAATTGTCATAATAATTACCGAAATTTCAAAGCGAAAGGTTGAAAAAAAATTCAATAAGGCGTCGTGGAAATGTTATTTAAGCCTCAATTTTACATAACCATTACAAATTGTGAAAAAAGTTGGCTGATGGAAAATTTTAATTTACTGGATTGAATTATAAGGCGTATGAATTGGATCAATAATATCAGGATACACAAATCGAAATTATTGTTCCATATAAATCTGAATATAGATTATTATTAATTAATAACATCTGGACTTACTCGAGGATTCGAAGATTTGTACGCAAGTTCAAGAACAATGCATACGAGTACTAATTTTGTGAAAAGAGGAAACATTCACCTGAGCCAGAATTACTTGGCACATTGCAATGAAAAATGAATTGCGATAGACAAAGATGTTTTTACATCACCAGTGTCCAGCATATTGGAACACAAAGTTTAAAAAATCGACATGCTTAAGCAATATACAATGAGAAAAATAAACAAACTCAAAAACTTCCCATATTTGTTATGTCTTTAGCTGATCCCGTGGTGAGGGACTGTTTTTGATAAATAATTTTTACTAAGTGGATATTCTCAGTGTTTCTTGTTACAGTAGAACACGCGTAGAAAAATATTCAGTTTATTCTGGACGCATACAACTCAAATTATAACACACACGATTTATAGACGTGCAATATACATTTGTTATGGCTTATCGAAAGAGTAAATTTCTTTACGATTTGATATGTTGGCCTTTAACCAAATCGGTGGTAGCAAACGTGACCTATTTTCGTTCTTTAATTGGAATATTACTTGTCACTTCTTTATTAATTGATTCGTTTGGTATGCAATTCGAGAAAAGTGGCACTTCCGATGGCAAACTATACGATGGTTGCTTCGGTAAATCAAGGTTTGAACCGATTAATGGAAACGGTGGATTCTACGTCTTTTACACGTAATGTAAAATACTTATAGTCGTTTTGACTTTTTGAGAGTCCTTCGTACGGCGATTAAAGCTCTGGTCGAACCACATCAGTGCGAATCAACACGTTATCACAAGTTGCTGAATCCTTAAATAGGAAAATCTAACTCTTTTTGTGATTCGATGCTGTTGCCGGTTCTAAAGCTTCACGGATTGATGTCCTAAGGCCGACGAGTATCAAAAGAAGAGACTTTGTTCATTGAACTTCACCGGGACACACAATTGTGCCTTTGAAGCTGCGATGCCAACGTTTGATCATACCATTAATGGCTGGTTTGCTGGTTTGCTTGTGCTCCATTCCCAGTGCTTTTTATAGCTCATCATAAAGCACAGTCTCGAATTGCCCGTCTCTATCCGTGACGCTGTCCGAAAGAATTTAGAATCTACAAATTCAAGCTTTTATTAGTGCGTCTGCGACTGCTTCTGCCTTCATATTTGGAACAGATCGTCCGCCCATTTCTAGGTATGGTAAGTTGAAAAAGTCGATTTTCAGGAGAACGTTTTGAAGTTGTAATTACTTTTTTTATGATACGTAAAAATATTACAAAAATTTTAGGTATCTAATTGTCTTAATATGTCCGCATTTTGAGTAGGTTTTTTTACATCTATGTTGGTTAAAACATAAACTTAACATAATACAATATGGAAATAATTGAAAATTAGGAAACAGTTGATTTTACATTTTAGCAATTAACTTTTGAGGGAGGTTTCCAAGAGGTGTGATATTTTATCAGTTGATAAATATTCCATATTCTGATGTACCACAGGAATAGTGGAAAACTAATGTAAGTCGACATACAATAGTCTTGAATGCGGGGTGACCGATACGAACGGTTGTAAAGCTTCATGGATTGCTGTCCTAAGGCCAAGGAGTATTAAAAGGAGAGACTTTGTCCATTGAACTGTAGCGGCACACACAATTGCGCTTTTCAAGCTGCGATGACAACGTTCGATGATACCATTACAGGCTGGATTATATACGCTGTGGTTCGCTTGTGCTCCACTCTCAGTACTTTTGATAGCTCCTCATAAAGAGCAGCCTCAAACTGTCCGTCTCTATCCGTGACGATGGCCGAAAGAATTCTGAATCTACTAATCCTGCTTCCGCCTTCATATTTAGAACAGATGTGACCGATACGAAAATCTGACTCATTTTATGATTCGATGCTGTTGCCGGTTGTAAAGCTTCACGGACTGCTGTTCTAAGGCCGAGGAGTATCAAAAGGAGAGACTTTGTCTATTGAACTTCACCGGCGCACACAATTACGTTTTTCAAGCTGCGATACCAACGTTCGATCATACCATTACAGGCTAGATTATATACGCTGTGGTTTGCTTGTGCTCCATTCTCAATGCTTTTGATAGCTCCTCATAAAGAGCAGCCTTGAAGTGACCGCCTCAATCCGTGACGAAGACCGATATAATTCCGAATCTACTAATCCAAGTTTTTATTAGTGCGTCCGTGATTGCTTCCACCTTAATATTTGGAACAGGTGTGACCTCTGTTCAACGCGTGAATCGATCAGTCATAGTATGTCCTTCATATGGTGACAGAAGTCTTATCAAATCAATATGAATTCCAGTAAAACGTTTACTGGTCGGAGAATATATTCCCGTTTTGCTTTTAACATGGCGTGATATTTTGTATTTCGGACACCACAGGCAACACTTGAACCACCTTCTCACCTCATAGTTCATCGACAACCAAACGAATTTAATTGCGACTTCTTTTGCTGAGCTTCGCACTCCAACAAGTGACACGTGTTATAAGCATTGATTCGAAAATTATTAGTCGAAAATTGTTATCCGAAATTTTTCGAATTTTAGAGTGCCTTGTGAACGAATAAGTTCTGTGGGATTGACATCGTTCGTCTGTTCCCTGGCAATCTCGACGTAGTCAGCACCGCTATTGACATTTAGTTCGTCGATGCACGAAAGAACGTCTGCCACAATACTTTCGATACCGAGAATGTGACGGATATCGGAAGATTATTGTGCCATTAAACCCAAATGTCTGCATTGTTTTCGCGAAGTCTTTTCGAGATTTTGATGTAAAGCACAAGTTAGTGCTTTGTGATCGGAGAAAAAAATAAATTCTCCCCTTCCCCAAAATATTTAAAATATTTCACCGCCGCTTAAGCCGCCAAGAGCTATCGATTATTATCAAGTTTCAGCGTCGTCAAGTTTTCGCGAAAAAATTCATAATGACTGTCAACCATCTGAGGAATATTGCTGTAACACGCATCGACCATAATAGACAAACTTCCCATTTGATTGATGGGGGATACGCTAGATGTGTCACTTCGGCGAGGCGTAATGGGCATGTCTCGAACGAAGTAATAGATTCATCATTCCAAATTATTGGTGCGTTATCCTTTTTCTTGAGACCATCTTGGGGAAAGCGTATATAAATTTGCTTGCAGAGAAATCCGGCAGTAATTGATCATGCCTAAAAAACCCTTACACCTTTGGGCGTAGATGGCATTGGAAAACTTGTATTCGCTGCAACGCGAGACTTATCCTTAGAAATTCCTTTTGCCGATATGCCCATTCTAAGAAAACTTATTTCTTTGACTATGCGAAAACCCACTTGATGAGGTTGATTATCAAACCTGCATCGCTTAGTTTTTGAAAATTATTCCGAAATGTCCAAATGTATTAGCCGTTGGAATGTTTGAGGCGTATTCTGACGGCCAAAGATCATACGAGGAATTGAGTATACGATCGGATTTTTTGCAACGAACCGGACTTACAAACGACATAAAAAGGCAAAAGATAATCGATCCTTTAACCTCGCTATTTCTCATAGGGTCATTATCCCAAATTTAAAATTCATTATTATCTATTACCAACAATTTCAATTACCATTCCAAAATTTCCATTTATCTAAAAAAAACTATTAGTCCGCGTATCACGTGTAAAACAAGTAGTCCTCGCTTGATAAACTAAAAGTAGCCAAAAGGATATTCGAAGCCATGGAGACACAAAGAATTTTCTGACCTAGAAAACTTCTTGGTCCAGTCTACTGCATTTGGTTCCAGCGACTGTTGAATAACGGTTTAATAATTAATGTTAACAAATCTTAACAAATCACACTGTTAACCTAAGCGTGTCTAGGTACTCGCAATTAATGCATTATCATTATATGCTCCAACCGACTGTAACGGCTCAAACTTCTATATCTGTGGATGTTTCTTACAGCGCAATTGGCGATGTTCTGCAACAATCGCGTAATACCTCGATTAGGCTAAATGAAGAGATAGAAATTATGTTTGTATTTTTAAAGGCAAACAACTCGAACGAATTCATAAAAACAAAATTAAGTAATACTACCAGTAATACTCCGGTAGTATTACCAGACGCTGGTACCAAATGCTAATTATCGAAACGTAGTACTTTAACTTGTCTACTCGATCCGGTAAAGTTTTACAACCTTCCCTGAATCAGCTGTATGGGAAGAATATGCATTATAATTTGAAATTTTGACATTGTTGTCACGTAGTGGAGCCCTTGGAAGATTCAGTACGAGCATCGTTCTTCATAAAGCAGGGGTTATGACAAACGGTGTACGCAGTGCACAAGAGAACAAATTATGAGGCAACTCAAACATGAGCACAAGTCTCTTTCTCAATGGATAGCGGCAGTGGTTGCTTTAAACCCTTCACTATAGGCTGCCCGTCTTCAATCCTATCCTGCGACAGAAGGTAATACATTCACCCAATCTGGTCGTAAATGACACAAAATAACTTTGATTTGGATTGTAATTCCGGATCCATAACGACAACGTTTGCCACTCCGAAGCGTGAAATCATGTGGAAGACATAGCGAATGGAATGCACCAGTGGTCGCAGTAATATCCGGTATATAAATCGCTAAAGATTATTAGAAACAGGAAAAGAACCAATGATGGAAATTTTGCGACTTTTGACATGCTAAATGTTGTTTACATTGAGCAACAGTTTTTGAATATTTAGAAATAAATGACAAAATAACATTTTTTTATAAAAGGCTTCTAAATATTTTCCGAAATTTTCCAAATTAGAATAACAGGTCTTTGAATCAACTTTTGTAGTCTCTCTCTCTCTCTCACACAGTTTTAATATCAGAAAAAAATTATTTATTAGAATCGAATTTCAGTGGGATTTCCCTGAATTTAAAGACGTGTTTTCGTGTAAAAGTTCTTGAAGTTCTGCATCATTGGCTTATGCATCTATACGATTTGAGAATCTAGATTCTAGAATTAGTGCTTCGAATACTTTTCGTTACGGGGAGTCATTAGCACACTAAAAGAAATATCAAATTCTCCCAGGCGCTCTAGCGCTTAAGTGCAGCTCCAAGTAGGTTGAATGAAACAACTCGTCGCGTTTATTTAACCTTGATCGGAAAATATGAAAACAAGCCAAAAGATTTACAAAGAAAATAGCAACAAAAGTTTAGAAAATTTTGGGTATGGCTAAATTTTGTGTGTTCACCTACTGGCGTATAAAAATTCTATATAATACATGGTTGGGCTATAAATGGTGGTATAAGCCCACATAATGGGCGCTTTGACGGCACCCAACAGTTGCGAACATGTTGATTAAAATCGAAGCCAACGTTATTTTACTAGTCATGATAGGGAACCTGAAAGTGCCCAAAGGTGCACTGATTTTCACAAATTACTTCAGAATACTCAATAAATGTATAAAACGGTTTACTCTTAAATTCTAGAACTAACTTAAAAACAGCATCACTAGTACTTTCGCTTTTAAAATATGTCATCAGAATTCGTTCAAGGTCCCAAAATACTATTGCCAACACCTTTCTAGCAGAAGTCCTAACTTAAAATTGTTTGTGGCCAATTAATTAATTGTTGGCAGTGGTGTCCATGTTTCGACGAAAATGGTAAACCAAGTTTCTCGTGAAAATTATGTTTATAATATTATGTGGATCCCCACAGCACTGCGTCAAAACTCCTTGCAACAATCATCTTGCAGTGTCTTTTATCGTACCATAATGCCTGAGAAGCAATAGTAATATTTATATTGAAAAGCCGACAGTTGTGACTTGAGATGTTGAGAAAACAAGCATGTAGCTCGGGACCCCGAGTAACTAAGAAAGAACTCTACTTACTCTGCTACCGATGCGTCAGGTTTTTCGGATCTCTCGAAAATTTGTGCTAGTCTACTAATATTATCAACTTCTGCATCCGCGACGTAACGTAAAACCTAGTTTCGTAAGAGGACTAAGCAGGGGGTCGAATTGCTTTTTCTAGAATTCACCAATCCAATGCTTTAATCGAAAACTACAGCCAAAATTGTTCAAAAAATATTCGGAATTTGTAGAAAATAGGAACAATAAAACAGAACCGGCCTATTTTTCAAATTGGTTCACTCACAAAAACCGACTCCAGTGATGAAATCGTGGGTGGAGCCTCTAGTTCTGGAGCGACGCGGGTTTACAAAATGTCAATTAAGTACGCGCCTTTCATTCGGGATGACCCTGAGATATAATTCACCCAATTAGAGGTGCAGTTTCAGATTGGGGGCAATTTCTTCAGATGCAACGTTCCGCAAACAGTTAAATGCGTCCGTGATCAAATGTTGAAACCACCAAGAAACGACAAATACAAATCACTCAAAACATTAATTAACGAAACATTAAGTGGATCAGCGAAAATTAAATTAGATCGACTCTCTCAGGATTATAATTGGGAGACAAGATCCCGTCACAGTTGTTACACGACTTGGAAACGCTTTCCACAGACCAGGTTACGGAACCTCATGTATGGGTGAGAATAATTTGAGGCAGTTGCCGAAGACGCTCGACAAGATTGTAGAAGAGCAAAGAGCCATTCTAATCAAGAAGAAGACAATTTTTCTTTTCAAATAAGGGCATTAGCCAAAAGGGTTGAGGAATTATTTATTAAATTTAATTCAGGAAACTCTGAATCATCGCGTAACCGATCTAAAATTTCACGACCGCAAACGATTAATCGACCTCACAGTCTATCTCATTCCAAAGAACAAGTAGCTAGTCATCCGGTATGTTGGTTCCATTTTAATCACGGTACCAATGCGAGAAAGTGTTTGTGACCGTGTAATTATGACGTGTGTCAAATAAATTACAATTTCTAGTCGATACGGGAGCCGAAATTTCAGTAGTTCCACCTACAAATTTACAAATGGCCAAACTTTCAGAATTTAAATTATTTGCTGCAAATGCTTCAGAGATTGACGCATATAGGGTTAAAAATCTCATCCTTAACCTTGGTCTTCATAGAGCATGTACTTGGAAATTTGTTATCGCAAAGATTGACAGATGTGTTTTAGGTGCGGATTTTTTGGCACATTATGGTATAATGGTCGATGTAAAGTCCCATCCAAATTCAGTCTTACGGTATTACGACCATTAAGGCAAATACGTATCAACCTGAAATTTGTTACGGTGGGAAGAGAATCTCCGCAGCTAAATTTCGCAAAACATAATGTAACACACGAAATATGGCTTGCTCAGGGAATTTATAGACCTTCCAAGAGCATTCATATGACCCAAAAATAGGATCGATCTTGGCGATTGTGTGGTGATTATAGGTCACTAAACGCATTGTACAAGCCAATTATCCAATATCTTCTGTAACCGACCTTACTCATCAATTGCACTCATGTACCAAGTTTTCAAAACTAGATTTGGTAAGAGCTTATGATCAGGCTCCTGTCGAGACAAGAGACATTGAAAAGACTGCCATAATCACTCCTTTTGGATTGTTCAAATTTCCGCAAATTACGTTTGGGTTGAATAAATGCTGCCCAAACTTTCCAAAGGATGGTACATTCTCTGTTTCGATATCTTTCTTTCGTTTTTCCATATATTGATGATATTATCATCGCATTGTGTTGCAACGTTTAACCAAAGCAGATTTAGTGATTAACCTACATAAATGTGAATTTGCAGTTGATGAGTTAGTTTTTATAGGTTTCCAAATCTCAAAACAAGGTATGTGTCCGGAGAAGCAAAAAAATTGAATCAATTTTAAAATATCCACAACCAAAGACAGCAGACGAATTACTTAGATTTCTGGGTATGATCAAATACTACAGAATTTTCATATCATAAGCGATCCCGAATGCCAAGTTCGCAATTTTTGTAGATGCATCTGATGTAGCCGTTGGGGCTGATTTACAACAACTAACAAAGAAAGGGTGGCAGGTTTTGTTCTTCTTATCACGAAAACTACACGATACATAAACTCGCTACAGCACTTATGATACAAAGCTTTTAGCAGCATATTCAGCGATTAAACGCGTCAAAAATTTTATCAAAGGAAGAGAATTCGTTTCACAATTCACATCCGATGTCCACAGACACACGATTCAGAACTTATGACACTTTCCGCAGTTCAAATTTAAAGTTCGAAAAAATCCCAATTTTTGGAACTGATCAATTTATTACGTGCCAAGTATCAAATGGTAATCAACGACCATTTGTTCCAAAGCTATTTCGTAAGCAGGTTTTCAATGCCTATCACAATATATCCCATCCAGGCGTTCGATCAACAGTCAAACAAATCACTAAAAAATTTGGCCATCAATGTTGAACGAAATACGAAGTTGGGCAAAAAGTCAGCAATGTAAAGTGACTAAAGTAGAATTGATTCATATGGGGTAACAAACGATCGTTTCGAGGAACTTCACATCGCTCTCATTGGTCCTTTACCACCTTCGGAAAATAAAATCTATTGTTTAACCATGATCGATAGATATACCCGCTGGACCGAAGCAATTCCGATTACGGATATTCGAACTGAAACTATTGCTTATAATTAAAAACTGGATTAGTAGATTTGGTGTTCCTATAAAGATAGTAACTGTCAGAGGTGTTCAATTTGAGTCTGCACTCTTTGATGAAATTTCTAGAGTTTTGGGATTCCAACACAAACGCACCTCAGCTTAAATCCGGCTTGCAATGGAATGATAGAGCGATGGTATCGAACGTTGAAAGGTGCAATTATGTGTGCAGCTATAACGCCCAATGGACAAAATCGTTAGTAATCGTTGTATTGGCTAAAAAGCTCTTAAGCAGAGTTAGTTTACCGACAAGACTTACGATTACCAGCTGATTTCATTACTACGCGGGTCAACATGTTAATCAATCCGAATTCGTATGTCAGTTACGAAAATATTTTAACAACATTCAACCATCAAAGGCCGCACATCATTCAAAAGAACGGATATTTTCAAAGATTTATTTGATTGCAAGGCAGTGTTAGTAACAACAGACTCGCATCAATGTTCACTGCAACCTCCATACCAAGGTCCTTTTACAGTTGTAAAGCGGAATGAGAAATATTTTACATTACTGGTTAAAGGTGTTGAGTCGAATATTCAAGTTTAGTCAAACCTTGTTACATCGAAATGTCAGAGACAGGCGATATGAAAGACACCGCCTCCAATCTTCAAACGATCAATCTTCAAACTATTTTAACGATCTGGTGACCATTCCGCAAATAACTCTTAAACCAATCGTAAATTTTACCCCTTACACCTAGTTTCATTTTTCCGTAGTAAAACCAAATTGGTTACCCTGCTTTTGATTAATTTCTCAAAAAATTTTGAGAATGTGCTCAAAAGCGAAATTGGTCTATAATTACTTAATTGTGATTTGTCATCGTTTTTATAAATTGGAATCACAATAACTATTTTTAAAATGTCTAGAAATTCGCTACACTCTAGGCTCAAGTAAAATAAGAATTTCGATACATCGACCAAGAACCAGGGGCAGTTTTTAACAGAAATATTATCCATTTCGTCTAAACCTTTAGAACATTTGTTTTTTAACTGTTTGATTTGCATTCGTTACTTTTCCGGATTCCTCGATCTGTTAAATACGATCCTACATTGCCTTGTTCATGACTTCTTGAATCTTATGTGTCACTTCATACTATCTGTAGAAAAAACAGTGATGGTGGAGTTAAACTTAACTCTTGTCGACCATATAGGGATGAGAACTGAATCACAAAACACAACTGAATCATAATAATTTACAAAGATATGCCGCGGCTGGATGGTATGGAAAATCTAAACTGTCACCACATCAGAGCATTATGAAGTGCTCAGAGGAATATCCTACTACGAGTAACAAAGGACTACCGAATAGTATCTAAAGATCGCTCTTGTACCAGAAGTGCTCTAAACGAAATAAGTAACTCTGTACTTGTTGCAGATAGTGAACATAACCAATATAGAAACAAAATTGGAAATAGAGGCAATGGCGATTGACCTATGCCAAAGAAAGTGGAATGAATCGGTCAGTGGTAGGTATACATTTGACTTCATTCCTGATACTAAAGAAAGACTTAAAATGAAATTACTGCTAACGAGTTCGATGAGATAAGTAATCTCTGGCCATGGTAAGTTTAAAGCCTACCTACAGAGATTCAAAATAACTGATCACTGTCAGTGTATATGCGGATCTGAAGTGGAAGACGTTGAGCACCTAAGTTTCGAATGTAACGAGGTGACCGTTGTATCACTAAATCAAAAGTGGCTAGGTAATACGAACACAAATGAATTACTTCTGCCATCATTACTAAGCGACGAAGTTCTTCCTAAGTTCCGGCAGTACTGTGTTGAACTGATCTTAATTTTAAGTGAACGGAATAGTCCGATATACACTTGGGTGCTAAAAATTCGCACAGTTGCATTTTTTCTTTTTCTTTTAATTTCCTCGCGAATCGGAATGTTTTTTTGAATCAAAGTATGTCAAGTGAAAGATCGTTTCATCACCTATCCGATGATGCCAAGTGTGTGTAGTGTATGGTCTGTTCTAAAACAGGACAATAACAACAATAAAACACAACAACTCGAAAACGCTCGTTCCAGGTAGCACCGATTGCGGAACTTGTAGCAGGAATAAAAGGATGCGTTTTAAGGGAATTATCATCATTAGCAAATCAACGCTTAGCCTGAACGGTCTCCTATCAATTACGTCTTCATCCGAAACAAGAAAATGAATAACACACCAGAGGTAGCCGCTCAAGTGGTTACACTAATTGATGCGAGACAGAACTAAAGAGAAGTGGCTCGACAGCTAAATTTGAGCCGATTCTCCGTTCGTTGAGTGTGGCAGAGATATCCAGAAACTAACGGTTACAGATGACGACAAGGATCTGGCGGACCTCGTGTTACAACACAACGTGATAACAACTTTCTTGTGACGACTTCGTTGCTAAACTGTCGTTTGAATGCGTTTCAACTGGGATAGCGGCTCCAAGAAGTTCGTGAACTCGAAGTCAGTCGGTGGACAGTTAGAATACGATTTCGAGAAGGTGATCTGACTGCACACAGACCAACAAATGGGCCGAAATTGATCCCAGCCCACCGACGAGCCCGCCTTCAGTACGCTCGAGAGCATTTCAGTACGCTCGAGAGGCAGATGTCTGTTATGGAGTGACCAGCTCAAAGTCCGGACCTCAATCCCATCAAACATTTGTGTGACGAACTGAAACAAGCTCTAGCTGCAGCAGATGATCGCATAGAATGGGTGGCGATACAAATTTTTTTGCTGATTTCCATGTTTTAATTCGATTTTTACCACTAATTTTCATGCTGACAAATTCACAGAAAACGTGCACTTTAGATGTTGACCCCAATAATTACTTTGTTGGCACGGTATAGGTACAAAAAAGATACCACTGGACAGGTGTTGAAATAGACTTTGAATCTGCATTCAAGAAAATTAAACAAACATTGGTGTTTTTGATATTTTTGAACTGTTGTTGAAAATTGATCGATGTAAATTTTTTACACCCAAGTGTAGTATACCGGAAATCCGGCCTGTACATGTCTAACGCGGCTAGGGATGGAAACGTTACATTTTTTTTAATTGTAGACGGCTAAATATAAGGCACTTATATCGGTTAGCAATGCTAATTGGCATACATAATTGGCTATGTAAATAGTGAATGTAAACTCGACCTTCAAAAAAATTCCTTAGGCTTTGGCGAGATGCTTTCTATCATGTGGTTCAGTTCCTGATACTCTGGCATAAAATAGTAATAAAATTTTGAGAATACGGCATCGCAACAAGGATTGACCTTATAACCTAATGCGTTGAAGTTTACGACAAGACATCATGTAAACTACAATCATTTGATTTTTTATACTCTTTACACTTCACCGATTTCATTTTTACAACTCAAGATATCGTGAGTTGCTAAAATTTTTTTTTGCTTTTTGAAATACAGAGAATTCCTCTGTACGTTTTTTATAAAATGATCCTCACTGAACTCTTACAATGCACTAAATAGCACTCGATTATAAAGCTGGCTTTAATTATCAACGAAATTCACTACAACAGTGGAAAATATTGCTGAAATGTTATTGTTTTGATAGTGATGATCTTCGATGTATTCTGTGGAGTTGATATCTACCCGACTTCCGTAATTGAGGTATATCTCGTTGTTTCACTCACTGATCATACAAATTTCTGTAAAAATAAAAACGTCGATTATTGCAATACTTTTTCTACTTTGCCTAGAACGATACTCATAAGGCAACAAAAACTGATTGTGTTAAAAATGATAATGAAAATCGGGTATTACTCTAGCCCCGTACCAACTAAACCACACCGTTTCAAAATCAAAAAACTTAAGTTACTAACCACATTAAAACCAAATATATTTTTTTTTAATTATTTTATTCAATTATATTGTTTTGTCTAAAAACATAAAACAAATTAAAAATTATTAATTAATATTTATATATAATATATATATTTATATATATATATATATATATATATATATATATATATATATATATATATATATATACATATATATATACATATACATATACATATATATAACAAAATTAAAAATAGTAATAATAGTAATAAAAAATAAAATTATAATCATTATTATTTAAATTTTCCGTTTTTTTTTTTAATTTTCTCTTTTCTTTTAATAATACTTTTTTATTTTTATATCTATATTTATATTTTATTTATTTATAATATTTATATATATAATTTTTTTTTGTTTTTTTTTTGTATATTTTCTCATTATTCGATAAATAATAAAATTAAAGTTGTTTGTATGTTTTTTTTAATGTTAAAGAAATAATAATAAAATAAAATATATTTGGTAAATTAAAATAAAAAATAAAACGCTACCACAGAATTAAATTAATCAATATATAATAATATATAAAAAAAAATTATTATTATTAATATTTTATTAAATTAATTAATTTTTATTTTGTTGATATTCACTAGAAAAAGTTTTTGTTTTTTAATTATGCATAAATATTAAGTTATAAATAAAAAGAAAATTATTTTCTTTAATTTAAAATACATAATTTTCTTAAAATAAAACAATTATTTTTTTAAAAGCTAGATGATTCGCGCATGATTTGAGATTTACAGTAATGTAACATTTTTTGTTTTTAGGTTCTTGTCATTTCCTGTAGTAAAACTAAAAATGGAAAAACTTTTTTTAGTGAAAGATTATTTATATAAGTATGGACAAAAGAATATGATTTTTTTTTTTGTTTCTGTTTTTCATATATATATATTAAAAAATATTTTAATAATAAAATAGATTAATTTTAACACTAAAAAATTTTGTTTTTATATCATTTTTTATTTAAATTTTTATAATATGAATCACCATTACAATTACATATTACAGAGCTAAATTCCTTTTAAGAATATTTTTTTATGAATTTCATGTTTATAATTTATTTATACATATTCGTGTAGTTTTTATAATATATACTTATATCTTTATTTTAAAGAATGATTTTTTATACTTTAATTATTTGAATAATCTATAAATTATGTATTTTATTAGTTTTCATAAACTAAAAAACCTAATATATAAAATTAATTAATTATAAATTATATTACATTTACGTGTTTTCTGTTTTTTTGGGATTTTTTCAAATTTTATTCTTATAATTATTAATTTTTTTCTAGTATAATCTAATTTTCTTTCCTTTTGTAAGTGTGATTCCAATTTATGTTTCGTGAAAATATTCAACTTTTTTGTTTTTTTTAATAAACCTATAAAATATTAAAAAAATGTGAAAATTTCTTTAATTGAAACTAATAATTTTTTATTTAAATGATATGTTATAAATAAATAATAGAAAATGAGAATTAAAATAATAAATTTGTTCATTATACGTAACAACAACAAAAATTGTGTGAACACCTTATTTACGCATTATTACATAAATGAATACGTACATAATGATTATATATTATATAATATGTATACCCTAAATGAAACAAAACAAACAAAAAAAGAAATTTTCACCGCTAAATTAATTAATTAAATAGAAAATGTAAATATATTATTTGTACATCTAAACGTAATTGTTTTTAATTTAACAAACTATTTTTTTTAACTTTATATATTTATAAATAATTTTTTACAGTAAATTATAATTTTAATTTAAAACGTGTTTTGTTTATTGATTACTTATTTCTCGAAATATTTTTTAAGCTTCGTATCATTTTGTTTAATTTATTATATTTATATATTTTATAAAGAAAGGAATACAAAATAATTTTTAAAAATATTTGATTTTTATACAAAATTTACAAATTTTAAATTTTTTTATTTTATAAAAAAACGTCTATTTCTACAGATAATTAAATCAGCGGCGATTAAACTTACATTATTTTTATTTATTGATAAAAAAGCCACTTTGTCCTTTAATTCTTAGTTTAGTTTCTTTTTGTTATATAAACTTTACTATATATAGTTAGAATAATTATACTTAATTAAATCTTTTAGCATATTAAAAAAAAAAATTAATTTAATTTTAATTGTATCGTTTGTTCCTTTCACTTATTTTTTTTAATATTTGCAAAAAATACATTTGTTTTTATATAAAATTAAAAATTATTTATTATAATTAAATATTTATATATTTATAGGTTTATTTTTTTATATAGTAAAATTACAGTGAAATACTATATCAAATATCACTGTAAAAACTAAACTTAATTAACATTAACAATATAATAATAATAAGAGTAATTAAAGAAAAATAAATTATTTATTATACAAAACTGTTATAATTATTCTTTTTATCAAATTTTCTGTTTTTTTTTTTGTTTTTTACTTTTGTACGTTTTTAAATCTTAGTTGTTTTTCTATTTTTTGTTTTTTAACTAAACCATCCATCATCACTGAAATAAATTCATTTTTTTGTTTTTTTAAATTATTATTTTAATACCTTAAATTAAAATTGTCCAATTAGGTTTATTTATAAGTACTGAGACACAGAACATAAAAAATAATTGTATAGAGCTCAAATCGCGAAAAAAAGTTTATCTTTTCGATCACAGAATATAAAAAAAACTACAATTAATTGTAACATACCCTCCCTTACCACACCCTGTTGAATCCCCCCCTAGTCAGAAATTATTAAAAAAAAAAAAAGTAAATTAATAATTCTAATATTACTACAATTGTTCCACAAATTTTGTTAATTGATCTTGGGCGGTTAAACCATCACTACCACCGGGGCCTAGATTATCGGGTGGTCCACCAGGCACCGGCGATTGATGTGGATGCAGATGATTATGCATATCATTACCCGGTTGAGGTACAGGCGAATGACTTGATAAATGGTGTGGTGATGGTTGAGCTCGCGGAGAAGCAGATGGTTGGGCGCGTGGCGACGGTGCAGCTCGCGGTGGAGGTGTTGGTTGTGGACTTCTTATTGGTGGTGGCGATCGAACATTATGCATCATTTGCTGTTGCATGGAATGTTGTGGCGTAGGTGGTCCCATTACATTTTGATTTGGTCCACCTTGTTGCATGACACCCATAACACCTTGTTGATTATTATTTACTTTCATTTGCTGTAAACCATATTGATCGGGAGCAAAACCACTTTGATATCCACCCATTTGAGGACCACGAGGCCTTTGTTGATATGGTGGGGCAGGAATAAAATTGGACATATGCATTTGTCTCTGCATTAGATGTTGCTTATACCAATGCGTTTGCTGCTGCGATTGCATTTGACCACCAACTCCAATCTGAAAATAAATATTGGTCAAAATTTCGAAATTATTGGGTTCGAATTTACGTAATTCAAATTATCATAATTTATCAAACATAAAAGCAAGCATTATGTTACATAACTTGCTCATACAAAAATTTCAATCGATTAATTAATTAAAAATCGACTCCATTTTTTAAACAAAATGTCCCGTGTACTAAATTATAAATTGTGTACTAAACTATCCAATATTCGAACCTTTACAAAGGGGGATTCGCACTCATTCAAAATAGACATAAATAAACTACGTACCGGTCCTTGTTGCTGAGGATTTGGTTGGCCTGGTTGGCCTAGTAATGGATTTTGCATTCTATTCGGGGGTGCTTGACCTGGTCCAGGTCCAGGACCACCGCTTTGCAACACTACTTGCTGCTGTTGTGGACTTTGCTGTTGCTGCTGATTAATCATGTGCGGTAAATGTCCACCAGGTTGTTGATTTACACCACCCGTATTTTGATTTTGCTACAACAAAATAATTTGTTTATAGTAAACAAATGAAACATTTTATATAATTAAAAAACTATTACCTGTCTTTGTTTAATAAATGCTGCCATCAATTGCGGATTTGATTTTAAAATTTGTAATATCTGTTGTTGGTGTTCGGGCCCCGATTGTGGATTCTTTAACGTTTGCATTAACTGCTGTAACGCTTGCTTTGGTTGTTGATTATTTTGCGACGGATTTGGTTGTTGTGGTGGTGGCGGTTGCTGTAAAACTGCTTGCACGGGCCGCATTTGACCAATCATTTGCTGATTTTGCCCGGGACCAAGTAATTGCTAAAAGACGATAGTTTTTAATCTCCAGTAAACATTTTTTCTTTTATTATTCTTACCGGTTGCTGAGGCATTTGTGATAATTGTGGCATCATAGGATTTTGATTAGGTGACCTTAGCCCTTGTTGATTAGGACCATTACTAGGATATCTTGGACCCCATTGATCCATTGGCATTAAATTACCACCTTGATTGGGTCCACTCATTCCTTGAATACCACCTTGTTGTTGATTAGATGGCATTGCAACCATATGGGTTCGCTGGATAACAGGTGGTGGCATTGCGCTACCGGTTGGTGCCACCTTACCAAAACCACCGCTTCCATGTTGCCTTGCTGCTTCTTCCTGAACCTAAACCGTACAAAAACAATGAAATTTATTCAATAACTCACTGAAGCTAGTTCCAATTAAGAAAACCTACCTGTTTCACCACTTGCAATACATTCGCCGGAGGAGTTTGAGTTCCTGGTTTTAAACCAATTCCAGGAGGATGTGGACTACCCATTCCACTCATCGATGGAGCGGGTGATACGTTAGAAGATGGACTCATACTACCGGCACTTCCCGGATTTCCTGGTGTATTTGTCAGCGCCGGAACCGAAGGAACATTTGAAAGACCACTCGATGGTGTTGGAACAGCCGTCCGATTATTCATAACAGCCATACGCCTTCGCAGTAGCTGTGCCTGTTGTAGTCTACAAAATAAAATGAAAATTAATTAGATCAAACCAAAACATCATTATTTCTAATATTCTACCTTTGTTGCAATTGCTGCTGCTTCAATTTATGTTTAATATTCGGACAGAAAGGTACAGGACATTTAGCCTCTTGACAATGTTTCGCATGATAACAACACAACGCAATAAGCTGTTTGCAAATCGGACAACCGCCATTTGTTTTCCTTTTGCAATTTTTCGTATGGGACACAACACGTTTCATCTTCTGGCACGAAGGTAGACGACAATTTGCATCTCGACACTGGCACGCATGCACCAATGATTGTATGCAACGTTGTATTGATTGTTTTCGTGCTTCTTGTGGTGTTGCTTGTTTCATGTCAGTAGGCGAGGATCCATCATCCAGATCAAATCCTAATTTCTCCATCTTATGTGGATGACCAATCTTTTCTTTGCAGCCGGTACATAAATCGAAATCCTGTGAATAATAAAATGTATGTCAAAATTTGTATAACACCCCAAAGATTAAAGTTGCACTTACGTCACAAACGGTACAATGATAACGGGTTTCCACATGATTTTTACAGTGATTACAAGTATATACAAATTTATCTTGCCCTTGATTATGTAATTCGTACAGCATGCATAGAGTACTGAATTGAGCACGTCGAAGTGATGAAAATTCAAAATGCTTATCTCTAGCCATAGTTAAGAATGCGTCACGGCCGTCCATCAAATCACAATTCATTAATGGATCGGGATCTTGAATTGGCTATTAAAGTATAGACAATACAGAATTTAATTTCGGGTTGAAAAATTATTTTTTTGTGTGTATACTTACAGCTAAACTAGCAGCTGATTGGGCTGAATGTAAGCGAATAACAAAAAATACTTCCTTATGTTTTTCCATGGTGGCAAATATTTTTGCGCTAAGATCACTACCAGTTTGTTGTTCACTTGATTTTTTGCTATTTTTCCTTTGTGCCGCCTTTGATTTGTTAGATTTCTTCTTTTGCCCTTTCTTTTTACCGTCACCACTTGGTTCGATGTCATCATTTAATGATAAATACTAAAAATAAATTTTACATTGGAAATCACCAAATTTTATTATTATATATAAGTGGAAACTCACGGCATTTGCAGCGGCCTCGGCTGCTTCAGCTTGCTTCCGTTTCTCTTCCTCTTCTTGGTCTAATTCTTTTATACTTTCTTCTAGCACATTTGGCCAAAAATCTCCCTCGAAATAAGGCAACTCTGCAGCTGATGTTAATTTATCTTCCATCGCTTGCTTTAAAATATCTTTGTAATCTTGTATGATACGTTCAATCATACCTTTGTCTAACATTTTCTTATACCATTCCTGTAGTCTTTTCGGTTTTGGTATTTTTTGATCGGGTGGATGACAATGAAAAATATAGTCATCACCCTCCGAAGGCGGACAAGCCCAAATATGAGCCATTGTATAACCTAGCTGTTTTACATAATCCATATATCCTAATAAAATTTCATGGTACACCGCCGTACGATATTGTCTTGGTTTAAAAAAATGTACCGAATCTAAGTAAGCTATATATACACGTCTTGTATTTGGATGAGAACATTCAGAACCGTATTCTTGCACATGCATACCAAAAAAGCATACATCGATGCCGTCCAATTCTTCAAATGCAAATAGGGCTTTGGCTCGATAAGGAAATTCTGCGCACATATCATTATTCTCAACAAATCGGCTACGCATCCCGGGTTTTACTTCAACAATTTTATCTGAACTTGATACAACACGTATATGCACCTCGCCCGCACCAGCCTCTTTCTTTTTTAAGAAATTATTTACTCTAGTTTCAATATAAATACCTAATTTAGTAGTTGGTAAACGTTTAGCATTAAATTTATTTTCTTTTCGTTTGGTGCCCTTTTTCTTCAAGCAACTATCACATACGAAACCACCGGGCCCGGGCCATATAGTCTCTAAATATAAAACGCATATTTGATGCTGTTTTCTACCACAGTCTCCACAATCCACGAATGGTTCCAATTCTAGATGATCATTTTTCATTTCCTTAAACTGATCCTTTTTGATTTGCCTTTATCCAAAAAAAAAGAAGTAAAATAACAAATTTAGTGTTATGTAATATAAAACAGAAGGATAATAAAAATACTCACGTTTGAGATTGAAGCGGATCATCGCCAAGGGTTACAGTATCTCCCGGTATATCGTTGAAACATTTTTGGCAAAAAGTGTATCTGTCAGAAATAAAGCCATAGCCCCTTTTATTTTTATTTTGATTATGTTTAATGAAATTATATAAAGTACATATTAGAATCGTTTATTTATTGCATGTAAATATATTATTTAAGGCGGAAGTTAAACAAAAAAATAAAACTGTGCCAACATTTAATAAAATCATTCAATTTATTTTAAATCCTGGAACCACATAACGGTTTTTGAAATTGTTAAAATCATAGCTAAACTGCTAAACTATACAAAAATTATCTATGTGTCATAATCGCAAGCACTCGAAGAGATCATACTTGAGATAAAACTATAAAGCATTAATTGAAAACTAATTTTAAAATATGAATGCCCACATATCTTCTGTATGTATATAGGTAGTTAACAGTAAATTACCCACACAATTGGATGTACCACCTTGGTAGCTTTTTACATTAAAACAATATTAAGACCCAAACAGAATGTTACTACTGTCTCCGGAGTTGTCGTATTAAATGGAAGATCAAACTTAAATCTTAGTCGAAAGAGGGCAAGTCGTTTACAAAATCATAATATTTCTCCCGCTCATCCTAACAAAAGCAACTCTCGTGATTTCAGCATTGTACACAGAAGTTTAAATCTAAATAATTAGATTTCGATATGTACGATGAACCCCTTTCTCCTCGCAGAGAACATGGATTTTATTATGTAATTTAGAAGTAGACGAAGAGGTTCCTAGCCCTAAAGGTTTAAACCAACGACAACAAAAACTCATTAATGAACAGATCTTTTTGAAAGTTAATAAAATATGTAGCATTTTTAAACAAGTTTAATTCCTATATTTGCAGATAACATCAAGCTACCTATGGACAACAAAGTTTTAAGAAAGTCGAAAAACCGATGAATTACTGTACTGATAAAGATAGACGAAGTAATCAATACAATCAATTAAATTTAATAATCATTGGGCCTTTCCACAAGGAAAATGCGTATTTTAACTAGTGCCCTTCATAATTACATTGTTCCTAAATCGTTTAGTTTGTCACAGCATTAATGTACACAGCGTAAGATACATTACATATAATTACATTAAATTTTGTGAAAAACTAGGAGCAATTTAGAAAAAATTGCAATGCACAACTATTGCGTACACTTTTATCGTTTTCGTTGTCTTGTGCACAGCTATTCATTTTTTATGGAGCCAAAATTTGACCACAGTCAAAATTAAATCATAATTAATTTCTTTCGTAAAATTGTTTTAAGCCTGTGATGATGGTGTGTGTACTATGAAATTTTCAGGACAATTATAGATGATCGTAAGCATGATTTATAATACTGAACAAGAGATTTAATCTTTTTTTAAATACATTTAACTAAATTTTACATATTGTTAAAAAATTAAAGAAAACTAAACTTCATAGCTTATCATAATTATATAAATTATACTAAACATTCGATCCGGAAGGATATTACTCATTGAACAGCCTCGCGCAAAAAATGTTGCTTGCGCTTAGAACTTGAAAAAATTAAGCCATATGTTAAAAAAACACTTGGTGACCTTGATCATCCGTGGAAATAATTTTCGTACTTAGATTCATTTTTGTATATTCCAGGTGTCGAATACCTTTTATGGCCGAATAACCAATCAATGCCAGTATTTTTTCACAAAATCATTCATTTTTTCCCCCGCTTTATTTCGAACCGAGAGGCTTTCGTCGAGAACGACTTAAATTTTCATTTTTCTCAGACCAAATAAAAATTTGCAACGTGTCAGTTTTTATGTGCAACACTAATGGACTTGCAAAAACTAATTAAAACTTAAATGTTTGATCATTTGTTAGTCGAAGGGAGAAATAAAACGCTATCGAAAATTTTATAATAGCCTCATAAAAACTCGAATTGCACTAAAAATCGCAATTTGGCAAACAAACAACAACAAACATATTCGTCATTTTTACATCTCACTACTTTCAAGAAATTGCAGTTTATACTTGAAGTTAATGATCACCAAATGTTCAACCCCTTTTGAAAATAAGTTTGCGATCAACTGTATGAACATAACTGATCCAGATGAAGGTAAGATTGTTCTGATCTGTTTTATTGTTCTGATGTTTCGGAAATTAGGTATGTTTATATATATAAATTTTGCAAAATATTAATTTTTATTTGTTTTAGTCTAGTAGTTGATGGGAATAGAATCGAATATTTTTATTATGTTAGATGCTTGTAGAGTATCAGTAAAATGGATAATAATCGGCTTGGCTTTGTAACAAAAAGTTATAAATATACATCTCTTGCTAGACATATTCGGTCTAAATTCTTGCGTTACTGTATTTTATAGGTTCTGAATAGACATCAAATGTCGTTAAATGTAAATTTCGTTTAATATATGTCATTATTTTAATATAAGCTAGCAGTTTTAACGAAATTTTGATTTCTTGTCTCGAATCAAATCCCAATCTAGTCCAAAAATTCGAGGGTTCGTGTTACGTTTTCCAGGTTACGTGTATTTTCGATATCGAGGACCACAAGCTTGTTAAAGTTTCTTTTTAATGGTATTTTGAGCTTTTAATAAAGTATATCGAAAATAAATTTCGATATGTCGAACCTAACCTAAAAACTAAATTCAATGTGTCAGATTTATACATTATTGTATTAACATTCTCACCTAACTAATAATAGATACACAATATTTGCTTACCTCGCAAGATTTTGCCCATTATCAGCAATTTTCTAAGCGTAATTTATGCGTTTTTTACATTTTATAGACAAACAACAAATCTACCTAGGCCCGGGTGATAGATTAAATTATTTTATTATTGTGAGACAACTTTGAATTTATTGGTGTATATTCCGATCGAACGTGCCATTTTTAAAAGATTTGAGAGCTAATTGAAATACGATTTCAAGAAAAAGAAGATTAAACTCAAATTTACACAATATATGAAAGAACTCTCGAAAAAATACAACACGGAATTTAAATGTTTACGTTTACAAAGGATGAAATATCTATTTTAGGTTATCTTTTCCCTTACTTTAGAAAATTACACTCGTAACCAATAAAAATATTGCAAACAATTTATTAAGAGCTTAAAAACCATTAACATAGAATCAATTATAAAATCGCAATCAATAAACTTTAAATTATTATAAGAAGGTGTTTGTTTATTACATTTTTACTGCGCACTTACTCACTCGCCTAGCCCGAAGAATAGTATGAAAAATATCAGAAAATCTGACCTCACAATGAATTTTGAACTGTATAAATCTGAACAACTGGTAGCACTTCCGCCTTCAACACGCTCTCCTTAAATTATGCTGCCCTTCATTCAGCTAAATTTGAAGCAGGAAATGTCGAGTCTACCTCAACTAGCTTCTTTTTTACGCGAAGTTCTTTAAAATCTTTTACATAAACTTCTAGATCTATTAAAGTAGCATTGTCTTTAGCCCAGATCATTCCATTTTAAATGATTAGTTATCAGAATACTAAACAATCGAATTAAATCGCAAAAAGTACTTGCTTTAGAGACGAAAATGAATAAACGTGAATCTCTATTGAACCACACATGCTCATACCTTGCTACATTGCTTAGAATAGTAGTGTAATTTAAAAAAATACATAATTACAAGAGCTCCAGCGTTTATTTTGAAACATGTGGTAAAGAGGGCTTAAAATGCTGTAAGGGAATGACGGTGGTAAATTTTGGAACCACAATACGGAACAGAAACGATAATCAAACGTCGAAGCAAAGACGTTGCCCAGTAAACCAGACCTACAAACATCAACCTAACACTCATACAAAGATAAAATAAAAAAAGGAAATAGCGTAGATTTACTCGTTAATTCATATAAATAGCATTTATAAACGGAAATGTTCGCTACGTAATAGTAACGAGTTACCAACACAAGATACATTATCCAGGCATGCGAACATTACTTAAATAAGTAATATAATTTTTATTAAACCTAAATAAAAATAAAAATTACTTGAGAAGTTTCATATTATATCACCAAAGTATAAACTTTATTCATTCACATTTTCGCTTCCTTAATGAAGCAGTAGTTCGGCAGAGTTTACAAATTTGAGATTTAGTGATTTAAAGTTAAAATTTAATTACCCCAAAACAAAATACTCAATTTTTTGTAAGAAGCAAAATTGTCGATGAAGTTTTGTAACAGAAGTAACTAGCTATCCAGTTTCGATCTGATAAGATCATCAAAACAATCATCTCATCAGGCCATGGCGACTGAATATTACAACAAAAGCATCACACATTGTGTTCTATATATTAGAACACCCGTGTATCAATAACTCTAGTGAATTATATAATTCACTAAATTTTATTTTTACAAACTTTCAACTCATTCACACTGCCTGCGTTCGATTCCCGTGCAAGTAATTTTAAATTTTTTAAATTTTTTTAATCATCTAGATGATTGATTTTGATGATAGAATTTGTTCATGATCTTATCAGATCGAAACTGAATAGCTATTTACTTGTTACAAAAAATCATTGAAAATTTAGCTTCTTATCAAAAAATCAAAATGCGGGGTGCTTGGAAAGATCATTATATATAATTGTTCGGCGATTCTAATATATTCCGTGTTATCTGAAAACACAACTAAATGGCCTTAGGGCCGATATGTTCGATATCGCTTCGAATTAATTAATTAATTCAGTATTAAATTTGGGACTAATATTAAAAAAATACTTAATTAGCAGCTTTAATTATGGGCCGATTCGTAAAGCATAAAATAAAGTTATATTATTTTCCAGTTAAATATTTGAATTTTGTATTAAACGGCCAAAATATTCTGAGATTTTAGATACCCGAGAGTTGGGACTCATAATAATATATATTATTTTTTGTTGTGTTACTTCACTAAACTTTGGATAGCTAATTTTCTTCGGGGTTGCACCTCCATGTGAACCTCCATTGAAAACACAGTATAAATCAAAAACCAAATAAATTGAATCATCTTGTATAATAATTTTAGTAGACAAGGGCTCATCTGAAACTGAATCATTTTCCCTAATAGCAAAATATGTTACAATATTTTCGTGCCAAAGGTGGCGACTTTTAATCCTACTCCTAGAATTTTAGGTGGTTGATTGAAAATTTACGTTTTAGATATATTTTATTAATTTAGTTCATCAGATTTTAATGATTCGAACGACTCATCGTCAAAAATTTGTACTTTGTAATGAATATTGACCATACATTTTTGAAGGACCTCACGAAACTTCTTTTTACTTTGAATGACTTGATGTTTTTGGTTGAAAATTTAACGCGTGTTAAAACGCGTATTTCTCCAAGTTCAATTTTACACTATGCTTTATTTCAAATGTACGGATCGAACAATTTTTTCAGATTTCAGTTTTAACGTTAGTCTGCATTAGTCAAAAATTAACTAACAATTTTCTTTTTAAAATTTTCCTGAAAAATCTGTTTTCTAGGAATAAAAATAAAATGACACACCTTTTGTAAAAATTAACCTATAAAATCTCATTTTCTATGCCGTAAACACAAATAAAATTACTTTCTATAAACCTTATTAGGATTATATTCAACAATAAAAAAATAAATAAAAACTATAGCAAAATGTCTATTAATTAAATAATTTTATAAATATAGCACAATTAAAATTATCTCAATTCGCGCACGTTATAAAAAATATATTTTCAATATATATTCACTAAATTTAATAAAATCTTTGCAAATGTACCAAAATCAAAAATCTTCGAATATGTACAATATATTTAATATGTTGGAAATCAAATTTAACAAACAGAAAAGAAAATGATTACCTGTTCTGATAACTATAATATTTCGCATCTCTTGGAATTGTGCAAAGTTGTTTACCGTAACAACATAGCACTTGCGGGTTGAACGTATATTTTCTACCACAACAATATCCTAAGGCTTGCATTACAGGATCTATTTCTTGTTCAAATACTTCAGATAACTGAAAATAAAAATAAAGAATACGTTTAAAATTCATCTTTATTCAACATTTCTATATTTAAAAACTTACTTTGGTACAATATCGATAAACTCGTGAAGTTTTTCGATTATATAACCAAGCATTATCGAACATTAACCAAACATCGTCAACGTATTCCCACGGATCAGTATAGTGACCCGTATTTAATTTTAATTGTATCGTACCTAAATCCATCGGTTTCTTTACAATATCGAAATAGTCTGGTATACCTAAAGCATTCGGATCAACTGGTTGCCGAAATGGAATCGATTCTGGATCTTGTCTGTATAATTTTTCCCATGTCGGATTTAACGCTTGTCGTAATTCTTCCGGCTTGAAAAGACACTTTTTCTTATCTAATGAACCAGTCGATGGTATGGGCTCTGGGACACATGGTTTAACTTCAGATTTTATAGTATCACCGCCCATCGGAGATGAAACTTCATCTTTCACATTAGATTCATCTTTCACTCCACCTTCACCACTTTCCATATCCATTGGTTCTGATTTAAGTTCAGATTTCGCATTCATTGATTCAGAATTTTTACCACCAATTTCTAAATTACTTAAATTATTTTCGGAATCATCGAGTTCCTTTTTAATATCATCTTCACTTTTAATATTTAATTTTCCTTTATTGTCATTTTCTGGTGACATTGACTCATCTTTGGAACCGGCTTCAAGACCCATATTTTTGGTTGACATACCAATACCACCACCAGAATCACGGCTTCGACTCATTGATCCTAATAGAAATTAACAATTTTAAAATATAAAATTTTAAATAATTTTTTATTTAGCTTACCTTTCCCTAAACTATTCATAGCCGACATAATTCCCGTTGAGGAACTAACTGCTGGAATTGTACTAATACTACTACTACTTGTGTTAATCGATGGTGACATAGATGGAGGTGGTGTTTGTTCAGGCACCGGCTGAATTAACGATGGAACACTTGGAGGATTTGGTGTACTAACTGGTAAAGGACCATTGGACGATAAACTTGGCGATGGACTAGCAACTGGAACTGAGGACGCTCCCATTGAATCCGAGGGAGTTGGAGTTGGCGGTAATTGGCCCATACGATTAGAACTATTACTAAAACTATTCATTTGATTCGAACTGAATGGTGACGATTGTGATTGCATTTGATTTAAGTTCATATTGGAACCTTTACCGCCTGAAGATGTTGGCCCGCCAGGAACTTGCATACGCACTTTCATAATATCGTTTAATTGGTTTGCATTAACATTTTGATTCTGTGCCTGTTGCTGTTGTTGTTGTTGTAGTGGATTAGGTCCATTAGAGTTATTAAAGCTTTGTTGACCAGGTGGAGTCATACTACTTGGTTGTTGAGAGCCGACACTATGCTGTTGACCAAATGGCGAAGAACCGGGATTTGATACTACCAAACCACCACCTTGTGACATACCATTTGGGCTAGGACCGGATTGACCAACAAGTCCATGATTTTGTTGTTGCTGCTGCTGCTGTTGCTGTCCTTGTTGTTGGGGTTTCCCAGGGAATTGCATTCTATTCTGAGGTAAATTAATGCCCACCATTCCTGGGGAAATACTACGCAAACAAACTTGTCGCCCTACTAAAGCAGGATTCTGCATACCACCGGGCCCAACACTGTTTTGTGCTCCGATACCACTAAGCATACCGCCAGCATTCGAACCACCAGGAGCGATTGCTCGTAACGGATTATTTGGCATGCTTACATTTTGTGGTGGTTGGCCGGGTTGTTGTGATTGCTGATGCAGCTGCTGCTGTAGTTGCTCTGCTTTACGTTTTTGTCGTTTCTCTTCCAGCTCTTTCTGGATTTTATATATCTTTTCAGCTAACAGATGATAATATTCCGAGCGAGAATTGGCCATTTCATACATGTCACCTTCGACTTTCTTTGCATACGATACTAAATTATGCATACGTCGATCTAACATGGTAGACGGATCGTTAGTTGGAAAAATTGCTTGAACTAATTTATGAACTAAATGGTTTCTTAAATCAGGTGTCACTGAATGATGCCAATCTTTAGTTCCACTCGATGGTGTCACTTGACTGTTTTGTCCTAATCCTAATGGTAATTGAGACAACTGTTGCCCTGGCATAGCAGCCGTCCCGTCATTATTTAACCCGAATAATTGTATATTTACAGACTGAGGAATGTTATTTTGTGATGCTTGTTGGTTTGATTGCGATTGGCTTGTTGGTTGATTTTGTTGTGAATTTTGAGAATTTGCTTGTGTTTGTTGCTGTTGAGGATTCAATGTTATATTACTAGGCGCCTGGGAATTATTATTATTATTATTATTTGTATTTGAGTTATTTGCGCTTCCTTGACCACTTATTACATGGCCTAAACTATTATTAGATATATCGGAATTTAATAATAGATTATTCGAAAGTAAATTTGAATTTTGTTGCTGTTGTTGTTGCGACTGGGGCCCTTGATTTGGAACGATTACACGAACCACTTGATTCATATTCGACGGATTCATTGGGAACATCTGAGGTTGTTGCTGTCTAGGCTGTTGTTGTTGTTGTTGTTGCTGTTGCTGCTGCTGCTGCTGCTGCTGCTGCTGTTGTTGTTGATGTTGCTGCTGTTGTTGCTGTTGCTGCTGTTGTTGTTGCTGCTGAGCCTGCTGTTGTTGCTGTTGACCACTCATTCCAACTACACCTAAAGAACTTTGATTTTGCTGCGATGCTTGCATTGGAATTGTATTTGATGACATACTCGCTGCAGTTGTTGCGGATACGTTTTGATTTAATTGGGCCATATTCATATCAAATGGTCGTCTAATTTCTTGGTTTTGGGTACTAGATTGCGATGGAGGCTGCTGCTGTTGCTGCTGATTTGGCTGTTGCGGAGTATTACAATTTTGTTGTATTGACGGATTATTCGGATTATTATCGCCAGGACCAGGCGGCGTCCCCGAAGCATTATTATTTCCTACATTCCCTGCTTTTGATCGATCGGCCTGTTTTAGTGGCAAACAAACCGGACAGTCGGTACGAACACAATTTTTCCAATGCTGTATAATTTGACGAGACGATGAACAGTGCGTTACATTACAATCCTTATTTGCGCGACACGATGTCATATGTGTTAGTACGTCTTTCATTGTGCGACAATGCGGCAAGGAGCATCGACTAGGAACATTTGGATTTTCACTTTCTCTTCTCGCACACTTATGAGCATGGAGTAACAGTACTAGTTGTTGTTGTATTAATTTTCGTTTTTCCGGATCAGCAATAGGTTGTGGTGCACCTTGTGATGTAACATTATTTTGGTTTTGGGTTGCAGTTTGGGGACGTGGTTGAGCACCCGTTGGTGCTCCAGATTGTGGCTGCGCTGGTGATGGAGCTGGAGGTTGCGCTTGGCCGGCCATTCCACCTTCACTATTAGAACCAACTTGTCCTCCCATTTGAACGCCACCACCGGCGCCCATTGGTCCTGTCATTCGAGCTCCTGCAGTCATAACCATATTGGGCAGCCTTTGTTGAGGTGCAACACCGACTATGAGTTTATTTTGTGGGCCAGTCGCATTCCCTGAGTTCACAATATTTAAGTTTGGTTGATTGGGGTATCCATAAGGACCGCCTGACGCGTTCATGTTATTTAAAGCGTTCCCTATTAAAATAAAAATTTATTTTGGAATATTATTCAAGCAAAAGGTTTTGATAGCAAAAAAATGCAATTATATACAAACTAGAGTAAAGATTTGGTAATTATAGATCTCACATATTAAGAACAAGAATTTTTAGTAGTCGAAAAGCATATTAACAAAACTAAATAATTGCTTTAAAATTTAAATTTTGAATTTTTAAATAAGAAAGAAATTCCAAAAAACTTTAAATTTATCTACTTTACTAAATCAGATTGAACATATGTTAACCTTACTCAAACTCAAGAAGATCATACTAAAAATCTTATATTTAAACTTTATTATTCGCAACATTTATGACAACTCATCTACGAGTATTTGAGGACTGAGTTGATGAGATTTGATGAATTAATTTAACTTTCTACGAAAAACCAAGAGCATCAGATTTGCATTAATTATTTAAGGATTATTATCGTCTTAAATCATGTGATAATGAAACTATTTTATCGATCAGTGTGTTTGTTTCTCTTAGATCTGCAAACCACTCGAAAGAGAATTGTTTCGACGAAAGTTTAGAAATTGTTTAACTAGATTAATATTTCCTGGGCCATATCTAATTTGTACACCTACCTATATTTGAAAATATTAATGTTAATGTCTTATTGGATTTAGGCTATTTTTGATTTCGTAATTTATAAAATTTCATTAAAATTAGTTTAAAAACTAATTCTTGATAAAATAAGATAGTTGCTATATATATGGATATTCATTCGACGAATAGGTTATTTAAAAAGTTTGGAAAATAGGTCATAATGGATCGTAATTGGTCATAATCTCTGATTTAGTTTAAGTTATTTGGACAGGCCGACTAAACACAAACAAAGCACTTATCGGTAAATGGAAGTTCTGAATAACTCAGTATTTTGTACATAATTATGGCAACAAGATTGCAATTTCAATTATTTCGAGAAACAGATTAAAATAGGATCAAAATATTCACGCAAACATACATGGGAAGAAAGTTGTACATAATGTTGTGAAAAGTGGCCTTTTGAAACCATAGCTAAAGCTCAACAATTTTGTTAGGGCCAAATATAGCTGCATGCAACAAACAAGGCTAGAATTTTCTATCCAAGTGTATTGTTACACCTGGATATTGTTACTTCATGTCCGCCATTAAAAGGTTAGGTAGTAACGGGTTATCCAATTCGAGGTTGATAAAGTAGAAATCTGTATACCGACATCTGTCAAAGATAAACGTCAAGTACGCTGTCATTTATTTAGTTGACATTCTGCCATTTAAGAATATGGAGCATTTAACAATCGACCAACGCGTTAAAATTATTAAATCTTATTATAAAAATAGTGATTCTGCCGTATCCACATTTCGCGCTTTACGAGCAGATTATGGTCGTCATAATCGTCCTACAAAGCAAACCATATTGAATACAGTGAATAAATTTGAACAAACTGGATCTGTTACTAATATTGTAAGGTCTGTGCATCATCGAAACATTCGCAATGCTGAAAATATCGCTTCTGTAGCTGTGGAAGAAGATCCAAATTTGTCAATTCCTCGTCGAGCTCAACATTTAGGCCTATCTTATGGCTCATTATGGCGCATTTTGCATCTGGATTTGCATCTTCATCCGTATAAAGTCCATTTGACACAAGAGCTAAAGCCTGCTGACCATGGACAACGAAGAACATACGCAAATTGGGTGTTGGAAAAACAGGCCGTCGATGCTGATTTTTCGAACAAAATTTTCTTCAGTGATGAAGCTCATTTTTCGCTTGGTGGATACGTTAATAAGCAAAACTGTAGAATTTGGGGCTCAGAAAATCCACAATTGATTGTAGAGAAGCCATTACACCCGGAAAAAGTCACTGTTTGTTGCGCATTGTGGTCTGGTGGTGTGATTGGGCCGTATTTTTTTGAGAACAACCATGGACGAACCGTTACCGTCAATTCTGAGCGCTATGGCCGCATGTTAACCGATTATTTTTTACGAAAATCGAAGATTATGATCTTGACGATATGTGGTTCCAGCAGGATGGAGCAACCAGTCACGTAACACGAGCAAATCGAGATCTTTTGCAAGAGAAATTTCCTGGACGTTTGATTTCGCGATTGGCTGATGTCAATTGGCCTCCAAGATCCTGTGATTTAACGCCTTTGGATTTCTTTTTGTGGGGCTACGCGAAAGAACATGTTTACACAAACAATCCTCAAACTCTTGACGAATTGAAAACTAATATTCGTAAGGTAATGGCCGAGATACCGCCCGAAATGTGCCGAAAAGTCATTGAAAATTACCGCAAAAGAATCAAGGCCTGTAAGAAGTCCCGTGGAGGACATTTGAATGATATCTTGTTTAACTAAAAATGGCAAGGATCAATCTGTAAAATGAAATAAAAATTACAATACATTCCGAATATTTTGTGTTTTTTTTTAAGTTTACTTTATCAAGCTTGAATTGGATAACCCTTTATTTTGCTTTATTGGGTAATTCATTGTAGAAGTTTTCAATCTACTACTAGCCAATTGATCAATTCATTTCCATGAAATTCGAAAAAATTGGCTGTTTTGGGTCGTACGAATCTTGCGATGAACTTTTATTAAGACCAACAACAGACGTACAGTGGCCTGAAATAATATTATTTTTCTTTTCATCACAGTTTTCAATAATTGAAAGCAAGATTTCAATTGGTCATTTTGAACTATGGACTAAAATAGGTAGAAAAAATAAAATAATGGCCTTAATAATAAAACAAATTAGGTCTTTCGTTCTAAATTCTCCTAAGTTATAATTTCAACACAAAGAATTAGCTAAGTTATATTTGACAATTTCCGCTGGTATAGACTTCTAAACTATATTGACATGTTCCCGTAGTTCCATTTTATTTTTTTATATTGGAAGTGAATCCACAGGAGGATTGAATTTAAATCCAGCGATTACGTTAGCCATTGCATAGCAATAATAATGTTTTCCAAACTTCCTCCATCTTCGCTATGTGTTGTGTTTCAGAGAATTATTAATAATATTTGTTAAAATATTTATAAAACACCCCTTCGACATAGTTTCCTCAATAAAATTATTTGATTAATTTTAGTGGTCAACTGTAAATGATCAATTGACGTTTTGCAAGAGACAAAAACCCTTTGTACTTAGAAGGAATCAATGAGAATATTAAATTAAATTCCTTATTAAACGTATATTTCAATTAAATATAGATTTATTGTTAGGTACCAACTGTTGGATTAATTATGACCATCAAAAAATTAATTTCATTACCTACTCAAAATAAATGAGCTGGTAACGGAGTGAGAATTCGAATGATAAGTCTTAGATTTAAACTTCCATTTTCTTTCTACACTCTTCCGCGGAATGGCATACACTTGACTGTGTGTTTTATAGTGTAAATAAACTAACCTTAAACATGAAATTGTTTTATAGATTTGTGTGGAACCCACAAGGTTCAAATTCAAAATATCCTTAGTGTGGAAATTTGGATTTACATTAGTTAATAGAAATTTCTAAAAATTAATTAAAGATATTGCAAGGGTAGTTTATAACCAAATACAGGAAATTCATAATTCTTATTTTATATAGAGAAAAAACTCTCGAATCATGATTTTTGGTAATAGACCAAGCTCGGTCAATAATCCGTATTTAAAATATACGTTATAATCTTCATTATAATCTTATTGTTTAATTTGTGCATTGTATGGTGCAATTTGGCCGCTAGGAACACAAAGAAAACCTTTAACCGCAAAAAGTTATGTCACTTATTTTGTTATTGGTACAAAATATGCATTTTTGTCAAAACTAAAATATGATATTACAATTTTAAATCCTTTAAAACAAACTTCTTTTTGGTCTGATATTAAAATTGTATATACATATTATTATTTATGCATTAATTACATAAGTTGTTAACAGTAAATTTCAAGATAATCAAAATTCTAGGACTTTCTACAATTTAGAAAAAATGCCACTTATAGGTTTCTTAGAATAATGCTTATTCTGTAATTATTAACATCTTTACAGAATTAGTGAATTAGTGGTTAACGAATATTTTCTAAATTATCCGAATCTGAAATCTCTAAAACGTGTTCACATTAAAATTTGGTTTATACACTTTTACAAAACATTTCTACAAAATCCAGCTGTCAAGCAAATATATTCAAAATGTAAAATTCTTCAATAAACATAAATTAGGTTTGATCCTAAAAATACACGATACGGTTTGGTATAGTACAAGTTGAAAACTGCAGTTGGCTAAACCAGTTCTCAATTGTATTTTCTGGTCTAATAAGGCGTGAAAGACTTTAAAATCGACGACTCGACTTTGAGCTTTTAAAACAAAAATTTTGTTTTGAACTTTTGAAGCTAAATTTGATTTGGTTGAAGAAGAATGATTTTACAGAAATGCATTGAATTAGATGTAAAATAAATAATTTTGAATTTATAATTGAGAATTAAAGAAATTACTTGCAATGAATATCCCTATGAAGCAGCCGCAATATCTTCTACACACGACTGTAATATTATGAAGTAGCATCACGCTGCGGCCAAAGTTGCAAATTTGTTTTGTATTTACCATACCAAAGCCAACGCTTGCGATATGAAGAAACAGCTTCGATTTTGTAGAAATTAAAAATATGAGAAGCTCCTGAATATAAATAATTAAGCGCTTTTCAGTCTGTATGCGTTGCGTTAAAATTTTTAAATTCCACAAATACGTTTTATGTTGAATCGGGAATTATTTTTCCTTCAAAAATTGTATAGAACACAAAATGATCGAATAAAAATTGTAAAAATTTGTTTTATTGCTCTGAAATATATTAAATGGGAGTCCTATATTTCCCATATGATTACCTTTCATCCCACGGACTACTTTTTATGGTATTAATGCAGTTATTCGGAATAGTAGGGGGCTATAACTAATAGTACTCTCAGGGGCTCGCAGGAGCTAGTTTTGAATCCTCATGTCGCTTAGTATGCGGAATAAATGAAAGGGGGAATGCCAGGTTAAACATTTCGTTAACTCGGACCTCTCTCTGTACAACCGATTTTTAATCGTGTAAACCAACTTAAAAAATAAAAATTTTGCACATTTATCGATTTCGGACTTGAATCGTAATATACCCCAAAACTGGTTCCATTTTTCTCTAGGCGAAAAAATTAAATAATTTTTCCAAATTCTCTGGGAAAGTCAAGTTTAAATTTCTGAAAGAAAACTAGAAAACTACAAAAAATTTAAAATTATTCAATTATCGATACATATTGATGTACAATCGAATCTATCAAATCAGATCTACCTCGTACAAAGAAGAACAAATAAATATGAGGATTGGGATCGGAAATCGAAAAGTTTTCAAACCTAAAAACTACTAATTTTCAAAAATTGTATGTTAGAATTGTTTTAAATTTTCGGAGTAAAATTTGATATTTCTTGTCTCTTATACTAAACAAAATGTGGAAATTTAAAAACCCTTTCTTTCATTAATTTCAAATGAGATTTAGGGTTAGGGTTTTAAAATTGTTGTAAGCCTTTCTCTAATATTACAACAGTCTCGGACATTTACTTAAAATATAAAGTTTTGTTAGGACGACGTTTTTCCCTAATTTGTAAGTAAAAAAATGTAAAGTAACGATTTTAAAAATTGGTTCGGTAAGTTAAATTTTGAACCTTATTTTACTCATATTTAAAAATTTTAAAACGTAAATCTCCAGCGAAATTTGTTTGTAAATCTTACTTGAAGATAATTGTCGATACCGTAATTAGATTCTGGGGTTAAAAGGTAAATGCGGATAAAATTCTGGACTCTTATGATGAGCCTTATATGGTCAGACAAATAAAAAAGGAATTGGGAGTGAAGTTGTCTAATTTGTATGTTGCTCAGTGAAATTCTCAGATAAACTAGCGTATTAGAAACTTAGCCAGAATGAATTTACTTAAGTCATAGGAAATTTATTTGTACATTTATATCGTATTTATTACATTACATTTTGCTATCAAAAGTCCGAGTAAATATTATGTATGTATATAAAAATTATAATGACTTACCTATAGGCATTATTGGAGGTTGCATACGTGGACCTCCCATCATATGGCCCGGTACTCGCGGTCCCATATGACCTTGAGATTGTGGCAAGGAAGTAACCCGATTTGCTGTCATAATTGGACCATTCTGCATATTACCAGGATGACCAGGATGATGCATATTTGACACTTGTTGATTCTGGTTTCCCGGCCCACACATTATTTGACCTGATGCTAATGATTGCTGTTTCAAACTATTCACCACTAAACCACCACCAGCCATTGTTCCACCGCCTAATCCACCCATACTACTATTTGTCATTATCATTTGTCCAGTGTTTTGTTGTGCAACACTATTAATTGCTTGCATAGAACTCATTGGCGGGCCATTATTGGCTATCGACATTGACATTGAATGTACAATGTTACCAAGATTATTTGGTATACTCGATTGCACATTGGGTGGTGATTGTAAATTAGGACTTTTACTACTTACTGGACCTAATCCTAATGGATTAACACCGCCTACTATTTGGTTTTTGTTCCCCTAATAGAATTTAAAATATAATAAAACTTAGTAGAGTTCATAAATCATTTTAATATCATAAACAAGCTGTACCTGCTGCAGTAAATGATGGGCTAATTGTTGATGTTGGAGCTGACGTTGTATTGCAGCATTTGCAGCACTTTGATCATCTCCATTCATTTGATTAGAACCTCCAGGACCCGGACCTTGGGCAGGTGGTTTATTACCCATAATTTGATCGCCCCATGATGTCGCACGTTCCGACATCATAAGTTCATCGGGTAAATTATCTTCTAAATCGAACATCACATCTATACTGTTTAAAACTTCTAAATTTAAATGGATAAAATAATAATAATAAAACAAATCAAATTAAAGCACCATTTTAAATTTTAATTACATCAAACTAATTTTGAGTGGGATTTTGTATTGTTGATACAACTCAAAAGTTACTCAATTTGACAGTGAGAAAAATTAAAATTACACAAAATCACACTCAATCAACACAAAATTTCACTCAAAATAAAAATAATTTTTGTCTATTTTGATAATTTTTTTAACAATTTCACTTGTGTTTAGTGAATTTTTTCGATCAAATTAGAGTATAAAATCGAACAAATTTTACCTGATTGATCCGACGAAACCTGCTGGTAGCCATCAGCTGCACCTCTTAGTTTCACCCGCTTCTGGGGTGGCTCTTCCATATGATCAGCCATTGTTTTCAAACTAAAAATTGTTTTAGAGTTGTTGTATACTTGTATTTATTATTATTGTTATAGAATTTTTAATTTTATTTTTAACTAAGAGAATTGGTTTTGTGTTTTAAATGTAGACCCAGCAAAATAATACAAAAAAAAATTAGACAGAATATTTGCTTTTTTTATTAGAAACACAAGTGAAATATTGTCGACAAACGCCGATTAATAAAAACACTTAGTTTTTTGTTTCTCTCTTGTTCCACATGTTTATTTTTTATATAAAAATATAATGTTTTAATTATTTCATTGTTATTGGTTCGCCGTTTATTTTTCAAAACATAACACATATTTATCGGAAATATTTTTTTCATCCGAAAAAAAAAAATTGGGATGAAAATTATTGAATCAAAACTTCACAAAAAAAAAACACTCCGTCAACCATTTAGCCATATTTATATATGAAATCACTCAAACTTAAAAAAAGTTAAATGATCCGATCAAAAAATATTCGTCGACTGAGAAATTTTTTTTTATATTGCCGAGAAAATAAATCTCACAATGAGCGCAAAATTAAATACAAAATAATTCATCACTTTATCATAATTTTTTAATAAAATATGTTTTTATTTTATTCTAAATCACTTTTTACACTAATTAAATTTATTTTTTTAAATTAATTTTAATTAAAGTTTGCATTAAAATAACTTTAAAATCCCAAAAAAATTTACTAAGTCTTGATTTGTTAAGATGGCGGCTGTTAAAAAAAAACTTTTTCTACGCTTGTCAAGAATCGTCGGTCTATTAAAATGTTTGCTTTTGATGATTGGTGAAAAGATGCCATATGATTACAATAAACGATTTTCATTGGTCATCAATAGTATATTATTTTGCCGCTAGAGTATGCATTTTCCAATAAATCTAGGGGGTATATAAAAAAATTTTGTTATGATTTGTGCTTTATAAATTTTATTATGCCATCGCAATTTTGATACAATTTACACTATTAAATAATAATTTTGTTCATCAAATGTAGTATAATTTCTAATTTCATACGTAATTTATGCATTTTCATATATAAATCATAAATTTTTCGATTATTTTCGCACTTCACTCTGTACAAAATTGTATCGAGTGTATCTAAAAATAAATATATTCCCCCTACAAACTACCTAAATACGTGATACTTAAAATGGCGTCGCTGTATTGAAAATACGATAAAATAAATGTCGATTTTTCTTTTCAATTTTTAGTGTTTTTACAACATAAATTTTATTATTTTTTACGAATAACCAAATTAATGATTTACTTTTAAATCGAATGAAATAAAAAAAAATTGAAAATGTCATTTTGTGTAGAAACAAAATGTATGTGTAAAGTAGAAAAATTACAACACAAGTCTGCGAGTCCAAAATGTATTTGATGTAGTTAAATTTTTTTTTCTCAATTTCCAAAATGTCTCAAATAGTTAATTTTGTAAAAAAGTGATGTAAATTCAACTATACCATAAATATTTTGCGTGAAATAATTTTTATTAAAAAAAAATATATTTACACTACAAATTCGAGTTTTTTTTTTGTCTTGCAAATTTAAAGTTTTATTGTCTGAAAACGCAACTTCGTCTTATAAAAAAAAACTTAAAAAATTATTACTTTATTAAAATTTATAATTTTTATTTATTCTCTTACTTTCTTTTGTTTCGCTATTGTATTTTGTCTACAAGTTAAAAAACTACTCAAAAAAAATTTTGTTGTAAAAATAACTCAAAAATTAAAAAGTTAAATTTATGGTATTTAATCCTTTTTTCGAAAGTGTCTAGAGGGAAATTATTATTTATTTGATAAGTTTTTCACGCCCAAAATACAAAAAAAAAATCCAGATTCTGTAAGTTTTCAGAAAATTTTCTGCAACAGGTCTACTTCCCACCTCAATCTGCATCCTATCAATATAAATGAATTAAAACATAAATCGAACTCTATTAAAATTTAAATTAAGACTCATAATTTTTATTATGCCTGTATGTAAAACATTTTGTATATTAAAATTTTGCCTTAATAATTAAATATAAAAAAAATTACTTATACTTGACCTACCCCACTATTTGACCATGAAATATGTTTTTTTTTTTGTACAAAATACTTATACTTTACCAATCAAATGCCTTACATCTTAATCGGACGATCATAAACGCGCGTAGTTCGAGATCGCTAATCACCGCGGCACGGTACCGAAAACAGCATAAAATTCAAAAGATAGGTGACATACTTGCTCATAAGGAAATGAGAAAATTTATCTCGCGAGAATAGAACTTTATATTTGTAGAAAAGCTGTAAAATCTTTAAATTTGCATCCAGAAAGCTTTTTCCAAAACCCATAGCCTAGATAGGTTGGTAAGCAAAAGTTTTAGGTAACGACTCGTTTATTTCGTCTATAAAAGCTCAAAGTTTTGAAAATAGAAAATTTGCCGAACCAAAAATCAACTTACCCTATACCCCCAAAGATAATTTTTATATATAATTTTGAATTAAATTAAGTTCAAAATAAAATGTTGAAATTTCTTTGTAAATATTTAATCTTCAGGATTTCTAGCAAAAATTATTTAGAATTAGGATAATAATTATTTGTGTCAGTTCAGAAGTCAAATAAATTTTTTAACAGTCGGCATAATTAACAAATCAAGGTCGGAGAAATAAATGAAATTGAGTAAAACTCGGAATTATATAAATCTTTAATTATCAATGATATATTTATTGCAATAATAATAAAATACGATGGAAATGAATTGAAAATTTAACTCAATATAACCAAAATTTCAATATATATTTACAAAACTTACCGATTATTATCATAAAATTCAACATCCTGATTATGGAAATAGTTCCATCCACTTCCATTCCTATTATTTGCCTGCGGATTATATCCATTGAAATTAAATAATCCATCTCGATTATTGTTGACTGTTTGGCCATCCCTGGGATTGAATAAATCCCGAAGCACATCCATATTCTAATTGCTCAATGTTCTTTTGGAATTCGAAATCATAATTTATAATCTGGAAATAAATTTACGCTAAGTAGTTTAGTAGATTTATATTGAACATGTGTACACAAACAAATTGAGTGAAATTTTCTTTAGCGAATTCAAAAATAATTTTTATCCACTCGATTTTGGAGTTAAAATAAGCATATCATACTGGAATAAATCATATAATACTTAAATACAAATATTTTGTATTAAACTAATTTTCCCTAATCTAAATTGTCCAATATGAATTATAAAACTTTACATATACGGTGATGGATTAAATATGGTGAAGATTAAGTACAGAAAAATAAACTCATTTTCATCAAAAGTTAAAAGACCAAAATGAAAAAAAGAACTTGGGTTGGTGGCGTACGATTTAAAATTTTGCCAAAACAGTAATCTCAAATCAAAACCTCATGAAAAAACTGCACACCAAGATTCCGATCTAATACATGTTACTAGACACGGTAAATACTGTAACTCCCTAATGGGCTACTAAAAATGTCCATGCCTAATCATACGATTTAGCCTAGAATAGCATTATTTATGAGTCGATTGCAATAAACTTAAGGAACCTACTCGAACATTTATAACTCAAATTTATCAATAAAAATTTAAATTTGATTTTATCAAACAAAACATACAAATAAATTTACATTTGAGAATAAATTTGCGATATTTTTATTGTCCTTTGCACCACTTAGCAAAAAAATAATATATTAAGGATTTTGAGGGAATTTTGTTTTCTTACGTTTTTGCCATATATTCAAAAATAGCATTTTGGCAATAAGATTTATAACCATATGCCAGGATCTTGAATTGTATACCATAGTGGCTGAAATTTGACCAGTTCTTAACACAAATATAAATCACAACTTTAGGAGACCCAATAAGGGAAATGAAAATGGAGTAACTATAAAACAATTGTTCTGATATCCGGTATACACAGATCCGTTGGGGAAGGATACTGCTATGCTTTCATTTCACAGCTTCCCGCTTTCCCTCAAATAACAAGCACATTGGTGCAAAGCTCCGCGACATTTATTTCACTTTAACACTACACATTTACTAGGCACAAAACAGTTGGTTTATATTTAAAGCTTGTTATGCTCGAGGGAGGAGCATTTCAGACACGAGATGCGAACACTTTTCCTAAATAGTAGTCTGTTTTCTATTTAGACAATTCTGATTCGAATATTTATTTTATTTTCGATCGGTATATATATAAGCGGTCTACTTCTCGCCTTAGAGGTCGACGTACAATGCTTTTAAACGCGTTTTCAATATAAATCAATAGAAATAACTTTTGATAAAAATGCAATAAACGCATACCGTTGCTTTAAGGATTAAAAATCAGAACCAAAACTCATTTAATGTAGGTAGTCGAAAAATAAGTATTTTCTGCGATAGTGTAGAAAGTAATAGATTCCATACTAATTTTGATATTAAAATCGTATCGAACATGATTGATTGCGCAATTAGTGCTGCAAAGCATAGTGGCTACTCAAAATTCTACCTGGTTTCCTACCAGGACTTTCGTCGTTTTAATTAGATTGAATAAGAATCGCAGGTTGTGCTAGTGTCAAAAAATGAAATGCGTCGTAGAACATATATCCCTGCTGAGGAAAGTGGAAAATGGTTTACCTTTTTTTAAAAAGAGGCTTTCTTCCGGAAATTGGTAGATTCGAAATCGAATTCATACCACAATATCCAGCTGTTAAAAGGTTCAGCCACCTATAATTTAAGTAAAACAGGAGGACCGAAAAACAACACGATAGGTATGTATATAGCCTCGTGAATACCTCCAGTGACTAAATAAAATATTAAACCAAAAACTAACTTTAAACTACAATGAAACGCGAAGTACAAAGTCAAGTCAAAAGTGAAACCAATACAAAAATTATTGGCACGTTACAAAACTGTGACCCGCGAATTTATAAGGGCCAATTTGAGCTGCGGCTGGTCAAGGCGTTTTTCATTTATTAGTGTTAATATACTTCTTCCAATATACTTCTCAAAACGAAATTTTGGTGGTGGGGGTCTAATGATATAAGGGGCTTTCTCTACATCGAACAGTCTTTCAATTAGCCTGCGCATCCACAAGAATGGATCGTGAAAAATACGTTGGCGTTCTTGCACATCGTCTTTCCACTTTCGGAGCTCAAGACGAGAGATGAATTTTTTAACAAGATAACCTGCCAATACACTAGAGATGGACTAGATTGGTCCGCTTGTTCGCCAGACCAGAAGAACATTTTATCAGATACAGTCAGTTTGCTGTAAAATATACACCTCGACTTAACACAAAAACGGTATGATCAACATAAATCGAATAGCTATGTCAAAACTTAATGTCATTGCTATTTCCAGAGAAAGTATTTATAAATCGAAAAAGATCAAAAGCTTAATTTAGAGGCATCTGCTCGGGGACTTACGACATACTACTAAATTTTATTGGTTTATAATATTTGGGGTTTATTTTCCTTATGAAAAGGTCTCAAAAATCAAATTCTCAGCTCAGCTCATTTTACTAAGTTTATAATTTTCGAGGCCGACGTTGAAAAAACAGCATAACGAAATGTAAGCCGGTAGGAAAACATAATAGCTTCGAATGAACGCTGTTTAAAACTTTTCGATTGGAGCGATTCTCTTAAGTGCTCATTGGGTGCAGTTTTAAGAATTTCGTTACCACAAATTTTACGGGAGCTATTTGCTTAAGATTTCTTAATCTTATTAGCCGCTTACTAGGCGCTACGGTCCTGTCGATCCAGCATTTGAAATCGACACGACAATTTAATGTTTTTTAAACTAATGCAAACGTTTCAACAATATACTACGTCCGACAAAGTAAAATCCGGCCTATAAAATTTAAAACTTATTATTTTTAGTCACGAGCTTTATTTATTTTAACAAAACTTTTTAAGAATATCATGGTGATTATATTAAATTAACAAAGAAGAAAAGGTAACCTTCAACGGATACACATACTCATGGCACAATATTTCTATTAAACGGCTTTTGGTCGTTTCAAGCTTGAAGAAATCCACTCTGGAAAAAAGCATATACTTGAAAGCAAACTTCACACATCCTGGCATACCGCTGCTGGTTTACCGGAAGGGAAGTTTCACCAAAAATCATTATTCCAGACATGATCATGCCAGATAGGAAGGAGCACACAACGTTTTTTGGAAAACAACTTTTTCGAACTTGGATAATTTATTGAGCGGTAAATATGAAAAAATCTCGAGGTCGAAAATTTTCATGATTACGTTGTAAAATTAAAAAAAGGGATGAAACGTTGTATTCAACGTTGTTCAATATAGAGATGGCATAATATTGAGTACAGCAAATAACTATAGTTAATACGTACAATAACAAATGGCGTATATGAATTTTACAAAAATTTTAACCAAATTGCGGTTTCTTAAAAACGGAGACCACGATTTTTTATTGTGTGTAAATTTCATATCGCTAAAATTGTATTTTCGACATTTTAAGAGAGTAGATAGTAATGCAGAGATTCAATCGAAACAATTCGATTCACAGTTTTAATTCATTGGAGAAATAGTATTTTAAATAAAAATGTTATTATTTCGCTTCTACGTTTACATTCGCTTTAGGATTATTACCTCAAAATCTCAAACAGTTCAAAACTATATCGTCGCACGTTTCGTGACAATATTTTATTATATAATCTTGCTAAAATGAGCTATCTAAACCTATGAGGTTGAGTGAATAAAGTTTAGTAAATGCTTTTACTAGCACTAAGAGCCTTTTCTATAACTGTACTAAAAATATTTCTGGAATATTCTAGGTTTTCCTAAATTAGCTAACATTTCTTCAGCATCTACTTAGATTCAAGCTAGTCCGAAGATTACAGATGAAACTTCATAAAATAAATGCTGGCAGAATTATTTTCTTGAATGCGAAATTTGTTGGAAATCAGCTATGAAACGATTTTTTTTTGAATTGGTGAGTGGATGTAATTTCCTACAAATTGGGAAATTTAAATTTCCCAATACTGTCGGCACTATCGACTTCATCATACATTCACCGTCATTGATATAAATGAAAATAACGGAAAAGTATAAATAGGATAGCCGCATTTGATAGTATTACGGAGATACAAGCAATGTAATGCCAAAGAAATATTTACGATCGTTGGTGTCCATAGATCATAATTATATTAAACTACGTGCCTACATAATACATCGTTTGAAATTCTTGCGGAAATAGTAGTTATGGCCATATATACTCTCTCGTAAAATGAATGAAACCTTTTCAAAATCTGGCAATTTTTGGTGAAAAATATGTTAATAAAATACAGGAATTTGTCATTAGAGAGAGCTTTTATATCTTTTTTATTCAATCGATTAAGGATTACCAAGCTTTTTTAATTTTCTTAATTAATTCCATTTTATTAGATAGGACTCACTAGATGCGTTATGTAAACTAAATTAATAGAAGGAGCATTTCGTTAAAATTCAGAAAAGACACAGACTCTGAAAAATTAAAATGCTGTGTAGGAAGTGAATTTGAAGACTTAAAATATATAGGAGATTGGTTGTGGAATATTTTATTCAAATAATCTTTGTAAGGACTAGCCTGGAGATATTGCGGATTAATTAAACTGATTTAGCAAAAACCGGTTAATAAAATTAAATTCAGTTCGACACACTATACGAAAAATTCAAAAATGTACTACGAAATTCGAGTTTTATCATCGAGTACGATTGAATTTTGCTAAACCAGTTTAACTAATCCGCATTTTGTCCATGCTATTAGACTTAGTTAATTGTAAAACACAAATTAAAAATATTTTAAAAAGAAATAATTATTCTGTAACTAATTAATCATTAGAGCGTTTTTATATTTGCCGATACGAAACCGATATCGAATTCTATTTCGGTACAATAAAACGCTGATAAGAAGGAGACACTACAATCCCCGTTGTATCAGTCTGCTATGCTTGTAATTCTATAAAATATTTTTGATATTGGATATATATTTGAAAAACGCTTACTGGAAATCTAAAATTTTGAGCTGAAATCTAGTAACCGAATCGGATCAGATCAAGCGCCAATAACTACGGCTATTATTGTATTTGGATATAAATGCTAGTATTTATTAATGATTAAAGTCGTCAGTATGTTTGGATAATTTGTACATAGAAATTTGTAATTCAAGAGAAATAGTTATTTTTGTATTTAGGACCTAAAGTGATTGTTTTTGTGCAAAACTAAAACGATTTTTGCCATTCGGCTGCAAGAATCAAGATGAGATGCGAACACGACTTTTTTCTACTACTTCCATCTAATGTTCACCTGAGATGAAAGAAAGAATTATGTAAACTTTAAATTGTTTGCCTTGAACAATTGCAGTTTGAATTTTATTTATTTTTCGATCGAGTATGCGCTTTGTTTTTGGCTCTAGTGCATAAAACACTTTTTCTACTCATGCGACCAAAAGCAGCACTTTATTTGTTTAAAAATCGAAAGTAAAATTCATCATTATAACTGCGACCCAATTCGTGTTATAAAGGGTGATTTTTTTGTGGTTAGGATTTTCATGCATTAGTATTTGACAGATCACGCGGGATTTCAGACAAGGTGTCAAAGAGAAAGATGCTCAGTATGCTTTGACATTTCATAATGAATAGACTTACTAACGAGCAACGCTTGCAAATAATTGAATTATATTACAAAAATCAGTGTTCGGTTCGAAAAGTGTTTCGCGATTTACGTCCGATTTATGGTCTACATAATCGACCAAGTGAGCAAACAATTAATGCGATTGTGACCAAGTTTCGCACTCAGTTTACTTTATTGGACATTAAACCAACCACACGAATGCGTACAGTGCGTACAGAAGAGAATATTGCGTCTGTTTCTGAGAGTGTTGCTGAAGACCGTGAAATGTCGATTCGTCGCCGTTCGCAGCAATTGGGTTTGTGTTATTCGACGACATGGAAGATTTTACGCAAAGATCTTGGTGTAAAACCGTATAAAATACAGCTCCTGCAAGAACTGAAGCCGAACGATCTGCCACAACGTCGAATTTTCAGTGAATGGGCCCTAGAAAAGTTGGCAGAAAATCCGCTTTTTTATCGACAAATTTTGTTCAGCGATGAGGCTCATTTCTGGTTGAATGGCTACGTAAATAAGCAAAATTGCCGCATTTGGAGTGAAGAGCAACCAGAAGCCGTTCAAGAACTGCCCATGCATCCCGAAAAATGCAGTGTTTGGTGTGGTTTGTACGCTGGTGGAATCATTGGACCGTATTTTTTCAAAGATGCTGTTGGACGCAACGTTACGGTGAATGGCGATCGCTATCGTTCGATGCTAACAAACTTTTTGTTGCCAAAAATGGAAGAACTGAACTTAGTTGACATGTGGTTTCAACAAGATGGCGCTACATGCCACACAGCTCGCGATTCTATGGCCATTTTGAGGGAAAACTTCGGAGAACAATTCATCTCAAGAAATGGCCCGGTAAGTTGGGCACCAAGATCATGCGATTTGACGCCTTTAGACTATTTTTTGTGGGGCTACGTCAAGTCTAAAGTCTACAGAAATAAGCCAGCAACTATTCCAGTTTTGGAAGACAACATTTCCGAAGAAATTCGGGCTATTCCGGCCGAAATGCTCGAAAAAGTTGCCCAAAATTGGACTTTCCGAATGGACCACCTAAGACGCAGCCGCGGTCAACATTTAAATGAAATTATCTTCAAAAAGTAAATGTCATGGACCAATCTAACGTTTCAAATAAAGAACCGATGAGATTTTGCAAATTTTATGCGTTTTTTTTTAAAAAAAAGTTCTCAAGCTCTTAAAAAATCACCCGTTATTTAGTGGAGATTGACTTAGTCTAGACATGTTAGACTTATTTGGATGTAACAGCAGTTTGAGCGGGAGCCTCTCATAAAACTCAAACATGTCTATAATAAATATTTTGTTTTCACAGTCCACAAAATAAGTCATGAATTGGACCACAGTCTACGAACTAAAGTAGATGGATTACTAAATATCCAATTAAATCGAGAAAAAATGTTCGTCAGTAATTTATTTACTACCAGCTTCTTGATAAAAACATAATATTTTTTACTAAAAATAAAGTCGTAGAAAAAATATCGTATGTGTCTAGTAAGCGTCGATTAATGCGTTTGTTCAGTTACCACCCTTGACCTTCGGCTTCAGGAAGTAATTTCTTCAGCAATAATCTCCTATTTTTCTCCCTTGATACATAATGTACGATTAGACACACTATTAAGGGCAAGCAATATATGTGTTCAAAACACAGCGCGTTTTTGAATGCATAGAAAAATTATTGTTTTTTCGAGCAAATGAGCGTTAAGCGATAGAATCAGCGTCGACATTTTGGTATCGTATCGTTAAATCTAAACCTATCTGGCTTATTCGTATCAGTAATAATCATATAATAACCGAGTATCTGTGACGAGGATGATGATAGCGGCACGATATTAGTCGATGTAACTATTAGGTACGTATATTTTAGCCGAAAACAAATTGTTTGAAGAACTAAATTTCTAAGATAATACGGGTTGAATGATAAAGGGAAGACTATTTTGTAAAAAGTTATCAATCAAAAAGCTCCATGTCTAGTTTCATTTCAGCAAGAAAATTTAGGGTCGTTTCAAGAGAAATGTTTTCACATTATAGGACAATTTTTCAAATAGTTCGATCCATTGACACTGGTTGTGTATAAGGGATAAAATGTTATAAAATTTCAATTGTGTGTGGAAACTTGGAAACCGATGTTGCAAAAATGCTAATACACAGATAATCATTAAAAAATATATCAAGTCGACCTAACAATTATTTTTCAAGTAAAAGAAAACCTTTTGCTCGACAAATTTTATTTGAAAGGTAATAAAGGGTTATCCAATTCAAGCTTGATAAAGTAAACTTAAAAAAAACACACAAAATATTCGGAATGTATTGTAATTTTTATTTCATTTTACAGATTGATCCTTGCCATTTTTAGTTAAACAAGATATCATTCAAATGTCCTCCACGGGACTTCTTACAGGCCTTGATTCTTTTGCGGTAATTTTCAATGACTTTTCGGCACATTTCGGGCGGTATCTCGGCCATTACCTTACGAATATTAGTTTTCAATTCGTCAAGAGTTTGAGGATTGTTTGCGTAAACACGATCTTTCGCGTAGCCCCACAAAAAGAAATCCAAAGGCGTTAAATCACAGGATCTTGGAGGCCAATTGACATCAGCCAATCGCGAAATCAAACGTGCAGGAAATTTCTCTTGCAAAAGATCTCGATTTGCTCGTGTTACGTGACTGGTTGCTCCATCCTGCTGGAACCACATATCGTCAAGATCATAATCTTCGATCTTCGTAAAAAAATAATCGGTTAACATGCGGCCATAGCGCTCAGAATTGACGGTAACGGTTCGTCCATGGTTGTTCTCAAAAAAATACGGCCCAATCACACCACTAGACCACAATGCGCACCAAACAGTGACTTTTTCCGGGTGTAATGGCTTCTCTACAATCAATTGTGGATTTTCTGAGCCCCAAATTCTACAGTTTTGCTTATTAACGTATCCACCAAGCGAAAAATGAGCTTCATCACTGAAGAAAATTTTGTTCGAAAAATCAGCATCGACGGCCTGTTTTTCCAACACCCAATTTGCGTATGTTAAATGCTCCATATTCTTAAATGGCAGAATGTCAACTAAATAAATGACAGCGTACTTGACGTTTATCTTTGACAGATGTCGGTATACAGATTTCTACTTTATCAACCTCGAATTGGATAACCCTTTATTTTCAGGTAAAACAACAGACACAAATTAAGTCTGGTTTTCTATACTAGATTTCAATAAATCGCTATTCGCGAATTCCATCGAATGTAGATAGCGTTATTTTCTAGAGGAACGAAAATTGTCAAACCCATCGTTTTGACAGTTGTGCTCTCCCTTGCTTTCTAGCAAACTGCGATTCGCGTTTTGTTCGAGTGGGGTTTGAAACTAGTTAATTATACTCGTTTTCACCTCAATTGTATTACAGGTATTCAATATGCATTAGTTCTTTAAAAGACAATGGGGCTTATTTATATTGAATAAATAAAATTCATTAAGAATTTTCGGGTTTCAATCACGGTTACGATTTTGCGGTTAGCGCACGACCAAAAAATTGACCTTTTATACTCTTAAAATCCATTTTATCAAAAATTTTAAAAGTTTTCCAAATCTTTGGTACTTAAGTCGATTGTACTGTTATTTAATTGGTTTAGTTAGATTCCTAGAAAAATCGGACTAATAAGGATACAGTGCGCCATGCAGATCTTTTTTTATTTAAATTGCTGACTGACCAAATTGATGATTAGTTCGTGCCAGTCACTACAGATGCCTCTATCATTTGAAACCCAAAATGTGATTTTTAATTAAAAATGACAATCGTCGATTATAAAGATTTCAGCGATCGAGCAACCTGAGTTTAATTAGTAAATTTTGATTTAAAATCAGACATGGTTTTTTAAACAAAAAATCGAATCGGCATCAGGCCACAGTATAAGTTGGTTTTGATTTGGATCAAGAACAGAAATGAAAATGTGTTTTTCAAAATTACACATTTTATTAAAGATTAAAGCCTAAAACTGTTTCATGTGTGCAAAACATCAAATTTTATTTTCAAAATCAGTGCTCGATTCGCGAAACGTTCCACACATTACGTGACTTTTATTCTCGCCCACACCATCCTGCCAACTCGACTATTCGACGTTTGGTGGCCAAATTTGAGTTAACTGGTTCTTTTCTGAAACTTCAACATGGCGAATTTTGCGTCGGAATTTGAATCTGCACCCGTATAAAATCCAACTGACCCAGGAACTTAAGGTAAACGACCATAGACAACGCCGTGTGTTCGTTGATTGGGCTCTGAAGCAAGTTGACCCAAATTTCACAAAAAAAAAACCTTTTTTAGCAACGAGGTCCATTTTTGGATGAATCGATATATGAACAAGCAAAATTGTTGAGTCATTTGTACCAGAAATTCTACATAACGAACACCATCCAGCAAATTCGAAAATTGGACGTTATATTCCATACTTAATGCCATAAAATATTATTTCAAATAAAAAAAAATTGAGTGGATATCTTATACACAACTTGTTTTATTTACATTTAAAAATCGAGCGACCTTGCAGCAAGCCACCTACTAGAAGGAGGTATTCTTGTTCTTCAAATCTTGAGATAGAGAATGATTAAGTAAATAACCGTCAGTACAACCCGGTTTAGTCCCCGTCAGGCAAACCACATTTCTAAATATATAAAGATTTCTAGCTAACTCCCTTCCTACCACCCTCCTCCTTCAAGTGTAAAGAATTAAGGCATATAAGAATCATATCCTGTTATTTAACTTCTTGTTAACAAATATTCGTAATTTAGAAATGCTAAGTGAACCAAAATTGTGTAGGCCCTATTTGCGCAGAACTATTTCTAATTTACATTTCAAGGAAGAAAAATTTCAAATTATATTTAAAGTTTGGTTTAAAACCAGAATTATTTTTACTTACGTAATCAGGATTTTGAAAACCAAAATTATGGAAATCGTTATTTTCAAAACCAAGAAGATGATTATGAAGGGTTTCGGTTTAGTACCAGAAAGAATCTAAAACTCGAAAAGAACTTCAAAAATCCAAAATAGGCAAAATATTATTGACTTCATTGAAATTTGTTTCCCTAATTGTTATTTAGTATAATTCTTGAGTCCAAACATCAAACATAATTACTTTCCTTACTAAAACAATGTATTACTTAAGCACGTTTAGTGCTTACATGACTAGCAAAATCGTACCGATGCAGTAACGGTATAATTAGCAACTTTACTCTAGTTTGGAGTGTGCCTACATGTTGATTTTGGCAAAGGTGATATGGAAGATAGGTTTAGTTCCAATAGGATCACAGATCTGTTCCTTCTCACTAATCAAAAAGTAAAAAATATTTATTTGTGAAACCAAAATGAACTTAAAGGGGTTTTCATATTTAAAAAATTGAATTTGATTTATAGAGTTTAGAAATAAAATTACAGTGGTTTAAGACGGCCAGAAGTCTAGGCTAATCCAGCTTTACTTCTAATTATTAAGTATAATCATAATTAAAAATTACGATTGAATCAAATATTTTTAAGTTGCGTACAAGAGCCTCTAAATTCAAAGCTCTAAAGTTCTAAAACAATGGCAAATTTAACGTAAATTTCTTGATCAGAAAAAAATCTGGATAGAAAAGTTGTGTATCGATAAATTGCAATAAACACATCTGTTTGATTTTAATATTTATATATATGTACACTTATATACATATTAACTTATCGGATTTTTTACTTAATTTGTCAATAAAAAAGATTTTTAAGTTTATAAAGATCTAAATTAAATGCTTTGTTTAAGGAATGTTTCGAAACGACTTAATACTTTAAAAAAAGTAACGTCTAACACATTTCAGGAAGTAGGAATTTTTATAAAATATTATTAAATCATTGGCACGAATTCCAAATCTGTAATTAAATTTAAAATATTAGAAGCCCAAATTGAAACAATAGTAAAATGGGAAGTTCGCGCGCGCTATCCCATGAAAAGCACGCGAGAAAAGTAAAAATTTGTAAACGTTTGCACGTTACCTATTTCTAGCTATCACTAGCTACTTACTTTACTCACGAAAATCACATAAATTTGATAAATTATCACTCAAACAGATTGAAACGAAATTTCCCAAATTACATGTGTATAATTCAATTTCTTTGAAAATTGCACACAAAATTACTTATTCTTACTACACTTGTGCAATTTATCGTAAAAATTAAAACACAAAAAAACTACTCAAAATAAAAATTTCACTCAACCTGTATTTACAACAACTACATAATAAAAAGTCATCACGAATGATTTCTAGAAAAGCAAATGAAAACAAAACAAAAATAGATAAAAAACAGAAAAAAAATAAAATAAAATTAGCAGAAATTTTAATTTTATTCTCTATTTTTTACTATTTTTAATTAAAAACAAAAGAGAAATTAAAATTAATTCATTTCAATAAAACTATATATTGTATCGCGTCTATACATTACATCCGAACGTAACAACACACATTCAACTAACAACGATAATAATGACAAAATTAAATCGAAAATTAACCACCAAAACAAAATTTACTTAATTAAAAATTATAATTTAATTAACTACAAAAAAATCTTACCCAAAATTATAAAATTAAAAACAACAAAAAAAAAATTGTATTTACACTTAACAAAAACTATTAAATTAAAAAAAATTAATAATTATTAATTTTTTTTTACAAAATTAATGATAAATATTGTTATGTTTTTACTTTTTATCAGCGTATCAGAATTTATACTGTGCAAAGCGTACTGCTTTGTTGTATCATCAAAGTATGAATGACTCAAAACTGTTCGAAAATATCAAATTGAATGAAATAATAAAAATATATAAAAATAAATTCGCTTTTTTGGCCTAGAGATCGTGTGCACATACAAACGAAAAGCCGAACTAAAAAAAAACTTATTATTATAAAAATTAACGTACTCCTCGATTTGTATGGTACAAAATTTTGTATTAACGTAATTTTAAATGAAATATTCACTCACAATATTATTGTGTGATGTTGAGTCATCAATTCGCAAATTTTTTTTATGTATGCAATATTATGTTCTTATATCAGCGAATACGTACGACGAGTATCAAACTTAGCAGCTGGTGGAATGGTATAATATTATTATTATTAATGTATAAAAGAGTATATAATACTACGATAATATAAGAAGCTACCTAGGTTTTTAATTAGAGGTGTAAATTGGTGGTGATAAACCTAGTAATTTTTGTTCGTAGATTATTTACAGATATAGAACGATATATTTATTCGGAAAGCGGAATTGCCAAAATGTTCAAGTTTTGTCAGCTTATCATGCAAAATAATGCAGCACGAGACGTCTCAAATACAATCAAGGAAAGAGAAGCGTACAGAATAATTATGAAACACGGCAATAGAAACGATCTAGATATTTTGCGATAATTAGTATTATGGAATTCATAACATTGTCAAATGGAATAATATTTTAGCATCAGATCCCTGATTCACCCCTAATATGGTTTGTAGAATTCCGGAATTTTATTTTCGCGATAATTTATTATTACACCAACGTTTTGTGAAGGAAATAGACAATAATCGTCGGTTAGATATTTGTACGGCTTGAATATGTTGTTATTAGGAATGTTGGCTGTCTACGATTAAGGATATAAAAGAACAGTACGAAGGCGGTAAGTTAGAAAGAGCTTTTTGTGTATAGATGTGATCGCTCGTAACTAACAAGCAACAAAAAATCAGGTGGAGGTGTACTGATAGCGATTGACAAATCAATTCCTAATGAATGGATTAAACTATCCAACTAACTACCTACGACACCATCGTAAAAATAAACAACAAAGCCAATCTATCCGACACTATTTTAATAACGGGTGATTTTAATTTGCCATGAAGTTGGCAAGATTCTACTCACCAATGTGTCTTTAGAAATTGAGTGCCTGTTCATAGATACCACCATGGTCATTTCTAACCTGAGTTCAAGATCTAATATATTAAAATTTAACTGATTTGTTTAATAAAGGGTGTTTTTTTAGGAGGTTTGTTTTTCCGATAGATGTCGTTTTATTTTATGACAGTTGTTTTGACAGCTCAAAGTGGCATTTCTACTCAGTATTGTTTGGCAAATCATTATGAATAGGTTAACTCCAGAACAACGTTTTCAAATCGTGGAAATTTATTTTCAAAATCAGTGTTCAATTAAAAATGTTTATAGAGCACTTCGTGAATTTTATGGTGCACATAATCGTCCGTCAGAGACCACCATAAAGAACGTAATTACCAAATTTCGGTCTACATTCACTCTTTTGGATGCCAAGCCACCGACAAGAATGAGAAGAGTTCGTACAGAAGAAAATATTGCTGTCGTTGAGGCCAGTGTCGAAGAAAACGACAATTTATCGATTCGTCGTCGTGCTCAGCAAATTGGACTTTGTCCATCGACTTTATGGAAAATTTTACGTAAAGATTTGGGTTTGGTGCCATACAAAATTCAATTGGTGCAAGAATTAAAGCCACACGACCATCGTTTGCGCCGTGAATTCAGTGATTGGTCGTTAAATCAATTGAACGAAGATCCATTTTTTTACCGTAAAATTCTCTTCAGTGATGAGGCGCATTTTTGGTTAAATGGATACGTCAACAAACAAAATTGTCGCATTTGGAGCAAAGATAATCCACACGCCGTTCTAGAATTACCAATGCATCCTGATAAATGTACTGTTTGGTGCGGTCTATGGGCTGGTGGGATCATCGGTCCATATTTCTTTAAAAATGAGGAAGGACGACGCGTTACCGTGAATGGAAATCGATACAGAACCATGTTAAATGAGTTTTTGTTGTCAAATCTTGAAGATATGGATATGAATGAAATGTGGTTTCAACAAGATGGTGCCACTTGCCATACAGCACGTGAAACAATCGACTTATTGAAAGAAACTTTCAACGACAACATTATTTCGAGAAATGGTCCGGTGAATTGGCCTCCGCGTTCGTGCGATTTGACGCCACTCGATTACTTTTTGTGGGGATACGTGAAGTCATTGGTTTATGTGGATAAACCTCAATCGATTGACGCTTTGGAAACCAATATTCAACGTGTCATTGCTGACATACGCCCTCAAATGCTTGAAAAAGTGCTGGAAAATTGGACCTCCAGAATGACATTTGTGAAAAATAGTCGTGGTAGCCATATGCCAGAAATTGTGTTTAAATGTTAAATGCCAAAAAATTATCTACCAAATAAAAAAAAATTTTGGTCATTTCATAATTTTATAAGTGTTTTATTCAAAAAAAAAATCGGCAACCTCTTAAAAAAACACCCTTTATATACGAATCATTATCACCATTGGTCATCAACGATATTAACCACAAAGTGATTGAAGTAATTTTGAAGAGACCTACATATATTACAACTACAGAAAAGCGGACACAGTGAGCTTGAATTTATACTTTAAAAACATCAACTGGGACGAGAAATTAAACAGCAACAGCAACCACCGCTGCCACTAAACTAAACGGTTATCTTCCATGGTACGATAATAAACTTATAAATCTGAAAAATAAAAATAACAAGGCTTATAAAATTGTCAAGTTGGTACCAACTTCTCAAGACTTCGTTTTCAAGATAAAAAAAGGAACAGTCCAAAATATTTTTGGACCTACTTTCGCGTGAGACTAACGGTTACCCGGAACATATGACATTTGAAGGGTAAAAATCGAGTGATCCACAAGTCATATCAAACATGTTCGTCCAATTTTTTCAATCAGTGTATAAGCCAGATGACATCGATAAATACATTAAACCAAATGATAGCACCAACAATGTATCCATAAAAATTCAACAAATTGTAGCGGAAAATACACATCAAGCACTGAAAACGTTTAAAGATGGATGCGGCCCAGATGGTATACCAGCCTCATTATTAAAAGACTTCAAAAATTTGGTAATTCCTCTGTGCCTTCTTTCCAATCAATCACTGAAACGAGGCATCTTCTCTCAGAAGTAGGAAATAATAAAAGTAACACCAATATTCAAAACTGAAACGCTTATTTGAGCTAGTAATATGAAATTCATTCAGGACCGTGTTGCCTCGATTTAAATCACAAAGACAACATGGTTTTATGTCAAAAAGATCAAATGCAACAAACCTTACAGAATTCAGCAGCAGCATGATAAAAGAAATAGAAAATCACAAGGAAGTTGATGTAATATACACGGGCCTTGCTAAGGCCTTTGACTCTATCAGTCATTATACAACCTTAAAATGAACAAATTTGGGTTATGCAGTCCGTTTGTAACCTGGTTTAAATCATACTTAAGCCATCGCTCTCAATCCATCGAAATGGGGAACAAAAGATCTGAATTAATCTCAGCTACCTTCGGCGTGCCTCAAGGCTCCCATATGAGCCCTTGGATTTTTGCCATCTTCAGAAATGGAATCACCGAAGTAATTCATTATTCAAAGGTCCCAATGTTTGCAAATGACCATACAATTTTTAAAATCGTGGAGAACATCAACGACACAACAAATTACAATCTTGTTGTAATTCTAATCCTATCTCAACATAAATAAGTGAAAGGCATATCTTTCATCGAAAAACGAATCCTGTTGTTTAACAGTATCATATAAAACCTAGGGAGTACTTTAGTTAAAAATATGAGTTTGTCTAATCACAGCGAGCAGTGCATAGCTAGAGCTAACTCTATGTTTGGCTTTATTAAACGGTGGACTACAGATATTGAAAATATTGAGACAATAAAGATATTGTACTTCGCATACGTCAGATCCTAATTTTAGTATACTATTAATATTTGGTGCCCCTTTCTACAATGAACACATTCGTGTGACATAGAGAGTATCCAAAAGAGTACGGTTTTGTACGTTACTTATCTTGGAAGGAGGGCTGGAAATATGACAAAGACTTATCGTATCACGTTAACCTGCAAGAATTACCGCCATACCTCACTGGATGTAGAACCTACAATCTGACAACCCTGGAAAATAGAAGGGAGCTTTTGAACTGTTTATTTATTGGAAACATCTTACTGGCTGAAATCGAATCACTGACTTACTTGAGTCTATTGGAATAAAAGCACCCAGCAGAACCTTAAGAAATTCTGAGTTACTTCAAGTAAATAAACACAGGACAAATTATGGTTCCTACGCATCGGTGAACATGACGCGCACGATTTTTAACAAATATTGGCCATCATTTTGACTTTTGCCTAATCAAAGACGGGGTTAAAAGTAAATTGAAACAATTTTATGAGCCGACTATTTATTATTTACTATTTTGTATTTAATGTTTTGTATATATTCATAAATCAAATTTGTAGACTTTGTAGAATACAACCTAAGCTCTACATATATCGGACAGACTAGTTTAGCAAAATCGGAAACTTGACCTACTTCAAATCCAATTCAAAGTCACCCTGAACTGATTTAAACTAAAAACTTATACGAAAAATAATAACAATAAAACTTAGAACAAAATCTATTTAGTAGGACCGTCTCAATTTTGGGAGAGTGACAAATTGTGGGTGTGATAACATTCAAGCCGAACCTGTTCATAATATTCTCATTCAAAACCCACCCACCCATTTGTCACACTCCCAAAATTGAGACGGTCCTGTTGAATAGATTTTGTTCTAAGTTTTATTGTCATTATTTTAGGTTTACGTTTTTAGTACGCGCAACGATTCGCGGTCAACGAAACTACTTTTAAAATTTCTGAACCATTCTATAAATATTTCAGATCTACTGCATCGAAACAACAACCCCTTGTTATTCCCGAACATTTTATAAACTTGAATCCATACTCCGAAAAGTACTTAAAGGAATAGGTTCAATTCGGTGCATGAGTTTAAATTTATAAGCTTTAAATTTAATAACACTTGCCTCCTTTAAATAAATATGAATAAAATACGATAAAAGGCATTAACTTGTCGCTAAAATGACCACACACACTTAGAACTTTTGAAAAACAATTTCTGATGTGAAAATATATTGAAGTGTGATCCTTAAAAAAATCCGATGAGAACGAATTCCAGGATACTCCGTAAGTCTCCTTCCTTTATGAAAAATTCAGTACCTAATAATACTAGTTATTTAATCATTAAAATAGACCAATTTCTGCAAGAAATACTGTAGAAACTAAACGATATCAAATCACATCTGGCTGCGCAGCACCAAAGATAAGAACCTATGGGCGAGCTACTGAAAAAACAAGAACAGAGACTAGGAACATTGGAAAATATATCGATGAACCAATAAAAAAATAATGTTGAATGCAAATGGCGTTGCACAACGCTTTTCAGCATGGGAAGTATTTTTAAACACAAAAAATTGATATATGCCTAATCTTAGAAAGTAATTTTACCAAAACCTCGTCCACCCCGATATAACCCAAAAAGAAAGACTACATCAAATTTCTAAAATCGCTTGGTAGTAATTTTATTATTGGAGGCGACTTTAACGCGAAAAACATATTCTGGGGATCAAATAGAACTATACTCCCAAAGGAAGATAGCTATTTGAATATTAAAATGTGAGTTTCACTCCAGTAAAAAACCAACCTACTGGCCTATGGATCCAAATAAAATTCCTGACCTTCTGGATTTTTATATATCAAGAGGTATCTCCGAAAATTACTTAGCAGTCGAAAATGGAGAAAGGACAATCAGACCATTCTCCAGTTTTAATGACAATAAACTACTTTTATAAGGAAAGCAAGCCCTCCAAAGACTAACAAATAACGACACAAACTGAGAATACTTTCGCCAGCTACTCGAAGAAAGCGTTAACCTACGGGTGCAGATCTCAAATGCTTATACATGATAGAAGAAGATCTGGAAAGCCTCATTGAAAATGTACAAAAAGCGGCTTAGGAAAGTATTAACTGATTAGCATGGGATATTACAAAACTATCCAGTTTTAACTATTTTATACCATCAGTTGAAGTAAGAGTTGGTTAACGAAAAAAGAAGAAACTTGGCAAAGAACTAGATCCCTTGAAGGCAAAAGAGTCCTAAACAACTTGTGCAACAAACTTAAACTACTTATACCGGAGATTAAGAATGAGTCAGTTGCTAGCTTCTTTGACAGGCAAACCTGACACGGTATATTCCCTGTAGAAGGCCATCAAAGGTTTAAAAAGGCCTAAATTGCAAGTGAAACCGATAAAAATAGTTGATGGAACCTGGGCTCGCAGCGAACACCTAGAAAATATCTTCAAACCAACTTGACAAGCGGATACAATAGTTAACACCTATAAGCGAAGCAGACGAGGTATCTGTGCTACCACTTACTCTGAAAGAAGTCAAAGAAGAAGTAAAAAACCTCAAAGATAGAAAAGCCACTGGATACGACTTGATAATGGGATAAATCAAAGGCCTACCAGAAAAAGCACTAAGGGAACTACAACGCATAATCAATGCTATCTTTAGACTAAGTTACGTTTCGAGACAATGGAAAGTAGCGAAATCATAATGATTTCAAAGCTTAATAAGGCTTAATTCTTTACTAACAACAACATCAAAGATTTCCGAAAAGAGACTAAAGCGAATTAAACAGAGCAGAAATCTTATACAACTACATGATTTGGGTTCCGAGAAAGATATTCAACGATAGAACAGGTACATATGATCACTGATACAATTGGGAAGGTGCTGGAGAAAAAGCAATTAGGTTTGGCACCGTGGTCTGGAATTTAAGTTCCAACGAGATTTGCAATACAAACAAACAATATTTTGAACTGCTATAGTTTTATATCAACGACCATTACTTCCGGGTGAGACAAGAAGAGGAATACTCAAAACCAAATAAAATATAGGCAAGGGTTCCACAAGGTAGTGTTCTGGGCCCTGTATTATACCTACTGTATACAAATGAACTACCAAACGTAGTAGAAGCTAGAATAGGAACGTTTGCTGATGCCACAGCTGTTATGACCACCGATGCTGGTGTTGTTGAGTTAACACGTAAACTACAAGATGCTATTAATATATGAAAAACTGGACAAAAAATGGAGAATAACACTAAACGAATCGAAATTAGAATATATCCGATTAGACTGAAATTCCGTATTCTGCTAACGCTAAGTACCTTGGCATGACGCTAGGATACTAAACACAGGTGAAAAATCCATGTTAAAAATAAAAGGCAACAACTGGATTTAAAATTCAGAAAAGGAGTTATGTATTGCGATTGCCGCAGCATGACATATATAGCACCAATGGACCGAAGCGCCTAAAAAGAACAAAGCTTTTAAACTTAGTGGTTCCCTGAGTCACAGAATCAAAGGACTGGCAGAGCTGGGATGGACCGATAGGTTTCATCCCATAAGAATAGATTACCAATTAAGCAATTAAAACAACTACAAAAAAAACCGAAATTGAGAATCAAGAACGAGAAAACAATACAAACTACTTAGCTACAACTAGATGTATGAAAAGGCTTCCAGGTTGCGTTACTGAGGTGCTAGAAAATTTCAAAACCCGACATCAGATGTACTCAAAGCCTGCAGAGCTATCGAGTCCACATGACGATGACAATAAATTGCAAAATATGGTCTTTATAATTCCAACGTAAGACCAAGCCTTGTGTAAAAAAAATAATATTAACGGACGGATATTGCGATCTACAAGCAGCATTATATTACCAAGTATAAGGAAATAGTGGCAACACATAAATCAAGGATACACAAAGTGATTGATATAATTTAAACTTAAACTTAACTATAAACTCGTTTAAGATTTTGATTATTCCGGAAGGACTAATTTTCACTTGTCACATGCCAAAATTCAATTCTAAAAATTTATCGCAGTCACCGATTTAGTCGGGAGCCTATCTATCAGGACCTTGGACAACAAAAATTGATATTAGATTTTTCTTTTTACATATACACTATTGTTCTGAATACAACTTCAGAGGCCATAACTGTTGTTGTTCTTAAAAAAATATATCTAATCTATAAATTAGAGATAAAGATGCTATTAAATGTTAATTACCTAACTTTACAAATTTGTAAAAGAAACACCAAATAATTTGGTTTGAAATCACACATAGTTTTTTAAATCACTTTCAGATAAAACCATATCCAAACTGTTGATTGTGTATTCCCCATTCAAATTTTTGAATTTTAAAAGTCCCAACAAAGCGGAATATAGTGTAGAACGCGCTAATTTTACTGCTAGTTGATGTGAATAATTTGGTTAGAGGGTGATTGGCTAATGGTTCTTGAACACTTGAAAAGTTGACGACGGCCGACACTAGAAACAATGTTGGCGAAGTTAAGTATTGGTGTGACTTGCAATATTGATTTGCTGAACATAGAATCTCGGTTTCAATTCAAATTCGGACTATTTTAAAGAATATTAGAGCTTACAAAAATCGGTCTCATCATGTCGATTACGTCGTTAAAAAATGATTAGCCAAAAGTTCCACATATTGTGAGTAAAAAAACATTAAAAAATATAATCTTATTCTTATCTAATGTGCAAACTTGAAGAGATAAGCAATTCGGAAGAATTTTTATAAAGATTGTACGTCATTGTTAAAGCAGCAGACTTATTAATCAAGTCACGATTGTAATAATATCTCGCTGTAAAATTAGTGAAACACCAAACAAAAAAGAAGAATGCATGTCGCTAATCCACTTTACCCGGTATTTAAAAAAGGTAAGTAGCAATTTTTTGTCTCTCTCTTAACGAGTAGCTTACTAAAGTTATTTGTTCTGTTATAATCTTGTATTTAATTGTCGACAAATAAGTCACTACGGTAAAAATCAGGTTTAGCACAGATTTTTCAACACATTTACAGTGATAATACAGGATGTCCAGCCGCAAGGTTTACGTCGTTTACGTCGATAGTCGTGCGTGAAGTATACACGTGGCAAATTAATCATGAAAAAATATTCGATTGAACGACGCGTTTTATGAATGAAAACTTTTTACACAATTATCAATTACATTAACATTAAGAAAATTACGTGAAAGTTTCGAAAGGAATATGCGTGTGCCTTCAAAGCTTTAAATTTACCGGATTATCAAAAAATTTGAAGTAGACTATGGCAAATAATACAAAGTGTGGGTGACAACGTATAGCCAGAACATTAGAAAATATTGCTGCTGTACGTGAAAGTGTACAAGATAATCAACAACGACAACAATCAGACATCGTGCGCAAGAACTTGTTCTTCGAAGATCAACACTAACCAATATTTTGCATAAGGACTTGGATTTGTTCCCGTATAAATTCAATTAATACAAGAGCTGCTCCAAGAAATCATTTGCGGCGCCATACATATGCAAATAAGATGTTGTTGCTTGACAATAACAATCCTGATTTTTTGACAAATTAATTATGAGGGGTTCAGCTGTTACAGTCACTGGCGAACATAGAGAAACCATGGAATTATTACGAAAAATGTTTCCACAACAGTTAATTTCGAAATGTGGTGGATTGGCCTGTGGGGATCACATATATGTTATTATGACAATAAGTAAAACGATTAAGAAAACTACCTCCACCTTGGCTAACAAATGACAAAACCGGCTGGGAGAAATTCCAGAAACTAGTTGAAGATAATATTAATCTTAAGATGCCAATTAAAAATCCATTATAGTCAGAAGCAGAACTAGAATAACTCAACAACAGTCTACAGGTCAACAGTAACTGGTTGCAGCAAAATGAAAAACAAGAAACACCAGACAAAGAAGTCGGGTGCCGGAAAATAAAGCAACTCTCAATTTTTGTGTAATAAACTGAAATTGATAATTAAAGAAATCAAGAACGAATCCATTAACAAATACCTTAGTGGCTTTACTGGGGAAAAAGATGCCGAGTATTCCCTTCTGGAAGCGACAAAAAGATTAAAACGACCTAAACTTCAATTTCTACCAAATTCAAGCAAAAACATCTTTGTTTGCAACACACGTCAAGAACACGTTTCAGTTTCTACCTGGACAAACAGCCCATGAAAACATCTACAAGTAAATAAAGATGATAATTATAAAACATCCTACTGGACAAATAATAAAAGCTCTTTCTGAAATAAAAGCCCTTCCAGCATTCAGACCTAAACACGTTTCTAACGAAATCTTAAATCACAAAAATTAGTTTGGGCCGATTTCCTCACAAATATTTGGGAAACTTAAGAGACTCAAACCAATAATAGAAGAAAGAAATTTTATTCCTTCACATCACTTTGGCTTCAGTAAAAACCATTCAACAATAGAACACACAACATCAAATCACAAACATAATTGAAGATGTACTTGAAAATAAGAAAGTATGTTAAGAAGACTTACCGAAGGAGTTTTATGAAATACCAAAATCTTACATATATAACCGACACTTTCGTGTTAAATTAGATGAAAAAGAGGAGATAAACATTACAACATTTGCGGATGACATGGCCATCTTAGCAGTCGCTTAGATGAATTCAGAAGCAAATTGCAGAGCCACAAATATTGACAGTACCTAGACGAAGAGATGGCGAACAAAACTTAATAAAAAAAAATCTTTTCACGTAAACTTCACCAACAAAAAGGTCAACTGGATACCAATAAAATCCGAACTCTCAGCAAATTTCCTATTCAAACACGGACTAAACTAAAACGCATGGCTCTTAGGGAGAAATTCTGGGCTAACTTAACATAATAAATTGCTACTAGGGCTGCTCTGGTTCTATACAAAGGAAACTATAATGTTAAGATCATTCAGTCATTCCAAAGCAGTCCTAGGTGGAATATTTAATGCATCGTGGTACATAAGAAATGACAACCCCCATAGAGATCTGAAGAGGGATTTAGACAGAGAAGAAATAATAAAACACGCGAGAAAACACATTGATCGTATTAGTCTACATCAAAATACTAAGATACGTTGTATGTTGGATGACACAAACCTCGTTGGACGACTGCGAAGGAACCACTTGATATACTAGATCCAATCTGGATATACTTTTCCCTGCCAGTTTCGCAATTTACATCAAACTTTTTTCCTCAGTAAGCCAGAAGAACAGATGTATAAAGGGTGTTCAAATTTGAGGTCTCTTTAAATTTTAAATAAAAGACATAAATTGTATGAAATCTTTATTTATTTTTATTGTAAATTGAAGTACATTGATTCCGGTTAATAATGAAAAAGAATGTCGTTCAAGTAACCTCCTCTGCTAACTCGGCAGGCTGTGAATCTTGTACCAAAACTTTGATTTTGGTTCAATTGCAAACCCCATAAGAAGTAGTCCAATATGGTCCAAAGATATCAAAAAAGTCCAAAAATATAAACCAATTACGCCACCTCACCAAAATCCATACCATACAGTAACTTTTTTGGTTTCATTGCCTTTTCAAACAATTCTCAAGGATTTTCTTCATCTCAAATGCAACAGTTTTGTTTGTTAACAGAGCCGTTAATTTCAAAATGAGCGTCATCGAAGATAATTTGCTTCAAAAAATCCACATCTTCTTCTTGTTTTTATGTGGCCCAATTAACGAATTGCCGACGTAATGCGTGGTTATTTAGCTTAACTTTTGTGTTAACTGCATTTTGTAAGCCTTTACATGAAGATCTTTGTGTAAAATATTGAACAAAGTTATTGGTTTGAGGTTTAATTGCTTTGGACGACGACGAATTGATGTCCTTGGCTCTTCAGCAACACTTGTGTTAACAACTGCAATATTTTCACTTGAACGACCAATATACGATGATAAATTCCGCTTCTCTGATTTTGAACTGAGCCAGTTCAGTTGAACACGTTGTTCAATCGTATATCTCTCCTTTTTAACTAACCGGAATGTTTGTACTTGTCAAATAACATATGATACTCTAGTACAAAAAATATAAATGGCGGAATATTTAAAAATATACCTCAAATTTGGACACTCTTTACATAAAAGTTATGTAAATTCTTTCCCCAACTCCCTATTCCCAGGTAATTACTAGAAAGGAGCCACAGTAGTGAATAGTTGGTCTCACCACAGCACCAGAACAGCGAAAATTTTATCTTAATTAGTGTTGATTTTTTATTAAACTTATTATTAAAACTAAAGGATTTTAGGAAAATGGGTTAAGCAAAGACACTTTCAGAAGGCGAAAAAACAAAAATTGAATTTTTAAAGGAAGGAGTGGATTCCCAAAAGCAAAACAATTTGGTAGGGGGAATATTGTTTTGGATCTATCATCAATATTGAAAATTATTGAAAAAAATGAAAAATAACGCATTGCAGCAACTGCTCCCAATTCATGATTATCAGCGGCAAAAATAAGACAAAAACTGGAGTCAAAACCAACTTAACAGCGGTCAGGCGTGTGATTAACAATAACATCTTAAATTAAAAAAAAAACATCAAAAGAAGCCAACTTTGAATGTATCACAAAGCAAACAGATTGGAATTTTTCAAAAATCATATGACATGGAAGCAAGAATGGTTGCCGAGTTGCATTTTCGAACGAAAAGAAATTTAATTTGGATGGCACTGATGGACGTCCAATTTATTTTCATGATCTAAAGAAAGAGGAAATATTTTTTTACAGGAACCATAGAAGACAAGGTGGCGTAATGGTTTACAGAACAATTGACTTGGTTTTTCCTAGTACGAAAATGACTGCACTTTCGTATAAAGCTATCTTGGAAGAAGCTTTTCTAAAATTTAAAAATCTTTTCGGACCTTTGCCATGGATTTCACCAAATAATGGATAAGAAACGAAGATGTGTCATTGCTGCCATGGCCCCCACATTCAACCGATTTGAATATCATGGAAAATGTGTGAGAGAGGCTTTCAAGTGAAGTATATGAAGGAGGCAAACAATATGAAAATGGTCTGGGACAAAATTAGTCTAAATTATTTGGGTGCTCTCTGAGAGTCGGTGCCTTCACGGATTTTCGAAACTATTTGTGCGAAAGGTGGAAGCACCCATTACTAAAAGCAATGAAGAATTAGTTGCCTTTGACTTTCAAGTCAAACGGTTGATATTTTTCGGTTTTTCTCGGTTTTCAAATTATTTTAAATTCTAAATTGTAATTGCCAATGAAAGAATTTTCATTAGAAAAACTAAATGCACAACATTAAACATCCCGTGGATGACTTAAGATTAAGTACCACAGATGAAAGGCCTCGCAGCAACTTAACATCCCGTTAACCAGAGCATCAGAGGATGTGAGCCGCATTGTTTACCAATAAGGTAAACAAATTATCAAATATGGGCATAAATAGCATGAAAAAGCTGCAGCATGAATATTATTCCAAGGAATTTGAGCAATGTTGGGAGGCATAATAACACATGTTGCTTATACCACCTCTCCGTATAGCCGGCGTTATCGTGCATGTGTTACAAAAGCATATTTTTCTTAAACATATTTATTTTTATTAAAATTGTTCAGCTCACTCCAACCTGCATATCTCATTATGAATGAGCAATTATTGCTCAAAATGAGCTGTGTTAGATTTCGGGTGGGTTAAAGTTAACAAAAATTGTTATTGTGATATTTGAACAAAATAAAATAAAAATAAATAAATAAAATAAAATAAATAAGCTAGTTATAACAGGTTAGTTGATTTTTCGAATTTTTGTAGGTTTTACAGAGGTTTCTCTACTGGACGTAATCAAGTGACGTATTGAAAATGTATATTTTTGACTATAAATATCGAAGTTATTGACATTAGAAATCAATATAATATGTGGCCGTAATTAAGCGAAGCGGAGTGTATTTCCTATAGAGTACTTAACCGAGTTTTGCTAAACGTTTTGCTTAGAAAATTTAATTAAATTTTTTGTGACATTAAAAGCGTTCACTCCATGACTATGAAAGTCCGAGTTCTGCCTTGACATTATGAGTTTCTCTTTAGTTTGGGTCGTTGTTTGCGGCGCCGTTTGTGGATTCCCGTATTTTTAAAGTTGTTATTTGTTATCATCGAAGCAGTTTTGAGCTGTCAAAATATTTAATTTTTTGTCAGGGATTTTTTGTAAATATTTTGGCATTTTCGATGCGTTTTTGGAAAATGTGTTTAACCAATAATTTTTTTGTGACATCAAAAGCCAATAAATTTATTTCCTGTTAATATCGACGAAATGTGTATGGCTTATTCATTATGGCTTATATGACTTCAAATCATTTTGCAATTTTGTTTTATTTATTTTAGAATGTAAATATCAATAAATAAATACAAAAATATAATGTGATTTCTTCACTGCGAGATCCATAATACAAAAATTTCAGTTCGGTGATTTCAAGTCACCAAGCGACGCGTATGTGATAATAACTCGCTCACTGCAAGGATCATAATACGAAACCCTGCTATCAGTGAGTTCAAGTGGCCATTAAAAAATCACAAAACTCATTTGCAAATTCAAGGCAACCATTTTTGATATTAGACTTGCTTCAAATCGCCAAGCGACGCGCATGTAACTTTTACTCACTGCGAGAACCGTAACACAAAACCATGATATCAGAGAATTCTGATTAGAGAAAACGTTAATTCAATTCATCACGCTTTTGTTGCTAGCACACACTACCATTAGGTTAGGTTAGGTTTCAGTGGTTGCTTACTGCACACTTAGACCAATTTTTAGGCCCATTGTGGTACCACTCATTCACTCCACATCATTAACCCACCTACTTCATCTACTCACACAACTACAGTATACCACCTGCACATTGCAAGCTTCATGTCAACCTGTACATTGACATGGAAGGTGGGTCGGCGCATGACACGGAATTCTGCACTCCATCAGAGGCTCTTAGTTGTATTTATTAGCATCACCGATCGTAATCGATGATGAAAATTCGATTTGCATCTAGCCTCTGATGGGATTCGAACCCCGCACCTCCCAGTCCAAGTGCCGAAGCTTTAACTACTGCACCACTTGTCCGGTCACACTACCATACTTCTCGCGAAATAGCCCATGCCGGAAATTTTCGCATTTGCTAACTGAACTATCGCATTTACTTTTGACATTTTTCATGAATATTTAAATTCTAACAATTTAAGATCACCTTTCGAATTTAAATAATTAAATTTAGAACTTTGGCGAAAGAAAATCTGTTTCTGTTTAAATTTTAGCTAAGCCATAAGCTTTTTATTATGTTTTGATTCAAGTTTTTCAATTATAAAATCGGTTTCAAAAAATTGAGTTTAATTTGAATATTTTAAGTCATTTCCAATTTACCTTGGTTAAAATGAGGATAGAAATTGAAAGCAAGTTTTACACTTTTATATTAGACAGTTTTACCAAATGAATTACAAATTGGATGTTGGTCTGAAAGATGGATGGCAGTTTTCACTAATTTTCAAGTTTAAGTGATTAAAATTAATTAAGTTTTAATTTTCAATTATTTAATAATAAGGCTCTGCTAGTGGTATGAAGCTTTAAGGAAGGGCTTCCAAGTTACTTGTATAGTAAACAGTAATCATAGCATATTTGCATCTGATCGCAAGCCGAGACGGAATTTACTTCAATAAAATTAGCAAGTTACGCTGATATATTTGGAACAAAATGATAAATTTGACAACGACACTATTTTTTTAAATTATTATTTATGTTGATAAAACTAATGCAAAATAGCAACAGTTCGATAATAACATAAAATTTGAATTCTAAAATATTCTAAGTATTTTAACAATTATGTTAGAAATTTACCTGAAATTCGACAAATACCGATCCCAAACAAAATATTATTTTATTTTAATGAATTTCTGAGTTCGCGGAAATAATTTAAACAAGTCATGTCAAGAACATTTTTAAATTTTTTAACATGTCTGTACAATTACAAATTTGATATCAAACTGAAAAATAATTCGAATTTGTTAATTTTGAGTACTTCTCAACAAACGATCAAGACGTTTCCAAGTGGTTTGTACAGTAAGCGCTAATCGCAAACAAAGTTATCGTAACACGTTTAAGTGTGATTCCCAGAGTGTTTAATTTACTTTTATAAAATTCGGTAGTATATTTAACGCCAAGTGATAATTTTGACACCGACATTGCTTTTTTCTTAAAGAGTATGTTATGTTGGAGGAACATTACTAATTTCTTCGAAAGATTTGAATAAAAATGATGAAACCATTTTGAGTGGATTTCTACTGTAAATTATTCTTCACTTATTGGGGTAAAATAGCAACAGTTCGCTAAAGACATAAAATGTAAAATCTAACAATGTTAAGACCAGTTGTTAAATTCGTGGATTTTTTATTGACCAATGTATTGCTATACTTATATTATAAAATTAGGTTTAGTACGGCTCAACTCGACAAATACTTAGTCGTAAACACATGGATATGGAAATGATTTTGCCACTAAATTTAAAAATTAAGTGAAATCAGCACCAAATTTATAAAATAAATGAGTTTACGTTACACTTTTCAAGCTTAGCGCAATATTTAGGTTAAAAATGAGGATAGACATGTTAGCTAGGATCGATAAGATTATCCTCGAAATACATTAGATAAACAAGCCTAGTCCAGGTCACTTTTTAAATAAGTAATTATCATCATTCGTAATATAAAAATATGTTTATTTTTTGGAAAGATTTTTAATAACTCATTTTGGGTGGTTTTTCCACACAAAAATTCTGAAACTCAAAATTTAAACACATTAGTCTGTAAAAAATGAAATTAGTAACAAAAAAAATTGCATTCCAACTATAGAGCAAACCTTGTGTTGTTACATTTAGGCTGCGTACCAATTGTCCGGTAAAAGTCAATTTTATATATATTTTCGGTAAATTAAATTATTCAAAAACTCTATGTCAAACGGGAACTAAGCACAAATTTTATCACGTGAAAAAATCGATAAAATTCCCAATGAAATTGTAGCAAGCTTTTGATTTTACTGGGTGATCAAAAAAGCAAAACTAAAAATAAAAATAATTTTCCTCGATAGCTCTGATTCAATTTCAAACCAAATTAACTTTAGCTGCCTTTGATTTGTTTGTTTATAGTGTTTTTGGTTCCTTCCTAAAATCAATTTTTTTCTTAGTAATCGATTTAACCGACCATTGGTGAGCAGTCCTAATTTTATTTAAAGAATTAAGTTTAGAAATTTGGCTAAAACTCAACAAATAGACAATGCTAAACATAAGCATATCGCTCATTTGCTGCAAGTGACACAATCCAAAAATTTTAATTTTTCAGTAGAGCGATTTGAAAATATCACTCAACATTGTTTGTAAAAACGGAGTTTTTCAAAAGTAAATAAAAATAGGTTCTGAATAGTAAAATAAATATTTGTATATTCCTACATCCTCAATCGGATCTTAATTTTTATAATTCTTTAATATTTTGCAAATTTTCTTAGAGTAGTTTCTAATATTTTAAAATGTTAATTTCTTTCGCGAATTGAGTAATTTTTTATAAGGAATTTTACCTAATTTTCTAGAAATAATTACATAAGAGAATACGTTTTGAAATAAAATAATGAAAATATGAATTGTTAGGAATCGTTTGATCGTATATCTTAGAAATAAGTGAATTTTGAGTTGTGTCACTGGTGCAGTAATTGAGCGATATGGATAAAACGATTATGCCACCAAGCTTCGAAATTCGCACTAGATTTAAAAAAAATTGTTTAATTTGAACTTTTCAAGGAATTACAAACTTAGAGCCATAATGAAACTTTGACTACCGATAAAATGAAAACGAATTAGTTTTTTAATGTTAATTTATATGGAGCTATTTTTTGATTATAAATTGACTGCGAAAAAATTTCATATTTGATATGGAAAATATTTGAATGAATTTTTAACTTTGTGGAAGTAAGTTAAACAGATCTCTATCCTTCAATACAAAATCCTCTTAAATTTTTAGTATTTTTTAACAAACAATGTTCAATTCAGCCATTAATAATTTGTTATATAAAAATCTGAACCTAATTTACTTCGCCGAAAATTGCTAGTCACTCTGGTATATTTAGGGTCAAATAAAAAATTTAACATCACCATTAATTACTTTTTAAGATTAAAAGAGTAAAAATTATGTTCGATTGAAAAATTTTAGTCAATATTTTAATATTTTTTTAATTGTTGAATTTAGTTTTCCTTCTGCAAATTAAATTAATAAATTTGGTCACCAGTTTGGTCTTAGTCTAACATTCTTTCTTGCTAACATAAATTTTAATAGGTATAATTAGAAAATTCAACTCTAGAATTTACTCTATAAAGTAATTTCCGCAGAAACCGCAATTTTAACGAAATATTTTCAAAAATTATGTAATACGTTTTACAAACTTAGTTTTATATATTTAATTTATTTATTTAAAATAATAATTTTTACACAAACCGCAGTTCTATCATGTTTGTTGATAAAATTCTCAACGAGTGTCCTTAGTGGGAAAACGAATCAAAATTACAACGGATATTGTATTCGATGAAACAGTGAAAAAATTAATTAAAAAAATGAAATTCAAATAAAAAAGTTCCGTGCAATATTTCAACACAGGTAAACACTAAAATCCGACAACATTAAACAAAAATTCTATTAAAATTATATAAAAAATATAACAAATTCAAAAATTTTAAATATTTATTTTATTCTACATGTTCAATTCTGAAGTTCATAATAAATCCAACATTAATATCTCTAAAACCAACTACATTTAATCAAATAAATTACGTTTATTGCTATTATCTATCAAATGCACGCTAAATTCCATATTAATTCACTAATAATTATTTATACCGCCCTAAATTATTTTTACCAAAATCTACAAGTCTTATATATAAAAGCTTCATTCAAAACGAAAAATCACTCAATGTCCTACCACAAAAATAAACAACTCGAAAAATGTAATGCAAATAAAATACAAAACTAAACTTATCCTACTTTATATGAAAATTTTCTCACTCAAAGAAACATACAAAATAAGCAAAATTTCACTCGAAAGCATAAAATCGCAACAGAATATCGAATCATACACACGTAAAATTTTATTTACGAAAAGGCAAAATAATAATTCACAAACAAAATAAAAATATGTACTCCGGAACCAACCAAAAGGTAATTCCTGAAAATAAAAAAAATTTAATTTCAAATTTTATTTTGCAACAATTCGTTAAACAAGACCAACAAACATGATAAATTGTTGCAATTTTATCGTCTAAAAACATTATGAAAAATAAAAATTTTATAAACAAATTTTCGAAAATATTATCAAATTAAATTATTAGAAGCATATTTTGAACAAATTTAGCATAAAAAAAATAATTTATTTAATAAAAATCGATTTTTTCCGTATGCGAAATTTCACTCAAAAATCATTCGTTCAACTTCAAAAAATAATAAAGTACATAAAATGTTACTCACGAAAGAGCGCAAATTGTAAAATATGTAAAAATAAAATAAACCAAAAAGAAATAATAAAATTAATTTACCCCAAAAGCGAAATTTGGATACTTTCTTATACGATTTTTTACGAAAATTTATTTTGTATATTTAATATTTTTTACTGTGCGCTTTTCTAAAACCACATACTGCTCCGTACAAATTTCAAGAGCGAATGGTTCAAATCTGTTATACGCCGAATATTTATTGTAAAAAATAAAAATAAAATAAAGCTGTAGTAGAATTTTATTTGATAAAAAACATGTAACCCTTGATTCGTATGATGGGTAAATTGCGTGCAATACAGTGCGCGCGCAGTGTACAATTTTAGAATAGGAGAAAATTAATTTTATTTTACTTTCAATATCATTTACACTGTGAAATTTTTACTTAAATATTTGTTTAGTATAGGACATTTAATCCGCCTGATAGGCTTATTTCTTGAAATTTGATAGGCAAATTGTTAATCAGATGCAAATGCTGTATTGTGCACAATAAAGTGTTGCTGGCGCAATTATCCTCCTACTTCGTATTTAGCGCTTATTTCAATGCTTATTAGATTTTGTGAAACGGGTGTCTGTTGATTATGATTTTATTTATTTAATTTCTATATTTCTCACTCAGACTCGATGCAAGAACTACAGAGAATTCCAAAATATTGATATTTTTAAGATGTTTGAGCATTGTAGTTCATGGTGAACGGTATTTTAAAAAATCACCAAGACGAGTCTAGCTACCAAATAAGTATTTGAACAGCTGTTAATGTGGTGCTCTCTAGCTTGTAGTAGGTCATCGAAAAATTTTATTTTGTGTTTCGACAACATCAATGAAAAAGAAAATTAAACGGTTTTCCAGGGATGATATTGGTGAGAAAACAAAAGTACTAAATTTTTGACGAACAGAGTATTGAATCCAGCTGGACGAGGATCCAGAATACTGAATCTAGCGACTGTAGTCGCAAGTTTATTTAATGCATTCTTACACAGCAGAGATAGGCATACACCGAGTGAAATCAATATTAATAATCTTGACCATGTGCATGTCAAGCAGGTTTTGCAAATCTATCGTAATGTTGGGTAATTTAGAATCTACGGGTTTATTTCAATGTGAACCATGAACAACCCACTACATTTCAAATTTAACGTTTCACCATTTTTTGTTTGGCAAGCAGCAAGATTTTAACTGTTAAATTCCTCTGGTGCCGTTATTGAATTTTTTTTAGGAAAAGCATTAAACTGCGCCAATCGTAACGCTCGATTTTACTTGAGGAATTAATCCGCATTTTTCAGTTTGCTAGATTTCTCCTCCCACTGCAATCATTTAAGTAAATGCTTATGCTTTGTAGACCATATGTGCATTGCACGTTTGGTAATTAAACCTTTTTATTGCTTTCAGCAATTATTATTGCCCATCCTTGGACTTGGGACTGGAAATAGCGACGTTAAATAAGTCGAAAGTAATTATTGGATCTCATCGAGTACAAACTCTCATTGGCTCACCTGTCACAATGGAATATAAAACATCTTCAAAGACATTGATCCACAAATTACCGTTGCTAAAAGCGCTACTAGGGCCGGTAATTCTCCCTGTGCCTGAATCGAGAAAAACTTTGGCTAGACCAGATCTTTTACAATGCAAACCTCCGTGCCCCGACACCAACAATTTCAATCGAAAGTAATAAATTTAGTGACCGTTCAGAGTGTCAAGTGACCCGAATTTGAATGTGAATATCTCCTATAATAAATTTTAATTTTAAATTTATTATCGGGATTTGGTCTTGTTAAGTCAGAAACTTCCATAAGAAAAAGTTGCATTTCGCATAGGGCCATTGTAAAATTTTACCTTCGCGAGAGTATCGTGTATGATTTACTGACCACAGCCATAATAAAATTTACATCATTTACTCTGAATGGCTGGAAGATAAGAAAAGTGGTTGATGTTGTAATGACCGACTTCTGCAAAGAATTCCGTAAAATTTTCCTCAACATCATTAAGCTTGAGCCCTTAACTTCAGGTTCTCAACTTCCGCTTCTTTTATTGCGACATCCGACGTGGCCCAGGGCAGTTATTTGAGCCAATATTTTTTATTATATTTATTAATGATGTTGGGCACATCATCGTAAGCGTTTACACTCAGAATCTCGTGGTTATTCAATCAAGAGTGACGTCATTTTTAAGTGTTATATTTATCAGAATTTATATTTTGAGTATGACAGAGCAAACTCTTGGCTTCCTTAAACCTTTCGTTCTTCCAATGGTCCATTATGCAAGTCAAGTATGGTCTCCGTATTCTTTGATTTGTTTTGCGTGGGCTCTTCTGGATGGACAGCTTCAATTTACCCCTCTACCTTAATTGTTTAGAGCTTATTAATATTCAAATACTTAGTAAGCGTCGAGTTGCGCCGGATAACGTTTTTATTCACCCCTTGCTTTCAGTTCGTGACCTGAGACCGATACCCACTTCCTGGAGTGTACTCGCAGAACTTAGTACGGACAAAATGAGTCCATTACTAGATTGTTGAGAGAAGTTAATAATCATTACGAATTTTTCGAATTTTTTTATAGAAAACCAACGTTGTGCTTCAATAAAGGTTTCGGGACCATCTGTTCCTCGAGAGAATCCTGGAGGAACGGATAAATACTGGAAAATGAGGCACTGCAATTTTTCACTGACGGCTAAGGTAGGAGCCGGAGTCTTCTGTGAGAAGCTAAACGTTAATATTTCTGTTCGTCTCCCTGACTACTGCAGCGTGTACCAGGCTGAAGTGGTGGCGATCGGGGAAGTCATGACATGGTTGAAGCATAATGTGGTATCCGGGAGGGATATCGCAATCTATGTGGACAGTCAGGCGGCGATCAAGTCACTAGAGGTGGTTTGTCTGAAGTCACGGGTGGCGCTGGATTGCCGATCATCTCTTAATGAGATGAGCGAGTATTTCAGCATCCAGATAATCTGGGTCCCTGGTCACTTGGACGTCACGGGAAACTGCAGAGCAGACAAACTAGCTAGATACGGTACGGCTCTCCAGATGCAGTCGGAAAAGGCAGTTCTGGGGAGACCTATAGAAAGGCAATCGCCTTGACAAATGAGAGGTGGACCAACACTCTCATGTGCAGAAGAGCAAAGCAGGTTTGGCCAAAACTGGACTTGAAGCGCTCCAAGGCACTCACATCCCTGGGGAAACGGGACTTAAGTTTGGTCGTAGGGATACTGACAGGACACTGCCTTTTTGGGGAACATGCGAGAAGGCTGGGTCTACAGACGAATGACTTTTGTAGAAGTTGTATGGATGAAGAGGAGGAAGAGTCTTTAGATCACTTCCTATGCTCGTGTCCAGCACTATCATACAGAAGGCATAAATACTTAGGTATGAACAGCCTTTCGGAACTCGCGAACTGTGGAGTGCGAGATATTTTACGCTACATAAGAAGCTCTGGATGGTGTTAACGGGGGTAAAGGGAAATAGGATCCTGTGGTATCACAATGGGCCGCTATTGGCCTAAGTGTGCGGAAGCAGCCACTCTAACCTAACCTAACCTAACCTAGTACGGACAAAATGAGTGCATTACTAGATTGTTGAGAGAAGTTAATAATCATTACGAATTTTTCGACTTTCATATCAGCGAGATTACTTTAAAGAAAGTTTTATATGCAAAGACGAATACTCTGAAATAAAGGAAATATCAGCAGGAGTACCACATGGTTGTGGTCTGTAACTAACTTTATATGTTCTATATACCTCGACCTGCCAACCACAAAGAAGACAAACTAAATAATGTTTGCGGATGATATGGGCATCTTAGCAGTCGCTGAAAGCATATAAGAATCCACAAGCGAATTGCAAAGAGCCACTAATATTGTCAATACTTGGAGAAGAGACGGCGAATAAAACTTAATGAAACAAAATCGGTTCACGGAAACTTTACCCACAAAACGGTCAACTAGATAGGTATTGGTAGAACTGAACTCTTGGCAAATGCCCTATACAAGCACGGTCAAATATCTAGGCAGGACGCTAGATGCGAAACTAGAATGAAAAGAGCATATCAAAAAGAAAAATAATATTAAACATTAAATACAGAAGCATGATAACGGCCAATTATAAACCTGTGTGGGCTTTCGGGATTCAGCTCTGGTGCTGTACAAAGGAAACGAACGTTAATAACATCAAATCATTTCAAAAATAAGTTATACATGGAATAGTTAATGTACCGGAGTACTTAACAAATGATAACCTCAAATGTAGTAAAACCGCAAAGAGATTACCAAAGGGTTACAACCATGTAATTTGTAAACCAGTGTGGTCCGATTAATCGAGAAATTTGAGGCGATTGGATCAGTTTAAACTCAGAAGAGACCTGTCCGTGTTCATGCAGCTCTGTCTAATGGAAACATTACACCTCGATTCGCCATCCTTCTCGCAATTGAGACTTTCACGAAGCAGTTTACAGCAAATTTTGACTAAACATCTGCATTTGTATATTTACAAGATTCAGTGGATTTAAAGCCATCAGACTATGCACAACGCCGAACCTTCACAGAATGGATCTTAAAGCACGATTTCTCTATGTCAACAAACAGAATTGTCGCACTTCAGGAGCTAAGAATCTATACGTGATCTTTCAACCTCCCATGCATCTACCACGAGCCACTGATTAATGCGCATTTTGGGCTAGCAAAGTGATTGAATCGTTCATTTTCGAGAGTGCGGCTGGTAATGCGATCACCGTCAACGGTTTTCGTTTCCGTGAGATGATAAACAAGTTCTTCTGATCTCAAATTACTGAAATGGATCTCGAAGACATCTGGTTTCAACAGGACGTCGCAATGGAATTGTTGAAAACGAAATTTGAAGGGAGAGTTGTCGCACGCCGTGGTGATGTGAATTGGCCACCAAGATAATGCGATTTGACGAGATTGGATTTCTTTCTTTGGGGTTTTTTGAAACAAAAAGTGTATGCCAATAACCGAAGGACAATATACTAACGAGTGCCATCAATCACAAGGCGGACATTTTTAGGGTATTGCGATCCATACATAAAAAATGAGTACTATTCAAATAAACACTACGTTTTTTCACATTTCAAAATAGGCGGTCTTAATGGAACACCCTATGCTATCATATTCGCGCGAATCATTATGAGACAGTTCGTTTAAAGACTGTTGGTTACTTGGGCCAAGTGTTATTTCACCCATGCAATATTTGTGTGATGTAGAATTTATCCATCAGGCCGTGAAATATAAATATATTGTGGTCAACAATTTGGTTGGGAAACAAATAATTTTAATTCCCAAGAAGTAGGTACATGTTGAGAACGTTGTATTTTACCCTTATTTGCTGTGAAATGGAGTTTCATTCATCTTTAAATGCGACCCTTGATTCTCAACCAATTTGGCGTCAACAATCTACACTCTACAATAGTGATTAGTGTTAACGCCGCTCATCATCAGTTACAGGTGAGGTTTACCATGTCGTTGAGTAGTACTTAAAACGTTTTATGTTACAAAATGTATCAAACACACCTTAATTTTTCATCAATTGCACTCTTTATTTTCAATCTTCTTTCATTAATCACTTTTACTGTTCACTTTTTACTTTTACTTTTCGCACTGTTTACTTTTTACTTCCTTAACTTGCACTATTCACTGGTTAAATTACAACTGTGTCTATGCCCCAAATTGTTCGCGCTTATACCAATCTCTTATGCGCAAATTCCACTATTTTTCATGGTGACTATCGCCGTCCTTTCGTTTACAATTGCTTTCGTTAATTCCCCATTCCCCTTCAGATGGAATACCGTTTTAAGAATAATAATCTTCTCAATATAATTATGGACTTTGACTAGATTCGAACTTCCGACATTTGGGTTGACAATATTTTGTGGTGTTCACTTAACCACTCGACTGTAGAGTAGAATTTGTATAACAATATTTTAAAACCTAATATTTAAAATTGTTGGTCCGAAGTGATCGTCTAGTGCCTCCAGATTATGCGTAATGATGATAAAATTTGGGAATACCTGCCGTTCTAAAATCCGTTACGCGAATTAAATTCAAAACGCGAATATACCGGTTGAGTGATCAGGGAATACCAACGGTAGACGATTTAGGAGATACTTTAACACTGATAGAAATCGTGCAGCAATGACGAGATCGTGCAACGTAATATTACGGTGTTAAATTAGACGTTTCAAGATATTGAAGCTAAAATATCATAAAGTTGATTAAAAGGCGATGTATTCATAAATGGGAATTGTAAATGTGTTAACTTTGGAATGCGACATCGACAGTAACTGAGTAGCCATCTGGCACGATGCGAGATGCACAACACCATGCTACTTTAATTTGCAGGTAAGTGTGATAAGTTTCATATCCTCGTATTATTTTCATTTTTCAGTCATATCTTCTACAGCAATGAGTCGTGGTAGTTCTTATTCCTTATTACAATTCATTGTGTTTTTCAGTATCGCTACCTTCGCTGTCCAGAAGAATACCTACATGACGAATTCTTCGACCTCCAAGTAGGCCACGATTTGCTTAAAGTCCACTAGCTTTTCCATATGCTTTATCATACGATCTATATTCCTCTTGCAAATAATGAATAAAAATTCGGGCGATAAATCGCGAAGTTGAGACAGTGTAGCGCCTTTTGGCATGCTTTTAGGATGATAAATTCATACTGGGAATGGAAATAGTTTTACCGAAACCAACTGATGCTGTAAAAATTAGAACACATGAAAATTCTCAAAACAAATCTCAACTACGCTCGAAGCAAATTCATTAAACAATTTTTTTTAGCTCGCGTGTAATATAATTGCAGAATTTTCTGAACAAGATGAACCAAGAATCAACCCGTACCGGGTTAGTATCCCAAACCCAGACATCCTTTAGAGTATTTTAGGACCGATTTGGTGAAAGGGTGATTTAATAAATAACCCACAAGATTTGTAGCACGAGTTAAAGGATTCAACGGAAACATCGTTCTGAGACATCAATCGAAAGACAGAATATTTGAAAAACGATGTAATCGATATGGAGTATAAAGTCGTGGCATTCATTAATCCGAGGGAGCTATTAGGCTTTGTGAGATCAAATGCTAGCGAGAAGATAAGAGATATGGAAAATCAGCTGAGCCAGCTCGATGATGAAGTCAAATTCACCCGAGATATTTTCTTAATTCAGGAAGAAGAAGACGAACTACTTGGGTTTTTGAATACTCAACCGAGCAATTACTCAGCACAAACCAAGATGGACGCCCATAGTTATAAAAATGGCAACGGATCATATGAGGAAGGTGATAATGCTGATGCCAAGTGGTGATGTGACGGAAGAATCGATACATCTGGAGTAGATACCGGCCAGGGTGAGCTGAGATTTCGGATGGTCTAAGAGTCATGGCTTTTAAGGCCCTTGCATGTAGGCTCTCCAGCGTGGACGGTTTGTATATTACAACGGCCCCGAAGATGGAAGAGAGTCTTGCAAGTGGTAGGCAGCAAGGACGAGGTCCTGCACAATGGTAATGGAAATAAACATCTTAAATTATGATACAGAAGAGAAATGTGCGGGGTATGTTTAAAGATAGGTTGTTCGAACAATGGGTAAAGAGCAGTGGCGAATATTAACTGTGTGGAGAGCGATCGATTGTGACGGACAACTGTAACAAGCTATATCATCTGTAACAAGCTAGACTCTGTATCGGCGAAGAAGAAGAGCACCGATGAAATGTTGGCCAATGAGAGAGGGTGTTGAGGCTACAGTTGAAGAAATTAAAAAAATTTAAATAAAAATTAAAATAGTTAAATATAATTAGTTAATATTAGTAAAGTGGGCTTTTGATTTTAAAATTATAAGGTGAGAATTGACTGAAATTTTGATCAAACATAATATTCATTATTTAACTACACTGTGGCCAGAGTAATTGTACGGTTGACCAGTCTGACGCAGCAAGTAAACCCTAATCAATTTAATCTGATTTTTTAAATCTAATCTGAAAAATAATAATAATAAAATTGGTAATAGGTACTTGGTTCTAAATGTATCACATAACAATTTCTGATTACAATAAACGCACCTCCATATTGAAACTGTAATATCGCGGATTCTACGTACTTTAAAATGTGCTTATCTGGCAGTCTTTCTATGTATGCGGGAAGTAAGAATACTTGAAGAGCTTAGTCAATTCAATTTCAATTCTTTCCGTTTTTTCGGATTCACTTTCATTATCAACCTTCTGAATGGGTCATGTTATCAAATATTCTTGTACTAGGATATATTTAACCGAGTTAGTTCAAATTTTAAGTATATCGAGAACTACTTAAAACTGTTAGACCTGGACGGGGTCTGTATGAAATTTGTTAAATATTTTTAAAATTATCATTAGATGCATTACTACTTCCTATTCCAGACTTTATGCCATTTAGATTTACACAAAAATTATGCATGTAATAATAAAGTCAGTTATTCAAGAAGTTTGATTAATAGAATATAAAAATATCAAATTTCATGCAGTTTTTAATGTTTGTTTTTATATTTTATGCATAACATAGATTAAAAATTCGTATCTAAAACATAATACATTCGTACAAAATATTTTTATTTAATAACTATTTTATTACCGAATAATAACTACAAACTCAGCTTTAAGACGGAATATACAGAACGATACGATACAACACCATACTCACATACCTTTATTATTACTACAGAACTGCAAATTGACTCGAAATATAGAAAATAAATAAAATTACTCATCAAATTCTCTAAATATGAAATAAATTTTTTTTTGCCACTTGTATTATATTTTAACTCAATTTAATGTTTCACTCGTTTCGGACAAATCGAAAAATATTACGATTTTCTCAAAATGCACTCACTAATAAATCACTACATAGAAAAGTATAAAATTCACACACTACTACACAGTTGCTTGTTCATTTGTGTACTAAACAACAGAGAATTAATTTTACGATTTTAAGAACTGTTCGAAATTCAATTCAACTTGGGGAAATGTGCATGAATAATAAATTGTTGGTACTTTGCTCGCTTGTTTGTGTTGTAAATCCCTCGATTGTAATGGGCAACATCATAATAAAGTCGATATAGGAAATAATTTTAATTTTCGTAATTTTAAAATGATAATAATGAGAAATGAGATGAATATCTTCCTTTATATTTTAAATTTGTTACATTTATGGTTCGTGTGCAAACTCAAATGCAAGGCTATATAAAAGCTAGGCCTCGCAATCTAATTGGTCTTATTAATGTACTTATACGTATTTTATGACATTTGGTTTCCAATTACGTAGATTTCTGTATGTAATTTTATCAGACTCGAGCTATATTTCCAAAGTTTACACCGTGTACTATCCGACTATATAGCATTATAACCGTTATTAAAGTAGTCGTCACATCGGAAGGTTCTAGATTGTCTAACTAGAAATATTATTATTTAATCATTATGATTATTAATATTATTTTCTAATCAATATTTGTTTACTTTTGCACGCGTCTTTGGACCGAAATCATTCATCCAACCAATTTTGCACTTCTTCGAAACTGGCCAAGAGTAGTTCTGCCAAGCCATGTGTCATCGTGCCATGCGTGCGGGAGCAGATCCCATCTCAGCGCCTTGATGGTGTCCTGGGCGATAGGAGTGCGCTGGCATGGAGCGTTGTCGTGCTGCAATATCACTCGTTCGTGTCTCGTGTCCCATTCTTCCCATTCACCAAACGCAGATCATTGTTTTCTTTCCGAAGCGATTTGGCCGTGCCATCGATGTTGCTGCTTCGCTAGGTGCAAGCCACGCCTTTTTGTGTTTGGGATTCTTAAAAATGATCCACTTCTCATTTCCCGTAACAATTCAATGCAGGAAGCTCTTTCTTTCATGCCGTGAAAGCAAATTTTCTCAAGTGGCTCGTCGATTTTCTATCTGTCTCTCAATCAACTTATGCGACACCCATTTTTCCTCCTTTTGAATTTTTCCCATAGTATGTAAACGTTTGAAAATATCTTATCGAGTTGTGTTTAATGCCTCCCCAAGTTGATATTGAGTTTGCTTATTTTTTTCATCAATGTGCATGTTTGCTGTAGGCCTTCGCAAGTAAATGACGTGCTTCAGCTGCATTTTTTAAAAAGTTGAAGCAGAAAAGCAAAGCTTCTCGCAAATGCTGTTTGTTTGGCACAAAACTCGATATTTTCGTTCTGCTCTCTTATTTAATTCCTCTATTCTCCTTTATGACCATCACCGCTGTTTACAATTGCTTTTGTTATTCCAGTATTCCCCTTCTCATGGAATATCATTCTAAATTCTAACTTTAAATCACTTGGAGAAATTCTCGATCTCATCGCATATATAAATAATAATAGCGAAATAAAAATTAAAGACTCCTGCTAGACGTGAACGTGTGACCTTTAATATGACAACACTTGGTTGTGTTCACAAACTCTTTACTATCAAATGTTATAACGTTATGTAGTGAAATTCTTCACACGACCGATACATCGTCAGTGAACCTCTTAACTATTTTGTTTGTACCTGCCAAACCAAAATCTATGTGATCTTAATGTAAGAATATTTATTAAAAATATTGGTAGAACTCGATGTCCTTAGATTTTTAATGACGACACTAAGGCGAACATGCAGTTTTTTATAATTTGTATATATAGATTGGATGCATATACTAAAGGAGAATTTATTCTAGAATTGAAGAGTTACTTAAATCACATTAAAACTAGAAACCCAACTATAGTTGGGGACATGAATTTAGATATTCGTTTTAGTAAAAACCAAATAAAAAATAAATGTATCACTATGATGTCATCATTCGGTTTAGAATCAATAGTAAATTTGCCCACGAAAATAACTAATACTAACGCAAATATTGTTTATTTCCTAAGAATAGCTAAAAGCTAAAAATTTTTTTACCGGAACAAATTTAATGATTGTGTTGGTTTTAATAAACAATAAATGTTTTGTCGAAGTGCCATTTTGGATTTCGTGGAAAACAAAGTATGGAAGACGCGCTTATGAAACTATATAATCATATACGCAGCCAATTAAGTTCAGACTGAACAGTTAGATTCTATTTATCGATGTATCTAAGGCATTTGATACCATGGATCACAATATTTTATCGTTAATATTGTGATCCGTAGGTGTAAAGGGCGTGGCTAATTAATGGTTTCAATCACACATAAATCAGGTGAATGGGATGTTAAATGAATATATACAATTTAATAGTGGGGTTCCTCAAGGATCGATGTTAGGACCCGTGCTATTCCTTATTTATACTAATCATTTCTTGATTTGGGCTTGGTTGGTCAGCTTATTGCATTTGCCGATGACTTTGCTATTATATATGACGGTTTTGAAAACAGAGAACTATTCTTGAACATGAATCAAGATATATGTTTGATCAGGTAATGGTATTATCAGCGTTTCATGGTACTGAGCGATAAATCTAGTTTCGTATTTCAACATGTCTAGTCAAACCCCATCATATAACATTAGTCTATTGTCACACTCTTTGTCCTACACAAATAATGCCTTGAGTGCTGATAATTTCAATATACCATGTTGGTAATTTTAATAAGTACGCATCAAAGTGTTAATTTTTTTTTTCTACATAGTGGCAATCGTAATTCTAGACAGTCAAACTAATGATTGTGGTTGGTGGAAATAGCTACCTATAGCATTATTAATCTGTGTTTAAAGGAGCCTCAACATTATGTTTATTTTATTAGGTAACATTAAACAACAACATTGAACAAATATTGATGAACCTTATTTGCAAAACTTATAAAAAAATACTTAAAACCCCTCCCTAAATCAAATGTATAATATTATTGTTTAATTGTTGGATAGTGGTTCCAAATATTGATTGTTTAGTTGATCAGAGAAATCCCCTAATTTCTGTTTTCTACAATACAAAATGTATTGTTTTCATTATGGGACATTAAATTGTTTTGCCATAATTACTCTCATAATTGTGATTAGCATAATCTAAACTTTGCACTTTAAATTTACTCTCTACTGTATTGTTGAATTAAAATAATAAATCAATAAATAAAAATAAATCGGTACTGGATTTGATATCCAACATCTCATCCCCTAAACAGATCTTTTTCTAAAATTTTCTTCTTTATCTAAAATTTTAACATTGTTGCCAACATTAAATATAAAAATAAAGCAACACCCTGCTGGAAATAAACTAAAATGCACCATGCCATAGAATTATTTATGAAAGAAAATTAAAAATGGGTCAGGATGGTGTTTTCTTTCGGCTGTCATAAAAAATACTAACTAGATAAAAAATTAAAAAGTAAAACATGGGTGAATAAAAATGTCAAACTTTTTCTGCTTCAACAGTTGATAAAATTGTTATATGAGAAGCATTTGATTGACCGAAAACATTTGTGTGTAAACAGATATTTGTCGTGTACAACATTTGACATAACTACAAATTTTGACATGTATGCCTCATGCATAAAAATTAAACAATTAACATCATGCATGATAATTTATTCGTTTCACCGCTTGGCTTTATTTTATTGTGTTTGAAATTATAAACTAGAAAAAGATAAAAGTATTATATTTAGTGAATTTGTGACATGTATAATGAAAAACATTTCTATGTATATTCTTCATTTTGTTATATCACATTTGTCATTTCTTGTTAAGTTAAGGTAGTTGCAACCTGATCCACCAGCGATGCTTTTCTAACTTTTACAATCGACAATAGCAATAAAATATTTATAAACTGACCGCAATTAAAATATGTAATATATTTTAAAATATCATTAATTTTACAATAACGTAAACTATGCAATGATATAACTATCGAACAATTTTAACCAATTGAAACAGATAAAAGTTAAAAAAAGTTACCAAGAATATAGATTTAACTTTTAACATTTTATGCGGAATTTTAAACAATCGAAACACACACAAATAAAAATCGGATACACTATTTTCCCAAATAGTTGGTTTATATTTTTTCTCCTTCTTCTTTTACTTAGAAACTTGTTTATACCCCCTGAAATATAAGCATTAATTTTGTACAGACTTTCGTATTAAAAAACTGCCCTACCTAGCTAGCCCCTGTAAACATTGCCCCAGAAGCATTTTACTGTATTCAACGCAACCAAAATGCATGACGTCACTTAATAAATAAAAGTAAATAAAATGTCAAAACAAAATAAATAATAAAAATGGCGGCTTAAAGAAACATCTTTTTATTTTATTTATTTTTAAGTTTAATTTAACAAATTTAAGTGTCTTTTTATAAAATAACAATTATACTTTAACTATTAATACATAATAATAATAATATAAAATACAAATAAATTGTTACGTTGTTATATAGAATAGGATTTAAAACATTTCTTTGAAAGTCATTTTTGCAATATTTATTGTTGTGCTTGTTTTGTATACCAAATATAATTAAATTTATACAAGAGTGAAAGTGATAAATTATGTCAAATTTATTATCAAATGAAATAAAAGAGTATAACACAATTGATTCTAATGAATTTGGTAATGAAGAAATTGCTGATGCTTGCCGTTTATTAGGTTTATCTGGTCCGCTTGAAGCTTTGCTGCGAGGCTTAAAAATTGACGCAATGGAACAAAATTACTATCGACGTGATCGTAGTGGTGGTGATAACAAAATTAAATCCAATGCCGAATCGCAAAAACATGCTGGTGGAATTGGCCAGAAATCTGGACAAGAGAGCTGGGGAAAAGATTCGGGCGCGCGTGATTTATCACCAGAATTGCATAAAGTACCAGCTAGCAGTGGTACTGATAGTCAAATCACAGATAATGATTTACCATCGTCATCGATGCTTAGCTTAGCTAGAAAGGTATGTAGTAATGCCAAACCTTGTGTGCATGCATTATTTAGTTTTATAGCTCAATTTGTTAAATTGTACAGTAATTTTCTTCAACTCAGATACGCCTTTTTTATTTAATTTCCAATCAATAGTGGTTTAATTAATATATATCTGAGGTAGTACTGTAATCAAAGGAGATAGGCTTTAATACGGCTGCTCGAAAAATTTTCTCCTTTGGGTGTTCGCCATTTTTTCGTAAAACTTTGTTTGTACGTATGTAACGTAGTTCTACTTTTTGATTGCAATATCCAAGGACGATTTTTTGACAAATTCTGGTTATAGTTGCACCCCGTAAGATATATTGTGGATTATAATCTAATATTGTTGTAGGTACCTAATGGTTTGGACGAGAAAATATTGTATGCTTAGTTGAGGTTGGTGTGCGTTGATTTTCAAAATGGATATGCAGTTTTAGTAAATCTAAATAGTAGATTATCCATTTACGCCATTATGGCCAAAAGATACGCTTCTCTTGTTTAGTTTGTTCTTACCATTTCTTAAACAGGGTCCCATAAACGGCTTATCATCGTCACAATTTATTGGATTCAGCCAAATCATCCATTGGGACCATGATAGTGTTCGAGTTTCCGGCTCCATAATACTAGAGGTTGGACTGCAATTGAGGATACATCAAAACGTTTATATAACGATACATAATTCGTATCGTTTTGGGCCTATTAAGATCTTCTCTTTTCTAATCATTTCCATTTCCTCCAAGAAAATATACCAGTCTTTGAATTAAACAGACATAGGTAATAGGTATAAGTAATAAGTATAATACAAATTTCGTCCACTCGGCACCTAGAACAAGATCACGCTCTTAAACATTGGTATTTTCTAGATGAAGGTAATTGCCAGGTTCGTTATTCCTTTGAATTTTCAAAGTCTGACGGAGACATCTACGATTTTAATTGATTTTGTTTAAAAGCACCCGTCTTCGATTTTTAATTACTTTGGTCATATTATATTAAACGATATAAGTTTATTCTTTGGAAGACGGGCTGTATTTGTATGTAATCTCAGGAACCAATTATTTTTTCTGAGAGAGTACTTTGTCTTAATAGAAATATCCCTCGTCGATTGAAAATAAAAATATTTCCTTGAAACGCAGCTACTAAGTCATTAATTCGTTAAAATAATCCGATGTCAAGCCGTCAACCAGACAAACAGTTTTTAATTTTAAGAACACATTAAAAATAATAAATAAACTTTCAATTATTGGAAAAAACAAGATATTCACTAAACAAAATTAAAAATGTTAAGCTACGAATCTCGTCGAAAACCAAACACTTTTTTAAAATTTATGAGATAGAAATTCGTGGGTCGTGCCCGTTTTAGTTTACGTTTTAATTTGAGTTTTAATAGCTGAGGACTTGAATATGTCCACAACAATGGTTTATAATAGCTACTTGGTCTTAGAACGGCTAAGAACTGCGTTATTTTAAAGTTACACTTAGAAAATGAAATGAAATAATTAAGCTTAGACTGCTTACTGCTTGCTTAATGCTATTATTTTTGTTTTGATTAATAAATGCTACTAATTAGAAGTGAACGTTCAACATAGTTAAATAAAACAAAAAAATCACATTTTTTTAGTAGAGGTTTACGATCATGGAGATACAACCCGGTACCCGTCACGCCCTTCAGAATTATGATTACGTTAATAAAATCATCACTTTTATTCGAGGGCTTTTTACTCAATTAAAATTAAAAATATCATAATTTTCACAGTTCAATTACACTTACCATCGCAAAATTTGCTGAGATAAGAGTAGAAGATTGCAACAGGGGTATTTTAATTTTACGCTAAATTCTTAAATTCATAAAATCAAGACTGTCTTTTGTGGTTTATCATGTTTCATAACATTCGCATTTTAAATAAAAGGTAATTATACAATTCAATCAATCAGAAAGAGCAACAAAATGTAAAAACAACGTTTAAATTCGAAAATTGGAGCTTTGGAGATTTTCAGTTGGTTCTCAAATGCCTCTTTTTGCTTCGTCCAGTAACTTTAGACCAAAGTTTGGAATTTTCCCCTTGAATCCATAGCTTCGGTTATTTATATGATATGGGTCTAAGCCATTTGGCCTCATTTATTTGATTTTAGGTATTAAAGTTATGGCTCTGAAATTTTTTTTAATCGCGATAGAACAAGAAATGTCCATTTTGAAAAGGTGGTCCTTTCTCAGAAAACAAAGAATTTTGAAAATCATAGTGTTTTAAGGTGTGTTAAGTGATCCAACAATTTTCATTTATGCCTTTAAATCTTAATTTTATCGAGGTAGAGATTTCTTTAAGTTTGTTATTTAAGCTTTATTTCAAAATTCGCAATAAAAAAAATGAAATTGGTACGAAATAATCTTGAAACATGCAGTATTTAATATTCCAATTTGGGCTATTCAAATAAGACATTTTTATTCACAAATGAACTCGTAATTTCATATGTTAAGAAGTAAACATCTCAATCAATAAAATGTAGAGCTTTAGTAGTACACTGAATTGCAATACAATTAAACTTAATTGTTTAAGCTTATGCAAAAATAATATTTCGATTCGAATGTATGACTTAAATAACTGTTTGTATTGAATAGAAGCCTTCACATTCCTCGAAACTGTTGCGTTCTGTTTAATATGTAAACCGTTTAAAGTGTGTTTCTGGTTCTCCCCATGTGCTGAGTAAAGAAAAAGCTTCGGTATTTAATATTTTGTTTCAAGATACACCAATCCAATATTTCAGTGCTCTGCGTTCTCTTCCATGTTGCAAAAGAATAAATGCAATTTTTTAAAATTATTCGGAGACATAGCCATTGTGAACTGCGTCTACAGCAGAATTTGAAGACAATATATTTATAATTGACAGAAGTGGTACCAAGTCAAGATAAGCACGTTAGATTATACATATGCCTATCCGTTTCTAAATAATTCAAGAATTTTATCAAACTTTACTGAACTCTCCCTCCAACATTGGCCCCATCGACTAACTACATGTTTTCTAGTGAGAATATTTTCGTATCACGCTAATTCAGTAATTCAATAATTTACTTACGAGGTGTATTAAAAAAGAAAGGCAAATTTTTGTGATGCGTTTTTAGTTTTATCTATAGTTGTAAAACGACGGCCCTTTAAGGTTATTTTTATATTTGGAAACAGGAAAAGGTCATGGCTGAACCAGCCAGGTACGAGCTTATGTTGCACTCAAATTGACCACTTTCATTACAGTTGGAGACTAGTGAGGTTTGTCAGTTTAGTGTTGACAATTCGATTTCTAGCCAAAAATTCACGAACAAGCAGTGAGGTGTGAGCACCGGCAATATCGTGGTGCAAGAGCCATGAATTGTTTCGCAAAAATCCGGACGTTTTATCAGCAAATTCTCTGATTTAATTCGGCGATCGTAAATAATCAGTTCTTTAATTTTTTCCATATTTTCATCGGTTGTTGAGTTGATGTGCTGGAGCGTCCAGTGTACTCGTCACCGTTGTTTTACTCACGGCAGACTCGCCAAATCAACATTTAACATTACTAAACTTTGCCGCATTTTATTCCATTACAAATTCTCTGATTTATTTTTTATACAAATTTTATACAAATAATAAATCGCAAATAACAGATAATAAACGGAGCATTATAAAGGTTCATTTGTGCTGAATGACAGCAAATCGTGACTCTTCTAGTGCTGTGAGCGTCCAAGACTGGCAACAAATATAATGACTCGTCGTATCAGCGCCTTCTAAATTTAAGTATAATTTTGCGCGACATTTGGATGATAGCGTTACGGCTCTGCCGATGTTATTACGAAAATATCCGAATGTTTGCCCTCCATTATCATCCTGCGTTTCGGCATATATTTCTCTGAGTGCTATCGTACTCCTAAAAGAAGTCCACAAAGAGACAGTGAACAGGGATGCCATTCTCGTAACATTTTTCTAGTAGCAGTTTTAGACTACAAGTTATATATTTTTTTATTTTCGTTATCACGTTGCGAATTTCGCATATGATGGGGTCAGTTCGACGTTGATATTGGATTGCTGAAAAACTGTCTAATACATATCTATTTAAAAGTGTTGAAAAATAATTTCGGGGCTGATATAGTATCCATCGTTTGTTCTCCGTAGTCGTTGCTGATCGTCGCGCTGATACGTGGGTCTAAAATATTAAGCAATTTAAAACAAACGACGCATTTTCCATTTTAATAAATCAAAGAAGAATTGATTTTTTATAATTTTATTTGTCGCTACAACGAAATAGTGTTACAAACTTGGAGAATTGTTTTGTTGTACTGCAGATCTCACTTTACAAAAAAAATTTGTATGAACAAAAGTATTTAGTAAATAATAAATTGCACTCAAACGTATAGGTTATAGATTTAAAAAAATAGCTTTCGTCAATATCTCTCAAACTAATGAGTTTGAAGATCTTTCAATATCAGTACTAAACGTCCTCATCGACACTGAACAATTTCCATTATAAGTCAATTTTTCATTTTTCTGAAACGATTAAAAACACAAAATGATTTTTTTTAAATTAATAATTTAATTATTATTTTATTTATGCTCCGCATAAAAACCACCACAATGTCTTAAATAAAAAATCCTTTGTCATCATTTGTCGTAAGTCGAAATTCACAGCCCTTAAGAGCGAAACGATCCAATTTGGTCGGGCGGTCGGTCCAATTTGGTTGGATCGGATGCAAAATCGGATGGTGTGTAATGAATTAATCGAAAAAATTAAGCTGGTTGAGTTGGATTTTTGACTGACCAACCAAATTGGATGGAAATGCATAGAAATCAAAAACAAATTAGAATAAAATTAAAAGAAGCTAAAATAAAAGAGAAAATTGTAAAATTGCTGATGATAAATTGGATCGACACGACAGTTCGTCCGACAAGTTTAAACGTCTGTAGCGCTTCTCACGATCAGTAAATTCATCGGCAAGTGGTTTTCATGAGAACTATTTGACGATAACAAGTTGAAATTTGGAATATAGCTAGATAATGGATAATGCTATAAGTAAATTTAGCCGAAATTGAAAACTCAATCCCTGTTGACTAGACCAGTTCCGTAGCCACATATAGTTTGTAGAGAATTACATCCCAAGAACTTTTAAAATAAGGTTTACTGTAAACTGCAATATGATGAATGTTTTGCAGTGATATATTGGCAATGAATTGTTCGGCAATAAATTAAGTAGTCTAGAATCGGTAAATCCCTAGTGGAAAAAAAATCTTAACCAGAATTCAATTTTTGAATTCATCGTATTGGTAAAATTATGGTCGACTAATTTAATAGGACCCCGCAAAAACTAACTAAATAAATATGCTATAAAAATGTTTTTGTGTAAACAGAATTTCTAGAACCCTACTAAATATTGGGTGTTTCCCAGCTTTCAAATTTTATTTTATGTTATTTTTTTCAATACAAATTTCTTAAGTTAAGCATGCAAAGAAAATAAAGAAAACTATGCCACGAAAATCTGCCCAATTATGTTTGACTCCTATTTCTTAACCTTAAGACCAATATCAATAATTCATGTGACCCAGAACAGTTCCTACCATGAGTAATTAATGACAAGAATAGAATAATTCAGCTTAAGTATTTATGTAAATCATTGTTTTCGCCCCAAAATAGTTTGATATGAAAATATTTTCGGTATGAAAGAATTACTTCATGAACCTTGACCGAAAGCATTAAGTGGATATTCATTTCCAATTGGTCTGTGAATATTCTTGTGTGATGTTAATATTGCGTCTAATGTAGTGCATTTTTGCCGATATATGAAGTTTTTGAAAGTTGTTTTCAGAAACAAAAATTCATTTAGTTGCGGTTTGGGCGGCTAATATCAAAAGAGAAAGTTCTGGTTCACAAGTTTTTCATTAAAGTCAACTGTACTATAAGTCTCTGCTTATTTTTACCAAATGAAATCCGAGTTAGTCTTCGTGTTGATGAATAGAGGAGGACGGTGAAATTCGTTTCGTACTTTGAGAGGGACATTTCTAAAACCGCTGGCTAACTTAAGGTCGTCGAACTGTAAACTCATTGGGCAAAATATAAAGAATCATACGGCGTTTTTAATGAGGATCTCTATCTCTCGAGGAAGAAATAGGATTTTACAGTAATCTATTACTATATAAAGTAGCGCAAGTAAATTAATTGTAAATACATGATCACGTAATATTTAACTAACATTGTCTACACAATTTTAATTATTAAATATAATTGTAGCCGAATACCCCCTTTATGCTCATGAAACAGCGATTATAGGTTTAAATTGATTATTTTCTTTTGAATATTTTAAATAAACTCAGAATTGAAAAAATAATAAATGAATAAGAGAGATTAAGGCACGAAATGAACCCTTGTTGGTTCATAAAATTTTATTTTACAGCCTACAAAAATATATTTCGAAAGATTATATCATAGGGTGGAATAAGACCTTATTACGAAAGCATAAAACGTTCTAGCTTATATTTGAAATGCCGAAAATAATACTTTTTATCCCATCAAAGTTATTAGGCGGTGATATACCAAAAACCTGAACGATTTTATCACTTAGATTAAAGACGAGACTATATAAATTCATTTCAATGTTACCTTTTATGTTCTAATTCTAAGAACTTAAAACTGAAAATGGAAACTGGGCAGTTAGTAGAGTTTTTTCAGTTTTTTATTCGGAAATTGAGAAATGGAAGCTCGTTGTGCTTACCTGTTCTAGAACTGTAAAACGACCTAGCCCAAAAAAAAACTAAATAAGGAAGAGTGCATCTTTTAGTTGTGCACAATTATAAATTTTATTAAAGATTATTGTAACCTTGTCACAAATGGTCGAATGAATTTTCGTAAAATAACTAAATATTTATTTAGTTTATCCAAGACCCCTAGATTATATAGCTAATATGATATTTTAAACTTTCGTGAGGTTTATGTCGAGAACGATTGTTGTTTTTAGTATTAAAATAATCTCCAAAATACTTTTAAAAACCTCCTTGAGTCTATCCCTATTGAAAGACGACTAAATAATACACAATTTAATCGAATAAAATATTTTATGCCATTTCTAAGTACCTAAGTGTTGGCTAAATCGCTTTGATAGTTTTAGATATAACTATGCTTTAGTGACTCCGAGTGTCGTCAAGCTATATAAATATTCGATCGTTTTCAGCCAAGTTTCAAATGAACATTTTAGCTTTTAAACCACATTTATCAAGATTGATAGTCATTCATAATTAATTTATCATTGAGGCATTACTGTAAATTTTGGCAAAAATCTAATGCGACTGCTCCAATAAAATACATAATTCCCCTCGTGGTTGCCCCAACTGATTGCGTCATAATGTCTGCATAAACATATCGATAAACGTATTGAGCCGTTTCATATTCGAGAAGAGAAGAATTCAATTAAATGTCAATTTGTGTGTTATGATTATTCTCAAAAGCAAGAAAAAATAATAAATTTTTTAATTTAATCAAATTAGCTAATTGCTACCAATGTAAAATTTGCAATTGAAAAACTATTTATAAAAACGATAGAAAAACTCAAGTTAAATAGATCGGTGGTTGTATTTGTGTGGTGGACTAGTTTTTCTCTGATACATCATATAAAATGACTGGTGAAATGACAGATGTTCATAAAACGCCAATGGATTTTTTAAGTTTAAAATTAACTAAATCAAATAATAAAATTGATTTGACTAACACACCATTCGAAAATTTAATACCGACCGTAATTAAAAGTAATCTGTCACTATTGGACTTTGAGGATCAGCGGACATACGATGATCCGTGTGATTTAATGGAGGAATGGTCAGCTCCGCCACGGATTCCAAGAAGTCGAAGTTGGTTGTGCTGTCCAAATACATTGACATCAACGAATAGCACCAATAATAATAATAGCAATAGTGAATCGATAAAATCACAACGTAAAATTTCTTGTGATTATACGACGCTTATTACAGAACCTCCAAGGCCAAAAATAAATGTACAATTTTTATTATTTTTCTATTAAATTTTAATAAGTTTGCTTAGTAAAATATTTTTTATTATTCAAAATTATTTTTAGTTACAAAATGCTGCTTTATCCGCATTAAAAATTGAAGTAGAAGAATTATCATCCCGCCTTCATTATTCCGAACGCGAGAAAGATGCATTACAGAGGCGGCTAAATGAATCGCTCGAAGAAAAGGAACAGGCCCAAAAGCGATTACAAATCGTGGGCTCGGCACACGAAAGTAGGATCACAGAGTTACATTGCGTGATTGCGGAATTGTCGAAAAAAATAAAAACAAAACAAGAGAATGCCATCGTGGAAGAGAATGAGCACGATGGTGGTAGTGGTAAGTCGTAAAATATCCCACAAAATTAACATTGTATTCTTTACATAAATTTACATAAGTTTCAGAGTTGAGTTTTCAAGAAGGTTCGGTATACAATTCAGAAATGGAAGTGATGAATTATGAACAAGAATCTCAATGTGAATCTATCGATGTGAATGAAAAGCATGAAGAGGATATAATTAAAGATCCGGGAGGAGGAGTAAATCTCAATACGAATAATTCGAATTCGGCACAAATACAGGTATATTATTTAGTGTGGGTGTAGTATAGATAACTATATATTTAAGTCGTATTATTTTTCAGGCCTTACAAGAAGAAATAATTCACCTTAGAGTACAAGTTGCACTGTTACAATCTCAATTAGCTTCTGAAACTGAAAATAATGGAAAACAAAACCTTGATGAGAATGATGAAATTTGTAATCAAGCTGATCAAAGTGATATTAGTTGTAAATTTAATTAAACCGGTTAAATACTATAAAATATAATTCATACAATTTTATTATTATTCCATAGGTGATAATGATAATTTGCAACACAAAACGGAGTTTGTAAGACGCTTGCCAACCACACAAGGGACACCAAATAAAAAAAATGTGGACAACATACAATCAAAAGACATGATAACAAGTAATAAATTTATGAGTAAGTACGAACATAAATGTTTTTTCAGCATCTCCAGTAAAATAAATGCGCTGTTCTATTAACATTATGCGACCGATATGCATGACTTTTATTAGGTTTATTTGCGTTGTTAATTTGCGTGATTCTTTGATCTAAATTTAGCGTTGAAAGTAAAAAAAATTCTAAAAATCGATTCGAATAGGTAATAAAAAATAAATTTAAAAATAACTGAATGATTAGAGAATTGAAATATTTTCCAATTCCAAGTGCAATTTATTTCGACTTTAAATATTTAACTATTTCGGTTAGAAGTTATTTTTGTTAATTATTTATTAGGTATCGATTTGGTCGGGATCTTGAGTTACGTTTTATCTCGTAACTCAAGATCCCGACCAGGTATTCTTAAATAATTTATTTAGGCGGCCTTGATAGTCTCTGAAAGAGGCGGCGCTCTCCGAATTTATTTTTACGGCAGTTAAATATTGCTTAATTTTCTTTACATTATCCCGTAGCGGGTAAATTGATCAATTTTTTAATCAGTTAATAGATTATTTCATATGTTCGTTAGTAAACCAACTGGTATATAAATCGACGTTTTATTATGTTAAGCCAAATGTGACTTTTAGTAACTTAATATTTTATTTTACTATTAAAGTTTTCATTGAAAGTTATGTTTTGGATGCGCAAGTAATCTCTAGTGATGTAAGAATCGAGTTAAGTTTTAGTTCAACAACCAAAACAACCTCGTTACGAATCTATTGTTCATGATCTAATTTTGACAAGGAAATGGGAACGATTTTAAAAATATTTCGGAAGATGCCAGAAACTACTTACAATTTATTATTTTTAAATCTCCTAACTGCACGAGAGGAGTCAACGTTCTGTATTATTATTTTATACAATCAAAACTATTATTATATACAGGGTCGAAATTCAAACTATGTAGTGTATGGATTAATAAATCGTTGTAATAGAAAATAAATAAAGTATAGCTCAGTTTGGATGATTACTTTAAATTAAAATGGAAGGAATGATTATCAGAAAAAGATTAAATTCAGCGTACAAAATTTAATCGAAGCTTCCATTTTGCCGTAGAAAGAAATTAAAGTAGTCTGCATTTGTGTTAACCACACAAACCATCCTTGTGATTGGTTCAAATCTGCCATAATCTGTGTAATGAAATACTGGTTAAAATCTCAAATTGTGCTGATTACTACGCAACGTTAAATTGTGAAAGAGACGATGTTACCTCAGAGAAACCAATGGATAAATGTTATATCAGCATAGATACGACATTTATTCAGTGAATCCATTTGCAAGAAATTAAGTGGACATTGGTAACTGGGAAGCCTTAGAGGGTCTGAAGATAGTAGGTTGATAAAATGCGAAGCAAAAAAATCGCTTTTGTACTACTTCATTCCTCTTTATGTGTATACCGGAGTAATGAGCTCATATCTCAGTTGCATATTCAAGTGTTGGCTTAACATATGTAATGTATAGTATTTTTGAAAGATGAGGGATACGAAACTGCTTCGACCCACGCTTAATGTATTTTAAAGTTAAATTTTTCTTATTGATGACACGAGCATATAGCTCTTTAAAGATTAACTTCTCGTCGAGAGTAATGCCTAAGTTGCAAATAGTTTCGTTTATTGCAAGTTGCGTACCATTAAATGTATAAGCTTAATCAGGAATGAAAGCGACATTACTTTTCACTTGTCTACATTTAGCTCGAGGCTGTAGTTATTGCACCACAAAGCAAATCTATCTAGGTTGTCTTTATTAATGTAAAATCGGACATAGAAAAAATAATCTTAGTAGTAACTTATGATAACCGATGGTTTAAACGATGAAATTAAGAGGCCCAAATGAGACCTTTATGGTGCTCCGGATGTTGCTACATAACTTATGAACAAGGCAATACTGAAAAGTACTTGATATTCCCGTTTACTTAGTCAAGAATTAATCCATTTTAAACAAAGAATAACACTTGAGAAAGATAGTATCAACCTGGTACTCATTCTTACAAGCGCTGAGCCTCTAGAGACAAAAAAAAACTAAATAGAGTTTAGGTAAGCAAGACATTTTTACCATGGCTCTGTTATTTGTGATATCAGAGCGTGGACCCTTTTTGTTATCGGAATTACACACGATTTCTTCCAGAACTGTAGAAAACTAACGACACTTTCCGGACTCAATACAGTGTTTCTTATCTCAAAAATGTTATTTAATGTACCTTTATTAAGTTGATACAAATAATTTAAATCACGTGTAAAATTATTATCTTGAAATATGGATGAACAAAATGAGGCGAACAATTAAAAACATTCCAAGGATCGTTAGAAGAATTATTGAGGTAATTAAGGGATAACCATCAGATTTAGGCTTAGAATTCTCGAATTTATCGAACTAACGTGGTTCCTTAACCATTTCAGTTTGAAATTTAAAAAGTAGGCTTTGTGATGCAGTTCAGACTTCAGCTTAAATTCTTCGAACAATTTATCTACAAGGATTATAAATAAAGAATAAATTTAAATTTATTCTATGCTATGGGTCTCGGGATTCAAAGTATGTTCGCCATTATAAGTTCTTATTACCCAATTAGTGAATCTCTTTATTATACCACAAATCAGCTTGCATTTTTTTTTGCGTACAGTACCGTACCTTGGGCCAAACCAAACCTGTTTGCGTATCAATGTCGGAACCGACAGAAATAAATTAAAGGTCTATTTCAACTAAGAGCAGGTTGAGGAGATTAAAGTTTAGTTTTCTCGACAATGATCTCAGTATCAGTGGCTTATGGCTGTGGTAAATTTTGTACAGGCAACACCTGACTAATCTCTTGCAAGTAACATGAATTGACGTCATCAATGAGAAGATGTTCATATGCAGCTGAAACTTCAGTTCCTATTGTGTAACAATCGTCTTCAGTCGCGACCCACTAGCATGATATATGTAGATTAAAGTCGCTTAGGAAAATTAAGCAATCATTAGCAGTCAGAGAATTAATCATAAATGAAGTTGGCATACATGGCCAGCTTTGTCCAACTTTGGATCGGTCAAAGACATGTAACGTTATGAGAACATAAATTATCTTAAAGCCTATGTTTGTTATTTGAACGCAAATATTCGCAAGTTAGTTGATATCGGCAATTAAGGGTTCACCGCTTTGGAGATGTGAGTGGATAGCGATAAGGGAGATTCACCTCCAATGCTCCCCCAAGAGTATTGTAGCAATCCTTTCGGTAAACTGGACTTTGACCATCGGAAAAATCTCATGATTAGTAAAACTTTTGTTCAAGCAGGTCTCAGAAGGTGCAACCAGATCATGAGGTACATAAGCGAGTATTGGATAAAGTAGTGTGGTTTTAGTTCGAAGACCTCTCACTTTTTGGAAGCAGTATGAAACCACTGTTGCTATTTTGAAGAGTTTAGTCCTGCATTTTGTCTATACATCTAGGTATAAACTCTTTAACAAAAACGACTGTGAGGTGGAGATACTAATATGAAGAAGAATGACTGAAGTTCCCTAAATCTACATGAAATAATCGTTATTTCATAGTAGATTTATTAAACTTATTGAACACCTCTCGTAAAACATAGTCCGAGGTTGTTTCAGGGAGAAGTTCTGTGACAAAAACAGACATCAATTTTGGTGTTGTCCTTAAGGGCAAGACTAAGGCAATATCAGATACATGTTGAACATAAATACAATTGCTGGTTGAGGACTGAAAACAAGTATGATGGGATTTTACGTGATGTTTGTAGATGGAAAATTGATATCATTGGCAAATATATCTTAATTATTGTATCACTTTCATCCTAAATTCTAGAAATTCATATTCCAAAAACATATTGGCATAGATAAGTAGATGACTGACATCCCTCAGACAATTTGATCAACTTCTAAATTATTTAAACTACATTCATCGGAACATAAAATCCAACGTTAGCAAAGGGCAAAAATAAATCAATTTAGCTTTTGGATTTAACTATAAAAACGAAAATCAGAATCATGAAATTTTTAGAAAACAAATTCTTACTGATTAGACTCTTATCAACATTTTATAAACAGATTGAATGTTATTCCGATGGCCACAGACGATTATATAAATGAGCTCCTGGATCTAATAAAATATAATGCATCACAAAATGGTTCCAACTAGAAATGATAGAACAACTTAATAGAAATTATAGTGATAAAAAGAGATATTGGGATAATTTCACTCTTTTTACGACGAATAACATCCCAAAAAGGCTGATGTGTCGTTGATTTTAACCAAACCACTTTTAGTCACATTCGAAGAACAGTAGTAAATTTCGAATAGACAGTCGCTTTTACGAATCGAAACAAACTACATAGAATAACATTTTAAAATGTCTAGAAGCAATGTTATCGAAACATGTGTGTATAAGTAAAATGTTGAAATTGTTCATGTTTTTATATAGATAAACCAGAAGGTCGTTCGAAGCCAAGTTTGAAGCACACACCAAAGAAATTAGCAAAATCAACCCGAATCCAGATTTGCCCTACAAATAAATACCACGCAATACTACACAGATATTAACACAAATTTGGAAGTATTGCATCGGTTCAATAAATTGAAGAGAGAGATATTATGAATCGTTTGGAGGAGTTGGAGATCTACAAGAACAAAAATTACCTTTATTTGTTAAATAATAATATTAATATAGGCGATGGCAAGAGGCATGCGAAATCGATGTAAGAAATAATTAATTAACAAAATTTCTACTATAAAGAAACATTGCAAACTAATTGCAGCCGTGAGCACATTAGGCTTAAGGCAAACATAATTAAACATAATTTAACACTTAAACACTTAAAATTATAAGTGTGTATTGATCTGAACTCGGGCAAAAATTTCATCGAAGAGCTGTGCTCTATGTAGTGCTATTAAAATTTGCCAACACTTAAGAAATTTCAGATAAGGTTGCATTTGCGTGAAATGGTCTTTGTTATATGTGATATTAAATAAAGAATGCTCAGACAGTACGGCTAGATGATTTTACTTGATTTGGAATATATTTAAGGGTTATGTGTCAGGTTTGCAGTTGTGGTCGCAATATATACTACTTTATTATTGCAGACGCCATTTTATTTTACTCCTAAATTCAAAATATTATTGTAGATAATAATTTTTAAAGTAGTTGGGTAACAGGGATTCAATAAATTTATTAATAATGATAATCTCATCATTTTCTCATGGGAAATGTGTGAAGTTTACACCCCTATTTACACCATGACAAGCGATTTCGCTCGCCACCTTTGCTCTTGTTCTGTTTTGAGCTTAAGAGAATAGGGGTGCTAATATTAGTCCAGTTAATAAATTAGTAACACACACAAAATATTAATGGTCTCGGTTCAATTAAATTAAAATTAATTTACAAGGCATATGGAAATATCCGTACATTCTCAAGCTAGCCTTCCCTAAATGGGCCGCTCAGGAACCTTGCTTATGGCTTAGTCATATCCTCCAATCTGTCATCGAATTATTTATTAATTGAAATAACGTTCCAGGTTCGTTATTGTTGAGATACTGAATTTATCATTATAATAACGATATTGATGTACTTGGTATCATATTTAGTAAAAATATTTTAATGCATTTTGTAACTTTCAGTTCAGCCTCGTATACTTACGGATTTAGGATCTCAATTGGAGGTTGGTTTGTAATGGGTTATACTCTATGATTAGACTATATGTATATGGTCGCCTTGAACTTGCTTTCAATTAATAGAGATCTAATCTTGTTCTTTTATACTTGGTTGTAAAGTTTTATATACAATACGCTACGTGACTGTCAAGCTTTATTCGAATAGACACTCAGAAATAATAGTGTTTCTTGATTTTTAAATGCTGCTCTCTTATTTAGCTCAATTATGGTCTCGGGCGGGTTCAATTTATACATTTTTCTTATCTTGGGCGGTATTCACACCAAACGAAATTATCAATTATCGAAACCTTAAATAAATATATAATTCAAGAAAAAGTGGAATAAATGCTTACCTGCCGATCACAATGAAAATTCTCGCAACATTATCTTTTGAGCATAACGTTTTTCCAAATTCGCTTTTTTATAAATTATATATATAGCAAACATTTATTATCTTTCGTACATTCGAATTTTTAGTCAATTTCAGTTTGTTTATAATCAAATTCGACAAAGCACTCCTCACATCTGTACCATTCGTTACGTCGTAAATCAACCGGGCGGTTAGTGATGTGACTTACGATTCAAATTTCTGTACAAAAGAACTAATGCTTCTATCCGTCTGGATATTAATGGAAAACTGGGAGAGTGGCAGAGCGAAAACCAAAACAACTTCATCAACAACGTCAAGGAAGGCTTTGCCAATTCACTCGCATATTTCCGCATGAAAATCTATAACTAGCTAGCAGAATAACAACAGCAAGATATCGTAATTGCCATCGATTTGGGAACAATTTTATTTAAATTGAAGGTTCTCTTTACAATTTCTAATGGTTCATTATTTTTCTTATCTATAGAATCGTACATATCAGGTCCTTTTTAAACCATCATTTTGAATCTCTTTCGTAGCTACATCTGTTACCCTATTTCGTGCGGAAATTGAGAGACGAAACCACAAATTTGTGTATACGTATACGACATATAATACACTATTTTGAATATGGGTGCTGTCATTTTTTATACAAGTATGTGTGTTGGTTTTGTGATCATAAGCATCAAAATTTATCGATCCGGGCGGAATCGGTTCAATTTTTTGGTGCTTCCACTCGTATTTTGAGACATTTTCCCATGGTATTGAGATGTGGAATTTTACTTTTCAGTATAAATTTGAACATTTCAGTATAAATTTGAACATTTCCGTATTTCGGGCTTTTCGTTAAAGCAAAATCGTTAAAACAAATGGTTGTAGGCATTTATTTTTTAATTTAATTTTATTTTTTGAGTGTGAAAAGGTGTGGCGCTACGTCCAAACAAGCTACACGTGTTTACTAATACAAACACATTTATGCAACACTATTGCACCCCTGTAATTCTTCTCTCCTCTCATTATTTTTGGACCAAAATACGGGCTCTGGTGTATCGAAGGGTAATCCTAATTATTTCTGACCAAACATTTTCGTTCTGCCAAAGAAATTTTTTAGAGGAATGACATTCAGTTGTTACGAAATGATCGTAATCTTGTCCATGAGATGTAACAAAATAGACTGAAATTTATTGGCTGCGGCTGCTATCAAAATAGCATAACTGTGTAACTCAATAGATCTCGTCAAATGTTAGCCTATAATGTTATCCTTCATTCAATTAATGTTCCACTTTGAATGTGTTTGTATACATCCTACACCCTCGTGTGGAATCTGTAGCGTATATGATAATAGAATTAAACTCGTTATTAATGTAGTTTTATTGCAACCAAAATTAGCTGTTTTCTATTAGAAGATATAATTAAGATTATTTATTCATTCTCATTCGTTTTAAGAAATAAATTTAGTATTATAAGATTACTTTGATTCAATAATACAATCTTGTAAACAAATTAAACTTCCGAATTTTGAATGCTTCGAAACTGGTAGTCAGTAGATCCGCAACCATTTCATCTGTAGGCTACCAATCACATTTCGCTATGTTGTTGTCAACTTAATATTTAACAAAATATGCATCAGTATCAACATGTTTCATTCGCAACGAAAATATTTCATTTTAATATATTCAAAACAATTTTGATTATCTTCGAAAATAATAGATGGTCAATTTATTTCTTCATGCATACCACGTACAAGCTTTCGTAACCACAGTAGTTCTCTGCAAGCATCTAATAACGCTACAAACTCCGTTTCTGTTGATGACAGAGTAACAACACACCTTGTTTTCTACAGTATCAACAAATAACACCTCATCTGCATATCCAATTAATGCCTGCTTATCACCACGCGCGTTATTTAATTTTAACTTCATGTTTGGTGTACCAACAAAATATTTAATTAGAAGTTTCAGTTGGTCCCAATCGTATTAGAGTTGGAGATGATATATTTTGAGCCAAGCTGCTGACGCTTGCTGAGATGTCGGGCGTGTATTTACTGACAAATCTCCAATCAATTTTTGATAATATGCTTTATCAGGCAATAGCTCTTCAGTATGTTGATTTCAATAGTATCCAACTTGCAACGGTGTAGCGACTGCCTTTGCATCTTGTAAACTAGAAATAGATGCAACTTTATGTAGCTGACATACCTCAAAATTTCCATCCGCATCTTGACATACTTTCATACCAAAATATTATTTTATTGGTCCAAGATATTGCATTTTAAAACGAGTCTTTAAAATGCTTTCCTCATATGAATTAGTTGAATGATTTTGCAAGCTACAAGTAGATCATTGTCATAAATAAGCATGAATGTAAACATCAATCTTTATTCGGTTGAAATCCAACGTCGATCAATATTTATACAATAGTTTTATTCCACGACCTAGCGGCTTGTTTCAATCTACAAATGCTTTTCTTCAAGAAACATACTTGCGATGATCCATTCTCAAAGCTCAAAGGTTGCTTCATGTAAATTGTTTCAGTTAATTGAACATGGAGGAGCTGTCTTTATATCACCTAACGATAATAACTCCATATTTTTGAGAAAAATCTTGCACAACGAGTCGTCCTTTATATCGTTTTATGAACCCATCACAATTTCTTTTGATTTTTTATACTCATTTGTAACATATGGCTTAGCGATTATCAGGTAAATCACACAATTCCCATGTTTTATTGTTCTTCATTGAATCCATTTCATCCTTCATAGCTTCTAACCACAATTCCTTCTGTTCACATAAAATTGCGTCATTATAGCTTGATGGTTCGGAAATTTCTTTTGCAAATTATAAAAATAATAATAATAAAAATTTATTCAATCATCCGTCTCGGTTTTTTCGCTTTGGCTGACTGTTTAGAAATCCGTAACTTCTGATTTTGTTGCAAGTTCTCCTCAATTCGACCTCCATCAGTTGGATTCGAATCGTCTTTATTGTCTTTACTGGAACCCACATTCAAATCAACAATAATTTCATGGCCAACATCGTAGTCTTTCTCGTCACTATTTACTTTATGTGATCCGATACTAAATTTTACATCAAGACTGATAATCTCCTTTTTCGTTAATGAATTGTAGCAACGGAATGCCTTACAGTTGGTATCATCTCCGAGAAAATTAATTTCAATTGCTGTGTTATCCAGATAGTCTCTCTGCTCCTTAGGTTCATGAACGAAGTATTTAGGCCCAAATATATGAAAATCCTTCATACCTAGTTTAAGTGTATTCCATAATTCGTATATGTTGCTCTTGTGATAACACGACTTTGAATTTAATTGACTGTTGTTGCTTCACCTCAAAATGTTTACGGTAACTTTGCATCAATTAATATGCAATGTGCCATTTCAACCAACGTTCTGTTTTTTCTTTCAGCAACTCCATTTTGCTATGGTTTTCGAAAAAATACCCAGATTTGAACGCTTGTATCTTGATATTTTGATGAAATAACACCTTTCAAAAAAATAATTTTGCTTCTAATTGTAGGAAATTTCATCTTCTTTTTGATACTGAAATCCGTTTTATTTTAGTTTGTTTTTTTATGACTTTTTTGAGTAAAATAAAAATTGTCTAAATGAAAAAAAAAATATGCTGCTGTTTGAGACTGTAAACGAACTTGCTCGATATTTCATTCCCAAATCCAAATTAGCCATTTTACAGAGAAATTAGAAACCTTGAAAATGATGTGGAAATTTCTGTACGACGACTCCTGGAATCCGTTTCCAGTATCGAAAAGACAAAACTTCCTTCGATTAGAAGCAAAATTACTTTTTTGAAAGGTGTTATTTCACAAGCGATACAAGCGTTCAAATCTCGGAGTTTTCGAAAAGATTAGGTTTCGTTTTGTTTTTTGGCACAGTGAATAGTCGTCTATGAACGTAACGAAATAATCCTTTCACAATGGAAATTCAATAAAGCTATGAATTAAGTTCAATGGCATCAGCAATACCAATTGTCTCCGCTTTTTACTTGATTAAACAAATTGTTCCAAAAAATATAAGATCTAGATTCAATTTTGGTAATCTTGACCACTGTAGGAGAGCATAAAGAACCTGAGAATGACTGAAGCGAATTGACGAGTTACAACTGGATTATCGTCGCTTTCTTTAACTAGTTTTACTGAATCGACTATTTTTGTTGGTCGATTCTTTCCTGAAAGACAGTCTCGTTTTGGTTGGTTTGCTTTGTCATTGCTTGCATTTAGTACAATTTTACTTTTGATTTCCAGTCTTTTTACAAAAATAGCAACGGGTTGCTTTCGGGACAAATGATAAAATTTTATCATTTGAATCATGGCCTGCGTGCAATCGTCTTTCATCCCCGACAATTATCTTTTGTTGCACCAAGCAAATGTAAATTCATATTCCTGTCGAGATTTCAAAGCAGTGATTAACGAAACATATTTCTTCGGCAAACTACTCAGTAACATTGCCACACTCCACTTTTCGTATAGTGCGTCTTCTCTAATCTCACATAACTTCATGAATAGGTCTTGCATACGATGTATATGATCTACAACGTTTCCACATTAGCTTTGCCGATTGCTTATTCTTCGACTAATAAGCCAATTGCTCCTCGAGCCACCACCTTCTTCCCATTCAATAATTCGATTTTATCATTCGATTGTGTGGGTTTATCACCCAGAATCACTTTCTTCCATAGATTTTTCTTCAATAACAGCAATTTCAGTTTATATTTCCAATTCGAGTAATTAGAATTGTTTAATTTTACAATTTTCACGTGGCACATGTCCGACATTTTCGTAGAATTATAAATTGTTCTTTAAAAAAAAAAATCACAATAAAACTGGATTTAATTCTAATTTATCCTTAACTGGACCTAAAACCTGTAGCATGTTGTAGAATAAACAGGATAATAGAAATCAAACTCGTGCTCTATACAGTTGTATTACAACTAAAATTAGATGTTTTCTATATGAAGATTTTATTAAGAACGAATAAATAGTTTTAAGAAACAAATTTAGTACATATTAAAAGATTGCTTTGATTCAATATCTCAATAGTTTGTACAAATAACCCATACAAGTTCTAATCTAAACTGGAAGTTTTTCAGTGCAATCAATCTTCAATGTTGTGTACATAAAACCGCGTAAATTTTTCAGTTTTGGTTTGCGGCTGTTTCATCATAAATGTATGTGTATTAGAAGTTTCGTTTTTTATCGGTGTAATCTATTGAGAACACTCGTTAAGTCTATACACGTTGGTGCTGTTTTTAGACGACCCTAACTATTGCGGAATATTTAATCTCGGTTGAAACCAAGTAAAACACAATTCTTAAATTTGCTAAAAATGCATAGTTTTAAGTGCGGCCTGTAAGTTTTTTCTTAGACCGTTGTTCACATTAAAAAATTGTAATTAATTTAGTTCCAACCCTGTGCATAGAGATTCGCAGTATTAGCTACTGGTGGATAGTTTTCAGAAATCTGCCACATGCTTAACAATATGGCAACTTTGTTCAAATTCTTACTAATGTGTAGAAAAATGTTTACATTTAAGTCGGATGTGTCTACTACTATTTCGCATTTCTCTAAAGAAAGTGACATGGGTAATCGAAAAAACACATTTTTAGTTGTTCCAAGGCTGGAAGGTTGCAATTTCCAAACATGACGTTGATTTTCAAAAATATTGTCGGTTACCTTACCCATGCTTTACTAATGTAAGTTAGTGAGTTGTCGTAAGATTTGTTAAAAAAGATCCTCTATGAACTGTGTTCTTTTGTATCTAGGCGATTTTTCTTGGGTCAGGATTACAAAATTCAACTGTTATTATTATTATATAATTTAGCTTACAAACTGAGTTATTACTACAATAATAGTAATTTCGGTAAACACCAAATGGTTTATCTCATTTCTCAAATCATCATTTGATGATTCATTTAACAATAAAATTGCAAAATCCAGTACGTGTGAACTGTAGAAAATATTTTTGTATTAAATTTTTTAGGCAATCGATCTAATTATTTAAACAATTAAATCATAACCATTTTTCTTTGCTTAAGTATCGCTTATTTTGTGATTGTTGTTTTGGCTCTAAAAACCGGTCATCCGGTTGTGTCCAGTACTCCAGTTTACAATTAAAACCATCGTCGAACAATTTATACTAGATTTGAGAGAACATTTATTACCTCATATAATGACTCATCTTAGTATATGTATTTAGTTATATTTTTTATTTTTCCAGCTAGTTGAATAATAACTAAATTAGTTTCAATTGTTCCTCAGTTGAATAATCAATAAAAATTATTTTGTGTTTTTATTTTATCGATATAACAACTTTATAAAGTCGGGCTCTAGAAATATTTTGTTAATGTTAATTTTCAGCTTTGATCTAATAATATGTAACATTATTTATTGGGATTATTGATTAATGTTTGTGATTGTAAATTATGCACTAGAAACATATTTATATTTGCGGTTTTATTTATTATAGGCGATTGTATTTTGACATCCAATCAACAAAATGTAAATGATACACCAATATCAAAAATGGCTGAACGTGTAAGGTTGCGGCGAACGATTGAAGATCACCACCAAAATGAGTTAACAACTAGTGGTGTAAGTATTGTAAATTATTCATAAATTATCTTTAAAATAATTTGATTTGTTGTGCCTTTATAGATATTTTCAACTGAAATTGCTGAACATTTGGTATCAGATTTATTACAACAAACAGATCCATCCGCCGATCTAAACGATTCATTTCATTTTCAAAACGAAATACAACGCCTTCATCGACGTATTGAGCATTTACGATTTCAAAATTCTGTGTTAACCCTAACCTTGGATGAAAATAAATCACACTGTGAAAAACTATATTTGTTGTGTGGGAAATATGAGTCGAATGCAATTGCCTTACATCAAGCACTCAATTATTGTGATAGAGCGATTGAGGGATATGATGTGTTGTTAGCATTGTTGGAGAGCAAGTGAGCAATTTTAATTGTACATTTTAATTAGTATTGGAAATTGATATTAACATAATTTTTATTTGCAGAGTTGCCATACTAGAGGGTGATGAATCCGCATTAGATAACCAAAAAATAACAGAAACAGTTGGAAAAAATTTGCTACTTCGGTTGCAAAGTGAAAGTTCTATACCAGTGAATAGTTCTGGGCCTTGGCAGAATACAGAAGGCATATGTTCAAATAAGTAAGTTTCTTATTTATAATACATATTTATCTGGTTGTTTTTTAAATTGTTGGTTAAATTAAAATCATTTAACCTTCAATTTTGAGTGGGTAGTTTGTGTTTTAAATTTTTTTATTTATTGATATAATCTGATTCAATGTTTAAAGGTTTTTACGTAACACTGTACAGCATATTGATTAATTAATAATATTTTAATTGAAAGCCGAGTTAATGTTTCAAAAGTATTAAAAATGTTGATTAGTCTCAATTTATTACTTTGTGATTATGCGAGAGATGTTTATTAATCAATTTTTAATAAATGCAAATCTTCAAAGATCAAAGGTTTAGTTCGTACTAAACATACATGCAAGTAGAATCTTTGCTTTTTTTGGTTAAATTCAACTTTATTGAAAATATAATTGTTACAAAGATTAATTATCGATATACTCGCCATTACTATCTATGGGATTTTGCCATTTTTTATGTAGATGATAAATGCCTTCCCGATGAAACTTGGTGATTTTGAAGCAAAATAGTAATCGAGCCATTTTTGCACATCTTCAACTTTCGTGAACCGTTGGGGTAATCAAAGAGAGCCAAGTCTGGAGAATATGCCGCATGCTGTAAAACTTTCCAGTCTAAGGAGAAAATGAGTTCCTGGGTTGATTTTGCTGTTTGTGGACTAGCGTTGTCATGCAGCAATATCACCTTCCTCCTTCCTTGGTCCGTAAATAGTCTTTTTCCTCCAGACTTAATTTGATCAATTGGGCTTGGTAACGTTCAGCTGTAATAGTTTGACCAGGTTTCAGAAGCCGTAGTAAATGATTATTTTCCAATCTCACCAGACACACAGCAACACTTTCTTGGCATGAATATTAATTAATCCATTAACCCATGAATTAAACCATGGTTTTCTGCGTTTATCATCACCCGTAATGATTTTGTGTACAAAACTTTTTCTTTTGTACCGAGAAAGCAAACTCACGCAGATGTCAACTCTTCGGTCAGTTTATGAGGAACCCGATTTCCTTCGTTCTGTATTTTTCCTATTGCATGCAATTGAAGTGATATTGCTTGGTGAGTAACTCCTAACTGTTCTGCAAGCTTTTTTTGAGTTTGACACGGATTTTCATCCGTATGTAATCTCCTAACAATACCTCAATGCATTTGTTCCATCGTCGAAAACTTCTATTCGATTTATACCGTTGAAATATATAGGTTTCCAAAATACTGGCTAAAGACCTCAATATTATTAGCCTAAAACTCGGCCTCTGAGTCAATTTTTTAATTTGGTAAAATTAAAAAATTGACCATCGTCGCCATTGAAATTTTACAATTGAGAGGCGGTGCGATGTCATGCTGTAAAAGGATGTTTTTCATCGTCAATTTGGTTCCTTATTGTTTAAGTTCATCACTTAATCAAAGCAGAAGATTAAACCGGGCTGGACCATCTAACTCAGTTTTTGCTATTGCTTTGATTTACACTCATGACTTGGCAAGTTGTTTCGCTTCTGCTAGCAGTGTTCATTCCAAGTTACAGCTGGGCATTCGTTTTTTCTTTTCCCTTGTGAGTTCCACTCCAAAGACCGTTTTATTATGTCATTCGATGACTTCTTTAGTGTGTGACCAATCCATCTTCTCTTGCGCTTTCTTATTACGGTCCCAATGACTGCTTGAATCATTTGTTTTATGTTCCAAAACACCTCAGTATTCTCCTATGTCATTTATTTACGAACGCCTTTAGCATATGGTCGATTTTATGTGTATGGCATAAAACTATTGTATTTGAATATATTACCGAATAGAAGGAATCATTGGCACAAATTACTAAGGAAAGTTGAAAAAATATTTTTAAACATACTCGATTAAATCTATTAAAACCGAATGTAGGGTAATGAATAAAAGCAATTTTGATTAATTTTTGCGAACAATGATTAATCGGTTAGCATTTTCGTGGAACACATTTCCGTTAAAAATTGTTTGATAATGAAATAGTTATGGAATACAATTTTGCCGTTAAAGGGATGTATCCTCGATCCAGTCGCAAAATATTAATTTGCGCCGTTGCAATATGGCTGACATGCGACGGATGAAATTGCGACTACAAATTGGCATCTTCGATATAAATCGCAAATCGATAATTCAGTGTTTTTGCTGAATTCAATTTACGACTGTCAGAGTGAAAAACCAAAACAAATCAAAAAATTTCAATACACAGTTCAACTGTTCAATATGGAAGCAGGACCATCACAAATAAAAGAATACGACCAAATTTCAGGGACTCAGAACTTTTATTGTTCCTAAAGGTTTTGGAGAATAACAGGGTAGCTCTTTCATGTGCGTCATTTCTGTCCCAAACAGGTGGTTTCTGTATAGCTACGTGTGTTTCATCGATGGCACCAATCACATTTGGGAAGCCATATAATCTATAAAATCCCCGTTTTACCTTAGGCATTCCTTGGAGATTTTATAAATTTATTCGTTTGTAGAATTAAGGCGGACAAAAGTTCTTTAAAAACCTGACTAACGACAGACTGGCCCAAACCATGATATAAAATCTGTCCACTCACAAATTGGAAATTTCCAGTACCAAGTATATTAAGAGATGTTAAAAACTAGAGAATATTCCAAACATTAATTTTATGAAAAAAAGAATTCTTAGTAAATCGTACAATTAAATGAGGTGGAACAGCTTTGCTTGTTTTGGTCGGCCTTTCTAAATAAATGCTCAATACATCTATGATGAACATTGCAGTGTTTTTCATAAAGCGATACCGCTCACAAAATGTGTTTTCGTCGTAGTCGAAAGGATTCTCTCGATATCGAAATATCTTCCGTTGAATTCGGGTGTTTCGCCCGAATCACAAAAAAATGTTGATCGCCAAACGTCAAAACTAAGAAGTTTGAAGTTATGTTCGGTGTTAAATTTATCTACTATTCAAAAATCGGCGTCGCAAAAAAATACTGACTGGCATTTTTATCGAGGATACCAATTTGGAAATTCAGCCGTTATCTTGCTTATACACCAAAATGTCCTTTATTTGCGTACTCATACAAAATATTTAGGCTAACTATGATCATTTCGGACATTTTTGTATTAACTCATTAAAATATTTTAGAACATCGATTTTTCTGTTCGAATTTCAAGATTTCGACCCTGGTTTGATTGTCAGGAAAGAGAATGATTCCTTTTGCTTTAAATTATGGAATATGGTTAATCCAAATGTTAATTACAATAACATTGTTGAATATTGGAAATTTGTACAAGCTTAAATAAAGTAGCCTTATAACTAGAGCTTAGAAGTCCATAACATAATTATAATATTGTTTGATGGAATTCAGTTAATTTTAAGTAAATATCAGATAATAATCATTTTTATTTAAAAAAGTATATACAAAGGTTACACCAGGTATGAAGATAATTACCAAAAAAAATTAAAATCATGTTTCCTTTTCAAATTAGACAAAAAATTTAGCTTCTAAAGCAACAAATTTCTACAACTTGGTTTAAAAAACGTGATTCATGCATACCTATAATTTGTAACCATTACTTGTGTACTTGTGTCAATACAAATTTGACTGGCTCCAGGGGCACATCACAAAGAAGGAGCCAAATGGAAAGATAGGAGAACATCCCTCCCGGCATTCATTAATTTGAAACTTTACTGGAGCACCGAGCCTGGCAAAGTTGATTGCGCGGGAAAATTTGACTAGTATTCATTTATTTTTACGAACCATAGGATTTTGCGCTTCACGTTTACGTTCTGGAATAGTCATTCATAAACCTTCGTTCGCGATAACCTCACGTAGGCGTATAACTAAATCGGATTTCTTACCGGTAATTAATAAATTACGCCGCACTTGGTTTAATTCATTTCAAAATAGCAATTTGAAAAAATAGTGTTGTGCGGCATCGGAAATGTATATTTGGTTTTCATCCAGAGAAATACCAAAATAATATAATAATAATTCAATCTTCATCACCCATCAAACAAATTCTACTTCACAAACATCAATCTAATTGAGTTTAATCGAAGTCGGTTTTGAATCGCCTTGTTCGATTATACTCCACAACTTCTTGGAAATTTCATTTCAGTATTACGTTTCCGTCAGTATTATTTTTTTGTTTGAATTTTGGGTCGTATTCCGGAGCTTCGTCAGTAGTTTCGCAGTAGTTAAATAATTCCATCCCCAACAATATATTACATGTAAGTAGGTTATAAAACAAAAGTACTATTTGGTTTGATAACATTACCAAAATCTAAATTCGCTAAACAATATTTAATTTGGCCTCATTCCAGTTCTTAGCATTTAGCAACATTTAAAAAATTAGGTAATTGCATTTTCAATCAATCAATCTCAAAATTATAGCTGTATCGCAAACAGGAGTATGTTCTGTAAAACTTTACATTGTTAACAATGATACCACAAAAACATTCTTAAACTGCCATTGAAACAACGTCCGCATGCTTTTTGTCGTTTATAAACTAATTTTAACTATTTTTATTTTCGAAAGTGTCTTTCTAGCTATCTAACCATAATTATAAGTAATCATCGCGCTCCTGGGAAGAACAGAAATAAAAACTTATTTTCATTCGCGATATTTGTAAGTGGAGTTCAGTAAGAAAATTTTTGGAATATTTTGTTGGCCAGGTAGTACTTTCTCCTTGAGCGATGGTTGGGTCAAAATATATTTTCTGTTTTTTAGGAAATTTAACTACGGCCGTCGTTGAGGAAATAAACTGCAATTATAAAACGTGTGCATTTTCCAAAATTGAATTACCTCTAGGTTCGTGACAGTAAGTGAAATATAGTTATAAACGAGGATGTTTTCAGCAAAAATTTGTAATGAAGGCGGTTTACATACATATTATGAACCAAAGAGAGAATTTCGTTTAAATATCGTTATTGCTTCTTGAACAGAGGAAATCGTTTGATAAGGCCATACTTAAAAATATGAAATTATTACCACGAACCTACAATGGTTGTGGACCGATAACTGCCTTTGCTATGGTGTATAATGGTCAATTCTCCTATAAAATCCATTATTAATTGTAAACAATTCTATCCAAAAAATTTTGTTGACACTAACTAATTTGTAAATTGATAAGTTATTTTATTAGGCAAATTCAAATGTTAAATTATAATAATTGGAATTAAGATAAATTATTTCTCCCAATTGACCAATCCCTGGAATCAAAATATGAGATCAAATGGCAATTTATAAAATTTGAAAGAGGTATTATGATTAAATTAATTCGATAATATGATGAATACGAATCAAAATTGTTTAATTTTAATTCATAAACAAGTTTGGTTTACGAAAAGTGGAGGCTTATGTTGGAATAAATACATTTGTTGTTGTACAAAATTCAATAACTTTCGTCATTTTTGTATTTCTCGCTATTTTGTTCAAGTACAATAGTTTCCTATTTACATTCTCATCTGTTGACAACACAAATACTAAAATAAGATTAGTTTTAACAATCACAATTTTAGCAATCTGGGGGCTACTTGACATCGTATTGCCAGATAATTTGGCTATTTTAATGGCAACGATCTACAATAGACGTAATATGATTTTCCTAGCGCTTCAACTAACGACGAAGCTCAAACCCCTATTTTTAAAATGAAATCGGGCAGAATTTAGAACAAAACCAGTGATCACCGATGGACCAGCCGATCATAATGTACTGTTTGGATCTACCTGGTTTAGATCAACCAAAAATCATAAACATTTGCTATTATATTTTTGTTAATTTTATTGTTGTTGATTAAATAACGAATTTTAATCCTTTGATATTGATCTGTTAACCAGTCTTACACTGTTTAGTATTTGTAAAAAAAATCGTCAAATTGAAGAACTTTTATCTCAAATAAACTCGAAGAAGCTGTTAAATAAATAATCTAAACTTCATCAACCATGATCGAAATTGAATTTCATGATCTCGACTCGTTTAATTATATTCCACTACTTCCGCGACGTTTTAATTTAAAATCCCGCTTCCGCTCGTCAAACTAACTTTCATCTAATTTGCTAAGAGATGATCAAATTTTTATTTAATTCTGGGTTGTACAGAATATATTCCAGAGTCATGTAAAATTGGTTGTAGAGCCAAAGCTCTATTTGGTTTGGTAATTTTATCTAACTCTGTTCGTTAAGACATAGTCACATACCAATGCTAATTGCACTTTTAATATTATCAATGTATAATTTATTATGTAGTTTAGTATGCAACTGATAATCAAATTTACAGTCGAAAGTACGAGTGACTAGACGGTCAATGTAAACCAGCAAACAAAATAATTAAACAATTTAAAATTAAAAGTTTTGATCGTTTTTCTGTTTTTCTGTTTGAAAAAGTGTTTTTATTTCATTTTTAAAGAAAGCCATTCAATCTTCTTCCTCCAGTTTCAACATTTCTACTAAATAATAAATATGCTAGAGCATGATCATCGACATCGAGAAATAAAATAAAAATCAAGAGAGAAAATAAAAATATTTTAATTTTTCAAATTTTTACTTCACACAATTTTCTGATTTTTTCTATTTTCTCGCGATTTTCTGCTTTTTATATTTGAAATATAAACCCAAATAAAATTACACAAATATAACGACTGGGTCCGGATAAAATTACACTAACAATGCCATGTACGAAATGCTGCATACGGTTTGCGCGTCTTTAGCTTTTATAGTTTTTGTACTGACTGGAAGAGAAGTGGCGAATAAGTGCCATTGTCTTACTCCTTGGTTGTTATATGTATATAATCACTTTGTTTGCTTTTGTATTGCACTCGATTACCTGCATCCCTGTACTTACCATATAAGTTCGATTAAGTTCTTTGGGATGTCCATTTCACAAAATGTCTTCAAATTAAGTGTGTTAGATTGTTCTAAAGTCATCTTGTTCCTTTCTTAATTTCTAGTTGATTGTCGGTAAAATTTTGTCCAGGTTGATCATTGCATTGAGGAGTCATAGACCCCGCCAATTTTAGTATTCTCTCAGGCCACCTTTCTTAAGAATCTATAGTCAAGCCTTCTCTCCATTTTCACTCTATTCTGTCGGAATTACATACTTTTGTTATAACTGGTTGGTGTTAAAGCTCTTGCAGTTGTCGATATGCCCCCATTGAATTTCAGCCGATATATTGTTCGCTGCAGTGATGGATAGGTGTTGATAGTATCGTTATTAGCGCCAGCTGTTAATCCGAAGAATTGTTATTGTTGATGATGTTTTCTCTGTAATATTCCTTCCATCTGTTGTTAAGATTTGACCAGATGCATCACTTATTTGTGATATATTGGTAAATTTTCCAGTTACCCGTTGTACGCGTAGATAATATTATAGTGCACACTAATATATAGTGTGCGTTTTTTCCTAGTTACTGCAGCCTCTTCTGTCAGCTTGAGACTGTTTTCAGTGTATTACCTACGATTAAATTTTGATATTGACGTTTCAACTCCGACGTTTTGTTGGTAAATTTTCAATTTCACTGGTCGGCGAACTTTAATTTCCTTCTACATATTATCACTGATCCAGGGGCTGCGTTTGTATTCTTAGTACCCAATTGTAAGTTTCGATATAGGCTTTTTCGATTTGCTTTCAATGTTGCTCTACACGGCTTCTTCATTGATTTGAAATCAGAGCTTAAGCTCCTCGCAGAAAGTGATTCTTGTGTCAGCATCTTTTAATCTGTCGTTGTTAAATTTCTTTCGATTTGTCTTGATACGTTTTACAGCGGCAGGCTTAATTTGAAATTGTGATATTACCAGTTTGTGGTCACTGTGAATGTCTGAGATGACTGCGAGGAATTTATTGTTGCTTTTTACGTGTTACGTTTTACGTGTTATATTTGGTTCCAAAACTACTTTTTGACCACTTATTACTAATTATGTTTGCACATGTTTGATTGTAACCCTTACTAATTACTAAAATGTTCTTCTTATATACATACTAAAATTTAGAGGCAATATAAATGTTATATAAGCACTTCGGATTAATATACAATCAGCAGTATTGAACTACCCTTAACAAAGAAAAAATTATGATAAAAGGTTATGATAACATAAAAATTAAAAACAAGAATAAAAATATAAAAAGATAAACAATTTGAACTAAAATTAAAATTCTTCAAACTAAATTAAATAGAAAATCGATATTAAGGTGCTCAAAAAGCCAAGCTTTAAGTATTCGTAGAAACGATTTCGAATTTATTTGTTGTCGAATGCTAAGTGGAAGTTGGTTAAATAAGGAAGAGGCAGTTAGCAGGAAATATTTTCGAAAATGTTCACTTAAAACATGTGGAACAACAAATAAGAACTGATCATTGCTCCGAGTTGGTAAAATGGTAAAACTTTAAAACTCAAAAATAATGACCATGCAGAAACCCGTGAAGACCTTAAACACATAATACGAATAGCATATTTCTGAACAATAATGAGAATTTTTAAAGTTGCGTTAATGCGCAAGCATAGGATAATTTTAGCAATACCGATTTTGGAGGTACTGGTCTTAATAGATATAAAGTTCGTAATGCATTGCTGATAGACTTTTTTATTTTATGTACATGTTACTTTCAACTCAGAGCTGGAGCAAAAATCAACCAAAACTGGAATGATACGTTAACGGTGAATGTAAAATACTGCTACCCAAACTCAAATGCTCAAATAATCTTAGTTTTGTCACATAAAATTAGGAAATGGTGGTCAAACCATTTTCTTAAAACTAAAAGGTCGGCTGCAATTTTATGGCAAACATCAGTTTCTGAGGACCCACGATAACAAAACTCATATCGTTTACAAAAGCAACCATAGTGCCTGCCAAATTTGTACTAAAAATTGAGTTTTTGTATTGGGATACACCCAATAAGTGTATTTCCGACCTTTTTTAGTGAAATAAAAGACATTAGTTTGTGTATAAAATGAAAGAATGTTATATTCAAAGTAGGCTCCTTCGGAAGCTATAACCTTCGTCCATCGTACATCAAATAAACGGATTTCCAGAAGGAAGAAGTCTGGTTATTTCGAGGCGATCCAGTCATCGACCCATTTTTTGTTACGTTTTCATATGAAGTAAAGTGCTGCTGTATCAGGGCTGATTGCATCGACCGGAATAAGTGGTAATCAGAGGGAGCAATGTCTGGTGAATACGATGGGTGGTGTAGAATTTCCCAGTTCTGCCTGTCCAAGTAGTTTTTGACAGGTGTAGCAACATGTGGCCTATAGCGTTGTCATGTTGCAAAATAATCTTATCGTACCTTTTGTCCCATTCCGGTTGTTTGGCAGCTAGAGCTTGCTTTAAATCCATCAGTTGTCGTCGATAAACTTGTCCCGTAATGGTTTCACGCTCGTTCAGCAGCTCATAATAAACGACACCCTTCATATCCCACCAAAAACAAAGCATCACCTTCGAACCATGGATATTTGGTTTTGGCGTCGACGGCCCTGGTTCACCTGGCTTGATCCATGCTGGTTGCGCTTTGGATTGTCGTAATGGATCTACTTTTCATCCTCAGTGATGATCCGATGCAAAAAACCCTTCCTTTGTTGTCGTTGAAGTAACAATTCGCACATGGTTTTCCGAAGTTCCATCTCCCGTTCTTTCAATTTGTGTGACACGCAATTTCTCAGCTTCTGAACCAATCCCATTGCATGTATACGTTCCGAAATACATTGTTGGGTAATATTCAACTCTTCTGCCAATTGTTTTTCGGTCTGACAAGAGTCCACATCAAGCAATTCTTCCAATTCTGTATCTTCAAATTTTCTTGGTCCGCCTTCACGTTCTTTGTCTCTTACGTCAAAATCACCAACTTTGAATCGTTGAAACCACTCTGCATGTTGTAATCGATGGAGCATATTCACCGTAAACTTTCACAAGCAAACGATTTGTTTCCGCTGCACTTTTCTTCAACAAAAATAATGAAGTAAAACTTCCCGCAAATGTTGTTTTTTGGCACAAAATTTCACATTTTCAATTACATGAAAATAATTGTTGTTTACGCTTTGAACAAATGTCACTAATAATTATTCAAGCTTAACAAAAAGTCCAGCGCAAGAGCCAGAATTACTTAGCAAAGCATGCACGCCATTAAAATATTCAATTAGACAACGTGGAAAACCCATTGTGAAAACCGTGACAATAACTTATAATACTATGACAATAACTTATAATACTTATAATACTAAGAATACCGTATAATACCATCTAGGTTAGGTTTCAGTGGTTGCTTACTGCACACTTAGGCCAATTTTTAGGCCCATTGTGATACCACTCATTCACTCCACATCATTAACCCACCTACTTCACCTACTCACACAACTACAGTATACCACCTGCACATTGCAAGCTCCATGTCAACCTGTACATTGACATGGAAGGTGGACACGGAATTCTGCACTCCATCAGAGGGTCTTAGTTGTATTTATTAGCATCACCGATCGTAATCGATGATGAAAATTCGATTTGCATCTAGCCTCTGATGGGATTCGAACCCAGCACCTCCCGGTCCAAATGCCGAAGCTTTAACTACTGCACCGCTTGTCCGGTTAATACCATCTAAGAATACAATCATTCTAAATTTAATAATTTTTTCCATTATTTTTAGTAAAACTGGTTGTAGAGCAATAGGCCGGTAATTAGTTAAGTCGCACCAACCATTTTTATGAATACGTATACAATTACTGATTTCAAAATTTCAAAAACAATACCGGTTCCAAAACAACAATTAAAAATATGACATAAAGGAGGACATAGAAGGCGTACGAAAAATTTTAATTAACTAATTGCTACGACCGAATATATCGTAAGAGTTGCTTGATTTTAAAGAAGCAATTGCTTTAGAAACTTCAAGATGGATGGAAAAAAGATTGCTCAAGGTCGCCGTCAAACTCCATAGGAAACCTATTATTAAATGGAAGACTAGACTTCAAATTTGAAGCAATGCTTCCAAAATAATTGCTGATTGTGTTGATTTCTATAAAATTCCATGACTTTACTTAACAATGCGGAAAACAAATAAATGAATCCGAAGCTATTCGGGTGTATTATACAACACCTTTTTTATTTGTGTATATTTTGCGTAGAAATCTACTGCCTCGAGTCGTTCTCGATTGTTATTACGTAAGTCGCTTGTTTATCCATGACGAGTGACAGGTCTGGGTCCAATCTGTTACCATTTTTGAGTTGAAATCTCCTTCTATTATCTCGATATCATTTCTCGGTGACCTTGTGAATGCTATTGTGGATTGTATATGATCATAGAACTTATCCTTAGTTGTTTTATCTGCGTCTTCTGTTGGGACATAGCACTGAATGATAGCTGTGTTTCGTATTTTTCAAACTCGTTTCCATTCCATTAGTGCCTTATTTGCTTTAGTTGTTGTCCCACGTTACATGAAAAACTTGGGTGGCAGAACTATGAAAATAAGTAAATATTGACGACTTGACTATAGTCACAGATTGCGATATTATTAAATTGCATACGAAAAGATATGCAAAGCAAGAAGAAGAAGAAGAGTAAGAATTCCTTACCACAAGAAATCCATATCATTGGCCGACGAGCAATGTGGTTTTATGGCATATATTTTTTTAACAATTTTTATATAGAATATCGTTCACATTCACGCTAGTGATATTATTTTTGTTCTTTTCACATACTCAGATTAAATGGTCATTATAAACAAAACTGTACAATGAAACAATTTAATGTAATTTGCAGTGAGTGGCACACTTACTAAAAAAGTGCCATATTTCTTTAGATAACTCTCATTGTACCTCGAATCAAATGAATGTCAAACTCAGGTATAATATTAATATATTTTCGTATTTTCTATGTTTTCAGCTCATTAGATAGGACGCCATGGACCGAAAATGACTACATAGATTTACAAAATGTAGTCTCAAAATACAAAGCCTTACGGCAATTGGTACAAAATACCTGTGTACAATTAGAAGCACCATTTTATGATAGTTCAAAAGAATTTGAATTGCGTGATACCAAAGATATATCGATACAACGTGAAAATCGTCGCCTCGATTTAGAAACCGCTGTCCTAATGCAAGACATGATGAGTATTCGAGAAGAAGTAAGCGATTTAAAATTCCGCTTAGAGCAATCTGAGAAAGGTAAATTAAATGCTGAACAAAGAGCTGGAGCCTTACAAGATGCATTAGTTTATTTACAAGCACAATTAGATGATACAGAAACCTTACTAGCAAAAGCGAATAAAAATCGACCCACATATTCAGAAGTAGAACATGCGGCCGGTATTGAACGCGAACTAGTCGAAGCATTAGCCCGGGAATCTCGTTTAAAGGCTCGATTACAATGTTTAAATGGGGCATTGGAAACGGCAGCAAAAACATCAGAAGAGAAATATGCCCAAGTACAAAATACAGTTTTAGAATTAAAACAAGCAAATAGCACGCTAAATCAATCGTTTGAGAAGTGCAAACGAAAATATCAAACCCGTTTAAAAACATTAGAACAAAAACTTTTAGGCATTCAAATGAATAAATCGCAACATTCTAGTCATAGTTCGGAATCGCATCATAATAAGGGAGATGAGAAGCCAGTAAATATTGTTCCAGAAACTACGCTTTAGAGCAAACATATTTAATTCTTCATAATTTAGAAAAGTGTATTTTTAATTTAACTTTTTTTTATTTTCCAATATTTGTTTATTCGTCTTAATAAGCATTCTATGTATAAAACCCGTACATGGAAGTGAACTTTCATAATTCCATTTTTCCCCCCCGAAAAGTAAAAACAGAACAAATAAAGTTATTATTAAACTAAAAGATGATTAAATATTTTTGATATTCTAATTTTTGCTTGGAAAATTTGCATTTAAAAATAAACAAATAACACACCGAAAAGTGAAATTGTTGTAACATTCCTTAAAATGTTACGTAAATTAAATAAAACAAATGCATTTTCAATAAAAGGATAAATGAATTTTCTTATTCTTATTTAAACAAAAAAGAAAAAAAATACATTATATTTAGCTTTTTATGTTGTTATTTAATAATAAAAAGAAGAAAATCAATCATTAGACTGTCTTATAAAATTATTATGTATATTTTACCTACATAGCATTGCGATTTTTTATGAAAACGTTTTCAGTTTGAATTCTGGTCATTTTTATATTACTTTATTATTTATTAGTGGTTTAGTTTTTTATAATTGATATTATTAATCCATATTATATTTTTTGTACTATGATTATTATTATTATTACCTAAATTAAATTAAACTTTAATTAAATATTTTTCAAATTCTATTCTTTACTTTTAGTTATCTTAATTATCATAATTTAGGTTTTTATTTACAATTTGATATGACAGTGGGATTCCTTTAATTGTTCAGTACTTTTGGACGATAAAAAAATGGAAGGTGAGTATTTTGTAATAATTCTAATTTACCTAATTTTAAAATTCCGATCAACTACAATTTAGCTTCCCGCGTAATCTCGCAGCCTGTTAAGTTGATGAAGTATGTAAAAATTATCTTTAGCCAAGGCACTTTAGACACAAATATGTATTGGTTTCGAAATCAGCCTTATGCCTTGTTCAAACTATGTAGCGAGTTGCAATTCGATTTACTTAATCTAGTTTAATTGTAATTTAAATTTACTGTTGATCCATTCATCGTTTACTATTTGTCCATTAGATATGTAATTTTTATTTGGTTTATATTATCGAAGGCTCGTAAAAAGTCAATAAAATATTTGAAATAGTTTCGTCCAATAGTCGCTAAGAATAAAGCGCTGTAATCTCTTAATCAAGTTTTTCTACAAAATCTATTAATTTTTAGAGGATTGAGCGAATTACTTGGAGTTACTCTGATTTATAAATAATCGCTTATACAAATCTTATTTGCCCCGTCTTAAATCAGTAATCGTCAAAATTGATTTTAGTAGCTTATTTGTGACGTACAAACTGGTTGAACTGTAGGACAAATGACTGGCTGAGAGCCCCGAATAACGCCAGGTGTGTTCCTACAATCTTTTTTCATGTAAAACGGGGGGAGGATAGAACAATTCTGTTTTTAGGACAGAACGTGTCGGTTACAGACACCTAGCGGCCGTACGGCATAAAACAACAGTTCTAATCTACTAGAAGAGGAATTATTAAGGGTTGCTAAGGGGTTTAGTTTTCATCAATAGCTTCTCAGCAACCTACCTAAACTAAATATTATTTCATATTTATCTGGAGATGTTTTGAAATTTAATTCTTAATTAATACTTATCGGGTACCTAATCAGAATCTTCATAAATTTAGTTTCTCTCGACCAACTGAAATTTAAATCAAATTATAGGAATGCTTATGGTACTGTGATTGATTTTGATTGAATGTTTACATTTAACAAGATGGTTGGACAGGAAATAAATTTTAAATGTAATCGACGCGACCAGCTTACAGATACCTAGAAATAAATGGGTTTGTTCGATAATGCATACCGTGCTGTGTCTACCTTACATTTCCTTTGTCTTTCTTCAAATATGGGATTTTGAGAAATTAAATACGTTGTCGTGTTGATTGGTTGCGCCTTGATTACCAACATAGTGTTGCCGACCATCCGCAATAACTGTCATTACACACATGAGCTAAAACGAAAGTCTAGTCGACAATCGATTGTTTGATATCCCACATGTTGTTTATGCTCAAATTAAAATAGCTCGTTGGCTAGGGTGTAGTTTCTGAATTTAAAATGGATACTGGCAGAATCTTCTGCTGTTAAAACCAAATGGGCAATTTTGTTCCTAACATTATCAAGGCCACGCTTATTTGTGAATATTGTTTTGCTAATCTCAGTTGTTTCTATTAATCTTGAGTTCGGAGATTACTTCTCTGAATTTGTATTGACGTATATCTAGCTTGTTATTCTACGCTACCACATTTTGCGGAGTAATTTATTAACCTTTTGCTGTGGAGTTATATAAGCTCTTTTAATGGTGTGGCGCTTAACACCATATGGAAGAGTACATATCAATAACAGAGCATTATCTTCACTATCTATGTTCTTCTTAGCTTTTGAAATTCTCAATGCAGGTTGCGATGCTACCTGCAATAAATCAGTGCGGCACAAATTGGTTAACATCAATTTGTGTTCTACGAGTATATCACTAATAGAAAGGTTCATAATAAACCTTTTTGGCGTTCCAATCTTAAACGTTTAAGAGAATCTAGTGTCTAGGAGACTGAAAAATAAAGTTAAAAGAACAAATTACATGTTTTTTTTCTACAGATTGGATGTAGTTGGTCAAAGGAATTTTTAAACAAATGTTAAGATACGTCCACAAAAAATCGTGGAATAATTTACGTGAAGAAGTTGCAAACCATTTTCATATCAAATATGAAAAAGTTATATCGTCGTTTCAGTCATTTACAAGCTGTCGTTCCTTGTGCATCAATTTTAAGAAATTTACGCCGATAAGCAACATTTACGTCATTGCATTCTATTCTGATTAATTCGCCTTTGAGTGAACATTCTGTGAGCCACTCAACTGTAAAAAAGTGGTTTGCAAGATTTCGTGATGGCAATTTTAGTCTTGAGGACGATCCACGTCCAGATGCAGTAAAATAATTAGAAGACGAAGAACTTAAAGTTTTACTGGATGAATTTCCGCGTCAAACTCAAAAGGAGATTGCAAAACAGTTAGGAGTTCCTCACCAAGCAATATCACTCCGATTGCATACAATGGGAAAAATACAGAAGGAAGGAAAACGGGTATCTCATAAACTGACCGAAGAAAACAAAAACCGAAGAGTTGACATGTGCATGAATTTGCTTTCTCGGTACAAAAGGAATAATTTTTTGCACAAAATCGTTACGTCTAAACGCATAAGCCTAAACGCAGGAAACCATGGGATGATCAAGGCCAACGATCAACAACAGTTGCAAAAATGAATGTTCATGCCAAGAAAGTGTTACTGTGTGTCTGGTGGGATTGGAAAGGATTCATTTACTACGAGCTTCTGGAACCTGGTCAAACTATTGCACCTCAACTTGGGTGTCATGATTACATTCCCGATTTGTGGTGAACAGTAGATAAACTTGTGTATGCGTGGTTAAAGCCACTATAACTTCTGGAAGACGGGCAAACAATTTAATTGCTTTACCTAACAGTCAAACACAAATCACACTTGCTGAATGAGGTTAAGCCTTGTGCCCCATGTACAGTCAGTATTTTACTCAAGCCAGGTAAGTTAATTTTACTTAATTGTGTTTTGTCCGATGTATGTTAAATATTACAAATTATTTGACTCTACTGGAACGTCATTATCGGAATCGCATTGCTTGAAAATAACGATCCTTCTTTTATTAGTGATTGTACATCAGCTGGACTACATTAGCAGCTCTATTGCTATCCGGGAAGTCGAGTAATCAGTTATGTGTATTTTAAAAATAAAAGAGCTTATAGAATGACACCATTTAAACGGCCACGTACCTTGGTACATACACGATCACATGCCGTGGAACGGATTGTTAGTAATGACTGGTACAGTTGTTCCATTCGTTCAGTTATTTTACCAACATAATCCTTTTAGTGAAGTATTGGAGAGATTTGTGTAATTCATGATAAGGCGTTCGGTTCTATTCTACTTTATCTTATGAGCTACTAATGATGGTTTCGGATTGGTCTCGAGCTTGTAATAAACAAATGAGAACATAAATATGGGGACGTTTGTTTGAGAATAGTTTTTGAAGAATATGAAAGATAGTCGTTTGACTTCGGGTAGATTCCTTTATGAAGAAATAGGAACAGCGAGATGATTTCTATAGTCCAGCGTTGTTTTATTTCTACCTAGTTTAATGACATCAAATAGCTCCTGTGATAATAAAATATTCTATATATTTTTAAGAGTTGGAACACGTTAAACAATATTCCTTCTGTTGAAATTAAGTTTGCATCCTGCTTACTGAATTCTGCAACGGCAACCTTTAGGGGTTCAAGAGCACTTGAAACTTGGGTTAAAATTACAATTTCATTGTCGGAAATTTGCTCAACGCCGAATTTGTGTAGAGATGTAGGTTCAAACAATGGTTGACGGAGTGTTTCAACGTGTCTTGCAGTCCAGACGGACCTTTAATATCTTTCATTCTTTTCTCAATATTTCTTTATTTAAAATTTCAGTCCGAATTGATATTTTGAAAATTTTTTGGTTTTCCTCATTTTGTCTAATGCTTAGATGCTCATCTCCATCGCAAAACTAACTAAATCATCATCGATCTTTTCGTGGCGATTCTTTTTTCCGGTTTTGATATTTGAATTTTTACATATAGCTTTAAGCACGGTCAAATGAATGGCGTGGTTGTACCTGGCTTTCAACATTAATGATTTCTTCATATTTCACCATCACCAACATTGAAAATAAAAAAATAACATTGACGTTACAGGAGTACTCGATCAAAATACCCGGGTGATCGAGCAGTGAGAATTTCTTAAAATTATCCGGGTACCCGGCTAATCGATACTCGACATTGAAAACTACTGGTATTTGATTTTGGTTTCCCACAATAACCATTTTTAAGAAATCACTTGTCAAAGCAACGTTCGGTAATTGGTTTTGAAATTATCATATGAAATGTTAGTGTCTTCATCGAGATTCTACCTTTGTTTTAATGTCATGAATGTCGTGTTTAGTAGCACTGATGACAAAATTTTTTACCGCAGCCTGATACTCCTTGTAGTGTTATTATTTCTGGTTTCGGTTTATCCAACGGTGACGACGAAAGGTTATGCATTCTTTCAACAATTATATTGTTCAGCATTATTTCAGAGGCATTGTTGCAAAATACGTAGTTTCTCGATGTAATGAAACAGATGTTTGCACTAACGCTTTTCCGTCGAATTCAAACTGGTAATCACATACTGGGTTTTCTATAAAAGCTCTTTTACTTTAGCTAATGATAGAGATCTCTCGGAGTATGGTAGACTGCCAATAGATTTGGTGTAAAGCCTCGAAAGATGATCTATTGTTTATGAATTATAAAATTTCATAAAGTGTAAAATCTCCTTTACTGAATTCCGAATCCATCTTGATGATAAAGCTCGTTTGAATAATTACAACATTCAGTGGTACATTAAATATCCATTTGACGTTCGAAGGCGTTATATTAAGTTATAAAATTAATTACATTATCGACCCGGTCAACAAAGCAAGAGACGTCAAGAGCAATCTGGAATGCCTGGGGTTTTCTTAAATGAAGTGAAGGTGAGTTCTCTACACATCGTGTGTAGCTAGCCACTGCTCCTGAATGTTAAGTGGAGGCCCTTCGATATTACTGTGCTGGTCTAGATAGTCAGTGACTGGTGATTGATAACTCTACAGTAATGCTGGATCTTTTGGGCTAGTCTATTGAATGTAGGTAGATAACAGTTTGCACTTATATTTGAATATGACAAGCAAATTATTGCTGTTCATGTGGTCACCTCTGTCTGTCGATTTGGTTTTCCATTCTTCCATCATTCGATCTCCAAGATACTTTGTGAATTCTCTTCTGAGGAAAAAACGTACCCGATACAACTAAATTGTACGTTATTGTGATGTTAAAGTTCGTAGTGTCTTAACCTTAACCCTGATAACATACGCTGATTTGGTATTGGTTTTAGGGCGCCAATGACTCATCGTGACATTTAGTGTCCATGACTATAAACAGAGCTTCCAGAAAGCACCGCGAGAAGGTATGATTCTAGGACTTCGATCTCATCTTATCTTTACAAATCGCAGAAATATTAAAAAATTAAAATAAAAATGCTCCGGTCAATTAAATTAAAAAAGGACAGCTCATACTGCTGATTAAATAAAATTTTAAAAATTTTCCATAGCAATTTTTTAATATATACACAAAATTTATTTACATTCACATTTAATTTTAATCTTCATTTTCACCATCTAGGATTGTTTTGAAATAAAATGGTTCAAAATTGTAGCCAACACCTTCATAAAATTTACTCATGAACTCCACCCAATGCAATCGAAGCGTATGCAAAAATGCAGAAAGGCCTTCCATCAGCACAAGAATTACAACCGTTAAAAATGCCCAAACAGCAAATAATATAACTATCATTGGGACTGATACGGCATCAGGAAGGCCTAATACAAATGGTTGTTGCAGTATTTGCATCCAAAGTACTTCAGATAGTTCTGTGGATTAAAAATATGTTTATCCTATGTGTTTGTAAAAAAATATATCAGAGAGAAGTACTTACGTCCATGCGCTAATGAGAGCGCCCACAAGCGTAGATAAGATGCTGTATGTGAAATTGTGCTTAAAATATACTCAATCGTATGAATGGCTTGATGAATAAAAATTTCACCCATCGGTTCATCGTCATGACTATGGTGATTGTCATCCGTTTTAATTTCCTCATTCGTAATTTCGTCTGGAACATCTAGCGCTTCATTATCTACACCGTGATAAGTGACAATTGCGCGTCTCTTTTTCCTCTGATGTAGTATGTACAGTGGCTTAGCTAACAGTAACCATGGTATACATAACAAAGCGATCGCAACAAATGCATATTGTAGAATATCTTGTCCTTCAAACATAAACTCGTCACATCCGGCTGGTGGTTCGTTGCTCTTCATCAATAACATGTTAATAAAAATAATTAGCACCGATGGTGCGCATCTTGGTAAAAATTTTGGATCATCTGATTGGGCACTGTATACAAGCCACTTGTAGAACATCATGAATGCCATGTACGCGAATAATAATAACAGGAAAAGCATTTCCGGTATAAACTGTAGCAGAATATTGATACGGCGACGAAAATAGTTATTATTCACTACACTTAGGCTGACACCGAATATCATGTGTAACACACCAAAAATAATCGACAATTTCATTTTATACGTATTCAAGAACACAATTTTGTTACCAGCCATCATCCAAATGGGATCCATTCCGAACGGATACACATCATCCAAATAATTTTCAGCTGGATTTAAAATTAATGTGGGATTTTCTAAAACAGTCGATTGATTGTAATTGGCCCGCCACGCAGATCCAAAAATATTTACAGACTTTGAGAAAATATCGTTGTAAATAAAACCCGTGTAAATCGAAAATATACTCATCAGTAAAATTATGTAGCGTCCACCAAAGAAAATATTCCAAACTTCACTGGTTGATTTTTGGGCGGCTAGTTTGGTCTCCCATAACACCATCCAAGCCGCAAATAGTAACATTATAACACCATGGCCGATATCTCCAAACATGACGGCAAATAAAAATGGAAATGTGATTATTGTGTACAGCGCCGGATTTACTTCACGGTACGATGCCATGCCAAAGGCATCTATTAAATTCTGAAATCCACGGGTGAATTTATTAGTACGATGGAATGTTGGTGGTTGCTCTGTTGTGTTAATAATATTTAAGAACGATGGTAATCCGGTGCCCGCGGCGGCGGTTGCATCGAATAATGCTTTTTGCACTTTATATAAATCTTCTACAGGAGCCCAGCATTCAGCTATTAAATATTTGTTTGAAACGTCAACACTAAAATAATTTAAAGTGTGATAAACCGCCTTCATTTTCTTTAATTTAATAAACCATACAGGAAGTCCTGGTAGGACCTCATTGAGTACTGTTTGAAGATGTGTATCAGTTTGATTGAGTATAGTTTTTAAATCGGTTATTCTCGTTTTAAGGCTTCGTAGCATATCAATCCGTTCGTCATGTTGATTTGGGCAGGGATATAAATGCGCATGAAATCCAATACAAATTTTTTTTATGCGGCTTTTTAATTGGTCGCCTTGAAAAAATACGACAAATACTGATTTGAATAGAGGATTTCGCTGTAAAAATGAGTAAATTGATTCATAAAATTCTATACAGTTGGTATACGCATCGACACTTACAGTTCGAGGATCTTCTAATGATTCGTTCAGCTCGATGTGGCGTAAAAATATATTGCCTCGCGAAATTCGCCATAACATTAGTTCGAATGCCTGCAAACGGTCCCGGCTTATAACTCCAGCTACAAACTGTAATTGTCCATCGGAATGAGTATTATCTTCCGAGCTGCCAGGATTTCGTAGTGCTTCTAAAGTAGCATCCTCGTCCGAAAAGAAACTGGCCGCTTTTTCTAAAACATTTCGTAATTCAACGAGTTCCAAAAAATTTCTTTTCAAACTCACTGCATTCTCGGTTAATTCCATAATTTCATTTTCTACCCGTTCCAGATACCCTTCAAGTTCGGTTAATTCTTTGCGACTTGACGCTGCAGGCTCGTCGCCTATTAGTTCTGGCTTCGTAATTTCATTTTTATTGATTTCAACATCGATGAACCGTAATTTGCGTTCTAATTCGTCGCAGCGACGCACTTCGCCGGCATAATTTCGTTGAAATAAATTAACTTCGGGATTTAACTGCAAAACAGATTAGACACACACGTTACAATAAAATATTTTGGAATGTAATCAACACGTACATACGTCACGAAATTGTACACAACCAGCTTCGCCGAGCGTTGAAATTGTTTGATATGCTGTTTCCGGTTGAAGAAAAATTTGGCACAAGGCCATTTCTTCGCTTCGAAACATAGCCCCCATTGTTGGTTTGGGCCTAATATACTTATATATCGTTAATAAATCACTTGCACGAAACAAAATTAATTCGTTCACCCATTAAACTACTTAGCGCCAAAATACGTAAACAGAGAGTAATAATTTTTTATTATGCGGTTATGCCAAAGCAACGTTTAAATACAACTAACAGACTTTGAGAACAAACAGTTTAGTTATTTGCAAATATTTTTTTTATCACAAAGTCTTGATTGGGACAATATTGTAATATCTGTTATCAATATTTTGAGTGTCCAATACAGCAGAGATGACTAACCGATATACACAATACACAACACTTAATTTTAAATTTGCATTGCTTATAATAATTCATGTTGTAAACCACTGGAGTTGGATATCTAATCGCTCGAAATCTTAACGTTATACTCACTCATTATATTACGATTACGGCGTACCTCTAAACGTACTCGCGTAAATGCACGATGAAAAGATTGCGCTTAACTCAACCGGGCTACAACACGTCACATGCTCGGTTATTGTGTTCGAGCACGGTAAATAACTAATTATCACATGAGCAATTTTAAAAATAAAACTCACATGAAATTTTCAAATGGAGAGTTTAATAAATGCACAAATCAAATGATACACTTAAGTCATGCATTTTCCTTATCATGCCATTGTATATTATTATTCGAATGACATGAGTCGCGTGGTGCCGACCGTTGTAACCAGAATTTGTCTCGTTCGTCTTATCGTAGTTCGATTTGGTTGATGGGATAATACTTGCGTACACGACGAATATCAAATTTGTTCGCTTAGCAAATAAGTGTACTTAATACTATTATCGGAAATGATTTTGTCAATATACTAATTACACACTAACTCCAAATTAGTAAATTTATCGTTTCTATAGTTTGGTGTACGCGGTGCTACGAGTAGCAAGTTATAAGTACAAAATTGTATGAGGAGTTAGTTAAATCGCGCTCGCTCTTTAGCGTGTTATTGTAGAATGCGGACAATAAATCTCTTTGTCAGTCATAAAAAGACGAAGTGAACTATTTAAAAATATTGTTTTAACAAAAAATTTGTCCTAAAACTATTTTAATTAAAATATGGTCGTTAATCCGTACTGTAATTAGAATTTGTATTGGAGATTTTAAAAAATACAAAAGTAAATTGTAAAATACCTAGTAATTAATACATTTGAAACGTAAACTGATAAAATATTTGCTTAATTAATTAATTTTTACATTTTTAACAAACTCAGTTTTAAAATTTTAGTTATTTCAGATTTTATCTACGCAAAGTAGATATAGAAATACTCTTGAAGAGTTGCATCGAACTTTTAATTAAAATAATCAATTTTAATTTAATTAAGGAATCGTCATTCTTAAGGGAATATTAAACAATTATTTTTTAATTAAAATTTGAAATGACAGTTTCCATCAAAATCAGAAATTTTTCCATCAAAATTGCTCAGGAATATGGTGTGATCATTAAGGGTTTCCATGACTGGTTGGTCGCATAATTGGTATTCGCATCTAGTATTGAGCCCTTTGATTAGCTGATAAATACAGTGATCTGTTGGTATTTTCTGTAGTCCACTTAGGTTACAAATAGTCATTTCTCCGAATGTGTGATACTTTTTTACGATTCCAAATATTTCATCTTGATTTAGAAGAAGTTCGTTGAATTTGGTGTATATACGCTTGTTGTGGTTGGAAGTTGACCGTATTATGATGTGATTGTAGTCCTGTTTGCTGGTTTTAGGCATGGAGAGAGCGTAAAGGATAGTAGATTCTTTCACAATTATCATGGGTTCCGCGTATTCAATTGCTTCGATCTCGTTGGCGTATGGCAATGTTTCAATCTCAGTGGATTAGTATTGACGATGTTTCCTTTGGCTCATTGAACAGCTCTGACTATCTCGTATATTTCATCTTTAAGAATGGTTAGTCGGTTAAATAATACTTGTTGAAGTTTTTCTTCCGATTCGTCGTTTAGATGGTCCAAGATTTTGTTGTATGCTGCAAGCAACTGTTGAGTAGTATTTGTTAACGCCTTGTTAATCCTGTACTGTTGATTGTTGCAATCTGTGGCATCTGGCGATCCAGCTATCGAATTCCATGCACTACCTATCCAGTTTATCGACCTTTGCTTGCGTGATTGACCCTTAAGTTCCGAAATCATTTGCGCTATGGTTTTCGCTTGATGGACCAGTTGTGACTGAAGGATGCTCTCCTGGTGTGTCCTGCTGATCGAGGGTGTAATTCGTTCTAATACTTCCTCGTACTCCCTTAGGTTGATGATATGAATCAACTTGAAATTTCCCTGGATTATCCGTCCATTTCTTTGTTTTATCGTTACGAGCGGGGTATGGTTATACTCGTATATGCTTAGTGGTGTAGTACAACACCAGAGCCAGGAGCTAAAAAGGAAGAGAGGTAATCCCGTTAATTATATTTTGGTGGTAATGGGAAACTATTTGGTTAAGTTTTTTATATGTGTTTTATGGATGCGTCTTCCAGATGTAGTGGTTACAGTGACCTTATTGTCTTGTGCCACTGTTTCTTGACGAAATTTGGGTTTGTCTTTCTGTTGAATCTGCTTGATTGCGGTATAAATCGTGTCGCCAGCTTCGTCGGTCTTCGGACAGGCTCTCTTGTTATTCTCTCTCGTTATTGTGGAGTTTTGATTCTTTCTAAGTCTTTCAATCAGGTCCACGTGAACCTTGGTTTTGAAATCTGCAAGATTTTGGTAATTCGTCCTCTGTGTTCTATCAAAAAATATATCATTAGGTTTCCGTTGCGTAACCGAATGTATGGAATCGTTGTAGCGATCCACTGCTATGTTGATAAGTTCTTTTGTAGACAGGTCCTTGAACTCGTTCTGGAGACATCGAACTATTTCGAGTATTGTAGAATGTGCTGTCTCTATAGCCCCATTAACTTCGCTTCGTTGAGAAGGTGTTTGATAAATCTGGATACCCAAGGTTTTTAAGTAATCCGTTATGATTGGGCTCATAAGGTTTCTTTCATTATCTATCACAAGAATGCGAGGTGCGGTGAAGTAATGTATCGCCTTTATGATCTTATCTCGTACGTGTAAGATGGATTTGTTCTTAATGCGAAAGAATTTTACGAACTTAGAGTACTTGTCTATACAAGATAAAAAAATTTCCTTTTTTATCTCCATTATGTCTAAATGGAGAATTTCTGCCGGATATGTTGGAATAGGTGTTTCTTGGATTACAACGCGATGAGGGTGTCGATCATATTTATTCGTGTTGCAGGTGTCGCAGGTCTGCGTGTATTTTTTAATCAAACTGGCCATCCCCGGAAAATAATATTTCTCCAAAATTTGTTTTCGGTTCTCCATATGATTCCTGTGTGCCCGTTTGTGTTCCTCTGTTATTATAGAGAGCTTATTTTCTTCACTTCGAATGTCTTCGACGACACTTTGCGTTAGACGTATCTTGTAATTTGAAAAACTGTTTAAAAACTTCTTGTAAAAGTTGAATGTTCTCCTCAGGTATTTTTATTCCATTGATGATGGTAGGATGTAGCTTTTCCTGTAAGATCTTGGATAAGTTTTCTCTATTTATTTCTGGTATAGGCTGATGTAATGCCTGTGGTAAGATGGATGAGGCTCCTGATGAGCGTATATGTCTTGACCCTTCTGGAATATTAGTTGGTTCCTGAAGACATTGATAGGTGAGTCACAATATCGAATAAGGTTGGTGGAATCTTCTTCGGCACTGTGAACAGTTCCAACGGTAGACAATGCGTTCACTTCAAGCTCCAGTCTAGACAGCGCGACAGCTACTTTGTTGGCACAGCCCGGCTTATAAATAAGCTCGTAGTTGTATTCCTCCAATCGAGCTTTCCAGCGTTTTAACTTTGCATTATTATTCTTATTGCTTAATGAAAAAGTTAGCGGTTTATGATCTGTCAGGATTTTTACTTTGCGAGCTCCGTAGAGGTAGTTGCGAAGGTTGTCCAGTGCCCATATTATAGCCAGCATCTCCTTCTCATTCGCCGCGTAATTTTCTTCGGTTTTATTCAGAGATCTGGAGATGTAGGTTATTGGCCGGTCTTTCCCGATGGTCCCTTGAGACAATACAGCGCCAATGGCAGATGAGGAAGCATCAGTAGTCAGTAGAAAAGGTTTGTTGAAATTTTGAAAGATTAATACCTCTGTTGATGACAGGAGTTCTTTGATAAGCTTCCAACTCTTTTTGATTCAGGTCAATCTTCACCTTTTTGGATTGTGTTGCTTTAATTTGAGCATTCTCCCCCTTCGTCAAGTTGGTTAGTGGTTTAGCTACGTGAGCAAAGTCGCGGATAAATCGCCTATAATACGATGCGAGACCCAGGAAGGATTTGAGGTCTTTTAAGTTCTCGGGTTTCTTGATGTTTTGAATAGCCAATACTTTTATTTTATCCGGTTTAATACCCTTGTTAGTTATGAGATACCCCAGAAGTTCCGTTTCTGTTTTTAGAAACTCCGTTTTGTCGAGGTTTATGCGCAAGTTAGCCTTTTGTAACTTCAGAAATACTTTTTCAACGTTGGCCAGATGTTCTTCTACCGTTCGTCCTCCGAAAACAATAATGTCATCTATATAGACGTAACAAAGTTGTCCAATATATTCTTTCAAGACATTATCGATCATTCTTTGAAAAATCGCGGGCGCGTGCTTTAACCCGAACGGAAGCCTGAGAAATTCATATTTTCCATTCAGGGTGGAAAACGAGGTCTTCGGAATGTCGGCTTCCTTCATTTTGATTTGATGGAACCCTGATGTCAGATCGATGGTGGTAAAATATCTTGAATTTCCGAGATTCGCTAGGGTGTTTGAAATATCCGGGATGGGATAAAAATCTAATATTGTCACGGCATTCAATCTCTTGAAATCCACTACCATCCGATATTTTTTAATTTGCGAGGCATCCAATTTCTTTTCTACGACCCATATTGGGGAATTATACGGGCTTTTAGATGGACGTACAATACCATCGGCAAGGAGTTGGGCTATTTGTTTATCCACTTCCGGTCTCATACTGTATGGATATGGGTATGATTTGGTATAGATCGGTTCTTCACTGGTTGTTTTGATTTCTGCACGTACTTCCGTATCTACGGTTTCAACGTTATTAACAGGTCCGAGGAGTGTTGTAAATTTCGAGGCGACTGTGTGTAATAATTTTTTGGTATCTGATGAAAGATGACTATCCCGAATTTCCATATTGTTGACCTGGCATGATGTTTTTTCTCTTAACGGAATGCGTATGTTGGGTACAATAATCAATTCGTTGTTCCTCCGGTCAATAAGTGCCCCAGTTCCTTCAGCGTGTCATCTCCTACAATACCATCAAACGATTTCAGACCTGGTAGGATGAAAAAATCGATAGTATTACCAATGCCAATGCTCTTAAAGAACGGTCCACTGATTTTGTGACTATGATTTTAATGTCACCTCCTGCTGATCTAATTTTGAATTGATTTTCCGTTGGTTTGGCATTAACCGCTAATTCAGGCCTTATAAAGTCCTTATTGGCCCCCGCGTCTATGAGAAACTTTAGCATATCTCCGTTTTTAAGACGGTACTCTAGGTAAGGTACGCTAGAGAGGCTTCCGTCATAAAATTTATTTCCGTGTTATCTTCTGTACCCTGTTCATCATAGCATACGTCATTTTCTGTGTTATCATATGCCACTTGGTTATAATCGTCTTCCTCTATTTCCGCTTCTAGATGGTTGATTCTTTGCTGTTTCCTAGGTTCATGGATATGAGAATGTTCCCGTTTAGTTACCGTGGGATATTGAGGCGCGAGACGGTTAATATAGTTTACCAGTTGTGTTTGAACCGACGGGTCAATACCCATCGGTATTGCCGGTTTAGGATAGTTCGGCCTCGGTGGTGGGGCGTAGTTTGGCTTCTGATGTTGAATATTATAAGCCAAATTCCTCCGTTGAACTAATAGCGCCTCGTTGTTTTTGGGTGAGAGTTGTGGTTGTGGGTACGAGATTTGATTGATCTTTTGTGAATATTCATGTTTCTGAAATTCAGGTTTTGAATTTCTAGGCAGGATGCGTACGCTTCAGGTAATGTGGCTGGTTTCTGGATGATCAGTATTTTAGACAGCTCTCCATTTAGCCCGCGAATGAACACGTCTAGTGCTCGATTGCGGTATGTTTCTACCAACACTTTGATCGTTTCCGGTGAATATTCTTCGGTTTTTATTTTATTTACAATTAACGAAAACTGATGGTTTACATTTGCGTAAAATTCATCTACTGTCAAGTTTCGTTGTGATATGGTACTTAGTTGATGTTCCAACGTGCGGAGAACCCTTTTATCCGCGTAATGCAATGAAAGGCGTTTTTTGATCGTTACCCATTCCTCATTGAAAATACTCTATGAGATCAACGCTGAATCGGCATTCCCTCTGATTTTCTGGCGGATGTTTTGCAATATAGCCCGGTATATTGGTTTATTCCTCAGGATTTCGTAGTCTTGGAGTATATTCTCCACGTTGTGTACCCATGATAGATATTGGGTGGGATTTCCATCAAATATTTGTAATTCCTTTATACGGAATCCGGCAAACGACTTATTTCCTTCAACTCCTCCTCGTTTTTTGGTGTGATTAACGTGGTTAGGGGTGTCGTTGAAGCTGTAGGTTGTTCTAATCGATTCAGCCGCAGTTCGATTTTTTTTCTGGGCGTTTAAGGCACCAGTGATTTGCTTTAATGTATCTTGAATTTGCTCAAGGCTCGCCATTGTGAGTTCTTAACAAATTTTACAATTTTCGCGTGTATTACGGTTTTTTAATTATTATCAAAAATTATTTTTTATGTTCGAAATTATTATATCACAATTGGTTTAATTAAAATGAAATTTATTATTGTTGAATCAACACTTTTGGCTTTCGCGTGCACTAATGGCACGTTGTGCTGATGAAGTATTCCCAATGGTGTCAATTTAGGCACGTTGTGCTGATAATGATGTTAGCAACCGGAATGATTACTTGAGTATAAACCAACTCTTGGTTAGAATCTTCATTATTTTGTTTTGCACAAGATTTACGTGACTAAAATAAAAGTTAAAAATATTTATTTGCAATAAATCGTTTGTGTTTTAATTTAAAAATCAGTAAAGAAAATTGTAATATTCTACATATGACCAAGATTTCCGTATTAAAGGTTAATTTAAATAAATCCGTTTAATATTAGTGGTTCTTTATGTTTTACCGAATTAATAGCTTGGTGGAGCTCTAAACCACTAAAACTGGTGACCCCGACGTGAATAAATCACGCAGCAATTTTATCAACGGCTGATAATAACATTGGTAAAATTACGGCCACTTACACTCTTAACTATTTTACCAACGGCCACTAATATCATTTTCTAAAGACATCAGAAATTACGGCTGCGGTCAATTTAAGCCATTTTTAATTTCGGAGTTTCGGTCACTACCAAATTCGGCTGATTTTTGTTTTACTGGAAGTCCGGACTACTGGCAGCTATATTAGGAATTTACATTGATACGTCAATTTTATCAGGGATTTTTGCAATGCATCCTTGCTATTAGAAGTCAATTGTTTCATCAGGAAAATAACAAATTGTAAGTACTCAACTAACTATTCTGGTGCTGGTGCTAATAAAATTTGTTATATCATAAATAATAGTTTTTGGTTTTAAATTTATTCTTAATTAAAATGTATTTCGCCTTTTCAATATTTTTGTTCTCGGTATTTTTTCTTATTTTTGCTTTTTTGTTTCGGCGTGTGCAAGGTGTAAATGATCCACCATAGTTTCCGTTTTATCGACGAATGAGTCACACTCGTCAGCAGCATCAAGCAGCGGTACAACAGGCTGTCTCACAATTAAATATAAATTCAAATGTAATAGCGGACGGAGACTTCGCAATCAAATATTAATTTGCCTTCCGATGCTGGACTTGCTGCTCGAGTGACTTTCAAACCCCCACAGCCAATGCATTCTCAAAATCCTAATGTGTGGTTTGAGATATTGGAGCGGGTTCACATTGGTTCACATTGGAGGGGGTTACTATCGAGGCTACTAAATATGCTCATGCGGTCGGAGTACTGGATTCACGACTCCGTGATACATTTGCATATATTATCACTAGTCCGAAGAGAAATACACTTCTACATTCAAGGCTGTGGTGATGCGGGTACTTGGTGAATCAGAAAAAACGAAGCTTAATAATCTGATGTATGGCTTGACTCTTGGCGACACTTCATCAATTTTGGATGAAGGCGGTTGCACTAGTCAGTTCAAATGGTGCTTATTACACCATTCGAAAATGTCGTCTCCCTGTCAGTCTTTGCAGAACGGGCTGACAATGTACATGAGACAATGACTCAGGCGCAATTAAATTCTATCGAGACATCTGCATCTTGTTTTGAAATCTATTCTGGGGCAAGGCTCTCCCAACTTTTTCGCGGTTTGCTTTTTCCGTCCTTACTTTTACGTCAATGTCAGCAAATTCGAGGACGTACGGCTCTATCTCTCGATCCAAACGCCAAAGCTTGAATCACTGTGCCATTTGGTCGGTGACAATAAATTTTCGGAATTCAAAAAAACATTGCTATCGGAGATTTCTGAAATTTTTAATCAAAATTCTAGATCACGATGTAATTCAAATTCACGTAGTCGTAACAATTCGCGATCAAATTCTAGAAATAATTATTCACGGAAAAACTCGCCAAATTTTCGAAATTCTTTCAATCCATTTTATGGTGAACCTTTGACTGAGAATAACTTCATTTGCTTTTATCACCATCATTTCGGCACAATGTAAGCCAAATTAAAGCCGTTAAAATGTAAGCCAAATTGTAAACTCGCATCAAATAACTCCGATAACAATGTTTCAAAAAACTAAATTTTCATTCACAAATGGCGGTGTGCAATGCCATAACTAAATCTAGCCGCCTTTTAATGTACGAACTTTTTCTTCAGGCTTATTTTTTAATAGATACAGGTGCAGATGTCTCAGTCTTGCCAGCCCGTTTTGTTCGGAATCCAAGGGTCGACCCATCATTCAGGTTATTCGCAGCGAACGGTTCTTTGGTAAATACGTACGAGACTAAATTTTTAAGACTTAACATCATTCAAATGGTACCTCTTCCTCCTACGATGATACTACTATATCTAGGATCGACAACAATGGATCCAGGAGTTTTAAACGTGATATCAAAATTTTTAACAGTCATTCGATACTAATGTGACTAACAAAATTGAAACGAACGGACCACCGGTTGCATGCAAACCACGACAACTAGCATCGGACAAATTCATTATCGCGAAAACAGAATTCGAAAACTTGATGAAACTCGGGATTTGTCGACATAGTAGCAGCCCTTGGTCCAGCCCACTACACTTAGTATCCAAAAAGAATGGAACTTGGAGACCGTGTGGAGACTTTCGTGAGTTAAATAAAGTCACAATACCACACAGATATCCGATTCCACATATTCAAGACTTTACAAAACGACTTGAGGGCTGCACTATATTCGCAACCACTAAATTCCTATTGAACCGACGGACATTCCAAAAACAGCAATTTCGACTCATTTCGGCCTATTTGAATTTTGTAGAATGACTTTCGGCCTTAGGAATGCAGCAAAGTCGTTCCAACGTCTTATGCATGGAGCACTATGCGGACTCGAATTCTGTTTTGAATTAGAACAACATGCACTAGTTGTAAATGTGGACAAATGCGTTTTCGCAAAAACCGAAATTATCTTTCTAGGCCATTTAGTAACTGGACAAGGTATGTTACAGTCACATGAACGTGTTCAAGCCACAAAGGTTTCGAACGACCACAGACTGTTAAACAACTTAAACGTTTTTTAGGCATCAACTCTTCAGTCCGGGTGCCGCTTTTGACCAGGAATTGTTGATTACCTTAAAGATTACACTAAAAACAGTCGAGTTCCAATACAATGGTCAACGGTGGCTATCGAAGCGTTCGATAACTGTAAAAATAAACTTACGGACGCTGCTTTACTTATTCATCCATCATCATCAGCACTTCTGGCCATCATGGTTGACGTTTCCAATACGGCGATTGGAGCAGTGATTCAGCAGTTTGTATCAGACACTTGGCAACAACTCGGTTTCTTTTCAACCCGTCCCAGTGATACGCAAAAAAGATACAGTCCTTATGATTGTGAGCTTCTCAAGGCTTATTCAGGGATTAAACATTTTCGAAATCTTCTCGAAGGTCGTTTATTCACTCTCTACACCGATCATAAACCACTTCTGTACGCTTTTAATTAGAAACCGAAAAAAGGACACCTCCTCGTCAATTTCGACACTTAGATTTCATTGGCCAATTTATTTATTTATTTATAAATGGTGCCTACAGTGACTACAATCGACACAAGAAAACAATTGGTAAAGAACAAAAAAAATTAAGAGCTCGACTACAAAGCTCCGTAGACCTTGTTGAACACTCGTAAAAACCTCGGAATTGGATCAGAAAGACTGTAGTTCGTTATCGCTCGATCGATGAATAAAGCTCCATCGCGTTTACGCTTTCGACGTTCGGGAGCGTACAAGTTGATACGTGCTAGTAACTCGATACAATCGACACGGGAATTGATGATATCACGCATAAACAGCGCGTAAGTTACGTCTCGGCGATTGTCTAGACGTTGCAGTTTCAAAATATTTCATCGATTCTGATAAGGCGGAAGAACGTAGTCCGCGGCACGACTGGATGGGCTGTGGTAGCGGGGTGACCAAACAGGAGATGCATACTCCAAAATGGACCGAACAAAGCATACGTATAATGATGTCAAAGATAACGGGTCACGAAAGTCCTTGCAGTATCGTTTAATGAAACCAAGCATAATGTACGGCTTTAAAATAATGGCGTTAACATGTCTGGTAAATGTAGCATCAGATTCAAAGATCACACCAAGATCCGAAATGAACTCAACCCGATCAATGGTTTCGTTGTACAGTTGATATTGATAAAAAACTGGCGAGCGGATACGGCAGAAAGAATTAGTTTTGCATTTACTCACGTTTAAAGGCAGTAAGTTGTGCATTGACCAGCTGCAAAAGCGGTTTAAGTCGTCTTGTAACATATCGCAGTCTAACACACTAGAGACCCGGACGAAAATTTTTATGTCATCTGCGAAGAGAAGGTAATTGGCAAACTTAAAACATTTTACAACGTCGTTAATAAATAATGAAAATAACAGTGGGCCGATATGGCTACCTTGAGCCACGCCGAATGGTGCCCGAAATAATGGAGAGAAAGAATCCAGAATCCTAAGAGATTGCCAACGATCTGAGAGATAATAACGCAACCAGTCTGTGTAGAAAACGTCAAGCTGCTGCTTGGAGTTCAGGCTGTCAAATAGATGACCACAAAATGAGGACAAGTTAGACACGGTAGACCTACCGGGATAAAATCCATGCTGAAAACGAGAAATTAGTCTCTTGGTATGGAAGTGCAATACTCTGTGAAACATGAACTCAAACAGTTGTTCACGCCTTGAAAAGTGGATGAACGCATGATATTTTCCAGGGATCTGGAAAAATACCATGACGAAGGCCTTCGTTGAACAAGAAGGTAACTGCAGAGGTCAGAATTATGGCACAACGTTTGAATAGGATCGGTGGAAGACCGTCATAACCTGTTCTCTTGCTTACGTCGAGAAGGAGTAGTTGATCCAGAACCTCCTGTTCGGTAAGTTTGAAATGATCGAGTACAATGGAGGTGGTAGTAATAGGAGACCCGGTGTTTGTTGACCGAAGTGGCTTGTAAACCGATGCAAAGAATTTGGCAAACAAATTGCAAATGTCGGATGGCTGACTAGCGATGGAGGACTGGTAAGACAAATTCGACGGAAAACCAGATACTTTTTTCTTGTTGTTAATGAAGTTCCAAAATTTTTTGGGATTGGATGTCAAGACTTGCTCGATTTGCACTACGTAATCATTGAATAGGAACCAATTAAGGGTCGTAAATTCATTGCGGGCATTAACGAAATCGGTATAGTATTCTTCGGCATAAAGCCTGTAAAGGGAATGAAACTTGTTGCGTCGTTTCTCGAGCAGCATCAACTCGGTATTATACCATGGCTCCCGAAAGCCGGATTTATTATTGATATCCGGCGGAACGTGTCTCTCGATACCACTCCCGAGAAGCCCGTTGAATCTGTGTACCGTGTCATTCAAATCCGCACCGCGCTGTAAAAAATCTCAATCGGCAGTGCTGAGTAATTCATTCAAGGATGCGTAGTCTGCCATTCTAAAATTAAAGTGAAAATCGTTAGAAAAATAATTAGTTGTACATTTAGTATAAAAAATATTTATCGTAATTGGTGTGTGATAAATGTTCTCGCGTCCAGTGAAGTCCAAGCATGGAGCAACATCGGCATGCAAGACGTCGTTGGCAAATAGCAGGTTCAGGAATTACCCTCGACTGTTGCTGAAGCGATTAGGCTGCGTTGTGGATATGTAAGCGAAGTAATCGATGATAGTCAATGCTTTCTCGTCGGTTGAGGATGAAGAGAGCACTCCGCCGACATTGTTCCAAGATATACCGGGTAAGTTAAAGTCACCCACGATAATAATTTGATCACAAGGGCGAACTGAAGGTATAACGGCAGATTCGATGTAGTTGATAAATGTGTTGTAGTCATCCCGGTCGGATCCGTACGGAATATAAACGGCGACGACGACAATCGAGGTATTGTACGCTAGTCTGATGCCAACGGCGATGACATCAAGGCAGGGATAGCAGGCGATCATTTCATTTCAGACTGAATTTTTTACAGTGATTAAAACACCACCGCCTCTACAACTGGCGTCAAAATCGTATTTGTCCTTTCTATGAACGACATAGTCTGATGGAAAGTACTCTTCGTATACCTAAGCGGAAATCCCTGGTTTTACCGCTGATACTGGAGGCATTGTGATAGTAGATAGAAGTTAAGGCGTTGGTGGTATTGGATGAAGCGACGGTCGTTGATAAATTAAACTGGCTGGTTAAAGCAGTAGTCACTTCGGTTGTTGAAACGTGGCCACGGTCCGGTTTTTTGATATGCGTGGTTAATTTGTAAATGGGCGGATTAAAGCACCAGCAAGCCAAACGTCAGAATTGTTAAGTAGCTTAAAATCAGCCTCCTTCAAACCAATTTTGAATGAGGCGAACGTTAGTGAGTTGTCCAAAACGCGGTCTTTGAGTAATAATAGCCTACAATTTACGTCACCTGGCGAATTTTTTTTTTTAGTTTATCGAAACAATAGCTAACGAACTGATTGGTTGAGGCGAATGGATCGATACGACAGATATATAAATAATTTTTGACAGGCACTGAGACAGTTTTGATAGAGTTTTACGACCGATATTCAGCACATCTCTGGTCTGGATAACGTTGTCGTAGATACTCTTTCACGCATTAATCAAATTTCTATTCCCGAAAGTATTGATTATGCTATCATTGCAGATGCTCAGACCAATGACGAAGAACTTCAAGAAATTTTAAAGAGTAACTCTGTTCTCAAATTCGAGAAATTTCCCGTTTCTTTCAATTCAAAAAAATTAATTTATTGCGATATTTCCACCAATACACCTTGGCCATTCATTCCCCTTAATTTTCGAAAACAAGTTTTCGAGGCTTTTCATAATATTTCTCATCCTGGCGTCAAAGCCTCCATCAAACTTTTGACCCAGAATGCCATCTGATTTAAAAAGACTTTCAAAAAATGACTAAAAGTTGTGTAGCTTGCCAAAAGGCTAAAATCTTTCGAGATACATAATCTCCACGTAGTAACTTTAAATTAACTTCTCAACGCTTTTCGATTATTCACCTCGATATCATTGGTCATTTACCAGTTTCTGATAATCAGCGGTAGTGCGTTACATTGATTGATCGATACACTCGCTGGCCCGAGGCACTCGCATTGGATAGCTTGCTTTGGAGTTCCAGAGTCCATTGTCTCGGACCAAGATATGCAATTTGACAACTGTTCCACGAACTGGCTAACTCACTTGGGTTTGAACGCATGAGAGTAACTAGTTACAATCCAAAATGTAATGGCATGATCGAGAGATGGCATCGTGTCGTCAAATCTGCCAATATGTGCTATGACCGAACTGATTGGGCTAGTGTTCTTCCTTCAATCTTACTAGGACTACGAACGACTTACAGTGACGAGGTAAAAGCTATTCCAGCCGAATTTGTTTACGGATGTACAAATTAACTTTCTAGAACATTTTTAGAAACTACGAATGATCAAATTTTACAATCAGACTTTATACGAAACTTAAGACGACACTTTGATGAAATTCGACCTCTACCGGTTTCTCGGCATATTACGGACAAAACTTTCATTAGTAACTTTTATTAGCGAGACTTGCTCGCACGTTTTCTTACGGACTGATGCAGTACGTAGAACGCTGCAACCACCATATACTGGAACGTATTTGGTTATCGACCGTACAGAAAAATTTTACACTTCGGAACTGAACGAACGAGTGGCACGCCAAAATTGCCATCGACCGACTCAAACCGTGTTGCTCGGACAATCAATCACAAATTACGGACGCACCATCTACACAGAATTACTTTTACCAGCTCACGAACCAGAACTCATTATTTCAGCTGACGGACCTAAATTACCTACCATGGAGCCGAAAGTTCGCAAACATGTTCGTTTTGATCTTTCACCTAAATCTTCATATTGGGGAGGAGTATTTGTGGTGAATTCACACCTTGTATCATAAATTCAACATTAAAAATAACTAAAATCGGCTAGCACCTGAATGGTTAATTAGGTGCTAACCAACTCTTTGTAAATATTCAATCATACTCATAGAAAACAACAAAATTAGTTTAGTTTTAGTTTTTTCGGCGATAAAGTCACTAATTTGTATGATATTTGGTTAAACTTTTAATTATTTAATTTTCCGTCTTAAATGCGTTTTTGTGGATTTCCGTCTTTAATAACTTTCGCATATGAGATTTTTGAGCCATAATCAGTAATTTTATGATTATGGCATCACTTACTATGTTTGACCTATTCCAAAGTAGATGTCTCTGTACTAATTTAGTTTATGTAAATAATTTTATTTCATCAATTAAATTAATTATAAATTTATAACGTATTATTCATTTATAAAGACTAATAATTCTTTTTCCCTTGTAATCAAATTATTCATAAGCAATTAAATTTGAATATTTCACTTCGTAACACATGTTTCCGGTCGCACATCATTTTTTCCACACTAATCACATCGTGCAATATATTTACATATTTTGACATTCGTGTCGACAATTTTATTTGTTGTTGTTCGTTTTTAAATAGTTGTGATTTATCTTTTAATAATATTAGATGTTGTGTAGTTAGTTTCGTGTACAAAATTTTTATTTTTATTTTAATTATTTGTTTAATTACCTGTTAGACATATAAATATACTTTGTGAATACCAATTGTATTGTTCTATTAAACGAAATTAATTAATCAGACAGTACTTTTGGTATGCAAAATTTTACACAAGAACAAAATATTTACATGACTGGCTGTCAAGAAGAAAACATTTTCGTTTATTTTTAGACAAAAATTGTTAAAGCAAAAAGATTAAATAGCTATATTTATTACTTATCGAATCTCGTGACATAATTTTATTTTCGGTCTATCATAAATTTGTTTTTATTTGTTAATTATTTGTATAATTTCGTTTTGGCCGCCCGTCCGTGTTTTTTAATTAGTGTAAAGATGTCGTCGCGTTAAATAAAGAATATATTGTGCAATTTTTTGTGAGGTTATGTTTTGTTGTTTCCATAAAAATTTATTCGATTCCAAATTATTTTTTGTACAACAGGAAACTATTAAATAATATTATTAAGTTAGAATTTATAAATATAATAAAAATGAGTTTACAATCAATAAGATATAGTGATGGGAAATTAGAAATATTGGATCAGTTGTTGTTGCCGGTTCAATCGAAATATATTGCTGTAAAAGGTGTTGAAGATGGTTGGAAGGTTATAAATAAAATGCAGGTGAGTCAAACAGTTTTTGTGTCTATAATTCTAAATCACGAGTATTACACATACAAATCTTGTGTATGTATGGTGGGAGAGATAAATTTCTTAAATTTTATATGCACTCAAATTATTGTATCTCTGCCAATTAAAATAAATTGATAAAATCAATTTGAGGTGACCAGACGAATTTTAATGACTTGGTTGGAGACATAAATTTACAGATTTTATTGTATTTTACATTATACACATGTTTAAAGATCCCAGCTTGTATGCCACCGGAATTTGAATTTATAGCACCGTGAGACGGTTAACGCCCTACAATCCCATTAGTTCAAAATGTCCTCAAATTTGATTTGCAACACAAAATTAAGTTGGATGACCGATATTATAGGTGTTCCCCAAATTATAGTCCACAAATTCAAATGTAATGAATGCCTAAGACTGTGGTCCAATTCGACACTTATTTTGTGGATACTGTCGAAGAATAGACTTATAAAGCCAATAGACTTATTGGAAACTTGCTTGAATTATTTTGAAGAGTTGCCAGTTTAAGCACACTCCTCGTATAAAAGTCAAACAAGCCTACATAAGTCTAGTCGACAGAAGGCTATTGCAGACTTCCAAATAAGGCAATGTCCACAAAATAAGTCACGAATTGGACCGCAGCCTAACGTGTTCATTGAATTAGAATTTGTAGACTATCCAGAATTGAACTAAAAATGAAGATACTTTAAACGATGCAATGATGTAGTTTACGTAGAGATACTTCTATCAATGCTCAAAATATTTTTAGAGAAGTTACAGATTTAGCCAACGAATTCTATTTAAACGGACATTTATGGCAAAGGCTACTCGACTGAACACGAACATTAGATCATCAATATACACCAATAAACCTTCGAAGATGTTGATTAGTGTGTAATTGTGTGATGTTGATTGTAGTGTTATGCGAATGTAAGACAAACCGATAGAACGGGGGGTATCAACAATTTTATAAACCATTTCGATAAGTTTTATGCGCATGCCAAGCAATACAAAGGAACGAATGTTCAACGCTTTGTGACATGACTGCTTTTTAAAACTGAAAAAAAGAAGCACTTTCATTCTGCAAATCGCAAGAAAACTCTCCTGATTAATCAAATCCTGATTAATAAATCTATCATTATTCGAGTACATAGAAACGGTTCTGGCAAAGCAACATCATAAATGAGAAACGTCTGCGGCAAACATAATATGAGATCAAAGTTATGGGAGAAATTAACTAACGGAAGTAGAGATACATATCGAGAAAGGGTCATGTGGAGAGAATGATTTATGAAAAATGGACCTATATCTTTTTGTATTTATTATGTAGTATGATTTATGTATACTCGTACATGCTATATTTGTATTACTCATTGCCCAAGGCTCGGCAATGAGTACTGATAAAGCTCATAATCAGTAATGTGACTTGACAATTTAATGTTTTGTTTAGGACGATCTGTATTATTCAACAATCCTTAGTGACCATTCCTTATTAATTTGTGAACATATCTGAACCGCAACGGCTTAGATTATTTCTAATTCTGGGATAATTTTCGATTTCCTGCAGAAATAGTATTCCTTTGACACTGCCGCGCTTTTATCTTTTCAGAAACATTTACGATGAGTTTTGGTAAATATTGTTCCTGTGGTTACACAATTCAAAAGAGCTTATACTAGTTTTTCTGGAAAACAATCTTTGAACTGGGCTTGAATTATTTTTTATTGTAGAACTCCGCCAGCATAATAAACAAAACCTAATATCTTTATGATAATGCTCCGCTTTCTGCATAAAGCTTTTGGTGATATTTACAGCTGCCCTTGCTTTGTCATTTCGTCTGAGGTGATCTGGAGATAAAGAAACTTAAAGTCAATGAAGTGTTAATAAAAGTCGCCTCTTTGTCTGTGCAGACTCGCCAAGGAATTCCATGACGACTAAAGTTTCTTGGAACGAAATATCTTCTATGGTATCTATTTTTATGTTATCAATTCGTTTATCAGAAATACACGGAAGTGGTTCTTGTTTTCTAATTACCAGTACAAGTATGAAATGCGGATTTTTTTTTATTAAAAAACATGTTAAATTCGGAAGAATGATAAAAAGTGCTTTATACAATGTATGCTCCATCGCTTGTTTTACATTTTTCCCATCTTTCGGGCAATTTGTGAATACCACGCCAGTAAAAATCTTCCTCTTTTGCTGCGAACCATTCATCGAGCCATTTTTTCTCATCTTTGCCGCATGTGATTTAGCATTGTCATGAAGAAAAATGACTTTGTGTTGTCTATTTCGGTAATCTTGCCTTTTTTCAAGCAGCGAACAGTTCAAATTGGTCAATTGTTATTGGTAACATTTAGTATTAATCGTTTCCCCAGGTTTTAACAGCTCATAATAGACCACGCCTCTCTGGACCCATCCAACACAGAAAATCGTCTTTCTGCCAAAGCGATTCGGTCTTGCGGTCGATGTGGATGGTGCGCTTGAGTCCTTCCATGATTTTTTGTGCTCGGGATTCTCAAAATAAATCCACTTTTCATCCCCTGTGACTATACGTTTTTGCACTTTTCCATTTGACTGTCGTTCAACTCATGTGGTACCCATCTGCCGGTCTTCTGAATCTTTCCCATCTCTCGTAGCCGATTGAAAACAGTTTCTTGACTAACATTCAATTGCTCGGCGAGTTGTTTTTGTGTTTGCGAATCACTTTTGTAAAACATTGCTTGCAATTCCACATCTTCGTATTTTTTGGAGGTTTTCCACGTTCCTTGTCTGCAACATCGAAGTCGTCACTTTTGAAACGCCGAAACCATTGTTCACACGTATCTTGCAATGGAGCATGTTCATCATAAGCTTCTTGAAGTAATCGGTATGATTTAGTAGCTCTTTAAATGAAAACAAAAAATTAATGCTGTGCGCGAATGCTCTTTGTTCGGTATAAATTTCGACATATTGAACATAACAATATGCACACACTTTTTCAATTTATCACTCGTGCGCGTCTGACACTTGTTGATGACAACAAAATAGCACAGTGTCAAATTTTTATAGCACAAGCTTCATTGGTGCCCTATCTGGTATAAACGTTCGACTGATTAGTACAATTCAAATCCTCTGGTATTTGAAATGATGCGCTAGTCTAGGGAAGCTAGTTGTTATATTACCTGTTGTTATATTAGAATCGATAATCAAATCATAGAAATGCTTACGCAATTACTTGTTCATCTTGAAGAACAACAACTAATCCAGTGCTGCTTGCATGACCTAGTCAGTTGCTTTAGATCTTCAAAATATTTTAGAGCTTTTGTATTGTCGACTATCATTATGAGTTTCTGAAATTCATGTTCTTCCTCTTGCGTCTATTTCCATTCTATCTGGTTCCATTGTTAATTTTCGAAGAATTGCGCTTACTTTTTTTAGGTATCTTCTAAATAGTTTACCATTCCTAGAAATCTCACATCATACATGTCTTGGCCGATGGCATATTTTTCATAGCTGAAATTTTGCTTTCAATCCTTGCTTTCAATGAAAATACATGACCGAAAAATGTAACTAACTGCTAATAATATTGCAATTTTTGCTTATTAGTAACTCGTCCAACTTTAAATTATGATCCATTATTGCTTCGGGCATCACCTACTCCAAAATTAATATGTTATCAAGAATTTCAGGGTATTGAGGTTTATGTAAATACATCAGGTCATATATGTTTTCTTACATTTTCATCCGGAAAAGTTTCGAAATCGATGATATATTAAAGGGCAACACAAATGGAGAATAATTTCGCTTTTTCAAGCTCACGCAAGATTTCATCAATCGTTTCACTTTGACGTGTAGTTTGCAACATTTAGAGCTATTGGATCTAGACAGGTTCTAAATGGGTTCGCCTTTTTAACAAGTAATGTATTACCACCCAATTAAGCACGCAATTATTTACATCCAGGCAAACAAACTTGTGTATCCGAATTCAGATCACACTTCATTTTGCCCAGCCCTCTGCAATACAAACTCTCATAAAATTGTAAAATATGACAAATTTTACAGTTTTATAAATTTTAAAAATTAAATATTTTAAAACTTGCACTTGATTTCGCGGACTTTGCATGAGATGGTAAATGATTCCAACAATTTGCACCCTTGATATACAATCCCCTATTGGGTTCTTCAGGTTCGTTCGTGGTACAATAAAATTGTTTTTGAGTGATAATTTGGATAGGCGAAGTTTGGTTAGCAAATACGCCGGAGTCTGCTCTTTTAATAATTTATTTTATTTACGCTGTGAATAAAAAGTTCGAATACAAATCTAAAATAAATTTAATTGGCAAAATGAAACACATCTGTCTAATATTTTTTACATTTAAGTGACACAATTTTGATTTTAGTTAATCGAAATTAGTCATGTCGAGGCATTATTATTAAACTGATTATTAAAAATAAAATTAATTAGGAATCAGGAAATATTTCGTTTATAGAATTATCAAACGTTTGAGAGATACTCGCTCTTTTAATGGCGATAAAAGAAATGGACGCTCACACTGCTTGTTCACCAAATAACATGAAAATAGTACGGAAAAAATTAGGCGCAATCCACAGAGATCACAAAAAAAAAATCGGGTTTGGTTTTAAGATTGGGAACTATCCCGGAAGAAATAAAATTTCCACGGCAACAGAGTGCTTTATCTTTTATATACTTTAGCAAGACAGGAAAATTTACTTTAAAATTTATAGAAAACGGAGTCAATGCGAAATACAACCTCGAGGAAATTTTGCGAACAAACTGTTACCAAACATCAACACTTTCTATTGAGATAGTCAAAGATGAGACTGTCAAAGATGAATAGTCAATTTGTAATAAGCCACAATTCCAAGCAGTATTAGTGAAGATTTGGGATGAAGTCCCAATGAAAAGCAGTTGAGCTTGATAAGAAGACAAAAGACGGAATAATTTTAAAACATCTGTAATGAATAATTATTAGAGATTGGATAAATTATTTAAAATTAAAATGAATTCGAAAAATCTTTCCGGTTTATAGATATGCGGTTTTACATTTGTATTCGAACCCAATTTCTATGTAAATTCAGTGAAATATGATTAATTTTCCGAGGACAATAAATGTATCTATTGCCTACCTTAAATCAGTATTAACTTTATCCACCAACCGCTAGTTCACCGTAAGAAAAAGGGTATTAATAGTCCAAAAACAAATTTCGTGTGACGCCATATTCTTGGGATGCAAATTCCGTAATCCTCTAAAGACATCTACATTTCAAAAACATTTTGTTCCAGATTGAAATGACATGTTCTTCCCAAGACATACACTTGTTTATTAAAATTCTCAGATCGTTTATGCAAGCATTGAAAAGCATGTGCTCATTACAAACTGTTGCTTGAGGACTGTTTCAAATTTCAACCAATGTTTGTAAACAATTATCGACTGTGTTTTTTGTGATTTAATTTAAGACTCTTCTTGGTATTTCTATTCAATTCTAATTGTCTACAATATTACGGTTTGTATTTTCACATGCATCTACATGGACATGAAGCATAAATTTGAACACTATCAGCGAGTAAATGATAATAACAATTTCGCAATACAGATGGTATATCATTAATGTGAAATGAGAACAAAAACTGGCCCAAGTACTGAGCGTTGCGGAATACCAGGCAAACATGGTGTTATATCAGAATAAATTTCTTCACAAAAAACCGTAACTTTGCTAACACAAAGATAGGCTTTAATTAGAATACAAGCTGCTCGAGAATGCGAAAATGATTATTACATTCGTAATCTTTAGTAAAATTAAATAGAAATTAAACCGTAGCTTGTGAAGAGTCAGTTCAATAATCGTGAAAAAATTATTTTAATTCGCATTAATTGAAGAAAATAAAGTAGATAGATTTCCAGGTTTTCGAAATCCCACTTTTCAATTCAATGAATTCAATGAATTGAATTGAATTCAATTCATTAATTTCAAAGAAAATGCATAATTTTTTGATCCAAATCGAACTGATTGGAATGACAATACGAACATTCCAAGAAATTTTTAGTTTTGGTCAAGCTAAATGGAATTAGGCCATTTCTAAAGAATTATGATCAAATCTATTTTGCAAAGCATTCAGCTATAGCGACTGGAAGAAACCATTTTCCATCCTGTTAAAATTTAGAGCTGAATTCGACAAAACTGAATGGAACTAGGCCGCCACCCTTAACGAGCTATTGTCAAATTTTGTTTGTAGAGCTAACTTGGGATTTTAACATGAATTGTGGATTAAGTTCTAGAATTCGGCAAAGGTGAATTAATCCAGCACGTTTCGAAAGTCGAATATCTTTTAGATTAACCCAAAATTTTAAGTGAATTTAATTTTGTGACAATTTTCGTTACTTTGTTGGTATTAGATGTACAGAGTGTTAGATTTTTCTACGGGTTTTCTTAATTCGTTATCGTTACACCGCATACCCAAACTATCAAATCATAAATCATATGAATGGCAGTCGAATCCGAATCTTGCACCAGAACTAAAAGTAAACCCTCAGTGAAAAACACAAGCAACTCGGCAGTTAATGACGTTTTCGGAGAACCAAAGGGCTCTCGATTGATAAACCACTGAAATTTTTGGTAAGTATGAATTAGCATAATTAAAAAATTTGCTAAGCCTTTATGCATCTCAGTCGAAAAGAAACCGGAACATGCCGTGTTTTATGAAGGGTTGCAGCAGGGGCAAGGACAAAATAAAGTAAGGACAGGGGGTCGAAGGCAGGCGAGCAATAGTCTGTAAGTCGTTAAGTTGTGTACAACCACCAAACAACTTTAGCGTAAGACAGTAAAAGCAAAACAAGTGGTTTATAAGTATAAATAGCAGGCAAATTGCCGAAAAGGCGACAGCTACTACCAGCTTTCCATGTTTGTTTTAAAGCTGGTATTTCAAAAGAGTTTACGGTCTAAAGAAGCACCATTATGTTTATCACGGTTTGAACTATCTTCTCAGGTTTGGACAACACTTTTATCATCCGCATAACTCAGCTCGTTGAGTTTTTCTTTTTAATTTCCTGTGGATTCCTCCAGATTGATTTCTTATAGGTGGTAGATGGTAAATTTTCCAGTGACTCTCTGTACGCATTGATGTTTGTACACGCATGTTATCAGTTGTTGCAGTGCCTTATAAATACTTGCGAATATCTTCTGAATAATTTTCTACAAGTTTCTTAACTGGGTGTGGCCATGTTCATCGTCTAGATGTTGTGCTCAATACTCGTATGGATGGGCACTGTCAAAAGACCTTATAAATCTATTGATCACCTAATTGCGACAAGAAAATTCGCAACTCAAGCTATGTCTCGGAAAATTAAGTGGAGTAATTTTTTTAGTATTGTTTGCCATGAGGACAAAAATTGGAAAAATAATGAAAATATTTACGCCTATTTTCTACCAACTAAGTGTACAAACTAAGCATTGTTTTTGTTGCCTAACCTAGCTATTTTGCATAAACTAACTTCTAGTGAACTGAACTGTAGACTTGTGTCTTTACTATGTATTCCGAAACGAAAGTTGTTTTATTAGAATTCGTAAATTTTTTATTCGTAAAATTCAAACGTAATTTCCAGGCTGCTGAAATATTATTTCATATGATTTCTTTTTATCAAAACCAAACAGAACTCAGCAATCACCTCAGTAGTCGTACATTTAACTTTGAAATTCGTGTATAATTTCCGACTATTAGGCCTGTTGCACACTTGAGCTATGCTTTTTGACTGATGTGAGCTATTTTTTCATTTTACAGCTTCCCGTTTTGGTTTCCAAAACTTAAATAAGCGAGACATTGTAGATAAATATCAGGCTCAACCCAATCTGTAAAGCAATATATTTAGATATTTTATTTTCGTCTTGGAGATAAATAATTAGCTCACATCGCTCCCAAAATGAGCGATGCGAGCTATGTTTCTATCCCATAAGTTTCAATATACTTTTAACACTATGCGCCGTTGGTACTTGGCGAAACACATTAACACTTAAAAACACATTAAAACACTTGTTTATTATTTCGCACAAAACTTTTTTTTTTAGTTTCAATATAGTATTTAAATAAATCAAGACAGGGTAGCTTGAGCTGAGCTCCAGGAATTCGATTTCACTTATTTCAGCTTTGTAAAATAATCCGAGAAGCTGTGATCTCAAAACATAGCTCACTTCGCTAGAAAAACATAGCTCAAGTGTGCAACGGGTCTAAGTGAGACAACTTACTAATATATAGTAAGCTCCCTGAATTATACTGAACAAACAAGCGGACTTTACACGGTCAGTAATAAACATAATTACCTAAAAGAAAGTCCTATTTCTATTGAATTTTTAACGTTGCCTCGCTTAATTGCCTTATGTCGTTAGGTATAATATGAAAGATTCAAAGGTCTTGAAAGTGTACTGGAAAGGCGACTTTATTAGATAATGATGGTCAAGGTAATGACTACGAATTTTTAATTTTGAGATCCTGATGTATTTTTCGTTTGAATGTTTATAATTAATTCAGGGTTACGAATTTCCCAAATCCGTAGTACCATTTTTATCTCGGAATGCCATTTTCTATCACTTCCTTCTATATAATTGAAGTATCTCAAAGATCTATCCAAAAATCCTGTGCCTGGCTTCTAACACGCCACCACCACTTTTCTTTTCTACGCGGTTATCAGAATAAATTGTTTCTGGTTTCTATTATGCAAACTATAAGGTTCTTTAGCATCTTCATTCAAAAATCTAACAAGTTTTAGTAGCAAGCTTGGGGTGGATTTTTTGATGCGTCTCTAGTTATTGACAAAAATAAAATTTTTGACTGATTTTAAATCTCTGTTACTTCGGGGATGGTGGGTTAGATGTACAAGTATTGGCATAGGACTACTAACTCCAATCCTCGTGCTACACCCGATTAAAAAAATGTCAGAAAAAATAATTTAACGAGAATTAGCATCGTTATACGCGTTTCCTGCCAGTGACTATAGAGATATAAGTATTTTGTGTTTTTCGTTAAAATTTTGAAAGCGCCAGCGTTTGTGATTCCCTGTTAACCAAAGTGGGTGATAAGGATAACACGTTTACGCATTTTTCGGCATTGATTATAGTAACTTATATTTTATTCCGTGTGAAATTATTTGACCACTTCACCCGATTTGACGTTATTTTCCATAATAAATGTCTTTGACACAAACATTTTTGTAACGTAATCAAACGTTAAATATTTGATAACAAATTTTTAATAAAATAATAGAATTAGACTGTCTTAGGGTTTTTATGATAGATTACGTTCTAAATGTGGTTATTGATTAACCGTGGTTTGGGTATGCCACATCCATTTCATATATAATAATTCTAGATTTCTTTTAATCGACCACTTTAGAATTTTGTTATCTTATCTATACGACAAAAATATCTATTACGTTCCGAAATAAATTTTTATCTATTTATTTTTTATTTAAAAATATTTAGAGGCAACAATACTGATCTTATATAATTATGATAATCAAATAACATGCGGATGAGATATAAAAATAAAAGACATTGTGTTTCACGTGAAGTTCACGTTTTTGGCTGAGTGTGTAACCAAGAATGAGATAACACTGAAATATTTATACTTTGTTGAATGTAATTTGATTAATATGACTACAATGTGCGGCTATTGTGATGAATAGATGTTTTTTCACGCTGTCCTATTTGTTGATATACATTTAAAGAAAGAAATTTTTACTGTAGCTACAAATTGAAAAATTGATACTTTGATTTTCTCAGACATATATTTTCGGTCTATTTTGAGATAATGTCGGTGCTACGTTAGACATTTTTTCAAGGCTGAAATATTTTAACATAGCACAGCTTCTGATGAGTAAGATATTTGAATTTCTGACTGCTTCATTGGGCCATAATGCTCAATTTTTTTTTTTTGGTTTATTTACTTATGTCAAATTCAAGATTTATTTAGGTAAAATTAACAAAAAGTTTAAATTTTATTTATGAAAATTAATAAAATAATCATTTAAACAGCTTCCACTCAAGGAAAATCATTGGAACTAAACGTTCAATCCCTTTTTTCATAAATGCCATATTTGATCGGTCACTTTTCAAATTTTCTATTACGTGAAATTACTCAAACTCGATTCTAATTAATTAATTTTTAATCAATTGGGATAAAACTAGATCAACTGCAATTTGATCATGATGTAGTTCGTTACGGTCGATAGCAATAGAGTCCTAATCTAAATTTTGATGGTAGTTCATTAATATAACAAACTAGATGAGATGACCCGGTGAACTTCGTACCACCTAAAATTGATTTGATTGTCACTCTTAAGATCGACAACATTGGCCGCACTGTATGGTTTGAGTTTCGTATGTCGACATTTAATTCAAATGAATTAAATATCTTTTACTTGCATGGGAAAGAAATGAGGTTAACAATCAATGCAAAGCTCTGTGGTAAACTACGTTTTTCGTTTTGTTTTTCGGCGCGTAAACAAACATAGATGATGGCTTGTTGTCACGCGAACACGCGACAAACAACGACTCGCCTGGTGATTTGTTGACGGTCATCGCGAATGCCGCAGACACCTGGGGAGTTGCGCCGTTTGAACTCGAATGGCAAGTAAGTTGGAATCATCGAGATACGCGGAATCAAAACCTCTCTTTTGTATTTTCCCTTGATAATCCTCGTCTCGATGGTGTTGTTCATAAGCTTTTTCACAGCCACTCTCGTTCCATTGCACAGTCGAGGTTGATTGATGTTACGCAGCATGATGATGACTGAGTCTACTTTCAATTGAAAATTGTGAGATGGTAATCTGGGTTATTCCAGCGAATTCAGTATTCTGTCGGTTAGCTGGCTACTTCATCCTGGTTGATAACTATGTCAACCGATTTGAAGGAAAACCCGGATTGAAATTTTGAATGATGATGTTCATCGGCATCTTTGTTTTTCGACGCCAATATGGCTCGTTTGCTCAGGCAATTATGGTTTTTTAAGTTTTGCACTATGTTCGGAAAAACACGTCGAATGAGCTTTCCTTCGATTCGGTTAACTGGCACAAATTAGTGGGCAATGTGATGAATCCGGTCGTGATGTCAATTACGATTTTCGCCCATTACAAATGTTCAACATTTGCTTCGAAAACACAACTGCAGTTCGATCTTGTTGCAAAAACACTCGCATTTTAATCGTCAAACGTCAAATTTGTTGATTTCATACATGCGTTTAGTTCGTCAGCTGCAGTTGAAAGTGGAATAACAGGAAGTGTTTGCTTCCGGCCTATAGATGTACTGCCGAATTTGCGCTCTGAATATTCAACTTAGATGTGGGTTGAATATGGTTCAAGTAGATGTGTGTATTAAACCTTATTTTGGTAATTAATGATCTTCCCGTAGGTCAGAGCTTGATCACTAATCTTTAATCTAGAGACTTTGACTGGTTGTAAAAATCTAACCTATGTATTTCAATTATTAGGTTTATATACAAAATTACATGGTTGTTTACACTAACAAATTATAAAATTAAATGCGCTTGCTCTGCACTTATGTTAATTCACACAAAATTGTACAGTAATGCGCTTGTTCAGCACTTATGATAATTCCCACAAAATTGTGTTTACAATTGTCGTGGTTTTGGTGTTAAAGAAATAAGATCTATTATTTCCTTATTCATAAAATATGTTATTTCCATTCATAAAATATGTTAACGGCTACGATGTTTTAACCTATCATTGGTGCATGTTTACTATGTTTAAACAGGAAGAGTCTGACGAAAATCACCGGACTACAGAATCATGGTTCCATCAAAAATGTTTTGATTACCACGAAGATCTCTCAACGTTCTGTCCAGCGCCTCCAGTGACCTTTTGTGGGCCATCGTACATTCGTCCCAAATGATCAATTTGCATCTCTGTAAAATTTTGGCCATTACGCTGTTTTTGGTGATCGAATCGACGCCAAAATCAATGAAATTAAGAACGTTTTTCAGTCCCTCCGGGAGCATCCAGGAAGTAAATGCCACCAATTCCATGCTTCTATCAAAGGGTCGTACGCAGTCTTTTGTTGTTGATTCAATTGCGGCACTTCTGTACGAACTACTTCGGCTAATGCTTCAGTGTCGTATTGTTGTGTCTTAGTGGTTGAATGCAATGTGCATTGAACGATTAGGTGATGTCATGCCCAAACACGGTAACACTTTATTCGCCATCAATAAACGCTTGTCTTCTATCATAATCAATGCCTCATTGCGCATTTCTGCTGTCATTTGCAATGTCTGATTTGAAGTTTGGTGACACACAAGATGCAAAACACCCTCAGATATGTGAGGGAACCATGCGGATATAATCGCAGACAATGTGCGAATTTGATGCGGTGATGAAGATATGACGGAATCTTGAAAGTAACATTCGTCGTTATTTATGTCGTTATTATGAATGTCCTTCAACTGGTGTTCTTTGTTTCCGACGCTGAAACGATTTCGAAGATGCGTTCCACGTGTAGTAGCATGGCATTTCAGCATACAGAAAAGTAAATAAACCGATAAGAAGCTTGTCAATGTTGTTAACGATGGCTGTGCCGCTCTGTCCGCTGCGTTCTCTGGATTGAAATACACTCGTTACTCGTTTTTGAGATGCATTGCCAAATGTTACAACTGTATGGTGTCTTTCGTAGATCGCAAAGGGAAAGATGCGCCAAATCTCTTCGTTGCTGCTCACATATAGCGACCCATCTGATACTGATATACCGAAAATACACATATCTCTGCCTTTGTTCACATATTTGCATATGTACTTGATCGAATTGGAGTTCGAGAGGAGTTACAGTGAGAAGTCCACGTTGATGTGAGCCTCAAAAACCTTGAACAATATCGGTAAATACGAGTATGATACAATCTAATGATTGTCCACATTAACATCTTGCTCTTTGACCTTCACAACTGTAGACCGCCCATTATCCGCAACTGATCGCCTACGATACAATGGGTATCCACCATTGCTTGTTATGGTATGGTCCGCAAGTCCATGGATCATATTCTTAGTCACAACTGTATGCAATTTCGGATCAACAGCTTCATCCGGGATTACGGCTGAGATGATGGAATCGATTTCACCCGGTCTGATTTTTTGAATGAACCAAAGCAAAATGTACGCATGAGGCAGACTGATTGTCTTGCCGTTGTTTTGCCATTCGTCGGAGTACATTCAACAACGAAGCTGGCCATACACACAATGCTTTATGATGAAATCTATCAGAGATTTTAATTTTTGTTTAAAAAATCTGGCAGTGATGTCATTCTGTCAACTCGTGTTTGGTTACAGATGAATGTTATGAATAGGTCTGGGCGGCCATATTGTTTAACATAAGACATCACATCTTGTGCGTACTCGTGCATGTGGCGAGGGCTTCCGATGTAAATGGTCGGCATAATTGTCTCAATTTTGACATACATGTCACCCGCGAACTGATGGAAATGACGGCGACACTTCGAAATGTGATTTTCTTCATCTTCACGGATCATAAGTCTGTATGAATAAAAATGCATAGCACTGGTTCGATGTAAGAAAATCAACGAATGAATTGTTGAATTTGTTACATTTACCTGTTAATGGATAAACCATTTTGATGTTGAAATGGTATCCGTCCTCGTCCTGTCTAAAGATCAATAGATATTGTAGCGCATCGTTGTGTTTCGGACACGCGATTCAATTCATTGTTCCGACGATGAAGCACAGATATCTCTAGATTGCAAATTTTTTCCGACAATAATAACAGCCACTTCATCGATTGTTGGCCCTGATGACAACGTTATGGCTGTGGGTTGGCATCCGATCCAACGCAATTTTGAACAATTTGATCAATTCGTTGTTCTGATGAAGAAGCGTTTGCAGTTCTCCAGAAATGGCTCGCTTCCGAAATGCATGTAATACATTTGTAAGGATTGATGGTTTTCATCCGGCGGTGGGATCAGCTCTCCTACTAAATGATATATCTGCCATTGAATCTGCAATGTGGTGTGAAATTGACTGTGTTAATGACTCCAATGTGTTTTCTGATGCAACGGCGAATGATGCGGAAGATAATGGTGTTGTAATTACCTTAAAAGTGGGCATGAAATTGTCCCGTACAATATACGTTGCGTTAAACCACGTCATTTGAAAGTAACTTGTATTTTTGGATGTTGGCCTGGAAATGGGTAGAATCACTTCCTGTTCAAGAAACCAATGGGTGTATTGTCTCTGGTGGTGAAACCAATTGTGGCAATTTCACTTTACAACCTGCGCAACACAATCTAGGGGTTTCGCCGCTGAATTTCAACGCCTTAAAATGTTGACAAATAACTGAGATTTCTCCAATCGTTATTGATCTGTCCGCACTGTAATCGATTTCGAATCATAATAGAATGCCGCTCGTTCCAGGTTTATAGGAGCACCGCGTCGGCGCAATCGGTCATGTTCATTGTGTTGTGCTCGTTATGTTTGATGTGCACGAACTTGTTGAATTCTGAATTTATTCGCTTGCCTTTCGTTTTCAGTCGTTCTCAAACGTAATTGGGACATGCCAATAAGACTATTTTCATTATCCGTTGCGCGCTGGTCATGAGTGCGATTTGCACGTGAAGTAGAGCGCTGCACATTTAGCTGATTGCGACGACCTATGTTAGGCATTGCATTGTAATGGACACTGTAAACCGACGCAGATATGTTTTCACAATCACTTGTACAGGAACCTAATATGTCTAAATTACCTTATGATTCCTCGCCGAAAACTACAATATTGAAATCCTCGTCTATCAAAACTAATCGAGCCTCACTAAAAAATTAGAATGAATTTGTGGTTATGTCTAAACCTGCAAAGCCAATTTACCGTAATAGAATAGCTGATAAAAATGATTGTTCGCAAAATGTATTTAAAATTCGCTTTAACCGAATCTGTTCTCAAAATCCACTAACTTTTTTTAAGAAAAAATAATTTTAAATGTATTAGATTTCACAAATTCTCGCTGAAATGTTTGAGGTCAACCGCACGGTGTGAATTATCGAATCAGAAATATGTAATGCATGGCGCAGCTGTCACTGTCAACCAATAAATCCGCTACCAACCCATCTATTGAAAATAATCCGAAGTGACTATATAAATGAATGCTCATTGTCGAAATACTATTCTCATTGGTGGTATTAAGTGCATTCCCATACAAAATTTCCATATAAAACGCAAATTTCGATTTCTAGATTTGTTTTTGATTTTCCGCTTTTGCGTTGGGCTTTTACGAATTTTCTTGTTCATAAACCACCTGTGTATTGAGACGAACAAAACAAAAAAGAATCATCCAAATCGGTCGAGCTGTTCTCGAGTTTTTACGAGACTAACGCACGGCAATTGATTTTTATATATAGATTTTGGAAAGGATTCAATTCTTAATATTTAGGGTAACATTCGGCAAAGCTGGTGACAGTGATTTTAAATTTCTTTTAGTCTGTTAGAGTTTGGTTTGTGTTTGCCTAGGATATGGGCTAGTTTCGTCCCAGTTGGTTATATATTCTACAAGCGATCTTGCTATTTCGAAAATCATTTAGAAATTAATTTTTCCAGACCTAAATTTTATTAAATCGGTTTAGGATTAGAGCGTTATACGAACTCCTTTTGTTTTAAAGAAATATGGTGGGCGGAGCACTTCATTAAAAAATTAAGGAGCTCAAAGTATGCGTCTGATTTACAGGGGATCTATTATGAAATTTTTGGCCACCATTTTTTTCTCTCGATATTATCAAAAGTTTTAATGTTTGCGTAAAATGCTCGATATACAGCTACGATTCTTGATGTTATATCTACAGAAATTAAATTTTTCCCTGTTACTACCGATCCCACAAACGATGAGCATGATGAGCTGTTGACTCTAATGGCAGGAGGTTTTCTTTTATGGAAACGATGTTGCGGTCCAAAATGCTTAAGTTATCAGCGTATGGTAATAGCAGACTGGATTTAAAATATAGGCAGCAGCGCTGGGTTATGTTGAGCTGACGGACGACGTAATCTAGAATTTTCACCTACCAATTGGAATCGTACATTCATTAATTATGAACATCTGCTTTGACGAGATAGCTAGGTAGGACCGAACGTAACACAGCGCAGGTTCCTCTGTATGCTGTCGTAAGGCTGTTGAATGTCTACAAAGAGACTCTGGTCTGATCGGTTGTTGAGCTGTTTCGACGAAATCCACACTCGCCATAACTTTATAACGAGTGTTTAACAAAGCTGTTCCGCTGTATAGTTATTACAATATGAGCATCCGGTAGAGCATTTGATTGCTGCCATTTATCATTTCGCATTAAATTCCTTCTTTGCCAGAAGCATTCACGTTACATACTTCCTTGTACGATGGTGTAGTGGTGGAGTCATTTCAGTGTTGATGTCGAATTGGTGCAAGGGAGATAATTGTTCGTCAGCAGATGGCGTTTCTGGTTGATTTGAAGAGAGGCAAAATAATTTCGCCACACTTGAAGTACATTATAGGTGTTCATTAGTAACTCCCACGTGTGTTGCGAATAGTGCTACTGCGAGTTTGGAAATCTGAATCTCTTTTATATTGCAATATCTATGTCTAAGACTAGAATTTTGAAGCTCAAGTTGATTATGTCATTTGCATTTCTTTCGTCTGTGGGTGGTTTTCAAGAATTCCTGTTAGAGTATTCTCATATAATTGCTATTGGTAACGTTGTTGTTAAGCATCATAGATCCAACGAGGGGTTCGTTGGAAGTAATGGTTGTATGCTGTAGATAAGCGAATAGTGTGTTTTGCAAATACTAGGAAGTGGTCGGAGTCGAAGTTATCTCCCCGTTTTGTTTTGATATCTTTGATACTGGAGAAATGTCTTTTAGATAAAAGGATGAGATCAATTTAATTAACCGAGTTTTCGTTTGATTTTTATGTAGAGTACAACAGTGTGTTGTTGGAAATAAGATGGCTAGATAGACTCCCGGTTGATAGATGCATGATATATTTTGATAGCACTGCCAGTTTGAACATTACAATCACTCAAAATGATTTTGACATCTTGTTAAGGTATCTCGCGCAGAATACATTAAAGATGGTCACAGAAAGCCTCTTTTGTTTGTTCGATCCTTAGTGGAAGCGTGAACGTTTATGAATGAAATATTAAGGATAGGATAGTTAATTATGTATTTTTGAACCACATCGCGATATTTGTATGATCTCAATATAAAGTTGCAAATCATCAGCATAACGATGAAATCACCAAGGTCATAAATATAAATAGAAAACAGCATTAGTATGCCGTAATATACATAGAACCCCGAACATTACCACCAACAATTCGTTAAACAGATTGTTTACGATAGCTCAAATAGGAATAAAGCAAACTAATGGCAGAATTCGAAGATCTATAATATAACTGTAATTACTGGGTGCGATTAACACAGTTAAATGCTTTAGAGAAATCTGAAATACTAAAATTACGAATAAATTTCCCCTGTTAGGATTGTTGATACTCGCACATCGTGAAAAATAGACCCAAGATCGGTAATAGTTAAGTGGTTATTAATTTGAAGTTGCATTACCTTCTCAAGCATCTTCGGTAAGGCAGGTAAACTACTAATCGGCGAATAGTGATAAGAGACATGACAGACGCCACCGCAAATTAGGGAGAACGGATTTCGTCAATCATTTGTACATAACGAATGAAATTAGAGGCAGGAACAAATCGATAAATAATTATATTAATCTGAAATTTTCCAGTACAAACAGTATTTAGCGCCATTCATCTACACAACCAAATGCCAGAGTATAAATTACTACAACACCTATCCAATCAGTTAATAAAAGAATCTTAGGCAGCTAGCTTGAAGGAAGAATATGTTAACCAAAATTAAACAAGATGATAAACGTAGCTGGTCATAAGCCCAAACCTTGTTAAAAAAGAAAAACCGTTTTCTTTCAAAAATAACGAAATTGATTAATAATTTGCCTAAATTGTTTGTAATTGGTTATAACTGTTTCAGGGGTCGATCTTGATTAAGGTAAGGACATATGATAAATGACTATCCTTTTGTGATTTTTAGCTGCAGTATGCACTGATTATGTGATGCAGTGGTTAAACCTTCATTGGTTATGCTCAATGACTTAACAAATACTAATAAGACCATCTGGGGAATTCAAGTCCAAGTTAGGTTGCAGACTGTCATGAATCTCACTATGTGTATATGTTACACTGTAACGGTGTGAGTTCGAGTGATCTCGAGTGATAATCACATCATAATTGAGTCGTAAGTTTTATAGGCGACCCGCTGTATAATTTTTTGAAATGTCACAAACAATTTCATTTTCATTATAAAATTATGTATTTGGAAATTACAAAATTCAAAACTAAATAGAAATATAAAAAATTTATCAAATTTGAATGTTTTAAAATTATTAAGCCTTTGAGGTTCGTTACGAGTCTCATGATTTTCAAGTATTACGCGTGTTTATGTCCAAAATCGCATAAAAATTAGCAACACAGATGTAACTACTACAAACTGCTATATGTATCTCAAGCCATTTCATTAGAATCGAAAATTATTTGGGACATATTTTGTACTAATAAAAAAATTTTATTTATCATATCGGATCTCATATCAAGAACTGGCATAGTTCTGCCCAGCAGGCGGTATGGGTTTATTCATATTTGACTGCTGACTTATGCCTGAACCACTGAACACGTAACGCTTAAGATGTAAGTTGTTTAGGTCCTAAAACTTACCACGTGTTCTCTAAAATTGTGGTGGTCGTACTGTTTACGTAAATGGTCGAAACAGTACAACTTAAGATTTTACATGTTCGCTGGTTCGGATATTAGATCGAAGCGTGCTGTTTAGCGGCTTTAACTGTAGTTCTCGGTATATCAAAAATTTCTCAGACCAATACGGAATTCTGGTCAGCTACCCAGGTGTTTTATTCAGAGTGGCATAGATTTGGGTTTAATCGGTTGTAAGAAATTATATATGATCGCAAGAAACTATCAATAGTAATCGATATTAAAAAAGCGGAGTTTTTATCCAAATAACTTCAACGAAAAACATTGTTTTTGGATTAATCTACAACACCGTTTGACTTTATTTTAATTTCAATGACGTTTTAAAATCGATAAAATGAACATGAACATCAGATGTTTTAACTGCATTTAAAATAATTCAAGATACCAAAGCTACACTATTTTTATGGTTTTATAACAACCAACTTTTAAAAACACGACTTTACAATTTTTTCAGGGAATCCGTACGTTTATTTAATGTTTGTTTTATTTGAAAAGTTATAAATTCTCGCAATCAGTTTTGGCAAAATATAAAAAAACTTGGGAACAAAAATCTATTATTATGTATTTTTTTACTTTTTTACGAGAATCACAAAAATATGCCAAATTATTTAAAACATAATTTAAAAACTATATTCAACTAATAATTACATTTATAAATTATAACTATTAATTTTGAGTTATATCTTTGTACGGTTGTCTTTTAAAATTAAGATGCAATATTTTTATGACAGATATTTTAAAGTGGCTTCAAATTTTGGTACAAAATCTTGATTGAGGTCCAATTGCGAAAATAACTGTCACATTCAATTATTATGTTAATGCAATTATTTTTTGGTTTGCGTACTTAAATATTATGTATGTATCAGTACGTGTGACAAATCGCGTCATAAAGTTTAAAGACCGCGAACATAATTTTTTAAATATAATTTTACTTACTTACTTTCTAAAAATAACAATTTTTGCATATGTTCGACATGTTGCGAATAATATATGGTTTATTAATCTTTGGACAAATTCTTTTAATATTAAATATAAATTAATTGATATTTTATGTTTTTGCTTATATTGGCAATTGGGCCATGTAGTATGTTAACGACAAATAAAACTTCTATTTTGCCGGATGAAATTATTAAAAGTATGTACGCTTCACACACAATTTTTTCACGATTCTAGACGACGCCAGACCCCAAGTTGTAAACGTTGTCAATAATTATTTGGATGAGGTGGGAATTGATTGGCCCACTTGCACCTTAATTCCATTGAACGCGTGTGAGATATGCTAGGGCGTCGTTTAAGGCAAAGGGAAGTCGTTCCAGAAACCTTAGATCACCTTCAATCAGCTCTGCAGGAAGTATGGGAAATGATACCTCAGGAGTATATTGGTATATGGTGCACAGAGCTCATGGAGGAAATAATCGATATTAGAGTACCGACCGCTTAGATTAATTATTGATTTTTATTTAAATAAAGGTGAAGATATATCACTATCAGCTTTTCGGTAATTTTGTTATCTTATTTGTTTTTATGCTGTGGTTACAAAAGCTTGTTCCGTTAGTGCCTTTCGGCATATTATATTATTTCGTACAACCATAACACGAATAATGCGAATAGTTACCGCAAACGCAAATATTTACTGAAAAACGTAGTGTTCGGAATTTTTCGACGAGCTGTGTATTTAGAATTTCTTTACCTTTTCAATTAAACCAACTGTTTGAAATCGAGTATTTAAATAAAATAAAATTTTAAAAATTTTGTTTTCATTGAAACATCAAACCAATTTCTGTTTAGGGTTACAAACATTTTCTACAAAATCGGCTTTAGATGATTGCGAAACGTTTTAAAAATTTGTTAAATTCTGATGCAGGGTGCTTTTTATGTTCCAGGTCGACTTTTAAATGAAATACAATTTTATTTATTTCTTTAACATTTTGTATGGAATATAATGTCGGTCAAGTGGTCACCTCGGGCCGTGGCGTAAAGAGGACCGCATATTTTACATAACATTTTCACAGACTGTTATTCACCAATTTCGTTTCTAATGTTGTCGTTAAGCATCGAGGTTGTGGTTGGTTTATTGGTGTACAACTTCCCCTTCAAGTAATCCCCTAGGAAGAAATCGGGCGTGGTCAAATCAAGGAGACCAGTCGATACCACAATTTTTTGACATTACTCGGCCGGGAAAATTTTTTCGCAAAATTTGCATCGTAAGACTAGCTGTGTGTAATGGAGCACCGTCTTGTTGGAAGCACATGTTTTGTAGGCCTAATTGATTCAATTCGTGCACAATAAAGTTTTCCAACATGTCCCGTTAGCGATCACGAGTAACTGTTACAACATTGCCTCTAGCATCCTCAAAGAAATATGATCCAATGATGCCGCCGGCCATTATGTGGCACCATACAGTTACTCTACGAGGATTTAGCAGACCTTTGTGTATCTATCGAGGGTTTGAGTACCGCAATAACGGCTATTTTGTTTATCATATTAACAAAGCCAGCCAAGTTGAAATGTGCTTCGTCGCTCATAATGACTTTTTGCCAAAAATGGTGGTCGTCTGTATCAAGCTGTTAAATTGTGAAACATCTCTTGTGTTTATTGAATTTTATACGGGTAAAAATACAAATCTTTGAGAATTTTTATCAAACGTGATGTATATATTCCCGATTCGGTGCACGGTGCATCCATCTTTTCTGGTGTACGTTGGTTCAATTGTCGTCCTGCGTTTACTTTATCTCTACAAATTTTCAAAATTATTCATTACACGCCGAACGGTTTACTTGGTCGGCACATGATTAATACCAATAAAGTCACGTAATTTTCTCCGCGTATTCACAATTGAACAATTATTTAAATAAAATGTTTTAATAATTTCAACACATTGTTGCATCGTTAGATGCTCTTTAATGTTGATTATTTTTTAGATTGCTTACTGCTGGCGGTATTTTCTATGAATGAATTTATCTGTCTCAACAATATTTCTAGAAACAGGATCGCAATTGCATGGGAACGTTAGAACGAATATCGATTGATTTGAGTTCTAAATCCTATACAATGACTGCTATTATTAATTATGTAAGAAGCCTTCTGCGTAGTTCTATCTTCCGTTCTTGTCGTCACTTCACGTAAACATTGATCTTTTTTGAATGACTGAGATGTACAAAATTGTCTCAGTAATCTGTTTCTAGAGAGTATACTACGGAAGATGCATACATTATTTTTTGGGTACGAATAGGGGAAGCTGGATTTGGCTGGGTCATCTCTTAGTGGGTCAAGGCCAAGTTTGGTTCGGCTATGGTGAATGGAGGAACTGGGTAATTCCTGGGCTCATTTTTTTCAAATTTATTTTGTAGAAAAATCCAGAACGTCATCCGGGATTTATGTTGGAATCTGGATTCAGCTGAACATACTAGATTCGACCATAAATAGTTAAGAAATTGCCTAACACGGCCGAACTCCAGAACTTCTCTAAAATCAATTTTTAAATATCCACAATATTTTGACTATATTGATGATTTGACAATATTTTTTTTTTTGGGATATGGCCAAGTTTCATTCCGAATGGTCGAATTGTAGAACTTCATCAAAAAGACATGTTAAAATTCCAATACAAGCTGTCCTTTTTGATGAGAATCCTAGCCCAGCTTTGCAAACTAAATTGGAAAGTTGTCTGTTAGGAAGCGGCCTGTTTCCATTCATTATAGCCGAATCCCAAAATTTCGTCAAATTCGGCTTTGCACACCGAATTTGACCATCATTTGATAAGAGATGGCCTAGTTCCATGGAGCATTATGTTAGAGTGCCAATTCAATTATGCATGCCATATTTGACAGTAATTGGTTGAGGGGTGGTAAAGCTCCATTGAGCATGGCATAATATGTCCTGTGCAGTATAATTATTCTTGGTAATTAAATGAATATTCTTTGGTTACCAAAATTAATAAAACATTTGACATTTTTGAAATATACAATCCGGTAGTTAATCTGGCATTAAATAACATTGATAATTTTCCGGGAACCATTGCCTTTGGGATGCATCACATATTTTTTGCAATTTTTTGTAAGATATGTCGTGGTTGTCATTTAGAGTAATTTTTAAAATAATTTAAATAACTGGTTTCAGAAAATTCTATTGTAAGTTTTGGAATTGCAGGAGGATTAAATTAATAAATGTTTACATTATTTAGGAAGCCGAAAAATATTAATTTAGAATTAAATTTCAGGAAATCTACAGATGATTGTGAAATAATATTTCTTTGAAATATAATTGTTGTTTGTGTAAATTAGAAATGTGTTCATTCATGGTAGTGTCATTGTGGTACTAACTGTCGCCTTTATCTAGGTGTCTGTAACCGGGCCGATTCAATCAATCAATTTTGTTTAGGAGTCGGAAAGTAGTAATTTAGAATTAAATTTCAGCAAATTTCCAGATGTACATGAAATAATAATATTGTTTTCTCAGGTTGCTGATTTTGAGAAGCAATTGTTGAAGACCAATGCCATCGTTATCCATTAAACCTATTAAGCCTTTATCCTTCCTCTAAATTGTGTTGTGCCGTACGATCGCTAGGTGTCTGAAACCCGGTCGTTACGTCCCAAAAAAAAACCTTTCCTATCCCTCCTATTGTTATGTGTAAACAGGTCCGACGTTATCCGGGACACTTGTCCAGTACTTGGTCCTACAGTCCTATCAATCAATCAATTAATTGTGGCACCGTTAGTTGTTATCGACCACTCTCTACGACTGTCAAATGCGAACTGGCAAATTTCATCGACAATAAAATTGCAGCCAAACAAAATCGACCTGGAACATAAAAAGCGCCCTATAGAATATCATAATTTTATTGTTCTAAATGTTTTCTTTGCCGCGAGATTGGCAAAGGCTTCAAAATTTGTGGAAAGCATGTAAACTTGCTGTCATTTTGCAGAACTGAAAATAAATTAATTTTGCTAAAATATGAGATCGATAGTTTGACACGAGAAGCATTTGATGGTAGCGGGTTTTCTATCTAATGGTTCGCTAGACTGCACGTTAAAACTGAACAAGTTTCGTCCATATAAAATACAAAACACAAAACATTGAGTGAAGATGATCCTCAAGAGCGAGCATTATTTTGCGGCAAAATGAGTACAGCTTGAATGCAAACCCTTTCTTAGTAAAATTGTTTTTGAAACCAACTGTCGCTATTGGTATTATCAGAATCCCCTTGTGTATACTGAAGGATACACACTATAGAAACTCGCTTTATAAAACCAGTGGAAGATCCTGGCATCATGGAGCCATAGACAAGAATTTTTTGTCGTGCTTCACCTTATTACACGCTACCCGTTCGTTACTGGTTGAACAGTAAAATTTCTGTAAAATTAATCTTCAATATTTTCGAATTATCGATGACCTGGTAGCACTGATCTACCAGTCATTGCGAGATCTTCGTAGGTTTTACCCGATAGTATCTTGCGCCATGGTAGTGATACTTTTGGCTGATTATAAGGCGAGCCACTGCCCCTGGAAATTAGGTGGAGGTTCTACATTATTACTATTTCGCTGTAGTCGGTGACAGGTGTTTGGTACCTTTGCTATGATATTAGAGAATCGACATTCCAACAGACTTTCTTTTGTGCTTGCCTTCTGAATGGCAATTTGCACTTGTATTTGAAAACGTCAAGCATGTGGTACATTCCTAAACATAGTAGAAGCTAGAATAGGAACGTTTGCTGATGACACAGCTGTTATGACCATTGATGCTAGTATTGTTGAGTCCACAAGGAAACTACAAAATGCTATTAATATAGTGCATAACTGGACAAAAAATGGAGAATATCACTAAATGAATCGAAATCTACACATATTAACTTTACAAATAGGAAACTAGAATATATTCCGATTAGGCTGAATTCGTAACAAATTCCATATTATGATAACGCTAAGTACCTCGGCATGACACTTGACTCTAACCTCAGGAGGAAGGCACATGTTAAAAAGAAAAGGCAGAACTGAATTTAAAATTCAGAAAAATGCATTGGCTTAGTGGATGAAACTCTGAACTGACAACACACAACAAACTGCTGTTATATAAAAAAATCCTAAAACGTAGGCTGCGCAAAGAAAACTACAGATAAGATCATTCAAACATTTCAAAACAAAGTACTACGTATCTTGTAAATTAAATTAAATTAAATTATCATTATGAATGCTCCTTGGTACATTAAAAATGACAATCACCATCGAGACTTAAACATGGAATACGTCAGCGATGAAATACAAAAATTTGCAAGGAGTCATGTACTGTGATTGCAGTAGCATGATAACTAGGAGCTGCGACCTACTGGATCTAATCAATAGACCGGAGCGCCTAAAAATAACAAGCTTTTACAATTAGTGGTTCCCTGAGTCGCTGAAATCAAAAGACTGGCAGAGCTGGGATGAACCGATAGGTTTCAAGTGAGGTGCAAGCTGTTAGTGCCGTTATGCGATGTGTTTTATGTACCTATCGATTGCATTAAAGCCTTCCACGATGATTTTATTGTTAACTGCTTCTAATTCGATATTAAATCGATCTTTGTATTAAATTTCTAAGTACAGAGTCTGACCGACTATATTCGCATATTAATAAGGAAGAAGGCTAAGACAAAAGGTCCACAGGCTTGTGGATGAGAAATTTATGTTAATACTTTTAAAGCGTTGTCCTTGAATAATTTACGAGTTTATGATAAATTTGGTATGCTTTTCGTGTTTCTAATAAATCCGACATGGAAATCCGAGGTTATAATTTGGTTATTTTTATAAGAAAAGGTTATTAATCTGCCGATCTATCTGCTTTTTACATGTGTGGATTCGTGTTGGTGAATAATCTTAAGGTATTCATTCCTATTTGATTACGTCTATATAGTGAGCTTCTTAACACAAGGCATACGGCCGCGTTAGCCACTTCTTACTTGGAGAACAAACGCTGATTTGGTATTGGTTATAGTTTGCCATTGATTCGCCGTGATGTATAGTGTCTTGATTGTATACTGAATTTCCTCTGCTCGTCTGCTAAGTGTTTTATAAATTTAAGTAACAACCACTATGAACATCTACAAGTTAAAGGAAAATAATTTGCTAGGTGGTTTACCGAACAAGTGGTATATGGTTAGCTGTGGCCTATGGATCGGGAGGTACTGGGTTCAAGTTCCACCGGGAACAAGATGCAAAAGGGAATTTACATTACATGATTACGATTTACGATGCTGTTAAAGGAGAATTGGATGAGCCGCGATTTCATAATATTTTAAACATTCGCTTTTTTATTTTGTTTAGTGTGGATTTCGATGTGAAGGAGGAAGGCTATCAAATTTCTGTTTGGTGTTGTAATTTTTGAATTGAAGAAATAAGCCAATTTTTCCCCAGCAATCTTGAGGTAAATGGTGCATTAATTAATGAATTAAACTTATGGACTATTTTCCTTTTAATTAACAATTTTATTTCTAATAAACCCAGAAACTGGAGTATACTAATAAGGATAATAATTACGGACTTGTTATTGTAAAGCTTATACAAATTTTTAGTTTATTTTTCATTTACACATTGTTTCGTGTTTATTTACGAAAATCTTTTTTAAACCATACGCGATTAAAACCTCAACCAGCGAACACTTAATAGCTTAAGTTGTGCTTCGCTTGGACCACTTAGGGGAGCTGAACGTCTACCAAAATTTCGAGATCAGTTGTTTATTTGTGAAGAAAAGCATATAAAATTTTGGTGGTCGTATCACTAACCAAAATGGTACAAACAGCGTGCAACTTATGCTCTTACGTGTTCGCTGGTTAGGGCATAGCACATGACAAGAAAATGTTAGTACATTACGCACAATAAATATCAAAATACATATGTACGTATACGACCACGAGATACGACCACGATACGAGAATTTCGAAATTCCTTCTCATAAATACAATTTCGAATTTCGAAAATTTCTTTTCTGAAATTAAAAAAAAATCAATTTAGAGTTTATGTTCAAAAAATAAATATTTTTAAAAATTAAAAATTAAATACATGTTGGCAAATAAAAATACATGTTGGCAAATGCGTTTTCGTTTCGAATATGGTGTGTGTGCAGTGCGTGTATATAGTTAAACGGTTCGGATTTTGTTTTCTGTTCAATTATCAATATTTTTGAACTAGGTAAATTTGGTAGTTTAAATTTATTAACCCTATTTGATAATAATATTCATTTTTTAATTTTTTAGTTTAATAAGTTAAATTATTGTTCACTCCAAAATAACATCGGATAAAGTAAACAGCGAAATATATTCTGAATACATAAAGCAATGTAAACATCAAAATTCAGTTTGGACTCATTTTTTGAGAGGATAACACCAAACCAACCAACAAAAAGATGAATCACGTTATGTAATCGTATCAAGCATATGTGTCATGGATAATACTCCATTCAAAGTTATTGTGCGTGCATTGATTTGAGAAATTGCATTTTGGCATGCTCCAGATGCTCCAGATTATGTATTACCAAAATTAGCTAACTCCATTCGCAAAATGATTTTAGAATACCCGCATAAAAATGCGTGGTAAATTATAATTAGATTATTAATATTAATACTAAGTGATAATACTAATTAATCAAAAACTGTGAAAGTGCTTTAACTAAATAAATTTAATTAAGATTAATAAATAATTAGTGCGAATATGAGTGCAGTGTATGTGGTCTCCTAAAAGCTACTCAAAATACTTTATAATAAATAGACATGGGATAAACCACATAAATCAACCTATAATGACGTTAATAATATCGCAAAAAGCAAATACCCACATGTTCGGCCACTAATAATGTTTTGCACGACTGCGGCGCTTATGTGAAAAAAGCTTAAATTTAGCTATAGTCAAAATCATATAATTGAATCTAGTGTAAATAACTAGTTAGTGAATAATAATAATTAAAACCGTAATCAATAATTAGATAAGTAGATTAATTAAAAATTGTTCATCGTAGTCGCATAATAATAATGTACAACTTCAAAATTGGAAACAAATAAACATGGAGGATAACTAACAGAATTCTCAACGTGGGACATGAGCATTTTCGGCAGCCATATTAAGGTTAACATTTTCATTAATTTAATAACTAAATATTTTGATTTTTTGATTTCGATTTGGTCGTCATTAAAAAATGTAATAAAAGTCCATAAAATTAAGAGTTACATATTTAATTTTTTTCATCCGAACTTATTACATAATTGCAATCCATTGAGCTGCCTCCAGCAACAGAACACGTACGAGTAGTACTAGTGTTTTAACCAAATTGATCTAATGTTGTTTGAACCGTTCGCCCTTTCATTTGAACTAATAGCCGACTTACTTTTGCAAACATTTCTTCGTTTCCATCCATTTGTTCTATTTTTTCTAGTTCCTTATTAATTTTGAGAAAAGCTGCAACCATTTCTTTTGTCTTGATTTTTTTTGTGTGGATCATATTCATCATTTGGGTTACTTTCTTAGCGTCCTCTGCAACATTTTGTTCTTAAATTTTCTGTCAGTGTTCATTTGTAAGATTATTCGTTTCGAATGCTATGAGATGGTTAATATCATCTCCATCAACATCGATATTAAGCTGCTGGCCAAGCTCTACGATCTGATCTGTAATTTTATCAATTTCAATTACATAACTCGGCCCAGTATTTTGTTCAAACCGTTTTGTAGTTTTTTTTTCCATATTTCATCTAACATTTGCAATCTAATTTAGCTCTAATTCAAAGGCGAATGAATACTCTTCAAAACGATTTGTGATATTAGAAAGACTATACATTGCCATTAAGTATGGAACACATTTTCATTCAAATGACTTGCACGGCTGGCTTTACAGTATCTCATTCTGTCAACCCAATTTTTCAGAACATTTTCGATTGTATGGGCTCCTATCTCATCAATGACGACTTCGGTTTGATCTTTCAAGTCTTGGGTAGACTTTGGATGGTTGGCATAACACTTATTTAAAAAGGTTCAATGGAGTCAAATCACAGCTGCGTGGTGGCCAATTAACATCTCCGTTAAAGCGAAGCCACATACACACATCTACGGACGACTTCTAAAAACATATTTGGCATTTATGAATTAATTACAGCATATTTTTGACTAAAATTAATGAGATAATATGTAAAATATCTCAAATTAGTAGCCAAAATAATAAATTTCACCTAGGTGGTTTCATCCACATTAAATATTTGTTCCTTCAAATAATTATCGTTTTTTAACCAGTTATAATCAGCACGCCAGCCTCCACTCGTGTTTACATTTTGTAAATTCGAGTAAAACTCTGATCATAGTCGTTGCCTTCCTTTAATTTTAACACTTCGAAAAAACTGAGAGCTTTTGTTTGGATGATTGCGAAGCTCATAGGAATTTATTTTGTAGTCAAATCTTCCATCCAAATCAATAATAATTTTCACATTTCTTGTATATGTCCTTGGTTCTTTTTATTAATAATTGTTGACTTCAAAGATGCCGATTCCTTAACTGCTTCTAAAATTCGAACCTTATTTTTTAAAATGGCGGATATTGTCGAATGAGACAATTTTACAATAGATCACGAGCTGTGTCTTTTGATTTTTTCCCACTTTCATGTTGTTTCATTTCCAAGTCTACAAGACTTCTTTTACCTTTAAAAGTTTACTATTGCCAGATATTTCGAATTTTTAAAATTATTCAGTTTAAAAATGAAAATCGACTCAGCAGAATAGGAAACTAAAACCGTATACCAGACCAGTACGTTACGTAGTTCGCAAAAAACCGGTTTTATAGGTAAAGGGGGTAAATAAACGAAACCACTTCATGACATCCCGTGTGGACGCATAGAAGGAATACTTATGCCCAAAGAGCAATGAAAAGGAATATATAAAAAAACAGGAGGAACAATCGGTAGTAAGTCCGAATGGTCGTAAGTCGAACGGTCGTAAGTCGAGGAATACCTGTATACCTATTTTTACTTTTTCCTCTATTTAAACATTTTTATATTCAATTTTTGTTTGTTGGCCTATGGCTCGATTTTATATATGCGGATAAACGATTAATCTAGGATTAATCCTCGGTTTGTATTTTATGAACGAAATCCGAAAGTTTTAATTTGTCTTCTCTCGTTGGTGTCCAAATGAGAAGACATTTTCTTTATGTTTCGTTTTGTGTATTTACAATGACAAAAGAACCAACCAAATGGCACAGTGGTTAAAGCTTTGGCGTTTGGATCGGGGAGGTACCTGGTTCGAATCCCGATAGGGGCAGGATGAAACGGGAATTTTCGTTAACAAATTACGATCTGTGATGAAATGGAACACATCTATGACCCCTTGTCGCAGTGCAAAGTCATGGGCCGATCCATCTTCCATGCCAGATGGCGATAAAATTGAAGCTATAACTGTACGTCCTCAAATTGGCTGACACTGGCGTAAAAGTAAGGACGGAAAAGGCAAACCGCAAAAAAGTTGGGAATGGCAAAAGGAAAAATCGGAAGTGTTTTGGTTAATATTTATTATTAATTAAATAGAAATTAAAATGCGTAAATTATACAAAATGATTATTAGCTAATACACTCCCGAGCAATTTGATTATAACCACTTTAAATTTTGCCCTAATTCTTCATGTGGTTGTTGTTTTGCTATAATTTTTTTTAAATTCTTTTCTCTTGTTGTGTACACATCACATTTTGCAAATATTTAAACATGAGTACTTGATTATAACCATTAATTGTTTTCAAACTTTGAAAGACTGAAATGCTTGAAAATTATTTGAATTGTTTTTTTTTCTATTGCTGCGATTTATTTCCCGTCGTTATTAATAAAAAATTTCCATTTTTATAACAATGGGTCGAGGTAAAACGTTGGCAAAGGAAAAAATTTATAAAATTGTTGCATTTAAGCATGAAAATTATTCTAATCGGCAAATAGCGATTAAAATTGGTCGAAATCATGTGACAATCAATAATTATCTAAATAATCAAGAAAATTATGGGAAAAACCGTAAAGGGCGCACATCAAGAGTAACAAAAGAACGCGAGCGTAGGTTAATTTTACGCGCTGAGTCGAATTCTGCTGCCACCGCTCGCAAAATAAAAGATATGGTTGGAACTTCAGCCAGTATCTGGACAGTACACAGAGTTATTAAACAGTGTCTGCATCTTAAACGAAAAAAACTTATGAAAAAACCACATTTACTTCAGCGTCATAAAGATGCTAGATTAGAGTACTGCCGGACACATTTTAATTGGAAGGAAGAATGGCATCAGGTGATATTTTCTGATGGGTTTCAGTATTACTTCCATGATTTAAGGAAATCTGATCAGTTTCTGTCTCGTCGTCATACCGCTGTTGGTATCGTCATGGTATGGGCTGCAATTTCATTTCATGGCGCCATCGATTTGGTTGTTTTGGAAGGTCGGCAGATCTCAGCGAATTACATTGAACTATTAGAAATACAGAAAATTAATTTCCATGAAATGTTCAATGGCCAACGATGGATTTTTCAACAATATAACGCGCCTATTCATACAGCAAGACGTGTTAAACAATGGTTTGCACACAATAACGTGGAAGTTCTGGACTGGCCAGCTCTATCTCCCGATCTCAACATAATCGAGAATTTGTGGGGATGGTTATCGCGCAAAATTTATGCAGAAGGAAGGCAATTCCAAAATAGGGATGGGCTGATTGCTGCTATTGAAGATGCTTTCGAGCAAATCCCATTAAATTATGTACAGAGCCTGTTTAATTCCTTATCAGATAGAATTTTTGAAGTTGTACTCAAGAATGGGGGATCTACACATTATTAACAATAAAAAAAGTTAAAATCAATCGTTTTTTTTATTTATTTTTACTATTTTATAACACAATCTATAAACCAATTAATGGTTATAATGAAGTGCTCATGTTTAAATTTCGCAAAATTTAAAATTTGAATTGACCGTGTTCCATTTTTTTTTATTTTAACTTCTCTCTCATCAGCTAGTACACAGCAACAGAAAAGACATAAAAAAAAATTATAGCAAAACAACAACCACATGAAGAATTCGGCAAAATTTAAAGTGGTTATAATCAAATACTCGGGAGTGTATGTTACCACAGACAATTATAACAGATACTTTTTTTTATTTTTATTATCCCTGCAATCTATTCTGGGGCCATGGCTCTCCCAACTCTTTCGCGGTTTGCTTTTTCCGTCTTTACCTGTACGCCAGTGTTAGCCAATTCGAGGACGTACGGTTATAGGTCAGATTTTATCACCATCTGCACATTGCATAGCTCCATGCCAGCCTACATTTTATCAAAGATTGTAATCTGTTGATGAAAATTCTCTTTGCATCCTGCCCTTATCGGGATTCAAACCCGGTACCTCCCGATCTAATCACCAAAGATTCAACCACTGTGCCATTCAGTCGGTTAGATAATTATATTTCCGACAATATTGATGTATATGAATAAATAATTTACTGATTTGCACACCCGTTATAATAGGGTTCGTTGAAATTTAGAGTAGACAGACTAAGAAACTTTAGCTATTTAATATATATCTCTCTTTCTTGCCAATGCATTTGTCTGATGTAGAATTTCATAAAAAAAATATTTTATTTCTTTATACAGAATATCACACAAATTATTCTTCAAAATTGCGTTCATACTACGATAGTAGTGTATGTTGGAGTTCTGTACGCTACGATAATTATCTGTTATAATTGTCTATGATGCTAATAAAATTTTATTCCAATTATTTTTCGAAAAATGGTTTGTTGATTTTGTTTATATTTTGTTGTCACGCATTTTTGAAGAAAACGTTTTGCCAGCAACCAAAACGCTGCTCTAAAACTGCCTGCAATAAGAGAGTGGGTAAATTTTTATTTATCGGCGTTTATAAAACCCGCAAAAACAAAATCCTTGAGTTATAATTAATCTTTATTCTTCAATTTTTTGTGATTTATCATCGTTTATAAAATCGGGCCTTAGAGTTAGTTTCTTGCCCCAAATAGTTTTCTCTTTCTTTTCTTAATCGTTTAGTTAAGTTAATTTAAGTTAGTTGGTATGACGTCATATAGTTAAGTCTTTTCTTTATGTTCATGTATAAGAATTTTTCATTCCAATTGCAAACATTTCTAGAAATAAAATTTAATTGTTTATTTTTAAATTTTTGCCTAATTTTGTATATTTTCGTTCGATGCGCTATTATTACCAAAAACTAAGACGTTTTGGATATGAGAATGGGTAGGTAAGTTTGATCACAGTTTTTATCATGGTAAGATGATACATGCCTGAATCCAGTTTCTTTCCTGTTCCTAATTTCTTTTCATGTGCTTCACTAGTATTTATTTATGTTTGGCAAATCCCCTCCTCAACCGTGAAACCTAGCTCGGAAAAACAGAATTACGCTAATGCGCTAAATAGATGAATACATTTTTCAATGTCGAACGGTACTATTTTGGAAACGATATCCCATGCTGCCTACATCGAATCAAACGTCTTTATAAATCGATTAAAACCTCGTTTAATTGTATTAGAAAACAAAGCCGATAATGTTCGAGCAAGGTCTCGTCACCAAATTTATTCCAATATTCGTCAACCTACTATCGAACCGGCAAAAAAATAGTTGGGAAACAGGTACAATTCAACTTGGTTTGGTGGGATGGCATCTAATGTGAATTTCGTGGGAATTATTTGAATTTTTTATACCTGCCGCCATTATGTGGTATACGGATCGTACGTGATTTTTTTTTATTATCTTTGGAGTCTGTTCTGGGGCTGAGACTCTCGCAACTCTTTCGCAGTTCGTTTTTCCCATTCTTACTTTTACGCCGTTAGTCAATTCGAGGAAGTACGGCTATAGGTCCGATTTTCGTAGAATCGTCTGCACGTTGCATAGCTCTATGCCACCCTATAAGTACTGGCGTGATAAATGATTCGGCCCATAAAGTTCTGCGCTCCGATAGGGGGTCATGGTTATGTTCCTTTTCATCACTTATCGTAATCTGATGATGAAAATTCCATTTTGCATCCTGCTTCTATCGGGATTCGAATCCGGTACCTCCCGATTCAAACACCAAAGCTTTAACCACTGTGCCGTTTGGTCGGTATCGTACGCGATTTGCGAGAGAAGAAAATTAAAACAAATATTCTATAATGTTTATTATGTAAATAACTAACCACAAAATGAAAAACAAATTTCGTTCGGAGACGATAAAATCGCTCATTTTATTCACGTTATTAAAATTAACTTTAAATAAATATTATAACGTTTAATAATTCATATAATTGTGTTTTTCTCAACGAACTAATAATGGCATGTCTAAACAAGTAGATGACATCATTTACTTTGAAATATTGTAAATTATTTCCACGATCCTCGCTATCGCTGTGAATTTACGTGTCCCAATATCACGGGTGTAAGCATCCACTACACACTTTCCTACAATAAATGATTTACATTTTTCGAGATTCGTATTCACATTTCATATTCTTCTATGTGACAATATTATCGTGATTCCGATAATTCTTTGTTGCGAATGTTTATTATTTTATAAGACGATCAAATATTTGATCGTGTAAAATATACACATTTACAAACGAATGTGAAATAATCATCAAAAGTATTTCATCCATCCTACACCATAAACGAAATTAGAATTTTGGTTAAGTTTGAGTTTGTCAGTTAAAAATTATCAGCTGTTAAAATATAAAAAACATACATAATCGTAGTTGCGTTAACTTAGTACTACGAGTATATGTTTATGACCAACAATAGATTAGAGTTGTCGCAATTATGACTGATAAAGAAAATTGTATTTGTTTATATTTTGTTTATGGTTTCTTATTAGTGTGCGTCTGTTTTGTAAAACCTGTAATCTGAAACTATACAAAAAATAAATTATACTGGATTTAAACCGCAATGTTTCAAAGTTATATTAGTCAGTTAAAATATAAAATTTGTGTTTTCTTTTGGTTTACAGGTCAGAGGCGCTCCAGCGATTGCAATTGTTGGTGTACTAAGTTTAGCGGTAGAATTATATGAAGAAACTTTTGACTGTAAGAAAATTCTACGGCAAGAAATTGAAGGCAAACTAAATTATTTGGTGTCAGCGCGACCAACAGCTGTCAATATGAAACGGGCTACAGATGAACTAATCGCTTTTACCAATGAATTATCATCAAATGAGGCGGTTACTGTGCAGGAGATGAAGGAAAAGTAAGTCTAAAGAGCGATCACTGTTTTCAAATCCGATTTTACACGTATAAATCAATCGGTGAAAGGATTTAAAATGTAGTTTTTGACATTTTAATAATTTCATTATGGTTAGTATTTTGCAAATCTTTGGTATCTCTTGAATATAGTTTATAAAAAATAAATTCGATGAAATGGATAGGTTAAAGTTTACCGGGCGATCGGTAGTTTAGGGCGGTGTGTTGCAGAGGAGATAATTCAAAAATATCTTTTTTAATCAACGTCAAGTAACAGGTCTGGATTAATACAAATTTGGGTCACCGCATGGGAACGGCACAAAAGAAATTGAGAAAGGCAAAGAAACGAGAAGATTCTCTCGACAATGCAATGTTCTGAATGTATCTTACTTTTAGAAAGATAAGTTGCATTGTACCGTTATTATTGTATTGTTAAACTCAAGACAACAACATCAAGGTTTCTGGTTTTTACGTTATTTTCATTTGCGCCATCATATTAAGCTTTTCACTAGAGTTACATCCTAAAACGTAAAAGTGAGGTAAAAGCGTCACAAGTAATAAACTTCACTAGCGAACCACTCCTTGCCAAATTATTACAAGAATTTCAACATTGGGCATCTCTGCCTATTGGTAACAAATGGTATGCCGTGGTATGATGGATATAAAGAGGGTAACAGGGTTGGGTTCAAGAATATGTTTAGAGCTGTGTTGAATATTCTGTGATATTTTATTTTGTAACAAAATAGTTTGTCTGAAATTATTATTGTATTTCTAACGAAATTTAATTTATAAATTGGAATCCGAGCTAGATTGTTGCAATGAATTTATGATTTATATTTTGATTTTGGAATATTTTATCCGTAAAAAATAAAAAAGTATTAAATTAACAGCAATTATTTAAAAAAATTGACCAGGAAATTGGCCTTCATAATATATTTATATGTATATCGACAGTTTCGAAGTTTAATTTGTTGTTTTTCAAAGTTAAGCGGCTATGATAACGGTGGTTCGCTAGAAAGATCTTAAGAACAAGTAATTTTTTGATATCTAAATTTCTTACGCCTAGTTGAATGAAAACCACTTTAAGCGACAATTCTTATTATGGCATTTTCGATTTTCGTGATATTCAGCATTGTTACCAAACCCATCCATTTTCACAATCCTCTTACATATATTTATTATTGACCTCTAATTTAATCCAAATTTACGCATAAGAGACTATACAAAAAAGCTCGTCCCATATTTAAGATTGCAGAAGACTGCTGGAAAATTGATCGAATTAAGTACAGCTAAAAATTTTACTTGATTTATGCTAAAGATGAATAATTGGTTAGATGCTGCTTGTTGTAGACCGGGAATGGTAGAAAAATAGAGACATTTCCGTTTTATAAGGTAATATAAATGCTAAACAAAAAAAATCTTTAGAATCACACTTCATTGTGTGGAAATTACGCTTGTGGTACGAGTATAATATAGTTAATTGTCATATAAGGTAGGTGCAGAGGAATATTTCATTGGGCGTTGTATTTCGAGTTAATGATTTGACTGTTTCACATGAAACGCCCTTATATGTTGCGATTGAAAAGTTATAATGTAAGGTGATTTTAATTTGAATTTTAGATGTTATGTGCGACAAAAAACAACATGAAGTTTAGAACTAATTTTCCAATTCTAATCCATTTTGTTCCTCAGTCTAGTGTCGCTCACGCGAGTTTCATGATATAACCCATTGTCCTTCTAGTTTAGTAAAGTCCTTGCTGAAGAAGTGTGAGAGGATTTCTACTAAAATCTAATATCGCTTTACCTATATCTTATATCTGTCTGTCATCTAAACTCATAAAAATTGTAATGTTTGCTCTCTCTCGACATATTAGGTTTCGTGAATCCACTTTGTATAACTGCATTTGCAACAAATCAACCGTCTTGCCAGTGCCAAAACCATTGATTGCTCGGCTTTGGTGTTTTGGCGAGCAACTCCTTTGTTCAAATTTTAAAAATTTCGCAAGGCAACAATGTTAGGATATATGCACGAACGAAACTATATGTTCTAAGAGCCGAACTTTGTACGCACTAGAATAATACCTAGAAATTATGGAGAGCATCAGGAATAATTCTGATATTGACAATTCGCCAATGCACGGCTTATGTTAGATTTCAACAAAGCATTCGACAGTTTAGGTCGCTCTGTCTCGTGCTCGGCCTTAAATTCTAGTCCTCGAACTATTTGTGATAGAAATATGTAAGTTATAATGTTTTTGGTTAACTTACGTCAATAAAATAAGTTAAAATGTTTTAAATTTCAAATAAGTACGAGTAACTTTTGTGAACTTTCTATCGAGAGGTTCAAATCATCCGCCGCCCATCTCTGGTTTATCAGCGTAGACAAGTGACTTCACTAATAATAATCTATTAATAATTATGTTTTTTGAACAATGGCTCGTGGAATTTCTTCACTCCAAATGCGACAATTCTGCTTTTTAACATAGTCACTCAACCAAAAATGAGCTTCATCACTGAAGAAAATTTTGTATGGAAAGTTTGCATCGATGTCAATATTGGCTTCGACCCATTTACCGAATTGGCGGTCGTATGGTTTTAATTCCTGCACAAGTTGAATCTTGTAAGCATGTAAACCACGATCCTTATGTAAAATCGTGCATAAATATGTTGGATGAAGTCCCAATTGTTCTGCACGATGTCGAATCGATCCATTTGGATTCTCTTCAATACTACGCACTACAGTTGTCATCGCCTGCTCGATACGCGCCATATGGGGTCTAACGGGACGCGTATTATCATTTTTTTATCGAATTTTTGGGGGAGACAGTTCGTTAAATAGTTTAGTCGAAGTTTTATGTGTACTTTCTAATTTACTCCGGTCCTACCCAAACACTTTTATTTCTTAAATGATATGGGTAATGATATCTTGGTGCTTTCGCTGCGCTCATGAAACAACTTAATAATTTAATATACGAGTACATTTAGAGATATCTGAATGATAAAAATATTTTTTAAATGCTATGAGTCTAGTTGTCTAGTGTTATAAGACGATAGTGGCACAGTTGTATTGTATATGCTTAGAGTCGAGTCGAATTCAACCTAGGTTGACCCTAGTTATCTCGACTCCTCAACCTAAAATATTTTTAGAGAAATCTAAAAAATGCTCGATATAAAGAGTCGAGTCGAAAAAGAATAACAAAATATTCAATCAGTTCATTTTTAAAAAACATTTTTCGTGACTTATTTCAATAGATAAAATAATAAAAAAAATTTGAAGTTTAAATTATCATTAATCATTATCAGAATAATTCTCAACTCGGTTTCAATCTTATTTGAACTCGGCAGTATATACACCCAAAACGATAACTCTAAGGTTATCCGAAGATAACATAACTCAACCCAGGGAATTGGGGACACATATTTTCATAGTAGTTTTGTCGATTTGAATTTTTCTGACCTACTGATGGAACCAGTTTAGAAACTTTTGTTGAACATATGCACTAAAATTGGAATGACCTATTTAACTATCCTTGTTAAGACGAACGAATTTATTTCTTTGTCATCATTACCACAAGAAAGTTTATTTTGCAAAAGTTTAATGGTTGTCTCTATTTTAATTAGGAAACAGGATAACGAAACATTATTGTAGATTCGTTGTGGTCATAAGCTAGTCTAGATTCGGCTGTTGGTTTATATGATGCACATGCATTAATTATTCTGCTTAAGAGTGTTCTTTACTAAAGTAAGGCTGAGTTGTGCAGGTTCGATAAGCATCTGGTGGAACATTTTCTTCTAGAGTTTTTTAATTTTTCAATAGCTATTATGGAAAGCTCCTGCTTAGTTTTTCCGATTCTTAAGTTAAACCCATAATCTCATAAAAATGTAAATGAAAACAGATTACCCAAAATTTCCAAAAAAAATTCTGCAAAATAACTCAGAAAATTGCCGATAGAGAGTCAGGGAAAGTTTGGTATGCAAATACGGAGTTTTCCTATAAGTTGGGTTCGAATAGCAAAGAAACATTGAACTTTAATTTTTAGGTTAGGGTCAACAAATTTAATTTAGTAAAGAACGCTCTTAAGGTTAGACGCAACTTCAGTAAAGTATATATCTAATTATTTGCTATAAGAGTAGGGTGGCTACTAAGCGACAAATGATTTTTGAAATTCGCCTTTCTTCCATCAATAACTGGGTTTACTAATTTCCATTGATATTTAGTGCCTTTAATTGAATTCCAGGATTTAGTTAGGTAGAGGTTAGTTTTTAGTGGTTTGATTTTTACTTTTGCTTTCTTTGTAGTATTTCTGCGTTTTGTGAAGTTTGATGTATGATGTTTTTTATAGTCTTGTGTTAGTCGTGTTTTTGATTCTAATATCCTCTATCAGTTGGGGTTCATTAACTCTTCATTGAAACAGCCACAATTAGCGATCGTTCTTAAGTTGTACTCTGTTTAGACTCTTTAGGTGAGCGTTTTACCAGAATTTTAGAGATCAGTTGATTAGTTTTAACAAGAAGCCTATAAGAATTTGTTAGTCATAGCACTAACCGAAATGGTCCATCAGCGTCCAACTTAAGCTCTTACATTTCACTGGCATTTCACTGGTTATTTAGCATAGTTCGGGTCAACAATAATTCTTAGTGAGATAAGATAATGGCCGGTAATTCGATTCGTTTAAAGATTTCACTTCATATGAAAAATTCGTCAATGTCTTGAATTTAATAAAAAGATCAGAAATAATATTGGGTTTTTTTGTTTTGGTTCGAGTTGAAATACTAATAAGAGTTTGTAGACCGTGGGAATTCATCATATTTAGATAAATAAACGCCCTTCCATAAACCTACATACTCCAAAACCTACTCAACTCTCTGTCTCAATCGTAAAACTGGATTTGTGAGTTATTTTCCAAATCAGTGCAGTCTTATCTTATTCGTAAATTGCAAAGAGTTCCTGGCGACCTTTCATTCCAACATTCTCTTTTTGCAAGAATGTTATCGTGATGGAGTAGACGAAATAAGATTGAAAAATTTTTATTTGGCATTTTTAAATTTCCAAGATCACTGTTACGGCTTTTATTGCATACTAGATGAACATTTGCATTGTTTCAGATCGGTTATTTAGCATAATTGATATTATTATAAAGGCCTTTCGTCTTTCATTCGTATTGAGACTTCACTTCGTCTTTAAAGTTTCTGTCATCTATGTTTACAAGCTCTTGAAGTTAAAGTACTGAAGCGGCTAGACATTGTTCAATATGAAACAAAAAAATGATTAGAAATTTTTGATTTCGGCCCAGTCGATGCTTTGAATTTGCAACAGTCACATTATAAAATTGATTTTTTATTGACAATGAAAGTTACTTGTTACGGGCCTGCATCCGAAAATCAAAATTTTTGATGACTCAGCAGCAAAAGCAGTTCAATGGCTTCAATTTCAGCTCGAATGTCGTTCTTAAGATCTTGAATTGTTTGTGTAAAAACAATCTAACGGTGTCAAATCGCATGATCTTGGTGGTCAATTAACATCAGAATTTCGATAATCGACCTTGATTGCCAACAAGTCGAATGTTTCACGGTTTGTTTGACATGTGGCACCCACCGTCTTGTTGAAACCAAAGATCACTATTCATTGTTACTGCATCTTCACATTCATTCACTTACAACTGTTACTGTGTCACGAGTACGAACTGGCCGCTGGTGTTCATATGCTCAAAAGGGCATGGAAATTAACAATAATAAAATCAAAATATACAAAACAAAAAATGAAATGAAATATGCAGTTAAACAAGCATTGTCATTCGTTGTTTAAACAACTCCCACGAAATATTAAAATTAAAACAGTAATCATACACATTTAACACATTAAAATCATTTATAAGTGGTTCCGAACTAAAATTATTCACACAGAATGGAATACGCAAAATGCCAGGTCGCGATCTACGGGCTTTCTGAGAAGCGTAAACGCAAAATTTCTGAAGCTCAGGGTATTCGATTCTAGAGCACAAAATATTCCCGCAAACAGCGCAAGTAATTAGATAGACTTAGTAAATTTAGAAACAATAGCCGGATTACACAAAGCTCCCGAACAAATCTCTGATTCAGATTTGGTAAATGTAAAGCATAAATCAGGAATTGCTTCTGGATACTTTCTATCCTGTCAGAGTGCACTTGGTAATATGGATTCTATATCACTATCACTCTCACTACGATCGCAAATTCTCTTCCATTATGCTCAATAAAACCCAACAGAAAGTACCCTTTATTTAATATGTGATTGATGTGTTTATTAAATGGGAGGATACTTGAAAAAATAACGCCAAGGTCACGAATATCATTTACTCTGCTGATTTGAGCACGGAATAATAAATACGGAGCATCTACGCAAGAAAATCGTACAAATCATAAAAATTTATGGGCTCATCCTGCTTACGCTCAATATCCGTCATAGAATTACGAGTAGCATACATTTTTAGGACATCGGCATACATAAGACACTTGTAAAACTCAAAACATTGGATGACAATCCCAGGTGACTACTTTGTCGAACTCCGGAAGGTATTTAAAATGGAAAACGGGCAAACTTGGGAAATATTAATATTAAGTCGAGTCCGAAATCGGTCGAACTTCTGAATAAGAATTTTATGATCCAATCTATCAAAAGCTTTCGAAAAGACTGTATAGTAGTAATTGACGATTTACCCGTGATAAAACCATGTTGACGCGAACTTAATCTTTTATATGCACTTCTATCTATAACAAGTAATATCGCTTATTCTACCCGTTTTAAATTTGGGAATAACAAACTTTGTTTGCTAAATATCAGGAAACACTACACTCGAGAGGCTAACATTAAACAAATACAATACAGGTTCTCACAAAGAGCGAGCTCATTTATTCAAGATCTAGGGTTCGATACCATCGGGACCTGTCTCTCTTGCCGTGTTTAAACCTTCTAAGCCAATTTTAATTTCTGAGACATCGAATTGTATAACATTATTAGAATTACCGCAGTCAACAAAATTACCTGGCAAGCTAAACAAATTAGAAAGCACAAAGGAGTTTTGGAAAAAATTTGTGAATGCATTACATATAGTATATCCCGAAAAAAACTGATTTTCTTTTATTATTTATGAATCAAACGAAGGTCTTATATTTTTCCGAAGTGATGATGAAGTGGTTTGACTTTTTCACTCAAAGCTGCTCGCCCCAGTATTAGTGACTGCAGAAACAAAAATGATTCGATCAACTAACATCATAAATATGTTCTATGATGTTAGTTGATCGAATCATTTTTGTTTCTGCAGTCACTAATACTGCTGAATACTAATATTGCTGAAACAAAGTTTTTTTTTGTTACCTGCTTACTTAGTCGGATATTTAAGGCCTCAGGTAGTACCGTTTTATCTCTGCAGAGTAACGTGAATCTTATATGAATTTCATTTGGTTTTCTGTGATTTAAGCAATATTTAAAAATTTCTGCCTATAATCATGAAATGACGTTTTAACAATTGGGGTACTCCCTGGTCATATACATCTAGTTATAGTATCGGTTCGTATTAGAATTAGGCCTCAAATCGATCGAGTTAAATAAATAAAAATTATTTAAAAATTTGCGAAATAAAAAACAAGAATTTTATTTTCAAAATGTTATCTAGTGTTTTTGCACCAAGAGCCGACGGCAATAAGCTTAATAGTGTTAGGTAATGCTTTTATTATTTTTCAAACAATTTCCCTTTCAATCGGTCTTGGGTAAACCTACCCAAAAATGTTGTTAATTTCTTCAATATTTTTTTTTTGTTTCAGATTTTTAAAGGAAGCCGAAGCAATGCTGGAAAAAGATATTTTGGATAACCAGGCAATAGGAAGTTATGGAGCAACAGCCATTTTATCAAATGTAATCGGTGACGGGCCTGTCAAAGTAATAACACATTGTAACACTGGATCTCTAGCAACGGCTGGGTATATCTCTTATTTTAGGCTAATATGTAAAGGTAATTAAAATACGGTATTTTATTTTTCTTTAGATATGGCACTGCACTCGGCGTAGTTAGAAAGCTTCACGAACTTAAAAAATTAGAACATGTGTATTGTACAGAAACACGGCCGTACAATCAAGGCGCAAGATTAACAGCATTTGAGTTAGTTCACGATAAATTGCCTGCAACACTGGTTTTAGATAGTATGGTAGCCGCTCTATTTCGTGCACGCAAAATAGCTGCTGTTGTTGTTGGAGCTGATCGAGTAAGTCGTAATTTATTTTAAAATTTTAATCGTACTCTAATGTTGTTGTATGTCCAAAAATGTAGGTAGCCGCAAATGGAGATACAGCAAATAAAATTGGTACATATCAAATAGCGGTTGTAGCTGAACATCATTGTATTCCATTTTATATTGCTGCACCATTAACCTCAATAGATTTAACAATACCGTCCGGTGATCATATTGTCATTGAAGAGCGGCCCGATCGTGAAATGACACATGTTGGTGAACATCGAATTGCTGCACCCGGAATCGCTTGTTGGAATCCAGCATTTGATGTCACCCCAGCCAAATTAATAACGGGTATAATAACCGAGCGTGGTGTCTTCACACCAGAGGAACTTAGTGACCAAATTAAAGCACTCCAGCAAAAAAATAATTAGATGTAAAATAAAAAAGCGCATATTGAGCAACCATTAATAATTTGAATTTTTAATTATTTCTTGTAAATATAATTATATTAACTAAAGAAAGTAAAAATATTGTAAGATCAAAAAATATCTTATTACATATATTTTTTTTATATGAAAGCGAAAATAAAATGCAAAATAATTTTAAGTGAAATTCTGTTTGCTCTTTATACAGAAAAAAAAATTAAGAGAAAAACCTTTTTGTAATTGAATAAATTTTGTTGATTAATTTTTGATTGTTTTTCACTCAGCACATCATAAAAGTTTTGTAGCAATTCGAGTTTGTGCCAAAATATTTTTTTTTTTGTTTAATTTTAATTTACAAAAGTTTTTTGTATGTCTTTGGATGTGCATCGTCTGTTACGTACTGCTTGATTTATTACGAGTGTAATGGTGAGAAATTTGTAATGTATGATCAACCATCCATCACAAGATTTGGTCTGAATATGAGTTATAGATGGTGTGATAAATTATATGAAAGCAAGTGATATTTTCAAGGTAATACATGGCAAGTCAAAATATGCTTACCACATATAATGTAACATAACATGTGTATTACTTTCGTGCCAGGGTCTAGCACCAAACCTTTTCCAATAATGAAACCATTCGATTTTAAGTAAAATTTACAATTTGTAAAATTAAATAAAGGCCTTTCTCGCCTAGATAATATGACACTTTGTGCACCCATCTTATAAGGCTACTCATAATTAGTCTAGTTTGGTGGTAATAGAGAAAACCAATAAAATATCAATTTGCTAAAACCAAAAAATAAATAAATTGGGACCACTAATAGCTGATGTTAAGACCCAGGCCATAATGTTGGCCATAATTGTTGACAAACAATGAAACTTAAAATAAAGTTTGAATATTTTAACTCAAGAAAGGACAGCATAGTTACTGGCAAAGTGTTTGAAAAACTATTGGTTCTTACTACATAAAATTGTACCATTGTTGTTTGTGGTTCCTCAACCTTCTTCGACAAATAGAACACAATTTTATGATTTATTAATTTCCAGTTTGAATTTTTTAATTTTTATTTTAAATTAATTTATCTTTAAATAGCCTAAAGCACTTCAGGAAACAATACTAATCGCAAATACTGTCAATGTAATAATATGAACATACAACGATTTTGAATTTCTCCAGTCAGTTCGATATTCGAGAAGCTGTCAATTTCAATTTTTTAGCAACCCCTTTTTGAACAGAATACGATGTCGGATGATAATCGCGCTATTCTGGCTTTCCATAAGAATAATGAATTTGCCAAAATACTAATAATTTATACAAAGGGTTATGTTCTACTATAGGTAGCCCCTACGCCAGAGTTAATTAGATTTTTCAATAATGTTTGATCTAGTATTCCTCGACTCAATGATTGCCAGAGGAAATTTCAGAAAACTGAAAGACGAATTTGATTTGCCACTATACATATAAAAAAAGCGGCCGCCATAAAGACCGTTGGTAGCTTTGTCAAACAAAAATTACACTGTTTTTTTCAAACAGCAGAAGTAGTAATAAAAAGTTGCAGAGATTGGATCTTAAACGAATACCAATGTGAGTTTTCTCCAGTCAGATGAACAACTGATCTGCAACAGACGCTATTTTAATGATTATATTAGAGAAACACTGTTATGAAAGGGACATCTGGTGACCTGTTTACAGTCAGCGTTCGACAGCAAATATAGGATCATGTTGAAGGATTTGTCCTATTTAGGTATCTTTTCAAAGTCAGATATCTTTTGTGCAAATTGACGAGTCCCTCAAAACCAAGGTAAAACTCAAGAAAAACCCAATTAGGTAATTAATTCCAGGAGCTCCATTTATTACTGTCGGATAATGATTGATGAATATTCTGAGTTTCGTTGATGAGTTGTTGGCTTGTTTCTTTGTTTCCGAAATGAACATCAATGTATTCTATTATGAGTATCGGTGTCAGTTTACATTGTGATATTTCTCTGGTAATGGTCAACTTGGGGCTGTTTTAGTCTTTATTCCTAACACTGCACGTTGCGTCCTGTAAAGTTTTCTGATCAGAGCTAAGATTGTTTGTGATATTTAGAAATCTTGCAGCGCCTTTTTAATTCTGATTCTCGCTAGAGTGTGTAGAACGCTCTCTAAATCGACAAATAGTCAAGACAATGATGATCTCTCCAATCAAAAATGATTCGAGAATATTCAAATGATTAACATTTGCGGTTTCAATCTTACCTGTTCTGTTTGCAAATAAAATTTTATTATCGATGCAATATCATCCAAAATAATAACAACCAATGGGCCCAACTAGACGAGTTTCTTGTCAATACATTTCTTATAAATTATTCGCCCTTTTCGCTCGTGCTATCACATAATTGTGTTGTGAATGGGCCCCACTTCGATAAAGTGTCGAATAGGATGAGATGTAACCCTTTTTTCTAAGTAGTTTCTTCCTGTGCTTCCGGGCTGGTATGCTGCGTTACTGGCGGAAATGATTTCTTAAGGGGAATCGTTGATGGACGCTGGCTAGAACTTTTATAGATGATTTTGTCCGTGACTGAGTTTCAGTCTAATATCCAGTAGCGAACTGAGACCGATAAGGCTGTAGTCAATAGTCAATTTATTATTTATGTTAGAATGTAGTAACTTTCTGCTTCCTACTGATTGCTTGGATAAAAATCAATATCCTTTTTTTATTGTTACTTCTAATTAACGCTAGATCGGTGCTGTCGTTCCATTAAATCTCCCTATAATGAGTCTAATATAAACTTTGTACCGATCACAGTATGGCTTCAAGCTTGTAATACAATTAATCCTTGTTTTCAGCATCATCATGATTTGTAATCGTGATATTCCTAAGCTGAATCTTGGTCGCGCCGGCAAGATTCGACCTGGAACAGGTTTGAACTCCCTTAAAACTTTTTTTGTTACTGATATTCCGACTCCATTTTCCTGATATAATGCCCAGTCTGCATGGCTTTGCCTTTTCATCTTATTACGCTCAGGCCCAGGAGGTTGTACTTGGTCATTTAGCGGTAGATTTTTGCTAAATTTGATAACTCCATGAGTGAAAGGACGTGTTCGATGTATTTGTTCGAAAGCCAAAAGTCAAAGTAAAAATTATGGACTGGCCAATGATGTACTCGTACTTTCTATTTACTGTTGTCTTTGCAGTCTCGAAAATTTCTTCGGTATATTATATGGAAATATTATTAGAATTAAATCTTTTGTTTGCGGCTTATTTCAATTTTCTCTCTTTTTGTGTCTCTTATCCGTAGTTTCCTAGTCGAGTGTGTTGGTCGTGCTTTGCTTTGTCAATTTGTTCTAATTTCTGACCGGAAGTGCGGATTTGGTCGTTTTGAGTTGGAGATCTTAATTATTTTGTTAGGGAATTTTGAAAATGCCACAATATAATTTCTCGTATCGAGCCTTCCATTTAAATTAATTTTAAAATTATGGGTTTTTGATTGCACAACAACAATGACCTTGGAAATGATAAACGGACTGCACTTTAAATCAGGAAACTTGAAACTTGCTTAGTCTGTACAGACTTGGAAAACTTTGGAAACACATGATTACAAACTCGACGTTTTAGCGCTAAAAAAGCTTAGATGGTCTGGAAGTGGCATTCACGATACCAAGAACGGATTTTCTTTATTATAGTGGGCATCGCAATACAGCACGCTAATTGGTATCGAGTTAGGGAATTAGTCATAATGTTGAATTCGTTCCACGTATGTTGTTGTCTCACAAAAGAATCTGCAGGCCAACGTGGATTTCAAATATGGTACATCAACCTATCAGCTTATCAGATAATATCGATAGTGATCCCAGGCTTATCGTTTATAAATATAATTGTGAATTCTTATCAACATCTAATAAAAAAACAAAAAATGCTCGGTGGTACATCGTCGAATTAAATTAAATGGCCACAGTTTGCTGCAAAGCATCTGCCGGCGGTTACTGAGAACTGAATCTGCACTATACTGATCACGATCATTTCTAGAACATTCAGGATTTGTGTGAAGCTCTACAATTAGTCGTCATTTCGACGACCAGCATCGACAATACGTCGAAAACAAATAAAACCTGTCCTAGAGAGACGAACGAATGCATTCTTGTGTGTGGGTGGATTGACGAACAGAAAACAGCTGTTGTGCATCCGGATATGCAACTATACCCTGTAACAGTTCATTAAGAACTAAGTTCAAAGAAATTTAAATAGCAACATACCTTGTGGTGCACTTCTACTTACAAATTTGTTTATGGAGAATCCAATCAGACTATCTATCTCGATCCTGCTTTTAACCATCGGATCAATCCAGACTATGAATGACTCGCTCACGCTTAAAAATGTCAGTGCCTGAGTGATTGTTAAAGACCCTATCTATATCCAGAAAGTCTATCACGGATAAAATCCTTACTCAAGGGATTTATTAATAGGGCAAATAGGGGAGTGTAGATTTCCTCTCGCGATACACGTGTGAACATTTCAACACAATATTTGGTTTCCATCCTATTGGTCTTTCCAACCTTTTTCGGGGTAAATAAGATATTCTTATAGGGCTAGGGTGTTTGGAATTGAATTGAGGACATCGGCGGATTGGTCGCAGGATCGTCCTGCTATTTATTATTTAACTTATGAGGATCGGGATGGTGCATAAATTATCCGGTCGCTAAAGATAACTCGGCATAATAAGAATAGTAGCTAGTGCTTTAAATAGCTTACACACCTTTAAAATCCTTTATTTTATCATAGCAAAGCTTCAAATCATTGGCTCTTCTTCGTTCATTTTTGTTTGTTCCATGAACTTTCTTTTAGGAGTTACAGTTATTAGTAGCTCTTGTTTTATTGACTTTCTTGAAGAGCGTCCGCATTTTTGACAGGTGCAACCTTCAGACAATGCGGTGAATTTCGTGTTTGGCGATCTCCTGTCCAATTTGCACTGGAAACAGCATATCCAATAAGATCTTTGCTAACTGCCACACTTTATAATTTTAGACGTGGATTTGATGTACCTTTGAGATTCCGAATCACTTTCTCGACTTCCAGTCATATTGCGTCGGGAATTCCATTTTCTGCGATAATATTGCAACGGCTGCAGAAATACCAGGGCGAGTATTCGCCGATTGTTGCTCGTAACTGTCAAAGCTCAACAATTTCTCCTCATCGGTGTGTTTGTGTTACGATGGACTAAGTGAAATGTCGATCGGTTTGAACTTTTCTAAATTAAATCTTGCTGGAACGTTCAATATATAATTTTTTTAGTCAAGTTTATAGAAAACCTCATGTTTCGTAACTCACACTCCCAAGTAATTTGCTCAAACCAAGATTGTCTATAAGGAAACTCGAGTGCAATGTTTTTTCAAGACCAAGTGTTGCCATGTTGTCCATGGTAAGTATGCAAATAAGCACGTGTCAGCTTAGCAAACACGTGTTGATTGTTTCAGACCATAAATACATATGTTTAGTAAAATAAATCCTGGTGGTTGGCGCATGTATACCTCGAGATATACATGCGCCAGACACTGGAGTGTCAGGAGGATCCTCCTGTAAGTGGCCATTCAGGTGGTCATTGCTTGCTGCAATTGAAAGTAAAATTCGAAATGTTGCATGTCTTGCGACAGGTGCAAATACTTGATCGTAGTCAAATTCAAATTTTTGATTAAACCCTTGTGCTACAACCCTATCCTTATTTCTATGCATTTGTCCTTTTGCATCAGTTTTTAACATAGCAAATACACCAGTTTCCACGTTTTATTCTTATATGAGTGATTTATACTCCTCCTCCATGATGCCAATTCAACAATCAATTTTAGTACAAGAAATTGGCTTCGTTAGAGTTGGATAGTTCGCCATTAATTATAACGCTAATTTCCTCAATCAAACGTCTTGCACGTTTGCCCATAGTCTAAGGGTTTGACCATTTTGGTGGATCTAGCGGCGATTTACTGATAACTGCATCATTCTCAATGTTTTTGTCGGTAGTATCATTGCTGTTCAGATTACCATTAATTATCAATGCCAAGCAAACCGAACTCAACTTTCTGCGATAATATGAGTGCAGAAATATCTGGGCGAGTCTTCCGATATGTTTAACAAACATCCAACTGTTTTAGGTAACTGTCATTGCACAACAATTTTTTCTCATCGGAAAACTCATTCCGTCGGCGGTATTATCGCTGTTCAGATCACCATTAACTGACAAGGTAGGACATACTTCTGCGTGATCACTACCATCTTTAGGTTCCTTTTACCCTCCTTAAGAGCTTCGCGGTATTGATTGAGAGTTTACTTTGTCGATAGGCTGTATGTATTTAAACTTGTTGAAGATAATAAGGTGTCGTATGTTGATTTTTGGTTCCATTGGTGTTCAAATATTGCACAAACTCCATGTCTATATACTCTTCGCCGCGATCTGTTCAAATACACAATTCTGAAGCACTCCAGCTATTTAAGATGGAAAGCTTCAGAAAAGACTTCAGGCTTTTTTTCAGCAAATATACTGTTGAACTTCGTCGGAAGTCATAAATAAGCGTTAAAACATATCGCAGACCTGTATTTGTGGCTGTTTGCATTGGGCCGCGTATATTACTGTAAATCAAATCCAGTACCTTCGACGACCGACTTTCAGACACTTTTGCAAAAGACATGCGGTTAATTTGCCTTTGATACAACCGTCACATTCCGCCGCATGCTCGCATTTCGATTTGCATGCTATCAATTAAATCCCATCTATACGAGACCTTCTTTCGAGATATTCTTCACTGCACCGATGCTTCGGTGGACTAATATACAATGCCACTTCTTTAGGCAAAGGTTTTGTTTCTTTGTAACAAAATTAATGTTGTTCGATATACGCATTCGGTATAAATTGTTGACGACGTCCCGATAGCAATTTATGCTTCTTATCAGCTCACCAAATCTCGCAGAAATTTCCGTTGAAGGACACATTTAGCCCTGATTACGGATCGTTTCACAGATATTAAGTTTCGACCAATTTCTGGGATACACAAATCTTTCTCAAGTTTTATTTTATTTGGTTTTCCATCTTTGTTTAAAAATTTCACAGACACCGTCTCCTTGTCAGACGGTTTTACTTGTTGAGCATTTGCAATCGATACATTTTCGGTATGCGATCTGCTGAATTCGATCAAAGCATAGCGATAACTGAAAATATGGCATGTCGCCCCAAAACTGATGAACCAATTATCTTTGCGCAAACCACAGCTAGTGCCAATTCTCTTTCATCACGTGCCTCGAGCGCCGTAATTAATCCATCATAGCAGTGCAACAATGAACCAAGAAGCGTGGTAGTCATTAAAAATTAGGGTTTGAGGTTTTCACCGAGCACTAGCAGCTTCTGAACAAATTCTTTGATGAGGTTGACATGAACCACTATATTTGATAGCACGTCATTATTTTACCATTCCATCCATTCTTTTATATTATATTTCCGAACCTTTGTAATTGCCATCCACGCTCCTTTTCGCTTCAATAGAATTTCCATCCTGAAACGCCTACTGAAATAGGTTAGATTATAAATTATAGGATACAAAGGTGTTTGTGTTTTACCATACACAGTAAGATGTTTATACATCGCAAGTAGAATACTCGTACTAACAGACTGACCATTTGTAAACTAAGACACCTCTCTATCCGCACAGAGACGATTTCCTGGTTAGAACCGGTATTTTTTGATGTTTGGGACAGATTTCGTTCTTCAGAAATTATAGAAGCGTAATTCTACCCTCTAAATGGATGGACTGAAAATTTTACTAATTTCTTAAATTATTCCTAGCATTATGTGGAAATTTCGCTCTATATTAGCTCTGCCATGTCGTATGTAAAAAATCCACTGTCACTGGCATTATTAACGTACCTAGATAATGCTAAATGTCGAACCAAGTTGCCCACGAAAAGATTTTGGTTTTTATTTTAATTTTTTTTACAAACAAACGCTCGCTCGTTTTGCATTTTTATCGTAAGACATTTTTCAATTCACATGTGCACTCAGAAATAAATAAATTCGCGTTAATAAATTGAAATAATTTACTTTAAATTTAAAATTTTTATATAAACAAACAACAAATTTATTAATTCGGCTAAAAATACAAATTTATCACACTTTTCCACGGCGCAACATTGTATTTCAACATAAGATGATGTCGGATGACGAGGAAGTAAAACAAACGATAAGGGCCAATGGTGAGGTTGTATTTGGCGCTCTAAAAAGTTTAAAAGGATCAGCTACCATAACACATGTCGTCGATTATTTAGCATCAACGAATGATGTAATCATAAATCTTTTGAAAATCTTAAACAATTGTATAACTAATAATTCAAATTCATTTTCAGTTACGGCCTGATAAAATAAAACAGCCGGTCCAAGATATTTTAACAACTGGTTACAATTTAGGATTTTTAAGTAAACGAGGTGCAAGATATATGATCGATCCAAAACATGTGACGCAGAGAAGGTCGCGATCGACACGGTCTCGGTCTCGATCAAGACAGTTTCGATCCCGTTCACGGAAGCGATAATCTTTTGTTCTTGAATGTTATGTATTTTATTAAATTATTTTCGAAATCTGTTTAAAAACTAAACAAGTCAATAAAAGTCAACAAAACTACTCGATTTTATTTTGCTGGCGATTAAGAAATTGTAGCGCGATTAGACCAAGTTGCACAATTAACATTGGGGTCGCTTTGTCACTAATTCTGAATGCTATTGTTGATTACATTCATCGCGGACCGTTTACTTTCTTCCCGCAGCTTGTGTTCGTAACAGATTCTACTCCCGAAATTCGCTACAAATTTCTAAGAATCTGAAATTATCAGTATCACGTACACTTTCCAATACTAATCAAACATTTGATTTGGTTATAAACAAACAAATTAGTTAATTTCAACACAACTTAAATTTTATTTAGACATAATTATTTCAGCTATATTTTCTTACTACTGCGCAAATTTTAGCATAGTCAAGCATGCTTGCTATAACAGGAAATTTGTGCTATTTTAGAAATTCTTAACACTCAGATTTTGGATAGATCATCTTGAAATCCGTTGCCCCTTGAGTCTAGTGTGTACTTCGCCCCCTTTTTGTTTAAAAATCCTAAATTATAGCCAGTAGTTAAAATCTCTTTGACCGGTTCCTTTATTTTGGACGGATCCAGCTGAAACACACAAAAACAAATTACCTAATCAAAGTACACAAATACAAATGATATAAATTACCTCATGAACAGCGGCTAGAAATTGAACGACATTTGTTATTGTGGCCGGGCCATTTATACTTTTCAGAGCGCCAACGACTACCTCGCCATTAGACCGAATTGTTTCTTCGATGTCTTTTAAATCATCATCCGAAGTCGACATTGCGGTAGTATAAAAGTAATTTTTTTTAACCTAAATAGTTTTTTTTAAATTTAATCAAAGTTAATTAACGCGAATTTATATTTCTGAGTGCGTATCTTGTGAGTTGGGAAATGTATACGATACAATTGAAAAATGTTTGTTCATTTGTTGGCTAAAAATAAATTTTACTTGGGTAACTTTATCATGTATTTTCAAGCTTGTAGTCAAAGGTTGATTTTCTAAAAAAAATAGTACACTGAGCAACCTCAACCTTTCCGTTCATTTGGCGGGAACTGTAAAATAAATGAAAATGCAAAGCACCTATATGAATATCAATTTTTCAAAATGAGTTACTTTTCACTTCCATTCAATTAAATATTAAAGTAAAATAATTATGCTTGTGTTAAGGGCTAGACAGACCGAGCACGACGCATCAAATTCCAAATGATCCATACTACTCGACGCGCATATCCGTTCACACCAAAAGCGGTGCGACGATTGATTTTGATGTATGGGTCGTTGGTGGTATTGAATTTGTTTCCCCAAGGTAGCACGGTTTCAATCTGTCCAAAGAAATTTTGCAGCCATTTTGAGCCTTATATGGTATCTACAATGATTTTTAATCGCATTTGTCCTTAAAAATTCATCCTCAGCTTGAACTTATATAATCCTTTTCCTCTATATTTCGAGCTTTCCACTCGCCGCGGTGGGGGCTGATATCGGAATATTGAAATAAAAGCATGGATTAGAGTTTGATTAGAACTGAACTAATAACGTCTGCTGATGTAATAACGTCTGCTGATGTTGTTTGGTTACCTGATGTGTTTGCGATTGGAGAAGGTTGCTTGATTCCCTCTTTCGCCTGTCTTCTTGGTGGGCGTCTGACTGGGTGGTTGATGTTAGACGTTGTTAGTTTTGCACCTGGAGTTTCATTTGCGTTGATTATTTGTTGTGACCATGAATTGTCTTCTTCGGTTGGTAGCTTGCACAGTTTAGTGATAGGTCGTTTATACATATTCTGGTTACACTTTATGGACGCAATATGAACCAAGCCATCTGTGCCAGTATGTCCCTCCTATACTCTCTCCATTTTCCAAATTGGGCTGACGTTTCCTCCATTTAGTACGTTGTTGTAATTGCTGCAGGTAGTCTCTAGACCAGCTTTTCCAAAAGTCATCTACAATCTTTTGTACTAAATGCCAACGTGTTCTTAGCGCGCGTTATTAGAAAATGCGCAGATCTTAAAAATTCTAAGTTTTCCGGATAATCGTACAGAGTAGTCAATGGTCGTGTCAATGGAGTTTAAGCATGCCTCTATTTGAGCTGTTATTGTTGCTGTTTCTTCAAATGTCAATGCGGTCTTCTATGACTGTCTTCATGTGAGTCTTTACTGACTTTACCCCTGCCTCCCATATTCCGCCAAAGTGTGGTGCGGCAGGTGGTATAAGGAGCCAGGCTGTTTCATCTTGTTGAAATAACCTTGCAATTTCTGGTTCTAGAGTTGCAATCTTCTTGCTTTGGTGTTTCAGTACTCGTTCCGCACCAACAAAATTGATACCATTATCCGAATAGATTTCTGTACACAAGCCCCTGCATCTGTTATTAATCCGCTAACTACTTCTACATGTATGGTCTTAGTGGTCAGGCACACAAATATCGCAATGTGTCCTTTGTACGTGGTTTGACCTCTTTCTATCTTATTCTTTAGTTACTCACCTCCAATACCCACCTTGCTGAACGGTAGTGATGGAGCTACTCTGCAGGCCGGTAGATCACCCATTAGTTAGTTGAGGGTTGCTTGTTTATTAAATCTGGCACATGTAACACATTTCTGTATAATGCGACAGATGTGTCAGATTTCTGCCATTAATTATCCAAAATTTATTGCGAACATTTGTTGTAGTCGTATGCATCTTTAATTATTCGCTTGTTGATTAAGCTTTCCTTCGGTAAGATGGGTGGCTTTTGATTCATTGGTAGTTGCGAATTTTGTAAACGTCCGTGCAATCGTAATATCCCATCCTTGCTGATGACTAATCAGATAGTTTAAAGCAGATAGTTTGGACTTTTTATTCAATAAAATCTCGCTCATCAATGCCTGAAGTTCGTTACAGAAGTTTCGATGTTGTTCATTCCCAATTTATTGGACTTCCGTGAGTTTCTGTTCTGGTACTGTCACTTCTTTCGACGTTGCCGTTGTTTATGAACATGCACGTTTATGAACTTTTGCCAATACACCAATATACGCTTCGTGTTTGCCTTGGATTCAGCGGTTATTGTGAGACAAGTGATATCTTCTGCGCTGTCCTGGTTGTGGTCAGCTTGTGTTTGCGGACCCTTGTATGAGAGTGTAGATGGCCATGTATCTGAATTTTCCTGCAAAAATGTTGGCCCCGTCCACCAGATCGAGCCTTGTGAGGTTATTGTAGACGCTGCTAATCCTCTTGTTGCTAAATCAGCTGGGTTTTTGTTTGTTGGTATACGGAATTCCATTGTAGCTGAGGCAAATTACTTATAATCTGAGATACCCGATTGGCTACAACGATTTCTAACTTCGTGATATCAGCTCTCCTGCAGCATAAAGCTATGGTGCAGTCCGTCCAGGCGAACATCTTTACTTCTTGGATGTTACTAGTATTTTTGGCGAATCCTAGAAACCTAGATAATTGATGCGCTGCGTTTGGAACTGGCAGTTTTGTTTTGATTGGAGCAACTCTGGTTTTTGCTACCAGCAAGCTGGTTGTAACTTGCTAGAATGTATTTGTGGTTCTTAAATAAACCACCGCTGCATATGCTTGTTGCGAAGCATCTGCAAATCCATGTAATTCCGATTTTTGCGCTGATGTTGATTTAACCCATCTTTGCACCTTTATTCTGCTTAATTCATCTAATTCGATCTTATACTTTTTCCATTTGTCTTCAATTACTTCAGGTAGCTTGTCATACCACTGTCTATCAGCTCTCCAACTTTTTTGTTATCGTTATTGGTGGTAACCGGCCGACGAATCCCTAGTGTTTTTATTATGCGGTTGATTTTTAAATTAATCATTCCTTATGCTCGTAGGTGCTCAGGAACATTAGTCATAACTTCAGCTGAATTCAACGCCCATTTATGCAATGGAAATGCTCCGCTTCGTGCAAGTTGCCATCTGTTGTTGAATGGTTACAACCTCCTCGATGCTGTCACCTCCGGTCAGCAGATCAGCCACGTAAAAATTTCTTTCCATGATCTTTGCAGCTGTCGTAATGTTCTTACAGCAAGAAACGTCGCTGCCGTTGTTCCATAGGTAACCATTTCTAGTTTGTATTCTGCTATTCATGATGCATCCAGATTTGCCGACACATTTTTTCCGCAAGATGATGTTAATTAGGTCACTTTGAATTTTGGGGTTTATCATTATGTCATTCAACGATAGTCCTGAATTAGTTTTGCTCGATGCATCGAATACTACTCTTAGCTTTGTGGTAGTACTTTCGTGGTTGATCACTTCATGATGTGCTAGATAGTCTTCCATAAATTCGTGATAAACGAGTAGTTTAGCGAATGGTTTATCTTTCAGAAATTTTCTTTCGATTTGCAGTAATCGTGCTACTGCCTTTTTCTGGATTCTCCTAGCATAGATGCGCGTTGTCTTTTCTGCATATAGTTTTTCTGCGATTGCTTCCTCCTGGGTATGGGTTTTTCTTGCGGAATGGCATCATTTTCTATTAATAAATCTAGTTGTTTGATCATTTTATCTTCCTGGTTATAGCCTGTGCTGCTCATTATGATCCAACCAAGTTCGGTTTCCTGGGCAATTAAATCTTGTGGGTGCCCTCTAATGATGTTAGTGTTTACAATTAGAGGATAGTAGTCAACCCCGATTACATCAATGCTATTGGACTTGTTGTATTGTGGATCTGCAAGTTGTAAATGCTTCAAATGTGCCCATTTGTTGGTATCAAAGTTGATGTCTGGAATATTATCAGTTAATTTTTTAAACACCATTGCTTCAAACTTAAATCCAAAGGAACTCTGAAGCCTTGAAGATAAAGTTAGTTCGACTTTGTGACTGCCCACTCCGGCTTCCTTTCCTCCCATTCCTGATATTCTAGTGTTGACTTGTTTCTGCCTCGCCTGAAAAAGATTTGCTGCGTTTGTGGAGATAAATGACGCTTGAGAGCCTGGGCCAATGAATGCTCTGAAGAGCATGGATTTTCCCTCGCTTGTTGTTAATACGATTAGAGCTATAGGTAATATCGCAGAACCTAATTGTGTTGTTAAATAACTTTTAGATACCCGCTGCATATCTGCGTTGGAATCGATGCGGATTTGTCTCATGTTGCTGACAAACAGTTTCTGCATAACTTATAAAGCATTGCAATTTGCGGTCTTTCACTGTAATTTAATTTCCTAAATCCTCCACATTCATTAATTTTATGTCCCCCTCGGCAATAGACACAGATGTTCGTTGTTGTTAAGAAGGTTCGTTGAACTATTTAATCTTTTAGCAATTTTAAAAATTCCGTTGTTGTTTGGAATTCCCTTGGATCTTCTAAGGAGATCTCATAGAGTTGCCTTAACTCATTGTCTCGTTTTTTAGTTAAGGTGAAAATTATTATTGAGTACACGATTCAATGTTTACCCCTGCGTTACGTGTTCCGTATAAACATTCAACTGTTGTATCGTGCAGATTTTTCAGTGCCGCTGCAGACTCTATGTTTATATTTACTTGACTAAGCAACGCATTTAAATATGTTGAAATCAGTAGTATCTGCTATTCAAAATTTGCCAGGCGGCTTTGTAATTTTCTTCTGTTGGTTGGAGGTGGTTGATTAATTTAGCCGCAGCACCCTTCAACTGATCTTCTAAATAGTTAATTTTAAGGGTATCACTGATCTGTCTATTCTCATGGAGTTTGGTGAATGTGTTAGTAAACCCAGTCCACTTCTGCTAATCCCCAGCAAATATTGGGATTTGAATTCGTGGTAGCCGAATGTCCGTTGTTTCATTTGTTGGTATAATTTTTTCAGTTTCTTCTATGCTCGTTGTTATTTGAAGGATTACTGTTTGACACTTGTTATCAATGTTCTCGAAGTACTGTTCTGTGAAGTGCTTTCTACGTCGTTCTTCTTCATCAGTAACGAGCATGCAAATTTCCTCATGCAGTTGAACTATTTGCTCCATGAGTTTTTGCATCACTTCTAGTAACAGTTTCATTGATGGTTTTGGCCCAGTCACGACAAGGTCTTCGGCCTCATCAATCTTCCTGTAGAGACTCCTCATCCGAATGGTCTGTCGTTTTATTAATTGATGCAACTTTGGATTTATTCTTCCAACCCAGCATCTTTGTTGTTAGAATTGGTGTCTCATGTTAGTTGAAGATGATGTCTCTGGTTGGTTTATACTGCGATGTTCTGGGACCGGTGTAAGTGGTCGGCCGTTGTTTAATTTTGCACGCATTATAGCAATAAATTCATTATATTTTCCCACTACACGTGTTACCATTTTAAAGTACGGGTGTTCTGAGTTGACATATTGCAGTTCTCTTATTTTGTCATCTGTTTCTTGTAATTTATTGTATTGTAGTTATTGTATAAAGCTCTATTAATTGTTGTATTCGGTTGGTGAGGTAGGTTTTTGTTTTCCTCTCTGAGCCATCCTTATAATTATTACATATTTTATCAATCTGAGCCGCAAGCTCTTCTTGGTTGAATGCAAGCATTTCTATTTTTAAATTTTGGTAGTTCTCGTTCGCCAGTTGATTAATTCTCGCGTGTCACTCGTTGTAATGTAGAATACCCGTTTGTTTTCGCCTGTTCTTAATGGCGCGAAAGGCCACTGTTTCAATATAATACTTTTCCTTTATATTCCGAGCTTTCCACTGATCGGGCTAATACCGGAATATTGAAATAAAAGCATGGATTCGAATTGAATTGTTAATTTATTTTTTGTCGTTTATATACAAATTTGATATTTACTTGTTGTTGTTACTTACATTATATTTGATCATATATCAATTTCAATATTTATCTCCTAAGAGATGAATATTTTGACCTGGCGATGCCAAAATGGTGAAGATAAATTCGAAGTGCGCCATTAGATGGTTAACAAATGCTGACTGGTTTTGTTTCATTTTTGACTCTGTAAGCATCTGTTCAGGAATTCGGATCTGCTCTTCAAAAACAAGTTCTGCTGAAGTGGTTTTAAAGCCTTCTCGAAATGTAGTGCGAACGCCTGATACGTGCCCATTCTTGGGTCTGATGAAAATGATGACAGCTTTGAGTACACGGTACCATCTCTCGATGAATCCATTGCATTTGGAGTTATAACTAGTTGTTCCCTCCCACTGCATTCCTTGATTCCTCACAATAACGACAACAATAAAATACTGCTGCTGCTACAGTTTCTGCTTTGAATACTGGAACAGGTGTAGCTTCTGCCCATCTCGTAAAGCGGTCTATAATCGTTTCACAGTAATCCCTCGGGCACTGATAATGGACCGGTGATATCTAGATGTAGTTCGTTGAATCTTCTCTTTAACCGATTAACTTTGCCAGACAAGACCATATTGGGCCATTTTTTTAATATCACTCTTGATACTGCTCCAAATAAACTGTTCTGGCATGGCTTCAATGGTTGTTTGAATTTCTGGATGGGATAGATTATGTATAGATTTAAATACAAGCCTGCGGGAATCCAGTGGTATATATACTCGATTTTTACCCGCCGAAACGTCACAATAGATGCTCAAATTTGACTTAAAAGCTAATGGAACTTTCACGAATTTCAAGACCTTTGTTAATTACTCTTCTGATTGTTGTGCTTTTGCTATATTTTCGAAGTTTATGGTGCCGAGTAATGGTAATGATTCGATTCTTGACAGTGTAACTGCGACAACATTTTCCGTTCCGGATATGTGTTGCATATCGGTTGTAAACTGACCAATGTAATCCAAATATCGAAATTGAGGTGGTGATGCCTTATCAGCGTTCTGGTAAAATACGTAGATTAATGGTTTATGGTCAGTGAATAATGTGAATTTACGACCTTCAAGCGGTTACCAGGCATTATCCATTTTTTGTTGAATAACTGCTCCAATGACTTTGACGGATGCATCTACCATTACTGCAAGCTTGGCAGTGGATGACGGGTGGTGAGATCAAATGTAATTTGCAGAGGATTGATTGGTCCCCACCGGCATTCGGTATAAATGTGCCATAGAAATTCAACATTCCCAAAAATCGTCTACGCTGTTTTACACTTTCTAGTGTGTTGAATTTAAATATATCGTTAATACGCGCAGTGGATGGTTGGAGTCCTACTGCATTATTTTATGACCCACAAATTGAATATAGATTCTTCGCAAAATGACATTTTTTAACATTGATTACTAATTTCTCGAACACAACTTCTAAAGAAGCAATGAAGAAGTCATTAAGGTTAAACAATCAAAAATCCCCACCGTTAAATATTGATTGAATGCATCTGTGTTTCCTGCATTTTTAGACCAAATGTCATGCGAAAGAATTTAAACAGCCCGAACGGTGTTGATATGGCGGTTTTTGGAACATCTGCTTCTCCAATCGGAATCTGGTGGAGCATCCCCGTAGCATTGACTGGAAATTGTAATTTATTTTGGACATATAAAATTGTTAAACGACTGTTAGATATTTGGCCACTGACACGGGTGAGATTCCAGTTTTATTTGGTATTTTAGACTGCATGATTTTATTGTCTCTTTAATAGTTTTGATTCCTAGGTCTCTATGGATGTTGCTGTTTCGAATATACCATGGGGCATTAGTAATGCTACGAAGTATCTTTGCTTGCATTCTTTGTACAATATCAATATTTGATGCACTAGTTGAGCCCCATAGTTGGATACCATATGTCCATATGGGGATTAGGATCGCTTTGTATAGCAGAACCTTGTAGTCTAGAGAGAGTTTCGATTTTCTTCCGATCGACCAGTACATTTCAGACAATTTTATTTTTAATTGATTACGTTTGTTTCAATGTGCTTTTTCCATTTCAATCTTCTATCGAGATGAAGACCGAAATTGTTTATTAAGGAATTGTGACTTTGTTTAATTTTACTGCCGGACATGTACGTTTATTCAGTGTGTCAGTCATTCATCCTTATCCGCCAAGTTTTTAACCAATCTTCTATTTTGTGCAGATGTTCTTGTGAGGATTTTTGTGTGAAAGCAATATAGCTGTGTCATCATGACAAGTATAGCACAGGTCCCAATACACTACCTTGCGGTACTCCTGCCTTTATCTCGGTTAAATCAGTAGTGGACGTAGTTTGTTTCACCTGGAACTTCCTTTGAGCTAAGTAGTTTTCAAGAATTGCATGCAATTGTCTAGGCAGGAGAGTTTTAAGTTTTGTAATTTAATCCTTCATGCAATACTTTATCGAAAGCTTGTGCAATATCCAAGAAAACTGCCGACCAATATTTCTTTTCTTGGTGATCTGGTATAATGCTACCTTCAGATAATATATGTATTAGTTCTTGTAGTAGCATCTTTTCAAAAAGCTTTGAAATTATCGGAAGTAGACTTATTGGCCTGTACGATGGGACTTGGGTTTCGTCTTTACCTGGCTTAGGAATCATGATAATTTAAGATATTTTCCATTTTTGGGGAGTATCTAAGTTTCTTAATCGCGTTACATTTTTTTATATGTATTTTATGCATCTATCTGGTAATTCTTTGATCATTTTTCCAGTTATTATATCATAGCCTAGCGCTTTCTTAGGATTTATATTGTTTTTGATAACCGTTTTGACGCGTTTCTATTTAAATTTTACTGGATTTGGGGGTTCGACTCGTCCCTCGTTACCTGTAGTAGTACGCAGTCATTATTTTGTTCGTTAGAGGTGAATACTTTTTGTAGATGGTTAGAGAACGCGATAGCCTTTTCTAAGTCACTTCTGGCCCAGTAACCATCTGGATTCCTTATCGGTGGGTTCGATAGCTCTGACCTTTTTAAATTTCTTGTTGCCTTCCACAGCGAGTAATCTGTTTTTTCTGTTGCTGTGAGCTCACCTAGGTAATTCTGTATTCCTATATTTTGTACTTCTCTGTTTCTCTCAGAGCTTTAATAGCTCTATTTAATTTCCATTTATGCAGAGGAGATTGATGAAGCTGCCATAGTCGCCGAATTGCCCGCTTCTCTGTCAATAACTTTTGAATATTACTTGAAAGCTTATTATTTTTTTCTGAATTTTTGTTCTCCGGAGTAGCTTTTTCTGCTGCCATTTCCATCATTTGTCTTAAGTCAATGTCTTCTGGTGTGCGAAGTGGGACATCCAGATGACAATTTACATCTACTATGTAACTATAGAGAACCCATTTCGTTAGTTTGTTTGTTAAACGTTGCGGTGGTTCAGTTTTTAATGGTTGAGTACTTAGTGTTACTATTATTGGTGAGTGATCTGATGACAAATCATAACAGTCATCGACTTGAGCGTTGGTGCGTGCTATTCCTCGTATTACACAGAAATCTATTAAATCGGGAATTTTCTTTCTATCTGTGGGCCAATATGTGTGTTGTCCAGATGATGAATAATCTAGGTTTTTCTCGTTTATTTTGCTTCGTAGAGTTGCTTGTCATCTTGGGTGACGTCAACCTCGAACCCCATTAAACATGTTGTGCGTTGTAATCATCCCCTGCTAGAAATTTGATTCCCAACTGATTAAAGTAATCGATAAATTGCTGTTTTTTAATTGCGTGTTTTGGTGGACAGTAAACAGCCGATATTAAAAATTCCCCAGACCATTCTTCCAAATAGATAATTGAAGCTTGGATGTGATCTTTAGCATATTTCTGGAGCTTGTAATGCTTTAATCTTCTTTTTATTAAAACTGCAGTGCCGCCGTGTGCTTTTCCATCCGTATGTTTGGTGTCATAAACGGAATGGCCGGTAATGTTAAACAAAATTTGTTTTCTGAAGTATGTTTCGCGAAATACCTTTCGCATTCCAAATATCTATTTTTAGAACTGTGATTTTCGATTTTTGTCATTTATCTTTCCACCATCATCATGAAACTTTGGATGGTCTCGGTTAATGTATTTATCGTGGTATGAATGTTTAGGTCCTCTTCATTAAAATGAACTTTGGGTTACGATTTGTTACCTTTTAGGATATTTGCGTAAGAAACACCTGGCTGTGCAGAACTGCTGGCAGACGTCTCCAAGTTATCATTCTGTGTGTTTGCACTCATTGGTTTGGTGGCTATTGTATTTTTTGGTAACATGGCCCTCTGATTAAATTGCATACTGAGCATTGGGTGCTCAGCTCTCATTTTATGTTTATTTTTCGTTTTAAATCCAGGTACAGTGTGCATTCCCTGTAATTTGCAGTATGATTTTCACCTCAGTTACCGCAAAGGTTCACAGATGGGTCATTGCGATATTTGGCACCCTTTTTACAGTCGTGAAGCTCACCACTTATTCATGGCACTTTATGCATTGAACTGGTCCTTGCCTTTCCTTAGGTTCTTGAATTATTATTTTGCGGTGTAGCAAATATTTTAGGTTGTAAATCTTGTGAACTCCTTTTGACTTTTCTTCCTCTGGCTCTAGTTCCAAACTGAACATTGGTTGGGGTACCTTCGCACGGTTTACTATTACCAATAGATTTGGCATGGAAACCTTCTGCAGCAAGTGCGGCCTGTACGTCGCTAACATGTACGCAGCCATATTTAATAAATACTAGCCCTAATCCGAAACTTTTATAATCCGGGCTGTAGAAGCGATCAAGTATCGATAGTTTGGGTAAATTAATGATTTTTTGAGCTTAAAACTCAATTGTGTCGCTCAGACGCATATAACTTTAATGAAGCTAACCCAATGTGAAGATGTTAGTACGTCACATTTAATAAATACTCGTCATAATCCGAAACTTTTATAATCCGGGCTGTAGAAGCGATCAAGTATCGATAGTTCTAATTTTAGGTTTTCAAATGTCGATTTTACGTTGAATATGTTTTATTTTTTAAAACTAATAATATACATAAATTTAATTTATAATTGTTGTTAATATCTGTCCTGTGTTAATGATTATTCATATTTTTTTATTATAATCATATCTGCATTATTTCGTGTTTTGTATTTACAGTGAACTGTCGCTATAGTTTATCGGGCTATGATAATTTATAGTTTGTCCCATAAATTAATATTATCATTAAAAATTCCGCGTTGACTATTTTCGAATAGTGCTTTGCTGATATACATAGGGCCAGCTGCGCGAAAATTATGGGATGATAGTTAACTCTGTAGTTTTTTTCTGGGATGGTAAATCCTGAGATGAGATAAACTATAGGTTGACAGTGATTGCCTGGGATGATAAATATATCGCCATAGTTTAGTGTTGCCACTACATTTTTCTGGGATGATTCCTGGACTAGCTTTTTATACGTAACATACACCGTGATCTCAACATCTAAACAGTGACAGATACAATACAGCAGTACAGCAGAAAATATCAAACTAAGTGAGAACAACATCCCAACACATAAGCTCGGGAAATATTATGGAGGCCTAGATATCAGCGCCTTAAAGAAAAGATCCCTTAAATCTACCTGACTAATTCATATAAACAACAAACCAAATAGCGCAGCTATAAAACAAAATAAAAAAAATTTAGATATTTAGTTCGTTAAAATTAAATGAAAATGAATGAAATGGTTTGATTTAGTACTCTTATCTTATTTATAAATTCATAATAGTGTACTCCATACGTACACGTGTGGAAAAAAATACAAAATCGGCATACGCATAATTGCCCACAGTTGTTGCATAATTGTCCGTTGATATTATAAATGGTTGTTACTGGCGACCTTGGTTTATAATAATATGAGCACGTTAAACTGCAGTTAGTTTAGCTTTACATGATCCCCAATCACGTCGGGGTCACCAAATGGAGGAGCTATAATATTAGTCCAAGTAACCAATTCACGCCGAACCAGAAAAACGAAAACACAACGTCGACATATAGTTAACACATTTTGGACGCATTTTTGGGGCGCATATATTATTTTTTCCCCTACCTCATAAACCCTCTGTTTTATAGATACGAGCACATTGTATACTAACTCTACGTCTTAGAAACTCCACCTGCTGCCAAGGTTTAGCATATTCGATTACTATTTTAGTATTTCTCTTCGTCTATACGTCTATACCACTACATTCTTCCAAAAAATAAATTTCGGATATTTTGCGAGTCCGCATTGCACGCGCACTTTCTAGCACACTAAATACGCAACGATAAAGATCTACACATATCAGTTTTAGCAACATCTGTAGTAAAAATATAAACACAAAATACGAATTACACTCAAATTTTATTTTTTGGAGTACAGTCGAGAGTATACACTCCTACGCTTACACTACTAAGATATTATAATTGTTGTGTATTACAAAATACAAATATTATTTCTTTCCTACAAAACATTTTTCTTATTTATTTTTTTTTATGTTTGTGTTTTTGTTATTCGTTTGTCTTACAATATTTAAATATTTTCAAATTTACAGTCTAGCAGTATAACTTGTTAGTTTGCTAAGTGAACATCGGCGGGGCCATTGTTCACAATTTTTATGTTGTTATTCGCGATTTATCCAAAATGTTAATTAAAATAATAAATTAATTAAATGTTATGTGTCGGAAAATATTTTAAAGTCGGAAGTAAATCACAAACAACAAAGTTATAAAATAAACACTTAGTTTTTCTCGGTTTATGTTTTTCATCGGGAAATGCTTTAAATATTGTTGATGGTGTTTGTGTCAGTGTGAGTGTGTGTCTGTGTAACGAGATAAAGATATTTAAGTGACATATCAACGAATTTGTAATTACAAAACAAGTAATGATTTTTTTTACAAATATTAAATAAATTTTAACAAATTTGCGTCACTTCTATTTTCGAATGAAATGTTTAAGACGAAGATTGCTCTTCCCAATTCTTAAGAATTTTTTTATTCGTTATTAGTTTTTCAAATGTATTTCCAATAATATTTTTTTGTGAAAATGTTTCTTCTTTTTTTGTGTATTTTCCAATTTGTGAAATTTTATATTTTTTTAAATTTTATTTTTAGCTTCGGGTTTCCCTTAATACCAGTACGCACACAGCGTTACTTGTGTTGCTTAGAATATTTTGGTGAAGTTTTTCGTTTTGTTTTTACGTCTTTAAGACGAATTGGTTTTTGTGTATATGGTTGGTGGTATTGCCACGGATGAAATTGAATGCAATATACTCTCATGTGTGTACAATGTATTCTGCATATGATCTATTTGATGTGTAATGGTGACTGTTGTTTATGATGATGATTTGATGATGAATGAATTCATTATATTTTTTATAATAATGTCGTAATTTAGATTAAACGAATTTTTTAATTCGTTTTGCATTTTCTTAACTCATAAAAAATCTGTATACATAATTGATGTGAAGATAAGTAAACTACACATACTAATTCATCATCATAATTAGAGTAGTGGTACTACTAGGAATTGTAGTGATTTGTTTTATTTTTTTGTATGTTTATGATTTACGTTAAAAACAGCTGTATTTCCCGCTAAAAATATGTTTATGTTTAAGAGGTTTAATCAAAAATTATTTTCAACGTCATAATTTAATACTTTTACAGCATTGTATCTATTGCATTACCAAACGTTATAACAATGCCTGATTTAAATTAATTTTACGGTTGGGTGGCAATTTTACAAAACACTCAATGAACAAGCTCTAAAATGATTTCTAGTTTAACACGCATTTGTGAAACTTGTCGGATGGTTATTTCGCAAAAACTTTTCTTACTTTTGAACTATTTTTAATGAATTAAGCAGCATCTTCCTTATATGTGTTACATATTCACGCCCGTGACGGTAGAGAAACACGAAGACTTTTTCTACTCCTCTGTCAAAGTTAGAGGTACTAAAGCTTCACCACTAAGCGTTAATCCTTCCTTAATTCGCAATGGTTTTCATTAAAGGCACTCTGATTGTTGATGAAGAAACACTAAAGAATATTCTCCATTTCTCCAAAACACTTTTAAACTTTTCATAGTTTTCAGAAAAAGGAGGATAGAGTTATAGGTCTTAGGTGGCTTGGGTAAATATATAAGTTCTTTCCGGCTCTTGGGATAAGGGCCACTTTGACTCCTGCCCACTAAATCGAAATATGCGTCATCCTCAAAAATGCTGTAAAGATTACTTCGACCCAGTGTTACGTACCACCCTAAAGACTGAACGATTTTCATGTGTAGGTAGGTTCAACGGTTGGGGATTCTTTCTCAATAGGTCATACTGCAGAACAAACCAACCGACCACTTTTCTTTCACCCACATCTTCTCATACCGCTGACATAATCGGAGTTGTTCCAATGAACGGATAGAGCTCAGACTTGATAACGTCACACTTTTTAAAGCCGGACTTATGTTCTGACACAGACGATAAATTAATTCACCTTTAGTTAGACGATTCTTATCGTTGGTGTTTGCGGAGTATCTGTTCCCTTATTCCATCTTCAAAATCGTTCGAACTGAAGTAGACTTGTACACCCGTCGTCTCGAGCAATTTAATCTATGAAGAAAATCTGCATGTTCATTGCGTTGCTACCGTTAAAGGAAGATTCCACGTTTGTTTCATCTTATGAAACTTTTACATGACATTTTGAGAAACTAAACTGTTGAGCGTCATCCGTCATTCACTTGTTGTGGTAAATCTTACTTGGCTGACGAGTGTAATTTACCTGATCAATATTTTGCTCTGGATTTGGTATTATCTATCACCTGATAATTTTTTTCCTGTATCTCCAGTTTAGGAGCATAGGGCGTCTAGACTAGATATTCCATCTTACACTGTTGGGGGCTTCAGCTTTTATCTCTTCCCATGTTGCCAAGTTGTTTCGCTTTAGCTAGCATTCATTGTCCTCTACCATGTCATCGCTGGTCCTTCCTCCTTTCTTTTTCCCTTGCGGGTTCCAGTCTAATCAATAACGTCCGCGTTACATCACTTGGTGACTTCCTCAGCGTTATGGCCAATCCATTTCTCCACTTTCGTCTTTATTTCGGCCTTTATCTATCTGACTGATTTGTTCTTCTATGCAGTTAAATGTTAGTTATGGTGTTAGGCAAGAAGCATTTCAGTATTCGTCGAAGGCACTTGGTTTACGAACACCTGTAACCTTCTTTCTGGCTTTTTCTGTGTGTTTCTATGTCTCACAGTAGTACCGATTTCACACACGAGTTGAACATTCGTATCTTGCTTGGTCCAACCAAGGTATTCATTTGTATTTATATTCATTTCAAATACATAAATTTCATTTACATCTTGTTGAGTCTCATCGTCTTGGTTTTACTGATTGTTTTTATCTTGAGACCAAACTTCATTAGCTAGATCTGATTACTGTTGTAACCTGTTGTACTTTCTGCTGCATGTGTGCGAGCACTTTTTGTTGTTGTTATCTGCGTAGTCCAGATATTTGAGTTTACACGTTAGTCCCCATTGTGCCAGGAGACGATCAGGAACAAGCATTGGTTAGAAAGAAGTATGCATTCTTGCCTTATACTCTAGCCTTGAGTGTTTTAGTATTTTTCGCTTTGTTTGCCTTAATATTGGAACTCGGTTTCCAACACTCCAATACATTTCTTGTATGAGTTCAATCAATTGCTTTGGGATACTCATTTCACAAAGTGGCCATTTTGCGTTCCTATTCATCGTACGTATCAAATGCGAGTTTGAAATCAACGAAGTGGTGAATCCCATTCATTGGGCATTGTTCGGATTGAGTTGTTGACAACTTCTTTCCTAAAGCCAGCCAGCCAGCTTGTTTGTTTCTTAATTTTGCATAGTGAAATTTTTTCAAGGATGGATCATTGGGAGTATCCTTTCTTTATTTGTGGTTGTGTTGAGGAGAGAGATAAGGATACCTCGCCAATTTTTGCATTTTTCACCTTTCTTGGGGGGATTGTAATTATTGTGAAGCCTTCTTTCCATTTTTGTGGTATTCTGCCAGAATTCCACACTTCTTGCATTTAGTGTGTGATTGTGTAGATGAAATCTACTTTGAATATTTCTACGGTTATGTTATATATCTGTCTGTTCCGGCATGTTTTGTTATTCAGCTTTTCAATGACACTTTTAACTTCCCGCTCCGTTGGTGAATGGGTGTTAAGTTAAATATGCTAGTTTCGTTATTGGTGGGTCAATCGACCAGAGATTTTCTGTGGCTGTTGATAAACATTTTCCTCGAAATATTCTTTCCATATCTTTTACCTGGGCTTCATCCGTTGTTAATAATGCTCGACCAGTAAGTTATCACATCCTGTTAGGTGTGGTTGTATATTGCTTGTGTAATTTTGCCGCTGCTTTCCTTTTACACCACTGGTGCAGGTTGGTTATATAAAATAATGTAGGGATGCTTTCTTCGATCATTCTTTGCCATCCCTTCTTTACTTGTGACGTGCTCTGATTCTTCTCGTATCTGCGTTTTAGCTCTGCCGTATTTTGTTGATACATTTGTAGCTTAAGTTGACGGCGTTCCTGTATCATCTCTCCAAGGTTTCCCCAATTGATTCTTGGTAGCCGAGTATTTTCATAGCAGCGTTAACAGAGAGGCTTCGAGCGTTTCACTTGTATCTTTGTTTCAATTGAATCTTTCGTTTGTGTTAAATTTTCTATTTTGTCGTCTTTGAGTGTTTTGAGTGTTTCACAGCGCGGCTTGGACTTGATTTGAAATTTTTCCATATTACCAACCAGTTTGATGATGATCACTGTGTACGTCTGCATCGAGGAATTTCTTGTTGATCGTCACACGTGTTGTCTATCTGATTTTTGTTCTGCCATCCCCGGTGATGTCCATATTTTATGTATATTTTTTGCGTGGAGACAACCTACTGCTTGCTGCTTAATAATTAACTCTGATTTGTGATGCTCATTGTTGTTTCGTCGCAAAGAATCGATTCAACGCATATTTTTAGCCAATGACAGTTGTCGTCAGGTCGGTGGTGTTGTCCGTGCCAATTGACATTGAAATCTTTCCCTTTGTACGGATTTTGACGTAATTTCTGTGCCTTCCTGCTATTGTGGCTTGTATGTTCGTAGAATTCATCTTTTGTTGTCTAATCTGCACGTCTTCGGTTGGGACATAAGCGCTGAATGATGGTTGGGTTAGTTGGTTGTGTTTCTTATTTTTGAATGAAATCTTTAGCTACTATTATTTTGCTGTTAACTAGTTTCCATTCCATCAATGCTTTCTTCGCTTTATTTGTTGTTATTATGCCGCGCCCACGCCTTGTCCATTGTGTCGTTTCTACCTCAGAATATCGTATAGTTCCCATTGAGCGTATGAGTTCCTGATACAGGACATTTATCTATTTTTTCTAAGTTTAGAAAAATTGTGGTAATCCATTCGCGTTCCAAATAACAATTCTAAGAGTTCTGTTTATTTGATTAGTATATAGCATTGATGTAAGCAAATTCGTGGCTAGTCAAGAGTCCAGCCTGTAATATGCATGCTAGGCTTGCATTTATCGTTTATGTACTTCGGAATATCCTTTCCAGTGGATTTCCTTTAGTAGAATTAGTTAAGCCTGCATTCTCTTATAACGTTAGTGCTTTGAGTCGATTAGTGTGTTTTATTTCTTAATATTTTCAGTTGTACAACCGGTGTGAAGTTTTCAACATTTATCAAAAGTGTAGCTACACAAATTAACAAAAAACAAAAAGTATAGAATTACATAAAAAAATTATGGCAGGGTCGCTAATCTAATCCGCGGCATATCACTGCGACCTTCGAGGATTTTTTTGTTTAGTGTAAATGGAAATAATAATGTAAACAGTGTAAACCAGGTTCTTATGGGGTTGAGTTATTTACACTTACTTCTAGAGATGACACCACAAATCTGAGTGTACTGGCATTTTGGGCACACTCTTTACAATTTTTAGTGATATGCGGCATATCACTGCGAACGATTATCCACAAGACCCGGTTTATACTTTTTAGGTTAGATAGCGGGTTAGATTAGATTAGATTTAGTGGCATAAATAACAAATTCAACCCTGCCATAATTTTTCTATGTAATTCTACATTTTTTTTGGTTAATTTGTGTAGCTACACTTTTGACGAATGTTGAACACTTCACACCGGTAGTTGTACCGTTACTTCGCATCCTCTATAGTTGACTGCGTGTCGTCCTTTACAGTTCATACACCTTGCAGGTTCTATTCGGCTAACATAATAGTCTTTCGTGCTGTGTCTGCCGGCACATTTTACGCACCTAGCGTCTCGCTTGCAATATTCTTGGGTGTGGTTATAATCTTGGTATTTCTTCCATTGTGCCAATATTTTCGTGTTCTTTTTCAGTGGCTTTATTTTAACACTCGACTATTTTCAACTTTCTCCCGTTTAAGGATTTTTAATGCGTCTTCAATTTGCAGTTCTGTCATTTTGAGGTCTTCTAATATATCCTCCTTCTTGCAGGTGGGATGACGACCTCTGGCCATAACCTTAATTTATTTGTTATTTTTGTCTACATAGGTATACGACTCTTTACCTTCTTCAGTGTGCTTTGTGGCTAGAGCTCCGCATATGCATCGGGAACTTTTGTGTTTATCTCCCAAACATAATTGTTTAGTGCCACTACTCTAAAGTTGTTTGTGGACACCGATTTCATTAGAGCTTGAATATTCGCTGATAATGCCTATCACATTAATTGGCGGTGTTGCCTTAGTCTTTATTGCAACCTTGCGTTGTTCTTGTTGCTGGTAACATTGAGGTACAGGTACTGGTTTCATTAACAGGTAGTTTCATTAACTTTTGCTTTTGAGTGCTCCTCAACTTCTGGTGAGAATTCAGCTCTTCGTTTTTTCCTTGGTCTTTTCTTTTGTTTGTGCATCCGATATATTTCTCTTACAAGTTCCTCATCATCTGTTTGGAACTCAGTGTTAGTTCAGGAAAGTTTGCTGTTTTGATTATAGTAGGAGTACAGAGGGGTTTCCAGAGCTTTTATTAGTCTGGTCTTCTTCAGCTACCCATTTTCTTTCTTTAACTTAGCGATTTTATTGCTAAGTTGTGATGCAACTTTTTTATTTCATTCAGTCTTCTGCGTAGTTCAACAGTTTCGATTTCTTGCTGAGTCGCAAACTGGGTTTGTCTCCCCTGAATGCTTTGAGCCGGCCTCGTTAAAGGTTGAATAAACCAATTGAGCAGTATTGGTACCACCTGGGGTAAATATTCCTTTTTGTTGTAAACTCATTGCTTTAAGGACTGGTTATTGAAGCAGCTACAAATCTAACCAGTGAAATCGACAGTGGGTCAGTGGAGAGAACATAATTCCTAGGTAGCAGGATATAACCTACCTCCTAGGTAGCAGGATAACGAGATTTACTACTATATAAAGTAAACTTAAAGTGGGCGTCTCGCTTTCTAAACAGGTACTAATGCCATCGATAGTTTTAGTAGTCGACTCGTCACATCCAATAGCCGTCTCGTTACAGAAGGAGCGGGACAAAGTATCCGGTACAATGTTGATAGAGCCTTTTCGGTAACCAATTTGAAAATGAAAGGCTTGTAACTTTAGGCTCCACCGAGCAAGGCGCCCCGATAAATCCTTTTGGTTCATCAACCAGCGTAGGCTGGCATGATCAGTATATATCACAAACGGGTATCCCTCTATGTAGGGCCGAAATTTTTGCACGCTGAGTACAGCGGCATAGCACTCGAGTTCGGTTATCGAATAGTTCCTTTGGGCCGCATTGAGCTTGTGAGAAATAAACTCGATGGGATGTTCACCGCCCTCGGAATCCACTTGGAACAGAACACTGCCTACATCCGCGGTACTGGCATCGCACTGGATAAAGAATGGCTTACTGTAATCGGGATTGGCAAACACTAGAGCAGAGGACAACGCGAGTTTCAGGGCATGGAATGTGTCCGGATTGATTTAGTTCGTTTTGATCAGGAATTCCTGTCGACAACGAATTGATTGTGCGTCTTTGAAGTACAGAAGCCGTACAGCTTTTAACAAGGTCGTTGATTGTGGAGAACTGTCTGTCTGTCAGCTGGTATTGAAGCGCCGGTTTCATGTTGCACATAGGATTTGTATTAACTTTCGTCACTATATGGCGTGCAACACTGTAAAGTTAAGTTCCATACTTGGTGATAATAATCAACGAAGCTTTCGAGATTCTACCATTCGTCGGATCTCGTAGTTGGTGCGTCGATCTTTGAATCTTTCCGTAAGGTCTCGACGTAAATCCCACCAGGGGGCGAGGGGTTTATGTTTTCTGTACGTCCAGAACCACTGTAGGGCCACGTCTTTCAAGATTACGTGTAACTCGCTCAATAACGTTTCCGGTGGTATCCTCATGGAAGAAGCTAACATGAAATAGGAACATATCAACTGTGATCCCTGATGACACCCCACTGTAGGATATGCCGCTTCTAGAGAGAGGTCGGCGATGATCATAAGTATAGTAACTGGTTGAAGAGCTATAGTCTCGAGAGACTTGCTAGTAGAGGTATATGCTGTATTGCTTAACTTAGCGCCATCGGTAGCACTATGATGTGGAGTTTCCGAGAGGGTCAAAGTAGCGGACGTCATGGTAGCAGGTAGATTCAAAAGGCTAGGGATGATTGGAGGAAATTCAGACCTTACTTGAGGGGTGGTTTCGTTCCCAATATGTGACATCAGCTGGTTGGCCGACAGAGAAATGGCTGCACCTGAGGCGGGAGTGAATCTTGCATGTTCGGGGCAAAAAAAGGTCGAGCAGTTTAGCCTGCAACTCATTTTGTCTCGTATTAATTGCGGCTAATTGAGTTGACAACTGGTTTAGTTGGGTCATTATTGAAATCATTAGTGGGGTTTTGATCAGTCGGTTTGAATTCCTCAGAAATCGTATCCGAATTGAAATGATTCTGTTTCACTCCACTTGGTCCCGGGACTGAACTAGGAATTTTTGAGTTACTTTCAGTGGACGCAGCGTTGAATTTCGATCCGGTCGGTACAGAATTATTTGGGTCATGAATTTGCATAATAGATATAAGTGAAATGCATAATAGATATAAGTAAGTCTTCACACGATTGTAGCACTTTACCCGCCTGTTCACCATAACTGGGCGATTGAGATGCCCGCTCTAACCGACCGCGTACATGGAGCAAACGTGTCACAATTTCTTTAGCTTTAGTATTCCGTGGTGCGGGGGACAAATCTTTTAAAGTATTTATATCAGCCTGTAATCGCAATAATTTTGTTCTACAGGTATCAACCTCTATCTCGGGTCTTTTACTAGCTTTCTGTGGACCAGCTCCATCCGATTTCTCTCTATCTAATTTTTCTAATAATTCGTTGTGGGCAGTCTGCGAGCTTGAAGAAATGCCGCGTACCTCGTACTCTACTTCTATTTCGTCGGCCTTTAACAATGATACGTCCATTTTCGAGAGGAAAAAAACGTTTCTCTCTGGACTAGTTATTTAGTTTAAATTAGCTAGCACTTAACTAAAAATCGGACCAAAACTTCAAACGGAGAGTAACCAAAACGAGAGGCATAAAACGATGAAATGATTTTTTATTTCATCTTTGATGAATTCCATGTGTAAGTCCCTGTGAAGGTCTTGTGTACCACGCAGCATTTACGATGCTACGAAGAACCTTGTTTTGAAACGTCTGTATCATTTTGGCGTTTGTTTGCTTAGTACATCCCCAGAGTTGAATACCGTAGGTCCATATCGACTTTAGTATTTCCGATATAGCAGCAGCAGTAATTTAATATTAAGTTCTTCTTTTTTCTTTCTGACATGCTCTCTCCACTTGAGCTTGGCATCGAGTGTCATGCCGAGATATTTAGCTTTGTTTGCATATGGCACCGGTTGTGAGTTAATTTCTTTCGGTAGATGGGAAGTCTTTTGATATGTAAAGTTAATATGCGTAGATTTCGTCTCATTAAGCTTGATTCTCCAGCGCTTAATCCAGTTACAAACCGCATTTGTAATCTTCTGGAGTTTGCTCGTTGCATCAGGCTGCTATGGTTCCTTCATCTGTTGTTGGAATATCGCTTGTATATAATAAATACAAGATTGGTCCTAAGACGCTCCCCTGTGGGACACCGGCAGATATTTATTTATTTATTTATTTTACCAACAGTATTAATTTACATCTGGTATTTTTAAAATTAGGTTTATTTATATAAATCAAATTTGAATAAAAAAAGTTTTTAGAATTCTTTTAAATTCATCTCTGGACAAATTAAAATCGAACACGGTAGATACATTATTAAATACACGGCTAGAATTACAAACCGGGTCCGACATACCAAAATTAGACCCATGGAAGTGCAGATTAATCACTAAGCCTCGGTGTCTGAGTGATCTCACTGGGGCACGTATTGAAAACAAGGATAGTAGTTGTGAACAATCAATTCGGCCCATTATAACGTCGCGCACAAACATTGCGGAAGAAATTTGTCTTCGAACGAACAATGGTTCAATATTCAATATCAAACAACGGCCTAGATACGGCGGAAGCACATACTTAGGAGCGTTTACCTCTCGAGGAAGTCGCCTTAAGGCAAACAGCATAAATCGCTTCTGGATTGATTCTATACGGTTAGAGGAATTGATATAGTATGGATTCCAGACAATTGACGCATACTCCAAGTGCGATCGAACAAATGAAGCAAAGAGGACTTTTAGAGTATATGGATCATGAAAGTCTTTGGAGAAACGGATTAAAAACCCTAACATTGCATTAGCCTTATTAATACATCTGTCAATATGGTCTTTAAACGATAAATCTCGTGAAAACAAAACCCCTAAATCTAGAAAAGAATGAACTCGCTCTATCATAACGCCATTTAAGAATAAACTATTATCATGTCCATTACGTCCATAACGTCTTCTAGAAAAGTTCATAACTTTACATTTCGAAACGTTCAGGCAAAGCTTATTCAAGCTACACCAGTCGCAGAAAATGTTTAATTCCTGTTGTAGATTTAGCAGATCGCGATCATTTCTAATCTTACAAAAGATTTTTACATCATCAGCGTAAATCAGAAACTTACAATGTTTGAAGCACCGCTTCACATCATCTATGAATGCAATAAATAATAGAGGTCCAATGTGGCTACCTTGTGGGACGCCAGACAAAACATTGATGTCTCTAGATAAAATATTATTTAAAAAAACTTTTTGAGTTCTGTTCGTCAAATATGAAAAAATCCACTTTAAAGGAAGGGCATCACACTTGTTGAGCTGTCCTAGTTTCTTTACCAATAAAACATGATCAATTTTATCAAAAGCTTTGCTAAAATCAGTAAACACTACCTCAACACCATCAACACCTTCTAATGCTAGCGTCAAAAAATTTGTAAACAAAGCAAGATTTGTCACAGTTGACCGTCCGGGGTAAAACCCATGCTGGTTTACTGAGATGGAATTTTTAATTAAGAAAAAGATGCGGTCCTTGACCATCGATTCAAATAATTTAGGAATAGCCGATAAGATAGAAATACCGCGGTAATTTTCGATATTCGTTCTCCGTCCACTCTTGAAAATTGGTTTAATGAAACTGGATTTCCAAATTGAAGGGAAAACCCCACTTTTCAAACTCAAATTGAAGATGTTCGTCAGCGGCTGAACTAAGACCGAAGCACACTTTTTCAACACAAGCGGGTGAATTTTGTCCGGGCAGAGCGAGCGAGTTCGAGCGTGCAGAACGTCATCGGTAGTAAATTGAAATTGAATGTTTGGATTATTATTAAAAACAAGTTCGTCATTCCCTCTCGAAGACGGGACATACACATTTTCAAAAAATGCTGCAAACATGTCAGTGATAATTTGTGGATCACTAGCCGTCAAAGAATTGAAAGACATTTGCGAGGGTATACCTCTACAATTCCGTTTCGAATCAACATAACTCCAGAAACATTTAGGGTTGTTTCTAATATTCGATTCGATCTCGACAATATATAAATTATACAAGAAACGATTTAAAATTTTAAATTTGAGATCTGAGAGCGCTAAATATTTCATAATTTACCGCGGATGGGTTTAATTTATATTTTTTATGAGCTTTAGATTTCCGATTTTTTAATCCTGAGAGGCGACTATTAAACCATGGCTCGCGCATCGACGAAACTACAGGTGAACGGGGAATAAATTGTTCAATTGCCAAGTTCATTATTTTATAAAACTGATCAATATAAGCGTCTAAACTACCCGTTATATATTGATCCCAATTAATATTGTCCAGAAACTCATTTAAAGCATTATAATTTCCCTTATTAAAATTGAAAGACTCACTAGAATTAAAATTTACGTTAACATTAACACAATTTTCAAATATTAATTGGATATGTAGTGGTATGTGAAAAATACTTGAAGAACCGCCGAGATCATTACAAGCAATGATTGTGCCATGTACTTCTACTGGAACGAACATCAGATCGAGGATATTGCTGCACTGGTTCTCGATGTTATTAATCTGTCTTAGCCCGAGTGAACAGATTGAGTCCATCACCAGATCTGAAGTTAGATCACCATTGAATGGCAGAAGTTCATCATCTACTGTAAGCCATTTTATTTTCGGTAAGTTAAGATCTCCCAAAATCATCACACAATCAAAATCAGGAGCTGCAGCTGCTAGTTGGTTTGAGAAAAATAAAGATAGCTCACCATATATATTAACTGAGGATCCGTATGGTATGTAAACAGCAACTATCAACACCAGCTTTCCATTGAAAGCAAGTTTAACAGCCAAAATCTCCAACTCGTTACTCCCAAGGTTAATAATATCCGCACGTATATCTTTCGTGACCGCTAGCAGAACTCCGCCACCTCTCGCTGTCGATTCAAGATCCGTATAACGATCGCGTCTGAAAACATAGTAGTCTGGAGGGAAGTACTCTGCAGAATTGTGCGAGCTTGTCAGCCATGTTTTCGTGATGCAGATGACATCATATTCATTTTCCAACACAGATAGGTACATTTCACGCGATTTTGATCGTATTCCGCTAGCGTTGTGATAATAAATAGACAATGTGTTGGTTTCATCTGAGAGTGGCAGTGTCAGTTGAGCGATAGGTGCAGACAGCGGCATCGGATTTGAAGAAGGTATAAAATCAGTTGAGGTCGCAGTAGATATTGTTACAACGTCGTTAGAGCTGAGCGTGGGACTAAAAAATTATTATTCATTGATTTCCGACGTGAATTTAAAAATTCTTTAATCAACACTCCAGAAGGCCACGCCGATGAATCCAGCATTTGGTTAAATTTGCTTACAGGAATACCGATTTTAAATGATACATAATCGCGCTCATCATTACGTCGAAAGCAATATAATGCAGGTTTCTCGACTTCAAATTTGTTTTTGATGATCATCATCAGTAACGTCCTTGCATAATCGAGAAATAAAAATCCATCGTAGCGGTTCAACGGTACGCAAAGTAGAGTTCAAGTCACCACTACCAATAAAAATTTTTTTAGGCGAGTCCATATTATCGTCTAACGATTTAGCAGTTGAATCCGTTGTTATGCCATTATTCACACTACTCTTTGATCTTGTAAGTATTGGTGTAGCAAATTCCATATCAGTTTGTGTTGTTTTTTTTTTAAATTTTTTATTTTCCTTAGTTCTAAGGAAAATGTCTAAGACGAAAATGTCTATTAGATATATAAGAGTTTGGTATGGCATAGAATTGCCTCGGAAGATCTGTATGCGGCTTGAATTCGAGTCCACTGTGCCAGACTTTATCGAATGCTTGGGCGACGTCCAGAAATATGCTGGAGCATACTTTTTTACGTTCTAACGTTCTTTCAATAATGTTGGTGATTATATGCACCTGTTCAATTGTGGAGTGCTTTTCCCTGAATCTAAATTGATGTGGAGGAATTAGTTGTCGGTCCTCAATTATTTCTGGTACTTTCCATTGCCACGGAACATATTTTAACCGAAAGCTTGCATTGATTATGTGTAATAGCTTACGAAATCCTTTACCTGGTAGAGCCTTGATTGTTTGGCAAGTAATCAAGTCATACTCTGGGGATTTTTTAACATTCATGTTGCTTTCCTTCTTTGAGAGTTACTGGGCGTATTTCAAAATCATCTAGCTTGTAGATTGACGTTATATTTTCATTAGCCGTTTGTCTTGGGAGTGGTTAGAAGGTATCCTTGAGATACTCCGCAAACAGATCAGCCTTCTCTTTAGGACCTCTTGCCCAGGTTCCATCCTCCTTTTTAAGTAGAGGCACTTACATTTTGGGTCTTTTCAGTTCATTCGCCGACTTCCACAGTGAACAATTAGAATTTTATTAATCGGTTAGGCTAACTAGATATCTGTTGATTGATGCATTTTTAACTTCTTTAAGAAGAAATTTGAGACTGTTACCTAAATTGTTAAGAATTGTATTGTTCTCCGGTGTTCTAGTTATTTGCCAGGTTTTACGTGCCCGTCGTTTTTCTTTTACCAACTCTCTAACTTCCATTGGGTAGGATATGTTAAGCTTCTTCTTGTTTTGTATAATGGGGGTACATGCCAAAGCAGCATAGTGAATTGTTTCATTGAGTTGTTCTAATTCATCTTCCAACTGGTGAGAATTTCTTATCGGTACCTGAAGATTGATTTTTTCCTCCATTACTTCACGAAAGAGATCCCAGTTTGTTTTTGAATTTGTTAATCTGGGTGTACTCTCCCTTTGATATACCATTTCACTGACTGTCACGATAACCGGAAAATGTTACGATACTAGAGAATTACTGTCTTCAATGTGAATGTAGTTCTGGGATATACCGCTTGCAACATAAAGGTCTATTCGGCCAGGTATCTTCGTTCCGTCACTGAGCTAGTATGTTGGGGAACCACCAGAGTAAAATTTACATTTTGATGTCTGCCTTGCTTGAAGCAATTCTTTACCATTTGACAGTAGGAACTTGTATTGTCTTCTTCGATATTTGATTCGAAATGGTGTTTTATATTTTCTTTTATTAGTAATGCCGAACCACCCTTTTGCCCTTTCCGCTGGATGAACGGAGTGATATAAGTTATAGTCCCGTATTTTAGCAAATGAAGATTTAACTAGATGGCTTTCAGATATTAAGAAAACGTCGATTTTTTCTGAAATTAAAAATATTTCTATTTTTGGCTTGCATTGAGGGAGTTGCGTTTTCTTTAGTTGATCAAGTATCATGTTGTTCAGATTACTTTGGTCATCTAGCCGATTTGTAATAGCTGCAATGCTGTTCATAATTTGATTATTTTCAGAGTCCATATGTTAGGTTGAACCCAAACCTTTCAATACCTGGACAAGTGAATTTCTTTGCTCTGTGTTGCTTGGTTGTGGGTTCGATCTGATTTGATATTTGAACCCTTCAATTTTCGTGATTTTGCGGATGATTTCTTGTTTTATCTCTTAATTTTTGTAGTTGTTTAGCAACCTCACAGCCTCGATAATTAGCCGGATGTTGGCCTCTCTATTGTATATACCTGGGTAAAATGATTACCTGAGCATTTTACACATCTTGGATCCCGGCTGCAATATCTTTGGGTGTGATTAAATGCCTGACATTTCTTGCATTGGGGTATGCGTGTTGTGGTTGTGCTCATTGATTCGATTTTCACCTTCATGTGAAGGATTCCTTTTATTCCATAAATGTTTTGAACAATCTCTTTGTTGTCTAATACCAGCATAAACAGAGGGAGTCCCCTTTTACTGATAATTTGATTTTTCTAGATTTCTGTTCTCTCTTTTTAAACAATATTCACAGCATCTAGTATTTTAAGAACTTTATTTTGTAATTCTTTCATTATTTCTTTGCTTGAAGTGTGATACAAACCTCTTGCCATGACTTTTATAGGTCGGCCTCTTTGTTCTCGTAAGTGAACCACTGATACTTTCCAGCATTCATAGATAAGGTTCTATAAGTATCTGAGTCCAGAGTATTAATTTTCCAAACGTCATTGTTTAGCGCTGTTACCTTATAGTCTTTGTCAGTAACCGATTTCATCAGTCACTGAATTTCTGGGTAACTGCTTACACCCACAATATTTATTGGTACCCCCACCAATAAATATTCTTTCGGTTGCACCAAATTTGGTGTAATGTTCTTGGTAGATTTACTACCTTTTAGTCGATTGGCTTTGGGTGGAACATTTTTTGAACTGTACTAGATTGTCCCCTACCATTTAATTGCTCAGCCTCAGGTGATGATTCAGCTTTTCTTTTCCTACTCTTCCTGGACTGTTTTTCTTCTTTAACATCGAGTCCGTCTCTCTTTGTAATTCATCTTCATCACTGGAATAGATGAAGGTAATGCAGGTAATGAAGTTCAGGAAATAGTTAAAATCATAAAGCTGTACGTGCAGTCATGATCGTTCACATCCATTTTTAGCAAATAATCTAAACACACAATTTATAAAACAACAAATGACTCAAATCAAAATACTACAAAAGATTTCGTTCAACAGCTCGATTTAGGTCGAAGCCGTTTCCTAGATACGTATACATGCGAATTTGCTATACTTAGGCCATTCAAACGCACCATAGGTGGTCTAAATTGTAAACAAACATACTCGTAGGTGTGTTTATAGAACGAAAAAACATTTCGATTTTTCATCTTCATCTGGCGTACGAATTAATTAATCGACAATACCATTAATCTGTTGGGTGTTTGTAATTGTGTATGTATGACTCGTGCCTCCATGGGTAACAATTTTCGTGGAAATAGAATTAGTTTCATACATAGGGAAAATATTTATGTAAACACAAAGTGCATTGATGAATAATCGATATAATTATTTTTAGATGATGATGAATATTGAGTGTAAATTATGTTTGTATTTTGTAATAAATTATTAATCGAGTCGAGTAATAGTTTGAATATTTCCGGGAACAAAATACTAAACAGTTTTGTAAAGAAAAATTTGTAACGAAAATTCGTAATCGATAATTAGGTCTAAAGCATTTGAAATTTCATATGCAATTCATATATTTATTTTGGCGCCAGAACAGAATACCAATTTGTATTTTGAAATTCAGAAATTTTTAAAAATTGTTTTTGTCTTGTCTTGTTGTGAGAAAACAGCATCTGCTTTATCTGTAAAAATATTTTGAAATGTTTGGCATTGATCTTGTTAATACAGAAATGTTTGCTTTGTAATATTTTGATTTCTAATTAGGATGATCTGGCACTCTTTCCCTTATTATCTAAATCCATCAACACGCCTTAACACAATTATTGTCATATATTCTTTATGTTGTCCCAAAGTAATATTTCCAGTATTGAAAGTTCTGTGCTGTTATTATGTAACGAGTGTTTGAAAGTAGATTCTGATAACTGCATAACCCAAAAAGCGAGCAGTCCGAATAGAAGCCTTGTAACCTTCATTGCTTTTGTTAAGACTCAAGTACATCGTTTTGACCGGTTCGTGATAAGCATAAGTTCTGTGTTTATTTACCTGAAGAAATACAAAATGTTTTAAAGAATACTCGGTGCTTTTATTTCAATAGACTCAAGTATGATTGGTGAATCGATTTCGTCCAGTGTTTCCATTAAACGATCCATCCGGTGATGTGTGTCGTTGTAACTCTGCCGTATTTCCAAGTTAAGTACCGTACACACTTCGTTCGAATACTCTCTATGTAACGAATATGTTCATTGTATAGAGGACACCAGAAATTAACAGAATACTCAAGTTAGGAACTTACGTAGGCGAACGTGCGTCGTATTTTTATGGTCTCTTTATCGCCAATATCCCCAATCCACCGTTTTATAAAACCAAACAAAGAGTTAGCTCTAGCTATGCACTACCCGATGTGGCTAGTGAAACTCATATGTTCAACGAAAGTAACCCCTTGGTCTTTAATTTCAGATACTTTTTGTAGAGTGGTTCCATTCATATGGTACTGTTGTACAACAGGATTAGTTTTTCAATGAAAAGATATGGTCTTACATTTATTGATACAGTCTTTGCTAAAAGTATTGACCACCCATGATATCTTACAATTTTTTGGGAGTATCAATTTGAAATAAATTGAAACAATTTTTATAGGTTCACATTACTTCTTATTTATATAAAATTAATATTTTATGGGTCCATCCTTTGCCTCAAGTTTTTTACATTCTGCAAGATATATGGCGCTCCATTCTTGGTGCAGATAGCGGTCTAGGTCTTCTTTGTTATTTATTGTGTGACGCCTGATTCCGCGTTTTAATAAACTCCATAAATGTTCTATGGGGTTCAGGTCCGGGGACTGGGCAGGCAACTCTAGATCCTCAATGCCATTTTCTCAAAATCATGCTATTGTGCGGGCAGATTTATGACATGGCTCGTTATCCTGCTGAAATTTAACGCCATCCATGTTTGTATCACCAAAAAGTGTGAAAAACCAGGGCAGCAACACAGATTCTAGGACGTTTATGTGTTTTGAAGAGTTCATGTGACTCTCACACACGAACACTTCGTGAACTCCAGAATTAGTCAGGCAGCCCCAGACCATTATGCTGGCTCCGCCGTGTTTTACGGTTGGTACCACACGGAGGAAAACTAAAATATTTGTATCAATGAATTTTATTTTAAAATCATCATTTAGTATTATTAGGGCATATAATTGTCAACTTACTTCAAAGTTTGATTCGTCAGACCACATGATATTTGACCAATCTTCTTCGGTGAAACTTTGGTATTTTAAGGCTCATTTATTACCGAACCTTCTTGTTTTTCCGGAGATCCTTGGTTTCTTCCTGGCATTAAAGCCTTTCAGACCAGCCTCCTGAAGCCTCATGCGAGTGGTGCGGAGATTGGTTTCTTAATCTCTCCTGACAACTCAGCAGCGAGGTCTGAAAAAGTTTTTTTCCTATTTTTTAAAGCTTCTCTCACTAACTTTCGGTCCTCACAGTATGTGGTGATGCGTCTAGATCAGTTTTACAAGATTTATGTGGAAATTACGATTTTTGATAAAAACTCGTTTTTCAACAAAAAATTCGACCTTTATACAACACAGATGGACTCTCGAATCGGGCTGAAACTTCATACCTAAGCTTTTCCCACAAATTGGGAAACCCAGTGAATTTTGGCCGAAATCGATCCACCGGAAGTAACAGCTTCCATATGAGCTTCTCGCTTTTCCACGGGAGTTGACAACTTCAATAGAAGCTTTTTCGTAAAAAATATATCATTTACGAGAAAAACGGTTATGAACTGTTGTAAATGAATTTTGCAAAAATGCCGGTCCAGATCAGTTTTTTAATGATTCCGCGATAGTAAAATGTCCGGGGCTAAGATGAATGTGTCTTCGATGTCTGAACGCGTGGAATACAGTGATCTAGAATTAAGACATGCTTCTATTTGGCTTAACACTGTTGACATGTCTTCGTATCTCAATACGGTTTCACCTAAAACTCTTTTTAGGTGGTATTTAGCTGATTTTACGGCGGCTATCCATAATCCACCTAAGTGGGGACTTGCCGGGGCTATAAAAAGCCAATTTATACCTTTCATTCGATAAAATATTAATTATTTCCGAGATATAGGTTTTGTTGAATTCCTGTATGGCAGTCTTCAATTGTTTATCAGCTATGAAGGCATTTGTTGTTAAATCACTAACAACTTCTAGATGTACCGCCTTCCTTGTATACAGATAAATGCGATGTAAACCTTATACATTTTTTACTGGCCTATGAAGATTTTAGTTTGATTGGACCGTAATCAATTCCCATATGTGTAAAAGGACGAGATGGTCTAACACGCGATGATGGTAGTTGTCCCATTAACTCAGTTGCTTCCTATGTCTTATACAGGTAACAACGAACACACTTGTTGATTATTTTTTGAATTATTTGTTTTATTTAGTAAAATGACGATTTTGAAGGAATAATTGGATGTTTAGTATCGAATGATACTATCGAGTTTCTGATTTTTCTGCCCACTCGTAGAATACCTACTTTGTCGATAAATGGATGTAATTGCCACAAAGGACTTTTGTTGCTTAAATTGAAGCCCCTTTCTAACATTCTTATTTTTCGTGAAATTTAGTCTTCTAAATGTTGTTGATTATTAAGTTTCGACTGCTCTTTAGTTCGTAATCCTTGCATCTGGCATTGTTGATAAACCTTTTTATATAAGTAATGATTCTTATCAATTTCGTGTATGATGAATATTCATCCCAAATGCGTGGTGATTATGATTTTCTTTACTTCGTCCTGAGTGCTCAAAATTTGATGTTTTGATGATGGCTTCATTCATCCTTTAAAGCCACTTGGGCTCAGACCACCACAGGTCGTTGTGTTGAATTTCTTTAGGCGTAAGCCCTCGTGAAGCTGCGTCAGCGGGGTTATCTTCTGATTTGACTTGGAACCAATGGGTTGGACTGATGTTGTTTTGTATTTCTGCTACACGATTTCCTACGAATACCTTCCATTTGTTTGAAGGACCTTGAATTCATGCAAGAGTAATGGTTGAATCCGTATAAGCGTATATTGATGTTGGCGACTCTAATGACTGCCTTACGCTGTAGTGGAGCTACTCTTGTTTTTGATGCTATACATAGCAACGTAATTTTAACAGCAGATTTAATCGCATGTTCGCAATCGCAAATCCTTTCAAATTCCAAATTTTAGCACTAGTGTATGTCCCCCCAGCATGTAGAGTGAACAAAAATCACCTGGTGTAAAGAATTTTAACTAGAACAATCCATTTTCAAAACTAGGCATTTTGTGGCACATGGCATATTGTTTGTTGCATGGAAGTAGGTTTCGAATTATGTTCAGGAATTTTAACCGTGTGTAGTCTACTGCTAAAGTGGATATTAAAATAATGAATCGAATAGGCTAATCAAGTTGTTGGAGGAGACTACAAGATTTATGTTTAGTTTTCTAAAAACAAGTGCGGTAAAATTTTGTAAAGCGATTTGGCGCCGTTTAATGGTGTAGAAAAGTAGGGCATGCAAACCGCCGCCAATTAAACATTAAATGAACGTGTTGCATAAACAAAGTTCCCAAATGTTTATGTGGTTTGTTTGTTTATAATTTAAAAATTACAGTATTCATTTATTTACATAAAGGGTTAATGATTTGTTTTAAGTGTGCACACCTTTTAATTATGTTTGTTAATTGTTCTGCCAGGCATTGGATTAATTATTAATTTCCTCGCTCAGTATGCAATTTTTCCAATCACAAATTTTTTTCACATTTTTTCCCCGTTTTGTGTTTGTGATACACACAGCGCAACAACAGTTTCGATGAGAATCGAGATATAAATAAGCCAAATCTCATATCCAAAATATTTAAAATTTAAGAACTGAAATTGGAAATTATAATTACGTATTTTTATTTTTACATTTGATTGAAATGTTTATTAATTTTTGGTTCAGTGAACCTAGACAAAACACAAAACCATATATAACATCCAGCGTATTGTGTACTACTTGTGTAGTAATTACGAGTAAATGTAAATCGAAAATGTATAAGGAAATGTGTTCCATGTTTAATCTCGGTTTTGGCTTAAATATTAAAATTATTTAAATGAATTAGTTTTGCTAAATATATACGCGATTCAATATTTTTAATTGTTTGTTTTTATAAAAAATGAATTGAGGACACTGGGATTAGAATGCATCTGAATTTTAATAAGAATTTGCATTTGTCTTTGCACTTTCAAGCGTCTGTTTTGATAAACAATTACTGGGCGGCCCATCTGACGTTTGTAATTTAATTTGGCTCTAATTCAAAGACGAATGAATATTTTTTAAAGCCATTAAGTATCGAGCACAATTTCATTCAAATGACTTCCACGGTTGGCTTTCCAGTACCCCATTCTGTCAACCCAATTTTTAAGAACATTTTCGATTGTATGGGCTCCTATCTCATCAATGGCAAATTCGATTTGATTTTTCATGTCTTGGATATGTCTCTAGATATGGTTAGCGTAACACTTATGTGTCCTCTTCTTGAATTCTAGGTAACAAGAACTTGTTTATCATGGCTCAGTAATGCACCCCATTGACTGTAAGGGCGGCTTTTTGCTCATTATCGAAACAAAAAATGTATCAATAATGTCGCCGGCCAACGATCCACACCAAAAAGTCATTCGTTGTGGATGCATTGGCTTCTCCATGGTTACGTGTGGATTTTGTGAGCCCCAAATGCGGTAATTTTGCTTGTTGACGCAGCCTCCGGGGTAAAAATGAGCGTCGGAAGCAAAACTCTCATCACAGAATTACGTAGAATGTTCAATTCTTGAGCAGCTGTAATGTTTTTGGCTGTACGCGCTGTAAATGCACATACACGTACTGATTTATCCAATAACAATCAAGTTTCACGAACTCGCTTCATAAATTAATCCCCAATTTGTCTTGTAGGCATTTCATTTCTACTGAATTTTCCACGTAAATTTCTTACAGTTTGGGTAGAAGACTCACCACTTTGAAAGTAAGTTTCTCAGATTGGTCTACCTTCTGTTTCATCAAATATATATATACAACAAAACGTACCAGATCTGCAACTGCCACCTTCGCTAAATACGGCACCTTATGAAAACCCTGCTGCTTTGCCGTTGGATACCTTGTCAATACCTTTGAGCTCATCACGTGATATTTCTGCAGGGGTTAGCTTACCTCTAATTAATGTTACCGTGTCTTCTAATAAGAGTTCGTTAGAAAAACCATTTTCTGAAATGGCTGCATCCGACCCATCTTCCACGGTTATGAGGTTGAGAAAATAGTCTTTGTCTTTGGGTTTATCATCTGCTGAGTCTACAACAGTCAATCAACCATGTATAGGTGCTGTTACATTTAACCTTCCAAATAGAGTTTCCCTGTTATTAAACCTGCAAGTCATGACAATAGTTCTACTTCTGATGTAACAAATAAACCGATTTGTGGTACTAAGTGCTATAATGAAAATTTTGGCGTTAAAACGATTTTACCGATGCTTATACGTATCGAAATTCAATACCGGTACAACCGAAAATGATATTTTGGTAATGGTAAAGACATGTTTGGATACTTATAATTGTAAGGTATTTAAATTAGTGCCTAAAGAAAGAGATCTTGGCTCCTTACAATATACATGTTTTAAATTGAGTTTATCTGCTGATTTACGTCATAAGGCTCTTGATCCTAATATTTGGCCAATTGGAGTAAATATTCGGGAATTTAATAATGTAAATTTTCGGACAAGATTGCCTCATCATACGAAGTTTCGGATTCCTGCTGCAATCAACACATTAATAGATTAAATTACCTTTCATGTAGTGGTATAGCTGTTCCAAGTGACAATCAGCAGGTAAATATGGATTCATGTTTAAAGTTCGGCCACTTAAATGTTCGAAGTTTAGTAAAACATTTTAATGACGTTACAATTTTATTAAATGAGTACAAATTTGACTTCCTTGCGTTAACAGAAACTCTTCTAAGCTGTAAAATTTTAAACAAGTCACTTCGTATCAATAATTATAATATTATCCGTTTTGACCGAATTAACAATACGCGATGGGGTGGAGTTGCCATTTATTATCGATCTGCATTAAAATATTCTCCGGTGCCTTTGGTAAAGTAGAAATTTTAGTATTGGAGCTTACTGAACGTATTGGTAAAATCCTTATAATTATTGTTTATAATCCTCCTCCTGCGTGTGCCGATGATGTTAATTATATTGAATTGCTTTTTTTAGAATACCTATCACAATATAAGAGATTTTACGGTTATACATAGCTTGTGCTATTTACCTTTTAATCCACTGTTTCTGACATTCGGCCGATCAGTATTTTTGCCAGCCCTTTCTATAGTTTTGGAAAAAAATATGCAAATTCAAATGCTCTTAATTGATTCAATTTTCTTTCTAAAATTCCAATCTCTAAGGCTTTCGACTGTGTTAATCATACACAACTGCTTCAAAAGCTTCAGTTGTATTATAAGTTCTCTAATTCTGCTATTTCAATAATCGCAAACAATTTGTAAAACATGGTGATGATATTTCCAACCTACGCGATGTTTTTGTTGGTGCTCCTCAAGGATCAATTTTGGGTCCTTTGCTTTTTTCTATTTACATTAATGATCTACCCTTGCATATTTTAAATTATCATTATCATTTTTATGCTGATGATTTTCAATTATATATTTGCGGTGACTTGTCGAATATATATGAAATTGTGAGATATCTGAATGACGATCTTAACAATGTTTCGCTCTGGTCCAAAAATAATGCACTTACCATAAATCCAACTAAAAGTAAAGCATTATTTTTCTCGAAAAATGGCTCCCATAGTATTGTACCTGAACGCTTTTTAAACAATGATACTATTTTATTTGTTCCTAATGTTAGTAACCTAGGTCTAATCATGAATTCAAAGTTAACTTGGAATGATCATGTAAGTTCGTTGTGTCAGCGAGTTAATTATAGTTTATACTCGCTAAGGTTAATAAAAAAAATTTGTCCAGTTGACTTACGGATATACTTGGTCAAAAGTTTGGTTATACCAATTTTCTCATATTGTGATGCAATATTTTCAAATTGTGACAGTTCGTCAAAGCGTTTGCTTCAGGTTACTTTTAACAATTGTGTACGTTATGTTCATGACCTAAAGAAATTTGATCACGTTTCTGAGTGTAAACATTCGATTCTTGGTTGTTTCAGTTTTATCGTTATAGAACTGCTCTATTTATTTTTCGAATAATTAAATCAGGATGTCCATTGTACTTGAATGATAAATTAAATTTCTCTCAGTCATTACGAACAAAAAATATTAATTTAACCGTTAACAGAACCATCTACGGTAAAAAAATAACCTCTGTTAATAATTTTAAAAAAGTTATGTTTAATTTAACAGCAGATAAATAATTTTTGCTATGTTTAAATTGTAGATATTTGTAAACATTTTGTATCATTTATTGTTGTATATATTTCTGTATATATTATTACCATTGATGACCATTGAATGACGTAAGTGGGTGATTGTTACCAAATTTAGGGAGACCGGAACCGGACAAGTGGTGCAGTGGTTCAAGCTTCGGCACTTGGACCGGGAGGTGCTGGGTTCGAATCCCATCAGAGGCTAGATGCAAACCGAATTTTCATCATCGATTACGATCGGTGATGGTAATAAATACAACTAAGACCCTCTGATGGAGTGCAAAATTCCGTGCCATGCGCCGACCCATCTTCCATGTCAATGTACAGGTTGACATGGAGCTTGCAATGTGCAGGTGGGTATACTAGTTGTCTGAGTAGGTGAAGTAGGTGGGTTAATGATGTGGAGTGAATGAGTGGTATCACAATGGGCCTAAAAATTGGCCTAAGTGTGCAGTAAGCAACCACTGAAACCTAACCTAGGGAGACCGGATATGCGTGTGAACGTCTTCACAAATTCACACTTTTATTTATGTACTCGTATTAGTTTAACACTGTTAAATTAAAATCTAATTGGGAAACTTGAGTGTTCTTAGACGAAAATTAGTACTAAAACCAACACGTCCGTGTGTACTAAAACTTTATTCAATTTAATGTAATGTAATAAAATAAAGAAATACAAAAAGTATAGCGATTCAGTGGAATGTAGCAAAAATAAACTAAACTAAATTTTAGTCTATTATTCCATTCCGTTATTGAACAATTTAAAATAATATTCTGATTGAAAAAATAATATTTATCCACTGTCGAGTAGAAGGTCAAACAAAGCATATCTTATAGTTTTTATTGTAGTAGAAATTTTTTATTTTATGCTAGCACTTAACTATTCCAGCCTTAAGAATAGGACTAGGAAAAATTAACTAGAAACAAATGGTTTACACTTTATACCTCATGTTAAAAGCTAGTCTAAAGTATGGCATCCTTGCTCGAGGAATTTAGTTACCTATTAGAAGCACTATCGGAACCTGAGATCCTTGGTAAGGAGTTTTAATGGCTATTTTCCGTTCCAAGTCAAATTTGAGTTTCTTCGAAAAACATTCGTGAACATTTTCGGACCCTGGTTGGGGAATGATATATGGGCTGATCAGATGAGGAATTTAATTAGCCATTAGAAACACTATCCGAACCTGAGTAAACATCTCTGGTAAGAAGTGTTAATGGCCATTTTCCGTTTCGAGACAAATTTGATTTTCTTCGAAAAAAATTCGTGAACACTTTGGAACCCGGGTTGGGGGATCATATATGGGCTGATCAGATGAGGTATTTAATTAGCTACTAGACGCACTATCGGAACCTGAGTCAAGATCCCTGGTAAGGAGTTTTAATGGCCATTTTTTTGTTCCAAGACAAATTGATTTTCTTCGAAAAAAATTCGTGAACACTTTCGGACCCAGGATGGGGGATGATATATGGGCTAATCAGATGAAGAATTTAATTAGCTATTAGAAGCATTATCCGAACCTGAGTCAACATCTCCGATAAGGAGTGTTAATGGCCATTTTCCGTTCCAAGACAAATTTGATTTTCTTCGGAAAATATTCGTGGACACTTTGGGACCAGGGTTGAGGGATGTTATATGAGCTGATCAGATGAGGAATTTAATTAGCTATTAGAAGCACTATCCGAACCTGAGTCAGCATCTCTGATAAGGAGTGTTAATGGCCATTTTCCGTTCCAAGACAAATTTGATTTTCTTCGGAAAATATTCGTGGACACTTTGGGACCAGGGTTGAGGGATGTTATATGAGCTGATCAGATGAGGAATTTAATTAGCTATTAGAAGCACTATCCGAACCTGAGTCAGCATCTCTGATAAGGAGTGTTAATGGCCATTTTCCGTTCTAAGACAAATTTGATTTTCTTCGGAAAATATTCATGGACACTTTCGGACCTGGGTTGTGGGACCTGTAACGGAACCATCAGGAAATAGTGCCGTTAACAGAGGTTGTGAAATCTTGATCCCTTAGCAGCCATTAACCCGCTAGCTATAGTCGGCGTGGGAGTGAGTAATGGGAGATTCCACAACTGTGTTCAGCTGCTTTAAAAGAAAATATCAAAATGCAAGAAAAAACAAAATACAAATCACCGAAGCAATACCCCTTTCTCCCCATCCAGACCCTCCTTCTAACCCCTTTTTTAAAAAAAGCAACTTTAAAACATTGTAAATTCCTTATTTATTTAAGACACAGAAAACGTTCATATTGATAAACAATGTTGAAAATTTCTAATACGCTACATACATGTGATAGCAATTTCACGCATTCACTAAATTAATTAACCAATTAATTTTTCTTTTAAAATACCCAAATGAGCAATATAGTAATATAAATAATATAACAACAAAAAAAATGACTTACCCACTCACCGACCTGCAAAGCGCTTCACTGATGGCGATGGTATATGTATATAAGTACTTGTATATAACCTAAACATTCAAATGGGTAGGTTAACTTAATTTACTTCCATGATGAGAAATTGCAATCACCAAAATATTTTACACTAAACCAAACAAATAAATTAACAATAATGATATCAATAATCTTAGTAAGCTATAAGAAATAACGAAATTAAATAGATAACTTAATTAAGGATTAAATAAAGATAAACTAAAGAAATTAAAGAAATTATTAAGAAAATTACATGTTACGTAACTGATGTACTTTCAACGGTACAACCACAGTTAGGTAACGATACATAATTATTTACTATATAGCTAAGGTCACTTAACAAAATTTAATTATTTAAATTAAAAGAATATTCCCCCATTTAGAGGCTTATAAATATTGAATTATGCATGCCGCCTATACGAGTATGTGTTTCGATAAAGAGAAGCGTTTTCCCCCAGAGCTGATAATTCGTTTTGTGGAACCGTATTTTAGTAGGTTGTTTTATAACAAGACGGTGGCGCGAATATACATATATACCACGTCACACCACCGTCATCAAGCCAACGGAATAAGGACAATATGCAATCAAGGTCACGGATTTTTCCCTCCAATTGATTTTTAACCGAACGAGCGGGCAGTATTCGCTACAAACCACCAACACGACTGGTTGTAGGTAGTTTATTTGTTATCCGATCGCACAATTTAATATCACACTTTAACTTAGCGGGGCTTTATCCGCGCGTAATTACGTAAGCGTTAGATAAATAGATGAACCAGGTTCTACTCGGTAACTGGTGGATTCGGCAAGTCACTATATTAGTAAAACACTAGAATTAATTTATATTCTATAACAAAATGGAATGCACAAATAACACAAACCGTCACTTCAATTTATTTTTTTGTTAATTTTTGTTTAGGCACGCACTAATTAATGTTTACATTGAAAGACTGGGCACAACTAATTTTCTTATACTCTCGTTATACATGTTTTCGATGAATTGATTAAATTTAGATGAATTTTATGGCAAGGGCCATAAAGTGACTTGTACATAATTCATCACATACAGGGTAGAGGTAAAATTAGGACTTTGCCTCGACAAGAACATAACTCATGAAACTCAGAGCATCGTTTCGTTTCAGATATATGGGCTGATCAGATGAGGTATTTAATTAGCTATTAGAAGAAACTGAGTCAACATCTCTTGTAAGGAGTGTTAATGGCCATTTTCCGTTCCAAGACAAATTTGATTTTCTTCGAAAAAAATTCGTGAACACTTTAGGACCCGGGTTGGGGAATGATATATGGGCTGATTAGAGGAGGAATTTAATTAGCTATTAGAAGCACTATCCGAACCTGAGTCAAGATCTCTTGTAAGGAGTGTTAATGGGCATTTTCCGTTCCAAGACAAATTTGATTTTCTTCGAAAAAAATTCGTGAAGACTTTGGGACCCGGGTTGGGGGATGATATATGGGCTGACCAGATGAGGAATTTAATTAGCTATTAGAAGCATTATCCGAACCTGAGTCAACATCTCCGATAAGGAGTGTTAATGGCCATTTTCCGTTCCAAGACAAATTTGATTTTCTTCGGAAAATATTCGTGGACACTTTCGGACCTGGGTTGGGGGACGATATATGGGCTGATCAGATGAGGAATTTAATTAGCTATTAAAAGCACTATCCGAACCTGAGTCAAGATCTATGGTAAGGAGTGCTAATGGCCGTTTTCAGTTCCAAGACGAATTTGATTTTCATCGAAAAAAAATTTGTGATCACTTTCGGACTTGGGATGGGTATGATATATGGGCACAACGGATGTGGAATTTAATTAGCTATTAGATATATTATCCCAACCTGAGTTAAGATCTCTGGTAGGGAGTGGTAATGGCGATTTGATGTTTCAATACAAATTTGATTTCGAAATTCGTAAACACTTTGGGAACCGAGTTGAAGGGCGATATATATGCTGATCAGATGAGGAATTTAATTAGTTTTTAGTTTAATTTTTCCTAGTGGAGAAAATGTATCCTTGTTAATAGCAATTTTCCATCGTAAATATTGGGTATTTTATAAATCTGGCCCAATAACAAGCCACTGCCAAAGATTAGGGCAAGATACCACTATATATGGTTGAATTGGTCTATCTACAGGTTGGGCCATCTAACTTTTTTTTTTGAACTAGCGGTTATTTTGAGTATGGTAAGGGTTATGTCACTTCTGATTTGACAGAAAGTTAGTTTTATCTTTCCGCTGAATGAAAATGGTTGTGTATCCGCTTAAACAACGCTGGTAAATATTGAAACATTACTTCGAAAATCATGGTAATGTTGCAGAATGTGTGCGATAATTGCGTTCGGTTTTCGGAAGGAACGAAGCGCCGGGAGCTCCATATGTGCGTTATTTTGTGAATAAAGTTAAAGAATCAGGCTTGCTAATCAATAAACCAACACGAACCAAGCAGCCAACCAAGCTAACCCCCGAAAATTTTGATGCTGTATTCGAGAATGTGCGTGAGTCGCCGGGAAGGTCAACTCGTCATCGTGCTCAACGAACATTTCACGCACAACATTGCGACGAATTCTGCATAAAGACCTTGGTATGACACCGTATAAAGTTCAATTGGTTCAGGAATTGAAGCAAAGAGACCACCCATTGCGTTTTCGGTTCGCTGAGTGGGTTTGCGATCGACTTGAAGAAGATGCCGATTTTGGCAAAAAAAATCATCTTTTCGGATGAGGCGCATTTCCATCTTGGCGGCTATGTAAACAAGCAGAATTGTCGCATTTGGGATACGGAGAACCCGCACGTGATGGTAGAGAAGCCGATACATCCTCAACGAGTGACTGTTTGGTGCGGATTTTGGTCCGGTAGCATCATTGAGCCGTTTTTCTTTGAAAATGAGCAAGGAGCCGCCGTTAGTGTCAATGATGAGCGCTACCGCGCCATGTTAAACGATTTTTTGTAAGTTTTTTTTTTAAATACAATAAAACAAAAAGTTCTCAATATTTTTTGAAATTTATTTTTTCATTGTAAAGAACAATCCTTCCGATTAATTATGGAATACTATTTCATTCATATGACTGCCTCGGTTGGCATTGACGATCCCCATACGGTTGGTCCAGTTTTTGAGCACATTTTCGATGATATGCGGCATTATGTCTTCAATGGCAATGCGAATATTGTTCTTGGGAGCGTCAATCGTTGCTGGTTTATCGGCGTAACACTTATCTTTGACGGCACCCCAAAGATAATAGTCCAATGGCGTTAAATCACAGCTCCGAGGCGGCCACATCACATCAGCATTTCGGCTGATAATTCGATTTTCGAAGACAGTGCGAAAAAGATCAATTGAGACGTGTGCTTTGTAGCATGGAGCGCCGACTTGTTGAAACCAAATGTTGCCTATGTCCACCTCTTCAAGTGCCGGGAACAAAAAATCGTTTAACATGGCGCGGTAGCGCTCACCATTGACACTAACGGCGGGTCCTTGCTCATTTTCAAAGAAAAATGATGCTACCGGACCAAAATCCGCACCAAACATTCACTCGTTGAGGATGCATCGGCTTGTCTACGATCACGTGCGGGTTCTCCGTGCCCCAAATGCGACAATTTTGCTTGTTTACATATTAGAACCGGACTATATAGGCTTCGTAGTTCATGGATTGGCCTGTTTAAGTAACAACTGACAAAAAAATTCTATGATTTAGAGCTTCGCTATAGTCGTCTGAATTCGTAGTACATGTCCATTACCAAAAACCGGACTATATAGGTTTCGTAGTTCAGGGATTGGCCTGTTTAAGTAACAAGTGACAAAAAAATTCTATGATTTAGAGCTTCGCTATAGTCGTGGGAATTCGTAGTACATGTCCATTACCAGAAATCGGACTATATAGGTTTCGTAGTACAAGGATTGGCCTGTTTAAGTAACAAGTGACAAAAAAATTCTATGATTTAGAGCTTCGCTATAGTCGTCTGAATTTGTAGTACATGTCCATTACCAAAAACCGGACTATATAGGTTTCGTAGTTCAGCGATTGGCCTGTTTAAGTAACAAGTGACAAAAAAATTCTATGATTTAGAGCTTCGCAATAGTCGTGGGAATTCGTAGTACATGTCCATTATCAGAAACTGGACTATATAGGTTTTGTAGTTCAGGGATTGGCCTGTTTAAGTAACAAGTGACAAAAAAATTCTATGATTTAGAGCTTCGCTATAGTCGTGTGAATTCGTAGTACAAGTCCATTACCAGAAACCGGACTATATAGGTATCGTAGTTCAGGGATTGGCCTGTTTAAGTAACAAGTGACAAAAAAATTCTATGATTTAGAGCTTCGCTATAGTCGTCTGAAATCGTAGTACATGTCCATTACCAAAAACCGGACTATATAGGTTTCGTAGTTCAGCGATTGGCCTGTTTAAGTAACAAGTGACAAAAAAATTCTATGATTTAGAGCTTCGCAATAGTCGTGGGAATTCGTAGTACATGTCCATTATCAGAAACTGGACTATATAGGTTTTGTAGTTCAGGGATTGGCCTGTTTAAGTAACAAGTGACAAAAAAATTCTATGATTTAGAGCTTCGCTATAGTCGTGTGAATTCGTAGTACAAGTCCATTACCAGAAACCGGACTATATAGGTATCGTAGTTCAGGGATTGGCCTGTTTAAGTAACAAGTGACAAAAAAATTCTATGATTTAGAGCTTCGCTATAGTCGTGTGAATTCGTAGTACATGTCCATTACCAGAAACTGGACTATATAGGTTTTGTAGTTCAGAGATTGGCCTGTTTAAGTAGCAAGTGACAAGAAAATTCTATGATTTAGAGCTTCGCTATAGTCGTGTGAATTCGTAGTACATGTCCATTACCAGAAATCGGACTATATAGGTTTCGTAGTTCAAGGATTGGCCTGTTTAAGTAACAAGTGACAAAAAAATTCTATGATTTAGAGCTTCGCTATAGTCGTGGGAATTCGTAGTACATGTCCATTACCAGAAACTGGACTATATAGGTTTTGTAGTTCAGGGATTGGCCTGTTTAAGTAGCAAGTGACAAAAAAATTCTATGATTTAGAGCTTCGCTATAGTCGTGTGAATTCGTAGTACATGTCCATTACCAGAAATCGGACTATATAGGTTTCGTAGTTCATGGATTGGCCTGTTTAAGTAACAACTGACAAAAAAATTCTATGATTTAGAGCTTCGCTATAGTCGTCTGAATTCGTAGTACATGTCCATTACAAAAAACCGGACTATATAGGTTTCGTAGTTCATGGATTGGCCTGTTTAAATAACAAGTGACAAGCAAATTCTATGATTTAGAGCTCCGCTTTAGTCGTCTGAATGCCACTTGTTATTTAACTTGGCCAATCTCTGAACTACAAAACCTATATAGTCCGGTTTCTGGTAATGAACATGTACTACGAATTCAGACGACTATAGCGGAGCTCCAAATCATAGAATTTTTTTGCCACTTGTTATTTAAACAGGCCAATCCCTGAACTACAAAACTTTTTAGTACACACTAAATTATATTCATAAGTGTATTTATTTAATATTAATTAAACTGGAATATTGACATTTTTGTCCACATTGAGAAACCATATTTTTGTGACATTGTTGTTGTTTAAAAATTGAATAATCAATAAACCCACCTGTTTGTATATAAATTATATAATTTTTATTTCGTGCTATAGTGATTAGCTATAGTGCAAGTTGTAAAATGTCAATATGTTTTTATTTATAATGGCCGCCGTTTCGTTTATTATTTTTCATGTGTTACCATATTTAACTATAATCATTTTCCCGGCTGACTTTCCGGGATCACTTCACAAAGGTACCAAATGTCAATTGTCAATTTTTTTTGTTACAATTAGCAAATCTAGCAGTGTGATTGTTCAGTTTCTAAATTTTATTAAACTAATTACAGTTCAGAGCCGTAAAAATATAAGGTGGGAAAATACATTTCTTGGTCTACTCATTGGCCGTTCTGGATTATATTCTATTCTGTGGTTAAACATCAAATATAGGAAAAACTGGCTCATGGGTAGAAATTCTCAGCTCTCAATACACAACAAATTGCTTCTATACAGACAAATGCTATAACCAGTATGGACCTATGGTATCCAACTTTGGGGTTGTATCATCCAAAATAAAGTGCTTAGGATCGACAACCTTCATAGGGACTTGAAGATGGAATACGTCCTCATCGAAATAAGAAAACAAGCAAGGACACATACAGCGATTATCTCGACATGAAAATGCAGATATCCGTCGTATGTATGTTGGACATCCCGAATGGAGCGGGGAGACTCCAAAGGCAGAAACCGCTGGATTTGTGCAGCTCTAATTGGAATAAGGGAATGTTGTAAAGTGGGCAACCAATAGCTTACTCATGTTAATCCAAGAAAATGAACCAGTTGTAATATTGAATAAATAAAAAAAAAATAAAAAAATCTGAGGCGGCACAAAAATTTATTAACCCAAATTTCAAAAAACTATTTTTGATCTGCATAATAAATTATGATATCCATAACTCGCAAAGTGATTCTTAACAGAGTATCAATATTCAATATATACACTTTTTACAATTAAGCAATAAAAATTTAATAAACTGGAAAATTTATTAATAACAAAAATAATCGTAAAACAAAAATCATGCAAAACAATTAACTTCGAAATCGGCGTTAATTAAATTAAATATTATTACAAACAACTTATAAATTTTCTTTTTTACTTTTCAGCAAAAGTAAAAGGTAATAAATTTTGAAATTATTCTAAAATAATTTGCTTTAATTATTATTGGAATATTCAAATTACAAAATATAAAAAAAAACTTATGATAGTTTTAATAATTAACATAACTTATGTTCTAAGAATTCTACACTTCGTTGGGAGATGAACAACACACAAAAATTGTGTTGAATACACATTTTATAGAATTTGAAATTCGTTTGATCTTTTCTAATTTATAAAAGAAATTGAATATATTCCTTTTAATTTAATTTTACTTAAACTATGTATTGTGTGCGTGTGTGTGTGTTATGATATACCATATTATGTTTTATTATTTTTAAATAAACGGATGTTTGAAAACTATTCGACTTATAACTTTTTGTTTCATTAGTTTTGTCAGATTGTGTAAATTCTATGTGAATTCCTTTAATTCGTTGGCTTTGAAAATATACGCGAGTCGAGTAGTGGGATACGGTTGAATAGATGTTTAAAACCCAAACGCAAACATTTTTTTATTTTGTCTAGAATTTCTGCTCTGTTTATAGTATGAAATGGATGAGGAACTGAATTTTTTCTTTGTTTGAAATAGTTTTTTTAACACTTCATATACAAGAATATTAACAATAAAATTATATTTCGTTTTTGCTGTTTCAATATTATGTGGCTAAATTTAGTAAGAAGAATATGATATTTTCGGTGAAAATTGTCTACGTATATCGAAATGGTTTATTAATACCAGAAGGGCTTTTCTGGGTTACTATACCTTTCTCGAAGTCCTCTCTAAAATTTTGTGGAGGCTGGAACGCCATAACCTACTCAAACATATTTTTTGTTGTTAGTCAGTCATCATATATTGACTCCCAACGAGGGAATTTGGTGTGGCCATACAGGAAACGAAATGGAAGATCTCGAAGACACAACACAATTGGAGAGGTCCTTAGACAATTACTAAGATTATCAGCGACAATGTGTATCAAATACAAGAAAACATTGGTGATGGACAGGAAGTCGTTAAATTCAATAGCTTGATGCGATACGACATGTGTGTCTGTTCGGGACGAGTTGGCACGAGATACAGTCTCAGAATAAAATTAAAAATTGAAAGTGCCGAACAATCGTTCACACACCAACCATCTTGGTGAACATGTGCAAACAACATTTGTAATAAAATAATAATTTTAATAAATAAATAAATAATAAAATATAGTGAGTGTTAATCATTTAATAAAATTAAACCCGCTAGAACTGGTGACCGTTCGACCGTTAACGAAAATCCGCGCAAGAGCACAAAAGACTAAAATCCGCATTGACCAACCGCTACACTATTAGCGATGAGCAACGATTTGACGAGTTGCTCTCCGGTTTCGAATAAATGGGAGACCTTAGACCGTCCCACTTTTATCGCCTGCTTGAGCAAAAAGCAGGTGATTTGAAATTAGTAAACAACGATTTACTCAAAAATCTCTGGCTAAAACGTTTGCCAGACGACTTACGAGCGATAATGGCGCGGGATATGAAAAAAGACATCGATGAAATCTTACCGGTCGCCGACAATATCTGGATTTACGCTCAATTCAGAGTACCCAAACCAATTGCTGCTGTCAGCCCGCCATCCACAAGCAAGGCAACTGCTGACGGTGAATCAGCCCTTGCTTCAATGCAAAAACAACTGGACAAGACGCAACAACAGCTGGCCGATCTACAACGAACACGGGCTAATATGAACATTGGTTCACGTGGAAGATCGCCAAACAACAGACCGAATTTGGTCTGTCCTTTCATGGAGAAGCTACTTCCAAACATTACAAGTCTTCGGAAAACCACTAAATCCTGCTGTCTAAGGCAAACAGTGGGATTGGTTCGTCTCGCCGTCTTTTCATCTAAGTACACGAAAATCACTTGCAATTTCTGATCGAAGTATCTGTGATACCCGTAAACAAGTTTCCCCGACATGCCGTTTGCATTCTTACCGCAGCAAACAGATCCCCAATTTCCACTTAAGGCACAAAACTTTTGAAGGTTAATCTCGGTCTCAGGCGTTCGTTCACACGTTACGGCAGTAAACAGGCCTATTATAGGTGCTGACTTTCTGTCCAAGTATGATATCGTGGTCGATTTGAAGAACAGAAGACTCTCCGATTCATTTACTACCCTCACTGTGAACGCAATCATCGCCCAAGTTGATACGCCATCTCCAAAACATTTTAAAGTTACATTCAGCATTACCGAATTCTGGAACTTCGTTCAAAATTCAAGAATCGAAATTCAATTCTGCATACCAAATTTAACAATTATTAGTTAATGAACGACCAAGTTCCATTGAGCATGGCCAAATTCCAAAAATTCTAGAAAATTCGTGTACGTAGTTAGTGTGGAAATCACATAATTTGGCCAATATCAATCAAGAAATGGCCGAGTTCTTAATAATATAAATGTAGATACAAAAATATTTTAAAATGTCTTAAAAAAAATCCCGCTTTTTGGCATAATCGGGATTTTAAAACACTAAAACGCGGTATTTTGAAAAGTGGCGTATTGAAAAACGGGATTTTTAAAAAGTCCGGATTTTGATAATTCAGGATTTTGTAATTCGGGCTTTCGTACCGATTCCTATGCAGGAACGAGTCATATCTGACGTTTTTGCCTATAATAGTTAGAAGTTTTAAGTCCAGGAGTATCCGATCTCCACACACGCAAGGTAGTACAGCTGAAATAATAGTTATCTCCTTTCCTCTTCTTTTGAACATAAGCGCAAAGTATGCTAAGGAGTGGTGATTTATTTGCAGAAATCTGAAGAATTAAACTTGCTCCTTAGTCCCGGTTTTATCAAATTTTTCGCCTTCTCTTGTGGTGATCAAGCAATCCTGTTAGTCTTGATATCTTCGAATCCGCCGAAAAAAATCGGCTTTAATTGTTTCTCTTTATTGCCTGAATCCATTCAAATGTCATTCAGGGTAACTGTTACTAAATTCCACACGTTACTTCTATTTCTGGTATTGGTGCTACAGATTTGTCACATTTATCCTTTTTATACATCGCCCGTGACTGCACCGAACCAATAGCTACGTCTACAAAGTATTTCTGTTCGGTGTTGCACTCCAGCTTGCTATCAGGCCGGGCCCATTTAGACATTTCACTATCTTTTCCTGAAGGGAAAATGACCAATGGTGGTACCAGTTCAAGGGCATTTTAACATTTACATCTCAATGTCTCTTTCTTGATTTATTAATAAATGTTTCTTATACTCGTACTGACATTTCCGTCCTTGTATATTGTTTCGTCTCTTTTACCGAATGTCACAATGGATGCATACTATTTTACGGATTAGGTTCACTAAACTGGATGTTGCACCAGGCCAATAGTTGTTATTGTTTCAGCCAATCTCAAAATAAAAATAAAAATTATCTCTTCGCACCTGCCAATTATGTACAATAATTTGATTCCAATATCCGGAGATTGAAAATTTATTATTTCATTCTTATTTACCTTGTTGTAAATCGTAATGTCTTCTTTATCACATTTCTTATATTATCTTTTCATTTCGTTTCAGATTAATACTTTTAAGCACGGGGTACGGTATAATGAATACAAAGTAGTAACATTTTGTATGATTTTCCGCCGGAAGTATCTCAAAATTGAAATTACAACACAACGAGGTAAAGAGACATTATACAGCGAACACAAAACGCGCGCAATCATTTAACAGCACAAAACAATGTCGATCGGTAAGTGCATCAATTAAGTAGTTTGTATATATTCACTAATTAATTTTCAAATAATTAAAATGATTTGTTTGTAAAGCAATATTTGTTTACAATCAAATAATTTCGGAAGTACGCGGCGATCCCAAATCTTATTTTGGAATACAGTGGTAAATTATGTACTTTCTAAGCTTTGTTGTTTTATTACATAATTTATGTGTTTACTACAAGTTATGGTCGTATGTACATAGGTTAGATTATAGTTAACACCGTAAAAGTAAAACTATTTTTAAAGACAATGCATACGGTGTGTAGGTACTGTTTATGTTGGTTTACAAAGTTTAATTGGATGTTTTACATGAGTTTATTGGGTTTATGCTATCGTACTGTTATTTAATTTATGATTTATGCTCTTCATACAAATTACTATTATTTATTTACGACTTAACTGTAATTTTGTTTATTTAGGGTTTTGTTGATTTTACAACCAGTGCAACACATAATGAGTGGCTCCACGACTTGTATTAAACTCAAACTTAAAGTCGAATCAATAGACTCAAGATTAGTGGTAACAATTTATTATAATCAGTGTTGTGCGTCTAGACGTATTTGGGTATTATTTACATTTTACTGCCGAAAATAGTGTAGACAATTGATTTTTACGTAGACAATATACGACGATTGTTTGTAGAGTATGTAGAAAATGCGTAGAAAATGTTGCATATTCTGTTTTGTAGCTGTTCCCATTGTTTTTCCTTGTAGTTTCAGTATGACCTAAGCTATTCGAAAAACAACCGAAAGTATTGGTTACTAGTGGATGTTTTTGAGATATTGGCCAAAAACTGAAAGCAATTATAAGTCTACAGAAAATCAAAAAATCATAGTGAAAATTCTAATCCATAAATTTTTCCTAAATTTTCCTTGAGGTCTCAGTATGACCTAGCCTATTAGAAAAACAACCGAAAGTAGTGGTTACTAGTGGATGTTTTTGAGATGTTGGCCAAAAACTGGTAATAAATAATTTTCAAAATGATTGGCTATGAAATGGCCAAGTTTAGTCCAGTATGAACAGAACCTAGAATTTTGTCCAAAACTTACTTTAAAATCCCTGATCAATACTACTATCCAAATTTCTTCGTCATTCTTTAAGAAATGGCGAAAAGACGGGATATTGTTAAACTTCTAGATTTTATTTACCGAGTTCCTTTACTTCGGAGATCAATCAATTTGTCAGTTTAACGATCAACGATCACTTTTAATATTTTGTTCTGCTGGGATGTTTTAGTTAGTGAAAAAATAGATACAAAATGAATGAAAAATTTCCGCTGGTAATTATTTATATCAAAATAAATTCTCGTTTGTGATGGTGCTGCCACTTGCGACTAGTAGCGTAATATCTTATTTTCCGCTGTCAAATTTATGCTATTATATACAGCAGCTACTTAAATTAATAACAATATCTAAAGTTTAACTAAAGACGATGTGGAAATAGAGTACCAAGTTTCGTGGATTATCTAGCAAAACCGTTGAGAACGAAACTACATACCAAGAAATACTCCAAAAAGAAGGGCAGAATGCGTCTCTAAAATCAAAGAAGTCACATGTTAAAGAAAAACCGGATTTAAATAGGATTAGCCAAAAAAGTGCCGAACTGGATAACGCATTAGATCAGTTAGAGACTATTTCAATATCTGAAAAAAAGTTACTGTTTCGGATAATGAACTGGGGAGACAGAGCGCAGAGGCTGTTAAATTAATTTCCTGATCTAGTAGGAATCACAGTAGTATTTTATTCACTGGAAAGATTAGCTAGGTTTGTCAGCCGTGATATAAAAAGGACATAGGGCACAAGCGAATCACCAAAATAGTGCAGCCGCAATAAACCGACTGGTGGCAAAATCCCGGGAACAGATGATTATTCGATAATTTGAAATGGGAAGCAGAAATAACTGATAATTTACAAAAGCCATTTTCTAAACAGTTGGAGGACATGTCCAAGCAGTTTATGGAAAAATTGGAGGCCAATTCAAGAATGTTAATGGAGAAAAGAACGCTTGTAAAAATCAATCGGGGGATGGAGAGCACCGCTTTGTTACGACTGAAAGTGATAGCGAATCGGTAAAAGAATAAAGAGCTTTCCATGAGACTCAGAATGAATCACGTTCATTTAGTTCGAGATACCGTAGGCGATCGTAGGTGACCAGATCCAGCCAATGTGCAGACTGATAGAAGACGAATTCTACGTGATAGAATTGTCGTCTATTTAGACCTTTTGATAATCTCAGCCAGTATTGACGAGCACCTGGAACTGTTGGCCACCGTGACACATTTATTGTCCAATGCAGGATTAACAATAAATGTAAGTAATTTCGTGCTCAAGGAGACGAGGTGTTTAGGCTTTTTGATTGGAGAACGAGAACTAAGGACGGATCCCGGAAAAACCGACGCTATTACAAATTTTCCCGCCCCTAAGTCGATCAAACAAACGCGTCAACTACTAACATAACCGCATCATTAACAAATTTATTAAAAAAGGAGTAAAATTTATTTGGACAGAGGAGGCGGAGGAGGCCTTTATGAAGCTGAAGTGGCTGTTATCTAACGCTCCAGTACTACACAACCTAGAGTTGAAAAATAGTTTTTTTATCCGATGTTACGCCAGCATACAAGGCATTGGAAGTTTCTTATTTCAAAAAGACAGCGAAGTGAATGAGAAATCGATAGCGTTTATGTCGCAGAAACTAAATGCTACTCAGCGCAACTACACAGTGATGGAATTGGAATGCCAGGCAGCCATAATGAGCGTAAAGAAATTCGACCCTAATTGATAGCTACTCATTCACAATTATTACTGAGAAGGGGCGTAATAATGTTCTTCCGGATACACTGTCATGGATATATTACGACTCCGCTGCGGAGATCAACCTGGACTTAAATCTTCATGATATGAATGAGTTTAATCGAAATAATACAAACGATTCTTCTTACATTCAACTGGTTTCAGATTTGCAGCAGAATCCTGAAATTTCCCAAACCTACGGCTAAAGTACGATCAAATTATTATTCGGATTGAACCGATATTGGAAATTTTGGGTACCAACAGAATACCGAACAAAATTGATATTCAACGAGCATGACGCACCACGTGGAGCACACGGAGGAATATGTCAGACGTTGGAACGTGTAAGACGCCGATATTACTGGCCCAAAAGGGCAGTCTATATCATTCAATATATTACAAACTGTGAGATCTGCTAGAATTCTAACAAACCCATGTCTTCGACCGCCGCCCGGAAAGCAACTGACACCGGAGAGACCATGACATAAAATTTATATGGATCTATTGGGTCCTTACGCTAGAATTTCGAGCGGTAAATCAATGATATTAATTGTATTGGATCATCTTACAAAATTTGTTTACCTAAAAATTCTCACTAAAGCTACAGCAAACAAGATCGTCGAATTCGTGCGAGATGATTAGTTTCCCCCCGAAATTTCTAACTGAAATTGGTGGCGCATTGATAAATGCGATACGTCAATCCAGTAAATATTAAAAATCAAATTTGGTTCGTAGAGCACTCAGCTAAAGGGAATGAAAATTGGCCATTTGTCAACCAATAATTTTAAAATTTGAAGGAGTTTGTAGAGCTGTAGCGAGATTTAAACATTAAATTCGGCTACAATTCTAGAGTCCCGCCGTACTAAATGAAACCAGCCAGTTTCCTCCGATTTTTTTAAAATTATTACATTTTTTGTCTCATCGTCTGGCTTTCCTCATATTTATGTTGAGGCCAACTTTTTTTGCTAGATTTGAGTAGGTACAGTGGTGAATTACATTCATTAGACTGCGCAATGAAGATGTGTTCTGTTTTAATGTGATAACATTGGCGTAACTTCGCCCTGGTCTGAAGCCAGCTTGTTCCTTTCTCAATTTCGTGTTGACTGTCTGTGAGATTCTATAGAGAATGGCTGCTTAACTCTTTATGGTTATGTTGACGAAAGATATATATCCTGCCAATTTATACATTCTCTTAGGTCACCTTTCTTGAGAATCGTTATTGATTATTGCACACGCATTGATTAAAGTAGTACGCGCATGTTTTATTCCAAGGGATTTGTTTCTGAATTCTTGGTACGCACCCGAGTGTGTTGATAGCTGTTTCGATAGATTTCTTAGATTTGTTTCCACTGTTGGTCTACACTGATGGCTGCTTCTTCATTAGTTTCGCAGAATGTGTTTTTTGTGCCCAGCATCTTTTAATCTGTCGGTGTTTAATTTTTTCCAGTAGGTGCGGTCACTGCAAATGTCTACACCACTCGTTGCCCTGGCAACTGGCCATTACATTTCGTCATCACATTTGTTTCGTTTACTGCCTTCTATGAATTATCTGGTTTGTAATGCAGTAGTCGATGAGCCTTCTCCATCATTATTACGCACAGAGTCTATATTGATTGTTTATCACCCATATGGGAGGTTTGATTGATTACCACCTCCATGGGTCCTTGCTATTGAACCTTGTTCATAGAACTCGTCTTTGGTTGTTTCATCTACGTCTTTTGGTTCGTATCACTGAATATTAAGTGTTGTGATATACGATTATTCTGCAGGTTTCTATTCCATTAATGTGTGTCCACGCCTTATTCATCGCGTGAAGAGAATATATCAAGTTATTTCGCGTGTGTTTATTTCACCACTTTATCTCAGTGCACCAAGGCGGAGAATTTCGTTTCTCTTCTTTCTCTAATTGTTGTGCTAAGCCTTCACGTTTCTGTTACAGTTTTGATGTTTCAATGTATTGAATTTATTTCACTATTTGAATGATTAGTCCATTGAATTCTAGCCAGCTTCCAGGGCTTCTGACTAAGGTAAACTGACCAAAAGGGAGGGGTTCATTCCATTAATTATTCAGTTTTTTCTATAATGTTCCCAAGCAGTCACTCAACCTTGTAATAATCCAAACAATGGTTTCTTGACGTTGGTGATGAAGTCCTTGTTTCGTTTGAATTTCAAGAAAGATAGCTCCAGTGAAAAAGGACCAGGAAACGAGTGTAATCCTGAGCTAATCTGAGCAAAATGGATATCGCTTACATCAATAAGCCCCCACCTGTATTCTTGTTCAAGACAAGATCATCGTCCCAGCAATCAGACAATTTTTGTCTGGAAACCACATTATCTGCACGAAACATCTTTTTTTTGACAAAAATACAACCAAAAACAGTAAACAATTAACAGAACTCATTTACGCTATAATAAGTTTTGTTGTAACCCCAACTACTTTGCTCAAAAACGGACGTTAAAATCAGGATTGAAAGAATTTGTTTCCAAAATGTTCATGACAGACGGCACAAGTGGAACAGCGAAACCATAACCGAATTTAGCCTAGCAAATTGTCTTGACCATGATTGTCAATCTCATCTATTTGTTCAATAAAAATTGAATTTTAACTGCCAAAATTTAGGTAAAACCCAATTTAAACTGGAAAACTAGAAGATGACGACTTCGCACAGAAAAACAATTAAAAAAATAAACAAAAAGTAATAATCTACATTGTCTATGAATTTTCAAAACTCAATTGTCTACGCTATTTTCGACATCAACATGTAGACAATTCGGAAATACGCGTAGACGTACAGCACTGGTTGCTATGAGAATGGCAATAATGTCATATCGGCCGTTCATAGTTTCATAGTGCTTTTCTATGAAATATTTCGAGTTGGCTCCATCTTGCTCTGTTGCGTTCATGCAGACTTAATATCTGTAGACACTTATTCGAAACTCTTGTTTCTGAGTATTCGTTGTTGTTGGAAGAAAATGTAGGTTTTCTCAAGTTGTCATCTGATGTGAGGGTGAAGCCCTTTGGGATGTAGATCCACCGGGTCTTGTCGTTCTTTGAAGTATTGATCGGATTGCTCCAAAGAGTAGCTTAGAATTTTATCGTAGTTGTCTACAAAATAATTGTGATTGATAACAAGTTAACATGAAATGCGATTTATCTGGTTTAGCCTAGAAAGTTTACTAGAAATTTTGAAGTCAAACTGAAACCAACACATACCTGATAGTACGATTCGAAGACTAAGATTAAGAAAAAATCTCTTTACAGTTATTCATAATTGATGGCAACAGGTGAAGATTTTCCTTCCCTATTTATTTCGAATCATCAAATATCTACTCGTATATTAAAGTATTTTTGGATTTACGTGCAACATAAAAAATAGTAAATTCAGGAAATATATGACATTCCCTTACATGACACCGCACAAAGAACCAACCGCGTTATTTATTCACATCGCAGTGAAAATGAATGAAATTCTTTTTTCTTATACGCATTATGTTAGTTGCAAGGAATGTCTAAATATGAGTACAATTTATTGAATTTTCAATTGATTTGATCAATATGCAGAAACACAAATCAATCAATTTGCAAAGACAAGTTCGTAAATAAATATTTTTAAGATGTTTCTCGTATCCATATTTACCAAGAAATCTTTCGGCTTTTCTCTTGCAACTTCTCACATGTTAACGTATGCACATGCACATTTCATCCGTTGCATTAATTGTGACTTTTGAAATTTAATATTTTCTTTGACATTCGCTCAAATATTCTGTTGCGTTGTTCTTATAAATAAAAATCTATTGTACGAGTATGTACGTACTTGTATTTAATTTCAACACGTTGAATTATTTTTATCTTAGTTCATTATGGTTTTTATTTTAATGATAACCCTTAAGCGCTTGCCGAGTGTTTTTAAATTTAGCCTTGGCTTCAAGCCGCTCGTTAATCAAAACTCATGTTATTGAAATGTTAAGTCAATAAAAAATGTTTATTTGAAAAAACGTGCTCGGCAGAGGGTTAACAAGTACTATAAAAAATTTATTGACTTTGAATGTAATTTATTTAAAAACAATTGAATTGCTTCAATTTTTTCTTAAATCAAACATAAAGCGCAACAAAGACAGAAACGATTTGTTTATAAATAACTCCCACTATATCATTACTTGTATTGTAAAATGATATGCGACTTGTACATGGAGTATGGAAATCGGAAAATTTTTTAGTTGGTCCACTAAAGGTAAAGATCTGTAACACATAATCAAAATTGTGGTGATACGTCGTTTATTGCAGAAATATCACTAAGATGCAGTGAGTATCTAGTATTTGAATGAACGACACAAAAAAGAATTTATGTTTGTCCTCCAATTTCAGATGACGCCCTGCCTTGGCATATGAAGTTAGGCGTGTTAATTTTCATGGAACTTATATTCAGACGCCCGTTCGAAAATCACGAGTATTATTGGTGAATATTGATCATCCCAAGTAAACAATTTTCTATACATTCTCCCGTTGCAAATATGTTCATTGTTAAATTTCTTTGTGGCGTACTCAGAGATCACATCATATGCCAAGGGTCATCTCTGAGTTCGCCACAAGGAAATTTGGTAATAAACATATTTTCAACGGAATAATGTATAGAAAATTGTTTACGGGTGATCAATTTAAAATCAAATATCAAATTAATCACTTAATCATTTAGCATTTGACAATTTATTTGAATTGTTGGATTGTGTTGAGTATTTATCTAAGATGTGGCCTAAAAGTTAATTTAACTAAAACAATTTCTTAAAGGAACTCTCTTTTGTTTGAATAATGATTTCCAAAGGATCACACTAATTATACCTAAAATAGAATTTTGGAAGACTGAGCCACAAAATCTATAACTATTTTATATCTATACCAAGCTTAAGGAACCCTAATCCTTCGAACACGCATTGAAGAAACCCTTGAACGATATTCGAAAAAATATGAACTGATTATTGAAATTGTATATTTTTGTATATTTGTAATTGTATATTTAATATATTTTGAAAATAGGCCTTCGGAATGAAATCCAGCTATGTCTTAACCGATTAAGCAAATTTTGATCATACAGACGTGCGTAAGCCTAAAATTATTTCTATGGGAAATTTTCGATATATGACCATCTGGGACATAACTTGAAATTTTACCAATTAATAAGAGTATTCCCAAACTCGATAAGAACAATTGCTATAGAACTTACTACTTCATAAAAGTAACTTGGAGGAAGACAAATTCTGAAATATGACCTTCTATTGGTCTATATTGGGACGTATGTGAAGTTATCCCAGAAAATAAAAATATTTAATCAGGCAACACTAACATATCAATAACCAATTTGCTCTTGTGTGAAGTTAGCCCAGCCCAGAATTTCTATCAATTTTAATGAAAAAACGAAAAATTATCAAATTTATTCAATTTGATTTGTTTATATATAATAAAAAATTAAAAACTAAAGTACCAAAAAACTGCGAACTTCTGAATTGCATATAGTAAAGGAAAATCACAAGCAATGTAAGAAAAAATTCGATCCGTGGCAAGTTCCTGCAAATGAACTCCGGGCTGGGAATTTCATTGATTTTAATATAATTTTTCGTCCTACTCGATAAATCTAAAATTATTTCGCCAAAACTAAAATGTCTCGGACCAGGGCTACATGATTTTGAAATGTATACACTAGTAGCTAGTTTTGAGCTGAAATAGAAGAAAATCGTTCCGTGGCAAGTTCCCGAAAATGAACTCTAAGCTGGGAATTTCACTGATTTTTAAATAATTTTTCGTCCCACTTGATAAATATAAAATTATTTCGCCAAAACTAAAAATGTCTCGGATCAGAGCTACATGATTTTGAAATATATGCACTAGTAGCTAATTTTGGGCTGAATTAGAAAAAAAATCATCCCGTGGCAAATTCCCGCAAATGGCTGGGAATTTCATTGATTTTAATATAATTTTTCGTCCTACTCGATAAATCTCAAATTATTTCGCCAAAACTAAAATGTCTCGGACCAGGGCTACATGATTTTGAAATGTATACACTAGTCGCTAGTTTTGAGCTGAAATAGAAGAAAATCGTTCCGTGGCAAGTTCCCGAAAATGAACTCTAAGCTGGAAATTTCACTGATTTTTAAATAATTTTTCGTCCCACTTGATAAATATAAAATTATTTCGCCAAAACTAAAAATGTCTCGGATCAGAGCTACATGATTTTGAAATGTATGCACTAGTAGCTAATTTTGGGCTGAATTAGAAAAAAAATCATCCCGTGGCAAATTCCTGCAAATGGCTGGGAATTTCATTGATTTTAATATAATTTTTCGTCCTACTCGATAAATCTAAAATTATTTCGCCAAAACTAAAATGTCTCGGACCAGGGCTTACATAATTTTGAAATGTATACACTAGTAGCTAGTTTTGAGCTGAAATAGAAGAAAATCGTTCCGTGGCAAGTTCCCGAAAATGAACTCTAAGCTGGGAATTTCACTGATTTTTAAATAATTTTTCGTCCCACTTGATAAATATAAAATTATTTCGCCAAAACTAAAAATGTCTCGGATCAGAGCTACATGATTTTGAAATGTATGCACTAGTAGCTAATTTTGGGCTGAATTAGAAAAAAAATCATCCCGTGGCAAATTCCCGCAAATGAACTCTGGGCTGGGAATTTCATTGATTTTAATATAATTTTTCGTCCTACTCGATAAATCTAAAATTATTTCGCCAAAACTAAAATGTCTCGGACCAGGGCTACATGATTTTGAAATGTATACACTAGTCGCTAGTTTTGAGCTGAAATAGAAGAAAATCGTTCCGTGGCAAGTTCCCGAAAATGAACTCTAAGCTGGAAATTTCACTGATTTTTAAATAATTTTTCGTCCCACTTGATAAATATAAAATTATTTCGCCAAAACTAAAAATGTCTCGGATCAGAGCTACATGATTTTGAAATGTATGCACTAGTAGCTAATTTTGGGCTGAATTAGAAAAAAAATCATCCCGTGGCAAATTCCTGCAAATGGCTGGGAATTTCATTGATTTTAATATAATTTTTCGTCCTACTCGATAAATCTAAAATTATTTCGCCAAAACTAAAATGTCTCGGACCAGGGCTACATAATTTTGAAATGTATACACTAGTAGCTAGTTTTGAGCTGAAATAGAAGAAAATCGTTCCGTGGCAAGTTCCCGAAAATGAACTCTAAGCTGGGAATTTCACTGATTTTTAAATAATTTTTCGTCCCACTTGATAAATATAAAATTATTTCGCCAAAACTAAAAATGTCTCGGATCAGAGCTACATGATTTTGAAATGTATGCACTAGTAGCTAATTTTGGGCTGAATTAGAAAAAAAATCATCCCGTGGCAAATTCCTGCAAATGGCTGGGAATTTCATTGATTTTAATATAATTTTTCGTCCTACTCGATAAATCTAAAATTATTTCGCCAAAACTAAAATGTCTCGGACCAGGGCTACATAATTTTGAAATGTATACACTAGTAGCTAGTTTTGAGCTGAAATAGAAGAAAATCGTTCCGTGGCAAGTTCCCGAAAATGAACTCTAAGCTGGGAATTTCACTGATTTTTAAATAATTTTTCGTCCCACTTGATAAATATAAAATTATTTCGCCAAAACTAAAAATGTCTCGGATCAGAGCTACATGATTTTGAAATGTATGCACTAGTAGCTAATTTTGGGCTGAATTAGAAAAAAAATCATCCCGTGGCAAATTCCTGCAAATGGCTGGGAATTTCATTGATTTTAATATAATTTTTCGTCCTACTCGATAAATCTAAAATTATTTCGCCAAAACTAAAATGTCTCGGACCAGGGCTACATAATTTTGAAATGTATACACTAGTAGCTAGTTTTGAGCTGAAATAGAAGAAAATCGTTCCGTGGCAAGTTCCCGAAAATGAACTCTAAGCTGGGAATTTCACTGATTTTTAAATAATTTTTCGTCCCACTTGATAAATATAAAATTATTTCGCCAAAACTAAAAATGTCTCGGATCAGAGCTACATGATTTTGAAATATATGCACTAGTAGCTAATTTTGGGCTGAATTAGAAAAAAAATCATCCCGTGGCAAATTCCCGCAAATGGCTGGGAATTTCATTGATTTTAATATAATTTTTCGTCCTACTCGATAAATCTCAAATTATTTCGCCAAAACTAAAATGTCTCGGACCAGGGCTACATGATTTTGAAATGTATACACTAGTCGCTAGTTTTGAGCTGAAATAGAAGAAAATCGTTCCGTGGCAAGTTCCCGAAAATGAACTCTAAGCTGGAAATTTCACTGATTTTTAAATAATTTTTCGTCCCACTTGATAAATATAAAATTATTTCGCCAAAACTAAAAATGTCTCGGATCAGAGCTACATGATTTTGAAATGTATGCACTAGTAGCTAATTTTGGGCTGAATTAGAAAAAAAATCATCCCGTGGCAAATTCCTGCAAATGGCTGGGAATTTCATTGATTTTAATATAATTTTTCGTCCTACTCGATAAATCTAAAATTATTTCGCCAAAACTAAAATGTCTCGGACCAGGGCTACATAATTTTGAAATGTATACACTAGTAGCTAGTTTTGAGCTGAAATAGAAGAAAATCGTTCCGTGGCAAGTTCCCGAAAATGAACTCTAAGCTGGGAATTTCACTGATTTTTAAATAATTTTTCGTCCCACTTGATAAATATAAAATTATTTCGCCAAAACTAAAAATGTCTCGGATCAGAGCTACATGATTTTGAAATGTATGCACTAGTAGCTAATTTTGGGCTGAATTAGAAAAAAAATCATCCCGTGGCAAATTCCCGCAAATGAACTCTGGGCTGGGAATTTCATTGATTTTAATATAATTTTTCGTCCTACTCGATAAATCTAAAATTATTTCGCCAAAACTAAAATGTCTCGGACCAGGGCTACATGATTTTGAAATGTATACACTAGTAGCTAGTTTTGAGCTGAAATAGAAGAAAATCGTTCCGTGGCAAGTTCCCGAAAATGAACTCTAAGCTGGGAATTTCACTGATTTTTAAATAATTTTTCGTCCCACTTGATAAATATAAAATTATTTCGCCAAAACTAAAAATGTCTCGGATCAGAGCTACATGATTTTGAAATGTATGCACTAGTAGCTAATTTTGGGCTGAATTAGAAAAAGATCATCCCGTGGCAAATTCCCGCAAATGGCTGGGAATTTCATTGATTTTAATATAATTTTTCGTCCTACTCGATAAATCTCAAATTATTTCGCCAAAACTAAAATGTCTCGGACCAGGGCTACATGATTTTGAAATGTATACACTAGTAGCTAGTTTTGAGCTGAAATAGAAGAAAATCGTTCCGTGGCAAGTTCCCGAAAATGAACTCTAAGCTGGGAATTTCACTGATTTTTAAATAATTTTTCGTCCCACTTGATAAATATAAAATTATTTCGCCAAAACTAAAATGTCTCGGACCAGGGCTACATGATTTTGAAATGTATGCACTAGTCGTTAATTTTTAGCTGAATTAATAGCTGGACGAAAAATTGTATCAAAATCAATGAAATTCCCAGCCCGGAGTTCATTTGCGGGAACTTGCCACGAATCGACTTTTTCCTTACATTGCCTGTAATTTTCCTTTACTATATGCAATTCAGAAGTTCGCAGTTTTTTGGTACTTTAGTTTTTAATTTTTTATTATATATAAACAAATCAAATTGAATAAATTTGATAATTTTTCGTTTTTTCATTAAAATTGATAGAAATTCTGGGCTGGGCTAACTTCACACAAGAGCAAATTTGGGCTGATATGTTAGTGTTGCCTGATTAAATATTTTTTATTTTCTGGGATAGAATTCTGGGATAACTTTACATACGTTATATTGGGCTCTAAGTTAAAAACTCTTGATTATATTACAGTCTCTTCTCTAGACTCAGGAGTCGTCTTGAAGATACTAGGAAATTTAGGATGGTTCGCCTATCCAAATTCACATCTATTCCTAGGTATGGCACCCTAAATTACGGACTTAAAATATCTTTGTCTTCGTCGTGGTCTGTCTTGTGATTCTTTGATTCGATCTTGTGGCGTTCCTTTCTTATCTTCATCTAAATGTCGTTACATTTTAAAAATATGGGATGTTTGAGGAACCAAATTGTTTAGATTCGATTATTGGACGCATATCAGTGCTCCCGTGTTAAACATCATAGTTCATTCTCAGCGTAAAATTGAATGCGATGTATTGATGCATTCTCGGTGCAAAAATATTTTTCTCGGATTTTCGCCCAGTTTGCTCTATCCAGATGATCTTTTTTCTTTTGATTGAAAGGATTTTTTAAGTCTTCATCGGCTAATTGATTGACTGATTATCCATTAGGCCAGCTGGAGAAGAAGCGGTGCTGAAAGACAGCTCCTTCAGACAATGGTTAGGACCTACTTTCCTCGTGAATTGTATTTTTGTTCAACTGGAAGCAATAGATGACTTGCGTATTTTTTGTGTTAATTACCAGAACCACTCCAAGTGCATAATTCCTGACATCAGTTCGTATAATATATGTATATGGTTTAGCTTCGACTGACTCTTTCAAATTATTTGAAACAATTTGATGCATATCATCCCATATAAACTGTGCATTCCTTTTTATTAAATTACTTAGTGGTTACAAAATTTTTATCTAATGTCTCTGATATTATAGGGTTCTGCTCTGAATTCCTTAATACTTTGTCGTGCAAAGCCACATTTTGTTCTATTAATACGCAAATATACTGACGGATTGTTGCAAAAAATTTAAATTACATAATCTTGGATACCGATGGACTTCTCCTTCAAAACTCCTCCATTTGAGATGTTAAAGTTAAGCAGACACACGAAAGTTGTTTTATCTCTATTGGATTTTTAAGTGGAACTTGTCAGTTACTAGATCATAAATCTAATGAAGCCATGTGTACGGTTTTGTGTGTGATATGTTGCTGTCTATAAGAGGCATTGTATACTTGGATTGGAGCTGATTTTGATTGACAGGAGCTCCCGGGTGACGCCGGGCCCACCGCACACTCTTTTTTACATATAACAAAACCGAAGGATTTAATATGTTAATTAAGTGGGACAGAATTGGCCCGGTTACAGACACCTAGGTATAGCCGATAGTTAGTAAAACAAAGACAACACAATACTAAACTACTAGGGGAAGGATAAAGGTTTAATAGGTTAAATGGTTAATGATGGTATTGGTCATCAATAATTGCTCCTTTCAATCAGCAACCTAAATTAATATGTTCCTGCTACCTAAATCACATAAAAACTTAGGGGGATGTAGGGATAGGGATAGGGATGTTAAATATGACCGAATCAACCCGGTCACAGACACCTAAGTAGTCAATACTTGGTAAATTGTTAGTTGAAAATATAATGTATGAACGTTAGCACAAGACAGCACAATTATTTTTGATTTTAAATATTCAGCAATCATCATCCTAAAAAAATTTAAAATTATGATTAAAAATTTATAATTAATTAAATTGCAATAAATTTCCTGAAATAAAACGTCATTATTATGAGTTAAATTTTACTTGAATAAAATAAATGTAATGTTATGATTAGTATTTAAATCAAAATAGGATAAATCGAGTCTAGGAACCACCAAATATTGTAAATAGTACTCATATCAAAGTAGGAAAGGAACGCGAGCTTTTTATCTTCTCCGATTTTTTATAAAAATAATTAAATGAAAAACTATATAATATGTTTATTTATGAAGCAATAAAAAAAATGACCAACTGAAATCTGGTTTCAAAAATACAGCTAATCTGAAATCAGGTAGGTAATATATCAATAATGGATGTTTGGCGCAGTTTTAGAATCCTAATACCTAAACAAATTGTACTAAAATTAAACTAGCACAACTGTAGGATCCTTGATAACCAAATAATCCAATCGACTGTTCAACACCTGGATTATAAAATCAATGATTAAGTAAATATTAATATAAGACATTCGAAAACAATCTATGGTCGTCAACCATTGTATATATCAATAAATTTACAACAGTAAATTAACAAATAAATAAATAAATACACAAGTACAAATAAATAATAAATTATAAAATGAACAACCAGCATAATTATTTAGAGATTTTTTATCCTAGAACAAGCTAACCAAAACCTTGACCAATTTACAGTCTCTCTCCCGAACAACCTATAAAGTAATTTAATTAAAGCAAGGTCACGATTATCGAAAAGCTATCTAAGTACAGCAATATTTAACTGCATTCCAAATTTACTCTGTAGTTTCCAAGCCATCTGCAATTTCAAAAAGTCAAACCTCCGCTGAAATATCAAACTTATAAGCAAACCCAATAGCCATTACGATTCCTATCTTGTCTGCACTTCTGACTTTAAATTAAAATTCTATTTTCAATTAAAAAGTATTACGACTTCAAAGATCCCGTAATCAAAAATCCCCACAAATCAAATAAATTAGCTTAATTTTTAATAAACTCATGACACATGGACAACTCCAAACCGCTAATCAAACCAAAATAAAAATATAATAATTTATTACACTAACGCTGAATAGTTGGATGAAGGAATATCACTAAAATAGCTCCCTCCGAAAATCTCCGAAACCAGACCGTGGAAGGAACCATTTTTACAAATAATCATAGTAAAATGTTCCAAGAGAATTGTGTAATGTTTATCCAGGAGTGCTCGATATTACCCTATTAAAGTTAGCCGAAAGTTTCCAGCCGAACGATGTAATGCAGATTGTGTCTTTGCTATCCCAGACGAAAAAATATTTTATAACCGCAAGAAATATTACTTGATATATCTAGTTTTAATATCACCTCCAAATAATCAGAATACAGCAAAAATCTGTCTGCAAATAAATAATTTTACATAAGTGGACCAAATCCTATGAAATATTAATTACAATAAATTTAAAAAGTATCGTACAAAATTAATAAAACGTTCTGCATTTTCTAGGTTACCCACTTTCCCATCGATCCTACTATGACCATTAGATACTGAATTCAATGGACTATATCTCGAATACTAAAAATACAAAAATTCCCAAAAAATTATTTTGTGGTACGTTAAACGTACCTCTATCACCTTATGGAACCCACTAGGGGTGGGTGACATAAGGTAATAGAGCAACGAAATTCTCGGACTAGTGGGTTGCATAAGGTGATAGAGGAAGATTTAACGTATTTGACAAGACCGAAAAATTACATCCACCATATACGTGTGTTTTACTTAGGCCAAGGTTAGGTTAGTTAGGTTGGAGTGCCTGCTTCCACACACTTAGACCAGTAGTGACACGTTGTGGTACCACAGGATCCTATTTCCCCTTTATCTCTGTTCAAAACCATTCGGAGCTACGTACGTAGCGCAAATTATCTCGCACTTCACAGTCCGCAAGATCTGAAAGGCTGGCCATATTGTACACGTCCAAATACCTATGCCCTTATCTAAAGTCTCTTTTTTCTCTTCGTCCCTGCAACTTCTACAAAGTCATTCGTCTTAGACCCAGCCTTCCCGCATGTTCCTCAAAAAGGCAGGGTCTTGTTAGTTTTGGCAAAAACTTCTCACAGTAGACTCCGGCTCCTACCTTGCCGTCTAGAGAAGCATGGGTCCACCTGTGCAGCGATCCTTATACACAGGTAAGGCTAAATGCAACTGGAGGTCGGCATACTTAGGCCAAATAGGAAGCTCATTTAAAATAAGATATAAAGAACACATCAATGACACAATCAAATTTAAAAAAGTACATAAAATCAAGTTTCGCACAACACATAAAAACTGAAAATCATAGGTACACTAAATTCAATAAAAATTTAATCATTTGCACAGAATAAAAATAGGACCGAAATTAGATAGGTTAGAAGATATTGAAATAAATTTTGGGCAAAATTTGACTCATGAGTCATGAGACATTTGTACACTGTACGTATACAAATTTCTCATGAGTCATGAGTCAAATTGCGGCCAAAATTCACATCCTGAAAATATTCAAAAACAAAAACACCAACAATTTACTTAACGACAAAATCAACACAAATACCAATAAAATTTACGATTTATTATCCATAACATAAAAACAAAGGAGGTGCCAAACAGCAGCGCCTACCAACAGTACATAAACAGCTTCAAAATAAATTATGTAATAGTAGTAAAAAATAAACCGAAGAAGAGGTTATTCTAGAAATCGCTATTTCTAAAAAAGTTAAAAATTGGCACAATAAGTAAGAACTAAAAACTACAATGAACTATGTGGTGAAATAAATAATATGGATAGGTGTTTTAAACTCAAGTGCTTTTGTTATGTCTGTGGAAAATTTACAATTACGATCAATCGCCACAAAATAAGTGATGAAATCGACTGATTAATATCGACTATATTTTTCACAAATTGTTAATAGTGGTGTAAATTGGACGTCGTCTTTTGTTTGTACGGTATGCATTTTCCATCTTTATAGATGGCAAAACACTGGAGCCGCAATGTCATTTGGTGTCCCGATGATATAGATAGATCCACAAGGGCATGATCCAGTTCAATGTTATGGGTGCATGAATTATATTCTCGGTACAAACAGAAACAAAATTAGTTCTTTGACATACACTGCAACGATAAATGCTCAACTACCGCTGCCGCATTCAAATGAAATTCCTGTTCCGGAAAGATCAATCCCAATTGAAGAATATTTACTACCAACATTTGAATTTGATGAAACCGGAGAAACACCTGCATCAATATATCAACCATCAAATGTCACTGCGGCATACAATCATATTGAAATTTCGCAGAATCGTTTGGATATTATGGTACGACGCCTGAAGCTATCGCAGCGGCAAGTCATTCTTTTGTCAAAGGATTTAAAACAAGTGAACATTTTTGGCTCCAAATGTTCGGCTATATGGAGCAATAAATCGTCATCGTCATTTTACGAATTTTTTCAAATTAATTGAGAATAATTCGCTCGCTTTTTGCACTGATATCCGTGGTTTGGTGGTATCCACAAATGCATATAATCCCGAAGATAGGCGATTGTTTAACGATTCCTTCAAAAGCAGTTTGAAGGCAGTTCTCTGTCCCGTTACCAACTCAAAAATTCCATTCCAATTGCACTCAGCATAAACACGAAGGAAACGTATGCATCAATGAAAACAATCATTGATTTGATTAAATACAATAAAAAAAGAGCTTGTGGCATGGCAATGTGTAAAAGAAGTTATTAAGAATTTCTGAATTAATCGAGCCGATGATTGGAGCAAATATAATGAAAATATTCTGACCGCTTTGCATAATATAAACGTTTGAAGGTCATTAAAAATACATTTTTGCATTTTCATGTAGAGAAATTCGCCGAACAATTACCAGCCGAATCTGATGAGCACGGCGAGCGTTTTCACGAAGTAATGATCATGCTGAACATTGGTACAGTGGAAAAAGCTAAAGGCACTCTTGGGTTATATTTGTTGGAATTTGAAAGAGAAAGAAGATCCCGAAGACGACACGAACGAATCAGAAAATTAAAATTAAAAAAGTTAAGAAAAAATCACTATAAAATCAAGTGAATCTATTTAATTTTTTCAAAAATAGTTTCTATTGTATCTATATTTGTCGATGCGATGTTTATTCGAACGTTTTCAACCGATTTAAATTCAATAAAAGGACAAAAAATAATAAAAAAAGTGTTTTTCGTCGAAATGAAAAGAAAAAAAAATAACACAAAAATTTGAATGTAGATGTGGTTTTTCGGTCTTGATATGTTGGGCAAAGTTGTTTATCTTGGCTTGCACAACAACTTTGCTGAAAAAAAAAACAAAACGAAAATCTTAATGGTTTAAGAGCTATCAACGTGAAAATGAGTGTATAGTTTGACAAATTTTTGACTCAGAGTCAAAACATGTCGAAAGCGATATCTCAAAAATGGGGACTAACTGTGAAATGAGACTAGCACCATTGAATTCAGCATACTTGAATTAGGTTTACCCCTTAGGTGCCCAGTTTGTCACGTTATTAGTTGCCCGTTTTGAAATTGGTTTCACGCTGAGTTTCTCTTGTATTTTTCTTGTAGAGGAAGAATTCGCGATTCAGCTACTACAAGCCACAACTCGGGGAAACTACCTACAATAAGAATAAGAACAATAAGAATATTAAAATGTGGCAGGTTTGAACTACAGTAAGCCTTAGGAATAAGCCTTAGGTGTAAAAGAACGATGTTTAATAAAGGGTGATCCAATAAGAGCTTCCGGAAGTTTTTTTTTGAAATAAAATGCATTAATTGTATTTGTGACGTAAGTTCGGTTTATGACATTTAATGTTTGAAAATAATTTCTGATGATCCATTCTGTGGGTTCAATTTTCAAGCACTCTTTCTAGCATTTCGGCCGATATGTCGTTAATTACGCGTGTTATGGTCGCTTCTAATACAGGAATCGATTGTGGTTTATCAATATAAACAGTGATTTCAGATACCCCCATAAAAAGTAATCTAACGGCGTTAGATCACGCAAGATCTTGAATTTGAAGCTACACCAATATCTTGATTTTTTGGTAAATAAAAATTCATTGATCATTGCTCTGTAGTTTGCGATATTGACTTTATACGCTGTCCTTTCGCACTTTTAAAGAAATACGGTCCGATGATGCCACCTGCCCATAAGCCGCAACAAACAGTGCATTTTTAAGAATGCATTGGAAGCTCTTGAATCTCTTCTGGCTGTTCATCAGCCCAAATACGATAATTTTGTTTGTTGACGTATCCATTCAGCCGAAAATGGGCTTCATCGCTGAACACAATTTTTCGATAAAGGACGGATCAATTTGGAGCTGTTCCAACGCCCATAAATTTAAAAGAAATTATTTTCAAACATTAAATGTCATAAACCGAACTTACGTCACAAATACAATTTTTGATTATTAAATTAATTTTAATGCGTTTTATTTCAAAAATTTTCCGGCAGCTCTTATTGGATCACCCTTTAGAACCCTAATACGATTAGGGCATTAAGGTAATAAAAAAGTGTTTTGTAGAACCCTTAACTCTGTGCTATTAAACATTACGAGGGCTTCCGCAATACTTTTCAAATTTTAAAGATGTTAGCCAAAATTCGAAACCACTTCCAAAAATAAAATTTTGTCTCGCGTATTCTAGTTTATGAATCCCAGAACACTAATAAAATTTTCATCAACATGACACGAATTTCTACACGCAGCAGTTATACCCAGACGACGACCTAAATTTTCAATACATTTGATTTGTATTTCGTAATCACTGAGTACATAAATTTTTTATGATTATGATGAGTAGATACAATTATGATACAAAACACCATCACAAGATAAGATCATCGAAAATGATTTAAAATTTATATTTTATATATGAAGTGATTAAAGGGCTTATTTATTATACTCTTGTAAGCCATTTTATTTATTTATTCCACAAATTAATCAAAATTTTGTACTACAATTAGAAATTAACAATTGAAAGCACTTAAGAAGAAACCCGGATTTATTTATATTTGAAATGATTTTATTTTATTTTTGGGGGGTTCGATGAGAAAAAGGCGTACAATGTATTCGCCGTCTGTTTGGCAGATGATAATGATGATGATGTGCGGAGATAAAATAAAATATTTAGTATTTAATCAAAATATATGACCTTGGCATTAGATATAAATTAGGTTTTTAATATTTATGAGATCATGTATAAGTATTTATGATGGTAAATTGCTGAATTTTTTAGTAGATATTTTTCCACCGATATTTTCACGTACAATAAATCCTTTCTAACTTATTGTAGATTGCGGAATGCATAAATCAAAATAATATGTTGACAATACTTCAGGTTTAGAAATTCCAATTTACCGCCGCACAGTGAAAATGATTTATTCGCGATGATCTATTAACCAAATCATATACCATATACACACAGCAGTATGATATATGCGCTGAATAAAATATTTCATGCCCGATATCTTATGTGTGGCAATCAAATCTAGTTGCATTACGTATAATAATCACGTCTACGTATATTGAAATTATAAGTTTATTAGCTACTTGTTAGTTTTATGTGATTAAAGTAGTTTATAAGTTAACACATTACAATTCGGATGATTTCTGAGGAACAGCATAATACACAATATACGAGTATGTACTCGTACATACCACAAATAATTGAATTAATTTAAATTTGATTTGCATTTCGTGTATCTGTTTAAGTTAATCTTAAAAAAATACGAATAACTTTCTATATACAGGGTGTCCCAGACTTGGACGATCAGACGAAGCAAGGTGATAGAGGAGCTCATTTCCAACGAAAATAGCCAAGTAAAGTTTTTTCGAATTGTTGATGATGCAAAAGTTATTCCACTTTAAGTGTTTTTTAGTGAAACCGCATGTGCACTCACCAACAAATTTATTTAAAAAACCCATGAGTTCTTTTGTTTAACTTTTTTTAATACGATCTGAAGAGTGTGCCTCTCCAATGGAATCAAAAGTTGAAAGTTTAAGTGGCACAAGCGGGTAAGAATGTACTACAGAAACTTGACCCACTATCAAAACAATATGCGACACTATTCCAGATTTTGAAATGGTATCACACACCGGGCTATTCACAACAAAATGTTATTTATCAATTTTTTTCACAAAGTAAGTCTTGTTTATTAAAAGATGCACTTAACAAAATTTCGAATTCTAAAATAGATGCTTTAACAGAAATAAAACTTTTTTTTACTAATTTTAAATATTATAGTAAGTGTTCGAAGTGTCCACCATTTGCCAACATATTTCAACGTGTTTGTAGAGGCACGTCATCAAGTAATTCATGCAAGTCGTTTTGTAGAAAACATAGATAGACTACCCCGTAGACCCGATGTAGCAGTTCAAACGGGCCAATCATTTTTCCGTATACTATTCCCGCCCATATGTTCACTCCGAACTGATGTTGAAACCGACTACGCCGCACTACTTTTGAAATTACGCGGGCCCAATAGTGCGAATTATGGATATTGAATATCTCCTCCCTTTTAAAACATGTTTCGTCACTCCATAAAATGTTGTTAAAAATGCAAATTTTCTTGGCATCAACGCGGCATTTCTTGACAAAATTGCTCTCTTTTTAAATAGGCCGTCTGTCACCATTCCAATTACTCTATCTTCGTCTATATCAAATTGACCGGTTGCCCCTCCCCCCCCATCTTTTCTCGGATGACCAGGGACTTTGCCTTCACTGCACATTTGATATACGGTTTGAAATACTCTGTATTGGGATAGCGTTCCCAATTTATATATCGTCTCTGGTATTCTCTTGAAGCAGCTAGGCCGTTGCCATTACATAAATCATAAATGAAATGCATTTCTGCATATTCGCGACATTTTAATTATAAACATTCGAGTATTTATGGAACTACTAATACGAATTACAAAATGTTTTTCTTTTTATACCACAAATTTAGTTTAATTCGGGCTACTAGATTTGCTTTAAAAAATTTGTATAATTAAGTTTACCATTGTGTGCATCATTTTGTTTTATTTCTTACAAAGCATCGATTTTAGAAATCGAAATTTTGTTAAGTGCATTTTATAATAAACACGACTTACTTTGTGAAAAAATTGATAAAAAACATTCTGTTGTGAATAGCCCGCTGTGTGATATCATTTCAAAATCTGCATATTCTTCCGATAGTATGGGTCAACTTTCTGTAGTACATTGCTTTCCCGCTGGTGTCACTTAAACATCAACAAAAAATTTTGGGAAACAAAAAGACTTTACAAAACCAATGGCAGAAGATAATAAAGCTTACAAAAATGATTTTTTTGGAAAGGCACACTTTTCAGATCGTATTAAAAAATAACGTTAAACAAAAGAACTCTGGTTTATTTTTTAAAATAAATTTTTTGGTGAGTGCGCATGCGATTTCTCTAAAAAACTCTAAAAGTGGAATAACTTTTGCGCCATCAACAATTCGAAAAAACTTTACTTGGCCGTTTTTGTTGGAAATGAGCTCCTCTATCACCTTGCTTCGTTTGATCGTCCAATTCTGGGACACCCTGTATATCTTGAGAACAGTAGCGAATTGAGCCTCGATGTACCACATTACAACTAAGTGGGAATGTAAAATCAATTTAATTTAAATTCCATCAACCATTTATTCCATCACAATAAATTTAGAAATAAAGTAAAAGTTTGATTGCATTCAAAATTAGAATTATGTGTGAGAACAAAAAATAAAACTAAAAATTTTGATTTTACATTTAAAAATTTTAAAAATAATTCTTCGGTATATTTTTGAAGTTGTCCTTTGATAAATTAAAGTCAAGTAGGTCATCGATGATGTTGAATGATTTTGACAATATCAGTTCAGAGTTCTTGAAGGTGTATGAACTTATTGAATAGGTGCGTGGGGCTTAATCCAATGGTTGGTTGTGTTCATCGTTTTGCTCCGGCACTGTTGCGAAATGTTTCCTGCGGTCTTCCTTGACGAGATATTCGGTTGAGGTGATAATTTGTGATTGGGTAGTAGCGTGACGTATATCTGATACAGGCACTGCAGTCAACAAGGCATAGTCCCACGTAAATAAGCGTGGAAGAGTATTTTCAATGATTATACTCTATTGCGTTACCATATACTGCGAATTTTCATGAATTGGTAACGAGATCATGAATATCGTTTCCTGGAATGGTAATTCTTCTAACTGATTAGGCACAAGTATTTGGGGTGTAGTATCCCATGATGCGCATCGTAGACCAAGTCAAGTAAGCCCTGTTGTGTATCCTTTAAGTTATCCAATACTAGAGTTAATTCGTGGAAACCGATCAACACCGAACGGACGCTATTCTCACATGTTCGATATTCCTGGATCTGGTTCATTTCTTGTCGTGTTGGTCTGCCTCTTTATCAAGTTGTTTATTGATTGAGGTTTGTATTATGTTTCACCATCTTGACCGTGGTGCCAATCAAGGTTGTTGATTCCTTGTCAATGACAATAGTTTGTGCTCGTTGTTATTGAGCTTCTCAACCCGATCCTCTTATTCACTGGCTTCACGTTGAGTGAGAATTTTGACATGTCCCCCAATATGATGCCTGTTGAACCTCAGAAACCCCGTTTCCTGAGTTGTTTTTCCTAGTTGCTGCTTAGTAGCAGCTCATTATCAGCGACTAGGTTTCTGAATTGCCATTCCAGCTGTTCTAGAATGTTACAGTTTAATCAAGACAGCTCTTTACAGACTACTTGTAATTCTCTGTGAGCTATCTTGTAGTTTTAATTTCTTCTCAATAGCTGCTCATGCTGTATTGAATTGCCAGAGTCCAATACGATTCCATAGCTACAATTTCTAACTTACCTAGCTTCTCGAAGTAAATGCCTGCACTGCGGTTGAAAGGTTTAATTTTACGTTGGCGCTATCGAGTCCGAACAGACAGCACACTGAGAAAACGGCTAACGCTAGGTGGTTCATTCTTCCTATAGTTTTGGCGCGATGGTGTAGTTGTTGTTTAGGCGATGGCTTGTTATACTCAGTAGGAGTTGTACTAGCATTCTTGGTTGCCACGTCCTGCATCGCCGAAATTGGTTCCATAGGTGATGTCTGTTTTGAATCACCATCAATAGGTAGCTTACATATAGTTTTGTTATTGGTCGTTTATATGTCGCGTCCTTGCATTTAACTGTTGCAATTTGCACCAAGTTATCCTTTACGGCATGAGTGTCAAGAACCCGTCTCAATTTCCATCGTAAGATCGGTTGTTGCTCGGCTTTTACTAGTACCAGATCTTTTACTATTACTTTGTTGTACGGTGCTCCATTTGGTTCGTTGTTGAAGTTGGTGAAGATATTCTGCCGAGCGTTGAGGTGGATTTTACGAACTGTGGAGTGTGACGAGGTATAAAGTGCCAGTTGTTTCAATCAGTGGCCCGCATGGCTGCTGTGTCAGCGGATAATGTCCAACAAAATAGGTTCCATTTTTGGAAAATATATCCGTGCACAGTCCTCGCCTGAAGATGAATCTTTCGTAGGCCGCTATGAATGCGTCCGTTGTTAGGCTGCTCACTATCTCGATGTGGATCGATATTGCCTTTCAAAAATAAATATTTAATGACAACTCGATACTCGATTTTTTCATTTTCACAAAAACACTCACATCGACTCACTCAAACGATTGTGAATACCTTTCAACGCATGCGCAAACACACTTCCTCGCTTTTGTTAGCGAGTGCTGCCTCCTTCATGTTGATGTCGAAAACTTTTTAGACAATCCTCGTAGTCTCTGGGGCATTTTTGAGACTGCTTAATCTAATTCAATTTGTCTATTTGTTCATCGAGACTGAAATTCAACCAAAATGTTGAATAAAATTAGCTTATTTTCGAATAGGGATAATCAAGCGCTTATAAAGTGAGGGGTGGTAAGAACACTCAATTTTAAAAAATTAAAGATTAGTATTTCATATACCGTTTTGGTAAAATATTGGAACATTTGCGAAAATAAGGAACCATTACGTTAGCACAATACTTATCGGGCTACGGCTAAAAGTGTTCAAATGTCCACGCGTAAGTTTTCTTAACCACATATTTGGATTTGGACACTTCTGCAGTGCCAGATCTACTGGGCTATTTGTGGTTCGGCCACCCTATTGTGAACCTAATTTTACATATTACTTATTGAAACAACCGAATATACAAATTTTTTCAACATTGCAGAAACTAAATATTTTGATATCGGATATGCAGTATCAGTTTATGAGCTCACTGCTCGCACGATTTTGGTGAAATTTGCTGAAGTGGTGTTTTATAGTACATAGAACCGATTGCGGTCAGTCCAGATTTCTGAAAAGTTCGTGTATGACCAGAAGTCGATTGGAATGAGTCAATTAGTTTAGAGTTCCTCCGGTATAACCTGGATTCCAGTTTATATTTTTTCTTCAATACCACCGAATTGGATTAAAATTCGTGAGGGGTGGTTTTGCGTATCAGAAGTCGATTACGATGGGTCCTGATTTTGATAAAACTCGTTCAGGGGCTACTCCGGTGGGCCAAACATTGTTTTATTGTCTTGCCAGCTTTAAGGACTAATGAAAATTGGTGAAACTGAGTTCTCGAGTTAGAGAAATAGATTGCGGTGGGTTCCGAGTTTGGGAAAATCCATTTAGAGGGACATCCGATGGAATCTAGTACCATTTAATATTTTTTTCGCAGCTCAAATTACTTTTATGAACATTACTGAACGCTGTCATACAACTAAGGACGAAAACGTTTTATAACAAAAACTGTGGCAAACAATTCCTTCTCCACAAATGAATAGTTCCGCTTAGCTTTGTTTAATACCCACTTGCATAAGCCACAGGTAAGTGAGGATCGCCTATTCTCTGTCAAATAACTGTGCCAAGTGCTACATCGCTAGCATCTGTGTGACATAAAATTGCTTTTAGAAATTGGGGTATTGTCAGATTGGGGGTTTGATTAGTTTTCTTTTAATTTTTGGAAACTCTCGAAACAGAAAAAAACCCAATTGAATCGTGCGTCCTTTTTCAGCAATGCACTCAGAACTAACACATTCTGAACAATTTATTTATAAAACTTCGATAGTATCCTATCAATCCTAGAAATCACTTAATCTTTTTGATTCCTAAGGATTGGACAATTTTAAATTAAATCAATCTTTGACGGGTCTGGTTTAATTCCATTACTAGTTATGGCATGGCCCAGGTAGCAAATTTCAGTTCGAAGGAAATTACACTTTACAGGTTGCAATTTTAAATTATACTTTCGAAATGATTGAAATACTTGCATTCATTTTTTATTCTGATCGTTAGGATTGTAACCGTTACAACTAAGTCATCTAAACATAAGGAACATAAATTTCTAGTACCATAAATTGCTGGTACTAGAAACCAAGTTCTAAAAAAAAAATAACTAACCCAGACTCCACCTTAGCACCGTTTAAGCAGCTTTCCGAAATCGGGACCTATCCTTTTCGGTTTCTGCTAATCAAAAGCCGCCTTTTAGCAATGTTCATTAAAGTAATCTGAGCTACGAAAAAAATAGAAAATGGAGCTTGATTTCATCGGACGTTTCTCTAAATGGATTTTCCCGAACTCAGAACCCACCGCAATCTATTCTTGTGACTCGAGAACTCAATTTCAATAATTTTCATTATTCCTTTGAGCTTAGAAGCCAATGAAACGAAGTTTGACCCACACTCCGAACGAATTTTCTCGAAATCAGGACCCATCATAATCGATTTCTTTAGGGTCTGGTGGACACCGAGTTCCTTTTTCAGCTTTTTTCGGTTCGAAAGATTTTGATAAACTTTGGTGCGGTGGGTTCGCGTTAATTGAATCTAGCTTATTCTGGCTTAATTTTACTTCATACAACAAGATGGCATTAGTTATTATTAATAGGGTGACATGGAATTTCAAAATTGGAGGAAGTTGTGGAATAAGCAATTAAACTATTTATTAACCGATGAGACGAAATTTAAGGAAGGTGATTGAAAATAGGATATTGTAATGATTTCGGAGAAGTACTGGAATTTTATGAACTGAGATATAACTATGCCGTTTATTATCGTTTTTATGCTGCTTTTTGTAGATTAAGTCGGATAACAATTGATTGTTTGGTGAGCTATTGTTTGTTTATGCCAATGGTTCAACACCAGTTCCTTTTGTTAGTTTTGTGACTTTTATTGAGTTCTGGGAACTGGAAACTGGAAATCGATCAACTTGAATAAACCATTCGGATTTCAAATTGAGTTCAGGATTTGGTTCCTTCAAGTAGTAAATTAGTACAACCCCATGCGTTATCTAAAATGGGTAATTTGAATGGAATTCAGCCAAGTTTCGATATCGGGACAAAACCGATAAAAGAACAAAGGACTCCAATTTGAGTTTTGGAGCCTTCTTCTTGAAATTGGCATACATTTCCATATTCAGAAATTATTTTGCTTTATAATTCTTTATTCGGTTTTATCGCCGGTTACTTTGCTCATTTTTTAAATTTTTTTTTGCATATTTCTTGATATTTGTTTCCCTAGTAAGGGAACAATTCCGACTGGGTTAATCAATTCGAAATAATTCCCTTAGTAGGGAAATAGATATTAGCAAACAAATTTTTTAAAATGATTAAAGTAGCCAGTGAAAAATTCTTGGGCCCATGAGGAGTATTACATTCCCCGATCAATTTTAACAGAATTAAGCCAGGTCTTACCAGATTAAAATCAACCTCGCTTTATATGAAAAAAACAAAAATAATTTGAATGGAACTAAGCTGTTTCTTAAGCTATTAAAATGGGTCTTAAGCAATTGAAATGGGTCTTGGCTTGGTTAAAGGGCCCAATGGGTTTCAAATTTGAGTTCAATGAAACTCTTTTGGTTTTTTGGAAATATTCAATTTGATTGCTGGTTATAAAAAGGCCATTTTGAACTGACAACTGTTTGCGCCTGTGCCACCATAATTCTTGAAAATTAGTTCTCAAAGTTGAAGTCGCAGAAAGGCGTTGTGAACAACGAGAAATTGACGGCGTCGTGCTTTCCCGTATCCTCTCATGCATAGGAGCGACGTTTTCAGTCGACCTTGCGATTCGGTGACGCACGAGTGTTGCCTGATTATTTAACGAACCGGTTGACCCGAATTTGGCTACTAAACGACGGAAAGACGATTCGGCAGGGCGGTTGTCGCGAGGTTAAAAATCGCGAAATGCTCGGAACGTTTCTTGAATGGAGCACCGATGTTGAATATAAAATTTGATGATTTGCAAACGTTGTTCAACACTAAAACCTGTCAATTCACAATAAATATGGCAGATGTTGCTTTAACATCATGGTTATTAAAACTTAGCAAATTTCGAGCGTTCCTATTGAAAGACTCTTTATTGTAAAGAGGTACATAATAACATAAACTAATATTTACTAACTAAAATCAACGAATTTTGACCTAGCGGAGGCTCGGCGTATCAGGGACTCTTGATTTAAAGGGTGTCTCAGCAAGAGCGCCGGATTTAATTTTAAAGAAAAACACATTTATTTTGAATTAAGCAAACATTTTTATTTCAACATAAAGAAAAATAGTTCCGATTAAACGTGAAATACAACATCAGGCAAATGGCCATCACGAAACCTCTGGCACAGGGTTATTCTTTTGTTGATACTTTGAATAACGTTTTCGCATAAATGTGGCTGTATTTCACAAATAACGCGCCATATTGCCTCTTTAAGATGTTCAACTGTTTCAGGCTTATTCGCATACACCTTTCCTTCACATAGCACCAAAGAAAAAGTCCATCGGTGTTAGATCGCACGATCTTGGTGGCCAATGTTGGTCGCCAAATCGAGAAATGACACGGCCTGGAAACTTAGTCTGCAGTAACACCATTGTTTCACGTGCTGTGTGGCAAATCGCACCGTCTTGTTGGAAAAACATGTCCTCTACATCAATTACATCCAATTCGGGCCACAAAAACTGCTTTAACATTTCGCGATACTGCACTCCATTAACAGTTAGCGCATTTCCAGCCGCATTTTTAAAGAAACACGGCCCACTTATTCCGCCAGCCCAAAATGCACACCAAACTGTTAATCGCGGTGGATGCATTGGTTGTTTGAGTATCACACGAGGATTTTCAGCACCCCAATTCGGACAGTTGTAATTATTTTCGTATCCGTCGAGTTGAAAATGTGCCTCATCTGAAAAAATGATTTTCTTCGAAAAATCCGCATTAGTTTGATGATGTTCCCACACCTAGTCAGCAAATTCGCGGCTCTGCGCATGGTACCTTGACTTGATTTCTTGCATCAATTGAACCTTGTACGCGTACAAATGCAAAATGTAAAATATCTTACCAAAATTCGTTGCATAGTGCTTCTGGAAATGTTTAATTCTTGACCACGATGCCGAATGGAAGTTCCTGGATTCTCGGCCACAGATTCCCTTACTGTGGCTATATTTTCGAGTGACCGACAAGGACGACGACGAACAATGATCCTATCTTCTTATCCATCAGCGTAAATTTGGTCTCATATTTTGTAATTCAACGCCTCCTGTCGATTCATTTGGCGCATTATTGCGACCGAAAACTTGACGTAATTGGCGAACTGTTTCCGCAAAACTTTCACTATTTTTGTAATGTGGTTTTACAATAATTAAACGTTGTTGGTTTGAATACTTCTGCGTATTCTTAAATCGCGTGGTCTGTACGTGACAACTGTCAAAAAAAATCACCGTACAACCCGTATTAACAAAATGGCAGCAAATTTCAATCCGGTGCTCTTGCTGATACACCTTTTATAGACTCACGATCTACTTGATGTTTGATTTAACGCATCATACATCAAAGCACTACAAACTATGATAAAATGAATAATATATGGCCATTTTCACTAAAATGATAGAAAATAGTCTGACCTATTGCACATTAAAATATGACGGGGGGGGGGAGGGAGGAGAACCCCGATTGTTGAACCCCCGTTTATCGCCCAAAATATACGAAAAATACGAAAAATACAAAATAATGGGTTGAAAAGAAAATTCATTATTTTTCGCTAGATGGCTTTAGTGGCATATATCTCGTGATATATTTGTCGCAGTAGTCCATACTTATACTCGTTGGAAAGAAGATTCATGTACTAAAAAATTCTTTTGTCATTGTGAATGCTGTCTAGAGCCCCAATACTGTCACAGCCAATCAAGTGCAAATTTAGTTTCGTCGATTCCGTTCCGGTAATTTCTATATCAAAGATGCACTACGCACTGAAAGGCTTATTGTCGAAAATGTCAATAAAATGCTGGAAATATAAAAGTAGATCGGCATACGAAATGTCGTAACATCGTCCAGAAGCTGAAGATCGACCACACAACAGTTTTAAACCATTTGTAAAACGCTGACTTAAAAAAACCTCAAAAAGAAGATGTTTGAGTGCCGCACGAGTTAACGCAAAAAAACTTGCTTGATGGACCGTATTTCCATCTGTGAATCCTTGGAATCCATCTGTGAAGCGGATGGCCACTGATGACGGGAAATGGGTCACATACGACAATGTCAAGCGGAAACAATCATGCGGTCGAAGGGCGGCGAAGCGGCCCAAAGGGTGGCCAAACCAGGATTGACGGCCAGCCAGGTTTTGCTGTGTGTTTGGTGGGATTGGAGGGGATCGTCAGCAATTGGACCGACTGAACGCAGCAATCAACCAGAAGCGGTCAGTACTAATCAATGGGAGAGACATCGTGTTCCATCAACGCCAGGCCTCACACGTCCATGTTAACCCGCCAGAAGCTACCGGAGCTCTTGGTTAGGAGGTTATTATGCATCCACCTTATAGACCGGACCTGGTACCAAACGATTATCATCTCGTTTTGTCAATGGCAAACGCTCTTGGTGGTGAGTAAATAGCCTGAGAAGAGGCTTGTGACAACTGCCTATCTCAGTTTTTTGCTAATAGAGACAAGGCGTTTTGGAAAAGCGGTTTTTTAAATGACAACGAGTTATCGAGAAAAACGGCGCATATTTGAGCGCCGGTGAATTTCCCCAACCTTATATTAAAAATACTTTGAACATGTTAAAAGTCATGAGTTTTTCTATTCGGAGCTTAATTTGTAGTGCATTAAAAATAAATAAAATTATATTTTATCCAATTTTCTACTCCTAAGAAACTGTCATAATAGTAGTGACACTGCCGATTAAATCCTTAAAATTAAATATTTAAATTCTACTTTATTTATATCAGGTTAATCGAGAATGGAATCCCCAAAAAATAAAAATCAATGTAAACTGATAAATATTTTCCATTTCCTATATCTACATAAATTTGAAATCTTTTGAGCTTAAATAACGATAAAGCCTCAATCAGCGAAAACTTAAGAGTTTAAGTTGTGCTCCGACCACTTAGTGGAGCGGTCCTCCCACCGAGATGGTACAAACATCATTTAGGATTTCTATTTATTTTGTTTATATTTACAAACTCAAGAATGTTCTTCAACTTTTACAAGCACATATTCCAATTTTATAGTGAAAATCCTGGACTAAAAACTCAAATCAAATATTCCTCTCTCAAAGTATCCTCCCTACTTTATATTTGATTCCTAGTTAGTTTATCAAATCTAATTTAAATTTTTTTTTTCTATGTCTATCCAACCCGTACAAGTTGATACACCAAATCCTTGTAATAGGTATGGACAAAATTGACAGAAAAACACTTTATTTTTAGAAGATTTTGTTTTTTAATAATCATGTCATGATTTTCCACCTGAAAATCGAAAAAAGGCAACAACAAAAATTAAATTCATATTTGAATAATTCATGTAATTTTATAATGCATAATTTTTTATTTTTCACTTTCTGTTTATTAAATTTGTATGTCAACATCTTCAAGGTACATATAACGTATGAAAGGAACGCATTGAGACATTAGTTGATATTCATGGGCGGTTCTGTTTTGAGATTTATATTTTATCGTTTTATGTCTTCTTCAAACCACACTACGTTTTAAAGGATCTTTTTATCACGGCATTGATTTTATTTTTACCTGGCCTACTAAGGATTCTACACTAATAATATTCAGGTAGCATGATAACACATTAAACGTTGATGTTTATCTCGAATTTTAACAAATTATGCCATCGAGTGGGAAATCTTTTGTATATATACAGAATGAAGGTTAACCAAGTTAACATCTTAATTATATTATGAGAGGGAGATTATACGCGCGCATACAAAAATTCGAATCAATAAATCAAAAAATTTATTGTTTAGACATGCTGAAGTTTGAGCGACTGAATTCCCTGCATATGCATAATATTCGGCACACTTAAAAAATTCTTAAAAATATAATTGTTCTGCCTCAAAAAAATAAAATAAAATAAAAATTCGCCAAATGTGCATTAAGACGGTATAAAATGTAAAAAAAATTATCTTAAAGCAATTAAACGAAAATACAGTGTTTTCTTATACGACGCGCGTGCTTTCCATTTTCTTGAATCATTTTGTCAGTTGGGTTTTCGTGATGGAATTATTTTTGTTTATTCAAAACAAAAAAATAAATACACAAAAAAATGTAATAAATATATTCCTTTACCCCGTATAAACCCTGTACCAGATAATGATAAGATGGCATTTAAGAAAGGGAGCATCTGTCATGCAGATTTTATGTCAACACGACTTATTATTGTTTGAGGGTAGAACACAAATAATTTTTTCGATTTGTTAAATTTTTTACTGTTGTTTGTAAATGTTGATTTAATTAAGTCAGATTAGTTTACTCATTTTACCGTATACAATTCGCCTGCACAACTTGACTTTAAACGTTCATCTCGTGCAAGATCAGATTATGGGCATCAGATTGGTAAATTCAATTGTTTGAAAAAAAATTTAACTTTGATTAAAAATGTATTACAAACTTTACTGCCTTAAGCCCAGATAATTCACCTTTCCTGCACTTTTTCCTAATTGATTTACCTATTACGTGCTACGTTTAGAAACTTGGGATATTCGAAATTATGCGAATATATTATTTGATATCTCAACAAGTCCGCACACTGGAAAGAGGTTTTCAAGTCATTTTGTATAATCGGAAAAGCTGGAATTAATAAGCGACCGCGGCACAACCATGCGGCAAAATGGGAAATTGTTTGTTTGGAAAATGCCTTCAAATATTTAATGGATAGAAAATTGGGTGATGAACAAAACTTTCAAAATTCTCTGCCTTTGAGAGGATCTGATTATTTGCGTACTAATGACGTAAAAAGTAATTTGTGCATATTATTTGAGTATTTGGAAGATGTGGATGTGCACCCCAGCAATTTTATTATTTATTGACGATTGGTAATGTGCCGAAAACACTCTTCACTGCTAGGCTATGTTTCTATACCTCAGGTTTTTTTTAAAGTAAATTGAAATTTTCGGAAATTATCGATCGATTTTATGGTTGTTTACCGACACCGATTGCAACTGATATCCGTGAATTCTTTCTCATCAGATTAATTTTCTAAAATTTATGAACAATTCAATTTCAATGCTAAATTTCAGAACGGCTTATCGTTACTAGGCGACCCAGGCAAGTGCAATTAAATGTAATGTTTCAAAATCCCTAAGTGAACATAAGTATTGTGTACATTTCTTCAAATGAAAATGATTTTTACGAACCAGTAGTTTGCCGAATTTAAACAACCTGGGTTCACATTCCTCACAAACGCGTAATATCAAATTAGTTTGCTTACCAGCAGTTAATATAATAGTTACACCTCACTTGGCTAGGGAAATTAGTTTTATTCAAAATGCTCAATTTACGGAGTCCGCAGCTCTAATCGAATTGGATATTATCATGTACCAACTGAATTCCATACTATTCGTTTGAAAATGGGTTACATTCCATGAAATTTACCTATTTTCCAAAATCACATCTAAAACTCATTTTGGAATCCTAATCCTACTTTAACATACAAACAGAGTTTTACCCCAATCGATTAAGAATCGGCTTAGATCAATTTAATTTGGCTGTCTTCCAGAGCTCTATCTAAAATTTTAGGTTAAATTCCTAATTTCATCATATAATCTGAGTTAAACAACTTAGTTATATTGCGGGACAAGACGCAATATGACGGCCAAACCGGGGACCCGTAAACGAATTTCCTGACAACAAGTTCAATTGTAGTCACTTGTTGATACTCGAAAACACGCTCTCAAGCTCCTAAATATATTTTTTCCGAATTTAGGACTCACCGTAATTTAGTCATGGCATTCAAAATGCCACTCACCAATTTTTATCAAAATTGTTCAATCCAAAAAAAATATATGAATAGGTTCCCAGTCTAACCGAAGGACCCCTAATTTTATCGAACGAATAATTTTCGTGCGGTTTGGCACAAACATACAATTTTATGAAAATATTGATACTCACAACATCCCACAAAACGGTACAACATCAACCAACATGTAGCAATATCACGGAACATCGTGTAACATCCAGTAATATACAATATCTTGCAACATGATCCAACATCACGAGTAGAGCCGAAAAAAACCAACAGGAAATCCGAACTCCACCGGAGGACCCCACAAATTTTTCCGAAATACGAACTCAGCGCAATAGATTTCTAGTTTCTCACCAAATTTCACCCACAATTGTGCGAGTCGATTAAAAAAAACGGAACCCGAGCACCAGCGTACGACCAACTACATGAATTTTTTCCGAAATCAGGATCCATCGCAACCTATTCCGGACACTTGAAATCCCGCTTTCAGCAATTTTCATTTAAGTCGTTTGAGCTGAGAAAATCAAACTCAAAATCAGGAACTCAGGCCCAAACTCCTAGACTATCAGGCCCCATGTCAATCGATTTCAGGTACTCGAAACCTCCGTTTCAAACATGGGTACAAACATATAACCCGAAATGCAATTATTCCTCGTTTATTATATTAGATAGATACGAGTACACTTAAAAATATAGCACTAAATCCGCATAGTATTTCGCAGTGGCTAAATTTGGTTCCCACCCGTTAAAATAATGATAAATTGCATGCGTATTAAAATGAAATCATTGATAATGACGTAAATCAATAGTAGCGAATTCTGATTCTCTTTCGCGGAATGGACAATCACTGTGGAAATAATTTGTATTGTACTTTGTGCACGGAAACTACCTTTTTGATCCTTCTGCTTTCGGTTTCTTCGGTTACCACTACTTCTACTTGCATCTCTTTACTGTGAACTTTCTAAACAACCTATCAAGTTCCTGAGCATCTTGGATTTTCAAAACCCTATGGATGTTAGTACCTCTCATCTGTGCAACTTTTATGCATTTGAGTTCTTTTAATTCACTATCTAAGGAATACGTATGGTTCCTGAAGGGCAAAATTTTATTTAGGAACATTTGATAGTCGAATATAGAGAATTTTTCGGTCACCAAAGCCCCACGATAAACAAATAAATTATCTTCGGCGCAGTATTACAATTTTAATATATGTCCCAATAAAGACAAGATCTGTACCGGCACCCTTTCTTATTGGTGAATCCTTCACCTTCCTTGTTGATTATGTTGAATTATTTGAATCACTCCAATAACAACAACTCTGAGTAGAATGCTAGTCCGGTTGTAACGATAGTAATGAAGGTCGACAACTTCCAAATATTCCAAATGTGGCTAATAATGCGTGTCGATGGTTTAGGGTGGTAGCATGTCCGTGTAATTTCCAGACCAAATTTGACTCGCGGATGTTTGTCAGTTTGAAATGAAGGCGACCGATCAATCAAATATTCATAACATACAGATGTGATCTTTCGTTGGCGAAGGGTGTTTGGAGCCAAATTCTCGGTAATCAGGTTGACTAATGACATCCCATGTAATGACTGGAACTCTCGAAAGCTTCAAGCAGTGAACGGTGTTGGTTGACATATCGAAAATTGCACGCAATCCTGCGTCTGATTCTTGTTCGAGTTAGGTAATGCCTCGAAACATTCGCTGGTAATTGTCAATGGTGAACCGACGATAATTGATGGTCGAACTCCAGGGCTGTTGCTTGTTTTCTGTGTGCTAGGCTCGGCCAATCGTTCAAAACTCGCTGTAACTGAAATATTGAATTTCATATCAAACGTTCAACAACAGGGCACGACATGAGTAGAAAATTAAGCTCGAAAAATAAGATGTTTGGTTCAGTTGTTTGACGATAGAGGAAAATAAAAATAAACACATTTTTTATTACGTTGTACAATTCACTTTATTTGTAATTGTAAATATTCTAAAAACCGAGAGAATTAAATCTAAAAATGAAACAGTGAACGCTGTGAACGTAAGTGAACGTAACTTAAACGCTGAGTGTTTTATTTGCAAATTGCAGTACGAATCCGTATCGAGCGCCCGAAATTCGTAACATTTGGTGCCAGTAGAGCGATTTTGCAGAAAAAACTATGGTTAAAACCATAAACACAGTCTCGGGACTTGGATAAAAAAAAAATCAACCATATAGTACAGTACCAGTACAGTACAGTGGCCTACACCAAAACAACAAATACCATCTTTGGTCCTAGAAGACATGATGAAAGCACCATTGGTCAACTGAAGGAAATGAACGCTAAATTAGGAGCGAAAATCGACTAGCAAAGCACCCAATTTTCAGAAGTATGACAGGAGCTTGGTGGACAATTTGCTTACTTACGTAAAGAACAAAGCTAAAGTGGCAGAACTGCGAGAGAAGCAATGTGGGCAATTTGATGCGCTACATAAACAGAAAAATATGAAATTTGGTCATCAACGCCTCGATCAAATTAAGCAAGCCCAGGAGTTTCAATTGCAAGAGCTTTCACGAGAGTTGAAGAATCGATTGAAGAAGTTTCAAAATAATATTAGGCAAGCTGGGGCACGCGTAGAAGTTCATTCCTCACAAACTACTGGAGATAGCTCACTAAATTAATCATTTGCAGCAAGAAGTACAAGATGAATTGTAAAGCCTCTGACATTCGATGGCGCGATCTCATTTGAGAACTTTAAAGTGCAGTTCTAGATACAACTCGAAAGCAAGCGGCAACTACGTGGAAGAGCCTGCACAATCTAGAAAAGGAGGTAACGAAATTGGTTTATCAAGCTTATGCTTCTGCCAATGTGTTGAACACACAAACGGGGGTTGCATTCACCAGTGCTGTAAAGAACGACAAAACTTCATTTGGGTTTCAAAAAAAAGGCAGCAGCAAGAGCAAGTTTAACTAAATAAGCAACGATGGTTTCTCGAGGTTGCCTGATTCCCGAGATAGATAAAGTGTAAACTCGCAGGAGAGACCGAGAATACCGAAACCCACAGATGGTTCAAGAAACAATCAGGATCGGATGCAAACACTCAATTCAAAACCGGTTAGTGTTTGACTACGTGAACTCCTTCCACGGCGAAAGAAAACGAAGGACGAATTGACTTACCAAGAAGGTTAAGATCCTTGGGGGTAGCCCAGCAGAATATTCCAGTACGATTAATGAGGGTGAGTCTGGCAGTGAAGATAATAACTGGAGAGAGAGCGATCCAGAAGGCCTCGGCCGACGGACGTGCTAAATTGGCACACATTGAAGTTGAGATGAAGAAGTGTTGTAATGTAACGAGGCAGGAGAAGGATTAGGAACAGGATGAGCCAATAGAGAGGAGCGTCTAAAAAAACGTAGACGATATACAAGAGACCTGTAGAAGAGAGCAACATGGCGAGTGCCATAGATAAATCAGGACGCAAGGCGACCAGCGTGGTAGTACGGCTGTGCAACACCAGGAGACGAAAAGGCTGTTTTCAAGAGGCACAACACTGCCAAGGTCCATAGAAAATTGATAAAAGGATCAGCGACGATGTGTATTGAGTGCAAGAAAGTGTTTGGGGTTTTTCGAAATCGTCAAATGCGCAGGACTGATGACATGGGATATTTCTGTTCGGGACAAACAGATTTAAGGTATGGTAGGGTTACGAATTCTACTACACACCGGTATAATACTTGGTGGTTGAGTGGTTAAGATGTACACCACCAAATCGTATCATCTCAACGGTCGGGGGTTTGAGCGTACGCGAAGTGAAATACTGGATCATCATAGGAAATGCTGGAGTTAACAAGGGCGTTAATCATCAAGACAGGAGAATTGATGACTTGGAATGTTTGCGAATACAACTAGATGAAATTGATTTACAGTTGCAATACGCATACACCGACAGATACGAGATGGAATAATCTCGCACAGCGATCCACAAGTATATGGTATAACCGAGAGTATTTTGGGACGCAAAGGTAGTTGTAATATAACAGTGAAAACTGCAAGTTATTAGAAGTAATAACTAAACAGTGCGATAAGTGAATAGTAAAAGTGAAATAGTGAATCTATGAAGAATGTAAATTTGCGTAAATAAAATTTGTACTCGTAGATTAAACGCTGAGTGTTTTCTTTGCAAAATTCAGTAAGAAACCGTAACGAGTGCCCGAAATTCGATACTGTTAAAGTTAGCCGAAAGCTTCTAGCCGAAAATTAGCAATGCAGATAGTGTATTTGCTATTCCAGTCCAAAAAATATTTTATAGCCGAAATTAAGAAATTTTAGAATCTTAATTAATAAAATTGTCTGTAACTTTTGAGTTACCCACTTTTCCATCGATCCTACTATGTCCATTAGACTGGTCATATTCCTAAAGACAAGTGGGCAACTCAAAAGTTATAAAACGTTTTATTGAGTTTCGAAAATTTTGGATTTTCTTGTATATCATATCACTTTACAACTTCATTCCATCTGACTTGCTCCAAATTCCGCCTGGGCTTACCTAGGTATATGACCTATCTAATGGCCATAGAAAGATCGATGGGAAAGTAGGTAACTAAAAAGTTACAGAACATTTTATTAATTTAGTTTCGGAAATTGGACCAATCTGGTAAAATTATTTAGCTCCTGAAAGATTTAACCGAATAGTGATGCAGTGATTAAAGCTTCGACACTGGAGTCGGGAGGTACTGCGTTCAATTACGATCGGTGATGTTAATAAACACAACTAAGACCCTCTGTTGGAGTGAAAAATTTCAGCGTTGACTCATCGTACATGTCAGTGTACAGGCTGCCATTTGCAATGTGCAGGTGGTATACTGTAATTGTGTGAGTTGGTGAATAGGTGGGAGTGTGAGTGAATGATAAGGGGGGTATTAATTGACCTTCAAGGGACATTAAATCCATTGGACAATTAACAGTTTCTTTAATAAAACACTATCTACCTTACCATTTTGCGGTTGAAAAAATTGCTGATTTCGGCTAATTTTGCTGACAATTTATAGTCTTTTATCAAAATTCTAAAGTTTTCTTTTTCTTTTATTGAAAATTTCAAACTCCAGAGATTATTGGCATATATGATCCGAGTAGCCTGTACCGGAATATTTCATTTTCGAAATGTTAGATTGCAAACCAAATAAATTTCTCTTCATGTTGGCAGTGTAAGCAATGTTGTGCGCTATTGTCTACATTGCGTTGAAAATTAATAGTCTATATAATGTAGAGAATGTAGACAATAAATGACGGTTTCTGCCAGTGATTAGAAACATATAAAAATGGAGAGCTTCATTCTCTACCTTTCTAAAAGTTTTCGCTTGGACAATTTCGCAAAATCGTAAAACGATAGACACCTTTGTTAAAAAGTAGAACTTTTTACACGGTTAAGTTTTTAGAGTGTTAATGTACAGTAAACAACAACATCACCACGCAATACAATCTTTAAGCACAAAAATCTTTTTCGACAAGAATATATCAAATGGCCATACAAGTTCATCGGTTAATAATCCTTATAAACGCAATAGTTTGCTCCATTGAATAAAAAAATAGGAACGATGAATCTCTCGGCTAAATGTAAGTCTTAAACAACCCTTTCACCCTATCAACCCTATCATCAAATTTTAATCTGATAAACGTTATAAATATTGGGATATTTTTGTGGTTGAAACTTGAAGTTGGATTTAAAGTAGTCCAACCCAAAACAACCTCGATGTGTGGTTGGGTGCATACATTATCCGACCATCATTTAAATTGGTTTCGTTAAAGATGTAACTCGATTCTAATCAGAACTGAAATTAATATTTTCTATCAATACTGGAGGAAAAAAAATCGTTGACGATGCTTCTTTTTTCCGAATTCTTCGATAAAGGATTTCACGAAGTGAATTACACCGGTATCTGTGTAGTACCGATAAACATAACAAGTTTGGAATTGTTATTAGTTCATAAAAAACTTTAAGATTAAAGTTGCGAGAGGATAGTTCGGTGCGCTAATTTATCGAGTGATATGAAAATCACGAACAACAAATTTTGAACTAACTCCACCGAGTACGCGAAACCTTATATTAGCCCAAATATTGCTGAAGAAACACTATTGGTATTATACCATGATGTTTATGAGACTCATCTTGAATTTGTAAACAAAATAATTTAACTTATCGAACCAGAATACGGTCACTTACGGTTGTCCCAAAACCGATTAGCCAAATGGCTAGACAAGCTTTTGAACTATACGTTGCAAATGTTTTAGGTTATATACTACTGCATTGGCTTAATACAATTTCGGTATTTTAACGGCTGAGCTTAGACGATGCACTCATTTTATAAAATCATCATTGATCCTGGACAATGAAAGGTACAAATGTTTTGAAGAAATTGTCACTATAACAGATATCGCTCGATAAGTTTAATCACGACAGAGATGATCATTTTAGTAAAGCAGATTCAATTGATCCTCTTTTGGTTCACAATTAATGGTCGTAATTAAATTTTAGTACATAGCGGATCTATAAATTTTCGTTCGGTATGAGCGGTCGAATTCTAAAGTATGTGTAATTCCGAAATACGCGTGGACACACACGCCCTTTCTTCCCAAATCAAGAAGTTCTAAATGTCTACCACAAAATAAATAGCTTTAAGCTGTTTACCATATAAACACTCGTGAAATTGAGTCGATAACTATCGATCGCGTAGAATGACTCTTCACAAAAATACAATGAACGCCATCTCTTGTATTGCATCAAATTTTGCAACAACATTGCAACAAGGTGGTTCAATTTTTTGGGAGTCACGAAATTTACCTAACCAGAACCAATCTCCACCCTCGTTAATATGCACTTCTTCCGGTTAAACGTACTAACATTCATTTTCCGTCCGAAAAAAATAAAAAACGAAATCAAACTTTAAAAAATTATTTTGAGTTGCAATTGAAATGCATTCACGGCAACAGTGTAACGTGCTGTCACGTGTTGACAGAATGACGTCGACTCAGTTGAGATGGAGAAGTGCTGGAATGTAACGAGGCACAAAATAAAGCGAGTCCACACGACATAGTCGCTTAAAATGAGGCCATAATTATAACGTAGGCGATCTACAAGAAAGAGTGCATAAAGATCGAGCAGTAGAAGAGAACAACATCACGAATGTCAAAGATAAATCAGAGGCACAGCGACACCAGCGCGGTTTATATGACGATTTTTGATGAGGTGATTTAGTATGGCTGTGCAATACCTGGAGGCGAAAAGCCAAGAAAGGTCCATTCAAAATTGTTAAGAGGATCAGCGTCGATGTGTATCGAGTATAAGAAAGTCTTAGGAGTTCACGGCAAGTTGTCAAATGCGATAGATTGATGCAACAGGACATCAGACGACGAACAGATTCAAGCTGATATACCCCACCGACAGTTACGAATTCTACTACACACAGATATAACACTTGGTGGTCGAGTGGTTGAGGTGTACACCACCAAATCTTATCATCTCAACGGCCCCGGGTTCGAGCGTACTCGAAATCAATAATGTTATTAGGTGATAATCTAATCTATCTAATATATTAATTCGAGGAATAATTGTTTACATATATGTATTTACGAGTATATATAGGGTTTCGAAAACGACTCGAAAATTCGTTCAGGGAGTCGAACAGTGCGTCTCGGGTTTTATAAAAATTGTTGAGGGGGGTTTTTGAGGGAACCGCCAGCAATCGATTGCGATGGGTGCTAATTTGACGGAATTGATTGCAAGAGTTTTCGAGTGACACGAGTCGTTTGCGATGGGCACTAATTCCGGGCAAATTCGTTCAGAGGATCGTTCGGTGGGGCCCGGGACCCTTTCTTTAATTTTTTTCGGGTCGGACGATTTTTATATAAATTGCTTGGGAAGCGTTTTCGATTACCAAAAACAGATTTTAAAGGGTCTTATATTTCGAGAAAATTCATTTAGTTGGTCATCCGGTGGGAACATTTTATTTAGCTTGGACGATTTTGATAAAAATTAGCGGGGCAAGGTTTTCGAAAGCAAGGAAACAATTAAAAGGAGTTCCCTGGATACGCGTTATGTTGCACCATGTTGTGGGATGTTCCACTACGTTGTGGGATGTTGCATCATGTTTCGTCATATTGTGTGATGCTCCACTATTTGGTTTGAACGATTTTGATAAAAATTGACTTTCGGGTGCAAGCGTATGATTACAAGGAGTTCCGATTTCTGGATAATTCACGTTGTGTGATGTTGCATCATGTTGCTTAGTGTTGCATCAAGTTGTGGTAAGTTCATGTATGCGTGTTGTACCATGTTGCGTGATGTTGCACTATGTTACACGATTTTGTTCTATATTGCGTCACGTTGCTTCGTGAAGTGTCTTGTGTTTTTCGTTAATTAGATATCAGGCATTATGTTTCATTAAATCGCTTAATGTTGCACCAGTTTTGTTGGCCAGGAATCGATTTCGATAGGTGCCAATTGAGGGAAAATTCTTTTAGGAGGATTTTTTTAATGTTTTCGGTTTGAACGATTTGGATAAAAATTGCTGTGATAAAAGTTTTCTAATGCCAGGAATGAATGGCGATGAGTCCTAATTTTGGAAAAATCAATTTATGGGTTTTCGGGTCCAACGACTTTTAATATAAATGGGTGAGATGGATTTTCGAGTGCTAAGGATCGATAGTGATGAGTTCTAAATTCAGGCAAATTGGTTTAGGTCCTCAAATAGTATCTTGGTCCCTATTTTAAAAAAACATCGGCTCGTACGGTTTTGATAACAAATTTGAGAATGTCAAGAAATCATTGCAATAGATCGTGACTTTACGAAATTTGTATAGAAGTGCTTCGGTTTAACCTATGTTACGTCTTGTTCCACAATAATCCCATGCCTCTGGAAAATTGTCAATTTAAATTAACCTAAGTTATTTAACTGCTTGGGATACAACTCTCTTTGTATGTTAAACCTGGAATAGACTCCTAAAATGAGTTTCGGATGTAATTTTGAAAAATGAATAAATTGGATACGAGATACACGCTTTTTAAGAATAGAGCTAAGCCGTTGCTTAACCAAATGTGTCGTAGTTATTATTTTCATGAATTATAAAGGATGCCCGCATTAAAAAAAAAATATTTTCTAAGGGTCGAGGAACAAATGCTTGTAAGTGATACTTAACCATATTTTAAGCATGTCAACTCAGGCAATCTGGAAGCCGCCAGTGATTTATCATCCATATCACTTTTTGCGCCTTATAACAGATTTACTGCTTACAACAAAATGGAAATTAACAAAAACAGCCTATTTAAATGCAACAGCTGCAGAGATGACAATTAATGATAATACATGGAAATTTATAACCCCATATGTTCCATACACTGGTGAATTATTGGCGAGGCAAATTTAATATAAACAACTAACACCGATCTTTTCTCAAGTTGAAGCCATATTTAAATTCGAGACCATTGTAGCCTATATCATAGGATCCATCGGATTTAATGGTGTTAACAGGATTTTTTCTGATTGGAAGGCTATTACATGGAAATCTATATAAACTGACCTAAATCAAGTGAAAACATACTCGTTAAAGTGGTAATGGAGGACAAATTCGACGGAACATTTATGAGAAAAAGGTCGAAAGAATATCTCTCGCAGTTGGAGCAAAGACAAATTGAAAAACAATTAAAAGAAAATGGATGTAACCAAATGTATTATGACGTTCCATTTTTGGTTGACTGACTACAAAACATACATTCCTGGCCCAAACACAAAAACCGCGGATTTTACTGAAATATTAGGATCAATGTACAGGATCAATATTATGTGTTAGGAAAAAATTTAAAATTTAAGGATCAATGTATTTTCTTCTAAATAATGTAACACCCTCTCGATTTTCTGCCTTTCTAGCATTATTGACGTATAACTGATTTGTCCCAACTAAGATTAAATTGCCGTAGTTCTTGAATGATGAGCTTTCTCCTAATGTGGTAATCAATGAAATCGGATACGGATCGTCTTGTTATACTTCTAAATGCCTATCAATACTAAGGAGTATATGTACGGTAAATTTTGGAACGGGTGACCATAGCTTTGACAACATGGAAGACTTCGTATATCGTGGTTTGGTTATAACTGCGGTCTTCGCACTTTACAAAGCACCTGTATAAGACCTATGCTAACTTTTAGAAGCGAAAACTGCACCTTGACCAATAACGATTGTATTATATAGAGCTTTGAACGCAATGTTATTCGATCCATTTACATTCCAGTCAACGTTGCGAACAAAGAATATCGTATTTTAATGAATTTCCAAAATTCCGAACAACTCCTTGGAGATTGTGACATTATTGGATCCATTAAATTTAACTGAGTTAGATGGATGGGCCACATTGAAAGTGTCCCATTAACAACCAGCCGGATGTAGAAACTAGAGGGAGCATGCGATGAACCATGATAGTTGGAGGACCACCAGCAGAAACTTATATTATCTCTATAACGGTTACAGATAGTAGATACTTCAACACCTCCCAAATTATTTGACTTACTTAAGTCACCTTGCATATCGAGTTCGATATAAAGTTTGCAATAAATATTTTCAAATTCTGCAGTTAAGCTGGTATCAAGTCTTACGTTTTTGTGTCTGCAACGGTTTATATCTGATTGATGCCCGATCGGATTTTTAGAATACGCGTATTTTACAAATATTCGGAAAACTCTACAAAAACGTATCGAACTTAAATTTTTGGGCGTGTGGTGCAGATTTGGGAAGCGAGGGAAATTCTTATGGAGTAGCAACTGTGCAAAATATAAATTTGATTCCTTTAAGTTGTTGAGGCAAATATTCTATGATTATTGAAAGATAATTAATGCTTAGTATATTTATAAAAAAATCGCTAGCTCAACGAGTGATTAATTCGTATGTAAATGCTAAATAAATGATAAGTTGTTTTGTCAAAAGTCAAAGATAAATCTGAACTCCCATCCGAACTACAACGTCTCATTAAAAAACGTAACCACATGAACCGACTTCACTACAAATATCCCGGATCTATGGTAAAATCTGAAATAAATTTTCTATCCAAACTAATTTCGTTCTGGTTTCAACAACTAAAGAACAAAAATTTCCAAAACAGACTGAACAGAATACCCGATAATTCCCCTGAAATATTTAATGAGATCCGAAACCGGCAAATCGAATAATCAGATCTGCCAGATCGCTCATTATCCACACACAATTATTGATCCACAACAGATCGCAGAACACGTTGCATCCCACTTCGAGAGAGTTCACTCACAGAATGAAGTTTTAAGAGACCCTCATTTTACCCAATTCGTAAATTCTACAGTAGCCAGCTTTATCGCATCACCACCAGTCAATCAAAACATCCCACCAGTCGAAGTAGCAGAAATTTCCGTCATATTGAACCACCTGAATAAAAGAAAAGCCCTCGGGTACGATTGTATACCCAACGCTGTACTGCGAAATCAGTCAATACACAAGATCTCCTTAACGCAATAATAAAAACAGGTCACTTTCCAGATTGCTGGAAAATCGGTAAAGTAGTCCCCATACCTAAACCAGGCAAGCCACCCAATAAAACTGAAAAACCCGTCCCATAACACTCCTGAACGGATTAAGTAAAATAGCGGAAATAGCCATTCTTAATAGATTACTCCCTTCAATTAAACCCTATATTCCCGAGGAGCAGTTCGAATTTCGCGCCAACCACTGCACCACCCAAGTTGTTATGAAACTTCGAAATACTGTCAAAAACTTCAAACGGTTCGGTCGATCGACAATCGCAGCTTTTCTAGATATTGAAAAAGCCTTCGATACAGTTTGGCACGATGGGCTAATTTACAAACTAATCAATCGCGGTATCCCTTACTATCTTATCAAGCTGATCTACTCCTACCTCAGAGACCGAAAGTTCTATGTTCATCTTAATAACCATTCTTCCACCACCAAAACAGTACTTGTGGGAGTCGCACAAGGATCGGTCCTAGGACCACACCTTTTCTGTTTCTACTATCACGACATACCAAAACCAAATAACAAAGAAACCAAAATTAAAATTTACGCCGACGACACCACTATATTCATCTCTTCCGTCAGTGCCAGAAAGTCAACCACTCGCCTCTCAGAATACCTCAGTCGGTATTCCGACTATGCAAGAAAATGGAACATCAAAATTAATCACAATAAAACTGAAATTATTCATTTTCACGAAAACAAGTTTTCTAAAGCTCCTAAAGCAGAACCAATTCTTTTCGAAGGAAGTGTTCTGGAACCCAAATCTCAAGTGAAATATCTAGGAGTTGTTCTTGATAAGAAACTCTCGCAAACTCCCCGGCAACAACTCTACCGATTTCTAAACAGAAACAGCCCTCTCTCTGCCAAAAACAAATTAAAGCTATACAAAGCATATATAAGGCCTGTTCTAACCTACGCAATGCATGCATGGATGGGAGACTTGATCAAAACTCCGTGGAAAAGTCTTTTCTCTATCCAGGCAAACGCGCTACGATTTGTGTTCGACGATTGGCCAAAACCACCAGATTACAAATGTACTCGCAATTCCAAATTGGAGTCCCGGGCGAGGATTGAAAACCTGCAAGACCACGCTAGGCGTCTCCAAGCGAGATTTGTAAAAAGAATGTTACGCTCTAGAACTCCATTCCTCCGCAATATTATCTATCCTTGGGATCTGAGAAACTGAAGGGGCAGTTTCTCAGATCCCACTAATTAAGCTTACTTGGCGCGAAAAAAAAAAAAATTACTAAAAGTAAACCCAAACAAATATCGGTAGGTGCATGCATACGTATGCCGACTCAAACGTATGCACGAATGGACGAACCCCAATAGAAATTATGTTAAGAGATAGTTAAGGCAAGCCAAAAGAATGTAAAGTAATCAAATAAAACAAGTTCAAATAGGATATTAGAATATTAGACGGGGAAGCTACGGCTAAAACTCTAGGCTAAGAAAATTTATGTATCAGTATTAAGACAAATGTAGATAAAAAATTTTTTGAAATATATAAAAAAAAAAATAAGTTGTTTTGATATTGTCGATCTTCGTTTCTTACTTACATCGATCTATTCATTTGTTGACATCATCACCGCAATATCATTCATGGTGTCGGAATCTTATCCATATATTGATAAGAGATAGCAGGAGAGTAAGTACGATTTGCATCATTTAACGAGAGTCATGTTGATAATTTGGTTGATGGTTTATGTGAGCAAGTCCTATCATTATATTTTATGCTACCTCTCAAAATCATCATCTCGTTGAAGTTGTTTGTGCTTTGTTTGTCATTACAGTTGTAACACTTGACTGTTTGAAAGGTAATTTAACAATAAATTTGATATCCTATACTTGCTTTGATTAACCGCCCCCCCCCCCCCCCATTTCATTCAGCAAAGATGGTACGTATTGCCGTTAGTCCACTTTAGAGAACATTTTAACTACTGAAAGTGTATCAGAGGGAGCAGCATATATGATGCTGCAAGTTATTCAGGCAATAGAAGTTAGAAACTCTTGGATGAATTTGTAAATGAATGCCTTTGTAAAAGTTTCTGAGTTAACCATTTACTATCGCCATCTATAATGTTTATTATCGCTGTCGTAAGTAAGCAGTTGATTCCTTGCCACGGAGGTTTGAAACTAATTGCATCCTTTATCTCGTTTGCTTTTCATTATAGAATTGGATTGACAGATGAATTCGATTTCTCAAAGTTTCATTCGTTGTGCTAGAACCCACGTTTAAAATATTGACATACTGCTCGATGTCCCAGCAATTTGGTTCTAATATTTCCATATCCACTATCCATTGATTCACTGTTCACTATATTTACGAATTTGGATTCGGAAAAAGGTGATTTACTACACTAAAATATCTTTATTGCCGAGTTCTGTGATTTCGCTACTACGAATATTTAAGGGTTGGTTAATAGGTTGGTGTAAATATAATTTATAACTTAAACGCAGAGTGTTGTATTTGCAAAACGCGGTACGAATTCTTATCGAAATTCCTAACAATATTAATCAGAAAATACGATTTTGCTGATAAATTATAGTCATTTCCAGAGTATTATTGGCTTATTTGATCCAAGTATCCTGTACGGAGCAGTTTAATTGCTAACGTTTAGATTTCAATCCAAATAAATTCATTTTTGTGTTGGCAGTGTAAGCAATCGGAAGTTAAATTAGATACGAGTAGTTTTATTTGGTTGAGCGCAAGATAGAATCTGGGATAACTAACAAATTATCGATATATCAAACCCTCAAATCATAAAATTCTAGATGTCTACCACGAAATAAACAGCTTCAAGTTGTTTACCATATAAACACTCGTGAAAATTGAGTCGATAACTATCGATATCGCAGAATGACTCTTCACAAAAATAGAATTAACGCCATCTCGTATAGTGTTGCATCAAATACTGAAAGTCTAAATTTTTGGGAGTTACGAAATTTACCTAATAAAGCATCCAAGTCATGTACGAAAGAAAAAAAGAACCAACCTCCACCCTCATTAATATTCACTTCTTCCGGTTAAACGCACTAACGTACATTTTCCCATTCCGAAAAAAATAAAATAAAAAAACGAAATTAAATATTAAAAAATTATTTTCAGTTGCATTTGAAATGCATTCCGTCAGTATTAATTTAGTATTCTGTTGTTAAAGTACTTTACATTTAAATAAACCTCGAAAATTTTTGAGGGACTTTATTGTCATGTACCCACCATCATATGCTGTACAAAAAGAGTAATTTTTGAAAAGAATTAAGAAAATAAAAGAAAATTCGAAAATCATGTGTGTGTATGTATTCTGAAGTGCATCATATTCAATATTCCCCTCTCGTCGAATCATAAATAATAGTTAGATAAATTTAGATATTTGTTTTGTTTTCTTCTGTACGCTGTGGTTCTCATATACATCATATGTCTTTAAGATTTCTCTAAATATTCTTAATTTAGTATTAAATTAGATTTGGATTAGGAAGCATATGTGGAGGAGTGGTGAAATTTATTTTATATTTTTTGCGTTTCGTTTACGAATTATGTGCAGTAAATTATTTCTAGACAAACAACAATACAAAAATGCCAGGTATAAAGAATTTGGATATACGATCCCGTATCTTGGCAAAGATTTTGACATATTGATAACATATTTATTTTTGTTTATTTCCAGATAATCCAACATATTTCTGTAGTCAAGACGAATCGTTGCCTAACACACCGACATCACCGTCACGTAAATTTTCCTTTTTTCGACGTCGTTCATCGAGCAGTAATAAATTATTGCCAACAATAAAATCATCAAATGGTGGTGGCGGTTCAGATTTACCACCATCCGGATTCTCGTTGTCCACATCGTCGTCGGCATCGCCCGCCTCGCATGGCACCCGAAATATTAAATCATTTTTAAATTCGAAAAATTCAAAAACTCATCAAAATTTTGAGACCACCGACGAGCTGGACAATGGTAATATAGCGCATATATTTTTTGGGAATCAAAAGCCAAACAATAACGATAAGCGGAATAAATATCGTGAACGTCTTGGTTCATATAATGAAACCTTTAGCTATACGATAAATGATGATGTATTTTGTAGTAATACAAGCAGTAATCGGTAATTTAAAATACATTATCGTGTGCTCGATGTAACGCTATGTAATTTATGTTTCTTATCTACGTATTTAGATCGACAACCTACAATGGATACCCGGACGATTCGAATGAATCGGTATCGGAAACGCGTCGACATTCGATCGGCACATTTCAAAGTAAAGAACAACGGATACGCTCCACATCATTTTCCGATGAAGTACCAACGATGCCAGCACCAAAAGCACCGGTTACCCTACCGAATATGCGAAAAAGACGTAAGTGTTTATATTTTTATGTACGTTAAGTGTGTTGTAAACGTGTGTGTCTTACAGTCGTATACATAATTTCTAATGGACTGTTAATTTTTGTGGTTTGTGAAACATTTTTTTTTTTGGTGATTGTGAAATTACTTTTTATACATATTTTCATCATGGCAATGAGTGATGCGTGTCGGTCGGATAATTTTATGGGACCAGTAGCATAAATTTTTATTCAAATTTTATGGATTTTGATCCGTGGAGATTTAAGATGTGTGTACAATTATGTTATAGTGATAAGTTATGAACTTGGTTTTTAATTTGTTTAGTTGAGTGAAAATTTAAGATGTTCTGTTTGTGTCTCTCGCATCTTGGAAAATGTCCAAAGAAATGCTGTTTTTTGTATTCTCTGACGATTCAAATGAAATTATTTTTTTTCGATTTTGATGTGTAATATTTTGATGGGTATTGAAAAATTTTTATTTTTCAATTTCTCAAATTGTTTTGGCAACTGAACATGTATTACGCTCTGCCACTTAAACGTGATCTTCAAAACTTAATTTGGAACAATGCTTAACATTTTTTGACACTGATCTTTAAGTGGTTTCGAATATTTTTGAATTTTGAAATAAAGATTGATTTTAAAGAATTGTGGCGCGTGATTCTAAGCTTCACTAGTGTTTAGTGTACAATTTCGAATTAAACCTGCTGAGGTTCTTTCGAAACAAAATATCTGTTCTTACGATTATACGAAAATCGATTATTTGAAACCAACAACACTTTTACTTACAAGTAACACTGCGTAAGCCGGTTTAAAATAACTTCATTACCATACTTCTAACTGCATTTTCTAGCCAGACGTCAATTACGATCTCAGAAATAAACGATAGTGGCCATCCAAATTTTAGTAACAATAACGTCAATTCATCTAGAACATACAAATTCGTAGCAAAATTTGGAAGGCTATTTTCGTACATCGTGCTTAAGGTTTTTGATAAAGTTGATTTTTATTTGATGATTTTCTCACTAAAACAGATGTTGATACTGCTGAGGAATAATTCTTGCCCCTGCGGATGACATTTAACTTGTGGAAGGGGATTGGGAAACGTAACCGAATTATAAAAATGTACGAGTCACACTCTAACATAGAAAATCGAAATCAACTTCACACTCTTAATAAGAAAATTTTACCTCAGAAGTATTTTGCGAAGAAACGATATTATGAAAATATGTTTAGCAGTGTAAGTCAGAAAAATTTATGGAAAAATATCAATCAGTTTTTGAACAGAAACAACTCCAAATCTAATATTGAAGCGATCTGATATAGTAAACTTATTTAACGATTATTTTGTTAATATTGTAGATTCACTTGGTTAGGCAATTGGGAGTGATAGGAACATTCATAAGTTCAATACATTGCGCTCAAATGTAGCTTCAATGTGTTTGTCATCAACTGAAATTCTGGCTAAATTAATTAGTATAATTTTTGAAACCGGTGAATTTCTCAATCATCTAAAAATTGCTAAAGTTGTGCCAGTTTTTAAAAGTGGTGATAAGACTGTAATTTTTAATTATAGACCCATCTCAATCTTGTCCGTATTTTATAAAATCATAGAAAAAATGATAAACACGCGTTTTAGGTACTTCTTAAACTTTCTATGCTTATCAGTATGGATTAGGAAAGGGGCGGGTACTGAAATGGCGCTTGTGGAGATGACAAATCTAATTTATAATGTGACCGGAAGGAATATGTTGGAGCTCTATTTCGTGACTTCACGAATGAGGGGATTGATGGGATCAGGAGTCATGTAAGCGATATTAATTGTGGGGTTCCTATTATAATTAATAATATGGAACATGGCATGAATACTGCAAGCCCAACATGATTTTATTGAATCTAGCAAAAATGAAATTTATGATTTTTCATTCGACACATAAAGCAACATTTAGTGTCTGTATATCTTTTAAAATAAATCAAATACTTAGGAGTAATGTCTGATTCCCGTATGGCATGGGATGTTGCCACAACTTTTAGTAAAATGGTTCCTTTGGTTGGGCTTGTGAGAAGAGAGATTTTGCGTTTATTCATCTCAGTATTCTGTACGGGATAGTAGTTTATGGTACTGCTAGTAACACTAAGTTAAAGAGAGAAGATCTTACAAAACAAAAATTTGAAGGTAATTTCGAGACTACCTGCACGTTTTCCTACGTTACGTTTGTTTGATACTGCAGCCAACGGTATTTTACCAATAGATGCGTTATACTATTACCATGTATCCTTATATATGTATAAGACATTGAATGATGACCCTAATGCTGCACCCGCACTTGTAGCACAATCCTATGAAAAAAGGCACTGAAATTGCTTACAAATTAATTACAAATTTGTTACACAGTTAGACAATTGTTTACAGGTCCCATTAACCTGCAATTCCTGTGTGGGCTGTATTTATTGTAGCGTTCTGGGGGTGGTACTGGAATTTCTTACAAATTAATTACAACATATCGGTATAGTTCAACCCCTAAAAAACAATTGTCAAAAGTGGTGCAATTCTTCAAACACCATTGTTGTATAGTGCTGGGCGCAGTACTGGATTTTTTGTTTACAAATTAATTACAATAAAATGGCATAATTAAACTCCTAGAAAACTACTCCAACTGGGAGCAACCGTTTAAAATCATGGTATCGTACGGAGATACTAGAAGTTTTTACAAAATAAATTACAATATATTGAAATAGTTGGATTGCCTAAAACTCTTTAAAACAATATTTCTCTGTATAGGTACCCCTGAATATTTACAACAGCCTAAATCCACAAAAATCGAACAAAATTAATCGAACTCCTTTTTTACAAGAAATATGTTTCCCTGAATTTATTACAATAACCCACACCCATAAAAATCGGTCGGCGATTGAACGTCGTAAAGGAAAGACGTGATTTTTGTCTCTCCTTTAAATAAATTAATAAATAGTTTAAATATGTGTTAATAATTGATTAATTATAATATTAATCATAATATTATTTATTAATATATCTCTTATGAAATAAATAAATAATAACATTAATAATAATTTGTGTGTAAAGAAGTAATAAGTAAAGTGAAAAGTTATACGTATTGTGTTAATATAGTAATTTGTGTGCGGTGCGCTTGCATTGGTGTGGGATATGCATATAAAAATTTCGTTTATATGTTTTTCGACACCGTTGTTTGAATGCATCGTACGCATTGTATGTTAATATTCAATATGTAGGACTTTTTTGATTACAAAGGATACTTAAGATAAGTGTTATTTTTATTACTTTATTTTACATTATACATTTTATTTAATTACATAATAATCAATGAATCGTATGGATGAGTTATTTGTGTTGTTGTGGTATGAAACAGTTTGTGACGATAGTTGCTAGCATTCATTCTATGTAATCTGTTTCTATGAAAAATACTGTCGTGGTCTCTAATTTTTATAATTTTGTTTTTTCTCTCGCATACGTATTGTTTATAGTTTTTTATGTACACAGTGATTTTGTTGAATTTCGTTATATGAGTAGATGGTATTTTCTTGGAAAAGTTGAACAAATCACGACCAAAAAGCTAATTTAAAATTTGGATATCAAGTCTTTATTGCATGTTGTACTGAAATCCTTATTTCTTTTAATTTTTTTATTTAAGGATATACATATAAGTGAAAATATGGTATATGGGATGCGCAAAATATAAACAAAATGAGCGTATAATATTCTCTGCTCTCTCGCGGTTGTATTTATATTTTTGTAGTGGATTACACTAAGACTTCGTATTACGTTGTCTAAATGGGCGAATTTCTTTGGATTTGCACTAAATGTTCTTGAATGTGGATGATTCAATTTGTGAATTGGGAAAGTCGATTAGACTTTAATTGTTCATAATTTGTTGATTTGTTATATGTATAATAATTTAGACTTTCGTTAACTTTGTGAGATTTTTTGCCGTCGTTGTGGAGAGGCGGCTGACGTTGACCTCTCCTTGTCGACCTGGGTTGGCGTCATCGGCAAGGGGTGGATGTTGTCGCAGGTCGAGATCGCGCAAAATGAATATTGTACATATAAAGGAATGTATATTTTTGGCGATTGGGAGGGGGTTATACTTTTTCTCTGTGGTGCGAAAACTGGATTAGATTTTGTCGAGTGGTGTATGTGTGTGATTGGTTTACACAGGATGTGCGGCGAGGATGTGCTGCAGCTGTATTGCAGTGAATCTTTTTTGATATTTGGAGTGATTTGAATGGGTTTCGTTCATGGTGAGTAATGGCTCGGTGTCTGCGGTTTGTGTTGGTTGTTCGTTGAACGTTGTGTTTCTCAACTTGCGGAGAGTTGTGTTCATGTGTGTTCTGTTGTTACCTGTATTTATAAGGTATTTTTGACTGTTTTGAGTTGTTTTGTTTAGGAATTGAGGTAGTTCTCATTTGTTAGTGTATGAGGGCGGATTTGCAGTTTTGTATTGAATCATTGCCTGAATGTTGGATTTGCATGTCCAAATTGGTTTCTTTGCTGAATGCTTCGGGTGTTTTTGTTGGAGTTTGCCGTCGATTTGGCGGGGGCTGAATCATTTTGGGAGTTTTGGTATGATCGGCGTACGCTGAAGTTTTTGGGCTGTAGGGTTGCCACGGTTCGTTTGTGATCTGTCATGGATTCGTCACGGCTTTGTGAAGCGTGGTTTTTGTTGAATGGTGGTGTTGGCAGGAGGTCGCTTGGTGGATGGTAGTGGTTTCATGGTGGGAAGATTCATGCCGTCTGTTGGGATCGTTTCGAGGTAATTTTAGCTCCTGGATGGACATTGCATAATTCTCTTGGTACATTTTACTACGATTGTTTGTAGAGGTGGTTTCTTCCACGCTTTGATTTCGGAGAGAGCTATTTTGGTGATGTTCCTTCATCCTATTATTCAGCGTTTGTGTATAAATTGTTATATTTTTATTTTGGTTTGATTAGCGATAGAATTTTCCGTTTCCGTATTTCTTCTGTGCATTGAGAATATAGTGTAGGTAATTTATGATTAGCTGTTTTCTATATTGTATTTCCTTCATAATCCATCATTTTTGCAAGATTAATTGCAACTATGTTGGAGTTGGTAACGAATCCTATTATTTACCGCAAAATTGCCTTTTTGTGACACTCAATGGGTTACTAGTATTTTCTCACAGCTTATTAGCGATATTTTTGCTTTATAAAAAGAAATATTATTTGCATTGGATTTGGGATTTTAACAATCTTAACATAAAGAATTGTTTATCGGCAACTTCGTTATATCTATGTAACTGAAAAGCTAGAAATATTTGATGTAATTAATATAATTATGCAAAAGAAAGAGAAGGTTTGTATACTTCAATACACCAACGACTGGATGTTTGTCATAAAATGCAACGTTGCCAATCTTGACTGTTTTAGTACAAGAATTATAATTATTAATTCCCAATTTCAAATCAACCCTAAATATTAATCTACATGTACAGTGCCGAGCTATTATATTAAAATTATTCGGTTCTCAGGAAATCTCATTCAAATATATTTAATATACGAGTACATATTATCCCTCTTTTAAGATACTGGTACGATTTATATTTAATTATAAAAATTATAAAATAAACTTATTTATCATTCATTTTAGAATAATTTTTTCAAATTTTATCTAGTTGCCTTTACTTAAATATTACCTTCCAGCAGGAAAGCCATTGACGACACACTACTAATTTACGTTTGTTACCAGTCTGAGATGAATCGTTTATGACAAGTCTAATACGAGGTGACAAGTCCTAGACGAGTCGCATGTGTCATGTCTGAGATTAATTGTATGTGATATATCCCCAGCAAACGTAGAAGAAGTTCCAGAACTAGTGCAAAAGTAGTGATAAAAGTATTTGTTTCCTTGTGAAAAAGGATGGGCGTCGGGAAAAATTCATCAGTTTTATAAAAAATTTTTAGTAAACATACGAAATTTTTGCGAATTCTAAATTATTTAGGATATTTTAATGGATGGATATTTTAAGGGATATTTGAATGCAATCCGGTAGTTAATCTAGTTAATCTGTTTTTTTTGCTATTTTGTGTTCGCCCAATTCAACGGTTAAATACTAATGAATTTTAGAGTTATATTGAATATAGTTCAAATAACTTTGGTTTCAGGAAATTCTACTGTAAGTTGCGGAGTTGCAGAATGATTAAATTAATAAATGTTTCAATTATTTAGGAAGCCGGAAAATATGATAGAATTAAATTTCAGGAAATTTACAGATGTTTGTGAATTAATGCTTCATTGTAATTGCTGATTGTGTAGTTTAGAATTGTGTTGTCATTTTATTACTAACGACTTTACATAGGTGACTGTCACGGGTCGAGTCAACCAATTTTGGTTAGGAAGCCGAAAAGTATTAATAGAATTAAATTTCAGGAAAATTCCAGATGCATGTGAAATAATTATATTTTTTCTTAGGTTGCCGTTTTAAAGAAGCAATTGTTGAAGACCAATACCATCGTTATCCATTAACCTATTAAGCCTTTATCCTTCATCTAGTAGATTAGAATTGTGTTGTCTTTGTGTTACTAACTATCGGCTATACCTAGGTGTCTGTAACCGGGCCGATTCTGTCCCACTTAACTAACCTATCCAATCCTTCGGTTTTGTTATGTGTAAAAAAGGGTGTACGGTGGACCCGGCGTCATCCGGGAACTCAAGCCTAAGAACTTGGTCGTACATTCAAAATCAATCAATCAATCAATAACCCACACCCATAAAAATCGATCAAAATATATCGAATTTCCTTCCTATGCAAGAAATACATACCCCTGGGGCCCTATTCATGAATACGATACGACAACGAAAATACAAAATTCATATTTGAATTGAATCAGATTCACTTTCGTTTTCGTATCGTATTAAGGAATAGGGCCCCTGAATTTATTAGAACAGCCCATACCCACAAAAATCGATCAAAATGCATCGAACTTCCTTTCTTCCTTCCCCCCGTTCAAACTAGAAATAAATTCTTTTTTTTCCACTGTTTTGAAATAAACAAACGTAGCGTCAGATATAATTCGGAGGTTGGTAGAATTTAAAAGTCATATGGGTTTTAAATTTGTGTCACCATCTATGTGTCGGACCGGGAACTTTTCAGTCGATGTAATACATTCCAACTATTTTGTACAAAATTTGGGCTTAAACTTCAATAATAATGAAATCTAAGCTAAACAATTGTGGAAAGGTTACACTGTTAAATGTGTTATTTTCCAATTGGAGTTTATTTAAAACAAAAAGTTATATAATTGGACTCGATTCTGATGACGTGTCGTCAGATCTAAAAATATCTACAGAATACAGATTCTAGCTGACATTTTTGGGAAGGTGACGCATAGACCTAATACATATTTCAAGTTTGATAACGGGCGAGATAAGTATGTCCACGGATCCCGGCCAGTGTTTACAAATAGATCAGATAAAGCAGAACTACTCTCGAGGTGACCATTATGGTACGCCTTTTATTAATTTTATACACATTTTAACGGTTTCATTCCAAATGAACTTTGCTATGTATAAGACAATTTGAAACATTAAACGGAATTGGATTATTTTTAAAAAATTTGTACCGTCAATCCTGGATATGTTCATGGATTGTGGCCGATTGTTTCCAGTAGCTCGATCAGTACACTAGACTTGTGTTGAACGTTACTCGATTCTATAAATCGAGTTCGATAAACTTTTATGGTTAATAAAATTTTATAATTTTTACGGAATCTGATCAACAATTTTCGTCAATTGTGTTCTATACGATTTTAGCAATTTCTCCGATTGGATTTTAAATTGACATTCCCAAACAAGGGGCGAACCCGTTTTAATCGATTTATTTAAGTATCTGAAAACTATAGATTTTGTAGGTAGTTCAACCACTATTAAGGAATGGTTAGTTAAATTGTGATACAAGTGGCGAGGATGGGCAGAACTCCGACGGATTTTGAGATTTTTATAGAATTTAGAAATTACTATCTGTTTTGAATACTACTGGAGATATGCACGCGTACTGACCTTTATTTTCGGACGTTTAGGCCGGCTTCAAAAATTTTTGAATTCTCGATTTTTTTCAAAATTGTATACCGTCAATCCTGGAGATGCCCACGAGTATTGATCTACGGTTTCCTAAAGCTTGATCAGTACGCTAAAATTGTTGTGAACGTCACTCGATTCTGATGAAATTTACTTTTTTTTATAAAGCCGATGCTCTAGCATCTCTAGATGTTCACAAGGTCTCACCCACATTTTCAATTATATTACATAATATTCTACCGTTATAGTGATTGGTACCTGATTCTAATCAACTTTACTTTGTCTATAATATTATTCATGCTTTCATTTGTACTGCCATTACCAGAGATCTCCGTCTTGTAGAAATACCACCTCCGTGGTGTAGTTTCTGGCCTTCACTTCGCATAAACAGCTTGATTTAAAGCAGCGCTCAGTAATATCTGCTCGATTATCTCGAGGTACTACTGGAAGTATCTGTCTGAAATCACCACCGGTTACAAGGACTTTGGCCCGCCAAATGGTCTTAAATTTTTCATAATTTCGCGCAGTAATTGATCAATACATCTCAGGCAATCCTTTTGAAACATCGTTTCTTCATTAATAATAATGAGCGATGATTTTAAGACTTCTGCATCAAAAGAGACTAATCGCACGAAATGGATGTATCGAGTAGTACTGTCAACTTAAAACCATTGTAGAAAGTCATTTCTCATTTAAGAAGCAGAGCGGTCCAGGTATAGCATCGAGAAATTTGAACAACATAGCTGAGTGTCGACAGATGTCCTTAAATATTTCTTTACATTGAGATTTTCGATGTTAATTTGAGCCGCCAAGTGTGCTTCTTCAGCTACGTCATAGAAATCACTTTCTGCTGGTGGATTTCCTTGGAGAGTATGCAGCATGAAATAGGCATTTAAAAGCCGTGGTGCTTGAGAGTGTTTTCAATGGAATATAATGTTTAATTTCTGACATCCCTAAGCGAAAGTGAATAGTCCAAACTGAAGCCCTCTTTAAATTGCTTTATAGGACGTGCTAGCTGACCAGGTATCCCGTAGTTGTCGGAGACTTTGATAAGTGACTGCTTCCAGCAGCACCAGGGGTAATTTTCGAGCATTTGCGTTCCATCCATTCAGCATGAAATAAGACTCCAATTTTGTGCACTTGGTTTGGGCTGCTTCCCACTCATTTCCGTTCTCTTAGAATATTTGATGACCTTTTTTAGCTGGACGGGCAGACGCATCACTGTGTGCGAGAGCGACCATGCTTTTTAGACTCACGCAAATGCCAAATTGCCTCACGAGCGCTAACGTAACGATGGTTAATGATGGCGACATTTGCACAGTCAAATCCTTTGAATATGTTGAATATGTAATTTATGGCCGCGAGTGAAGTACACATCTCTACATTGATAAGCATATTGTATTTGAGCAATGGATAGTACAACATAACGATTGTCCATTTGGATACTTCTGACAGTAGCGATTTCCCCTTAACGAGGTCGGTACTGTGGATAATCGTTAACGTTGGCTATTGTGTCGTCCAGAAATTCCTGTGGAAGCAGTTTTTTGTGCTTTCTGTTTTCCATGCAAGGGGCGTTGAAGTTATTACCGTCGCAATTGCGATTGCATCGTGCTTAAAAACAACAATAACAAGAGGCTAAACGATTAATACGTTCAGCCAATGACCGTGCTTCTGAAATTTGATTTTGAAGACGAAGGCTGTACATTGATCAAAAACATGTTATCTTCTGAGATCGTCCCGAAGAGAGTCCAGTTTGATTTTAAACAAGTGTGTCACCAAGTCCGGTTGATCTGCTGTAGTTTCACCAAATGCGAAAATTTAAACGATTTCAGACCAACTGGGGTTAACGGTGAAATCAACAAATAAATCAGGAGCTCCATGGTATGCAAATATAGCCATTGCATCGCAGTTTCGTTCCCATGTATTGCGATTTGATCCACTACAGGATGATGGACGGAGTACATGAACACCTGCCGGAAAGTTTGGATTTACTGCCATTGAACGCATTGCGAATGGCTGTTTGAACGACCTTGTATTGCAGCATCGGCACGTTTTTATAAACTCGATTTGCCTGCACTCCAGGACATCATTCGCATTGTAAATTTATTTGCCAACCGGCTTCTTCGTAGCTTGAGCTGAGAATGTTAATTTGCGCTAACTGCAGCTTTGGATTATCTTGATTGTGAGTGTAAATGCAAATGTCACGTTCAAACGGAGGCTCTCCATCCTCTGGATCGTTATAGCGACGATTGTCAGAGTGGTGGTCTCGATAACCAAGCTGACTTCAGGAAGGCTTTAGGAGGCGTCCGTGAAATACGTATGGCCCACAACCGGGAATGTTTACAATTTCTACACTCATTGAAGCGAAGGAGACCAGATTATTCATAGTTCGAATTTGCTCTCGAAACTGTCGATAGTTGGTGGCTGGATTTGATAGCAGGTGTCGTAAGAAATCCGGATGTGCTAGGTCATTACCATTGATGTCGATAGCCTTTTAAAATTTCAATTTTTCTTTGAGGGCAGCATTGAGTGAAAAGGGCATCCGATGAAATTAAAAAAAATCAGTTCACTTAAACCAAATCTGTCAAAACGGGTAAAACGAGATCAGCAGGATTACTTTTGCGGAATTTTAAATGTATTTTTTGCTTAGTCAGCCCGCATGTTAAATTGAATCCTTTAGTTGCTCATCTTACGTACTACTTTCCTACACAACTTCCTACACTCGTCCGGTATAATGTCGGTTTGCGTTTATCGATATCCTCCGATAGCAATAGATTATAACGCGTTATGTGCGGCATGCGCTCGTTAGAAAGAGCGCAGTATGTCTATCTTCCAAATGTTGATTTGAGCCACCTGCTAATGGCGTTTACATCACAAATCATGTTTATTTTTGCTCGTCCTTGTGACGAGTCCCTTTTCTTCACATTTCATGCAGGTTTTTTTAATGTTTTGTTGTCCGACGTATATGAAGTTATTCCTCGTTTTTATCTCAGAAAAAAAACTCATCAGACAATACTAGTCAATAATAAACCCACTTGCCCCTGTGTGATGTTAGCCCAGCCCGGAGTTTATTAGAAATGACGTTAAATACAAAATTAGTTCCGCGAATTTGAGCCATGCAATCGTTATGTCTATAGAACTCGTATTTGAAAAAAAAACGTTTAAAGTATAAATTGGTCGAGTTAAGGCTAAGTAAGGTATGACCATTTCAAAATCAGACAGCCTTAATCCTACAAATTTAAACTACTAACATGTCTAATTTATATTAATCGGACAAGTGGTGCAGTGGTTAAAGTTTCGGCACTTGGACCGGGATGTACTGGGTTCGAACTCCACCAGCGGCTGGATGCAAAGCGAATTTTTGTCATCGATTACGATCGGGATGTTAATAAACACAACGAAGACCCTCTGTTGGAGTACAGAATTCAGCGCCGACCCACCGTCTATGTTAGTGTACATGTGTAATTGTGCGAATGGATGGTGTTGGGCGTGAATGAAAAGTGGAGTATTAATTGGCCTTCAAAGGACATTAAATCCCTTGAACAATTAATACTTTCTTTAAAAAAAAAATAAAATAAAAAATACAAATTTAATTTTAGTTCAAATACGAGTTGTGTGGATATATCTGGCCCAGGGCCCAATCTCGCAAGGTTGCCTCGAAACAATTTGTAATGTAATTTTAGTTCAAATACAAGTTCTATATAGATATAACGGTTGCATGGTGCATGGCTAAAATTCTCAAAATTGGGCTAACATGACAAATTACTATTTATTTAGTATCAAATAAATCAAATTCTGGGCTGGGCTTACTTCACACAAGAGAAGGTGGGTTTTTTATATTGATTAGCGTTACCTGAAATTTTTTATTTTCTGGAATATAATAGTGGGGTAACTTCATACACGTCGCTGTCCGGTACGATTACTTACTCATTCATAACAGCCATGTAGAGGCTCCAATGAGTCATTCCTCAATCATTTATTTTTCAGTAATCTGTTCGATACCTTTATTTACCAGTAGCGCCTCATAAGTCACATTTATAACATCAACATTTCGCCCAACGACCCTTTTAGCTGCACTCGGAATTTTCTCCTGGTAGAGGAAGTGAATCATCGGTCAATTTTTTTAACTACCACCTCATTTAGTGTTACTGTGGTTTGTCGCGTTGGCTGTTACCCAACTATGTGGGGTATGTATGTCGATTTTCTAAAACCGCTAGTACTAGGGTTCGGAATTCTTTGCATCTTAACAATATTTTTCTTTGCCGTACTCAGGTACGATTCATTACATTGATATGTATGTGGTTATTGACTTCAGACCAATCGCTGGTTCTATCAATGTCGTCTTGTAGTAATTTGAATTCTGGTGAGTTTGCAGTACTTCTGAAGATTTTTAAATTGTCCGCAAATTGTAGTACAGATGACTTGAAAATTACATTAGGTATTCGATCAATAAATAAATAAATATTAACAATAAACATTGACCAACATGCGAGCCTTGTGGAATACCAGAAGAGGTTTTTATTGTATTGATCTTTGTGTTCCAATTTTAATATGTTGGAATGCAACAGGTATGGCCAATTGATAAAATCCACAGAAAAGCCAAAGGAATTCAGAGCACCAATACTTTCTTATGAATGAGAGAGTGTCCACTTGTTGATGTTGTGCACTGGTTCTAAGAACACTACTGGTATAGTTAACTAAATTTCTCATTGTGCATTTACCAGGCATACACCGATGGTGGCAATTTGACAAATGTCGTGGGATGGTGTTTCCGAAGCTTTTACATGCAAAAATTTCGAATAATTTATGATAGATGAAATGTTGCCGAGAAACCTTGAATTCTCGGTTGGTACTAAAATACTTCTAAAAATATTTTGGATCCGATTTAATCAGGTCTTGGATGTTTTTGATGGATTTAAAAAAATGGTTGTTAAAATAACAATTGAATTCGGAACTGATCTCTTCAAATCCTGCTTCATACTTCTTTTAAACCCGCACAGGTGATGTTCTTAAAAACTATCAATACTAGGTTGCTCAGTAAGTTTTGTCGTTCAATAAGAAAAACACGATTTTATGGTTTGCAATACATTTTATTATTCAATGTAATCTCCCTGAACTTCAATACACTTGTTCCAGTGATCTTCTAATATATGGTTCCTATTCTTGAAGTGAGAATCCGGAAGACTGTTGCAATACGCTTCCACGGCTGCGATTACCTCTTCATTCGATGAAAAGCGTTTCCCACGTATGCATTTTTTAGATGTGAGAACAGCCAGAAGTCAGAGGGTGCTAAGTCTGGCGAATAGGGTGGATGTTGCAACAATTCGTACTTTAAGTCACTGATTTTTGCGATAGTTTTTCGAGCTGTGTGAGAGGGTGCGTTGTCTTGATGAAAAATAATTTTTTGCTTCTATAAACCAGATATTTTCTCACGAATTTTTACATCCAGCTGGTCCAAAAGGTTGCAATAATAGTCTGAGTTTGTTGGTTTGCCAGTTTGAAGGTAATCCACAAACAAAATTCCTTTTGCATCCCAAAAAACTGATGCTAACACCTTCTTAGCCCATTTCTGGATCTTAACTCGCTTCGGAGCCGAAGTACCGGATTCGCACCACTCCTCAGCCTCTTGTTTTGATTCGGGATCGTGGTGGTATACCCAAGTCTCATCCATAGTGATGAAACGACACACAAAATCCTTTTTATCCTCTCTAAAACGCTCCTAATGTTGCTGAAAAAGACGCATTCGAATGTGTTTTTGCACACATCTTTCTGAAACCCAAAACATGAGATCCCTATAGGTCTTCTACTAAATCTCTCTCGGTTAATCGACGATCTTCAAAAACTATATGCTATATTTTTGCTACGATTTCTGCTTCGATCATTTTCAAGACTTGTACGACCACGTTTAAATTCAGCAACCCATCTTTCTACTGTTCTAATGGAAGGTGAAGAGTCCTTATACACTTTTAACAATCGTCCATGAATTTGTTTTGGTGCTACACCTTCCAAAAATAAGAATTTCATTACTGCACGATATTCAATTTTTTCCATTGTAAAAAAATACTGTGACACGGCAATTTTGATCCGCTGTTAATATACGAATGAGTTGACAGATCTACATGAAACTTCACACGTGTTCATAACAAAGTAGTACCATTTTTAGAAAAATAAAACGACGAACCTAGTAGCGCTATCTCTTATCGAACGACACAACTTACTGAGCAACCTAGTATTGGCGTCGATATTGTCGATGTTATATTTCTGTTTGCGAATTGACGCTTTAAACTTTGATACTTTACTTCTTGAAGTTAGAAGTCACAGTGTTTCTTGTGTGTCAGCTGCTCTTTCTGGAAGATTAATCGAATTTCTCCTGGTGAATGAGATATACTAAAACTATTTAGTTCAGTCATCCTCCTTCATCCTACTTATCTAATTCAAGTTGCATCTGAGTATTGCATTAACGAACACATATCCGGGTTCTAGGTTCTTCACTCGGTTACATTTTGTTGTAGAATACAATTGTCTTAATCATTATGGACCATTGGGTATGTCGTAGATTGAAATCCCTAAGAACAAGAATGACATCTGAAGGCTTAACAACGTTCTGGTAAGCTTCAACAATTGAATGACAACGGAGAATTGGAAGATGTTTTGCAAATTGCATGGAGGAGGCGATTGATTTTAAAGTCAAACTTGTGGAATGTTACTAACTTAGATGACATTTTTTTGACGTTTTTGAGGTAAATTTTTTTTTATTACAATTGCCAATGTTAATATTTAATATTAGGGTTCACAATTTAATTTAGATCCTACTTTTAAGCGTAATCTACACATTTAATGATTTTACAGGTTTATTAGTCCGAGTGGATCTGCTCTTGGCAGTCATTTTAATCGCGGCTGTTTTAGTATATCCCCGGCCAATTCATTGGGATGTCCCTAAAGTTTGGAGTAGTATTTCGAACTGAATTCCTTGATTGTTTCTTTAACGGTTTTAATACCAAGGTCGTCGTGTATGTTAGTATTTCGGATATACCATGCAGCATTAGCAATACATCGGAGTATTATCGCTTGAGTTCGTTGCAGGAGTTCTCTATTTGATGCACTGGTGGATCCCCATAACTGGATGGTTGCGCTTTTCTTCAATATGTTATTTCCATGTTAGCCGTCTATCCAGGTGTAAGCCATGGTATTTGACCTTAGTTTGTTGAGGAATATATACACCGTTTAATTCTACTGGTGAGCAGGAGCGTTGGTCCAACGTGAATGTGACATGAATTGATTTTTTTTCGTTTACTTTTATTCGCCAGATTTTGACCCAATCCTAAATTTTGCTCACATGAGCATGAGTTTGCTCACTCTGCACTTCTCTTGAGCCTGTTTGCGGGCTTCGTGTGATACCAGGATGGCTGTATCATCAGCAAATGTTGATATTATGATATTATCAGTAACAGGTAAGTCTGCCGTGTACAACAAGTATAAAATAGATCCCAGAACGCTTCCTTGTAAGACTCCTGCGCTTATATCATTTAGGGAAGTTGTTGCACCATTTTATTGTATTTTATTATTTTTATTATATCCAGAACTGAGTGAATATTCTTCAGCAGGAGTATTTTAAGTTTGTATATTAGCCCATCGGGCTAACCTTTGTCAAATGCTTGTGCTATATCCGTGAAGACAGCAAAACAGTATTGCTTTGCCTACAGACCTTTGACTGTCTGATTGCATTTAGCTTTGAGATTGTGGGAATCATGATTATTGGATGGTAAGACGAGATTTGAGTTTCGTTTTTCCCAGGCTTATGTATCATGGTGATCAAAGATATCCTCCACATTTGAGGAATATGACTAGTTCACATGATCGCATTTTTCCAGTAATAATGTCATATCCTGGCGCCTTTTTCGGGCTAATGCAAGTTTTGATTGTATTCTTAACTTTCTTCCATTCAAACTTTATAGGTTTAAAGGATGAATTATCATCCATCTGGTAAGGCAGCATGATAAGAGTAGTTCCTTCCATCGCTTCTCGCCCAATTTCCTGTAGGTAGTCTAATCGGTGGATTCAACTTTGTAGGCCTTTTTAGGTTTTTTGTTGCCTTCCACAAAGAATAATCAGTCTTCTCTGTTGTCGAGAGTTCACTTAAATAATTCTACATTGGTTTTCTTCTTCCTGCAGTGCAAATTTCAGGGTTTTGATAGCTCGATTTAATTTGCATTTCAACAATGGTGATTTTGTTGTGATTTGAATGGGTTTCGTTCATGGTGAATAATGGCTCGGTGTCTGCGGTTTGTGGTGGTTGTTCGTTGAACGTTGTGTTTCTCAACTTACGGAGAGTTGTGTTCATGTGTGTTCTGTCGTTACCTGTATTTATAAGGTATTTTTGACTGTTTTGAGTTGTTTTGTTTAGGACTTGAGGTAGTTCTCATTTGTTAGTGTATGACGGCGGATTTGCAGTTTTGTATTGAATCATTGCCTGAATGTTGGATTTGTATGTCCAAATTGGTTTCTTTGCTGAATGCTTCGGGTGTTTTTGTTGGAGTTTGCCGTCGATTTGGCGGGGGCTGAATCATTTTGGGAGTTTTGGTATGATCGGTCGTACGCTGAAGTTTTTGGGCTGTAGGGTTGCCATGGTTCGTTTGTGATCTGACATGGATTCGTCACGGCTTTGTGAAGCGTGGTTTTTGTTGAATGGTGGTGTTGGCAGGAGGTCGCTTGGTGGATGGTAGTGGTTTCATGGTGGGAAGATTCATGCCGTCTGTTGGGATCGTTTCGAGGTAATTTTAGCTCCTGGATGGACATTGCATAATTCTCTTGGTACATTTTACTACGATTGTTTGTAGAGGTGGTTTCTTCCACGCTTTGATTTCGGAGATTTTCAGAGAGAGCTATTTTGGTGATGTTCCTTCATCCTATTATTCAGCGTTTGTGTAATAAATTGTTATATTTTTATTTTGGTTTGATTAGCGATAGAATTTTCCGTTTCCGTATTTCTTCTGTGCATTGAGAATATAGTGTAGGTAATTTATGATTAGCTGTTTTCTATATTGTATTTCCTTCATAATCCATCATTTTTGCAAGATTAATTGCAACTATGTTGGAGTTGGTAACGAATCCTATTATTTACCGCAAAACTGCCTTAGCTTATTAGCGATATTTTTGCTTTATAAAAAGAAATATTATTTGCATTGGATTTGGGATTTTAACAATCTTAACATAAAGAATGTTTATCGGCAACTTCGTTATATCTATGTAACTGAAAAGCTAGAAATATTTGATATAATTAATATAATTATTCAAAAGAAAGAGAAGGTTTGTATACTTCAATACACCAACGACTGGATGCTTGTCATAAAATGCAACGTTGCCAATCTTGACTGTTTTAGTACAAGAATTATAATTATTAATTCCCAACTTCAAATCAACCCTAAATATTAATCTACATGTACAGTGCCGAGTTATTATATTAAAATTATTCGGTTCTCAGGAAATCTCATTCAAATATATTTAATATACGAGTACATATTATCCCTCTTTTTAGACACTGGTACGATTTATATTTAATTATAAAAATTATAAAATAAACTTATTTATCATTCATTTTAGAATAATTTTTTCAAATTTTATCTAGTTGCCTTTACTTAAATATTACCTTCCAGCAGGAAAGCCATTGACGACACACTAATTACTAATTTACGTTTGTTACCAGTCTGAGATGAATCGTTTATGACAAGTCTAATACGAGGTGACAAGTCATAGACGAGTCGCATGTGTCATGTTTGAGATTAATTTTATGTGATAAATCCCCAGCAAACGTAGAAGAAGTTCCAGAACTAGTGCAAAAGTAGTGATAAAAGTATTTGTTTCCTTGTGAAAAAGGATGGGCGTCGGGAAAAATTCATCAGTTTTATAAAATTTTTTTAGTAAACATACGAAATTTTTGCGAATTCTAAACTATTTAGGATATTTTAATGGATGGATATTTTAAGGGATATTTGAATGCAATCCGGTAGTTAATCTAGTTAATCTGGATTTTTTTTTTTTTTTGCTTTTTCGTGTTCGCCCAATCGCCCAATTCAACGGTTAAATACTAATGAATTTTAGAGTTATTTTGAATATAGTTCAAAATAACTTTGGTTTCAGGAAATTCGACTGTAAGTTGCGGAGTTGCAGAATGATTAAATTAATAAATGTTTCAATTATTTAGGAAGCCGGAAAATATGAATTTAGAATTAAATTTCAGGAAATTTACAGATGCTTGTGAATTAATGCTTCATTGTAATTGCTGATTGTGTAGTTTAGAATTGTGTTGTCATTTTATTACTAACGACTTTACATAGGTGTCTGTAACAGGTCGAGTCAACCAATTTTGGTTAGGAAGCCGAAAAGTATTAATAGAATTAAATTTCAGGAAAATTCCAGATGCATGTGAAATAATAATATTTTTTCTTAGGTTGCCGTTTTAAAGAAGCAATTGTTGAAGACCAATACCATCGTTATCCATTAACCAATTAAGCCTTTATCCTTCATCTAGTAGATTAGAATTGTGTTGTCTTTGTGTTACTAACTATCGGCTATACCTAGGTGTCTGTAACCGGGCCGATTCTGTCCCACTTAACTAACCTATCCAATCCTTCGGTTTTGTTATGTGTAAAAAAGGGTGTACGGTGGACCCGGCGTCATCCGGGAACTCAAGCCTAAGAACTTGGTCGTACATTCAAAATCAATCAATCAATCAATCAATTTCAACAATGGTGATTTTGTTTGTTGCCATTGCCGTCGAAGTTTCCGCTTTTCCGGGATCGGTGACTGGATATTATGTGATAATTATTAATTTTATCAGAATTGTTGGTGTTGGACCTTTTCAGCTGATATTTCCGGCGGTTCCTCCCTCTTTTAGCTTTTCTGCAGCCACATCAAAATATGCTGGTGTTTTTAGCGGGAAATCAAGATGACAATTTTGTTCGACTAGTCTCCTATATTGATTCCAATCAGTTCTTTTGTTTGTCAGACGTTTCGGTGTTTCTGATTTTAAGACAACAGGACTCATTGTTACTATTATCGGTGAATGATCAGACGACAGATTATAGCAATCGGTGGCCTTATCATACGTACGCGCAATACCTTTGGTTATGCAGAAATTAATTATATCAGGTACTTTCTTTTTATCCGTGGGCCAGTAAGTAGCATAAAAAATCCAGGGACTGTTCCTTTATAGCTTTATAAAGGTGTTTGCTTTAGGCGTTGGTAGTCTTGAACCCCATTGAGTATGTTTGGCGTTGTAATCAACCCCCGCGAGAAATTTATTACCCAGCCGACCAAAATAATCAATAAACTGCAATTTTTTATAGCGCGCTTTGGAGGGCACACTGCTGATATCACACAATTTCCAGACCAGTCCTGCAGACAGATGCTCGTTGATTGGATATAACTTTTCTCATATTTCATAAGTTCATAATGTTTTAGTCTTCTCTTAATCAATACAGCAGTGCCACCATGGGCATTGCTATCCGGATGCTTAGTGTCATAAATAGAATACCCATTAATTTTGAAGTAGTTCTTGTTGGTGAGAAATGCTTGAACCTCTGCTCTATGCTGCGCTAGGCCGTTTGCATCAGCGTGTTCATATTATGCATCATTAGATCCATAGTTCTCTCCAGATAGCTTGTTTAAAGCTGATGAGACGTTACCTTCCTCACTTGTCTTCACTTATGGAACGACACCCTTAAGTACACTTGCGTACGAAAGCCCGTGATGCACTCTACTGTTTACCTTTATATTCTGGTTTCCATTTTGTAATGTAATTTAAGCAATCGTTGCTCAGCTCGCTATCTAGGATTAATTCTCCTTTTCCATTCAATATAAACTGGGAAACCTCTATAATTCGCTGTGTGGTTTCCATCGCAGTTACTACATTTTCAGACAGAAGCTTGAGTTTTATTTTTATCGCATTTCGATGAATTATGGAGATTACCACAGATTACACAAACATCGCTCAAAGTGCAATAAGCTTTAGTGTGGCCGTATTCTTGGCGCTTAACACACTGTACCGGTCCAGCTCTTTTTTTGGGTTCTTCGAAAGTAATTCTTCTATGTAGAATACATTTAACACCGAAGTTTTTTCAACGAAGCCTTCAATTCCTTTTAACATCACAACCAACCCTTTTTGGCTCTTGAGTTGATAAGTATAGTAGTGTTTTCCCACTTCATCAAAATGATTTATCAAGGCCTTGTCTGCCTCAATATTTGCCGGCTGAATTTTGGTTTCTTTTATATTTCCTCGTTTAATCCCGGAAATATAAAAGTTACCCTCCGTTAAAGTGTCGATGGTTCTTGCTAAATCTCTATGTGATTCTTCCCTCAAATAGATTGGTAGCAATTTCTCAGTTTTTGATGTGTTATTATTTGGTACAGCATTTTCAGCCTCTTCATCGGCGTTTATTAAACTAGAAAACCGGTTGCCATGAGTCAATTCAACCGTGGCTAGCTTAGTGAAATTATTCACGCTCGTATTAACCGCTGATCTAGGGCTCCTCTTTCGAGGTAAATTGAGCAAAATTGAGCATTTAGGGTCTCTATTTATTATATCAAGTTAGTTAGCCTCTTAGAAGTAAGGTTAGAATAAGTTTTTTAAATTGGGCCGTACTTCACTTTTTGACAAATTTAAACCTTCTTCCTCTTCTTTAGCTGACAACTTTGCCTTGAACTAGGCCTCTATATGGATAACTGCAAACATGATCATATTTAACTTCTAGGATATATTGATGATTATGCATTTCTTGCCTATAATCTCAGTCTAACCTTCTAACGTAAATTTAAATGTGAATAAGTCCATGTACACTTATTAACGCTAAAAAATATAATTTAGAGAATCGAACCCAGCTCAACCCGATCTTCAGAATAATTTTGACTTGTTAGTACTTTACCCGAGCATCAACTGGATCAAATAGAGCAGGTTTCTAGTTTCCTCTAAATAAAATTAGAATGCCAAAACGATCAAAACAACAAAGCGACAGCCATAATTGTAGTGAACAACGTCCTTCGAGCTCCTTAAGCTATAGGTTTATAAGGCGCAAGTATGTCACTGTCTAATAAATATTTTTATGAAACCACAAATTGACATCAAAAGTACCGCGCGGGAATTTGCGTATAATTCATATATACACATTAAACTTAATGGTAAACCATAAAAACCTATTTTCACACCCTATACCGAATGATTGTCCAACCTTAATCGTATAAACATAAACAACATAAATCCAATAAGGCATAAAATATGATATCCCATAAAATCTCTATAGGGAATGGATTAAATAATAATAACGTTTGCATTGTACAGATAAGGTAGCACCATAACAGTATTTTCAATCCGACCATCGCCTTAAAGTTAATTAAACTCTTCGTATTTTAATTTATTCATCGAGTAAGTAAATAAAAAAAAACACTTTTCCGGCTTTACAATCCCAATAACAATTAAAAGAGATTTTTTTTTTGTAAACTTCCGATTATACCAAAACTACTTGGTACGTCCACATTACACTAGAAAACTTATAAATTCACATAACAGAAAATGCAAATTAAGTTTTATGTAGACATAAGCGTATTTTGATCGATTGTCTCCGATTTTAGAGAAGCACTTCTTCTTGTGCACCATGTTACATAATAAACTACCACACCGCGAAATTAGAAAATCCAATCAATTTATTTCGTATAAGGAGTTGAATTTTAATTGTGCGCGCAAATCCAATGAACTTTGCGAAGCAATAAACAATTTTATTAGAAAATTGGCGCCAGATATTAATGTGACGATAGCTGAATCTCGGCTTTATACTGGGTTGGATACTAAATAACGATTATATATTAAATCTGTGTAAATCTTAAACTGCGCGTACACACGAACATAAAACGTTAAATTCAGTTCAAGAAGGAAGGAGTACTTTAGAAATAAAAACAACAAAAAAATTGAATTGTCTTGAATTTATATAAATTCTTTTAAATAAGAAAATTATTTATTGTTGTAGCCTCAATTGGTAAAATGATATTGATTATGAAATATTATGGAATTGTACAAGAAGTACACTTGTTTGCGCACGTTGCCAATTTATTTGTGCATAGCGCGCCCAAATTGGCCACCGTTCGATTGTGTTTAGAATGAAATGCAGTTTACGTATTGTTTCATTCTAAATTTGGTTTAATCACGTGTGCAATTATTGTATAGTGACGGCGAAACGCCATTTTTGTGCAGTTTATATGCACACAAAGAATAATAATTATGTGCCGTTCGTGTTATGGGAGTTTAGAACAAAGGTTAGAAATTGTGCCGAACTGTAACAATTGCCACAACTTGATGCAGGTCGCGAGAATTACTTGTTTGTGCAATTTTGTGGCGCTGGAAGCACTACAATTTTACTCATAACGGTTGGAAAGGTTCTGGTAAAGGCAACATTTTTATTATCAGTACTTTAGTTGATAAATCCACCGTTTGGCGCTGTTCGTTAGTTATTGAATTATTATAGAATATATAAGAGTGGAATATCATTGAAAAGGTCTTGTAAATGTAACAAATTTAGGTGAAGCACCTTAGTTCTCCAATTTACCATTGAGACGCTGACAACAGATACATTTTGTTTCATAATCATGTGGCATGTCGTTTTAAAGGTCCTGAACAAATTTGGTTATCAGTAATTTATTTCACAAATCTCTCGTTTTGGTACTGGTGACAAATTATTCCATTGGTATAGAATTATGGGTTAGAGGCTTGGCTTAGAACAAAACAAAAGATTTTTTTTTTAATTTTTATTTTTGTTTACACTTTTTCATTCTTACATTCTTAACTTTAAAGTCTTAACTAAGCAAAAATAATTTTGATTTAATTATTTATAATTTTTTTCCACTTGGTTTCTATGATTCCTATGCAGGATTGTCCCTTTGTTCTTTGTCCCCTTGTTTGTTTTTGTCCTATGTTTTCCAAATTGTAGTCGTCCTTGTGCGGTGGTGTTTTTCTAGCCTTGCATATATAAAGAATGATTCCGAATAATATTAATCCGCCAAGAAGATATATCTACCTAGGGTAGGATGACATATTTTACCTCTGTTATTCTGTTGTGTAGAGCGCTGATGTCTGTTTGGTTTGGTGGACCATGAAATCTGATTGAGTTCAATCAACAAATCAATTCTGCTGCTTATTACCTTGTGACTCTTTAAAGTGACCAATCCAACTCTTAATACACAACCTTCCTTGAGAGATATTTCGCCATTGATTGGAAGCTTTACTAAAAATTTATCTTCCTCACACGCTATGGTAGCCATCTGCTCGTGATACAATGAAAATATCTCGTTTTTGTTTTTTAATTTGATCCAAGAATCTTGCGAATTTTTTGATAATTGTTTTAAAACCTAGCAGTCCCCAGTCTTAGCTGAGCTTAATAATTGTAGTTCACAAATACTATTATTTTGATATGCAGTGTGGATCGGATGCTGAAGTGTACAAATATAACGGTCGTGAGTAAATTTGCAGTGATGAAACTCATGCTTTGACATCATATAGTACTGGTCGTAATGCAAAGATGTTGCCATATACGCCATCCCGTGTTGTAGGAAGGTTGCTTCTGGTATTGTAAATGACAATGGTTTGAATAATTAAAACCTTTCACTAATTATCATATTTTGTTCGCTCAGTCTGCCTCTGCAAGACATCGCTTGATAAAAAATAAGTACTTCATCAGGATTACGATGTCTAGGTAACATCACACAGGCCGGCATATGGTGAGTTATTTTTTCTATTTGTTCTCGCAGCAGAGCTGGTTTTAGGATGTTGGTACTGACAACTTGATTGTGATCTTCCAAAAGGGCTTCAATTAAAGTTTGTTGTACCTCCTTGAAGTTTAACATTGAAATAAGTGTATGCATTGACAGAGCTATTAGCCGATTGCCATTTTTGAGATCGTTTAACTGCTCATGAACCTGTTGGTGAAAGATCTTCCAAAGTGTTGGATGATCTCAGCCTCGCTACTTTTCAGAATGTTGAGAGTGTCATTGGAGATGGAGATCTGGTTTTTAATGCGTTTTATCAGATATTCTTGATTTCTTTTTCCCTTCCGTATTTCTTGTTCATAATGGTCTGCGTCACGACTGTCCATTATGCCAAATAGTGCATTTGCTATGTTGCCTACAATGTTGACAGCCCCTCTTTTTTGTGATGGAGTACTTCGTTTTTTAGTTCTATATCCGCTAGAATGTGCTAGAGTTGACCGTTGATCACCCCGCAGACGTCGTTGATAGTTTTCTAACCAAGACCGATATGCATTTAATTCTGCATCATATGTCGTATGATTGAAGCATACGATGATTTTCCATTGAGTATTGGAGAAACGTACGCTTCCAGTGTTTTCAAAATAGAGTCTCTACGAATGCACTTGACATAGCCACCAAACTTAGTAGAAATAACGATAGACACCTTATGTTAGCTTTTGTGTGTATTGATCTATTTGGTATTTGTCGTTGTAATCGGTCGTTTTAATTCTGTACCGCTACTATTTTTAACTGTTACTACCCTTGTTAAATTATCACTGCTCGGATACAGTTTAATAATTTGTCCTAAAGACCAACTAGTTGGAGGAAGACTAGTGTCTTTCCATTTACCTCGCCTTTGAAAGCTTGATAAGCAATGACCAATTTTGTACAATTTTTTGTAAAAATTTTCAGTGCTGCAGTGGAGTGATCTTTTCCTTTAGTAGGCTTGGTTTTGGTGCGTCGACGAATGAATCTCCCACCAAAAAATGACCTGGTGTTAGTATCATATCATTTGGATCGCCTGACATTATTGGTAGAGGCCTAAAATTGGGGTATGCTTCGATTTGAGAGGTTACGGTTGCTAATTCTTCGCAGCTTAATATACTTTCGCCAATTACTCGTTTGAGATGATGTTTTATTGACTTGACAGCTGCATAAAAGGTGCCATGTCGTACCATCCTTGGCTAACGTGGCTTGAAGTTGTGGAATTGAATGTTTAATTCATTCAGCCATTTCCTAAGTTAGTTCCATTATTTGAATAGATATGTCAACAGAGCCCTTTTCAAGCGATGCACCTTTTGAAACGCTGTCACGAAGACGTTCGAAGTCTGTTCGCTTACTATTTCTAAGTGTATTGCCTTGGTTGAAAAGCAGACGAATACTGCAATGTATCTCTTGTAGGATTACATGCCGCTTCTTTTTCAAACTCGAACTTGAATAGGCCCTCTAAAGTCTACCCCAGTGTGTGTGAAAGAAAGGGAACAATTCTTTCCTTCGGTAGGTCTGCCATTAGTTGTAGCTTGGTGGTTACCCGAAGCGATGACATTTTACGCATTTGTTTATTTCTGACGGGCTCTTTGTTTGCCGTCTGTGAACCAATATGTCGTTCGCAAGTAGGCCAAAGTTAACTGAGTTCCTTCGTGTAACGTTTGAAGATGCGCATCAACTATCAACAATTTGGTTAAAATATGTTTCTGTGGTAACATTATATGATGTTTTGTGTTAAAACTTAATTTGCTATTCCTTAGGCGACCTCCTACTCGAAAAAAGTCGTGTTCGTCAATGAAAGGGTTAAGACACAGAATGTTGCATTTTGTTGGCACTGTTCCGTGTTTAAGTATAGCGTTATTTTCTTCTTGAAATTTATTTTGCTGGACTATTCTGCATAGCTCCTCCTGAGCTTCCTGGAGCTCCTTGCCTGCTAGTATGGCGCATTGTCGTGTGTCGTCTTGTACTTTTTTACACCCTTTGATGAAACGTCAGCAATATAGCTGATCATGAGAAATATTTTATTCACATCTGATTTTGTTTCTAATAGTTGCCCAAAAGGATTATTTGTTTAAGAATTTGAAGCCAGCTTGGTCCAGCCCACTATAAACAGATTTGTCTTAAGTGTGTTGGTCTCATGCCTCTGGACACATAATCCGCGTTGGTTTAACCATGACTCCTTGAATTTCCAAAATTCTATTAGCGACAAATGTTTTGTATTTGTGAGGTCGCCCTTGAATCTAAGAGATTAGAATGATCATAGAATCTGTCCAAAAAGCTTGATTCTAAGTTTGGTATTCGTAGAGCTTCCACTACCTTTTCCATTAGTTTTGTGAGTAGCACAGCTCCGCATAATTCAAGTCTTGGCAGAGTACAAATAGTTTTGATTGGTGCTACCTTTGTTTTGGCTGAAAGTGGCGCTACTTTGATTTTTTTCTCCGGAGTAGTGCACCTGGCGTAAATGACTGCTGCATAAGCTTTCTCAGATGCGTCGCAAAACCCGTGTAGACTGATTGATAATGTTGTGTGATAATTGATGGTCACAGGATAGCCCTGTTAACCAAAGATCTTGCACCATTAACTTGGCCACTACTATAACTGGTGCTAACCATCCTAGAGGGTCAAAAGGTTTAGCACTCTCGGTCAAAAAGTTTAGTGAGCGTAATACAGAATCCGAAAATATCTATCACTGGATTCCAATGTGTGTCGAGAGTTTTAACTGTGTCATCAAGTTTGAATTCAGCTACTTCAATAATTCGTAGGTCCATATGTATGGCTTGCATCAGAGCGATGTGATTGGTAGCCCATTTACGTAAATTGAATCCACCAATTTTGAGTAATGCTATTATTTGCTTCTGAGCATCTAATGCTTCCCCGAGTGTGTTGTTCTCAGAGATGAGGCCTTCTATATAGAAATCATTTAGCGTAATATCGGATGCGCTTGGATATGTGAGAGCTTCACCTCTGGCTAACCGTTGTAATGTCCTCACAACGTAATGTTCCTCCAAAAAATCCGTTGAAATTTGATGGAACCGCGGTTTGACGATTTCCGCCATCGTAACAATAATCATTTAGCATGATATCATTTAAAGATATCCCTGTGGATGTTTTGGCTGACTCTTTCATATGACCTAAAGTTTCATATTCAAAAACTGCTTATATGTTAGTCCCATTTCTGCATTCCTTGCAAGCCGTTTTTCGACTTGCAATAGACGTGCAACGGCTGTCTTCTTTGAATAGCCTAAAGTTCTTAAGGCCACTTGCTCCCTGTCAAATGAAATCCTTACTTTGTATCTACCATCAGACTGGCATGTAAGGGTTTTTGTATAGAATTCTTCACATTCCCTTTCGTCTTCTGTTAGCTCCCTTTTCTTTGTTACTTCTTCGAGTTCCCAAAATTGCTTTAGGTGCTTGAGGTTGTGACTAACGTTTCCAGTAATTATCCAGCTTAATTTGGTGTGTTGCGTAATTGGTTCATCTGGCATCCTCTTTAAAAGATTAGCCATGATTATTTAGCCGTAGTAATCGGCTCCTAACAGAATGTCAACCGGACCGGGTTCATAAAAGTTTGGATCTGCCTTTTAGTGTGATTCCAATTTGGATTGGTTGTTACTTCAGATAGATTTCCGGGTATGTTTTTGAGTTTGATGTGAATCTTGGACTAATTGTGAATTCTGTAGTAGAACGCGCTGTTATGGCTGTTGTTATTTTCATGCCAGCCATGTTCACTTGAGTAGGAGTTCTTGATAACTTGAGACCATCTGCAGTTTCTTCAGTGATAAATGTTGCATGGGAGGCTGGATCAATCAGCATTCGAACTAAATGCCGTTGTCGGTTGTTATCCTGACCATGGTGGTCGCCAGTAAAACTCCACCTTTTAGAGTATTGACACCTGTTTGCAACGATGTCTTTGTTGGAGATTCCGATTTATTTGCCTTATACTGGAAGCGTCAGTGATTCTCTTTTCTTAATGATCCTATCTCTAGCAACTCTCTAGTTACAGAGAATGAAATATTGATTCAAGAAATTCAAAAAAACTTTTCATTGTTTGAACTTCGTTTGATGCTTTAATGGTTTCGTACAAACGGCGTGTTTCTGCGTCCAGCTTCCTTGAGAGTCTACTCTAAGGCATTATCATACATTGTTTGCAGTCCATTAGATAATTCTACCGTTAAGGTAGGTAAATCCAATAATGTGTTGATATGATTGCTGGCCAACATCCTTTTGTCTTCATATCTATTGACGAGGGTAGTTCAGTGATATCATTTTCTCCTGACAATGTTAAATGGCTGAATAGTTTCGCTGCTTGTCCTCGGACCACCGAAAGTAGGTAATATATTTTTCTTCGTTCGCTAGCTCGTTATTGGAATGAACAGTTCTATTGAATAGACTATAGAAGGCTGTCCATTGCCTATACTCCCCGTAAAATAAGGGAATTTCGAATTTTGGTAACTTTATTTTGGGGATCTTCTTTATGTTGTCATTACAAGTGTTTGAGCTGCACAATCCGTTATCCAGCTCTTCTTGTAGTGCAATAACAATTGTTTCGTATTTCGTTTGAATGTTGTCGAAAACATTGCTCACGAAATACTCTTCATCCAAATCCTCCTTTTCTACTTTTGCAATAATATTTTCGTGACTATTGTAGAACTAATTTCAGCTCGCAATAGACTTTGCTAGGTCTTAGCGTTGAAACGTAATCCTCTATTTTGCTTAGGTTTTGTTTCAACATCTCAGCTTTGGCTGTTTGCGATTCGTAGCGTTGGTTCTGCTTTTTTGGGGTAAATAATCCAGTGGGTCGTCATCTTCCTCAAATATATAGGAGGCGGCATCGGCTACTTCATCTTCTCTGACCTTTTGCTTATCATCTTTAGATTGGGTTGCTGTCATTCCTTCTTTGATTTTGAGAAGCATGAATTTTGTCTCTTCAAATACCATCTGAACTTGCTTATGATATTCTTGTTTGCGATATAGATAATCATCGGGTAATGTGTGTATCAATTTTGCGTTTGTTGTGCAGAATTTGTCGTACAGAAGTCGAAGGTTGATGATGCGTTCTTCACAGTATTTCATAGTTTCATCTTTTTTCATGTTGATTTTGATCTGGTTGGTTGTGTTGTGTTAATCCGTTTGTATTCCATATGACTATTCTTATTGAGTAGTTTTGATGTCTGGTTTCTGCTCCGGAATTATGGATTGAACTATATATTGCCGACATTATTTATTTTTAGCTATTTTGAAACTTAGAATTTCTAGCAGATTGAGCCGATCCAGAATTAACTTATTTAGGTTATTCTGTTCCTCAAGGCCATTTGGAATTGCTTGGACAGTGTTTTTGAAATTTTCGGTACCGTTTCTATTTTCGGCTTCATTTCTTGTTCGATCCTTGTTTGGATGACTTGGAGGAGGTTTGCGTGTCTGATCCCTCATTTCCTGTAGCTGCTTGGCAACTCCACATCCTCGGTAGCTGGCTGGATGCTGCACATTACAATTAATACATGTTGCTGGTTCTTCTTTAGAAATATTGCGTTGCGTATGGTACAATGTCGCATGTTGAGTATGCCAGTTATATTGTAATTTTTTTCTATTTGCTCGGATTTATCAACCGTTAGCATGGACAGAAGAAGCCTTCTTTTAGAACCAGATTCTAGTCGGTTCTCCCCGCTACGTCTCTCTTTTTAATAACGTTCACGGGATCAAGGATTTTAAATCAATTATTTTCTAGGTCCTCTATTATTGAATTACTTTCACAAGTAATGGTTACAATGATCTTGATGGGACGATCGTTTTTATTTTTGTACGTGTACCGCTGAATTTTTCCATATTCAGCTTCATTGCCAAGTTTCTGTATGCGTTTGGATTGGAAGTATTAATGTTCCATACATTATTGTTCAGAGCAGTGATTTTGTACTCTTGTTCCGTAACACTACTCATTACACTTTGGATTTCTGAATAGTTGGTTACTCATACTATAAAGATCGGTGAAGGGGCTTTTACCTTTGGCTGTGCTTTATTTTGTTGAGCTGGTTGCCGTTCTGGTGATTTTTCTACCTCTGGTGAGAACTCAGCTATCCTTTTTTTATTTCTCTTGTTTTGTTTAACTTTTCTCTTCTCATCATCCAGTTACTCTCCCTATCTAACTCTTCCTAGTCCGTTGAGTATTCAGTCTTCTGCGACTTGCCTCTTTTAGGTTGTACTTCGTTCAACGCATCAGAAGATTGAAGAATAGAAGCACTATGCCTTCAATTTCTTGTTTTAGTGCTTGATTTTATTTTTCTAGATTAGAATGTCAATCATTTGCTTTGAAAATCTCGGTTGCAGAACTGCTTCTGTTTCTACTTTTGGTATACGTTCTTGCTGTATTTGACTGCTGTTGAGACGCATTCGCTGTTTCAAAATTGATTTCACTAACATGCAATTAGTGGTCCGCCTCAGAATCCATGGAACCGGCCTCCGAAGAGTATGGACTAGGCAGGGTATGCCCTTATCCGAGAGTACTTCGTGGAGGCTGTCAATCATGTTAAGCATGTTGCGCGTTTGGTTGACGAAACGGAAAATTTTAAAAAACATTTGCTGTATAGTAACTTCGCGTACTTCAAATTTTGTATTAAATAAAACTAAAAGTCCTACCTGTTACCTGCATCAAAAACAATTCCGACCTTGAATAAATCAACATCAGTACCTTACCTAAATACTCAAAAAGAAAAGAAAACAAAAAAAATTCAAAATAATATCAACAGAAACACCACAAATCACTTACATAACAACGTCACGTACATCGGTGTATTTCCTTTTTTAATTTTTTTTTATTTTCATTACCATTTCCTCTTTTCTAATGTTAATTTCCCTACACCCAGACACAGTTACTCACCCACCTATCCGCGCGCACACACATTTACTTTACCTTTAGTTGGTGTATAGTTTTGGTTTAATGCTTCTTTCTAGGCGTAATAAATTTTTATTTTGTCTTTACTTTACTTTAATATTTACTGATTAAGTAGTCAAAAACGATAAAAACGTCGGTAAAATATTAATTTGTGGTGTGCAGGTATAAGCGCGTGTGTTTCGTTTACGTTTGTTTGTCTCTTACTTAAATAAGAAATCAATTTTTAATTTATTTCTTTATTGTTTGTGTTGTTATTGTTTTTTTTTTGTTTGTATTATTTATTTATATTATTATTTGATTTGGTTGCCACTTCAAGAAAATCAAAAAATATTTTTTTTAGTGTAGTACAAGACGAAAGCGCCATTTTTCTCTAGAATTTTGTTGCGAATAGTTGTTTGTGCATAAATTATGTTAAGGCTCGATGGGATAATAAATAATATAAGTAAATATTTATGCTAATAAAATATAAATTATTAATTTTTTTGAATAAATTATCCAAGTTATTTTAATAAAAGTGGAAAATGGAAAAGTGAACAGTATAGTTGTGTGCGTTCCAAAAGTGTTGTTCCAGTTTAAATTTTAGTGAAATTTTTGTATAAAGTGATTCGTTTGTTTTGCCGGAAAGTGAACTAAATATTCAAGGATGACAGTCGAAGGAGTTATAACCCCATCTAAAGGTGTTTATATATAATTTTAGTACTTTATTCGTGATCCTCTTAAAGATCGAATAACACTTTAAACCTCAACAAGAACTCATATACAATGCATACGAAATGGATATTCTTAGGTCCTTTAATATCACTGCAACTCGATAAAACACTCAAGTGCACATAATATTCCTATATAAAGAGCTCATTCATGATGACAAATTTTTGCTTAAACCGAAATACTGCCGATCACATACAATACAAATAATTTTTGGGCACAATACATTTTTGGTTTAGAAATAATAATAAAATCTTTAAGATAAAGGCATGTGGTTGCAATATGTGGCATCTAAATCGTCAGTTTAATTGTTGAGCGTACATTTTTTACCAAAATAAAACGAAACCAATGCAAAATATAATGTAACATGAACTTCTTGCATTTAAGAAATAAAATCTTAGATTACCAAATTGTTTGATATATATATAAACTCAACAATTCAAATTCAATCAATCAATCAATTAAAATTTTGTCTATAAACGAAATATTCGAATTGTATATGGGATGCGTACGCATTCAATTTCGATTGACACGTGCATTCGATAAGATTACTGTGCTGCATTATTCAGCCCCTATATCTATGTACCTCTTTAACATCTCTTGTATAACATCTAATTATGGTGCATTGTACATATATCTACAATAGTTTTGAATATGTTATACGTAAACCATATGTTTTCAGTTTAGCTATTAACTGTTATGATAATTTTACAAGAATAACACATAAAAACTATAAACATGGCAATATAACAAAAATCAACAAAATCCTTAAAGCAAAACGAAACTCAACAAAATTCTTAGAAAAATTAAAATAATATAAAATTTATAATTAATTTCATCCACGTTCAATTTTGCGAACTAATTTTTTTTTTGTAATTTTTAAATTTAATTATTAATTTTAATTTACGATGATTGTTTTAATGTAGATAGTAAATGGGTTTTATTGTGGTTTTCCAAGAGAAATGCTCTGCATTGAGTTGTGTAGGTTTATTATTCAGGTTACCACCAATGGCGGTAATATCAATGAAATTTTTAATTTTTGCAAGTTAAAGTTCCTATCTGATGAAGAAATGAAGAATTTAGTTTGTTACCAACGAGGTTATACATTTTGAGTTCTACAGTTTACTTTATCGTAACGAGTGGCCACGATGGTTAATATAACGTCACCAGAACCGAATCAAAAATTCGACGGAAAATCACCGGAACCGGAAACAAATTGTTTCTGATTATTGTCATCTCAATTATTAAATTATAATTTGTTTAAATTTTGATGTTCAATATCAATTTAGTTATATCCTTAATAATATATAATCTCTCTAGTATATAAGTAGATCAACCCTATAGCACTTGACAATCATCTAGAAGCACACATAGTAAAACTCAATTAAACAATATTTTTTTTCTACTTAGCTTCTCTTGTTACCTCTTTCGAATCCTCGATTTTCAAGTGGCTAGCGATAGTATCCGGTAGTGTCACCGTTTTTCTCTAAATTATTAGAGAAATAATGAGTGATTCATTAATAAAAATTGTAGCAAGTGACTCTACACAACTCTACACGATTATAAAAAAAATACTTTTATTTGTTTAATTTATTCTGATTTTGGTGGAGATTGTGCGTTGCGTTACCGATTTCTTCTAGGTCATGGTGGTCTAGGTTTCCCGTGAAGTCTTTGATTAGAGAACCTGATCCGTGTAGGTTTCAAAAGGTTGATGTTTTCGTCTAATTCTCTATTAGGTTGCTTTATCAGTTTTTTTGTGGTACTTGCCATATTTCGTATTTGCGAATACAGGATCGATAGGTTGCCCTAAAATGATGTAGTGACCCGTTAAAAGCTCGAAGAGCGTGAATTTTGTCGCCGAATACGAGAGGCTTTTGAATATGGGCTATTTTAATGAGTTCCTGCAAGGTCGAATGCAGTCGTTCTACGGGTGAATTTCCTGTTGTTGAATATGACGACGTGTGATGTAATTGGATGTCATATTCTTACAGAAAAGCTCTAAGGGATGATTCATGATCCCTTCATTGTCTGATATAATTTTCGAGGGTTTACAATGGGCACTAACGAATTGAATTAGTATTTTTTGAACTTCTTTACTGGTTTGCGACTTCATGTAGAAGGCTGCAGCAAATTTGGAGAATTTGTCTATATGCAGTATTTCTATTGGCGTTTTTGGCGTTTCTGTAATTTCATATTCGATCTTTAATGGGTGCCGGTCGTAACTCATAATTCTCCAATATTCCTCGGTGGTGATTTTGTTCATGCCTTTTCCTGATCATCGCGTTTTGATCTTCAGGGTCTAACACATCCGTTAAAAGGACGGTGTGTCTGTGCTCTTACCAAATAATTTTTTGAAGAGGTTCCGAATTTTTCTAGATAGGCTTCTTTAGCTATCTTGAACACTATATCGTCACACATGATGCCTGTAGCTCGATATTTTGTTACAAGTGTTCTTATATTAAGTTTTATGGTTGGTAAGTGGTAATTAGGCATATAAATTATTACCCTATGTTTTCCGAAGGGATGTTCATGAAGGATATTTAATCCTAACATTAGTACAATATCTTCTAATTCACTTCCACTTTCTGGTTCCGTGGAGGATTTAGATATGTCTTATGTGTTGATATTATTAACGGTGAGAGATTCGGGTTGTATCCGTGACATTGCATCCGCATTTGTATTTTTTACACCCTTCTTATATACGATTTCGTAATCGTATTCCTCTAGTTTCAATCTCCATCGAACCAATTTGGAGTTGGGTTCCTTGAGGTTGAAAAGCCAAGTCAACGGCTTGTGATCCGTCACAATTTTGAATTTTTGACCGAATAGATATGGCCTAAAGTATTTTGTGGACCATACAATGGCCAGAAGCTCTTTTTCTATTGTGGAGTAGTTTTGCTCTGTGGCCGTTAAGGTTCTAGAGGCATAGCAAATTGGTTTATCTTTCCCTATTGGACCTTGTGAAAGGACGGCGCCAATAGCTACATTGCTTGCATCTGTGGTAAGGATAAATTCCTTAGTAAAATCGGGAAATTGCAAGATTGGTTCATTACACAGCAACTGCTTGCAATATTCGAAACATTGTAGATAATTTGTGTCAAGGATTTTTTTTACCCTTCCTTAGACATTTAATGGTTTGGTTCCCTCGGAGAAGTTTTTTATGAACTTTCGGTAATATTCCAGAAGACCCAAAAAGCTTTTAATTTGCTTCTCCGTTTTAGGAACGGGGAATTCCTTAATAGCTTTTACTTTGTCGGGGTTGGGTTTAACTCCGTCGCAAGTAATGATATGGCCCAAAAAGGCAATTTCTCGATGCAGAAATTCCGATTTGTTCATTGAAGACTTGACAAGCAAGGTCGACGAAAAATCCGGTTTTAGGAATATCTTGTTTCTTTACCTCTATCTGGTGAAATACAGATGCGAGGTCCTAGGTAGCGAAATACATACATTTCCCTAGTTTATCGAGAATATCGGTGATGTTTGGTAAAGTCTATTACCAATTGCCTCTTGTCCTTTCCGCTGGCATCAATCTTTTTGGGTACAATCCAAATAGGACACGACCAGGGCGAGAAGCTTGGACGTATAATTCCGTCCTGTAACATCTTATCGATTTGTCTTTTGCCTTCCTCCTTGTGGATATGAGTATATCGATAACTTTTAGTAAAGACGGGTTGGTCATCTTTAAGATTTATTTCGTGCTTTACGGCATTTGTAAAGGACGAACGTTGTTCTGTTCTAAGAAATAATTCCTCGTACTGATGACATAATTTCAAAATTGCCGTCTTTCCTTCACGGTTGAAGTGTTCTGTTCTAATTAAATTAGAAATAGTTTCTGCTAGAATAGGTGTATCGCATTCTTGGATGTTACAGTGATTAGATGCGGCTCGATAATTTTTTTTTAATAATTCGGCTTTAATCGGCTATTCGATTACGAAAGTATGGAGTTTGTTACTATAGTTCACAACTTCTAAAACTGCATACCAATTTTTGCAGTGATAGATTCCTTCGGGAATAATTAACTGTTCATTTGTAGTTGTCGGAGTGTTGTATATGTCGCCGTTTTCAACATCAACCGGAAGCTCAGCAGTTAGGTTGCTTCGGGGTAATATGTTGTAAACTTTTTAAGCATAGTTAGGGTTGAATAGTATCGGAATCTCAACCTTATCTGTTTTAAGAACAGACTTACCAAGGTCTAGGGTTACCCCTAATTGTTGCATCATCTCCAGTCCTAATGAGCCATCAAAGTATTTATGAAATTTAAAAAGACCGAATTCCGAAGGTTCCTTTGTTTTAAATTCCATAAGTCCGGGGACTATAACTTTTTGGTTTAATTGGTGATCGTTAAACATAGTTTTAACGTTAACTGGAGGTATGGTTGGTATCCGTGAAGGATGAACGAACTCTGTGTTGAGAAAAGATTTATTCGATTCCGTGTCTACTAAAATTTTTAGGATTTTGGTTCTATTTAGGTAGATGTGTATGTAAGGAAGTGTACACGTTTGATGTTTGTTCACATCTGCGTATTCGATTCCGGCTGGGAGGCTTCGGGATGAAAATTTTCATCGTCCACCTCACCTTCCTCCAGATCGAGGAAGTACAGTTGACGCTGTTCTTCATTGCCCTCTTCCGTTAGTTCTTGCTGATCCTCAGCTGTGTACAATTCCTGCGATCGGATCTTTGGGGGACCCATCGGCTCAAATTGGTAGTTGTTCCGGTTGTTTGCGTTTGAAAATTGTTTGTATGGGTTTTGATTGGACACCGTCATTAATTCTGCTCTTTTTGGTGGAATCATTGGTGGCTTGAACCTGTTGTGGTCTTGGCCGTTACTATTACCAATTGGATTATGTTTAGTGAAAGGCCTATGGTTATAGTATTGTGGGGGGGGGGGGGGTGGTCGTGTATTGGTGGACCGACAATATAGTTACTCCGTGAAGGATTTCCATGATTTCCGTGAAGGACTTTTGGTACTGCTGTTCTGAAGGCACAGTAGTGATAGAGATGCCCTAAATCGCGACAGTTCCAACATACTAAGTAGTTCGATTCTCCGGAGTTTCCTCGGATCGTAGGTTCCGCTCTTTGCATGGCATCAATATAAATCTCGTTTTGGCTCAACTGTTGTGGCATCTGAGACGTTGAACTATTGGGAAATAGCCCGCCGAAAATTCTGTTTTACCATCTTCAATTACTCCGTGAACATATTTGTGGTTTCGCCCCGAAAAACAACTTGTTTTATATATTTTACTTTTGGTTTTTGCAATTGTAATGGTGTTATTAAGAAACTGGTCGCATAAGACGGCCGTTGAGACTTTCCATTTCTAATATATAATCCCCAATAGACTCGCGATCACCTTGTTTTTCATTTTGAATCGATCGTCGCAGAGCACGATTCGATTCTGTAGTACTAAATTATCTAAAAGGGCTTGTCTTAGTTGAAAGTAAGATGAATGTGAAAACTTACGTACAAATAGCCAGAGCCACTTTTCTACGGTATGTGTTAATAATTTCGGCAAGAAACTTCTAATCGGTTTAACGATATATTTTCTTTGCTGGCTAACGATTCTATTCGTAATATAAAAACATGAACGTTCACTCCACCCACTCCATGATTGTTGAGCAAAGGTGTTGCTTTTAATTCCGGATTATTCTCGGTCGGGATAGTAAACGACATGTTGGGTAAGAGGTAAAAATGTGGATTCCCGAGTGGATTTTGATAATGAGTTGTATAAGTCGGGATGACGTTCGGTGAACATCTTGTTACCATTAGGTTCTGAGTTCAATTACTAATTGTTTGTTAAGCACTTGGAATAAAATCAGTTTAATCCGTTGGAAATAAGGTAGTAGCTGGTATGTTTGTTTGCATATAGACATCTGGAGGTTTAGATTAATATTTTTGATCACCTGCACCCGATCTTAATGTTGGGGTCGCTAATTTGGATCTATAATTGGGTTCCCAATGCAAGTCGGTATAGCACTGGTAGAAACAGGAACAGCAAGTTGTTGCAACTGCGCGTATTTTTTTCGACTGACTTTAGCAATTGATTCAACCTTTGGAAATGATTTAAGGCTTCATCTACCCCATTGTTCTGATGGAAACATCCTTTTAATCGTTGAACTCGACCTATTGAGTGTCTAATTTGGTTCGCTTGCAGTTTTTTCAACAAGGTAGTAAGGGATATAGTTTACTCTTTTACAGGCATCCAGTCCATTTTGTAAATTATTCGCATGGCTTCGACCAGGTACTTGATGGATTCGGACACTCTTCTTTTAACGCTTCCCGAAGTAAATCTTGATATTCAACGTCCGAAGTAGCTATGCCTCGTATTTCTACCTTTATTTAATCGTGATTTAAACCGAGTAAATTCTGGTAATCGACATCCTTAATATTTATGATGTTGTGTTTTAAACTAAAGGGTGTCCAAATTTGAGGTATCTTTTTCAATTTTAAATAAAAGACATAAATTGTGTAAAGTCTTTATTTATTTTTATTGAAAATTAAAGTACATTGGTTAACCGGAACCAAATAATAAAAAAGGATGTCGTTCAATTAACCTCCTCTGCTTCGCCGGCAGGCTGTCAATCTTTTGCTCGATGATGTTGTTTTTGAGGTATTGAACAGTTTGAGAATTATCCGCATAAACTTTAATCTTCAAGAAACCCCAAAAGAAGAAATGATTAGATTTTTAAATTTCTCTTTCAAAAGATCAATTTATTCCGTTGCTGTGTGGCATGTTGCACCATCCTGTTGTAACCACATATTCTGCACATCAATATATTCCAATTGACTGAGTGATTGCATTGCCATTTTGATTTCCCAAAAAATACGGACCAATTACGCCATCACACCAAAATCCACACCATATTGTAACTTTTTTTGGCCTCTTGTCTTTCCAAACAATTCTCTGCGATTTTGTTCAGCCCAAAAGCGGCAGTTTTGTTAAGATAATTTGTTCGAAAAAATTCTCATTTTCTTCTTGTTCTTCTATGGCTCAATTAACGAATGCCCGATATGTTAATATCACAATTATCGAATTCAATTGACGCTTGGCCTTTGATAGACTTCGTAAATTGGTGACATGTAGATGTGAATTCCAGTTCTCTTGGTGTGGCCACGTACAATTTTCCAGTAATGAGTTCTGAGACTTCATCTTCTAGTTCGTAGGCAGTATGCTTGCATTGGGCCGGTTGTTGTGAGATGATGCTGGGTATGCAAGTGTTTCTTATTGATTGTAGTGCTTGCTTAGTGCAGTAATACGTGTTTTCCAATTCGTTGCATGGTTGTTGTATGTGTTGATAATAATTTTGTTCGTTTTGGATGATATTATATGACGGAATCGGGGTAATCATGAGGTTTTTGGATGGGATAGGTTTAGTTTTGAAATAACTAAATATTGGTTCTAAGAAAGTTGGTACGTGTATACTAAGGATGATTCTAGACTGATTCTAGTATCCTTGTAACGTCAATAGATCATAGATATTCTTTGGGTTGATCATTTCAACTCGGTCGTGGGACAGTAAATCGTTAATGAAATGAATTTCATTATTGGATAGTAAATGTCTTGAGATGCGTCTGTGTCTAGCTGAACTAAGTGCGTTCAAAATGTCGTCTATATGTTGGGTTAAGGTATCTATTCTATTGTATTTATTAGTTTAAAGTACCTCTTTTGACCCGTGTAGGTTTCAAAAGGTTAACGTTGTCCTGTAGTTCCTTAAATGTGTGTTCCAGGATTTCTATTTTGTTGCTATTGATAGTTTCTTCAACTATGTCGATGTTACCTTGGATAACACGAAGATTCTCTTCATAAAATTGGGTCTCAATGACGTGGGCGATCCTTCTATAACTGTTGATTACTCGGGCCTGGACTATTTTGATTGGTATCAAGTCTTTGTTGTTGTTCAGGTCGGTCACTTTCAGCGTTTGGCTCTTGGCGAGCGTGCACCTGAAATGGATCCTTTATCAACTTTTTATGGTATTTACCGTCTTTAGTTAGTATAGTAACTTTGTTATCTTTAAGAATTTACTTAATTACGTATCCAGGTTTAATTTTTGTGCGTTTCTTATTGCGAACGTGCACTGTTTGGTCGATTCTCATTTTTGGTGGTATATCCCGACCGATATTGAGTTTATTGATTAGTTTAAGCTTTTTTGCATGAGTTTCCTTATGTATGCGCTTTCATAGTTCCTCATAGGATAAGGTGTGGTTAAGAAGGCACTCCTGTGCATTTAGGAGTGTAGGGTTAATAGGTTTTCCTAAAATAGTGTAGTGTCCACTTAATAGTTCGAAGGGCGTAAATTTAGTTGTCGAATGAATGGAGTTGTTGTAGGAGAAGATAGCACGGTTCATTAACGCTTTAATGCTTAGTTGGGGAGAATTTAGATATGCAATAATAAGTTCCTGAAGTGTTGAGTGCAATCTTTCAACAGAGGAGTTCCCAGTTGACGAATATGATGACGTGTGGTGTAATTAGATGAAATGTTCGTCTAAGAAGGCTTTGAACGAAGGTGTGTTCATATTTACTTCATTGTCGGTAATAATTTTTGTGGGTTTACCGTGTACACTAAAGAACCGTTCGAGTTTCATTTGAATTCTTTCACTAGTGAGTGCGGGTCTTCATGTAGAAGGCCCCCGCGAATTTCGTGAATTTGTCGAGAAGTGTGAGAAATACGTGATTTTGGAAGAAACAGAAATCTATATGATGAATTTCCATAGGTCTCTTCGGTGTTTCCGTGATCTTATACTCCAATTTAGTTGGATGCCTGTCCTTTTGATGAACTCGTGATTTTCGACTATTCCTCGATGGTGATTTTCCTCATGCCGTTTCTTTATTATAGCTCGTTGGTCCTCAGGATTGAACACATCCGTTAAAAGTATATGTGTTCTTACTAGATATGGTTTGTGGGGGTTCCCAAATTTCTCACGGTATGCTTCTGTAGCTATTTGGAAAACTATATCGTCACACAATATTCCTGTAACTCGATGTTTCGTTACTTGTGTTTCAATATTAAGGCGGATGGTTGGTATATGATGCCTGGGCCTATATATTATTACCCAATGTTTGTCAAATGGATCTTCATGTTGAATATTTAACCCTTGCATTTCGGGATCAACTGTTATGATCAATTGGGAACTAAAATGGTTTATGGGTGTATTAGATGGATCTGAAGTTTCGGAGGTGTTTAGATTGATAACGTTAAGTTCGGGTTGCATTCGTGAGAGTGCATCCGCGTTGGTATTCTTTGTACCTTTTTTGTATACGATTTCGTAATCGTATTCCTCAAATTTTAATCTCCATCGAACCAATTTGGAATTTGATTCTTTGAGATTGAACAGCCATGTCAGTGGCTTATGGTCTGTAACATTTTTAAACTTTTGGTCAAATAAGTACGGTCGAAAGTACTTAGTTGCCCAGACGATAGCTAGAAGTGCTTTCTCTATAGTATAGTAGTTTTGTTCTGTGACCGTTAAGGTTCTGGATGCGTAGCAAATAGGCTTATCTTTTCCTATAGGCTCTTGTGAAAGGACGGCCCCAATGGCTACATTGCTCGCGTCCGTGGTAAGGATAAATTCCTTAGGAAAATCTGGATACTGTAAGATGGGTTCCTTGCATAACAACTCTTTACAGTATTCAAAACACTGGATATATCTAGTGTCAAGTGTGATCTTTTGATATTTTCTCAGGCATTCCGTTAAGGGCTTGGTAAATTCCGAGAAGTAACTTAACAGACCTAAAAAGCTTTTAATTTCTTTCTCTGTTTTAGGAATTGGAAAGTCTTTAATTGCTTTTATCTTATAAGGATTTGGCTTAACCCCATCACTCCCTAACGATATTGCCCAGAAAGGCGACTTATCTATGGAGAAATTCCGACTTATCCATTTGTACTTTTAGATTGGCTTTCCTGAGTTTGTTAAAAATGTGTTTTAAACTTTCCATGTGCTCCTGGAGCGATGTGGAAATGGCAATAATATCGTTCATGTAGCACAAGCATGATTTGCCTTGTAGTTCACCAAGGACATTGTCCATGACTCTCTGGAATGTCGATGGTGCGTTTTTAAGCCCAAAAGGCATTCCAACATATTTGTAGTGCCCATGGTCTATGGAGAAAGCCGTTTTAGCTATATCCTCTTTTTTGACCTCAACCTGGTGAAACCTAGATACTAGATCCAACGTCGAAAAATACAGACATTTGCTTAATTTGTCCAGGATATCCGTGATGTTCGGTAGTGGATACCGGTCATCTATCGTTTTTTTCATTCAATTTGCGATAGTCTATAACTAATCGCTACTTGACTTTGCCACTTGCGTCGGCCTTTTTAGGCACGATCCATATGGGCGATGACCAAGGAGAGAAGCTAGGACGAAAGGGTACCGCTAGCTTTTGGTAAAGATTGGTTTATCGTCTTTCAGATTTATCTCATGTTTGACGTCATTGGTAAATGACAATCGTTGCTCTGTTCTGAGAAATAGACCCTGGTATTGATGACAAAGTTCAGTGATGGCTATACTTTTTCTTCAGGATTGAGGTTTTGAATTCTAATCAACTTTGAGATATTTTAATTTTGTGTTTCACCCAATTCTTGTACATAGCAATGGTGGGGTTCGACTCGATAAGTTATTTTTAGAAGCTCGACTTTAATTGGTTGTTCGATAGCGTACCAATTTCTTCTACGATATATTCCCTCGGGGATAATTAGATTGCCATTGATTGTAGTTGGCATCATATATATATCACCGTTCTCTATGTCTACCGGGAGTTCAGCGATAAGCTTCTTCTTGGTAATATAGAATAGGGTTTGAATGAATAATTTGACTTAAACAGTAAAGGGATCTTTACTTTATCCGTTTTCAGGATAGAATTGGCTAAATCTAACGTAGGTTTCAGGTTAGGTTTCAGTGGTTGCTTACTGCACACTTAGGCCAATTTTTAGGCCCATTGTGATACCACTCATTCACTCCACATCATTAACCCACCTACTTCACCTACTCACACAACTACAGTATACCACCTGCACATTGCAAGCTCCATGTCAACCTGTACATTGACATGGAAGGTGGGTCGGCGCGTGACACGGAATTCTGCACTCCATCAGAGGGTCTTAGTTGTATTTATTAGCATCACCGATCGTAATCGATGATGAAAATTCGATTTGCATCTAGCCTCTGATGGGATTCGAACCCAGCACCTCTCGGTCCAAGTGCCGAAGCTTCAACCACTGCACCACTTGTCCGGTAAAAAAAAGGTATTATCATCATCCGGTATTTCAAGTCCCATTAAACCATAAAAGTATTCATGGAACTTGAACAAATGGAATTCCATGGGTTCCCTGGTTTTGAACTCCCTGAGTCCTGGAATTACTACTTTTTGGTTTATGACATGGGTGTTAAACATGGTTTTTATATCGATAGGGGGTATAGTACGTATCCGTGAAGGATGTACGAACTCAGGGTTCAGAAAGGATTTGTTAGAGCCATAATGTCAATTAGTATCTTTAGTGTTTTTTGTGGATTTAACCGTACGTGTATGTACGTATCCAACTCCGTTGGTGCCACATCAGGGAAGTATAATGGTGCTTCCACTTCATGCTTAGTATTGAAAATTTCCTGAGCCCGGAACTTCTGAGGTCCATTTGATTGGAATTGATAGTTATTTGGTTGGTTAGACTTGTTATCAAATGCATACTGGGTGTAACCGTTTGGATTGGATGCCGTATCCATTTTATCAACCTTCCTTGGTGGAACCAAAGGAGGTTTGTGCACTAACATTTTGTTGGGTAAAAGTGTTGGGTAATTTTAACTAACATTGGTGGAGGTCGCTGATTAGCTTGCGGGTGAAAATTTCGAGGAATGGGTGGACCGCTTGAATAATTATGGGGGTGTGGTGAAGTTTGCATTCATGGTTGTACCTTTTTTCAGGTACGTCGTGTTCTGCTCCTTCAAGCAATGCGAGAATGCTTCTGCCAAGCTATGCGGTTGCATAGCTCGAATCGTTGAGTCTAGGGGCTCTTTGAGTCCAGCAACGAATGTGTTGAGGCACATTTCCTGATAGAGCTCCTTTTTTGACTTTACTACTATACAATTATGTTCGTTTAATTTAATATGGTTGATTATTGTGCTTTGTATGACGATTATCTTAGCGAAATATTTCCGAATTGTATCGATTTCCCTGTGTTTTGCTGTACAAATCTCTCACGAGATTTGTTTCATTTCTTTTAACCGCGTAGTGGGTAGTTAAATTATCTTTAATTGCTTCCCACTCTAACGAGGTTCCGTACATTATTAGTATCTCGTTAGCTTTACCTCGAATATTGTTGCGGATTGCTCTTAGAAATATTTTCGAGCACGGTTGCCTGTCTATACCATTACACAAACCTAGAATTTCCTCTACGTTTTCGATAAAGTGGAAGAGGGTATGTCGGCTTCCCTCATATCTTGGGAGGTCCTTGATCGCGTCAGGGATTCTAAGATTTTTAAATGCGTCGTTTACAGACATTTTGTTAGAGATTGAGGGACTCGGTGAGATACTAAGTTATTTCGATCTGGATAGTTTTTGAACATAAATTATTTATCAGAAAAACGCTTACCATGTGATAATTATTGTTATTGCTTTCATCATCAGTTTTAAATGATCCGTTGATAAAATTGATTTGACTTCTTATTTTTATCTATAAGTTTTATCTATAATAACATATGATACTCTAGTACAAAAAATATAACGTACAGTAACGAAAAAAATCAATTTCAACCATCGAAACACAGATACGTAGGGTGATAACTAACCGAACCAAATAAAAATGAATTAAAATTATGTAATTACGTTGACTACGATTAATAATGAATATCTTCATCATTTCAGCAGGTGCGAAAAATAAAAATTGTTTAAGCCTCAATCCGCGAAAACTTAAAAGCTTAGGTTGTGCTCCGTTTGAACCACTTAGAGGAGCGATACGACCACCAAAATTTTAGAGGTCAGTTGTTTCTTTATGACGAGAAGCCTATACAATATTGGTGATTTTAGCACTAACTGAAATGGCATACAAACAGCGTGCAACTTAAGCTCTTAAGTGTTCGCTGGTTGAGGCATTAGTCTGTTAAAACGATTTTACTTTTCAGTGAATTACTAATCGCAATGTTTATTGAATATGAGCAACACTTTTAATATCACATTTGTCGATTTTGTTAATAGTCCATCTATGATCGCACAAAACCGTTACAAATAACTCAATTTAAATTCATTAAATCACCTCAAACAACACAATTTCATGTGTTGTAATTTAAACAATGTAAATCGTGTTCATAAACACCAATTTTCTGTTTAATTTGAATTTAAATAGAAATTACATTAAAATTCAACAATTTTTTAATTAAACCTAAATGATTTATTTATACTCGTGAATGTAATTTCACTTTCATTAAAAATTATTTTATTTCTATTTTTGATGAGAATTTATTTATCTCTGTGTCAAATTTATTAAAAAAAATTTTATTGTTCCATATGTACGCGTAAATATTTAATAAATTTTTTTAACGTTTTTTGATATATTTGTCTGGAATATTGGATGAGGATATGGTTATGTTGTATACGAACATTTTTTTTAATAGACAACATATTTTTTGTGTGCTCGTACATTGTATGTAAATCGAAAAGAAGGTCAGGCAATGTTGTTTTGTATTGATAACCAATAAATCGGTGTTATGTCACCTATAAATCATGTAGCATAAATTAAAATCGTATTTGAAACGTGATCCCTTGGATTTATTGTTCCCATTCGTTGCCCAAATACCCCATCGCCTGGCATATTTTTAAAATATCAAAAAATGTTTTCAATTAATTTAATTTATTTGTAATATTTTATTATGAGTATAATTCATTTGATCTTGACCCGTAACAATTAATTTGTTACATGGGTACAAGATCGGCTACTGTGCATCGCGCGTCTTGCGGTTGATCTTTCATAAGAAAAAAAAACGGTTGGCCAATTTGTAAATTTATAAATAATAATGTTTGATTACTGTTTTGATTTTTTTTTAATTTGCGTCCATTAATTTAATAATAATATTTTACTGTTTTGTAATTAAAATATATCACCGCTTTTAAATTATAAGTGACATTTTTCGTACGAAAATATTTGTACGTTTCTGTCAAAATAACTAATTAAATTATTGTATTGTTGAAAAAATATTCTTGCCAAATTTTATTTGCATACAGAACGAAATAATAATATTGTTACCATCTCGCTTATTGTTTTGGTGGACAGTTTGCGTGGATTAGCCATTTAGGCGGGACATTAATTCAGCAGAAATGGTTTTTAGTGACATTTTGTAAAATTAGTGACATCTATATTTAAGCACTACAGGTAGTTTTATAACAGAGTAGCTTTATATCAGATTATAGCAATTAACCTGGAACAGAATTGAAAATTCTCGGACAATCTGGAATGTTCAGTGCGGTATTTAGGTACGGGTGCGATAAACAAGAAGCGTAGGCTAAGAGTTCGTAGACTAAGCAGTAATTCCTTAGTACTACAAATACATGGTATTGTCCTACAATCCCCATACATATATTTACAGATAAGTTTACAAATATCTCTAGAACGAATTAAAATAACAAAAAGTTAATTACTGTTCCATGTTCTTTATTTATTTCTTAACAATAAAGATTAAATTTTATTTAATTAATTTCATGGTAGATTATTTACTAACTGCATTTATATACAACTTGAAGGAGGCAGAAAAATAGCAGCATCACCAATTTTCAATATTTCAAAATACTTTTCATATCAAAACCGTATAAAAATAAAATTTTACTAAAAATATCTAAATATAAATATTCTTGATCGCCTTAGCTTTAAATTAATATTTTGTACGATATCCCTTATTACTATAATAACTGATTGACAACGGTTCCTCATGGAACGCACAAGTGATGGCACCGCTCTATAAGTATTGACCTCCCATAGCTGATTTTTGTTAGTAGGGTTTGCTTTCGAAACAGCTGCCTTAATGAGAATAGCTTAGCTGCGAATTTTGTTTTCATCAAACTATTTTCTCGCCAATTTGCTGGTATGTTTCGGATCATTGTTCTGTTGAAACATGAAGCGCAGTGGCATTCCCTCTTGTGCTTACGGCAACATTACAGTTTGTATAGGATACTGATATAAGCGTTTGCATCCATATTTTGTTTAATCCAAAATATTGGTCCTACTCCGTAATATGAGAAATATGCCCATATCCATATATTGCATCCGCCATGTTTGACGGTTGCAAGTGTGTTGAATGGGATGAAATTCAGTATTAGGTGGTCGCCTGATGTATTTTCTTGATCCAGAATTACCGTGTAATAGAATTTTAGTCTCATCCGACCACAGGAAATTGTACCATTTTTCGATTGGCCATTCCTTGTGTTCCAAAGTGAATTTTTTAAGTTCGTGTGCATGCCTTTTTTTAAAAAATGGTTCTTTTCTGGGACTGCGGGAATTTAAACTATGGTTTTTTAGATATCTTCTGATAGTACGAATACTAGCGGGTACGTTTAGAGCTTTTTTAATGACCGTTACTGGTGCAAAAGGATCACTTTTAGAGTATCGTACTATTCGGCTTACCCATTTAGGGGACAACACATGTTTCCGGCCTCGAGTTTCGGGCTTTTCTTTGTACGCTTTAGCATTCGAAATCATTTTGGCAGAGCACCCGATGATATTTTGAATAACGGCATATGGTTTTCCTTGATGAAGCAGTCTAAGTATTAGATTGCGTTTCTCCGTAGTACAATGCGGCCCACTATTTTGACAAGTTTTTTTGCATTAATAATAGAAATTAATGAAAGGCAAATGTAATACTTACTGATTTACCAATAAATATTTTTCACACACTGCTATTATTATGGCCGACTTAAATATTGATATGTTTCCTTTGTATTTTTCCATTTACTCTGGTAACCAAAAAAAGGATAAAATGAAATACGATACATAAATTAGGCGTAATAACAAATGTTTAACGAGAACCAAAAACCGATTGAATGCAACAGTATGCAAGAAATATGAGATTATTTTTCTTCTTAGAGTGCACTGCTATTATTTTGGCTGCAACTGTGTATAGACAATATTCCAATGTAAGTAATACTTGAATCAGTTGTCGCGACCTGATGAGAAGACCGATTTTTTCAAATCAATAATCTCATCAGTTCGAAACTGATTGTTGGGATTCTTACAAACTTTCCATCTATGAGTCGCAAAATTCAGATAAACAAGATATTGATCAATTCATAACAACCCTTTAGCATTTTAAATACTTTCTTATCGCACAATCTAATATAACTGAATAAAATTGTTTACTTACTAACTTAGGTATTTATAGGATCCAGTTGTCGAAATTCTAAAAAAAATGACCGAGGTCCGACTTTTTTCGTTTGAACATTTGAAGGTTTCTAAGCCCAAAAAGCAGAAAAACTGTCCGTTCGTTTGGACGTCTGGATATCTGCACCTTTTCTGAAAGAAAGCAATAATTTTGCCATGAGTACTTCAACTTACAAATCCTTCGTTTTGACGCTGGTGACATCTTATTAGAATATTTAAGAAAAGATTCTTTTTACGATATATCGCACATCATTGAAAAAGTATTGACGTGATATTTGCAAATTTTACTGAAGCACCTTGGTACTAAGATTATCTTCCTATTTCTGGAGGCTGACACATACATTAATAGAAATGGGCAGGAGTAGTAGAATGTGATGTAGTCACATGATACATCGTTTGAAAGATCTGGAGAAGCAACAATTTCGTTAGCAACACTTTACTTGAAGTATTCATTATTTTGGCGTTAGTCGCAAATTATTTATCTTGTGACGCCACTATAGTACTGGGGGCAAACACATTTATATTTTGGAGAGAAATGTACGAGACGAAGAAATCTACGCTGCATCGCTCTCAATTCTGCAAATTCGTACTTTTGCTTAAAAAATAAATAAATTTGTGGGAAAATTTGTCAAACGCCTTTGTTGGTGGTAATCACTTTAACTGTAACTTACTTCGTTGACCTTTCTAAGATTAGTTATCGTGTCTTCCTTTAAAAACCTGTTGCTGAATGGAAGTGAAGAACGCTTTGTAATGAACGTATAATGTGTTAAACACGATATTTCCAACATAGGAGTGCACGAAGGTTTCGCAATCGGCTTGAAATTAGATACATCTGACTTACTCTCGTTTTTATGAATCGAGACTATGATTCAATGAGCCTTTTCAAATTTATTATTTATTTTCGGGGCATAATAATTTGTTAAAAAGTGCCATAATTGATTGATCCAAATGAGCACGATACTTTACAGGACGACGGAAGATATATCATCAGGGTCGGTGTGCGGACACAAATGGATTGTATAACGAACCCGTAAAATTCAGATCCGAAATTGAAATTTAAATGCTCATTTAGTCGTTAAATTATTAATTTTTGATGGCAAAAATCGAAGAATATAAATCGATACATTGTAATTTTGAAATGTGTCTTCGTTAAATGCGCATTTAGCATTTCGGATGCACCCAACAAATAACTAAAACGCATTCATAAAATATTGTTTGATAAATATAAACAAACTTTATGCCTTAAATGGTTAAGAAGCTTTAAAAAATAAAATTATGAAGCCTGGCGAAACCCTAACCCACGATAGTTGAGATGATAACATTTGGTCACAGAATATAAACAGAAGGGACATTACTCGATTTTTGTATGGAAAAATTTCGACCGTTTTTTGTCCTTGATTTGTATGGAAAAGGATAGAATACAGTGGTGAAAAAAATTATGCACTGAACTTTTTTACAATCATTAAGGGTAGAGTCAAATTTTTTTTTGGTTCACTTGTAGCGTATATACTTACGTTATAATATATGACTTGGTGGTGTACATCTTACTCGTTCACTTTTCTCATCTAGTAATGTCATTATTTAGCAATGTGGACCACATTGATAGATAACATCTTACTTGTGTGGCTTAGTTGGATCAGATCGTTAATTCGTTTGGTAATTTTTGAAGAAGGTCCTTCCCAACTTTATTGTAATATCGGTGATTTCTTTTTATTCTTATGAGATTGAATAGCCAAATCAAATCTACCAGGTGTGTAAATATGAAACCGGAACTTACAAATAAATGGCGCCACCTGTCAATGTACCTTTCGACAAACCACGTCATCGGCGCCATTGTTTTTTTTTTACATTGGTCAACAACATTCAATTCATAACCATACAAGTATCATACAATAACGCATGTTTTTTACGTGTCAAAGCTTATGGCGAGCAGGCTTTTGGCAAATCACAATGCTATGAGTGGTTTAATAAATTCAAAAGAGATGAAGAACATGGAAGACCACCAAAAAAGTTTGAACACAGTGAATTGCAAACATTGTTGGATGAGGATGACGCTCAAACGCACAAAACAACTCGCAGATCAATTGAATGTGTGACGAGAAGCCGTCTCCATCCATTTAAAAGCCATGGGGAAGATCCAAAAACTGGGAAAATTGGTTCCGCATAAACCGAATGAAAGGCAACAGGAAAATAGAAAAACCACTTGCGAAATGTTGTTCGCCAGATACAAAAGAAAGTTATTTCTCCATCGAATTGTGACTGGCGATGAAAAAGGGATCTATTTTGAGAATCCAAAGCGCTTAATGTCTTGGGTTGATCCAGGACAACCATCAACATCGACTGCAAGGCAAAATCGCTTCGGACAGAAGACAGTGCTCTCTGTGCTCTGTATTTGGTGGGATCAGAAGAGTGTATTTTATTTTGAGGTTCTAAAACCCGGTGAAACCGTAAATACTGAACGCTACCAATAACAAATGATCAATTTGAGTCGAGTTCTGTGTGAAAAGCGGCCATAATATGATAAAAGACAACGCAAAGTGATTCACTTCAGCACTTCATTTCCTACGAAAAGGACTCGATAACTGGTTTGCCTAAAAAGAAGAACAGTTTTTTCGGCGTGGCAGGCTCTTAATCATTACCATACGATGAACGTGTACTTTTTCCTAAAAATTCCGGTTTCATATTTACACACCTCCGCATATCCCTCGCTATCCGCTTTTATGTAATGCTTGCTTACATTCTATCGTTGACCGTTGCGATATTGCTTCTTACTGCATTATGAATTCCGTTTATTCCGTTCAATTTTGGCAATTTAAACTTAATGTCACATGCTAGACGAGGTCTGACAAACAACACCAAGCCAGGCAAATTTTCTGTCTCAGCATAGCTGCACTGCAATACCCCAACATGAACAAAGATATACATCGATCCCAGTTTTCCTGGTTGGCATTGAATATTTTCCGGATATGTGTCCGGTTATAGCTCTCTACCATTCCGTCTGACTGTGGATGTAATGGTGTAGTACGAGTCTTCTATATATTAAGAACCTTGTAGTACTTGCTTAAGATTGTTAACGCGTTCATCTACGTGGCATTACCAGAAATTGGTGAAGATCATTTCCTGCTGAAAATGCTGCCTTCTCTCTATCATCAGAATGGATGGCTGCTCGCGTGTACAAGGTGTCATCAATGCGTGTTAATGGATAACTGATCTTCTTCGTTGTGCCGCCTTTTTTCTGGATAAGAACTACCGGCAAACTCCATGGGCTGCTAGGCTACTCTATCATTCTTTCTCTTTCTATTTTTTAGTTAATTGGCAGTTTTCTTCTTGCCGGATTGGAGAGCATTTCCTGTGTCGGATCTATGTTGCATAATATTACTTTTACCATATTTGTCAACATTAAGAGTAAATGGTCTTGCATAGGGAGCAAAAGATCTTCATCTGTTTATGATTTGGTAATTAACGACATTGTTCCGACTGGCTGGCAGTACGCATTATAGTTAACCCCGTCAGCTTGACGAGCCCACGTTCAAAGCATGTGAAGGTACTTTCTGCTAGAATTTCGCCAATGTTCTCGCCCTTTACAACCCATTATTTTGGCTCCGCAAATCCACAATTTTTATCTTGGTATCTCCAAAGTCACCGTATATTTAGACCAGATAATTATTTCGAACATCAAACATTTCGTCCACTGGTGTTTATTTGAAGGGGTACTACCTCCACATTAGCAGATTTATATGTCTCTTCTAGTAGGTTATAACGAATAATATCATCAATACCTGTTCGGGATTTATAATATCAGGAAGAACAACCGATTTTACAGCTCGTAATTTTAACAGTGCTCTGTGTTTTCTCCTCCCTTCACTTGTTTACGCCCCCCAAAATTGGTGTAACTTAGTTCTCCGAATCCATGTTCATTAAATGAGAAAAGTGTTCAACGTCTTGCTGCCTCATTTCATCGAGTTTCTTGTCTTGTGCGTTTTCTCTTGGGCGTTGTGTACTTGGCTGCTTACAACCCGAGACTGTCATGGTTTCCTCAGCTCTTCTTTTATTAGTTAGTTATTAGTTTTATCAGCCGGTCCTCCCCAATAGTTTGTGAGGAATTAATTTCTAGGCGTGTCTCAAACTCCCTAATCTTATTTTTAAACTCCTTGTCTGTCCACTTCATCTTCAAGATTCTTCATCTCACGTTTACGAGCTTGCATTCCTGAAAGTCCTGGGCTTGCTTAATTTGATCGAGTTTCACACGTCCTGCTCATCAATTTCTCATTGACCTGATGGCCCCTTGGCACCTTGTTGGTCTATTTTCGCATCTTGCTAAGAACAATAATAATTGCTGATTAAAAATTTTGAAGTCCGATTGGATTCGAATCCGCGACTTTTAGGGTGATAACGCTTGGTGGTGGGTACCTTATCCACTGCACCATCAAGTGTTATATTCATTAGTTTTGTAATCGCTCGTTTAATTTTATAAATGCTATTTCAAACAATTTCCTTGTTATACTGAACCACCAGCAAAAATCGGTTTGGTCCCATCATGATAATGAACACAGCTTTAGAGGTGTATCTGTATAGAGAGTTATTGGTGTTGGCAAATAGAGAGGAAGGGTATAAGATATTGTGTTAAAATCTACTGAATTAGCGATTTTTTCAATCGTGGTAGTCGACCATAAATTGTGAAATTACTGCAAGGTCGTTATTTACGGTCACGATCTCATGTTTGTAGACCAAACAATAACAAAGGCAAAAAGTAATAAAAGTGGCGCGCATCAAAATAAAAATAAATGTCGAATTTAAGGATACTTCTTTACATATTCTAACGTTCGATACGGTTGAGATACCGAACGAAATAAAAGCAGGCACGGACATACCAAAATTAAATGCTTCGAAGTGCCAGTTCCTATTAATATGGATGAATGAGGAAGAAGATAATTCTCTCATGACAGAGTTTGTTAGTGAGGCATGGGTGCATGAGAACCAGACGTGTACAATGAATTTTGTTTACAGTTTTGCTGCCCAGACCGAGGGCCGACGGCCACGGAGGAGTAGCGATATTGGCGCAAGACAATATTAAATTAAATCAGGAGTTCAACTCCTCAAAATTTAATATATTGAAGTCATCGCTGCCAAAACTCGGAATCTGGCAAAAATCTGATTATTATTAGTATGTATGTAACTCCTATTAAATACGTGTAGGATAAAGAAAAAACGTTGAGGGATTTTAGAAAATTGTGAGGATGATTTGAATGCACATTCGCATATATGAGAATATATTTGCTGAAATGAATTTGGAGGTTAAGCAAGAGTTTCGCAAAACGGAAATGTATAATGAATGCAAAATTGATTGGAATTATGCAAGGGATCAAGTTGACTATGAGTAGAGGAAATAGTTGGAATTTCTCACTGGATAGTTGTAATTTCTCACTGGTTAAGTGGATTAGAATTAATCAGTAGGGATAAATTTGTAAGTGTTTTGAGAGTACGTTCAATTTTGTGGTGGTGGAGAGATTCTACAATGGGTACCTTCACATCTACAAATGAAAGGAAAGAAGTACTTCGAGATGTGTAGACAGTAGAAGTAGGAGGCATTGGAAAGAGTGGCTTAAAAAATTTCATTTAAATGAGGATGGTTTATTTGAAAGATGTATGGTGCTGTAAAGGACATTGCACATTTACCATTAAATTGTATCAATTTTAGTATAAATGGAGTAATGTTTGATGTCCTTATGAGCGCAAGATTCAAGATGTGAAACATGAATGAGTAAAAAGAAATTTAATTATTATTGCAAAATAGTAAATAAAATCGAGCACAGTGGCTACTAGTGTGGAGCCAAGCCATAATAAATGAATATAATAAATTAAGTAATGTTTCTCCTCTTAAGCTAGCAGATCCCATACAGTAGAACATTACAAGATATGAATAATTATAGGCTAATTAAATGCTTTATTAAACATTTTTGGGTTCCTTCCAACTAAAACTATGGGTTCTGCTAGCTTTAAACAAATTTAGCAAAGCCCACATCAAAGAATGATTTAAAAACAATTGGAAAATTAATGGTTAATTTTAGGCTAATTAAATGCCCTATTTAAATTTTTTTGAAGTAATAAAGCCTTATGCTTTTTCTAGAACGAGCAGAAGTTCTAGAAAAAGCATAAGGCTTTATTACTTCAAAGCTAGCAGAACCTAAATCGAGGTTAGAATGCAGACCAAGGTCAATTGACATACAAATAATTTTAGACTCATTATGACCTAATCAAATGTCCCATTAACAAATTTTGGGCTCCACTCCTTCTTGACCAAAGTTCAGGTCATCTAATCTAAAGGTAGCAGAACCCAAATCGAAGATCGGACCAAAAACGAAATTTGGACGAAAAACTTGATCTACTGACTAACAAATAATTTAGGCTCATTGTGGCATAATCAAATGCTGAATTAAACAATTTTGGGATCCACACGCTCTTGACCAAACTTCAGGTCATTTATTCTAAAGCTAGCAGAACTCAAATCCAACAACGAAATTAGAACGCGAAGCTAATGGGGCATTTGATTAGGCCATAATAAGCCCAAAATTATTTGTTTGTCAGTAGATGAAGTTTTTCGTTCTATAGTTTCGGTTTTGGCTGACTTTCGATTTGGGTTCTGCTAGTTCTAGCATAAATGACTTGAAGTTAGGTCAAGAACGAGTGGAGCCAAAAATTTTTATTGGGGCTTTTGATTAGGCTTCAATGGGATTAAGTTTATTTGGTTGTCAGTAGATCTAGTTTTGCGTTCTAATTTCGTTTTTGGTCCGATCTTCGTTTTGGGTTCTTGTAGCTTTAGATTAGATGGCCTGTAGTTTGGTCAAGAACTAGTGGAGTCCAAAATTTGTTAATGGGGCATTTGATTAGGCCACAATGAGCCTAAAATTATTTGTATGTCAAACGATCTTGTTCTGCGTTCTATTTTCGTTTTTGGTCCGATATTCGATTTGAGTTCTGCTAGCTTTGAAGTGATAAAGCCTATTCTAAATTAACCTTTAATTTTCCAATTGTTTTTAAATCATTCTTTGTTATGGGTTCTGCTAACTTTTTATAAAGCTAGCAGAACCCATCGTTTTAGTTGGAACGAGTGGAGCCTAAAATTGTTTAATAGGGCTTTTAATTAGCCTATTATTAGCCTATAATTATTCATACTATCTTGTAATGTTCTGTATGGGTTCTGCTAGCTTGGAGGAACGTAATTGTCTCGGCATTTGGTATGCGGACAAAATAATTGGTGTTGATATCAAGTAGTGCAACAGACTTGCTTGGTTAGTCTCCGGGCAAACCATTTCAAATTTGAATATTTATTTCCAGCACTGTACACACCGAAATAAATATTAATGTAGAAATTCAGATGTACACAAAAATGCATAGTAATAAATTAATTTCAAGTCTGTTACAGTACATTTAATTTACTCGCAGTGATATATTATGTATTTTAAGAAAGGTTCTAAAAATAGTTACCTTCTTTACGAATATACGTTTGTACCACACTATTTTTACTGAATGAAATTTTTAATGTTTATATTATTATTTTTATAAAAGTAATTCTAGTACATCGTAGAATTTTTAATCTAGAATCTAAAAATATAAATATAAATAAATAGTACACGTTCATGTTCACGTTTCTTATTTATAATTTTATAATTTTTTTTTTTATAACTTTGGATGTTTTGGTCTCGTATTTCGAAATTTTGTACTTTTTATGGCGCGCATCGCATGGAAGTTCTTTGCCCTGCGAAGGCCAAACATTTTATTTATAAATTTGTATCCGACGCTGCCCAAAATAGGTACGACAGTGTATTGAACTTTAGAATTTTATAAATTTTTGCAAATTACACAATAGATCATTACGGATATCCGCCCATCTGATTACTACTTTGAAAGGTCATTCTTAAATCTTTTCGTACATTTAATGTAACATTTATGGTACGTCTGCATTATTTTTGTACATTTAAAATCGCACTCATATTTTTTCAATTAGGCTTATTGGTTCGAGGAACAAAAATTAAATTAAACATTTTGTTAAGGAAAATAATTTTTGCTTTAAATGTTGCGTTCCGCTTTGATGATAATAATAAGACATCATAAATTAATATTTTAATAGTTTTAAATAAATACATATTATGTTTTTTTGTTTGTACAAACATAATTTATAAACACCAGGCAGATGTATATGAATATTTAATTTAGTTCTTCTTTACTCCAACAAAAGTATAAAACCAAAACATTTAAAGACGTTAAAAAATTAAAACTGAAAAAAAATGTTCTACTTAAAAATAGGATTTCTACTACGGTTACTGTTACGTTACAACTTACAACACAAAACATGTAGACAATGACTTGTCTTATTATACATCAATCACTGTCTGGTTTTATGCAGAAAAACCGGAACAAGTTCATCTACTGTTCCTATCCTACAATGTATTCTGCCAGGATCGTAACGAACTAATTTAATGAAATTACAATCTACTACTTTATTTGCAGATACATAACGTGCACCTGCTAAATTTTTAAATGCTTAAACATCCAACATCTGCTCATTATGTTATTTTATATGTTGTTGTGTTATGTGGCATACAATTTTACTATTTATTTGACTTAAAGTTAACAAAATATAATTTACTACATTTTAACCGGGTTCACAAATAATTTCGCTAATAATATTACAATTTAAAAATTGATAACATGAAATTGCATCTAATCGGCTCGAAAGACTGTAGTTTGATTGGTGAGATTGAGTTCAATACCAATGTAATTAAAAGCCATTTTCGTTATAACTGAGGTACACAGTAAAAAAACATTGAATTTTACACACCTTTGACAGTGGGCAAATTTGCCTATAATTTTCATGTAATTTTGCATGCTTTAAAAAATTACTATCGAGTTGTTAAAATTTAATATATTATCTTGTAATTCTACGAGACATTTTAGAATGTGAATGTGCATACTTTTTAAGTCAAATTACATAGTTCGTCGTGCAAATGGAAATCCTTCGTCTGTAAAATTCCACCTCTTACAAAAAAAAAAAAAAATTGAAATAATTTTAAAATGCAAATTTTTATTTTTTTTATTTTTTTTATTTTTATATATTTATTACAACTGATTTACAAATCATCTAGTAATTTATCTTTCATAATTTATATTCTTGTTTGGAGGGTTGTAGCCCTTTGGCTCGTCCCCTTTACAATTTTATTATATTTTTAGTCGATCCTGATGGGATCTTGTAGATCATGCGGTTTCTTCCTTCGCAGCCGTCTTACTATGTTTGAATCATCCAACATACGACGTATCTCAGCATTTCGGTGTAGACTAATACGTTGCATGTGTTTTCTCGCGAGTTTGCTTATTTCTTCACTAACGAAATCCATCTTCAGATCTCTATGGAGGTTGTCATTTCTTATGTACCACGGTCTGTTGGATTATTGGTCAGTGGAGTTAGCGGTCGAGAATTTAGACATGCCTCGATTTGTGTAACTACTGTGTAAAGCTCCTCAAAGGTTGCTTCCCCTATGATTAGTTTTAAATGGAACTTGATAGATTTAATGCCCGCTTCCCATATGCCACCGAAATGGGGTGTTATGGGCGGTATGAAATGCCAATTGGTTTCGTCGTTGGCTATCATAGTGGCGAACAGAGTATTGTCAGAGTAGATATCCGTACATAATGCTCTCCTGGATGTAAATCGTTTGTAAGCAGCAATAAATGATTCGGTTGTTAAATTGCTTACAATTTCAATATGTATAGCTTTTGTTGCATTTGCCATGCAGATAAATAGTGCAATGTAACCTTTGTGAGTTTTGTGACCTCTTCCCTTGGTTGTTCCTACTTGAATGGGGGCCAGCATAATCGATACCCGTTTTTTGCGAACGGTCTTCCCTGTCGTACTCTAGCAGGTGGTAAGTTTCCCATTTGTTGCTGTGTAAGATGCTGTTTGTTACGAAAGCAAATGATGCCTTTTTGAATTACTCGACGTACAGCACGTTTACCGTCAATAATCCAATATTTGTTTCTCAAATGCGACAATGTTAGTTGGGCACCCTCATGTTAAGTACTATAATTCTTTGTGTTACAAGGTTGTGTTTATCCAGGATGATGGAGTTTTTGCTGGAGCTTGATAATGCTGAATTGAAGCCGTCCATTTAATCGTAACAAGCCATTTTCATCTGAAGTTGGATTCAATGATAGTAGCTTGCTTCTTTTGCTAATTTGTTTAGCCTGACATAAACAAGACATCCCGAAGTTCTATACCTGTTAGCTGCTTATGATTATTGCTGCCGTGCTTGGCATTGTTCATGAATCGTTTACAGTACGCAACTATGCGTTTTAATCTGTTGTAATTTGAACATCGCTCAAATAATTCATTCAATACGTGCTGTTCTCTGCTTATTGTCATTAGTTTTGAAGTTTTCTCTTCTAATTCTTCACGATGATGTGTATAAGTAAGTGAAGAACTGTTGACTTCCTTCCAACTAGTTTTATTTTGTCGCAGAAAGTCCGGTCCTTCCCACCATAATTTGTTGTTTGTTAGTGCGGATGGTGGTGCGCCTCGTGAATCTATATCAGCTGAGTTGTCGCCTGATTTTACGGTGATGCCAGGTTATGGTCGTTATCAAGGATTTCACTGCAGAAATTCTGTATGCCACGAATGCCTTAAATTTGCTTGGCTCGCCTGCAGTTGTTTAGATTTAAGGCTTCTTGTATGTGGTTAAGCAGTTTTGATAATAATAACACTGCATTTAGCTGTAGTCGAGGAATTGACAACCTCACTTTAGTTGGATCGACTCTTGTCTTCGATGTTAACAGTTGTGTTGTTATTGTTCCATCTTCGTTTACTGTTCGACAGTATATAGCAGCGGCATATGCGTATTCCGAAGCATCAGCGAAACCGTGAAACTCTGTGTCGGTATTTTCAGTTGTATTGATCCACCATTGAATTTTTATGTTTTTGGTATCACTTAATTCTGCCTTATATTTTATCCATTTTGTGTTAATATGTTCTGGTAGATGTTCATCCCATTTTATTCCGCTTAACCATAATTCTTGCATCATAATTTTTGCTGTAATTGTTAATGGAGAGAGCCATCCAACTGAAGTCTTGCAACATCAAATTTAAAGTTGTCTTCTTGTGGATCATACAAAATGCCTAGGTTCTTGATGCAATCCTTTAGCTTGATTTCCATATTACCCTTACCGCGCAGCTCTCTTGGTATGTGTTTTAATAATTCCTTTGAGTTAAAGAACCATTTTCGTAAGTTAAATTCACCTCGATCTGTTAGCAATTTTAATTCGCGAACTGATTGACATGCTTCCCTTATATTGCGGCATCCGGTCAGCAAATCGTCAAGATAAAAATCTTTCAATATGATATGTTCTGCTACTGGATACTCACTGGCTCCATCAAGAGCTAACTGTCTCAAAGCTCTTATGGCCAAGAAACTGACTGCTGTTGTCCCATATGTAACTGTCTTAAGTTTATAAGTTGTCATTGGTTTAGACGCTTGAGTTCTCCATAATATTCGTGGGTAATTCTGGTCTTATTCGCTTATCCAGACTTGGCGATACATTTTCTCTATGTCTGCCGTATGTAATAGGTGTTTCTTGCTATATTGTGATCTTCAACCTCTTAGATTTATGTATTCCTGCATAAATTGATGATATAACTGCTTGAAAGACGGAGCTCTCTTGAACCGATTTTCAATTTGTATTAGCCTGTCAGCGACTTTTTTCTGGATTCTCCTTATTTGATCCTAACATATCTTCCATCTGATCCCTTTTCTGAGGTTAACTGGAAATGTTGTTCAACCATGTCTTCCTCTTCCGTATTAATTCTGTTTTCTGGTATCGAATCTACCTCTATGAGTTATTTCAATTGATCTTCAATGCCTTTAGTAGCTATCATTGTTGTTGGTTGGTTTGTTCTAGTGCCGCCTCTGCTCCCTATTATTATCTATCCGATTTCAGTTATATTGATTGTATGTTTACAATCACTTGCTTTACCTCCTCCTATACCGGAGATAGAAACGTTGACCATCTTTTTCTTAACGTTGAGTACCTTAGCGGCTTTTGATGAGATTAATGTCACCGTGATCCATAGGATCGATTAATGCTCTTAGCAAGATCTGATTTCCCGTGCAAGTTATGGCTTTCACTACTGCGGTTGGTAACATAACTTGTCTCTTTCGATTTACTATGAGGGTTTTCTCGTTTTTAACTCCGGTTCCGCCATTTGATAATGCGTTATTGCAGTGTGGTAGGGTGTTATGTGACCCTTTACACACGATGCATGGCTTTGCCTGACAATATTTACTTTGGTGATGGCCAGTATACTCAGATTTGTGGTGTCATCTCTAGAAGTAAGTGTTAATGGCCCTTAAACACCCTTAAGTAAAATTTTTATAATAAAGTTAGAAGTCATAATAAATGTAAAGACATCGCTTCTTATTTATTAAAATATATTGTATTGAGTTAGTGGACAAGCTCCGACCCACGGTAAGCGCACTAATCTCATTCCAATTAATAAAAATTAACTTTAATGCCAAACAACAACCGATCAAACATTTAAATTATCGTTCGCTCCACTTACTAATAAATTCATCGAAAACGGGGCTAAATAACAACCGGCGAAATGCTCAATAATAAATAAGCGCTACACAACAACCAGTAAAACCGAGTATCATCATTCAACAGTCCCAAAACAACCGGCCATAATTGGATATCAACAAAGATGGACCATCTCTCAAGGCAAGCAAATATTTGGAGACGAAGAAAGACCAATTAAAAACTCTAAACACAGAGTTCGTAAAAACGGATGAACAAATATACAACCTTGTTCCACCAATCAATAAAGATCATCCATACACCAACCAAAGAGCTACAGTGGCGGCAAGCTACAAAAACTTATAGAAGAAATGCGCCAGCGATTAAACAATCCAATCTCACTATCACCAGCGTGCAGCATGGAGTTCATAGCATCCGAGACAGGCGGGCGATTCTAATAAAAAAAGCTCGTACAACAAACTGACACACCGATAGATCAAAGCAACAACAGCACGCTCAACCAAATGCTACGACGACAAGATTTTAAAATGAGAGGGAGTTGTAGAGGGAAATAGCGAATGCCAGAAATGTCTTCGATGAAAGACAAGGCAAGCAAGCTATGCAATTTGTCATACAGTACATGCAGCGGGCGATTAATCAAATAATTGATAGACATGAAGAGCTTTGTGTCGAGGCCTCATAGGGTGACCATGAGAGGCTAAAATACTTCACTCTATCAAGAAGGGATTATGAAGCGTTAAAAGAAAGTTACACAAAGATGACAATCGAACTGACCACTGCGATGGAAGAAACATCAGCTACCAGTCGCACAACATCAGAAATAAAGCTGAAATCGATTGAAATACCGATATTCTAATAAACTATCTGAACTATATGTCACTAAACCAACCATCAATTAATACGGAATCATCAGCCGCAATTAGGAATTTGCACGACATAACTAATGAGTACATACACGCAATCAGAAGCCTAGGAATAAACGCCGAATCCTGGAATTCATTCCTAATTTTCTGAGTTGTTTTTTGCTGCGCTCGAATGCAGCTACGGCTTCGTCTGGCCAGTTAATGATTCGTGAGTCATTCTTCTTACTTCCTTTTAAATAATTGCATAGGATGGCTTGATTGCCACCATCATTTGGAATAAAAATTCTATAAAAATTCAACCCAAGTAGCGTCTTAGTTGCTTAACATTCTCTGGTTTGTTGAAATTTAATATATCATTAATGTGTTCGGTTGATGGTAAAATTCCTGCGAATTTGGTTTTTTGCAAAATAACACTTTGTAACGTTGTCTTTAATCGATCGTGAAGCGATTAATAAATCGTCTTAATACGAGAAACAGAAACTCAGATTGTGAATTATCGAGTGGATGAATCTTTGAAACGTGTTTCCAGCATTCCGTATTCCGAAAGTCACTCGAGTAAACTGAGGGTGCGGATATAGCCGTTTTGGGAATATTTAGATCAATAGTTGAAAAAATTATATACCACCGCAATTGATGTGTAAAATCCTGTAGATACGGTATGGGTATCTGTCGGGTATAGTAATGTTGTTAAGTGCTCGATAGTTACCGTAAAGCCTCAATTCACCATTCTTTTTTGCAACTAAGTGTAATGAGCTAGACCAAGAACTTTTGAATGGCCTACAGATTGGTATTCGAATAACCGTCGGGTTTTGGATGCAATCGGTGTCCCACGGGTGCGGTAATATAATGTGTAACTTGGTGTTTAGTGTGTGTATTTCCTTGGATGTCGCGCGTTTTCTCGATAAATTGTTCCAGAATAGATAACACTAACGTTAATCGTATTAGTGTCAATCACTCTTAGTGTAGGGATATCGGATTTGACGGTTATTGGTCGTACTTGTAGAGAAGTTAAAGCTGAATCAAACCTGAATATTTTAGAAAATCGGCACCTCTGATTGGCATCGTAACATCTGCCAAAATGAAAGTTCAAATGAAATGTCTTCAAAGACCGAGGTTTAACTCTAATCGATGGGAACCGAATGTTTTGACTAATGATCCGTTGGCCGCAAACAATTCTAGATTTGGATTTATGTTCCTTTTTTCGTTATTGTTAGCGGGAATGACGGAGTTATCAGCTCTAGCATCAATTAAAAGGTTAATTCGCCATTTGTTAAGATGCATATAGTTTTTTACTTTGAATTCGCTCCAACGTGAGCAATTCGGTTTGCAGTTTCTAGCATCGTCTTTAAAGCGCCTATGAAAATAATACTCAGTAGAATAAGAATCTTTACGTGCTATGGAATTCTGTCCGTTACCGAATCTTCTAGGCGAACGCGATTTCTGACAAAAGGAACTACGAGAAAAATTTCGAGGTCTATAATGCTCCGTTTGATCTAATCGGCAAGTAGTTTCGTTTAATTGTGTTAAAATTGACGACTCGATTTTATTTGTTTGGTCGATTGTGGACAAAGGAATGCAAGATTCTGTGACATCTCGGCAAATCTTGTTGTATTTAACAGAAGAGTTAAAATTTCTCTTACCTCTTGGAGGTAACCGCTTTAACCAAATCATTTTAACAAATTCGTCATCGTTGTTGGCCCCACCATTGGTTGTTCATCCTTCGAAGTAGCTGAGGCGGCTTAAGTTCTCTTAGTTTCAATCCTTGAAGCAGTCGATAGATCTGAGTCTGCTTGGAATCACCAAATCTCTCCAAACTAGCATTTTTGAAGTCCGTGTATGGTGTGGCACTTTTGGGTCCGATACTGATATCGCTGACGTCAGCAATGACACGATCGTTCAAGGCACCGAGGAGATGATTATAGTGTGTTGTGAGTTGAGATTGATGATATGGCACCACACTTTTGGATCTCGTGCTACTAATGGTACGAACTTGGTGATGCTTCCGGTGTTGATGAATTCAATGGATTTTTAAGCATCCTCCGTACCTGCTCTTGGATAAAATATTCAACAAGGCTGGATTGATTGCTGAAGTGGGTTGAGGTGGGATTTCTGATTCATCACTCATTATACGCGATGTATTATCAATTAATTGATTTTAATCGACAAGCGAAATTTAACCGTATAAAACAACCCGAGTATGTGGAGTCAATAAGAATCGACACGACCAGGGCAGAAATGAAAGGAATGGGTGTGGTGGATCAATTTTTAAATTCTTTTATAATTTTTGCAAATCCTATATGATTAAGAAGCTATATTTATTTTTTGGGGTACTTATTAGCACAATTTATTGTTCCGCATGAGTTCTCTAATTAAATAATAAAACTGGTCACTTAAACAAACGACATGCAATGGCGTGGTCAATCGGTCATCTAGAGGATTAACGGCTCGAACGGGATTTAACACATAAGCTGATGTTGAGATGACAGAATTTGCTGGAAACCGTTGGCTGGGTGTTGATTCTGTATGGTAGTTCTAATGTGGTGGAAGGGGGAAATTAACAGCCTCAAAGGAAGTTAAACCAAAAAAAAATTTTGTGTTTCTACAAATTAAGGTGGAGTTCGATATTTTAACAATCAAAACGTAAAACTGGATGTACGAGTAGGTAACGGTTCCTTACTGTAGAGAAAATATAAGCAGCACAGACTAGAGCATCAATATGGGCACAAGGAAAATTGTTTCCAGACGAAATAAAAATACTATATTTGCGGCTAAAACACTGCCACAAAAAATCTACGATAGTAACATTGACCTCTTTTATTAATGCAGCTGGATTATTAAAAGCAGACGGAAAACTTCAAAATTCACAATTACTTTTCATCCTATGTATAAGACAATTGATATTTTTTACCATCTCAAATACTTACATCCTGGACCTTCTTTTTTATTCAATCTCCTATGTCCAAGTTTTTGCATCATTCGTGCACATTTTCATCAGACAAACAGAAGCACTAGCTTACCATTGCCCAGAGTGACAGATACTAGGACATTCATCCAAGTCGGGGTTTATTTTGCAAGCCCCATTGCTCTAGCAACAAAAAGTGGAAGAGGAATAGAACGTGTTATGGGCTTTATTGCGGTGTTTGTATGTATGGCAACTAAAAGAATACATCTCGAAGAGGTGTCAGATTTGACAGGTGGTTCCTTTATAGCGGCTCTAAAACGGTTCATTGGCAGTAGAGGTCTATATATAAAAATCATGTCAGATAAATAATATGTGGTGAGCGATCATGTAGTGACGCCAATGAAAACACTAATCTAAACACTAACTAAACACTAACACTTAATCAAGGCAATGGGAAATTAAAGTTTTTTAACTCATAAAGAGATGGCAACGCACACAATACAAATTGAAGTACATAATACTAAATTTAAGGCCGCTTTGGTCCTGTCAATAACGAAGACGTATCTAATCTAGTGGCGCTCTCGATGGCACTTCTAGGACCTGGGTTGGACTACTTAGCAACCAACAGATTAGGCACGAATTTCATTCGTTAATTTTCCACTTTTTTGTGGACAGTTCTTTCAATCCCGAAGACCTTATGTTTCGATTTTATCCAATTTTTGCGTCCAGATTTTTCTCAAGGGAAGCACTGGATCTGTGGTTTGTATTTTTTGTGGTTTTCATTATTAAAAAGTAGATATCTATAAGTACAGTCAGTACTGTACACATGAAAACACTTAGAAGATAGGGAAAAATGTAACGAGGCGAAAATCTATCTAGCCGACATATCAGGATGCCTTATCAAACAGCCCTGGGATCGTTTGTGTTATTGACTTTCGATTCGAATATTTCTGAAAATTTCCAAAAAAGATTAAATTTGGTTCTCTTATAATATGGAAATATCCTCTTTGCTGGTTTTAAATTTACTCTATAAATAAATGACCTAAATTCAAATTAACTAATTTAATTATTATTTCTTCTCGTTCTAGGTAAGTTGGAAATTAACCATAACTCAATCAAACGTTTATACTTTATGTCTTCACAATTAACCGTAAGTAAATATGACGAAATAACGTTAAATGTTCAGACGTTTTCTCAGAAAGGTTTAGAAGTTAACAAAACCAATATCCGAAAAAGAACTAAACCCAAATATCAAATGAAACGCTAATTAATTGCCTCATTAAACCTTTAGGGCTCTATTTGAATCTTGACAAAGCATGAAACTTTTCCTTTAAATTTAAACCAGTATCCAATTCAACAATTGGGTCAAAACTAACTACATATATTTCATTAATAAATTGTATGCTCTGGTTCCGGGCATTTCGGTTTTTCCATTCTACAGCTAACAGAACCCACAAGCAAAACGATTCGCAAAGTTACGTATCATCAATTAGGGCACTATAGAGATCATGGTTATATGGATTTGTCAATACGCTAGCGGCCGTTACAAATGTGAAATATATAATATGAGAGACGTTCAAGTAACCTTGTTACTGTCGCCTAGGAGCTCGACTGCGCTTTTGGGTTCCGTTTTCTAGATTTTTTTCTCTATATCGCAAAAGCTTTAACTGAATATAGTTTGTAGCTCATCACTTGCCAAAAAATTTTCTCTGGGTGCTTGACGAGACTGGGTTCAGATTTTGTTTCGAGGTGCAACACAACTGCGCTTACACATTTGTGATTGAAAATGAAATGGTTGTTTTATGAAATACAGCAATAATTAAAACAAAGCATAGCATGAAGTTTAAAGTTCACCTAAAACCCCCTGTGGACAACGGGCTATAGCTTTCAATACCGGTATACTGAAATACCGGGATACCGGATGATGTTTTTAATATTGAAATACCTGTTTTAGATTTTCCAAATACTGGAATACCTCATCTTGAGCCTTAAGCTCATTTACAATGAAATGAACCGCTTAAGTAGTGAAACAAATTATTTACGAAGATACTTAATACTCGAAATATTTGAAATAATCAATCGACGGCTCATTCTTCCATTTTGACTAAGCTCTTTTGCCTAATAAAATGAAGCCTACTTTGGGTCAATGATTATTGGTATTTAGTTAGGTTGCTCATGATATCTCAAGAACGGCTTATCAATCTTCTTTTGTTTTTAACTGAAAAGCTTTTGAGATCTCTATCTCAAGGGGGTCGGGTCCCAATCATGTGAAAGATTGTGGATCAGGCAACAATTTCTATATAACACTTTAGTTCATCAATACACCGTTTTGGTGCTAATTTTTCGTTTATTATAGAATATACATTTCGTAATACCTTAGTTCCCAAAACTACCATAATGGCGTTGGAAGCAGGTTCAATTTTTGTTATTCCCACATGATCATGTGGCATATCATTTCAAAGGTCTTGTTAAAGTCACCAATTTTGTAATAAGCGCGTTAGGTGATAAATCCACCTCGTGCTTTCTAATTGATTCATTAAAGACTAAGTAAGTGTAACATTTCAATTAAAGGTCTTGAAGAATGTTACAAATTTAGCTGAAGCATATTAGTACTCCAAATTACCATTATGGCGCTGATTATAGATACATTTTGTCTCATTCTGACTGGACCATTTGGCATATCGCTTTTAAAATTTTGAACGATGAAAATTTGTTTATCAGCTATTTATTTCACAAATTAATTATTTACCTTTCATCAATTCGTTTTTCGTCAATTTTCTTACTTGAAATTTGCAGTGTTTCCCATTTTCTAGTGAATTTTTCGGGTTTGTCAATTTCCAGACCGAGGTTCTGATTAACTCGTGATGAAACCTCACGCCCCTGACACTTTCGATTTATTTTCTATTATAATAGAGCAATATTTTTCGTTTAAATAGTTGCAACAATTTATACAGGATTCTCAGGCCACCCCTCGTAATGAAAAATTCTGCGGGTACATACAAAAACCTGGGAAGTGAAATAAAAACTTATAATTATTTTAAATTAAACCAACCAGTTGGTGGCGGCATTTTCGCTCGCGGCTTAGGCTAGTTGATAAGCATCTAACAAATTGGATTGTCACTTCAATTTATGTGTCTTTGGTCAAACAGCGATGTAACATGACGGTCGTCACTTTCAGATGTTTCATCGCCAGCACCATCTATAAATTATAATCATTATCGGTGTTTATCTTATTTGAATATTTTACGGCCGATAGGGTGTTTATTTTGACTGAAGCTTTTGAATCAACCTGTGGCCCTGTACAAACAAATGCTGATAAGGCTATCAAAGCAAAACTGTAAGATGAAAATGTAATCCATCTTCGAATGACTTTGCAGATGTTTCGCGTTTTGCAAATAAATTTTTGTATGTGCTTTGTATATTTTTCTGAGGCCGAATTCTTAGTCCAGTCAAATTTGATTTAAAAGGGTTATTTTTGTTCGTGTTGGAGATGTTTGTGAATTGTTTGTCTTTAATTCACATTTTTCTTAATGACTTGATCTTAGGAATGGCTGTTTAACGACGTTTCGAGGGAAAAATAGTTCATTCTGTAGCTACGGAGAAAAAATTCGTTATTTTGCCAAGACATCGAAAAACCGTTAAGCAAACATTCCTACAATAAAGTCATTAAGAAAAATTGGCTGACAAAAAATCGTCATGAAGAAAAAAACCAATTTGACTGAGCTAAGAGCCTCGGCTGCAGAAAATCAATAACGATACCTGTTTTGTAAAGATATCCCGACTTTATTTTAGCACGAATGTATTTAAAGCGATAAATTAAACTTACCCGACTTTTGGTAAAACAGTCTTGTATAATCAAAAACCATAATTTTTAAAATTTAATATTTAAATTTTTTATTTCTTGTCGTTTTTTGTAAATGCTAAGATGTTGATGTAAGATGTTGATGCTAAGATGTTGATGTAAATGCTTTTCAACATCATTGCAAACATTTAAAAAGCTCCCGTTGAACATGCCACTTTTGGTACAGAGGTTTCCACCAAATTTCACAACGATCTCCCAATTAATGGAAAAAGTTTAAATACGAAGCTTGATTCCTAATAGTCAATCCGCCTGGACTGGTAGAGGTGCCGAATTTTGGTGAAATAAACTTTTTTTATCAAAACTCGTAATTCGTAAATGCTACATCAGAATATTTACAAAAAACGAAAAAGATGTTATGGAATCTGGTACTTCCGATAAACCGATGTCGGCCAAATTGAGTATGAAGTTTCATCCCGATCAATTAATCCGTATGGGTTGTTCATGCGCCGAATTTTTATTGAAAAAGATTTTTGTTTGTCAAAGATCACCATTTCTTCAGATTCAATTGATTCTTAGACTTAGTGAACTGATTTCGGCCAAAACTCAACGGTTCTCTCAATTTGTGAAAAAGCTTAATGATGAAGCTTCATCCCGATCAGTCAATCCGCCTGGGCTATAGAGAGGTCTCAGACATTTAGTCTACACGGCACCACACACAGAAACAGGAACTTCTAAACCCCACTTTTTCTGACTTCGATAGGTTAGGTTAGGTTAGGTTTCAGTGGTTGCTATCGCACACTTAGGCCAGTTTTGGCCCATTGTGATACCACAAGATCCGACATCATTAAACTCCCTTTAAACCCATCTAGTGCTATTCACATAAGGTAAAAGATCTCGCACAATACAGCTTTCGATATCAGAGAGGCTGTCCATAGTGTATTTGCTCAAGTGATCATGTCTTCTGTCAGCTAGTGCAGGACATGAGCATGGGAAGTGAACAAGAGTCTCCTCCTCCTCCTCGTCCTTGCAGCTTTTGCAGAAGTCATTTGCGATGATCTCCGAAAAGGCAGTGTCCGGTAAGTACCCTTACAATTCTACCTAAGTCATGCTTTCTTAGTGTGATCAAGATCTTGGATCGCTTCAAGCTCAGCTCAGCCCCATACTTGCTTCGATACTCTGCCCGTCGGACTGTTGAGACACCTAGCATTTGCCAAGGCAACTTCTTTCATATGACTTGCTGCTTTCAGCACAGACATAGGCCTACCTACACATTCTCTCCCTGGTTCAAGTTGGAGAGGTTTCCCTACCCTTGAGAAAACTGAATCCAGTGAAAAAATGGCCGACCGACTGTCCACATAAATAGTGATATCAGCCAACGATATTACATTATGCCTCAACCAGTTCATGACCTCTTCAATCACAATAACTTCAGCCTGGTATACGCTGCAGTAATCAGGTAGACGAAAAGATAGACTTTCATTTAATTCCCCACAGAACACACCAGCTCCAACTCTACCATCGAGCTTGAACCCGCCGGTGAAGAATTTAACTCTCTCGGTCTCCACAATGAGGCCATTCTTCCAATCCTCCCTAGAGGGAAGAATCACCTTAAAATGTTTACAAAAGCGCAAAAGGGGTGTTATATGATTCAAATTCACCATATCATCCGTCACAGAGTTGAGTGCCCTTTTTGCAGGCATTTCCACCCCGAAATCGCTGATAGCCGGGCGGCCGTATTGACTGCCAGTTGCTTACCGATAATATCCAGCGTGAGAAGGTACAGCATGACCTCTAAGGCACTAGTAGGGGTCATTTTCAACGTCCTACTAATGAGCAAGCAGGCTACTCTCTGCGCTTCCGCTTTCATGTTCCTGTATGATAATTTTGGCCACCATATACTTACACCATACAGTAGTACGGGCCTTATCACTGCCGTGTAAAGCCAGTGCATTAGCTCCGGTTTCAGAACCCATTTCCTTCCAATGGTGTTTTTGCAACAATAGAGTGCCACAATGGCCTTCTTCACTCTTTCTATCGTGTTTGGTTTCCAACTGAGCTTACTGTCGAGAAGGATCCCCAGAAATCTTGCCCTATCAGTAAGGGTCAGCATAGCACCATTTAAACTTGGTGGGATCATTACCGGAATTGTATATTTCCTAGTGAAAAGGACCAGTTTTGTTTTAGATGGGGTAATCCTCAATCCACATCTGCTGGCCCAACCCGTAGTGATTGATAAAGCATTCTTCATCACATCTGTGATTGTATATATGTGGTTGCTATTATCCTTCTGCTACCTAGCAGGTAATTAATTGGCCTGATTACAGGGTATTCAATCTCAAGTGGCAACAATCCTTCCCTAATTGCCTCCACCTTCACGTTGTTGAAAGCGCCCTCGATATCGAGAAACGCTACCAACGAGTATTCTTGAAAATCCAGTGACTTCTCAATTTCCCGAACCAAGGTATGCCGTGCCTTCGGACTTACCCTTATGGTACGCAAGTTGAGACTGTGCCCAGTTTCTGGGTACAATTCTCAAACGAATGTGGACATCCAGCAACCTTTCCATGGTTTTCAGCAGAAAAGATGAAGAGGTATTGGTCTTAAGTCCTTAGGGTTGCTGTGCGAGCTTCTACCCGCTTTCGGGATGAAGATCACCCTAGCCTCCCTCCATTTCTTCCGGATGTACCCCAGATTCAGACACTATTTGAAGATAACCTCCAGCCAGCGAAGTAAGACCTCCGAGTTCTTCTGAATTTCTGCTGGCACAATCCCATTCGGACCAGCTGACTTAAAGGTGTTAAAGCTTTTAATAGCCCATTTTATCTTCCGTGTATTCAGAATATCCTCTGGACACAACAATTGGATGCTGCAGTCATCCCTAGCGGCGTTCCTTATAGAAGTCCCAGTCTTGACTTTGTCTTGAGTTTTCGCTCTATTGAACGCAGATCCACAGACTTTTCCGCACTCCGCAAGTGCCAAGGCCCACCAAACAGGTTTTCACTTCCCCTCAGCTTCTACCATTGAATCCAGATTCCTACCCGTTTACGGGAGTCCTGGGACTCTAGCTGGAATCCTGCCCTCCAATACCTCCCTATGTACGCGCCATACTGTCCTCCGGAGATTTCTGAACGCGCACTGATTTGTAATTTGGAGATTGAGCTTAAACGTTAGGTACCGATGGTCAGAGAAGGAATGCTCCTTCGCCACTCTCCATTCCCTGATCATAGGTGAAATAAAATCGGAGACCAGAGTAACATCCAGAACCTCCTGTCTATTGCTAATAATAAAGGTGGGTTCCCGGCCTATATTACTAATAATGAGGTTAGTTCTTAAAAGAAATTCGAAAAGTAGCTCACCCCTGTCATTGATGTCCGATACCATCCATCTGGGGTAAGGTATGGCGTGCGTTCGCGTCGCACCCTAAAGTAAATTTGGGCTTGGCTCTTGGCTGCAAGCCAGAATCTCCTCCCCTTCGTCTTTATACAGAGCACAGTGATGTCCCCATTGCAATACTGCGGAAGTAGAAAAACATTTATATTATTTTCCACCAGTATACATGATCTGCCCTTTTCCATCCCACAAGCGTAAAAAATGGTGTACCCCTTCGCTCACAGACCACAGATCTTGTTGTTTTTGATCCAAGCTTCTTGGATCAGAACTATCTCCTCCCCTGACTTAGCAAGTCTGAGAAGTAGCGCCGCCGAAGCAGCCTTGGTGTGATGTAGATTTATTTGCACAAACCTGATCATTAGTAACAGTACTTACTCATCTTATCGCGACATCCGTGCTACGGCGGTTAATTGGACAGGACGAAGTCGGCGGTATCCTCCGTCTCACTCTCTCCGCCGACCCTAAACTTAGTGAGGTTCATATCTCCCCCTCAGAGTCCGATGTGTCCCCCTTCCCCATGCCTAGAGATAGTCGATCTCTAAGATTCCTAGTTAACCGCTCACTTGGGTTCACCACTAGCTGCGATGTTTCCTCTGAAGAGGTATCACTCGTCGAGCTTCCCTCAACTGGCGGAACCTCTTGCTCCCCCTTCTCGGGCAGCGCGGTGCTCGGTTTTACTCCGATGTCGTCCTTCCTAAACACCTTAAGGGTGAATGAGTCGAAGCCAACGTTTATAACCTGTGGATTTTGACAGGGGAGCCAGGGATTCCTTATTGATTATCATAATTGATAATCGGAAACTGCTCTTGGGTTCTCCTGCTTAACAATCCTCCAGTTCTTCGTCGGAAGATCCGGATTGCAAATCTGAATAATCCTGAGGGATTCATCTAGGTTAGACGGCCTCGTGGGAATCCAGACCATTGCTCTGGTCTACTCGGTATCTCCTCCTTCAGAACTGCCCTGAGCTTCGCTCCTGGTCATACCTCGCCTAACTCCTCGATCGCCTTCATGCACAAGAAGACCGATCTATGATCTGCACACGCGGTCAATTTTAGCCATCGCTGATACCAACCCGCGACCCCTCCTGACCCCTGATGCTGCCCTCCTCAAGCCTCTCGTCCATGACGGCTAGCACTGCCTGTTCTTCCTTCACAAGTCGCTGAAGAGCTTATGCCCCTTCGGCGACTGTTGACTTCGGTAGTGAATGGTAAATCTGCAAAAAACGAGGTCGAAAATTTTCAACTATACTTTATTTTACTACGTAAAAGAATGTAACAAGTAATATCATGCGGGTAAAAAAAGTATTTTGGTTTGTAAGATTGTCATAAATTATATCAATTTTGTTGCTCACGCGTAGTTGACCTCGGTAAATCTTGACCATTTCAAAATACTATTTTGCTCTCTAGATAAACAAGTAACGGGTGATTTTTTAAGAGCTTGAGAACTTTTTTTTAAAAAAAAACGCATAAAATTTGCAAAATCTCATCGGTTCTTTATTTGAAACGTTAGATTGGTCCATGACATTTACTTTTTGAAGATAATTTCATTTAAATGTTGACCGCGGCTGCGTCTTAGGTGGTCCATTCGGAAAGTCCAATTTTGGGCAACTTTTTCGAGCATTTCGGCCGGAATAGCCCGAATTTCTTCGGAAATGTTGTCTTCCAAAACTGGAATAGTTGCTGGCTTATTTCTGTAGACTTTAGACTTGACGTAGCCCCACAAAAAATAGTCTAAAGGCGTCAAATCGCATGATCTTGGTGCCCAACTTACCGGGCCATTTCTTGAGATGAATTGTTCTCCGAAGTTTTCCCTCAAAATGGCCATAGAATCGCGAGCTGTGTGGCATGTAGCGCCATCTTGTTGAAACCACATGTCAACTAAGTTCAGTTCTTCCATTTTTGGCAACAAAAAGTTTGTTAGCATCGAACGATAGCGATCGCCATTCACCGTAACGTTGCGTCCAACAGCATCTTTGAAAAAATACGGTCCAATGATTCCACCAGCGTACAAACCACACCAAACAGTGCATTTTTCGGGATGCATGGGCAGTTCTTGAACGGCTTCTGGTTGCTCTTCACTCCAAATGCGGCAATTTTGCTTATTTACGTAGCCATTCAACCAGAAATGAGCCTCATCGCTGAACAAAATTTGTCGATAAAAAAGCGGATTTTCTGCCAACTTTTCTAGGGCCCATTCACTGAAAATTCGACGTTGTGGCAGATCGTTCGGCTTCAGTTCTTGCAGGAGCTGTATTTTATACGGTTTTACACCAAGATCTTTGCGTAAAATCTTCCATGTCGTCGAATAACACAAACCCAATTGCTGCGAACGGCGACGAATCGACATTTCACGGTCTTCAGCAACACTCTCAGAAACAGACGCAATATTCTCTTCTGTACGCACTGTACGCATTCGTGTGGTTGGTTTAATGTCCAATAAAGTAAACTGAGTGCGAAACTTGGTCACAATCGCATTAATTGTTTGCTCACTTGGTCGATTATGTAGACCATAAATCGGACGTAAATCGCGAAACACTTTTCGAACCGAACACTGATTTTTGTAATATAATTCAATTATTTGCAAGCGTTGCTCGTTAGTAAGTCTATTCATTATGAAATGTCAAAGCATACTGAGCATCTTTCTCTTTGACACCTTGTCTGAAATCCCGCGTGATCTGTCAAATACTAATGCATGAAAATCCTAACCACAAAAAAATCACCCTTTACATACATTTTACTGATCTTCCGTGTATATTTATATAAATAAAATTAACGCAAAAATTCGATATACGAGTATCTGATTTCTGTCCTATTAAAATTTAATTAACATGCTATCTTTACCTGCTATCGGGGATATAAATTAACAACATCCAGTCTGTTTCAAGGATGATCGAAAATGTATCCCCTACGCTCAAATTCCATCGCCATACAATGTATTCCCATGTACAATATTTTTCCTCACCATATTTGATCAGCCCATTTCCGTGTTCAATTTCCCATATCCACCGTAAAATATTTGTTACAAAAAATTTAGCATTACTACTTTCAAAATGAAAATGTCAATTACTTTCATATTTCATATGCGTATGTCTGTGTATGTTTGATGATTTTTCAAACGTTTTCTTTTATTTTACGATTTCCGTGAACTCCTAGTAATCTCGATTTCTAATAAACATTTACATCCGTGTATGTTCCGTGTGTGTACATTAAACGTCTGTATATAGAGTTACAATTCTAAGATTTTACATTGTTGGAATTGCTTATGTGTATCTTAGATGAAATACTTAAATGTTGTAATTTATTTCTGGGGAGAACGAATGAGCACGTGTCCTCCCCATCCCAAAAAAAGAAAGAACATAATAATTAAAGAAAAGTAATTTCCGGAAGAACTCCACACTGTAGTAGTTTCATAAACAGTGCTCGCGCTATTTATTATTTATGTATGACGTACGAGTTTATTTAATTTTTAGTTTTATTGTTATTTTAACTTTAGTTTTAATTGTTTTGACTTTAACAAATAAAGAAATAGGAAATGATTTTTTTTTATTAATAGAATATGATTTTAGAAAAATTAGAATTTTTATTACATTTTTAATTTATTGCTATAAGTAGTAGAATTTTAGTATTCAACACTTGGTGCTTAAACTGACCATAGAACTGGAATATATGAGTTAATTGATTTATGGGAAGAAAGATTATAACATTGATTGGCTTAGCCTAATCCAATAAAATACAATATAAAACTGTAGGTCACGTTTTGAATTTTATTTTTGGGCAGCCGCGCACACGGTTCGCATAAACTAAATATACTGTCGTTAAATATGTTATACGTGTAATGACAATAAAAATTACTTTACGAGTACGCTAATTTACTATAATTATTGAAATTAATTTTTATGATTAAAATCATAAAATTACGATATTATTATACCGAAATAAATTTTGTGTAACACCAGAACGTGACTATATTTTGTGTTACCAAAGCCTCCGAACGTCTTCGATTTTTTTGTTGTTGGTGGACAGTACGCGAGTGATCAGTAGAATTTTAAGTTTAGCAATTAAATTATTCAAATAAATTAAATATTTGTGACATGCATTGATGCGTCTGGATTTTTGGATATTATTTGTTGTTGTTGAATGCGAATTGAATTAATTTACAAGGTTTGTTTAGAACTATAAAGAAGAATTTGGTCGTAGCAACTTACAAAAAAGTGAAATTGTTTTTTTGAATAATTTTTACTAGACTTAAAGGATATACGGTATCGGGTAGGTTCCGGAAAACAAACCAGCTATCAGCATACGAAACAAATTGCTATTTTTCTCTCAATTGGCAAAGTTATTAATTGACATCTTTAATGTTAGCAGAACTCTTTCAGTAAAACATTGCACGATACTTCAGAAAAAATTGATCCGTTAAACATTTTGGGCTACATGCCTTCCAAAGACGACATCGTTGTTTGACATATTTCAGCCGAAAGCTATCAGCCGGAAATTTCAACAAAACACCAACTTTGATCAATATAGATCAATGTTAATATTTTATTAGGCGGATTTTGTTGTAAAAATTAATTCTATTTAAACTTTTAAAATACAAATTCTTAAACTAAAAAAGGAGCCCGTTTTCACTATAAATTACCATTTGATAAGTCATAATGTTATCTTCGCTGTAAATGAGCATAAAGATTGGTGAGGATGTCGTACTGTTGCAATTTGCATATTGCACTAAGTTTCCACTTGTTTATAATTAAAAATTTATTCTTAGGTATTATTGTTGCCTTAAGGTAGTGTATAAAAACCCACGCACTAGACACCTCACGAACTGAGCTACCGATATCACAAACACTATGAAGGCAACAGTACATAATGGCATTTTTAACTTATAGTGTTCAGTCAACCACTACAAGATTCGGGGGAATATATGACGAAACAGATGACTGATGCTGAATGGAATAAAAAAATTAAATAAAAATCTTGAATCCGCTATATTAACTTGGCTCGATTCAATTACAATTTGTTTCCGCTTGCTTACAATCTTAGTAACTTTCGCGTTAAAACTGTTTCCGAAAACTACATTTAAATTTCATTTTAAAGAATAGCATGTGCCGATTAGATAGTAGAACGAAAACCATATCCCTTAACATGCTAGTATGCCTTATACAGATAGAGCTTATTCCTACCATTCCTACCATACCAAGACTTAGGTTCTATCCTGTTCGGACCATTTAGGGTGCGACCACGAAAATTTTAGAGGCCAGTTATTTAGTACCGATGAGAAGCCTACGCAATTGGTCGTAACACTAACCGGAATGATCCAAACGGTATGCAAATTAAACTCTCACGCGTTCGCTGGTTGAGGTATATATACGAGTATATTGGTTATCACATCGAGGTGAAGTTACCAAGACATATTAAAAATTTTATATTAAAAAATTCGGTCGTCTCATCAGACTGCAGTGACCAAACTACAAAAATATTGAAGATACTTTGAACTCACATTTAAAGTAAAGATGTAAAACCACTATCTGGCTAGTGTCCAGAGTAACCCAAAATTTCATATTGGTTATCCGTCATTGTAAAATTCTACAGCCTGTTAATTGCATTTGGCGATTTGTGTAACTTCTGTCAGTTTTAAATTAAAATCAACCTGTGATCAGTGTAGTCATTAGAACGTTTAACCTACTTTACTGCATTGGCCAAGACCAGTTTGGAAAGTAAAATTTACGTACATTTTAGTCAAATCTAGAAACTACGCACTTCATAAGTTCGGTTACAAAAAAAATGTTTATCTGGCAACCCTACACGGGATTCATGAAACAAATCCTTTTCTCGTATCCTAGCATTGGCAAGTATTAAGAACAGCAGAGAACGTAAATGTTTTACATTGCTTAACACCACCAAATTGTGTCTTTTGATATTGTTCATCGACACAAAAGTCTTGAGAGATGTGAAAGACGATTTTCTTCAGGACTTCAGCGCCAGCCTTCTGATCATCATCCTGTGTTATCAATGTTGTTAGGTTAGGTACCACCAGTGTATGTTGCTTAGAGTTGAGATTTGGATCAAAAAATGATCAAAAATTGACATTACTAACGACCAAAATCGTTTTGTTTCCGATTATGTCGAACGGATGATCAAGGGTGCTGAACAATTACAAACGAGGATATATTAGAAAATTAAATGGCTCGAACTAGAAGAAACAAAAAACCACAAAATTATACTAAGGTAAAGGCGGGCCAAGGGGTGGTGACGAAGATAAATTGAAAGACGAGCTAACAAGTAATGAGTACGTTGTCGTTTTAGACAAACAGATAAGAAAAACAGTCCAACAAAAAAATATAAATCTTAGGACACGCTTCTTAGATGTTAACTAATATTAATTAATTTATTTAATTTAAATTCATTCCGAACTACTGGATGTTTCTTTAGTTAATCAGCGTTTATCCATATACCTACATCACGTGAAACAAATTGAGTTTCTACTTCTTTCGGGAGTTATCTATTCCGCCCTACTGGCTTTAGATGAAGAATACCAAAAGACCGACCGAACGGTACGGCGGTGGTTAAAGCTTTGGCGTTTGGATCGGGAGATACCGAGTTCGAACCCCGATATGGGCAGAATGCAAAAGGGGATTCTCATCAACATATTACAATTTGTGATGAAAAGGGACACAATTTATGACTCCCTGTCGGAGTGCAAATTCATGGACCGACCATCTTCCATGTCAGTATAGGCTGGCATGGAGCTATGCAATGTGCAGATGATGATAAAATCGAATCTGTAGCCGTACGTCCTCGAATGGCTGGCACTGGCGCAAAAGTAACAACGAGAAAAGCGAACCACGAAAGCGATTTAGTCGACACTCCAGCCAATTATGAATAATAATTATGATTAACCGTCTAAATGTACTGTTTAATTGATATTTGTGATGTATTAACCCTATAAACAAACATTTGTAAATGGCCAATAGTGGATGCCACAATCGTAATTTTGATATAGGTCATAATTTTAGTCCACTTCGACCCAATTGTGGAGAAACACTTATGGAGATACAGGGGTTTACTTTGGAAACATTTCGCTAATTCATTATATTGAAAATGATTTTAATGGCCTGGCGATCCAGATTGTCATGCTCTATCATTGATGCTACTATGGTCATTTTATAGGCCCAAAAATTGGAAGAAATTTTGATGGGGTTACAGGGGTGCAATTTGGCAAAATTTTGCAATTTAATATATTGAACATTTATTGAATGGTCTGGTGTTCCAAATTAATAAACTTTACCATAATCTTTTATTGATAGATCCAAATGATAGCCTACTTCGGCCTAAAAAACGAGAAATTCTGAATGGAATACATGGGGTGTAATTTGGCAAAATTTCATTCCAAATTGACACTAAGCCATTTGATAGGCCGTAATGTTAGTCAACTTCAGTCTAATTGTGAAAAAATTCTGAAAGGGATACAGGGGTGTAATTTGGCAAAATTTCGCTAATTTATTACATTGTATTACCTGGCGATCCAAATTAATATTCTTTACCACAGATGCCACTATCAAAAATTGGTCTGTTGATAGGCTCTAGTGATTGTCCATTTCGGCTTAATAGTGGAGAAATTCTGATGGGGATAAAGGGACATAATTTGGAAAATTTTTGCTAATTCAATATATTGAAAATGCTTTGAATAGCCTGGCGATCCAGATGATCATGCTTTTTGATTTGTTAGGCCGAATTGTGGTGAAATCTGAGATGGTTGCAGTGGCGTAATTTGGTAAAAGTTGTTTGATCATTAACACCTATATGAAGATTCTACTAAATTTATATTTTATGTGTTAAATGAGAAGCCGCCTAAGGTTTTCAGCAAATAATCTACTTCAATTAAAATGAACTACCATTACAAAACAATTTCGATTTATATTCAAAACTTATTAAATATTGAATGAATTTTTAACAAAATAGTAATACTATTGTTACGAATTCTACTCTTTACACGTACAACAGTCGGTGGTGGAATGGTTGAGGTGTAAATTTTTCCAAATTACAACCCCTGCAACCCCTGCAATATATTCCTCTATCCTCAGGTAAACGCACTCATTTAATGTCATCAACGTACCCATTTACACCCCGATTACGCTAGTCGTGTCGTTTTAATATGAAACCAAAGTCGGCTGCCTTCTCAAAATATCGAATATGCCTATTATGGTAGTCACTTCACACGACAATTGGCGTATTTTATGCCTTTTCTAGTCACCTCAAAATTTCACTCGACTCAAAATGACAGTTTTTTTTGGCTCAAGTCACGTGCCATTGGCATGGCAACTGGCTAATTTTTCATACAAACATTATATTTCTTTAGTCACTTGAAACGACAAACGACTCGACTAGCGTAATCATTTAATGTCAGCTGATGACATTTGTCAGTGTATATGGCATTTTTACTTACATTATTATTTTTATATTTTATGTTAAAACGCAAAATGTAACAAACGACAATCGGCGTAACAAACGACAAATGCAATCGAAAAATTTTCCGCCTTCCTTTTGATGGCGTTACGTTTTCTCGCTATCGAATAGATGGCGAAAAGGTATCGTGTTTGGTGATTCCAAATTCACGATATCGTGTAAAACTTGTTTCGCGGAGGAAATCATGATAAAGCCCAGATTCAATTTTATTAAAATATTTCTTGTTAGATGTAGATTTTTTTGCTGAATAGTTTTGGCTGTTATATTTCGGTTAACAAGCATCAATTAACGCATACAATATTCGACGGGTATCTTTCGGCTGGATCTAGAATCTTTTGAGAAACGATGGGTTCTGTTAGCTATAGAAAAAGCCAATAGGACGCCTGTCATTAACATTATCGCAGGTGGTGACTGTGTCATGTCTGAATCGCTCGTTAGCAGACATGTCACAGTCACCACTTGAAGCTTTGGCCGACTTTCGCTCAGTCTGTCGTGGGTGTTAGTGGTGGTGTCACGTAACAAAAAAACTGCCACGCTCACACCTGTTCATCAGTGAATGCCCTTCTCCTGAACTTATAAAAAAGAAGAAAAGAAGAAAATTTTACGTTACTTTAAACATAATTAATGCCACTTGTGGGCCTATATAGAAAACTAAACAAAACGGGTAATACAGGGTGAGCGATAAGTCAGCCTCCTTGCAAGCTGCTGCTCTTTACTGTACCTGTATGTCCATAACTGAAACTGGTTGATCAATCGCAATAATTTCATTTATTATGTTGTGTTGTAGTTTTTGCAGTCCTTGCGGTTTATTCGCGTATGCACGATCTTTAAAAAATCCCTACAAAAAACAATCTGGTGGTGTTAAGTCGGGTGATCGTGATGGGCAATTAACATCTCCAAGTCGTGAAACGATACGGTTACCAAAAACCGTTCTCAGCAAATTCATTGTTTCCCTTGCAGTATGGGACGTAGCTCCGTCTTATTGAAACCACATTTCTTGAGTATTATCAAGTTCAAGAAACAAGAAATTTTCTAATTTTCTAATTTTCTTTCGCTGTTGAATCACTCTTGGGTTTTCAGTGCCCCAGATTCTAAAATTTTGCTTATTAACATAACCACTTAAATGGAAATGCGCTTCATCGGTCATTATAATTTTTTTCATAAAATCAGGATCATCCGTTAATAATTCGGTCAATTTTACACTAAATCTTAAGCGGGTTGCATAGTCTTGCGGCAAAATTGCATGTACCATTTGTATCTTGTACGAAAACAGCAATAATTTTTTTTCATTATTCTACGCAGTGAAGTTCTGGACATTTGAAGCTGAGTGGCACGTTTACGAGTCGATATTTCAGGGTTCTCATTTAAGCTCTCCCGAACTCGTTCGATATTATCTTGGCTTCGTGCTTCAAGCGGTTTTCCACTGCGAGATAAGCCACTAACAGATGCCGATGACTGAAAACGAGCGACTAGATTGCGTACTTGATTTCGTGATGGTGCCTTTCTGGTGTTAAAAAGATTTCGAAGTTTTGTTTGGGTTTGAATTATTGAATTTTGACTAGCAAAATAAAACTCAACAATTTTTGCTCGTTCCTCAATCGTATACATGGCTACTGAATCTTCCAAACGTGGTGTCTAATACTGAAAAATAAAAAAGAAAAAATGCAAAATAAAAAAATTATATCAAAAATACAAGGCTCAGTTACGTATGACTCACCCTGTATTATACGATGCCTTGTAATCGAAAACATGGACTTCGTCGTAGAGTATACTAGGAGTTTCACGTATCCCAGTGCCAAGATCTGAAATGATATGTATAAGCAATATGCAATGCGCGCGATTAATACCCTAGAAAAAAATATTTCCCCACCACACTTAACCACTCATTTAATCCAAAATACAAGTGCGGACGGCTAATACTTTACTATCGAATGGTTGTAGCACGTTAAGACATACACAATTGATTGTGACATACATATTACTACGTGGAATTTGACATAGTCGTTCCGTTAATGTAGTGGCCGGAATATCATAGCTGATGTGTTCCCGCGCTTGGCCACTTTTGTACCGTCACTTCGCACTATATTCACTCCAATATTATGCTGGTGGTTTAATTTGGTACATGATTACCTGGATGATGATGAGACAGCTCTCGCTAATTATAGCGCCATGGATTCGAATACTCCAATTTTTCTTTAGTTTTCTCTGGTATTACGTGCGCACTTTTTTCGATCTTCGATGGTCGTCGCTCAATCGTTCACAAGAAAAAGAATTGTAATTTTAGCTGTCACTTTGGAAATTCTTTTTCTGACTGTTGCGCTCAATTTCAAATATCCGATACTGAGAACCAGTAGTACCAGTAGACCTTGTCAATACTTTAGAACTTTTTTCGATGCGGTGGCTATATGAAAAGTATTTCGATACTTTCAAACAATTTTTAGTGCTTTTGAGAACTTTATGAAATATCACTCGTGATTGGATTATGAGACAACTTTTGTAGAATAAAAAATAATTAGTCTTAGCATTAGTCTTTATAGCTTTAAATGATAGGGCTAAAATCGAGATAATAAATTTAAATTTAAAGGTTCGGTGCGCCATTTTCTAAAATAGCACATTGAATATGTCTATTTTATCTAAAGCAAACTGTTTAATTTTGGAAGTAGGACAGAACATACAGTATGAATACAAAATGGCGAAAATGGGAAGCCTACTACCTTGGTCTGAACGATCACTAAATTTAGTAATTTTTCATGAAAATGGTTGTTATTGGGAGACGCAGACTTACATTCTAAAGATCTGCTCCTACTCTAGAGGTTTTATGTTTAATCGGTAATTATTTTGGCTCCTAACTCATCAGGAGTACATAGAAAAATCGCAAAATTTCTGCTCTTTTAAGTAACCTTTATAGAAACAGAAATTCCGAAAATGTTGCAATTTTTAGATCTAACGCCAAATTAAAATTTGTCGAAAAACTATTAGGCGAGATTTTTTGATCCCAATCCATAGTTGCGAGGTCGAGTAATAATTTTCAGATACACAATAACCGGCCCTAGACCATATATTAATTAACTTTGAATGAAGAGGACTAAAATTTGTGGAGCGGTTTTGACAACATTTGTGCTCTAACGATTCAGAAGAGGTGTTAATCCATTGCGACAGCTGATTTTTAATTTCTCATTAAAATAAGCATTCAAACGTGAACCATTTAGATTAAACCAATAGGATTTCGCATTTAATTTCAGAAACGTGAGTGAAACAGTTTAATTCTTCAAGTAACATCGAACTTTACGATTGGCCTTTAATGCTTTTCTTGAAAATATTTCAAGAACAGCGCCAACGGTTAACATCCCGCTGCTTACCAAACAAAAAATTATACTAAAATAAAACTTTTAAAATGACGTTGTTGGTAGTTCGTGGTTTACTTTAAGTAAAACCGTAGAATCCAAATTACCCAAAATTACGATAGAATTGCAAGAACTTTTTGTCATGAACATGGTTGAGATTATTAATATTAACTTAACTTGCTCTTGCCCATTCTCTGCTGTACAAGAATTCATTATTTGAAATTGAGGCCTGGCTCCCAACAAATATTATTTTGATGTGAGTTTAATCAGACATAATTCAATTTGCCTTGAAATTTGTTTATAAAGTTGCTAAAATATTGGTGGAGTCGGTAAAGGATCCAACGTGAAAGATTCAGTACTCTTTTTCTTAAAAATTCATTACTTATGATTTCTCGTCGATATCATCCCTGCTGAGAACTACTTATGAATTGTTCGCAACTTGGTTTCTCTGCCATCTATTGTTCAAAAGCTGAACTGCACTTAAAATTTTTATTCAGCAATAAGACAATTTTTCGTAGTGACATGAACGTTACAAAATATTTTGCTCAACTCTTCTTTGAAAAATCAATGGCTTTTCCATTTTAAAGCTAGCGGAACCCATATTGGAAATTTTCTTTAGAACGCGAAACAAAATCTATTGGCATACAAATAGTTGAAGGCTCATTATGACTAATTAAAAGCCTGACACTAAATCATGCTTTGCATTTCAAATTATGAGGAGCCCAATTTTTTGGTATGAGGTATTTTAATCGTCCACTTAATTATTTCTCAATAGATTATATTTTGTGTTATAAATTGTGTTTACGACCCGCTTTTAGATTTGGGTTGTGGTCGCTGTACAATTGAAAATGTTATCAATACTTTATCAAAGATGGGTGGTGCAAATAAAATTTAATTTGCGTTTAATTTTCCAGAGTTCTGCTGATTTTCTCTAAAGCTAGCAAGACTGATCCTTTTAGAGGGAAGGTATATAGCCAACATTTGAATAGATTTCTCAATCATATTTATATTTGAGACATTGAATCAAATATTGAACCTGCAGAATATTTGTAATTTGTTCGCCGACTATTTTGAAAGGGTTTATGTGCAGCAATCTATCCAACCGATCTCGAACAATGGTTTGTGCGCTAATTTTTTTTCTTTGCGATTGGATGTATATATACCATGTTGACAGAATTAGACGCGCTGGATACTAATCACAGTTCGGGTTTTGAATCTACCCCTCCTTTCGTTCTAAAAATGACAGCCTAGGCAATTGCTGTTCCAATCAGAAGTAATACTGCAATAGAAGTCTGGAACTTGATTGCTTCCCGAGTCCGGTAAGCAAACCAAAATTTGAATCCGGTTCTCGATGTGACATGAAAAATTATCGAGGCATAAACATTTTATCTCGGTTACCGAAACTTTTTGAAAAATTGGTCAAAAATAATATTTTTTTTATACACTCATAGGTTTCTCTCGTATAAGCAACACGAGTTTCTCCCGGACAGATCGACTAGAAGTTTGTGATCGACTAGTGTTTTAGAAAGAAGAAGTGGTGTGCAGGTTGAGTGATATACACGAATTTTAGCAAGGCGTTTGATAAACTGGATCGTGAATTACTTCAGAACTGCATTTGTCAGGATTACTAATTTCAAGTCCCGAATGAATAATGTGACGTCGGTTGTTTCCCAAGGTAGCCACTGGGTCCTCGTTTATTCATTTTGTTCATAAATGGTATTATTAGTTGTATTAGATATTCGGAAATTCTCAAGCATGCTGACGATATAAAACTTTTTAAAGCCATTTCGAATGTTACAGATGCGAAAATCTTCCAGTAGGATTTATTTGAATTTGTTTTGTGGTGTGCGTCGCAAAATTTTGATAATTGCAAAACAATAATATTTTACCGTTCCCGTATGAGTATCGACTTCTTTCTAGATAACCATAGAGTCGATTCAGTTAACATTATCAAAAATTTGGGTATTACTTTTACAAGTAACCTATCTTTCCTCAGCTATATACAGAGTGGTGTTTCACAGGTGTATACGCTATGTTAGGATTAGTTAAGAGGTTCTCTAAGGAATTGTGTCATGTATGTATAAGGACCATGTGATTAAATTACTATGATGTTGTTGTTTGGGACCCTTATTATCAAGAATCTTCGAATCTAACAGAAAGTGTACAAAAATAATTCTGAAAGTATGCCCTTCGTAGGCTACCCGGGGACAGAAACCTCCCTTCGTTTATATTCCCCCAATACAGTCCAGCATATTCATAGAATTTCAGCGTGTGTTACTTTTGTTACCTTACTAACCATACACCAAAACTAAACTAATCCGATAACGTGGATCAAATGTAATTTGGCCGAAAATTTATCAACCGGTATTTTTAAACCGAAAAAACTTTTTTTTCAGCGAAAATCAGATTTGTTCATGAATTTGAGACGATTTTGGAATTAAAAATTTTAGTTCATGTTATAATCTATTCATTTTAAAACACAAACTTTAAAAAATAAAAACATATTTCAATATTGGCTGTTGGTGGCCATTTGATATGCCTTAATACCTGTTAACTCTAGCCTAATTGTGAAGACATTCTGACCGGGGTGTAATTTGAAAAGATTTGTAGTAGTTTAATTTCTTGCAAATTCATTGAATGGTTCAGGGATTCTACGTTAATCAATGTCCGCGTTGAGACCACTAATAAAATTCATTGAATGGTTCGGCGCTCTAAGTTAACCTAAATACGCATAGATGTCACTATAACCATTTTATAGTCTTTAATGTCTGTTAACTCTAGTTCAATAATGAAGGAACTCTGATGGGGCTACGAAATACAAATTCATTGAATATTTTGACGCTTTAGATTAACCTAACCATTGATGCCACTATGATCATTTGATCATTTGAAATCTATTGAGAGATTCGGCGCCCTAGGCTAACCTTAATTCGCATTAATGCGACTATATATGATTAACCGATAAATTTGAATGCCTGGTAACTCTAGCCCAATTGTGAAGGCATTTTGATGGGGTCACGAGAACGTAATTTGAAAAGATTTCGATAATTCAATTTCTAGGCAATTTATTGAATGGTATGGTACTCTAGGCTAATATAAATCTGTATTGATGATAATATAGTCATTTGATAGGCCTTAATGCCTGTGAACTTTAGCTCAATTATATGAAAACATTATGATTGAGCCACGAGAGTGTAATTTGAGAAAATTTTCGTAGTTCAATTTCTTGCAAATTCATTGAATGGTTCGCCGCTCTACGTCAACCTTAATAGGCCTTTATGCCTGTTAACTCTCTCCATATTGTGAAGAAATCCTGATGGGGCTACGGGGTGTAACTTGGCAAAATTTTGATCGTTCAATTTCTTGTAAACCCATTTAAAGGCCCGGTGCTCTAGGTTAACCTAAATTCGCATTAATGCGACTATGGTCATTTGATAAACCTTAATACTTGTTAAGTCTAGCCCAATTGTGAAGACACTTTGCTGAGGATGTGAGGGTGTAATTTTAAAAGATTTCGATAGTTCAATTTCTAGGCAATTTATTGAATGTAATAAAACGGTTAATAAAATTCGATCCATTTATCGTTTTAATTTGGCAAGCGAAGCGTTGAAGATTGCTATGTTGAACTTTCTTGCCAATTATTGGTAAACTTGTAACCAAATTTTTTATAAAGATTTGAAAATAAATAAATAATTGTGAATGCGAGGCCATAATTTCTACCTTGGAATGTGTGTAATCATTTAATCGGGATTCATCTGGTAGTGGTTCTCACCTAATGACCGTCTAAACGCTTTCTCATATAAAATTGGGAGTCTTCGCATTTGTACCGCTCTAATAACTGTTATATTCGGTTCGATCCATGCGTCCATTCCTTCATTCCGTCTAATTCGTTTTCCGATCGTATGAATTGTTGTTGCTGGTTCAATCGTAAATGCTCTTTGCAACATTATCGAATCCTAGTACTATCCGAATTTTTGGTCTTGGCCACTGTTTTACAATTAAGATTTTTTCATCGTCTATTTGAATTTCGTTTGGCGTTGAATTACCTTTGAATCTTGGAACTTAGGTGCAACATTAAATGTCAACACTTTACTTATAAAGAATTGAATCCGTTTTGACCAGGCTCTTGAACACTACTCTATGTTCCTGGACTAATTCTTTGTATTACCATAAACAGGGGTCCTATTTTTTTATGCTCTGCAGTACTGAAGATGGGTTTGCATCTTTTGAAAAATTGCTGTGTTGAAGCTTAAGTTTGCTGAAGGTCCCACTTACCAATTTATATTTTGACATGATTTGTTGGAATGTCTATTAAACTTAGAACCTGCATCTGATGTTCCACAAACAATTACTTTTGAATCTGGGGGTAGCTTGAGCTTCCCTTGATGATCAATTATCTCTATCCTTTTAGTTGTTGTAACATTACCACGCCACCGTCAGAAAGTCACTTTTGCTATTTCCTTGCGCAGTTCCTGTTTGTAACTTAAACCTAATTTTAATCTTCCTGTGCACCCTCCGTACTTTCTCCATACGAATTTTGACCAAACAAATGATTCAGCAGAATTGGGCGATTCCATAAAAACAATTTCCGGAAATTGTGATTGCGTTCACCGATATATATACTTCGCTAATCTAAAACTTCTTCGTGTAAAATTAGGTAACAAGAACAAAACTTCCCACTATATAATTTATCGTAGTCCAACTGTCTAAATATTTGATTTGTTGTGAAGAACTTTTCAAAAATAGCGTAAAGAACGCTCGGGAAAATTTCAACCTCCAATATTAATGTAGCGCAGCAAACCAATATAAACCGATTACGATGTTGTGTTGTCTAACGTCTAACCTATTTAACCTAATCAAAATTATTTTGTAGTTAATAAATTTAAAGAGACATAAGAAGATAAAATGGTTTTAAATTTAATAATTTTTTCTCCTATCTCCCGGTTCTAACGTTTGTGTGCCCGTCTTGTGAGTTTAGAAAAATACAAATCGAGTTATTATTTGTGATAATAAAATTCAACTAGTGGTTTCCTGTTTCATGTATAAACCATACATTATTAATAGACAACGTAATTGTCGTATACATGTATACTTTATAGTTGTTTACTATCAAAGATCTACCAAAATTCAATTAGACGCTAGATATAGAATCTTAAAGAAAATATTAAAAGGCGCAACATAAAACATACTCGTACGTCATATTCCATTTTGTTTGTGTGCATTGCTTGCATTTACATACATAAATTGAATACTAAATCAATTGTTGGCTTCCGGTTTCTAATTGTTAATATATTTTTTACTTAAATGCATTAGGATTCAACCCGTTAGATCCATATAGTTTTTAGAATTGCAATGTTATTTTTTATGCACACCATAAAACATGAATATTTTATTCTTATTAAAGATGCCGAAACATCTTAACAGAAAAAAAAAAATTCTTACTTAATGTTTCAATGTCAAGAGTTAAAAGCCAGCCGACAATATTTTTCAACGTCTGCAGGCGAGGCGCGTATGGTTATGTAAAATTAATAAAGGAATTAAATTTCAAGAAGCACAGGATTTCATAAGAATAAATTATTTTCTTGGGTACTTAAACATTATGAGTGGGAACTAAGACAATAATATTTATAATGCATGGATAGGTACTAACAATCAAAAAACGTAACGGTCATGATTGTTAGTTTTGTGTGTGATATTTTTTGGTACACAACACGTCATAATTTAAATCAGCTTTATTAAAATAAATGGGTTTTAAATCAAATTTGATGGCCAATTTTTGGAGTATCTGGAGTGCGAATTAGTTTTTTTTTAAATGATAACTTTGACCCGAGCCGAACTTGTATTTATTTTGCAGAGTGCTGTGAACTTCTTAAATAATTGAATATGAGTAAATATTGAATGCAGTGATGTGCCTTGTTACTCACCATTATCAAATTTTTTACAAAACAAAACTCAAGCAGTACTTGCCTCTCCACGTAAAACTCACCACATCGTAAAATTCTTCACATTTACTCAGGCGTTTGTATTTTCCCAAAATTAATTTTCATACTAATCACGTAAAAATAAAAAAAAATGTTGACCCCAAATTTTTTTTTTTGTTTTTTCGTTTGGGTTCATGAGTATACAACCCGAGCCGTACATAAAATTATTGCTGCAAACGTGCTGCAAAAAACCTCCACTTTGAAATTTTGTATCGTGTACGTGTTGCCGCACTGTGTAGAGCGGCACGTTAGTAAATGTGTGAAAATGCAAAGACTGCTTAGGTTTACCTGTTGTGAAAAACAAATTAATTCCAAAATCCAATATAAATATGTGTTAGTAAGTACACTGTTAAAATATTTCTTATAAGAGTTTTGAGTGAAATAAAAATAAAACTCATGACAACACAAATTGGTTTCCTTATCATAATTAAATGAAGCACAACGTCCTTTTCTTACTGTCTACGTTTCCAACAACTATCTAAAATAAGATTAAATTAATCAATTTAAAAGAAACTAAAAAATAAATAAACTTAATATCTGTACAAAAAAAATGTAAAAATACATAATTCGATATAAATAAACCGAATTTTTCGATAATAAATTTAGGACCTATGATCAACAATTCCCAAAATGACACTAATATCGGATGATTTCTATAGGCCTAACCTTGCAAATAAAAAAGACCAACGGATTGGTCGCGATAGATTTTTTGAGCAAAACTCGTTTATTGAATTCGTTATTTGGCACACGTTGAATGACCAATAACATGACATCGTAGAGTTTGTACCAAAATTTCATTATATACTGATGACACCTATGGACTTAACCTTTCAAATGATATCAGTGATATTCCAAAACGGATTGACTTCGGACGTTTTTTGAGTAGAATTTATGAATGGAGTCTGAGTGGAATAGATTTAACGTCCAATAACAGTCCAAATCTATCGCGAATAATCCGTTTGGTACCTTTTTTATTTTAAGCCTATAGAAATCATCCGATAATAGTTCAGACAATTCACTGTTGAGAAAAGCCGTTTTCGCATCTAGATGATAAACCTTCATGTCCTTGTTTGCTGCCACTGTAAGCAATGTTCGAACCGTAGTTTGACGAGCAACTGGAGCAAACACCTGATCATATTCAGTACCGTATTTCTGAGAAAAAACCTTGAGCGACAAGCCTTGCCTTGTGTCTGACTACTTCTCCATCTGAATTGCACTTTAGCTTGTAAATCCACTTGCAGTTAACTAGATTTGCACCTTCCGGAATTTTCACAAGCTCCCATGTTTGATTCTCCATCAATGACTTCATCTCATCTGTCATTGCTTGAATCCACAGCCTCTTTTGATCACACTTGATAGCATCTTCGTAGCACTTTGGTTCTTGAATGACTGAATTCATCACGTTCATTTCTTCAATAAATCTCTTTGGTGGAATTCCTTTGTTAGCGCGTTGTGATCGTCTAACAGCTTGCTCTTTATCTTCATTCTGAACATGATCCTGTATTGGATTCTCTTCCTGAACTTCCTAATCGACTCCTCTTGTACTGGATCGTTTTCCGCACCTTCAAAGTTGTTCAACCCTGAATTGTCGATAATTTGTTCCTGTTGGTAATTTTTGCTGGACTTGATAGGTAACAAATGGCTCCTTTCGCCGAACTGAACATCTCGACTAACTGTGACCCCATCGGTTTCCGGAATGTAACAACGATATGCCTTTGATTCGTATAATCATAACCGACCAGCACTGCTTTCACACCCTTTGAATCGAATTTGCGCCTTGTTTGCTTTGGTACATGCACATAACATTCTTATCTGAATTTACTGAAGTATTGCACATTCGGACTTTTCTGGAACCAGCCTTCGTATGGCGTTGTTTCTGCATCCTTTGTTGGCAAATGATTCTGAACATAATTAGCCATCATTACAGCTTCGCACCAAAACCTTTTCTCTAAACCTGCATCAATTAGCATGCAGTGCGCCATTTCTACCAACGTTCTGTTTTTGCGTTCCGCTGTTCCGTTTTGTTGAGGTGTGTACGCAGTAGTTCTCTGGATTTGAATTCCGCTGGACTTTAGATAATTCACGAATTCATTACTGAGGTACTTTTCTCCTCGATCTGTACGGATGCACTTAGGTTTCTTTCCGAATTGAACCTTTACCATCGCAATATATTCCTTGAATTTGCTGTAAACTGATGATTTATTTGCGATTAGGTAGCTGACTGTAAATTTTGAATAATCGTCTATGAATGTCGCAATATAACGATTATCTGATGGTGTGGTCGTTTGCATCGGACAACAAACATCAGAATGAACCAGATCTATGACTGCGACTGCTTTATTACTCGACTTGACCGGAAACTTGATTCGAGTAATTTTTCCTTCGAGACACACTCTGTACTTGGAGTTGATTTCGTAATCCGCTGTACACTCGCTGAAGTTGATGCCTTTAACCAAATTTCGTTTCGCCAATGATTTCACAACTTCGATGTCTCTATGGCCTAGAATCTTATGCCAATAATGTATGCATCCATTGAATTCGTTTTCGACCGAGTAAACTTTGTGAGATTCTTTTAGTATGTAAAGTTTACCGCTGATTTCGCCAACTGCAATTTGCCGATTGTTTTCCCTTATTTCACACTTGTTGCCCTTGAAATTTACTTGAAAATTTTTTTCCGTTAGATTTTTGACTGGATTCTGATCTGGCATTAGCAACACGTCTGTGATTCTTACTGGAACACTTTGATTGTCGTTCAGAAAAACGACCTTAATTGTGCCTGTACCCGCAGCTGTTAATTGTTGACCACTTGCAACGCTTACTTTATCACTACAATTCATGTCGATATTGACGAAAGTATCCTTAGAACTGGCAATGTGACATGTGTCACCTGAATCGACAATCCAGCCATCACCTACTTGATGACAAACAAACAAAAACTGTTTCATCTTTCGCTAGATTCGCCTTCTGATCACTTCCTTCCTTTTTGTTGAGCCAGGCTTTGTATTTTCGACAATCCTTTTTGATGTGACCGCTTTTTTTGCAAAAATAGCACTCAGACTTTTTATTTTCACCTTTTTGACCTTTCGTTGCTCTTGATGAGTCAAGCTTTAATGCAGTGTCATCCGTTGTTCAGCCTCGATCCATTCTTCTTTTGAATTCAGCGAGAACCTTTGATTTAACCAACGTGAGTGTCAATTCACCCTCTTCTTTACTCTCGAGCATCGTTACCAAACCGTCGTAGCTTGGTGGCAAAGAAGCCAGCAAAGGAGCACTCATAAAAAATTCCGGACCAAAATCTGCACCAAGCGCTAATAACTTTCGAAACAGCTCGTTCATGGAATTTACGTGTTTTTTCGCATCTCCGCCTTCATTAAGCCGCTGTTGAATGATTAATTTCAAAATGTCCACACGATTGCTTGACGTGTTTGATTCATCCGTTTCCTTAAGAATTCTCCATGCACTTCTTGCTGAATCTGCACCGATGATGTGATGAATTTGATCGTCTTCTACATTCAATGCGATTGTTGAATTTGCCTTTTCATCATTTGCTGTCCACGCTGCTGTAACTGGGGATGGTTGTACCTCATTGATGACGGACCATAAACCGCTTACCTTAAGAATCATATCCATTGTGTATTTCCACACAAAATAAATTGTTCCGTTTAGCTTTGAAATGCCGTATTTTGACTCAGCTGACGCCATCTTTTACCGTATGTGAATTTCACAACACCGAAAATCATTTTATCCAATTAATCTGCCTTAATTTTTCCGAAATATCCGTATTCTTCATCCACTGGGCTCATAGCCTAATGGAATTAATGCTAATCAGAGCTGGAAACTTGAAAATGAAACACGGCTAATTCTAAATTAATTTAATTATAAAATATAATCGTCCGTTTTGGAATGTCACTGATGTCATTTGGAAGGTTAAGTCCATAGGTGTCATCAGTATATAATAAAATTTTGGCACAGACTCTACGATGTCCTATTATTGGTAGTTTTTCTTTTGCCACTCAAAGAATTCATTGAACGAGTTTTACTCAAAAAAATCGATCGTAGCCAATCCGTTTTTAAACCTAACCTAACCCAATATGTTCGAGCATTTCTTCGAGCACTTTAACAACTGGAAAAACATCCGAATATAACGGTTACATATGGGAGTTTTTAAAATATTTGCATGAAGCTAGAAATGATTTTATGGCCGAAATAACTTAAAAATTTATCGAGCGGTTCTTCTTTGTTTTTCAAACATCCAAGCCAGAATCAAAATCCAACCGCAGTTACCAAAATTCGTTTTAACTAGTGAAAGGTGGTCGGGTGTTTGGTAACGTCCAGCACGGACACATTCCCCCATTTCACTATTATCAACAAAGTTTCATTGCATTTGATTAAAAATTGGCTGTGTTCCATGTAATACAATCCTACGAACCTACCTTCTAGTACTAGATATTCTATGGGTTTCTATCAAAATTTTGTACCTCGAGCTTTTTGCAGATTTACCTATCGCTATACCGCAGAAATCCGCAAATGTGATTTTAAAACGTTTTCTTTAAGTGTGTGTGAGTGTATGTTTCCGTGCAGACTGCTGTGTTTTTGGCCTTTCTACAGTCCAAACAGATTGGCTGATCGGGCTGAAACTTTATACGTATGCTTTTTCATAAATCGGCAGTGGCAGGTTTCATAGTAGCTTCGTATTTTACATATATTTTTAAAGGTATATAGCATTTATGAAAAAACAGTTAAAAATAAAATTAATTTTGAAAAAAAAACTAGTTCAGATCATTTTTTAAATATATTCGGAAATGACGAGTTCTGGTGGGTTAGCTATTCGGAGTGAAACTTCACCATGGGCTGGTTTTCTGAAATTTAAGCGGGAATAACGAGTTTGGATTATACAAGACAGTTTTGTCAAAATCCCGGTAAGTTTAATTTCCACTTTAGAAATCAAAAGTGATGCATTCGAGATCTATGTACATTCGTGCAGGTGAAAGAAAGTCGAGTGTTGCCATTCACCCGTCCATTTTTTAATATTTCTTGAACTCAAAATATTATGGACGGGGTTATAGGGGAGGGCTAAAACTAGTTATAACTCATTTATTTAAAATGACAATTAATAGTGCTTTACGAACTTTTTTATCGTACTTCGACCTAAAAGTTTACGTAAAATTTTATTATACTTAGGGTGTCAAAACCAGTTATTTGTTAGGCAAAATTCATCTACAGCGTATTGATCATTTTAAATCATAACTAATTCATTTAAATTGACATTTGAGATTGCCTTATACAACATTCATATTTAACACCATAACTCATTTCTTCAACTTCTTTAAATTTGCTTTTGAGAATGCTGGCTCAAATTAAACTCGTTTTAGCGCTCTTGAGGGATGTGCAAAACATTTTAATGAAGGACAAATCCGAAAAAACCATGACATTTATTACATCTTAAATTTCGAATTTGAGGGTGCCAAATTCACACACCTATAATATTCTTGTAGAGATTTCTGTTCGATATTATAGAGTAATCAGAAGTTGCTCTGTAGCTCTGTAAATTTATGTGTTACAAAGTAATTTTTATTTGACCTTAAATATCATAGTAAGTGTCGTTGGAAAATATCCTCGGGACGATATCCTCGCCAATACTAAAATAAGTACGTATACATGCCGGTAGACGAAAAACCAAACTATGTGTGTTGTTATTACACCGAACGCCAATTCCCAAACTAGTTTTCCTTTCTTTTTTGTTCTTTTATTTTCGTTGTTTTTCGTGCTCGGTGCACCGAGCGCTGCACATATCCTCCCCATATCGGACCGTCAATCGGTCTATCACTAAATTAAAATATGTTTAACATCGTTTGCATGGACATTTATTTTGATAATTTATCCACTACAATGCATCCCTCCAAGTTGAAAAACTATTAAAAGTTGGGAGTGGATTATTTCGACCGGCGAATGACTATATGGGCCCTGGTATGGGGGTTGTAATACAGAGCGAGCCTTATGAATTGATACAAAGACAAAATCGCACTTATCGAGCTATTTTGAATCGTGGGGAAAAGATTTTGCATGGTGGATGGTGCGTAGTTGGTTGATTTCTGTGTCGGTTGTTGGTGGTAGAGAAAGATGATTGCCGTGCACTTAAGATCTTCTTCAACTGTGTCTCGAATTCTCAGTCAAACGATTGAAATTTCTTATATCCAATGTATTGTATTGCCTCGATCAATGAGCGCAGCTTTATGCTGTCGATGAAATCGTTCGACCATGCCATTCACTTGTGGATGGTACGTTGTCGTGCGTATCCAATGTGATCCTAGAAGTTTCGTTAATTCGGCGAAAACTTTGTACTCGAATTGTGTTCCTTGATCGGAACGCCGAATCGCGATATGTAATTCTTGACGAATGTCGTGGCAATCGTTTGTGTTGGCATGTTGTGTTGTGTTGCGAGCGGCAATCAACTTACGAGTAACACGGATACCCGGAAGTGAAATATTGTGTAAAGCTTCGAAAATTTTAGCACAACATTGAATTTCTAAATCTGCTTTTTGTGTCTGTATACTTGTGTGGTAGACGAATTCAACTTCGGCTGATTCGATTGTCGTTTGTGAAGTCGCGACTTTCGACGAAACATCTAAAGTATTTACAGATAGATAAATCGCAGGTAATTTCCTGTCGAATGCGGAATATTTTCGTTCGACTTTCGAGAAGAATCCCAAGTCCTGCCGAAGTTGTTATTGTATTACTGAATGACAGCCCCGACCGCGGTATTCGATGCGTCGGTTGTGATACTGAACTTAGCGCCATTCAATGTTGGCATTTATCAGGCCACGCGAAGTTTTTGGGCATCTTGGGTTCCTTTAGCAGTGCGGCCAAGTATTTATGGATTGGAACGAGCGTTTCAGCTAGTCTCGATAAAGCGATGATAGTATAGTTTAACATGTCCATAATCTGCTGAACTCGTTTAGTTGTGGTTGGAGCTGACAATTCCGTAATGGCTTTAATTCGTTCAGATGAAGGCAGAATTAAAATGAAAACAAAATCATATGTCGAATCACTTATAGTTAATAACGTACGATGAAACGTTTTTGCGGATTTTCTAAAACCGATTGGCATCCGTGAAAATTCGAAAAGACCAAAGGGACGACGAGGATTAAATGATAGACCCTGGAAAATCGATTTTGGGGAAGGTGGAGCATCCATGCAAATACAGTACTGTGAGAGAATTAAGTTGCCGAAAATCTCCACACAAGATAGGGGGGTGCCGATGTGCGGCAAGTCTATAATTCAAGCATATGTTGAAATTCGGTGTATGCAGCTTTATGGCGAAGATTTAGTCACCGTGATGATGACCTGTAGTTACGATATGACGAACCACGAAATGTTTCATGGATAAGTTGTAATTTGGTTCGGCTATTAGGGAAGAAAATTTATTTAGCAGCCGAAGGAAATCGTTATCGATCGTATAACGTATTGGAATGCGCGTATCGGTAAAGGAGCGTTTAGGCGTAGGTATTGATTTTCGAGCCATTGGCTGCTGATAAAACTAGATTTTCAGCTTTTAAGGACACACATTTTGACACATGTTGAAATGTCTGACGGTTAGTACCGAAAGGACAGCTCTAGTGTCGATTAGAAAATTCAGGTTGTTGTTTGACGAAATTCGTTATTTACAAATACGATCGTGCGTCGGCTTTAATGTCAACGCTCGATATTTGCATGTAGAACAGCATTGCCTATTGTTGTGTCGTGAATCATACATTTCTGTTTTGAAGTCGGCTGTTTTGGGTCGAGCAATTCTAAATTTTAATGGTATTGTTGCTGTGGAAGTAGAAGGTGTGATGCTGCGATCGAAATTTGTTTGTGTAGTTAGGAGCGTTTGAGACGCTCGATTTGTTTGGAATGCGGAAATGGGGGATTTTTTTTTAAATTTTGAGCCTTAAATATCATTTTTCGTCATTTTTCGCGCCCACTGTTATCTTATGGTTTTCGATCCCCTATCTCGATTCCCGTCAGCCAATCGTCCTATTATTGTTCGTTTGATGTATTCGTATTGGTTTTGGTCTGGCACGTTCGTTAGAAGCTGTGCTGCCGTCGTGTCAAACAATTCTTGAGATATAACCGACATTATTTTAAAGTATTTCTTTCGGTCATTTTCGTTGTTTTTGTGCTGGGCGCATGGCGCGCTGCGCGTATCGATATATGGGGTGCATTTCGAATGTCATTTATGTCAAAGCCATTATTTTTGCACTGCCGACGCATGGTCAACCGGTCAATCACTAAATTAAAGTTTCTTAATATCGTTTGTATGGAAAATAATTTCGATAATTTTGAAAATATTCTCCTGGTAAATCGGCTGTTTATTTCGGTCTAAAGTTTTTTAGAACTTACTGGAACGGTACAAGGCTGTAATGAGGAAACACTTTGATTTTCATGTGGTTGTTATTTGATGAAAAATGTTTTTCAAAATATTCAAGATTATTTAGGTTTACGAAATACGCCTTAGTTGAGTGTTAATTGTACATGCAATAAATCTAAAATGGATATTACATTTCAATTTCACACACGTATAAATTTTTGATTCCCAGGTGCGGAAGACATTAAAATATTAATATTTTGTATTAAAAATTACTTCCTATATTTTGTATGAGACCGGAAACCAATTTCTATTAATTATTACTATCACAGTGAAATTAAATTCCCAATATATATTATGTTCGAGTTCGTACCCCTTTTTTCCATTGAAAATAAGACATCTCGAATTAGGTGACAAAAATATCTCTATTATATTTTATGCTGTACCAAAACACCTTTAAGATGCTAACACGTGCTTAATACTATTTTAATGTACATACACATAATTTATCCTTTGCTACAACACATAACTGTTTAGTTCTTTATGCATTCCTACACAGTTGCGTTACATATGTACTCTAGACGAAAAACTATTTTTTTACATATTTATTTATATTAGTTTTTTAAAGTCTAAACAACAAATAAACAAATTTCTATAAATAGTCGTTTGGGTGATAGAACGTCGTGTATTTTTTTAATGACATTCAATTTGTCAACAGTTGAGTGTTATATGGTCGTTTTTGTAGTTTTCGCTGTGTATTATAGAGACACATAAATTTGTTGCACGTATGGCAATATATTTTATTTATACTATTTAAAATTACATTTTTCACTGTCAATTAATTATATTGTGCGTACTGTATATGTAAATAATTAGCCGTGGCAGACATCGTGATTTATGCACAAAAACTTGCACGCGGCCTTGTAAATTATATATTTTATCCGCAATTTCCTGTCCAGCCAATTGATCGATTGTTTTTTATTTTTCAACTGCATGGAGTGAGGTACTTCCGACCCAGCAGCGTATTAAGCCACTGTACAATTTATCTTTTCTAAAAATAACAAATCGTATTTTAAAAAAATATAACTAAAAATATTTTTTGATAAATTTTTGGGTGTCAAAAACCTTTATAACAAAATTTATAAAATTTAATTTATTTGTATAAATATAAATAACTTTTAAATTAAATAAAGAATTGTTATTATTTTTGTTTATTTTATTTTTATTTTGTAAGATTGACAGAACAATATAATTTATTTTTAGGATATTAAATTATTACATTATTATGTTGAATGGGCAAACGAAAATAAAAAATTCATAATTGTAATTCTTAAGAAATTACGGATGATCTTCAACCAACAGTATAGCATTGTCCTTTGAAAGAAAATGATTTCTTTTGTTTGGTTGTTATTTCGCGTGCTGGCAGGTTGAAAAATGTGGGCAAAATTTTTATTAGGGAATTGGGGCATCGTGGGCTGACCAAATTTAATTTCGGTATATGTATATACATACGGTTTGTCATTAGGACGTGCTTTTATTACTAAAATCTGTACTTTAGTGTACCTTTTTCTCAATGCAAGTGAATCACAGCCACGACTGGCAATTTAATCGATAGTAATACACACAAAGTAGACGTTAAAAATCTATAGCTTTGTATAGAAATTGTAAAATTTTGGCCGCTACAAACCAATACGTATAACGAATTCGCCGTTGTAACTAACTAGAGTGTTTATTTACAAGTTTAACAGTGGCACTCGAATATTTACATAAATTCGTGTAAACAATTGGCGATATTCATTTGTATACCATACAAACCGATTGTTTACTATTAATATCGTAAACCAACTGATAGTTTTGACTGTATGTATTTATATTACATCATCAACATTTAGGGGTATATACAAAAATATGCACTCCACGGCACTTGATTACCCTCACTTGAAAATTTTTCATAAAACCTAAGATAACGCGACTAATTATTTGAGATTTTTTCATCACCATGGTTTCTATCTTAACTAACTTTCCAATGACTAATACACACACCTGCATGCAATGTGAAGTGGAAACGCTCCATTTCGATTCTTGATCATCCTCATCACTTTTGACGTCGAAGGCATAAGGTGCGTGCAAATAAATTTAGTTGTGTCCAGTTTAATAGTTTATCATCAATTGATTAAGTTTATTACAAGCTGCAGTTAATAGTGGTGAAAATGGTTCGAGAAAAAATCCTAGCAAAGATAGAAATTGGAAAGATTCTTGCGCTTAAACAAGAATATTATTCCAATCGTGCGATTTCCAAAAAAAATTGTTCGGAATTATTGGACCATCAACAACTATCCCAAACATCCAGAAAATTATGGAAAAATCGAAGAGGTCGCACAAAATAAAGCAGAACATTGGATTCTCAGCCAGTACGGACACAGTATGGACACTGTTCAGAGGATAATAAAAAAGTGTTCACATCTCCGGCGACAAAAACTTATGAAAGAACCACGTTTGCTCCAGCAACATAGAAGTACTCGATTGGAATATTGCCCTAGGCATCTGCATTGGAAGAAAGAATGGTTCCAGGTTATTTTTTCGGACGATAAAAAGTTTAATTTAGATGGACCAGATGGTTTTAGACATTACTTCCATGATTTGATGAAATCCGAGCTATTCTTGTCCCGCCGCCACATCAGTGTTGGTTCCATCATGGTGTGGGCAGCAATTTCTTTTCTTGGTGCTATTGATTTGAATGCCGACAGAACTAGCAAAGCTACATCAAGCTCCTAGAAATGCAAAAAGTCAATTGAAGGCCATCCACACAGCTGCACGAGTGAATCAGTGGTGTGAATAAAATAACGTGGCAGTTTTCAATCGGTCAGTTTTGTCTCCGGAATTGAATATTATTGAAAATCTTTGGGGATGGTTATCGAGACAAATTTATTCGAATGGAAGACAATACAAATGCCGGAATGACATTATGGCAGCATCAAAACAATAGAACGTTGTTGGGTTTTGTTATTTAATTTCTTAGATGGGGGTAATCAAGTGTCGCAGTTAAAATAAGCATAAGACTAGAAATGGGGAGTTTCCACTTCGCATTGCAAGCAAGTATACGTATTAGTCATTGGAAAGCTAGATGGGATAAAAACAAAGGTGATGACAAATTTTCAAATAATTAGGTGAATTATCTTAGGTTTTATAGAAAATTTTCAAGTGAGGGTAATCAAGTGTCGCGAAGTGTATAATCTGTCTGGTATTTTATCAATGTCCTCGAAAACTACCACGCACTAACGTTAACGTTTAGTTTTGTATAGAAATGATATTGATAATAACATAAATTTTTTAAAAGCCTTTTCAGAAAATGATGGTTTTGTCGAGTTAATTGATCTGAAAATCTTGATATGCACTTCGGTACATATAGAAAATTTTACGGTTAAAGTAGAGCTGTCTTAAAGATTGTGAATTAGGACATTAATTAACTAAATGATCAGAACAGTTTGAAGTTCAAACTGTTTCAGTTGTGAACTATTTTGTACCTTGCATGTAATAAGTGGTTTAAGTGAGAGCGCATACAGCGTAGAGAAAATGTTAAATATATTCTTTGAACCTCCCTTGTAATATTGAGAAATTGATTGAGAAAGCTCAGACCAGAGGTTTTGAAATCTTTAGTAGACCAAGAATGCCAACTGTTGCTTTTTAACCAAATATTTTGCATTATGGGAAACAAGAAAAGTACTTCACAACAACAAATTCATTTCTTGAGGTTTGAAAAATTCAGGATCAGGTCACACTCGAGCATTAGGAAGAACGCAGATGATCGCAAGATATTGCATTTGCTGGATTTTCATCCGAAATCTTCGGCAATATTACACCTAATATTACTTTTTACCGAAATCTGCCAATATCTTGATTTATCTACTGGGCGATATGTATGGCTTGCATCCATTTAGTTCTCACAGAATCGGTTTTTTATCTACGATATCTGGTGATAAGCCCCAAGGATTCTTCATCAGCCATCTGGTTTAATCACGTATCTGAAAATGTTGAGTTTTTTTCCAATTTATTAAAGAAACGTTGTCAAGACTTACTTTGTGCGTTCACCTTAGAAATGTTGAATTAATTGAAAGCTCTCCTGGATAATTTCTGATAAGTCTTTATTTCCGTAGACTATCCTGTAACAGAGTAAATCTCAAGAGGTCGTATCTCTAGTTAGAAAATCCCCAACCCTGGCTGTTTTTAGTAGTAACTTCTATTAGTAAGACTTTAGTAGTAACTATTATTGGAAACTAACACTTTAATATGACAGTTCTCAACCAGTGCTGAGATTCCAGTTGATCGAAGTTTATCATTTTAAGATGTCTAGTCGTACGGTTTAATTAAGTAGCTAGGAGAGGTTAAATTTGTGAACAGAATTTTCCATATAAAAATTTTCCATATAAAAATAATATAATAACGACGCCCTTCCATATAAAAATCGCGGATGGTGGATGAATTGCCAAAAATTATATGCATGAGCTCTACAGCTTATTTCGAAATTGTTAATGCCACAATGTATGCGCTGAGCCAATCTCTGAGATTCTATCGCGAATAACGTGAATGTACAAAAATTATATGCGACAGCATAGACAATTTTATTTCTACAATGTAAGCCCTTTCTAGCCGCTATAAGAGCTACATGTAATTTTCTATACGTAACAACGACATCCTTTCATATAAAAATTGGTCATATCCTAAATTTTTACCTTTTTTACCAACAAAATTTATTTTAATTCTATATTTTGTCCAAAAAATTAGTTTTGCACACACATAATATTTCTACCAAAAACTATAAAAGTGTTCAATAATTTAAAAGTCTCCAGAAGCCCAACACAATTAACGAATAATTTGCCACCAAAGTGGTACTGTCAATATTATTGTCTGGTCCTGAACTTTTCAAACACGAGTAGTTCTGGCGTTTGGTGAAACTATATACAATTTTGTGAAATTTTGGTGTTACGCGTAACATCCAGAAAAATGTGAACTTTTATGTTTTGAACATTTTAAACAAGATCGGATTTTCGTTTTGAGCACTTTAGCTAATCCGTTTTAACAGATTGTCAAATTATTGGGTCTTACCCAATGGGTACCATTTGTCGGTGGACCTTTACACTAGGATTCCCTGAATTTTAGTTGGACAGAAGTAATGATCCTAAGGAACTTTCCGTGTAGCCTTATATGTGGATTAAGAGAACACACGAGAGCTCTGTGGCCCTATTCTGATAATTTCCCGGGAATAGGGAAATGGGAGAAAGAATTTACATACAATTTCGGTTTAAATAATTTTTTCTGGCATACTAAGGTAAAAAGCTAGTTGTAATTTTTTTTAAAACAAAATAAAATTAGAATACTATTCCTTGCTAGTTTCGCTCTGGAAATATTATTAACAATTTATAAAAAAGTTACATTTTCAAACCGCCATTTGTTATAACTGTTCCGATACCGGTCACATCTTTAAAAATTGTCCAGTTCCTCCCACGGGCCTTTTTTGTTACCGTTGTGGTCAAAAGTTGACAATAACTTGGACAATAAGCATCGGACCGATGCTCCCGATGTTCGGAAAACCAAGCAAATGGCCAGCAAATGGAGATTTGGAAACCAGAGGCCACAAACAAACACAGCACTCAGAGTGAGTCAAGAGGATGTCGCTTGCAACACCGATGTGCAGTTAACCCAACGACAAACGTTAGATTTGGAGAGAAGATCTCGGTAAATTTAGAAGAGTCTAAAGTCTCCTTAAGTTTTCGTCCACATTCTAATGAGCCCAACGTAAATATACTACCTTCCTTTATCTCTACATTAGGGCCATTTTCCGATAGGTGCCTGGTCCCTGATAGCGAAACCCCTGGCCTCAATATTAACGCAAATTGTAAAACCCGAGCGATGAATAATGTATAGAAGCCATGCTTCGAAAGACTAGCCGTTCCAGAGTCTGGCGTACAAAAAGGTATTGGGACAGTCGTAAAACGAAGATGTTTTCAAATCTTTCTTCCTTAATTAACTTCGACCCAGGTGATAATAGACTGTACGCCAACGTTCTTGTAAACAGCCGGCCTTATAAGGATTTGATGGATAGTATTCGGATACATTAACGCTTTGATAAAATTCAATGGTCCCTCTCGTAATCTCAAGTTGTATATAGTAACTTCATTGGAATAGCCATTGTACCTCGGAATTAATTTTTGGAATTGGTTTTGGGTCGTTCCCAAAATATCAGCTCTAGATGTCTTAAACGAACTCCTAGAACCGTCTACAGGACCTAAATTCCATGAGCTTTCCAATCACTAAGTTAGGGCTAGGACAAATCTCTCTCTTAACACACCGCTTCGATGTGGGATCGGCCAAACCGATTAAACAGAGGTTTTACGCGCTATCCTTCGCTTTTGCACAACTTCTGTATGCTGAGATCGATCGTCTTCTTTCACTAGGAGTCATCGGTGAGTCCCAGAGTCGTGGTGCTCGCCAATCACTCGGGTGCGTAAGGCGACTGGCAAATTACGTTTATGCCTTGTTGCTCGTGAACTAAATAAGGTGATCGTCGTTTGGTTCAAACGAGATTCAATTCAATTTGTCAATTGATCTAAAAGACGCTTTCTGGCAAATACCTCTCGATCCACAATCCAGGGATAAGACGGCGTTCACGGTACCTGGACGGCTCTTGTACCAGTTCAAGTAATGCCCTTTGGACTATGTAACGCTTTATCGCGTTATGCACTGAGTGACCCGTCACCAGCTCCACGAAAAAGTTTTCGTTTACCTTGTTGACTTGCTGGTTACCTCCGCTACCTTTGACGAGCACCTCGTGTTGTTGAAAGAAGTCGCGCATTTGCTAGAACTCGCTGGTTTGACCATCAATATTACTAAAAGTCAGTTCGTGTTAAAAGAAGTGAATTACTTGGATTATGTTGTAGGCGATAGATGCCTACGTACCAACCCAGATAAGTGTAAAGCGATTCTTGAGTTCCCCGTTCCAAAATCACCGATGGTATCGTCGCTTCATACCCAACTTCGCTTCTTTAGTCGCCCTCCTTACGGATCTCACAAGAAAAACTGCAAAAGCATTCTGGTCCACTACAGCGGAAACTTCATTCAATACCCTGGAACTCTCGTTGTCCTCTGCCCCCGTGCTTGTCAAGCCCGATTACAGTAAGCCCTTTTTTATACAGTGCGATGCTAGTACCGCTGGTGTAGGCAATGTCCTGTTCCAAATGGATTCCGAGGATCGGAACTCCATCGAGTTTATTTCCCACAAGCTTAATGCGGCTCAATGGAACTATTCGATAACCGAACTCGAGTGCTACGCCGCTGTACTCAGCGTGCAAAAATTTCAGCCTTACATAGAGGGATACCCGTTTGTGATATATACGGATCATGCCAGTTTACGTTGGTTGATGAACCGAAAGGATCTTTCGTGGCGCCTTGCTCGGTGGAGCATAAAGTCGCAAGCCTTTGATTTTCAAATCGGATACCGCAAAGGCTCCATCAACATCGATGGCATTAGTACCTTTTCAGAAAGAGATACGCCAACAATAACTGCAGTACAACACTCTGTAAATGCCGTTCACCATTTTACGTTGAATAAATCGGTTGCTGGCCCTGTTCTTTACATTGACTTACGTCTTCATCTTTTCATGACGTTGAATACATCAATCAGATTAAAAAAATTAAACAGCTGAAGAATTGGGAACATAACTTTTGAATTCAAGGTGACAAACTTTTAATCGCTAATATTTATGCTTTCCGTTATCAGGTCACTGATCTCCCTGACTGGAAATTGGTTGTATCGCTGACTATAACGCAAGAATTAATTAGGCTGACACACGAGCCTCCGACCTCGGCTCATTTAAAATCCCGCAAAACACTCGAACGACTGCAACGACACTTCTGTTGGCCTCGAATGGCACATCAAGTACACCAATATATAATAGGCTGCAAAATGAACAAATCAGTAAATATTTCTACGCGACCGGCTATGGGATCTCCAGTCGAATCTACCAGGCCATTTCAGAAAATATATATTGATTTATTAGGCCCACGTCCGAGATCCAAGCGGGGAAACTGTTTTATTGTTATTGTGCTCGATCATTTTTCTAAATTTATCATAGCGAGACCTCTACGCGAGCTGTAGCTTCTCGCTGCGCTCGTATTTGGAAGATCACAGTCACAATGAATGGGATACCCACTTACAAGAAATTATAGCAACCCTTCGCAATGTGGTCCATAATTCTACTCGGTATCCTCCACATTTGTTAGTGTTTGGCCAACATATGTCTTTCCACGGCTCAGAATACGGTTACTTAGAATTTTATTTGAGTGCGACTCAAACGAACTCAATGTTTTATCCAAACCCGATCGATTAAATCTAGCCCGGAACAAAATCATACACTACCTGAAAGTAGCTCATAATAAATCCGTCAAACACTATAATATCCGAAGCAGTGATAGGTCACAGTAGGACAGCCCGTATACGTCCGATCGTTTGCTCTTAGCAATGCGGTAAACAAGTTCTCGGCCAAACTATCTTCTAAATTTCTGCCCGCTTTTATTGAGTCGATACTAGGCAACGTCGCGTATCGTGTTACGAACAAGCAGGGAAAACTATTGGGGACTTTCCATGCCATATTCGCGCTTGAGTAACGTTCATTGCATTTAAATTTACATCTTGTACACTTTTTCATTCAGTAAGAACAGATTTATACATAAAAGCTTTGTAAATTGTTTCTCCAATTCTTTATTCACAGAAAATTAAAAGAATAGGGCCACTGTAGCCTTATTCTGGCTTGAATTGTATTTGATTGACCTGTTGGTTGATTCTGGCCTACTGGGAAATCATGTTTGATATAAATTTTTGTAATTTAGGAAATATTTTTTCCGTATCGAAATTGGATAGAAATAATGGCCTCTATTCCCTTAGGCGTATCACTTCATGCTACGTTACTATTGGCCTTCTTGGTTACTAGATTGTAAAATCGAAATATGCTGAATAATTTCGTACAAAAATCACAGTGAATATTTTTTAAATCTTAGTTGGCGGTCTTAGTTTGAAAAAAATTCTATTTATTTGTCGCATCAAAATTTCAAGTGATGGAAATTGTCGTTTGAAGTGATAGAAGTCACAAGAAAATATTTATAAAGCAGCATACTAAGATTTAAAAAACAGCCCCAACGAGTTTTGTAAATAATTATTTTGTAAGTTTCGATTTAATAAGCTAGTAACCAATAAGATGAGTAGTCACGTTGCATGAAGTGATACGACTAAGGGAATAAGGATGAATATTCCTAATTTAATTTTGTTTTGAAAAAATGTACACCAACTGTTTACCATAGTATGCAAAAAAATTTTATGACAAAAATACTACGAACAATCTTTCCTAATTTCTTTTTCCTATAGGAAAGCCAGAACCGACCTACAGTGGTTCAATAAAATACAATTCAAACAAAAATGATATGAACATATATTTCCCAATTCCCTATTCCCAGGGAAAGACAGAATAGGGACACTGGTGGTAATTTAGCTCAATTATACTCGATTTATTTACTAATGTTTGGATACACTATTTCGGCCTTATACTAGTAAAATTTCATGAAATAATTTAATATAAATTTTATTTGTGGGGTATGCCCAAATAATTGTATACCTGATAGTAGAATTTTGTATACGCAACAATTCTATGTAATACTACTGCGTACACATTTTTCTCCAAACAAATTTTAACTCAACTAAATAATCACTCAACGCGAACAAAATGAAATTTTCACTCATTAATAGCTAGCATTCCGGCGCTATTCTTCGTATGTTTTACTCACAAGCGTAATAAAATTTTCCACTGTATATGGTTTATGGTTGAATTTATTGTACGGGTGGTCGCAATTAATTTGAAAAATGAGCAAAGAAAATGTTTAGTATTACAAATACGCGTTCAATAAATTAGTTTTCTACACGAAAGACATAACATAATATATGTATGTGTACGAGTATGTGGTATAAAATTAAAAATAAGAAACTTCCATTTCCGTTTCGGAAATAAAAATAAAGAATCACGTTGCATTTCTATTTTGATTGCATTGTACTCCCGTGTCGCCTTCGGTGTACAAAAGAAATGTTTAATTATGTTACAGGTGACGAATGATATAAATTATCACATGCGACAATTTAACAATATTTTTGTTTTTAACGCGGACAAATTAATTATTTTAATCGAATTTAATCAGACATATTATTAGAGTAACATTTCTACATTGTTTATGGTTACGCAATTAAACTCACACGGATGAAGTTACTTAAAAATGGAACAATAAAATTATGAAATCATCCATATACGGAGGCCTCAATTAATTAATTTAATAATATTTAGTGTGCGACTCGAAATGATGCAGAAAATATTTGGTTAGAGAACTATACAAAGTCTTAAAAAAATTATCAACCTTGGTTCGGTAGTCGGAAGAGACGGTAGGTTGTGTACCTTTCGGACACTAATATTGTGTAATATTAACGTGCGATATTTGCGCTTTTCGATCAATCGGCCCAAATCATCTAAATAACACAACAACAAAAAATGTATGAGTGATACAAATTAATATTCTAACCGATTACATCCCATTGTCTAACTCTATTGTTTACTAATTTTATATCAAAAATTAATCGCTAAGAAAAGGAATATTATACATATATACTTATGTTTGGTGTATATGGTACGTACAAAAACCTCAGACAATTTACTGGCGACGATGGTATGAAAAATATTCTTACATATACACGATTTTGTAAATAGAAGTAATAATTAATTTTATTTGATTTTTTCAACACCAAAAGTCCTGGGGTGCGCACATACTCGTAGAAGATACTACATATATAAATATAGAGTACACGTGCTCCAGTAGACGTAGGTGCAGTGCAGAGGCTGCCAATGCCGCGATTAATCATACACTCTATAGCATGTATTTGTCGTGTCGTTATGTCAGTTTTCTTAAATACCCAAACAAAAGAAATTTATAATGCGAAAGATGAACCACTTAATTATTGTGGTTGCGCGCGCTCGTTTGAATCATCACCATTATTGTGCAGTTATTTTCGATCTTGTCGTCGTGAATATTAACCCCTATATATATGGTTGTAATTAATTGTTAACATAAGTTAGATTCATAAATGGCACCGCAAGTAGCTTAATCGAATTAGATGGGAACTTTGCAATTTGTCTATTTATCTTTCAGAAACGATTAATTAATAGAATTTATTTTAATAAATGCACTTGCTATGAAAGTGATATGTCACTAATTCGCAGAATTTATTATTTTGGCATGGTATATAGTCGCATTAACTAATTGACATATCATACTCCAAATATAACAGAGCAATGTGAAGCACGGTGAGCCTCGTTCTCAGTAGGTCGCACGGCGGTATTCGTTGCTTTTGGCTTCCGTTCTTCTGCCGTATGCATCACACACAAGTTGTAGAATTATTTCCAGGAATTTTAATAAGGAAATTGCCGTGATAATTGTGCCACGAATTCTCATCATACTACTTGGATCAAATATTTAAAGCAGAGGGGTATTTCAAACTCATTAAACTAGTTTAACTCATTGACTACTAAGAGGTGGTTCACAGTTGCTTGGATACTTGCCCATAATCGATTTAAATTTAAATCAAATGTATCAAGTGTGCTGTGTGTGACCAACAATACATGCTTTTGGCTTCACACAAATTAGTGACCCAACTCCAAATCGCCACGCGGTTGTTTTACCACGAGTAACTGGTAAACAACATAAAACGTGGATCTTTTTCAAATCGCCATCCATGTTGTTTACCCCAATTCTTGATAAACAACGTTTTTACAAAAATGAACAAACAAACAAGAAAACGGAAACAATACGCCGAGTCGTGTATTCCAAAACGAAAACAAAAAAGTGACACGAGCAATACAAACAAAGCAAAACGAACAAAAAAATTTTTACATTCATTCGGTTCGTCTCCAACGAGCTTAAGGGACTGCGATTTATATACGGTGTATCCATGTACGTTTATACTTGCGGAAGCGATTGAGGAAAAATTTCTGCAGAATCGTACTTAATGTATTAAAGCAACAACAAAGTTAAAAATATTTCAACTCGAGTGTGGAATTAGTAAGTGGGGCATACAGCATTTCTCGAAATTTGATTGGTTTAGTGTGCGGAAGCGAGTGCCTCAATTTTTATTTCCGCAAGTATAAACTCACAGTCAATCAAAGCGAAATCACAACTACATTGCGTGTGCGCAAAATCACGCCCGTCACCATTAAGTAAAGTGACCCTGCAAAATTGGAGCTATGTGCAGCACTGCTGACTGTATTACTTTTTTATTTTTTATTTTATTTTAAGAAATGTTTGTTTCTGTATTAATATTACAACTAATCACATTGATTATCTAGTAATTGTTTTATTAGTTTAGTAGTCTATTCTTGTGGGATGAAACCTATCGGTTCATCCTCGCTTTGCCAGTCCTTTGATTTCAGCGCCTCCAGGAACCACCAATTTTAGAGGTTTTGTTCTCTTTAGGCGCTTCGTGCTCCTCATGCTGCTGCAGTCGCAGTATAAGACTCCTTGCAAATTTTTGTATTTCGATTGAGATTTATCGATGGAGATTGTAGTAGCTTGTTTGTGTTATAACAGCAGTTTGTTGTGCGTTGTCAGTTCGGAGTTTCTTCCAATAAGCCAGTGCATTTTCTGATTTTAGATTCAGTTCTGCCTTTTCTTTTTAATATGTGCCTTCCACCTGAGTATCAGTGGTCATAACGGCTGTGTCATCAGCAAACGTTCCTATTCTAGCTTCTACTATGTTTGGTAGATCATTTGTATGCAGGAGGTATAATACAGGGCTCAGAACACTGCATTGTGGAACCTCTGCCGAATTTTCTTTAATTTTGAGTATTCCCCTTCCTGTCTCACCCGCAAGTAACGGTCGTTGATGCACTTTAACAATTCAAAATATTGTTTTGGTAAATCTCGTTGGAGTTTAAATTACAGACTCGGTTCTAGACTTTATCAAAATCTTGGGCTACGTGGAAGAAGCTACGTAAGAATATTGCTGAACATACTTTATTTTTTTCCAGCGCCTCCTCTATTGTATCCGTGATCCTATGCACCTGTTCTATTGTTGAGTGCTTTTCTCGGAACCCAAATTGATGTGCTGGTATAAGATTTCTGCTCTCTATAATTGGTGTTAGTCTCTTGAAAAACAATCTTCCAAAAGTCTTTGATGTTGTTAGCAAAAAAATAGGCCTATACGATGTTTTGTCGTTTACCGGTTTATTAGACTTAAGAATAGGTTTCTGCTAATTTCCACTGTCTCGAGTGGGACATAACTTAGTCTAAAGATAGCTTTGATTATGTCAAGTCGTATCCAGGGACTTTTTTATCTTTTTTATTTTTATTCCTTGTTTGATTTCTACCAGAGTAACTGGTAGCACAGATACCTCGTCTATTTTGCTGTTCGGCAAACTGATCAGCTTTTTGCTTTTCGCTGCGAGGCCAGGTTCCATCAACCATTTTTATGGATGGCACTTCTAAAATGCAAGCCTTTATAAATCTTTGGTGGCTTTCCCCAGGGAATATTCCGTTTCAGGTTTTCCTGTCAGGTTACTTAGAAAGCTAGCCTCTGACTCATCCTTAATCTCCTTTATAAGTTGTTTAAGTTTATTGCACAAGTTGTTTAGGATTGTTTATTCTTCAGGGGCTCTAATTCTCTGCCAAGTCTTACGAGCTCTTCTTTTTTCGTTAACCAACTCTTTCACTTCAACTTTCCCAGGCGAATTTTTGTACACTTTTAATGGGGCTTTCAAGTTCTTCTTCTATCTTGTAAGCGTTCGAGATCTGCGCCAGTAGATTGTCGCTTTCTTCGACTAGCCGCCGAAAGTATCCTCAGTTTGCTTTGTTATTTGTTAGTCTTGGAGAGCTCGCTTCCCTTATTACCATGCGACTTATTGTCATTAAAACTGAAGAATGGTCTGGCGATAGCCCTTCGTCATTTTCGACTGGTAAGTAATTTTCAGAGATACCTCTTGATATATAGAAACCCAGAAGGTCAGTAATTTTATTTTGGTCCTGCCTGCTTCAACTATATCTCTTCCTTTGGAAGTTAAGAAAATTACTACCAAGCGATTTAAGAAGTTTGATGTAGTCTTTTTTGGGTTATATCGGGGTGGACAGTAGATTGCTGATATACTAAAGCTCTTGTAATCTGTGGTATCAATAAATACAGTAGTTACTTGCATAGCTTTCTTCTCTATTTTTAATTCTTCGTGGTGTTTAATATTATCCTTAACTGTGTCGCCTCTAATTCTTTCTGCTGGATATAGAGCTTGATAGCACTGGTATCCACGTATTTTGACACACGAGGTTCTGGTAAAATGACACTCTGGTAACTGCGTTGCGCAAGACCATTTGCATTCCAGGTAGCAATTCTTAAATAGTGTGTCATTATTTCTTCTTGTTAAGTTTGTGTAGACTAGAATGAAGGTAATCAATGATTTCAGGTTTACTTAACGCATCCGTTATGCTTTTATCCTGGCTCATCGATGTATTTTCTAATGTTCCTAGTCTCTGTTCTTAGTTTTTCCGTAGCTCGCCCATAGACTCTAGACTTTGGTCCTGCGCTGCCAAATGTGAATATATAGCGTTTAGCTTCTGAAGTATATCTTGCAGGATATGGTTTTCCCGACTCGGTGCTATCTTGATATTTTCGTTTTGCTTAGCCATTTGTGCATATGTTGTGCCTTTTGGTTTAGGTTAAGAATTATTAAGTGGGTGATCTTATGTGATGATTACCACAGTGTATGCATTTCACTGGTTCGTTCTTACTTTTGTTGCATTCTTTTGATGGATATTTCCCAGTGCACGTTATGCATCGGGCCTCCCTGTTACAATATTTGCGTGTGTGGTTATTTGCCTAACATTTGTAGCATTGTGGCATTCTACTAGTGTTCTTTTTTAATGTATCAATCTTAACTTTCATATTAAGGATTGCTTTGATTTCATATACCCTATCAATGCTGTTATTGTTGTCAAATGTTACCATGAAAGGAGAGGTCAACTGTGGTTGTTTCTCTTTCACCGTTTGCGTTTTAGTGACCTTTTTCTTTAGTATGTTCACATCATTCAGGATTTTGAATCCTTTCTGGCTAAGTTATTCAATTATTTCTTCGCGGCCATGACTTTAATTGGTTGCTTACCTTTGTTTTCATAGGTGAACCATTCGATGTTTGAGCGGTGATTGCATTTGATAACATTCTGTAGGTTTCAGGGTCAAGTTCATTCACTCTCCAAACGTTATTATTCCGTACAGTGACTTTATATTTATCGTTTGGAACTAGCTTAACTATTTCTTTAATTGTTTCGTATCCATTAACATTAAGTATGTTAATGGGTGGAGGTGGTTGATTGGTTCCTTAATTGATTACGTTGGTTGTATTAACTGGCTGCAGGGGTCTCTCTTTCGGTAGCAGTGATACGTTCCTATATAGCTTCACTAGGTCCGTGGATGACTGATCTTGATCTGTTTCATAGGTAGCTATAGTATTTTCTTTGGCTTGATTCTTATTTTTGATTTTAGCAAACTCTTCTTTAAGCTGTTGGACTGATTCGAATATTTGCCCATTGAGTTGCATTAAGCTTTCAAACGATTTTTTTTAAATCAGCATTTTCTCTAGCGAGATCGTGGCGGTTTTCTTGGTTCACGTTCTCCCTGCGTTCAGCATTTTCGTTCTCCTGCTCAGTAGTGGGATGCATTTGTCTAATGAAATGGGTTTCGCAGTGCCTGGCTCACGCCAGAATCCATTGAGTCTGCCTCGTGTGAGGGTGGATTGGCCAACTGTGCAGTTGGCGTACACCTGGCGTATAAATTCCGGCTTGTTGTACACTCATTGCTTTAACGACTGGTTTCTGCAGCAGCTACCAACCTAACCAGTGAGATTGGCAGTGGGTCAATGAAGAGAACATCATTTGCTAAATTCTCGGTGTTCGGTTATCCTGCCGTTTTTCGGTCGTCAGAGCCTCGTTGGTTGATTAGCAGGGAGCACCACGTGCAGATAAGGTTGACATTTGGGCCGGCTGGTATATAGACCTTCTAGACCAACGCTCTTTATCCCCCACTGTACAACTGATGTTTAAAGTATGGTCGCAGTTTAATGTCATTGTTGATCAAATATTTTATTGGGCGGAGTCATTGATCGTTTGGCACTGGATGAAATTATCAATTTCCGAAATTCTTCCTCTATCTGATGCAATTCATTAGAATCATGATGCAATCCATTAGAATCATGTTGCTAGCGATCAAAATTCGGCTGATATTATATCGAGAGGTCTGATGCCTGCTCAGTTTTTAAATTGTGAACGGCAACCTGAATCTAAATGGCCATAGTCTTGTCCTGGACCAACGCAATCAGTACAACAAATTTCAGTTTATTGTGCAATAGCGGAAGCAGACGATATTCTAGCAAAATACAAATATATTCATAATTATAAATCTTTACAACGAAACATTGTTTATATTGGTCGATTTGTAAATAACTGATGTAAGAGATGTTTAGACACACGACTAACCAATGTATCACAACTCATGGGAAATCTACCCGAAGAAAGAGTTATTTTGACATCTCCTTTTCTGTTATGGGGATCGATCTCCGTGGTCAATTTACACTGCACTCAAAGAGTATTCATTTGTTTTGTATTCAAGGCCATTCATCTGGAACTGATCACAGATCTAAGTACTAATGCCTTACTTGGCGCATTAAAGCGCTTCAATTTTGCGCAACCAGGTATCACATGAACATTTTCGCCGCCTAGTTCACCTCATTTTGGCGGTCTGTATGAAGCAGCTGTAAAGGCTACGAAACATCATATTAGAAGAATATTTGCTAATGCTGCACTTACACACGACGAATTCCTGACTGCAATAAAACTATTTGAAGCAGCCGTCGAGTCTAGGCCACCCACAGCTTCATCGAAAAATCCGAAAAGATTTCTCGGCTGTTACACCAACTAATTTTTTAATTGGCCACCAAATGCTAAGTCTTTCCGAATTAAACAAAATCCATGAAGTTATTCCCACCACCGCCAATTGTTGCACAATTTTCCATCGCTTGCAAATTGTGCAACAATAAGCAAGTTTTCAAAATTTTTTGGAAACGATTGTTAAGCGAATACTTAACGGAGTTGTCGTTGGAACACACTATAAAAAAAATTGAAATTGGTCGAACGAATGTCAGCACGCCGCTGAAGGTTTCTGAGTTGATAAAAAAAGAGCTGGTCCCCGAGGTCTAAGGGCCCGGTACAATGTGTTTCTAAAATTTTATTTCTTTAGTTTAGGAAAAGGGTTATATGGAATTAGTGGCTTGCTCGAATCTGAGGGGTTCGTCACCTGGATCAAGGGGAACCTTCTTATAAGTTGCCATACCATTCATCCAATCGGATTTTAATTTTTCCTAGGTATTTTATGTTAAAATGAGCATGTTTTCATAATAATTTTTATTAAAAATCGGCCATCTGGGTCTAGGTGTTCCCTTACAATAGTTTCCCAAAAATCTCTGATTGTTTCGAAAGAGTGTTTCAACCGATAAACCGAATGTCATGAACATTTTTGGCCAGAACCAACCTTACGATGTTTTTGAATGAGGTTAGGAAAGGGATTATATGAAACTAGTGATATGTTCAAATCCGAGGGGTTGGTTCCCTGAACCAAGGGTCTTTCTTATAAGTTTCCACAAGATTCATCCAATCAGATTCAAAATTTGCATAGCAGTTTTATACCAAAATGAGTAGGTTTTCGTAATACTTTTGAAGCGGTCAGTCCAATGAGTCCAGGTGTTTCCATGCAATTTTTCCCAAAAACGTCTGTTTGTTCCGATTGGGCTGAAACAGCCGCTCAACCGAACTCATGAAATGTTTACCATGTATAAGTTGTATATCCAGAACCAACCTTACGATAATTTTGAAGGAGCTGATCCCTGGTGTCTAGAGCTCCGGTACAAATTTGTTATCAACTTAGTTTTTTTTTAAAATCTTATCACGGGAATAAATTTGGGAAAGGAGTTATATGAAATTAGTGATATGCTCAAATCCGAGGGGCTGCAAATTTAGCAATCAGACCTGAGTTGAACTTCAATACAAAGTAACGTTTATTAAAAAAGTTATTAAAAAATTTATTATTGCACATCAAATTCAATTAAAGAAAGTCCCTGGGTATGATCGAATTACAGGTGGAATGCTTAACGAATTGTCTGAGTGTGCCTTTGGACGACTGGCTTAAATATTCAATTCAATTCAGAATCAGGATATATCCCTGAGTGCTGGAAACGGACAAATATAAAAACAATCCCGAAGTCTGGCAAGTATCCTACCAAAGTCTCGTCATATAGGCGAATAAGCCCACTGCCAATCATTTCTAAAGTAATCAATTTGGTTTCAGAGCCGAGCACGGAACCATTGAGCAAGTACACATACCTATCTAGCATTCGATAAAGTTTGGCACGACGGTCTGCTTACTAAAATTAATCTTAAATTGCCAAAAATTTACCAACTTATGAAGTCGTATTTTGGCTGAAGTACCACAAGGCAGTGTGTTTGACCCAAGGTTATATTTAATTTTCACTTCAGACCTATACCAACGTCTTCACAAATTATGACGTTTACTTTCGCAGATGATTCGGCAATCGTATGCACCCATAAAATTCCACAAACGGCGTTCAAAACTCTGCAACAACATATCTATGACGTCGAAATCTGGCTAAAGAAATGGAAGATAAAGGTCAATAATGAGAAATCGATCCACGTAACATTTACATTAAATAAGCTTACAGGCGGACACTGTCACAATGACCGGAATAAAAATCCCTCACGCAAATGGAGCAAAATACCTGGGCGTCCATCTAGACCGACGGTTAACTTGGCGAACACATATTGAAATGAAACGTGACCATATCAAATTAAAAGTGGATAAAATGCACTGGTTCATGGGGAAATATTGAACCATTCACGTAAATTCACATAGCTAGAATCAAAGATGCGCATATAAAAACCTTGCATGGAGAATTCAATTAATTCTGTCACTATTAGAAAGAAATATTGGATCTTGAACGGCAGAAGTAACATACGCTCAGAATAGCAAAATGCATCACGTGTCATCACCAATAACGGCAAGCTTACCCGAAGATCTAGTAACACCATCATGTCCATTTACTAACATAGGAGTAGACTATACACTGGGCCCATCACATTAGGAGTTTCGAAAGAATGTGGAAATAAGTCATACAAGGGATATTTGGTGCTATTTGTATACTTTGCTCAGCGGTATGACTACTGCAGCCTTCATCGCGGCCTTTAAGAGATTTGTATCTCGATGAACTGATTTATAACGAAAATGGAACCAATTTTGTGGGAGAAAAACATTGAAATACACTTGACTAAAGAAAAAAACGAAGCCCAGCAACAAGCAACTCCTGAACTTCAATGCGTACTACCGACATCGGAATCGAATAGCATTTTACACCACCATCTTCTCCACACTTCGGAGACAAATGAATTGAATGAAATTATTGTTGTGATTGGCGATATGGCGCTACACGTGGAAGCGTCTTGGGCCAAATACACTTAATTCTTTCAAAATTCAAAAAATCATCGGAACAATGAGTGCTGAGTGTGGAATTTAGTGTTTTCAACTTGGTTTGGTGTCTGAAATTTCAAGACAATTTGCATGTTGTGATTGGCGATATGGACCTACACGTGGAAGCGCCACATTCATTTAATTCTTTCATAAGAATGATTCACTCATGATTCCGAAGATTTTTTGAATGAATAGAAGAATTAAGTGAATTTGGCCAGAAACGCTTCCACGTGCAGGGCCATATCGCCAATCACAAAATGCAAGTTGTCTTGAAATTTCTTGTATAAATTTCAAACACCAAACCAATTTGAAAATACTAAATTCCACACTCGGCACTCATTGTTCCCATGATTTTTTGAATTATTAAAGAATTAAGTGAGTCTTTCACCGGTTTTGTCCATTCGTTTAAATAATCATAACATGTTTTGTAAAATTGGGCAAATTTCATGAAGTTGTCACGTACTTTGGGATTTGAGTGCTCCAATTTAGAATCTACCATTTCTAATAATAAGTGGAATAAAAACTTCTAGAACCCGATTTTCTATCTGGAGTTTAATTTCATTTAAAATGTCATACGTCAGCTCATGGTTCTGAGGCTATGGTTATGATTGACCGTGTGGTAGGCGAAAACTAATTCCTGTAGTGCTAAATTTTTGCCTAATTCTGTAAAATGTTTACCTGGAAAGAAGCTTGCTACCTTTTGTGAGCACGCGAGCAAGTCTAAATTCTTTTTATGATTTACCAAATCATTGTGCTTTAAAATACTTGTTCTTCCTCCGAAAGCAATTGAAAATACATTATTGCAAATTTTACATCGGACCCGTGATTCATTTTGTTGAGTATTTTTTTTTCTTGGAAAAGTTGGGATTCATCTCAATCAACAAGATTTTTCTTACATTATTTTAAATTGAACACTAAAAGTAATAAAATTCAACACTATTTTCTAAATGACGTTTCAATTAAAATCCGCACTGACAATGAGTTGTAAATTGTGAAAACAAAACAAAAATGTAGTAGTACTCACCACTGAACTCTAAACGATGAAATAGTTAGAAGTTAGAGAAGAGAGAATAGAAGTTAGATTTTCAAAATTCATTCCATTTCAAAATCCGTTATAAATAAAATAATAGAAAATATTTTATAGAAAACCTTAAATAGGGACAGAGGAGGACGCTATTTTAGGAAGGGACAAATTCTTCCAAAACAGGACAGTCCCTCCGAAAACCGGACGTCTGGCAGCCTTACATATTGCCAATCACAACACGCAAATTGTCTTGAATTTGTTTTTACAAACTCAGACACCATCACAAGTGGAGAACACTAAATTCCACGCTCGGTACTTGTGGTTTCGAAGATTTTCTGGATACAGTTTTTGTTTATTTTTAATAATTTAAATTAAACCACGTATTTCGAATTCCAAACTTTTTTCGTTTGCAGCTACACTTTTTGATAATTTGTGTATTCATACTTTTCACTTTTTCGAGTCTACACTTTTCGTTAAAATGTGTAGCTACACTTTTTATTAACGTCAAGTACTTCACACCGGTCATTAAATCGGGTCGTGCCTTATTTGGAAATGTCAACTGGGTAAAATTCCAAAATTGCAAAAAATACCAAAATTTCCAATTGAGAACAAACTTCAAAATTAAGAATATTAAATTTTGGAAACGATAATTTCCTGACCTATTCGAAGTTATGAAAGAGTTCCCGTGAACATTTATGGAATGGGCGAATACTCGTATACGTAAAAATGTCACTGAACAAGTTAAAAAGCATCATAATTATATCCCGTTCACCACGCTCAATGGGTTTTGATTGATCTACCTGGCCATGTAGGTGAGACCCGTGAACATCTCATATAAATGTTAAAGATACACAAATTGAATTGAAATTTTTTTTAATTTAACAGTGTGGAGTTTTCGTATTATTGTTGGTTTATATTTCACAATCAATTAGAAAATTTTAAAAATGAAATAAACTGAAATTTTACTCGTAAAAAGTGAGACATAAGCTAATTCGAAAAAGACATGGTACAACATCCCAGCCCTGTCCTGTATTTTCTTTGGTCTTGAGAAAATATAATGAAACGTTAGTTGTAAAACAAGAACCGGGCAAATATATTTGTGAGCTCTCCCACAAATATAAAATCAAATGCAACAACCAACATTTATGGAGTTTCGGCACAGAATATAAACAGAAGCGACATAACTCCATTTTTATATGAATTTTCTTTCGACTCGAATATTTGACCTTCTATTTACATCAAAATATGAGTGATAATAATAGTTAAGATAGGTAAATAATAGATAGCGCTAGTAGTTTTCAAAAAATTAAAATCGTTTATAAAATATTCGCAGTGCACAACTAAAATTTAATCTCAATTGACTCTCTCAATTTCAATTGGTAAAATTAAGACTTGCTATAGATTTAAATCTGATCCGCAATAATACCGCGATCCTCCATAATAGCGAAGTATTTACAAATAAAATTGTTTTAGATCTAGGATGTGGCATATCCATTCTCTCAATGTTCTCGTCAAAGGTTGGCCCGGAAACCGTAATTGGCGTTGATAATTCTGATATTATTAATCAGGCCATGACTATTATACGACTAAATAAATTTAAGAATATTAAATTGATGAAGGGTCGGGTTGAGGATTGTGAACTTCCTATAGATAAAGTTGATGTAATTGTGTCGGAGTGGATGGGATATTTTTTACTATTCGAAGAGATGCTATGAAACCGGCGTTTAAAAGATCGTGGAATCTTGCTGCTGAATAGATGTAACGTATTATTGGTACAATGTTTACTCCTTTGATATCTCGTGCATGAAAAACGAAGTTCTAAAGGAGGCGACCATAGTAATCTGTAAACCAGAATGTGTTCTTACCATGTGAATGTGTTGTTCTTGTGGATACATACTGCCCTAATTTCATATACGATTTTAAACTAAATGTTACAAAGGGTGGAAAATTAACCGCAATCGTTGAATATTTTGATTCATTTTTTGAGTTACCGAATCCGATTAGCTTTTTCACATCGCCCGCATATAAACCGACCCATTCGAAACAAATCGTTTTCTATATGAAGGAAGTGATTGAGGTGAACGAAGAGTCAGAGTATATGCCAGCAAAATATTAAGGATGTTCGGTCACTTGCAATTACTATTGAAATGTTGGGGCACGTTTCAAAATATACTTTAAATTAAAACATTATTTGGTGCATTAAAATCACTTTATTTACATTTCTAATGTTGTAAATATTTCTAGATTTGGAGCATATGGAAATCCAAGATTTGGTAGAATTCGTTGTGATGTGGGATGAGGTGATATTTTTCCCCACTAGATTTGCAGGTTGGAGATTCCCGATCGGAGTGGGAGTTGTCTGTCGAGCTAGATGAGAGTTGGGATCTTGGTGGATGTGTATCATTCATATGATTTACTGGCATTGGTGAGTTCATTTGATGCTGCTGTTGGATCACAACATACTGATGGATGGCGATGGTACGCTAGACTCAGATAATTTTTTTATATTTAGTCGATGCCATTGTAGTATTTAGTGGAGTGTACCCAATGCGATTTACTCGATTTGCGTTTGTATACCGATTAGGATTATTTACTCTGATACTCGCAAATGGCGCTGTTTGGTTTTCTTCATAACGGCCGTGCACTTTGCGATGTGTTTGTAGTGCGGTACTCTGAATAAACGTATGGTTTTTCTCCAATATACCGGCGAATGTTAAGTATTATATCATTTGATTGCGTAAACCGCGATCGCAATGTATACACTTATATGGCCGAGCGCCGGTATGACAACGCATGTCGAACAAGTTTGTTTGATCTGGAAAAACCTTTACCACAAATTGTGCATAGACAAGGCTTTTCACATGTATGGATAAACTAATGCATTTGATATCATTAATAACGTATCGGATTAATGTATCGTGATCTTCGATATGGTGTAATTTTGTTCAAATCGTATAAAGTTTCGCGTGCAGATTCACATTTGAAATTAATTTATACCCGTATGGCTCTGCAAATGTGTTTCAAGTGGTCTGATATGGGTAAAAGTTGTATCACATATTTTTCCGACAAATTATCATTAATGTCATTTTCCCGGCCGTCATTGGTACTGGATCCGCTCACTGCTTGACAAATGGTGACACAAACAATTTGACAAATAGTCGAAGAAAGAGAATTTATTTTTACACTTGTAAAAGTTTAATGTTTACAACGTGATTTTTTTTAATTTAGAGCCATCTATTGGCGTACGTAGGAATTATTTTAGGAGTATTGTCCAAATAAACTATGGTTTCTAACTATCGTTTCTGTAGTATATTCTGTGGTTTCGGACACTACACAATTACCATTAATTTGAAAGTCAACATTTCGGCGTCAAATTATATTATTGATCGAATTACGGAATATTTTTTTAAATATTTAGTAAATTTTAAAAACATTTGCGATGTATCGATTATATTTATTTGATGCCGGTCTGCAACAGTGAAGGCGGTCAACCTACTCGTATTAGTGCTATTAAACTGAGTTGTTGAAGTTTTGGTTGTTGCTTTTTAAACGCAACGACATTTTCTTGTATGCATCATTACGGCGATCCTTTTGAACCTTTTTCCATTAACCTCGAAATTTAACACCAACATATATAATTTATATGGAATCTAAATTCTAAAAACATTACAAAATAATATAAACAGAAATATAATAATAACTCCTAACAACTTTGGAATTAAGAAAGCAGAAGAACTAACTATTCCTATATGAATAGTACGACGATACACACATATGGCTGGCGAATGTTGTTTTTATAAAATAAAAAAAAACTTAAATAAAATAAAATTTGCAAAAAAAAAAAAATTCCAGTACTTAAAAAACACTGTGTATGTAAGAAGGAGTAGAAGAATTAGTAATTCGCGTTTCATATTTTTATACTTTTGGTTGTGTATCATATGTTTGTTTGTATTGTTGTCTATTCTTAAAGAACAAAACACAACAAAACAAACTAACGAACCTAAAATTAAAAATAATAATTTAGTTATGAATTTTAATTATTAAAAAATTATTTGTTATTTACCATTCAACGTTGGATGATGTGTTGGAAAGTGTGGAGGAAAGAATTTTTCTCTTGCATACACTTGATATAAATTACTACCCGGTGCGGAAAACTCGTACGGTAAAGTGAAAAATTAGTGTGTGAAATTTTTTTTTAATTATTCTGACTAATTAACGTTTAATAATTATTTATATACGGAAATTACTTAGCTATTAGTAATTCAGTAATGGTGCGTGTGCCGCGGCTAGATAATAATATTTAATGTATTTATGGTTGTATATACATATCCAGAGCATATAGAAAACTCGGAGTCAAATGTCTGGTTTGTTTAACCAGAACAAAAAAAAAAAATTAAAGTAAATAGAATAAAAAAAAAGTTTAAACGAAATCTTTATTTAAATATTTAAATAGTGAGTGAGTGGTGGCCCAAACAAATGGAACAGTTTTAAAAAATTTCCTAAATAAAATAAAATTATTCCTTAAAATGTCCATAATCTGTTACGGTGTTTCAAGTGTTACGAAAATTTAAGTGCGTTCAAATATTGTGCGATAACAGATCATCTTAAATATTATAAAATTATGAAAGGGTGCGGATTCTCGTAAAAAAATTTATATATAGTTTGGAACCAAATTTGATCATCTCATATACGGATTCGTCATAATACCAACAAAGAGTTTGGTTTCTTGTGCTGTGTGGTAAAATATATTATAAATGTTATCAGTATTTTTTTTTTTTTGCATTGTGCGAGCATAAAGTGTGATCTTGAAAAAGTTTAATGATTTTAGACAAAAATTAATTGTATGCATATCGTTCTTAAAACAAAAAAAAAACATAAATAATAATTAATCCTTATCAAAAGTTGAATGTACAGATGAATTATAAATAACTACTTAAAATGATGTGTAAGTGTAAATTTTAATTATGTACTTAGATTAATTTTTGGGTTTCCGTTTGACGATGGCACAGAATAGTGCACGAACTATAGACTTAGATATATAGACAATGGTTTTGACGTAAACGCATCTAAATTCATTGTGTACTGTAAGTAAACAATGCGATCCATCTGTTGTCACATTTGTTACCCATAAATGTATATAGATAATTGTTTATAGTAGAAATATATAAATTATTCGGTTTGTTTACCATAACACTATTCCTATATCTTTAATTTGGCCCAATAGTTTACACATAAGTAGAGTGTTAAGTTACTGAGCTAGTATACAGTAGGTTAAGAGTAGGCCAAATGTGAGTAGCAGCGTTGTGCCGTGTAGTTGATTATTATTATACACGTACATACAGTATATGTAGACAATTATACAATAATGGCGTCAACAATGTAGAAAATGTAGACAGTATTAAAGTTTGAATACATCGGCTTTGGACTGACAATAAACGAAATTGTGGTTTTGGGAGATTGATTGATTGATTGGACTGTCGGACAAAGTACTGAATAAGTGTCCTGGATAACCGGGCCTATTCCTACAGCCTGTTTACATATAAAAATAGGAAGGATAGGAAAGGTTTGTTTTTGGTTTCACACACCTAGCGATCGTAAGGCACAACACAATTCTAATCTACTTCTAATCTACTAGAGGAAGGAAAAAGGCTTAATAGGTTTAATGGATAACGAGGGTATTGGTCTTCAACAATTGCTTTTCTAAATCAGCAACCTGAGAAAAAAATATTATTATTTCACGTACATCTGGAAATTTCCTAAAATTTAATTCTAAATTAATAATTTCCGCCTTCCTTAATAATATAAACATTTATTAATTTAATCCTCCTGCAATTCCACAACTTACAATAGAATTTCCTGAAACCACATTTATTTAAATTATATTAAAAATTACTTAAAATTCATTAGTATTTAACCATTGAATTGGCAACCACGAAATATCTTTCAAAAAATTATTCAATGCCAGATTAACTACTGGATTGTATATTTCAAATAAATTTAGCTTATTTCGCCAAAATTTCGTGAGGTACCTGGTTTGAAACCCAATAGGGGTAGAATGAAAAGGGAATTTTCATCAACAGATTATACGATCTGTGATGGAATGGAACACATCTATGACCCCCTGTCGGAGTGCAAAACTCATGGGCCGACCCATCTTCCATACCAGTATAGGCTGGCATGGAGCTATGCAATGTGCAGATGGTAACAAAATCGGACCTATGACCGTACGTCCTCGAATTGGCCTACACACTGGCGTAAAACGAAGCCTTGGCCCCAGAACAGATTGCAGAGATAATAAAATAAAAAAAAAACCGAATTTGACAAAATTTTGGGATTCGACTATAATGAATGGAATCAGGCCGTTTTCTAACCGATAACTTGCAAATTTAGTTTACAGGGCTGAGGTAGGATTCTAATAAAAAGGTCAGCTTGTATTGGGATTTTAACGTGTTTTTTATGAAGTGTAGAACTTCGATCATTTTGAATGGAACTTGGTCAGAACAGAAAAAAAAGTCAAATCTGGTATTCAGAATGGGATTCTGAAGTTCTGAAGTTCGGTCGTGCTAGGCAATTTCTTACCTAATTATACTCGAATCTGGTATGTTGAGCTGAATCGAGATTCCGACATAAATCCCGAATGAAGTTCTGGATTTTTCTACAAAATAAATTTGAAAATAATCGGCCAAGGAATTATCCAGTTCCTCCATTCACGATGGCCCAACCAAACTTGGCCTTAACCCACTAAGAGATGATCCAATCAAATTCAGCTTCCCCAAAACTAAAATTTGTTAAAATTCAAATTCAGCCCATTTCATACCCAAAAATTAATTTATGCATCTTCCGTAGTGTCTAAAAACAGATTACTGAGACAATTCCGCACATCTCAGTCAATCAAAGAAGATCAAGGTTTAGGTGAGGTGATGGCACGAACGGAAGATAGAACCACGTGGAAGGCTTCTTACATAATTGGTGCATGAGCAAATCGTTGAATAGGATTTAGGAAATATTGTTGAGCAAGATAATTTTTTTCATAGAAAATAGTGCCAGCAGTAAGCAATCTAAGATCAAAGATTTACTTGTCGTTACAAACGAAAACGAAAAATAAAAATTAAAAAACCATTTTCCCTTTGGCATGCCATAACTCATATGAAGTTTCATCCCTTTACAAAAAATTTTTATTTATAAAGGGTGGTTTTTAAATTAATTTTAAGGGCCGATGTTGATTTTGAATAAAACACAAATTATTTAGGAAATTATTGTCAATTCCTTTTATTATGATAATATATTATAGTTCAATTATGTATGGAACAAAATATCGGCCAAATGGCCGCCGCGACCTCGGCGGCACACCTCCACCCGATGGTTTAAATTTTCGATGACGCTTAGGCATAATTGAGGTTCTATGCCGTAATGTGCCGAATTATCTCATCCTTTAGCTCTTGAATTTTTGCTGGCTTATCGACGTACACCTTTTCTTACAAATAACTCCAAATAAAGAAGTCCAGCGGTGTCAAATCACATGATCTTGGCGGCCAATTGACATCGCCACCACGTGAGATAACACGGCCATTGAATTTGTCGCGCAAAAGAGCCATTGTTTCGTTAGCTGTGTGGCAAGTGGCACCGTCCTGTTGAAACCACATATCGTCCACATCCATATCTTCCAATTCGGGCCATAAAAAGCTCGTTATCATCTCACGATAGCGAACACCATTCACAGTAACTGCCTGACCGGCCTCATTTTGGAAAAAATACGACCCGATGATGCCGCCAGCCCATAAAACGCACCAAACAGTCACTCTTTGTGGGTGCATTGGTTTTTCGACAATCACTCTTGGATTATGATTCGCCCAAATGCGGCAATTCTGCTTATTGACGAATCCACTGAGGTGAAAATGTGCCTCATCACTGAAGATGATTTTCTCCGAAAATTGATCATCCACTGTTGCCATTTCTTGCCACCATTCTGACCATTGACGACGTTTGGATGGTCAAGAGGCTTTAGTTCTTGAGTCAATTGCACCTTATAAGCGTGTAAATGCAAGTCTTTATGCATAATGTTCATCAACGACGAGCGTGAGAGGTGCAATTGTTGGGCACGACGACGAGTTGAGGTGGACGGCTCTTCAGCCACACTATCGCGAACAGCAGCAATATTTTCTACTGTACGAGTTGTACGAGCATGCACTGGTGTTTTAAAATCTCCTACAGACCCGGTTTGCTCAAATTTTTGCACGATTTTTCCGATTGTACGCACATTTGGACGATTAAATTGACCGAAAAAATCACGAAGTGCACGATATGCATTTTGATTTGAACGTCCATTTTCATAATATGCCTGAATAACTTTAACGCGTTACTCGATTGTGTATCTTTCCATGGTTCAAATTGAGTTAGTCTGAAATTGAGAAATGTCAAATTAAATGCAGAAAAAAACTTGACGTTTAGGTGTGGTTCACATTCAACGTCGGCCCTTAATATTTAACCAACCTTTATTATTTGAAATTCAAAATTAAGTACAAATTTTCACCGTACATTATTAATAATCAGAGAGAAAATTAATTTAATTAAATTCAAAATTTTGAATAGAGTAGAGCGATTTGAAAATATCACTCAAAATTGTTTGTAAAAATGGCGTTTTTCAAAAATAAATAAAATTACATTCTGATTAGTCAAATAATTTTTTTATTTTCCTACACCCTCAGTGCAGTCGGATCTCAATTTTCATAATTCTTTAATATTTTGCAAATTGTCTTAGGATAATTTCCAATATCTTAAAATGTTAATTGCTTTCGCGAATTGAGTGATTTTTATATGGAATTCCATATAAAAATTTGAGACCGGTTTCAGGCCTCAAAATACCATTCACGTCCACACAAGTCATATGAGTTCGGACTCATCAATAAATTTCTATGTAAGAAAATGTGAATTGAATCCTAGCAGAACACTGCAAATCTAATCTAAATCACAAATAACTTTAGAACCAGTCACAGACTAGTTATTAACGGTTACTACACGAGGATAGCCCTCCGATTTCCTCGTCGTGTTAATGAATGAATAAAACCGTTTTGGATTGCAGCATTAATATGTTACAAGATCGTTTATAAGACTTGCGATTAGCAATATTTCTGAAACGAAAATTAAACCATGACTCAACATATAAGGAATTTACAAAGAAGACGTAAATTAATCAAAGAAGAAACATTAGGTTTTACAAACTTATATTTAAATTCTAAATTATTAAATTCGCAAGAATCAAAATAAAATAAAACTTAATCAAAAATGGTGCGTTATAGATACTAGAATGTCCAGCAAAATCAAGACACGTCTCGAGTTCAACGTCATCTAAAGATCCAGAATACGTCCATGATCGTTAAAAACCTTGTTGAACTGACGAGTTCCAAAATTTCCAAAGTTATGTAACACCTGATTCGATAGGTCATCCACAGTTGGCCCAAAAAAATCACCATCCGCATGATAGTGAAGTATTTCCTAACCTTTCCAAAAAATTTAAATCCGCCATTTTTATTTCAATGTATGCGTAAAACTTCGCATAAACGAGTAAATTATAATTTATATGCAATACGTTTACAAATCCTTTACACGTTTTTTTAAAATATAGAAAACTCTTTAAACCCCAACTAATTGTACTTTCGGGTGTTTAGTATGCTCAATTTGCAATACGATAAATTTACGTTGTAGGCGATTTTCCATAAAATGTTCCCTTGTCCTGGAACACCCCCACCAAATACTAAGTGTAAATTCGAGATAATAAAGATCTAATCTAACCGAAAATCATCACCCCTTGAAAAGTTATAGAGCATGAGAAAAGTTTATGGAAAATCGCTTACAACGTAAGTTTATCGAATTGAGAATTGAGCGTTCTAAACACCCTTATCCCCTATAACTTTTCAAGGGATGATGATTTTCGGTTAGATTAGATCTTTATTATCTCGAATTTACACTTAGTATTTGGTGGGGGTGTTCTAGGACATGGAACATTTTTATGGAAAATCGCTTACAACGTAAGTTTATCGAATTGAGAATTGAGCGTTCTAAACACCCTTATCCCCTATAACTTTTTAAGGGATGATGATTTTCGGTTAGATTAGATCTTTATTATCTCGAATTTACACTTAGTATTTGGTGGGGGTGTTCTAGGACATGGGAAAATTTTAAGGAAAATCGCTTACAACGTAAGTTTATCGTATTGCGAATTGCACGTACTAAACACCCTTATCCCCTATAACTTTTCAAGGGATGATGATTTTCGGTTAGATTAGATCTTTATTATCTCGAATTTACACTTAGTATTTGGTGGGGGTGTTCTAGGACATGGGAAAATTTTAAGGAAAATCGCTTACAACGTAAGTTTATCGAATTGAGAATTGAACGTTCTAAACACCCTTATCCCCTATAAATTTTCAAGGGATGATGATTTTCGGTTAGATTAGATCTTTATTATCTCGAATGTATACTTAGTATTTGGTGGGGGTGTTCTAGGACATGGAACATTTTTATGGAAAATCGCTTACAACGTAAGTTTATCGAATTGAGAATTGAGCGTTCTAAACACCCTTATCCCCTATAACTTTTTAAGGGATGATGATTTTCGGTTAGATTAGATCTTTATTATCTCGAATTTACACTTAGTATTTGGTGGGGGTGTTCTAGGACATGGGAAAATTTTAAGGAAAATCGCTTACAACGTAAGTTTATCGTATTGCGAATTGCACGTACTAAACACCCTTATCCCCTATAACTTTTCAAGGGATGATGATTTTCGGTTAGATTAGATCTTTATTATCTCGAATTTACACTTAGTATTTGGTGGGGGTGTTCTAGGACATGGAACATTTTTATGGAAAATCGCTTACAACGTAAGTTTATCGAATTGAGAATTGAGCGTTCTAAACACCCTTATCCCCTATAACTTTTTAAGGGATGATGATTTTCGGTTAGATTAGATCTTTATTATCTCGAATTTACACTTAGTATTTGGTGGGGTGTTCTAGGACATGGGAAAATTTTAAGGAAAATCGCTTACAACGTAAGTTTATCGAATTGAGAATTGAACGTTCTAAACACCCTTATCCCCTATAACTTCTCAAGGGATGATAATTTTCGGTTAGATTAGATCTTTATTATCTCGAATTTACACTTAGTATTTGGTGGGGGTGTTCTAGGACATGGGAAAATTTTAAGGAAAATCGCTTACAACGTAAGTTTATCGAATTGAGAATTGAACGTTCTAAACACCCTTATCCCCTATAAATTTTCAAGGGATGATGATTTTCGGTTAGATTAGATCTTTATTATCTCGAATGTATACTTAGTATTTGGTGGGGGTGTTCTAGGACATCGAATGAACATCGAGGGAACATTTTATGGAAATTCGCTTACAACGTAAGTTTATCGAATTGCGAATTGAGCATACTACACACCATTAGCCCCTATAACTTTTCAAGAGCTTGCATTATCTACTCAGGCTAATCCAAAATTAGCAAAAAAGCTCAAAATTTTGTGAATGAAATAAGTCATTTGAAATAAATAAATTTCAAGTTCTATGGGGAATTAATTGTAAGTTTATGTTTTCGTTTACCTGATTACTGCAGCGTCTACCAAGCTGAAGTTATAGCGATTGAAGAGATCATGAACTGGTGAAGCACAGTATAATATCGTTGACTGATATCACTATCTATGTGGACAGTAGGGCGGCCATTCTTTCATTGGATTCAGTTTCTCTGGCGTCGAGGATGGCGTTGGATTGCCACACATCTCTTAACGAGATTTATGAACACTTCAATATCCAGTTGATCTGGGTTCTAACTGAAGCAGCAAGTCATAGGAAAGCAGTTGCCTTGGAACTTGCTATGTGGCTGACCAGTCCGACTGGCAGACTAGCGAAGCAAGTATGGCCTGAGTTGAGCTTGAAGCGATCCAAGATCTTGATGATACTAAGGAGGCGTGACTTAGGTAGAATTGTAAAGGTACTTAGCGGATACTGCCTTTTCGGAGATCATGCGAGATTGCTGGGTCTGGATGCAAATGACTTATGCAGAAGCTGCAAGGACGAGGAGGAGGAAGAGACTCTTTTTCAATTCCTATGCTCATGTCCTGCGCTTGCTGACAGAGGACATGATCACTTGGGCAAATACACTATGGACAGCATCTCTGATATCGAAAGCTGTAATGTGCGAGATCTTTTACCTTATGTGAATAGCTCTAGATGGGTTTAAATGGAGTTTAATGATGTCAGATCCTGTGGTATCACAATGGGTCAAAACTGGCCTAAGTGTGCGATAGAAATCACTGAAACCTAACCTAACGTAACCTACATGTTTAGAAATATAGTTATGTCCGCTTCTAACCCGTTCTTCAAAATGTTGGCATATGAAATCGACTTCCGATTTTTTAAGTTAACTAGTCTATCATTGAACCACTGAGGGTGACCATTTTGTGGTTTACAGCACATAGGTACATAAAGTTCGAAGCCTTGCTGCATAATGTCATTAAATTTATCAACATTTTCGTTTATTAAAATTGAGAGTTGTTTGCCAGTTGATGAATTCTAGGTAACTTTATAGCCCCGCACGGTTTGTTTTTTTTGAAGTTGTATTTGATTGGTTTTAGATGTTCCGAACTCGCCATTAAATAAGTTGAGTCAAATACAATATCTAAAGATTTGTGATTGATATCATTTATGACAAAAGGTAACACGGATTCTGAAATTTTGAAAGTGTTAAGTCGTTGCTGAAGACAAGATCCAGTAATCTATCACGATTATTAGCAATGGTATTTATTTGGTTCAATAAAGATTCCGCACCTGTTGTTATATTGCATGGTAAAATACAATTTAGTTCGGGGTCCAGATTCCAGATTATATGTGGAAGATTAAAATCACCAAGCACAAGAACTTCATTAATCGCGTCGGTGCAAGTTGCGTAATGATCACACTATTTGATTGTGGTGGTATATATGCTACGTAAATGAATAGATTGGTTTGGTTAATTTAGATTTTTACACCAATTTTTCGACTCTTGATGTCGCTACTAAAGTTACTGAAGCATTTCAGAGTTTAGAATGCACTGCTATCAGTACGCCACCACCCGATTTCTTTGAGCTAGTTTCGAGAGACCGATCACACCTGTAAACAACGTAATCATAGCCAAAAAATTCGCTGCTCATTTTTCCGGGTATTACTGAAGTTTCACAAATTAGATAGATAGGGTAGTTTTGATTTACCTTTTGAGTAGTAGTATAAGTTCGAGCTCTCATTAAAAGTGGGTGTAGTCTCTCATTAGGCACTGGCGAAAAATATCTAAATGATTGTGTGTGCACTATCGAGCAGCACAAGCGGTTGAGAATTGATTCTAATACAAATCACATTTGGTGAGGTTAATCGTTGTGCTTCGTGGATCGTCATGACTTTACTAGATTTTGGTGTCTTAAGCTGGGAGATTAGTTGTGTATCAGCTTTAATAAAAGTTAGATCGAATTTGTTATCCAACAGAGGTATTGACGACAATGTTGACGGCAGGTTGACAAATTTGGTTGAAATTTGCACGGGGGTAGTAATTTGTATGGGTAGTATTCCGTTAGAGCAGATGTAACACCAACCGGGCATTTATACGTCACATTCAAGTATTCCGTCTTTGTTACGAATGCGCTTGCATCAATATATGGTTTTTGGTTTTTATCACCCAATTTTATCGTAGGTCCGATTTTCATTTATTAGATACCAGGCAATCGTTTTGGAGTTTAATTTGATTTTATTAAAATCAATGTTGTCGTGCTCGCAACGAGATGTTACCCTTAATTTAATATCAGCAAGTCCCTCTTTTTTGGCACATAAAACAAGATCACTGCCAAGTTTATGCTTGTTTATAATCCAGGTTGACTTACCGCATCCTGGTACACCTCAGGGTGTCCGGGTGTTGCAATGTCCGGCATCTTTATGTTTTCCTTAAGACATATATTGTTTAACGGGTTGTATGTCTGAACGTTATTCCCATCAAAGGACACCAGATTACTCCCATCAAAGCCAAACTGATATTTTGTGGTCGGTTCTTCAAGATATTGTTTGGTAACGTTATCAAATATAAACATGTTCAACGAAGAAACAGAGAAAGGCAGTAGTTGGATGTTCTTAATGTAATGATCCTCTAAGTTGCTTTTAATTAGACTGTCTGAGTGTTTAATGTAAAACATTATTTCCATGATCGAAGTTTTATAGCTGGACTCTGCAGACAACACTCTGTAACATGCCGGAGATGTAGATGGGAAATCCGTATCCTCGATAACTTCGAGGGATCACCAGTAATCCAACGGGAAGATAGCGCTCTTTCATACTAAGTTGACCTAATTCTGTTGACATGGTATTTAGCATCCAAAGTAATTGTGAAATGCTCATCTTTCCGTTGTTGCAAGTAACCTGTTAAAGTTCCTAGAGCGTAGATTAGATCACTGCAATCAGCTCTAGATTGATGATTAACCGCAATAACGTATCTCCTCTCAATTTTATAAACTTTTGTAACTGCATTGACGGATTTAATGTAGAAGTTTTGTAGTTGAAGTCCGTTTCTCGACAAGCGTTTCTTAAGATTACAATTTCCCAATTTTTCATCTAAGGCAATACAAATTGCCTTAGATGAAGTTACTAAGTATTTACCTTTTATCCAGGTTGAAATCTGAGGTTCCAAGAATTTTTTTAGATGGAATATTGTAAACAAACTCATATCCGTTAATATAATCTTCATGGTGGTTGTTTTTTACGCCTCTTGTTAACATAAGTTTAAATTTAAATGATGAGATGATCGATTGGTTATCGTAGATGTTAGTCAGCCTTGGAGTCTTGGAGCAGTTTTCTGAAGATGAAAAATACAATAAGCCACCGTTTGAATCGCACATTGCATCTCTGATTTTAATGGTTTTTACTCTCGCTGCCTTGATGAGGTTTCCGGAACTCGAAAAACACATGAAGCCAGCATTGACATCACCAACCTCATCCGTAGAGTCGCTCGGTTTACACGTTTTTAAGTTATTTGGCTGTTGTTTCTTGTATCCCGAAAGATCGATTGCTTTTTTGGAAACTCAAATCCCTTTGGCCAAACATCAGAATTTACCATTGAATCATTGACACTGATCCGGTAAGAAACGTAATCACTTACTGTCGGAATGATTCGAACCGCGTTTAAATTTGCGTTTTGAAATTTATTTTCCACAAATCTCTTGAATTGTTCATCAGTTACAGATGTGTGAATCCTGCTGATAAATGTCCATCTTCGTCATTTCACCACTCTAACTGTTTCAAAATAATTTGTTTCGGCGTGTTGTTCGTGGGAGATGTTTGGATACAGTTTTCTGATTGAGAAAGAGGTACTGCGGCTGTCTCAGAAGTCGGGCTCGAAGTTAGCATTGATACAGGTGAACAAGCTACAGTCATTCCTGATGCAGATGGCGATAGATTTCTCATACTGGATATTTTGTCATATGTAGTATTTATTTGTTTGTTATTCTGGATAAAAACTTCATGTTCAAGTTGAGTAGGTTCGCTTTGTGAGCGAATGACAGGTCGGGTAGTAATAGACGGCACGGGTAATTCGTTTAAATACTGTTTCAATTGCATGTAAACCAGTGTTAAGCGCGTAAATTACACAATGTAATTTACACGATTATTTACATGTAATTTACATGTAAATTACATAAGTTTTTTTTTACATTATCTAAAGTAAATAAAGAATTTTTCATGACAAGCGCGCTATCTATTATATAATTTAATAACTATTTAATTATTCAAAAAATTGACTGTGTAACGTTGAAAATAAACCAAACAAAAATTAATAGGTCAAAAATTTGAGGTTATAAGCTTCCTTGTGTTGTTCCAGAAATCATCATAACTTCCGTTCTAAATGCAATTAGGACATTCTGTAAAGTGCTCTGAACTTGTCATAAGTGTCGATCCTGATATGTTTATGACATTTACTCGACTGTTTGACATTTACGACGAAACCGCGTAAAATGCTACAATTTGATAATAGATGGCACGTATTACACTATAAAATTATTAACGTTCTCATATAGCAAAACTAAACCTAAAGATGCCAGTAATCGTTTTTTAGAGCTTGTTAAGACAAACACAGATGGCACTGTAGATTCATAAATAAATTTCTTATTGTGATTGTAGATAACTAAAAGTTTAAAATAATTATGATTGACCGTCTAAATGAACTGTTTCATTAATATTTCACGTTTTTTACATATTTTATGTAAATTACACAAATTTTTTTGTAATTTACGTTATTTACATAAAAATGTAGATAATGTTTTTCCATGTAAAATGCCCAACACTGATGTAAACCATTACAGATAACGTATTTTATATTATTTTACTAATTTAAGTATTTTCATGCAGATGTCGCTAGTTAATTACGTTTGCTACATTTGGTACGTCAAGTAACGTCAAAAATTTCACGTAATTAATGTAACGTAATTATTCTGCACACCACTGTTTCTTATTTCTACTGATGCGCGAGAAACTCCATTAAAAAATGTTTGGGCATTCGGTATAGTGTCAAGAATGCCACATAACTGAAGGAATATTGTTTCAAATGTTGACTGCGAACATTCTTACAATTTTATGATGTAAAGTTCGGGGTGAGAAAGTCCATGATTTGTCATAAGTTCTACACCTTGACCTTGTACATGATTATACATGTAAACGGTGCGCTACGATTGTGTTTTCATGTTCACGGATTTTAAACCATTAATTGGCGGACCAAATCCATTATGGTATTGAAATTAACGAGTTTTGCGTCTGAGTGTGTTGTCTGGTTAGTGGTAGTTCTCTGAGTTTGATGATGTGTTTGAGCACCTACTGTAGTTAGTTTTGTACATGGTAATGTAGTAGGATGTTGTGAATAATTTGTCCAGAACAGATGGATAGCACGATTATCATTTGTGTCTCTCGATTTGTTGTGAACATGTGCCAAATCACAGGGTGGTGTTTGTGACGCTGCTGCGACGGTTCAGAGTGTAGCGTATAAATGTGTCACAAGTATTTGCCGATTCAGAGAGGTATGGCGGTCATATTATTGTGACTACGGCCGCGAATGCAAGGATGCAATCTGGCACTTAGTGGTCATCTATGCCATTGGTTCTAATACAATCGTTTTCGTATTTTTAAGTTACTGAAAGTTGTTAGATTTGAGTGTTGATCATATTCACCACGGACGTTCTGTTCTAGTTTTTGAGGTTTAGAAATATAGTAGAGGCCCCGTTTTGGCAGCGTGGTCCGCTCTATGGGTAACAGTAATTGCTATATAGTTGTCATGAAGGTGTTGTCATTAATGTTTTCAAATGAGCTAGAATCATTGCTGTTTTAAGAAAAATGTTGGTTTTGATGTTGATTTGCTTCTTTTCGGAATGTTCTGAAATTGGATTGGAATCCGGATTGCGACGTATTGGCCTAACGTTGAGTTATTTTGCAGGATGGACGGCGAAGGTGAGGTGGTCATAGTATTTTTGTATTGAATAGTGAATTTGGATTTTTGTTGTAAACACCGAAGTTTTGAGTGGTCCATTTATGATAGTTGAGCAGTCGTGCGAACATGCAATTAAAAATGTTTTTTGTAGTTTTTGGGGTTATTCATATTTTAGGTTGAGTGTAGTAGTGATGGTGAGTTTCTGATTATGCAGCCACGTATGGGACTTTGATGCTGGCTTATTTACTTGTTCTATAAAACACTTTTCCTATTGTTATATGTAGTTAATACAGTTTTAGAACTGTAGTAATAGGCCCGGCGTTATTCGCGATACTTCAGTACATTTTACTCAATTTCGACCAATTGGTTGAAAAATGTAAAGCTCATCTTGCTAAAAGCCTTGTCTCCTTACTACTTTATTCTATAATAAAAGTAGTCCTAGCGGTCCTAGCATCTAGAAAAATTTCGTAAATTTTTCTTAAGACAAAAATTTGTAAACAATTTGGTTTTTGAACATTATTTGCATATCCGTGCAATACAAAATGCTGGATAATGTCATTACTGTGTGCGAATTTAAACAGTTGATGCTGATGCTCAAAAACGCAAAGCGTAAATTTTTATAGCTCGAAAGATCATGAGAAGAAGCGTCATGCTGAAAGGCAAGGCGAAAATCTGAAATTTCTGACCATTAATATCTTTTTGTACGCAAATCCGCTGATATTTTTTACGGTGATCTTAGGCCAGTAGAACGAGTAAACCATTTAACAAGTTTAACTATTCCAAGTTTCCGAACATATGCACGGTTTTTCATACTATACTGAAAGTGCAAGCATTGTCTTTTCTAGTGAATTTTTAATTTATTCTGCACATCATGATTACAATTTATGCTGTACACATTTTATATGTTACACGTTAATCGCTCCACCACTTCTGGATGGCAATTAATCCTCCCCAAACTACATACCTAAAAAACTAAATTTATTAGTCTAACCTAATTTAAAGCTATAAATCTAATAATTTTCCTTTTGTGGTGTTTCTTCATTTCCAGGTGAAACTATGGATGACATCTTAGTTGTAACAACGAAGCACAGTGAACACGGGCACATATGGAGCAATAAATTAAGAGCATGTTTTGATAATATCACAAAACAACGAGGTCGTCTACCTTTTAAGTAAGTTATCTAGCTATATACACACTTAAGAAACTATATCATGTTTCGATTTATGTTCAAAGTTAATGTTTTCTAAACATATTCTGTTCTTCTCGTATTTTATAGTTTTCTCAATATAAAAATAGATGATGGACCCATCAGTACAGACATATCGTATCGCAGTAAACAAACAAAACTTCAAATTGTAATAATTTGTCCAGTTTTGTTGTCGCTTCCCGGGGCATACATTAAATCACAATTGAGCGAGGTTATTAAACCAAATATAGCGTTGGCCATGTTTCTTGACATCCCCGAGGAGCAAATAATGGAGATACATAAAAATATATTCCCGTGTTTCTACCAATGGAAGCGTGTTGTGGTACAAAGCAGTGATCAGTCACCTTTAAGCGAACTAGTTGGCACCGCGGTCGATATATTAGGTCGTGCTCTACGTGAACAACCTTTGTGTACCGAAATTGCTACACCTTCGGTCGGACTGAAAGGAAATCATGATCATTTCACGGTTATACCACGAAAAGTACGCACCGGTCAGAATAAAATCGTGGCAATATTAACCGAACCGTTAACTTTAGATGATTCATATCGTGTACGCATCGAAAAATCAGGCGAAGTGTTCGAAGTGCAAAATGTTAAGAAACGTAATCCGTACACCCTGCAATTAACGGTGCCTGAAAGTTGTTTAGAGGTATCAACCATGATTGGAATACGGATCGAAAAAAATGGTGCCGATCTTGGGAGTAAACCGGTAAAATGCGAGAGTCGCTTGAAGGAGATGGAACTTATATTGAGATCGCAGAATTCACCGGTTAAATTTATGTGCCACTCCCTAGGATTGGATAATAGTGGCGATATTGAAAAATTAGATTTGTATTTAGTACAAAGTTTCCAAAAGAATGTACCACCAAATTTTGATTTATTGGCATCGCTCAACGAGAAAGGGAATTTCTATTCGTACAAAGAAGCAAGTAAGTAATTTCACCGATTCGTTTTGTTTTGATGATACTCAGTCTAATTATTCTTTAATTACAGGACCAGAAGAATTTCCAACACTTCTGCATTTTGCGGCCAAGTATGGGTTTGAAAAATTGTGTTTGCAACTTGTTGAATTCCCAGGAGGTGTTATCGCGTGCGACATTCGTAACAGTGCTGGTAAAACGCCTGAAGAAATTGCAGAAGATGAACGCCATTTTAAAATCTCGTCATATCTAAAATGCTTTGCGGTACGTTGAAACTCAACTTAATTTTTTTTGTTCGCTATACTTATGTAACAATTTTTTTTTATAGCAAATGCATCGCATCACAACAATGTATGACTACGTCGCCGGTATGAATGACGTGTTAAACCAAAGCTCGAATAGTAAATCGATTTCAAATACAAATTTGAATACCGAAACACCTAAAGATGCGGAGAACCTTGATAGCGACGACATCAAAAAAATTAACCAGGCGACTGAAGAATACATGCAGATGAATGGCAGTGGAAGTGATACGGATTGCACTGACTCGCGAAAACCAAAATTAAATAATAATGATCGGAATCATAATCTGAATTATGCGAAACTCCAAATAAGCTCGTCATCCGGTGAAGATGAATTTAGCGTAAAAACGAACGAGCTAAAAATCACCGAGCCCAGTTATTACGATTCGAATGAGATTAATTTGAAAGCAGATCCAATGAGCCAAGAATGTTCAAATTTGTTGGAAAACTATCAATCCGAGTATTTAATTCAACCGTCTAATATTCCGGTTGTAGACGCGAATGCATTAAATGAGTACGAAAATAATGAGAACGGGTTCGGTGATTATTTAATTCAGCCATCTAATATTCCGGTCAAATCGGAACCAGTTACTAATAATAGACCAAACATACAAACACCTGAATCAGGTGATTATTTAACGCAACCATCAAACATAAAAATCGATCAAATGATCGCCAAGACTGAACAGAAATTGAAAGGTAACTCACTGAAACGGCAGGGTAGCAATTTATCGAAGAATAGTAGCGCCGATGATGAATTATTAGAAATTATAAACGATTTCAAAAATAATGTGTTCACAATTCAAGAGGTCGAACAATTGGTGGCCTCGTGGAAAAATCGTAATGATGTTCAGCAGAGTTTTAAGGATAAACAGGACCAGTTGCAAAAAATGCGCGAAGAATACGATAAAATTCAAAATCGTATGAAGGAGAAACTTAAACGGCCGACCCCATTTGAACGCATGAAAAAAATATTTAGTTGGGGAAAACCGGTGAATACGGCTAACACAAAAGATACGACAAGCAATTCGCAGGATACCGTCTTGGAGATTAATTCATCAAAATCATCGAGTTATAATCGACCGATGAGCAGCTTAAGTCTACAAAGTGTATCGAGTTCTTCGTCCGGTCGCATGAGTACAGCTTCCGCGTGCTCTGGGACTAGCCTAGGTGATAGTGGTACCCATTCAGACCACGAGGAGCGGCGGCACGCCTTTTCTACCTCATCAAATTCACCAAATTGTCGAATTGGATCACCGGGTAGTTTGCTCGACAACTATATGATTCCACCGATGCCACGTCCAATAAGCACCCCGTCATCAACGCCTACGCCACACGAGGAAAAGGAGCGATTAATTTATCCCACCCGATCAAATGTCACATCAATGAACAGTGAACATTACATTTTATTCCCATCGAATGTGCCCGTGTCACAAACTTGCTCAAATAACGCGAACCAATATATAAACATTGAGCAACACAATTATGCCAATTTCAGTGGTCTGCACACGATTACAGAGACACCAAATGAAATGTGTATAACGCTGCAACCAATCAAAATTCAAAAACAGTACAATAACGATATAATCAATAATAATAACGAGAAGTTGCTGAGTTCATTCAAAACGAGTAATAAAAATCCACATTTGGACGGACCGAACAATAGTTGTAGTAATTATGAAAATTTATAAATTAACCGTTAATAATACTAGATATATTTTTGGTGTAAATAGTTAATGACAAACAAAAGAAGAAAAATTCCATATAGAGCTGAATAAATTGTACAATTTAAATTTATGACATATTTATTTTATATAAAATATTTTATCCAACCCTGAACATCACATATTTTTAGCATTCAGTATTAAACACTCGAAATCAAATTATTTTTTATACGTAATTAATTAGTAAATCATAATTCTCCGTATTATTATTCTAAACGTAATTTTCAGGGAACACTATAATTCTAATTTACTATTTAATAAATTAAACATAAACATAAAATAGGCGCCATTTTGTTCAGAAATAATAACTCAAATATTTTTAGCATTTAATTAAATAAATAATTTTAATTAAGAATATATTAATTTATTTATTTTGTTTATAATTTTAATTTTATATATGAATAATTTCCATTTGTAGCTTTGGAGAAATTACAAAAATTTTAATATAATATCCATAATAATTATATATTCTTAAACACATAATTAAAATTAATAAATATTTTATACATATTTTTAAATCAATAAATATATATTTTAACGTTTGTACGATATAATTAATAAAATATAATTTTAGAAATAAAACGATATCGTTTGTTATTTTTAATGAAACAAAGAACGCTCAACTCTATGTTTAAGTTTAACAACATTCAGGCGAATTTGAGTATAATCACACAGAACAAATAAATAAATTGGTCAATCAAGGGTTAAAAGTTTAATGACATTTATAGAAAATAGTGACATCTAGATTTAAGCAGTAGAACTAGTTTTAAAACAGTTTTTATGTGAAGCAGATTATAAAAGTGATATACGCGGTATGTAAACTGGGTGAACGTGAATGAACATGAATTAGTCATTCAGGGGATTCGGTACACGATAGTCGAAAAGTGACATTTAACAGTGCGAACAATTATTAAAGTGAACTAAATTGTGTTATTGTGTGTAAATTTTAAAATAAATATAATAAATAATAAAATGATGATAAGTAATAGTGAAAATATTGTTGCTGTGTTAGGTAAGTGCTTGGAAAATTATTTTGATTTTTTTTAGGAATATTACTGAATGTTTTAATACGTAATGATAAATATGACGCGTATGGAACGCTTCCGATTCGTTTATTTGTTGGTTATGTGTCTCTTGTTTCAACTATTTGAACGGTCTGTGGACACTCCCTATTCTTACTACTATGAATGTCGATAAGGATCAAAGTGAATCGACGACCATTTGATTTTCGGATCCAAATGTCTATTGATTTGGTGCATGAAGTTTGACGAAAAAGTTGTATGGTTTTGCAAACTCCACTTCAACAGAACTCATGTTGAAATGATACATTCAGGAATGAATGTAAATATTTCACATTGAGTAGCTCATTTTGGCGAAATTGTGGGGATATCGCAAAGTACGAGCTCAGGAAGTATTTCGCCGCATTTTGTTTTAGATTAGGTTGAAATGGGTGCGAGGCATTTTAGGCATTGGGCGACTATAGTATGTATTTTGTGGAAGAATGTATTTTTAGATGTGGAAGGTGTGGTTTTGTCGGTCACTGCACGAGAATAATGGTTGTTTTCACTTTAGAATGTTAGTCAGTTCTAGCTCAAGTTACACGGGAGATACTAGATGGGGTGTGTGATGCGGTTTTCAACTCCAGTGGGCACTTGCAGAAGAGCTCTTTGGGTGTTCCGACATGCTCTACGATCAGTCCTAATCGTAGAAGTAAACGAATTCACCTGATAGATTCGGTACTTGTTCAGTTTAGCTAAGTCAAATTCAAATTATTGACCTATATCCCTAAGTTGCTTAAATTGTTATTCGGTTGTTTCACTGTTGTGTTTATAGCCTCACTGTATTATCGATATTATATGCTTAATGAAACCACACAGTTATTATTATTTACATTTGTTGTTAATAATATTCTTCTCTCCCATGTTTTTATTACGTACAAAAAGTATTGCCTGGTTTCCATTACAGTCCAAGGCCGGTAATCCAATACATAACAGTCTTCCCGGCGAAAGGAATTTTACCCATTATAAATCCATCCTATTTGGTGGTCGACACACTCGGCTTGACCGTCGTACTATAGAGTTATCTGGTACATCCATTCGTATATGCCCAGATGTAATTTCAACCCCTTTTTGTATACTACCCGTTGCTTGTCTTGAGGTTGACGTTGATGAAGCAACTTCAATCGGTTGCGACTCCGTTGATTGCCGATTAGTTAATTCATTCGTAAATTCTTTACTTTCCATTCCGGTTGTAGTAGTTTCGTTATCGTTTTTCTTCGGAGAGGAAACGCCATCTGTTGTAACCATCGGCCCATCCGTATTTGGATACCTTTTTAATAAATTCGAGTATCCTTCTGTATTTCCTTCAACCCCCGTGTCGGATTTGAACTGTATCGCCTATTCCCAGCTCCCGTCTGTAATTCTTTGATGGGTTGATATTTGTGTAATCATTTACCCTCTTTGTCGCCTTAATCAAATCTATGATCGATCGTAAATTAAATCGTAGCATTTGTTCAGCTGTGCTTTTCCCAGTTGCTGAGTTCATTATTTTTCTGTATTGCGGCCCGTAATGCAATTTTTAATGTTTGGACACTTCTTCGCTTGTGTGTAATACCGTTGCTTCGTAAGAAATCTTAGAATTCCTTGGACGTAAAATTAGTACCATTGTCCGTTACCACTATTGGTAGCAAGCCAAAACGTGGAAAAATTTCGCGTAATGATCTAATGGTGTGGAAACATGATATTTTCCATGGGCACCACCTCTAACCATCTTGTTTTTGCATCCACTACCACCATAAAATAATATATGTTCCATAAATGGCCCCGCCAAATTTATGTGTATTCGTTGCCAAGGTATAGTCGGAAGTTCCCACGTATGTATTGGCGCCTTCGAATGTTCGTTTGCAACTCTCGCGCATTCTCGACAACTGTCGAGTGACCATACCGGTCCAATAACAATAGCTTCGTGTTAGTGCTTTCATTTTGACGATGCCAATATGTGCCATATGTCATTGCCTTTGAAATTGTTCCACTCGTTATTGGTAGAACATCTTCCGACAATTGACACACTGTAAGTTCTTCTTTGTCGCTTTTTTGATCGGTTTCCACCACCGGATGCCGAGATATAAAATCTACATTCATGTAGTGGCCTCCCTGTGTACAATTTTGTATTTAAAACCGGATAGGAACTACGCGTAACTTAGTTGTGATGTTAATGTAGGTAGGCTTTTATCTAGGCTCAATATCATTGCTAACGGTTTATAATCCGTAATCAAAGTGAATTCACGTCCATAACAATAATTGTAACATTATAGAAGCACCCAATAAATGTTTCCTTATGAAGCTGACTATAATTTGATTCATTTCTTGATAATGTTCGATACGCATACGCAATTGCTCGTTCCCAAGGTGTTTTATGTGATAATATTGCAGAAATTTCCACGGGGGAAGCATCAGTTGCCAAAATCAACGGGAATTTTCTTCGTACGGCATCAATACAGATCCGCTTTGTAATTCCGTCTTAATGTCAGCAAATGCTCGTTGGCACACTATATTCCACCTGAGTTCCACATTATTTCGTAATAGTTTGTAAAGGGGATTTAGCATTGTTGCCATATCGGCAATGTACGACCGGCGATAATAATGTCGTCAAAGAAACACCGTGTTCCATTGAGATTATTGGTTATATTTTCATCCATAAAGCGTTGCCAGATATTGGGTGCCGGTTTTACTCCGAACATTAGCCATGTGTAAATAGGCTTTGTGCACATCGAACACGCAATAATATTTACCATTGGCCAACTTGTGCATCATGTCCTCGATTTTAGGAATTTGGTCGACTTAATTATTAGCACCATTGGTGTTCCTCAGTCCGAATGTTCGACCTTCTCTAAGGTTCCAGACTTTTCAGGCTTTCAATTTTGTCTTCAATCAAATGGCGTACGCTATACGCGTACGAAACTGGCCTTGGTTTAATGTAAATTGGAGAAACACCTTCTCAAAGTTTCAATTGACCTTTAATCTGTGGAATTGTATTTTTGAATAAATCGTCATTGCTTTCAAAAATATCTTTTTCTAGTTTATTGTCATCTACGTTCACGATTGTAATGCTTTTATTCATCCCCATATCGACAATCAGCGAGAAATTATTACGGTGTAATAATTTCTCGCTGATTGTCGATATGGCAGATCCCGGGTCAAATTCCATTTTAAATGGTTCGGCTTCAATTGAAATCCATATCAGGAATTTACCCCTCTCACCAGATTCTGTATATAGTTGAAGTGCATTTATTTCTTGACAATTATCAGGCATTATCAATGATTTTTATTGAGTGATTTGTATTTAACTGTCTATTATTGCTGTCGCCCTTGCCTGAGCCACCATCGTTAAAACTCTTCGACATATTTTCATTTCGTTTTGGCCATCGTTCATTCTGATATATCTCAGCGCTGTCCTTGACTTGGTGTACCTTCTGCATTGATTGACTTTGAATTTTCTATGCTTCCTTTGCTAATGCCGTTTTCTATCCATACTGGGTTGAATTGGTTCGCTAGCAAACGCTGGCGAATCTCCGCGTCACTAATGCCCCGTATACACTGAGATCATAAATGAGTTTCTGCTGTACACTTTTTGCAGGATGTACATGTAAAATTGCAGAAAACACTTAAACGTTTCAACTCTGACACGTATTTGTTGCCATTGATTCACATCGTGTTGTGTTCTAAGCAGAATTTTATGCTGCTGATTCTCCAACATTCCAGTTAAGTCCTCATATGATTTTGTATTTGGCATATTCGGCGCAGTTAAACTACTAAGCAATTGATAATGATTAGTGCCGATGCAATTAATTAATATTTGTACTTTGCGTTCCTTAAATGACTCGCGATGTTATCGCGATGTTGAACATACCGAGATTTTCCAAATAAAATGGAATCAATGATGTTAAAGGTGTAGACATTTTGGAAGATGATTTACCAATATTTGGATTGGGTAAGAATTATGAGGAAGCCATCAAAGACCACAATTACAGATTCGAATCTTTGTTTAAGCGCCAATAAAGAGGAGCCACAGCGTTTCTTCGGAATGATGAAAAATTTAACCACTCATTTTACGTCTCTGAGAAAGTTAATGGTTTACTACTCAGCCAACAGCCGAAGAAAACGAAAACAAGATTATTGGTGGCGTCGGTAATTTGAAATATTTTGACAAGACGAAGCTAGTTATAGTAGAGTGTGATTCGATGTTCTAGATTTGATCGAATGGTGTAGTGGGACGCCGAAGTGTTATAAAACAGATCACAAAATATACCATATTAGCTGATACATTATCTTACTCATGGAAGATCTTATATACTGATTCCACAACCACTTGGTAAACTAATGGTAGACATGGTCTACCTAACACATAATGGGGTTGAAGCAATACTAAAATTAGCTCTAAGCCATATCTACAAAGTCTACAATAGAAACGAAACTTTGAAACACACGATATTCCTCAGTGTGTACTTACCGACAACTGCCGTTGTGTCACTCCGCAAATGAGGAATTTAGAGAATTTGCTGAAAAGTCTGGATTATCTCGAATGATCGTCAATTTAACAACCTTCTCTCATAGACAGCTAAGTTATGAAACTATATGAGATTCCTCGCAAACACGACCTCGAAATTTATATGCGGGCAACGCACTTCATATTCAACTTTATAAAAAACGTAGTTACATGACACAATAAAACTAAATTAACCTAATTCTTAACTAAAAGCTAAATTTAACTGTTTCGAGAATCATGTTGTCTCGTCGTAGTTGAGAGATAATAGCCAGATTAATACAAAAAATCAAAAATAGGGGATGAGTCTGCAACGTTGGCCGAGTTAAAAAATATGGGGTGCACAATCTTGATGTCCGACAGTCTTGTTAACGCCAGCCAGTCGCATTGAGCTTATTTTTATAAATATTTTATCACTCCATGAAGATGAGCGCCATTCGCCAATCGAGAAATTTACGCATCTTCGAAATTGTTTGCGAGAACCGGAAATTAATACCGTCAAGGCGCTTGAGATAACCGATATCAACTACATATGTAGAAGCCGTCAAGTTAATAAAAAATTATTTTCCAAGTGCACATTCGAGTATCAAACGAAATTATTGCGATTTCCGAATCTGCAGCATCGCTTCGTCCTCTAATTGATATGGATTGCAACATGCGTCCACTTCACAATGATACACAGTTGGCAAAATTCGAGGGGGACGCGGCGAATGAAAAATTGCCTAGGTGAACAGACAAGTAAAGTTGTGAATAACGGTGCCTTATGATGGACCGAGTATAAGATTACGTGTTGTAAGAAGTTCATCCAAAACTGCTGCACGATTTAATGAGGAAAAAAGATTTCAACATCATATTTTATTGTATTGTAGAGAAGAACCTTTGTCACTGCAAACGCTACCCAATAGATTTATCAAAAATCTGGCAGAGAAGAGCAATGAATAGGAGACGTGCGAACCAAAAACATCACTTCACGCGTCATGCAATACAGGTTGGTCATCGAGCAATAAACCTTGCTCCGTTATGTTAGCCCCTCCCATTGTCTAAGTTCGCAATCAATATGATTCACTATAATATCGTACATTACTTGATTCCAGGTTGCAATTAAATTTTATCAGCGATCGTTTAGTTCAAGCACTCAATTTGCAAAAGGTAAAGACAAATGTCTTTGTTAACGAATTAAACATTTAAAAACTCGAGTTAAGCACATGGGTTTTATACACATTCGGCCTCGTGAGGCCTGTGATGATAGTGCTGTCAACAATTAAATTAAATTTGGGTGATAGTTGGGGGCGTCAGCGTCTGTTCTCCAGGTTAGGAGCGGCTGAAGCAGGGGTCTGCCTTTTATCAAGCGGCTCGCTATAAAAATGTATTCAAGGTAGGACTGGATGCCTTAAGATTCTCACTAATACGTGACCACACACGTAACAAGTAGGTTGAGCGACAGGCTTACAAACTTCTCGCATAAAAACAATTAAGTTATGAACCTTAACTCAGATTATCATATCGGATTCATCACAAACTCGACCTCGAGAATTGTACACGGACAACGCTTTAAAAGTGGGAACATGGAACGCGCTATTAAGACCTGGAGATCTCCAGAATTTTTCGAATCAAGTAGAGTTACACATTAAACCTACTTGCACTGGGAGTGGGGTCCATCACACCACCAATGATTACAAACTTCATTACAGCGGCCATCAGAGTGCAGGAGAATTTGGAGTTGACTTCCTCATCCAACGGCGTTTGCACATGCGGATATCCACGATCGGACTCTGCGAAATTTAACATCACGATTGTTAATGTACAAGCATCCACCGAAGATAAATCAGATGACATCAGAGATCTATTCTTTGTCGAGTTGAAGGAGTCATCACTAACATATCGCACCATGACATTAAAATTGCCTTGGTCAAAAATCGGTGGGAGTGCAAAAAATACATCGCACATCGGTGCACAGCTTGCACCTCACCTGTAACAATAACGGCCAACGCGTCAACGACGATTTTCTCACACAAAAGAATCCACAAAGAAATGTGGAGATCGAATGATGAAAAAGCGGAAAACCAAATCGATCACATCATGGTATCTAAGAGACACTCGACCAGCATATCCGACGTTAGATCTTACAGAGGTGCAAACCCAGGCGTTGTTAATTTATACAGAGAAACGACTCTCTGGAATTTTTTTTTTTTTTTTATTTATTTATTTATTTATTTATTTATTTATTTATTTATTTATTTATTTATTTATTTATTTATTTATTTATTTATTTATTTATTTATTTATTTATTTATTTATTTATTTATTTATTTATTTATTTATTTACCAACAGTATTAATTTACATCTGGTATTTTTAAAATTAGGTTTATTTATATAAATCAAATTTGAATAAATAAAGTTTTTAGAATTCTTTTAAATTCATCTCTGGACAAATTAAAATCGAACACGGTAGATACATTATTAAATACACGGCTAGAATTACAAACCGGGTCCGAAATACCAAAATTAGACCCATGGAAGTGCAGATTAATCACTAAGCCTCGGTGTCCGAGTGATCTCACTGGGGCACGTATTGAAAACAAGGATAGTAGTTGTGAACAATCAATTCGGCCCATTATAACGTCGCGCACAAACATTGCGGAAGAAATTTGTCTTCGAACGAACAATGGTTCAATATTCAATATCAAACAACGGCCTAGATACGGCGGAAGCACATACTTAGGAGCGTTTACCTCTCGAGGAAGTCGCCTTAAGGCAAACAGCATAAATCGCTTCTGGATTGATTCTATACGGTTAGAGGAATTGATATAGTACGGATTCCAGACAATTGACGCATACTCCAAGTGCGATCGAACAAATGAAGCAAAGAGGACTTTTAGAGTATATGGATCATGAAAGTCTTTGGAGAAACGGATTAAAAACCCTAACATTGAATTAGCCTTATTAATACATCTGTCAATATGGTCCTTAAACGATAAATCTCGTGAAAACAAAACCCCTAAATCTAGAAAAGAATGAACTCGCTCTATCATAACGCCATTTAAGAATAAACTATTATCATGTCCATTACGTCCAAAACGTCTTCTAGAAAAGTTCATAACTTTACATTTCGAAACGTTCAGGCAAAGCTTATTCAAGCTACACCAGTCGCAGAAAACGTTTAATTCCTGTTGTAGATTTAGCAGATCGCGATCATTTCTAATCTTACAAAAGATTTTTACATCATCAGCGTAAATCAGAAACTTACAATGTTTGAAGCACCGCTTCACATCATCTATGAATGCAATAAATAATAGAGGTCCAATGTGGCTACTTTGTGGGACGCCAGACAAAACATTGATGTCTCTAGATAAAATATTATTTAAAAAAATTTTTTGAGTTCTGTTCGTCAAATATGAAAAAATCCACTTTAAAGGAAGAGCATCACACTTGTTGAGCTGTCCCAGTTTCTTTACCAATAAAACATGATCAATTTTATCAAAAGCTTTGCTAAAATCAGTAAACACTACCTCAACACCATCACCACCTTCTAATGCTAGCGTCAAAAAATTTGTAAACAAAGCAAGATTTGTCACAGTTGACCGTCCGGGGTAAAACCCATGCTGGTTTACTGAGATGGAATTTTTAATTAAGAAAAAGATGCGGTCCTTGACCATCGATTCAAATAATTTAGGAATAGCCGATAAGATAGAAATACCGCGGTAATTTTCGATATTCGTTCTCCGTCCACTCTTGAAAATTGGTTTAATGAAACTGGATTTCCAAATTGAAGGGAAAACCCCACTTTTCAAACTCAAATTGAAGATGTTCGTCAGCGGCTGACAAGCGGGTGAATTTTGTCCGGGCCACAACTCATATTCACATTTACATTCAAAAGAGCGTGCAGAACGTCATCGGTAGTAAATTGAAATTGAATGTTTGGATTATTATTAAAAACATTTGTCATTCCCTCTCGAAGACGGGACATACACATTTTCAAAAAATGCTGCAAACATGTCAGTGATAATTTGTGGATCACTAGCCGTCAAAGAATTGAAAGAAATTTGCGAGGGTATACCTCTACAATTCCGTTTCGAATCAACATAACTCCAGAAACATTTAGGGTTGTTTCTAATATTCGATTCGATCTCGACAATATATATTATAAAACTGATCAATATAAGCGTCTAAACTACCCGTTATATATTGATCCCAATTAATATTGTCCAGAAACTCATTTAAAGCATTATAATTTCCCTTATTAAAATTGAAAGACTCACTAGAATTAAAATTTCCGTTAACATTAACACAATTTTCAAATATTAATTGGATATGTAGTGGTATGTGAAAAATAATTGAAGAACCGGCGAGATCATTACAAGCAATGATCGTGCCATGTACTTCTACTGGAACGAACACCAGATCGAGGATATTGCTGCACTGGTTCTCGATGTTATTAATCTGTAATTCCTAGACATATGAGCGCAGCCCGGTTTATATTGTCATATGCCTATCGGAAGTCTATATAGTTGATGTATGGTTATGTTGTACTCCCAAAATTTTTCCAAAATCATCCTCATGATAAAACACTGGTCAGTGGACGATCGGTTGGGACGAAAACCACATTGATAATCGCCAATGATGTTTTCGGCGAAAAGGATCTGGCAGTCTGGCAAGCACAACATTAGCCAACACTTTGTAAGCAGTGTTCAATAGAGCTATACCACGATAGTTTTCACATTTAAGACGGTCGCCTTTTTGTGTAACGGACATATGAGCGTGGTCTTGATCAATTATGCGGTGATTCCATCGAGACCGAACACTACTTCCTCCATTGCTCTAATGGGGAATCACTTTGTCATTTCGATTTCGCAGATTTTGATCGCGCTTCTTTTGTGGAAGGTATTTACTTGTGGCTTTCCTTGCACGGACATATTCTGGTAGAGTGTTTCTAGTGTTGCGAGCCAACCATTTTTCACGAAGCTTTTGTTTATTTTAGGCGATCAGGCGGCATTGATCATCAAACCAATCATTGTGGGACCTAAGAGATCTTCTTCTGACGGTATTTTGCGCCACGGTAGTTCCGGGTATAGCGTGCCACTGCTCCTGGATGTTAGGAGGACCTTCTTCGTTGTTACTGTGCCAGTCTAAATAGTTAATGACTACTGATGTGCTCGTCTGCTGAACATATATGACAGTTTGCACTTATTTGAATTTGACAAGCACGTGTGTAATCGTAATTAAAGGAACTTTAACAGACTCCTTTGGTAAGTTACCTGGTAATTATCGAAATAAGCCAGCGACAGAGGAGAACTGTTTCATTGGTATTAATCAAAATTTTAACCATAAAAGTATACGAGGCGAATAATAAATTACTACGTGAGCCATATTTCATCCAGAATGCTAAAAATAATGGAGATGGGTGCTTAATTTTCAAGTTACCAATCAAGATCGACGTTTAGGTCCTCTGTGATAATTTTTGGATAGCAATTCGAAAGTTTTGCAGCAGAACTGGAAATTTATGAGCGAGTACGAATTGTTAAAACACATGAAGAAGGTAAACGAGAGGTCTTCAACAAAATTGCGTGTCGTGTTTGATGATGCAAAACCACCTTGAGAGAATTTCTAAATTCAAGTTAAGTTCGAATGTTGGATCCACAATTTAAACGAATTTATTTTGCTTCATTCTGCGAGTGCGAATTCGTCGTTTCGTTTTAGTAGTCGATATCTCGAAAATGTGTCGAATAGTTTGTGTAGTATGAATTTTAAAATTCGACTACAGTACGTACGGACTTACGGAGTTGAGTATACGCGATATACAAAAAACTACAAGTTTGTTAAATTGAAAGTCATTCTTCAAATCCAAGCAAATAAATTCACATCCTCATCCTATAAGCAAAAATCATTTCCTTTATAAAATTTATTACATTCATGGTAAACCAATTTACCTATACATCATGCTGCGGTGTATGAACATACCTACACCCCGATTGTGCTAACCAACATAAAATGTAGCATTTCCGATTTCATAAATTTATTTTAAATTGTTAAAAAATGGTTTTGGTTATGTTGATGAATATACGAGTATGATAAACGTAAGGTAGAGTTATTGACCCTCAAAACTATAAAATTTCTAAATGTTAATGAAATTTATAGTGAGGGGTGTTACTTGACTACGGTATTGATTCAAATTGTCCGCCCAAACTATTTTAATATTTTGTTTTTGTATGTGAAGAACACTAACTATGTAAGGAGCGATATTGATTGAATTGGATGAGTAAGAGCTGTACATTATTATTACAGCAGGTATTATACCTCCATATAATTAGCAGGTGAATTAAAATTACGCAAAGTTTTTATGTTTTGCAAATTTAGTGTCCAGGTGTGAAAGAAGTGGTTATCGGTTTAGGAAATTAATTTTCAAAATGAAGCATTTTGTTGAAAGAGTTTGATAACAAATTTTTTTAGAATGCGTGTACCATGACATAATGTATTTCCAGATAGTTCATAATGAATGTATTATTCATGTTCTTGCTTCTTGTACTTGTTACGATTCTCGGCATCTAACGTACAATCCTCCAACATCAGAATTATTTTGGTTGATTCCACTTCCTACAGCTGTTTCAAAGACGATACTTCATCAAGATACTTGGAAACAACATTCGAACGAACTAAATAACTGCTCTTACTCTCCTCTCGTCTTTGTTCGCGTGGTGATGAATTTAATGCGGTAATATATTTAGTACGAGTACCCGACATGCATTGCTATGCCACTCAAAGAAAGGTAGTGATTGTGTTTTAGTTCTGTTTATTGTATTACGTGCGTACACAAATAAATCCGAAGGTTTTCCGACACGTGAACAGGTTACAAACGAGGAGCATGAATTTCCCAAATTTAGTTCGCACACTTGTAGATATTATCCCTGTGCTTTGTTGATGGTAACAGCAAATGCGAGTTGCACATTTACCACTTAAAATTGTAGTTTCGATCATATTGTTCATCATATTTTTCACTAAAAGCCTGATACCGCTGTAAAGTAGTGGTGGATTAATGTTTCGGAGTACAATGATGGACATGCCAATTTTCAATGTTAAAACGTGTGGCGGTTTGTCTCTCAAATCAAGTGAATTCAAGAATTCAGTTGGATAATTGACAACGTCGTTTTGATTCATTACGGTATCGATGGACTTGAACGTTGTCGTTTCGCCTGGTCTTTCGGTTTGAATAATTTTTTTTATTTATATTTTTATATTACAACTGATTTACAAATCATTTAGTAATTTATCTTTCTTAAATAAAGATTCACATTTGACGGACAGTAACCCATGATTACTCCCGTTTGAATTTACATAATTTATTATATTTCTCTGTCCTAATTAAATACAACTGTCCAGTTCTAAAGGTTTCTGCCTTTGAAGTCTTCTTCCAACAAACTTCATTTTGGTGCCGAGGTATCCGCTGATTTTTTTTTATTTCTTCCCTGAGATATTACATGTTTAAGTCCCTAGCACTTTGCTTTGAAAACATTGTATCCTTCGTGTATTTGTCTTCTTGGTACAACCCCAAAATTGAATACCACAGATCCATACTGGTTTAAGCAATATATTTTCCTATATTTGATGTCCAATTCTTCTTTCTTCTTTTTAGCATGCTCTTTCCATCTAAGCTTGCAATCGAAAGTCATTGCTGTATTTGCATTTAGAACCTGCCTTGAATTAAGTTCCACTGGAATCCAGTTAACTTTCTGGTTTGTGAAGTTTACGTAGACCGATTTTGCTTCGTTTAGGCTAATGTGCCATTTCTTTGTCCAACTACTCACTGAGTTGGTTGCTTGTTGAAGTTTTGTCGTTTCTTCTGATGTACTCTTTCCAGTTGCCAGACTAGCTATGATAGCACCTTCTGTATTTGGCATATCTCTGGTGTACAGGATGGGCCAAATAAATTTTTTATTTAAATGCAATAAAACAAAAAGTTCTCAATATTTTTTCAAATTTATTTTTTCATTGTAAAGAACAATCCTTCCGATTAATTATGGAATACTATTTTATTCATATGACTGCCTCGGCTGGCCTTGACGTACCCCATACAGTCGGTCCAATTTTTGAGCACATTTTCGATGGTATGCGGCATTATGTCTTCAATGGCATTGCGAATATTGTTGTTGAGAGCGTCAATGATTACTGGTTTATCGGCGTAACACTTATCTTTGACGGCACCCCGAAGATAATAGTCCAACGGCGTCAAATCACAGGTATTTCGGCTGATAATTCGATCTTCGAAGACAGTGCGCAAAAGATCAATTGAATCAATTGTGATAAATTGCGCAAAAGATGTCCTCCTCGTCAAGTGCCGGGAACAAAAAATCGTTTATTATGGCGCGGTAGCGCTCACCATTGACAACGGCGGTTCCTTGCTCATTTTCAAAGAAAAATGGCCCAATGATGCCACCGGACCAAAATCCGCACCAAACAGTCACTCGTTGATCGATCACGTGCGGGTTATCCGTGCCCTACGGCATTTTCTTCAAGTCGATTGCAAACCCACTCAGCGAACCGAAAACGCAAGGGGTGGTCTCTTTGCTTCAATTCCTGAACCAATTGAACTTGATACGGTGTCATATCAAGGTCTTTGCAGAATTCGTCGCAATGTTGTGCGTGAAATGTTCAATTCTTGAGCCCGATGACGAGACGACGTTCCCGGCGACTCACGCACATTCTCGGCTACAGCATCAACATTTTCTGGTGTACGCTTGGACGAACCAACATTTTCTGGTGTACGCTTGGACGTTGGTTTATTAATTAGCAAGCCTGTTTTCTTTAACTTTATTAACAAAATAACGCACATATGGAGCTCCCGGCGCTTCGTTTCTTCCGAAAACCGCACGCAATTTTCGCACACATTCTGCAACATTAAAATGATTTTCGAAGTAATGTTTCAATATTTCTCAGCGTTGTTCAAGCGAATTCACAACCATTTTCGTTCAGCGGAAGAATAAAACTAACTTTCGGATAAATCAGAAGTGACATAACCCTTATCAACCGCTAGTTCAAAAAAAAAGTTATATGGCCCACCCTGTACAATATAGGACTCAGTACGCTACCTTTTGGCATGCCTGCTGCTATTCTCTTTAGTTCAGAGTACTCTCCGTTATATTACACACGGAAATGCCGATCGGCAATGTAAGATTTAACAATTTGATAGAACTGCTTTGGTAGATCTCGATGCAGTTTAAATTCAAGTCCTTGGTGCCAAACTTTGTCGAAAGCTTGTGGTACATCTAAGAAGATAGTGGAGCATATTTTCTTTTTCTCAAGTGCGCATCTTCTATTATGTCCGTTATTCTGTGAACTTGTTCTATCGCAGAGTAATTTTCCCTAAATCCAAATTTGTGTGGTGGAATTAAATTTCGTTCTTCTGTTATTGGCTTGAGCCTCTTGAGCAGTAATTTTTCAAATAATATTGAACTGACAGGAAGTAGTGAAATTGACCTGTACGACTTTCTGTCGTTTGCTGGTTTGCCTGGTTTGGGAATCATAATTACTTCAGCAACCTTCCACTGTCGTGGGACATATTTTAGTCTGAAGAGAGCATTGATTATTTGGACCAATTTTCGTAATCTCTTCTCGGGAATGGCTTTTACGTATTGGCCAGTAATTAGATCAAAACCTGGAGCTTTTCTTGCATTTAAATTGTACTTGACTTGCTAATTTGCGAATTGTTGTTATATGTAGCTAAGTAGCTAATAATAAGTAGCTTTTTGCTTGTCACTTTTGGTCCAGGTCCCTTCCTCATTTTTAATAGGCGGCACATATATGTTGGTCCTTTTTAGGATAATTGAGGATTTTTTGTATTCCAGGGCGCGTGTCCTTTGCCAGGTCTTTCGTGATTTCCGTTTCTCTCTAGCTAATTCCCTGACTTCAAGAGAATAATTTTGGTTCTTACGGGATTCGGTATAATTAGAAGGAGAACTTTTCCAAGCTGCTTGTTGAATAATACTGTTAAGTACCTCCTGTTCGTCTTCCAATTGTACCGATGTTTTAATTGGCACTTGAAGGTTCATTTGCTCTTCAATTAGGTCTTGGAATTGGTCCCAGTCACTTTTATTATTTGTTAGCTTAGGCAAGTTATCCTTATTAATTGGCATTGTACTGATTATCATGATAACAGGTGAATCGTTAGAATATATCCCCTCGCTATTTTCGAGACGAGTTTTGGTATTTTATTTATATCAGCAGATAAATATGTTAGCTTACCGCCAGAATGGAACTCGCAGTTGTTTACCCGACCTGCTTCGAAAAGCTCTTTTCCTTTACGGGTTGTAAGTCTTGATCCCCAAAAGGTGTTTTTTGCATTAAAGTCGCCACCAATATTAAAATTGGATCCTAGTGATCTAAAGAGTTTGCTATAATTTTCTTTTTTTAGATTATAGCGTGGAGGGCAGTAGATAGAGAAGTGTTGTTTATGGTTTGTGGTTTTAACTTGCGTACTTTCTTCTTCGATACCAGGTTCTTCATAGTGTATGACATTCTTTTTCATTATATTACTGATGATCCTCCACTCGCTTTTTCTCCTGGATGAACAGCATGATAACATTCATAATCACGTATTTTAATAAATGATGTTTCTGTCTAATGGCTTTCCGATATAAAACATAATACTGTGGGCAAAAAATAGTAAGACTTTGTTCATAATTTTAAAATTCTTTATTTATTTCTCCAAATCTATTTCGTCCCCCTCAAAGTAATCCTCCCCGGCCTCAATACACTTGTGCCAACGTTTTTTCCAATCCTCAAAACAATTGTTAAAGTCAATTTCCGGAATAGCCTCCACTGTGCGTACCGATTCACGTTTAATGTCTTCAATTGCCTCAAAACGGTTTCTCCGGAGCGGTCGTTTGAGTTTGCTGAACAGCCAGAAGTCACACGGAGCTAAATCAGGCGAATACGGTGGTTGCGGAACGATATGGGTGGAATTTTTGGACAAAAAATCACGTAAAACCAATGCAGTACGAGAAGGTGCGTTATCGTGGTGCAAAAACCAAGAGTTGTCAACCCATAATTCCGGCCTCTTTTTACGAATAGCTTCGAGCAAACGACGCATAACACTCAAACAGTATTCCTTGTTGACAGTTTGGCCGGTCGGAAGGAATTCGAAGTGCACCACACCTCGATAATCGAAGAAAGTGTCAACATCAACTTGATTTTTGACTTGCTTTGACGTGGTTTTTTCGGCTTCGGTTCACCTTTGGCACGATATTCGGCCGATTGATGATCTGTTTCCGGGTCGTAAGCATAGATCCAAGACTCATCGCCAGCTATAATACTTTTCATGACATCCTGGGAGTCGGAAAGCATTGTTTCACAGATGTCAACGCGACGCTGTTTTTCCAAAAAATTGAGTGATTTTGGAACCAATCGTGCTTTCACTTTTCTTAGGCCCAAATGATCTTTCAAAATGGTTTTCACTGTTCCTTCCGATGTTTCAACGATGCCAGTAAGGTCTCTGACTGTTAATCGTCGATTCTCGAGCACCAATTTCTTGATTTTATTAACGTGTTGATCATCAGTTGATGTTGATGGCCGTCCTAGACGTGGTTCGTCGTCAACACGTTCTCGACCCTCTTTGAACAATTTGTACCAATCAAAAACACTTGCTTGCGACATACAAATATCACCGAAGGCCTTTTGCACTCATTGTAAAAATCGCTGAATGCACTTTTTGTACTTCAGAAAGACGAGCGTATACTAAACACTAATGATTATTTTGATGTGACATTTGGCACAGATGTCACTGACAGTCATACCAACATAGAAAAAAAATATTTCGACGAATGATTTTCCGCGCGAAATTTAAATTAAACGGGCTTACTACTTTTTGCCCACAGTATATCTATTTTTTCAGTATTTAGGAAAATTACTAATTCTGGAATATGTTGCATTAGCCCATTTGCATTCCAGCATGGATTTCATTTCATTTAGAGAGTATTGCTTATCTAACCTGTTGCTTAGAGCTTGAAGGCAATTTCTCTTGTTTAGCTAGACGAATGTTAAGAGCTTCCATGCTTCTTAGTATCTTTTGGTTCACGGCTGTACCTTCGGTAGTGCGCTCCGAAATAAATGGTTATGTCATGACTACTTGCGACTATAGTTTGGGTTCTCTCGTTTTACCAGCATGAGGTTTAGGTTCCTCTTTGGTGAAAGTTTGATAGTTTTTTTTACCAGTATTTGTAGTTCCTTAGCTATGTCACATCCCCGGTAGTTTGTGGGATGTGGCTTATTGCAATTGACACATTTTGCAGCAATATTTTTACGAACCGGACGTACTTGGGCATGATGCTTTCCGGCACATTCACGCATCTAGTCTCTCTTTGGCAATATTTCTGCGTATGATTAAAACCTGGACATTTTTTGCACTACGGTATTAACCCGCTATTTTTTTCAATGGCTCTATTTTAACTCTCATGTTAAGTATTGCCTTAATATTATACACCTCTTCCACTTTTTGTTTGTTATTGAAAGTGAGCATAAATAGTGGAAACCCTCTTTCATTAATTTGAACTCCTTGTTCAGTTTCGATTTTTTCTTTCTTAATGATATTTGCAGCATTTTCTATTTTATAACCCTTTTGCTTGAAATCCTCAATAATTTCCTCTTTCGCGCAGATTAGGTCACACCTCTAACGAAAGCCTTCGTCGTGGTATTTTTTCCAGATCCCTGGAAAATATCATGCATTCATCCAACTTTCAAGGCGGGTAATAGAAGTGAGGTAAGTAATTATCGTGGGATCGCCATTCTCTCTGTCTTCTCAAATCGTTGGCAATCTGTTAGGATTATGGATTCTTTCTCCCCATTATTGCGGGCGCCATCCGGCGTGGCTCAAGGTAGCCATATCTGCCCACTGTTATTTTCATTATTTATTAACAACGCTGTAAAATGTTTTAAGTTTGCCAACTGCCTCCTCTTCGCAGATGACATGAAGATTTTCGCCCCGGTCTCTAGCGTGTTAGACTGCGAAATGTTACAAGATGACTTAAACCGCTTTTGCAGCTGGTCAATTAACCACTTACTGGCTTTAAACGTGAGTAAATTTCTTTCTTCCGTATCCGCTCGCCTGTTTTTTATCAATATCAACTGTACAACAAAACCATTGATCGGGTAGAGTTCATTTCGGATCTTGGTGTGATCTTTGAATCTGACGCTACGTTTACCAGACATGGTAACGCCATTATTTCAAAGTCGTACATTATGCTTGGCTTCATTAAACGAAACTGTAAGGACTTTTGTGACCCGTTAACTTTGACATCATTATACGTATGCTTTCTTCGCTCCATTTTGGAGTATGCATCTCCTGTTTGGTCATCCTCCTACCACTACCGTCATTCTGAGAGGATTGAGAGTATCCAGAAACAGTTTATTTAGTTCGCGCTACAACGTTTACCATCCAGTTGTGCCGTGGACTACATTCTTCCACCTTATCAGAATCGATGTAATGTTTTTAAACTGCAATTCCCGTGTCGATTGTATCGAGTTACTAGCACTTATCAACTTGTACACTTCCGAACGTCGAATGCGTCAACACGGTGGATCTTTATTCATCCACCGAGCGGTAAAAAACTACGGTCTTTTTGATCCAATTCCGAGGGTATCGCGGGTGTTCAATAAGGTCTACAGAGCTTTCGATTATCGCTTGTCGAGAAATTCATTCAAGAAAGCTTTATATAATCTTTTGTAGTCGAGCTCATGCGCCGTAATTTCTGTTTTGTTTACCAATTGTGTTGTTGTGCCGATTGTATTCACTGTAGGCATCATTTATAAATAAATAAACCATTGATGCCCCTCGGAATTAGGCTTTCTAGCCAAAGCTCTATAGGTTCCAGAGTCTACAACATTAATTTTCCAGATGCGATTCGATTTCATAATCGTGGGTGGGTAAATTTTATATCCCGACGACATTTATTGGTGGAGGTGATTTTTCTTTTGGTCTATCTAGCTGGTTGTTGATCTAGAACTAGTTGTTTCTTGATGATTTACTGGTTTCTAGAAACCGCTTTAGAAGTTGATGGTAAAGTTACTGCCATTTCTGGTGAGTGTTCCGCTTTCCTTTTCTCACTTGGTCTTTTATTCCGGTTCAACAGCTAATTTGTTTCTCTTTCTTATTCTTCTTCACTTTATGGAATGAATTAATGTCATCATCGATTGCAGGGCTAGGTGTCGTCCCAAGTTCTGCACGTGTTGCAAGTGTTGAGTTTTCAATCTCTTTCTTTAAAATTGTAAATTCTTCTTACAATTTTGTAAATTCCTTTGTTTCTCTTAGTTGGTCACCGAGTTCGGCATTTTCCTTCTCGTACTGAAATATGATAATGGAGGTGAAGAACGATAGTTTCAGACGGATGGAGGAATACCGTGTAGGCGATGAACCTTCCGTTTGTACACTATAACTGTTACTTGAGTGACGGACCACTGGGGGCATTAATGCTGTTATTTTATTCGAATTCTATTGTTTTATGAGATCGCTCCACCACTTTCATTAAATTTTATGATAACATTATTAAAGACAACGCGCTAACATTTTTTAATACATTTGCTTCAAGTTCTCATTCTCTCATATATCAACAATGACAAAACAAAATAACGCAAAGTGCGTTTTCCACCATACTTTTATCTACCTTTTGTAGTATACCCCGCTATGTTGCACTTGTTTATTGGTATGGTTTCCCCTCACACATAATAACAAGTGCATACTCATACAACATAATTAAAATCAAAAACATGAAATACAATTTCCCACTCTTCAATTGTTCTCTTCTATCACCCATCCATACTGTGCGTAATATTTGTTTCGGAAATGAAAACATCCAATACAAGAGTACACATTACAACTCCATTGACTGCTGGTTGCTGCTTTATACGAATTTTTATGTTGAATTTTTTTCGTTTTGTTGGTTTCATGCACGGTTGCACAAGACGAATTATTTTAAATCATTTTTTTTTTAACTCGGTAATGTAAATAGTTAATGTTTTTTTGTTTTATTTTTTATTTGTAATTTTATTGACTGTCTTTAGTTTTGTGCGAGACTTGAACGTGGTAACAACGTATCAGTGTCAACTTTTTTCCTTACCGGTTTTTAAATATTTTTGGTTTGTGATTTGTTATTGTTAATTATTTTTGGTGAATTTATAAAATACACAGTGATCATATTATTTAGTTTATTGTGATGAGTGAAGAAGTGAAAAAAGAAGAAGAATTAATAGATCGTTGATCGATTAAAAATTTACGTTATGGTGTGAAAAAGTGTGTAATGATATTAAGAAGCGTGTAAAAGTGATTTATAAAAAAATAAATAAAAGAGTTTTCGTTAAGACAAGTAGTAGTTGGATTATGTTTTATGTGAACCGTTTGAACTTACTTACTTGAGTTGTATAGATTTTTTGGAAATAAATAACTTGGACAAGACATGTAAGTAAACAAAAATAGAATTTACGTTTACCGATAGTTCAATTCAAGTCATGATTGCGCTTTAAACAAACCAAATACAATGTGATTTCCATCTAAATATAGAAAATGGATAAACGTGATGTGGAAAACAACATTGTGCTTGGTGGTAAATAATAAGATGTAAATGTTTGTGTATGCAGTGCATCTAAGCGTGACTCTTCTGTATACGTATTTTATTGTTTTGTATGAATATTTTTATAATTTAATGGTACAACGAATTGCCAAGATGGTATATAATGTGTTAGACAAAAGATAAGGAGTTTTTTGTTGTATTAATTAATAGGTCAAGTGTAGTAATATCTTTCATTTAATTTTATTATGGTAAAGAAGATATTTTCATTGCGTTGAGAAGATTATTAGCTTTTAATTGAAAAGCTGTTGTATGCGCGCTATTGTTTAAATTTATTCTAGCTGCAAATGTCTCCCTATACTACGATGTCGAGGAAGTGGAAATTATGTTTCTGTGCGATTGAGCAGCGAGATAAGATAGACATTTTATATTCAAAAGCTCGAGTAAATTGCAATTTTTTTATCTTTTAATTAAGCCCAAGGATTACATATGTGGTGGTTAGGTATAGCATTGTATGCCAATGCTTTATTAGAATTTGTTGTTCTTTACAATTTTGACAAGGACAGAGACCTGCAACCACTGTTGCTATATCTGTACTATTTTCTAATGCAGTGAATTATTTAATTTAAAACTAGGCACTTTGAAAATAACCAAAGATTTAAATTTTCCCTTAGATCGTGAAACATGCGATTTTTTGAGCAAAGAATAGTTTGCAATTGTAAAATTATTTTATGATTATTTTTACCCAGAACTTTCACTTCTGGTGAACCAAATGTTAATTTAATAATAAAGGCATTTTAACCCTTCGTCTCTTCATATTGCAATGTATGAAAATTTATACTACAAAATATTAAAACAGAATTTTTTAATATCCTAATATCCTATTTTATTGTCAACTAGCTGAAGTACACGGCTTTGCCCGGGTTAAAATTGAACTGCTGAACTTAAATTTAATAAAATCAACACAAAAATAATTTGTTGGGTTTACTGCAATGCTGGCTTGTAAACCACATTTTTAGATTTTCCTCCCGGAGCTAAAACATATTTTTTTTGAAGTTCTTACTCTTGAGCATGCCACATACAACCTGCCATGAGAGAAGCAAGAACTTGCTAAAGTCACGCCTACAAACTTAAGGGATTGTCCTTGAGCTTTGTTGATGGTTATAGCAACTGAAATTCTAACTGGGAACGGACTCGTTTAAAGTTGAATGGCAGGTCGGTTGGTATTAACAGTATGCGAGGTATGAATACGTCCTCTCCTTTTGCAATCCCCGTCAATACAAAAGACTATTGACACAACTATTGACACAGAGCGGTGTTCCATTGCATAGTCTTGGCGGGTCCAGATCCCGCGCAGCATTATTGATGATCCATTCTACAATTTCAAGATATGAGAAGGCATTCCAGGTAGCTTCAGCGTGTTCAGAAATTCCAGCGGGTAATTACTGGCATCATCGGTGTCCACTACAGGATCAAATGACTTGTATGTGGTAGCAGTGCCTGGTATTTGGCTCTGTATCTGTTCGTTAATTTGATTCACGCTTTTGGGTGCATACTCAATCATGATTTTTGAAGTTTTTGTCAATGTTTGGGTATATTTTCCGAATCAACTGCTCGATGGACGACACTAACTGGCACAGATTTTCAATGAATGTGATTTCGTCTATCAGTGTATCAATGAGGAAAGTGCCATCGCCAATCTGCAGCAGTTTCGCTGCGAATTGCTGTGCTTCTGTTTCTTGTTGAATGCGAATTCGCATATTTATTGACAGTTAGAGTTTCTGTACTTTTGTCCACAGAACTGAAGCTTTCAGGCAGGCGTTAAGCTCATCAGCAGGTGTTGACCACATAATTACGGTGAGCGTTTGGCGAAAATCACCAGCCAGAACCACTAATACTTCTCCATCAGTTCACTACTCCCTTTTAGGTTTTGCAATGTACGGTTAAGAGCTTCCAATGATTTTTTGTGTGCCATTGCCACTTCTCCCTGGAGCTTGTACTCCGATCTGTAGCAGTGCCTTATCGTTCATCGCAATGCACTTGTCTTCTAAAAGTATTCTAGTTCGGATCAGCGTGGTTCCTACGGGCATCAAGAAGTACATCTTCGCTCTTGTTCTTCTTATATTTTCCCATTGGCTGTTCGAATTTGATGGGTTGCATGTTGTTAAGATGGCGAAGAGGTTTCTAATTTGCACAGGCAAACACGTTAAAGCTGCTTCACAAAGTTTCATTTCTCAGTATCGGCCATTCTCTAATAAACTCAGCTTTTGGCATACTTCTCTGAATGTTTCGCAAACAGTATGAAGCAACATTCTCCGAAAATAACATTTGTCATTGTTGGGATCGACGGTGTATACTCGGCCTAGCGCATCGCTTGCTACAGCATCTTGCCCAGTAACCGGCATGCTTTGTTTCCGTTTGCAAAATACTATCCTCGAAGCATTCCAAGTATAATACTTTGGAACTTCTGAATACGTCAACGTCCTTGCAAAAAGATGTTGTTGACATAGTTGAAAAAACGCCGTTAACGTTATATTCGGTGGTGTGGCGAGAACTCGTTGGGCGATATTTGCAGTGAAATAGATTCACTGTCCATTTTCCAAGTGTACACTTAGGTGGACAATAGTCGGGTAGCGTACATGGATGTAGAAGTTTGAAATACGCCAAACCGCGTCATTGCTGCTGATGTATCTGCCCATTTGGTAGCTTGTGATCTCGTCAAGTCTGTTTTCATTTGCCAGCCCCAACACATCCATATCGCTGCCCTTGTTCACATATTTGCAAATGTATTTGATGGATATGACCGAATTACAGTACTCTACGTTGATATGAGCTTGGAACATCTTCGAAAGCAGCGGCGAGTATGGTACCACTCACTTCTTGTCTACTTCAATTTCTTGATTTCCATGCATTATCAATGTGGCCGTAAACCATCCATGGTCCGGTCCTCGTCTCTTATACTGAGGATATTCATAGTCGTCGGTATGAGTTTCGTGAATCAAGTCTCTGGGATATTTATCCGTGAATTTCCGGTCCTTCATGCATGGTGCGTTCGGATTGAGCTGGCCGCACGGCCCGTGAGTCATGTTCCTCTTGATCACCTCATACAGGATGGGGGCTTGCTCTGCGTTGGCAGCTGAGATAACACTGTCAATTTGTGTTGGACGAATTTCATTATTTAACCTTAGGAGTATATGTGCATGTGACAGTCCTCTCTTTTGCCACTCGACGGAGTACATCCATCAGCGAGCTTCTCCAAATATGCCGTGCTTTTTCTTCGTTAAAACGTCCATCAACTTTGGTAGCTTTTGTTGAAACATCCTCGCTGTTAAATCATGACGACCCACTGATGTTTGGTCGAATATGAGCTCTTCTTTAGTCTCAGGGCAAGTCGGATTGCAAGTGAATGTTATAAAGAGATCCGGACGTCAATAAACTCAAACATATTTCATGGCGTCTTGGGGATATTCCTGCATATGTCTCGGACTGCCTGTAAAAGGAGCAGGTAAAATTACGAAAGTACATTCCCATCGTTGGCCACGGCATCTCGCAAATTGGTGTATTCATCCGTGTAGAAGTCCTTCGCAGAGACTTTTTTGTTGATTGATTGGCCTGTAGCAGAGTTGGTTTGCATGACGTTGAAATGGTAACCATCCAACACCATTATTACTCCACGATTCACAAGTTACTTTATCCCATTACTCATACCGGAAAAGTCAACCTGCTATTAATACGAACAATACCGAACATAAGAGAGGCGTACAGGAATAAAACAGTCCTGCTCATAAATACACTGCCAGGGGAACCTAACAAAAATAATTCGTCCACACCACCCAAAAGTGACAAAATTTCGAGAATAAGAAGAAGAGAAATTCAAAGGTTACTTTCCAAAATAAACCTCAATATGATTTGCAGATTGCTGAAGCTGCAGAGATAATTCGAAAAGAGATGGAAAAAATCGAGGAAACACCCGAACTAGAGAATGTAAGAATGTCAAATTCAAAAGATAGAGCAGATCTAGTAGTAGATCTAGTAACATTTGAATTTCTCTTCTTCTTATTCACGAAATTCTGTCACTTTTGGGTGGTGTGGATAAAATCTTTTTGTTAGGTTCCCCTGGCAGTGTATTTTTGAGCAGGACTCTTCTATTCTTGTACGCCTCTCTCATGTTCGATATTCTTCGTATTAATACCAGGTTGACTTTTCCTTATTTCTCGGTACAAGTAATGAGATAAAGTACCTTGTGAATGGTGGAGTAATAATTTTTTGGGCGTCAACCTCCAAAGTTATGACTCAGTTGATTTCAGATTTCAGAGAACGTAGGGCTTAGGACTTAACCCTGAGAAACTCCATCTTTCGCATTAAACTTCAAGATCATATTGTGGTTGATGAAAGTAGCTGCCAACTACTCCATCGCTTGTTGAATACATTCTTCACGTGCGAGGTCACTACGGCACAGTATTTTCTGGTGTCATAAAACCAATTAACCCCAGATGTTATCTGTCTGATATGCATACTTAATTGCATCCGCCGTCAAGTGGGCCATTGAAAACCATTCAATGGCCGGCCCTAACTATAGTGTCCTGTTAGCTGTCACAGGCAATTATCTCTAAGATTTTCCCTGTAATATCCAACACGGAAATTAAACGATAAGTGGACGGCTTTCTTAGTGGTTTGTATCCATTCATTCCATTAAGGTCTCGGTACATACTTCGATATAAAATATTGGATACCTTTGATCTTGCGATGTCTAAACTACTCCGTGCATTTGCTGTATTCATTTGTACCTTCACTAAACATGCGACGGCTTCTAACAAAAACTTACCTCTATGTCATCAAGGAGGTTGAAGCCACCAGCTAGCAGCATTGATGTTGACTCCGTGTGGCATTCCTTAGTTGATCAGAAAGCTTTTGATCACCTTAATTGACCTCATTTAAGCTTTTTTTTTCTATTCGAACTATTTTCATTTCCTCTGTTCTATTGGCAGTGTTTTCTGGTATACTGGAAATTTAAAGGTATTAGTCACTTGTTTGCTGAAATTCTTCTAAAGTTGTGTCCTGCTTCGTCTGTTAATTATCGGCATTATCTGCCACTTTGGCGAAGTAGCGTTGTAGTAATTGGAAGTTGGTGGCAAGAAATCGTTTTACCCACTCCCTAAACCGTAAATACGAGAATTACGACGGCATCGTTACACAAACTCTTTACTGTTTACTTACTGCCAGGTGGTAGATGAGGCCACTTGTCCAAACAAATAAGAAATACTAACTACATAGCGAACCGGCAATGTGACTATACGCTCTTTGGTTTTTGGAGATTTGAACAGAGTATGCGGGTTGTATAAGGAGCTGTCCAATTGCGATCAGATGCTCTAAATTTCTAGATTAGCACTAATGGTTTTGCAAGGATTTTCGTTTAAAGACTATGTTTAATACTACATCGCGGCCAGAAGGCTTGCTATTCTAACAATATGGCAACTAGCCATCAATAGTTCTTCCACAGTTACTGGTGGTGTAACTTACAGAATAAGCTCCAATTTTATGTTCTGTATACCACCCCATTGTTGTGTAAAGAAAATTGGGACAATTCTCTGCATCATAATGCATCACAGCATTATGGGGTCAACCGCACAGATCGTGGTCGACTTCGATATACGGATCGTTATAAACTTCGTGAATACCGTAATTTACTTGCTTTCACAGAGCGTTGAAACTGTCTCCAGGTTTCAGGATACTGTTTTGGAGAGCAAAGTGTGAAATTGATGATGTATAGAAGCTCAATTTGGTAACCTTGCCTTTAAAATTTGACGCAAGAGAATTTTGTACAGTTGCCCATGTGGAAAAGCCACCATAAAAAGAGGAGACTGCATCCTTGATCATCATTTAGAAAACGAGTTAGATAGCTTATAGAAACTTTTTATGTGGTACCCGAAGGTATAGGGCAGTTAAATATAAAGGGTTAGGGAAAAAGTTCGTGGCCTTTTTTTGGGTAACATTGAAACAAAGAATTTTCTTATTTCAAATAAATTTTGTTAAACCATAAATATGTGCCATTTTGATCGATGACCCTTTGCCATTTTTCTGGTAGAGCCCATCACTGTAAAACTTCTGTAGTTTAGAGGCAAAAAATCGAGACAACTCATTTTCGCAGGCCTCTTTTGAATTTAATGTAAAGGCATTAAGATGGTTTTGCATGGACCGGAACAAATGGTAGTCCGATGGTGCAAGGTCAGGACTATTTGGTGGGTGCATCAAAACTTCCCAGCCAAGCTCTCTCAGTTTCTGTCGGGTCATCAATGATGTGTGTGGTCTAGCGTTATCATGATGGAACGCAATGCCATTTCTGCTGATCAATTCTGAATGTTTTAACTGAATTGCTTGTCTTAAACGCGTTAGTTGCTGACAGTAAAGATTAGAATCAATCGTTTGGCTCGGTGGTAGCACCTCATAATACACGATTCCTTTCCAATCACACCAAACACACAGCATTACCTTTCTTGAACCTCGCTTCGTCAATGATCTTTTTTGTACAACGTTGTCGTATCTTATCCACTTTTCATCACCAGTAATCATTCGCTTTAAAAATGGCTCGATTTCGATCAGTTTGAGCAGCGTTTCGCAGATAGAAATCCGCTCCATTAAATTTTTAACTGTTAATTCATGTGGTCACCCAAACGTCAAGCTTTTTTTTGTATCCAGTCATTTTCAAATGGTTTAAAACTGTTTTGTGATATTTAGTTCTTTACCACTTGGTCTTCTTCAATTTACTGCATGATTCCGTCGACTTTTCCAGTGGTTGGTCGACCAGAGTGAGGTGCTTGAACCATTTCTTTGCCGTTGATTTTGACAAAGCATCTTCTCCATAAACAGCACAATTTTATCCCAAGCCTGATCCGCGTTTTTACCTTTGTCGTAATAAAATTGTAAAATATATCGAATGTTTTCATTACTTATCTCTATGTTTAAAATGTTGTAACCTTTTATTCACTTCACCGATTTTAATGTTTTGTATGTCAAACTACAAGCTAAAATGTCACCTTTGAAACACACATTCATTCTAATTGTCCAATACGATCAATGGTTACTGAAATATATGAATATAAAGCCATCTACCGGGAAAAAGGCCACGCACTTTTCCCCCTACCTATTATACGATCCATTTCGTATCATTTAGGTTCGAATATCTTGTGCCATTTCGCAGTTAAGATTTGTTGGATTATCTTCATTTTTTCGCATAGGTTGTATCGACGCCTTATGCTAATCTGGATACTTTCTACTGCATACTACATTTTTGTCTTTAATATCTCGGCCCTAACAAATAACACAATGTGACAATCGAGAAAAACGTTAAAAATGTTAAATATTACTTTAGGTGAGTCTGATGCTATGAGTAAAACAAGGATATACGCGTTTCCAAGAAGGCCATGAAGGCATTGAAGATGACGAGCGCCCTTGACACTAATTCTGAAAGAAATGATTATGAACGATCGCGGAATCACAATCAGAGCATATTAATGGGCTTATGCCATTACATTTTTTCGGTTGTTTTGGGTATGAAACGTGTGTCAGCAAAATTTGTTCCAAAATTGTTGATTTACGAACAAAAACAAAGGCGTATGGAAGTCGCTGCATAAAGTCAAAACGATTCAGAACTAAGCGTTTTACGGGTACAGATGAGATTAAAAACACATCGCTGATAGAGCAAAAGCTATCAGGGGCGCCATGTGTGTTTAATATCTAATGAGGACTATAGTTCGAAGGGGACCAATTTGATGTAGACGAATAAACAAAATTCATTCTAAAAAAGGAAAATTCACGTTACTTTTGTTAATACATCTCGTATCTCTAATATCGATTATTATTTCGTAGGTTAGTGATACTGTTAAAGTTAGCCGAAACCAGCCGAAAAAATGGTAATGCAGATAGTGTCTTTGTTGTCCCAGCCGAAAACTCGGTATACCTAGTTTCAATGTCACCACTAAATAATCTGATTACCCCAAAAATTTGCAGGGAGTTACATATAATTTTACCAGATTGGTTCTAATTCTATGACGTGTCATTTACAATAAAATCTGAAATTTTCAAAACTAAAATAATACAATTTTGTGTATCTTTTGAGTACCCACTTGCTGGGTGCCTTATAGTTTTTACTTCGATAGCTAGGTTTGAAGTTGTCATGAATAAGGATCATCCGTTGCCTCAAGTTTTAAAAGAAATTTTTAAATTTTTTTATTAATTCGAGCTAGGTTGTCGCCTAAGCCTTTAAAATATGATTCTACTTTTATTTTCATCTTTCTGTTTGATGACTAATGGGTCTGATCTATGGCAGCTTTTGCAAACCCGAACGTCTTTATTCTTAGCTGTTAACCAATTAGAGTTCTTATTCGTGTTTGTCTTTCCTACTGTTTCTGTAGGAACACTAGGCACCTTCTGTAAATATGAAATAGAAGTTTCCGGGTTTGTGTTGGTAGCTAACCTATAAATCTTATAGGTCACTCAGCTAATCGCCAACCTGACCCACTCGTTACCTAAGTTAGTCCCGTGCGCATGTAAGAGCGTTTTTTTATTAGGGCGGAGGAGGGGAACCTTCTATAGGCTTCACGTATGAACCTATATATCAAACACGTGACAGTATCGGATTCTTACCGTCTACACCAGCACTTTCGATAAACTATGCCATTCGGCCCCGTGGAACTACCGTTAGGTATTACTTCACGAGGCAGGCTCAGCTTACGCTGCCCCTAATCGGCTAGAATTAACTCCTTATTGAATTCCTGCTTCTTTCGAGGCGTCTCAACTCTCACATTATCCCATTATCCCTCCTTATGGCGTTCCACCCATCTTCGGATGGCAGCATAAACTCCAGTATATTTACCAGTGTTAGTTAGACCCCACGTGCACAGATACTGCTTCTCTCCTCAGTAAATCGTGGACACTCGAATACTACGCGCTCTACATTCTCCGTTACTCCGATGCATAAAGGGCAATCTGGTGACTCTTCGTGTTTGAATCTGAACAAGTATGATCTAAAGCAACCAACCACTCCATCAGAAACTGAGTAAGATGATAATCCACTTCTCCGTGTCGCCTGTTTAGCCACGCCATGATATAGGGAATCAGGCGATGGGTCCATCTACCTTTCATCGACTCATTCCATGTTCTCTGCTTTTGTTCCTTGACCACGACACAGGTACGTGGTTTGGAGGTACTTGGCCAGTAGATCTATTGAGGGCATTTCCGCAAGAACACAGGCAACGTCTTCTGACATCTTCCGAAATGGGCACAATACTCTCAGAGTGCTTAGCTTTTGAACTGTTGCAACTCTTTGCCTATACGTATCCTTCTCCAACGAGTTGACCCAAATTGTTGCCCCATACATCATTATAGATGTAACGACGTTGGCAAGCAGAACTCTGCTGCTGATTCGCGCCCCTCTTGTATTCGGCATTATTCGTGCTAGGGCCGCATTAACTTTCCTTGCTCGCTCGCTGGCGTAATGAGATGTGTCTTATATGAAAATCTGGAATCGATCATTACCCCTAGGTACCTGTTGGATGGTTGACTAACAATTTGTTGGGCTCCAGTCTCTAATGTTACGGTCTTCATTACTTTTCTGCTAGTAATAAGGACAGCTTCTATTTTATGTTCTGCTAGTTGCAGCCCAGCGGATGTTAACCACTGTTGAATAAGTCTGACCGGCTTATTACAGATCTCCACGATCTCCTATCTGTGTTTTGCGACAACTACAATCGCGATGTCGTCCGCAAAATCAGTCACCCGTGCATCACTTGGTAAGGGCAGTCGAAGCACACCATCATACATCACATTCCAGAGTATAGGACCTAACACTGATCCTTGAGAAGCTCCACCAGTCATCTCGTAAGTTGTCTTCCTCTCAGTATCATAAATCAAGATCCTCTCGCTAAAGTAGCTGGAAACTAGTTTGTCGTGTTGAATGCATCTTTCATGTCCAATGTAACTATAGCACAGTATTTTTTTACTACCACGTAGCCATCGAGAACCGGATTTCGCCTGATGCGCCATTCCTACAAGATCTCTAACCGCATCCAACGCGGTTACGCGTCTCCAACCGCATCCTGTATCCAACAGGCAGACGACGCCAGGAGGACGGATCACTTGGTGGTTTGTCTCCTTTTGGCAACAATACCAGTTTCTATTCCTTCCATTTACTAGGGAACAACCCCTCAACTAAGCATGCACTATATACTTCCGTGAATATGTTTGGGTATACTTTAACCGTCGACCTCAACACAACCACAGGCCTTCATAACCTCCTCGTCAGTAACTGGGGTACATCATCCTCCTCGTTGCCTAATTCTTCTAATACACAATCGGGTTTCTGCAGGAACAAGTGACTTACTATGTCAGGCAGCATTGCCGAGCATGTGGGAGCAGTGGCGTAATTGCTTCGTGAGTTCGTGAGTTTTTTCTTCACCAATCGGTAGGGTCTAGCCCCCCTCCCCCCAGGTAAGGGGAAAACACTTTCGCTTACTTAATTTGATGGCATGCTTGAGCTCCGATCGATCTTTACAATATCGTTGTCGAAGGAGAGATTTTCCGACGTGTCTAGCACGCTGGTATTGCCTTCTTGCGTTCAGACACCTTTTACGCAATTCCGAAATCTCGTCGTTCTACCAGAAGACCGGTTTTCTACGGTTACCCGCCATCCTTCTTTGCATTGCTGCATCACAGGCTCTTGTAACATGTCTCATAAGCTGGACGGCTTTGTTATTTGCGGTACCAGTTAGGGTAAGATCCCCCATCATAAGATGGAAAATGTTCTCATCGAACCATGTGGATTTCCATCCTATTTTCTTCCTGCGTCTAACTACGGTCCTTTGGGGTTCATACACAATAGCTTGATGATCACTGCGTATATAAATTGCTCACCCTCCATGCTATTCCTCTATCGGCAAGACAATGGATCATAAACGTTAGGTCAACTATCGAAGTTGCATTTCCTCTACTGAAAATAGTTGTATTTCCTGTATTCATTAATACGACCGGTAATGATGCGAAGGCTTCTAACAATGCGCTACCTCTGCTACTGGTTTCTCTGCTTCCCCACTCTATGGCCCATGCATTAAAATCCCCGGCTATGTGCAACGGGTTGTGGCTCCGTGCATCATCCGTTAATTGACCGCAAACCCATACAGCACCTCGATTCGATGTATCTGAAGCCCAACACCATCTATCAAGGTTCCTATATTGCTCACACACAATTACAACGTCCGCTTCTACTTCCTGTACCGATTGCTGCAGCAGGTCCTGGGCAGCCTCACAGTGGTTAAGATTGACTTGGATGACTTTAATTTCCAACTCTCTATTTGCATGCAATAGTGTCGGTGTTTTTATGTGTGTGCATTTGCGTGCTTGAGATTATTACGGCTCTCCACTTTAGTAATATTGTTGATTTCGGAGCCTTCTGTATACGAGTATGTTACCAGTAAAACGATAATAATTTTTATAATTTGCCATAATGGTGATGAATAACTATAATTTTGAATATATTTTGACCATAATAATTTGCAAACTAGTAGAAGATTTTCAACAAAATGTTTATTGCGAATTTGTTAATATTTTGACCGTTTTGTATTTCTCTGTAGAAACACATGAGGAACAAAAGTTTTCTGGTTGAATTTCACGATTCTTTCCCTGACACTGATTCATACATTAAACCAACCTTGTGAATTTTCGCTCACAACTTTCGAAAAATATCGCCGGTTTAAAAATTTAAATTTTGCTACATCAAATAGGAATGGCATGGGCGACCATCAAAAATCAAAATGTTGATAACAAACCCGCGTAGTTGCGAATCAGGCTAGGCGGTTAAACGATTTTTTTTGCCATTTTCTTCTACACTCTTGTACTTGTTGGGCTGCACTTCATTATCTAATCGAACGGTTCATAATGTTTTATAAACTGGATAATTTTCTAACATAACTTTATTATAGAAATTATGCTGATAAACGATTAAATACAAGCATGTCTGTTTATACAAAGGTTTACGGTATAATTAATTAGCGCATCTCTTAGAGCACTGAAATTATATTCATATGCAAATTAAAATTTTCAGCGAAATATCTGAGACTATGAAATATACTTTGCACTATACATAAATATAATCGCATTATGCTAATTATTTAATTTGTGTAAATTAAGCAAAAAATTGTAAAACCAACAAAACAGTGGTTGCAACATTGAAATTACATAAAAAACATTAAACTTGTTAGTTCTGTTCTGTTTATGTATGTTGGCATAAATTTATTTCGTATTCACAACTAAAACCAAATCACGTACATAATTTTGTTCTAATTCACATGCAGATGACACAAGTTCATGTCAAAAATTATGCATTGTATAGCAATTAGCAAATTAGCAATATAATGAAATGAAAGTGGTTGAGCTGTGGTTAATGTGGTGTGAAAAAATATTTTTGAATTCGATCGGTTACGTTTGAGCTTTAAAATGCGGAAATGTAATTCAATATGCGGTGTAGAATTTCACTTTTATAGAATTTATTTCGTTTTATTTATGTTTATAAAAAATCAACCAGTCCTCAATATTTTAGTATTTTAACGCCCAAAGGCAATAAAGTTCTTAATTGCATGATTACCTTATTTATATATTGAGAAAACATTCACTTTCATTTACCTAAGTCGTAAGATTTATGTGATCTTGGCTAGACTAGACTCTTTAAGGTTATCTGGTTATTAATTTTCATTTTACTGTTTAAGCTTCACAATTTCACTAATTAATTTCGGTGTTTTTATTTCGGTGTTATTCAAATTTATAGAAGAAAGTGAAATATGGATCGACTTTAGATGTCTTTCAACGAATATCACAGATAAAAAATTTATTAATAAATGGGAGTTATTGTAACCTACTGATGAAGTCTTAGAAGAATCCCTGTGATCCTCTTAATATTAGTCGACATATAAACTACTCAAGCAGGTGAAAACGTTAACAAATTAAATAAAACGTTCGGGAAAACGTTATATACCTATATGGCATATGGACCTGCTAGATTTTATTACTTAAAACTATTTTATTGACTAGATGGCATATTATAACAAGCCTTTAAACCAAAGCATGTTTTTTCATAAAATTTCCGCTCAAAATTCTTATTAGAAATTAATTTAACAGTGTAATATTAATACAATGATATATTTGTTATTTGTTATTATTTTCTCCCATAACGAATATATTTTATTTTCACTTAGTTCGCTCTTGTATTACACAATTAAACTTTTAATTTGTAAAATGTTGCTTTGATACTGACTTCGCCTTGCAACTGGCTGAGTTAGATGCGGGCCAATCCTTAATAAAAAAAATCACACCGTTTTGTTAATTTCACTTCCTTTCTTGGACGCAATTGTTATTTTTTTTTAATTTAAATAAAAACCACCGGTGTGAAGAACTTAACAAAGTTTGTTATTTTAACATTTACGCGAGTGTGTATTCAATATTTTAACAGTGTAATTCAACAAAAAATTGAACATAAATGATTGAAAATCGCATTAAATTAGTTAAAAGTAAACTCAATCAATTTTTTTGTGTTGTTCAATATATTTTACGAGTCCCACGCATTTATATTGCATGCATAAATAGTTTACCTAATAGGCTTTCAAAAGACAATGTTAAGAGTAACGGCAACGACTCATTCAATTTTATGTGTTAGCACCGGTTTGCTGTTTGTTATAAGCGGCTAATCCTCGACATTTCCACGCGGTTTCATTATATACGTTAAATCACCTAACTAATAGGCTTTCAAAATATCAAGGTAAGATTTAGGGCTACTGAGATGCACTATGAATTAACAAGCTTTCAATGGGAAATAGTATAACTCATTCAATTTTTTGTGTTGACACCATTGTGTGTTTCGATATACGGGGCCGATCCTAGAGATTTCCACGCGGTCTCACTGTATACGTTAAATCACCTAACTAATAGGCTTTCAAAATATCAAGGTAAGATTTAGGGCTACTGAGATGCACTATGAATTAACAAGCTTTCAATGGGAAATAGTATAACTCATTCAATTTTTTGTGTTGACACCGTTGTGTGTTTCGATATACGGGGCTAATCCTATAGATTTCCACATGGTTTCATTATATACGTTAAATTACCTAACTAATAGGCTTTCAAAATATCAAGGTAAGATTTAGGGCTACTGAGATGCACTATGAATTAACAAGCTTTCAATGGGAAATAGTAACTCATTCAATTTTTTGTGTTGACACCGTTGTGTGTTTCGATATACGGGGCCGATCCTAGAGATTTCCACGCGGTCTCATTATATACGTTAAATCACCTAACTAATAGGCTTTCAAAATATCATGGTAAGTTTTAGGGCAAGTGTGATGCACTATGAATTATCAAGCTTTCAATGGGAAATCTTAACTCATTCAATTTTTTGTGTTGACACCGTTGTGAATTTCGATATACGGGCCGATCCTTGAGATTTCCACGCGGTCTCATTATATACGTTAAATCTTCATTTAACGGAAATGTCGAGGATTAGCCCCTTATAACAAACAGCAAACCGGTGCTAACACATAAAATTGAATGAGTCGTTGCCCTTACTCCTAACATTGTATTTTGAAAGCCTATTAGGTAAACTATTTATGCATGCAATATAAATGCGTGGGACTCGTAAAATATATTGAACAACACAAAAAAATTGATTGAGTTTACTTTTAACTAATTTAATGCGATTTTCAATCATTTCTGTTCAAGTTTTTGTTGAATTACACTGTTAAAATATTGAATACACACTCGCGTAAATGTTAAAATAACAAATTTTGTTAAGTTCTTCACACCGGTATAAAAACCTCTCAATCAACTACAATCAAATTCATTCAAATGAAAGTAAAGTTCAAAATTACAAATTATAATGCGTTTCTCCACTATTCTTTCTTTTTCTTCCTCGTCTACTCTCCATATTCAACTCGCTTCTATTTTTTATAGAAACAAAATAAATCTAAGGCAGTGTGATAAACTAATAATAGATTTCTTCACCAACTCAGTTTCGAAATTAAACTTTTATTTCCGATTCTCAACAAAATTGTTTATCATTTAAAAATAGTTAAATGCGTATTACTTTAAAAAATTTGCTGCATGACGTCATTTTATATCTGCGGTTTCAATCTTGGACTATAGATGGCAGTATAATGGTATAAATGATAGGATCTTTTTGTTAAATTTTTTTTTGCCAAAAAAAAGCAGTAAATTCTACAATAATAACAATTAAAAATTATGTCACGGGCTATTGGTAAGAATTAATTTATTATTTTGTTATTAAATTATGCATTCAACATTTCGTTGCTCCATCTACATACAGTTTAGAAAAAAATTGTTGGAATGGTACTCTAGGTGTATCGTTTGCACACCACACTTTTATAACTGAAAATTCAAGTTAGAGATATTCAAAATTTAAAGTTTTATGAGAATTTTGTTGCAAAGAAAACAAGAGTAAACATGCTACTCGAAAGTTTAAGCTGTTTAACCTTTAGGGATTTTCGGCTAACCTCAAAAAATGAGTTTTATTTTCCGGCTCAAATTTTTAATCTCATATCATTAAAGCAACTAGCTCTATTATCTTTCTTAATTTTCAATCTGTTGAATTCGTTAGACTCTAAATTGTATAATTTCGGCAAAATTAATGCTCTTAATTTTATGTAAGGGCTTTTAGATGTACGGGTATCGGATAGAAGATTAATTTATAACACGCATGAATTTTACAAATTTTCTCGTTTTTAAGGAATTAAAACAGCTAGCACTTCAATTCGGCTAGGGGTTTGTTTGAAAAAAGTCACTCGTAATCAAGAATTTAAATTATCAACTATGGGGTGAGTCGATAAGATTTCATCCAGAAATAAAATACTCAAACCCTTAATGTAGCAGTCTAACGGTCCCAACAAGACCACTGAACAACCGGCGTGAAGTATTTAACAATTATCAAAAGTGTAGCTACACAAATTAACAAATAATAAAAGTGTAGTTACACAATAAAATAAAAAGTGTATCTATACACACAAAAAATATGGCACGGTTAAATTTTCAATTTTTCTCATCAAAAACAGCTTTTTACAAGAAACTGAAAAACAATTGGTTATTTTTATTTCAACATTATAGAACTTTACACCCGGTCACGTAGATATTTGATTACCATTTACACGTGATGTTACCTTGAGTGCCACCACTTCAAGTAGCAAATTGCACCATAAAGTGAGTGGACAAATTCAAGTGTCTTGGAGTAATATTCGACAAGCATATGACCTAGAAGGACCATAGTAATTCTTTTTGTATTAAAGTTTGCTCATTTATTTGCTTGATTAGAGAATTGGCTGATTTTGTTCCAGTACAAGCGTTAAAAAATTTTCTCTTATTTATTCATATCCCTCCTTCATCCGTTACTTCTGTTTTGAATAATTCCGTAAAGCCTGTTTTGAATTTTAAAAATAGTATTGACGACCATAATTTAATAAAATGCTAAAACATTTCACCCTACAATAGTCACGTTGCTTCATTTAAAACCACAGACACAACATACCTACAGGAATTTGTCGACTTGCGAAACAACAAAAACAGCATCAAAAAACTTAAGTGCCTTTTACTACCAAAATGTAAGGGAGCTAGGTACAAAAACCCGCAATGTTTTTACTTTGGAGACAAACAATGAATTTAACAACAACGGGTATTTTACTTCCCATTTTAATGTCTTCCGGAAAGATGATTATTATAATTCTAACTCAAATTTGACCATTCGACCGACGCTCACCATTCGCAACACTGAAAATATCGTCGTGATTTGGGTTTAAGTCAACGTGATATGTAGGAAAAATATGTTCATTCTATGTTGTTATATTCGCCCCAACACTCAAGTCGTAAACTATCAGCTTTTTGTGGATACTGTGGACTACGTATTTGACATTATGAATATACAAGTTGACCTTATCGACGTTGGCGATCTGAACCTTCTTGATCTGACGTGGGCATGATCGGAAGATAACCCTCTCTATGCTGGTACGAATGCACATTCTGCTTAGGAAATTATTATTACGGATATAATGGCGAATTCTGGTCTAATCAGTTATAACAAAAACAATTTGGACGGGCAACTCGATCTAGCGATTCATTCATATTAATAAGTCAGTTCTTCTGACACTCAGACTGTCAGCTTTTATTATGGAATATTTAAATATATCGAAAAATCCGTACCTTACACTCACTAAAATATCCCGGAATCATCTCCATGGTACAATCGAGACTTGTAAACACTGCGCATCTCAGAAATAAACGTTGGCAAATATTTTTAATATTCCAATATAATTATTTAATGTCCCAATGATCCCACATTCATTAGTAACCAATTTGCCAAGTGAAAAGATTGAAATAAATTGGTAATTCTCGTCTCCCGCCTCTATCCTATCAAAAAAATCATTCTTAGATCGAGAAAAATGTTCTCCATTTGAATGTGGATTTGTCCCTAAATCTTCATCCCGAATTTCTTTCTCTCAGAACAATGCCCGCCTTTAGGATCACGTATCATAGAACTGAATATGGCCTGAATGAGCCGCCCATTACTAGAATGGTACGCGATGGTTAATGGAAACTTCAATTCATTTGACTTCAATGCTAGCAAGTTTTCTAGAAAGGAATTCTTATTTGCTACCTAACCTAAGATGCTTTTACCATATTTTATTTAAATTTTCCTAGTAACTAATTTTTTTTAATGACTTTAATCTGTTTTACATTTTGTTACAATTTGTATTAATTTTCCAAATTTTTTTATATTTTTTAAATCTGTTTGTATTAAGCAGACCCACCTGCCTGTTTTTCTATTTGCTATGACAAAAGTTTGATTCCTAACAGTCAACCCACCTGGCTGGACTGTAGGGTTTTCGAATATTGGCGAAATAATTTTTTTTTTATCAAAACTCGGCATTTCCGGTAAAATTTAAAAAATGATCCGAACTAATTTTATTTTAAATTAAATCTCAATTGACAATCTTTTTGAATTTAATGGAAGCTGTCACTTCCGGTGGGCCGATTTTTGTCAAACATCACTAAGACCTGTCGATTTGTGGTAAAAGCCTTAGTATGAAATTTCATCCCGAACCATCAATTCGTCTAGGCTGTATATAGGTAGGATTTTTTTGTCAAAAATCGGTATTTCTGCTTTAATTGTGAAAAACCGGTTTGGACCAATATTGTTGCAAAATTAATTTAGATCTTTTAGTGCTTAATTGTTTTTCAAATAAATTATATACAAAATATTTGCAAAGAATGAAAAAGCTCCTATGGAGGCTGCCTCTTCAGGTGGACCAATGTTAAAACTACACTAAAACTGGCCTTTGGGAAGAACTCGGTTTATACCCTGTCAGCGATAGTTTGACAATAGTAAAAAGGGGTAATGGTTTCATATTCAAAAAACTCATTACCAAAGTATTTTACCTCTCAATATCGAATGAGTCCCGCACCATAAAGGGTCCTAAAACCACCAGTATCATGATTGTACCATTGGTGCTAATAAGCTAGTGGCAATCACTACACTCACAGTATCCTCGATCGAACAGCCGTTGTACAACATCACCAGTAATAGTCATCAACCTGGTCTGTATCTAGAAAACTTTAGAAATCTTCGATTTATCAAGCAACAGCGGAAGATATTAGTTTACTTTTGCCTCACATCCTTTTATTAAGATTTGACATCATTTAGAAGTCTTGCAAGGAACATGGATCAACTTTGTATAAAAACAGCTGAGGAAAATCACCAGATATGCCGCGAGAACAACACTCAGCTCATGTATCTCCTTGCTGAAATCGAGGACAGGCATTTAATGCTACACTACAAAGAAAGGATAATAAAATGTGGGATCCTAATTATCATGTGGCAATATGGCAAGTGATTTATTTGTAGTTCTTGACAATAGTGACACGAAGCACTATGAAGGGGAAACAGAAACAAAACTAAATCAATAACAGGTTTTAATGATAGCCAGGAACCAAACATCTATTTTCACTCAACCAAAACAGATTGACGTCCTTTTAAATATGCACAACAAAGCAAGGAGAATTGCCTCCGAATTCACTTTACCAGGCGCTTCAAGTCATAAAACATCATACGCCTCTTGACGTTCTGCTGCCCGCACGAAATGAAATCTGTGAACTATTGAGTCTGTCAAGTATTCAAATCGACTGAATTGACTTGACTATTTAGTTCCTTCATTACATCGTGATGTGTATTATGAGGTAGTAGACCAGTAACGAATTTGGTCATTGCAAACATAGTAAATATGAATATATTTACCCATTGCTATATCCAATCCAGTCCTCCAGTTATAATAATTATTTTGTGAACTAAGTTTACTATCATCAGTAGAACCTGTGAAATGCACAATCGTAAAAGAAATAGGTAGGAACCATCATGACACATGGATTCTAAACAAGAACAATTGGATTTTTTCAATACACCAAAAACGACACGGACATATTGCTTGTGATGAAGTAGTAGTAGTAGCGACAGTTGAATTGTCATACAGCGGAATACTTTCAATCAACAATGGATGCATGTTAAAAGAAGGTTCGCTCTCCTTAAGAACCCATAAAAACTTACTGAAAAGTAAATTACGTCATTTATTTCAGTAAATTTGTTGCTTTGATACTAAAATCGCCTTGCAACTGGCTGAGTCAGACGCAGACCAATCCTTAATAAAAAATCGAACCGTTTTGTTAATTTCACTTCCTTTCTTGGGCGCAATTGTTATTTATTATTATTATTATTTTATTTAAATAAAACCCTCTCAATCAACAACAATTAAATTCATTCATTTCAAGTTCAAAATTACAAATTATAATGCGTTTCTCCACTATTCGTTCTTTCCTTCCTCGTCCACTCTCCATATCCAACTCGCTGTTTTTTTTTTATAGAAACAAGATAAATCTAAGGCAGTGTGATAAACGAATAATAGATTTCTTCACCAACTCAGTTTCAAAATTAAACATTTAATTCCGATTCTCAACAAAATTGTTTATCATTTAAACATAGTTAATTGCGTATGATACTTGAACCGCAGTGTACCTAGATAATAATGGCCTCATTACTTTAAAAAATTTGCTACATGACGTCATTTTATATCTGCGGTTTCAATCTTTGACTATAGATGGCAGTGTAATGGTATAAATGATAGGATTTTTTTGTAAAATCTTTTTTGCGATAAAAAGCAGTAAATTCTATAATAATAACAATTAAAAATTATGTCACGGGCTATCGATAAGAATTAATTTATGCATTTAACATTTCCTTGCTCCATCTACATACAGTTCAGAAAAAAACTGTTGGCCTGGTACTCTCGGTGTATCGTTTGCACACCACACTTTTATAACTGAAAATTCAAGTTAGAGATATTCAAAATTTAAAGTTTTATGAGAATGTTGTTGCAAAGAAAACACTCGAAAGTTTAAGCTGTTTAACCGTTAGGGATTTTCGGCTAACCTCAAAAAATGAGTTTTATTTTCCGGCTAGGATTTGAGATTTTTTTTGCATCGAACGAATTTCCTCAAATTTTTAATCTCATATCATTAAAGCACCTAGCACCTCTTAATTTTATATAAGGGCTTTTAGATGTACGGATATCCGCTAAAAATTAATTTATAACACGCTTGAATTTTACAAATTTTCTCGTTTTTAAAGAATTAAAACAGCTTGCACTTGAATTCGACTAGAGGTTTGTTTGAAAAAAGCCACTCGTAATCAAGAATTTAAATTATCAATTATGGGGTGAGTCGATAAGATTTCATCCAGAAATAAAATTCCCAAACCCTTAATGTAGCAGTCTAACGGTACCAACAAGACCACTCAACAACCGGCGTGAAGTATTTAACTTTTATCAAAAGTGTAGCTACACAAATTAACAAATAACAAAAGTGTAGTTACACAATAAAATAAAAAGTGTAGCTAAACACACAAAAATATGGCAGGGTTGAATTTTCAATTTTTCTCATCAAAAACAGATTTTTACAAGAAAATTAAAAACGATTGGTTATTTTTATTTGAACATTATAGAACTTTATACACCCGGTCATGTAGATATTTGATTACCATTTACACGTGATGCTAAAGATATCTACTAAAATCTACATTTTCGATACTTTCGAGAATTTTTGTGATTTGCGGAATCGATGCGACCCTCGAGGAATGTTTTATCGAATTTACAATAAACTAAAATAATGAAAAGTGTACGTACAGCCTTGTGGATTTTTGATGACCGAGGGTCGCGTCCATATACCGCATGTCACTAAAAATTGTTAACAGTATCCCCAAAATGCCGGTATAACCAGATTTGCGGGGACATCTCTCGAATTATGTGTTAATGGTCATCAAACATCCACAAGAATGTACGTACAATTGTAAAATTCCGTTTGTAATGAGAAAAATTGAAAATTCAACCCTGCCATATTTTTTGTGCTACACTTTTTATTTTATTGTGTAACTACACTTTTGATAAATTATCTTTTTTAAATACTTCACACGGGTACTGAATAGCCTGGCTTATACAATAAACAAATTGTATAAAAACCTTCCTGCCATGTTCCATACTAATATTAAACATTTATAAAGAAAAATATAGTTTGTACGAGAATGTAGGTAGAATTTGCCAAAACTATTTTCGGAAGCAACAAACATTTCCTATTTTCCTGGACGACCCAACATCATAAACACAAGGGTGTTTAATTTGTATTACAAGCAATTGGCTAATTCTTGCCACCCAACTACATAATAAAAACATAAACGCCATCCGGTTCTTTGTAATCGTCCTAATCAATAATTACTCTAAATTGCATGATGGACGAATCCATTCAACGATGTTTCCAAGTAACATAAACTTTTTTCCGGTGATTACGTTACTAAATTATAGTAATTTTTTGCAATCAGATTTATTTATTTATAAAAGAATTCGAAATAAATTCTTGTTGTTACTTTTGTATCATCCGGTTATAAAAAAATTCTAGACCAAAGTAGATAAGAGAAACACGTGTAGTCTATTCAAACGGAACAATTTTTATGAGATTTATTTATGCTTTACGTTGAGTAGATACGAGCTGCAAGTACAAAAAATATATCATCTTGGTAAGTAAGAACAATACAAATAGCAATTGATCCCCATCTTATAAACATAAATAAATGGATCAATTCTTAAATAAAACAGTTATCTATTGTTTATGTTACTTACAACTGTTAAGCAATCTATTTGTCTTGTGCAATTCACACGCGGTATATATTCGGTATTACAGGCGCAGACATGCACTTTTCCATTGCATAGATAATTAAATTTAATTTATGTCAGTTTCATAATTAATGGTTTGTTTAATTTAATCTAGATATCGACAACGCACGTTTTATTAACTGATTGGCTTAATTTGATTTAATGCACATTTTATTTATCCGGTAACATCTGAGAATATCATTTTTTATGTACCCGTTTTCACGCGGGAGAATTACACTTGTATTGCAGTAGTGTTAGTATTTAAATTTGAAACGACAATCTAACAGAATAATTTGCAATCGGGTTTATTAAATGAAAAAATTAATATTAGCTACCGCTGGTTACCGTACATTTATCCGCACAAGTATAAAATTTATTAAAAATAATGACAGTTCAATTGAAACATGCCTTCAAAGTCGGAGTTATGTTGTCTCACGTTTTATTATGTTGTCTCTGAGTTTCTAAGTATTGGTCGTAGTGTAACACGGATTTAGACAAATTTTAATATCATAGTAAATTTTTGGTTTTATACAGCCTTGACGTATCGGCTGATCATGGTGAAACTCTTAAGTTTAAAGGCCTTTACAGTCACGTTATCAGATGCCCAGGAGTCGCCACCAACAGCATTTGCACCGGCTATCGCGCAGTTCGGCGTGGGGTTGGGATGGTGTCCTTCCTGGGTCTTTTTAATGCAAATTACACACGTCATGAATCACACACGCACGCACGTCACAACTCTCATCTCTCGAATGCTAATAATTAACACATGTTCTACTGTAATCGTATCCATCAAATTTATGATTTTATTTGTTTCAGAGAACTAGAAAATTAAATTTTAAATTTTTGCTTTATTAATTACAATTGAGACTGTGCTCATCTAACAATTTATCTTTCACATTTACAAATTTTACATTTCTTAAACATTTCTGATTTGTTGGGGTGAAACCCAATTGTTAGTTCCAAAATTAATTAAACCTATTTAAAATATAATTTTAATTTGGTATGTTTACTAGGTCAAGGGGCCTCGTTCTTTGAAGTCTTCTTTCAACGACAGGGTTATCTATCATATGGCAAATATAGGGGTTTCCATGTTCATGGAGCATTATGCCGTGTTTGGCGGCATGCTTTTTTGCAATCATGTATTCCATCTGTAAGTCCGTGTGAAGGTCTTCATTTCTTGTGTACCACGGAGCATTTACGATGCTACGGAGAACTTTGTTTTGAAACATCTGAGCCAGTTCATTTTTCTGAACTTAATATTAAGTTCTTCTTTTTTCTTTTTGGCATGCTCTCTCCACTTGAGCTTGGCATCGAGAGTCATGCCCAGAGATTTAGCTTTGTTTGCATATGGTACCGGTCGTGAGTTAATTACTATCGGTAGATGGGAAGCATTTTGATATGTAAAGTTAATATGCGTGGATTTCGTCTCATTAAGCTTGATCCTCCAGCGCTTAGTCCAGTTACAAACCGTATTGGTAATCTTCTGGTGTTTGCTCTTTGCATCAGCGACATTACTTCCAATGGCCATGATTGCTGTGTCATCTGTAAAGGTGGCTATGGTTCCTTCACCTGTTGTTGGAATATCTCTTGTATATGTATAATAAATACAGGATTGAGCCTTAGACACTCCCCTGTAGGACACCGGCAGAGATTTTCTTTAGTTCGGAGTATTCATTCTCATATTTCACACGAAAATGTCTATTGGATAAATAAGATCTTAGTATGGCATAGAATTGCCTCGGCAGATCTCTGTGCAGCTTGAATTCCAGTCCTTTGTGCCAAACTTTATCTCAATGCTTGGGAGACGTCCAGAAATATGCTGGAGCATACTTTTTTGCGTTCTAACGTTCTTTCAATAACGTTGGTGATTCTATGCACCTGTTCAATTGTGGAGTGCTTTTCCCTGAATCCAAATTGATGTGGAGGAATTAGTTGTCGGTCTTCAACTATTGGTTTAAGTAGTAATAGTTCATCAAAGAGTTTTGACGACAATAAGGTTGTTCTGTAAATTTTAAGATCATCTGTGGCATTCATAAAAATTGTGAAAATCCAAGGCCCAATAGGTGGTCCTAGTGGTACTCCTGAAGAAACTTGAGTTTACTTCGATCTCTTATTTCCGAGTTCAATATATTGTATTCGAACACTTAAATATGATTTAAACAATACGCGTGAACTTTTTCCAAATCCATTCCTAGAAAACAAAAAACAAAAATTAGGAATATTTTAGGAAAAAATTCACTGGCCTATATACGGTAGTGAAGAAAAGAGGAGTGAGGAAAGCAAAATTATGAACGGAAAACGATTCAATTGTCTCTACAATTCAACTCTTGAGGTTTTAGTCAAGTTTTAGCCCTAAATCCCCAAGGGATTTTCCTGAAAGTTTTGCCGAGCTTAAACTGATCAATCTCTATCTACAAATATTCGATTATTGATGCCTTCGAATTCTAAAGTAGTTTAGGAAAGCAAAATTATGAACGGAAAACGATTCAATTGAACTACGTGTTATTTAAGTTCTTCGGTGACGTTTTAGTTTTCTAGTTTAACTTGGAAGGTGTAGGCCCCCTGTTCCTTCAGTACACTATTTAAGACGTACATAAATTAGGACATAGGTTTCGAAAACTCGCTTATTATGTGAATTTCTTTGTCATATTGATTCTTGATGTCTGACAACCTGTTATAACAGGAACAATTATACGAATCGGGATGGATACGCATAAATCAAGTTAATTTCCCAACTCAACTAACCACGATAATTTTCACATAAACTTGTAGACACCGGCACATAAAACTTATAACACCATGAACTTCCGTATTTCTTCATGCTGTTGTAATTTGTGTACGTAGGTACTTACATACGTACATACATCTTATTTATGTATACGTGTGACATAAAACAAGTAACAAATTTAATTTTCATAATTAAATTAAAGTTTTCATGAAAACTAAAAAAAAATAAATCTGATTAAAACTAAAACACTCATTTTACTTTCAAAGTTACACAGAACATCTACATTACCCGTTTGCAAAAATTTCATACATGAAAGCGAAAAAATGTAAGATGAAACGAATCAATAAAGAGAAATTATGGTTTAAGTGTTGCGAAACATCAAAGAGGAAGAAGCAGAAGAAGACATGGAAGTATTCAAAAGACAAAGCTTTTATTAAATGAAAATAAATTAAGTTTTATGGCAATCATTAAATTATCAGATTTTTGTGCGCTCAGTGTACTGTACAAAACGATGAAGAAGAATTCGGGAAGATTTATTGGTATTTGATTGATTTTGGTTTAGCTTGCATTGCTATTTAGATTCAAGGTTAAAGAAATGGACTTAGTTTTCTTCGGGGACAACTATTATGCTTGGCCGGCAAACGCAGAGCCGTGTTCGTTTCTTTTATTTTGTTGAAGAATATCGGCAGTAACGTTGAATCTGCTTCATACATTCGATAGATAATTTTTAGCACTATTTCCGGTTACTCTTGATTCATACTCCGCATTAAATCGCAGTATTGCTGCTTGTTCAGTACGCTGGATCATTTACGTCACATCTAGACGATTATGGTTCTCGGCTCCAACCTTCAGAATACACAGACTCTGCAACTCGGTCATCACCTTGTCGATATCCACGTTAGATTAGAATAGAAGGTGCTGCTGTAATAATGCAGCTTCATCTTTGCTATCGTGAAAATTAAGGAATCTGTTCTGGCCTCGTTAGGGAATGGCAAATAAAGCAACACCACCTCCTCTCTTGTAGTTAACTGTGTCATCCAGCTCGTAGCAGCGATTCCTATAACTCGCGGTTGTGTTCGTTTTCTGTATTTGTTGATGGTGTGCAGTGTTGTCCATATACGCGTATTTCTATATTGTCTACGTGTTGGTGTCGAAAATAGCGTAGAAAATTGATTTTGGAGAGACAATGTCGAAAATTGGTAGAATATGTAGACAATTCGTAGACAATGTAGATTATTGCTTTTTATTGTTGTTTCCATTGTTTTATGTACCGGTTCGCCATCTTATAGTTTTCCTTTGTATATTGGGGTTTACCTATATTTTGGCAGTTAAAATTTAATTTTTATATAACAAATAGGTGAGATTGGAATATCTCGATCAATCGTCACTAAACCAAAATTATTATAAATCCAGGTTTCATAAAATAAATTATAATGTAAATAGTTGGCATTTCTTTAGCGTACACTAGTACGCGATCCTGTCACATTTGCTGATTACGGTGATGTAATCCTTCGAAAAGGAATCTGAAAAATGGGAAAATCTTCTAAGACGTTCTGCTGGTTTTATAGCAATAATTTTCGTTCTGGTTCAAATGAAGTTAGGTTTGTAACGATATTAAATAAAATGTTGGTTTACAATGTACTTTCCTGAGCTTAATCGATTATCATAACGGTGTACGAGGCTGAATTCGGCTATAGTTTAAAATTAATTCACTGTGCCAAATGTGTCGTTTGTCATGAACTTTTTCGAAACGAATACTTCATTTCTGATTGTAACCAATCATTCATTAATCCGAATTCATAATTATTACAAAAACGAATACTTCAATAAATATTGCAAATCGCAAATATCGACCCTCGGCTATCGTACATGGACACGAATCGGAAATTGGAACATCAAAACTCTTAATAGAAGGAACAAGGCTAACACAATTAAATAAAGAAATGAAACATTACAAAATCTAAATTATCGGTCTCAGTGAAGTGAGATGGAAAAATAGTGGTGAAATAAACACAAGCGAAGTAAATTACCTGATTATATACTCTGACGCGATGAATAAAGTGGGGGGATATTAACAACAGCTTAAGCGACGAAGGGTAACAAGATTTCATTCAAAATTACGAGACACAGCCTAAACCGTCCTAAACGACGCGTGATGAAATCACTAAGGATGAGTTCTATAAACAACTACAAGCCACAATCACAAGGGCACACAGAAAATGAACAAGATGAGAGAAGACGGTAATTTCAATGTGAGAATTGGAACAGATAACACCTGTCAGGTCGGTGCAGCTTGGGTACACTTTACCAGCTTGGGTAAACAACCATTATACTCAGTGTGCAATAAATAATGGAGCACGACTCATCGACTTCTGTGTCATACCCAACTATTCATAGGTCAGCAAATTTTCGCACAAAAATATACACAAACAACGATGTTGTTATGACAGAACAACGATCCAAATAGACCACGTATTGATAAGAAATTCTCACGAGATTGCAAGATGTCACTCATTGCCCACTCTTTCCCTCATTGGGTTCAGACATGCAAAGTGACCACCAACTGGTAATATCACGCTTTAAAATTAAGCCTGTTGCTATAAAACGGATAAAGAAAAAAAAATCTAACAGCGAAATATTATAAGATGCCGACACAAGAAACACATTTTGCGAAGTGCTCAAGCTCAGCCTCCAAACCAATAAAGAAGCAGCCATCAGTATAGAGCAAGAGTGTTAACAAATCGAAGAAGCCTATATCAAAGCAGCTACCAACACACTCGGACGAGTAGCAAGAATTCAGACGTAAACTCTGGATCAGTCATAAAATTAGGAATACGTGGGCGCTGAAACATTAATACGAAGAAACGGCACGAGAAATCAAAAAAATGGCAAGGAGTGGCCGCAGCAACCCGAAATATGCACATACTTTAAAAAATGCAATGCGTGCGACAGGCAACTAGAAAATTCACCAACAACCTAACAATAAGGTAAGCATCTGTTCAGGAATGGAAGGAATATCTTGGAGACAACACCACCAACGATACATAAATCTTCCAATTAAAAATTGGCGTTAATAATGACACTCCTCCACCGTTAACACTCATCCACCAATGGAGCGGAAAGCTCTAAAGCTAAAATTAAAAATAACAAGGCCTCTGGAACGGACCATATATACAAGCTCAAATATGAAAGGAGACAGGTCGGAAACTGCGATCCCTGTAACACTTGTAATAACAGTGGAATTCTGGTGTAATATAAAGTGGAAAAAATATATGGCTTGACTATAACGATCCCTCTTCTCAACATAACCATAAAGATATAGATAGCAATTATCATCCTACATAGAATTTCACCAACACTCAATCCAAAATTAAGGAAGGGTTGAAGGATCATATCATATTAACAAAACACGCATCATCATTGGACAGTCTAACGAATGGAATTCACCAGTACACTTATTCTTCGAGGACTTTGAAGGCGCTTTGTGACATTTGCATCCTAAAGAAATTAAACGAACTCATAATCGAACAGTTAATCGATTTCAAAACCAAGACAATAAAAGTGAATCATACTATAATAGCAAGGAAGTAAGTTAAGGATGCGTGCTCTGGCTACTTCTGTTCCTAATAACATAAGAGAGTGGTGAGGATTAACCGAGAAACTCAATGATCTAGATTACATATGCCTGCTAACACACAAACACGCCGACATGAATATAAAGTGCAAAAGCTATCAGATCGATCAAAAGATGTTGGCCTCAAAATAAATATCAGGAAAACCAAGACAATGAAGCTAAACACAACAATATACACTCCAATATACAGGGTGGCTGAGACCAAGTGTTACCAAATGAAAACGTTGTAATTTTTTTAATTTTGATTATTTTTTATTGAAATTTCGTGGAATATGTTGAAAACATATTACATTTTATGAAAAACATGTTACTGCTTGATATGACCTCCTTTGGCTCTGATTATTTGATTCAGTCTTCCATAGAAAGCATTGCATGCTGACCGAACGTGAGCTTGCGGAATTTTATTCCATTCTCGAACAAGAGCTGACTTCAATGCATCAACACTTTCGTATTTTTAGTGGACACCTTACTCTTCAAAATGGACCATATGGAGAAATCCATGGGATTCAAGTCTGGTGAATATGGTGGCCATTCTTTCGACGAAATCAGCTGCGGAACGCAATTTTGTACAAATTGCTGTGTCGCTCGAGCTTTGTGTGACGGTGCCGAGTCCTGTTGGAATGTCCTACGGTTCGTACCAAAGTGTTTACGTGCCCAAGGTAGCAAAGCATCGTTTAGGATCTTTTGGCGGTACACCTCTTGGTTTACCTTGACTCCATGTTCGATGAAAACCAGAGGAGTGCGTCCATCTGCAGTCACTGCAGCTCAAACCATAACATAAGCTGGTGATTGCTTGCGCATGGCAACTCTTGTCCAAATTATCGTTGGACTTGTGCTCTAACCAAACACGATCATTTTGTTTATTCACATACTGTTGAATGGTGAAAATTTTCTCATCAGAAAAGACAACTTTTGGAATCTCATCACGTTCGGCCAAGGCCTTCAATGCTCGTGTTCTTTCAAGCCTAACTTTTTTTTGTGCCTCCGTAAGACCTTGAACTTTTTGTATCTTGTAGAGCTTCAAGTGTAGTTCATTTTTCAATATGGTTTGAATGCTGTATCGTGAAACATGTAGACGTGCGGCTAATTGATTGGCACTTTGACGAGGATTTTGTTGGATTCGTTTCTTCACATTTCGTATCATTTCTTTTGATGTTGCTGTCTTTTTAGGACCGCCTCTGTTACGTTTAGCGATGCTAACAGTTTCGATGTATCGAGTTATGGTTCGATACACAAACATTTTATTCACATTAAAATGCTGGAGCTGACGAACTATTGCTGTTTGTGAATTTCCACCCAAATACAGTGCAATTACACTATTACGTTTGAATTCCATTACGATTTTTTTATGTAGATATTACTTTAGAACAATTATTTGTTGACCACATGTAAACAACTAACCAAACTTCAATCTGTCAAAAAATTGACGCGCGAAAATGACAACTACACAAATGACAGCAGAGTGAAGTCAGTAACATTTGGTCTCAGCCACCCTGTATATCAACCAAGAAGAAATAGGAGATATCAATGATTTTATATACCTTGCTTGTACTCTAGCCAAAACGAGTGGCACAGATGTAGATATAAAAAACAAACCAGCAGAGCCAGAACAACATTGATAATGTTACACAAAGTTTTAAACAGATCTGTCCTATCCTGCAACACGAAGCTAAGAATATTCAATTAGTTTGTTAAATCAGGGTTACTGTACGGGTGCGAAAGCTGGAAGCATACACATAAGATCAGCAATAAGAACATTTGTAAATAAATGCCTTAGGAGAATACTGAAGTATTTCTGGCCCAACAAAATAACAAATGCTAAGATCCTTAGACAAATGAATCAAGCAGTCATTGGGATCGAATTAAGAAAGCGCAAGTGAATATGGATTTACCACTCTGAGGAAGTTTAAGAATGACATGACAAGCTCTTTGGAATGGAATCCACAAGGGAAAAGGAAAGTCGACCATATGTAACAAGGAAATGAATGAGGCTAGCTGAAGCGAAACAACTCGAAAACAGAGTTAGACAGTCCAACCCAGTGACGCGCCCGATGCTCCTAAATTGGATACAAAAGGGGAAAAAATATTGTTTGAAATATCAAACGGGCCAAAGGTCATATTTTGACATTTATTAATCCTAATAAATGCCAAAATGAACCTAGAAACTTGTATAGGATGGGCCAAATAATTTTTTTTTTAAAATGCAGTAAAACAAAGTTCTCAATATTTTTTCAAATTTATTTTTTCATTGTAAAGAACAATCCTTCCGATTACTTATGGAATACTATTTCATTTATATGCTTGCCTCGGCTAGCCTTGACGTACCCCATACGGTCGGTCTAATTTTTGAGCACATTTTCGATGGTATGCGGCATTATGTCTTCAATGCCAATTCGAATATTGTTCTTGAGAGCGGCAATCGTTGCTGGTTTATCGGCGTAACACTTATCTTTGACGGCATCCCAAAGATAATAGTCCAACAGCGTTAAATCACATTTCGATCTTCGAAAACATGCGCAAAAGATCAATTGAAACGTGTGATGTGTGGCACGGAGCGCCGTCTTGTTGAAACCAAATGTTGCCTATGTCCTTCTCTTCAAGTGCCGGGAACAAAAAATCGTTTATCATGGCGCAGTAGCGCTCACCATTGTCAGTAACGGCGACACCTTGCTCATGTTCAAAGAAAAATGGCCTAATGATGCCACCGGACCAAAATCCGCACCAAACAGTCACTCGTTGAGGATGTATCCGCTTCTCTACGATCACGTGCGGGTTCTCCGTGCCCTAAATGCGACAATTTTGCTTGTTTGCATAGCCGCCAAGTTGGAAATGCGCTTCATCCGAAAAGACGATTTTTTTGCCAAAATCGGCAAATTCTTCAAGTCGATCGCAAACCCACTCAACGAACCTAAAACGCAATGGGTAGTCTCTGCTTCAATTCCTGAACCAATTGAACTTTATACGGTGTCATACCAACGTCTTTATGCAGAATTCGTCGCAATGCTGTGAGTGAAATGTTCAATTCTTGAGCACGATGACGAGTTGATGTTCCCTGCGACTCACGCACATTCTCGGCTACAGCATAAACATGTTCGGGTGTACGCTTGGTTGGCTGCTTGGTTCGTGTTGGTTTATTAATTAGCAAGCCTATTTCTTTAACCTTATTCACAAAATAATGCACACATGGAGCTCCCGGCGCTTCGTTTCTTCCGAAAGCTGCACGCAATTTTCGTACACATTCTGCAACATTACCATGATTTTCGAAGTAATGTTTCAATATTTCCCAGCGTTGTTCAGGCGAATACACAACCATTTTCGTTCAGCGTAAGGATAAAACTAACTTTCTGTCAAATCAGAAGTGACATAACCCTTACCATACTCAAAATATCCGCTAGTTCAAAAAAAAAAAAGTTAGATGGCCCACCCTACTCGTATATATGATCATTATTTGCCTGAACATTTTTTTGTGCTTTACCATTTTATTATGTTAATGATGTTGAACATTTTAGTAGGTCTAGCTACATTAACAATCTGATAGCCCTTGGCTTGGTTTAAAAATTTAACTTTATGTAAAGTTCTTCTTTTTAACGTAGAGTTCTGTAAATTTTTTGAAATTATACTGAACCAGCTAACTCATACATACTCGTACAAAAACATCAATTTTTCCGACTCACTCCATTTTCCAAGCCTTATAATACATATTGGTAAATGTATTACGTTTAAAGTGACTATTTGATATGGTTTTACTACCTATTCAGCCGAAACTGTATTAGCTAACGGCCGACATAACGGTCTCAGGCACGTGGCACTTTGCTGCATCCCCATTCCACCGTTTAATTTTCTAAAGATGAATACACAATACTATGGGTATTTATGTGAACAATTTCACAGTTTAACGGTATCATACACATGTGCTTCAAATGTGCTTCATTACCTAAAAAAAATCTTCATTACCTATAAAACTTTGGGGTCAAATTTTTAAATGTGAAGAAAGAATGAACTCGATCTCGAAATGGTCCCATTAACAAAGAAATCATAGAACTTCTATAATCGCTAACAAAATAATAATTTTCGACATTGTCTACATTATCTACATTGTCGACGTCATTTTTTTTTATTTTCTACATACATTGTCGAATATTAATTATCTACCCGGTGTAAACAATACGGCACAACACTGATGGTGTGACGTATTTGAATATGGTCGCTTTCATCGTTATCGTCATCAGGTGGTTCATTACTGTTGTCGTTCTCGGCCACTTCGTACACGTCAGGATAGTCGTATTTCGGCGAGTGTCAGGCTATGAATTCTAACCACTTTACACAAAATTTGATACGAAACTTGGTTCGAACAGTTAAGGCGTTATTGTACTCGTGTGGTAAATCGCTCATAACACCCATTGATCCGGATCAGTTCAAATTTTATATGGAAAACCTGATCCAAACTTTGTTTTACACACAATTTTTGATTTGAAATTTAGTAAGCGTCTTTGTGTTGTTTCATGAAACATGAACTGAACCGGATCAGTTCAATCATCCAGAAACACGCCTAATGTAGCATATGCCAAGAAATATATCTATGCTTCGAGGCTTCTCAATTTAAAATTCGAGGCAGCCCTGCATGATTTTTGGCGGTTGGTTCTATTGATTAGGAAGTTTATCCATAGACCAAAAAACAATATGCCACCTGTATTGATAGCTCTCCTGATACTCAATCTAAGAAAAGTAATGAGAATACTTGCTTAATTTTTTTTAAACGTACCAAAACAGAATTTTTTTTCTAGGAGTATTGGAGAATCAATTTGATGTCATTGTTTTAATCGAGACATGGCCTTGGGTCACGAGCATTTTCGTGGTGGTGATGTTCTGATTGCGGTAAATTACAATTTTTGTAGTAAATTAAAAAATTTACATGATTTTGGTAACTGTGAACTCTTCGGTCCAGTTTAGATGTTCTCAAAATTTTGCCGCGTGGGCTATACACATCCTAATTACTCCTAATTCATTGTAATACGATCACCTCAATTACTGATAGTACAATCGTACCGCATATTTCTTGGATACAACATATGAATTATATGCCACTCAACTGCGCCTTGCCAATTGTTGCAAACCATGTTATTGGCAAAATGGCATCCCTCGATCTAAACCAAATCAAAAATTGGTTCTGTTTATTTCTTGGCGTCGTTTCTAAGACTTAATTTTTATATTCAGTAATTTAGTTCAATCTCACTTTAATTTTAGCGAACGCTATGAATCTGTAGTGAATAATGATAAATATCATAAATCACTTCTGCAAATATTAAAACCACTTTTTCGGACTTCAAAAAGAAAGAGGTTTCGAGGTTTTAACTCACTTTTTCTTAATACTGATTACTGTGATTTGCTCGGTGCAGTAAACATTTTTTACAAAAATGTCTTTTTCGTCTGAAATCGATAGCTTAGGGAAGAGGAATCGAGGAAGTTTGTGCTTCGTGTTGAAAAGACCAACTCAGTCTTGTTTGGATTGACGTTAACACCTCATATGTTGGCTCAGTTAGAAAGTATACCGGGCCCGCTTTGAATGCGATTTCTTAGCGTTCTTAGATATTTTTCGAAAACGTCAATAGCAAGTAATCGCCTGGAAACAGCACTCTTCCAGGTTCAGTAACAGATAATTAATGAAACAACCAACGTAGAGGAAAAAGAGAAGACAACCACCCACCTTCTGGCTCCTCAACTCACAATTCTGGTAACGGATAATCCACGCAGACTGCTCATAATGGTCCTGCTTTCCAGCACCTGATCCATCCAGCCCTTTAAGTAACAGGTCCTCGTCCAGACATTCAAATGTCCCAGTGATTGCCCGTGATATGCGTTTTTAACTAATCTCTATACTCACGAGATTTCTGAATGAGGTATAAGGGAGTGGAGAGCAGCTTCCACACATTTTCCTTCACATTACTCGTGTTGAGATTTCGTCAGCTTATTCGACTCTAATGGTCTAACGAGTTTGAAATTACAAGGAGAGCTTTTCCCACTTTAGGTACAAATGCAATAGATGTTTGTTGGGCATCCGGGGGATGATGCAATCAGGTCCCGCCAACTTAAATGGCTGGATTTCCATTAAGTCCATCCAGTCGTTAAACATAACTATGGATGGTAGAACTCGTAGGTAGAACTTTATGTAGCCCTCCTTGCGTCGATTCCGGCATTTAATAGTTCATCTTTAAACTTTCTGAGCACTGCCTTATAGCAGGGTGGCAAGGTTTACTCAAAGATCGAAGAGTCATCGTCCATAAATTTCTAAACTAATTCTGGGATACCCAGTCGGTCTTCCTCCTGTTCCTAAAGATGGAATTTTGGTGGGTTAAGTGTCCAAGTCATATTGAAGATAACAATGATCAGAATTATTAGGTTGGTCGTCAGAAACCTTCTCATTCTTTACATTTTTATAAAATCAGGGAGTAGTGTAATAGCTAAAGCGTCTTGCCTGTTACTAGTTATAAACGTTAGCTTACTGCCAATGTTGCATGTGCGTAGATTTGGACTAAGGGTAAAATCAAAAAGTAACCTCTCTACTTTCATCATTCAGTCGAGCTTCTTTTCGCCGTTTATTTCCCTGGCTATGTCATCGTTAATTTCGGTGCTGCCGTAATCGGTCAGATTATTATCGAATCTGCTAACTGCCACTTGGGCCAAAAATTGATTACGTACGATACCGTACATTGGAGATTGTATTCACGAACTCTATATGTTAGCTCTGCGAGCTATGAATCTTTGGAGTGCTGCAGTATAAATTTCCGTGGGTAGCTCAGAAACTAACTCAATATGAACAGCCTTGGTTGCAAGGCAAACAAAAATACATATGTAACTTTGTACGTCGTTCTTCCTGTTCCTTGGACTAAATGTGTTTGAAGGGGGCCTGCATAATCCACTCCAACCTTAAAAAACGATCTCACAAACTCGACCCTCGGAACAGCAAGATCGGCCATTATTTGTTTTATTGTATCTCATCCATATTTCACGCATCCACGAGCAACCCTTTTAACCAGTTGTCTACAGTTTAAAACCCAATATTTGTTGGTAATATTATTGGATGCTTAATTGTGTAGGTTATCGATGCATTTGAGATTCTTCCTTCAACTCTTAAAAGTCTATCTTCGTCAATGAACGGTTTCAATGTTCTTCAATTTGCTTGAGGCTGGTAGTTCTTTATTTGGATTTAGTATCTTGATATCATATTCGTGACTGAATATGTTTTAATAGCAGAAGTTGTGGTTTTCGTAATTCGTCGGTAAATCGCAAGACGTAAGCTAAAATTCGGATAATTTTGTTGAAGCTTGAAATTCGTTTGATTAAATCATCCATCCACCATTATATTTGGCTGACATACTTGAGCATGAAAGGAATGGCTTTGTAGTTCTTCGGTTGTGTTAGGTTGACCTTTCAGATTTTTTGGTCAGGCTTCATAATTTGCAATCCAGTTTGAACCGTCCCACCAAAATTTAAAACTTTGTAGCTTGTCAGGCTCGATTCCTCTAGAGGCGCAGTCTGCTGGATTATGCTTTGAATTGACATGTCTCCACTGCGATCTACTCATGCTGGTAAGTAATTCCCCTGTTCTATTTCCAACAAATGTATTCCATTTTGTTGGAGGCGCGGATATCCAATATAACACAATGGTGGAGTCTGTCCAGGCGATGATATCTACGGATTCGATTTTGAGAGATTGCTTGATGGCTGAGAGATTTTGGGTTTTGCCGACAATAATTTGATTATTGATTCTCCATTTGGTTTTTTATGTGTCCTTATACTACTGCTGAGTGAGAATGCCTGGATGCATCTGAAAAAACCATGCAATGAAAATATATTTTTAGGATTTGTATGAATATATCTTTCTATTTCTATTTCTTCTATAGTTTGCCAAGTAATTCGCGCCGGTCGTTTTCAACTTCTAAGGGTAATTGATCGTCCCATTTCAAGTTCTTTGTCCATAAAGTTTGGAAGAAGATTTTTATTCTGACCGCTATTGGAGCAATCCATCCCAACGGATCGTATAAGCGGCTAACCGCTGATAATATACCTCGTTTGGTCATGACAGGATGTTCTATGAGGTTTGGTTCGAATTGAAAGCAATCTTTCTTTGGATTCCAGTGCAACCCTAGTACTTTTACTGAGGTAGATTCTTCTGTTTCTAGGTTATTGTTTGAGTCACTCGATGAGAGACGTATTTTAAGACTGCTTCTTCGTTGCTTAACCACTTCCTAAGATGAAAACCAGAACGTGAGAGTACTGTGTTTATGTCGTTCTTTAGGTCAATTGCTTCTTGAGGTCATCAACGTAGAACTGATTTCTTAAGTGATTCGCTGTGGTGAAGTGGTGAAGGGTTTGTCTGGTTGATCTCGCCATAATATTCACTGGTGCCTTGCGTCTTCTTCTGCAACTAGCACTTGTCTGAACCTCTTTGCTACGTCAGCTGCGAACCCTACTTTAAACATTCGACAGCGAGATAATATTTCATGCAACGTGGATCGTACAGTGGGTCCAACAGCAAGACGATCGTTTAACGAGCTTCCCGTGGTAGTTTTAGCGGAACCATCAAACACAACTCGGGGCTGCGTTGTATTGCTGGAGTCTTTAATTATACCGTGAGGTGGTAGGTAATATCCGTGGCCTAGTCCAATGTTGTCGACTGGTTTCATATGTTCCAAATCAATATATTCGTTCATGAAATTTTTGTACATATCACCAAATTCCTTTTGCTTGTTAAATCGTTTTTACATTAAAAACATGCGTCTCCCTGCTGAATGGAAAGAATTACCGAGATTCGGTTGTAGTATTTTTGAAATGGGTTTGACATAATTCTTCTTCGTCTGATAACTTGAAATGTTCGTGCATTGTTTCGATCTCCCAGAATTTTCTTAGTAGGTGGTCTATTTTGTCCTCCGGGTTCTTTAGATTTGCCGTGATAACTTGAGACGACTCTGTTTGCAAAGATTTGCCCACAACGATCCATCCTGAAACAGTGTTTTGTATCGTAAAGTAATTTTGTGTGGTGAATCTGCCGTCCGTTAACTGTTCAAAAAAGATATCAGCTCCAAATATGATGTCTGTCTCCTTGCCTTTGTAAAACTGGGGATCCGCTAAATCGTATTTATTAAGCGAATCAGTATTCATACGACGTGAGATAGGCGCTTGCCTTGCTGTTAATTTTGGTAAAACATATATTTTGATATTTAAAACTGGGTTGCCTTTGTTCCAGGGTCTTATTTTCAGCGATACTGATCCTATCGTATATCCACCCGAGGTGGCTCCAATATCCGCGATAGCAATTTTGTCACTATTTATACGTAACTGAAGCTTGCGATCCGGAATCTAGTAACGACCTACATAAATATCTTCGATTCAGGGCATCTGTTACGCATATCAAGGGAGTGGGTGGTATGTATCTTCCGATTTGGTTAGGTGGTGCAGTTCAATGTAGTGGCTTCAGTTGACTGATGTTCGGATTGGGCGACGCTTGCTGTTGTTGAATACTCGTGTAATAAACTATGGTGTTTTCTATTGCACTGTTTGCAGGCAAGCAGTTGAAGCAACGGTTTTGTTTAATCAACATCGATTTTCTATCGGTCATTGCCATTTCTTTCGATTTACTACACTCAATTAGCTTGTATTCTCCACCACATAATGAACATACCTGGCTTTCGACTGTGGTTGTTAACTTTTGTTTTGATATTTAATCGATTCTAGTGCATTGATCCTTTTCGCGGGCAAATCAAAAAACTGTTTTAAGCTTGGCAATTCATAATCTGCAGATACTTGTGACCATAAACTGTTAGTCTCGTTATCAAGCTTGTTGACTAAAATGTGAATTAACCGGTGGTCTCTGGTTCCTGCTTTTTTCCCTAATGTCTAAAGTCCTCGTATTATTTTGTCCGATGCGTCTAGTGTTCTAACGTTCACGCTGTTTGGTGTCGTTACTGCTGGTTGATGCATGCAACTTTTTATGAACGCATGTGTGCTTTATGCAGTCGTATTTCTCGCTTAATTTCCCCAATGCCTCAATGTAATTGGCATCCGTGATGCTAAAATCTTTTAAAAAATTCGCTCCTTCTCTTGTGAACGATAACTTCAGGTGCTGGATATTTTGTGAAGGCGTTAGTCTTGTGTTGTCATGCACAGTGGAATGACTGGTGTATAGTTGCCAGATAATTCTGGAACTTTTATTTTTGGCAGCTTCACATCAATATGGTGCCCCGTCATGAAACCATCTGGTGGCCCAATTTTTTTTTATTTTCTTAAGATTTAGCCCTGCTGCGGCTTTATAATAATTTTTCTCTAAATCTGACAATTTTGTCAACCATGACAATTTAGTTTTCCACTTCGATAAATTCACTTCCGTATCGTTCAACATCTGCTAATCTCACTTTGATGTCTTCGGAGTTGGTGTTTTCGTTTACGGTGGTAAATAATTTTAATATCTTGGTTATGCTGCCTTTGATGTAGGCGCGTCTTTTCTTTAATGTTATTATGTCCGCCATTTTAAGTATCACTGGTGGTGCGATAAACTGGATTTGATGGTTTGTATTAATACTATCCACTAAGCTTAGTAAGGTACTTTATTGCAACACCCGTGTGAACAGCATAAATGGGTTTAGTTTTAATAACTCTAAATAGATGTGCAAAGTTCTACACAACAATTTTTATAGCAAAATTTGTTAGGTTTCTAATTTACATTTATAATGTTGTCAAAAGTAAGGTAGATAAGTATTAAAACTTAACAGTGTCTTATGTATAGCGGTCAGTTATGATAATTTTGTTTTTATTTTTAGGTTTTGATACGTAAACTAAATATTGGATCATCAATATTTAAGCTAAGTATTTATGTAATATTGTAAAAACTATAAATCTAATGTACTATAGTGAAGTTTCCAACAAACTAAAAATGACAAAAACTTTACAACAGCCCACAAAATGTAAACCTACACTTTCAAAAAAAACTTGTTTTGTAAAACGAAATAAAATGCTAATACAAATAAGTTCACATCTCTACGATGCCTTATCATTGACCTTCGAACCTCCACTACACTTTTTATTATAGCAAAATTTTAAAATTCAAAAAAATCTATAACTGCTCCGCCGCATAAATATGTTGGCTTCTTGAAAACATAAAAAATTGCCTAATTATCATAATCCCATATATTGTTAAGCGTAGACATCTCTACGATGCCTTGTCATTAACTATTCTTCTTGAAGTTGTTAACCGATTTCTTTTTGCCCAAATTGAACGATATGGAGGGAGACGACATGTATTTCCAGCAGGACAGGGCTACGTGCCACACAGCAGACGTAACGATTGACATTCTGCATGAACGATTTGAGGGTAGGGTTATCTCTCGCAGAGGTGACGTGAATTGGCCACCAAGATCGTGCGATTTGACTTTTTCTTGTAGGGTTTCTTCAAGTCGCGGGTATATGCTAATAAGCCGCGATAAACCGATGCCCTTAAAGCTACCATAACCAATACCATCGCTAAGTTCAGCTGGATCTATGAGGCAGAGTGTTATATTCCATAAATAATGGCTTACATGGGCTTTTCAAATAAAAATGAATTTTGTTAATACCAAAAAATTAAGAATAAATAAACGTTGATACTTATTTCCAAAGCACGTGGTTAATATATAAAAGCAACGTGCTTGGAAAAATGTAATAAAGTTACTGACATTTATCAGAGGCCGGCGGGCATTCTAAACAAAAAAAAATCTAAATATCATTTTGAGACAAGAGTCAATGGACGAAAGAATCAACAGTTTGTTGGTGCATTACTTTAATAACATTTCGAGTTGATTATTCACAGTTAAGTACATGTATAGTTCAATTTGATTGATATATTCAGAACACGTGGCTAGAAATATATTCAATAAATTCGATTTAAACAGCAACAAGTTCTCTACATTTACTTTTCTACAAAATTTTATAATTGTATTTACGTCAAGATGTACTACACGCAGGGATCAAAGTTCTACGAACACTTAAATATTATTTATAACATTATGAACAACAATACAAACAGTTTATTTGTAAAAGAGGCAAAAATAATTGTTAGTTTGCACAAAAGCAATTTGCAACCTCCAGAGACCGAATCAAACGATTTAGAATTCAATAGCATAAAATTCAAGTTAAAATTTATTTTGTATGTCAAGTTTCGTTTGGTTTTTAAAAATAATGTTTTGGTGAGCTTTTCATTTTCTAAAATTAAAACGTTAACGGGAACGTGGCCATTCAACTTGATTAATTTCTACAATAGTTTATGGTTTGAATACATTTTATGCAGTCTTCTCTGAAATCGAGCGTGGAAAATTGCTAACAATTTACCCGGTTAGTTAAGTTTTTTGCTATTTAACACAATTTAAAATCTTTAAGAACATTTTGTATTGATTATCTACTACTTGTGGAATAGAAATAAAAAATTCTAAATGGGGTGGTATCACTTTGGGGGTGGTGTGGGAATAAACAATTTAAATAAAAAAACTCGATGATAAATATTTTTTGTCTGGATTCTGTCGAACTCAATGCGATGGAAAAAAGTGTTTTTAATTTTTGTTTTCTTTTCGGTTTCAATTTAGGCGCATAACTGATTTTTTCGGTTTAATTGTTTGTGTCTGTGGGTTTCTAAAATAATTTCAAGTGAATGATGATAAAACAAAAACAAATCGACTTATAACCATTATTACGAGTAATAGAGCTTTTGTCGTCTGTTGTGTTTGTTAATGTATGGTGTCAGTGATGTACCACAATCGAGTGTTTCAGAAAGTGGGAGCGTCATCACCTATAAAAACAAAAATTATTTTCATTATGATTGAAAGTTGTCTCAATTACATTAATACTTTTTCCGCAGTTCCTCGACATCAATACCGCAATTAGATTTAAATTTTGTATTCTCTTTACTCGTATGTGCTACAAAAATAACTCAACTATACTTAAAAATAACAAAATTTGTCTTTTCTAGTTAAAAGTTTTCTTTTAGACACGAAATAGAACGTAAACGTATAAAAAACGACGTGTGTGGTTGTGTGTTGAATTTTCTATTTGCTTTCTGACAATCTTAGTAAATTTCTTCGATCCATGTACCACCCAATTACACCATAAGGTTAATTTAATTTTAAATTATATTTAGTGGAAAATTTAATTTAAATTAATTGCGCGTATAAAATTAAGTTTACAATGTTGCTCATAACTTCACACCTGTTTGCTAAGATGAGCAGTTTTTTTGGCACAATTTAAAGATCCATGTCTAATTGGTATTGTAAACGATTTGAGCGAAATTGATGGTGGTAGAAAACCAGATATATAGGAAAATTATGTAAATTTTCTAAAAGGGCCAATTGGGTTAAGGCCTACACCGCATTACTTTTTGCTTCTTAACTTGCACTGTTCACTGGTTAAATTACAGCTGTGTCTGTGTCTCAAATTGCTCGCGCTTATATACCTGTCTATCGCTATTCGAGATTAGATTATTTAATTTATTGATGGATAGATTTCCTTAATAATCGCTTAGTACAATTATAGTTTCCAACTGGGTTCGAGCTCGCGACCTTTAGGTTGATAACACTTGGTGGTGTACACTTTAACAACCCGACCACCAAGTGGTATGCCTTTTTAGAAGAATTCATAACACTACCCGCATCTTAACATCTAATGTCATATCGCTTTGAATCTGCACACATTTTCGTACACCTCCACATATCGTCGCTAATACTCTTGACAATTTTGTATAGACCTTTCCAATCTCGATGCACATCTTGAGATCTGCTTTTCCGCTTTACGGAATTCAGCCACATTAAGTCACCTCGTAGAAAATCGGCAAATCTCCTACTCTGTTCGAGTTGTACTTCCGATTTATTTATGGCGTTCGTTCTGTTCCTATCTACTACGGCTCGATCTTTGTACATTGTTCATCGTTGATCAGCTACGTTTTCTCGTCTTTGTGGTCGCTTTCCGCTATACTGGTTCACAATGCCCCTGTTCCGTCACATTCCAGCACACCTCTTTCGCACGACTCATCGTCGCAGCCTGCTGGATCGCTCTCTTTTTAGCAATCAACTCCGCTGCCGGATTCTCTCTCAACAGTTGTACTTGGATGTTCTGCTTTGCGTCTCTCAAGGATCTTTGCTCCATTTGATACACCAATTCGTCCCTCCTTTTCTCTTGGCTCCACACTTCCAATTTTCTCAATGCTCGCTGAACCAGCGCCTCGATCACTGCAACGGCGTCCGAATTGAGTTTACGCTCCGATATTGTTTCAGTGGATAAACTTCCCGTTCTTGTGTTGTTTCTCAGCCTCAGCTCTCGCGCGACTCGATCGTAACATTTCTCTATTTTGGGTGCTGTTTGCAACACGTCTGCTGTCACTTCCCCAGAACCAAAGAATTGTACTCCATCTTGAATCTTGAAATGCTCGAACTGGGGTTCATCTTCTAATGTCTGATATTTCAAAACATCATTTTGAGCTCTCGGCATCAACGTTAAGTGCAATCTGTGGAACTCATTTATTTGTTTGTGAGACATGCCTCTCAAACCTGGCTTCGACTGCTTTAATTTTACTTTCAAATTCTTGCTGGTTTTTTAATTCTAACTCTTCTACCCGGTCGTCCCTTCATTTTTCAAATTCTTACTTTCGTAACCAAAGACTTAATCACATCTTTCCGTTCTTCTACTTATTGTGCTCCCATAGAAGTTGTTCCTGTTTCTCGATCCAATTTTGTCTCTCCATTTGAAGCAGAACCGTATTCATCATGTCTCCTAAATCAAGTGCTGGTTTTTGTTGCTGGGCAGTAAGCGATTGCGCAAAAATTGTACCTTTTATTTCACGCACTGATCCGATTTCCTCATTTTTTAACTGATTTTCTGTATGTTGAAAATTTAAATCTTTTGATGATCCAACATGCGTCAATTCTGATAATTTTGAAGCGTTTTTCTCTGATTTTTGTTCCGATCTGTCTGGTATCGGTTTCGTCTCTCCTTTTGCTGCTCTATTTATACCATTAAGCGTCCCCTCGGCTGCCCTCTAACTTTTGCAACGTTTTCGCCCTCATTGCATTGCCATATCTGCTATTTGGCACCACGACGCTCTTTACCAAACATTTTTGGTTTTGTTTTCTTCGGCGGTTTAATTCCTCGATGTCATCATGTAAAAGAAAGAAATTCTAAATATTGCCATTAATTCAACTTCATATACGGATTTATTTCTTGGTTAATATAACAGTTTAAATAAGTTGCGAGGAAGGGCGGATATTGGATTTTGGTAAATTGGTGAATTTGGAACGGGATGGGAAACTGGAACTGTTATATTTACACTGCAACGCATATACAACGAAAAATTTTCAAATTTTGAATTTTTCACTTAACTCCTGTGAATCACTCAAAGCTAATAGGCCACATAATTACCTTACGACTTATGATACCCCTATATCATTGGCGTGGTATCTTCCAATTTTCCTACATCCGAACCCTATGTAGCTTGTAGCCGTTCAGGCCAAATTTTTCCGTAACTTTAGATTTCTCGTGGACCGAGTCGAATTTGGCGTTATATTTATCGACTGCTTCGGACTCTCTGTATTATTTTTTCAGTACGATATGTACGATTCAGTACGTTATGAATACTTGTCGCCCTCGATAGCAGTGTAAGTAGGACGCTTGCCCTGTTATTCGGGGTCACGGGTTCGATTCCCGGTGGTAACAAAAAACAGTTATGACTGAGTGTTTTTAATGTGTCATGTGTTATAAGTACGTTTTCTTAATATCTCAAGCCATAGTTGAAGACTCCATAAAAAGCTTTTTAGAATACTGTGCATAAGCCTTAGGCAAATTATCTGCCATTGCTTTGTGAACCACCGCCAATTTTGGCGCACACGCCTTATCGTGGTCCACGACGTCCCGTACCTCCAGGATTCTTGCACTGCGATTCTAATTGTGCAAGCGATCTGCGCTATAATGTCCCAACCGCTGCAAGAAAGCTCCTGTTCCTCAGTGACACCGTTCCTGACCCGCAAACATGCTTCATCGTTCACCGCTTTTTCGGCCACTAAGTCAGATCGTGAGCTATCAGGTTCTTACTAATGCTGTTGATTTAGTCTTTGACCTGATGGATACTCAAGACGACATCTTTGTTGTGGATGATTTCAATCTCCCGGGTTTGGGATTATTCAGATAATAACACTCATTATAATATGTTGCTTCGAATGCACTAATCGCCAAAGAAACTTTATTCACTGACAATATGTTGACCTCTGGACTATTTCAGATAAGCAACGTTAAGAATAGTCGGAATAGGCACCTCGACTTGGTGTTTTCCTCTGTTATCAACAATAGCGTCTTTTCTGAAGCCAATCTAATCCTCTGTGCCATAGATGTATACCACCCTCTTATTTTAATCATCTTTTGTCTGGAATAAGGTAGTATTAATGTCGACTCTGAAACTCTACCACGATTCAATTTTCGAAAGGCTGACTTTAAGAAACCTAGTGATTTATTGGCAAACATCGACTTTGACACCATTTTAAATGATAATAGTGATATAGAAACACAAACTGTTAAATTTTACTCTGCAGTTTTCGAATGTTTTCAACCATCCATTCCGTATACTCGCCTAAAAACTGTATCGCAATCACATACTTGGTATAATAGTGAATTACGAACGTTACGTAACCGTATAAACAAACGTTAAATGGTAAAGATTCCTAATAACTAAATCGGACCCTGATTACTCTAACTATTTACATAGTTATAAATATTTCAGTAGTTTATCTGACGAACTTTATGGGAATTATATCATATTATTAATTTGGAGACAAAATACGACGGATACCCTTCCACTCTGAAGTATAAAGATCATTCCTCTAATGATCCTAAAGGCATAACAAATCATTTTGCTAACTTTTTCTAAAGCTTCTTAGATTATTTTATTTACATGAATAACTATGTTCAAACAACTTTAACTTCCATTCAAATCGATTATGAATCCCTGGTACAAAAAGATTTCCAAACCTAAAGATGATTTTCAACCGGTACTGACAGTCTACCATCCATCGTCCTAAAAAACTGTAGTAATATTCTTGCCCAGCATCTGACGGTACTTTTCCAAAAGTCGCTTTCGTTTTGAATTTTTCCATTCACTTGGAGAAGGTCCTTTATAGTTCTGATTCATAAGAACAGGTGCAAATCAGACAACGGTAATTACAGACCAACCTTATTGAATTAACTTCACAAACATTAAATTTGATGGAGCCAGGAAATTAGGTTGATGTTATCTTCACCGATTTTAGAAATGCGTTTGACAGAATTTCTCATGAAGTTATTTTGTTTGGGCTCAGGGCTCTTGGCTTTCCTCACCAAATTCTCCGTTGGGTGGGCTCAAGTCCGTATATATCATGTGCTATTCAGGTCACCAGTATTAGCTCATTTCTCGGTAACATCTGGAGTGCTCCAACGCATCTATCTGGGGCCAATCTTGATTTATAAACGGATATCAAACACCACCGACAAGAGCCTATTACAATGCGACCTCAATAACTTCTCCACATGCTGTGCAAAGAGCAACCTTGAATTGAGCGTGGGCAAATGTCAATCATTCAAATACTCTCGAAAACGTGCACAGTCCATTTTTCGTAACTATTATATTAACAACGATGCCGTTACCAGAGCCAGTTCTGGTCGTGATTTGGGTGTTACTTGTGACAGCAAATTGAATTTCAGATATCTCATCGATCGTATTATCAATCAAGCAAACTCTGCGCTCGGTTTCATCAAGCGTTGGTCGAAAGAATTCGGCGATCCTTATGTTACGAAGGCTCTTTATTCAACATTCGTTCGTCCTCTGCTCGAATATGCCAGCCAGGTGTGTGGTCGCCTTATCATGAGGTTCATATAAAGAGGATAGAAGCAGTTCAATGTATATATTTTCGCTTTGCTTTACGTCGGCTACCGTGAGTGGACATGTTCAACCTGCCTCCATACCAAGAACATCTGAAACTAATTGATTTACAATCACTTAGTAAGCGCCTAGTTGTTGCAGACGTGGTTTTCATTCATCAATTAATAAACGCACGTTAAAAAACTCTTTTATTTAGCTTAACTAGTTTGATATTTTATTTAACTCATTTGTTTTTTGTAGTTTTGTTTTATTTTATTTGGTTTTATCAATTTTAATTTGATTTAAATCAGTGTGTACTAAGCAGACTGAACTTCCGTTTCCCCACCGTACGCGACGGGTATCGTTTTGCTTAGCTATCCACTTAGTTTGCCTTTGTATAATCAATATTTGCTTTTATACTAATACATATTTTGCTGCTTAATAACTTCCAAATTTTCTTGAATTTCACTGGTTAAGCAGTTCGATATCCTTGTTTATAACTCACTTAAATTATACTCAAAAAAATAATAATACAGATTGAGATACACCACGCGAGGTTGGGAGGGGTAAAAGGTCGTTGGGAACAATTATTATCGCAGTATCCACTTCGATTGACTCAATCGCACGGAATAACGCGAACTAGTTTAATTTGTTCTTTCTGTGCAGGAGGAAATCATGTCTCTGGATACGCAAGACCAGTGGGCCAACCTTGACGCAAAGTCCTTCAGATTCTTCAACCATATCAGCGAAGCGCAGTCCATTACTACTTTGAATCTGACACCATGGTTTTAAGGTTAGGCCACCATCATTCTGTGGTCGGATAGTGTCTTTGCGTTGAGTCCAGCTTTTACTTCGCTGAATGGGTCAATCTCGGTTGAAAGAAGATGATCATTTTGACCAAAAAATCATCTTTTCCAACTAAGCTCATTTTCACCTTCGCGGTTATGTGAACTAGCAAAGTGGCTATATTTGGGGCACACAAAATCCGCACATGAAAATTGAGAAGCCAACAGACCCAAAACGAGTGAAGAATATGGTTCAAAGGCATCATAGCGCCATTTTTCTTCGAAAATTAGCAAGTAGTCGCATCGTTCCATGGTAACTGAATTTTTGTTCCCTGCGATTGAAGAGGAAGACTTGGCCGATATTTGGTTTCAACAGGACGGCAGTATTGCCCACACAGCCAACGATACAATTTTACGTTTTGCGTCCTATCTTCGAAAAGTGCATTATCAGCCGATGTTCGACTATTATTTGTGGGGAGCCGTCAAGTACAACTGATATGCTAATCACCCAGAGACGTTTGAGCCTTTGAAAGACGTATAATTATTGGTGAAGCCTCAAATGATTGAATATGTACTGAAAATTATGGTCGACAGAATGGGGTACTGCAGATTCAGCCGAGTTTGGATGGAATAGTATTCCATTATTAATCAGAGGGTCCACTCTCGAAAATAAAATACTAATCTTTTGAAAATATTAGTTGCATTTTTATTATACATTTTTAAAACGAACTAAAAGTTGCCGCGCCCTGTAAATGTGTAATTTATTATCTTTATAGTCGTGTTCAGAAACCTTTTGTAAGAGAGCTTTCTATGACAGAACCCTAAAATATAGATAGTTATCGACCTTCGAAAGAAGTGACTAACATAATTATCGATCCTCGTAAGCTGAACTGTCATTATTAAGAGACCCAGAAATGCTAGCTACACTAGGGAGCAATAGAAAGTTGGCGACAGCAATTTGTGAATCTAAAGTCAAATGGCTCATTCATAATCAATTAAATTATTTTAAATGTTGGGTTTATTTATTATTTCATAAATGTATAACATTTTTAATTAAAGAAAAGTTCATTCTTATATTGCCTATTTGGTAAAAATTAAATATCACTTTGATTGTCTGCAAATAATACATACAAGGAGCAAATGTAAGCTTACGATGGAAAAATGTCCTAAATTTAGAATTAAACACAAAATATTGGGTACGAACATAAGTTTATATTAGAAATTTGTTGATCCATCTTTGGTTTGTCTCTTGTTAAGTTGTCCTGTAGTACGTTTACGTATAAACTGCCAGTCATCCTTTCGTCAATTTTGACCAGCTTTCCCACTCCTTATTTAGAGAAACATCCCCAAACCATGATAGAACCATTGAATGAATGAAATATCGATTGAAACTCAGGTATCTATCGGAAATTGAGTTGCTTTTTGGATTTTTGCTCTCAGTGTGGAAAAGAATTGGAGTCAGTTCGTATTTAAAAGAATTTAATGTATTTTATACAAGTGGAATTAAATCTAATACGGACGCAAATCAATACAATGCATTGTGGTAAACAATATTTTTCGTTTTGTTGTCCGGCGCGTAAATGAACAACGATGATGGTTTGCCAACTCTCGAACACGCGACGTCCAACTGACCGTGGGAAAAACACGGAAATTTCAGATTTATTCCGCACACTTACAACGATTGACCTTGCGATTTGTTAATCGCCATAGCGAACGCAAAATGAACGAAACGCTGAATGCGCTTGAAGTCAACGGAATGTCAGTTGGAGTCAGATGAATTCTCGGAATTAGAACATCCTCTCCTTTAAATTGGCTCTTGATGATCGTCGCTTGAATCACGTTGTTCATCAGTTTCTTCACAGCCAATCGCGTTCCGTTACACAATCTCGGATGGTTCATATTACGCAGCATGATTATCACAGATACTGCCTTGAGCATCAAGTTATGCGGTGGTATTCCCGGCAAATCAAGAGCATTCAAAAAATCGGTCGAATAGTTGGTTGCTTCGTCTTGATTGGAATACAGTCAACGGATTTGTAACAATGCATTTCCTCAGTAATTTGGTTTTGAATCAAGTAATTCAGAGTGTTCTTCGCTGCCAAAATCGCTCGTCCGCTGAGCCCGATCCATATATAATTTCTTCGGATGTCCGGAAACACTTTCGTGATAAGCTCTTCCTTCAACGTCTTGAACATGCAAAAATTCAAAGGAAACGAAATTGATCCGGTCAAAACATGAACGGGAATTTGACCATGGCCAAGCGCCAACAGTGGTTTTGAAAAATCAGCAGTTGATGAGTCGTTCGGTAACGCGACTCTCATGTCGGTTTTCAACTGCAACTTCTTTACATTGCGCCACAAACGACGATTTCAGACATGCATTGAGTTCATCTGCAGCTGTTGATGTCGGAATGACAGGTAGCGTTTGACGAAAATCGCCGGCTAGCAGAATCATCGCTCCACCAAAACGCCTTGAGTCACTTCGTAAATGCTTCATCGTTCGATTGAAATCGTCCCAGATGATGATTTTGCATTCTTGCTATACCTTTGCCATCGCCGAGTTCTTGGCAATTGAGCACACTGGCTTGTCATTCGTGTGGATATTCATCGGCAACTTCAACGCAGAATGTGCCGTCCGGCCGCCGTCTAGCAATGTGGCTGCAATTCCCGATGACGGCTAACGCTATTTCAGATCTTGAATTTTGGCCAAAAGCAATGAAATCAAAAAGGTTTTGCCTGTTCCACTGGGAGCATCGAGGAAGAATAATCCGCCGTTTCCTTCGTCAACTGCCTTCATCAATGCATCGTACACGTTCTTTTGCTGTGCATTCAAAAGTGGGGCATTTGTTCGCACTATTTGGCTCATTGAATCTCGATCGTACACTTGCTCTCGTTGCAATTCACGATTAAATGCATCGTGCATCGAACGAATTGGCGCTGGCATGCCCAATTTCAACAAATAGCCGCACATAAGCACGCACATGTCTTTGATCATGATCAAAGCTTCGTTGCTTATCTCGTCGTTCATTTCAAGCTCATAATTCGATGCTGCAGTGCGAACTCCATGCAAAATCTCGTCAGGCATCTCGTCCTTGTATTTGTTCCACAATTATTCGTTCGATGGATGACACGTCGCTATGATGATCGCGAACAATGCACGAACTTGATTTGCGCAGAAACAGTGGCATCGGCGAGTGTTGAGTCCCAATGCGAGTCGTTTTCCACCAAAATTTAAACGTTGGCAAGCTTCTCGATAAGTGACGCATAACACACCATCTATAGTACGAAGCGATTCAAACGAAGTAGGACCACGAACATGGAACAAAAGCAAACGAAAATACATATTTATGTATCCTGCTACAGGTTGACCTTTCTTTCGTCGTTGAAACTTCTTCGTCGACTGGTTCCAAGTATAATAGCGTGGCATTTTGCAGTAAAGCAATGTTCGTGCGAACTGATCGCTTTGGCAAATTTCGAAGAAATTCGTGAGTCTTGTAGCTGGTGGTCGTTCTGCTCGTTGTGCTGCATTAGCTTCCGTCGTCCCATCCAGTGGGATGACGTTCGAGTAATGCAAATGACAAAATACGCCAAATCGCCTCGTTGCAACTGACATAACGACCCAATTGGAATCTTGACACTTCGCCATTTGCATCCGAAACAGCAATGCCGAACACTGCCAGGTCGCTACCTTTGTTCACGTATTTGCAGACATATTTAATGGACTTAATGGAGTTACAGTACTCAACATTGCAGTGTGTTGCGAATGTTTTCGATAGAAGCTTGCAATACGGAACGACCCAGATTTTCAGCGGTTATCGACCACGATGTCGGATGTACGACGCCGATATAGTGGATAACTGTCGTTTCCACTAATTGTGTATGGCAGCAACGGACGCGGACATTGTATTGTGCATTTCCCATCGGTCATACACGGTGAATCTGGATTGTGATCTCCGCACGGACCGTGCATCATGTTTGTTGCGACTACCGTGAACAACCCCTAGTCGGCTTCTGAATCTGGTATTTTGGCGCTGATGATTGAATCGATTTGGCCTGGTTTGATTTTCTCAATTAACCACAGCAGAATGTGTGCACCATCGCTTCTGCCACTCTACTAAGTACATCTAACAACGTGGTTGTCCGAAAACCATTTGCTTAACGATGAGGTCCATTACCATCCTGAGTTTTGTTTAAACACACGTGCGGTGATGTCGTGCCGATCGCTGAAAGTTTGTCCTGGCAGCAAATTACCGGTAATTTCAGGCCATTTCGTATTGCATGTGAACGTGATGAATAAATCTGGCCGTCCGTAATGCCGCACATACGTCATAGCATCTTCCGCATATTCATGCATATGCCGTGCGCTGCCGTTGCTAGGAGAATGGTCAATTGACCGACGTTGGTTGCATCTCCGAACGAAACGATGGCATCGCGCAGATGAATGTACTACTCGGAACGTAGTTTTGATTGATTGAAGCGGATGAAATTTAAACGTTTCGTTTCCATATTCACGTACATATCGACGGAATACTGTTGAAACAATCGACGATACCTCAAAAGATGATTGTCCTCGCCTTGTCGCATCATCAACCGATAAGTATAAAACTGCATGGAACTGACCTTCTTATTCCTTGATTCACGATTTATTTTATTTTCTTATTTGTATAGCAATGCAAGTACAATCGACAGCTCAATAATTAACCGGTCAGCGGATTGGCCATCTTTATCTGGAAGTGGTAGCCACATTCTGCATGACAAAACATCAATTGATATTGAAGTGCATCATATGACCGATGGCCCCTGTTTGGTCTTTTGTCAGCTCTAATGATTATTTTGTGATCATCGGAAGACATTATCAAAGCAGCCTTAAACAAACGAACCAGCGCATTGTGTTCATGAAAAAGACATTGGAATTTTCCAATTATCTCTCGTTTTGACTCATTGAAAAGCGCAAGATTATAACTCAGTTCTAATTGGGAATTTCCAACGAAATAAATTTGAAGGAATTTGGGTTCTTCATTTGCTGGTGGCATCAACGCTCCGTCAAATGATAAATTTGACCTTGAATCTATAATTTTGAATATGATGAGTACAATCGTTCAACATTATCGAAATAATGAACACGTGGTGACGTCATTACCTTATAGGTGGGATTGTAGCCGAGTTGACGGACAACAACATCGGTTCCAAATGACGTCATGTTAAAGCATTGATTGTATTGTTGCGTGTGTGCGAGAAAATGTCTGGATAACGTTGTATCTCCATAGAGATAAGTACGCAATAGCTCCGGTGGCGAAGTCAAAACCGGCAATTTAACTTTGACATCGGCACAGCATAGTCCTGGCGTTTCTTGTTCGATATGAGCACGTCTCTGTTCATTTAATTCTTCGCGTTGTTCTTGTGTTTCATTGTCACGTACCCCGTGCATTCTTCGCCCTAGGCTCGATCGTCTGATAGCCGGCATGTAAATCAAAAATCAATTCCTAAAAATTACAATGGTTCATTTGATTAATTTACTTTGAAGTCATTAATCCACAAAGATGAACTTACCTGATTCGATCGGGTCTCAATCCCGCAATCCAATTAGATAACCGCACTTGTCACGCACCAATAATTTTACTGAAAAAATTATTTAGATCGTAAAAATCACACCGAACTTTATACGATTGTAATAATGGTAATGTTTGAGCCAACAGGTTGTGGGTTCCACGATCAAAAACAAACTTGGCACAAAATGAAGGTACAATAAATATAAGATTTTATTATTAATAATTTTTAATGTTGCTTCTTTGATGGTTGATGCAAGAAGAATTTCTATTTTTTACAATTATTTGACATACTATATGTATATGCTATAATGTAGTCAATTATCAATTTAATTGTTTACAATGGTTGCCAAAATTCTACACAACTTTTATTTATAGTAGTCCGCCACCAACGCCATCTATTGAAAATAATCCGAAGTGGCTATATAAATCAATGATCATTGTCGAAGTTTTAATTGGTGGTGGGTGTTTAGTGTGTTTTCATACAAAATTCCTATACAAAACGCAATTTTCGATTTTCCGATTTTTTTTGATTTTTCGGTTTTCCTTTGTGTTTTCCGAATTTTCTTTTTTCCTAAGCCGCCACTGTAGTGAGACGAACAAAGCAAAACAAGCATGCAGCCTCTGGTGGGATTTGAATCCATTACCTCCCGGCGCAAGCATCGAAGCTTTAACCACACCTATAAGGTGATGGCGTCCGAACATGGTGGTGTTTCTGGATTTCAACGATCCACCCCACCATCTGTACGTTGACATAATGAAAGATTTCTAACCTTGAGCAACACATAATAACGGTTATTGATTACTAGTCACTATCCTCGGTCTATAAAATATGTATGTGTACATTCAAAATATGTCAAAAATTTAAAATCGAAATTTTCGTTACTTTCATTTTTAATGTACATAGGTTGCCATATTCAATTAGAGCATAAATAATGGCTCAGTTGCTATAAATGTACGTAAATTAAGGTTTTGACACCTCTGCACTGTTGATCCACGTTTAATATAAGTATATATTTACCTAGCTCTGATTATTCACAGATTTATTTAATTAAATTATTACGAAATTCGATGCGCATACGCTACATAGAAACATAACATTTTATCATTAGAAACAACACAACATAATTTATCGTTACGATGTATGAAATCTTAAAGAAAAGCACTTTGCACTACTACATATATTTCCACTGTGTAGCCAAGACGAAAATTTAATATTTTGAAATTAGCTCTCAACGTGATTACATCATTTGGCAATCCAAAATTTTTATTAAAAAATATAATCAATAAATTTAAAATGAAATTTGTAATTTTCTGCAATTTGTTTTATTTCCGAATTAATACAAAAACCCCATACGAGTATAAGCAACTCAACTGACCGACTAACATAATTATTATTTTAATTAGACATTATACATTTATTTATAATTTCTTATACTTTGTACATAACCAAAACAAAGAATTACCAAATTGTCACTCAAAATTAATTAGAAAGCATCTTAATTAATAAAGACGGTGTCGAAAAAATAAACAAATTGTTGTGGGGTTCTCGTAATTTTTTTGGTGTCTATGCTTTGTACGAACCGTGCAATTGAAACATTAGATGAGGTAAATGGAAGGCAAGAAAACTTTTCATGTCTGTTGATCATAATCATGAAACTTTTTATATTTTGTGTTTCTTGACGATGCGCGGTGGTATATGATAATTTCTATAATTTATGAAATTTATGTGCTTTAATTTAATAAATTATAATTTTTTAACTTTTTTATTTTTGTTTTTTTGCAGACGAACGCGAAACAGAGTGCGAAATGGGTCTAATAATAATAATAATGTTTGGAAAAATTTGGTAAGTGGATAGAAGGAGCTGCTATACAAAATATAAATTATGGCGTATTTTTAGTGTCATTAGTTTTGGTGTTGTACGGAAATGATTTTGTTTAACATCCGTATGTTATAAGGTAGTATGTTCGTAAATAGGACGAGATAGTCGCGGCTTGTGGATTTAGCGATAATGTACCTAGTACGTGTGAACTAAGATTATGTTACGTACGATTTGGGTTATATTTTTACTTTCCGTTGAAAGGTAGATTCGATTTGTACACATTGTAACTAGATTTTCACAAAATTATTTAAGCAAAACGATCCAATTATTAAAGAAATTGTTACTGTGTTAAGTCAAACTGAACGTTGATTGGAGTTCGTGAAAGTTCTTAATCAAATATTGGTTGACTTCATTCTTAAGCAGTGTTAGCCCGTGTAATTTGCTCCCATCGTGGATTAAGTAAAGATTGTACTGCATACAATCATTCATTTCAGAGTAAATTTGATTAACCGTAAGTTCATTTGGATACAAGGCACATTCTTAAAAGAAGAAAATAAAATACAAATATGAGAATTAACTGCACGATTCCATACTTTCAAAACTAACAATTCTCAAATGGCAGTTTTAGGATATTCTATGTGATGGCCAGATAATTGTATTACATAGAGGCTTGGTACGTTTGGAAGTTGGTTTCGAAATAATAAAACTGTGAGTTCTTTAAATTAAAAAATTCGGTCGTCACATTAATTTATAATTGTTAAATCCTTCGTAACTCCATATTTGATTGTATTTGACGCTTATATGCGATTTACACATACAATTTTGGATGATTCTGAGTGATGATCAGTGGCCTTAATTCTTTTAGCATTAAGATAATTTGTCATTTGTATTTTATTAGTAACTTTTCCAAAATTGTAAATTATCATGTAAATTTGTTTGGTCTGTACTAATTATAAAATCTTAAACATTGGATGCTTGTGAGACAAACCGTTACAACTACCAATGGAGGGAAAGCAAAGTAGTTGCTGCTGTATATGAACCGATACAATTTCCAAATCTTCTTGAATGTTGAGCAATTGAAGTCGCGTAATGCATCTGTTGCCTGGTTCAGCCACAAAACCGGCAACAATTATACTTTCATTTAACGGAGATTTCTTGTAAATATTTTTATTTTTCTTAATTATTTGATCTACACCACGCCGTGCGCTTTACTAGAATGAATAGCTGTTGCTCAAAATGGGGCGTGTGGATGGAGGGAGGACTGAAGAGAACAAAATTAGTTACATGTTGTGTGTGTGCGTAATAACTGTGTACACGAAAATATATCTTACTGAATTTGAGGGTCAATAACTTGCGTTCTCCTTTACCTTTCTTTTTGTGAATATAAGTTATTCTAAATACCAACTATCAATAAACAAAGGTTTGGGTAACTAGGGGTTGTGGTGAAAGTTATATACAATAACTTATCTTAGCATTTCTAAATCAAATTATTTAAACATTATTTTACCCAAGATAAAACTATTGACATCCAGTGACTCAGATAAAATTAATGTCAAAATTGTAGTGATGGTCATTAAAATTAAAATAAAACACCAAACGATTTTTATATGTAATAGGTATAATCATCCAAAATAGTTACCTGAAGCAACAATAATTATAATACAAATCTTTAAACATAGATGTCAGTTTAAACAAATAACGATCGCCAAACCCAGTGGTTTCATGTTAAATGACGCACATACCGCTGTGATAAGGAACGTTGGTTAATTTCTATCCTGGTATAAGACCCTTATTTAGCTATAATTTTCGCGTATTCTTAACAATTTTACGATGTAATTTAAGACTCGTTGTTCGTCATTCAATTTTTCGATATATCGCAACATATTATCGTTTCCTTTAGTGCGATTTACACCAAATAGTGCCATTGACGGGGTCGTCTGAATCGATCGATTCAGTGAATTGTTAAAAGTAAACTCACAGTTACCGAATCGACATCTAAATTTTTGCTAACATTGGGACAGGGCGGTCGTCATTTTACCTCTCAACGTGTCCATACAACCTCCCGTGCATTTGTAGTCCTCGTCAGGTAAAATTTCATATATGTACTTTATGAAACCATCCACCATGACTATAATATACTTATAATGACCGTTTGTTTCGGAAAAACTACTTAAATGATATGGGTGGTATATATGAAAAGCTTTTTTAAACATTGAGATGTAAAAACCACTCTTTCTTTAAATGTTTTGGTTGAAAATATAAATATTTTGTAAATAAGTCCTTATACAACTTTTGACCTTTTCTTTCATTTTCAGAAACCGTCCGAGGGCATCAATATGTCTCATATTCGACCCATCGCGGTGCTCAATACTGTAATTATAATCTTCTAGGAATATCGACCATCTTATGACAATTCGAATCCTTCTTTTCCAAGGTTTGTTTAAATGAAATACAATCACTTCAAAATAGTCGCTTTTGAATGGTAATCCATGCAATTATAATTTTCTGACGGCATTGGTAACTGCGAAAGCTTCTTTCTAGTCGTTTTCCTATTAAAGAATTCAACAGGATGTACTTTCCCAATGGGTTGCCTCTGCAAAAGGATTGCATCAAAACCTATCCTACCTAGTGTCTGTGTGAAGTTCTGTTTCGTAATTTAGATTATACATTTTCAACAACGAAGCAGATGATAGTTTGGTTTGTATCGTTCGAAATGCCTCGACTTCCTGCTCTCGAAATTTAAAAACTAAATCCTTTTTAAGCAAGTCATATTACGGTTTAGCAATGAAATTACTCATGAATATTCTTCGGAATAGTCTTTCGGTCATTACTTCCATATGTTACTTTGATGGTTGTAGGTAGAAGAAAGAAGGTGTCTTTGGAAATATCGTAACCACGAAATTCTAAACTTGGTTTAAAAAATAGATAGTAAGACGGTTGGAATTCCAAACAATTATCGTGCAATAACTGTGGAATACTTTGCTCAATGTTTCCAAATGTTCCTCAACTGTACGTGTCGCAATTAAAATATCGTCATTACAAACAGTTACGTTCCCGTTTTGGATAAGACTGTTAAGGACTTGATTAGTGAAACGCTGGAAAACGGAGTCTTTAAATACGCATATTGCCTAAAATCTACGCACAGTCGCTTCTTGTCATTCTGCTTATCAATTCGATTTATTCTACTTGCATATTCACTAGCACTCTTTCTGCTGATTTGCTTTTATAGTAATTTTGATACTAATTCATCAACAATCTGTTTTTCCTCGTTTGGTCATTCTACGCGGTGAATTATTAAAAGTTCTCTCCGTGGAGAAACCTACGGACTAAACCTTTCTTAGGTTGTTGGAAGAACCGTGCGATATCATAATCCGTGGTATTCGTTTTCGATTAATCAACAGATAGAATTTCGTTAAAAGCGTAAATATTAGATGTGCAAGTAGAAACTCTGCTTTTTTGGTCAAATTCAACTTGTGACAAACATTAATTATCGAAATATTTGCCATTACTATCTATGATCTTTTGCCATTTATCTGGTAGATGATGAATGTCGTCGCGATAGAAACTTTGTAGTTTCGAAGCAAAATAGTCATCAAGCCCTTTTTGCACATCTTCAACTTTCGTGAACCGCCGGTCTTTCAAATATGATGACATCGATCTGAGTAAGTGGTAGTCAGAACGAGCCAAGTCTGGAGAATACGCCGCATGCTGTAAAACTTCCCAGCCTAAGGAGAAGATGAGTTCCTCCTGGGTTGAGTTTGCTGGATGTAAACGAGCGTTGTTATGCAGCAATATCACTTCCACCTTCCTTGGCGCGTAAATGGTAATTTTCCTCTAGAGCATTACTTAATTAGATCAACTGGGTCTGTCAAGGTTCAGCTGTAATAGTTTGACCAGTTCTTGGTTTTCTGCGTTTAGGATTATCGTACAAAATCCACTTTTCATCACCCATAATGATTTTTTGTAAAAAGTTCTTTCTGTTGTACCGAGGAAGCAAATTCACATTTACAATATTTTTCTCCTTACTAGATTTTTGTAAATATTTACAAAACACGGAAACGTTCTTATAAATTAGATTTTATCATAATTTGTTATTTCTGCATACATTTTTGGAATAATCAAAAATCCCAAGGTAGAAATTTTTTGTCATTATGTACTTAATTTGGTAAAAGGAAGTAATAATTATGCCACCCTTGATTAAGCAACGGCATAGATTCAATTTTAAGAACTCGCAGTTTTGTTCCAATCATATTAGATATTTTCATAGTACCAACCGAGTTCCATACTATTCGTTTGAGAAAGGTCCATTTTAAGTTTAACATACAAAGAGAGTTGTTTCCCAATCGGTTTAGAAATGGTTCGTTTAAATTGACAATTATCCAGAGATATGTCTAAAATTGAGAAATGACATAGTTTTGTTGTGAAACAAGACGCAATGTAACGGCTAAACCGGAACACCTCTAAACAAATTTTCCAAATCAGGATACAACGTCTGAACAAATTTTCTCGAATTTAAAAAAAACAATCGATTCTTGGCACTCGAAAACGCTTCTCACCCATTTTTATAAAATCGTTCGTCTCGAATCCTTAGACTCAACATGATGTAAAATCTAACAACACCCAACAACAAGATGCAAATATCACAAATCAGTGAAGTATGTAACAGTGAAATATCACTGAACAGTGAAATATCACACAACATGATGTGATATGGCGCAACGTGATGCAACATTCCACAACATAGTGCAACACCCCAAAAAAAGATGCAACATAATACATCATTACGCAACATGGTGCAACATCATACAACTTGATGCAATATGACAGCCCATCCGCGGGACTCCTAAATGGCTTATCCAGAAATCAAAAATCGAACAAGAACCCACATGAAAAAGGACCCATTGAAATGAGAACCCAAAATAATTTTTCGGCATACATCGTCTTAGAAATATAAATAAATCCTTCGTTCGGGTATATTCGATACATTTTATTTTTTACTTTATTCCCCTCATTCTGTTTCTGATTTCATAGCTTGTTGTATTGTCCTTTCTAATTTATTCGGTTTTTTTTTTTCAAAACATATGCGGCTGTTTCTTTTTGATTTCGTGTTTTCTTTGTAAAATTTAATTTACTTTCTCTCTCTAACAATTGGTTTTAAATTACGATCTTATGACGTCATCACTAACGAAATTGCTCTTGATTTTTCGTTATTTATTTGAATTATTTGTAGAAAATGAGACACCTACCTATTGATTGCGTGCTTCAAATGAGATGAAATTTTATTTGTCATCTATTTATGCAAAAAAAAAATTAATCCATATTTTATTTATGAAGCGTAATGCTATGGGAGCAAGAGAGAAGAGGTAGGATTGATTTATGGTAGAAAATATTACAAATCCAATTGAAATTTTCGTCGCCTTCATAGATTAAATTTATGTTTTGATGGAATTAAATTTTATTTTGAAGTTCTCTACTTGCAGTAATGTTGTTGATGTTTGTGATAATTCTTTGTGAATGATTGGATTAACGGATTTGACAACGACATTGTTCATGTTTTTTTTTGCAAGTAAGAAAGTGGTTTAATAACCATGTATATGAAGCCCCGACATTCAGCGCGAAAAAACACGATGGCAACACTAAATTATCCCTGTTGTGAGGGTTTACTATTCAGCCCGAGAAAATGTCACTATCACGACAGTAAACAGTATCAGCCCGAAATCTTTAAATTACTTTTATGTATTTTAAGATATATTATTATTGCTTGTTAGCCTTGTCAGACCTAAACTCTTCATTTATATGAAGCTAGCCTGATATTCAGTTCAAAAAGCCCGATAGCAATACTAAACTATAACTATCGATAAAGTTTTATATCCCAGCCCGAAAAAATATCACTATCGCGACAGTCAAATGTCTCATGATAATCTGTTATGACATTTATAGCTTTCAGCCCTAACCTAAGCTAAAAACAACAATGCAGCAACTCAATTAGCACTACGTGATTGACCACCATGAAGCTAGCAAGAACTTTCAGCCCGAAATTTTAACTTGATGTTTATGGATATAGTCGTTTGAAGTTTTGACTACAAACTGCGACTCCAAACTCTATTTGGAATTTTCAAAACAGCCAATTAAATTTCGCTTCACTGGCGATTTATAATCACTCGACATGTACGGCTGGATTCGTTGAAGTTTTGACTTGTACAAATATTCTATCTGGAATTCGCTGAAATTTTGACTACAACTGAGACGATGGAAATATGTGCATATAGTCAAAACTGTGAGACGAGATTCAATCAACATCCAGATAGAATTTTTCTGGAAATATTTCAGACTTGTAGCGAAGATTTTAACGAATCCTATGTTATACGTGAAGTGCTTGTGAATCGTTTGTAAGGCGAAATTCAAACGATTATATCCAGATAATTCCAGATAGACTTTTAGAGACAGAATTCCAACTGTTGGTTTCTAGTCAAAACTTTAGTAATTCCGATGTGGTACACGAGTAGGTCAAGTGCTCTGAATTTAGATCACATAATCCCACTCCAAAATATTTTTAGAATGTTTTTTGAAAACTTGGCCTATTTATTTTTTTTGTTGATATTTCAGCAGTAATAAATTTGTTTTTATTATTTTTATCAAAATTTAGAAGCTACGATTAATAACACAATTTAGTTATAATTTGGGCGCGACACAGATTTGCTTTATAGTAGTAATTTGTGTATATTTTGTGTCATGACAGAAGTCGTATAGCTTCATGGAGCTTATGACATCCCCATTTATGGAAAAAGCTTAATTATGAAGTTTTACCCCGATCAGTCAATCCGCCAGGGCTGTAAAGAATCAAAGCCCTCTTTACTACGGGCATATTAGCTAAAACGACGACTTAACGCTATGTTTAAATTCAGTCTCTTTTAATCGATCGAAGTAGGAGTTCGTTCATTTTCATCGTAATTCTCTTTGCGTAATATGTTCAATTTTCAACGAATAAAATCGACGAGTTATTTGTGTTGTTATATTTAAAAAAACAGTAAAAGAGAAGTTGTTTACAAAAAGTGACGTCATTAGCAAACAATCAACACTGTGGCCATAGTTGAAGATGGTTCTGAGGGGACCAACAAACATTTAGTTTGAACGGAACTACAAACACAGATACGCAGAGATTTAAAAAAACACCTTTCTGACTTCGGCTTTATAGTGAATGGTAAATCTGCAAAAATTTCGAGGTCAAGAAAGGAAGTAAAATCGTAAAATAAAATTTCTACATCAATGCGTAGACTCAACTAAGAAGGCGACCAAATTTTTATTTTGCTATTCAGATCTCGGTAAATTTTGCTTAAATTTGTAATTTTGTTTTTTATGAAATTGAAGTGAGAACACAAAAGCAGACCGAGAAAACATTTTGGTTGCCCATAACTTTGCCGCCCAATTTATGTTTTTGCTCATAACTGTAGAACCGATTAGGATTTCGAAATAAAACCAAGTGCAGCAGATTGGCCCCAGAACATGCCAACTATTTGGTCACGGCTCAGACAATTGTCATATGGACAATTGTCATATGATTCTAGCTTTTCAAAAAAATCTGAATATATTCGAACTGAAATCATTCGAACGAAAAGTCAACAACTTCAGTTTATTTGTGAAATTTCGACTAAGTATTGCTATGGCGGTAACAAATAGGCTGAAGATTTGTTTTTTAATGCCCACAGCATAAGAAACAAAATAACTGAAACAAATGATTTCATATAAATAATAATGGATAGAAGTGCTGGTTTTGACCGAAACTTGGTTACAGGCTTCGGATAGGATTAGTGGAACTAATTATAAATGTTATAGACTGGATAGAACTGAACGTGGCGGAGGGGACATTGCCGTATTGATTAGTAGGAGAACTTAGCATTCTCTTCGTCCGTGGTACACGACAAATGTAATTGAGTGCCTTAATATAATGTGTGAATCTGGAAGTTTAAAATTAATAGCGGTCTACTTTACCGGTAACTTTCTTACGAAACAGGAATTGAATAATTTCAAGTCGCATCTAAACTTAATTTGTAACTCATAAGAGAGTTTATTTGTGCGCGAGGATTTGAATGCACGACACGGGTTGTGGGGTTCCTCAAAACATACTTACGAGTCGGGGTCTAAGTGTTTATTATGCCAGTACCCCTACCTATATCCCTTATCCTTCAAGGCGCCAACCTTCTACCTTCGAAATAATTTTAACTAACAATATCCATACTATCACAGAGCCATTCACAGCATCCCAATTATGTTCTTGCCATCGTGCTGTTCTATTTCAAATCAACACAACGACTTGTCACCGGCCGCCTCCTGTGACATTTTGTTATAGAAAAGCTAATTCGAAAAGGTACAGGAACAAATTACAAAATTCTATCAAATTGGATGATTCCACGGCGGCATCATTTAATTGCACTAACGATATTGATGAGAAATTGCAAAACGTGATATCTCATATACGCAATGCACGTGATGTTTTCTTACCAAAAGTATACTTACGTAAAAATATAGATTTTGTATTGTCTGCTTCGGTAAAAATATTAATTAAACTTATTAACGTTTATCTTGAATTGAAAGCTGATATTGACTTTCAAATCATTCAGCTACGCAATGTACGCTGGAACACGTTGCTCAGTGAATTTGACACTGGGTCAAACCTCTTCTGGAAAATTACCAAGGTCATAAAAAATAAAAATAGACTTTTACCACCTTTAAAGCATGATAAACGCGTTTGCTTCTATTTTAGTCGCATTCTAAAACTCGTCCATTACTTATCTCAATAGCTCTACAAATGATAACATTGAATATGCCAAACCTGAAGTGAAATTGACCATGAAATCATTTAAAACCAGGAAAAGTTCCGGTGTTGATTGTGTAAACAATTTATTGTTATAAAATGTTTCTAACCTATTTCCCACAGGCTTGGAAACATGCCTTAGTAATTCCTGTGCCCAAACGAAATAGAGATACCGGTAACCCAATGAATTATAAACCGATTAGCCTTCTTTGCTTAATATCAAAAATATTTGAACGCATAATTTTGTCAAGATTACAAAATCATCTTATAAGCCACTCAATATTGCCAAATGTATACAATTTGGGTTTTCCATTCAACTAATCATCAAGCGAAACGATTGGTCCATATCATTCAGGATAATCATCGTAACAAGCTTTCCTCCGGAGTTGTCTTGTTGAATATAGAAAAAGCCTTTGATAGCGCGTGGCACGATGCCCTAATGAACTAATGCTGTTAAATACACCAGCCTACATTGTAAAATTGTTGAAGGATTACTTGAGTGATAGAACATTTTCGGTTAAACTATGACTCAGCTTTAATCTCCAGTTCCACGAATCCGAACCAAATTATCTTGACTCTGGAAAATGGTATTAATATGCTAAATGCTTTAAATGGAAGATAATATTGAACGTTGAGAAAACTCAAGTATTTTTCTTTTCTACTCAAGTATCTTTCTAATTTGCAAATAGACAATAATTCGATTTCTTGGGAAGATAACCTAAGGGACTATCTTGGACAAAACCCTTACATTTAACAAATAAATTATGTACTCAATCTCTAAAGTTAACAAATTCATGCAAATTCTGTATCCTCTGATAAACCGCAAATCAAAGCTTACCATAAAAAATAAATTATTTATATTCAAAACTATATTTCGAGCAATACTTACCTTTTGTGCACAAGTATGGGGAACCTGTGCTGATATTCATTTCAAGAAACTACAAATAACTCAAAATAAACTTCTTAAGCTTATTTACGATATGCCGCGACATTATTCCACTCGGGATCTTCACAGTTTTGATAACAGAATGTTTGTCAAAGATCACATAAATGACATTTGTCAGCGATTTCAAGAGAATGCTGAATTTTCCGTCAATCCCCTGATTCGGAGATTAGTTCAGGATTGATTAATAATAACCTCATTTTTCGTAATTAAAATTTTATTTATTTATTTATATTGAAATAAGTCTACAAATTTGACTTGACAAAATAAAAATATAATAAATCCGCCATGGATTTGAAAATTTGAAATAACAAGAAAGATCACTGAGAGGCAACAAAATTGCCTTAATCTACATTTAAAATTATTTTTAGTTACACAAAAATCGAATAAATACTTAATCCTATTGAAACTCTTACACATCATATTCACTAGTTCATTATCGCCATAGTTGGTTCTGTGTCTATCTAAGTGGAGGAAGTCATGATCTCTTAGCTGTCTGCCAGAAACCTTTATTTTAATTGACTTTAACACATCCGGTGCGTCGATTAGGCCTAATAGGAGATTTCCAATAAATGTACTTTTTAGCAATTCGCGTCTATTTTCTAGAGTTGTTAAGTTGTATGTCATTCACTCGGTTAAATATGGTGGTTGTCGCTGTATGTTTATGAGGTATGGTAGATTATGATCATAAACCCATCCGTCTTTCTCAATACTTTGGATATGATCTTCGTAGAACGGACACCATACATTTACAGCATATTCCAGCTAGGATCGAACGTAAGCACAATACAGGATCTTAATTGTTTCCACATCAAAAATGACACCCGTCCAACGTTTAACAAAAACGAGCATGGAGTTCGCTCTAGCGATGCACCGCTCAATGTACTTAGTAAAGCTTATGTTTTCAACGAAAGTAACTCCTAGGTCTTTACTTTCAACTACTACCTAAAGGAGTACACCATTTATCTGGTAGGCTTGTGTAACAGGGTTGGCTTTACGGTTAAATTATGGAGATTTGCACTTTCCAATATTGAGACTCAGAGAGTTAAACTCCCACCATAACGCTAGGTGATCAATATCTTCCTGTAGTTTATTGGCATCGTCGACTGGCTCGATGGCTTTGTTGATTTTGAGATCATATGCGAACATTAGGATATTGGAATGCTTTATTATGTCAATAATACCACTACTGAAGATTGTAAAAATCCATGGGTCAACGTGAGAGCCTTGTGGAACACCAGACGTTGCTTGTATTCTATTCGACGTTTTACCTCTTATTTCAATAAATTGAATTCGATTACTCAAATAAGATTTGAACGTATGCATTGTATATGTATATTGTTCTATCCGTTCTGTAACATAATTTGTAACCGTCATTTAGTTTAAATTTATAGGTTTAAGTAGAGTTAAGAGATATGAGGTTTTTTACGAATTTTCGTCAACTTGAGTAAAATATATGGATAATTAAAATAAGTAAAAAAAGTATAGTTGGAGGCAATATTGCGAACACTTATGAATTCCTAACTCTTAAATTGAACAATCAATATTAATAAAACAAAAAAAATATCATACATAGAGAATTAACAAACTTTAAAAAAGTCATCTGATAACAGAGCAGCTGAAGATTAAGTTGTAGTGGACTCCTTTACTCGTTTGCGATATCGAATCGACGATAAAGTAACGTCGATTCGATACTGCGAACAAATATGAGTAAAGGGGGTGCACTAAATCTTATCAATATCTTCGGCTGATAAGATTTAAGCTTGTTAGAGAACGCATTAACAGCTGGGGCCAAATCAGCTTGATATCTCTGAGAGCGGGCTCCAGTTATCATGAAAATAAAAAAATTGCGTATGATTATATTTCGATTGTCGAATGAGACTATTAGCTTAAATATTATCACGTATGTTCAATAATGCATATTAAAATATGTTACACGTCTGAGACTTCGTAATTTAATTTGCTATGACAATTAGTTGCAAGAAATAATTATTTACGAACCCCTACGCATTTTAATGGGTTAACTAATTTAAATCAAATGCCACCTTTTTTATTTTCTTCATATCTCTAGACAAGCGTATAACGTCGTAGGTCGCTAAATATTCATAAAGTTAATGTAATGAAACGAATTATCATTATCGCTGCTATATTTGACGTCAATTTTATGATGCCGGTGATAAACCATATTTTCTATCATTGCTAAGAATCAAAAATTTCAGGAATTAAATAAATCCTAAAGATCCCTAAATATAACTATATTCAAGAAGAGTAGATTGTATTCTATAGTTATTTCAACTTCATGGCTCTTACCCATGGCTCTTTACTTATCCATCATTTTTTGGTAATAATGTTCTTGTTGTAACGGAGAGAAAGAAAAATTTATTATGATTAAAAATTTACAAAGAGTTGGTTTATACCCAACTAACCATTCAGGTGCTAGCCAATTTTAGTTAATTTTAATGATGAATTTATGATACAAGGTGTGAAAACGCCAGAAATACTCCCTTCCCCCCAGAGAGATCGAAGATCTATCGATTACAAGAATCTGGTAGGAGGTCTGGATACACGACCTGCTCTTGTAGTGGTTGAAGATTTAGATGAAAGATCAAAACGAACATGTTTGCGAACTTTCAAATTCACGGTAGGTAATTTAAATCCGTCAGCTGAAATAATGAGTTCTGGTGCGTGAGTTACCGAGTTACGATCGATAACCAAATACGGTCCAGTATATGGTGGTTGCAGCGATCTCGCACTACATCACTCCGTAAGAAAACGTGCGAGTAATTCAGCAGATCTTTACTAATGAAAATTTTGTCCGTTGTATGTCGAGCAGCCGGTGCAGGTTGAATTTCATGAAAGTGTCGTGTTAAGTTCGTAATAAACTCTGATTTAAAATTTGATAGTTCGTAGTATCTAAAAATGTTCCAGGAACTCGAGTTGTACATCCGTAAACAAGTTCGGCTGGAGTATCTTTTAATTCGTCATTGTAAGTCGTTCGTAGTTCTATTAAGAATGAACGAAGAACACTAGCCCACTCAGCTCGGTCATAGCACATAATGGCAGATTTGACGACACGATGCCATATCTCGATCATGCCATTACACTTTGGATTGTAACTAGTTGATCTCCTGCGCTCAAAACCGAGTAAGTTAGCCAGTTCGTTAAAAAGTTGTGATTCGAATTGCATGCCTTGGCCCGTGACGATGAACTCTGGAACACCAAAGCAAGCGATCCAATGCGAGTAGACAGGCGATGATTGCAGCAGTTATATCCGGAACTGGAACCGCTTCGGGCCAGCGAATGAATAATCGAAAAACGTCGAGAAATTAATTTATAAGTACTAAGCGGAGATTTTGTGTGTCGAGAGACTTTAGCCTTTTGGCAAGCTACACAACTTTGAACCATCTTCTGAACGTCTTTTCTAATTGATGACCAGATAACATTCTGAGTCAAAAGTTTGATGAAAGCCAGGATGAGACAGATTATGAAAAGCCTCGAAAATTGGTTTTCGAAATTTTAGGGGAATGAATGTCCTAGGTGTAGTAGTAGACATATCGTAATAAATTATTTTTTTCGAATTGAAAGTACCGGGAAATTTCTCGAACTTGAGAAATTGAATTTGAGAACAGAGTTACTCCTTAAAATTTCGTGAAGTTCTTCGTCATTGGTCTGAGCATCTGCGATGATACCATAATCAATACTTTCGGGAATAGAAATTTGATTTATACGTGAAAGGGCATCTGAGACAACGTTATCCAGTCCAGAGATGTGCTGAATATCAGTCATGAATTTACCAATGAAATCTAAGTGTCGAAATTGACGAGTAGATGCTTTTTCAAGTTTCTGCCGCGAGAAGTTTACGATCATAAGCACTGTATCTTTTTTGCGTATCATTAAGACATACTAAAAAGAACCCGAGTGGCTGCCAAGTGTCTGGCATGAACTGCTGAACCACCACTCCGATCGCCGTATCAGAAACATCAACCATGATGGCCAGAGGTGCTGATGACGATGGAAGAATAAGTAAAGTAACATTTGTAAGTTTAATTTTACAGTTATCGAACGTTTCGATAGCTTCAGTTGCCCATTGTATTGGAACTCAACTGGTCAGCAGCAGCACCTGGAATCAAGCGTCGATAAAAGTTTATCATACCTAAAAAGCATTTCAGTTATTTAACAGTCTGTGGTCGTTCAAAATTTTTGATGGCTTGAACCCATTCAAACGACGGTAATATACCTTGTCCAGTTACCAAATGGCCTAAAAAGATATTTTCGGTTTTTGTGAAAACGCATTTGTTAGTAAAAATAATTTTAGTATGTCCGAGATGTACGTCAAAATTTCGAGAGGAAATGAGCACGTCGTCCAAATATACAAAACAGAAATAAAGTCCGCGCATTACTGAATGCATAAGACGTTGGAACGACTGTGCTGAATTCCTAAGGCCCAAAGTCATTCTACAAAATTCAAATAGCCCGAAAGATGTCGATATTGCCGTTTTTGGGATGTCAGTCGGTTCAATAGGAGTTTGGTGGTAAGCCTGGACAGCCCTCGAGTTTTTGTGTAAAGTCCTGGAGATGTGAAATTGGATACCTGACTGGAATCGTGGCTTTATTTAATGCTCGAAAATCCTCACACGGTCCCCATTCTCCATTCTTTTTAGCTACTAAGTGTAACGGACCGGGCAAGGACTGCTACTAGGTCGACAAATCCCGACTTTCCTCATATTTTCGAATTCTGTCTTCGCAATGATGAATTTGTCCGGTGCTAGTCGTCGTGGTTTGCATGCAAACGGTGGTCCATACGTTTCAATTTTGTGAGTCACGTTATGTTTTATATTCTTAATGTTAATGTTGCCTTGGATGACAGTTAAAGATTTTGAGATAACGTTGAAAATTTCCGAATCTGTTGCTGACCTGTCGATCCTAGAAACAGTAGTAATATCGTAGGAGGAAGGGGTACCATTTGTATTCGGAGAGATTAAGGGGTCTATGAGCCTCTGTTAGTTTTAGTTACGTCACTGCACACCGCCAATCTTGAATCACTATTTATTTTTTTCGAACATTGTTATCGGCTAAATTATTTGCTACAAATTTGCAATTTGGTTTACATTTAAACGCCTTTGTGCCGAAATGATAATGATAAAAACAGATGCAATTATTTTCGGCTGAAGGTTTACCATAAAATGGATTGAAGGATTTTGTTTTTAATTCCGAAAGTTTTTATCCAACGAAAGAGTTGAATTTCATGCACGTTGTCAGCCCGTTCTGCCAGGACTAACAGAGAGACGTCGTTTTCAAATGGTGTGAGCGCCATTTGAACTGACTGATGCAACCACTTCATCCAAAATTGACGAAGTATTGCTTCCTTTAAATTATTACCAGCATTCAATTTCATGACGCTCAACAGTTGGGACCGCTTCCTGTCCCGAAGTGTCAAGCCATGCATCAGATTGTTAAGTTTTGTTTTCTCTGATCCACCTGGACCCGGATTACCTCAGCTTACGTACGTAGAATAAGGGGAATTATCCCTTGGGCGGTAATGCGATATGCAAAGGTGTCGTGGAGTCGCGCATCCAGCGCTCCCAACGCATGAGCATATTTAGTTGCTTCGATCGTAATATCTGCCACCACGAATTTGTGCTCGGGTATTTCAAACCACACATTGGGGTTTTGTGAGTGAAGTGGCTCTGGAGGCTTAAAAGCCACTCGAGCAATCATTCCCGCACTGGCAGGCAAATTAGTATTTGCTCGTAATGTCTCCGGTGTATAAGATGAATTTACATTTACACGTGAGACGGCTTTGACAACAGCATCATTGATGAGTCCAGTTGAGTGGCCGTTATAGATATATTGGACTCCTCCATTAAAACGCTGCCTAATGCGAATGTCAAGTCTGCCTCACTCATTGGCAAAAGAGTAGTTGGTGGATCACATTCACACGTTGTACAACGCGCGGTGCCAAAAAAGCAAAATTGAGGAACAAGGTCGAATACACAAATAAAGCGAAAGCAAAAACCACTTATTTTTAGAATAATTTATTTACTAGCACCTTAAATAATTACTTGGGTACTACCATTTTGTTTAAGTTTTTCTCCGATGATCAGCCGATGCAGAGACACGTTAATTAAGGTGTCACCTCGGTCTCTGATGATGTGTTGAAATCAGCCGGTTTAATTAATGTGACCGACGATGTTTAAATCGGCCAGTTAACTATATGTGGCCGACGATGTTGAAAACGGCCAGTTTAACTAAATGTGGCCGACGATGTTGAAAATGGCCGGTTAAATTAATGTGGCCGACGGTGTTGGATACAGCCGGTTTAATTAATGTGGCCGACGATGTTGGATATGTGGCCGACGATTTTGAAAACAGTCGGTTTAATAATATATGGCCGCCGATGTAGAACGAGGCCGGTTTAATTTATGTGACCGACGACGTTGGAAGCGGTCGATTAACTATATGTGGCCGACGATGTTGAAAACGGCTGGTTAAATTAATTTGGCCGACGATGTTGGATACGGCCGGTTTAATTAATGTGGCCGACGATGCTAGAAACGATTAGTTTAACTGTATGTGGCCGACGATGTTGGAAACGGCCGGTTTAATTAATGTGGCCGCCGATGTTGGAAACGGTCTGTTTAACTAAATGTGGCCGACGAAGTTAAAAATGGCCGGTTAAATTAATGTGGCCGACGATGTTGAAAACGGCCAGTTAAATTAATTTGGCCGACTGTGTTGGATACGACCAGTTTAATTAATGTCACCGAGGATGATGAAAACGGCCGGTTAAATTAATTTGGCCGACGGTGTTGGATACGGCCGGTTTAATTAATGTCGCCGACGATGTTGAAAACGGCCGGTTAAATTAACTTGGCCGACTGTGTTGGATACGGCCAGTTTAATTAATGTCACCGAGGATAATCAAAACGGCCGGTTAAATTAATTTGGCCGACGGTGTTGGATACGGCCGGTTTAATTAATGTCGCCGATGATGTTGAAAACAGCCGGTTTAATTAATGCGGCCGCCGATGTTGGAAACGGCCAGTTTAACTATATGTGGCCGACGATGTTGAAAATGGCCGGTTTAGTTAATGTGGCCGACGGTGTTGAATACGGCCGGTTTAATTAATGTGGCCGACGAAGTTGGAAGCGTTATATGTCCCAATTCGTTCTTTCTCAAGGTCACCAGTTTTGGTAATTAATGCCCAAATTATTTGTTTGCCTGTTGATATTTATTTTATTTATTATTCCTTTAAATTCATAATTATTATTGTAAGACTAATAAGTTCTTGTTGTAACGAAGAGAAAGAAAAAATCAAATTAATTTTGTTGTTTTCTATAGCTTATTATGATTAAATATTTACAAAGAGTTGGTTTATACCCAACTAACCATTCAGGTGCTAGCCAATTTTTGTTAATTTTAATGATGAATTTATGAAACAAGATGATGTGAAAACGTCACAATATCACAAACCAAGTGTGAAGGCACCGCAAAAACACAAACAGTTAAAAATCACTCGTGGATAGCATTGCAAGTGCATAACGACAGAATATTATTAAAATATTCTATACCTTCAATCCATATCTAATTTCAATTATAAATCGTAAATTATTAATTAAATAATTTTTATATTTCATTTATAGAAAGATAATAGCTGTAAAAATATGCGTCTGATTGTTGGGCGGTTTAATACTAGTTGCAATTACAATAAACTAATTATCACAATTTTACCCACGAACTGAAATTTAAACGTCACTTTACATATTATTATGAGGTAATTGCAGGTTGTAGCCGTACGTATGTACACAAAAAATAAATTAGTTTTATTTAATTTTCTTAATAAAATTATTTATTGTGTTTTGGTTATAAGTACAAAAAAGATATTTGAGATAACAACACCGATTGCTTTAATTACTGTGAGACTTAATAATGTAAATTTTATATTGAGGGTCAAAAACAATTATTAATAATCGTTTTCGGTAGATTGATTGTGATTGTCTATTGTCTGGCCCCTGGCCACTCGCAAAAAGTGTTGGAAAAGTTTTAAAATTTTGGGTTACTGTATTCATGTGTTGTAACAGTTTAACATCCATGTGTACAATTATGTAATTTTCTTAGGGTTAGGTGAGAAAATAAAAGAATACAACTTTAAGCCCCATGTGATAATAAATAAGAAATGTCGGTAGGTGCTTTTGTGGAAAGTAGCTGCCCACTATATTTTTTCATAGGATGTACTTTTAGAAAAATGTAATTAACACAAAAATAAGAATCCATGAATATTAAAAAGGTTTTAATTTATCAGCTAACGTTTAAAAATAAATTCATAAAAATATTGATTAATTTTAATTTATTCATAAATCGTAACATAATATTCCTTAAATCTCCTTCCCAAAAAGGTTTTATTACCTCATCCATAATATGTTCGTTTGATACAATTCTCTATAGTAAAATATATATTTTTTGTAAAATAATGGATTGGGGAAAAATAAATTCACTATTTTTTCGCTAGATGGATTTAGTGACATATATCTCGTGATCGATTTTTCGTAGTAGGCCTACGCGTTGGATATTTTCTCATTGTTTTGATTGATCGGTTCAGTGGTGGAGGATGGAGGTAAACAAAGAGACAATTCGCTATATTTTATAATTTTGCTTCGATAAAGGCGAAATTTTGATTTCGTCAATTCCGTTCCGGTAATTTCGATATGATAGATGCACCACACACTGGAAGGCATATCATCGCAATGTCGATAAAATCCTGAAAATTATCGAAGTAGACCGACATGCGAGCTGTCGTAGTATCGCCCAGGAGCTGAAGATCGATCAAAAAACAGTTTTAAACCATTTGCATATGGCAGGCTTCAAAACCTCGATGCTTGGGTGCCGCACGAGTTGAGCAAAAAAACTTGATGACCGCGTTTCCATCTGCGAATCCTTGACCACATGGAACGAAATCGAGCCATTTCTGAAGCGGGTGGTGACTGGCCACGAGAAATGGGTAACATACCACTATGTTAAGCAGGAACTATCATGGTCGAAGGCCGGCAAAGCGGTCCAAACGTTCTCTAAATCAGGATAAACGAGGAAGAAGGTTTTGCTGTGTGTTTGGTGGAATTGGGAGGGAATTATCGACTATGAGCTGCTGTCCAATGGAGAAATGCTTACATCCCGATTACGCTAGTCGTGTCGTTTGTCAAAATATCTAACATGTTTATTATCGTAGTGACTTCAAACGACAATCGGCGTATTTTATGTTTTTTCTAGTCACTTCAAAATTTCACACGACTCGAAATGATAGTTTTAAATTGTTTTTTTCATCTCAAGTCACTTATTGGCATAGCAACTGGCTAATTTGTCGTACAGTTAGCAAATTTTTATAGTCACTTGAAACGACAATCGACTCGACTAGTAAAGGGTTTTCCAATAAGAGGTTTCATTTTGATATTAAAAAAGAACGAGTATTTTTTAAGAGAATTCAAGAATCCTAATCCAGCTTGATTCGGAACGAACAACTATTTTATGCAATCACTACATTGTGCTGACAGTGTACTGAGAAAAAGATTATCGTCATTTGTATCTAGAAAAAGATTACAAAAGCCCGCGCTTCTGAAGTTAGCCGCAAATTTCAGCCGTAAAATCCTGCATTATCGACAAATATTGTATCAGGTGGCAGTACAAAATTCTGTTAATATTAGCCGAAAATGACATGTTATTGAAGTTAGCAGTAAATTTTCGCCGAAAAAAGAATTTGAAAACTCAATATCACATAATACGAATGTTTAAAGGTGATATGCCATATGAACTGGATGAAGTTAGACCAATTCGTAAATAACTGGATCTCGTGCTTATAATATGTCGTGTTAGAGGCCAATGAATTTGAGTTGCGGCGCTAACAATGAATACCTGTGCCAAAAATATGGCCATATTTTATGTAGCATCATAGTGAGATTAATCCAGCTATTTACGAATTGGCCTACTTCACCCAGTACAAATTACCACTAAACATGCGTCCAGCTTTTAATGTAAAGGGTTTTCCAATAAGAGGTATCATTTTTAAATTAAAAAAACGAGTATTTTTTAAGAGTAATCAATGAATGTTTATTTCATTGTAAAGAGGAAGGTAGGTATGTCATTAACATTTGAAAACGATATCAGCAAAATGGCCGCCGCAGCTACGCTTTTCATGAAATTGTCCATGACCAATTCGCACATTTGCGGCTGTATGTCCTCGATAACTTCACGAATTCCATCTTTAAAGTCTTGAATCGACTGTGGAGCATTGGCATATACCTTATCTATCACGTGGCCCCAAAGATAAAACTCTAAAGGTGTTAAATCACAAGATCTCGGTGGCCAATTGTGATCACCTCTAGCAACTCAAGCAACTTTTCTTGCAAAATTGCGATTGTTTCGTTGCTTGTGTTGCACGTAGCGCCGTCTTGCTGGAAATAAACGTCGTCCACATCAATATCTTCCAATTCCGGCCATAAAAAATCATTAATCATAGCTCGGTAGTGCAATCCATTCACCGTAACAGTTGCACCAGCCTCATTTTCGAATAAATTAGGTCCAATCACACCGCCAGCCCAAAAACCGCACTAAACAGTGGCACGTTGAGGATGAAGAGGCTTTTCAACAATCATTCTTGGATTTTCTGAGACCCAAATGCGACAATTCTGCTCAAATTGGTCCACCAGTTTCACTATTGCCGGCTGAGAGGTACTTCACGACGACCCAAAAGTGCTTTAGTTTTGCGTGTACTGTGACTGCAAAATTTTCACCATTTTTGTAGTGAGTTTTAACAATTTCAGTGCGTTGTTTCAGCGTGTATCAAATCATTTCTAGTAATGGCGTAGTTACTTGTCAAATGTCAAAAGATGACAGCTTCAAAATTGACAGCTACTCAAATAGCAGGCTATTCAAAATGAAATCTCTTATTAGAAAACCCTATATAATCGGGGTGTTAATTCGAACCTCTACTGCCAGCAACTGAATCGATTGAAGGCAGAAATCGACCAGTGGCCAGAGTTAACCAATAAGAGAGGCATCGTATTCTACTAGGCTAACGCCAGATCGCACACGTCCACGATGAATTCCGGGAGCTTGGCTCCGAAGTTATTGTGCATCCACCTTAAAGTCCGGACCTGACACCAAGCGATTATCATTTCTTTTTGTCCATGGCAAACGCTCTTGGTGGTGTAAAATGGCCTCAAAAAAGGCTTGAGAAAACTGGCTATCTCAGTTTTCTGCTAATAGGGACAAGGATTTTGGAAAAGCAGCATAATGAAATTGGCTTCTAAATGGCAACGAGTTATCGGAAGAAATGAGTCGAAGATTGTAGCCATTTAAATAAAGCCTCGAAATAAACGTAAAAATAATGGATTTCTGTTTCCCCGACCTTATATTTACAAAAAATGAAACAGCTTCTAATTATGTTGCCACTTCCGGTGGATCGATTCTGGCCAAAAATCGCTGATATGCTTTATTAATCAATAAGTCTTGGTTGTAGAGTGGACACAGGCATTTGGTCTGCACGGCACGACACACACAGACAACTTTTCGAAATCCAGTTTTCCGTCATCTAAAATGTGTTGCTCAGACCGTTTTTGGTTTCTAAAATTAGAAATATAATTATGTGTGGGTGTCATTTCCTGTTTTTTATAATTCTACTCGACCAAATTCTGTTCCATATGTTGCTGTTTTACTTAATCCGGTTTTACAAAATTCTGTGTCTTGTAATTCTGGTAGAAATTAATTCTGTGAGTATTTTTTGTTCAATCGCAAAAAATCAATATTTACGAGAATTATATGCTGCTAGCTGAATTACGCGGGCGTTGCACGGGAGTAATTAGAAATTGAATGCTGTTAAAATTAAAAAAGCCCTGAATTTTTCTATTGATCGACTCACTCTGTCCTTCTAAAACAAGACGTTCTGCTTTGATCGTTTTCATGCCGTGTCTCACGATGTTCACTTGTTTCAGCAGCTCTAGAAAGAGACGTTCTTTTCGACGGATTGATTCAATCGTTTGATAACGCAATTCGTTTCGTACACTTTTTCTGAGTCAACATTATTCCCCTCTGTTCGCTGAGGCGATTCCAATCCCAATTGAGAAGTTTTTGGAACAATTTTTATGGGAGTACCTAGACCCAGGGTATCGATCCCTTCAAAAATATTACGAAAACCTGCTCATACCTATGCAAAATTAGAATCCGATTAGATGAATGATGTGGAAACTTATAAAAAGGGTTTCCTTGATCCAGGGGACGGACCCTTTAGATTTAACTCCTTTATAACTATTACGGAAGCCTGATGAATAAATTCAAAATTTAATTCCGATTGGATGAATGGTGTGGAAACTTATAAAAGAACCCCCATAATGCAGGGGACAGACTCCTCCGATTCGAGCATGTGATTAATTTAATTTAACTCGTTTTCTAAATTCATTTCCGTGATAAAATTTAAAAAGACAATGAAATTTTAGAAAACTTTCTATCGGGCCCTTAGACCCCGGGGTCCAACCCGTTCAAAAGTATCGCAAGGTCGATTTTACATAGAACAAATACATTGTACAAATTTCATGACGATCGATTGAGCGGCCGAAACGCCTTTTCAGAGCAAATAAACATTTTTGGAAAACAATTGAATTGGAGCACCTAGACTCAGGGGACGGAGCTCTTTAAAAATATTACGAGAACCTGGGATGGACCCTCCAAATTCGAGTATGCCACTAATTTCATGTAACCCTTTTCCTAAACACGTTTCTGCGGAATTAAAAAATATAAATTTTAGAAAAATATGTGCCGAGTCTCTAGATCTCGGGGTCCAGCCCTGGTTGTGCCAACTAAGAAACCTTCGCTGGCTTGTACACAACAACAAACCAAAGTTTCAGGTCAATCGGATGAATGGTATAAAACGCATACGGGACACACATAGAAACATTCATTTTTATATAGATGTTGCCATTTAGTGCATGTGTGTGCAGGTGTTTGTGTGTTGTTCCTATTTATCGAGGTGGGAAAATCTCTGTTTTATATTCCAGTCGCTTCTAATCGGATTAACTTGTTTTGCACTTTCGTCTTTTTGATTCCTAAATTCTCCTTGCTTCGTCAACCAAAATATCAACTTCTTACCTCCAATGCCTCATTCCACAGTATACTCTCATACAGCAGTATCTAGGTTATTGCATTGGACAAGAGAATATATCAACTGCTTCGTGGGCCACTAGAATTAGGTAACATATTGGAGAGCGCCGAATACACTTTGGGTGCTTTCTCACATGCATAGTCTATATGGGTCTTGAAATTCAGCCTCCGGTATTCCCAAATATTTTGTAAGGTTTTATGATGCCTTCCAACCTTAAATGAACTATATTTTACGGCTACTAATTAGTACTGCATCTGAATTTTGTTCCACTAGGTCGAAGCAACGGACACGAGCCAGTCTCTTACTCTTGCAATTGTCTCGTTAGAAACCATTTCAATTTCATCTAGATGCTTTGCAGATACCACTACCGCAGTGCCATCAGACAAGAACTTCTTGTCTATCCGGATTGTTAATCGGATGGCGATTACATTACTGCATTACATGCCGACTGGTGGGAGTTGGTGGGATGAAAGACCAGCATTACCTTCTGTAATCGGAAGACAACCAATTTTGCATAATGCGCTCCAGTATTGAGTCGAGCAGATAAAGTGGGCGGTTTCATATCTTCATATGAAAATGGTTTCTCCACTTTGAACAAAAGTACCATACTATGCCTTTTCGAAATTCTAGGAAGAACATCCTGATCAACGCTGTACTGCATTATATCGACGAGCTGTCTAGCGCTGTCTTTGGAACGATATTTATTTGGATAAGGAGTCTTATTTATAACCACCTTCCGGCATACATTTAGCATCTTATCTATTTTAACTTCAGGTATTTCCAGATGAGATCTTCCACGTGTTAAACCTCGAGGGGACCAGATTTTAGAGAGTGCCTCTCTATAGGCCTCACGGAGGCCTTTTGCTTCTTCTTATTCATTCAAGGCCAGTTTTCGCAGCCTCATGTGCTTCCCCTGGTTTAGTTCTAACAGCCGTCTTGTTGCTCTTTGACTTTTTGTGCTTGCCGTATGACTTTTTTCATTCGCACTTTTCGGCATATTCTAGTCTTATTACATGCCATGGTGAGTTGCCTGGCCACATGGTGGACTTTGTTCTCTGCTGTACTTGCTGGTATATTATAATGCCAAGTTGTTTTAGCCTCTCTTTTCCCAGTCTTTTCAAAGCTTTACAGCTTTCTTCTGCGATCCCACTTCATAAAACACAGCTTGATGATCACACTGTTGCCATTTAATTTTCATCCAGGTGGCTACTTGTAATATATGATCACCGATTGGTGTACATTCTTAAGGATCATGCTCGTGTTCCCACTATTTGTTAAAATAACTTCCAGCTGTGAAAAATCTTCGAGCAGAATCTTGCTTCTTGTGTTAGAATAGTTACTACCCTCTCCTCAGTCATGCTGATTATTTTTGCCAGCGAATATGCAAGGTCCCTGTGCGTTTAGCCCATATTGTTGGTTTCTCCATCTGATCCAAATTCCATAAATTATTTGCGGGTATTTTTAGCGGTTCCAATACTATGACCAAGTCTGTTTCGTTTCTCCCACAAGTTACCTTAAGAATTGTTGGGATTCGTCGCTGTGGTACATTTTTATAATCTTGATAATCGCATTTGAATTAATGTTTTAGCATGCATAATCCATCCAGTTTGTAAGATTTTGCTATATGAGCCTATTCATCGCATCGCCACCGAAGCTTCAAATATCCTTCAACTCTGGACCCGACTTTGCCGTACGTAGTATACCTGCATATGACAGCACCCTATGCATTTTGACTATTGACACCTCTGCCTTAACCGTCATGTGCTGACTCCTGGCTAAAAACTTTATTGCACAGTTTTCCGATTAATTCCGCTTTCCGCTAAAAGGATTTTCCTGGTTCTTGTGTCCCGGTGTCACACTCCTCTTCGGAGTTATTGGTTGGTTTTCCAACCTGCTTGTACTTGTTAGCTGAGCAATAAATCCTCTGTTTAAGTTACAGTGACATTTATGGTACGTCTTTTTCCTTTTTCTTGAGTTGCTTTGCTGTATTGGTCTTCTCATTTTGTTTATTCGCTCTTGATATCATGTCGGGCAGTGATGTCATCCTGTTTTAATGTTCCAATCTCATCATCGACCCTTTCGCTGGAGTACGCTGCATTCTGCGCTTTTCGAAGGGGTTAAGCACTTTTTCTTCGCAGCGGTGTTTTTACTTTTTGATACAAAGCAGTTCGTTATTGGAGTATTGTCAAGCTTTTCACTACTAGAACTTTGTGGTCGCTGAATATTGACTACTGCAAACCCACTTTCCCCGCCTTACAGTTGTCGGTACTGGGATTCCGAGTCCCTGACATGATGGCTTTTATTTCCTGCTTCTTAGCGGGTGAATTTTACTTCTCATCTGTCTGCCGGCGAATGGGTTTGGGCATCCCTCGATCTACCACCTGAAGAGGCTTCTGATGAAAGACCGAGCAACCCCACGCGGGAGTGTGTGTGTGTGTGTTCTATTTGGCATCACTAGCTGACATGTACAACTGCCGGATTTTTACTAATTAAAACCTCCCTCCAATATCCAGTGCAATATATAGCGCCGCAGAACAATCTCTAGACATTAAGTCGCGGGACAGTCGCCAAGCAAAACATTCACTTCTAAGAAAATCTCCAATACTTCTGTTAATCATGTGTATTCCTCTTCGGATATTCGAAAAATGGATGTTCGAAATACTACTCTAGGCATGGCTGTGCCTTGTTAGGAATTGAGATTGATAGCAGTCGATTTACCCATTTCTTCGTTCTATACAAACAAACATTAATTCGAGATCCAGCGATGAGTTCTTAGGTCCTTGCATGATTCGCTCCTTCTGGTTTGCCACTCGGTTCTAACTTCCTCTCGGGCAAGCTTTTACGCTCTTTAGCTAAGAAGTCCTACATTTTCTGAAACTAAACGCGCAGGTCTAAATTCGAGACCTTTTATTTCGTCGGTCCAAATTTTTGTTCTATATAGCATTATTGAAAAAGAACATTAAGTCCTTTATTTCAAAGAGCCTTTATTTCAGTAGTGTCCATATATTCCTTAAGCTATCAATGGTGATACTTAGATACTTAATGGTTGTGACATAAGAACAAATTAGCAGACATCCAGAGTTACGATCTCGTTTACTTTCCTGCTACAAAGTAGTAGAGCTTCCATCTTCTGTAAACCCACTGTATACAGCGGTGGATCGTGCGAACGGTTGTTATCCGGGCTACCTCCTCTTTCTGTTTAGCGACCACTTCGATCGCGGTATCGTTTACAAAGCCGATGGCTTTAGCTTCTTCTCCTAGTGGAACACCATCGTTTGTTTTACACATGAGAATCCTGTTACGGAAGCAGTCTTCGATAATGTTCAATAGATATCTTTTGTTGACTTTTATTCGACGTAGTTCATCAAGAATTCACTTCAATCGTGCCTTATTAAAAGCATTCCATACATTCAAGGCAACAATTGCACAGTAATTATTTTAAACTTCATTCCATTTATTTGACGAAGTTGTTCAATTGTTGAGACTTTCTTTGTGAAGCGTTACTGGAGTTTGACTATGTCATCAGACCTTAGAATTGCTTCCTTTAATCTGCGAGAAATTATTGGTTCTAATTTCCTTTCTATAGTGTGGTAAAAGCACTAACCGTTGCTTCTTCCACCTCTCGAGAAATATACCTTCGCATAAGCAGGAGCCAAAGACATTAGGGAACAGTTCCGATATTGTTCGAATTTTTACTTTGAGCGACAAATCCGGTATGTTGTCAGGCACGGATGCCCTATTATTATTAACTTATCTGGAAGCCTTGACACTTCTTCGATCGTAACTGTTGTTATTCGTCCGTGTTCTTCAGTTATGCTATTCCGCTGGTCGAAACATGTTCTTGCGGAATAACGAAGTTACAATATTGTGCATCTACTACTCTTCTAGACATTACTGCATCACAAGCGTTTGTGATAACCTTCGTAACTTGTTGGGCCTTATTTTGCATTTGTTTTCCAACATGTACTCGTACAGGAACAGATTTTCGTCGAAAAGTTTGAATCTCCAATCGGCATTTTCGTATAGTTCGATTGCCTTATATTAGGAGTAACACCGCAAAATTGGAAGGCTATAACTTGGGGGTCACCATGTGTGTATTGCTCACCCAGTTTCCACGAAACCACTCTACTAAAACTGTGCAACTCGTCAGGAGAGTCTGTAGTGCGTGGCAGAAGCTTCGTGTCACCTCGATCGTTCGATATTCTAACGCCCCATTCAGTAAACCAAGCATTAAAGTCCAGTAAATTTCGACCTTGAGCATCTTTCGCCAATCGACATAAGACACTTTTAAACTCATCCAATGACGCGTAGCAACTGTACATATAAATATTGGCGGTTTTTGAAATGCCCGTTGACGACAAGCCCGAATGATGGCCCTATACCAGATACGTTGTGCTCCCACATAGCTTCCCCGCGGTAACTAAGTCAAGCAGATCTTGTGCGGCAATAATTAAGATTTAGTTGTAGCAAAATCATAATTCTCTTGCTTTTTTCAAAGCCCTCTGATATTTCGGGCATTTGAAACCACCCGTGAAATGGTTGGTATTTTCGTCGTTGTCAACTTTCCCAAAACATACGCAGCTTGACACATATCATGCAGCTCGGATCACCATCACACTTATATCAGAGTTTGGAATGGACTACTTTGTTGGAATATTTTTCAGCAACAAGTCCATAATTCAAGCATTTAAAGCATATTGTGGCGGGTATCTTCTCCCGTGTATTGAACACCAGGCCCTTGCTGGGAAGACTGATCAAACCTATTTGGATTTCACGGTTTCGAACCTTCTTCCGAGCGCGCCTCGCTCTTCTTCCGCTCTTATAACTTCATATAGGTCCTGGATTTCCACAAGAGCTTCATGCGTTAGCGACCTTATATTAGCTTCCTGACCAATGATAGTCTTAACCTTGGTTTAGTATTCCAGAGTCATTTATGATTCATTTTACAGCTGTTATAAAAAACACAAATAAAGTCAAGGTCCACCTTAACCTTGCGCAATATGCCCGCATATGAGATAGGCTTATCGCTCTAATAAGAATCGCATCTGAACGAGTATACCTCTTACGTCTCTGAGCAGTGCGTCTCTGGGATTCTACTTTTTCCTATTCTTCAGTTCCGTTTTTTCCTGATCGCCATCCTCCTCATTTATAACTGTCTCCGACATTCGAGGTGCCTGCGGGCCATTTTGTCATGTACTTTGCGGAGGAACCTTAGTATTTATTTTCCTCCTCTTTTGCCTACTTTCAACACTCTTAAGTGGCGTAGTCAACTTTATTTTTTACTTTGGTTTTTGCAATTGTAATGGTAAAAATATATAATAAAATTCGTGAATGCGAGAAGTTAGTTGATAAAATATAGATGGAAATGTGAAAGAATCAAATTTCGTACGCTATGCAGTAATTCGCTAGTAGTACAACTACATGTTATGTTCTATATATATAGACAATATTCCAATGTAGTAATACAACATCAGTCGTCGCGACCTGATGAGAAGACTGATTTTTTCAAATCAATAGTCTCATTTGTTCGAAACTGATTGTTTATTTTGTTGGTTTCTGCTAGTGGTGCATTGCCGTTGGTACAGTTTCCTTCCATTCCGTTGATTGGTGAAGTTTGGTCCACCTTTTCAGATTCGTTCATCTTACGTTCTTGTGCACATTATTTCTCACATTGAAAATTCCACTAGCTCTTCAATTTTCCGTGCGAGCCTGGTTAGAGTGTTTTCTTTTCTTTTGACCTCATTGAAAAACATCTCTCCAATGTGCTGGTCACCGGTTCCTTCTTTGAAGATCTCTGAGCCATGGTCCTCTTTTCAAACGGGTTGATGGGTGTGCTATCTCCATGTACCGCTTTCACCGCAATCTCTTCGCTTGTATACATGTCTGTTACAACAGCCAAATTAGCCACCGTTATAACAGTGGTAATGCCGTGATTATTTTAGTTTGTGACTTCGGATATGTCTGCCTTCATTTTAAAAAACAGAAAATTATAAAACACACAAATACATGTACGAGTAAGCTGACTTTGATTGAAACTTGCCCAAAATAGTTATTAATGTGATATTTTTGATAACCGGCCACGATTACCATTTGTAGACATGGAGCAGTGATTTTTTTGTAAGAATCATGGGGATTTGTCCATCTTAAATAAAAATTTTGCAAAATATACATTTTTGAGGACTAAACTTTAATGTGACAGTTCGAAATACTATTTGGAGAGCATGTTCCGCTCAACACATTAGATGCGAGCGCGAACTACGATTAAACTTTATTTTAAACCGCAATTAATGCAAACCTCACTAACAGTTTATAAGTAAATAATTTAAAACGATTTTGTACAGTGATTTCTAGAGCCACGAATACTTCATCATAAAATAAGGCGATCAATCAATTAATTCGTTTTCTGTATTTCATTCCATTTGACGAAGATAACTATTCTACGTAGAAGATTCAAGTGCTTCACTAGTACTTGTGGTCCAATGAAAGTTCTTGTGAAGAATTTGTTCCTGGTTTTTAACCCTTAAACTCGCCTAATCTCAACTACTCGCTGCGGTCAGTTTTGAAGTAGAATATCTCAATACGCATTACAGTCGGTGAACGCGACTTGATGATAATAATTAGGTATGTGTGCAAGAAAAAGCAATTTTATATAGACTTCGCACACACTTGTAATTATAATATTTTCATTACCCAAATAACCGTAAGGGTTAATTAACTTTTATTTTATAATTTATCAAACCAACCATGCCAAGTCACTCGCATTCCCTTTAACTTATGATTTTACATTACAAAATACGTAAACTAAAGGTACAGACAATAAAAGCAAACTACTTCGCTACAAAAATGTAATGCTTGAACTACTCGAATAAAATATAAAAAGCTAAATTCAGAGAACCATAACACAAGATTTTACCATAGGCCGATAGACTCTTTAATTTTATTCAAAATTGTCAAATGCTGATATAATTTCATTGGCATATGCCTCCATGCCTACGGTTGAGTCATCGTTTCGTTTCAATAAAATTACCGCGGACGCGGTTATTATTTTCGTTGTTACTGAACGATTTCAAAATATGTTAATTACACGCCGATAATTTTTATGCATGCAGGTGATTTACCGATGGTATTATTTTATTTTGACTATGGTGGTAAATTGGTGAGAAAATTTTTTCATTTAGATACTCGGTATAGAGGTGAAAAATTAATAAGAATTCGGTTATCGCGGTATTTATCAATATGCGGCAAACTAACGTAGCGACTACATAAACCGTAACATACGTTTTGTGAATATAAAATATCATTACCACCCCGTTATGTTAACTATAATATGCTTCACCTATATGAATCTTTATAAACAAACATATCAAGATTTTCAATTTTCAAAGAATATCGTCTTGGTCATGGTTTGCAATTTCTTATATACATAATACCTTTATACGGTTTCTGGAACATACAAAAGGTGATATTTTGTTCCACTTGGCTATTTTATTAACTTTTTTTATTTACGTCGACATCAGCTGCTGCTTTACAGGTATAATATAATTAAGTCAGAGGGTTAAAGTTTACGAATCTTCTTTGCTGTTTTATGGTCTAAAAACATAATTTAATCGCATGTAACCTGTTTCAATTTTATTATACAAAGAAAAAATTCATACTTTTCTCATCTGCATACCAAAATCATAAAATATGTAGATTTAGGTTTTTGCACATAAATCTGAATTATGTTAGTAGAGTTGCTTTTGTATGTTCTTAGAAAATGGGGCAAGATTTTTCATCGCGCATAAATCGAATTAAAATAATAAGTTTGCGTATGGCGTAATGTTACTTATTAGACGCGTCATTGAATGTTTTAATTCATAAAATTAACAATAGGTTATTGTTTTTCACAGTTTCAAATGTAACAAGTTTCACGATTATTTTAAAACGGAGTTATTTCGATAGATGTCAAACGAATTCCGTCGTGATAAACGATTTTTGTTTATTATTCGGTTATTGTCTCGAAACATTTGATTTATGGCCCTATTATGGTTCTCACCTCACCTCACCATACCTCAAAAATGTGAGGTGAAGTGATCACATCAATATTTTGGTATTGCTGTTGAGGTGGTTAAACTGTCCAATCGGTTCACCTACAAAATCTTGGTGATTGGTATAACAATAACACAATGGAAGGCAAAAAGGGTAAGTTTTATTTTACTTATATTTGATGTATTATTATTCCTAAGATGATTTATTTTATTTTCAAAATTAAAATGTTTATTTTTAGACAAAAAAAATAATAAATAGACAGCCATTCGCAAAGTTGCTCGAAGAAATGAATAAAAATCCGGATATTGCAAAAGGATTTCCCAAATTTGGTGAATCAAAAGCGGATGTCGCGAAATATTGGAAAAACGTAACGGTCATGCTTAATGCCTTGGGGCCGCCAATGAAAGGGATAAGGGTAGGTTGTAATACATTAGTGATTATTGTATATTTTAAAATATTTTAATTATTACATAGGTTTGGAACGATTATAAAAGAAATTTAAAGCTAAAAATTGTCCAAAATAATAAAGAAAATAAAGCAACAGGTGGCGGCCCGAACTTGCAACAACCGCTCACCCCAACGGAACAAGAGAATGATGCCCTACTTCATTTATCAACATCTGGTGCTCCAAGCGGTACTAGTTTTCCAAGAAGGGAACCGGATAAGGACATAGAATTAGAATTAAACATGACTCTCGCCAATACAAGATCAACCACACTAGATAATAACGCCGTAATCCGCCAAAATCAAGTTCAAAACAACACAGATGCACAAATTAACACAGCTGAACCACCAAATATTTTTTACAATACACGGAAACCGGAACAATCTATACCAAAATCAACCGATAGAGAACGTATTCAGCTCCTTCAAGCACAAACAACAAAACAAAATGAAATAGTTGATATTCTCCATACAATTGAAGGAAATACATACAAGATGCAGAATTTATTTAAAAAAACATTAAGGCCAAAAAATTAAAATTATACAGACACAAAAAATGCTGTATGAAAAATTAAAACTAAAAAGACGCTTTATTATTGTAGAGGAAAAAAATAGGAATAAACAACACCTCATCTAGTTCTGAAAATGAAGACTGAACATCTCTGAAGACAGACGTACAGCATCGTTCGAATTAATGTGAACATGATTTTTTTTTCGTTTTATGCTGTTAATAGGTCCATCCCTGTAAAATTTTTTGATTTGCTTATGATTTGTATTTCGTACAATATGAATTGTCTCTGCACGTGTACAGTTTACCGCTATAATTACTTTCTTTTCCTTATGACACCTAAGCGAAGTCAGTATTGTGTAATTTATCGAATAAATTAGAGTCAAATTTACAATGGATATTTCACCAAAAAAACGGGATAAAATTATCACATTAAGAGAGCCCACCTCCATGATTCAGCGAGAAATTGCGCGAGTGTATACCGTGAGTTTGGGGGTTATACCGGCAAAAAAAACGGAAGGTATTCAAGTGAAGCGCGTCGGAAAATGCGGAAGAAAAAGAAAAACAACGGCCAGAGATGAAGCCTTTCTAATGAGAAACAGTAACAAGTGGTGACTTTTTTTATTTTATATTATTCATTCTCATACAATAACAACGGCGGATTATCCAGTGAATTTAACGTTCCTTTAAGGATAATTCAGGTTGTTATACATAAATATACAAAAGTTACAAAATTTACATAGATATATAAATATTATAAAAATTAAAGATAACGGAGATTTAGTTCCAAAATAATAGAATATTCGATTTAAAATAATTTTCAAATACACTTTATAAATGAAGATACATTTAAGCTTTTGTACATATAAAGGGTTAATTGAAACTTATATAAGACATTTATGGGCAATATCATAATTTCATCTTTGCTATATAATAACCTAGTGGAAAATAGAATTGGCAATCTGTATACTGCTTTTACACTTTGGTTTTGCATAACTTGCAATTTCTTCAGCCTGGTTAAGGTAGCTGTTCCGTATACGATAAGGCCATAACTAAGTCGCGAATGAATAAACGAAAAATAAATCATAAGCAATACCCTAGCAGGAACAAAGAAAGATAATTTTCTGAGTAACCCAACAAGTGGAGCAATTTTCTTACTTGTGATATTTATGTGATCATCCCAAAACATGTGTTCGTCAGGTGTAACTCCCAAATATTTGAATGAACTGACTCTCGCAATGTTAATGTTACTAACTTCAAATAGAGGTGAACTGGTCATTGATTTATATGGGGAATGAAATACCATATATTTGGTTTTAGATATATTGAGAACTATTAAATTGGAATTAAAATATTCTAAAAGTATACTAAGGTCATGTTTCATATCAATCAATATACTGTCAGGATCATGGGTTTCATAAAATAAAGCAGTATCATCGTCAAATATTCTAATATGACCATTGAGCGGCAAATAGGAAATCCACGTGCGCCGTAACAGTATAATTTGTTTAGAAGTAACTGATGATCAATACAATCAAATGCTTTCTGTAAATCCACGAAAAGCGCCCCAACATATCTTTTTGAATCAAAAGCAGTATATATCATACTCCCAATTTCTGTCAATGCCAATTCAGTTCCTAAACCTTTTCTAAATCCATATTGGTAGGAATAAAAACAATTATTATAATTTAAAAACATTATTAAACGCGAAAATATTAATTTTTCAAGAATTTTATCGAATATTGAAAGAGTAGAAATAGGCCGATAACTATTAAGTAAAGAAGAATCTCCATTCTTTAGAATAGGAATTACTTTAGCGAATTACTTTTAAACATTTGGAATAAACACCAGTTATTAAACTTTCATTAAAAATATCAGACAACATGTTCGAAAAAAACTCAATTCTACATTTCAGCACGCAGCTATTAAGTTTTTGCGGACCTCAACCTTTACCACTACTAAGCGAACAGATAACATTACAAACTTCAGCAGGTGTAATTGGTGACAGATACATGCCGTCTGAAATCCATTTAATAGTTCCAAACCTGTGTATGTCTCTGTCGGAGGTAATAGATTTACTAGTTAAGTAACCTGCATTAACAAAGAAGCAATTGAAAAGATTAGCTATCACTAAAAGAATCACTTACATATCGGTCATTAAAGAAAATTTTATCAAATTTAAGAGATTCGAGATTTTTATTAAAAAATAAGTTCACGTTCTTCCATAAATCCCTCTGATTTAAATCTGTAAACATGTTACTAAAGTAACATTTTTTAGCATAATATTTTTTAGAAGCTAATAATTTAGATACACGTACTAATTCCGATTTACGAGCAACGTTATTAGGATTACGTTTAATTTTTTTTAAAACTTTATTTTTTTTACGAATGACACGCCAAATGTCAAGTGTGATCCACGGACATAACGTATTTTTCAGCTTAACATCGACACTTACTATCTTTGAGTATCTATCTTTAAATTCATTATATTTTTCAACAATAAGTTCTATAGTATTATTCGGATCTTTCACATTAAATGGCATTGTAAGTAGAAAATTATTGAATAATTCATTAACTTTTGCCATGTTTACTATTTTCTTTACAAGAGTTTTCTTAATATACTTAGAAGTAAACTAAAAATTTGACAAAAGTAAATTGTGATCGCTAATAGTGGAGTATTTTAGTTATATTTATGAAGCTAGGTACGGAATGATCTAAAATATTTTTACTTGCAGCCATGGGTCATCAACAGATTATTATAATCAATGACATTACTATCTGTTTTATTAACGGCAATATTTATATCCCCAAGTAAGCCCTCCCCAAGTGGATATTATCCAACCAATTGAAAAAACAATCAACATCAGAACCTGGCGGTCGATAGATACACTTACAACAAGACCTGGCAGCACATGGAGTGCATATTTATGAGTCTACTGTTCGAAAAAGGCTTATCGAAATGGGCAGACGAGCAATCCGTCCACATAAAAAACAGCTTTTGACCGTACCAATGATGAAAAAGCGACTTGCTTGGGCTACACAACATGCTAATTGGCTGAACATGCTAATTGGCTGAACATGCTAATTGGACAACTCAAGACTGGAAGACTGGAAGTTTTGTTCTCGGACGAAACCCATTTTGTTGTGCAGGGACAGCGGCCACGGTTTGTACGAAAATCTGCATTGGAAAAATTGTCAGCGAAGCATTTTGATCAAACAGTCAAACATCCACCAAAAAAGATGTTTTGTGGATGTTTTTCGTATTCGTATGTTTTTCGTGTGTGTTTCGTAAGGGCACAGGCAGTCTAGCACCAGTCGAAGGCATGATGAACGGCTTGAAATATAAAGCTATGCTGGAGCGGAAATTACATCGTAATTTGGAAAAGATTGATGTTGGTGAAAATGTAATATTTCAACATGATTCAGCGCCATGCCATAAATCTAAGTTGGTAACGAGTTACCTCGATCAGGAAAATATTAAACGCCTCGATTGGCCTGGCAATTCACCGGACCTGAATCCCATAGAAAATTTATGGGCGATTTGTAAGGTTAAAGTTCGGAAACGCGACTGCACAACTGTTAAAAAAATGGTGGAAGCCGTTATTGAGGTTTGGTTCCGGGATCCACAAATTACTGAAAATTTCCAAAATTTGATTAATGCGATGCTTAACCGTGTGCAAGATGTAATTAAAGCCAAAAGTGGACTAATAAATTATTAACATACATTTTAACCATAAAAATTGATAAATAATTTGTTTCATAAATTTTCTGTGTTCACATTAATTCGAACGATACTGTGCATACAGACAGTAAAATTTTGTGATATTTAAATTTATTAAAATATTTTTATAAAACGTTATTTAGAATTTCATTTCTAACTTATTTTTTACCTTCTTCTAACATGCTGCTATTCAATTCGAATTATTCAGATTCGCGGTTATGTTCTGTATTGTTGTCTTCACTAAATTCTCCTGGGTCCATTTCATTTTGTACTTTGTAGTGAATGCATATGTTGTGTAGTACACAACAAGAATAAATGATTTGTTTTCTTTTTTGGGCTATAATGCAGCTTTCTTGCAGCCAATAAACACCGAAAACGACATTTTAGCACCCCTATAGTCCTTTCAACAATATTTCGAGATCAATGAATGGATGAATGGATCCGATGAATGGATTTTGTTGAAACGAGCTTCTCGACTTTCAGAAACTGCTTGTTTGAATGATGTTATCAGATAGGGCAACAAGGAATAACCCGAATCAATTATATAAGACAGAGGGAATACAATACCTAGCAGTCAGCTATTGCGTTCCCCATTTTGATATTTTTCGGCCATCATAGTATTGATAGTACTATGATTCCACACAAATGAATCGTGGTTAGCCCCAGGATATCTCGCATCAACACTTCGTATGCATAGATTATGATCACATATCTGGAAAATATAAAGCGTCTATTTACATATTATGAAATTTATATGTTATATAAAATTAATTTATTCCAAATTACTTACAATCATCACTATAATACCCCTTTCGGTTATAGTATAAATGTCGTACTGTTTTACTGGGTGCAATTATTTTGATGAGTCCCATCGACGCACCCCATTAAACCGAGTATGTTATTTTTTCTCATGAAAAAACCGTGCACTCCAATTTTTTAGCTTCGTCTGGAAGTGTAATCCACTTATCGCAAACATGTTCTTCAAATAAATTTACGACTTCTTGTAAAACCAAACAAACTGTAGGTTAAGCCATACCTATATTATTCACTTTGTTGATAACTTCCCGATCCAAAAAATCTTAACGCCGCGCACAGTTTTAATATTGGTGGAATGCTGGAGGTTCAAATAGATTGTTTGAACTTTCCATTCAGTAAATCAAGCGGATATTTAAGAGCATCCTTATCTATCCGAAAAATGCTAATGAATCTAGAATAATGTTTCATAATATTAGAATATTGGATATACGAGTACACATAAAATTATTAAATAAATAACATACTTGCAGTCGGGAAGAGTGAATGGATCAAATTTATTCCTTAGAAATTTTCTGATCTTACTGACATTAGCCTGGTCCTCTTCGATGACGTCGTCAAAAAATAAGTCTATACCGCTTATCATGATTATTCCAGAAGATAAAACAATAATATTTGCATATACACTATTTATCACAAAAAAAAACACCCAAAATCTCAACGTGAAATGTGAAACATTTTAAAATACCAACATAAAAAAAAATACGTGCGGCGCCGCATGCTACTGCCCGCCTCAAAATAGGTGAAAATCATAATATCAAAATTAATAATAATAATAATACCCCTTGGGGCTCTATTACGATTCTCACCTCACCTAAAATTATTATGCAAATGTGACTAGATTTGTATGGAGTAACTCGGTGAGGTGAGAACCATAATAGGGGTATTGGGTGAAACTTTGAGGTGAGGTGACGAGAGGTGAACCGTACGATGAAGTGAAAATCATAATAGGGGTATTAATGTGGTCATGAAATGTTGTCGTAATTTTACGTTTAGACATTATTAGCACCAAGCTTCCGCGGTAACAGCTGCAGAATTATCGGACCAAAATTATGAAGTGGCAGTCATTGGGAATGAGAAGTTACTATTAAACACTAAAATTTTGTGATAATATCGATGCTAAAGAAAAACTCCAGTAATTAACAATTTTGTAATTTATTCATCAAAAAAAAAATGCTCATAACAATCCATCAAAATCCTTCCACTTTAAATCAAAATGTTGTTCGAAACACTCCCTATTAAAATAACCGCGCACCGCGTCCACCTTATGCATATTGAAAATTTGATATAGTTCATTTAGCGTTTTTTCAAATTTTAATCTTGCTTGAATCTCATCATTATCCTTGAGATGGCGAAACGAATACAATTTGGAGCGCAAATCATTATAAACAATACCTAATAGAAAACCTTCCAGATCAAAATATACGGCATTTTCGGGAAATCGAATTTGACCTTCGTTCAATATGTTCGTACCAAGATTTTTGATTTTATCTTGTATTTTTTGGCCGAGAGGCAATGTAGCATCGCGCAGGTCTCGATACAAATTTAAAAGATCGTTGCCCGATACAAACTTGTGATAAAGAATTCCATGATTTGAGATGTACATTTTTGAATTAAACGCATTACTGTAAGTAAAATAAAACTTATTACTTAACTTATACTCGGTATTAAATATAAAATTACAGAACATTACCCTTCAAAAGTGTTCTGACATTTTAATTGTGACTAAATTTGCACAGCCAACCTTAATCTATCCGTTTGTAACTGCAAAAAAAATTCGCACTGAACTTTATAAATTGAGTTTTCTTTTCGTAATGTGGACACCTATGCTTGATAACATGTAGCATAACCGGTTTATTTCAGGCAACCGTAGTTTTTTAGTACAGCTTTCCAAATAAAAATTGTAATTTTTGGACAAACCAACGATATTGTTTTTTCAAGTACAAACAAAAAATGGAGGGGTGTAATTGTTGTGGTCAACACCGATTCTCTTTAAAGCGTAAAATTTAATTTCAGAAACCCGCCTAGATCAAAATTTGGTAAAAAATTAAGAAAGCTCCTACGGAACGTGTCACTACTGGCACACAGATGTCCACCACATTTCGTATGGATGAAGTTTTATTCCGAATAGCCAATCGGTCTGTAGAGATGCCGAATTTTGGTGAAGTAAAGCTTTTCTATCAAAAATCATTGTTTCTAGTAAAATTTAAAATATGACTGAACTAATCTTGTTTGAAATTTAATTAATAATTTTTTTTATTTTAATCGTTTTGTCGAAAAGTGATATATGCTTTTAAGAATATTTGCGAAAAACGAAAAGCTCCTTTCGATGGACCGAAAGTTTAAGTATTAAGTTTCATCTTGATCAGTCAATCCGTTTGAGCTACAGATAGAATTCAGACATTTTGTTAAAAAAAAACTCGAGACCAACAATTTTCTTGATTACTGTACAAACTTGTACTTTTCCGAAAAGCTTAAGTGTGAAATTTAATCCCACTCAATCAATTCGTCTGGACTGTACATGGCTTCATTTTTGTTGAAAAACAGTTTTTATTCAAAAAACGTCATTTCTACTTAAATTTTGGAGAAATGATTTGGTCCGATAATGATGCAAATTTAATTTAGAATCTGTAATGTCGGACACAAAGATCGAGTAAAATACACATAAATGTAAATTCCAATACCATACACTATGAAGCCACTGTCACTCGTCAAAACAGTACAACCTCATACAACCTCTAAATCTATGAGGTATCCTAATTGAATTTCTGTCTCTCAATTTATAACAACTTTGTTCTTCCGCTTCCCTGCTATTATGCTCCTCCAACACCCTTTCTTCGTTCAACCCGGGTATAACTCTGCCACCCGCCCCGCGGATAAAATCATTCATAAAGCTTTCGTTATCGTTCTCCACTTCAACATACGCACAGCCACCTGCACACTCCTTCTCTCGTGCCACTCTCCTGGCGCTGCCTTTTGTATTTTCTTAATAACCCACACGGAATAGTTCTGTTCTACCTTATCACTTCTTTCACGCTTTTAATTACTAACTCAGCTTTAATATCCTGTTCACCATATCCCTCTTCCGATCTAACCAACCGCGGTAGCATTTGATTAATGTGTCTCTTGATAAATCGTCCCGACTCCAACTTGCATAAGTAGTTTCTTCTACCAAATACTTTGACAACCACAGCTTTTTGACAGCCCGATTTGTTTCCAATACGATAATCTCTTACCATTACCAAATCATCTTGCATAAAGCTGCGTTCTATCGCATTCTTACATAAATTATCATCTAGCATGCATGAGCTATGGTACTCCCTACAATTGTCGAATGATTTGTATTCCTGTAGTTTTGGTCCTGGTTTATCAAACAACGCTTCTTTAATTGCGTTCTTATTTGTATTTAGCTCCTATTTGTATCCTATATTTCGATAAATAGAACTTAAACTCTTCTGAAACGAATTGTCTCCCGTTGCCTGACAATACTTCATCTGGAAACCCGAAACGCGCAAATATTTCTTGTAGTTTAGGTTACGTAAAGCTGGTTGTCATCTCTGTACAAAATACCTCAATCCACTTAGTTCGTGTATCGATTATTATTAAAAAATATTATCCTTTAATTGGTCCGCCATAATCCTTATGAATTCTCCCCCACGTTCTATTGGGCTCCGGCCATGCAATGCACGGCACCTTATTCGGATTTTTTTCATAAGCTAAACACACCCCACAACTTTTTAAACAACGCTCAATATCTTTATCCATACCCGGCCACCAGACCATATGCGTCTCCTGCACTTGCTTTAAAATCTTGTTGCTTAACCTGGCCGGTACGACTATTCTCTATTCCCACAACAGGATATTTTTTTCCACTGACAACTGATTTCTCTTTCCATAGAAAGCTATGTAATTTGCTCTTTTTAAGCCTTGATACATTTCATTATCGTTACTAAATCGTCATCTTTTGTTGTTTCCGCTAAAACTGTATCGAAGTCTATTTTTACTTCACTATTGCTTTGAACCTGACAAAGATAAGTTGCCTCACCTTTTTCGTATTCATCGCTAGGCATCTTCCCGATGGGCATGCGTGATAGCATATCTGCGGCATTTTTATCGGATCCCACGTACTTTATATCGAAATTAAACCCGAATAAATGTAATGCCCATCTCTGCATCCGGTTCGCTGACATTTATGGAATTCCCTTCTTGTCCCCAAAAATGCCAAATAATGGCTTGTGGTTCGTTATAGTAAACGTTCGACCTTCCAAATATTGGTAAAATATGTTTGTTCCATAAATAATCGCTTCTTTTTGTATAATTCGATGTGTTTTTTTTAAAAGGTTGTAGAGTGGAGACATCTTTGTCGCTAAATTTGCAATAAACTTTCCATAGTAATTTTCCATCCCACAAAATGATCGCAACTGCTTAATATCGGTCGGTTGCGGTGCGCCCAAGATGGCTTTCTTATGCCCTCCTTCGATACAATGTTCCCAGAAAATTTAATTGGGTGTTTGCAAAAACCAATTTATTTGTATTTACTTTTAAATTCGCCTCTTTCAATCGTTCCAACACTTGTCGTAGGCGTACATTGTGTGCCTCAAGGTTTGGTCCCGCGATTATATTATCGTCAAGAAAATTGACTCTCAAAATTTTCTCAATTTCACGTTCAAAAATACCGGTTGCTGGTTCTATTCCAAATGACAACCGATTCATTACAAACATGCCTACATGTGTGCTCCATGCAACCAACTTTCGAGAATTTTCCCCCAACTCGATCTGATTGTATGCACGAGCCAAATCCATCGTCATCCAAAATATCTTATTTCCCCGCTTGCTAACATTTTTGTTATTCGAGGTAACGAGTACTTTATCTTCTTTAAATACGGATTTATCGTTACCCTGTAATCTGCACAAATTCTAACGTTTACGTCCGCCTTTAAAATGTTCCCCACTCTGTCATATCTGCCCTCGTAATAATTCCTTCTCTCCAGATCCTGCAACTGTCGATCCACAACATCTCTGAATGCGAGTGGTACGTACGGGACGAGCATTCATACACTTCGGCTCTTCTAATTTTATGAACACCCCTTTTAACTTTCCTATTTTACCATCAAAAAGCTCGTTGTAATATTGCCCAATATGATCGACATCCATCCATCCCCATAGCTTTTTACCGTTGTGATATCTGAATAATCTTGCCGGAATTGCTGACACTTCCGCCCCGGAATCGATTTGGAATGTAATTATCTTTCCCAAAATATTAATTTTAATTAAAAACGGATTCGAGTTGTCCATTAAATCTGCACTGCATATACCCGTTCACACCTATCCTCAATTGACAAAATTTCATGACTTTCTTCTTTAACATCCGTCAAACCTCTACTCACATTTGTGTTTCTCCTAACCTCACTAATGCATTTGGAATTCTTTACCACATTAATTAATTTGTTTCAGTCTTAAATTTGCATCGTATTGCGACATGATTCTTAAATCTGCAATGGTCACCTTTCACCGGAGACGTTATTTCTCGTGTACCTCGTTCACTGTACTTTCAATTGGCAAACTCTTCTTTCTATTCATCCAATTCACCACTGTTGATAGCTCATCGTTCTTATACGTACACCGCTTCCATTAACGTCCAACTTTTTTTTCACTTAATTTGTCGAACACTTTACCAGACTTACCTGTAATTACCAAATGCACATTTTGATGCCATTTTACGAATTCAAGTTAAATAATCTTCCACTGACTCGTCTTCTGATTTATTTGCTCGATAAATGCTCTTTTTTCTACGTATACAATCGTTGCAATCCGTGGATCGGCAATGCCGTATAACACTCCATAAGTTTCTTTGTCTAAACAATTCAGTAGAATGGATTTTTTTTCGGTCTCCACATTTTCATCAGGTCTCCTGTTGTGTGTTCTCATCAGGAAATCCAATTTATTTATGAAATATTTGTGGTAATCGTGTTTTGTATATTTTCCAGCCCTCCATCATGTAATCGAATTTTGGAACATGTACTCGTTCCGCCGTTTATTTTTATTTTATTTTTCTCGACATCTTTTCACTTCCACTTATGTTTTCTCGTCGCCAATTGTAATGTCTGGCACGCAGATCGAGTAAAACACGTTTTTCTATTAATTAATTCTTTCATTATTCACGTTTAACAGTACAACCTCACAACCTCATACACCGCAGAATCTTTTAGTTCGTAAATGTGAAAGGACCAACTTCCGGCGAACCGATCTCAGCCAAAATCCACTGTGATCTCCGATTCAACGAAAAAAGCATATGAGTATGGCGATTCATTCCAATCGGACAAACCGTCTGGACCCTAAAGAGGACACGTACATTTAGGCTACACGTACACATGCACACTCACACACACGCACATTAAAATGTCTTTTTTTACTTTAGCGATATAGTGAATGGTAAACATACAAAGATCTCAAGGCCAACATTTTTCATGTTTACTATTGTATACTTTATTTTACTGAAAGTAAAATTATAAAAATTCGAGAAGCAGAAAACTTATTTGTGGCAAAAATTCATTGTTTGATGTCTTCATGAAAATTGTCCAAGAATTACTCTGAGGAGTGAAAAAATTTAATCACAAATTTATCAATTTACACCATCTGCCTATTTATTCTGGCGACCGACGTGATTCGAAAGAATTGCATACGTCACCACGTGCGACATAAGTTACTTCCGACAAAATCGATCCTGTACCTATATGCCTAAGGAGCATATTTAACATTTACCTGCCATCAAAATCGACTTCGTAGCAGTCCAAACAAAATTGCAACAGCTGTATGTCAACTGCTCGTGATTCCGGTATTAGTCCAAGTTTACACGAGGTTAGCTCAAAAACTGTCATGCTGAGAATGAGAACAGCGAAAAAATACAAATTTGACAATATAAAATGTATGTGCTCGTTAAATACTCCGCCTCTAGAGAAAACGTGCAGATGAAATTATACTTCCGCCGGTTCTAATAACATTCGTCATGGCTGTAAGATTGAAGAATTCTTCAGGCATTCGAAGAGTTGGTCGGCAGGAGATACTTCAATATATTCATTGTTTGACACTCTTAGCCCTAATAAAATTGTTGGCAAAAGTTACATCCAATCGTTGCTTTGTTGACACTTTATAGCAGCCTTAAACGTTTTATTTATTATTCCAGTATCATTCTTTAAATATCTAAAACTCAATTTGTCTGCCGAGATCACTTGAACTTGTTTCTGGTACTCTTAAGTTTTGTATATGCAATGATATCAAATTGGCAGCAATTGTTTCTGCCGGGATGTCAACAATTGGAATCGCACTAGGCCATCGAGTGATTTTATTTGTTACTGTAAAAGAGCGATTATTTTTTGAAGCAGTGGAATGTTGAAAACGCTTGTATGGCATGACATATGTAGAAATAAATATATCACTATTTGCTAGTTGACATCACGATACCTGTCCACGCGGATCGTTCAGTAACCATCTTTTTGGTTCCTCGAATATCCGTATATGTTAAGTCGATAATTTATGACTTTGCAATACATTCAAAATCGATTTTACTTTCATCAATCACATTGATTCTGGATAAAAGCTCCGCAACACTGTATAGCCGAGTAATATAACATATGTCCGTCATGAATTGGGTGATTGAGTTGTCTTAATATTGGACATGACGAGGTGGTGAATGCAAAATTGTCGACCTTCTTGCATATGTCGGAAATGAACCACCGCTCTATACATAACTTTCATCTAGTGAAAGAGCTTTCGAGAAAAAAGACCAAGCGAGTCTGACTCATTATTTTTCGTTATTTGATTAACTACTGCTCCAATGGCTACATCTGATGTTACTAGCATCTACTGCTAGTTAAAGTTCACCATTTCTTGCTGGCTGTGCTAGAATGGTAGCGTTAATTAAATCTTCTTTACAACGTTGACATCTCACATTGTATTCATTCGACTATTTAATTGGTGTTTGGTCACGTTTTATGTTTCCTTTGACTAAATTCTAGAGAATCTTGAACGACTTTTGGTTGATCATAAGTTGAATATAGTTCTATGCGAATTTTATTACGCTTTAGTCGGATTCAATCTTTCCTTAAAAGCTCTGATTAAGATTTCTTTGTCTATCTCCAGCAGACTAATATGCATAGATGTCCTTGCCTTTCTTGATTATAAGTTGGTTTCTGAATACGTTAATTGGTACGTCGCAGTACCGGATTCAGCCTGTATCCTCAGTTGTTGATAATATGTTGGTTTCCAGTTCCGGTCTTGATCTAGCTTAAGCTACCTTTTTCATGTTAATGCAGTCCGGTTTGTAAATACGCTCGTAATCATATTCTAAATGTTCTTGATTAAATGTTCTTCTATCTTTTGTCGCATCATTTAATCTTTTGAAATCTATCACCATTCTGTATATATTTATTTGCGAATCATCCAGTTTTTTCTCGATAATGCAAATTGAAGAAGTGTGGTGGCCTTTGGAAGGCTTGTGGCGTAAGCGGTTTGCTTCAGGCAACCGTGGTATTTTGTCCAATTTTCCAAATAAAAATTGTAAATCAATTAAATATGCCTTGTTCAATCGTGATGATCCAGAAATTTGGTTCACTCAGTTGGAGGCGCAATTTCAAATCGGTGACATCTCCGTCGATGCGAGTTGAAATTCTTAAACCACCAGATAATGATAAATACGGAGCTTTGAAAGGATTTATTATCGAGCGAATGTGTGAGTCGGCGAAAATCAAACCCGTCCGACTTTTACCGGGACTGCAACTGGACGATAAAAACAATCGTAGCTTTTAAGGCAAATGGAAACATTATCCACCAGTCAAGTCACTGAACCGGTTCTGCGAAACTTGTGGTTGCAGCGACTCCCGACACGCACAAGAAATATTATCCTATATGGACGACACAAATTTAACTAAACTTCGTCAGCAAATACTAATAGCAATACACAGAGGAACGATTTGGTTTATCAGATCAATGCAGTGAGACAACGAGTCGAGGAAATGTTTGGTCGATTCAATGCAAGTAATATGAAATTATCTCGTAGTCGTTAACAAACACCAAATTTAAAAAAATTTGCAGATATCACTGTCAATCTAATTACAAACACAGTTCACGAGCAAAGACCACGTATAAAACCATGCAATTTTGACGACATCAACAAGGCAGGGCGCTGGGGTTTCGGTGGTTCATAATCGCAAATATTGATCGATGCATTCTCAGTGCCGATTTTCTATCAAATTTCAGGTTAGAAGTCGTCACCAAACTAAATACCAATCTGATTACAACGGGAAAACCAAGACGAATACAGTCAATCAAAGCAGATTCGTACGTTCTTGACATCACACAGCTGCTAGACACAATTCAAATCAATTACGCATGAATCGTCGAGTCTAAATAGTGCAAAGCACAAAATTGCACAAAAAAGCACAAACAACTGTTTCATACAAAAAAAGTACGTTGCCTAAACGCAGACAAAATGACTATCGCAAAGCTTGAAATCGAACCTTGGTTGGCGCAAAAAGTTTGTTGGCCTTCAAAAAGCAATTGGACAAAAAGCCGGTAACTGGGGATTATATGGCAACTAACGGGCATTAAATGCAATAACAAAACCCGACCGTTATCTAAATCTACTTTTTACCGATTTTACACATCAGCTCGAGTCATGAATCAAATCAACGAAAATCGATTTTATTCGGGCTTATCACCAGGTTCCAGTTAAACCACGATTAAACGACGCGATTGGTTTTGGCTTATCTCTCAACAAACAGAGAATTGAAATCATTAAAAATTTCCCATGGCCAGCAACCGTCAACGAACTTCTTTGAATTTTGAGCATGATAAATTATTATCGGGTTTTTTTACCCAACGCTGCACATGTTCAAGAATGACAAATCGTTAATACCATGGAATGATGAAACAATCATCAAATCATTCGAAATGAGCAACATCATATTAGTGAATTGCCCCACTAATAGCTTATCCGATCCTGAATATTACAATAACTGACGGAAAAAGGTTGGTTAGACGACGCCGAAACCCGTTTCAGTACTTACGATCGGGAATTATTAAAGGTTTATTCTGTTAATACCAGAACACAAAAAATTTATTGAAGTTCGAGACTTTATTTTGTTCTCAGCTCACAAACCATCAACATTTTCGTTACGCCAAAACTTGAACAAGGCCTCGCCTAGACAACTCCGACATCGAGATTTTATCGCGCAACATTGTAGCAGATACCCTTCACTTATCGAACAGGCCGATATAGTCTCATCCCCATAAAAAATTTATTTGGCCAGCAATTAACCAAAAACTACGTTAGTGGGCCAAAAACTGCATACCATGTCAAAGGTGCAAAGTTTCAAAGCATGTTAAGAGCAAAACCGGTACATACGAAGTGACCAGCAAATGTTTCGATGGACTTCACGGCGATATTATAGAGCATTTACCACCAGAACAGAAACCATTGCTGATGCATTAATCAAAACTTTGATAAGTCGTTTCGGTATGTCGCACAATTTGGTTTAGCTTTATTTGACGAGCTATCCAAAATATTAAGATTTCAAGTTAGGCATAATACAGCTTACAATAGAATTACCAATGCAACATGTAATGGTTTAATTGAACGATGGTACCGTACCCTCAAAGGCGCAATTATGTACGTAGCCAATAAACAGTGGACAAGGTTATTGCCACTTTTACTCGGTCTAAGAATATCATTTCGCGTCGATTTCCAAAGTACGTTGACTGAACTTGTACATGGGCAGAATTTGCAACTACCCGCAGATATCATCGTGCCAAGCAAGCATGCCGGTCAATCCGAATTCGTTAATATTTACGTAAGCAAGGAATAAGTATTCGTATTCAACGATTTATTCTCTTCATTAACGTAATCTTGAAGCCAGCTTCTTTCAAATTCCGCTCGACCGCTTGAATAAAATCAACGTCAGAGTAGATGTCTGAATTCCGGATGCTCTGAAGCCGAATTTAATGACTTTGGGTGTCAATGCCAGATCAAGAGTCTTACAGGCAAAGTCAGAAATATGACGAATCTCCATTACCTAAAACAACGAGATGAGAATTAAAAATCGAGAGAGCAAGGTTGAATGATCCAAAGTCCTACCTTGTTGGTATTATTTTTTTGCCATGCATTTTTTTGCCGAAAATAGACACATCCAGTGGCTGTAGTTTGTGACTACGGCGATATCGATGGCTTCAATTCCAAGTGTTCAATCATCTCTGGTTTATCGGCGTAGACAAGTGACTTAACATATCCCTAAAGAAAATAATCTAATAGAGTTAGATTACACGATCTCGGTGGCCAATTAACAGGACCATTACGTGAAATTAGTCTTTCATCAAATGTTTCTTTGAGTAAATTGTTCAATTCTGCACCAATGATTAATTTCCTAATTTTGTATTGCCACGATTTCTGACTGGCACCGAATCTTGGCGAAAATCGTACAGTCGTAATTCCCCGCGAATGTCCGCCCGTTGCTTCTCCAATTCCTGCTATTAGCGTTCTACAATTTTTTCGTGATAAGCCTAATCTTTGGACCATCGATTCTATTATAAAAGAGGCTTGTGAAGCAGTGTCTAACAATGCACGGCATGGTCTTGCTACCCCCAAAACGTCAAATATGTTTATTATTGCTGTTGGTAACACTGCCTGCAGAGTATACTTTAATATTAAGGGATCTCGTGCAAAGCTTCAGATGTCATTACATGAGTGATGAGTTAGTATAGTGCTTTCTTCGGTTTTATTAAGTGGGTGAACATGCAAGAGCGTATGATGCTTGTAGGAACATTGGCGACATTTGCCTCGGATTCTGCACTGGTAAACTGAATGTCTTGAATTTACACGGTTGAAGCATCGCATTTCACTGGTAATTAGATTTCCCCTTTCCTTGACGTCGAGGTTCCGGTTTCTTTGGCGTTCTTGCAACTGTACAGGCAGCGTTTGCTGAGGTAGTAGTACGGGCTGTATCCTTATAGATTCAAGTGCATCAGTTCTGTTTAGTAAGAACTCGAAAAATCACGAATCACGACACGGATCTCGACTTTCAGCTTTGTATCCTAAAGCCTTTAAACCTTGTTTTGCTTCGTCCAACGTATCCAATAATTTACGAATTTTGGCGGCATTTGCGACTTGCACGCTAGGTTTTTCAATGAAACTGCGTATAAATGCATTGATTGTATGGCGCTTGCGATCGTATCTTTGCATGAGTTTTTTTTAATACTTCGATGTAGTTGGATTCGATAATCTTAGTGCCTTACTAACGAAAGTGCATCTCCTCTGGGTAAGCCAATTAGGTATTGGAACTTTTGTACGGATGATATTGTTTCTCGGCTGTGAATGCTAGAATGGAAGAGATCGAAAAAACTCTGCCACTTTGTATACTCTCCCGAAAACGTACGAACTTGTAATTTCGCGAGACGTACTTCTGGCCCTGAATTCGTCGCAGATATATTTAATGTCGTTTCGTTGCCCGTGTTGCTTCATTCAATTTGGAATCCAACCCACTATCAAACGCAAACATGTATGCTTCTGATTCGATAATTTTATCGAGAATTGATACTTGCGTATCTTCAGAAAGGCCATTTGCGAATTTGGCTAATTTGGTCAATTTTCCTCTAAATAGTCTCTCAATAGACACTCATAGTCACTGTTTCACTTGCCAGCCAATTGGGGTACAAAATAGTTAGAAATCATGTCTCTATACCGTTCACCGTTGACTGTAACATTCCGCCCATCATCGTTTTTGAAGATATATGAACCAATGATTCCGCCGGCCCATAAAGCGCACCAAACAGTGAGTTTCTCTGGATGTAATGATGTTTCGGTAAAGGATTGTGAATTATCTTCACTTCAAATCCCACAATTCTGTTTATTTTAACGTACCCTTTCAACCAAATCATCGCTGAACAAAATTTTGTTTGGAAAATCAACATCAATATAAATTTGTGCTTCGCCCATTGGCCGATTTGGCGACGAGTGCGATGGACGGAACGGTTTTGTTTTATATTCCTAACTGCGCAGCTGTACAGCGTCTATCGCTTGTTCGGTACGCACAGTTTGACATCTTACTGGATGCGTATTATCATTTAGAGTATACGTGGTGCGAAAACGATCCATAGTTAAGCGAATTAGCCGCTCTGATGGACGATTATGACGACCATAAACTTGCCGTAATGCACGATGAGTTTGGCGAACAGAACCATTATTTTGATAATAAATTTCTTTGCTCTGGCGTGAGTCAAATCGATGACAAATCGGTTGTCAAACAAAACAGAGTTGCCAACATAAAGATGTGAACCTCCAAAAAAACACCCTTTACTTTTTCTTACAGATATATGTAGAATGTATGCACCGCACCAATGCCTCACAACATTGAGACGATTTAATTGTTTCCTTGTTAAATATAAACTCTGTAATTACAATTTTCTGAACACCAGACAATATGCCGTGTACGAAACGATGTGCCAGAAATCTATAGCAACAAACCAAGAATAAGAATTAAAGGAAGTTATTTCGTTTTTCATTCAAATTTGTCGGTCTGTTAATTATAATATTAAAGAATAAAAACCAAAAAAGAAAATAAAAATATATTTTCAAACTCACTGACACCAGGGCTTATCATTTTGTTACTCATGGCTGGGCACAACATAAACCATGTGTTTCTATTTTAAGATGCATTATAAATTGAATAACACAAGAAATGTCGGATAAAACGCACACAGAATTAATTAAATCTAATTTACATAATAGTATTAGGATGCACCGCCGATAAAAGTTTCAAACATCTGCAAATTTTATTTATATATTTTTTTCATATAAAGCGCGATTAATAAATTAAAACAAAATGTTAATTATTTTGATTAGAAATTATTTAAGAGAAATCTTAACTTTTACTTAAATATAGTAAAGAACACCTTATCATGTACTTGGGTGTGTGAAAATGTATACAAAAAAAAATGTTTTCCTACTCGATATATTAATGCAGCTTCTCATTGTTACAATTAATAAAATATTTAGATTGATTGTGTGAATGACAAGACACTGTAGATAAATTACTCCGGGGCATAGCATTTTCTATTTCATTGGAAAATGTTATGCAGCATCGTTAATCATACTTTATAATTCACATGGAAAGTGGTTTGATTTATTAAAATACTTGGTCTTCGCGTATGAGTGGTTATACGACTGGTGACATACAAAATCAGTGGTCTATTGCAAAGTTGACTCCTGATACTAGATCATTACGAATCCAAGGGTTATACTTAAAATCACTTTAAGGTTAATTTTAAAAACCTGGGCGATGCCAATGGGCACGCAAGACATACATTATGATTGCGTACTAAGAAATAAAAAATGAAAGAAATCGTTAGCTGATGGTAAAATAAAAACTATAATATAAAATAAAGTTGATCTTGATCTTTATGTGCGTTATTGTTGGCAGCTTATCATTTAAACAAACAAATGAACAATAAAGTGAAAGAGATTAACGATGTGTATCGCATTAATTAGGAATTTGATTGTTGATTGATAACTGCTATACGTGTGTACATGGTATACACGTTTAAGTGCTTCCGATTATAATTGTTGGCCGATTATAATTGTTGGGAAATTGTTTCAGTTTTATGATAATGCGACGAGGTATGTAGAAATACACTTCAGATAATTTATTGTGGTCTTTTAAACTTAACTGCTGATTTCACATAAGATATTGTACCATTAGGAGTTCGAAAGATGTGAGGTCATAAAAAAATTAATTAGTTATTTTGGCCAATTTTCTTTTACAATCTTTAAGTTAAGATTAAAACTGCTTTAATTGTTTAACACCTGTGAAATGCAATTATGTACTTTGTTGGAATTGCAAGGAGTTTGTCCTAAATTGTCCAAAAGCAACAACATATGCCTGGCCAAGTTTAGGACAAACTGGCCTAAACAATCTTAAACATAAAATTTCGTTTTGAACGTAATTTAACAGTGTACATTATTATTTAATTATTTAAATACCAGGTGTATAAATATGAAATCGTAATCTATCAATCAATGGCACCACCTGTCAATGTACCTTTCGAAAAAACCGCGTCATCGGCGCCATTGTTTCTTTTGACATCTGTCAACAACATCCAATTCATAACCATACAAGTTTCATACAATAACACACGTTTTTTACGTGTTAAAAATGTCGAATTTTGTGCCTACATATTCCGATTTGCGGACATCATTGATTTTTTGATTGATGCTCTTGGTAAATCACAATGCTCTGAGTGGTTTAATAAATTCAAAAGTGGTGATTTTGACGTGAGAAACGAAGAACGTGGAAGACCACCAAAAAAGTTTGAAGGCAGTGAATTGCAAGCATTGTTGGATGAGAATGACGCTCAAACGCAAAACTAACTCGCGGATGAATTAACTGTGTCACGAGAAGCTGTCTCCATACGGTTAAAAGCTATGGTATAGCTGAATGAAAGGCAACAGAAAAATAGAATAACCGCTTGCGAAATGTTGCCCGCCAGATACAAAAGAAATTAATTTCTCCATTGAATTGTGACTGACGATGAAAAATGGATCTGTTTTAAGAATCCAAAACGCAAAATCGATTGCAAAGCCAAATCGCTCGATTTGAATCGAGCTTTGCATGAAAAACGACCAGAATATGATAAAAGGCAACACAAGGTGATTATGCTTCATGATAATGCACCATCACACAAAGCAAAACTGGTCATGGAAACGTTGGAAGCATTTAATTGGGAAATACTTTCACGTGCGGCTTTCTCGCCAGACTTAGCTTGATGGGGCACGGCCTGGCTGAGGAGCACTTCACTTCCTAATTTTAATGCGATTTTGAGCTATACAACTTTTGTATATTACACCCAGTGTTCTCAGGATTGGGTCTAGCACAAAGTGAAAACAGGCTATCCAGCCTTAGTCATGTCTTAGAAATATCTTAGGACAAATAACTTTTAAAGTGATTTTGAGCTATACAACTTTTGAATATTACACCCAGTAGTCCTCTAGATGTTTCCAGAAAGTTCAAGTTTTTTAATTGGATTGGGTCTAGTGCAAAATGAAAACAGCCATTCCTGCTGTAGTTATCTCTTAGGACAGAACACTTTTAATGTAATTTTGAGCTAAACTACTTTTGAATATTACACCCAGTGTTCCCTTAGATTTTTCCAGAAAATTCAAGTTTTTTAATAGGATTCGGTCTAGTACAAAATGAAAACAGCTATTCCAGTCCTGGTTATCTCCAGAAATATATCTTAGGACAGAGCACTTTTAATGTGAATTTGTGCTATACTACTTTTGAATATTACACCCAGTGTTCCCCTAGATTTGGGAGAAAATTTAAATGTTTTAATTGGATTGGGTCTAGCACAAAGAGAAATCAGCTATTTCAGTCGTACTATTCTATTAGAAATATCTTAGGACAAAGTACTTTCAATGCGAATTTGAGCTACTCTACTTTTGAATATTACACCAAGTGTTCCCCTAGATTTAGGAGAAAATTCAAATTTTGTAATTGGATTGGGTCTAACACAAAGTAAAAATAGGCAATCAATCCGTAGTAATTTCTTAGAAATATCTTAGAACAAAGTATTTTTAATGCGATTTTGAACTGTACAACTTTTGAATATTACGCCCAGTGTTCCCCTAGATTTGGCAGAAAATTCAAGTTTTTTTAATTTGTTTGGGTCTAGTGCAAAATGAAGACAGTCACTCCAGCCGTAATTATCTCTTAAAAATATCTTAGGACAAAGCAATTTTAATGCGATTTTGTGCTATACTACTTTTGAATATTACACCCAGTGTTCCCCTAGATATTTCCAGAAAATTCAAGTTTTTTAATAGGATTCGGTCTAGTACAAAATGAAAACAGCCATTCCAGTCCTGGTTATCTCTAAGAATATCTTAGTACAAAGAACTTTTAATGCGATTTTGAACTACACAACTTTTGAATATTACACCCAGTGTTCCCCTAGATTTGGAGAAAATTCTAGTTTTTTAATTGGATTGGGTCTAGCACAACGTGGAAACAGGCAATCCAGCTGTAGTTATATCTTAGAAATATTTTAGAACAAATCACTTTTAATGTGATTTTCATCTACTACGGTTACAATAGTCCTTTTCACTTTGAATTATACCCAATCCAATTAAGAAATGCAAATCGCGAAGGAATTGGGAGAGCCTTGGCCCAGAACAAATTGCAAAGGTAACAAAACGAATTTTAAAAAAATATTAAGAGAAAACCTAGGAAAAATTCGAATGTTTTAATATGATTGGATCTAGTTCTACTTGGATCTAGTGAAAACTTGGATGCCAGCCGTAGTAATCTCTTAGAAATATCTTAGGACAACACAATTTTAATGCGATTTTGAGCTATACGACTTTTAAATATTACACCCAGTGTTCCCTTAGATTTTCTAGAAAATTCAAGTTTTTTTTTCTAGTACAAAATGAAACATTCATTTCGGCCGTTGCATGTATTATGTATGTTGAATTTTGGGCTTCAGTGAGTGATAACACATATCATGATGGCGCAAGATGTGCTCGTTGGAATAAAATTGGTCACATTGAAAAACTACGAGATTTTCCCAAAGTTTTTTAAAGTGACCGAAATATTATTAAATTCTAATTTATCTTTTTTTTTATTTATCTTTAATCTGTTCTGAGCCTAGGTACTTTCAACTCTTTCACGATTCGCTTTTCACGCCCTACTTTTTCGCCGTTTGCCAGCCAATTCGAGGACGTACGGCTGTAGGTTCGATTTTCGTTTTTGAAAAATTGAAAATTTCAATAGAAATATAGAAAATGGTTTATTCAAAGTATTGTCCTTCGCTATCTACACGTTTTTACCATCTCTCTGGCAATACATGAATACCATGACGATAAAACGATACGTCTTTGGACCGAAACCATTCATCCAACCAATTTTGCATTTCTTCGAAACTGGCCAAGTGCTGCCCTGCCAAGCCATCCATGTGCCATCGACCGGGACAAGTGATAATCCGAGGGGATCAGTTCTGGCGAATAAGGCGGGTGAGGTAGCAGATCCCATCTCAGCGTTTTGATGGTGTTCTGGACAGTAGGAGTGCAATGACATGGAGCGTTGTTGTGCTGCAATATCACTCGTTCGTGGCTCGTGTCTCATTGTTGCCATTTTTCGAGCAGATTGATGAGTTGTTGTTGGTAGCGTTACCCATTGACAGTTTCGCGCGCTGTTTCAGTAGCTCATAGTACACGATTCCTTTCTGGTTCCACTAAACGCAGAGCATTGTCTTCTTTCCGAAGCGATTTGGTTGTGCCGTCGATGTTGATGCTTCGCCAGGCAGTGTTGTGCCGTATTGTCTACACCGCGTAGATAATTAATATTTTGCACGTCGACAATGTATGTAGAAAATTAAGAAAACGGCGTTGACAATGTGCACAATGTCGAAAATTATTATTTGTGTTAGCATTTATCAAAATTCTATTGTTTCGTTGTAATTTAAACCATTTCAAGATGGAGTTAATTCTTTCTCCACATTGAAAAATTTGACCTAGAGCTTTTATACGGTAATGAAGCACATTCATGTTTATGTTACGGTTAAAGTGCGAAATCGTTAAATGTGCAAAGTTAAAATGTTTTGAAATCGTTTACACGATACAAATTCGGTTGTAAATAGGGCCTATGTTGGGAGGATTGACTAGACAGCGTTATAACCTTCCATGGTAATTTACCATACACTACTGAACAATTCACAACAGATTTGAAAATATCTAACAACTTGGCTGCTATAACCTAACAAATTTCGAGCAATAAAATAGTAAAGCATACAAAATTTTGAGGTAAATAATGACCATACGAGTACAAGTTCCTCGAGTTCGTAATTCTAATAAATGCAAAAATATAACCGAAGTCTCACTTGATATTTTAAGCATTATTTTTTCACATTATTTTTAATTTAGGAGTACAGGGAGTCTACTGGACTGGACCATCAAACTCTGTTGGGTTCTATCATTTGCATCGTTCGTTTCCATGTTATGTTAGAGCTGGTCGTCCAACTTTCCTTCTCCCTTGTGGGTTCCATTTCAGAGACCTGCTTGTCATTTAATTCTGCGACTTCCTCAATGGGGGCAATCCATTTCAAGGAGCTCAATATTTGTTATTTTGTTGGGCCAGAAACACCTCAGTATTCTCTAAGACATTTATTTACATTTCGTTATTGATTATTGCACACGCTTTGATTGCAGTAGTACGCGTCTGTTTTGATCCAAGAGGTTTGAATCTGAATTCTTGGTACCCGGCCCGAGTGTGTTGATAATTGTTTCGATATAGATTTCTTAGATGTGTTTTCACTGTTGGTCTACATTGATGGTTGATTCTTCATTGGTTTCGCAGAATGTCTTTCGGTGTTTAGTTTTTTCCGTTTTTGCCTGATGCGTTTTACAGCGACAGGATTAATTTTGAATTATGATATTTTACCAGTAGGTGGTCACTGCAAATGTCTACACCATTCGTTGCCCTGACATCTTGTAATGAGTTGAGATGTTTATTGTTGGTCATCACGTTTCGTCATCACATTTATTTCGTTATTCTACTTCAGGTGATGTCCGTATGTGTATATTTGTATGCGGAAATTTACTGCCTTCAATGAATTATCTGGTTTGTGATGCAGTGGTCGATGAGTTGTCTCCATTATTATTACGCAAGCCTATATTGATTGTTTGCCACCCATTTGATGGTTTATCAGGTCGGTTTTATATGTTCAAATTTTTGCATTGAAATCTCTCCTTCTTGTATTATTATTTGTATCATTTTCTTGTGTGTCCTTGTTATATCTCACCTATTTGTATAATAATAAATGAATTTTAACTGCCAAAATATAGGTAAAACCCAATTTACACTAGAAAACTACAAGATGACGACTTCGCACAGAAAAACAATTTAAAAAAGAACCAAAAAGTAATTTCTACATTGTCTACGAATTGTTTACATATTCTACCAGTTCTCGACATTGCCTATTCAAAAGTCAATTATATACGCTATTTTCGACACCAACATGAAAGGTGAAAGCTACGACTTTTTGCATTTGCGATTTTTAGAAAAGTTCCACTTCTCATCTCTCATAACAATTCGATGCAGGAAGCTATTTTTTCATGCCGTGAAACCACAATTTCGCAATAGACTTTTCGATTTTCCATCGGTCTCTCAGTCAACTCATGTGGCACCCATTTTCCCTCCTTTCGAGTTTTTCCCATAGCATGTAAACTTTTGGAAATACCTCGGCGAATCGTGTTTAATACCTCCGCAAGTTGATCTTGTGTTTGCGTATCATCTTCATCCAATAACACTTGCACCTCGGTGTCTTCAAATGTTTTTGGTCTTCCGGAGCGCTTCTTGTCCTCAATGTCGAAATCACCACTTCTGAAGCGTTTAAACCAATTTTCACAGGCACTTTTCAATGGTGCTTGTTCGCCGTAGGTCTCCTCAAGCACATGACGTGCTTCAGCTGAATTTTTTTCAAGTTGAAGCAGAAAAGCAAAGCTTCCCGCGAATGCTGTTTTTTGGCACAAAACTCGACAAAATATTTTTGCGTTGCGATATGTGCTGGTATTACAACTGGTTATCGTTAACAACTGTCCACGCTATGAACAAAATACATAGTCTGACAAAAATGACAACTACGGAAGGACATTCCAGAAATTTAGTTGCACACCTGATATCTACACAGTCCATGAGCTCTACACTCCAACAGGAAAACTGACAGCATTTAAATGTCCACCATGGGTACGTCTACGCAGGCTTCTATACAAAAATTAAAAGTTTTAAGAACTCGCTCACACATTACCGCATTAAGTCCATCAATTTCGGTCCGAATGCTGTTTTTCAGCTGTGCAACTGTTGTTGGCAATACTTTTCAAGAAACCCCAAAGAAAGTAATCTAATGGCGTTAAATCGCATGATCTAGGTGGCCAGTTTATGTCACCAGTTTATGTTCTGCGTTGATTGAATTTTGTAAGGATGCAAATGCAAATCCTTATGTAAAATTCACCAAACAGTCTATAGATGAATGCCTAATTCCTGAGAACGTCGTGATACCGATGTTGAAGGTTCCTCCGCGACACTTTCGACCACAGCAGCAATGTTCTACCTATCCTCACTAGAACGTTCACTTTTTGGTCTGCCGGACCTTCATCGATCCTCGACAAAACCAGTAACTTCAAATTTTTTCACTAACCTTTGAATTGTTGACTCATTTGGAGGATTATTTACACCAAAAAAATCACGAATTTTACGATGCGTATTTTTTAAAGATCGATGATTTTCATAATAAGTTTGAACAACATTCTTCTAGCGTGTAAGTATCCGTCGTCAAAAATTGTACATCTGTCTACTTCACAAATGTTAAAGATGACATAAAAAGGTTGCGTTATAGCGCGGACTACGGTGGTCTAGAAATCGTTATCTGAACTGATGTATGATATTATGTTTAGCAAAAATCAGCATCTATATATAGATAACCTGAAAAACTTTCTGCAGATATAGAAAATTTCAAAACAGTATAAATAGTTAAAAGGTATCAATACACAAATGATCTACAATCATAGCAACGATGTACCAACAAATCACATAGCACAATAAATTTTTTTGCTTATGTCATATCATGATGCAAATTTTATTCAACAACTAAACACCAGAAACCTTGAACTAAATTTTAGCATAAAATGTCAACCAACAATAGTTTCGTTGCTGTTGGATGATGATGACGATGAATTCCAAATGATACAGCGTTTTAATTGCTAATAAAAGGGAAACCCTTCCACATACTACACATAATTCATGATATTCTGTTGTTACACATAAATTTTATGTTTTTACAAATGACTGCAGCTCTACAGGAAATGAGGTACACGAACTAGTGACGTCAAGCTATGTTGAGTATCATACATAATCACAAATCATTCATAATGTTTCAAAGTATTGCATCTATTAGTGGTGTAATTTACGTCTGCGAAAGCGAGAGTAGATCGATGACAGAGCATTGGGAACTGCCATAGTTACCTAATACTTAAACTAATAAAATATTGTTACTGACTATTGTCTTAATTTATATAAGATTTTAATGTGTGAATCTCCCGTTCACCTAGTGTTGATTAATTACCACAAATTTTTTTAATTTTTTTGTGGTGTTAGGCAATCTTTTACCGCATAAAATTGTCAATTAATACATTTTTAAAATAAATTTAAAAGCACAGCACAGGATGAAACTTAATTCACAATTAAAGGTTATTTATTGTAATTTAATTAATTCAAGTTAATTGACAAAATAAATAAATTGATTTCGTATATTAATTTAATTAAATTCAATTTATTTCCTTTCTCGTCTTCGTACTTTTGTTAGAGGCAGTTGCCACGGTTGGAGACAAACAATTTTGCTTTCGTAAATTTAAACTAATTTTTATGATTTTCATTTTCATGTTTCACACCGAATTAATGGAAAGAATTGTTTCGGTTTTAAAGGAGAATTCAGCTTGAAGGTTGTGTATACCAAAAACAAAATTAATTATGAAAACCGTTTAACCATTCATTCTAAGATAAATATCTTAATTGAAAGTATAAAATAATTTTAATGAAATTAACAATTTTGAATTTTCACTTTTTGTTGAGCTAAAATGCCTTTGTCGTGGTATTTTGGGTCATTTAAATTTATTTCCATCGTAAAAATTCACCTGTGCGCATTAATTGATAATTTAATTTGATCATTTCGCGGTAGACACTCGAAATTTTTGGTGGTGGTTTAATATTTCTTGAAATAGAAATTAGCATAGGGATATGATACCATTAAGATGTTTATAGAAAGTATTATTAGTAATATTGTTCGCGAATTGTCAAAGCATTGTCACGTGCTGGACGTTTATTACCTGAGATATGAAATTTTTCTTAAACTGTATAAGCATTAATTATTATGTGCGTGAAATATTTCCTAAACCTATCCTATGTATGCTAGTGTTAGTAATATCACCATAAAATCAGACATTTAGGTGAAACGATTTTCTAACGAATCTCCTATCTAACCAAACATATGGAAATTATAGCATAATCCAAAGAACCGGCCAAAATCTCGATTAGTAATCGTTCGAATAGCAAAAATATTGTAAATCACAGCTCACACGTTTCGGGGCCTTATTTGCCCATGCCAGAATTATGGCAAAATTCTAAAAATCCTCATGTGCATTGGCATTTAATAGATCTTCCTGGGAAACAACGGGATCGATGAGAACCGGCCAAAATCTCGATTAGTAACCGTTTGAACAGCAAAAATATTGTAAATCACAACTCACACGTTTCGGGGTCTTATTTTCCCATGCCAGAACTACGAGTATAACAAAATTCTAAAAATTATCATGGATATTGGCATTTGATGGATGTGACATAAAAGCATAATGAGACTAATGGCCAATTCGCTAAATCTTGACTTGTAGATCTATGAAATCTAGAAAATTTAGCATACTTTAATTTAACTTTAAGTTTCTTTAATTTAAATTTCGTAAATGACTGTCAGTGACATCTGTGCCAAATGTCACATCAAAATAATCATTAGTGTTTATAATACGCTTGTCTTTCTGAAGTACAAAAAGTGCATTCGGCGATTTTTACAATGAGTGAAATTATTCAACGAAGAAGTTCCATAAAATTTTGTGTGCAGAATCAATTTTGTGGTGCCGAAACGTTCAGAATGTTGCAAAAGGCCTTCGGTGATAATTGTATGTCGCGGGCAAGTGTTTTTGATTGGTACAAATTGTTCAAAGAGAGTCGAGAACGTGTTGACGACGAACCACGTCTAGGACGGCCATCAACATCAACTGATGATCAATACGTTAATAAAATCAAGGAATTGGTGCTCGAGAATCGACGATTAACAGTCCGAGACCTTACTGGCATCGTTGAAATATCGGAAGGGTCAGTGAAAACGATTGGTTCCAAAATCACTCAATTTTTGGGAAAAACAGCGTCGCGTTGACGTCTGTGAAACAATGCTTTCCGACTACCAGGATGTCATGTTACGTATTATAACTGGCGATGAGTCTTGGATCTATGCTTATGACCCGGAAACAGACGATCAATCGGCCGAATATCGTGCCAAAGATGAGCCGAAGCCGAAAAAACCACGTCAAAGCAAGTCAAAAATCAAAGTGATGTTGACAGTTTTCTTCGATTATCGAGGTGTGGTGCACTCCGAATTCCTTCCGACCGTCCAAACTGTCAACAAGGGATACTATTTGAGTGTTATGCGTCGTTTGCGCGAAGCTATTCGTAAAAATAGGCCGGAATTATGGATCGACAACTCTTGGTTTTTGCACCACAATAATGCACCTTCTCATACTGCATTGATTTTACGTGATTTTTTCGCCAAAAATTCCATTCATATCGTTCCGCAACCACCGTGTTCGCCTGATTTAGCTCCGTGTGACTTCTGGCTGAGCAAACTCAAACGACCGCTCCGGGGAAACCGTTTTGAGTCAATTGAAGATATTAAACGTGAATCGCTACGCGCATTGGAGGCTATTCCGGAAATTGACTTTAACAACTGTTTCGAGGATTGGAAAAAACGTTGGCACAAGTGAATTGAGGCCGGGGGGGATTACTTTGAGGGGGACGAAATAGATTTGGAGAAATAAATAAAGAATTTTAGAATTATGAACAAAGTCTTACTTTTTTTTGCCTACAGTATTATAAACTTTTACTCATTTATTTCATTTTTTCAAACTACAGAAAGCGATGTTCTGCACAATGAAGCACAGACTTCGTCGCATTTAAGTATTTGTTCACCACCACCTCCGAAGCGAAATAAACGCCTCAATGTAGGATCAAAGCAAGATGAACTTTTACAGAAGGCCTGTAACTATTTGGGGCAGTCCAACACAAAAAAAAATGAAGATATTGTTCCAACTATAGCCATTGCTTGGGGTAAAATTCTCAACACACTTAATCCTCTTCAAAGAATTTACGCCGAGAGAGCTATAAACGAAATACTTTTCGAGGCACGACTAGGAAAACTTAGTCCATCGACGGCTATAACACCAACCGATTTTCTGTCTCATTCATCTTTTGAATCCAGTTTTTATCTACCTTTTCAACAGGATCATGTACCAAGCCCAATTTCTGTGTTTTTTAAAAATTACCAACCAAACAAATAAAAAATAATTTTAAATTTAATTTTGTGAATTTTATTTCAATAAACATGTACATCTTGCGTTTTTATCACAATTTACCTTGATAATTGTAATAAGCACATAATTTATCCCTGTTTATTTTTGCATCTGATGAACTATTTCTGCTAAGTGTATTTTGCACATGAACAAAGTTGTTCCGCTTTGCGAGGTTCCAGGTTAATTGGTTTTTGGAAACCGCCAAATCTGGATGCCAAGATACCAAATGCGTTCTCCACAACCACGCGTGTGAATTGAACTCATATCATCCTTTTATTGAACTCATATCGAGCTTCATTCATCGATTTTTGTGATTAAGGCTTTGATAGGTGCACTAATATAATTGTAGTACAATGAGCCGGAATTTGCTGGTTTTTTAATCGCAATATGTTTGCCGTCGATTGACCCCAAGTTATTATAAAATTGATGAATTTGGCCAAAATCGTTGGCAATTGTAATCCATTCATCTAGGGGGAATCATTTAAAATAACATAATAACACCGATTAGGTAAACTTACTTTTAAGTAGTCTTTAAGGACATATATCAGCGATTCACAAGTCTCTATGCAAGACGAGGGCTGTGATCTGATCGATATGGAAAATTTTGAATACGAATTCGGCAATTGAACGCGGCGTGGATGCCAATTGGATGCGATTTGCTGTACTTTTCGATATGAAGCTGACCTAGGATCCCGAATCCAACAAAGTCCAAAGTTTCTGATGATTCGACGGATGATGATCCGGTATTCGGATTCGAGTTGTGCAGTAACGTGTGGTATCCACTTGGCACAAACTAGATTTGCAATTCGAACAGAGAGGCCTTAGTGCACGCGGTTGAATCACAACCTCTTTTCTCTGACGAGATTTAATATTTCTTCGAATGTTAGAGGTTTGAATTGATCGCACTGGAACACGTTGTGATTTCCAGCACAAACTTAACACGTGGAGTTGCGAAAAATCTGATGTATGTTGATTGCGTGACAGGTTTGCCAGATGCTCGAGTGCGCGACGAATGCGATGATGACGGAACCTTTTTGTGCGACTGTGGTGGATTCGATTGTGCTTTAGTCATGGAAATCACCTCCAGTGATTGCCATAGTTTAGAAAATCGATCATGACGAATACTGCGCTCGGGTTAGTGACATCTCCCAATGTCAATGGGTTTCTGGATCCAACTTGTCTGCGATGATGTTGATTAGGATGATATCCCATTTGGTGGCCGGTACTCTTAAAACAGTGAAGCTCGCTTTCAGATAGTGTAGCTTCTGCGAATTGGTCAGCTGTTAATGCTTGTGAACGAGGTCGACGAACAAATTCTCAATCGGCCTACTTCGAGTATAGTCACCGTCGAAGACTGGAACCGTGGACCGTGGCTTGTAGGTGTCTCAAAATAGTGTTCAAGTTTGAAACTGATTATCATACTCTCGCTCGAGTTCCTCTTCACCGCACATGGCCTCCATCTGGTCCTGTAGGCTGCAGAATTCATTATACCTTGGACACCACATAGTCAATCTGCACCTGCATGGATTCGTTGCAGACTCCTGGCGTGTCGATCGCTCTTGCTTGACGCGAGTTGTCATCAGATTGTCACGACGTCAGATTGTCACTAATGTTTCGCTAGTTCCGCGCACTGCCCCGAAATGTTAAATTTGACACGAACAATCCAGCTCAAAGGACCAAAATTGTTGAAGCGAAAATGCGAAGACGAATAAAATGCGAAAAAGGCAGTTAATTTATTGCGAATTCATACAAAGAAAAACATTTCAAACTAACGACTTGTGACACGGTGCATTGTCTTGGTGACAGAGCATGTTTTATTTGGCTTATGGAGCCGTTTTTCTCTACTTCTTCCTTCAAACGCACTTTTAACTTCATGTAGTATTCGCTGTTGATGGTTTTTCCTTTCTCGGCCCACGAACCTTACGCATCCCAAAATACGGAGGCCAAAACCTTACCGGCTGACATTCGCGTTTTTGGCCGCTTCGGACGCCTTTCTCAGGCTGCTGTTCATTCAGTTGATTGTTTTTGAACTATAGTAAGCAAGCGCTGCACCCGCTTTGAACAGAGCTTTCCCATGGACAAATTTTCATGCGAAATAGTGTATAAATTGCCTTTTGATATCTTTAAGGTGTCAGCTATCTCACCCAACATCACTTTACGGTCTTTAAAAACGGTTTTGTACACTTTTTTTAAAATCTTTTCTGGAATAACTGTCGAATCGGGCGACCAGGGCGTTCAGCATCATCGGTGTTTGTCCGGCCACGTTTACAGCAAACAATCGTTCGTCGTTTGATTTTGAAGAAGCAGAGTTCCTCTTTTCAAGCCATTGCTTTGCTTGAACGGTAATTTTTCCATCAAAAACAGTGTTCAATACACGAAATTGATTTTTTTCTCATTGTTTTCAAAATAACAAAGTAGCATTACTAAAACAGCTGTATCTTGTAAACTAATTTTCATAAAATTTTGACAAAATCATTTGAATGCTGGCTTTTCCTAAAAATCGTATGAGATTTCCATTTGATGTGCCATCTATGTGCCAGCATCGGGACTTATTGACCAAGAAATTTTGATTTTACACCAGCTCCCTTAAATTCAATAATTTTTTCAAAATACCTTCTTGTACCAATCGCTGTTCGTTCTTTGTTAAAGTGACCCCCGGTTTAAACGCTGTGACGGCAACACGTATAACTGAATCTCTATTATCGCCATCATCAGATGCCTTGTGAGGATTTCGACCACCAACGCGAGTGGAATTAGGATCTACGGCTAATTTACGAACTTCCTCGAATGAATGCCCTTGTTTTCTCAAAGATTTAAAACGTTTCCGCCTGAACACGATTTCCAGTCTTTTTTGTGGCTTGATCGTCAGTTGATTTTTCTTGTGTTACTTTTTCAGTAGAAGTTGTGGTCTTTTCAGAAGTTGTAGCATTTAGAATTGCATGGCCTTCTGAATTAGTACCTTTTGATGCACCACCTTCAGATTTTGATGCATTAACAGGTGCATCAGCCTGTTTGATGCTGTTAGAGAAGCATCACTCTCATTTGTTTTGTTTGTTTGCTTATTTTTCCATGTTTGTTCCCACGAGTAGCACGAGAAATAACGGTCGCCCATGAGAAAGCTCTGCATTATCATAGGAAGGCTAGGATTTAAAACCGAATGCCGCATAATTCGGAGTTCGCATACTGAAGACTAAGCCTCACCTTAGCCATGCAGCTTTCGGCGTATGCAGTGTCACCTTAGCTTGAGTGACTGAAGCAGCTAGATACAATATATCACTCTATCCCAGCCTTGCCCCAGAGCCCCTTCTGTTGTCCAAAGGTTAACAGGCTAGAACGTACCCAATATAATTAAGTAGCGTTATATGAACGCGTCACTTTCAATTTGAACCCCAGGGAATTATTGACGGACGTATTATGTGTATAAAATCCAATTCAAGAAGTTAAAATTACTCGAACTTTGCGTCTGTCCCGTTCGCGCCAATCTTTCTACAAGCGAAACCCCATTTGCAACTAATCTTAAATGCTACAGTATATTATTAATGTCTATTGATCTTTAGTGTTGTCTCAACGTTTCTAATTCAATTTTCTAGAAAGAAGAAAGTTAAAACCAGAAACGATCAATTTCCTTTGATTTAGTTCGATCTGGAAAGCTTATCCGATTAATTAAATTGATTGTAAATGATAATTACTTTGGATTACCAACACTATCTAGTCGATCCCATCAAATCAGAATAACGGCAGAAAAAGGTACTAAAATAATCTTTCCTCAAATATTTGTCCTTGTAAATCACTCTATTGCTCATAAAATTTAATTACTGAAAAAATCATCACAAACAAAATCTTAATTAACTGTTCAAGTACAGTTCAAGTACACTAACCAAAATTTCAAACAACACCAAACCAGAAAGGTTAAAACATTAATTTTATTTTTTATTTTCTATTCATTCCAGCACTTCACCGGATCTACATTCACGCTGCCAATAAAAAAATTAATTAATTAAAATGTGAATAATTAATAAAAGCCCAACAAGAATAATTATAATTATAAACCAAAAATAATAATTAAACAAAAATATTACAACGAATTAGTTTTGTACAGCATAAAATTGTCAACATTAATTTTAAAGTGTGATCGTGAACCAAAAAAGAAAAATGTCGACCGATAAAATTAATTTATTAAATAATTTACTATATAAGAAAGTTCGATTAAAACAAAAGATAATATTTCTAAACATTAATAATTTAAGTTTTCTAATTTATTTTGTATTTATAATTTCGTTTCTAAATAATTGTAAAAGTGGCAATTGCAACAGCAATCATCCGCCTCGGTTTATAACCGAAGGCCATTCTGAAATTGTGTTACGGTTAAAAGAGGGACCGGAAACCCCTATCACCAAACCAATTTATCACCTTAAGGGTTACGATCAGGATGGTGATAGTTTAGAATTTGGAATACGGCCGTCCTATGATAGTGGCATTATACGAATAGTGCCGACTGGTGAATCGGAAGCGGATATTTTTCTTACAAAACTGCTCGATCGCGAAACCAAAGATGAATACAATTTAGTACTAACGCTAACGGATAATAAATTGGGCGAGGGTAATTTTATAACGCAAAGTTTATTGTTGCTGGTCGAAGATGTTAACGACAACGATCCGATATTCAAACCATTTCAATCAGCGATTGAAGTACCGGAAAATAGTCGGCATGGAATTTTAACCACGGTCGAGGCAACTGATAGCGACGAAGGTGCTAATGGACAAGTGGTTTATTTCCTAGAAGAACTCGAAGGAGATAACGATGTGTTTACAATTACTACGATGCAGGGCAAAGGAGTAATTCGTTTGGTAAAAGATCTCGATTACGAAAAGAAAAGTTTATATCAGCTGCGGGTTACGGCCAAAGATCGTGCAAATCAGTCTCAAGGTAAAGTAAATATGGCAACAGTTCCAATACTGGTCCGTGTAAAAGATATTGAAGATCAGCCACCGGAGTTTATTGTTATTACACCGGTAGCACGGGTTCCTGAAAATGCGCCGATTGGAACGCCTATTCTCCATGTAAAAGCTATAGATGGTGATCGTGGCGTAAATAATCGAATACGGTACGCAATCATTAAAGGCGGCGACAATTTGTTCGATATTGATCAAGAAACCGGAACGATTTTTGTGAAACGTAAACTTGATCGTGAAGACATGAGAAATCAAGCAAATGGTGCTTACATCTTACAGATAGCCGCTTATGAAATATCCCGTGTTAAACCAACACCGACCACTCAAACCGAGGTCACGATCATCTTGACCGATATCAACGATGAAACACCGACATTCCGAGCATCCAGCTACGAGTGTGAAATTAACGAAAACGCCCAAACAAACACACCCCTGTCATTCATTGGAAATGTACGCAACGAAGTTTACGACTACGATCAAGGTAATAACGGCACATTTGAGTTATATCTTGATCCGCCAAATGATATTTTTGACGTAACACCAAATCGTGCGGTGAACGAGGCAACATTTTTAATTCGAGTCAAAAATTCGGATAGTTTGGATTACGAACAATTCACCGAGATAAATTTTACGATAATTGCCAAAGAGATCGTTCCGGACGGGAAATTTAGTGCAGTCCCGGTTCGTATCTATATACGAGATCGGAACGATAACTATCCCGAATTTTCACAACAAGTTTATAAGGTGACTGTACCGGAGGATGTTGGCGTTGGAACTGTGATAGCTCAAATACATGCAACCGATCGTGATTCTGGAATTTTCGGTTCGCCGGGAATTCGTTACACAAACCTGAGCGGTAGTATAGCGCATGTATTAAATTTAAATCCATTGAGCGGATCAATAACACTGAATTCACCGGCTGGCCATTTATTTGATCGGGAAGTCGTTTCACATCATTATTTAACAGTCGAGGCACGAGATGAGTTGGGCAAGGGTAACCGAAATACGGCTCAGCTGATAATAAACATTGCAGACGTAAACGATAATCCACCGATTTTTATTCAACGCAAGTATGAGGTTCGGCTCTTCGAGAATAAAATGAGCTTCGAAACCCCGTTTATTGTCGAGGCTAAAGATTTTGATTTGAATGGTACACGGAATAGTGAAATTATTTACGAAATAGAGGATGGAGAGTTTAAGGGAAATTTTACTATTAATCCGAAAACTGGGCTGATCACACCTATAATTCCTATCGACTTTGAGGAGCTTGGCGGTACCACCCAAAATATTCAGACTATACATTTAACTGTACGTGCTTCAGATGCGGGCGTTCCCATACTTTCGTCCAAGGTTCCGATTATCATATATGTACAAGATGTTAATGATAATGCTCCGCAATTTCAACAAACATTTTATAAAAAAGCTGTACCTGAAGACTTACCCGGAGGCACATCGATATTAGAAGTTCAAGCAAGAGACAATGATGGCTCTCCGCCGAACAACGCAATTGTTTATCGAATTCTTAAAGGTGGCAGTGATAAATTCGTAATCGGATCAGATACTGGTGTAATATCGGTTGCGCCGGGATCAAAATTGGATCCGGATTTGACCGATCCCAAGATAACAGAATATTCCTTGACTGTTTTAGCGCTAGACGGCGGATTTGGCGACCAACAACTATCGGGCACCGCCATTGTGAACATAACCATTTTGGATATAAATAACAAGCCGCCGATTTTTAGTGATCCAGGGACGGTGCATATAAAAGAAAATACGCCCGTCGGAACATCCGTATATCGACTAATTGCACACGATTATGACGAAAATCCCGAACTACGCTACCATATTGATGCAAATGCGTCCGAAGCACGTACCGAAGAAGGTGTACTAGTTAAACAAGCCGACTTCGATTATATCGGTTGTTTCGATCTAAATCCGATCGATGGAATGATTCGTGTCGTAAAACTTTTAGATCGCGAGAAAGTGGAGCAAATAAAATTGGGCGTTGTCGTCGAGGATATGGCCGCTGTTAAAAATCGTCAAGTAGTATCGTCCGTACTAACGATAATAGTCGATGATGAAAACGATAATAATCCGAAATTTAAAAAACCGTTTTATAAACGATCTATAACCGAAAATAGTTTACCTGGCATTAACATCGTAAACGTTGTTGCGTTTGATATCGACAAAAATCGAACCATTGCGTATTCACTTGAAGGTCCCGAGCACCTGTTAGATTTGGTGCATTTAAATCCAGAATCGGGTGAAATTGTGGTTGCCAGTAAAATTGATCGTGAGATCTACGACTGGATTAATGTTACGGTACGTGCGACTGATTCTGGAGTACCACCTCGTTCGTCACTCGTTGATGTATTTATACAGGTGATTGATGAGAACGATAATAACCCCCTGTTTATTGGAGACATGCAAAATTTTACGGTTCCAGAAAATTCGCCAATCGGTAGTACGATCGCTATGATCGAGGCAAGAGATGCGGATGCGGGAGATTTTGGTAAAATTACGTATATGTTGAATAAACAAAATTCACAAGGATTTTCGATTGATCCGGATACTGGGATTCTAAGAGTGGCCGAGAATTTGGATCGCGAAACTAAAGATCTATACATGCTGGTGATTGAGGCTTGGGATAATTACCAATTTGGATATCTTAGTGGTGAAAGTCGGAATAATTTCAGGCAGATTTTGTAAGTTACTGTTTCCATTACATTTTATTACAATAATAACATGTTATGTTTTTATCAAAGTGTTTCAGTGTTGGATGATAACGATAACGCACCCGAACTTGTCTCACCCAAAGGTTGCGTTCAAATAACAGAGTATCACGAGGCAAACGAAATAATTACAACACTGAAAGCAAAGGATGATGATGACCCGACCTTACCGAATGGGAAAGTTTATTTTGAAATCCGAAATGGAACGGATTACGATCTTTTCTATTTGGATCAAATCGATGAGTTGGCAGCAAATTTGATCGCTAAAAAATCGTTTAAAGGATTTTATGGGAATTATACACTGGACATCATTCTAAATGATTTGGGTAAACCAACTAATATGGTAACGGAAATAGTAGAAGTTTGTGTTTCGGACTTCAATGATCATCCACCGATTTTTATATCACCGACACATAACGTTACAGTACGAGTTGCAGAGGTATGATCATTTACGTATTTATAATTTTTTTAAATATTTTATTTGGTTTTTATCTTTTTGTAGAATGCAACTATTGGCACGATAATCTATCAAGTTCATGCCACAGATGAAGATGAAGGCCTAAATGCACTGGTAAAATATCGTTTGAAACCTGATCCCACTGGAAATTACCGAACGTTTGGGATCGACCAGGACACTGGTATGATTACGGTTAAAATGCCGCTCGATCGTGAACGCCAAAAAATTTATGAAATTCGTGTTGAGGCATACGATCATGGTGTACCAACGCCCTTAAGCTCCGACTTAGATTTAACCGTGTACGTACGCAACGTAAACGATTATGAACCACAATTTTTGGTCGATGAAATTATTGTAAATTTTACGGAACACTCTCGTCCTGGAATGGAGCGTATTAAACTACCCGATACAGTGGATCGTGATGAGGTCGACGATTTGGATGATCCGCCAACCGCCGTTTGTTATTTTATTGTTCACGGAAATTCAGGTGGCCATTTCCGTTTAGATCCAGAGACTCATATTTTGACGCTGGATCGTGAATTAGATCGTGAGCAACAGGCAAATCACAGCCTAATCATAAAAGCCACCGAAGATTGTATGAATCCACCACAAAATTTAACAATCACCGGTGCACCAGAGGCGCTTGTTTCAAATTCGACACCGCTTGTGGGAGATAAACAATTTTCGGTACGGTATAAATCGAATTCGGTTAAATATTTAGATCATTACGATCGGTTTAAGCATTCGAGGAATTTAAGAAGCGTGCCCGAAACGATTGAGATTCCTGAAGACAACACGTTGGTGGTAGTATTTGTCAACGTTCTGGATATTAATGATAATGCACCGAAATTTGAGAGTAACATGTTTACTGGTGGTGTAACAACAGCTGCAGATTTTGGTACTCAGTTTATGTCTGTGAAAGCGGTCGATTTGGACGAAGGTGTTAATGCAAAAATTATGTATTATCAAGTGGGTGAGATTCGAAAAACGTTAACCGAGGGACTAGATCATTTACAGAAAGCACCATTCCTTGTGGATGCAGAGACAGGTGCGGTACAACTTAATTTTGATCCTCAGAAAGGGATGAAAGGTTATTTCGATTTTACGGTTCTGGCCAACGATACCGATGGCCTGCAGGATATATCTCACGTTTATATTTATCTACTGCGCGAGGATCAACGCGTGCGATTTGTATTACGACAGCAGCCATCTGAATTACGCGAGCATATTCATGTTTTTCGAAGGTAACTATTAAATCTAGCCTTTTTGTATAAACTAAATAAATATTATTCCTTCTATAGTATTTTAGGGAACGTCACCGATGCCATTGTTAATGTCGACGAGTTTAAAATTCATGAAAACAAGGATGGATCCGTTGATAAAACCAAGACTGATGTTTATTTACATTTGGTCGATAAAAATGATCATTCGATTTTGGAGGTGCCCGATATATTAAAATTGGTTGACTCGAATATCGAACAGTTGGATGAGTTGTTCAAGGATTTTAATGTCATAGACACCCAACCGGCAGAACCACTACCACTGACAGGAGCTTTTGCATCGAGTGGATCAACTGTTGTCACACTGGTCATATCGAATATATTTATTATCGTCTTGTTGATTGTGATTTTGGGACTCTGTATTTCGCAACGCACCAGCTATCGGCGGCAGTTGAGAGCTGCTCGTGTTAATACATATGGTAAGCGCCTTTTTATATCACATTTTTGAGAGAGTAATAAATTGTTATTTTTTAGTGACGTCTTCTGATTTAGGAACCAGGGCAATTACTGCGCGTGTTCCAAATACTAATAAACACAGTATGGAGGGAAGCAATCCCATTTGGCTAAAAGCCTACTCAAACGAATGGTTTAAAAATGATGATGATGTGATCAGTAATAATTCCGGTGGGACTGATTCGCTTGACGAAAATGTTGTGGTGAATGAAAATTATGAAATTCAAAAAAATATTGATAAACGTTTAAATGGCCTGAATGCGTTACAAAATAATTTAAGCCGACCGTATAATGTGTACCAACAAATCGATAAATTGTCGACCGTTCAAATATTAGATAAAAAATTAGAAACTACTGAATTGTAAAAATTAATTTATTGATACCAAAATTTATACAGTAAACTAGTCACAGGAGAGTACCCTTCGCGCGCCTATTTATATCGAATAATCGAAGCTTGAAGGCTGTGTAATATACTAAATAGAAAATGTCGGTTTAATTTAATATCTACGTAAATTAAAATAAGTACATCCCATTTTTATGTATACTCCTTTTAAAACGTAGTATTCATACTCTCATCCCTCGCGATTTATACGTGGGACTAACGAATTATTTTTAAGTCAAATTTATAATAAAATATCTTTGTCGAGGTATTTTGGCAAATTAATTATTCTAAATGTACAAAAAAAGTATAATTGTAGTTTTTTATCATATTTTTTTAATTTATTTAATAAAATTATTCTAAATTAAAAAGTTGTTAATATTAGTTTGACTGGGGTGGCCAGACCCCAAAACTTCTTGAACGACCTTAGTCAATCATCGATTCCCGAAAAATAGGCAAATTTGTTTGTTTGAAGATATTGATGGCTGAAAAAGATTAACCGTTAAATATTTTTAAAAGGGGTATATTATTCTGAGAACAAAAAGCACATAGTTTTTAAAATTTAAAAGCTCACGAACTTATGATTAAACAACGCCTGAATTTATAGTCAAATATTACACGGTTTGTGTCCGAGCTAAAGTGTTATACAGACAAATTCTGTTATACGGTAATGTACAAAGATATATGTAAAGTAATTTATCAATTTTTAACCAGCGTAACATACAGTTTACATTTTTGTTTACATCTGTTAACTGTAGCGCATAATAAAAATTCTTTACTAGACAATTATAGTGTAAACAATTTAAAATTGAACAATATTTGTTTGTAGGACACCACGGATGTTTTTATGTAAAAGATTTAGTGGTTGCTAGGGACATAAAAGCGCATTAACACACAGTCTCATGTCAAATTTTCAAAGTGGATGGTTGTTGTAAATTTTTTTTATTTTTTTTTTTATTAATAGTAAATAATTTATTTAGTTTTTAACCGCGACTGGTGTGAAAGTGAATTACCGGTTTAATTATTTTATTTGTGTTGTGTAGTGCGGTAATATAGTGATGTGTGTTGTCATGGTTCTGTTTTTAATTAAATAGTGGAACTTGTTTAAAAACACATTCTAGTGAATATTATAAATTACAATATAACTTTTATGGTGAATATGAATTGATTGTAAGTACAACATGCGTTGGTGGTGGATGTTTGATCGGTGTGCGAAACACATAAAATGGAGTCGGAGAAGTTTCCTTTAGTTGAACAGTGCCTGTGTATGTATACGGCCATATCACACTCATAGAATTATATACTATAGAATGAAGATTAAAGATAAAAGTAAAGATTTTCCCTATATAAAATTTGCGATTTTTATGTGGCACAAGCCAGAGCAGGATGTTTATATAAAAATGCATATGGCTGTCTCTTTGACTATACAATTAGTATCGACTGCCAGTTGCTAGCTTCAAGTATGAATACAACATGAGCAGCGCTTTCGTGTACCCGTGGGGAATTATCGAACTAAAACGTACGTTGAATTTAAACATACATTTGCAAAACAAAATAGATCAAATTTTACGAAAGAAAAGCGATATATGTGTAAAGCCTATGGACCTGGTTGGCAATATGTTAGGTTGCTCGTTTATTTCTTTAATCCCAATACCGTGGTCCAGTATTTTATTCCAAATTTTTCGTCGCAAAAAATCGTCGAATAACCACTGTTTTACACAACAATAAATAAAATCGCCGTACTTTCTTTTTATTTAGCTGTTTTAATTTACGTTTTTGATAACAATTTTTATATATATATATTTTTTTATTATAATGTTTCACGCTCACCGATTTTGTTAACAAACAAAAATTTTACAAATATATTTTTTTTTTATAAAAAATCAAAAGCGCCATCACACAAAAGAAAAAATACAAAATGATGTATTGAAAATAATAATAAGTGCCATCTTGTGGCGATTAGCGTAATTAATCTTGTTTTTAGATAATCGTCGTAAATATACTCCGCCCCGTTGATGAGCTCGTCATCAACATATAGGTAATCTGCATAATTTTATGACTGGATGTTGAAATATGGACGAAGATGTTTTTAATGTTACAGCTCGCACCATGCCACCTGATCCAGGATGAATTTTTATAATACGAGCTAATGGCCATTTGCATACCGGAGTATTGTCTTCCTTCAACAACACTATATCGCCGACTTTGAAATTATCCTGGATTTTTTGCCATTTTTGACGTTGCTGCAGATTGTTCAGATATTCCAAATAATATCTGTTCCAAAATGTTCGGACCTTTCGCTGTATGCTTTGCCATCTTGACAATAGATATTCCTTGGAATCGACGACTGATTCTGGAACCGTTGATGAAAATGTTCCAATCAAAAAATGCGCAGGAGTTAATACCTGGTAATCATCATTTGTTAAAATAAGAGATTTCGCTACTCGCCGCAAGTGGCAGCACCATCACAAAATAAAATTTATTTTGTTATATAATTACCAGCGGATATTTTTTATTCATTTTGTATCTCTTGTTTTACTAAATAAATCATCCCAGCGGGATAGAATATTAAAAGTGATCCTTAAAATGAGTAATTGATTGATCTCCGAAGCAAAGGAACTCGGTAAATGAAATTGAACAATATTTCGTCTTTCCGCCATTCTAAAATAATGACGATGAAATTTTTATAGTAATATTGATCAGGGATTTTAAAGTAAGTTTCGACAAAATTCTAGGATCTGTTCATGCTGGACTAAACTTGGTCATTTCATAACCAACCGTTTTGAAAATTAAAAAATGTTTTTTAATTTATTTTCAGTTTTTGGCCAACATCATCTTTGAACCTTAATTTTTTCTTAGTTTGATCTTTTATAAATTCTCCATTTTGCTGCTATTTTTTCTGGAAGTTTTACATCCCATGATATTCCTGTTAACCAGAGTTGTTGTAGTAGTATTTTTGCTATGATCACCCTAGTGGATCAAATAATTGTGATACTTAAAAAAAAGGCTCTTTTTCGTGACGATCTCCGACTTATTTGTTTTAATGTTTATTTTAAATTCAAAGATGTCGTTGTGAGAATTGCATGAGATCCTCAGAGTTTTTATGGTTTCGTGTAGATTTATATCCCTTTTATTGATTGCTCGTGATTCATGTGGAATTTGTTCTAATAGGCCTTGATAATTTCTTGCCCATTTCCGAAAATGAAATCCTCCTTTTCCTAGTATTTTTATTAATTGTTGTTGTTGTAGTTGTGTATTTTCAATAGAATCACTACCAGTTAATAAATCATCTGCATAGAAGTCTTCTAAAATGATATTTCCTGCTATGGGAAATTCGTCCTTTTCATCATTTGCCAACTGATGAAAAGTGCGAATGGTTAAATAAGGAACACTAGCTGTTCCAAACGATATTGTTGTTAACTGATATGCATTAATAAGTTCGTTCTCGTTTTCTTTCCATATTATTTTTTGGTGTCTTTGATCGTCTTCGTGCTCACGGATTTGGTGGTACATTTTTTTCAATATCTGCTGTGACGACGACTTTATGTTTCCTCCATTTCAGCAGGATTGATATTACTTAGTTCTTCTAGTAAAGTTAGTCCAATCAATTGTTGATCATTGAAACGTTTGTTGTTGCTAGTTTTTGCGGATGCATCAAACACAACGCGTAGTTTTGTTGTTGTGCTGCCTTCTTTGATAACCGCATGATGAGGTATGAAGTACTACTGTGGGCAAAAAGTAGTAAGGTTTTTTTATTTAAATTTCGCGCGGAAAACCATTCGTCGAAATATTTTTTTTCTATGTTGGTATGACTGTCAGTGACATCTGTGCCAAATGTCACATCAAAATAATTATTAGTGTTTAGTATACGCTTGTCTTTCTGAAGTACAAAAAGTGCATTCGGCGATTTTTACAATGAGTGAAATTATTCAACAAAAAAATTCCAATAAATTTTGTGTGCGGAATCAATTTTGTGGTGCCGAAACATTCAGAATGTTGCAAAAGACCTTCGGTGATAATTGTATGTCGCGAGCAAATGTTTTTGATTGGTACAAATTGTTCAAAGAGGGTCGAGAACGTTTTGACGTCGAACCACGTCTAGGACCGCCATCAACATCAACTGATGATTAACACATTAATAAAATCAAGGAATTGGTGCTCGAGAATCGACGATTAACAGTCAGAGATCTTGCTGGCATCGTTGAAATATCGGAAAGATCAGTGAAAACCATTTTGAAAGATCATCAAAAATTCCCCCCAAATCGTTCCGCAACCACCGTATTCGCCTGATTTAGCTCCGTGTGGCTTCTGGCTGTTCAGCAAACTCAAACGACCTCTCCGGGGAAACCGTTTTGAGTCAATTGAAGACATTAAACGTGAATCGCTACGCGCATTTGAGGCTATTCCGGAAATTGACTTTAACAACTGTTTCGAGGATTGGAAAAAACGTTGGCACAAGTGTATTGAGGCCGGGGGGGATTACTTTGAGGGCGACGAAATAGATTTGGAGAAATAAATAAAGAATTTTAAAATTATGAACAAAGTCTTACTATTTTTTGCCCACAGTATTATTCTTCTGTTATCGGTTTTATTCCATCTTGGTCATTAGCTAGTTTCATGTGACCTAATTCTATGTACTCTTTGATGCATTTCTTGTATTTCTTAGCAAATCTTGGTGAACCGGCAAATTTTTTCCCCAATTGCAAAAATCTGACGAACGCCCTCATTTTGGACACATAGATAACTTGAATATTTACCATTAATGTCTCGCTGATGGGTTTTGCAATAATGTTCTTGACACTGTTTTTCTTCCCCCGTTAATGATCTTCTTCAATCTTCCAAAATTTCTTAATGTATTGTCTAATTCCGTTTTGGTTATCATGTAGTGTATGGTTGTTGACTTGTACTGATGCACTGGCCCAAATATTACCCATCCTAATTCCGTTTTTTACTATGTCATTCATTACTATAGTAGGGTAATAGTCTGCACCTAGTAATATGCCAATTTTGTTGGCATATTATAGTTTGGATCTGCCCACAACAAATTAATGATATAAGGCCAGTTCCAAGCATTAAAACTGTACCTTCTGTATCAACAACCAATACGCTCATTTCCAGTTTGAATTCTGAGGAAAATCGGTTCGATTTGGATTTTTAGTCGTTGTTCTGATGAACCAGCTTTAATTCCTCCTGTTCCCTTAACTGTTACGTATGTTCTTGTACCCTGTAGGTTTAATTTCTTGGCGGTCTCGTAAGTTATAAAGGACGCTTGAGAGCGGGGGTCGATGAGTACTCTCAATAGTTCCGGATGACGGCTGATCGTACGAATCTTCACTATCGCCGTGCTCAGAAGTATCTGTGATTGAGTAATTAGTTTGGTAAGTAGAAGCTGGAGCTGTTATTTGTTGATATTTATTAGCATCTAACGTGCTACCTTCTGTTGTGTGAAGCAGAGTGTAATGGTTGCCCTTGCATACCGAACATTTCGATTCTGATGAACAATCTCGGGAAAAATTATGATCGGCCAGACATATTCTACACAGATTTTTCATATTGCGTATCTTGTTGCAATCCAAAGTGGACATTTGTAGAAACGATCTGCATTGCTCCATTTTATGTAATCCTTTGCAGTTTTTCCACTTCTGTACATTTGTTGCTACCATTGTTAGTGCTCTTTGGGGTTGAATTCCTGTTGCTGTTTGTCATCGATCATCAGTTGTTCTTTGGTATTGGTTATGGGTTGTTGTTTGGTATTGAAATCGTTTCTCCAAAAATAGCAAAAATCTGTTTAGATTTTGACCGTTTTTAGGGTCTTCTAATGAGGTTTCATAGATTCTGATTATCTCATTATCTAATTTCCTTTGCAATATGTGTGTGATCCGTGTATCGAATTTCTCATCATCTTTCAGTATGTTGTATATATTTATATGCATCGTTCTGATCCTTGAAGCATTCTCGTTTGTAAAGTTTGTCTGATTAATCAACTGGCTGAAATACGTTTGTTTATTATTTCATACGCTCCCCGATAAGTATCTGCCGTTGATTCTAAGTGATTTATTAATCTAGCGGCTGGACTCTCTAAATGATTTTTTAGGTAGTTGATCTTGTGAGTGTCCGTGACCTTATCGTTGTTGTGAACTAATTTCTCGAAAGTACCTTCAAACCCTTTCCATTTCAAATACTCTCCATAAAAAACTGGAATCTCGATTTTGGACAGTCAATCTCAGTGGTGATCTTTGTTATAATGTCATCATATTCGCTTTTGGTGGAATCGTAATATCCCCCAGAGAAATATTTGAGTATATTTCCATCTTCCTCCAAGGCTTCCACCTTTATCCTCTCATCTAGATCCATGATCTGTTCCATCATTCGTTCGATTCGTTTCAACAGCAGCTGTATGCTTGTTTTGAAGCTTTTTGTATCAATGAGTTTTGCTGCGTTTATTTCTTCATACAGAGCCGTCATTTTTACATCTTGTAATATTATCATTTGGAGGAATTCTGTTCTTTTGGCATGCTCATTGTTATTACTTTGTGAAAAATCTTATGTTCCCGTTTTTTTGTTGTAGCGCTTGTATCCGTATTTTCCGAATTTGGAGTCTTGGGAGTTGTCTTCCGATGTTGTTGGTTTCGGTGTTCAGTTGAGTGCGCATTCCGTCGATTAGGGTATTGTAGATATCCGCTATCTTCTTTCGTTTTTCTATTTAATTCCGTTACTTACCTATCCCAAACATAAAATTATTTTCTTACCGGCATGACTTTGGAGATAACATCTTCAACTATATCTAAGTTATGTATTAGTCATTAGGTTCGTTTATATATAGCATAGACAAATTTACGAATATTTCAACCTATGTAAAATTAAAACGATTTGTATTTGTTGTTGTACAAACTTCCGCAAGTAATACATACAAATCGGAAATCTACAACACGCGCAGTTTTTACAATTTTTTGGTTTATCATAAAAAAAAATGTAAGTTGATTGAGAGAGCACTTTTAATCACTGTGCTAAATATATTAATTCCCTCTCTCAACAACGAATTTTTTCCGCGAAATTTAGTTGGAAAGGGGTCAGTCTTTTGAAATTAACTACCACGTGAAGTAGCTTGACCGCAACTGGAAGTGAAGGACTGTATGATAATTGTGTGTAAGTATTTTGGGATTAATAAATTTTGTTTGTCTGTTCGAGTAGTTTTTAAAGACAATAATTTTTTTATTGGAGTTTTGGACGCGGCACACAAATTTTGGTGAGTATAACAACCTACTAACATTCTGGGGACTGGCAGTAATCTGTCATCCGACTGTCTCTAGGGACGGAAATTGCTATTGCTTGCAACTCCTTTTCCTTCTGTCGGAAACATATTAATGTCTAAAAAAACATCTTACTAACCCCAACAAAAATTAGGTTATTAGCACAGCACAATTTAATGTTACGATTTGATATAAAATGTTAGTGTGAACCCCCCTCACCATATACAACCAGATGGTTTGACCCTCGTCATGGATTGGTGAAGACAAACTTACTACTTCGTGGTACGATACCCCCACTTTTCCTTTTACATTTTTATTTTTTTTTCGATGCGGTTATCAAGGCTGTTACTTGTGCATCCCCATCCCCAAGACCAAGCAAAAACCTCTTCCGACGGAGCTACGGGTTAATGCCGCGGGGATGTAATACAAGTAAAGGCAAGTTTTCTATGAAAATGGGTTAGCCCTAGCTTTAGGTTGAGACTAACCCGTTCCACTATTTCTGATTGTTTCATCAGCATCTACATATTTTTTGTACAGGGTGGCTGAGACCAAATGTTACTGACTTCACGTCAATTTTTTGACAGATTGAAGTTTGGTTAGTTGTTTACATGTGGTCAACAAATAATTGTTCTAAATTAATATCTTCATAAAAAAATCGTAATGGAATTCAAACGTAATAGTGTAATTGCACTGTATTTGGGTGGAAATTTACAAACAGCATAGTTCGTCAGCTCCAGCATTTGAATGTGAATAAAATGTTTGTGCATCGAACCATAACTCGATACAACGAAACTGGTAGCATCGCTAAACGCAACAGAGGCGGTCCTAAAAAGACAGCAACATCAAAAGAAATGATACGAAATGTGAAGCAACGAATCCAACGAAACCCTCGTCAAAGTGCCAATCAATTAGCCGCACGTCTACATGTTTCACGATACAGCATTCAAACCATATTGAAAAATGAACTACACTTGAAGCCCTACAAGATACAAAAAGTTCAAGACCTTTCGGAGGCACAAAAAAAAGTTAGGCTTGAAAGAACACGAGCATTGAAGGCCTTGGCCGAACGTGATGAGATTCCAAAAATTGTCTTTTCTGATGAGAAAATTTTCACCATTCAACAGTATGTGAATAAACAAAATGATCGTGTTTGGTTAGAGCACAAGCCCAACGATAATTTGGACACAAGAGTTACCATGCGCAAGCAATCACCAGCTTATGTTATGGTTTGGGCTGCCGTGACAGCAGATGGACGCACTCCTCTGGTTTTCATCGAACATGGAGTCAAGGTGAACCAAGAGGTGTATCGCCAAAAGATCCTAAACGATGCTTTGCTACCTTGGGCACGTAAACACTTTGGTACGAACCGTTGGACATTCCAACAGGACTCGGCACCGTCACACAAAGCTCGAGCGACAGAAATTTTTACAAAATTGCGTTCCGCGGCTGATTTCGTCGAACGAATGGCCACCATATTCACCAGACTTGAATCCCATGGATTTCTCCATATGGTCCATTTTGGAGAGTAAGCTGTCCACTAAAAAATACGAAAGTGTTAATGCATTGAAGTCAGCTCTTGTTCGAGAATGGAATAAAATTCCGCAAGCTCACGTTCGGTCAGCATGCAATGCTTTCTATGGAAGACTGAATCAAATAATCAGAGCCAAAGGAGGTCATATCGAGCAGTAACATGTTTTTCATAAAATGTAATATGTTTTCATCATATTCCAAGAAATTTCAATAAAAAATAATCAAAATTAAAAAAATTACAGCGTTTTCATTTGGTAAAACTTGGTCTCAGCCACCCGTAGAATTATTTTAGAGTTGCTATTTTCGACTTTTTAGTTTTCCTCCCTGGCCCATCTTTTATGGTTTGGCTGGACTATTTTGTCGCCTGTATTCTTCTGATCTTCTAAACGGATTTCCATGCTCGTCATTGTTGAAAGTTTCCGTTGGTGATAACTGCCTGGTCTGATGACTGCCTATATGACAAGTCGTCAAATAATATTTAGCTTAGACGGGTAATTAAACTATTCGCACACTTATTGTTACTATAATTAAACACATGTGTCGTTAGGGCTCTGTTCGTGTGTCTGAACATCTATTGGTTGTTCGAAATTAATAAATAGGGTATGAATACTTAACAATAAATTTCTAAAGCAAACAGAACTAAAAGGCAATTTTTTAAAATTCGCTTACTAAGAAATTCGTGTTGGTGAAATAGCATCATACTAATCACAAATAACAAAGTATAAGCAATTTAAGAATCATCAACAATTAGCAGTTTGTGAAACAACATTTGAATAATCCCAATTTTAAAAGGTATCCAAAACATTTAACTATTTCCCAAAAACATTTGCACGGTAATAAACGCAACATATGGTAGATTTATATTTGCCTAATAAAACATCATAAAGCTTTTACAAGACAATAAAAGTTGAAAATTTGTTTTTCGATCAACACCAGAACCAAAAAAACAAATTCAGCGAAAATTAAGTTAACAAATCACATTTAATTATAATTTTCCCACACCGATTAATTATAAAACATTTTCGTTAACATTAAAAATTATTAAGTGAGAAATTTGTAACATATTGAAACATAATTTTCATTCCTATCTTCAATATAAAAAAAAAATATCATACCGTAACAACAACACCAACATCCACAAAACAACAACAACGATATCGTGGCAAAATAACCTGTTGAATTTACGAAATTTTCACACAGTAAAATTTTCTATTTTTTGTGTGTTGAATATTTGAAATCACATGAAAAAAATAAAACCAAATTTCCAAAAATACACGTATACATGTACAAATTACATAAATACATGTATAATTTTCTATTTCTAAGCATTCAAAAAATTAGATAAAATTTTTTTTTGTTATTAGAATTTTCATTCCTTATACAGCAGTATATTTTTTATTGTGTAATATTCGTTTAGATAACAAAAAAAAATGAAAAAATCATGCGCAACATTAACATTGTTGGCCGTTCGACATTTTTATCATAAATTTTTCCAATTTTCCTCGTTGATTATGTTGATGATGATGATGATTCTTTTTTTATGGTTGTATATGTGTATTTTGTATATTATGTTAACCAAATTATGTATACACTAACAAGAAAAATCCAAAAGAAAAATCGATAAAATTTATCACCGAACACATACATGTGTACCTACATAATACGAGTATAAAAGAGAAAAATGAAAATAACGATTTTCCATCCCCCATCTCAATTCAATGCGAATCAACAGTTTTTATTATTATTATGATTGCATGCAAAAAAAAAAATTTATTTGTAACTTTTAATTAAAAACAAAATATAAAATAATAACAATATTTAGATTTGAAAAATAAAATCGTAATGAAAAAGTATATTTTACCGATATTCCACTAAAGATAAATAAATTAAATTCTAAATGGAAATTGATAACAATTCAAAATAAATAAATAAATAAAACCGAATCGAAAATTTATTTAGTTCAATATTATCTTTGAACCTTTTTTCCCACTTTCATTTCCCCCCTCCATTATATCTATTTAATTAACTTGAAAGAACTTTATTTGACAATGGTGACGTCACGGTTCCAATTTATAAATTGAAGGGGAGAAATGTTGGTACATTGAACTGGCGTTGAAATGGAAATTAGATGTTTTATGAAGATGGGTTTTTCGGGGGGAAGAGGCCCATTGGCCAGCTCTCTTTATAGGTTATTTACTGAAATAGTCTTTGCACTGGTGTCCTTAATCCATTAAATTAATTGGTTTCGTTATCTGTAATCGCCTTACTGCATGTGAAGTGTCCAACATACCACGAAGCTCTTCATTTACGTGTCGATAAATACGTTGTCCATGAATTACTGTTTTATAACATGAATAAGTTTTATTTATTTATTCTTGAACTGTCTGGATATTTAGGTCCCTATGAACGTCATCACTCCTAATGTACTACGGAGCGTGAACTGTATCACGTAACACTTTGTTCCGAAAAGTTTGTATTATTATTTGATGTTATTTTTCTTTGAACAGCCCCAGAGCTGAATTCCGTAAGTCCATACAGGCTTTAGCACCTGTTGATATAATAGCAATTTATTTTCGGTTGACAATTCCGAATTTTTTCGAGCAGCTAGATAATAGATTTTTCGATATTTGACATTAAGTTCATCACTTTTATTTTTAACGTGCTCTTTATTTTTATCACATGCTTCTTCAAGTTTCATTGTCGATTCCGGCCGCCCTAAAGTATTTTGAGACTAAAAACTGTTGGTTCTGTTTGTCTGGAATAGGCAGCAGGCACAGCTTTGTCACTGGTCCACTCCACTTTGGCCGTTGCTGTAGGCGAGTAAGGTATTTCGTCGACCAACTTTTCGAAAAGTGATGATACATTCTCTGCAGTTGCTGGTTGCGATTGAGACGGGTTTCACCATACAAATTCAGCTCTTTGTTTACGCACTATCACGATCTTCGCGCCACACCACTATGCAGAAACGGGCTCGTTTGATGCTTAAAATCCAATAGTGCTTCCGTAATTGTGCCAGCATAAGCAGTCAACCACTTTGTAGCGTTGTGCGATGTGCTTGCGAAATTAATAAATTCATAAGCTGGTTGTCTTTGGGAAGAATATTTCTGATGCTTCCGTGTGTATGGTAAGTTCTCTAAGTTGAGCCGCCCTTCGACCCGTAGTATACCGTCTTTGCTGACGAAAGGGCCCAGAAATCGAAGTGGGCTCTTATCTAATAAATGTTCTCCAGATTGATATCTTCATATTTCCTTATAGTGAAATGTGATTCAAGAACCAGCTTGATTCAAATCTCCTATGTCAAATTGAGCCACGGTGATAAAGCCTCTCATGTGTGTTGTTGTTGGATGAAACGTTTGCAGAAGGCCGTGACACGAACAATTTTCCGAGCGAGTAGGTAGTGTAAGTCATTGTGAGTCGTCACGGTTTCTGCATGAGTTGCGATCATTGATTTTATTTTTCATTCGTCGATGTTGGTGTGACCCTTGCTCGGTCTTTGGTGTGGCCACTTAAACTGAATCTTTTCGTAGCCAAACAGGACCTGTGCACCACAGCGAATGGCTGTGTAGTAATGAAGGGTCAACATCACGAGACACACATTATTCAGGATTATGCTTGGTATCGACATAATTCCAAACGGTAGGTTGAGTGTAATCCAAGATTTGCGAATTACCACTTGCGACTCGTGGCTGAACTAGTGTTGTCTAGTGGCTGAACAATGATGTGCATGAGTTTGGCGATGAGTAAACTGGCACAAAGGTCCAGACATGACAGGCACTACCGCCTCGTATGCTTTCTCATATTCGTCGCTGGACCCGTGTACTAGAATACGATTGTGAGTTGTCGAATGATTTATCCAGCGATCGATTCCGAGACCATCCAATGAATTCAAACTATCTCGATAAATGATCCATCTTTGAGCGATTGATTTTGGGACCGCTTCACCCCACGATATGTCGAGTATCCACAAGGTAGGAGATACCATGGATGCCTGCGACATTATTTTTCGTTTGGTTGGTGCACTAATGTCCGATGATGAGCTGATGTTGAATCCAAAACAATCAATCGCAGGAGACCAATGGAGCCCGAGTGTTTTGATTGAATAGTCCCAGTTTAGCTCAAGTTGACCCTGATGTTTGCGGAATTAGATTATTATCTCATTGAGATGCTGCTGACTGTTCGAGGACGACTTCCGCAGTTCGATGCAACCACATCTGAATAGTTCAGCAATTTGCCTCTGCACCTCAATTAAATCCGCGCTGTTGTCTGAGCCGGTCATCAGGTCGTCGACATATAAGTCTCTGGATACGACTTTAACTGCAATTGGGTATTTTTCCTGTTCGTGTCGTACTAGCTGAAGGATGGCGTGAATTGCGAGATACGGAGCCGTGGCATTACTATATGTACCGGTGCACAAACGATAGTTCCGAACTGGTTCATCTGGAGAAGGTCTTCATACGATCCGCTAAAAATTTCTGTAGCCAGGCGGCATCAAGATCTGCCGAAACATCTGCTTTATGTCTGAAACGAAAACAGATTGATGTTTGCGAAAATGGGTTAGTATTTCGAAGACATTCTGTTGGAGTTTGGGGCCAATGCGAAGCTTCGAAAACCACACGCAGTTGATGTTGCATCTCATCGTGATGTGGAAGATTTCACATCTGACCCGGTGAGTTGTTCTTCTTCGATCTCCTGACACTTGTTCCATGTGATCCGATTTCAGATAATGCTAACCTGATGTACTCAGAACGTAGTTGATTGTGCTTGACAAACCTGCGTTATATATGGTGTAGGGGTGGAACTGCATTTTCTCGTGACCTTCGAAGGGGTGATAATTTCTCATTAAATGAGAGATATGGTGTATCTTCATTGCAATAGTTTGTCGATTCGTAGTGCCGTCCACATTCTGACTCATGGTGCGTTAATTCTCGATGTGAACGAACATCTTCGATTTCCCAAAATGACCTGACCGTGTTGTCGTTGGTGACATAGTTGTCGATAGTTGACGTTAAACTGGACGCCTGATTGGTTGTCTTGCGCTCCATCTTTCCGATGAGGCTGTAACCAAGTTATGTATTTTGTACGAATAGTAAACCATTAACGCCGCTGATGTAACTATCCGTATGAAGCATCTCAATGACGTCGGCTCTGAGTAAAATATCTTTCTTGTTGGGAATGAGGATCGGCAAGTTTCAATTGCTTCAAGTGTGGCTATTGATGCGTGTTAATTGGCTGAAATGACAGTGTGCCTGCGGGCGAAATTGAAAATGTTGAATCGATTCAACATTCGGCTGCTGATTCTGACTGCGGCTAGTTTTCTCACTAATCCGATGCGGTTTGCGGGACTTTCCTATATGAAGCTGACCTGGGATCTCTAATCCAACAAAGCTCGAATGACGAAGTTTTGTAATGGCGGGGCGACGTTATTCGTAGTGACCGGAGTTCGTAGTGATTCGACGGATGATGATTCGGTATTCGGATTCGAGTTGTATAATAACGTGTGACATCTTTTGTTGCAAACCCAACACAATCTGGATTTGGTATTCGAACTTGTGTGGCCTTTACACAGGCAGTTGAAGCACAACCTCTTTTCTCGGACAAGATTTGTCTTCGAATGTTAGATTCGGTGGATTCGATTCTATTTTAGTCATGAAAATCATCTCCAGTGATTGCCATCGGATGTTCAGGAAATCGGTCATATCTTGGTATGATGGATATCGTGCTCGGATTAGTGACATCTCCAAATGTCCAAAGGTTTCTGGAACCAGCTTGTATGCGATGATGTTGATTAGGATGATATCCCATGTGATGACCGGTCTTCCTAAAACTTTCAGACTGCTAACGGTGTCGATCGTAGAGTATCAAGGATTTTTCACGATCTCGCGGCTGATTCGATTCGCAGTGCAGACATGGTTCCGAAACTTTGAAGATGGCTGCCGTTGATGAAAAAAAGAAAATAAAAAATTTATTTTTTCAATTCCGGAGTCAATTATTTTTAATGAAAACGATCACTTAATTATTATTAATGGTTGGCTTCCAAATTTGATACTGCAACTAGGCAATAGTCATCCGTATGATCGCGGCTTCTCGGCGGAGAGAAATTGTTATTCTTAAGTTCGAAGTTAGATTTGTCTAAACTTATCTTGCTATACCACATATGATCGTGTTTTTTCATCTATTATTTGTCGAAGCTTCTCCCCATTTCTGTAGCGCTAATTTAATTCTCCTCACGCCGCGTCAAGCGAGTTCATCGGCCCTACAGTTGGTACTTACGTCCGAGCGACGAGGGGCCCAGACTATCTGGATATTGAAATGCTCTCTCACTTCGTTGATAAATGATTGGCAACCCAATCCACTCTAAACATCAGGGCAAGTGATTCCATCCAGTGATTTTATTGCAGCCTAAATATCCACGTAAATTATAATACCAATGAAGGGTATGATATTACGCCTCAACCTAGTCAAGGACTTCATAATCCCTATCACTGGTACAGCTTGGTATGGGCTGATCAGAGAGACGAACTGAGATAGTAACATTTCGTTGATCAGAAAAGGCTTCACCTTTACATAAGTTTAACCAGAATTCTAACTCCTTTTTAAACCCCACCTTTTTCCAATGGTGTCCCTAAAAGTAATTAGCTGTAGTGGCATTTTTACTCTTACTAGAAAGTTCCTCTCCTCGAAACATTCGAAATTTGCTATTTCTTATAGTAAATAAGATCAATTCTAGGTTGGACAGATTAACCCGCATCTGACCCTTTCTAATCATGTCTAAATATTTCCCTAAAACAGCTATGCCTAAATCTCCCACATAAGCAACCACCGCCACTCCTCCCTTATAAAGGGTGTTTTTTTAAGAGGTTGCCGATTTTTTTTTTGAGTAAAACACATATAAAATTATGAAATGACCAAAATTTTTTTTTATTTGGTAGATAATTTTTTGGCATTTAACATTTAAACACAATTTCTGGCATATGGCTACCACGACTATTTTTCACAAATGTCATTCTGGAGGTCCAATTTTCCAGCACTTTTTCAAGCATTTGAGGGCGTATGTCAGCAATGACACGTTGAATATTGGTTTCCAAAGCGTCAATCGATTGAGGTTTATCCACATAAACCAATGACTTCACGTATCCCCACAAAAAGTAATCGAGTGGCGTCAAATCGCACGAACGCGGAGGCCAATTCACCGGACCATTTCTCGAAATAATGTTGTCGTTGAAAGTTTCTTTCAATAAGTCGATTGTTTCACGTGCTGTATGGCAAGTGGCACCATCTTGTTGAAACCACATTTCATTCATATCCATATCTTCAAGATTTGACAACAAAAACTCATTTAACATGGTTCTGTATCGATTTCCATTCACGGTAACGCGTCGTCCTTCCTCATTTTTAAAGAAATATGGACCGATGATCCCACCAGCCCATAGACCGCACCAAACAGTACATTTATCAGGATGCATTGGTAATTCTAGAACGGCGTGTGGATTATCTTTGCTCCAAATGCGACAATTTTGTTTGTTGACGTATCCATTTAACCAAAAATGCGCCTCATCACTGAAGAGAATTTTACGGTAAAAAAATGGATCTTCGTTCAATTGATTTAACGACCAATCACTGAATTCACGGCGCAAACGATGGTCGTGTGGCTTTAATTCTTGCACCAATTGAATTTTGTATGGCACCAAACCCAAATCTTTACGTAAAATTTTCCATAAAGTCGATGGACAAAGTCCAATTTGCTGAGCACGACGACGAATCGATAAATTGTCGTTTTCTTCGACACTGGCCTCAACGACAGCAATATTTTCTTCTGTACGAACTCTTCTCATTCTTGTCGGTGGCTTGGCATCCAAAAGAGTGAATGTAGACCGAAATTTGGTAATTACGTTCTTTATGGTGGTCTCTGACGGACGATTATGTGCACCATAAAATTCACGAAGTGCTCTATAAACATTTTTAATTGAACACTGATTTTGAAAATAAATTTCCACGATTTGAAAACGTTGTTCTGGAGTTAACCTATTCATAATGATTTGCCAAACAATACTGAGTAGAAATGCCACTTTGAGCTGTCAAAACAACTGTCATAAAATAAAACGACATCTATCGGAAAAACAAACCTCCTAAAAAAACACCCGTTATAAGAGTAATCCATTGAATTACCTTGTTTCAGAGAAGGGAATCGTATGATTGTTTAATCTGCTTACTGGGTGGTCGATACTCGCGTAAAGCAATCTTTCCATGATTTATACGAATGTATACGTCAAGCAACCTTACCAGAGTTTTCAAAAGAAATGAGTAATGAATCTTAGGTTCTTTGGGCTGCTATGTGAATTTTTTCCCATATTCAGGTTAAATACCGAATTGACTTCTGTTTATTTAGTAGGAATATGTCTCAGCTTTAAACATCACATGAACAACATTAGTTTCATGATTCTTCCGTTAGAATGATCTGGTCTGGTCGACTAATTTAAATGGTGAAGCCGTTAATCGCGCACATGGTCCATTTTTTGTCAACGATATCTCTATGTGTAATATATGCGGTTGGCCCCATATATTCCTGGAAGTTAATCCGTTCAGGAGTACTTTTTAGACATTCTCCAAACCTTGACCATAAAAAAATAGTGACAGAGGCGATATTCGTGGGACCTCTCGCCTGTAGTTGTGGTAGTTGGTAGGTAGCTTATGCCATCTAATGTCCCATAGTTTCTTGAAGCCTTAGTAAATCGTGTGTAACTGCTTTAACAGATGATGTTAAATTAGGCTGCTAATATTTCTCGGTATAGTACAAAAATACAAATATTCTTGTTTGTTTGTTTTTAATCTTTGAAATCTGTTGTATGTTCCCAACTCTTTCGCGGTTCGCTTTTCTCGTCCTCCTTATGCAGTTGCAAAATCCAAGACATTCGGCTATAGGTCCGATTTATGTGGCCTTACTGACATGGAAAATGGGGCAGCAAATGAGTCTCGCCTCCAACAGGGAGTTACAGTTGTGCCGGGTTTCCACAAAAATTCGGCGTCTTGACAACCCAACTTGGAACTTTGGAACTTTATATACTTAAGATTTTGCCTACCCAACTTATCCCAGTAATTTTTAGCCGAAATCGAGTTAGCGAACTTCCTTATGACCAAGGTCGATGGTTCCAGCTAGGCTTTTGTTTCGGGTCTAATTTGTGAGGTTCAAGAATCGTACGTCAACTGCTTCCCCAAACTAGCTCCTAGCATGTTGAAATCCAGATGCCCTTTCAAACGTAATAATTCGACAGTGCTTTCTGTGTAGGATTATTTCAGGTACGTTGGTCATTCATTATCTCATGTTTCTCTAGCTTGTGCTTCAACGACTTCCATGCTTGAACTGAAACAGATCAACCTACATCATAGTTAAGCAGCATATTTTGAACTTAAGTTTCTGCTTGCTGCTTCTCAGACAAATCTCTAATTCAGGAACCGTTCTCGACGGTATAGTTTCTGGATTTGATCTATCGAATCCTATATAAAGGATCCAAACGTTAAGGTTAGAGCTTGCGTTTTTATTTCCCTATTTATTAATGAATGCAACTGTGCTCGTCACTCTTGAATCGACGAATTCATACAAATTATTATGATTTGGTTTTACCTCCGCCTTGGGAGAAGTTTATTATCCTTTTTTGGTGGAGCAGATCAAACCAAGTACGTTTAGTGGTAGGTTGCGATGCCAATACTCATCACACGTTATGGGGTAGCTCGAATATTAATAACACGGGTCAATAACAATCGATTTAATCATCAATTGGAACGTGACCAATAATTTTCTCGCCTCTGTCCACAGGTGTATCTCTTTTAACATAAACCTTAAAAGACCTATTCGTAAACACTGCGAGCGGATTCAAAAATAAAACCTAAAGATCTAACTTTCAGGTTGATTGGGATAATTTTTAGCATCTCAACAAGATTATAAAAATATTTCGCTCGCAGGCCATCTTGGATTAACTTCTGCGAAGAAATGCTCAAGGTCTGTTGCGATGCTATCAATTCTGATTGTGTTGCTTTACGGCAATCTAACAGTACTATTATTCCGCCCAATTGGGACCTAGCCGGTAGGCTTGTCACTCGCGACGTTTTGCTTTGGAATTTATTCTCCTTCCCACATATAAAACTGGTGGCCCGGATGTGTTTCTTTCGTGCTGAATAACAGCATGAGTCTGCATTGTTTTGGAACTGCTCACAATCTGGTAACGGGAGTAGAGTTGTTTTCATCCCGAAAGCTGGTAAGTCGTATTATATCGACCCGAAGTCTTACTAGTCTTTCTTCAACTTTCCTTAAAGATTTCGAAAGAATTGTTGATAGGTATATTAGAGACCGTTACTTATTTAACCTGCCACTCACTAGCAGACAATATGCTTACAGAGTTGGAAAATCGTGCGAAACTGCTCTGCATGAACGTGTACAAGGATTGAAAGATCGCTTAGTATTAAGAAGTTTATTGTGGGCATTTTCCTGGACAATATGGATGCTTTTGTTATTTCATCTTTTTTTTTCCATCACTGAGGCCTGCACAAATTTTGTCATTGTATCGAACCATCGTGCAAGATTAACTTTCTGGCTCTGTTCAAGTTACCAAAGACTGCCCCAGGGATGTGTCTTATCACTGTCTCTTGTGGTTATTGTTTATTAATGAATTACTTGTTAAACTGCAGCAATCTGGCTTTGTAGCTCAGAGCTATGTCGATAACTTAGTTGTTTTTGTTGCGGGTAAACACGTTAATGTACTATCTGACTTAATGCAATGCGCTCTTTAAGTTATAAGAATGCGATGCCCTGAGAAAGGTTTGAACGGTTAGCAATTTTTACGATTTGGCTGCTCTTTCTCTTTTTGAGGAGGCGATTGCCAGAACTGACACAGTAAAACAACTTGGTGTAATTTTAGACAGTAAACTTTCCTTAAAAATTCATCATGAAAGCAAACTTCCTGATGAATTTTTAAGAAAAGTTTACTAGCTGATGTTCTTCTACAAATCTCTGGCATGGTACATTGGCGCGTCGAATATTCTCGGTTTGACTGCAGGTATTGACAAATCTTCAATCCATATAGATCTTCTATATCAGAAATCCTTATGGTTAATGACAAATTGCTACCAGAATAATCTTTCAATAATTCTTTATCGGTAGTTATCAATCGAAGGATACATTGATGTTTCAAAACTTCAATAACTGGGTGTCTGAGTCGCTAATAATTTTTGTCGATGGCTCTCACTCTGAATTTGGAACCTATTATGCATGCCGAGCTGACGGCACTCACACGTTGTGAGATTGATGCTGCAACTGTCGCTACTTCAGGCGAAACTATTTTTCTGTGTATACAGATTCAGATAGTAAATCTGTGTTCAATTCTTTACGGAATCTTACGACCACTTCCAACTTCTTAATTATTATCTCTGCCCTGTTTCAAGCTTATGCAGTTTGCACCATAGGCCCAGTGTCGCATTGCCTACTATAATAAAAAAATAAATTAAGGGTGTTGTATTTGAGAATTATGTATATTCATGGTAAACTAAAGTCACGTGTTGGTCAAACATCCCTGCAATGTCATAGTTGGTGTCGGTGCTTCTCGGTAGTTTAAGATTGTGTTCGAATCTGCTAAAGATTAGAGTCGTTAAGAATATGATGATAATATTTTTAATTTTTGTTACATGATTGGTTGCTTAAAACATAGCCAAATAAAATTAAATGGTTTTAAAAAAGGGCCTGATCGAAAATTTTTATTTTCCAAATACTCTGCTCTACAAAACCCGTTTTAAATTGTTTTTGCTATTGGCATTTATTTTAAGTACAAACCACTAGCTTTCATCATAGGCAACAATATGGATTATACAGATTATAATACTTTCGAAATGTAAGGCTTTCCGCCAGCCCGAATTTTTAAGTGCAGCTATGAGTGCAGCTACATAAATTCTCAGAAAGTGTAAACATTTTAAAAAGTTAATATTGGTACAATTAGGCGGTAACTCAATTTTTCCCCAGTTTTATTAAAATTTGGAAAGTCAACCGCATAGTTTTATCGGCACTTCTGGGCCCAATACAATGAAAAACAAAATAAATTCAGAATGTAGCAAATGAGTTCTGGTTCCAACCAGATTTGCAATGATTACCGTTAGTTGTGGATACAATGTGAAGTGTCTTTGGCCTATATATGAAAGTATTTCTGGCTTAATTTGTTTGATTGGGATGTTAATTAAACCGTTTACACCGTTATCTCTGGAACATTGATTATCGGGTGTGGAATTTTGTACGGCCGTCTTCTATGGTATCCAGCATCTATGTTTAACACACATTTTGTGATTGGTAAAATGAGCCTACACATGGATTCATTTTTAGTCAAATCTTTGACTTGGCAAGTGTTAATATCATTTCACAGTTAAATTTTATTCGAGATTATTAAAGCACAAACAAATCTTCTGAAACCCAACATTACCCAAATAAAATTCATACATAAGGTAAACGTCCATAAAGTGGATCGTTGTACCAATTGTAGATCGTCTAATAGGATTTTGTTCAAAATAAGAAAAATATTTGGTTTATAAATGTATAGAAATATAAATTCAAATGTTATTTTGCTTGTATTAGCTTTTTGGCGGGATAATTGTTGTACGTATATTAGTTTTATCGTTCAGTTATTCAACGGATCGCGCAGGTGCAACATCAAATGGTCTAACTGACATTTTATTAAATTTTTCTTAAGGAATGTGCATACGCAAAATAAGGTTTTAAGCCGGTTTAATTTATTTTCTAGTGGTTTATTAGTAATTCAAGGTAAGTAAATAAAGGGTTATCCAATTCGAGGTTGATAAAGTAGAAGTCTGTATACCGACATCTGTCAAAGATAAACGTCAAGTACGCTGTCATTTATTTAGTTGACATTCTGCCATTTAAGAATATGGAGCATTTAACATACGCAAATTGGGTGTTGGAAAAACAGGCCGTCGATGCTGATTTTTCGAACAAAATTTTCTTCAGTGATGAAGCTCATTTTTCGCTTGGTGGATACGTTAATAAGCAAAACTGTAGAATTTGGGGCTCAGAAAATCCACAATTGATTGTAGAGAAGCCATTACACCCGGAAAAAGTCACTGTTTGGTGCGCATTGTGGTCTGGTGGTGTGATTGGGCCGTATTTGTTTGAGAACAACCATGGACGAACCGTTACCGTCAATTCTGAGCGCTATGGCCGCATGTTAACCGATTATTTTTTTACGAAAATCGAAGATTATGATCTTGACGATATGTGGTTCCAGCAGGATGGAGCAACCAGTCACGTAACACGAGCAAATCGAGATCTTTTGCAAGAGAAATTTCCTGGACGTTTGATTTCGCGATTGGCTGATGTCAATTGGCCTCCAAGATCCTGTGATTTAACGCCTTTGGATTTCTTTTTGTGGGGCTACGCGAAAGATCGTGTTTACGCAAACAATCCTCAAACTCTTGACGAATTGAAAACTAATATTCGTAAGGTAATGGCCGAGATACCGCCCGAAATGTGCCGAAAAGTCATTGAAAATTACCGCAAAAGAATCAAGGCCTGTAAGAAGTCCCGTGGAGGACATTTGAATGATATCTTGTTTAACTAAAAATGGCAAGGATCAATCTGTAAAATGAAATAAAAATTACAATACATTCCGAATATTTTGTGTATTTTTTTTAAGTTTACTTTATCAAGCTTGAATTGGATAACCCTTTATTTGTTAATTAACCATAAAAACTGTTATTTTTAATAAAAATTGACAATTAAGTATAATTTAAGTAGATCCACATTATGCACATGATGTTTTCATTCTTGCCCAATTGCGGATCGAGCGATGCAATTTAAGTTCATATCCTTACAATTTTAAATTCAAATTTATTATATTAATTACTTCAGTAAGTCTACAAAATTTATTTATAGTTTATAACAGACGTATGTTTTTGGAAGATGAGCTAATTTGGATCTAGGTTTTTCTAAATGTTTTTCTTGTTTTTAGAAAATAAACTTGATTAAACTTACAAATAACTTTCATATTAGACAGAAATGTTAATCAATAAAATTTGAATTAAATCGAGCAAAAATTGTAGATCCAATTTACAGCAGCTTATTTCTGTTGATATTTTTAATTAATATTAACTTGTATGTCATGTTTATTAAATCAAATTAATAAAAAATTGTATGTTTAAAAAAATTGCATTGATGTCTCAAATGTGGACCGCGCGATCCGAATTATGCGCTTCTATAAATTTTTTTGGTACTGAATGAAGATCTCGGTAAACATTTAGTTTTAAAATTTTTTGCTAATAGACAATAGTTCAACAGGAAAAAATGGCACCCACAAAAGGTGAAGTAAGTAAGGAATATTGTAAAGATTCCTTAAAAAATGCTCTGTTCGCTGTGAATAATGGTATGACTGTTCACACGGCCAGTAAAACATTTAAAGTGCCTAAAACCACTTTATATAACCATTTAAAAAAAATTTAAATGCTGATATAAAACAAGAAGCACCAATCATTTTTTCAAAAGAGCAAGAAAGACACCTGGTTTCCTGGATTGATCACATGGCCAAAATTGGGTTTCCCATCAGTAAAGAAATTTTACTGGACTCCGTACAACTACTTGCGAAAGATTTACAAATTTCGTACAAATTTCGAAATGGTAGGCCAGGTAAGTAAATCAATCTTCATTAGTACATACATGTAAATTAAACTTATATAAGGATTATATCCTTATATAAGGATTTCTCTATATAGGTCGGCACTGGTACGAAGGGGTTTTAAAAAGAAATGCTTCTGTATCCAAGAGAGTGGCACAATATTTAATTAAGAGTCGTGCACAAGTGACAGAAACCAAATTAAGAGAATGGTTCACAGAAATCCGATCATATATTGAAAAGAATAGCTACCTCTCTATTTTCGATGATCCCGAACGCATTTTTAACTGCGACGAAGCCGCATTTTTCTTAAGTCCAAAAGAAAATTACGTGCTGGTTACCAAGGGACAGAAATCAGTATATTCTTTAGTAGCCAATGACGAAAAAGAAAATGTCACGACGCTAATAATGGGTAATGCGCTAGGGAAACTTGGCCCACCGATGGTGGTTGTACCTTACAAGAGGATCCCTTTTAACGTAGCCAAAAGCATGCCAGCCAGTTGGGGAATTGGAAGAAGCGATTCTGGTTGGATGACGGGAGAATTATTCTTTGAATATATAGCCAATATTTTCTACCCGTGGCTAATAAGCAAACAAATTAAATTTCCGATTGTCCTTTTTGTCGATGGCCACACATCACATATGACGCTGAATTTGAGTCAATTCTGTAATGAGAAGAAAATCATATTGATCGCCCTTCTACCAAATTCAACGTCTATATTACAACCGATGGATGTTGCTTACTTTCATCCATTAAAACAAAACTGGAGAGAAGCGGTCAAGAAATGGCGGATGGAAAAAATGGAGCGCGAATGCGCCGAGAAGACTTTGCACCGTTGCTTTCATCAATTTTAAACAACGAAAGCTTCGAGAACAATTTAAGGAACGGCTTCAAAGCGTGCGGGTTATGTCCTCTTGACGAAAATGCCATAAATTACCAAAAGCTATTAAACAAAGTGCAACCAAAGGAAAACATAGACTTTGAAAATCCTCTTGTTGACAAAAAGGAAAGCGATTCACTACATTTAACCCTCGACCATCTTCAAAAATACATCGGGATTGAAAAATTAAACTCATTCGAAAAATCTTTTGACAGTTGCTGGACCGGTGCCAAAGAAGATACTTCATTATTTCAATATTGGAATGATCTAAAAAGTGGAACCATCTCGAATGATTCTATTGGTGAACCGAAAGAAGCTATTTGTTTGAATATTACAGAAAGAAACTTAAACAATAATATATCAAATATCGACGATATGGAAGTTGATTTTGATACACTGTTGGGAAACAACACTGATTTAATATTAAATGTGGACACCGATGGATCAGTAACGATAATCAATGAGTCCCAAACCCCCGTTAAATCAAACGAAAGTCAAATTAATGATAATCTTCCGACTCCATTTAAGAAAAATCTTATTTGGCCTTCACCTGTTGAATCTACAAATACTAAAAAAAGGAAATTACCTGCAGTCGTATCCTCGGAACAATGGATTTTATACACAAAATCAAAACTTGATAAAAAAGAAAAAGACCAGAACGAAAAGGACGAAAGAAAACGAAAACGGATAGAGAAAAGGGAAAATGTTCAGAGTCAATTTAAAGAATCTGCAAAGTCAGAAGAAAAGGAAAGAAGAGAGCCATCAGATGAGCGCGAATTCAAAATTCGTCATTATGTGATAGTAAATTATGAGGGTGAATTCTTTCCTGGTATTGTAGAAGAAAAAAAGAGAGATGAGTATCTTGTAAAGGTGATGTGCATGTCAGGCAATAATTGGAAGTGGCCGGACAAAAATGACGTATGCTGGTACAAAAAGAGCGATGTAATCCAGGCCATAACAGAACCAACATTAATTAATGCGAGAGGGGTTTATTCCGTCGCAGAAATTAAATCGATGCGTGATAAAAATTAAATTACACAAAATATATTATCTGAATTACTTTACCTATTTTTACCTATTTATTACAATTACCTATTTTATTTTAGTTTTTAAAGACTTTATGAAGTTTATTTTGGATAATCTTTCTGTTATTTTATTTTATATTTATTTATGTAAGCATGGAGCTTGCTTAATTGTTTTTATTTATTATTTTTCATTTTAATTAAATCTTATTGTTATTTATAATAAACAGGTTTTTCTCTTAAAATTGTTCGTTTTTATAAAATAAAGCATGAACTCCTTATGAGATCCACTTATGGGACAGCAAACGATCCGCATAAGGAAATTTAGTTTTTAAGGCGATCCACATTGGGGACCTTGGAATAAATTCACTTTTTTGCTAAAATCTGGGTTATACATATAAAAATTATAATTTTTTATAAATTAAATTATGAAAAAATTAATCAAACTTGGTAAAAGCCAAAAACTTTGTCTATATATAAATACAACAATTAATGTAGAAACTGTGCAACCCTTAATTCATAAATAGCGATCCGCAATTGGTACACTTACCTTACACGGTCCAATCCAATTGAAAAAAGAGGTTGGCTTACACAAGTAACTTACAACACTAAAATCCCCTCCAGTGTAATGAAAATACAGGGTGAGATATCTGTTATTGAAAGTTTTTTTTGTATTTCTTTATTTTTTTAAATCAAGGTTTTTATTAAATTTTTAACATGGAATTAGTTTTAGTGTGTGATTTCTAAATCCGCATTCGACACTCATCTGCCAGAAATTAATCGGATAATTGCGGATACCCGCGGATATTGCTATCCGATGCAGGGCTCTAATATATATTATAAACGGTATAATATGTATGTACTGTCACTCCTCTGCATTCATTTAATTGTAAAATTGCAAACTATTTTACTCGACCCGCGTGTGTTGTTCACTAGGTGATGACAGCCGCAAGAGAGAGTTTTTTTTATTTGTTTTTACATTTTTAGTACAAAAATATCCGAAAATCAACTTCAGTGGATTTATTCCTCAATGGCAGTGTATGTGACCAATTCACGAATGTCGCGCGCTCATGTGCTGTTGAATATGAAAGTTGATTATTAAATATCGCTTATTAATTGAATATCGCACGGTTGAATGTCGCGTGGTGAATTTTTTATTTTTTTTAACTATTGCAAAAGGCTTTATTCTTGAATCTTTCTTTATACGAAACTAACAAGAAGTGTGAAATTCTTAAAAACTATATATTTTTTTTACTTAAGCCTTAACCTATGTTAGTACTTAATATTAGTATGCATTATTATTTTTAAATTATTATTAATTACTTAATTTAAGTGTGTTAAGGTCAACATGCGTGTAATTATTAAATATTTCAGTTGATTAAATGTAGAGGATCTGCTCTGCGAAGCCGTTTGTATTTCGGTTGCCTTAGTAGTTCTCTAGCTAATTCGTTAGGGTGTGATTCCAGTTTCAGATGGTATTTTAGACTGCATGATTTTATTGTCTCTTTAACCGTTTTAATTCCTAGGTCTCTATGGATGTTGCTGTTTCGAATATACCAGGGCGCATTTGTAGTGCTACGAAGTATCTTTGCTTGCGTTTTTTGTATAATATCTATATTTGAGGCACTAGTTGAGCCCCATAGTTGGATACCATGGGGTAGGTGGTTCTTTTGTATAGTAGAACCTTGCAGTCTAGAGAGAGTTTCGATTTTCTTCCGATCAACCAGTACATTTTAGAAAATTTTATTTTTAGTTGATTACGTTTTGTTTCAATGTGCTTTTTCCATGTCAATCTTCTATCGAGATGAAGACCGAGATATTTGACGTTTGTTTGTTGAGGAATTGTGATATTGTTTAATTTTACTGCCGGACATGTGCGTTTATTCAGGGTGAATGTTACATGTGTTGATTTACATTCGTTCGTCCTTATCCGCCAAGTTTTTAACCAATCTTCTATTTTGTGCAGATGTTCTTGTAATTCTCTCGATGCTGTTTGAGGATTTTTGTGTGAAAACAATATGGCTGTGTCATCAGCGAAAGTTGAAGTGATTATGTTTTCAGTTATTGGTAAATCAGCTGTGAACAACAAGTATAGCACAGGTCCCAATACACTACCTTGCGGTACTCCTGCCTTTATCTCGGTTAAATCAGTAGTGGCCGTACCTTGTTTCACCTGGAACATCCTTTGGGCTAAGTAGTTTTCAAGAATTGCATGAAATTGTCTAGGCAGAAGAGTTTTAATTTTGTAATTTAATCCTTCATGCCATACTTTGTCGAAAGCTTGCGCAATATCCAAGAAAACTGCCGAGCAATATTTCTTTTCTTCTAAGGAGAGCTTAATTGTGTTTACAATTCTGTGCACGTGTTCTATTGTGCCGTGCTGCTCTCTAAATCCAAATTGGTGATCTGGTATAATGCGACCTACAGTTAATATAGGTATTAGTTCTTCTAGTAGCATCTTTTCAAAGAGGTTTGAAATTATCGGAAGTAGACTTATTGGCCTATACGACGAAACTTGGGTTTCGTCTTTACCTGGCTTAGGAATCATGATAATTTAAGATATTTTCCATTTTTGGGGAGTATCTAAGTTTCTTAATCGCGTTAATTTGTTTTTATATATTTTATGCATCTATCGGGTAATTCTTTGATCATTTTTCCAGCTATTAGATCATGGCCTGGAGCTTTCTTAGGATTTATCCTGTTTTTGATAACCGTTTTGACGCATTTCCATTTAAATTTTACTGGATTTGGGTTCGACTCGTCCCTCGTAAACTGTGGTAGTACGCAGTCATTATTTTTTTCGTTTGGAGTGAACACTTTTTGTAGATGGTTAGAGAAAGCGATTGCCTTTTCTAAATCACTTCTGGCCCAATGACCATCTGGTTTCCTTACCGGTGGGTTCGATAGCTCTGGCCTTTTTAAATTTCTTGCTGCCTTCCACAGTGAGTAATCTGTTTCCTCTGTTGCTGTGAGCTCACTGAGGTAATTCTGCATTCCAAGATTGTGTTCTTCCCGTTTTGCTTCTCTTAGAGCTTTAATAGCTCTATTTAATTTCCATTTATGAAAAGGAGATTGGTGCAGCTGCCATAGCCGCCGAGTCGCCCGCTTATCTGCCAATAACTTTTGAATGTTACTTGAAAGCTTACTATTTTTTTACGAATTTTTGTGTTCCGGAGCAGATTTTTTTGCAGCCATTTCCATTATTTGTCTTAAGTTTTCTATCGCGGCATCGATATCTTCTGGTATTTGCAGTGGGACATCCAGATGACAATTTACGTCTACTATGTTTCTATACAGAACCCATTTCGTTAGTTTGTTTGTTAAACGTTGGGGTGGTTCAGTTTTTAATGCTTGCGTACTTAGTGTTACGATTATTGGTGAGTGGTCTAATGATAAATCATAACAGTCAACGACTTGAGCATTGGTGCGTGCTATTCCTCGTATTACACAGAAATCTATGAAATCAGGAATTTTCTTTCTATCGGTAGGCCAATAAGTAGGATGTCCAGATGATAAATAATCTAGGTTTTTCTCGTTTATTGCTTCGTAGAGTTGCTTGCCCTTGGGTGACGTCAACCTCGAACCCCATTGCACATGTTTAGCGTTGTAATCACCTCCTGCTAGAAATTTGATTCCCAACTGATTAAAGTAGTCGATAAATTGCTGTTTTTTGCCGATATTACAAATTTCCCAGACCATTCGTCCAAACAAATAACCTTTAACCTTCTTTTTATCAAGACTGCGGTGCCGTGTGCTTTTCCATCCGGATGTTTGGTGTCATAAACGGAATAGCCGGTAATATTAAAAAAAATTGTGTTTGGTGAAGTGTGTTTCAGATATTAACATGATGTCTATATTTTGTTCGATAAGAAAGGAGTGTACCTCAGCTTTATGTTGCGGAAGCCCGTTCGCATTCAAAATAGCTATTTTTAGAACTGTCATTTTTGATTTTTAACTATTATTTGCATAAGCGTATTCATATTTTGCATCATCGCATGGTCATTTGCCTTTCCATCATCGTCATGAAACTTTGGATGGTCTCGGTTAATTTGTTTAGCGTGGTATGAATATTTAGGTCCTCTTCATTAAAACGAACTTTGGGTTTCGGTTTGTTACCTTTTAGGATGTTTGCATAAGAAACACCTGGCTGTGCAAAACTGCTGTCAAACGTCTCCAAGTTATCATTTTGTGTGTTTGCACTCGCAGGTTTGGTGACTATTGTATTTTTTGGTAACATGGCCCTCTGATTAAATTGCATATTGAACATTCGTTGCTCAGCTCTCATTTTAGGGTTTATTTTCCGTTTTAAGTCCAGATACACTGCACATCCCCTGTAATTTGCAGTATGATTTTCACCACAGTTACTGCAACGTTTCACAGATGGGTCATTGCGAGATTTGTCACACTGTTTGGAGACGTGAAGTTCACCACAAATAACACAAACATCATTTAACGTGCAGTATGCTTTCGTGTGTCCGTATTCTTGGCACTTTATGCATTGAACTGGTCCTGACCTCTTCCTAGGTTCTTCAATCACTATTTTGCGATGTAGCAAATATTTTAGGTTGTAAATATTGTGAACTCCTTTTGACTTTTCTTCCTCTGGCTCTAGTTCCAAACGGAACATTGGTTGGGGTACCTTCTCACGGTTTACTATATTACCAATAGATTTGACATGGAAACCTTCTGCAGCAAGTGCAGCTTGTATGTCGCTAACATCTATGCAGCTTTCAATTCCTTTTAGCACAACAGTGAGCCCTTTTTGACTTTTTAGCTGGTATGTGTAATATTTTTTTACCAACTTCGTCAAAATGTTTGACTAGGGCTCTGAAGCCATCGATTTCGAAGGTTTGAATCTTTGTTTCGTTTATATTACCCCTTTTGAGCGGGGCAATATAAAATTTAGAATCTGTTATTGATGCGATTTTATTAACCAGTTGTTAGATGCTTCCCTTAAATAAATTGGAGGCAGTTTCTCAGGTTTCGATTTCGGCGCTGTATTGATGTCACCGACCTCTAAACTAGAGAATCGGTTGTTAAGTGGTGTTTGGTTAACACCTAGTTCAATCCGTGTCACTTTGCTCCTGCCAGCAAACTGAGCAGATCTCGGGCTACGTCCAATCCCGTTTGCACTAGATTATTTTCAAACTGACCACGGTCACTAGAGTTCGTCGCACTGAGTTCATTCTTATCTCTCTCATCTTCTGCGTGGTGAATGTATCGATGATTGTAGTATCAATTATTTCGCAAATAATTGAGTTGCTACACGTTATTTTCTGATTTCTTCTCAAACACAGCCAGAAGTGGCTGTAGTATTAAATGTTGATTGACCAATTGTTACAAATCGTTTACAAACAATCGGAATGGTTCAAAAAGCTAGCAACTGGAGTCCACATAATTTAAAAGAAAGAGACCTCGAACGTCGAAAAACCATTTGTGAAATTCTGCTTCAAAAGCAACAAAGAAAGTGTTTTTGCATCGAATAGTTACTGGGGATAAAATTAAAAAGTGAACTTATTATGAGAATCCCAAACGCACAAAATCTTGGGTGAACTCTGATGAAGCTGGTCCATCACAACCAAAGCGAGATGTTCATTGCAATAAGGTTATGCTCTGTATCTGGAGGGATCAGAAAGATGTGATGCATTATGAACTGCTGGAATTAGATGAAACTATCAATAGCGATGTCTACCAACGACTGATTAATACGTTGGTGATAAGATACCACAAATTATTTTTTCAGCATGACAATGGAAAACCACATGTTGCAAACGTTGTGAAAAATTATTTAAAAGGACAGGACTGAGAAGTTCTACCCCACCCGCCGTATTCACCATTCACCATCCACCCAAGGCTCCTTCAGATTACTGCTTATTCCGGTCAGTCGTGTTTTTCTGAACAGCGGTTCAGGAAAGGACGGATAAGAAGGACAGAGTCATATTTACAACACTCATATTATTGAAGAAAGTTGATATTGAAATTGTTGAAATTTTCCCGAAAACTGTGGGAATTTTAGGCTTGCACCTCCTAAAACCGATAGGTTTCGGCGATGTATACGTCATCTTCATTTTTGCCAAAAATGTTTACATGTCCAAAAACTTCACACAGGTATGTGCAAAATTTTACACCGATGCCCTTTTCTTCACTTGTCCGAAATTCTTATGAACGGTAATTATTTATATGACGCTTCTCATTTTAATAATCCAACTTAAACATTTATCTCGTAATTAGTGAGATTCCACGCACAAATTTATCAATGCTTTTATCGTGTAGAGACATGAAAAGCTCTAATTATCAACATGACACGCATTCCATGCTTATCAATGTGTTGTAAATTTTTCAAATTCATTGTGGATGATAAAAAAAATTGTGACGTCACCGTCGACCAATGCGCATCTCGTGCTGAGTTCATTTTCAGACATTTTTTATTTATTTTTTTTTTAATGTTGTACATATAGCCATAATGTTTCTTCACATATTGTGTCGTTTTTATATTGTGAAAAGTAAAACATAAAAGAAAATTCCTTCTCAATCGAACACACAAAAAAAAAACACTTTGGTATTATAAATACAAATCTAAAAATCATTCATAGTTCAGCTGTACTTCGTTTCACAACCAACAGCTACACACATACGAAAATAAAATTTTAAATAAATTTATTGTTTTTTTATTTATTTTATTTAAATAATATAAAAGTAAAATTTCATTATTTTATTTATTTATTCTAAATTAAAAAAAAATTTATTTAAAAAGTTCTCTAGAAAGTTTAGTTCGGTGCGAAAGGTGTTTTTTACGATATACGAATTTTTCGTGTAATACAAAAAGAAAATATTTGTATCGTATAAAGTTAAATATTGATTGGAAAATTCAATAAAAAAATATAAAAATAACAAAAGATAAAAAAGGAAATTATCTAAATATTTTATTTTGCCCAAAAAAGTTTGTGTCCGTGTTAAAAATTATACAGAAAGTTAGAAAGAGTACCAACAAAAAACAATATAAACGTCAAACCATACCGAAAAAAGCTCTGAATTTTTTTATTTTTAGTTTTGTGAGTTTTCTTAAAGTTTATACTTGAGGTTTTATAAAAGAAAAATAAAGATAAAAGTTTGAAATAATTGAAAAAAGAGAAAAAATAATAATTTCCAGAAATATTTGTTAAGTGCAATGCATGTGACATGGTTATGCCTCCTTGGGCTATTATACTGTACCGGTATTGTGACCTCGTCTAATAGCAAAACTAATGTGTTTACAAGTTCGTTTTTGGTGCGTTTTAAGCGTAACATCGACAGTGATTTGGCCCACATGATTGCCAATCGGAATGGATTTGAAAATATAGGCAATGTAAGTAGATTTTAATATCTTCGCTAATATCTCATTTATGTGGATTTGTTTAAATGCCGTAAACTATATTGTGTGTATATATACATACACATGCACAAAATAATACTGACAGTTGAAATTAGTTTGGAACAACGGTATGTGATTGTGTGTGTGTGTGTGTTGCTATTCGCCTACGCACAATGTGATTGAACAACATGATATTATGGTCCCCTTTGGATATGTATCGTACACATTTTGTTTGGTTTATCTATCCACGCTAGTCAACAAATTGAATATGTTTTCGTGCTTTTAATCGAGATGATATCATTTTTACGTTAGGGATACATCGATTTGATACTGGTGATGTTGAACAAACAATATATAAACTTTTTTCCAATTTTATAGTTCGAGTCGTATGTTAGAATAGAATATTCTACTTTTGAGAACAGTTTTAAAAATTTAACAAACAATATTAAGATTTAGCCACCAAGCAAAATTCTACCTTAAAATACTATTACATAGTTAAATAAAATACGATAATTTTGTAAGGTCTTAAAATAATAAAATAATTCGCTACAATTTTCAAATTTATACAGATTCCTAATTTGTTGTCTCTGTGATCTTCAAAGATTTCATTTTTGGTAGAGAATTGTGAAGCTTCTTTTGCTTATTTTAAAGTTTCTAATTTTTAAAAGTATTTTGATACAAATAAATTAAAATATTAATAAAATTTATTTTAACGTATTTTAAAGTAATTGAATTGTGGATGGAAATTTAACTAGGTTTCGAATTTTATGGTTTCAATTTTGGAAGGAACATATTCATTCTTGAAATTGAAAATATTTAGAGGCGAGACTAGACCAATTGCGCCCTGTGACCTTTAAAGATTTTAAAACTTTTTCATTTATTAGTTTAGTATTAAAATACAGTTTTAGAATAAGCTTTGTATGTTTTTGAATTTATCGTAGCAGAAACAAATTTGTTATAAAACGACGAATCTAATAGCGCTATCTCTTATCGAACATACAAAACTTACTGAGCAACCTAGTATTTTGAAAGCAGTTCTTAGATTTAACGTCAAATTAAAACTTCTCGGAAAATTTAAAACAACAGACAATTTTACGAGACGCAAGATATGTCGATTGACTGATTGATTGGACTGTAGGACCAAGTACTGGACAAGTGTCCCGGATAACGCCGGGCCTATTCCTACAGCCTGTTTACACATAATAATAGGAAGGATAGGAAAGGTTTTTTTTTGGGGACAGAACGACCCTGTTTCAGACACCTAGCGATCGTACGGCACAACACAATTTTAATCTACTTCTAATCGACTAGAGGAAAGAAAAAGGCTTAAAAGGTTTAATGGATAACGATGGTATTGGTCTTCAACAATTGCATCTCTAAATCAGCAACCTGAGAAAAAAATATTATTATTTCACATACATCTGGAAATTTCGTGAAATTTAATTCTCTAAATTAATGATTTCCGGCTTCCTAAAAAAAATTATTAATTGAATCGGCCCGGTTACAGCATCTAAATAAAGTTGATAGTTAGTACACACAATCAGTAAGTAATATTTCAAAGAAATATTATTTCACAGCATCTGTAGATTTCCTGAAATTTAATTCTAAATTAATATTTGAATATTAAAACATTATTTTTCACAAAAATATATCGTATTCCATCGTCTATTTAACAATAAAAATACAATTTCAATGGCTTGAGTAGTACCAACAGAATACCAATATAGAGATTCTCTTACAAAAGTCTATTAACGAAAACCCACTTTACTTATAGCCTCTTAATAGTCTTAACATCAGAATCGCATATGGTTAGTTATGCGAAATATTCTAGTTAAGACCTCTGTGACTATACATCAGAATCACACGGGTACTGTCCAAGAGTTTTAAAACATATTCACTTAGAAATTTTACTGTGTTAATTTTGTACGAGATGGGAAGTCATGACATGAAATTTATATAGCGACCAGACCAAGGATTCTTTGGTACTTTCTAACATTTATTAGCTTTCATTGCAAACGCACATTGTCACTTCAGTGTGAATAAAAAAATAACAACAGAACTGTCTGTTGTAGTTCGACGGCCGTCTTTCATATTTTTCCTAAATTTTTATTTTTCTATAGGAGAGGAAATTCATGGTCATGGTGGTTCAAGTATTTGTTCTTTTCTTCAAATATGTCAACTAAATAAATGACAGCGTACTTGACGTTTATCTTTGACAGATGTCGGTATACAGATTTCTACTTTATCAACCTCGAATTGGATAACCCTTTATATAGTTGAGCATATTTGTTTGCTTTCTAGTGATTTCTCGATTACAGCAGTAACTCGATGTACTTGTTCTATCGAAGAATGTTTTTCCCTAAATCCAAACTGATGTGGGGGTATAAGATTCCTTTCTTCGATAATTGGTTTTAGTTTTTTAAGAAGCTATGTCTTATATATATGAAGCTTTATCATTCGGAGGTTTGTTCGACCTAAGTATCATAATTACGTCTGCAACTTTTCATTGTCTTGGTACATATCTTAGTCGAAATGCTGCATTTATTATATGCACTAGTTTCCTTAACGCTTTCTCCGGTAACACTTCTATTATCTGACCCGTTATAAGATCATATCATGGAGCCTTATACGCAGTCAGGTTGTTCTTGATTTCCCATTTTAGTTCTTTCAATGTTATAGGTGTAATTTTCATTTCATCCTGTTTATTTATCTGTGATGTTTTCCTCTTCCGTTTGTTTGGGGTAAGGTTGGAATGTTTCTTCCATGTGATTTGCAAACAAATCTTCTTTCTTTCTTATTTTCTTCTTTTATTTTTAATTGGAAGAATCTGAAGTTTGGATCTTTTAAGATTCTTAGTTGTTTTCCATAATGAATAATCAGTATAGAGTGCTGAGGTATTTATTAACTGACTGATTTTTAATGTCTTTTATTCGGTATTTTAATTTGTTGCACAAATGGTTAAATACCTTCTTATTTTCCGGGTTTCGATGTTTTGCCATTTCTTCCGTGCTTTTCTTTTATTTTTAAGAAATTCTCTCACTTCCTCTGGATAGCTAGCATTGCGGTTCATTTCCTTACTATTATTAGGAGTGCTTTCCCACGCAGCACTTTGGATATTATGGATGAGCTTATCCAGTTCGTCTTCTATTTGGGCTGGTCCCTGTATTGGGTTCAGCAGACTAATTCTTTCTGTTAAATGTGTTTGGAAGCGATCCCAATTGGTTTTGGAGCTCGTTAATTTCGGGTTGCTCTCGTTCATAATCATTGTTTGGCTAAGTATCATAATAACTGATGAATGATCAGACGATAGACTTTCATTGTTCTCTACATGGATATAATTATCTCAGATCCCTCTTGTAATAAAGAAGTCTCTAAGATCTGGAGTCTTACTGATATCCGTAGGCCAATAGGTTGGTGTACCGCCTGAGTGAAACTCGCATTTTAGTTGTTTGCCTGCTACGAACAGTTCTTTTCCTTTAGCAGTCGTTAACCGTGATCCCCAATAGATATTTTTGCATTATAGTCACCTCTAATTAAGAAGACACTTCCTAGTGTTTTAAGAAGATTAGTATAATCCACTTGTTTGAGATTGTATGTTGGAGGGCAGTATATTGCTGAGATACTACAAATTTTAATATTGTTTAATTGTATTTTGATTGTTGTGGCTTGCATGGAGAGCTTCTCGACTTTAAGTTCTTCGTTATGTTTATGAAACATTTATATAATCGTTTATGAGGATAGCTGATCCACCTCTAGCTTTGTTCTCTGGATGTAATGCGTGGTAGCAATTATATCCTTTTATTTTACATAATGAAGTTTTGGTGAAATGGGTTTCTATATCTAGTTCTTGAATGTAATGCAATAGCCCATTTGCATTCCAGGTTACAATTCGTATTGTTTTATACATTACTTTTGTTTATAATTCGATTTTATATAATTTATATTTTGATTCACTCGATCAAGCTTTGCTTCTACTCTTTTATTGAAATTACAGAGTGGCTGATACGAAGTGTTACCAAAACAAAACGCCACAGAATTTTTAATTTTTGATAAATTCATCAAAGAATTCAAGTAAAAATGTTCACAAATATTTAAATTTTCAGATTGCATTAGCAGTTTTCGATTTGGCCACCCTTAGGCGCAATTATGGCTTTCAAACTTCCGACCAAGCTATTGCATGCAGCACGAAAGTGGCTCTGCGGTATTTTGGCCCATTCCCGGCGAAGCGCTTGCTTGAGATGATCGACACTTTGGTATTTTTTGTCCCAACCTTGCTCTTCAAAATACCCCAAACCGAGAAATCTAGCGGATTTGAATCCGGCGAATTTGGTGGCCATTGGGCAGTGGAAATGATCCGCGGAACGTTGTTTCTCAGCCAATTTTGATTGACGCGCGCTTTATGACTCGGCGCCGAGTCCTATTGAAATGTCCAGGCTCTGCGGCCGAAATGTTTTTGTGCCCAAGGTTTCAACGATCCCTCCAACACATGATCCCGATAAATTTGAGCATTTATCTTGATTCCACGGTCCAAAAAAACGAGCGGTGAACGGATTTCGGCCGCTACGGCGGCCCAAACCATCACTATCGGCGGCGCTTGGTTTCGAGTGGCAATCCGTTGGTCCAAATTTTCAGTAGAACGGCCGGGCAAGTAAATCCGGTCGATTTGCTTGTTCACATATTGCTCAATAACGAACGGTGACTCATCGGAGAAAACCAAATTCGGCAAATCGCCACTTTCGTGCAAGCGTAACCACTCCTTTGCTCTTTCCACTCTAACTTTTTTTTTGAGCATCGCTGAGACCGTGCGTTTTATGGAAATTCAAGGCCTTTAGTCCAAGATGATCTTTCAATATGTGCTGCGAGCGAAATGTTCGCCTCACGAGCCATTTTTCTGCCGCTACGGCGCGGATTCCGTTATAACGATTTATGGTGCAAACATTTTATTCCCACGTAGATGTTTTAACTGGTAGCAATCTGCGGCTGTGGTTTTCCAGCCAAATATAGAGCGTCGCACTATTACGCCATTATTATTCCATTGCGGATAACTTTTTTTCTGAATATTTCCCTCTAAAATGCTTGTAAACAATGGAATGAACTGTCATTAGTATAAATTTGAGCGCTCTGTCATCACTGGTTTGACAGCAAGGACAGTCTGAACTTGGTAACTGGCATCGTGTCAGTCACCCGGTAGTTTATGATTTCATTTCTTCTAGTGTGTTTTGCAGACTCATTTCCTGCGAGATAAGTCTTTTGTTGAGGTTCTCTAGATTTCTCAGTATGTTCTGTAAAACGAGATCCACTTTTAACTGTTTCTGCTCTGTTTGCTGTACTATTTGTGCATAAGTAACGTTTTCATTTACTCGCCCTCTTTGTAGGTTGAGATTAGGAGTTGACGATTTAGGCTCCGTGTTTTTTTTTATAGATTGTACATATCAAGATGTGTCTGGTTTGCGTGATCTATCTCTCATTTTCTATAGTTCTACTGCTACTTCACATCCTCTGTAGTTGGCTGGATGCTGGCCTTTACCGTTGATACACTTCGCTGTTGTATTTCGGGGAACTGTGCAGTCGTTTCCAGCGTGTTTTTTTGTACATTTGACACATCTTGCTTCACGATGGCAGTACTTTTGAGTATGATTATAATCATGGCAGTTTTTACATTGAGGTATTAGTCGAGTGACCTTTCTCGGTGTTTCTAGTTTAACTCTGAGGTTGAGGATAGTTTTAATATTATAAATATTTTCGATTTGATTGTCGAAGGTTGACCAACAACAATTGATGCAATTAAGCCGATCATTGAAGCTTAAATGCCCACAACATGCCAAAAGACATGATAAAGTAATGTTTCGGCACGACAACGCTCGGCCACATCTTGCAAGAGTCGTCAAGAATCTTTGGAGGTGCTTCAATGGAATGTCCTACCACACCCACCCTATTTTCCAGACGTTGCTCCTTCCGACTACCACTTGTCTTATAACAAAATGATTTTGTTTATAATACACTTATTTTGTGTTGTAAGCATTTTATACAATACTAAGAATATTATTGGGAATTCAAATTAATTCGGTCCGTTTTTTCTGCCGTTAACATTCAGTTTGTATTGCTTTGAGTTTCATAGAAAGCTTGTGTTTTTACGGTGTTGATTATGTCGGATTTTGTGATAACTAACCAGCATTTGCGGGAAGTGTTAATTTTTTACGGTTTACAGTTTATGGTGACAATGCTCCAACCGATAAATCATGTAGAGAATGGTTTCGACGCTTCAAAAATGATGATTTCAGTGTTAAAGATAAACCTCGCTTGGGACAGCCAAAAAAATCGTGGACGATGAATTAGAGACATTGCTCGATGGAGGTCCGACTCAAACGCAAGATTAGCTTGCCGGTACATTGGGGATGACCCAACAAATAGTTTCCGTACGATTGAAATCTTTGGGCATGATTCAAAAGCAAGGCCATTGTTTCCCTTATGAATTGGAAAGAAGATGGGAAGACGATTTCTTTCTTGCGAGCAGCTGCTTCAAAGAGAAACAAGAAAGAGTATTTTACATCGAATAGTGATTGGTGACGAGAAGTGGATCTCCTACGATAACCCCAAAACGAAAAAATACTACACTTTGCCCGGGCAATCGTTACCATCGACCTCAACATCAACACCAAAGACGAACATTCATGGTTCGAAGGATATGCTGTATATCTGGTGGGACCAAAGAAGCGTTGTGTACTACGGCTGCTACAACCTGGTGATTCCATTACGGGCGAGCGGTACAGACTACAATTAATTCGTTTGAGCCGTGCATTACGAGAAAAACGACCGGAATATGAGGAAAGGCGTGATAACATTATGCATGACAACGCTCGGCCTCACGTTGCAAAAGTCGTAAAAAATATTTGAAAACGCTCAAGTGCGATATTTTACCGCCGTATTCTCCTATTCCTTCTGATTACTGGTTGTTTCGACACTTCACTTTCCTTGTATCGCCTTAAAAGATGAAACGTTTAAGAATCGTTAAGCAGCGATGGACAATATTTTAATTAATCCTGTTCATTCATTTTATTTTAAAACAAATGCATTTTTAAAATTAAAAAAGCGGACCGAATTAATTTCTACTCCCAATAATAAAAATTTTACAAAAGAAGAAATAAAGGTACTCGTATGCTTCCGCTAATAACATTTCCTTTATAAGTTTTTATGTATGTAATGTAATATGGTAAAGATTTAAAATTCAAATAATAGTGGCACGTTTGAACCTATGATTGAACAGATATCACGTCTATCTTAAATTAAAGTCTCTCAGTTTCCGCCCACATAATTTTTGCATACATTTATTCGCATCGCTTTATATAAATGATTTGCAAGTCGTCTTGAAATTTTCAGATAATTGGATCACTAGTACAGTATAAAGCTCTGTATAAAGATAATTGACAAATTTGAAATTCTAATAATTCGATTTCGTTATTTTTTGACCTTTCGTAAAATTCGCCGTTATTCAAAAAACCATAAACTTAATTGCTTATTAAAATAATAAAACCATTTCTAGAAGTTATACCTAAGCATAATGCGTTGGATGGCCTATATCTCGTATTTCTTCAAAAATTCTTTGAATTCGTTTTTGAGACATCTAGATGTATTTTAAGTAATTATGATAGGAAGATAGATAGCCATTCTGACATATCTTTGTGCTTTTGATTATAAATATTCAACGCATTAACAGAATTCTAGTAATTTAGGTACATATAAATGGAATTCTTGTTGACTGTATATTCGTTTAAGATTTCTTTGAAATTCTTTGGTTCGTATTATACTGGTAGATTAATTTTTAAAGGTCAAACCTAATATGTTACGTTATAATTAGTAAAATTCGACGAGATTCATAAAATGATTATACGAAATATTTTGGAAATTCCCCAAAGCATATTGTTATATGAGTACGTGAAGCTTTCCACATATTTTTGATTAATTACAATTTGGTATGTAAGCCATATCCATTTGTAATTAATTATAATTAAAGGCTTGATGGATGTGTACGTGTACAAACACATCAAATAAATAATTTTATAATTTCTTAAAAATCATGTGGCGCCATCATACCACTTTTCTATTAAATCTGCCAGAAGCTCATTTATATTAATTTTAAGATAGTAACGCGATTTCCTCTCTAGTACGTAACCTACACGCAAAATCCCCGTTTGATTTCCATGCTCGCATGTCTCGACGTAACATAATAACAACATTAATCAAACAAAAAGGATAATGAGCTAAAAGTACGAAACTAAATTTTTTTTTAAAGCTTTAAACTCGTCGTTCACCACATTTTTCATAAAATAAATTGCTTGGTGTAAAATTTTGGCAGAATTGTTATTTAGAATGTTGTGCTATCACTAGAATATATACAACAGCGTTTCTAATCTTTATGGCATATTTAGTTTACATTATAAATTTACAACATTATTTTTTATGGTTAATTGTTGTATCTACATCTAGATTCTACATCTTGATTATGTTGTTCTGAATTTATATATTTTTTATTAATCTAAAGCAGTTTTCAAGATTTTATGGAATAGGATTAGCTGCTGCATACTGCTTGTTGTCAGTATTATTTTATTTTTCCAACAATTTTACTAATTTAAAAGACTGTTCACTTTTATTAAAGTACAAAATTGAAGTTTTGTAAATTTTTTTTAGGAGTGGGACTGTATTATTCGACATAAACATGAGGTTGGAAATAGACAAAAGGTTTGATATTGAAAACATGAAAAAGAATTCGCTTCATCCTCACCAACAGTTATTCAACGTAGTATTTTTCAACCCGCTAGTCTTCAGGGGCTGAGGGGGGGGGGGGGGTGGTTAGTTATTATTTGTGGACTAAAGGAAGAGCTTCATTTTGCCTCTGATCTTCAAATATCATTAGGTTTTAGTGAGTGGTACCAAGAAAACAGTACCAGTAGAAAACAAAAGGAAATTTAGGCTAACATAATTTTAAATAAAATAATAAAAGAAAAATCTATAAATTGGTTTGACAAAAATTTTATAAACTAATTTATTCATAAAATTTGTGACAAAATACCACCTTGAAGTTATCCCATACTTTCATCCCACGATTTTTTAAGAAAATACCACTAGCAGCACAAGTGTTAAACACTCATCCCAGACCCGTGTCACGTATATTCGAATAGAGGGAATTCCCACGATCGGCGGAAACTTTATACCTCGTCGTAAGTTGGTAAACAGAGTACAAAAACTATTTGCAATGACAAATCGGTGGATCTTTTAATTAAAGTGCCCATCCCAGACTAATTTTCGTTGCTCAAATACGTAAAATATCATAAGACGCGCACTCAAATTTAAATAGCGTGTATTCCCACGATCAGCGAATCGTTATACTCGCTCGGTAGATAGCCATAGGACTCCAGAACTTATATTAATCAACAAATTTGCGAATATTCGAATAGCGGGAATTCCCACGACTAACGGAATTTATCACTAGTTTTATGACTAGTGCTCGAGACAACCGCGGTTGACAAAAGGCGGTTGACAAAATATGGTTTATAAATTTAGTTATAGCCGTATGATATTCGCTTTTTTTCAAGCGCAATAAAGTGCTACAATACTAGTAAAGGGAGACAGAGAAGAATAGTGTAGACAACACTATGTTTAAATATTTGGACTTTTGTTTTTTTTGTAAAGCAATTATTTTGTTTAAAAATTGTAGAAGAACTAAACTCTACATTCCCATTCGATGGAGGTTTTACATATAGTAAGTTTCCAATAGATAGATTTTCAAATTTGCTCCTTTATGTATCAGTATAAATTTAATTATTTCTCATAGATGATGTACTTAGAAAATGGATCAATACAATAGATAAATAATGTAATATTTGAAATAAAAAACTCCAATATCAGCGAGGTAAAATAAATAAAAATTAGCAAAATAATTTGAACTCATGTTTTATTCATGAAATTTGGGTTGTTCTGGTTGATAGCCAGATATTGCTCTTACATCTAGGTGACGTTGGAATGGAAGCTTGGTTTCGAACTAATGAAACTTGAATTAGCGAATTATTATGTTTCGCTAAGCAATATCTGGTTATCAACCAGAACAACCCATTTTCCATATAGAAATCGTATGTATATATGCGTTAAATACAATAAAATTCGAGGTTACGAAGGGGTTAACAATTGCGTAGCAACACATAATAATTCGCTAAGGCATTGTGATTATACTTTATACATAAGTGCAAAGTATTTTCAATATTTTTGTAGTTTGGTCACTGCAGTCTGATGAGACGCCGGAATTTTTTAAATTAAAAAAATCAAGTTCCATTAGTTCGAAACCACACTTCCATACCAACGTCTTGGAAACCTCATCTTCATGTTTTATTCATTCGAAACACAAAAAATAGAAATTACTTAAACAAGTAAAATAATTCAATTTAAATTGAGATCTCGGGGTAAAATGTTGCAAAGTAATCCTCGAACTGTTTCCTTATAGTAGCTGCTTTTTCTTTGGTACACCAACTATTCTATTATTGAGGGAATTAAAGTGTCAGTTATTTATGCCATCTATACTTCCTCAGGTGTCATTTCGGCCGAATTTACCGAATGTTTTAAGTTTTGGTTTAAGTTATTTTCTCGTAAATAATTATGAAGGCGAATACATGGCAATGCAACTTTAATAGCCTCATTCGGTTCTCTAGAAATGGGAGAGAATAACACTTGAAAATGATTGGCGAGAATTACAAATGCATTCTCAACCACTCGTTGATTTCTTTCAACGGGTCTTTCGGTTTCATAATATAGTGACTTAGCGGAAAGGCGTCGTCTGCCACAAAAACATATGGTGATGGTGTTTGTGTTGCTGGCAAGTTGCTTGGCGTTGGTATAGTGGTACTAATTTTTTTCGATATCTCGTCTTAAATTTGACCTCATCCAGATTCCTGCGTCCCCAATACGTCCATTGATCCCAACATCAACAAAAATAAATTTATAGTTGGCATCTGCTATGGCCATTTAAACAAAGGAATTGGTGCCTTTGTAGCAAAAATAGTTTGACCCAAAATTCTTCATTGTCTTTATCTTACAATGCTTACCTGCAAAATGTAAACAATACCGTAATATATTCCAATTTATCTCTTACCATCAATTGTTCCTAGACAATTAGGGAAGCCCCACAAATGGTAAAATCATTTGCAATCGCTATCCAATCGGATGTATCCTGATGGAAATTTTAATTGCTCCTCGTTTAATACTTCATACAAAACAGAAATAGTTTCTTTCAAAATTCTGGAAATCGTCGATTGTTGAATCCTAAATGGCAATTGTAAAGAAGTTTGAGTTTAGAACCTAGAATCAAAATAAAAAATATAGTAAAACACACAATTTTGTATTAAAATTTTATACGACTAACCTATAGCCAAATATCTTTAAGTTAATTCTAAACTTTCAGCTGGAGGGAATACAATTTCGGAAATTAGTATCTAATTTCTGAATATAGAGCTGAACCAACCCTAATATTTTTTGAAATTGAACTGGTGTCATCCGCAAAATTTATTTTCCGATACAATTTTTCATCTTCTGCGTCTATCTCTTTGCATATTTTCTATGTAAATCCTTCGTTTTCGCGATGAAGTGTTCATTTAGACGAATATTTTTTCTTCTTATTTTTGGATTTTCTTAATAAATAAGAAGCCGTGCACAATAAATTAGCAGTAGCTGCCGCGATTACTTGTAACGTCATTTTATATTTATATTTATGCACAAAATATTTTTTTACACTGCATCAACCACAATATTTCTTAAAATGTCAAAAAAAAAAGAATCAAATTCAATTCTTTTTTTGCCATGTTTGCTTAATTAACTGCTAGAAAAATTGAGCTACCACTATTTTTTGACGTTTCTTTATTTTTTCGTTGACTATTGTGTATACACTCTGTCTTACAAAAATTATGTATAGTCATTTTTTCTCCCACTCCATTTTGATTTTCTAGCCACTGAAAAAATGGTAAAGAAGACGAGTATCATATGGCTATTACGAAACTGATACACACGAGTGTATTATAAAAAAAACTATGGTACTACACCAATGGCCAGGAAAAAATGATAAATTTAGAACAACAGTTAATGTATTTTGACCGAATAAAATTTAATAATAAAAAATTCTTAATATTCTAAACAAAAAAAAATTATAAAGGAAATATAGTTAGAATAATTAAAAATAATAATCACAAAATACTCAAAGTTCTACTTTATGCGAAGGACGTTGCGAATCCGATTACGGCAATTATTATTTTTTGTTAGATTTTAAGCTCGAGCGAGGCAACTGGAAAGATGTAGAAGAATCACTTTTCATCTGAAATTATTATTTAGTTTAACCCATTAACCCATTATGAGTTAACTTGGTCCATTATGAAAAAACAAACGGCTAATTTTTATTGACGTTGCACATAGTTCATGTATATGTATTCTCTTTATGCACGTTTTATTTTCACATTAATTTTTTTTAAGCCACATCCCGCAAACTACCGGGGATGTGAAATAGCTAAAGAGCTACAAAGAATAAGAAGTAAAACGCGAAAACAAAGTCGAGGAATTTAGGTAAAAAATTATCAAATTTTCATCAAAGAGGAACCTAAGTCTCATGTTAGTAAAACGGGAGAACCAAAACTACTCGCAGTAGTCATGACATAGGAAGTTATTTCGGAGAGCACTAGCGAAGATACAGCAGTGCTCCAAAAGATACTAAGAAGCATGGAACCCTTAACATTCGTCTAGCTAAACAAGAGAAATGCCTTCAAGCTCTATATATAATTTAATTAAAGAAGACTATTGTACATTATTTAAATCCTCTGGATCAAGTTTCATAATCGGAGGTGATTTTATTGCAAAAAAACACCTACTGGGGATCAAGAGTAACCTCTATAAAAGGAAGAGAGCTGTTTGCAGTAGGAAGACTATGCAATTGCGATTTTCATTCTGGAGATCAACCAAAATATTGGTCTTTGTATAGAAACAATATACCCGATATCATTGACTTCTTTATCACCAAAGGTATAGACGAAAATTACATATACCTAGAAAGCAGCGAGAGGATTATGTCCGATCACACGCCTGTTATTTTGACAATCAGTGCAACATGGGATAATATAGATCTTCAGGTGGCAATTAAAAACCCGATACAGCTAGAAGAAGAATTAGAATAATTCAACAACAGTATACAAGAAATGGCGTGGAGTAGTACAACCTCAAGTTCAAAGAAAATACGCCAAAATGTTATTTATCCTCTAGAAGATAGGGAACTGGCTGCAGCAAAATAAAAAGCAAGAAAGGCCTGGCAAAGAAGTCGTGGGCCAGAATGTAAATCTACTCTAAATTTTTTATCCAATTATCTAAAGTTGCTAATTTAAGAAATCAAAAACGAATCCCTTAATAAATAGTTGAATGGCCTTGCTGGGGAAAAAGATACCGAGTACTCCCTTTGGAAAACGATAAAAAGTTTAAAACGGCCTAAACTACAAATTCCACCAGCTAAAAATGCACATGGCCCATGGGCTATAGATGCAAATCAAGGAGCTTCGTTGTTTGCAACCCACCTCGAGAATACGTTCCAGCCTCTACCTAGACAAACTGCAGAGATAAAGAAAATAGTATTTACCAGGACGACCAAGTAGTATACCAAGACGACTTCTAATTTTATTGTAAAAATTCCCTGATACAGAGAAGGTTCTTTCTGAGTCCGTTGAAGTGGGTGGCTGTAGGTAAGACATTGAAACGCAATTCTAAGTTGTTTGTTCTTCAAGCGACATTTCAACATCATTATTGTTGTTTTGTCAATCTCACTAACCTCACCATTCAGCAAACTTTCTGCTCCTTCTTGTATTTGAAATAATCTTTCAAATAACCGCTCTCCAAAATTAAGCATTTCCGTTTTTGACGAATGTGACAAAGAAACTCCCGGTTGAGTTAGTGATTTGGTTTTTATATTTGGATCTTTCAAATATTTCACTTCGCCAAAGATACTAAATTAAAATTTCTACGTTCTAGCATCCTCTTTTTAATGACTTGAATACACTTTTGCTGATTTCCGTATTTAGCTGGTCAATTTTATTCAACATGAATGTGATTATGGTTTCGGCCGTAATTATTGCAGCGTCTTTTCGTCTCAAAGCTTCCACTGATACTTGTACGGGTGATAAAGCATCACCAGCATCACAAATACCTTTAATCTTTACTTCAGACATATTTTCGAACATACTTAATTTTTTTGGATCATAAGTGGTAAAGTATTCCAACGAGTTTTAGAGTCTAAAATTAGTCCAATCTCAACATTGAACGTTTATTTAACATATTGCTGTAAAATTGTATTGCGTACAGGAGAACGATTGAAAAATTGTGTAACATTACGAACTGCTTCCACTAATCAGGGTGATTTTTTATATAAAATGTCGGTAACGCCAAGATATAACCCATGGTTCATAGATAGAATAATTTCAGCTTCTGATTCTTTGCCAAATTTAATTTTTACTGATGCTCCGTCACATGTTGTGGCCACAATTTCATTTATCAAAACTAATCCAAATTTGTTAAGCCGTTGATTTCTCATTTTATATGAACCACAACTTCCGTGTATGCGAATTGAACCCAAATTTATAAATTCCAAATCGGAGTTATCAAGATTCAGGTTCAGCTATCTTCTGGCCCGATTATCAAGATTCAGGTTCAGGTATCTTCACACCGATCAGTAAATCCATTTTGGCTTTAGAGAGGACATACACATTTAGACTGTAAAACACCATACACCGGCACACTGTAAACCTATTGAAAGTCACTTTTTCGGAGTTCGGTAATATAGCGAATGGCACATCTGCAATAATCTCGAGTTTGAAAATTGTTACGATTACAATACATTATTTTACTACGAAATATAAAGTAAAACAACGACAGTCAACTGATTTTGAAACAAATTTAAATAGAATATTTTTCAAAAATTACAAAAATCCTAAAAACGTCCGAATTGGGCTAAAAACCACTGGGACCTCTAAATTAATGGAGCACGACTCCATGACACACATACACACGACTCTGCACGACTCAGCACACACATACACACACCCCTCCTCCCCACATTTCTTGAAACATACTTTTCGGACTACGGTGAAATAGCGAATGATAAATCTGCAAAAATTTCGAGGTCGAAAATTTTCTAATTCCAATAAGTTATTTTACTCCGTAAAATCGATGCGGTGTTTCTAGATCGTGGAATACAACTGTTGCACGAGACGTACTATCACAAATGGCTCATGAATTAAAAAATGGTTTTGTAAAAATTATTGGGCTGTGTCATAATAACGTTTGATTGGATAGGTATTTGCTCGAATCTCCCGAAAATGAAATCCTAAAAAATAAAATAACGCAAAACGTACACCTGAAAAACGAAATCCTAAAACACAAAACCTGAGCTTTTTGCGTATGTGTGGTGGTACGATGTTTGAAATTTGTTTCGATTCCATTGTTTCCGATTGTTGTTAATTGGTTTGTATTTGATGCTGTTTTGATGTCAGATGTTCTGATAGAAATTGGCTACTGTTATCCACATGGCGTGCTTTAGCTTAGTGAGTTTGCTGTATACGGCTAAATTGCCTCTTCCTCATTTCCGTCCTTAAAATAAATGCGTTGTTGATCTGGTAGATGCACTGCGTGAGTTGAATCATGCAGCATTTTATACTCACGAAAACACCATATTGCCTCGAGGAGGACTTGCATATTGACAATTGAGGTAACTGGTATCTCGTCGGATTTGAGCTGCTGGTTTCCATCGAAAGAGACTGCAACGTTAGCGCAGTCGAAACCTTTAAAGATATGCTTAAATATGTACTTGATGGCTGATAAAGATGCACATATTTTGACGTTGGTAGTTTAACAACAGGCAAATATTGTAAGGCACGACAGATTTGCTATCCATCCAGATATCTCGGACAAATGCTCTTTCACCTTGGCGGCGTCTTCGTCGAAGATAGCCACCAAGATTGTAACTTCGTTGAAGTTTTTGAAAATTTATTTTGGCATACTGATTAGTGTCGGCACTTGGAATAGCGGTACAAATAAAACTTAATTCTCCCAACAGTCCTAAATGTGCCCTCTGCTCATGTTTCATGACACCGCCAAGTAAAGGAACAAACTTAATTATGAAGACTCGGGCAACCAAGTTTGGCCTATCTTATGCAAATTCGCCAGGTGATAGGTTTTGATTGATCGTGCCAACCCGGATTCGCTTTGAATGTTATAAAATAGTTGAGTTATTCATGTTTAGCAAAAATTGAGATGCCATCGCAGCACTGCTCTTGTGGTAAATGAGGAATGTTTAAAGGGTAAATTAAAATGACAGAAATAACTTTTCGGTATTCGAATATGAAAAATATGAAAGTTATTGGGGGGTATAATTTATTTTTTTGTATTATTTCGTAGAAAAAACACGTTTATTTCTAAGAAATGGTAAATTTTATTTTAATCAAAATATTTTCCATCGTTACCTATGACTTTTGACCATTTTTCTGGCAATTTATGGATTCCATCGAAAAAAATTGTTGTTTTTTGATGCGATCCATTCGTCGAGCCAGTTTTTGATTTCTTCGTAGTTTCTGAAGTGCTGGTCTTGGAGATCGCTTTGCATTGATCGGAACAAATAGTAATCTGATGGGGCACAATTTGGTGAATAGGGAGCATGTGGTTTAATTTCCCATTGAAGTAAAGGGTGGTTAAATTTTAAGGGCCGACGTTGAATGTGAACCACACCTAAACGTCAAGTTTTTTTCTGCATTTAATTTGACCATGGAAAGATACACAATCGAGCAACGCGTTAAAGTTATTCAGGCATATTATGAAAATGGGCGTTTAAATCAAAATGCGTATCGTGCACTTCGTGATTTTTTCGGTCAATTTAATCGTCCAAATGTGCGTACAATCGGAAAAATCGTGCAAAAATTTGAGCAAACCGGGTCTGTAGGAGATTTTCAAACACCAGTGCATGCTCGTACAGCGCGAACAGCAGAAAATATTGCTGCTGTTCGCGATAGTGTGGCTGAAGAGCCCGTCCACCTCAACTCGTCGTCGTGCCCAACAATTGCACCTCTCACGCTCGTCGTTGATGAACATTATGCATAAAGACTTGCATTTACACGCTTATAAGGTGCAATTGACTCAAGAACTAAAGCCTCTTGACCATTCCAAACGTCGTCAATGGTCAGAATGGTGGCAAGAAATGGCAACAGTGGATGATCAATTTTCGAAGAAAATCATCTTCAGTGATGAGGCACATTTTCACCTCAGTGGATTCGTCAATAAGCAGAATTGCCGCATTTAGGCGAATCATAATCCAAGAGTGATTGTCGAAAAACCATTGCACCCACAAAGAGTGACTGTTTGGTGCGGTTTATGGGCTGGCGGCATCATCGGGCCGTATTTTTTCCAAAATGAGGCCGGTCAGGCAGTTACTGTGAATGGTGTTCGCTATCGTGAGATGATAACGAACTTTTTATAGCCCGAATTAGAAGATATGGATGTGGACGATATGTGGTTTCAACAGGACGGTGCCACTTGCCACACAGCTAACGAAACAATGGCTCTTTTGCGCGACAAATTCAATGGCCGTGTTATCTCACGTAGTGGCGATGTCAATTGGCCGCCACGATCATGTGATTTGACACCGCTGGACTTCTTTATTTGGGGTTATTTGAAAGAAAAGGTGTACGTCGATAAGCCAGCAACAATTCAAGAGCTAAAGGATGAGATAATTCGGCACATTAACGGCATAGAACCTCAATTATGCCTAAGCGTCATCGAAAATTTGGACCATCGGGTGGAGGTGTGCCGCCGAGGTCGCGGCGGCCATTTGGCCGATATTTTGTTTCATACATAATTGAACCAAACCATATTATCATAATAAAAAGAATTGACAATAATTTCCTAAATAATTTGTGTTTTATTCAAAATCAACATCGGCCCTTAAAATTTAACCACACTTTTGCGTATTTTTTACTTGTTTTGCGACATGTGATCAAGTATTGTCGTGCAGCAAAATCACTTTATGCTGTTTGTTGACTGGAATCGGGTGGTTTTCGTTCAATGCATGGTTCAACTCTATCAATTGTTGTTGGTAACGTTTACCAGTAATAGTTTCGTTCGGTTTTAGCAGCTCATAGTACACCATTCGTTTCTGATCCCACCAAATGCACAACATGACCTTACTTCCATGAATGTTTCGTTTTGCTGTTGTTGTGGACAGTCATAATTTGAGACAAAAAATGCCATCTTCGGTGTCTTGTAAGCACAGCATTGCAAACCATTAAACGATTTTCAATGTTGGCTTCAGTCAGTTCATGTGCTACTCATTTCCTTCCTTTCCTTTTCATGGCATGTAAACGTTTGCTTATAGCTGCTTGAGTGACTGTCATAGTGAAATAATGTTTAGTACTAAAGTTACGCCATCTCTTAGAAAATCCAAAAACCTAAGTTATACACCCAAAAGTTTGTTTCAGTACTCCTTGGTAAACCACAATGAACTTCGGCGTCGATTTCTTTCGCCAGTTGGAGTGTCTTTTAGTCTAGTCTTTTTAGCAGCTAGGATCACCAGTGGCATTTAGGGTCTGCCCCTGCGATTTGTTAATTATCATAGGGCAAACGCTTACAGTAAACTAAATCCGTTTAAATTTAAACAGAAAATTATTGTAAATAAGTGGTACAGGAGCTTTAAATCAATTTGATTTTTGATCACTTTAACTCTAGTTTCGTTGCTTAATTTTTTAAGGGTTAAGTTTCGGAGAAGCATAATCTGAACACCTACTTTACGTGCGATTCGTTGTTCACAATTACCGATTGCAGTGAGGGAATTTAGAAATACTGCCGGATAATTAGTAGGTAGCATCGTCTTGATCGACCCCGATGTTTACTGCTATTGTTAATTGCCGCTGCTTGATCGTTTTTATACGTTAATATGGATCGTTTACATATTCAAGATTAAGTTGATGCAATATTTGTGCAACGCCTTCGTACACTGAACGAATAAGTTTCTCTACCGTAAAAACAAACTTGCTAAGCGTTTCTGGTAGTTTTACTTGGTTATTGCCTTCTGTTAATGTTCCCTCGCCATTTTTAAGCAACACGTCAGAGAATTCATGAGTGCCAGAAATACCGCCATGTCGGACTCGTATGTTGACGGCCAGACGCAATCTTCGAATTTTCTCATATAAAGGATAGTTTATAGTCTTACTTAGTCAATACAGGTTGTGTTTATCGGAATTCGCCACAAAAGAGAACTGTGACCTTATCGATAACCTGGTTATTTCTACGAATGTCCCAGTGCACCCTTGAACGTTTTTCATGATCTGTCAACGTCAAAACGTCAGTAAAGGTTTACAGTTTTATCATGGTCAAGTTCACGAACGAGCAACGTTTGGAAATTATTAAAAATTACTACCGCAATTCTGAGTCGGTGGTCACAACTTTATCAGTGCTTATTTACAATTTTCGGTCGGAATCAGCTTTTCGTGATATAGTTGATAAATCCGTGTTTGCGTAAAGATGGCTTGGCTTACACCCTTACAAAATCAAATTAACTTAAGAATTGAAGTGCCGAAACTTCTCCGATTGGATTGTGCTAAAGTTTAAAGAAAATCTTGAAATTCATCGAAAAATCATCTCAGCGATAAAGCTCATGCTTGGCTTAATGACTTTGTCAATAATCACAATATTCGTTATTGAACGCAACAAACTGATGTGCTTCAAGAGACTCCATTACAACCACAAAAAGTGACCGTGTGGTGTGAATTTCGTGCAGGAAGTAATCACACTTTTTTGTTGAGACATTACGGGTTCTTAATTATGAGCTAACCAACAAATAAAATTTAAAAAAATGGAAATAGACAAGAATTAAAAAATTTCAAACAATGAATTAACCATATTCTGGCGGAAGTGGTTTGTGTTTGTATATAGTAATAATGTTTATATGTAAACGTAAACAGCATGCATGTTGATGTTGTTGGGAGATACAGGTTATAACAAATACTTAGGCCACAAATATATTGAAGCTAAAGTGTTATATTTACAAACAACCTCGACCTGCTTTAACTCGAACATTTCGACCAATTTTTCCATTGGATTTTAATTTTCCTGATTTGAATATTTTTGAAAAAATTCTTATAACCTATTTGTATCCGTATGTAACGCAAGCATGCAACATGAATACCTATTCGAAATTACCTTTGTGTTACAGTTTACGTCGAATTTATAATGGAAAATTGAAAATTTTCTATACGCTCTCTACCCACGAGTAGCTCTCGAAATAACCAAAACGTGACCAGATTCTGTACTTTGTGAATAAAATTTTTGTGCATGTACAAAAATTATTATAAAATATTATTTATAGGTTTATTATAACGAGTTCGATCAGGACTTTGGATTACGTTACGTAAACTTTACGAATTGAGATTGTACCTACCTATAACTACTCGTATCGAATTATAATTCTGATCAGTTTCGAAAGATTACAATTTACATTAATTTAGCAATTATTCGACGGCATTTAAAAAAATCCTCCGGAATATAGATTTTGATATATATTTATTGCTTTAAGATATAAAATGGAATTTAACAATTTCACGTTTTGTTTGAGATATAGATGGGAAATTTCGTCGTAAATACACCCGTACATATACAAAATCGAGTTATCAATTTTCGTTCGTATACAGACACGCAATCTTATTGTTATATTGGGAAGGGAAACAATATTATCTGCGGTGGAAAGAGTTAGGTGGAATTTATTTTTAGAAATTCGTATATTTTTTGTGTATAGCCACAAGGCTTTATTTATAATTGTTATATGTTCAGCTTTTTGTGAAACATAATATTGCGACTTTAATTTAAATAATTAAACAAAATTTAGTCTGAATTGTTTAGCTCTTCTCTCTTTTCATAATTGACTCTTCAGAAGTCTAAAGTCCTACAAATGGTTTTGTAGCAGCTTAATCTTTGATAGCCATTTTGAATCTGTAATCGAGCACGACCAATAAAACAAGAAATTATCAGTCGGTAAATTCAAGATCCTAGGCTGAGTGGATTTAGAGAGAATAAAGATAAGGTTTAATAGATCTCGATGCGCTCATTGAATAAATTTAAATTTAACAGGAAGTCAATTTTCACTTTTTATGTAAATGGCCTTTCCTAAAAGTTGTAAATATGTAAATAAAGTAAATTTACAAGGTGGCCACATTCAAATAAATCTAATTCAAAAATTATTCTAATCGGCATATGTCCCCAAATTAAATAACCAATCACGTTTGATTAAAAACGGAAAGTTGTGTGTACTGCTAGAATTAAAATATTATTATATCAATCCCGATCCTCATTATTTTTCGACCATAATTCCAGGAAATGAAAAATAATAAAAGCGTGTGTGCCAATTCGATCCCGTGCTCGACGGTCAACTGGTGCGAAACCTGGATACATGCCAAATTGGAACGAACCACTCGATCTTTTTAAAGTTCAATATTCCACAAAATGCAACTTAGCATACTGTCGAGATATTTTTATTAGATTTTCTCAGGTAATTTACCATAGACGCTGTTCTTTTAGCGACGAATTTTGGCCCCTTTGTGTAGGGTTTACTGCACCTGTGAAGGTTAATAGAAACGAATCTTACAATATTTTCGTATAATTTGTGTAAAATAGTTTGGAAACGTGCCAGAATCTTTTTTGTGATTGCAACTTGTCATAATGTGGTCGCTTCTCTTTTTACCTAACAAAAACGTAAAAAATTTATAAAAGTACCAACTTTTATTTATTTATTAACTGAAATGAGGAATCACCGTCATGTATGGATAAAAAGGAAGAAATGAGTTACTTTTCCCTTTTTATACAAATATAAAAGGGATTCCCCAATTCAGTTAAAAAGTATGTAGAAGCGCGTTTTTGCTTGTGGTTTAATTATAATGCCACCAATGTAGGTCTAAGCAATTATTGTTTTTACTTATTCTATTTTTCTCAGATTCTTTTATTATTTCAAATTTTTCGCTTCCGTGTGTTTCCACCCTTCCACAGTTCTTCACTACTACTACCACTACTACTTCTTGTACATGGTAAAAAAGACTAGTAATCATAAACAATTTTGCCCTCGAGATTTTTGCACCATATCACCAAAGTCAAAAACCTAGTTTTTTAAAAATCTATGTGTGTGTGTGTGTTTACAGCCCAGACGATTTGACTGATTGGGCTAAAACTTCATACCTTAGCATTTTTCATAAATAGTGATATCCCAGTGATTTTCGGCCAATATCTGTAAACCGGAAGTAGTTAGTAGAAGCTTTTTCTGTTTTTGTAATTATCCTGCAAAGTACATATACAAATTTGGCCCCTGCACTCCCAGATGGATTGATTGATCGGAATAAAACTTCAAACGTAAGCTTTTCCATAAATTTGAAAACTCTAGTGATATTTGGCCAGAATCGGTCCACCAGAATTATAACCTTTTATAGAAGCTTTGTCGTGTTTTACGTCGTAGTAAAATAACGTATAGTAATCATATCATTCGCGATATCGGTGAAGTCAAAAAAGTAGTTTTAAAAATACTTTGTGTTTTTGTGTGTTGTATGTAACGTATCGTTTGAGTGATGATGTCACATGATATTTCTAAATTGTAGGGAGTCTTCCCGCCACGTCCAGTCTGGCTAAGCGCTTGATGATCAGATGGACTAATAAGGCGGTCTCCTTTTGTTTTCGTTCAAGAAAAAAAAACAACGCGATAAAGCATTCAACCAATCACCAATCGAACTCGATTCCAGTTGTTATTCACGCAGTGATATCACGCAGTGATGTAGTGAGGGAAGTACCAGGAAAGTATTTCCCAATTAAGTGCTTCCAACGTATCCATGGCCTGTTTTGCTTTGTGTGATGTTGCATAATCATTAGGCAAAATCACTTTGTGTTGCCTTTTATCATATTCTGGTCGTTTTTCATGGTAGGCTCGATTCAAATTGATCATTTATTGTTGGTAGCGTTCAGTATTTACGGTTTCACCAGGTTTTAGCAGCTAAAAATAAACCACACTCTTCCGATCCCCCCAAATACAGAGCATTGTCTTCCGTCCGGAGCGATTTGGCCTTGCAGTCGATGTCGATGGTTGTCCTGGATCAACCCAAGACATTTTGCGCTTTGGATTCTCAAAATAAATCCATTTTTCATCGCCAGTCACAATTCGATAAAGAAATGACTATCTTTTGTGTCTGGCAAACAACATTTCGCAAGTGATTTTTCTATTTTCCTGTTGCCTCTCATTTAGTTTATGCGGAATCCATTTTCCCAGCTTTTAGATCTTCCTTATGGCTTTTAAACGTAAGGAGACGGCTGCTCGTGACACATTTAATTGGTCTGCGAGTTGTTTTTGCGTTTGAGCGTGATCTTCATCCAACCATGCTTGCAATTCACTGTCTTCAAACTTTCTTGGTGGCCTTCCGTGTTCCTCGTTTCTCACGTCAAAATCACCACTTTTGAATTTATTAAACCTGAGTGGAGCATTGTGATTTACCAAGAGCATACTCAGATTCTGCAGCAGTTTTCTTCAAATGATAACAAAAAATCAATGATGTCCGCAAATCAGGTACAAAATTGGACATTTTAACCACGTAAAAAACATGCATTATTGTATGAAACTTGTATGGTTATAGTTGACAGATGTCAAAAGAAAACAATAACGCCGATGACGTGGTTTGCCGAAAGATACATTGACAGGTGGCGCCATTTATTAGAAAATTCCGGTTTCATATTACACACCTGCTATGTCAGAAAGAATAAAAAAATAGCGAATGAAAGGGACTCACCTTTGGCACTATTCTGGCTTTACCTGGGAATAGGGAAGATATTTTCATAGCATTTTTGTTTGAATTTTACATTTTTTTGGTTTTTGTAAACATTTTGGAAAATAAAGTGGAATGAGAAAGTTTTGTTCCATAAACATTTTATTGGGAAAAATGATTTCCAATAATAACTTTGTTTCGTAAATTTTATCAGTAGGCCAGAAAAATATATACAATTCAAACAAAAATGCTATGAAAATATTTTTCCTAATTCGCTCTCAGGGAAAGCCAGAATAGGGCCACTGGGCTGAATGTACCTACCGACATCTGTATTTTGTTCGTCGGACAAAATTTCTCCTTGTACCTTGCCTCTCAACTAGAATATGTCTTTACATCGTGTTATTTGCGCCCATATCCGTGGAAGTCTCGAATGTATTGCGTCCCCAAAACCAATTATCTCCTTCAGCTTTGTATCCATTTCACCTCTTTCTGTTTGTATGTACGACGAACCTTGTTCTCGGTACTTTCTAATAAAACCACAACAACTGCTCTCGCTCTTGTAAACACCGGTTCTTTCGTTCTCGCCCGTTCTTGCAAGGCACATTAGACGTACTCGTTGCTATTTTTATTTCATTTATATTTCTTTTTGGGATAGCGTACATATATAATTCTTCCCTCAATCGTTGACGAGCATACACCAATCTTTTCATTAATTTATACCAGATAGCGATACTTTTCCTTTTTTTATTTTACTATTAATGACAAATTTAACTTGGAATTTATACGTTTGTTTTATTTAATTCAAGCTGTTTTACAAAATAAATCAAGATTTCATTTTTTAAAATATTTTTCTTTGTTCGTTGTTTCGATTCAAACCTCAAATCATGACCCCTGTGGAAAGAGCAATTTGACCCCAACAACAATTTTTAATTTTATGTTTTATCAAGTACAAAACGGTCAGTGCCATCTTTACTCTAGTATTTCAGTCTATCTGCTGTGATCCTCATTATACAATTTTTGATACTATTTATTGATCCACTCAGTGTAAAAAAACCAACACCTGTCAAATTGTACATGAAACGAACTAAAAAATAATTTAACAAGTGCAAGTTTATTTTGATTTTCTCCTATTTTGTTTTTGGAATTCAAACGACATTCATTGTTTATTATGATGGCAAGTCAACTATCAATATAAATTTAATAATACAATAATCAGGATTACCCTCAATATCCTCTCAGGAAAATTAGGTCATGGTGAGCATTTAAAATTAATTGACATTTTTATCTGTGCTGAGTTTTGCAGTATAAACCCTTTGATTTGCTTGCTCGCGTGATCTTTCGTGGTACCTCGTTTAATCAGTGTATCGGACTCCGATCGAATCTTCACGGTGATGCACAATACAGCGCTCACACGATTCACAATCTGTCATGTACTCTACTCCCAATGAAATAAATAAAAAAGTTATTTACGCCCAATACATACGAAAATCGTCCCCTTAGCCTGAGATACTGTGTAGTAAAATTTTGTCAAGTACATTCAGCGCAGTGTGAGTCATTGGTCGGTGTACATCAGGAAGCAGATTGATACATGTGTTCAGCTCAGACGGATTCACTGATCGTGGTGAAACTACATATTTGAGCTTTTTCCACAAATTGGGAGATACCAGTGATTTTTTCAGAAAGTGACAGCTTGCATAGACGCTTTTTCGCTTTTTTTGTAAATATTGGGGGTACACATAAGTTTCGAGGTTTTTTATATAACTTCGGAGCGTTATTCAGGTACATTGGTACATTGTATTTTATTCAAAGAATTGTCCATCGTTAGCAACGACTTTTTCCCATCTTTCAGGCAGCATACGGATTCCGCGTCTAAAAAATTCCTCGTGTTTTGTGGTGATGCAAGAATCGACCCAATTTATGGTTCCTTCGTCGGAAAGAGCAATGTCGGGTGAATACGGTGAATAGGGTAGGACATTGAAGCGCCACCAAAGTTTCTTTGACGACTCTAGCAACATGTGGCAGAGCGTTATCGTGCTGATAGATCACTTAGCCGTTTGAGCTTCAATGCTCGGTCTAATTACATCAATTGGTGTTAACGTTCTCCAATGATGGTTTCGTTATCCAGTGACGGTTTCGTTATCCTGGAGTAGGTCATAGTAGATCGCTCCGAACTGATCTCATCAGATGCACAACATTAGCCTCTTGCCTTGAATATTCGGTTCGAAGGTTGAAGTTGATGCATGGCCGGGCTTACCCTACGATTTTCTGCGCTTTGGGTTGTCGTAGTGGATCTACGATTCCATGCAAAAAAACCTTCCAATTTTAACTTTGGAGCAGTTGTTCGCACGTGAAAAAATGGCGTTCGATGTCTCTTGGCTTGAGTTCATACGGAATCCAATTTCCTTATTTTGGACCATACCCATGGTCTTGAGACGGATTTAAATCGCTTGTTTAATCATTCCCAAAGTTTCAGCGAGCTCCTCTTAAATTTGGCATGAATCATGGTCCAATAACGCCTCCAACTCAGCGTCTTCAAACTTTACCTGTCTTCCTTCGCGTTCTTCGTCACTGGTGCTAAAATCGCGACTTTTAAATTTAAACTCATGTACTCATTGATGGATCATGTTTCCCATATGCTTCACACAGCAATCGATGTCCATCAGCTGCAATTTCTTCAAATTAAAACCAAAAAGAAACGCTTCCCGCAAATTGTGTTTTGTTGGCACAAAGGTTGACATGGCTAGAGTACAAAGAAATATGTTGTTTACACTTCAGAGAAGTGACACAAACTGATTTTTAGACCCATGTAGCGTTTTCAATTTCAGCTACTAGTGTCTCTAGTTTGTCAACACTTACGTCATTCGTGTTATGACAGAAAATTAGTTTAATGTTTGATATTTACGAAATTTACTTTCAAAGTGGTGAGTCTTCTATAAGAAATTTATTTGTGAAATTCAGTATAAATGAAATGCCTACATGGCAATTTGTGGATTAATTTATGAAATGAGTTCGTGAAACTGGATTGTTATTGGATAAATCAATACGTGCACGTACATTTATAGCGCATACAGCCGAGAGCATTGCAGTTGTTGCTCAGAATGTGTCTGAGCATGCATCAACACCAACTCGACATCGTGCTCAAGAATTGAACATTGCTGAAGCAAAATGACCATCCGTAACGTTTTCGATTCACTAATTGGGCTGTGGAACGCTTGGATGAAAATGAGAAATCATCTTTTCCGGTGAAGCTCATTTACACCTCGGAGGCTACGTCAACAAGCAAAATTCTCGCTTAGGGCTCAGAAATACCACATGTAACCATGGAGAAGCCGATGCATCCACAACGTTTGACTGTTTGGTGTGGATTGTGAACCGGCGGCATCATTGGTCTGTTTTTTTCTAGAATGAGGAATTAGCCGCCGTTACAGTCAATAGAGAGCCTTACCGAGATAACCTTACCGTCATGATAAACGAGTTTTTGTTACCCAGAATTCAAAAGGACACACAACATTTGGTTTCAACAGGACGGCGCAACTTGCCACACAGTAAACTCTTCAACCGGTCTTTTGCACACTGTATTTGGGGATCGAATAATCAGCCGTAACGGAGATGTCAATTGGCTACCACGCAGCTGCGATTTGACTTCGTTGGATTTTTTTGTTGTGGGGAGCCGTTAAGGAGTGTTACGTTAACCATCCAGAGACTACCCAAGATTTGAAAGATCAAATCGAAATTGCCATTGATGCGATAGGAGTCCATACAATCGAAAATGTTCTGAAAAATTGGGTACTGCAAAGCCAGTCATGGAAGTCATTTGAATGAAATTGTGTTCCCTTAATGGCAATGAATACTCTTTCTAATAAAACAAACCGCTTTCCAAAATATTCATTCGCCTTTGAATTAGAGCCAAATTAATTTGCAAACGTTAGATGGGCCACCCGTTAGCATTTTGAAAACTCAGTTCCATATAAACTTGGTTCCTTTTTATAATTTGGTGGTATGATTGTTTTTTCGTATTCTAATAAATAAGTTTTGTGTATTTGATCCGTTACTTATATTTCCAACATATAACGTTATATCATACCATACTGATGAAACAACAACAATAATAAAGAAATCCTTTGCAGTAAAACCTTTGGAAATGGCCCGCTGAAAATCGATCATTTATTTTTATTGCAAATCAATCCTTATATTTTTTGAGATTTCTGTGCAACATTTGTTGCATGCAACAAATTCAGGATTTTTATTGGAATGTCATATAGTAAAAGGTGTTTTTTAGAGGTTCACAATTTTAGATTAAAATAGAACAAGGAAAACGTTTTGAATATCAGTGAAACTAGCTTTATTGGATATATAATTTTATGCCCTTAATGCTTGAATATGATTTTGGCCATGTGTCCACCGTGACTGGTGTGTACATGGCGTAATCTGGAGGTCCAATTTTCGATGACTCTTCGCAGTAATTGCGGCCGTATCTCGCTAATAACTCGTCTCTGGTTTATCGACGTAGACAAGTGACTTAACATATCCCAAAGAAAATTATCTAATGGTGTTAGATCACACTGTCTTGGTGGTCAATTAACAGGATCATTATTGGAACCGGAGTACGGGATTGACAGCCTTCACGAAGTATTCATAAATGGATACGGGCGTACTCTGGGCAATGTTTTGTAGAACGAACGGTTGTGGTACCCAAGCCCTTCGTAGTAGTGAAGCAGAATAGCTAATTAGTCATTCAAAACTATGCAATGGAACAAACAAAAGGAAAAAATACCCCAGATGGTACACCAATATCAACATTGGTAAAACCACTGTCTGTGGGGACTGGCCCTATGGATTCTGGGGAGGGCCATCTATTGCATCATCAGGGAACATCAAATCCATTCCAGAGAACACCAAATCTACAAAGATCACCGATAAAGAAAATTAGAAGCAACTCGGTAGCTGACCAACCCGATACTTTTTCTAACGCTATACCTAGACAAACATTACACAAAATAACTGATGCCACCGGAAATTTTACTTTGAAAATAGCCGAATCTAGTAACGGGTGATTTTTTAAGAGCTTGAGAACTTTTTTTTAAAAAAAAACGCATAAAATTTGCAAAATCTCATCGGTTCTTTATTTGAAACGTTAGATTGGTCCATGACATTTACTTTTTGAAGATAATTTCATTTAAATGTTGACCGCGGCTGCGTCTTAGGTGGTCCATTCGGAAAGTCCAATTTTGGGCAACTTTTTCGAGCATTTCGGCCGGAATAGCCCGAATTTCTTCGGAAATGTTGTCTTCCAAAACTGGAATAGTTGCTGGCTTATTTCTGTAGACTTTAGACTTGACGTAGCCCCACAAAAAATAGTCTAAAGGCGTCAAATCGCATGATCTTGGTGCCCAACTTACCGGGCCATTTCTTGAGATGAATTGTTCTCCGAAGTTTTCCCTCAAAATGGCCATAGAATCGCGAGCTGTGTGGCATGTAGCGCCATCTTGTTGAAACAACATGTCAACTAAGTTCAGTTCTTCCATTTTTGGCAACAAAAAGTTTGTTAGCATCGAACGATAGCGATCGCCATTCACCGTAACGTTGCGTCCAACAGCATCTTTGAAAAAATACGGTCCAATGATTCCACCAGCGTACAAACCACACCAAACAGTGCATTTTTCGGGATGCATGGGCAGTTCTTGAACGGCTTCTGGTTGCTCTTCACTCCAAATGCGGCAATTTTGCTTATTTACGTAGCCATTCAACCAGAAATGAGCCTCATCGCTGAACAAAATTTGTCGATAAAAAAGCGGATTTTCTGCCAACTTTTCTAGGGCCCATTCACTGAAAATTCGACGTTGTGGCAGATCGTTCGGCTTCAGTTCTTGCAGGAGCTGTATTTTATACGGTTTTACACCAAGATCTTTGCGTAAAATCTTCCATGTCGTCGAATAACACAAACCCAATTACTGCGAACGGCGACGAATCGACATTTCACGGTCTTCAGCAACACTCTCAGAAACAGACGCAATATTCTCTTCTGTACGCACTGTACGCATTCGTGTGGTTGGTTTAATGTCCAATAAAGTAAACTGAGTGCGAAACTTGGTCACAATCGCATTAATTGTTTGCTCACTTGGTCGATTATGTAGACCATAAATCGGACGTAAATCGCGAAACACTTTTCGAACCGAACACTGATTTTTGTAATATAATTCAATTATTTGCAAGCGTTGCTCGTTAGTAAGTCTATTCATTATGAAATGTCAAAGCATACTGAGCATCTTTCTCTTTGACACCTTGTCTGAAATCCCGCGTGATCTGTCAAATACTAATGCATGAAAATCCTAACCACAAAAAAATCACCCTTTATAACAACTATTAACCTAGAAAAGGACCATATGAATCTCTTGGCGAGGCTAGAGCATATGGAGCAATTATTTGCCAAGCTAAGCGAAGAAATTGAGTAGCTAAAGCAAGAAAATGAAAACCTAAAAATGAATCGGGGTTCAAAAGAAGATTGCGATATAGGAAGCATTGAACCAGACAAACACGTCTATTCCACTGATGAAGATGAATTTCAAAGAGAGACGGATTGGATCCTAAAGAAGAAAAACAGTCCAGGAAGAGTAAGAAAAGAAAAGCTCGTCACCTGAGGCTGATCAATTAAATGCTTGGGGACAATCTAGTCCAGATTCAAACGATGGTCTATCCAAATCCATTCAACCAAAAGGTAGTAAATCTACCAAGAACATTACACCAAATTTGGTGCAACCGAAAGAAAAATCACTCCCACCAATAAATATTGTGGGTGTAACCAGTTACCCAGAAATTCAGTCACTGATGAAATCGGTTACTGACAAAGACTATAAGGTAACAGCGTTAAATAATGACGTTTGGAAAATTAATACTCTGGACTCAGATACTTATAGAACCTTATTTATGAAATTGAATGGTGAAAAGTATCACTTACGAGAATAAACGGGCCCGACCTATAAAAGTCATGGCAAGAGGTTTGCATCACACTTGCTCAAGCAAAGAAATAATGGAAGACTTACAAAATAAAGGTCTTAAACTACTAGATGCTGAGAATACTGTTAAAAAAGAGAGAACAGAAATTCAGGAACGAAACCAAATTATCAGTAAAAGGAGACTCCCTCTTTTAATGCTAGTATTTGACAACAAAGAGAATGTTCCAAACATTTATGGAATAAAAGGAATCCTTCACATGAAGGTGAAAATTGAACCAATGAGGAGAACGACAACACGCATACCCAATGCAAGAAATGTCAGGCATTTAATCACACCCGAAGATATTGCGGCCTGGATCCAAGATGTGTAAAATGCTCAGGTAATCATTTTACCCAGGCATGTACAATAGGGAGACATGTGCCAGCCAAGTGTACAAATTGTAAGGGCCAACATCCGGCAAATTATCGAGGTTGTGAGGTTGCTAAACAACTATAAAAATTAAGAGATAAAACAAGAAATTAACCGCAAAATCACGAAAATCGAAGGGTTCAAATATCAAACCAGATGGATCAAAACCCATAACCAAGCAACACAGGGCAAAGAATTTCATTTGCGCAGATAGTGAAAGGATTGGGTTCAACCCAACATGGAAAACATTATGAACAGCATTGCAGCTATTACAAAGCGGCTAGATGACCAAAGTAATCTGAACAACATGATACTTGATCAACTGAAAAAAATGCAACTCCCTCAACGCAATCCAACAAAAAATGTTAAGTAAGAACACAACTTTCAAAATAGCAATCTGGATTAATTTGTAAATCGTTGTAAGTTAATTTTTCTTTTTGGCTGTTAACATTTAAAGAGATTTCTTGATTGAATTGAATTATAATTTCTAACCTGGTATGTAAGTGATCTAGTGAAGATTGATGAGTAAGGCTTGGTTAAACAACGCAATGATGTGGTAACGGGGTAAATTCTGTTGGGTGATAAAGCACGCAGTGATGTAAAAATAGTTAAGCTTCTATTTGTGTAGATTTGATGGATTTGATTGTTGTATACACAGGGTAATAGAACCCTTCCGGCCGGTTTGCGCTTCATTTAAAATAATCTTGTGTGCAACTGAGCCAGTCATCCAGTTACAAACTTAAATCGAAATAGGAACAAAATAAAACTAAAATTTATCATCAATGCGATATTGATTAATTGGAACAATTTATTTCATACGATGTCTCCGAAGTAAAGTACTTCCACTCTTTTTGAAATCCCACTAATCTTGGTCTAGACTTTAAGGAATAAATTTCGATTTACCATCAAAAACAAAACCTATTATATTTTTTCACATATTTGCTGAGAAAATTTGTCGCCTAAAAATGATCGAACATACCAGACCGCAAATGAAATGCGAGCGCCACATAACTACAATGTAGTCCGAAAAATAATTTGTGTCACGTCGCTTTTATTCAAACACAGAAAAAAACTATAACTTCATAAAATTTTCCATGTTCTTGGCAATTTTTCATAAATAGCGTAGCAAGTGAACAACATAATTCCTACATAATATTATACATTATAACCTCTTTGTATGCATTTCGTATATACAGCTGGACCAGAACTATAATCATGTGGTAAAATTAAAACAAAAACGTGACAATTTGTAATCATCCAGGCGTGCATAATTTATTAAAACGACCGTTACATTTTTAGATATGTACCCATGCATCCGCGTTCAATAAAATGCCCGATGGTGCACGTATAAATTGGTTTGGTGTATTGTATGTTTTATGGCATAAATTATGCAAATTAAATACATATCGTTAAATGACCTGCTTTATATTTAAATATTCATGGATTACACAAATAAACCATATACACAAATAAATTAAATATAAATTATACTAAAAGCTGAATGCATATTATTTAACCTTAAATATGCGGGAACAGTTTGATTACATCAAATACTGTAACATGCTATTCGCAAAACATATGAGATTTGAATTATTTTTAAATAATTTATTTTGGGTTTTCGGTTCTCCATTAAATAAAAAATTAATTAAATTTTTTGAAAATTTATTATTTTACAAACATTGCTGTAGGGATTACAAAATATTTTTTAATATTGTAATATTTACATAGAGCTTTTGGTGAAGTATTCGAGCTTTTACCTTTGTTTTCAACATTAATGCTCAACTAACTTTCTTCTCTATAAATTTACGTCGATTATCTCAGTTCATTCATGTGGTTTTCACTGATGAATGAATAATATATTTCAAATTAATTTTGCAAAGTACAATTTAATTTTCAATTAAGTATAAATTACTACAGATCCTGGGCAGCAAAATGTTAAAGGAACTATTCCACATTATACGTCGACCTTTTATTTTACCATAAAATATTCAGTGTGCCATGGAATTTATTTCCACTAAATTTAATTTGGGTTGACTCAATTATAATGTATCAATGAATGAATTCAAATTAAAAATAAACCTAATTATCTGTGATTAAAACTTCCTTCCACCCCCCTTTATTTAATTCACTACACTTTAAATAACAAAGAGAATTTTTAAGACTCGAAATATACCTCCCCATAGAAATATTTCTTTTCTCAAAAATATTATTTGTTTATATCTTGTAATTCTAATTATTTTATTCAATTGTAATTTATTTTAATTTGAATGTGAATTTAAATTGATTTTTAACATTGGGAATGAGAAATTTAAAGAATTCATTATGGTATTCGTAGTGGTTTCAAATTTTTAGAGGTTCACATCTTTAAGTTGGCAACACTGTTTTGTTTGACAACCGATTTAATAGCTGATATTTGCTTTGCCATTAGTTTGATTTGCCATTTCATAATGAATAGACTCACGCAAGAGCAACGCTTGCAAATTGTTGAATTTTTTTTATCAAAATAATGGTTCTGTTCGCCAAACTCATCGTGCATTACGTCCATTTTACGGTCCTCATGATCGTCCATCACAGCGAGTAATTCGATTAACTATGGATCGTTTTCGCACCACGTATAATCTAAATGATAATACGCATCCAGTAAGACGTTAAACAGTGCGTACCAAACAAGCAATAGACGCTGTACAGCGTAGCATTGAGGAAGACCCAAATCAATCACTTCGACGTGGTTCTCAGCAACTGGAGATGTGTCCATCCACTTCACTTAATGGACGATTTTATCTAAGGATCTTGGTTTACGTGCTTACAAATTTCAACTTGTGTAGGAATTAAAGCCATCCGGCCATCGCATACGTCGCCAATTCGGCCAATGGGCTAAAGCAAAAATTTATATTGATGTTGATTTTCCAAACAAAATTTTGTTCAGCGAAATAAACAGAATTGTCTAGAAAAAATCACTGTTTGGTGCGCTTTATGGGCCGGCGGAATCATTGGTCCATACGCCTTCAAAAACGATGATGGGCGGAATGTTACAGTCAACGGTGAACGGTATAGAGACATGATTTCTAACTTTTTTGTACCTCAATTGGCTGGCATAAATCTTATTTTTGGTTGCTGAGAACCACGGAGCATTTTCGATGATACGAAGAACCTTGTTTTGAAACGTCTGTATCATTCTGGCGTTTGTTTGCTTAGTGCATCCCCAGAGTTGAATACCAGGTCCATATCGGCTTCAGTATTTGCCGATACAGCAGTAGCTTGTTGTGTGTTGTAAGCTCAGAGCCTCTACATATGAGCCAACATATTTTTCTAAACTTAATATTAGGTTCATCTTTTTAATTTTTGACATGCTCTCTCCACTTGAGCTTGGCATCGAGTGCCATATCAAGATATTTAGCATTGTTTGCATATAGCATCGGTCGTGAGTTAATTTCTATCGGTAGATGGGAAGCCTTTTGATATCTAAAATTAATATGCGTGAATTTCGTCTCATTAAGCTTGATTCTCCAGCGCTTAATCCAGTTACAACCCGCATTGGTAATCTTCTGGAGATTGCTCGTTGCATCAGCGACATTACTTCCAATCGCCATGATTGCTGTATCATCTACAAAGGTAGCTATGGTTCCTTCATCTGTTGTTGGATTGGTCAGGATTGGTCCTAAGACACTCCCTTGTGGGCTACCGATTTTCTTTAGTTCGGAGTATTCATCCTCATATTTCACACGAAAATATCTGTTGGATAAATAAGATCTTAGTATGGCATAGAATTGCCTCGGCAGTTCTCTATGCAGCTTGAATTCCAGTCAACTATGCCAGACTTTATTGAATGCTTGGGCGATGTCCAGAAATATGCTGGAGCGTACTTTTTTACGTTCTAATGTTCTTTCAATAACGTTGGTGATTCTATGCACCTGTTCAATTGTGGAGTGCTTTTCCCTGAATCCAAATTGATGTGGAGGAATTAGTTGTCGATCCTCAATTATTGGTTTAAGTCATTTTACGAGTAGTAATAATTTTTCAAAGAGTTTTGACATAATTGGCAGCAATGAAATTGGCCTGTATGGTTTTTTATCGTTAGGTGGTTTATCAGGTTTTGCTATCATGATTACTTCTGCTACTTTCCATTGCCACGGATCACATTTTAACCGAAATCTTGCATTGATTATGTGTAATAGCTTACGAAATCTTTTACCTGGTAGAGCCTTGATTATTTGGCAAGTAATCAAGTCATATCCTGGGGATTTTTTAACATTCATGTTGCTTTTTACTTCTTCTTTTAATTCTTTGAGAGTTACTGGGCGTATATCAAAATCATCCAGCTTTTGGATTGACATTATATTTTCATTGGCCGTTAGCCTTGGTAGTGATTGGAAGGTATTCTCGAGATACTCCGCAAATAGATCAGCTTTCTCTTTAGGACCTCTTGCCCAGGTTCCATCCTCCTTTTTAAGTGGATGCACTTGCATTTTGGGTCTTTTGAGTCCTTTCAGCGTCTTCCACATAGAATAATCAGGTTTTTTTTCATCGGTTAGGCTAACTAGATATCTGATGATTGATGCATTTTAAACTTTTTTAAGAAGATATTTGAGACTGTTACATAAATTGTTAACAATTGTTTTGTTCTTCGGTGTTCTAGTTATTTGCCAGGTTTCACGTGACCATCGTTTTTGTCTTACCAACTCTCTAACTTCCATTGGGTAGGATATGTTAAGCTTCTTCTTATTTTATATAATGGGGGTACTGGCCAAAGCAGCATAGTGAATTGTTTCATTGAGTTGTTCCAACAACTGGTGAGAATTTCTTATCGGTACATGAAGATTGTTTGTTTCCTCTATTACTTCACGAAATAGATCCCAGTGTGTTTTTGAATTTGTTAATCTGGCTGTACTCTTCCTTTGAATTACCATTTCACTGACTGTCATGATAACCGGGGAATGATCCGATACTAGCGAGAATTACTGTCTTCAATGTGAATGTAGTTCTGGGATACACTTCTTGCTACTTAAAAGTTTATTAGGTCAGGTATCTTCGTTCCGTCACTGGGCCAGTATGTTGGGGAACCACCAGAGTAAAATTCACATGTTGAAGTCACATTTGGATCCTTACAGTAGTGACTTGCATAGTTCCATCTTCGATATTTGATTCTAAATGGTGTTTTATATTTTCTTTCATTAGTAATGCCGAACCACCTCTTGCTCTTTGCGCTGGATGAATGGAGTGATATAAGTTATAACCCCGTATTTTAACAAACGAAAATTTAACTAGATGGCTTTCAGATATTAAGAAAGTGTCGATTTTTTCAGAATTTAAAAATATTTCTATTTCTGGAATATGTTGCATAATGCCATTCGCATTCCAGATTGCTATTTTGAAAGTTGTGTTCTTACTAACCATTTTCTGTTGGATTGCGTTGAGGGAGTTGCATTTTCTTCAGTTGATCAAGTATCATGTTGTTCAGATTACTTTGGTCATCTAGCCGCTTTGTAATAGCTGCAATGCTGTTCATAATGTTTTCCATGTTTGGTTGAACCCAATCCTTTCACTACCTGCGCAAATGAACTTCTTTGCCCTGTGTTGCTTGGTTGTGGGTTTTGATCCATCTGGTTTGATATTTGAACCCTTCGATTTTCGTGATTTTGCGGTTAATTTCTTGTTTTATCTCTTAATTTTTGTAGTTGTTTAGCAACCTCACAACCTCGATAATTTGTCGGATGTTGGCCCTTACAATTTGTACACTTGGCTGGCACATGTCTCCCTATTGTACATGCCTGGGTAAAATGATTACCTGAGCATTTTACACATCTTTGATCCAGGCCACAATATCTTTGGGTGTGATTAAATGCCTGACATTTCTTGCATTGGGTATGCGTGTTGTGGTTCTCCTCATTGGTTCAATTTTCACCTTCATGTGAAGGATTCCTTTTATTCCATAAATGTTTGGAACATTCTCTTTGTTGTCAAATATTAGTATTAAAAGAGGGAGTCTCCTTTTACTAATAATTTGGTTTCCTTCCTGAATTTCTGTTCTCTCTTTTTTAACAATACAGTGAGTATTGTTTAATTTCGTTTGTTACTTTAGTAGGCGATGTACGTGTGACATCTTCGTGAATTTGTGTTATGTTTTCATTCAATGTTTCTCGTAATTGACGCTCATGAGATTGCAATATATTTCCAAGATGATTAGCAAATCCTTCAGCTTTTTTGGCATTATTGGCCTTTTCAGAGTTTTAGTTGCTTTCCAGAGCAAATAAGCCGTATTACTATCATTCGTCAACATACTTAAGTAGAAATTAGCTGACTCATTTTTTAGTTTCTGTTTTTTTCTTGTTAATTGTTGAGTAAGATTGTTTAGTCTTTTTTGTCTTTTGGAGCTCTATTTTGGTGCCACTTTTTTCTGGATTTTCGTTTGTCCCTAAGGAGATTTATAATTTCTATTGGATAGTTATTTCCGTTTAGCGTTGTTGTGATTTCTGGAGTACGTTCCCATGCTGATTGTTAAATATTCGTAATGAACTTTTCTATTTCTTTGTTCAGTTGATCCATAGTCTTTAAAGGAACTTTTAAAAGTATTCTTTGTTCAAGGTGTACTTTGAATCTTTCCCAGTCCGTATGCTTGTTGATATAAGTACTGGATTATTCCCTTTTTGGATGATATTCTCGCTTAGGCTTAGGACTATCGGAGAATGATCTAAGCTCATATCTCGGCTTTCTTCGACTTTTATAAAATTATTAGAAATATTTTTAGTTATAAAAAAATCGATCAGGTCAGGTATTGTTCCTGGGTCAGTTGGCCAATATGTTGGTTTTCCTGTTGAAACGGATTCACATCCATTTTCTTTAATGGCAATCAGTAATTCTTTTCCTTTAGTTGTAGTTAATCTAGAACCCCAGTGGGTGTTCTTCGCATTAAAATCACCACCTATTATGACCCTTTTTACTCACCTTAATTATATCAAAGAACGCGTGATACGTTTTTTGACGTTTGTCTCAACCTTTTGAGGCTGAGTATTTTGATCCAATGTTTGTGGTTTTTGTGGTGGTGACGGTGTATTATTTGACCTTCTCGTTTTATTTTTCCTAGACTTAGCACAAATCCTTTCTGTCTAAGTGTTCTATCTGTTAGAAATGATCTTCTTGCTTATCCTATGTACAATTTGTTGGAATCGTTACATGATAGTTTGTACACACCTGTGTTTAATGATTGTCTTTGTAGTTTGCCTTTTAGTTTTTGTTGTAAGTTGTTGTTATTTCGAAACGCTATTTTATATTCGAGTCTATTAAAGGATTTTTTGTATAGCAACTAGGTTGTTTTGTTAAATGCTACACTCACGTATTTTGGAATGGAACCGATTAGTTGTTAGTTATTACGTGAGTGTATAATTTAACTATATCCACCTTGAGTGTAACTATATCCACCATAAACACATCATAACCAACACTTAGGCGCAATGGATTTTTTTTACTACAGCTGGCCGTTCTTTTACGTTGTACAGCCGATCTCAACAAGTTTCCTCTTTCTTTTTTACACACAACAATCACTAAAATTTAAAATTTTCGGTATCCGGCGATTAGAAATTCCGCTAAAAACACGCGATTGAATTTTATACTATATTTGACTAAATATCGTATTTTCATATTGCTGTTCATTTGCATATATTCAGGGGTAAATATTTTAATTCCGTTAAAATATCAAATATATTTTAATTTATTTTGTAATAATGATTTCTAAATTCATTAAATAATTATTTTAAAGAATTTAATTAATTTAATTTAATTCAATTTATTTATTAACAAATCTAGTTGTGTTAGCAGAACAGACAATTCCGCAAAATTACAATTGGTCACACCAACATAAATGTTAGTAGAACTGTGAAAAAAATTTCAAGACAATCCTTTGGCTTTTACGAGTACTATCCTGAAAAATCCTGAAAAAGCGATTATTTATTAACACATTACAGTCCGGAGGAATTACTGAAAAAATGGCTACCAAACACTTTTTTCGTAAAATCGATATAATTCCTAAACCAGCGAATCAAATAAAACGAAATTTCATAGGCGCCTTCAAGTTGGTCTGCTCTGTCTATATACATAAACAAAGCAGTGGTTTGCAACCTGCGGTACACGTACCAGCGTGAAAAAATACAAAAAGAGATTTCAATGCACTACAAAGAAAATATTTTACAGATTTTTTTCTGGGGGAATTTGGGGTTATCTCATGAATTATAATTTTAAATAGACTGAAATAATTTTACACTTTCGATTCCGATATATTTTTGTATTTCATTTTTTTATTCAATTAGAATGTATCTGTAGTATGTACAGACATTCAGTTGTGTTTAAAACCATTTTTTGACAAGAACAAAATATTTTTCTTATTTTAAGTTATAAAATAGTATTTTTAATAGATCCGCGTGAATCCGCGTGATCCGCATTTTCGTAATGTGTTAAGTTTCAGGGTGTCCCATTGGGACGAGTCAAAACGAGTAGGGCGTGTAGTTGGGTCTATGTCATGAAGAAAAGTCTACTACGCATATACCCGGAAACGAACCGTTACCCACTTAAATTGCACTTCAAATTTTTTAGCACGGCAGATTACCTTGAATCATTTAAATAATTAAGATAAATTGTTCATCAATTGTTTGTCTATAATTTTAAAGGCACAGAGTTCTTATTTTTTATCGGGAATGAAAATTCAAAAGAAGAAAAATAATTTTTTCCCCCACATCGCTTAGATAAATAAAATCCTTTAGACCTTGAAATCCGCGTAGTATGTGGTTCGTTGCACGTTGAAATGTCGCTCGTGAGTTCTTAATATCGTATGGCATTCGAGTAAACTCAAAATGGCCGTAGTCAGCGTTAAAAGTTTTTTATGTGAATCTTGCGGGTTCATTTCGATTTGATGATAACCACTTGCCATGTCAAGTATCGAAAAGTATTGAACATGTCCTGATTGATCTAGAATATCGTTTTTTAGGAATACAAAGATACAAATCCAGTCCATGCTCCACGCTGCAGGATACGAGCGGATAAGAGAAATGTTGTGCGGCTAGTATAAAAAAAACAGGAAAAGACAAGATGGCGAAAGTGCATATGGTGGTGATGTAGTGCAGCACTATGTGCGCTACTGGATCATGGTTGTTGCATGATCGATGCTGACGCAAAAGTAAAGCGAGTATGAACAAGTTATTGTTCACTGTACTATGCGTGCCAGCGCGATGTTTGAAATTAAACACAATACGCCGCCGTACAATTAGAATATTTTTATTTATCCCGAGTCATCAGTAAGTGAATTTTTCGGTCTTTTATTGACGACGATATCGTATCTACTAGTATTGTACTTTGACCAGATTGATGGTTGTAGTCTCTTGATGGGTAAATAACTTTCCAGCGTTCCTTGTTATTATTTATAGTTTGTATAGCGGGATTATGTAGCTTCAATTTATTTTTGATTGTCGTAGAAGCAGCTTTTGATTGATAGATGATTCAATGTTTGTTGCATACTGATTCGCATTATCTTGAACTGGTCTTCTAGGTTGCTTAATAATTGTTGCGGTTCCTTGTTTACGTCTGGTCTGGGTGTTGGCAGATTATATGCTCTGTTACTGGAGAATTTACTACGAAACTGTTCGAATATATCCTTTTGTTGTTTTGCGATGTGAGCAAAATTTAGGTTGTAGGCATTCGAGATAGTCGGTTGTCTATTTAGTGGTAAATTTGACTGCTGAGTTTGTGGTTGCTATGGTAGGCGTATTTTGAATTTTGTGTAGTGTACTTCTTCTGAATTTCAGATCGAACTGATAGCTTATCTGTGTCGTTGATTCTTCGAAAATTCTTGTAGGGCTACTGATCCATGTTTGATTTTGTTTACCGCAGTAGTTACAGGTTATTTGGCTATTCTTGGTTTGGTAGCTGAATCTAAGTATTTTTGGTTGTATCTGAGTCGAGTGTTGCATTTGATTCGTTTACGGAGTGATTCTAGATGAATCTGTTGTGTGATTTATTGTTGAATCTAGCATCTTTCCTGTTGATTCTGTTTCGTCTATTATCTCGTCAATGTTGTTGGCTTTAAATGTCGCTGTTCTGTATCTAAGTATTGTGTTATTTAATCCCATCCCAAAAGCCTCCAATTTTATCCGTACTTCATTTATATATTTGTCTTATATATCGTCGATTTTTGGGGTCTCGAATTTAATTCTACGCCCTTCTTCGTATTTTTCTATTTCATTCATCAATCTGTAGCCGGAATTCCTAAAGGGTTTCTCCGTAATTTTGTGGGGCGTATATTTTGGCATGGTTCTCCAAAATTGATTATTATAATTATAATAGTAAGCGCCGTAACTTGACACACCTGTTCATTCGAAATCATCTACGGTTATAAGCTTGATTTACGTAGAAATAGTTATACATAGATGTGTTAATTTACATCACCGATCGTAATTAGATAATCTCTCTAACTTACAAAAATGGCAAAAATGAAATGCATAGTTTAGCACGCCTTCATGTAAATCAGAGCCGAAACTGATATTCGTCATTTCTTTTCGAAAACATATAATTTTGGAAAAATTGTCGAACTATAACACATCGCCTAAAAAGTTCCCAGTGTAACAAAGAAAATACAATTTTTTTGGGGAAAAATACATTTTATTCATCAAAATATTTTCTTTCTAGAGCGATATAATCAGTCCAACGGATTTCTAAAATTTCGATGCCTTTTTTGTAGAACGATTTATCTTTACCATGCCAGCTATCTCACACAACTTCACTTTACGGTCTTTCAAAACAATTTCGTGGATTTTTTTATGTTTTCTGGAGTCACAGCCTCATTTGGTCTTTCAGAGCGTGGTGCGTCATCGGTGTTTGTACCGGCCACGTTTAAATTCAGCATACCAGTCAATGATGGTTGATTTTCCTGGTGCAGAGCCCGGATAAAACTTATCATACCACTGCTTTGCTTGATCGGTATTTTGCCCATCAAAAAAATAGAGTTTGAGCAACACACTAAATTATTTTTGTTACATTGTTTTGACATTAACAAATATAACGTCAATAAAACAACTGTAACTTGTAAACTTAATGGTCGGAATGTAATGCAATTTTGACACTGGTCTGGAAGGTTGGTAGAGTTTAAAAATTGTATGGGTTTCAAATTTGTGCCATGATCTGTTTCGACGGTCATCATCAAAAAAACAGAAATATTGGCAGATGAGAAACCACCACCTTCGCACTTGCCTCCGGTAATTCAATTCAAAATATTAATTATATTTTATTATATTTTACGGTAAGAATATTCGTCATTTTCTTGTACTAAAATTTAATTTTAGTATAAACTACGGAACTGTATTATGATCCATTTAGCGGCCAAAGGTTGTCAGGTTCTGTTTACCGTCTCGAGCGCCACTTTGGTTATAAAAGCGTATTTCTTAAAAGGTCGCAATAAAATTATTACCTGACAAAGGACTAAAAAGATCAATAGCATGCATATTTTACTTTTAGTTTATCCTCTCATTTTATGTTTGACGTACGGTTGGACACGGTGTTTTTAGAAATTTTGTGACTGAGCTAAAGTAAGAAATAATCTACGTTAAATGATTTTTATCATTTAGTTAAAAAACTTGTGTTTAAGATAAAGTGTGTGAGTGTGTGTGTGTGTGTGTGTGTGTTTGCAAGGGCTAGACTGATACATTTATTTTGGAAAATGGGTCGAAAAAGGGGCCTAAGCTGTAAAAAAAAACCTGTCGGAGCATTATGAAAAACAAAAAACTATTCATACCGCGAGATTGCAAAAATGGAAAAAATTTCAGTATTTTCACAAATCAGTAAGTAATTTGAAAGACAAGGCCCAGAACAGACCGGAAAATTATTCAATCGGCCTTAGAAAAGCGCAGAGCAACAATGAGCGAGCTACAAAAGCACCTTAGTGAAGAAGGGATAAAGATATCAGCGAGGACATTGCGACGAAGGCTATATGAAAATAATTTGAAATGCAAGAGTCCAACAAAGAAACCCAGACTCACTGAAAAAATGCGGAAAATACATCTTATTTGGGCTAAAATTCATAATCACTGGTCAATAGACGACTGGAAGAAGGTACATCGAATTTTTAAGCACTCATTATTTGTATATTTTCAAAAATTAAATTAAAAAATTTCGAAATTAAAGAGTTAAAGAGAGATTTAGGGAGAACTGCATAGTCAGGAGCATAAACGATCCACCATCAGTAATGGTATGGAGCTGCATTAGTGGAGATGGACCTGGTCCAATATACTTCGTAGAGGAAATCATGAGAAAAGAACAATATGAAAAGGTTGTTAACAAACGTCTTATTTCCTTACAGGAGATCGCTACCTCAAGACCAATACTCTTACACTTTTATGCATAATGGAGCTCCTTGCTAAAGGGTGGTTACATTTTAAGGGCCGATGTTGATTTTGAATAAAACAAATTATTTAGGAAATTATTGTCGATTCTTTTTATTATGATAATATGGTATGGTTCAATTATGTATGGAACAAAATATCGGCCAAATGGCCGCCGCGACCTCATCATCTCACGATAGCGAACACCATTCACAGTAACTGCCTGACCGGCCTCATTTTGGAAAAAATACGGCCCGATGATGCCGCCAGCCTATAAACCGCACTAAACAGTCACTCTTTGTGGGTGCATTGGTTTTTCGACAAACACTCTTGGATTATAATTCGCCCAAATGCGGCAATTCTGCTTATTGACGAATCCACTGAGGTGAAAATGTGCCTCATCACTGAAGATGATTTTCTTCGAAAATTGATCATCCACTGTTGCCATTTCTTGCCACCATTCTCGATTGTGTATCTTTACTCTTTACATCAAATTGAGTTAGTCTGAAATTGTGAAATGTCAAATTAAATGCAGAAAAAAACTTGACGTTTAGGTGTGGTTCACATTCAACGTCGGCCCTTAAAATTTAACCACCCTTTATGTCGCAAAACTAATAGAGAATATCCTCCTTAACCAAAATATTGGCATCCTCTCTTGGCCTGGCAATTCTCCAGATTTAAACCCTATCGAGAATTGTTAGGCCTTACTTAAGTCCAACGTATATAAAATCCCTAATCCTACAGTGTCCATCCTAAACAGCCAGAATATTGAAATTATTTTATTACTATTAATTAATATTTATCAATTAATATTTTTGGATATTGCAATTATTGAATTTTCGTACAAAATTCCTAAGTACTATTATTTTCGAATGTTATAATTTAATTTTCATAAAGATTATAATTTTACTTTCCCCGAAAACTAATCAAGATACATACGAGAGTGACGATGAATTGTTTGCTGACAATTTATCTTATTGTTCCTGCCAAAGTAACATAGAACATTTATCCGATTACGATTCTAGTGAAGAAGATACTATTCCTCTTCCATCATCGTTTATCCGAAGAAGAATTTCAAGTCCATCATCTAGTTGTGATTTAGATCATGGCGAAGAATGGTCATCAAGGGATAATCCACCAGTTTTGGAGGAGTTTCTAGGGCAGCCGGGAATAAATACCGAAAACGTTCCTAACAATGTAGTAGATGCCGTAAATTTGCTTATCGACGATAATTTATTTGCGTTCCTTGTGGAGGAGTCAAATAGGTATTATCACAAAAACAAAGATAACCTCAAAACGTATAAAAAATCCCTTAAGTGGAAAGACATCACTGTTAAAGGAATGAAGAAGTTTCTGGGGTTTATAATATTTATGGGGCAGGTACGCATGGTTCGACGAGATAATTATTGGAGCACTGAACCGTGGAGAGAAACACCGTTTTTTGCAAAAACGATGAGCAGAGACAGATTCCGTCAAATATGGAGGGCCTGTCATTTCAATAATAATGAAAATGTGCAAGATAATTCAGATAGACTTTGCAAAGTCAGACCGCTGTTGGATATCTTTCTTTCAAAATTCAGAGAAGCTTACAAGCCTATTCAACAGTTATCTTTAGATGAAGGCATAATACCAGGGAGAGCAAGACTATTCTTCAGAGTTTACAATGCTGGAAAAATTATAAAATATGGTATGTGAAAGTAACACTTGCTACATATGCAATTTTGAAGATTGATCGAAACAATGGAGGTAGTGTTATCTTCTTTTGCAGATTTCTGGCACCATGTGTATATGCGTAATTATTACAACAGTGTTCAACACAGTGAAATACGATTGAAGAAAAAAAATAAGATTTTGCGGTACCACACGAAAAAATAGAGGACTGCCGGACAGTCTGAAAACAGCTTCATTGAAAAATGGTGAAACAACTTTAAGAAGGAAATAAGATATATTGCTGCAAGTTTGACAATCAAAAAGACTGTAAATCTCATTTCCACAATTCACTCTGCAGAGATGAAGGAGGGTCAGAATATCGACAGAAAGACGAAACAAAAAATTAAAAATCCAAATACTCTGATCGATTATAATCAATACGTAGACGTAGAAAGGCGTAGACAGGGCAGATCAGTACTTATCGTACTATTCAATATTTTATTGTGTACCCCTGCACAAAGAAAAATGTTTCGAACGCTACCACACATTAAAGCACTATTAGATTAAAGTTTTTTTATAATATGTGTCGAAAATTTCTAAATAATCTTGTAATTTTGTATGAATAAAATTATTTCGATTGTGAAATAGTGTTTTTTCTTTGATTCCCAAGAAAGTAGAATGTTTTTGTACATAAAAAACCAGAATTACACATACTTTGCTAAGTAAATAAATGGTGACGTCTTTTTAAAGTAAAACACTGAAAGCTTCATTGAAAAATATCAAATAGATCGTAAGATATGAATATTTTACGAAAAGTCTAATTTTGACGCGAAAATTTAAAAAGACACTCGCGCTACGCCACGATTTGGCGGGAAAATGCCCGACTACATAGTGTTAATATGATAAACCAAACTCAATTGGAAATTTTAGCAATGCTCAAAAGAAAAGGATAATGTGCTTCTTTTAATAAAACGCAATTTAACATATTTAATTTATAATATGGTTTAAAATGATTTCCATATGTCAAAAACTAGTATAGATAATATTCAAATTAATCTCAATATATTAAATAACTGCCAAATTTGAATGTATGACCTTTCATTCAAGACAACTAATATATTATTATACTATACAAGTAAAAACATAAAGCAATAGAATATTCTCGACATATTCTACGCCAATTGTTTACTTTGTCGACGCCAAAAGCAATTTTCGACGCAATTATCGACGCCATGACGTCGAAAATTCCAAAATACGCGTAGACGCACAACACTGATTACCATACATAACATCGTGGGTTTAAATTTTGCAAATTTGAGTTAGAAATGAAGCTCCATGAAATCCTAGAATTTTGCCAGTTGTTAACGGAATGAATCATTTTCGACATTGTCTACATTCTTTACATTATTTTTTCGACGTTATTTTTTTAATTATCTATATACAATCTCTACACATGTAGAATATTAATCATCTATAAGGTGCAGATAATATGACACAACACTGCAAATTTTTAGGAAACAAATATTATTGATTGCTATAAAAATTTAGAATTGCTTTGTAGAAGTGCGAATAAATTGAAACGGGAAATAGTTTTTTTCTAGTTCACCATTTTAAAGATCCTTCCGAGTACTAAAATGTTTTCTATACTCGTATACATAATAAGCGACTTTATTGTACAACGTTCATAACATTTACTCAATTACACAAAACTGTCTACCGCCGTTGTCTACTACAATCATTTCAATAAATATTGATGTTTGAATTTAAAATCATCATACATTACGCAAAAAATCTAATTTTCTCGCTATCATTGAAATTGAATTGAATTTTTATTTTACACATAAAATCTCTATTACACAACGACTATTTATAGTCATTTTATTGGTACATAAAGTACACAGTAAACTGAGATTTTCAATATTATATCGAACTAACCATAAACTGCATAGTAATAAGAACTAAAGCGAATTAATTTTATGAGTCAGTGAATTATATTTTATATTTTAAGGCCTACGTGATTTATGTTTTCGTAAGTACATAGATAAATAAATCAATACTAAATCTGAATATTGAAACGGACGTTATACGACAGAATTTATCCTTTCTTTTAATTTATGTGGTCTTGTGAAGGAATACCGCCATTCTATTTATAAAATAAAATACTAAAATTAAAAATCGTTCAAGAATTTTAATAAGGAAATTAATTTTTAAATTTCCGTTTTATACCAGAGTGGTTGGTGCCAACAATAAGAATAAAACTATGCGTTATCCTGTTAGAAAACGGAAAAACCCGCCAATTCGTTTTTCTAACGGTGAATGGGCTAGAAGTGACGAGGAAAAGGCTAAAGCCTTCGCTGATCACCTTGAAAGTGTATTCACTCCAAACTTTAGATTAACGGTGGTCCAAACAGAAAATGTAGCAATCAGACCTGAGAGCAAATTCAAGATAAAGAAACCACTAGTAAAGTTTATTATTGCACATCAAATTCAATTGCTGCTTAAACAGGTGAAATACTTAAAGAACTGCCTGGGTGTACCGTTGGACGACTGGCTCAAATATTCAATTCAATTTATGAATCAGGATACGTCCCTGAGTGTTGGAAACTGTTGACTATAAAAATGTTCCCGAAGCCTGGTAAGTCTACTCATGTAGACCAATAAGCCTACTACTAATCATCTCGAAAGTATTCGAAAAGCAATTAACAAAAATATTAAACTAGAACTACGAAATATCATCCCTAATCATCAATTTGGTGTCAAAGTCGAGCACGGAACCATTGAGCAAGTGCACCGCTTAACTACAGAAATAAGGTTAGCATACGAAGAGAAAAAATACTGTTTCTCTGTGTTCTTGGATGTTGCCCAAGCATTCGATAATGTTTGGCACGCGGGCTTGCTTCATAAAACTAATCTTAAATTGCCAGAAATTTTATTTACCAATTTATGGTGTCAAATACAATATCTCTAAATCGGACGAGAAAATCATTCTGGCTGAAGTTCCACAAGGCAGTGTGCTTGGCCCAACGTTATATTTAATTTTCACTTTAGATCTTTCAATGTCAACGCAAATTATGACGTTTACTTTCGCAGATGATACGACAATCGAATGTACCCATAAAAATCCACAAACGGCGTCCGAAACTGTGCAACAACATATCTATGACATCGAAATCTGGCTAAAGAAACGGAAGATAAAGGTCAATTAAGCTTACTTGCCTGCCTGTCATAATGAACGGAATACAAATCCCTCAAGCAAATGGAGCAAAATACCTGGGCGTCCATCTAGACCGATGGTTAACTTTGCGAAAACATATTGAAATAAAATGAAACCATATGGAGTTAAAAGTGGATGAGGAAATATTCAACCTAGAATACAAACTCAATGATTAAAATTTGAAAATATTGCATCTACTCAATCAGCACGTGTTATTAATGATTCACCAAAATTTTTTATTGGCAGTGGTGGTCTTGATTCAAGGATGTCATAGAGGATGATATGCTATTGTACATAAAAAACAAATTCGAGATTGTTAAACCTGCCGAAAATAGATTTAATCTGTTACTAGATTCATCACTTTGACCTCCAGGTGTATTGATTAAAGAATTTTTAAATTATCGTCGATAATCTTCGAAGCATTTTTTAGTGCCTCGCTCATCTCTAATGATATAAATTTTTCCTGTACATTTGGGGCGCAGCCGTGTCAACCAACCATTTTAAATTTAATTTCCAAATTATAACAGAAACATGGCGTACAGCCGATATTATTAATGCGGAGTTTTTCCCTCCGGACTTTTGCATTTTTCGTCGTGGTCGGTAAAGTTTTAGTACAAATCGTAAAAGTGGCGGCGTGTTTGCAGTGCGTAAGTCTTATTGCTGTGAATTTTTACATTCCGACCCAAGCATAGAATTTATTGCGGTTAAACTAATACTTAATACATTTAATTTAATAATTAGCACAGTTTACTTTCCACTTAGTACGACTATGACTTTTTCTCACGATTTTCTTGACAGTGTTTCTAGTAATTTATTACCAATTATGAAGGAGAACATTGACTTCATTATTTTTAGCGATTTTAACTTTCCAGAGTTAGTCTGGATGGTGGACTACAATGTCTTCATTCCAGCTAATACTAACGATCGTTTCGCCTTAATCTATGATTTTATGGTAAATATAGGTGCTTCTCAGATTAACAATATACCAAACAGTTGCGAAATTTATCTGGACTTAATCGTTTACGCCAGATCTTCGAGTATTCATCACACCCCAGTTTCAAGCCAGGTTTCCAGCGGATTTTCAAGAAACTTGAATTTCATTCAGAATTGCTCTGTATTTGATTATGCGGATGCCGACACCACGGTTCTATAAACAAGTTCCTAGCTGAAGTTGATTGGACAGTTTTTCTATCAAACATGGATATCAATGGTGCAGTAGACACCTTCAATGAGTTGTTAAATATTACTACACGAAAGTTTGTCCCTAAAAAGATAATGAATAAGCCTCGCGCCCGTCATTGTGCATGGTTCACTCAAGAGCTCCAGAAACTGGAGGCCCTGCGTAATAAAGCTCACAGGAGATATAGGCATACTGATCTACTTTCGATTTTACTCAGTTTCAGTTTCAGCGCAGGCAGTTCTCCTATCTTAACCGATTCCTGTAAAATAATTACATGACTGATGTAGAGAACAATTTACGCTGTAACACGAAGAAATTTTTGAGATTTATGAAACTGAAGAACCATAATAACGGCTTACCGTCGTTTATGGAATTCAAAAATCCGATAATCCATTAATAATCTGCAATTTCTTTGCGGATTACTAATAAACAAAAAATTGTTTTTTTTGAACTTGATGTGTTGCAGGCATTGATGAATGTGGACGCGTCAAAGAGTCCCGGGTCTGATGGTCTACCACCGTCTTTGCGCAGTTGGTTTTGCCGCCGCTTTATACCAATTGTTTAACATGAGTCTCAGACCAGGCGTTTTACCTGATGTTTGGAAAATATCCAGTGTAATTCGAATCTATAAAAATAGATCCCGCAGTGATGTGACTAATTATCGTGACATTGCTATTCTGTCCTGCATGAAAAAACTCTTCGAGTTAATGTTCAACAACGTAATCTTCTTCTATTCCAAACAATGTATAGCAGATGTCAGCATGAATTCTTTCCGGACAGTTAAATAATTCCATTGCTTCAAAAATTCAGATCAAAGTGGTTTATACCGACTTTGCTAAAGCTTTCGATAAACTCATTCACCGGTTATTGTTGAAAAAGGTTGCCGATCTTAATTGCGAATATGCTGGCTAATGTCCTATTGCTATACGTACTCAGAGTATTTCATTCCTTCGTCTGGTGTGCTTCAGGTAGCCACTTGGACCCACTGTTATTTTTATTTATTTATTAATGACGTTGTGGGCTGTTTCACATTCGCTGATTGTAGTTTATTTGCAGAGGACATGCAAATATTTGCTAGATTTCATGCGAATTAGACTGTGTTCATTGTTCGTGTCGTTGGAGTAGCGAAACTTGAACAAAATTTGCGATTGGTGTGTTACAAATTATAGGTTTTTGAATGTGGATAAATGCCAAGTAATCACATATTGTAGATCCAAGTCTCCAATAGTCGTTGCTTACTCTTTAAGCAACTGTATTTTGAATAGAGTTAATATGATTAACGATTTGGGGGTTATGTTTAGATCTGATTTAACGTTTAACTAGCACATCGATGACATTGGTAATAAAGCCTATTCAATGTTGGGATTTATTAAGCGAAATTCTGAAGATGTTCACGACTCACTGACTTTTAAGTCCCTGTACACTTCCCCCCTTTCCTTCTCACCTTCAATACACAATTATCATCTGGTCCCCGTTACTCTAAGAGAATTGAGAGTATACAAAAGCAGCTTCTATTATTTGTTCTCAAAAAATTACTTTCTTTACAGCGCGACGATTATAGTCTCTCACCTTACCTTGGCCGTTGTCGTTTCCTGGGCCTTCAGTCACTGGCTTCTAGGCGTACATAATGTTAATATTTACAGCTTTTAGTTTGTAACCGACTGTGTGTTGACTGACTACTTGATCGGTTCGATAATGGAGTCGAAATTGAATTATTCGAAGAAGCTCCTGTGGTTGATGTCCGGTCATCTAGATTTTCAGTTTCTCCTTTCATCCTGTAGATGCTGCAACTTTGATCTGGAGGGTGAAAATTATCTTTCTCTGACGCATACGTATGTATTGCGTCGTTAATTGCGTTGTTAATTCACACCGATGTCTGCGGCCCAATTAATCTACCAACATGGGACGGAAATCGTTTTATTGTGACATTCGTTGACAATTTTACTCATTTCACGATCGTTTATCTGCTGGAAAAGAAATCAGAGGTTTTGAAGAATTTTGTCGTTCTTTCAAAAATGGTATCGGCACAATTTGAGCGAAAAATTTCACGTTTGCGATGTGATAATGGCGGTGAATACAAGTCTAACGAATTTAAACGATTTTGTGAAAATTCTGGAATACAAATCGAATATACAATTCCGTACAGTCCTGAATTGAATGGTGTGGCAGAAAGGATGAATCGAAAATTATTCGAAAAGGCACGTTCGATGATTGCAGAAGCACAAATGGACAAGAAATTTTGGGGCGAGGCCGTATTGAGTGCAACATATATATGTCACAAATCGAACCCCATCGCGGGCATAAAATGTCAATAAAACGCCAGCAGAAATTTGGTTTGGAAAAACACCAAATTTATCAAATGTTCGAGTATTTAGATCAACGGCATATGCACATATCCATGATGCGACTATGGTTTGTATATGCGAAAAATGGCTATCGTTTGTGGGATTCGGATGTTTCACGGATTGTTATTTGCCGTGATGTAAAATTTGATGAATGCAAATTCAAGAAAAATTCATATTCCATTGTTGAGGTCGAAAAATGTCAAGATCAGGCGGAGTCCATGTCGGATATTGATGTGGAAGACACAAGCTTTTATGAATCGGCAAGTGGTAACGACGGGGCGGAGATTCAAGATCAGATTGTGAGGGAAGATGTTGAATTGAATCAACATGTTCCATTTTCATCACAACCCCAACGAGAGCATCGTCCACCAGCTCGTTATGATGATTATGTAAATGGATCAGCTAGTGATCGTTTTCTGCATAAAAAAATGAAGAAATGACCGTATTTGCATTGAATGCGATGACATATGTTGATGATGTGCCACATAAGTTTTCCGACATTGAAGAAAGAGAAGATGCTGATGAATGGATGAAGGCTGTCAATACTGAAATTAATTCGTTGATGAAGAATCGAATATGGTCATTGGTGGAAGACCAATGGGACGTTCAATTGTTAGTTCGAAATGGGTTTTCACCAGGAAACGTGATGAATTTGGGTGACCAACAAATTACAAAGCAAGATTGGTTGCGAAAGCTTTTTCTCAAAAACCGGGAATTGATTTCTTTGAAACTTATTCCCCGGTGGCAAGAATGGTTACCGTTGGTTTATTATTGGCTATGGCTGTTGTGACATTATTAGTAACATTTCCATCGATGTATGATATGGTTGTAACGGCACTTGAAACAATGAATCCAAAATCGTTAACAATGGAACAGTGGAAATTTGTATGAATTTGAAAGGCGTATTTTACGTGAATCATTGGTGGTTAAGCGCGTGGTCGAGTGCTTGGAAGAAGATAGCAAAATGGAAGCTGCTAAGCGCTGTGAGATGAAAACCAAAACTAGTGGCCGAGCATTACTCAATAGAAAAGAATCACACATTGCGATAACACTTTTTCGAAATGTAATTGAGCTTGGTGATATCGAAGTAAAATACATTGGAACCAAAGAGCAACTGGCAAATGTGATGACTAAGGCATTGCCAACTGCAACTCATGTTAAACTTCGGCGAAAGCTGGGTTTGATATAATTTAATAAGATGTTATTGGAGGAATTGGTAGGGCGTTTAACACCAGAAAATGAATTGTTATATATTTTAATCAAGTTTGTATATTGTGCGATTTTTGTAACTAACAAAAATCGAGACGGAGTGTTAACACTGTACAAAACAAATAATGATGACAGTGTAAGCAAAGGAGACGTACTATTAAAACAATAGAATAAAACTTACTTCTGATTTGTTATTTGAACATAGAACACGTTTTATTTGTTTGGTTAGTTCTCAGTAGATAATTCACTACAGAAATTTATTAAAGTAAACAACACCAACTTCATTGGTTTCTAGAACACATTTTGTTAGAAAATTGTTGATTCAACAGTCGTTGTTGTGCAATCGAATTGGGCCAATTCTGGATTAGCATAAATTCCGTCACTATATTTTTCAGATGGCAATGAACATACCTAATCGAAATATGCACTCAGAATTGCCAACTTCATTGGTTTCTAGAACACTTTTTGTCAGAAAATTGGTCATTCAACGGTCGTTGTTGTTCAATGGAATTGGGCCTATTTTGGATTAGCACAAATTCAGCCACTATATTTTTTCGGACTCGGATTTTTTGGTTTCTAGAACATTTTTTGTTAGAAAATTGTTCATTCGACGGTCGTTGTTGTTCAATGGAATTGGGTGGCAATGAACATATCTGATAGGAATATGCAATCATTCAATTTGACGTGTGTCTCAATTTAAATACCTCACCTTGTATTTAGAAATAAATACAATTACGAAAACACTAAAAACGTTCGACGGAGCTTTCATAATATGTTTTGGTATATTTTGTTTATTTCTACTCGTTGATTCGTATTTTGCAAATAATTAAAACTGAAATAAACAAATTGTATGCCTTCAAGGGAATGTAAAACTTTTATGAATTTTTTTGTGTTGTAGCTTGGAAGTTATTTTTTATTTTTAAATGTCAAAAGAGTCTTAAAAACTATACGCCACAGGCCAAGCTTAAAATAACAACAAATGATGTGAAACCCGAAATTTAAATTAGGTGTGGGACAATGATATGAAGTACGGCAGACATATTTTTTCATATAAAATCCGAATCTACCAAATTTATTTATTTATTTATTGATAGATTGACATAACAATTTTAGTAGAGGAAAGGCACATATGGAAGCATAATAAATGAACATCAACAAAAAAATACTTCCATTAGGCATAAAAACCTCAGATTTTTTCAAAAAACAAATCCACTCCATGCTAATACCCTCCATGTTGAGCTCAAGCTCATTTGTTACGGAGGATACTGCAAGAAGTGAATGCTTACAAACTACATACAAAAACAATATAAATAAATATAAAAATATTATTATACAAATGTATTGTAATTCAAGCGCGCCACGCTAAATAACTCGTTTTAAAAGATCTAAGCGACGCCGATCTCTTAATATCTAATGGAATAGAATTCCAAAGAGAAATACCTCTAACAGAAAACGAAGTATTTACAGACCTACACAAGTTTATAGGGGGAAGTAAACGTAAATCTGAAGAATAAGACCTACTGAAATCAAAATCAAATTCAAAAAGGGCGAGATGTGATCATATTTCCTAATACTAAAAACGAAACGAGTACAAGCATTGAAACATCTTTGGAGAACATTTATACTCTCCTGAAGCATACCAAACAAAACAACATCCCCAAATAGAAAATGTGGAAGAAGGTGTGAGAGGAACATACGCTTTTTAAAATTACTATCAGAAAACCAACAACTTTATACAAACAACTAAGCATTCCAAAAACCGTTTTGCTAACCTTAATCAAATGATCACTCCAAGTAAGAGTTTTATTGAAAATGAACCCTAAATTTCTAACTGTATTAGAGAATGGAATTAAAGAATCACCGAGAAAAATTCCAGGAAAAGAGGAAGTATCTATAGATTTTTTATAAATTATAATAGACTGAGATTTATTAGCATTAAGAGCGAGCCGGTTAGATAGTGACCAATTATAAATTCTTACCAAATCTTCATTAATAAGAGAAATATTAGAGTTAATGGAATCATTATCTAAGCGACTACTCCTATAAATTTGTACATCATCAGCAAAAATATGAAAAGAAGAATGGCGAATCGAATATGCAACGTCATTAATGTACATTGAGAATAGTAAAGGACCAAGAACCGACCCCTGAGGAACGCCAGAAGAGACAGGTAAGAAGTCAGAAAACGAATTGTCAAAAAAGACTGCCTGAAAGTGACCCGAAATATAGTCTAAAATTAATTTAGCAGCAGAGAGAGAAAAATTAAAGTTCGAAATAAGCTTATTAAACAAAATTTGGTGATTAATTGAATCGAACACTTTCGAAAAATCCAACAAAGTAAGGCATTTCTCTTTTACTCATACTACGACGAATATCATCACAAACATTCAGTAAAGCAGTGGTAGTACCGTGAAATCTTCTAAAACCCGATTGAAAAATACTAAGCAAATTAAAGCTATCAATATGAGATTGAATTTGGTTTTTTACTACAAATTCAAACGCCTTGGACAGAGAACTTAAAATACTAATAGGTCGCAAATGGGAAAGCTCAGAAGGATTGCTAATTTTAGGAACAGGAATAATTTTACTCAACTTCCACTGAGCGGGATAAAACGAGGTCGTTAAAATAAAATTAAAAATATGTAACAAGTATCTTGATACATTAGGAAAAATACGCTTAACAAATTTTAAACTAACCATATCTAGACCAGTGGATTGCGATTTAACTTCCCAAATTGCAGAATGCAAATCATCAATTGATATATTTGCAAATGAAAAAGAATTTAGAGATTCTACGGATACTAAATCAATATTAGAAATATCATGGGTGGAACTAGAATTACTTAGGTAGCGGTTAAAATCATTAGCTTTGAAACTTACCGAAGCACCCCCTTTGCAACTACCAAGGCCCAAATTGCGAACGTTACGCCAAAATATCTTAGAGGGAAGAGAAGGATCTAGCTTATCCTTGAAAAAATTTTGCTTAGCGATACGAATTAAACTTACCACTCTATTTCGAGATTGCTTATAAGCTAGATAAGCAATAGAATTAGGGCTCATTTTCCAAAGACGATATTTGGAAAAACGAACAGAAATAGCATTCGAAATCTCTTGCGTCATCCAAGGGGGGTATACATTATCGGTTTAATATGTTTGTGTAGTGTACAATATACCAAAAAATACAAATTATTTATCAAAACGTAACAATGGATGGACAAATGAATAAATGTCAAATGTTGCACAGAAATATTTAGCGGTTACGTGTTTTATAAGCTGATTATTTTAAATCGGATTACATATACAGAAAGCAGTGTGTTCCTCCTTTATTCCGATTATAATATCAGTCCTTAATCCTTATTCATTTAACCATAAATGTATTTGATTTTTTTTTTTTCGTTTGACATTGACTTCAGCAACATACCCACTCGTAATATTAAATTGTTACGTAATATTATTTAAAAAAAATAAAATTATATAAATGTACTAAATTCTGCTTTATTTCGTTACAGGTAAGTTTATTGGACTAAAATTAGGATTAAAATTATTTGTAAGTATTATTAACAAAAACACTTGAATTGCATAATCTTCTCTAACATAAATATTGTTCTGACGTATTTTGTTAAATTATTTTGCAATAATACAGCCGTAAAATAGCGGCACTAAGAATTAGTGCCAATTAAGAATTGTGCGCTCGGGACTACATTAAGTTTAGTATTTAAATCTTGTTTTGTAATCTTGTTTCCCTATATTGACGGTTCAATTAATAACCAAAATTAATTAGTTCGCCTCGCCACTATAACTGCATCGTATTCGTAATCTAATAGTTTACGAGCAGTTCTGAAAATGCAGTTAAGCATATACCATAATTTTTCACATGCGTAAACAAGGCAGCGGAAAATAAAAGATTACGTTACTCGCCACAAGTCGCGCAGTGTCACAGAAGAGTATTACTATTGTTTTAAATGTTTTAACCAGCGGATATTTTTATTCATTTTATATCTGGTTTTTCACAAAATAAAACATTCCAGCAGGATAAAATCTTAAAAATGTTCCTTAAATTTACAAATTGATAGGCCTCCAAAGTAAAGAGACTCGATATATGAAATTTTGATATTTTACGATTTCCCATCTTTTTCCGCCATTTTCTAAAGAATTATGATAACATTTGGTTAGGGATTCTAAAGCGACAAAATTCGAGGATCTGTTCATGCTGGACTAAACGTGGTCATTACATAACCAACCCTTAGGAACATTGGTTTCTAGATTGATTTGACTGTAATGCTGGAGAGAATTCGGCTAATTCTTAATCAATTATTTTGAAATTTGTATCACAGGTCTATATTGTCATTCTAATGTGTATTTTGAATAAAATGCTGAAATGAGTTAATGACGAGGGCTTCTCGTTCACTTCATTACAAGTAAGAATTTTGGTTTGAAAACTTGCGAATCTAATAAGAAAATTAAGGAAGGACATATTTTAGAATTTGTTAAGTTATTTTAGGAGCGTGAATATGACTCCACTCTTTTTTATTATAATAAAACGGATTTGCTTGTTTAGAAAATGAAAGAATTATTAATTGAAAGTATGCTCCATCTGCGGAACTTTCCCGCATATTTCATGCAATTTACAGATTCCCTCTCTGAATAAATCCTGGTATTTGGAGGCGATCCAATCAATAAGCCGATTTTCGATCTCTGCGCAAGAACTGAATCGCTGTTCAGAAAGAGACGACCTTCGTCCAGAATAATTAGTAATCTGAAGGAGTTATGTCTGGTTTATATGGCGGGTGGGATAGAACTTCCCAGTCCTGTCCTTTTAAATAGTTTTTCACAAAGTTTGGAACATGTGGTTTTGCAATTTTCGTGCTGAAAAATTAATTTGTTGTATCTATTCACCCATTCTGGTCGTTTTATCTCGATAGACATCGCCATTGATAGTTTCCTCTTGATTCATCATCAGAGCATAATCTGATTGTAATGAATATCTCGCTTTGGTTGCGATGAACCAGCTTCACCAAGCTTCATCTAAGATTATTCGTTTGGGATTCTCATAATAAATGCATTTTTCATCTCCAGTAACTATTCGATGCAAAAAACCTTTCTTTGTTTTCTTTGAAGCAGTATTTCACAAATGTTTTTTCGACGTTCAACGTCTCTTTTAATTAATGTGGAGGCCAGTTGCTAGCTTTTTGAACAATTCCGATTGCTTGTAAACATTTTGCAACAGTTGATTAATCAATACTTAATGCTACAGCCAATTCTGATTGTGGTTGAAAAGAATCTTCAATAACGTTTCCAATTCAGCATCTTCAAATTTGTTGGGTTCTTTTTATCTTGCCAAAATCATCATTTAAAATCCATGTAAATTTCCACAACCAAACGATAAGTTTCCGCTGCACTTTTCTATCGACCTTTTCGCAAGGAGTTAAAAATACTAGTTGTTTACACTTCAACCAAATGTCGCATACTACGTTTGAAAGCTGACACCAAGTACTATAGAATATCAGTATTACCCATTTATAGGACCCGTAAGGACTACTAGTAACGACATCTATTGGGAAAGAGCGGAGTCATACTCACACACCCAATAGATTTTGTTGTCTTGTGACCAAATAATAAGTTTCAGATTATGACTAATGTTTCAGAAACTCACAATTAACCAATACTTTCCGCCATTTTTCTGATAGCATAGGTCATGTTGAGACTATAACTGAGAAATTTGGGGAACATTTATCGGTTAGAATCCTTACTATAATTTTTTGAGTTTCGGCGGCCATATAAATCCTTTTGAGTTTCTGGTCGATATCTTAAAATCTCCAAGTTAAAACAAAAACGTATATTTGATCACCTTCAATAATTTATAACACCAGACCGCCATCAGATATTCGATCAAATGTCACTATAAAACTTGTAGAGGGCAGGTCAACCTTCTCCAGGTGTATAATAAATTTTTTTTTTGTGTCAGATTGGACGGAACGGGCTTCAGACGATATGGACTTCAGATATGTAATATAAAATGTTGAATTTTCCACATTAAATAATTTGTTACATTAGACAGCCACCAAAAAGTGGGCCAAACGTTTCTTTTTTGGGTCTTGTGTAGAGGAGTTTAACCTTTTTCAAGTGTGTAATAAATTAATTTTGTGTCAGATTAGAAAAAATTGATTTTACCACATTTAATAATTTATTTCTAAAAACCGCGTTCAGATATTTGGTAAAATGTTACTTTATTGGTCTTGTGGATAATTTTGTGTAGGTTAGAGGGAATTGCTTTCGGACAATATGCGCTTCAGAAATGTAATACAAATGTCACTTTTACCACCTTAAATAATTTTAACACCAGACCGCCACCAGATGTCAAATATTACTCCATGAGTCTTATAGAGGAAAGGTCAATCGTATCTAGGTATGTAGGCCTGGTGAAGAGCAGCTCAATATTTTCCAGGCCTGGTGAAGAGTAGCCCAATATTTTCCATGTTCGTAATAAATTATTTTTTGGAATTGGCTTTAGACGATTTGGGCTTCAGATATGTAAAACACCATATAGAAATTGGGTCATATGTTAGTCGATGAGTCTTCTAGAGAGAATGTCAATCTTCACAATTGTGTAATAATTTTTTTTGGTTAGATTAGACGGAATTGGTTCATACGATATAAGCTAAAATTTGACGAAATACCCGGTGGTCGCTTGTGCAACAATTTATTGAATGTGGTAAAATCGACATTTATATTACATATCTGCAGTGCATATTGATTGAAACCAAACCCGTCTAATCTGCCACGAAAATGAATTATTACGCACATGGTAAATGTTGACTTTCCATTACAATGCTCATAGAGTAACATTTCCTTCAATGTTTGGTGGTGGTCGGGTGTAATAATTTATTAAAGAAATCAAATTTTATCCAATTTAATGTTGCAGTCTGGTGTAATAAATTACTAAATTAGGTGAAATCGACCTTTACATATCTGAAGCCCTTATCATAGAAAGCCAATTCCGACAAGTCTGACACAAAAAATATTTTATTACGCACCTGGAATGTTTGACCTGACAAGGCCTATGGAGGACGATGTAACCCAATATCTGGTGACGGTCAGATGTAATAAATTGTTGAAGGTTGTAAAAGTGACATTTTTATTACATATCTGACGCTTATTTCGTGTGAAGCCAATCCCGTCAGAACAAAAATATTTTCACAAAGCCTTTACAAGGCTCATGGACTAACATTTGGCTTAATACCTGGTGGCGGTCGAGGAACAAATTATTGAAGCTAGTAAAATCGATATTTTAATTAATTAATTTTTTACACACCTGGGTAAAGTTAACCTGCTCTTTGCAAGACTCATAGAGTACTATTTGACCCAATATCTGGTAGCAGTCTGGTGTAATAAATTATTGAGCGTGGTCGACATTTATATCAAATATCTGAAGCCCATGTCGCCTGAAGCCAATTCAGTCTAATCTGACTCAAAAATATTTATTACGCACCAGGATAAGATTGACCTTCCCTCTACAATACTCAAAGAGTAACATTTGGCTGAATATTTGATGACGTCTGGTTTAGTATGTTTAAACACTATTTTGTCAGTTTTTTTCAAAAAAAAATTCCTAATTCACCAGGATGGGTCAGATTATCCTATATTAAATTTTATAGAATATTTTTAGTAGTTTTTTTTATTGATTTCAATGAGTGTTTAATGATAATAGTCCTTTTTGGGGTGAAATATACCCTTAGGTAAATCATAGCGTAGCCTTGAATAAATTTAAAGATTATTTGGTCTATCAACAGAGAGAAAGTATTAAAATTTTGTCGCCAACATTTGTAAACATTTTGTAAGTGATTACGGGCCCTAAGGAAATTGGTTCCGTTGTCGCTGTGCAATTCTTTGCATACTCCTCAGCGGGCTATAAGACTAATCTAACCTGGGCAGCTTTGGTAGCCAGACAGTCTGCCAATCCATTCTAATTTTAAAAAATGGCCTGATGAGTTCTACTGATTTGGATTCGGATAGTATTTCGTATGAAGTTTCTGCCTCCTGAAACTCATTATGTTTGACGTAGTGCGGCCGTCATGAGAGCGGGTTCCGCATGTAATATCGTACCTTATCATCGGCTGGCAGAATCACTTTAGAAATATTAATCTGTTTGAAGATGGTAGCTCTTTATTTGCCTTAATTGAATTTGTCGTGGTTTTTGCCAGTGTACCTAGAATACTAATGGCCTCATTGTTTTAACCATTTTACTACATGACGTCATTTTATGACGATAACTTCAATTTTTAACTATAGATGGCGGTATAATGAAATTAATAATATGATTTTTTCGTGAAACATTAATCGCCATGGAAAAACAGTAAATTCTACAATAATATCATTTAAAAATTATATTGGGGGCTATTGGTAAGACAAAATTATTTATAATTGTTACTAATAAAATATGTATTCAATATTTCATTGAACCTTTAAATGTCAAGAACTTTTTATGGACATTACTGACATCTATAGTTCAGAAAAGAAACTGTCGACTTAAATTTGATGACGTATCAAGCAGTACTGCCTTGTATTCTAGATGCATTGTTTATCACTTCCAAACTCAGTAGATACGGTGTGATGGCTTCTCTTCGTCTATGCCTTAGTTGGCTATTGATATATCGAAGTATATAAGCTAACACTCGAAACATTTTACTAAAGCTGGACATGTTAACAAGCGGGTCATCTATATTTATTCGGTTGATATGTTTGTATATGATTTTTACGTATTTTGGCCAACTATTCGAATACCAAGCCAACTTGAACCTTGTTACCATAACTGAAAGTGATGTGCTTTTCTTGGTTAATACCTTTTGAAGTACAATCTGCCATTGAGACCTTACCATATTGGTAAGTATCTCTTTGGTTCTCTTGCCGATAAAAGTGTTTCACTTATACATCAAGTACGGGCAACATTGGATTTAACGCTCTTTTTGTCCATTAGTCTCCCGACCAAATTCTTCATCTGTGGTGAAACTTTCCTCAATTGAATGAATACGCGAAACCCCCGATCCAAAAGAGTTTCGCAAAACAGATGGATGGTGTATAGAAAGGTAGTCGAAATTTAAAACGGCCGGAACTGTCTATAGTTTGGTTTGCTCAAAACAGGTTTTGCATAGTTCTTCCGTCACATTTGCGATTTTGGTTTGAATAGACTCGATTTCCTTTCCAACAAAATGGTTCGCTTTTGTTCCACGGTGTGGCTATTAAGGATACTATGGTGATCCATTTCAAGAAGCTCCAGTATACGGTATGGCGTGTTTAGTATTGCTTCATTTAAATAATAGTCACAATTGACAATGAAAGACTCCAATTACTCATACCAAGGGGATAGGTAATGGTTAGTTTTGTATACATGGTGGTGACAGTGTGGCTTCGTTTGTTAGGACATAGCAGAATTGGAATCTAACGTTTCGATAACGTGCATCGATAACGTGCCCTATGTGTAGGGATAAATCTCGAGACTTATTTTTCTATATTTCAAACAAACCAACCTAAGTAATCTTATTAACGATTAGACTTGTGATTTTGTGCCAATCACACCAGAAATCCCATTTTGGAAATCCCGTGGTTTTGTAATTTGTTGGAGATAATTTTGTGATTTTTGACGACATTATCACACCAGAAATCCCATAGATCCGTTTAAACATTGAAGTTTATGTTTTACTTTAGTTAAGATGTGCTAAACTGTGCATTCCAAAAACAATTTAGTTCTCTTCCAGAATTAGTCACGATTGGTCCTAGAACTGCAATATCTAATTATTCAAGTCGTTTTATAGTAAAATTGTTTAAACTAGCTGTATATAGCCTGACAAGATTAGGAATCGCTGTGCATACTCAGTGAAGTAACACCTTTTATTAACAAAATCTCTTAAATTGGTTGTACAGCACAGACTGACCAATTTTCATGATTGTGCCTACATCTCATCTGTCAGAATCGTAGTAGAAATCATTTGTTCAACCCTAATTTCAAAAGATCATTTTTGAAAAACTTTGTATGGATAATTTCTGAAAATCCCATCGGAAATTCTGCATCGGCCAGAATCACCATAGAAATCCTTATTTCAACCGTAAATACAAAAGATGATTTCTGAAAAATTTTGTGTCGCTGATTTTCCCAAATCCCACATTTTTATTAATAAAATAACTGAAACTCAATGTACCGAACATGTTGACCAAGTTTCGTGATTGTGCCTACTTCTCATTGATTGATAGGATCACTGAGTAGAGAGCCCTTATTTGAACCATAAATTCAACAGATCATTTTTTGTAAAATTTTGTATGGGTGATTTCTGGAAACTTTTACTGGCGATTCTGGCCGACGTGGAGTAGGCAAGATTATGAATCATCTTAATGTATAGTGATTAAGTGGTTTGATTGAAAGTAAAATTGGACATGAAATAATCTCCTATGGAAGCTGTCACTTCCGGCCTAGCGATTTTCCCCAAAGATCACATGGATTTCCTATTTTTGGGAAAAATATTAAGTATGAATTTTCATCCCGATCAATTAATACAGCCAAGACTTGCAGGGGCCGATTTTTTTTGAAAAATAATTTTGTGTAAAAAATCGTGAATTCCGCTTAAATCTTGGAAAACCGATATTATTGCAAATATAATTTACAATGTTTTAGTTCAAAATATTTGCATAAAACGAAAAAGCTCCTATGGAATTGATACTTCCGGTGGACCGATTTCGGCCAATAATCACTGATATCTCCCAATTTATGGAAAGGCTTTCGTATGAATTTGTACTCCGTTTACAAAAATCTGACCGGGCTGTACAGAAGCCGGTTTTTTGTTGAAAAGTATTCGAAATTAAACTTGCAACAATATCGGTCCAGCTCGACGAAAAACTGATATAATAAAAAAAAATTCGACATCACAAGCGGATTGAATTATGGGAGTGAATCTTCATGCTTAGCTTTTTTTATAATTCGAGAGATCCCAGTGATGTTGGGTTGGAAGTGATAACTTCCATGAGAGCTTTGTCGGTTTTGGAAATATTTTGAAAGGTCCAGATCAGTTTTCCAAAATTTAAAGTTACAGTTAAAATTCGGTTCCTGTACATCCCATACCAATTGGTTGTTCGGGATGAAACTTTGCCCCTAAACTTTTTCCATAAATTTTACCGAAAATGACGAGTTTTGATATAAAAAAACTTTTCATCAAAATTCGGCATCTCTATAGTCCAGGCGGATTGACTATTCGATATTGTAGCAGTTAGAATAATGCAACCAAATATTCTAACCGTGCATGTCGCAAATATAACATCTCGCAAACTCAACATTAATGGTCCTATTCCACTACAAGAGCGTTTTATTTTGCAGAAAACTAGAACGAGATAACAATATAGATTCTCTATGTGTGAGACCCGTACATCAGTATTTTTATTTTTTCTAAATTTTTTTTGTTGTTGAGTTGGTTGCCATAATTATAAATAAAAAATATCAAACAAAGTAATTTTTATGGCAACCAAAATGAAAAAAATCCCCCACTCTCAGCAAACTTAATTTTTTGTGCTTGGTGTGCCGACACGATAAAAAATTAATTTTTTTGGATTTTAATTTTCGCCTGCTGCACTTTGCATTTAATTTTTTTAGTTTCGGTTAATAAATTTTCAATTCAAAATTTAAAAATAATATCGACTGCTCACATTGCCCGCCTTCATCTTTGTATTTTGACATCGTTGCTTTGAACTAGATAACTAGGCCAAAATACTTCCTTCGACTACAAAACACCCTTCAAATACAGGATTTGCAGATGAGAAATATTTTATTAAAATTTATCATTAAAATTAAAATTTATTTATTAACATTTATTTTAATTTGTTGATTTGATATAAAGTCAACCATTAATTGGATATATTTAATGCGATTGGATGAGAAGCGTTAGAACCGTCACAGGTCTTCAACTCGCGTTATTCTTAAATCATCACAGACAATAGTAAAATATAAACCTAATTCCGATACATCGCCCTCATATGCCAGTTGATGTATATCGACATCCGAATGCTTACCGGCCAATTTCGATAAGATGAACTCCTAACCAATATTCGTCCAAATATCGTAATCGATCGAGTTTGTTTGATCGGTAACCTCAATATCTTTGCGGGTAAAATCTTGAATAGGCTGAAATAGTTGTGGGCCTGTTTGCATACCACCGGTTCTGCCTTATGAACTGCTACCGTCACAGTTAAATTAATGAGTCTCTGGAAATGCTAGTTCGACCAAACACAAAGGAATCTATTTCAGAGTTATACTCAACGGAATTAGCAGCATCGAGATTGAACGCCAACATATAGTAATCTAAAGTAAAACGAAATTGTTGTTAGTTAAAAACGTTACCATTTTTTTATTGAAAGACTTAGTTGTATTCATTAACCGCCATTCGAAACATTTCTTAAATCGCACCGTTAAAACTATCCGAAAATTTAACAATGTTTGGCGATAGGTTGGGCATGCATTTTTAAAATTTCCAAACGTGCTTGTTCATTTGGAAGCATAATTTCGATTTTACGATCTAAACGTCCGGGGCGTAATAATGCCGAATCTAGCGTATCGTACGGTTTGTAGCATAATCATTTTAACCTAACCCAACGATTCCAAACCATCCATTTGATTAATCAATTCCATTAGAGTAGAGTACGTTGAATTTCACGATCGGCTGATGTACCTTCGGAAAAACGACGACCTCCAATTGCATTAATTTCATCCATTAATATTATGCACGGTTGATGATCACGAGCGTATAAACATTTCACGTATTAAACGAGCGCTTAATATCATGAGCTACCATATAGTTCCAGCCTTCAATTTCGTCTTGTCTAATTGACGTCGACATCCAATCTGCTGTTCCACACTTCGAATCTTTCGTCATGATTCTTTCCTCGTTTCCTGGAAAGGAGGAAAGAATGAAACGAGGAAGAAATCACAACGCAAGAATCAAAGTGTGAAATGGCGGAATAACATATCGTGGCCCGTTTGTTGCCTTCACAATAACTGTACAAATATAGATTGATTGATTGATTGATTGATTTTGAATGTACGACCAAGTTCTTAGGCTTGAGTTCCCGGATGACGCCGGGTCCACCGTACACCCTTTTTTACACATAACAAAACCGAAGGATTGGATAGGTTAGTTAAGTGGGACAGAATCGGCCCGGTTACAGACACCTAGGTATAGCCGATAGTTAGTAACACAAAGACAACACAATTCTAATCTACTAGATGAAGGATAAAGGCTTAATAGGTTAATGGATAACGATGGTATTGGTCTTCAACAATTGCTTCTTTAAAACGGCAACCTAAGAAAAAATATTATTATTTCACATGCATCTGGAATTTTCTTGAAATTTAATTCTATTAATATTTTTCGGCTTCCTAACCAAAATTGGTTGACTCGACCCGTTACAGACACCTATGTAAAGTCGTTAGTAATAAAATGACAACACAATTCTAAACTACACAATCAGCAATTACAATGAAGCATTAATTCACAAGCATCTGTAAATTTCCTGAAATTCAATTCTAAATTCATATTTTCCGGCTTCCTAAATAATTGAAACATTTATTAATTTAATCATTCTGCAACTCCGCAACTTACAGTAGAATTTCCTGAAACCAAAGTTATTTGAAATATATTCAAAATAACTCTAAAATTCATTAGTATTTAACCGTTGAATTGGGCGTACACGAAATAGCAAAAAAAAAAAAAAAAACAGATTAACTAGATTAATTACCGCATTGCATTCAAATATCCCTTAAAATATCCATCCATTAAAATATCCTAAATAATTTAGAATTCGCAAAAATTTCGTATGTTTACTAAAAATTTTTTATAAAACTGATGAATTTTTCCCGACGCCCATCCTTTTTCACAAGCAAACAAATACTTTTATCACTACTTTTGCACTAGTTCTGGAACTTCTTCTACGTTTGCTGGGGATATATCACATACAATTAATCTCAGACATGACACATGCGACTCGTCTATGACTTGTCACCTCGTATTAGACTTGTCATAAACGATTCATCTCAGACTGGCAACAAACGTAAATTAGTAATTAGTGTGTCGTCAATGGCTTTCCTGCTGGAAGGTAATATTTAAGTAAAGGCAACTAGATAAAATTTGAAAAAAATTATTCTAAAATGAATGATAAATAAGTTTATTTTATAATTTTTATAATTAAATATAAATCGTACCAGTATCTTACAAGAGGGATAATATGTACTCGTATATTAAATATATTTGAATGAGATTTCCTGAGAACCGAATAATTTTAATATAATAGCTCGGCACTGTACATGTAGATTAATATTTAGGGTTGATTTGAAATTGGGAATTAATAATTATAATTCTTGTACTAAAACAGTGAAGATTGGCAACGTTGCATTTTATGACAAACATCCAGTCGTTGGTGTATTAAAGTATACAAAACTTCTCTTTCTTTTGAATAATTATATTAATTATATCAAATATTTCTAGCTTTTCAGTTACATAGATATAACGAAGTTGCCGATAAACAATTTTTTATGTTAAGATTGTTAAAATCCCAAATCCAATGCAAATAATATTTCTTTTTATAAAGCAAAAATATCGCTAATAAGCTGTGAGAAAATACTAGTAATCAATGGGTGTCACAAAAAGGCAATTTTGCGGTAAATAATAGGATTCGTTACCAACTCCAACATAGTTGCAATTAATCTTGCAAAAATGATGGATTATGAAGGAAATACAATATAGAAAACAGCTAATCATAAATTACCTACACTATATTCTCAATGCACAGAAGAAATACGGAAACGGAAAATTCTATCGCTAATCAAACCAAAATAAAAATATAACAATTTATTACACACACGCTGAATAATAGGATGAAGGAACATCACCCATCTCTCCGAAAATCTTCGAAATCAAAGCGTGGAAGAAACCACCTCTAAAAACAATCGTAGTAAAATGTACCAAGAGAATTATGCAATGTCCATCCAGGAGCTAAAATTACCTCGAAACAATCCCAACAGACGGCATGAATCTTCCCACCATGAAACCACTACCATCCACCAAGCGACCTCCTGCCAACACCACCATTCAACAAAAACCACGCTTCACAAAGCCGTGACGAATCCATGACAGATCACAAACGAACCATGGCAACCCTACAGCCCAAAAACTTCAGCGTACGACCGATCATACCAAAACACCCAAAATGATTCAGCCCCCGGCAAATCGACGGCAAACTCCAACAAAAAGACCCGAAGCATTCAGCAAAAAAAAAAAAAAAATACCAATTTTGACATACAAATCCAACATTCAGGCAATGATTCAATACAAAACTGCAAATCCGCCCTCATACACTAACAAATGAAAACTACCTCAAGTCCTAAACAAAACAACTCAAAACAATCAAAAATACCTTATAAATACAGGTAACGACAGAACACACATGAACACAACTCTCCGCAAGTTGAGAAACACAACGTTCAACGAACAACCACCACAAACCGCAGACACCGAGCCATTACTCACCATGAACGAAACCCATTCAAATCACTCCAAATATCAAAAAAGATTCACTGCAATACAGCTGCAGCACATCCTCGCCGCACATCCAGTGTAAACCAATCACACACATACACCACTCGTCAAAATCTAATCCAGTTTTCGCACCACAGAGAAAAAGTATAACCCCCTCCCAATCGCCAAAAATATACATTCCTTTATATGTACAATATTCACGCGATCTCGACCTGCGACAACATCCACCCCTTGCCGATGATGCCAACCCAGGTCGACAAGGAGAGGTCAACGTCAGCCGCCTCTCCACAAAGACGGCAAAAAATCTCACAAAGTTAACAAACAATAACTGTACAAATATAGATAAACATAAATTATCGTTTTACTGAATCACTGACATATTGGAGGTACTTACATTTATACTGTCAATTATTTGAGTACCTCCTCGACAATTTACCCAACACTTAAAATACCAATAGGGTACATTTGTTTACAGTGGGAACGGTTCTGTTATTTTCCATTCTACTTGTATTCATAAACATTCGAATAGAAACAAAATTCAAATAGAAATCGATCGGTATAGTTGAGCACAAATTGTAAACGATCGGCTTCATTCAACATTATCAAAATTTCAATGAGTTGTCCGTTCGATAGCATTAAAATGGTTTATATCCTTTTCTTCTGAATCCGGATTATCCACTTCCAGATAACTGCTGTTATTGTCCGGTTTCAATGATCGATACACGGTTTTATACAAATATTTGATTGGACTGGTTTTTATTAGGATTTGTTTTAGGCTAAAAAATCTGACACGATCCGACATCGTTTTTTTTTCGCCGGCTGAATGATTTATTTTAGGTTAATATAAACTTGTCAAAAATTTCCCCTCACATAATTTATAACAAAACAATTTTTAGATAGTTTCGTAAATTATCCTAAATATTTTTTTTCATCTGAAAAATAATAATAATTATTCTTTTTAGTAATTTTTGGAATATAAAATTATTGTCAAACATTAAAATAAAGATTTTTCTTATTTTTAAATAATTTATAGGTTAGTTTTTGTTGATGTCAAAATTTCCCCAACTTTTTATACCATAAAATAAAAATCTTGTATCTCAGTCACGCTAATGTAAATTTTCGTTCTTGTCTTTGTCACATTCTCGGCAAAATTTCTGTAAAAAATTTCTGTTTTCTAGTGAAATAGTACCATAACTCATCGCTCATCACTCTGTACGTGCAAAGAGAGCAAATGCATCAACAGATGTACATATACGCGTCTCGTGCATATTTATTTTTATTAATAATTTCTTCGTTTGTTCTTTTTTGCTTCGTATTCGTCTGTCGCTTTTTGTTTTCGTTTTAGAATGCACGTCGTGTTGTTTCCGTCTTGTGCTCGTCGTGTTGTTGCCAGACTGACGAGGAATGAGTTAGCTATAAAATAAGACTTTATACTTAAACATTTTCCATTAATTGGGAGATCCTTGCAAAGTTTGATGGAAACCGGTGTACCTTAAAAGGCAGCTTCAATGCGAGCTTTTAAAAATTTACATGAAACGACAAAGAATTAAACGATTTAAATAAACTTAAAAATTAAATTTTCAACCAACAAGGGTTGACCTATGTTGACATCTATGTTTGCATTCATGGTAATAGGAAGTCGGGTGTTGGCCGCAACAAACTCATCCTTCCATTTCTCCCTTAAATTTAAATGATAATAATCCTTTTGTGATTTTAACTTTATAACAATAAATTGTTAAAAAGGAACAAAACAAAATAATGGTTCAAAACCCCATTTTTTTGTACTTTGGTGTTGAAATTAAAGCTTTCTTTAGTAATTTTACTGCCGTTGAGAAAATTCCAATTGAATTTTTGATTGTATGTGCAAAAATTTATAAAATTAAAATTTTTAGAAATTAAGATTTAATACATTTTACTAAATTATTGTAGAAAAAATAACATGTACAACTGGTAAGACAGCATTATTGCAATACTGATGTTAATGCAGCCCAGGGCTTCACATTCATTACACTCAAAACTTAGAAGTTATTTAGTTGAATCGCGAAAAAATGTGTCCCGCAGATAAACCACAAAAATTCCGTAATGACACGGATGATGATTTGTTAATATTTTTGATTACTTATTCTGATGATAAGGAGAATATTATTAACACAACTAATGACCATGTGATGAGAAACATAACATCAAATTTATTACAAGTTCCGCATACATATTATGTCACTATCAATACCATATTATGTATATTTAGCAGATATACGTCATGTTATTTATGTTATAACAAGAACATGACTAATGTTAGAAAACGTTTTCCATCTGTCTGTATGTGTATTGAGTATATAATAGCAAGTTCTTATGTGGCTAGATCATAAATCATTTCTTGTATATTTTGTGAAGATAACAATGTACTTCTGCTACTTGCAATTTTATTGTTGAGAACGAGGAGATGCAAAGATGTTTTGTAACATTTTCATCTATCTCTGTTTATAATAATTCTTCACCTCTCATCAACCCATTGGAATAATAAATAACTTTATTTATGTTTTGTATGTAGATAACTTTTAAATGACGTTTTCGAAAGTAAATGACTTATTTTATTTTGTCGCAATTATTGATGAAAATGGAAATTACATATCAGTTTCGCAGAACCCATAGACCGATACTAAATTATCACCGATAAACGGGCGCGATATATCGATACCACATTTACTTCGAGCTTTCATACGTTAACATATGATAATCGGTACTTTGGTATGTGGGTTGAATGCACACAATTTGTATAGTGCTTTTGGTTACAATCATATATTTAAGTAAAAGATGATAAAATTGTTAAACCATCGAACAAATTAATCAGGTATATTGTGGGCCGTGAAAATAAATTAAAGTGTCATGAATTGTATTGTGAAAGTGCGCAATCGAATTACCGGTCAAGTGCCAATAACGGAGAACATCATTCGATCACGATTAGCGGATCTAATAAAACATCAAGATGATTTCAACAATACAGAACTATCCCTCCAAGAATTCGCAGAATATCAGCCAGTGACTACCAGGGTCCTTGCATTATAAATCTCGAGCTTATGAGCAAATGCTGTTAAATTACGGTTGTGAAGATTTTCCTAAACTGCGAGTTATTCCTAAAAAACAAGAACAACAACTAAAAATTTCAGTGTATTGGTAAAACTGCGAACTAACGAATAAATTCGAAACTACGCATTAAGAAATTATAAAATTTTATTAATACCTTCGCAATTGTTAAGTTAAAAGTATATTACAAAATAGGTACAAAATTTATGAAATCAGTTTAAAGTCTGATTTCAGGCACATAGGATTGACCATTTCTAAATAATCTATCGAGAATTATAGTATATCGAATTTGCCTGAATTTTTCTGGTATTACTAAACACCGGCCATCCTAGCGGAAATCTGTTTTGAGTAAGTCATGATCTACTCTAACAGAAAATAGGTAACTTTTGAAAAAATCTATGGTCCCAGACACTTAGGATTGACGATTTTTGAATAAGTTTTACGATTCTTAAAATTTCTGTAGAGAATAATCGTAAGTCGTGATTATTTTTGAGTAAGACATGATCTGCTCTAACAGAAAATAGGTAACTTTTGAAAAAATCTATGGTCCCAGACACCTAGGATTGACGATTTTTGAATAAGTTTTACGATTCTTAAAATTTCTGTAGAGAATAATCGTAAGTCGTGATTGCCTGAATTTTTTTGGTATTACTAAACACCGGCCATCCTAGCGGAAACCTGTTTTGAGTAAGACATGATTTGCTCTAACAGAAAATAGGTAACTTTTGAAAAAATCTATGGTCCCAGACACTTAGGATTGACGATTTTTGAATAAGTTTTACGATTCTTAAAATTTCTGTAGAGAATAATCGTAAGTCGTGATTGCCTGAATTTTTTTGGTATTACTAAACACCGGCCATCCTAGCGGAAACCTGTTTTGAGTAAGACATGATCTGCTCTAACAGAAAATAGGTAACTTTTGAAAAAATCTATGGTCCCAGACACCTAGGATTGACGATTTTTGAATAAGTTTTACGATTCTTAAAATTTCTGTAGAGAATAATCGTAAGTCGTGATTGCCTGAATTTTTTTGGTATTACTAAACACCGGCCATCCTAGCGGAAACCTGAACAGAAATTTTAAGAATCGTAAAACTTATTCAAAAATCGTCAATCCTAGGTGTCTGGGACCATAGATTTTTTCAAAAGTTACCTATTTTCTGTTAGAGCAAATCATGTCTTACTCAAAACAGGTTTCCGCTAGGATGGCCGGTGTTTAGTAATACCAAAAAAATTCAGGCAATCACGACTTACGATTATTCTCTACAGAAATTTTAAGAATCGTAAAACTTATTCAAAAATCGTTAATCCTAAGTGTCTGGGACCAAAGATTTTTTCAAAAGTTACCTATTTTCTGTTAGAGCAGATCATGTCTTACTCAAAACAGGTTTCCGCTAGGATGGCCGGTGTTTAATAATACCAAAAAAATTCAGGCAGACACGACTTACGATTATTCTCTATAGATTATTCATATTTCGGCAGTCCGAGAGCATAAAGTTGTTTTATTTTCTTTTTTCCTAAATAGCAGACCGTTTTATTTGTTAATTTTAATGAAGTAATTTAATTTTAATATGATTTTGAAATTACAAAACAATTTTTCCGAAACAATAACGGTGTTATGTTTTATAAGTACATAATAATTTTTTTTAAATAACTAATAACGTAATAAACGAATAAAAAATTATAAATTTCTGTTTAATATGGATTTTATATGTTATTTACACTAACACTTGCAAAACTATCTAGGAATAGGAAATACTTCACATTTCTCCAGACACGCGTGAAGTTTTTCCTAAAAATATTCCTAAAATATTTTTTTTTTTTTTAGGAAATACTTCACGTGTACTGTTAAATTACCTAAAACCAACCAACCATACGGAATAGAACCGTATGTGGACTTGATCAAAATGCTTGTAAGACGACCAAGTATAAGGATTTGTGGGTCTTGGCAAACCGGAAGAAACTAGTAACCTATAGCTGATAATTTACTACTTCAAAAGGTAGACAATGACACAAAGCAATTATGGACAAGGGAATCAGTAGAGAAGGCATATCCCACTTTCGCTGATTTTTTTGAATTTTTAAATATTTGGTGTGACTCGCTCGAATCCTGTAACATTCAAGATCATAAACAATGTCCAGTTCCAGGAGCAAAATCATTCTTAGTGGAACAATCAACAACAGCACATTCAAAATTTAAATGGTATGCGTGTGACGAAGACCATTTCGCCTTCAAGTGTTTAACGGTTCGAAATAATACATTTGAAGCTCGAATTACGTTGGCAAAAGAGCAACGTTTATGCCACAACTGTTTGAGGAAATAACATTTTTCAACGAGATGTTTATGGAAAACATCGTGTGTAATCTGCCGCAAGAGGCGTGATTTACTGTTGCATCAATATTTGTCGAACCACAAAATCTAAACTCAGCAACGATAAATTAAATGTCAACAACACAAGGTCAACCTTTAACATTTACAAACGATCTATAATCAGCAATAATTTCACATCAAGTTGTATCACATCAACAAGTAAAACCTGATGAAACACATGCGAATGCTGTGTTGTTGCATATGCTTTCAAGTAAGAATTTTTACATTCCGCTGATATCCACGTGCCTGTCACCCATTGCCGTTGTCAACGTCAAATCGCGTAGTGATGAATGTGTACAAACACGAGTATTATTGGATTTGGGGTTGCAATGTGTAATCGTCACTGAATCTTTGGTAAAACGCCTAGGTCTACAACGTAGCAAGTTAAGTATGAAAATAATAAGGTTAGCATCTTCACATGTCGGGCCAGCTAGAGGAAGAACGAAACGTTACAAGCATTACACGCTGCCCTTATAAGGGAAATTGAACTCACTGATGGTTCATTCAATAAAACACGGCCTATTCACATCTTAATTGATGAAAGATGGGTGTTCCTGAACTTCCACCACTATATGTTTGGATAGCTAGTAGCAAGTAACATCGATTCAAAAGCAAATGTAACCAGCCAACTTCGATCCTTTTAACGATCTGGAAAGTTGAGGAAGTTCAAGTGCCATTAAAACTCATAGAAGATGATGGTTATTGTGAACGTTTATACACAACAATGACGAGACGATATCGACAATCGCTTTGAGATAAAATTTCCATTTTTCGCCGCTAGGTTAACGTTAGGAAACTTTGTTGTAAATAGAAAGCACTTTCAAAAGGAATCCAGAATTTAAAAACTTTATGTTGAATTTATGAATGAATATATTCATCTTAATCAGATGAAAAAGGTAGAGTGGCCTCCAATCCCAACACAACACCGCCTTGCTACGCGTGGTGTTTGACGCGTCTTGTTAGACGTCAACGGCGGTTTTTTTAATTGATGCTGTTAATGTGGGACCGAAAATACAAAACGGTTGGTTTACAATTTTATTACGCTTCAGGATACATTGAATTGCTTTTGTTGCCGATATAGAGAATACGTATCGCCAGATTATGGTAAATGATGAAATTACTTACAACTTCCAGTTCGTATCCAAGCCGATGATCCTCCAAGCGAAATAGGTATTTATAAGGGCGGTTTGCTATATTTAGCCATTTGAACGTTGCAGCAGATAGCTCATGAAAATGGCCTTAAATATCTAAAAGCATCACACGTCATCTTAAAAACACTCTAGAATCTGAAAATGAAATTACAACAATACTAGAGAAGCATGGATTTCACCTATGAAAATGGCGATCAAATTGCCCTCAACTACTACGATCGATTTCTCAAAAGGAGTTAAATATGAATACCAAATTGCTTGAGGAAAACGCGATGGTAACTACTCTTGGTATAATTTGAATGCTACGACAGACACGTTTTCTTTCAGAATTAAACTCGTGTGAAAACACTGAATGGTCGAAGCGAAAAATTATGTCGGAATTTGCAAAGGAATGTGGATGGCTATAGCATCAACAGTTATGCTGTATAATGATTCAATCATTATGGGTCGCGCGTCCTGTCCCACACCCCCCAAACCCCCACACCCTCTTATCAAAATAAATTGATGAAGAATGGCAATCGATATATTCAGGTCTTAGGAGCTAGACAGGCTCCACTTTCAAAGATTTTACCACAGTTTGCATGGTTAGTATTGAAAAACATTTAAATTTATACCTTTTTCAATGCTTCGGAAAAAGCATACGTGTGATTTGATGGAACTATCAGCACCAAGATGATTTGCTCCAAAGGTAAAGTTGCACCAATCAACCAGGCTTGTTTAGCAAGCCATTCCATGGGAATTATGCGGAGCTTACATTTTGACTAAACTAATAATGCTAATTAGGGGAAGCCTATTTAACGATGCTGTATTGAAAGTTTACACGTATATCCAGACGGTGGAAATTGTTTATAGCCAATGGCACTTCACTTGTTTTGGAAGTGATTCTGACTCGAAAAAAACCAAGCAAACAATATAGACCAACCAACACTATGGCCGAAAGGTCCTGTTTTGTTTGAGAAAGCGAAACAGTTCGAGTTAACAGCTTTTGCATCAAAGGCCAATACTCGGCGTTGTGGACCTCAACTTCACAATTATCTTGGATCGATAACTAAGTCATTTTCGTCGTATCGGAAAGTCAAAATTTCATTGGGATATGTGCTGCGATTTTATAGAATTGCAACTGTGACGAAATCAACGACAATAACTAACTAGTGTAAGATGAGAAAACAATTCTGCCAGCAGTAAGGGGTACACCACATAAACCTGTTCTAAATGCCGGTCTCGACTGGTGATAAACATTAAAACTAGCAAATTACGCAATTCTAAGGTAAAAGCGCATACGATATCGTATATCGCGCATATCGTATATAGCGATATTTGTTTGCCTAGCGGTTAAGATATTACACTTGGAGGTGGTTACTAGCTTAGATTTATAGCCAAACTTCAAAAATTTCGAGCTGAAATTACTTCACAAACACCTAGCCCAGCAAAAAAACATTGAATTCCGATTTAACCCCTCTAGTGCGCCCCACATTTCGGAGGGTTGTGGGAGGCTACCGTCAAATCTGCGAAATTTCATTTACAAAGAGTGACAAATAATGCAAATTTCTCATATGAAATGCTCAATATGCCATGGCAACGCAGCTAGATGCTATGCTGAACTCGCGACCGCTGTGCCGATTGAAGGATGATATAGATGAACTACAAGTTCTCACACTTTCTATTTGGTGAATCTTTGGTATCACTTTCAGAATCCAATTATGACCACGTTACATCCATAAATTGAATATGTGGCAAAATATCCACCAGATAATACAGGGGTTTCAGAACAAATAATTAACCAACCGAACCGAAATTGCGCTTCCAAATTTGATGTTTCACTGATTAAGATGATATTAGGGCAATGCATGAAAGCGATTCTAGTATTTTTTATATGAAATCGAGGAAACTTTACACGATATTACAGCATATTTCAGAAATTTCAGAATTGATTTTGCTCAACAAAGGCTAAATTTCACATCGTGCTAAATGGAATCATAAAAGCTGATTTGAATTAATTTCTGGAATGTGGCCAAGCGAAGATATTGTCATATTAAAGGAAGATAATCTACCGCCAACTAAACACAACGAATTAATTAGATCAATAGTAAGGTTGATTAAACTTCCCATAATCCAACGGGATGCCAATATTTTTAGTAATGAACGCCAAGCAAGGTCAGTTAGTTGGTTAAACACAAACACTGATTAAAATTTACTTAAGACAATTATCCATTATGCACTCTTGTATTATTTATTTAACTTAAAAGATTTATGTACATCGCTAAGTAGTAATTGCAATATATTTGTCAATGATACACTAAAAGTAAACAAAAGGGACACAAGACCAGTGGAAAATTTTACTTTCCGAATCCGAATCTAGATCCTGTTATAAATTTCCCAAGTCGCAACTTTAATTTTCATTTAAAGTTTTTGGTACCGGAGGCAAATTTTATGTTACCTGAGTTGCTAGTGCTAGATGACGTATCTACGTCCGTATACTCTTCGTAGGCGGCTTATCTAACATTTAATTCTGAAAAGTGGTAAATTATGTTGGTTTTGTCTGTGTCAGGTTATGTTTTGACTGGTTGGTATTCAACCGGTTTGTCTTTAGGTGTGAAAACCCTAGCTTTAATTCTTTTTAGAATTACCTGAAATTATTTAATTCCTGTATTATTGTACAATTTTATGTTCTTGCCTACATAAAGTTTCGCTTTTTTAAGCCAGAGAAGCACATCCTGCTCGATAAATGTGCAAATTGCTTACCATGAATTATTATAAGTTTCGTCTTGCTTTGCGAGTGTTTTAATATTTTGCACGATTTCTTAAGTTTTGGTATACAAGCTGTGAATAGTAATATAACAAAGCCAGCCAAGTCAAAATGTGCTTCGACACTCATAATGATTGTTTGCCAACAATTAAATGTTTTTATAATTTCAACACGTTGTTCAATCGAATCCTTCTACGACTGTCGAATGCAAACTGACAAATGTCATCCAAAACAAAATGGCGACTAAACAAAATCGACCTGAAACATAGAAAAGCACTCTGTATAAATGTTAATTGTTTATCAATGACAATAATTTGACTTTAATTTTTCATACGTTTCTTAATTTTAAAACCTGGCTCCGGCGCAATGCATTCTGAATGAGGAGTGCTTTAGGGGTGAAGTTTCCATAGCGTTTGTATGAGAGTTTTTTGTCGTGTTGCCACAGTTTATTCGTTACACATACACATATACTGAAACAAATACAAGATCACTTGATCGCAAATGTAACCACAACAACAAATATTACTTTCTCGGAATTTTTTGATTATAACCTCGTACAGTATGTGGTTTTCGAGAATTGGTGGATCAACTTATAGATTTAATAAAAATTTGTTTAATTAATATCAAAATTAATCATTATTAGAACTTCTTCCAAAGTTTGAAAAACTTTAACGTTTCTCCTGAATCATTTATCAGAAGTTATATGTCTCTTATTTGAACGCGATGACTCCCTGAAAAGCCTGGCATTCATTAAAAGAACTCACCCCCTTACCCAATCAACATTTTTGGTACGACTTTTGCACAAAGAAACAAAATTCTTCATATACACTAATACCAATTGCAGGAAAATCTTTTTTCGGAAAATTTTAGTTGTGAATACCCTTGTACCAGTTGCTTAAGGTTTTTTCGTGTGGATTGAAAGCTTTTGAGAATAAAACTTAAAATTCATAACAAAAGCTTTTAGTTCTGAACTATATTTTCTAGGTAAGGTAATATCCTTCTGCTTTATGATTTGACGACTTAGTGGCGATTGTTGAGGACCTGCTATGCCCAATAGGTCATCGAAATATCCGTCTGATACAAAATTATTTGCTTTCAATTATTTCGTCATGGGAGAGAAAAAGAGTCTTGTTTAATTTTTGCCTTTCAATTGCGTTTCATTCTTCTTGCTCCTAGTCAAACGGACGCCTATTGTTAGGTACCTTAAAATTAGTTTATTTGATTTAGATCGTGTACTTTTGAATAGATAGCAGATCAATTGAGAATGTTGGCATGTTTCGATAGGTTGATATTGCGGTTTTTGGATTTCAGATTTGAAAGAGTTGGATTTTCGATTTTCTGTGGCGTTGAAAGTTGGATATTTAGTTCTTGTACCAGATTGTGCGTTCATATCTCATTAATAACGGCAGTTTATTGTTTATACCCCTTTATGGTTGAAAGGTCACCTATTGTTTATGGGGACTTGGTATGTACGTTCGGTTGAGTGGGATTTATAATTTTATTTGATGTAGGAAATCTAAATTAATTTAAATAAATTTATTTTTATTTTATTTTTATTTTTTGTTTTAGTTTTAACTTTTTCATCAGTGTGAGTTCATTAATTTTGGTTTTGTGTTGGAAATTGTAATTTGTTTCAATTTCATATTTGGCGATTTTGATATTTTTTGGAGGATGATGTTTTATCTAGGCAGTCTTATTATATTTACTAATTTGATTATAATTTTCATCTTGATTATACATTTTTTAGGTTATATATTTATATATATATATATATATATATATATATATATATATATATATATATATATATATATATATATATATATATATATACATATTATTTAGAGTGCTGCACAACTTTAAGCAAGCAGTTTTTAAATTTTTTGAATTATAATTTTGTTGTCTTGTGCCCCAATCCATCCTGGCCTTTATGCAGCTTCATGATTCGAGCCATTGGCCATTTTAATGGAGGGACGTTATCTTCTTTTAAGATTACTAGATCACTGATTTTTAGTGATGCACATGGTTTAGTCCATTTTCGACAATGCTATTGAGTTGACAGGTACTCGTATCATTGCTTCCAAAATGTTTGAAATGTAAATTGAATTGTTTGCAAGTGACTTAAACGATTAAATTGCAAATATACCATTGATGGATCTGGGATGGAATTGATCGGTTGGCCGATAAAAAATGGCCGGGAGTAAGACTTTCAAAATCATTTGGATTATCTGACATAGGACCAATAGAACGTCAGTTCAGACATCTTTCGATTTGAACCACGATCGTGTCAATCGTTGTACGATTGAAAATGATGAATAGGTAAGGATGCGTTTTATGTGATATTTCACACTTTTAACCGCTGCATCCCACAAGCCTCCAAAATGAGGTGACCGTAGGGGGGATAGTGTGCCATTGAATATGGGAATCAATTAAAAAAATTTAATATTTCATTTTCATGAAATTATGATTAAAATAAACTGCAAAGTTCTTTTAATTCAGATTTTGAGCCAATAAAATTGGTAGCATTATCTGAATAGATATTTGAACAAAGCCCACGACGCGTACGAATCGCCGAAGAGCTGCTAAAAAAGCTGAAGTTGAGAGGTCAGATACCACTTCCATATGGACTGTCTTTGTAACGAAACATATACAAATTGTATGGTAGCCTTTCAATTTCACTTTAGATTTTACTTGATTAACCGCAAGAAATGAACCACAAAAATCCACTCCCACATTTCGCAATGGTCTAGACGTTGATTGACCCACGATTTGATTTAAGATTTTCGCGTACTACTTTTGGATATAAATTTCGTCCTACTATAACCAGAGTGAAGAAAGCATACTAACTGATGTTTGTGGTCAGCGTTTTTTAATCGTGTACCAACCCGAACCATGTCATCGTCATCGAGAAATGGCGCCAGTGATGTTAATTTACTTCAACGAGACCTAGATTGATTTTTACGGAGACTATGAATTTCATCTGAATAGTGAAATTGCTGCTGTATGTGTTTTATAATAGATTTTAAGGCACTATCAATTTCTGTAATTCCGATTGATCCCAATTGAAGTTTATTAATACAAGCTTTTGTAAAACGATCAACTATGCAAATCCGCAACACTTTCAAATAATTCGAATGCTTTACAACAGGTATCTACTCTTCTATTTTTATCAAAGTTCCAACGCGAGGTGTCATTGTTTAACGTAGTAGTTGCCTAGGTATTATGAAACGAAGTTCGTTGATGTACGAAGGACCCGACCACCAATGTTTTGATTTTAAAAATTCCTGCGGCATACACTCTCGAGACACTATATCTGCAGGGATTTCTGTGGTTGGAACATAATACCAATTAGCGGGAGAACTCAAATATGTAGTTTTGAAATTGTATTAGCTACAAAGACTTCGAAATGCCCTTGAACCGATTTGATGGTATGTAAAGTGATTTCAGAGTCATTCCATAGAATAAATTGAATTAAATTTTATTTGCATAACTAAAATGATTTTTTCAACTATTTGAGCCAAGTGCAAAGAAGCGCACAGCTCCAGCCGAGCGAGGTATAGTTTGTGGTTTTAGTGGAGCTACTCAGCCTTTTGAACATACAATTTTAACGAAAACGTTGATACGTACGAGTAGGTAGACCACACATCCATATCCTTTTTCATATGCATCTCCAAACCGATGGAGCTGTATCTTTGTTGCGTTTGAAGCTATGACACATCTTGGAATGAATATTTCATCGATTGTACTGAGTTGTCGTTTTAATTCATTCCATTATTCTTAAAGTTGAGTGGGTAACAAATCATCCCATCCAAGTTTAGCTGCCCATAATGTCTGCATAAATGATAACGGATCGAAAACTCCAGCAATTTCGGATAATGCTATTCGTTTTGTATAATGATCAGTAATTCCATATTTTTTGAATGAAAAAATAAAAATATCGTTGTTTGTGTTCCAATTTATTCCTAACACCTTAATCGATTTGGATTGATCATTAGGATTCGAAGATATTACAACCGAATAATTCGGTGTGATTTTTCGAAGTTCGAAACGCCCCTTTAACAACAAATTAACAAGATCAATTTTCAATTTGATTGCCATTTCAAGATTGTCGGCACTAGTTAGCACGTCGTCAACATAAAAATTTTATTTAAGCACGTTTGAAGCTTCAGGAAAATGTGTTTGTTCATCTTCCGCTAGCTGAAATAATGTACGATTCTCAATATTTTCAATTAACCAAAATTTTTGGATCTGCTCATCAAGACTTTCGAAGACGCTAAAAACCATAGTCGATGTACTGAATATCTTAGAATTATGATTCGAGGAATGTTCATCAATTAATGTTTCTCCCATTACTACAAGTTTTTCTTCTAAAATGATTTCAGAAAATATTTCAGCACCAATTAATAAATCAATGGTTCCCGGTTTATAAAACCAATCAATGAACCAAACAATTCAAATTATATTTAAAATCCGATGTTCGTGATTCAAGGAAAACATTTACTTTTTTGGTTACTGTTGATGTTGCGCCACCTATCCCGGAGATTCTGATATGATCCGGTTCTTATTTTATTGATAATTTTTTACACATCCAATAGTGGCCTCTACGTTATATTCTATCGCCCGAATAATTTCTAATCCAAATAACTACAGTCCCTAATAGGATTTGGATTTTTGAAGTTTGAGATTTGGCGTTGAAAATCCATTTTGAAGATTTGCTGGATTCGAAGCAAACAATGCCTAGGGCAATTTTTCGGGAATATTATGAGAATCGTTTGTGGAAACACTCATTACTGAATTTTTCCGCCCGAAGTAAACAAAAATATTGTGTTTTAAAGAACACAGTACGAATAAGGTGATGACTTGCAGTCGACAACACGATGATTCTGTCGAAGGCAATTGGTACATAAATTATGTTTTATAACAAACTCGTAACGATTCTGAGGACTCAATTTATTGATTGATTGATTGGACTGTAGGACCAAGTACTGGTGAAGTACTGGACAAGTGTCTCGGATAACGCCGGGCCTATTGCTACAGCATGTTTACACATAACAATTTTAAGAATAGGAAAGGTTTTTTTGGGGGACAGAACGACCCGGTTTCAGACACCTATCGATCGTACGGCACAACACAATCCTAATCTACTTCTAATCTACTAGAGGAAGGATAAAGGCTTAATAGGTTTAATGGATAATGATGGTATTGGTCTTCAACAACTGCTTCTCTAAATCAGCAACCTTATTTCACGTACAACTGGAAATTTCCTGAAATTTAATTCTGCATTAATAATTTCCGGCTTTCTAAACAAAACTGAACCGGCCCGGTTAAAGGCACCTAGATAAAGTCAATAGTTAGTAACACAATTCTCATCTACACAATCAACAATTAATATTTCAAAGAAACATTATTTCACATATATTCTGTAGATTTCCTGAAATTAAATTCTAAATTAACATTTTCCGGCTTCCTAAATAATATTGATTCTGATTAATTGATTCTGAATGTAAGACCAAGTTCTTACACAGGAACTCCCGGGTGACACCGGGCCCACCGTACACTCTTTTTCATATAACAAGACCGAAGGATTGGATAGGTTAATTAAGTGGGACAGAATCGGCCTGGTTACAGATACCTAGGTATAGTCGATAGTTAGTAACACAAAGACAACACAATACTAAACTACTAGGGGAAGGATAAAGGTTTAATAGGTTAGATGGTTAATGATGGTATTGGTCATCAATAATTGCTTCTTTAAATCAGCAACCTAAGGAAAACATACACCTAGATATGCTGTATAAGATAGCAGAAAATTTCCAGCAGAAAAATGTGTTTTTGATATTCGCCGCTAGAGGCAGCACTATCAGAAAAAGGAAATTTTCTGCTGATATTTTTTATAACCAGCAGAAATTTTTTGAAATTTTTAAACAAATCAATAATTCTGATCAGAAAGTTTGATGAAAAATCAAATAATTAATGAAAATAAAGAGAAAATATATGTGTAAACGTTTTGAAATGAAAAAAGTAAATTTTCTTTAAAGAACGATTTGCGGTTGTATAAGGACTCCCAAAATATATTAAAATTATTATAATCGTCATAATGCAAATACAGGGCAACACAAAAAAAAATCGCCTACGTTGATAGCACTCCATTAATTTTTGAAGTCATTTTAATGTGAAATGTTTTCAGTTTTTTAACAAAAGTGTTAGAAAAACCCCCTGTAACTTAAGCCATACAGCCTTGTTAAGCCTCGTTTTTTAGATATCCCCACAAAAAGAAGTCCGGAGCAGTCAAATCAGGCGACCGTGGAGGCCAATCAACATCACCATTTTTTGAAATAACTTGTTGTGGAAAGAGTTCTCGCAGTAATTCCATTGTAATCCTGGCTGCATGCGATGTGGCACCGTCTTGTTGATACCACATGTTAATCAAGCCCAAAGTATGCAGTTGTGGCTTTAAAAAATTTTCAATCATATCACGATATCGCTCCCCATTCACAGTTACCGTTACGCCGTTTTCATTTTCAAAGAAGTAAGGTCCAATGATTCCTCCTGACCAAATTGCACACCAGACTGTCACTTTTAATGGATGTAAAGGTGACTGATGAATATTGTGAGGGTTTTCCATTGCCCAGAACCGACTATTTTGTTTATTCACATATCCATTTAAATGAAAATGTGCTTCGTCACTCATTATGATTTTTTCATGAAAATCGGGGTTGTCATGGGCGAGCTGTAACATCCTATTGGCATATGTACGGCGGCGTAAATGGTCTTGTGGAAGAATTTGCCACGTGTCTACTTCACGACTGTCAAGTATGAACTGTCAATACTAATATTCGCCTAAATGGCGGCAAAACAAAGTAGTATACCTTCCCGGCGGACACCCTGTATTAATAAAGAATGTTTTTCACCGCTTTAGAATCCTCAATATCTAAACAAATTCAACCAAAATTAAATAAAACTATTAAAGTAATCAGGGATCTGTAATATGACAGAATTAATAATAAGTAGCTAGTACATCTATAGGATCTATGATAATCAAATAACCCAATCAATTGTTCAATGCTTTAATTATAAATTAAATGAATCAGAAAATATTAAAATAAGACACTAAAAATTAATCTACGACAATTAACTGTCTACAATCTATTTACAACAGCATTAAATAAATTATAAATCATATAATCGACATACATAGATAATTATTTATCCAACCTAGAACAAGCTAACCTCAACCTTTACCAATTTACAGTCTTCCGAATAACCTAGAAAATAATTTAATTAAAAAGTGCATGATCCCGAAAAACTATCTAAATACAGCAAATTTAACTGCAATTCAAATTTACTCCGTAGCTTCCAAGCTATCTGTAATTCCAAAAATTCAAATATTCGCTGAAATAGCAAAGTTATAAACATAAACCAACAATTCCAAATCGAGGACATATACATGTCCTAAACCAGAGTTACAAAATTCGTTAAGTTAATATTATCACGTTTAAAACAAGAAATTTAAGAATTTTAATTTTAACCTAAAACTCAAATTAAAAAAATTATTAATTTATATTTCTACAAAAATCTATATATATGAATGAGATAATAATTAAATAATCTGACTCCTTCACACCAATAGCCGTATGTTGACGAAATTTTATTAATCTGACAACACTCCAATCACTCTCTAGAATGACGAAAGGTTGTTCCACTCAACCAAAACGCACTTTTCTTCACTTCAAACGCAGCACCACATCCATTCAAAAGTCGAAAACAAAACGGATGAATACCCTAGAAACAGACATTCAATTGAAAATAAAAATTTAATAGCTTTCATAGAAAATTGCTTTATGAAATCGAATCTAACGAGAAACCACCCGCCGGTATATTCTATGTAAGAAAAATTGTATTTACTATAAATCACTTGAGAAAAACATCTTGCCTATAATAAAGGATGTCGCCGAAGAAACATCGCATGCAACACAAGAGCAAGCACCGATTACTGCTTCCATCCAGCAACCACCTTTGGCTCCCGGTCCCGACCGCAGACGAGTAACTCCCAACTGATAAAGAAATATTATTTCAAGATATTTCTTTATAAGCCGCAATTCCCGAATATGTAGACAATGCCCTCGTCCAGCGGCCTCAAAAGACCCGATGAAGAAAGCATCGGGTAGTCAAATCGGAACTTCGAATTTTTTTTAAAAAAGTTTGGGATAAGAAAAGGTGCTTCTAGATAAAGCAAACAGTTTGTTTCCTCAAAAAAATCACCCAGAACCAGTCCAAAAAATTCGATACAACGAAACTCCTACAACCCGAAGTAATTCTTTCCGGATTAGTCAAAACGAGATTGCATTCCGTATCATTAGTACTCCATAGTGCCTATGGTTTCCAGTACAAATACTAATCCAGTAAAGGTCAGCGCAAACAACGTTAAACTGGTTACGACTCCACGATTTAAACCGGACTAAAACTAAAAACTATTGCTAACTAATAAACTTGTAAAGGATAAATTATAAAACACTAAAGCACGATCATAATAATCTATTATCACCCAGCAAACAAGCGCAAACACAAAAAGTAGAAATGTATACATTTAACATACTAAACCTAAACATATAAATGAAATGGTATTTCATTTTACCCCCCCCCCCCTCTCTTAACAGGTTCGCACAAATGACTGCCTTAAAAGTCAAAAGTGGGTTCCTGAGTAGCACACATCAAGTTTCTGAATTGATTTTGGCCAATAATCGGCTATATTTGACATCGTATTAAATGGGATCATAAAAGTTGTTTTGGACCAATTTCTGGAATGTGTCAAATTAGGGTGATAGGGCGAAGCAGCTTTGGTGAAATGTATAGAACCTTACATAAAATAACCACCGAGTGGTATCATAGTCTAAAAACCAAACTAGGCGTTGGCTAGGGACGAGGTAGAATATTCGACACCCCTCTTATTGGTGGGGCATTTAACTGTCTTTATTTTTCTTATGATCCAAAATACAACAGCAGTTCCAAAGTGTGAGCTTATGTATAAAGCTCTTCTGATTTAGTTTTTCCTTTACACCACTATATGTCCTAAATCTAAATTCCTGAATCTTGTGCGTAATAACATGTATGTATATTATTCCACCAGCGGCTATTAGAAAAGTGCTCAAAATAATCTTATATACATTCTATCTAATATAGACTGAAATAATAAACGCACATAACCTTTTTATATTATCCCCCTCCTCCCCCCTCCCTGTGAATCATCATTTACCACGTGTACTAAATGTTACATTCAAATGTAGATTTTTATGATAAGCTTATATTTATGTATGATTGACATGAGCAATCAAAATTGGAACAAACAAAAAAAGGATGAAATAAAGAAGTAGGCAGTTGAATGGAATCATACCCAACATAAAGATAAAAAATAATTTAAAAAAATTAATGTTTTCAAGACTGAGTTTTATGCGTATGTAATAGTTCAAAATAGGCAAAAACAGCCAAAGGGTAAATGTTGACATTGATTTGATAAATCGTTATTTATGTTGGCATGATAAAGGAAAAATCTTTGAATTTACAATTTTTAATGTTAAATGAATATTTGAATTCTGAATACCGAACACCCTAAGATTCATCTGCCTTATTTGTATATATACGTGTATATCTACGTCCTAAATAATGATGTGGTGAATATATTTACAAGGAAATGATTATATATTTTACATTTGTTTCGTGATGTTCTTCCTATAGATAACATGTAACACTAAATTATATTTTCAGATATATCATTTCTATATTAAACGTATAAGAAATGTGATTGAACAGTATTGGTATATCCCATTTAATTGATTTTGCTGTTCAAACATCGTAGTTTGAAAATGATATAGGATGTAGTATATGTACGAGCACATATCGTTAATTGATTATTGTTATGGTGAAGACGTTCTCATCCACACATCGAAAAAGTCGATTTTTTTAATTAAAATTATAAATAACAAGAAGTGATAGAATCCAAACCTCCTTCCAATTATCTCACTTGAATAATTCATTTTAATTGGAATAAAATAAAAAAGCGACTCCGCTCTATATACAAAGTTAATTAATCTCGAAACATAAAATCCGTATATAAATATTCGGTTAACAACGAGTGCTGTTTAGATTTTCCTGATTCAGATTGTGGTACATATACTCGTATAGTTTATTTGTACCTGTTTGCTTAAAATACACAGAATTTTTGATAAATTCAATTACGATTTACAAAAATTATTTAAAAAATCATAAAAATTCAAGTTTCTCTTATTTAAATTGTTTAAATAAACAGAAGCACCAACAACAAACAATCCAATGTGATTTTTCAAAACATAATTTAGCGCAAAAAAAGCAAATCAATTAAATTATAAATTGTAATTTTTGTTTTTTTAAATCATTTATTTTAAAAGAAAAATGAGTAATTCGATTTTATATTTCTTTCGCTCGTGGTTCTTAGAAATAAATAGACATACGAGTATGGTTTGCAAATCTACCCCATATAACGATGTTTTGTTTTGGTTGGTAGTAAAGGGAGTTTTCTTAGAGGTTCACATATCTTTAAGTTGGTAACACTTTTTGTTTGACAACCGATTTGACAGCTGACATTTGCTTTGTCATTTCATAATGAATAGACTTACGCCAGAGGAACGCTTGCAAATTGTTGACATTTTTTATCAAAATAAATCGGAGTGAAGTTTATGTCAAAATAACAAAATATACACTGTGGCCTATAAGTACTTCTAATTAAAAAACACTCAAAAGTTGAACGTTCATAATAACATTCGAAAATGTTTAATAAACACAAACATTTCTGCATAATAAGTAGAAAATATTTAATTTTTATGAAGAGTTTTGAGTGAATTGGTGATGTAAGAAACCAATCTTGTTGATTTTTGTTGTTCGAAAGAGAACATCATTGAGTGAAATATGAAAATTCTTAAATATTTTTAATTATTTAACTCGGCCCCTACGGAACGCACAGAGATGATCAAAGTGGTTCTGAACTAATACTTGTTGTGTAAATAACAAATCTTATTTATCTACATGCTTGGAAATCTCTGGGATTTTTGTTATTCGAAAGAGAACATCAATGAGTGTAATATGAAAATTTGTAAACATTTAAAATTATTTAGCGCAGCAATTACGGATCGCACGGAGATGATCGAAGAGGTTCTAAATTAGTATTAGTATTTGATGTAAACCAATCTTATTTATCCACATGCTCGAAAATCTTTGAGATATTTGTTATTCGAAAGAAAACGTCATTGAGTGTAATACGAAAATGCTTAAACATTTGGAATTATTTAATTCGGTCCCTAAGTATCGCACAGAGATGATCGAAGTGATTCTAAAGTAGTATTTGGTGTAAGAAACCAATCCTGTTTAGCCACATGCTCGGACATCTCTGAAATGTTTGTTATTCAACAGAGAACATTATTGAGTGTAATATAAAAATATAAGTATTTTTGTAACAATCTCAGAAATTTCCGAGCATCTGGATAAATAAGATTGGTTTACATCAAATCCTATTCAAAACCTCTTCGATCACCTCTGTGCGATCCGTAGGTACCGAACTAAATAATTTTAACTGTTTATGAATTTTCGCATTTCACTCAATGATGTTCTTTGTCGAATAACAAAACTCTCAGAGATTTCCGAGCATGTGGATAAATAAGATTTTTTCCTTACATCATTCGTACTAGTTCAGAACCACTACGATCACCTCTGGGCGGTTCATAGTTTGTTTTGTTGTAAAAATTTCTTATATAAAATTCCCTCAAAACTTTTCACAAAAATTAAATATTTTCTACTTATTGTGCAGAAATATTTGTGTTTATTAAAAATGTCCAAATATTATTATGAAAGTTAAATTTTTGAGTGTTTTTTTAATTCTAAGTGATTATAGAACACAGTGCATATTTTATTATTTTGGCATAAACTTCACTCCGATTCAAAATAATGGTGTGTTCGTCAAACTCATCGTGCATTACGTCCATTTTACGGTGCATCTGAAAATCCATGAATCTCAATTGCGTCATGATTTGGCGACAAAACGAAGCGAGGAACTTTGACCTTGCTGGTAAGGTAACTGACTTCACAATTTAACCCATTGTGTGACGTATTGTTCCGGTAAAGTCGTATCCCACTCAATTTTCAATATCCACATGTGTTGCAACAATATTTTCGCGAAGACGATGATCGGATTGATTAATCCCAGTGGATCAAACAAACTGGTGATGTCGGATAAAACTTGGCGTTTGGTTATGTTTATTTCGATATGTTTCTGCGTGTATAAAACTGGAATTCATCTACGTCAGGTTTCCACGAAACACCCAGAGTTTTAATACTTTTGTGTTCGCCGATATTTTTGAATGTCTCGCGGTGCGCGTCCATCTCAGCAATCGTTCATCATATGATACCCATTTACTACGTAATTCGAAACAGCCATACTTTAAATTCTCAGACACCTACATCTTTCTTTAGTTTCAAGGCTTCTTCGGATGTATCACTTCCACTAAGCATATCATCGACGTAGAAGTCGTTTAGAATTGCTGTCGATCTGACAGAGTGACTTAACGTCTTGTCGTGACACAATTGATGCAGACAATGAATTTCAAGAAACGGTGCGGCGGCTGTACCGTATGTAATGGTCTTAAGCATAAAGATTTGGATTTTTTCGTTTGGATTATCCCGCCACAAGATGCATTGCACGTACGAATCGGAATCATCGACCTGTCTTTGACGGTACATTTTGGTAACGTCGGCCGTGATTGCAAATCGTTTGAACCGAAACCGAATTAATATCGAAAACAGATCATACTGTATTGTCGGTCCGACCTTTTGAATTTCATTCAGCGACTTTCCAAAAGACGTCTTACAAGACGCATCGAACACTATTCGTAGTTTTGTGGTCGATTTTTGCGGCTTAATAGCGCAGCGGTGGGGCATAACGTATTTACAACTTTTACGCGTTCGAGGTTCAAAAAACGATTTTTAGCAGTACACGAATCGCTTAGTAATGAAACATCTTCCTTGAACGGAAGCTTGATAATGAATCTCCCCGACCCCAGTCGTTTGTGATTTTGAACGAAATGAGCTTCACATTCAGCTTGTTCCATGGTAAATTTTGATTTATTCTCACCATAACTTTCAACAGTCCAAAACCGTTCAAGCAGTTCATGTAATGACGCGGTATCTTCATCGTGGTTAGGCTCAGCAACTGTTACCTATAATGTTACTGGTAACTTATAATGTTACCAGTCTTACCACATACTATCCACCCGAACTTTGTCTCTCTCAACAACGGCAGATTCTCAGCCAATTTTATTTGGCCGGTTTCAAGAAACTCATAGAAAATTTCGACATCGATAAGCATATCGATACGATGTGGTTGGTTGAATAATGGATCTCTCAATACTATATTGGTTGGAATATTCCAACCTTCAATTTCGATACTTCTGCTGAGTTGATTTGCTGTGATGCGAGGCAAAACTAACATATCCAAAATATACGAAGGATCCCCAAACGCGATTTAATAAGAACATTAACTTGATGTTTAACTCGTGTGCTGATATCGTTTATTCCGCTGATCGAAATATTCACTTTACGTCTTACTTGACGCAACAGTCCAGCCAAACACTCGGTGTTTAGTTGAGATGCCGAGTACTATAACACACGACATGTAACGAATTGCCCAACATAGTCTCGAACTAGAACGACAGCCGTAGCTAACATAATAGAACCTTCACTGTTTTCAGCTTGAACTTGTTTATTATAAGAATGTAGTACGGTCGAACTTGAACCAGCTGCCTCTTGATTGCGTTCAAGTGAGTTGATCTTAGAGACAGCTTCTGAATTCGGTGACAACGGTAACGATGGATTAGACGTTGGCGATGGTTGAAGATTTCTTCTGATATGCAACAAATAATGATGTCGCTGATGACATACGCGACACCTAACCCCACTACAATCACGAACTCGGTGGTTCTTACTGAAACAATTAATGCATAATTGATGTTGTTTCACGGCACTAAAATGAGATAGGGGTGAGAATTCAAAAAAATTAGATGACATCGAATTCAATTGCAATCGATTGACATTTGAATTTTCTAACATCAAACATCTTTTGACTAGATATGCTTCCAATCCCGTTCTGGTAGGTACAGAATTTGTAGGTGTGTCTTTCTCCCATTTGATTTGAGAAGCATCATCCAGTTTTCCAAATACGATATGCAGCAATAATGCGTTCGCAAGCTGTTCATGATTACCTAATGCTAGTAAGGCGCGAAGATTGGCGTTCACTGTATCGATAAGCCTTTGCAGAGATGACACTGATTTGCCAGCGACTGGAAGTTTACTATTTCTCGAATGTCAGCTTTCTCTAATGGCTTCAAATTATCGTCTGGTACAATGTTTGTACTCTCCTGAGAAATGAGGCAATTCAATTAATGGCAACTTCACTTCACGATTAAGTCCCAACACATCTGCACTACTTTGATTTAGATTGACCGATGTCTGAGTTCTGTGATTTTTGATAATAATTTTGATTTAGCGTAACAATAGATTTCCTCAAAGGATTCCCGTTTATCGCTATCCAGCTCTAATACATAAAGTCTTTCAATCTCCGATTGAGCTTCCTCAAACTCGCAAAATAATTCTCAAGCAAGCCTAATCGCGTGGCTGCTTCAGTTTAAGTCGGAGAATTTTTGTCGATATAGGTTTTAATTCGAGTTTGAGCCTTTTATTGTATAGTTGTGCGTTTTGCCTTTGGCTCAGCCAACACAACCTTCCTTTTTGTCTTCTTCAGTCATTGTTATATACAGTGCTGGGAATAAAAATTGCACAAACATATTCAAATTGGAGTATTTTTTTGCTAAAATTACAAAACTTTTAAAAGTAATTGGCTTATTGTTTCATTTTAAATACATGTATGACGTAATTTTTTCAAAAAAAAATGTACCAGCAATTTAGGGGAAAACCCCCGAAAAATGCCAGAATATTCATAATACGATGATTGGAGTTAAAGTAATAGAATAATTTAAGCACCTATTTTTTAATTTTTGTTTTGTTTTTTATTGCTTTATAGAAGTTTTATCTTTAATATTAATATTTTGTTGGCCGCGTTTTGTTTTTATTACACCGGTACAACCCCCCCCGCAACTGATGTGCAAAAAAATTGATCAAGCAATTATTTCATTTTACGCCTACCGTTCTTAGCCTTCATTAGGGTGCAGATGTTTTTATTACCTGTAATTTAGTATTAATAGTGCATATTTTGTAAGATTAAGTTATTCTGTAAGTGATCCAAGTCAAATAAAGAATAAAGTGCAATATTAGTTTAAAAAAATGGGAAATGTTAGTGAGCAGCGTAAAAGCAATATGTTGATTTTAGAGCGAGAAAATTTAACCACGCGTGAAATAGTAGAAAGATTAAACATTCCTAAAAGTACTGTCACGTAGAATATTACAAAAATGCGAGAGATGGGCAGTACACAAAGAAAGAAAGGCTCTGCAAGACCCAGAAAGACAACGCCAGTGGAAGATCGTTTCATAATGTTACAATGTCGTTGGAACCATTTTAAAACATCATGGGACATAAGACGGGATGTTGAGCGAGCAACGAGAAAAGAAATTTCAGCTAGCTAGTGAGAAAAAGACTTGTCAAAGCTAGTTTGAGAGCACTTAAATCAGTCCCGAAGCCTGAGTTCACATTACTAGTGGAAAAAAAGTTTGCTATGGGCCCAGGAGCATGTTTCTTGAACTCCAGAGATGTGGAATGATGTGATTTTCTCCGTTAAATCAAAATTCAAGCTGCATGTCAGAGATGGAAGAATTCTCGTAAGAAGAAAACCGGACGAGAGGCTTAGCAACGAATGTCTTTTAAGACTTCCACCGAAAAATGAAGGAATTATGGTCTGGCGATGCTTTTCTGGAAATGAAACCGGTCGATTGTGCTTCCTTAGTTCCAGCATTATAGCAGCTATTTATCCGCAGGTCCCACACAACGAATTAGAGCCTTCTGTGTTAATGCTTTTTGGCGAGACTTGCAAATTTATTTTTCAACAGGACAACGCTCCGTGCCATACCGCCAAACTTGTGAGTTATTAATTTTGAATTGTAGATAGAAAAATTGCCTTTCAGATAAACATAAAAAATTTGTTAAAAACTTGTTTTTTTTCTTACCTCTTCATTTAAAGATCAAAAAGTACTTCGAAGAAAGAAGTATTGATGTATTGAGCTGGCCCACGTATAGTCCAGACTTAAATCCAATTCAAAATATTTGGCCTATAATGAAGCTAGAAGTAGCAAGAAAACGACCAGAATCGATTCAAGCTTTAAAAGTTTGTTCATGACGATTTGGGAATCCATACCTCCTACGACTTTGAAAAATTTATCAAATACAATGAATCGGAGGTGTATCGCTGTAATAAAAGTAAATGGCGGTCCAACAAAATATTAATATTAAAGATAGAACTTCTATAAATCAATAAAAAATAAAAAATAAATTAAAAAACAGGTGTTTAATTTATACCATTACTTTAACGTATTTTGAATATTTTGACATTTTTCTGGGTTTTTCCCCTAAATTGCTGGTACATTTTTTTTCTTCAAAAAATTACGTCATACATGTATTTAAAATGAAACAATAAGCCAATTACTTTCAAAAGTTTTGTAATTTTAGCAAAAAAAATACTCCAATTTACAATTAAATATGTTTGCCCAATTTTTTTCCCAGCACTGTATATAACAATGACTGAAGAAGACAAAAAGGAAGATTGTGTTGGCTGAGCCAAAGGCAAAACGCACAACTATACCATAAAAGGCTCAAACTCGAATTAAAACCTACTAACTAACTACCTAACTTCAATTTGCAATAAAATATGTTTGCCAAATTTTTATTCCCAGCACTGTATGTTAAACCAACACTCTTATTAAACAATTTTTTTTTTAATTTGAACTACCACCAAATATCATTCACGAATTTATACCTTAGCAGTCCACACTTTATAAATACTTATATATAATTCACTTTGTAAATACCTTAGCAGTCCACAATTCTAATGTTTCTCGATGTCTTCTGTCGATTCATCTGCGATTCCAGAAAGTACTTCATCATAAAATTCCTGAGCACATTCTGGTACTACGAAAAATTTCATAAGCTTCTTTACATCGTTCAGGTTTTTTTGAAACTTTGTTTCTCTTACTAATAAATCAAATTCTGGGGAACTGTTGGTAAAGTTGCATATATTTCTTTTGAACGGCTCTACTTCAATGATGGATCCAGAATAAGTGTTACTAACACCAACACTTAGATCTCCACCAAGCCTTTTTGTGTAGTATACAATCCTTGCAGCACTTATTTTAAACGGCATTTTGGACTTCATCAGCCGCTTTGACTACTTTTTATAATCATGGGCTTGCCAATCTTCACTAATCTTGAGGATATTACCGTGCATTTGAAGTATTTCATGGTAAGGTAAATGTACCAATAATAAGAATACATATAAGCATTTCACGCGATTCGAGTCAACTATATTTCAAAAATGTATATTTCATATATCAAAGACAGAGACAAACACTTCCATTATCATTTTTAATTTACCGCTATTTTATAATTCCCGTAAATCCCAGATTTTTCAGTGTGGTTAAATTCGTCGTGAGGTGTAAACTAATTTGCACCCAACCTTTAATTTTGCGTTTAAGCGCTTTTAATATCGATTTTTCCTTTTTTTAAATAGTGTGTGATTGTATTTCGAAATTAAATTAATTTGTTTATCGTAAAATATTAAATATACCGGGTTTTTCTTTTAAACTGAGACGATCAAATATCTCGAAAAATAGCCACTCTACGGAAAAAATGTCCATAATCAAAATTTAATCATACCGCGGGGAAATACATTAGTGCTGAAAAAATAGTCCCCGATCCCTCGCTTTGTAGGTGGGGCGGGGGTAACTTTTAAACTAAGATAGGAAGCCATATTTTTTATTGCAGATATGGATTCTACGACTAAAAGTACGTATGATTTGAATGAAATATTTTGTTCGGTTCATGATAGATGGCGTTGTAATCGGCGAAATTCAATTTTTTCAATTTCTCCTTCTTAGAACACACGCATTCGATTCTGCAATACGTTTGAAATAAAAAACATCACGTTTTCATTGGAAATACTCGAAATTCGTCATCAAAATAATTTATTAATGTAAATGGCAGGTGAATTTTATACTATTCTGTATTCCAATATCCACTATCCAAGATAAAGTTTCTGGTAAAGCGCCATTTAAAAAAAAGAGTGGGCCACCAACTATTTTAAGCGAGCGGGTTCTCAAAATGGGTAAAATGGGATTCCCAGTAACTAAAACTCAAATAATTGATAGCGTGACGTTGCTGATTAAGGAACTGAAACAAATATATTTAAAAATGGAGTACCTGGAAGACATTGGTACGAGTTATTTCTTAAAAGGCACCCCATCATCACAGAGCGCGTATCGCAAAATTTAACTACGAGCCGAATATCAATTACGGAGCACCACATAAGGGATTGGTTCCACAGAATTGAATCATTCCTTGAAGAAGAAAAATTCCAGGACGTTTTAGCAGATCCCTTATGCTGACGAAAGAGCATTTTTTATATGCCCACAAGAGAAAGCGTTCTTAGTGCGTAAAGGCTTAAAACAAGTATACAACAGAATCACCAACGAAGAAAAAGAATGTCTTACTGTGTTAGCTACCGTTTGTGCTGATGGGGAATTCCAACCAACCTCCAATGATCGTTTACACTTCGTTTACACATCAACGAATTCCAGTAAACATCAAAAAGTTTCCAGCCGATTCGGGATTTGGTAAGTCCGAAAGTGGTTGGATGACTTGTCAAACATTTTTCGAATATGTAGTTTTATCCGTGGCTAACAAATCTTTCGAAAAAGTTACCAGTTTGCTTGTTTCTGGATGGCCATACTTCCCACTTATCGCTACCGTTAGCTGAATTTTGCAGAGACCATAATATAATTTTAATAGCATTGCTACCGGCCAAATGCCACACTGGTTAAAGCTTTGGCGTTTGGATCGGGAGGTACCGGGTTCGAATCCCGAAAGGGACAGGATGCAAAAGGAAATGTTCATCAACAGATTACGATCTATGATTAAAAGGAACAAATCTATGACCCCCTATCGGCGTGCAAAACTCATGGGCCGACCCATCTTTCATGTACAGTACTATATGCTGGCATGGAGCTATGCAATGCGCAGATGGTAACTGAAATCGGTCCTATAGCCGTACGTCTTCGATTTGACAGGAATTGTAAAGTAAGACGGGAAAATCAAACGCGAAAGAGCAGAGAGTGCTTCGGCCCCAGAAAAAATTGCATGGTTTAAAAAGAAACGCATTTACAACAACCGCTCGATGTAGCATGTTTCCATCCAGTAAAAAATGAATGGAAGAATATTTTGAGGAACATGATAATTGATTCCAAAAATTTAAAGATAAACCGGGAAGATTTTGCGCCTTTGCTAAAATTGTGTTTCGATCGTGCACTTAAACCAAATACATTCAAAATGATGGATTCAAAACATCAGGATTATATACTTTTAATGCTGATGCCATCGACTATTCTAAGATTTTGGTAGAAGAAAACCCTCCCCAATCAACATCTAATCAAGAACCAAACCATGGCCATACCCAAAATACTAATGACCAGAAATGCAACATTTTACCGCTAATGGAAAAACGGTTTGAGCCTAAAAAATTTCAGGAAAGTCGTCAGGTGTGGACTGGTGATGTAAAAGATGAAAATCTCTTTTATTTTGGGGAAATTTGAAAAAAAAAAAAAATAGTTGAAACAATGAAACAACGCTAAACGTAAATTTATGGGCGGAAAATCAAGCATTGAATTGCATTGTGGATAATGATGGCTCGGTACATCTTTACGAAGATCTTGATTTGAACAATGTTCCGGAAGTTGAATCCCAAATTACATCCAGTGCAGTAGTTATGAGTACGCCAATTAAAAATATCGCTGATCAAAACAATAACATAATGCAGCAACCGGGTTGCTCTTATAGTACCGAGAATAGAAATTGCAACACCCATAAAAATACACAAAAAGATGTATTTTGCCAGTTTTCGCCAGACGCACGTTTAAAAAAAGAATTGTTTTAGAAGTGGTTCTTTGTAATATAACACACATTTTATGGAAAACCAAATTTCATGCTAAATGGTTTTATTGTTTTTAAATCCATTATAATCTTTTAGCATTTTTCAGGTAAAATTAAATTTCAGTTTCAAGAACAGGTAATAAATGTTGAGTCACTTTTTGTTGTAGTTTTTTTGATTTTTATGGTAACAAGTGTCTTACGAAGTAATAAAATGTATATTTAATATTTAGTTGCCCCGCCGAATCAATTAAATCTTCAGGTACTCGAGGGTCAGTTCTTTATACCATACTTCTACAATGATTGAATTGAGTTCTTTGGATGATGTTTCTTTTTTTATCGTCTTAAATCTAAAATTAGTAAATGAAAAAAAAAATAATGCTTACCGTTTTCGCTCGATGACAAGGTGTGGAATCATCTTGAAAAATCCCAGACTCAGCACTCAAAAAATGCATTTCAATGGAAGGGAACAAATGGTCCTTTAAGATTTTTTTCTAGACTTCTGCGTTGACAGTTCCTTTAATAAAGGCCATTTCTCCAATTCCATGATAGGAAAAACACTTCACTTCGCTTCACTGTATTTTTCAAGCACTGATCGCTCAGTCGTTCGCCGGATTTGCGCCTAACGTACTGGATTCCATCCGATCCAAAAAGATTTAATTTACTATCATCGGAGAATATAACTGTTCGCCACTGCTGTAGACTCCAACCAGCGTTTTATTTCGAGCCCATTCTAACCGTTTTTGTTTCATTTTGGTTTTAAGAAATGGTTTTTTTGCCGGGGACCTGGCCATATATCCTTTTTCCCTAAGGCGGTTACGAATCATATGAACCCCGATTTCTTTGCCGGTTTCTGCATTGAATTCAGCCCGAATATCAACAGCAGTTTTAAATCGATTGGCTGTTGACATTCTGATAATTTTGGAATCTTCTCGAGCAGTTGTCTTTCTTTTTGAACCTGTTCCTTTTTTTCGTTCCAATTCACCGGTGGAATGAATTTTTTTTAAAAAACGGCTCACAGTCGAGTAATTGCATCCAATCTCAACAGCAATCTGCCTCGATGATATTTTAGGTGTTCCAGACAATGCCATAATCCGATTTTTCTGAGCCATAGTTAGTTGTGTGTATTTGGCCATTTTGAACAAATTATAATTTTAATAACTTTCTTGTGCGAATATTTATCTCAAACTAACTAAAAACGTTAAATAACGATTGTACTCGTATTTATACCCATTTATACCGTATTTATACCCCAAGACAAGGGGCAATTAGTACAATTTTACCTGAAAAATATCGGTGTTGCACTTTCTATTCTCGGTACTGTATTTCTCGTTTAAAGAGGATTTTCCCACCCCATTCAAAAAATCTTTTTATTATCCGGAGGCTCCAACTGAGAAGAAGAAAATTGTCAAGAGGAAAGTTACTTCTGATGCAATTACATCAAATAAATATTTTGAAATTATATTTTGAAGAGAATTGAAATGGATAAACAAAAGGCATTATCTAAAAATTGGCTTGAGCCAGAAAGAGAGAGAGGAAAAGAAAAAACTGAACGAAGCAAAAGAGAAAAGAACGGAATAGTTTATAAAACGAAATTTCAACCAAGATCATAAAACTAATTTTCACACAGTTGGGGGATCGAGTGTAAAAGAAATTTAAAAAACGTGTCCTGGTGATTATATCATAGTTGCATACGAGGGGAGTATTTCTCTGGGTGGGTCTGTACTGGAAGTAAAAGAAACAGAAACATACATTAAAACAATGCAAATGAGTGGCCCAAACTGGAAATGGCCGAGCAAGGACGACGCTATTTGGTATAAAATGGAAGAAGTATGTAGTGTTGTCAGCCCACCTTCTCTATTAAATGCCAGAGGAATTTATGCGGTTCCTGAAATCGAAGCTTTCCAAAAGAAGTATTTTAATTAATTTTAGTAAAATTATTACTTATCTTTATTATTTTGTAATCTGAGTACCTGAATTATTTTTGTTTTTCGTTTGATTTTATTATTTTTTAATTGATTTTCTAAAGTTAATGTCCTAGCTGCGAATTAGAACGGCATAATTTGTTTATAACGTTAAATAAAAAAAAAGAAAAATAAAAGTTTCTTTTATTGAAAATTAAATTTTTGTTGTTTCAGCCTTAAATATCTTCCGCTTAAACTTTACAGTGCCGATAATACGAACAAGAGCTGCCAAAAATTAGATCAAAAATAAACCGCATACGTCGGTAATAAGAACAGAGACTTTATGCAAACAAATTATTTAATTTTTATGATTAATATGAAAGTATCATGGAAACTTAACTTTTATCATGTTATTTATATTATAAACTATATTTATACGTAATATTATTTAAAAAAAATTCACTCGAAAAAAATATCTTAACAAAACGTCAAAGAGATTTGTATACCGTCGGTAATTCGTTCATTTATCTTACTCCTTTTCGAGTTCGAAAATCCTTTTCGACTCGCCCAAAGACAAGTTCTGGTTGCATAAAACTGTGTCCTCTTATCGGAAAATACTGCTTAATACTTTTAAAAATGTTGCTCTGTTCCAAGAAGTAAATGAGTGCTGTCATTAAGATGCTATTTTTATTTTGGAAAGCACAGGAGTCAAAAAAAAGTTTTAAAATTGTTGGCATATCATCTAATTGAGACTCGCTGATGTTGTTTTCCAATTTGCTCGAAAAATCAAACAAAATAGATGCCAGGCGTAAGTTGGATTGAGTATAAACTACGTATGCAAAACAAAACGTACCAGCCAAAGACATACTAGATTTGTTCGAATTCCGGTTACATATGTCACTCTTTTCGATGAATTCATTCACCAATTCACGAAAACGAGGGTGTCCTCCAGCGGATATTACCAATATCGGATTTCCATCTCGTTCAAGAAGATCACGAGCGAAAAATCGGTATGAAATTTTATAAACTTTTTCCATAATACAAAAAATAGTTACTCTTGGCTCGATTTGTACATGTGCGTGTATATTAACCTACCGTGACTTATTTTTTAATTTTCTTTACTTATTTTTACTTAATATGGTACCCAAGCAATCCAAAACATGCCTCACGAAAAATCTATTTGGTCCAGTTTTAAATCAGGACTGAAAGGGTTAGGAGCTGATTTAAGGAACCAATTGTTGAAGACCAATACCATTAATAACCATTAAACCTATTAAACCCTTATCTTCCCAACGAGTAGATTAGATGTGTACTGCCTTGTGTCGTGCCTTCTATCCTTCTCTCTTGTTATGGGTGAACAGGCTTTAGTAATAGTTCAATCAATCAATTGAGAATTCTAGCGAAAGCCCTACTCGTCCCAGAACCTCATACACCCATCAAGAAACTACTCCAATTTTTAAATTTGACATTAACAAAACCTTGAATTAATACAGGAAATAATACCAAGTATAAAAATGTTTGTTCATCGTCAATACAATTGATATGATATGATACTGGTTTCATATAAAACCATTATCTGTTTATAAATGTTTTTGGATAAAACAAAGCACTTAATGTTAGCCTTTAGTAAAGTTGAACCTTGAGCACTGATTATTTTAACTCTTAGATAGAAAAATTTTAAATTACTAAATTATATTTTATACATAAAGAACATCACATCATCTCAAATAATAATTCATTGAAATGGATATTTTCTACTTTTCTCGAACAATGTCGTAAACGTAAACCTTAATAGAATTATTTTATGGGTAATGAATTTATAAAGAATTTTATTACGTGACACGATGTTGAAAGATTTGTTGCTAGGAAGTAATTTAATTACACGTAATACATGTATGACTGTAATTTGGTTTATGTATTTACATTATACACGAATTAATGGTATAACAACTGTGAGTGTTTTAAATGCAATAAAAGGTGACATAGCACTAAAAAGGTGGCATACTTATTACGAGAACATACCAATCCTCCAATCCACAACGGGTTTCTATTCATTTTCATTACAAATGGGTTTTTCATTTCGAGGCTAATTTTATCACATGCATATACATGTACACATAAATTAAGATTGATGAAAGGAAATATAATTTTCCAATTTATTTTTAACGTGTACACGCACACAACACTAAATGTCTGTCCGTGTATGAGAAGCATTAATATTGTTATCACTCTTTTTATTTATGTATTGTATTTATTTTTTACATTTTGATGCCTCCCTTCAATGAAAAATGAATTTTCCTGCAAAATATTCAAACAAAAAATAAAAATAACTGTTCGTATCGTTTTGGAAAATCATAATGGAAATGTCAAGAAATACCCGAGAGACGATAACAATGAGAAAAACAAATATTCAAGGTTGTGATAAAATATGACGTCAAGTTTACTAAAACGTCTGTCTAGTTTGGCAAATTTGGTCCGAGTAAACTAGAAACTTAATTTCATTTGTTAATTTAAATATTCAAAATTGTAAAGTTTTATTTTTAATTAAAAATTATTTTGGACCGTATCTTGATTTTATTTTGGAATTTTATCCTCACTATTACTCGGCGAATTATATAAAATGGAAAAGGGGGTTATGGGATGGGATACGGTAAGAATTAGTTCTTTTTATGCACGAAGAATGAGCAAATGTGGGAAACAAGAGATACATTTAAAGGAAAATTGCTATTATTAAAATAAAGCTCCTTTGAATTAGATGCCATTTTTAAACCATCTTGATGCTGGTAAAATATTTTTTTTTTAAATAAAATTTCAACGAGAAACATTTTTCGAACGCCTGTTATTACATATTAAAGCTCTTCGGTAATGCTATCTAAAGCTATTAATCTACCCATTTTAATCTTCTTTCCAAGTACTACTTTCAAAGTAGTTTATGAGCCCATTTCTGTTTTCCAGTTATATTTGTATTACCATGTACATAATCTATATTTATGAAAATTGAAAACCAGCTCATTATTACTCTACCGCGGCAAAGAAAGCTATAACCGCCCAAAACTGGTTTTAGCTACGAGTATGTAATCTACAATCATAAATTACAAAATATACAATACTGAATGGCCGTGGGTTGCTTTTATGGCTAGTAAAATCTACCTACAGTTTGCGTTTTGGTATTCCAATAAATAATGCGAGATTAAACATGATTTTGGATTTTTATCTGTTGTTTACATTTTGCGGTAATCATCAAACAGCAACCACAAAATCATAAATAAAATTCGAAATCAAACAAACCAATTAGATATGTTATGATTATGGTTTATGTTCTTTGGCTGTAGAATTTTCCAACTAATGGAGGTTGTATTCGTTATTTTATATATGTATATGAGTGTTACGTGTTCGACAGCAAATCGAAAGAAGTTAAATAATGATGGGGCCTGCTAGTTGCAGTTCGAGGAAGTGATTGCAATAAGTCTTGATTTCATAAAAATGGTATTGGGTTATCCGGTTCATTGCTGACCATTATGGTTGGTTTGCGACAGGGCTTAGTGTTCCAATCGATCGTAATTAGTGGACTGTATCTTTATGCTGGTCGTGGCCGCCTTGAAGATCGTCAGATTTCAATTTACTGGTAGACGACCCAACTTGGTGATTGGTCTGCGAATGTTCCCTTGACTAGTAAAAATTTCAGCAACTCGTACTCGTCCATCAATTTCCGGGAATACTTGTGATACCTTGTCCATCTTCCACTGATTGATCAATGTATTTTCTCCTTTAACGAGAACTATATCACCAATTTGCAAATTATCCTTTGGCGAGTTCCATTTAGTGCGCGCTTGCAATGATGTAAGGTACTCTACATGCCAGCGTGTCCAAAATAGTTGGGTCATTTTTTGAATCGCGCTCCAGTGTGACAACCGCTTGTAAGGTAGTTCGGTGATATCCGGTTGTAGAATGGTGGTAATGGGATGACCAATTAGGAAGTGCGACGGTGTTAATGGATCACGCTCCTCGTCTGATTGTGCACAGAGGTCGGGAATTTCGGAGCCCTTCAATATGCACCAACAACGTATGCAGCTTTTGCTGTGTAAGTATATTAGCCCCAATTACTCCCTCTAAATGAGTTTTTGCAGATTTTACGCCTGCCTCCCAAATTCCTCCAAAGTGAGGTGCATGCGGTGGAATGAAATGCCATATAACCTGATATTTCTTTAAAATAGAATTGGAAATTAGATTAATCTGCCCTCTGCGTGAGAAAATTCGATGGAGTGCGGCCTTGAAAGAGTCGGTTGTCATGTCTTCGACGAGCTCCAAGTGTACAGCTTTAGTACTTAAGCAAATAATTAAGCATATGTGTGACTTTTGTGCTTTCTGTCCTTGTCCGCGTTTTAAGTATGTTTTGATGGGAGCGGCAAAATCCAACCCAATTTTTAAGAATGGATGTATTAGTTTCACCCTTTCTTTCGGTAAGCTGCCCATTAATTGGTCCTCGGTTGGTGGTTTTTGTTTGATGCACTGCACACACTTACGGATGACTGATTTTATGGTAGTTCGGCCATGAACAATCCAGAATTTTCTTCTAATAATACTCCACAATAATGATTGCGCCACAATGTAAATGAATTCGATGATACCTCAACACAATTCTCGTTGTTATATCAGATTTTGCAGGTAAAATTATGGGATGCAAAGTATCATAGGGTGCAATGGCCTTTTAAATTCTACCACCTACTCGTAAAAGTCCTTTATTGTCCAAAAATGGATATAATGATTTAATCGTACTTTTTGGGGATACAAGCTTCGGTTTTCACGGCTTGAATTTCGTCAGTAAAATATTGCTGCTGGATAAACCGTAAGATCTGTGCTTCTGCTTCTCGCCTGCTAGGCTTACGATATTAATAATTTTATCATAACTGGAATACCTTACGATAAGGTCCTCTATGATCGGGTTTGATGTATCGGGGCGAATTGCGATCATAATTTTACATTTCTCTCGACGCTCTAAATCACCCGAAAAAGTTGGTTTCCGGAAAACTGGTCAGGCTTCTGCTTCTATTTTCAAAAATTCTGGTCCATTCCACTACAACAAATGAGATTTTAGTTCATTAAGACTTAATCCTCTCGTAGCACAATCGGCAGGATTTAATTTTGAAGCGATGTGGTGCCGTTTGCTTCTCGGAAGGACTTCTAAAATTTCACTGGTATGGTAGGCCACAAATGTATTCCATCTACGAGGAGGTCCCGAAAGCCAGTACAACACGATTGTGGAATCTGTCCATCCAAATACTTGGCTCTCGGGAATGTTTAAAAGCTGTTGGACGTGTCGAATCCATCTAACTAGCAGCAAGGCCCCATTTAATTCCCGACGTGGTAGTGATACATTTTTAATGGGAGACACCTTTGTTTTAGCCGCGATCAAGGTTGTGATATGGTTTCCGTTAGAAAGCTTTCGTAAGTATACGGAAGCTGCAAATGCGATTTCGCTGGAGTCGCAATATCCAATTTGGCAATTTGTTGCCATTGTTTTTGACTTGTAACTGGTAGTTTATCATCCCATCCGAGATCTAACAGCCATAATGCTTGGAAAAAACATTTAGTTTTAATTATAAAAGGCGCAGCAGCCCCAGTGGATCAAAGATCCAACTAGCTTCGGATAATATCGCCCGTTTTGAATCTGGAATTTCCTTCGTTATAGAGATATGGTAAGAAAAATGATCCGCACCTGGTTGCCACTGCATATCCAACACTTTTACTTCATCAGGATTTTCGGAAAGTGATCTTGGAACAGATGCACTTGGTTTAGGTTCCTTTAACTCGTCTAAATACTCCAGAGAATTGGAAAACCATTTTCCGGATTTGTAATTTGTTGCGCCAATTTCATTGCTTCTGGTACTGAGCGAGCTCCCGTCAACAGATCATCGATATACATATCGTTCAATAATGTTTGGGATGCTTCTGGATGTGTCATCGAATGTTCTGACGCTATTTGGTCGATAATTCTTGTGGCAAGATAAGGTGCGGAAGACATACCATATGTTAATGTTCGCAATTCATAGTGGTTTACTGCCTCCTCTGGTGTTTTGCGCCAAACTATACGTTGATAACGAAGATCACTGGAGTGTATCCATATTTGCCGATACATCTTTTCTGCATCTGCCGTGAACACAATTTTATGAGTTCGAAAACGGATTAAAATATCGCTTAAAAGATTCTGCAACATTGGTACTTTTAAGAGATTGTCATTCAATGATTAACCGGAGTTTGTTTTGGCGGAAGCGTCGAACACGACAAGTAGTTTGGTTGTGGTGGATGTTTCTTTTAATATTCCATGATGGGACAGATACAAATAGTCGTAGGAATCGATTGGTGGATGAACTTCTACCATATGATTGAGTCGATTCTACTCTTCCATAAATTCTATATCGCTCGCGAAACTTGCAATTCTTTCAGAACTTCCTCTCCATACTCTGCAATCGTTTAATGGAGATGCCTATGGATCCGTTGAACTGGTTTTGCTCTTCTTTAAATGGTAATTTCACCATATACTGATTGTCCGGTAATTTCGTGGTTATTCTTTTAAAGACATCTTCGCATAACTGGTTTTCAGGTAGCAATGGCGCTGATCTGAATACTTCTTCGGTTTAGCAGAATCGCTTTAAGGTTCTATAGAGACTGGCATGATCGGAGGAAATTGTGTTACAATGACGATTTTCGTCGGGGCGTGGATTATTTCCAATTAATACCCAGCCGAGATGTGTACTGTGTGCGTAGATTACGTTGTTGGAGTCCTTTATTTGTTCTGGTTTAAGGAAGTCGAAAAAATTATCTTGGGGCCGATAAGTAAGCAATAAATCAATTTTGGATACTGATTTTAAACTTGTATCAGCTAATAGCACAGATGACACATCTCGGTGTCTGGATAACTCAGCCTTTCGCGCTGTATTAATCGTGGTAATATACGGAACTACATATGCTGAAACGTCGAATGTATAGTCTGGCCGGAAATGTGGTGATATTATTAGGTCAACTATTTCTTTGGTAGTAACAAACCTTTGCTTGGCCAGACCTTGGAAGCTGATTCGTCCATTTCGACGTTCTAATCCTAGTTTTTGTACGAATGCTTCTGTGATCAAAGACGACTCCGACCCGGAATCGAGTAGTGCTTGGCATAACTGATTATGACTGCTCTTATCTTGAACTCGTAGTTGGTAAGATGGCTTTATGAATCGACTAGATAGCGTGCAAATATGACGACCTTTTCTCTTGAGAATTCGATAATGAAAGTGGTTTTCTTACCACTGCACATTTAACGGAAGCTGATTGGTCAGAGTTGGTTTGGTTCTCATTGGATGAGCGATTGGCAGTGGATGCGATGTGTAGTAGGAAATTGTGAATTTGTTTACAGAAATGAAATCTTCTTTTGGATTTGCATTGGAATTCTGGGGACTGGTTAAAGCAGTTGAAGCAGCGATTTTCTGCTTTGATCAGTCTCTGCGTTGCTCAAATGTCCATTTCTCAAATTTTGGACATTGATATAAGGGATGGTAATCGTTCTTACAAACAATGCATGACCCAACGGAATTGGTAAATGCTTTCGAAACACTTCTGGTTTCGGCAACAGTTTTTCGAGGATAATTTTTCACAGAATCCAATGCGTCAGCTCTTTTCATTAAAAAATCTATTAAGGATTGGACAGTTGGAAATTCGGTTTCCTCGTCTAATTTCTGGATCAATAAAAATAGCAGCCATGGATCTCTCGTCTCTGCTTCAGGTCCCACAGCTTTTAACCCGCGTATAACCTCATCAGTCGTGTCCATTAATTTTCGTATTTGTTGTGATGTAGCGTTGCTAACCGATGGTATGTCCACGAAACCTTTGATAATTCTTCGATGCAGTTGCCGTCGGAGATCGGAAGATGTTTTAACAGGTTGGCCGCCGCTTCACCTCTAAGAAACCCCTTTAAATATTGGAATATTTGTGCCGGGTTAAGATTTGGATTCTCATGGATGGTAGACTCGAAAATAACTGCCAAACGGTATAGCTGTCAAAATACGGAGCGATATTAATCTTAGACAGCTTAACTTCTATGTTCATCCTCTCATCATCCAGATTCAGTAAACTAATATCTTGCTCAATTTGATGAAATTCGGCCAATAAGGTTTCGACTCGCCGTAACCTCACTTTTAATTGTTCAATGTCAACGTCGGACGCGCCTAGTTCATGCTGAATTTGAATATGATTAATGATCTTAGTTAGAGATCCCTTGATATTCGAACGGCGTTTCAAAAAAACATTTATTTGCGGCATTATTCACACAAAATCCTATTTACTTCACATATACTTATTACGAATGCACTTAAGCTCTCTGTGGAGTACTCGTCACAAATTTTCTTGATGGACAACACGTGGTTTGGTTCAACCGTTAGGTTTTTCACGGAATTGTTGAATAGCTAGCTATTTAATTACAGTTGGATCGGTAATTTAAATGGCTCGAATAATGGAAGTCATACGATCAGAAATCCAGTAAATGGTTGGAAATTTTTAGGTCCACGAATAAATTTTCCTATTATGGATCGTAGTAAATCGGATAATTAGTAAACGAAAACCTACTTAAAATTTTTCACGGTGTTATCCAACGTCTATGTAAATTCTCGAATGATTTCGTTTACTACCAACAATAATGCCAATCGGTTCCACAAATTAAGTATAGTAGTTGAATATCCTCCTTGTAAATCCCTTATATCGCTGAGCCGGCTCGAAGGACCATGTTCCAATCGAACGTATTTAGTGGATTGTATTTTTATGCTGGTTAATGGAGGAAACGCCCGCAATATAAGTATAGGGTTTTCCAATAGGAATGATATGATTTTTAAGTGACGTTTCGGCCATTTGTAATATGTCATGATGTGTCATTTTTTGTTTCATTGTATTCAGTTATGTTTACAATTTTATCATGGTGACATATACGCAAGAACAACGTTTACAAATTGCAATTACAAACGATAACGATTTTTTTAAGAAAGTCATCTTTTCCGATGAGGCTCACTTTCATCTGAGTGGTGCGGTGAATAAACAAAACTGTCGATTCTGGTGCGAAGAAAATCCACAAGTTATTCATGAAAAACCATTACATTCACCTAAATTGACAGTTTGTTGCGGTTTTTGGTCTTGTGGAATCATCGGTCCTTATTTTTTTCGAAAAAAGTGGCACATACAACAAATTATCAAGACACCACAAATGTTTTAATCACTGAAATATTCAAATAAAGTGTGTTTTTTTAGAGTTTCACAATTTTAAATTAAAACAGAACAAAGAAAAACATTTTGAATATCAGTGGAACTAGCTTTATTGGATAGATAATTTGCGGCTGGCGCGTATATGGCGTAATCTGGAGGTCCAATTTTCGATCACACTCCGCTCATCGTCGTGTTACATATCGACCAATGATTCCGCCGGTCCATAAAGCGCACCAAAAGTGATTTTCTCCGGATGTAATGGTGTTTCGGCAAAGGCTTATGAATTATCTTCATTGAAGTGAGCTTCATCGCTGAACAAAATTTTGTTTGAAAAATCAGCAGCCCATATTGGCCAACATTGGCCACATTATTTTGATAAACAATTTCAACAATTTGCAAGCGTTACTCTGCCGTGAGTCTATTCATTATGAAATGGCAAATCAAACTAATGACAAAGCAAATGTCAGCTGTCAAATCGGTTGTCAAACAAAACAGTGTTGCCAACTTAAAGATGTGAACCTCTAAAAACACCCTTTATAAACATCGAATTGTTCAAAATGGAACAATTATTTAAAATAAAACATGTACTGTACAGATAAGTTAGATTAGATTAGGGTGATTACCCTAAAGGAATGCCATAGATACAACCAGGTCTGTAGCCGTGTCACATTATTTATTCTCCTCACCTACTCATCGAACCATCTTGAAATCTCGACGATGCGTAGGACACTTGACGCCCAATTTAATGAGCACCGTCAAGTCATTTAGGACGGGTGTAACAGTATCCAAAAAAAAAACTTTGGTATACTGTTATCAGAAATTTCTCCACTCAGAGGCATCGGGGCAGTCATTCTTAGGCCGGCTAAGGCTCAGGGTAAAGGGGTGGGGTTTCCCGGGCATGAGTGGGACGTGCTAGACTGCTAGGTAAGAAATGTGAATAGAAAAATAATAATAATAAAAAGGGAAATGATGCAAACAGAATTTCACATACCCACCATACCTACCCAGATCTCATCCTTAATTGGTTAGGCGATTAGCCTCTCATTCTGTTAATACTTCACTTATATGTACACTCGAGCGGTATTGAAAAAAAAAAATCAAACCCAAATTCAAATTGATAAAATAACATACAGGTAGAAAAGAATCACAAAAAAAAAAAAAAAATTTCATGAGAAAAACTGAAGAATTAAAATTGAAAGATTTGAAGAGAAATTTATTGATTTTAACAAATTCAGATAAAAAAAATTTATAAGTGAATAGCCAAACAAAAAAAAATCAAATCCTAAATCTAATGACGTCATTCATATTTCTAATATTAATTAATGATACAAAAGAAAATGAATCGAAAGAAATAAAACTATAAAATTATGACTAGTACCACCACCATGATTATAAAAAGTAAAGGAAAATTTATAAATGTATATAATATAATAAAATTTATAATATGAATGATTAAACCTGGACTGTGATGACTGATGATGACGATGGTTTGTAGCGGCCGGCGTCCTTCGGTGACGTTTGTTGTTTATCTCTTGGTTTTGTCCGTTTAAAGTGATTGTTATTTTGTTAAGTTAGACCTTTTGTTGTTGTTGATTTTGTTTTTCTTGCATTGAGCCACTATTATAATTTGAACTTATCATGTTTTATTATTATGTAATTATAATTATTTTAAATTTATTATTAATTGGTATTTATTAAAACACTGCATCGTCGACGTATTATAAAGATATTTAATTTAGTTATGACATTTCGCCACCATCTCTTTTTAATTTATATTTTATTTAATTGATTATTTTATTGCGAGCACGTTATACTGACCGCATGTATATGCATATATGTCATAAATTTATTTGCGGTAATTTCCGACACCAATAGAAACGGACACTCGTACGATGTAGGAACGGATAAACCATAAAATGTTTGTATGTGCACTTAACTTTATTTTGATCTATTTTACTGTGTTACGTTATTATCTTACAATTAGCTTAACACCTAATACAAATGCATGGGTATATTATACATATATAACTATAATGCCCCTATTTATACGACTATGTAGGTTATTCACTGACTGTTCACTTGTAAATTCGGTTTCCACAGAAAACGCTTCCGAGAACGTTTTAATAGATTTTTTTTTTTTTTTGTGGGTTTTATAACTTAAACGCATAAACACAAGAACTTCTTGAATTTTCACAACGACTCCGAGATAATACTTCGAGATTAACGCACAATCAAACACGACTTAAATTTTTACAGCAAAAATCAAAAATCGACTGATTCCCGCATGCAAAACGCTTTCCTATTTATTAACAAAAATCATCTATGTATTGCCAATATTTTGGTACGGGTCATTATCGTATTTTTCGTTGTTTGTAGTTGAATATCATAACATTTAAGTTAACAAAAAAAATGTAAGTACCGGACAGTGGTATTAAACCTGTGTGAATTGCGCATGCCAATCGTTACACGGGAGCACCCAGAAATTTCGCCTGCAGATATTACATGTAACCTCAACCAGTCAATAGCTTCCCATTACGATTAGTTCAGCTTGACAAACGCAATGGTAGCTCGGGAGACCCACTCTTTTCATCCATCTTTGAATAAATTAATACCACCAATGAGAAATTAATACCTTCAGTATTCAAAGATGCTTCACTCAACGAGTCTCTCTGGTTGAAATAGCAATCCTAAACCTCTGATCAAAAGATGATGACGGGGATGGTATAGTTGGTAGTATTTAGGATGTTCCTGTTTCTTAGAATAGATGAGTATCCTGTATTGTTACAGTTCCGCATGAAAATGAAGATGAGTCTTATAGATGAGCCCTCTGCCATTTGTTTAATTAGGATATATAGGGGTGTGGGGTGAAAGAGATTTTCCAGTACTTGAGTGGATGTGCGCCTAAGAGTCTGATTAAGACATAAGGTAGCTGCTCATTGTATTTTCACCAAGAATTTTTGGTTGGTACCAGATTAGTTAAAGCTAATAAAGCCTAATAGAGAAATATATAGCCAATGTACAATGTGGGTTTTTCCAATTGTATTTTTACAGAAGTAGAGCGCTATTGTAGCTTTCATTATTCTTTCTAATATGTTAGGTTTCCAGTTTAGTTTGCTGACCAGAATGAGACACAGATCAACATCATCAAGCAACCAGTTTAAAGTCGTACCCTTTCAGGTTTAACTTTTCATTTATGACCAAGTTCCAAAGAAGAGGGGATAATATCTCACCGTGTGATGTGCCTCTACTAACAAATCTGTTATTAAAGGACCCATCTTATTTTAAGCATTTGATACACCCAGCCCAGGTCTTGAGTGACTCGACCATGCTTGAGCAGAATGCCTGCGTGTTATAGGTCCCCTCTTCATCAAGAAAAGTTATTATGGAGAATTTCTCATGTTCAAGTTATTTCTCGATAGGAGCAGTAAGGGAGTGGATAGCAGTTTCCACATAGTTCTCCTTGCAATATGCATTGGGAATTTCGATAGCCTATTGGATCTATCCAATTCTTAATATGGGCTTCTATCTGTCTTTCTAAAAAATTTAGTAGGGAAGAGGCTAAACTTATAGGTCTAAGGCTTATGGACTGTAATGATAGCTTTTTCCCATCTTAGGAATGAATATCACATTTACTTCAGTTCATTTACTAGGAATGTAATACAGTTCTTGGCTCAGTTCTAAATCCTAGTAGTAGTTCCAAGAGTTCTGTACTAAATACAATCCAAGAACCAACCGGCCGTTGGACAAAACTCGGCGTGGTGGGGCTTAGATATAGTACTTTACGCATCCTGCATATTACTACAGTATAGCCTCCAGGCATTTGTTTAAGCATTCTTAATTCGTATTTGTATGTTTAGCAGACTTCGTTGTAGCAGTCCCCGTCTTAGAGCAGTATCCCGCATTTTTACAAGTGTTTTGAAGACCTTTTGACCATCACGCTGGTTGAGGTTTACTCAGAGGTCTATTAGGAGGACACGTACCTAATATGGCTTTATTAAAGGCGTCGGATAGCTGAGCCACTAGGACATTAAGCTCTTCTGTGGAACCGGTATCGGCAGTGAATTACTTAGAATAGTTCTCAAAATATCGCTGTCGAGTTTTCATCCTGTTAGATTTTTTGTTTGGTTTTTTCTGTAAATGAAATTGGAGATAACAATGATCAGACAAGGACTGATCCTCTGACACCTTCCAATTCACTAAGCTATCCATAATGGTGTCTGATACAATTGTAATTTCCAGTACTTTTTGTCTCTTCCTAGTTATAAACGTTGGTTTACAGCCCATAAGAATAAAATCAAAGAATAACTCATCTCGTTCATTCGTATCAGAGATTCCCCAAATTTTGTGATGTGAATTAGAGAGCCTACTTTAATGAGCTTCCTAGAATGACAAGTGGGATACCTTCCCCATCATGTGACAGGTAAGCTGTTATTGCCAATGATTTTGACCATCCATCTCAATGCTTATGCTCCTAGTTTGAGCCTAAGCGCAGCCGAAGCTGCCTTGGAGTGATGGAGATTAATCTGCAGGAACCTCAACACTAGGTTTGCTCCTTTACTTCAACCTCCACCACAGTTGCGTCAGAATTCTTCTCTGTTTTAGATTCTCCTCCAGGGATACACAAAATAATCCCATCGAAGTGGATATCTCCGTGTTTGTAGAGAGTGTTTCTACCTCCTCACTCTTGATGTTCAGGTTGTCAGCCAGGACCTCTTACGGTATCGGCGCTTTCAAGATGTCATCTTCGTCTTTCTTATAAATTTTGAGGGTAATTGCGCCGAAACCATAGCTAATTAAACCATTAATGCCGCCCTATAATCAACTTTTGGTTCTTCGAACTTGGCCACTCTCCAGTCGGCGGTCGTTTAGGGTTGCTAATTTGTAGTATTTCCAGAATTTATTTCGGGTCGTTGGAATCCAAGCTCTCGCTCTAGGTCTGCATTGGATATATTCTGTAGCTACTACTTCTAGTCTAGCATCAGACTAGACTTCATCTAGGCTCTGGACAGCCTTTTTGTACAGGGTCAATGGCCATTAGTCGGCAGGAGATGCCAGCTTCACACGTTTCCGATACCAACCTCCGTCCCGGCAACCCGGAGCGGGTCCAGGGTTTTCCTCATATTTTTCAGGAGAGTGGTGGCTAAGACCTTCTTCACCTTCCTCTAATTACTGGACGATATATGTATACCCGCGTTCGTGGACTATATCAATGACAGCCACCATTAAGTGCTCTTTTAGCACCTAATTGAAAGGCCTAGGAAACTCGCATTCTCGTACCCTGCATTCTAGTCGTCTTTGCTTTCTTCTATGATTCCTACTCCGAATTCTTCTTCCTTGCTTGTGCTCATCTCCCAAGAAAATGCATTCTAGAAACGATCCTTGTTGGTGCTTGTGTTCCGTTTTTTGGCTACGTCTTGAGCGCTAGGCCTGATGGTCAAAATCCTATGTTGTTCCCGTTTTATTTGTACGTCTTGTAGACCGGGCCTAATAACTAAAGTCCCACGTTGGTTATCTATGGCTCGGTGACCAGAGAAGGCCAAAATCCCACCAGCATTGCTGCAGTTTTTTTGTACTATTATTTTCGTCCATATTTTGTCCCATGAGTAGCGGAGAAAGAAATGAACATCTGTATCCGCAGTACTCGGATAGGTGGTTGGGGTAGTTTGATCTGGACGGTGCCGGGTATCCGGATATACCATTAGAGACTGAGCTGATAAAGGGCCCCCAGCTTGCCCGGTTATCAGCACGGTACGATTATCACATTAACCATTAAGTTCGCCCTTGTTTTAGTCTATCACATCACAAATACCGTAGTGAGCTAGTTACCACCCGGTGGTTAGCACGAGGGGGTAACACGGACAATTGCGGAAGCTGCTTTCGTTTTCACATATTCCCCTCCACATGAAGTGTTATTGTAACTTCCAATTGGAGGAGTACTTGGTGGTGTATACCTCAACCACTCGTAACATTATGCGCACTAGCATAGTCATACTATCTGGCACAATCTTGATATACAAACCGAATTGACTTTGTGAACACATATTAGTCCGCCCCACAAACTCGAGGAACGCATTTTTTATCTTCAGTTATAAATATATTCCAAGGGCTTGAGTTAAATAATGCTTATGATTAACCTCTATCACATCTTTTATGCTCGAAGAACAGCCTAGTAATATTCCTAAAGAGTGCAGGGTCTTATTTTTCAGTTTTATCGAGATTTTTCAATATGTGGATTTTTATAAAAAATGGTCTAAACCAGTTCTTCAGTACCGATATTTTCAACCGGCTATTGAAGTTGTTCTTATTTATCGACATTTTGCGTCGGATGAATCTGCATTGCAGGTGTATGTATGTACAGCTTTTGTCTTAATTCATGTTCCTAAATTTCTTTAAAATGAGACCGTTACTTATATATTTTTTCATTTTGTTTCGTTCCAGGTAAGTTCCAGATAAGCACACTTAATAAAATGGATACATAAGTACTCCAGGTTTTTAAAGTTTCATAATTGATGGAGGGTTGAATTTTTATTTAGCCCATTTTCAATTTGTGTTGAAATGCGTTCGTTGTCCTGGTTCGACAGTGAAATAATATGCTTTGTAAATAAAAATAATCGTTTTTTCGTTTTAATCGAAAAATATTGTATCCATTATATTTCAAAATAAAATATCAATTTTTTACGTGGGAATCTCATTACTGTGTAGTTGCAATCAATATTTTAGCGACAATAATAAACGAAATAAAAAAAAATCATTTTAATCGAACCGCGAAGCAACGAGACCTTATGCGCTCATGATGTAATTTATTTGTTGTAATCTTAATGTAATTCCTCCGAATTTTCCACCTTATTTTTCTCGTCCTTATAATGAATGTTATATAAGCATAACAAATGGGGGTTTATTTTATCAAAATATCTTGACTTCCTTTCAACCGGTGTACGCCTTTATAAAAATACGCAGTTGGGTGTATATAAGCCGTTAACATAATGATTTAGTAAAAAAATGTATAAAATTATATTAGGTTTTATATTAGATAAAAAAATATTATTTTGATGAGATGCGATGTTTTCCACCTGTTGAACATGTCCTACATAATTTATGGTTCTTTTTTTTTATTCGACCAAAAATATGTAAAGACCGCGCTTGAAATATCATTTTTGGTGCCACATAAAATTTACCAGTCGTCAGTCATCATTTCGTCAGTCATTTACCAGTCGTCATCCATTTTAACGTGATTGAAAGAATACCGTGGGTCATAAAAATATTCGTATAATATTATCATCAGGTTGATAAGCCTGGGTCTCTCTGTATACCAGGAGTATTGACTGATTGCTGAAACTTTCCTTAATAAATATTGTAGTCTCCACGAAATAAGGTAAGCTGGAAATGAACCTTCCATAGTCGCTTGTTTAAAAGTTTTGAAATGTTGGAGTAGCATCTTACCGGCTTAGATCCAATGGTCGGGCGGAAACTTCATATTTAAGCAAATTTCTATAAAGTTACAGCTTTAGAAATTTTGTATTTTCATTTTTTATTTGAAGCTTAATTTACAAGAAAGATCACACAAAAAAGCTCTTATGCAGACATACTTCTGCCGGGTCCGGTGAACCGACTTCAGCCAAAAACTACAGGATTCTTCCAATTCATGGAAAAGCTTAAGTATGAAGTTTCATCCTGATCACTCAATTCTTGTGGGTTATACTGAAGCCGAATTTTTATTAAAAGCAGTTTTTTTTTGTCAAAAATCACCTTTCCGCTTGCAACTATTACAAATTTAATTTAGTAAGTCGTTTTTCTGGTAAATGACAAGCTTTTTAAAATATTTACATAAAACAAAACGCTTCTTTGGAAGCTGCTACTTCCGATGGACCGATTGATTATAGATAAAAATCATACTTACCGGACTTTTGGTAAAACTTAATTTTGTTTAATCGTAAAATAGTATCCCTGCTTCCCCTGAAAATTTCAGAAAACCATTAAGGTCAACTCTTGAAGGTTTGTTGAAAATTTAACCTTTAAGTTTATTTAAATCTTTTAATTCTTTGCCGTTTTTTGTAAATGCTAAACTTTTCAATATCATTGCAAAAATTGAAGAAGCTCCGATTGAATTTTCCACTTCCGGTACACAGTTTTCCATCAAATCTCGCAAGAATCTCCTTATTAATGGAAAAAGTTTAATTATAAAATTTCATTCCGAATATTCAATCCGACGGTAGAGATGCCAAATTTTGGTGAAATAAAGATTTTTTTTATCTAACCTCGCCATTTATGGTAAAATTCATAGAATGATATGAACTAATTTTGATTGAATTTTAATTAACAATCGTGTTTTTTATGTTTTTTTCGTAAATGTTATATAATTTTCAAAATATTCGGATACACCGAAAATTCTCTTATGGAAACTGTCATTTCCGGTGGATCAATTCCGCCCAAACATCACCGGAGCTTCCCAATTTATGGTAAAAGCTTAAGTATGCAATTTCTTTGTACTTAGTAAATCCGTATGAGCTGTACAGAGACCACATTTTTGCTGAAAACTTTTTCTCGTCAAAAATCATCATTTCCTCTTAAATTTTAGAAAACGTACCTGGACCGATATTGAAACAAAATTAATTTTATATCTTTTATGGAAATATCACTGGGATCTCCCAATCACTGGGATCTCCCAATTTATGAGAAAAGCTTAGGTTAAGTTAGATTAGTATGCAGATTTGAAATTACGACGGTTTTGGGCGGTAGCTGTTCTCTCAAATACTCAATGAATAAAAATATCCTTGACAATACTGCTCCTGAGTCCTAAATTCGACCGCGGCTTATTCAGATTTTACAAAATCACAATAATACATTTAAGTAGATTTTGTTTTTGTGATACCAATCCATCCGACCCATCGGTACATGTCGGTTGTTAGACGGGCTTGAAGCTCGCATTGCACAGTATTCTGTAATGGTGTGACTAGCTGAATATGGATTTAGAATGATCATAAGTGAATGTTGTGTTATCAAATACGATTAACTTTTTTTCCTTTCGCGAGAAACAACCATTTTCGGAGAATTATAGTTTTCGTTTAATTGTCGTTTTGAGTGAATTGTCGTTTACTCTAAACTGTCATATTCCATAAATCCTCTATCGGTGAATTATTGTTTTCGGAGAATTAAAGTATTCGGTCAATTGTAGTTTTCGATTATTGTTTTCGTGATGAGTTGGTTTTTGATGAATACTTTTTGGTGAATTTTGTTTTAAGAAAAATTTCTGGAGCACTGACCGTACGGCTAAAGTAGGTTGCTTCTTAAATTCTGAACACAAAACAATTTAATAATATTGTCATAACTAGTAGTCGAGCTAATAGCTTGCCGAATCTAAACCACTCGATGGCTTTAAATATGTATTTATCGTTCAATATGGTCAATTTACAGAGTCCAACGGTACCAAAAGGGTTTTCGTACTATTCGTTTAAGAAAGGGTCTCGTTTCTTACTTATTTTACAAAATTACACAAGGGACTCATTTTGGAATACTTTTTTAACTTCTATAAACAGAGTTTTATCACAATCAAATTGGAAATGGCTAGGGTTCATCTAAATTGGCAATTTTCCTAAGGCTTGTCCAAAATTTATATTCGATTTTCATTTTCAACAAATTATATTGGAACCAAATCGATTGAGAAATAAATTATGGCTGATTGCACAGAAAAATGATTATCGGCCAATTTGTTTTCGCAATCAGAAAAAAACTCAACGCAAACTTGATTAAATTTGTTTTATTCCATGGAAATATTTAACGATTAGTTAAAAAGTTATTCAATTCAAATTGGCCGTTTAAATATTTATACGCAAGCTAAATTTCCACGAAATAAAAAATATTTAATCAAGGTTGCGTTGAGTTTTTTTCTGATTGCGAAAATAAATTTCATATAAAATATTTAACTGGCGCACAACACTAACCGGCCAACACTAACCAGCAAACGCATCGGAATAATGATCCTTTGCAGTCGCTTCAGGTTTCTCGAAAAACCCCACTGAATTTTTTTCATTAAAATCATTCGAGGAATTTTTATTTTAAATAACGGTCCGACCAAAAAATTTGACACCATCTGAGAACCTTCTACAAAAGTTCCTGTATTTAGGACTAATCGATTCCCGCGACTCGAAAACTTCCCCACCCATTTTTAATAAAACCGTTGATTGATGGCACTAGAAAAAACCAATTTCCGAGTCCATTGGCTCAAATAACGAATAATATACAAATCTACATTATTACTCATTATAACCAACATTTTAAATATTTCACCGTAATGCAACCAAAGCAACATGACAAAACATTATGAAACATGCAATATCGCACCAGACATATAACTAAAGGAAAACACATAACACGTAATATGGCGCAACATGCTGCTGCATCTTCCTGCAAAATGGGGCCTCATCACGAAACTAGTAGCATCACCGCAGCAAGTATGTAGACATTTTCCCCCGAAACCATCGCAATCGATTCTGGTACTAAAACCCCCTTTCACTCCCCATTTTTATTAAAGTCATTTCAGTTTAAAAAAACAAAGAAGTAACAAAGGGCCCCTAAATGAATAAAACCCTGAAAACAAAACCGATGTGAAACTAGCACATAAAGTTAGCATGATTTTTTAAAATAGTACGTATGGCAATATTTTTTGAAACAGCAAGTATGGGTCAGACAGTAGTACTAATGGTTCCAGCTGGCCGATACGATTGCTTCGAAATTTGTCTAAGAAGTTCATCAAAGATTCGATTTCAATTAAAATTCAATTTCATGTTCGACGAATGTTTGGAAGAGGCTTTTATATCAAGTTTGATCAAATGTTTTATTTTACTTATTTTTTATCAGCCGTTGCGTTTTTAGTGTTAATTTTTGTTTTGTTTACATATTTTAAGTTGATAAATTGTCAAGTTTTTTTGGGCAATTATTTATTGAAATTTTTTTCGTGCTATTTTTTATAAATTCATATCGTATTTTACAATTTTTCGTGCTATCTTGTACTAAAAATGCAATATTCAAGATTCAAACCAAGAGTGTTACCATCGCAAATATCGTGCTAACTTTACGTGCTGGTTTCACAGACATGAAAATAAATATAAATAATAAACAATTATTCCTCGTACTATGATAGTTGTTGTGGAACCGATTTAATTGCTTTTCAATAGACGGAACGGGATCTTCGTTGCTAAAACTAAGAAGTAGTCAGAGGACATGATTTTGGAACCGATTTTATTTAACTTACTTAGCTTTTACTTCTTCAAGCCATTGGCTTTGCCGCATTTTTACTATGGAATAGGATTAACAGGAATCGACGTATAGACTGTTAATCGTACGTTCTTTCGGTTTTTAGAGCTAGGCTTCTGTTATATAAAATTCACATGGAGAAATCTTTTATTTTTAGTACTAACCATCTTTCGAAATCATATTCTTCATCTGTTAGACATATAGTTGGGCGCTGTTATATTCCCCAAGAATATGCAGAACCTATCTTAATGATGTGCAGCCTATGCCTGACAATTTTGTTTTTTGTATACTACTGTTACATTGTTTTAAGGTAGGAAAAACAAGAAATAGCAAAAAGGGGGGCATGCACGTAAATTTTTAACCAAAATCGACCGTTTTTCATCACAATCCTAGCGTTATATAAATATATACATTTTCAAATGGCTTGGGAAAATCGATTTCCAAATAAATCAACTTAAAAAAAATATTCAATTTAAAATCAAAATAATTTTTCGCTCGATTTAGAAAATATATATAAATTTTCCTTCCCTACTGAAAATGTTATTGTTTATGACATTTCCAAATAATCGAAAATTCTAGAGTTTAGTGTGAGAAAAATAATAAAGCTGAGCCTAACTAAAATGTTTTTGTATTATTTTGGATAAAACTTGGTTGATCAATGATAATACAAAATAAACTTTTATGTGTTATAAACACCTTCATAGAGTTCGAATTGAGAAACAATAAAATAAAATGGACTTCAGTTAAAGTATAAATCGAATTGTGAAGCTTAAAAGCTTATTTATTCTTGGACATATGTTTTTGTTATTGGAGTGGATTCTTATATCACAAATAAAACATGAAAGTTTATATATTTAATTATTTTGATGCTTCAATGATATTTCTCGTATAGCGAACAGATAATAGTATAGAGAAGCTTTTCGAAAACATAATTGTGTCCCAGGGGAGAAAGTTAAGTTGCGAACTTTTAGAATATTTTGTATTTTATCGTCTGATTAAAGTCGAAATGAAATGTGAAACCAATTTCATATAATATGTATAACGAGTATATTATGTAGATTCAGTTTACTCTGCCAACGCAAATTTATTATACCGTAATTGCCGCATTTTTCATTGAACTTTTAAATAATAAATTAACTTTTTTGGTTTCGCCAAACTTTTATGTAGATTTATTATTATTTGGAAAGGTAGAGTATATGTAGTTATACTTCTCAGTTACATAACTATTCAACTTTATCTCGTATATCTTGTTATGTTAAATAAAGTTTACATATGTGCGGTTCGGCACACATATTTATTCCAGTAATTCCTAGTAGTCGTTTATAAATAAATTAGGAAATGTATTTCCAGCATGCGTACGAACAAATTTATTTTCGGATTGTTTTTTGTCCTTCAAAGTAAATTTTATTTTGTTTGGTTTATTAGAAACTCCACTTAATTGTATTATAAGTTGTTACTAGGTATTTGGAATTAGAAAAGAAATGCTTAATTCGGTTCGAACGATGGTGACTGCCGCTTTTCTAACATGAGAAACATTCATTATTTAGTTTAATTTTTGTTTTGCAATCTAAAAAGTGCTAGGGGCTGAAACCTCAGGGAGTAATCAGAACTTCGGTCTGGAAATTGTTAAAGCCCAAAAATTCACTGTAAATTGGGAAACATCGCAAATTTCCAGCAAGAAAATTGCAATCATTGATTTTGAAAATTAGGCTAGTTTTCATGATACACAAATGCTTAAAATTTGGTAAGAAATATATGTATATGAAGAAAAACTTTTCTAAGAATATAATTACTATTGCACCAACCCGGAAAATTAACATAAAATGAAAATCGAATTTCCAATAAAAAAATGCGTTACAAAACAACTCTGAAATTGTGTGATTCTTCAATGATTTTGCAAAAATTTGGTTCTAAATATATCATGATTTTATTAGAATGAGCTAAAAGTAACTACATCTAGCGTCACAACGGTAGTTTTGATTACTATGTTGAATCACCTAAATTAGTGGCATTCTTCAAGACCTTTTCAATGATACGTGTAGATACGTAAATATTCTATATCAAAGGAACCATCGTTCAAAAATATTAAAATCGTTATCCTACATAATCAAGGATATCAAAATGAGATAAAATGTACCTGTAATCAGTGCCACAATGATAATTTGGAGTACTAATATATTTCAGCTTAATTAGTGAAATTCTGCAAAACCTTTTTCATTGACATGTCACGCTTATATATTCTATAATAAATCAATAATTAGGTACCAGCGTCTAAACGGTGGATTTACCATCTGAATCGCTAATAACAAAATTGTTGCTTTTTCCAAAACCTTTTAAATGATATGTCACACAATTATATAGGAATAATAAAAGTCGTAACTGCTTTCAGCGCCACAACGGTAGTTTTGAGTATTAAGGTGTTCAGAAAAACTTACGGAATTCTTCAAAAAATTTTCAACGATATAAGATAAGATACATTCTATAATAAACAAAAATTAGCCTCCGACGCCAAAACGGTGGATTTATGAACTAAAGTTATATCGAAATTGTTGTCTGAGCCAAAACCTTTCAAACGGTATAGTACACGAGACATTCGAAAAATGTATAGCAATATCCAATGACAGGTACCTGACCTTAGAGTAGAGATGCCAACAATCTTGCAGTTCTCCGAACTAAAAATAAAAGAAGGTTCTGGCGAGGAAAGAAATTTGAATCACATAAGCCGAAAAAATTCGAATCGAGATAAGTGGTTTTGGGCCGGTACAAGTACGTGCTTCATGTACACGAACGTGCGCCACGTTTTTTTCATATAAGAATTAAATCAAAAACTGGCCTCTCTTTCTAATGCTATTCAGCTTACTCGATCTATTTATAGGCCGAAAAAAGGGAATGGTTTACTCTTAACAACCGATAACAAGACTCGCAGAGTTTGTTTATAAAGCTACTATTATCACATGATTTATATAGGGTTAACCTTGCAAATGACATCGGATTGCACCGTAATATTTTTTTAAGTAGAGCTCCCTGACTGATTATAGGAGTACTTTTTGTCTTATTCTTTCATATTTATGTATGAACTCGTTAGCATCCAATTGTTGAGTGGAATACGTCATTTGAAATTGCCAGATTTAGTAACACGCAGGGCTCGCGGGAGGTAACTGTATCCCGCAAACCACTTCAGAGGGCTCCCTTATGTTGAGTTACTATTGAGATGTGGAGGTCAGCAAACATATCGTGGGAATATGACCTCTCGACAACTGATTTTTAATCGTGTAAGAGTTCACACTTTAACCGAATTTGTCCTGTCAAATCTGGTTCGTATTACTGGGTTATGCATACCGCTTTCGAAATATGCCCGAGAATACCGGATGTAATCTTTGAATAATTTCCTAATATTTACTTAACATTTGCCACATTACTGGAATATTGCTGAATATACCAGAAATGTACCCACAATGATTTTTCTAATATCCTCTAATCACTAAAACACCACAACAAATAAAATGTATAATTATTTATTAATTCACTCTTAACACCATTTACATTTATTACAATCACACCACTATTTGCACTTTCCGCCAACTCTTGTACTGTTCACGTTCGCGTACCGACTCTGTCGAATGACTCACTCATAGTGTTCATTGCACAATTATTTATATTCTGCGCTGAATATTCGAGATTTTTCGGTTTTGTTCCAGGCTTAAACTGGCGCAATCACAAATAAAGCTAGATGTCACTAGTTTGACAAAAAAAAATTCTTTATCAATTTACTAAACCTCAAATAACCGATTTTCTCTGAATAAATGTCTCGCCCACGCTGAATTGATTGTCAATCAAACCAATAGGCGTGATGGTAACATTACCTCGCAACACAGCCACGCCAAGCATCCCCTCTATACTCGGCACCATCTGCTCGCATATCTTCATGCTGATTCGAAAAGGACCACTCCCAGCCAACACCCTCATTGCCAATGCCTTCTTTGTCCATAAGTGATGTTTTCCGCCTTCGTCTGTCTCTATCGTATTTTAGCGACGTAGGGTCCAGCCCCTTCCACCTAGTATCGCTGTCGTTCCTACAAATTCCTGGTTGTTTGTCTGTCTGTTCCCCACACGCTTTTGTTCGTCACTGCTCTCTGCCAGTTCCTCCAACAACCTTGCTAGATATATTCCACAAATTTTTCTACTTGCTGCATTCTCCTATACTTAAAACCAATGTTGAAGAATGTGCAGGATCTCTTTCTGATTTTTGCAACTTCTGCCCAAGCAATCTCTATTGGCCTTAGCCGGTATCTCCCTCAGCTACAATTTGAATGTACTATCCAATGGAACTTCATCCGATCCTCAGATCCCATTTCAATCTGGCGAGCATTCGTTCAAGTTGTCTTAGTGTCTCGTCCAAACGGTATCATCCGAAAGCATCTCCGCATTGCATGCAGCTAGTTTCTCATTTTCTTGTAGCTATACTTACCGACATCATCCATGCGTTGCAATCTGTGTTGCATCTTTCGCCGTCCCCTCTCCATCACCAGTATCAGCATTATCAGTTTCAAGCAATCCATACATCAAAATCATACAAACGATATTGGCCAACTCTTCTGGTTTTTGCTAACAAATGGCTCGTCCAACCCTGGTCAATCGTGGTTCTGACCAATCACTCGGAGATCTTCATTTTCCGGTTTCACCTTATTACCGACAGCCATTTCCAACATCTACTTCCCACCGTTATGTGAATGCTCGACCTTTTGTTCCGTGTCGCCTACGCCATTATTTCGTTTTCCAAATATTATGTCTACCATTTGACCCTGTTTCTTCTCAAACCTTTCGTTATCTATTTTGATTTCTTTAATTTATTGTTGCAATTTTTTTTTTCTTACACTGTAAAGTAAAGATGTTAACCTGTGCCTGCACTACAATTTGGGATTCCTTTGTTGAATAGTATTATGTTTCTTTGCAAATGTTTGCCTAATTTAATGTTATCGCTAACACTCGCTATGTCGCTTTTCGTTTTGGTTTGTCTTACCGTTATTAATTCGCTACTGCTAGCATGATAATAATTGTTTCATTTGATGTTACTCATACTTTGCCTCTTCATATTTAAAAACTCATTTATTTCAACTCCTGCTAGCTTAGCACGTCTTTTTCTCCCTCTCTTTCTCTCTTTCTGTCTCTCTTTCTGTCTCTCTTTCTCACTTTCTTTCTCACTTTCTTTCTCTCTTTCTTTCTCTCTTTCTATTCTCTCTTTCTATTCTCTCTTTCTCTTCTCTCTTTCTCTTCTCTCTTTCTCTTCTCTCTTTCTCTCTCTCGTTTGACCGGACAAGTGGTGCAGTGGTTAAAGCTTCGGCACTTGGACCGGGAGGTGCTGGGTTCGAATCCCATCAGAGGCTAGATGCAAATCGAATTTTCATCATCGATTACGATCGGTGATGCTAATAAATACAACTAAGACCCTCTGATGGAGTGCAGAATTCCGTGTCACGCGCCGACCCACCTTCCATGTCAATGTACAGGTTGACATGGAGCTTGCAATGTGCAGGTGGTATACTGTAGTTGTGTGAGTAGGTGAAGTAGGTGGGTTAATGATGTGGAGTGAATGAGTGGTATCACAATGGGCCTAAAAATTGGCCTAAGTGTGCAGTAAGCAACCACTGAAACCTACCTTCTCTCTCTTCCTCTTTCTCTCTTCCTCTTTCTCTCTTCCTCTTTCTCTCTCTCTTTCTCTCTCTCTCTTTCTCTCTCGCTCTCGCGATTCAATGAAATTTAGTAGAAACAAACTAGATTAAATTTGTGTCTACTGTTTTACTGAACAATGTAAAATAATATTCTGACTACTCAAATAAAATTTGGTGACTGTCGAGTGGAGGGTTTTAAATAAACTACTTTATAGTTTTTATTTTAAGATACATTTTTCATACTTAATATGCACAGAATTGCTATACGAGATTTTAATGGTTCTAGCTGGGCAATTCGGACTTCCGGAAACAACGTCTGTTGAATCTATTTGACGCTGTTCCGAGGAATAAGTTTCTACGTGGGCCCGCAGGTATTTAATTTTATTTTGGAGTTCTTTGACAGTCAACTTCTACTACTTTTTCAACGATAATCCTTATTTCAACGATATCCTGAGCGGAATCATGAATTACGACCGAAAAATTTAAGCAAATTGCGTACAAAATATCTAGGCCAACTTTGATCATTTTCCGATTTTTTTTTTGTGATTGCCCATTGAAATATATGAAACCATTCTACATATAGTCCAAAAGTGTTTTTGCTAACTTTATCCTAAAATTTGTTGTTGTTTGAGAACAACTTACGACAACGTTCATACAAATTATTCTTCATTTTTCTTGTTTTTTCTTAAGTTGTCCTCCATAGTTTTGTATTTAAGTGTTAAAATACCTCAAAAGCTACCATATGAGGTATACAATGATTAAATCTGTGAAGTTTGGGTCGGAAGGTACCGGGTTCGAATTTCGGGCACGATCCCGTTTAGTACTAGAGGATTTGGGATGAAACTATACTATGGTCATCAGCAACCAGATCTATAAAAGGCGTAAGGTAAGACGTGAAATGTGGTTGGCAAATTTTTTTTGAAGTGCCTCGGCTCCAATGCTGATTGAAAAAAAAGGAACTCATACTTAACATGAGCATATCGGAGTTTTTCTAATATTTCGCCCGTCGTAGGTAAAATAAACATTTTGGCACTACGATTTGTTTTGTTTTCCGTTTTATTGAGTTATTAAACAAACCTCTATCATTTTTAAATTGAAAATCTGTCAAACCCCCGTTTTGATTTTCTATTGTTATTAAAATAGGACGAAAATAACTTGATGTAACACTAGTATTCGATCCTTATATTTTTCTTTTGTGCCTCCTTTTACAAGTTGGTACATATACGAGTATTTTTATAAGAATTTTCCATCCCACTAGTAAACGTATATGGCTTTTGAAAATATTCCCAGAAACAACAGCAAAATAATTTTGTAACTCCTCTCGCCTAAAATCACTGTTTCGCATTTCATTATTTTTATTATTTATAAAATATTTTTAGATAAAATGCTCGTATAAATGTATGAGAATTTCGCATCACTGCACAATCACATAATACATAAATTATGTACGAGCTATATAATGATTATAGGTGATGTAAACAAAAATAATGAATGGATCGAAAATGGAAAGCTTGACATACACGAGTATGAATGAAAAATTATTTTGTGCGTATATTTTGTCTGTGTTTTTGCATGTCTACATCTTTTAGCAACCAAGGAGGCAACCAACAAAATGGAAATGATAAATCTAAATTTACATCTCAGTGTAGGATGCTACTCCTTACATTTCTATAATATAATTGGTCCTAATTTATATGTACACAGAACACATAACATTCGCATAAAAAAGATGATTTTTATCTTTTCATCCGTTTTTGTTATTTGTACGGTTTCTCAAGCAAGGTCGATATGTAATATCTCTGACGTTCGCCTCTCTTTAATAATACATCGCACACATAATATTTTCAGCCTTCAAGTGTTTTCCAGTTCATTTCTGTTTCGGAAATATGACGTACGCGCCGTTCTCCTCAATAGATCGAACGTATGTTGTTGCTGGAGTTTATAAAATTTTCCAATATTGAGAATATTGGAATAAATCTCAATAAATTATAGCGAAATATATTCCGGTAGTTTGATTTAACTTAACGTATTAGGTATGTTGGAAGATTGTGAAGCAGCGGAAAGATTAAGTTGAAAAATACATTTTCGTATTTGCATTTAAATTAAAAAAATTGTGTTTTAAATAAATTTCTCTTCCATTTGTTATCACGAAACAGTTAAAATAACTTTTTCATCTCTAATGAATTCGGGGAACTTTGTCAGTCATCTAAATCTCGAATAGAGAAATTTTCTATTTTTATTTGAACATCGTTCAACTCTTGAATTTACCTAAAATTTTCAAAATCTTAAATCTCTCATAATTCATCAGCATTTTATCTGATAATCCGTATATTCGTTTATTAAATTAAACTGTTGTATGTCTTAATTTTACTCCGGACTCCTCATTTGCTAAACCTTAACTTTATCTACGAACTTAGGATAATGTATAGCAAGGTAGTATCGTATTGTATTAACACCATTAACATAATTTTTAATTAACATGTTCATTTTTATGAGGTAGCTAAGGAGGAAGCACCCCTTAATTTAGACTTTCAATATCCCGACAGGACAAAATCCCGACTTTTCTTAAAAATCCAGACTCGGCCATTTCCAGACAGGATAAAATACGGGCATTACAAAGTTCAGACTAAACAAAATACGCACAAGATGAAATCCCTACCGGGCAAAATCCAGATATACAAAAATTTATGAATCACGTACATATACTCGTAACACTAAATAATTTAAAAAATTTGGGAAATTTTATTTAGTTTCTTCATTTTCATGTTAACTTAAACTTAATTTAAGAACTTAAACGCAAATAACATTAATTCAAAAAAATGCCTTTTTGGCGTTGAAAATAATAAAAAATCAGTCATAAGAATAAATTTAAAAAAATTGCTTTATTTTAGAGACAGATGTGTGGCTACGTTTTTCAAAAAGTCGTCTTTAGAACAAGTTTTTCTCTCACCAATTATTATTTTAATGCATTCTTCCGTGTTTGCGTAACAGCGCCTTTTTGGTTGATTTTCACCGGCATTGATCTACCACTATTTGTTCTTTAATTAAATTTGAAATTAAATTGTAAATATTTGTGTGTTTAGACTCTATTAAAGATGATAGCCTTCTATGCCAGGCCTCGATTTTATTTTGTGTGCGTGGAAGGTTAAACACGATATTAGCATATACTGACCAGAAAGAAGGTGAATACATGGGAAGATGTTTTCCTCGTTTTCACTGCTTACCATAAATATAATTATCTTCTAAAAATTTTGCTATTTTTAAAAAATCTCGGTTTCCAGTTTTGATGGCTTCGTAGTAATCACAAATCTCATTAGCTGGTACAAAAGCAGGAGCTTTCAGTTTTCTTATCTGTAGTGAAAATTCTTCATTGGTACCATATTTTTTTCAAGTTTTTCCTTTTGAATTCTTCGCCATATAATTTGACTGAAGTGAAAGAAACACCCTTTAAATTGTGTTTCTGGGAAATACGATTTAAATATGTTAGTACTTGCTCTTTCGAAATCTGAAATAATATGACTGGGGTTTAAACAGATTTCATTATCACAAGTGAAACGGGTTGGTTAAACTTTAGCTACAGCTAAAGCCAACCCAGTTTCACAGAATTGTCATTATCTGTCTGGTAACCCATGCGGCATTGGATCCCGCGGCTCAGTCTGATAGAGGGGAACGGTCGTGGGTTTTGGGGTAACCAGATAATGGCCTAGTTTACCGCGAGGAATAAGAAAAAACTATCCACAAAACGAAAGAAAAGGAAAAAGGCTTGAGTGAGATATCGGACCCAAAATTGGCGGTCTGAAACCATCATGAAAAATGGGCTTACACCGGTGGTTGTTTATTAAGGTTCTTTCGGGTGTCATAATCCCTATGTTAAAGGAGGGAAAATAATAAAAACACGACGCAGCGTAGGCCCTGCGTATCAATCCAGTTGGAGGAGGGCCTTGGCAGAAAGGGAGTGTCCCGCCTATGGGCAGGGTTACTCTCGATGCTCCCGCTCTTAGCTTTTTCTTATTTTCTTAGAGCAACCAAGGGACCTCGCCACTAATTGATATTAAGTCGCAGGCCTACCACATCCTTATACTTATCGATACTTATTTCGGCTGTACCCCTTTATGCTGACCCGCACTCACTAAACACAGAAACACAGTCAATCTCTTTTACAAAACAACAAAAATAAATTTATTCGAATAAAAAAAACTTTTAACTTCTAATCAATTAATTTCACTACCACTCGGCTCACTGTCTTAAAATCTCCTCTTCCCAACAATTTCATTCACTCTTTATACATATCTGATAGACGATTTTTTTGTGCTTTCATCACAAAAATGTATAAAGGCAATGTCCAAAAACGTGACATCAATTTAGCAAAATCGATCCACGCGAAAATTTTTTTTCCAAATAAATAGATTGCACGATGCTTGCAAAGTTCATTACTCATGCCATTTACCTCAAAAACATTTGCCTGTAATCAAAACATAGCGATCGTGTTACATTAACTTAAAATATACGTTCATTCAACCACTGCACAAGCATATGCCTTGGTTACGTAGAATGGTATGGTAGAAGATATTCATGATACGATGCCAATAGGTAATTTTTAAATGGTTAGATTTGGGTTGGTAATGGAATTGGATAGAATTCCGTTACACAAGCAATTCTCATAAGTTCATAATAAACAAGATGAACTATTTCACTGCATGCAGCTGTTCCTACTCGACCGTGTATGCTAAACAGCTGTCGTAGCAATGATGGTACTACTTTGAACGAACCATCTATAATCCAAAACTTGGACTTTGATAACAAGTGGATATTCACAATGGTACCCAGGATAATAATACATTGACCTTCAAATTGTTTAATAGAAAGTAAAAACAATTTCCTATCGATGTATTGCAATTGCTCAGGAATTTCAATGTCTTCAACACATTTGGGCTGCTTCAACTGCAGTTTTTGTCTCTGTCTATATATTTTTTTCTGCTGTGCAGGTGGAGAAGGCAAATATTTTCTACAAAGAGGATTACATTCCACAGTCACAGAGGATATTATTTGGCATGGTTTTAATACGGTCGCGGTTGCATTTTATTAATGGAGGTATTAGCTCTAACGTGTGCATTCGGAATGAATCGTGATTCCGTAGGGTGCTCAGTAGGATTTACTTTGATGTTGTGTTGTCCATGTTCATCGATTAAAGTCGTAACCCTTCCTTTACAGTAGTGCGATTTCCGTTTTTCACAAATCCAGTACACTTTTAGATTTCGCTTTTTATCTACAAGATATAGAAATCCATTTAAATTTAGTTTCAATCCACCTTTGTTAGATTTCAATATTTGCATGTCCATATCCGAATTTATACTGAAATTTAATTTTTTCGTGCATAATTTTGCTCTAATCTATATTAAAATTACTTACCTGTAATTATGTGCACAAAACCACAAATTTATTTATTTTTTTAATGTGTTTATTTGACTAACTCCAACTAAATTTTCATTTTTGCGCAGCTGTATCATTACATTTTAGTGATTCCCCATTTTATATTGCAAGAATCGTAAAGGTTTTGAAATAAATGCATTAAAACCATATTCACACGATGCATGTGCAGTTTTATTACCACATTTAAGATTTCTGGGTTTTCTTGGTTATACGAGTTATGAACCGAACGGAGGGTAGTAATCCAGACAGAAAATCCAGACAAATTTTAAACGCGCGCGCGAACCGAACGGAGGATAGTAATCCAGCCAGAAAATCCAGGCAAATTTTAAAAACGCGCGCGTTTAAAATTTGACTGGTTTTTCTGTGTGGATTTTCTGTCTGGATTATGTATTGTCTGGATTTTGTCTTATCTGGATTTTATCGTGTCTGGATTATGACTTCGTGATTTGGTCAATCGAGATTCTGTCTTTCGGGATATCGTGGTACACCCAGCTGAGGAAGTGACCGATCTGGAGTGACCGACGACTGATAGTTTTTTCGAGCACGAGAACACTCGTATTATAGAGTCTGCATAATGATATTATTTGACTTCCCTTCTGTGGGGATAGGTTCATTACTTTTAACACTTCCAATCCATTCTTAAATAATTATACTTCCCTCTTACAAACCTTATTCACAATTTACTTTTTTAATGTTTTCTTTTTCTTTACTTTTATTTCGTTTACATTATTTTTCTCGAAAGATGTCGTTCAGTTTCGATCTTAGCGTATATCATCAAAGAATTGGTGGAAAGTTAAAGGCACTTCAGGATCTGATTTGATTGTTGGACCCTAATCATAATACTATACGCACATAAAAATTCATACAGGAAACCCTTTTTGTCATCGCAGCACGTATTTGCTGGGTTAGTTTGCTTCACGTTAAAACGATATTCGTCTTCTTCTTGTCAAAACAGCATTGGAAGTTGAAGAGTTTCATAGGATCTGTATAGTTCAGTAACACAAACAATTCAGTAACACTGACAATAGCAACTTCGTTGATCGTTGGATCGTTTAAACGTCTTTCATGTTCTCGAAACGGTGTTTAGTCTGCTCGAATCACTGATTATCTGATTGCATTTCCAATGCAGTTTTGAAGGAATTCATCCTTGCTGCCATTTAAATAAATTTGTAAAAACTTCGTCGTTGCTAGGGAGAGAAAGAATATGGTAAACTTGCCATTGTAGTTAAAATGTGGGCATAAAACCTCCATCATATACAATTTTGTTGCTTGATTGTTTTGTAGATAATTCAGTAGGTCCCGAGACGTAAACTAGAAAAAAGCAAGTGGATCACGCAGGCAAATTGACTTTTCCATTCCAACAACACATTCGAGGCGATCCATTTTACCCAATTGAAACATGGAGTGCCTGTTATAGAATTGGCACATTTATAATCTTAAAATACAAATTTACAAAGAATAATAAAACACAAATCTAATGAAACAATATTTAATGCCTGGAAAATAGTCATCAAGAATTATTTTATTCCAATGTACCTAATTATTCGGAAATAACACAAATTTGTATTAATTTAGACAAAACGATTAAAAAATGATGGGGTGTAATTGTTGTGGCCAACACCAGATTTTCTTTTACGATAAATGTACATAGATCTCGAATACACCACGCTTAATTTCTAAAATGAAAAATTGAACCTACCAGATTTGTGATAAACATTTTCTTGTATAATCCAAAATTATTATTCCTGCTTATATTTCAGAAAACTAGCAAGGTTAACCTTTGTAAAAAATTTAATATTCATTGCAACAAGTGAAAAGCTGCTACGGAAGCTACCACTTCTGTTACGCAGACGTCCACCATCACATTTTGCATAGCTCTCCAATTTATGGAAAAAGCTTTAGTATGAAATTTTATTCCGCATAGGATTGGCTACAGGCCTGGCCTGTAGAGAGTCGAATTTTGGTAAAATATAGTTTTTTTTTATCAAAACTCGTATTTTTCTGTTAAATTTAAAATATGGGAAACGGCGAAAAGTGAGGACAGGGAAAGCGAACCGCGAGAGAGTTGGGAGTGCTTAGGCCCCAGAACAGATTAAACTTTTGTTTATTATATATATATTTATTTATTACAACTGATTTACAAATCATCTAGTAATTTATCTTTCATAATTTATATTCTTGTTTGGAGGGTTATATTTTTAGTCGATCCTGATTGGATCTAGTAGATCATGTGGTTTCTTCCTTCGCAGCCATCTTACTGGGTTTGAATCATCCAACATACGACGTACCTCAGCATTTTGGTGTAGACTAATACGTTGCATATGTTTTCTCGTGTGTTTGCTTATTTCTTCACTGACGAAATCCATCTTCAGATCTCTATGGAGGTTGTCATTTCTTATGTACCACGGAGCATTAACTATTCCACGCAGGATTTTGCTTTGGAATGCCTGGAAGTTATTGACATTGGTTTTCTTTGTACAGCTCCTGAGTTGACTACCGTCTTCTTTTATAACCACCGACGATCCCCCCCTTGCCCTTACTGTTGAATGAATGGCTTGGTAATAGCTTTATTCGTATATTTTAAGATATGAAGTTGAAGTAAAATGGGTTTCTGATTCTAGGCATAAATCTATTTTTCAGTATTTAGGAACATTTATAATTCTGGAACACGTTGCATTAGCCCATTTGCATTCCAGATTACTATTCTTAATGTTTTATTTGTTGTTGTTTGCATCATTTTAATAGAGTATGAATTTCATTTCATTTAGAGAGTCTTGCTAATTTAACCTGTTGCTTAGAGCTTGAAGGCATTTCTCTGGTCTTAGCTAGACGAATATTAAGAGCTTCCATGCTTCTTAGTATCTTTTGAAGCACTGCTGTAACTTCGATAGTGCCTTCCGAAGTAACTGGTTTTGTCATGACTACTTGCGAGTATAGTGTTGGTTCTCCCGTTTTACTAGCATGAGGTTTAGGTTTCTCTTTGTTCCTCTATTCCTGGACTTTGTATTCGCATTTTATTTCTTATTTTTTGTAGCTGCTTAGCTATTTCACATCCCCGGTAGCTTGCGGGATGTGGCTTTTAGCAATTGACACATTTTGCAGCAATATTTTTTCTAACCGGGCATACTTGGGCATGATGCTTTCCGGCACATTTCACGTATTTAGTCTCTCTTCGGCAATATTTCCGATTAAAAGCTGGACATTTTTTGTACTGCGGTATTAACCCGCTATTTTTTAGAAATTTGATACTCCGGCGACATTTATTGGTGGAGATAATTTCTATTTTGGTTTAGCTGGTTGTTGTTCTAGAGCTAGTTGTTTCTTGATGATTAACTGGTTCCTAAAAACAACTTTTGAAGTTGATGATAAAGGTACTGTCATTTCTGGTGAGTGAAACGCAAGCTTTCCATTTCTTACGCTGCTTTTATGGTTGTGTACTTTTCATCGTTCATTCGTTCTGACAATTTTTTTCGACCAACAATATTCTCTTGTGAAAAAATGTAAGAGAAAAAATCGTCATTTGGGAACAATATGATTGATCGAAAAAATTGTCAGAGCGAACGAACGAAGAAAAGAACACCAACCATAAAACCGCCTTTATTTGGTCTTTTATTCTTATTCAACATCGAATTTGTTTCTCTTTCTAATTCTTCTTCATCCGTATGGAATGGATTAATGTCATCATCGATTGCAGGGCTAGGTGTCCCAAGTTGTGCACGTGTTTCAACTGATTTTTTGAATTCTTCATTCTCTTTCTTTAAACTTGTAAATTCTTTTTTAATTTAGTTGTAATTTCCTTTATTTCTCTTAGTTGTTCACGGAGTTCGGTATTTTCCTTCTCGTACTGTAATATATTTCCAGTTGAAGTTCTTGGTGATCTTGATAATTTGGAACTTCGTCCAAATGGGTTAAACAATGATTGGCCCACTCCAGAATCTGTTGGTCATGCCTCTGAAGAGTGTGAATTTGGCGGCATATTGCTACTGTACCACCTGAGGTATTACATTCCATATTTGCTGTACTCATTGTTTGTTTTAGCCAATTTATATCACTGGCATTTGGTCGTCTGCGGTATCACTTTGGTACTGCCGAAGCAGGGGCGGGTACCTCGCGACGAGAGCACGGCTACTTTGGACTTATAAACTTTCCAAAAAAATGCAAAAAAAAAAAATTAAAACCTGCTATCTAAGCTACTACTTCCGGTGGCCCTATCTCGTCCACAAAACACTCGGATCTCCCAATTTATGCAAAAAGCTTGTTCGTATAGGTTGAACATGGACCAAATTTTTATTGAAAAACAGTTTTTTGACAAGAAACGTTATTTCCGTTTCAATTTTGGAAATCTGATCTGGGCCGATATCATTGCAAAATTAATTTAGAATCCGTTAGTTTATAACCATTTTCTTGTAATATATATGATTTTTAAAATGCATACAAAAAACGAAGAAGCTCCTATTGAAGCTGTCACTTCCGGTGGATCGATTTCGACCAAAATTTACTGGGATCTTCCAATTTGTGAAAAAGCTTGGGTACGAAATTTCGTTCAGATAAATTAGTCCATCTGGTCTTTACAGGGGCTGAATTTTAGTTGTAAAACAGGTTTTCTCAAAAATCGTCTCTTGAACTACAATCTTTTAGTTCAAGGTTGTTTTTCTCCTAATTGCTATACTTTTCAAAATATTCGAAAAGTGGAAAAAGCTCAATCCGCCTGGGCTGTACAAGGTTCCGAATTTTTGTTGTTTGTTTTGTTTTTGTAGTTTTTTTTTGTCCAAAACCTTTATTTCCGCTTAAATTTTGTAAAACTGTTCTGGGCCGGAATTGTTGCAAATTGTTCGCAAGAATTCGCGAGTACATTTAATAGCATTGACTCGATTAAACTATTTCTGACTGATACTCGGTCATCTTTTTCTTAAAACAGTGGTCAAAATATTTTTTAAATATCCGGTCCCGGCAACACCGGGCTGACTCATTAGTGCTATTCCCAGTTTTTACAAACAATTTTTGCACTTGATGTTCATTAATCCGAAAAAATATTCAATAATTGCTGCTTCATTACTGACTGGACTTTTTTCCAGCTCTCGAAATTCTTGGATAACCATCCTTTGTTCTTCTACGGCGAGTGATTTAGTTTCAAGATAACGATAGTTTTGAAGTCGTATGCTACGCTGTTTAGGTGTTTCATCAGCTCTTATGTCTTTCTGCTTCTTCGATCTTGCCTTATCTTGTCCAATAGATACTGTTTTCGGTGTCATTTTCAATCAAAGTGAAATTAAGCCTACAAAAAATAAGTTAACAACTGATTGACACATTTATAAACTGAAGGCAAAATCTAATGAGAATGTACATCAACAAAATGTGTTCACTTCAAAACGTGTCACTTTAAGATATATTTGAACATATTTATTGTAGAAAAAGGACATTTAACTATAAAATGTTAGTACATTTTCACCATGCGTTGTTTATTATACTTAGATGGTAATAAAATTGGATCAAAAGCAAATCGTATCAACATCAAATAAAATTAAAATGTAAAAAATCGCTTCTTAGATTTGTTTTGTTCTTGACATAAACTGGCATGTTGTTTGTTCTTGACATATTTTGTCATTGTTGTATTTGCACCACGTTGCCTATTTCTCAATCTTTTAGTTGGGGTAAGAGATGTAATATTTATTTGTTTACGCTATATTCAAGTTTATTTTCGGTACTTGGTATAATCAACTCGTCACGGACGACAATTTGACACCTCTTTTGATATGTACGTAAATATTGCCTGGTACTAATACCAAATGGCATTATTTTACATTATTATAAATCGTTGAACGTCTAATAAATATCATATTTTCCAAAGAGTGTTCATTGTTTGGGAATCATTGGAATTTCATCATTTTTTCTATTGGTAGTGAACCATAGCTGTGGAATATTTTAATTCTCCTATTCCTCATCGAGGAGGTACACGTAAGCTGTTTATGATTTATGTTTATTATATCTAGAGCTATTGGTAGTATTATTGAAGTAGTTGGAATCGGCCAAAATTGTTCCGAGTTATTATAAAAAAAACCTGTAAATTTAACGACCGTTTATTGAGGAGGTACCTGAAGGAAACGAATATCTGAGAAGTAACCAGTCTGTCAAGAGTAGAACAAAGTGTTTGTTTTATAGCTATTCTTTGGCTATATGAAAACTAAAGAGTGAACTAGTTACGCGGTGCTTTTCAAGTCTTTGATATCTTTAACAGATTTAAGATCCACATATATAGGAGAACAGTTTAAGCAAAGGAAATTTTCCAATTGAAGCAAGCACTATGATTGGGTAGCAATTTATGCTTCCATTCAAAATAAAAGCTAATTTATAGCAGAATAATTTAGACGTTGAACAGTGATGGGCGATAACTCGTCGTAAATGTCATTAACGTTGACTACTTGTCGACAACTAATTGAATGATGTACGATTACATATTTTGAACTTCTGTTTCCAAAGATGTTAGTTAATGCAAATTATTATTACTATAGAGTATACAGTAGAACCCGTGTAAGTCGACCACAAAAAAAACGAATTTATGGTCAACTTATGGACGCGGTGAACACACAGAAAAGCTACAATTTGCTCGCTAATCTGACCATTTGTACCCTGTAACATTCTGCATCCTAACTCGTTGACATTAAAAAAACAAGGTGATCGTAATTATGTTTAGAATATTATTGTTAAAACTACTGTGCTTCCATCTATCAACGTCTTCCGTGACTATATATAGTATATGCATATAATTTATTTTACTCTCGTGGTCGATACAAATCTTCCATCGCGATAAATAAGTCCATTTGATAAGAGATGGCACGCAAAGCTCCAGCTTGAAAGCACTCTGCAACTTACCTACTCTACCAATATTTCAGCAGCTTTACAAGCGAATTTCAACGCAAACGGAATTAATTTCGACTCACTCTAAAATATCATTTTGCTTTCGTAATTTTATTAAATGCATTCTTGGCATCTAAAAGATCAATAAATAATGATCCGCCATTGTTTAAAAAAATGAATCTATATTGAGAAAGTTTCAAGAAAAGCTTAGATGTGTGCGCTGTTGTAAGACCACATTACTCGTTTTGTTATTCTTATTCTGTCTTCACAATATAGATCTTACAAAAAAGTAAAAAGTTGTCAAAAGTTGCAAAAGTTGTCTTCACAATATAGATCTTACAAGAAATTCAGAAGTTGGACTGCTTTGAAGACTCATTTCAACTCTGAGTACGATAACTTTGACGTATATGATAGTCTCAAAATAAAATATATACTTCCCGTTGGCTGTACCTGACCGGTTTAGTCTTTAGTGCTTAATTTAACGAAGAAAAGAAAGACTTGCATTTTGCATGGGGCCTTTACAAAATTTTACACTTGGTTCCAAATATTAGGCTACGATACCATAAAACGGATAAAATAACTGTCGCAATGGACTATCACATCTTCTGAGACATTAACCATGCGTACATACTTGCAGAAATAAAAATTGACGCACTCGCTTCCGCACTCTAAGCCAATCAAATTTCCTGAAATGCTTTATGCCCCGCCCACTAGTTCCCCACTCGAGTTGAAATATTTTTAACTTTGTTGTTGTTTTAATACATTAACTACGGTTCTGCAGAATTGTTTCCTCAATCGCTTCCGCAAGTATAAACGGCGCAGTCAAACTCCCGCTGTTAAAACTGCTGCACAAATTGCATTCAAAATTAATTAAATATGTGGCTTAGGGCCGGTTATTCTGTGTGTCTAAAAATTATCACTCGATTATCGCAATTAAGGATATTGCGTTTCGTATATTTTTTTATTGTTTTAAATTTTCCGAGAAATTTTAATTTGACGATAAATCTAAAATCTGATAACTGCAAAGAATAGCCATTTTCTAATCTTTCTTTGTAATCCGATTGCGCTAACGAGAGTTACTAAATTTAGTTAGCTCGCTTAGGCCAAATTATTGGCCTTCGTGTCTAATTCAATAATATTGATGATTTTCGCTATTTTGTATTGAAATTGTATGTGCAGCCCTATGTCCACAGTTAAACATTACATTCATTATTAATTAAGCGCTTTATTGTGCTATTTTGACAAATGTCACCTCGACCTTTTAGTGAAGTTGGATTAAACTAGTCGAGACCACTTAAGGATTTCTTTACTTACTCTTCTTTATCTCTAGTGTAGTTTTATCATCACAAGTATTTAATTAACCATTTAATTGAGAAGTGAATTCGCCAAAAATTGATAAACTTATTTTTTAATTTATTATCTGGAGTTAGACTTATCATTTAAACCATCAAAAGTCTATAACTTTGTTATATCACAGAGTTCCACAATAAATAATTACATTTCGCATGGAATCTTCACAAGATTGCACACTTGGTTCAAAATAATAAGCTGCGTTGTCATGAAACGGCTTAATTATCTTAGTCTTTGAATTAGAGCTGTTGAATAGATGCCCTGATTTCTAGAAACGCAATGATCGCGTTATTGTTATTTTTTTCTTTCACAAAAATTGTCTCGCTTAATCGAATTAGATGATATTTTTAAAAATGGGAAAAGCGTTATAGTATCATCCCTGATATTTATTTCACGAATTTTAACAGTGAGTTGTCCACTTTATAATGTTCAATATAATTGAATGAAAACATCTCCGGTAGTCCACTTCGCTTAGGTCAGCTTACCCTCCAGGATAACTCGATAATAACCTGACAGCTAGACCGCTTCTTTATCAGCTCGGTTAACTTAAAATAAAGAGAAAAGATTGAGAAAATTTAATTTTTAATATCGTTTCATACGTTGTCGACGTTGTCTATATTGCATCAACGTCAGCGACGTAAAAAATCGCTATGATACTAGTTTAAGTGTTGATAATCGCGTAGACTACATTGCGTAATTTAACCTCGCCCATCCCTGCTTTCAAACCTCCTACAAGCTAAACAAAAAAAAAATGCTTAAATTATCTAATTGCCCAAAGAAAATTTCAATCACCTTCCTCTGATTGGTTATAGATTTAAAAGGTGCTAAATTTATTCTACGTAAATATATGTACAATAATTAAAAATTGGTGAATGGTTCCTGCAAAATGCAGGGCAAACTCTGCCGTTGGTGTACAAGTTTCATGGTATCAGGCGCTTCCGTAATATGACGAATGAACACCTGAATGACTTTCATAACATTAGAAAATAATTTTCGGTTTTTCTCTATCAGAATTTTGAGCATTTCTTATTTTGTTTGTGTGGCATTTTTTATTTATACTATTTTTTTATTTTTGACAAGGAGTTTTGGAGAACCCTCCGCACTATGACCTGGGAATTTAGAGAGCCTTAGGCAAGCGTTTATTTAGCTACAAGTCTCTGCTCTGCTTCCTCCTCGAAATAGTTTCTAACATAAAGGGTCCAGATTTGTGTGGTTGATAAGTCCACAGGGACACCTTCATAGTGGTGATCGATCGTGCTTTTAATTGATTCTTTTTATTGGGGATTTAAAAAGGAAAACAAGTTTCACCGCAGATCTCACATTGATTTGAAATTTTTTCTTGTAGATCTTTTAAATTTTGAAAAACCGGGAAGCATGTGAAGTTATCCCAGTTTTTCATCCCAGGAACTTTTTTTTATTATTATTTTCACGAAACTATTCTATTCCATCCCCGTTTTATTCTTTTTTTATCTCTATAAGACGATAAATTTGAACATACGGCTGGTGCTGGCCATTTGGTCAGCAAATACTTAATTACGTACCATCTCGGAACATCAATCGCTATTTTCGGCCCATTAGAGGGTTTGGAAGTTATATACGATTTTCATATAAATGTATTTGGGGCCATATTGAAGCTGAAAGGTTGAGCCAAACCTAACATACGGCTGGCACTAGCGAGCTCATCGTACTTTGCCCTTAACATTACCAACTCATATCATAAATAACCATGTCCGGCCTAGAAAGTTCTTAAGAGATACAAATTATTATTTAAGTTAACCTGAGGTTTTGGAACTTGAATTACTAAAACTTGAACATACGGCTGGTGCTGGCCACGTGGTCAGCAATCACTTAATTACGTAACATCTCGTAACATCAATCGCTATTTTCGGCCCAGTAAGGGTTTGGAAGTTATTTACGATTTTCATATGTTGGAAGCTGGTAGATTGTGCCAATCCTAACATACGGCTGGCACTGGTGAGCTTACCATACTTTGTACTTATCATTACGAACTTAGAACAGATAGAACCATTTTCGGCTTAGAAAGTTCTTAAGAGATACATTCTTTTTAACTTAATTTGAGATTTTGGAACTTGGCCTTTTACTCAAATTTGAACATACGGCTGGTGCTGGCCATTTGATCAGTAATCACTTAATTACGTACCATCTCGCAACATCAATCGCTATTTTCGGCCCAGTAAGGGTTTGGAAGTTATGTACGATTTTCATATAAGTGTATATGGGGCCATATTGAAGCTGGAAGATTGTACCAAACCTAACATACTGCTGGCACTGCGGTGCCCACCATACTTTACCCTTATCATTACCAACTCAAAACATAAAGACCCATTTCTGACCTAGAAAGTTCTTAAGAGATACAAATTTCTATTTAACTTAACTTAAGATTTTGGAACGTGGCCATTTACTCAAATTTGAACATACGGCTGGTGCTGGCCATTTGGTCAGCAATCACTTAATTACGTACCATCTCGGAACATCAATCGCTATTTCCAGCCCAATATACAGCAAATATACAGAATTGCTGTTGCCACAACACAATAAATTATTTCCAATTTTTACATGAACACCAAATAAACGAAAAAAACTGGTGTGGGGCAATTTTTTGTTGTGTTTATAATTTAAATCGTCTTATAGAGGTATAAAATAAAAAAACTGGGATGGAATAGAATAGTTTAGTGGACGTAATAATAAAAAAAAAATTATGGGACGAAAAACTGGGATAACTTCACATGCTTTAAACTGAGTCACCTTGGGTAGGATGAGGGTTTTCCTCCTTGTCATAAGTTCCTCATTCTAAAAAAACCCGAAACTCACTAAAACATTTCCAGATCATCAAACCTTTTATTGAATCATTATTTGTCAAATTTTTTTCAGATTTTAATTTTGGGATTGGATTTTAGAACGATTCTCATGTGAACGGCACAGCTCTAGAAGTCGGGTCCAACTAAGTGGCTACTGAATTTTGTTGAATTGTTATTTGAATTGTGTTTTCTTTTTAAATTGAGTGTGCATACTCATACTCGGGCATATTTAATTTAAATGTTAAAACAGTGAAGTAAAAATTTTACCCAATACTCAGCGGCAGACCTGGATACTAAATCCACAATTTAGAGGTAACCGGTCGATTATTATGAGGATGAACGTATTACCGTATAGATGGACGTATTAGATGGAGGTAACGGTCCGACGAGATCAATGTGTAAGTGGTTGAACCTTCCAGAAGGAATGTCAAAACGTTCGTGTGTTCTGATCTAGTATGTCAATTGATTTTAGATTTCTGGAAAGGAATGCAAGTTTTGGACCAATATCCTGTATCAACGTTCATGCTTGGCCAAAAATACTTTCATTTCACTAGGAATGTAAGGACGCTTAACTGGGGTGGATGATTCACTCCAAATTGACAAACCGGAAACAAAATCAGGGATTTTTTCCAGTTTGTATTTCGAGCTCGTCGACTGCGATGCTTTGTTTTTGTTAGATCGATAGCTGTGTGACAAATAGTTGACAATTGAGTTTTTTCGGCACGTGACAATGCATCGACTATTACGTTGTTTTCACCTTTAACATATCTTTACGACTTTGACGTGGGCTTCTCTCCGATTTAGACGCGATCGCTGTAGTGAGCGGCTTGTGGTCTATATTGATAGAAATGACAGACATCTGCCTTCTACAATACATCTAAAATATTTAATGGCACTATAAATTGCCAACAACTCTCGGTCAAAAGAAGAATACTTCTGTTCGGTTGGAGAAAGCTTTTTAGAGAAGAAACTAGGTGGCTCCCAATTTATACCATTAAGTTGTTCTAATACAGCACCTAGAGCAATACCAGAACCATTGGTGTTGATGCGAAGTGTTCCATGTTCCATGGGATGTGTGAGAAGAGTAGCCTGGGCGCGGGCAGCGTTGGTATTATTTAGAAACGCTTCACATTCAAGTGGTCATGTGATTGGGTCATGTTTAGTTCGAAACGTTCGTTTCACGAAACACTGCACTTGCCTAATTGACGTAGGTTGGGAAAACATTGTATCTGCAGATGGTGTAGTACCGTCTTTAGTGATTTGACAGCTGAGGAAATTGAGAGATGTTGCTCCAAATTCACATTTGGAAGGCCGAATTCTCTTAGTCTAGCGAATAAAATATTGAGGTGTTTTTGATGTTCCGATATGTTTCTGCTACCTACCAAAATGTCACGAAATCTAAACCTTTTGTAACCTCATCCATAAGAAGACGTTGAAATGTCTGAGCAGCATTTCGAAGTCCGTACGGTATCCTAGTGAACTAAAAGAGTCCAAAAGCTGTGGTAATTGCTGTTTTATAAATAGGTTGTGAGGCCACGGGTATTTGGTGGTACGCTCGCACAAGTTCTATTTTTGAGAAAACAGTACAACCTCTAAGGTTTAGAGAAAAGTTGTGAATATGCGGTAAAGGATACCTATCCGGTACCGTGATAGCGTTCAATCGGCGCAGGGGCGCCAGTTATTGCTGTCACGCTTTGGTACTAAATGCAAAGGTGCAGCAACGCTGGATGAACTTTGTCTACACAAGCCTAGTTGTAACATATGTTCCAATTTGGTTTTAGCAATTTTATGTTTTGCTGTACCCAATCTTCTCGGTCTCGAAAAAGTTAAATGACCTTCGGTAACAATTCGATGCACTACGTTATGTTTCACCAGTAGGTCATATCTATTTTCTCGTGTTAAGGTTCTTCAACCGCATATTCACAACTTTGCATTGCAGTGTCCATTGTAAAGGGTGGTTAAATTTTAAGGGCCGATGTTGATTTTGAATAAAATACAAATTATTTAGGAAATTATTGTCAATTCATTTTTTTATGATAATTTGGTATGGTTCAATTAGGTATGGAACAAAATATCGGCCAAATGGCCGCCACGACCTCGGCGGAACACCTCCACCCGATGGTCCAAATTTTCGATGACGCTTAGGCATAATTGAGGTTCTATGCCGTTAATGTGCCGAATTATCTCATCCTTTAGCTCTTGAATTGTTGCTGGCTTATCGACGTACACCTTTTCATTCAAATAACCCCAAAGAAAGAAGTCCAACGGTGTCAAATGACATGATCTTGGCGGCCAATTGAGATCGCCACCAAGTGAGATAACACGGCCATTGAATTTGTCGCGCAAAAGAGCCATTGTTTCGTTAGCTGTGTGGCAAGTGGCACCGTCCTGTTGAAACCACATATCGTCCACATCCATATCTTCCAATTCGGGCCATAAAAAGTTCGTTATCATCTCACGATAGCGAACACCATTCACAGTAACTGCCTGACCGGCCTCATTTTGGAAAAAATACGGCCCGATGATGCCGCCAGCCCATAAACCGCACCATACAGTCATTCTTTGTGGGTGCATTGGTTTTTCGACAATCACTCTTGGATTATGACTCGCCCAAATGCGGCAATTCTGCTTATTGACAAATCCACTGAGGTGAAAATGTGCCTCATCACTGAAGATGATTTTCTTCGAAAATTGATCATCCACTGTTGCTATTTCTTGCCACCATTCTGACCATTGACGACGTTTGGAATGGTCAAGAGGCTTTAGTTCTTGAGTCAATTGCACCTTATAAGCGTGCAAATGCAAGTCTTTATGCATAATGTTCATCAACGACGAGCGTGAGAGGTGCAATTGTTGGGCACGACGACGAGTTGAGGTGGACGGCTCTTCAGCCACACTATCGCGAACAGCAGCAATATTTTCTGCTGTACGAGCTGTACGAGCATGCACTGGTATTTTAAAATCTCCTACAGACCCGGTTTGCTCAAATTTTTGCACGATTTTTCCGATTGTACGCACATTTGGACGATTAAATTGACCGAAAAAATCACGAAGTGCACGATATGCATTTTGATTTGAACGCCCATTTTCATAATATGCCTGAATAACTGTAACGCGTTGCTCGATTGCATGGTTCAAATTGAGTTAGTCTGAAATTGAGAAATGTCAAATTAAATGCAGAAAAAAACTTGACGTTTAGGTGTAGTTCACATTCAACGTCGGCCCTTAAAATTTAGCCACCCTTTATTAACTGAAAGTGAGGTATTTGTGTCTAAGACTTGTTTATTTCGTAGATCAAGAACCAAACCGAACAAAAATCTGCGCTTATTATTGGTCTCGTTACCGAAGCAACAATAAATGAATGTCTAAATGCTCGACGCTATCCCAAGTCTAACTCTAGTAATCGAGTGGCGTAAATACTAATTGTAGTACCGTTAGCTGTATTTAAACTGTTATCATCATCTCTGACTAGGTTATTAAAATATATTTTTGGAACTACCGAAATTTCTGCTCCATTGTCAATTAAAAAATGATATTTTGTCTTGGAACATCTAATAATTAAGCGACGATTGGCACACGTCCCATTGTTCATCACATCTACAACAGGATGATCTAGTTTCCATTCGAGGGTGATGCTTGTGAAAAAGATTTTTTTCCGAATGAGCAACCTTGACATTTTCTTGCTCTCTCTTTAAATTTTCTATGGTACCAACAAATTCAGTCACTACCACGTTGGTGTGACCTAGTGCGCGATCGAAATCGATTGGAACTTCTGCTATTCGATTGTTGTCTTGATCTGTTCCAGTTAATCATCTCACTATTAAACTTGGAAGTCAGTAGATCTATAGATTTTTGGAGAGTATTGAGAGTAATTTCTGATAGAAGGTTATTGAGCGTTGACAGCTGCTGAAGTTCCTGCCATCTCCTCGAGATGATGATAGAAATCTGATGGTGAAAAATCACCCATGACAGTAGATTTAAGCAGGTTTTCAATTCTACTTTGTTCTGACAATGTGCGTCTTCTGATAGTCTCCTCTCGAAGTGCTTCATACTTATTGAGTAAGGGAGGCTTACGAATTACTCCAGATACTGTAGATATTACATCTATCGGTAGATGAGCAACAGCATAGTTAAATCTGTTCTCATCACTCGTGGTTCGACGGACTTTAAATAATGCCTCGAGTTATTTGAACCAAAGTTCTGGTAAAGATTTCCAGAACTGCGGTACAGTTACTTAGGCAATATTCAACCCTACTGCACCGTATAATTTATTTAATATATATTTAATTGATACGAATGTAACGTTAGTGATTTCATTCTGTAAATTAAATATATATTAATTAAAACTAAATTGTTGTACGTTGATGATACGGTGCAGCAGGGTTACATAACTCATATGGTGAAAGTTACAGTGCTTCTTATCCAAATCAAGTTATATACATATGCACATTTGATGCTCTGGTATACTGCGCACATTTCTCAACACTGAAAACCCCTATACATATCATCTAAATCAATTTTATCGAATGTCACAAAAATTCAAATAACGAGCACGATAGTGCTGTTACTGCATTTTCACGTTCATTTTCGTAAAAATAAAGTTCAATGATGCCACCAGCCCACAATTCACACGAAACAGTAATTTGATTTTGGATGAATTGGTTGTTCATGAATAACATGAGGATATCCAGTCCCTCGAATATAACAGTTTTGTTTATTAAGGTATTCGTCGGGCATCCAATTAATAAAACGATAACGTTGCTGATGTGTAAATGATAACGATGTGATAACGTTGCTGATGTTGTAAACGAAGCCTCAAAGGGATGCTCTTCACGAACATTTTCACTTACAGCTATTACTGTTTCGAAACGTTCAACAATTTTGCGAATTCCTGGTTCTGTAGGATGTCCATGTTAAACAAAATCATCACGTAATTTATGAAATGTGTTTTTTACAGAACAACCATTTTCGTAATAAGTTTGAATAACCAAAAATCGTTGTTCTGTTGTAAACGAACACATGACTAACAATGGCATAGTTTTGACCTATCGTTTGTCAAAAAAATTTCGGGTTGGCACCGCACACTAAATATTTTCTTTGAGCTTAGAAAAAAAACCGCCAGATGGATCAATCTCGTTAAACCTTTCATATTAAAGGGATTTGGGATTTTGAATGTTTAATTAGTGCCATATCGTAATAAATGAAGATAAGACATATACTCAAAATTCATTTAACTTCTATGTACCAGCATCTATGTCTTTATACCCATAATATTTAATTAATCCTGTTAATTCTATTTTTACAACATTTTCAATTAAATATCATGAAAAACATAAAAGTTTCTTAATTATAGCTCTTAAAGTCTCAATATTGGCAGCACACCTACAAAAAATTGGAAAAATCGCACAGGTAAATTTAATTTTCCTGAAAATAAAGGTAATTTAATTTTATTAGCGAAAATAAATATTTTTAATTATTATCATTATTTTCTCTTGGATTTTTTTGGAAAAGCTTTCGAAGTTCAATGTTTCTCTATTAAATTTTAATTATTTGTAATTTATAAAATCTTTTATTTTAATTCAATGTAATTAATGTTGGTGCAAAAGGTCGATCCTCTTGAGTTTTTTCCCCCAGTAAATAAATGAAGAAGGCATCTACCCCAAGTCCTTTTTGATATTTGAACCATAAATCAAAATGTTATTTTATTAAATTAGACGCGTATAATTATATTTTATACACTTTGATGTGTACTCTTGGTGGGAAGGCGTTCATATTCATGTACATACATAATTTATGAACCAAGGAAGAAAGGCACTTATATTCATTCGTATGTTATATAACGCGAAATGAAAAGTATTTTTATGTTGATTTTATTATTGCTGCGAGTACATCCGCTAATAGATGTTTTATGGTTTACATTAAACACATCCATATATCAAAAATAAGATTTGTGGAAGGCATTAAAAATGAAATAATTACTCTATTTTTAGATGAAAGCTTTTATGATTATATTTTATGTACTCACAAAGCTGCTGGATATTTTGCTCATTTTATGTATGAAGTGTAAAATAGTCGTGGGTGATTTTATTATTCTGTTGTATTCTCGAATATCGAAATATTAAATTACAAACCACCAACCGTCAGTTCTGTACGTCAATAACATGACAAATCCCGATAAATGCAAAACACGAAAAAATTAATCAATCAAATTGTTGAGGTAAAATGAAGTGGAAGAGACATTTTTCATGACATTCACAATATCAATTCAGTATGTAACATATACACTTCCCACAATTTGTTTTTTTTTAAATAAAATACTTTGATATAGATTTTGAATCTATAGAAGCATTCAACTCTTCATAAAATAACCACGTCGATATACTTGAACGTACATAGTTATCAGTTGATTACAGGGATTATTATTTATTATTACGTAGCATAATACGAGTATTACCAGGTGTACAAGTATGAAATTCGATTTTTGTTACTAAAAAAACATGTTAAATTAGGAAGAATGTTAAAAAATGCTTTATTCAAAGTATGCCCCATCGCTTGTTATACATTTTTCCCACAGTAAAAATTTTGTTTCACATCTTCGTACGAACCAAAGCACTGCTCAGCAAGTGCGTGACCCATCGATGCAAACAAGTGTTAATCGGAAGGAGCCAAGTCTGGTGAATAAGCTGCATGAGGTAGAACTTCCCAGCTGAGTGATTCCAATGTGTCATGAACCGGTTTTGCCATATGTGATGGAGCAAGTTCTGGTTGCATCCAGACCCAGCCTTCTCGCATGATGTCCGAAAAATCCGTAAGTGTAATCACGTACTTGGATCGCTTCAAGCTCAGCTCAGTAAAATTTCCGAAAATTGCAGTGTTGACTCATCTCATCAAGAGATGTGTGATAATCCAACGCCACTCTTGATGCCAGGAAACTGAATCCAGTGAAAGAATGGCGACTATCCACACAGCTAGTGATATCAGTCAACGATATTACAGTGTGCTTCAACCAGTTATTGACCTCTTCAATCGCTATAACTTCAGCCTGGTATACGCTGCAGTGATCAGGTAGTCGAAAAGATAAACTTACATTTAATTTCCCACAGAACACACCAGCTCTCACTCTACCATCGAGTTTGGAGTTGTCGTTAAAAAATTTAACTTTTCCGGTCTCTAGAATGAAACCATTCTTCCAATCCTCCCTAGAGGGGAGAATCACATTAAAACGCTTGCCAAAGCACAAAAGGGGTGTTATATAATCCAAATCCACCAGGTCATCCCTCACAGAATTGGCTATACTTGAGTGTTCTTTTTGCAGGCTCTTCCACTCTGGCCGTATTGACCGAGAATGTATAGCATGACCTCTAAAGCACTAGTGGGGGTCGTTTTAAACGCCCGACTTATGAGCAAGAAGATTGCACTTTGCACATTCGCCATCATGTTCCTGTATGATAATTTCTCCAGAGCTGGCCACCGTACACCCACGCCATACAGTATTATGGGCTTTGCAACTGCCGTGTAAAGCCAGTGCACCAGCTCCAGTTTTAAGCCCCATTTCCTTCCGATGATATTTTTACAAGAGTAGAGTGCCATAGTGGCCTTCTTCACTCTTTCTATCGTGTTTGGTTTAGAACTGAGCTTACTATCGAGAAGAATCCCAGAAATCTCACCCTATCAGTAAGGGCCAGCATCATTTAAACGTGGTGGAACCATTACCGGAATTTTATATCTTCAAGTGAAAAGGACCAGCACTGTTTTAGATGGGTTAATCCCCAATCCACATCTGCTGGCCCAACCCGCAGTTATTGATAACGCATTCTGCATCACATCTCTGATTATAGATAGGTGCTTCTCCGAGACAGCTATCGCTACGTCATCGGCATAAGCAACCATACCTATTCCGTCCTCCTCTAGTTCCAATAGTAGTCCATTGATTACTACATTCCAAAGAAGCCGAGAGAGGACACCTCTCTGGGGTATTCCCCGAACAACCCGTGTTCTAACGGAGACTTCCCTCATCTCGGCTATAAACCATCTGCTACCTAGTAGGTGATTAATTAGCCTGGTTACAAGGTATTCAATCTGAAGTGGCAACAATCCTTCCCTAATTGCCTCCACGTTCACGTTGTTGAAAGTGCCCTTGATATCGAGAAACGCCACCAACGAGTATTCTTGAAAATCCAGTGACTTGTTAATTTCCCGAGCGAAAGTATGTAATGCCGTGTCCACGGGTGTACCCTTATGGTACGCATGTTGAGATTGTGCCCGGTTTCTGGGTACAATTCTCGAACAAATTTGGACATTCCTGGGTGGCCTTTGGGAACCTGGGTTCACCATGGTTTTCAGCAAAAAAGATGACAGAGATATTGGTCTTAAGTCCTTAGGGTTACTGTGCGAGCTTCTACCCGCTTTCGGAATAAATATCACCCTAGCCTCTTCATTTTTTCGGGATGTACCCCAGCTTCTGACACCCTTTGAAGATAACCTCCAGCCAGAGAAGTAAGACCTCCGAGTTCTTCTGAATTTCTGCTTGTACAATCCCATCCGGACCAGCTGACTTAAAGGGCCTTAAACTTTTAATAGCCCATTTTATCTTCAGTGTATTCAGAATATCCTCTGTACACAACAATTGGACGCCGCAGTCATCTCTAGACCCACAGTCAACCAAAGACCTTTCAATCGACACATCCTCAGTACCCGGGAAGTGAGTTTCCGTCAAAAGGTCAAGAGTCTCTTCACTAGAAACCGTCCATTCGCCATTCGATTTTGTCAGATAGCCTAGAACAGCTGGACTAGTAGAGATGAACTTTCTTAAGCGCGAGGTATCCGAGACCCCTTCCATTCTACCACAGAAGAGCATCCACGAATTCCTTTGCGCCTTCTTGTTTGTGTATACTCTGAGACAGTCCTTTTAGAAGGCCCAGTCTTGATTTTCTCTTGATCTTTTCGCTCTATTGAAAGCAGACCCGCAGACTTTTCGGCACTCCGCAAGTGCTGAGGTCCACCAAACAGGTTTTCGCTTTCCCCTCAGCATTGTTAATGGGCAAGCTTTCCTCATAGAGGTATTTCAAGCCCGGCTAGTATGAGAATCCACCATTGAATCCAGATCACTACCCGTGTTGGGGACTCCTGGATCTCTAGATGGAATCCTGCTCTCCAATACCTCCCTATATACGCGCTATATTGTCCTTCGGGGATTTCTGAACACGCAATGATTTGCAATTTGGAGGTTGAGCTTAAACGTTAGATACCGTTTCTCCCGTTACTCCATTCCCTGACCATAGGTGAAATAAAATCGAAGGCCAGAGTAACATCCGGAACCGCCTGTCTATTGATAATAATAAAGGTGGATTCCCGACCGATGTTACAATGAGGTTTTGTCTTAAAAGAGATTCGAAAAGTAACTCTCTATATCTCTCTGTGGATGTCCGAGCTACCCCGGAGGATATGGCGTCGCACTCTAGGATAACTCCCACATTCCTCCTTTCCGCATCACAAACAAGTTCCCCCACTAAATCTGGCGGTACTGGCTTCTGTCGGACCATGTATGCGGCTGCAAGCGAGAATCTCCTCCTCTCCGCCTCTATACAGACCGCAGTGATGCCTCCATTGCAATAATGCGTAAGTAGAGAAACGTTTATATTATTTTCCACTCGCAGACCACAGATCTTGTTGTTTTTGATCAAAGGTTCTTTGATCAGAACTATCTCCTCCCCTGAATTAGCAAGTCTGAGAAGTAGTGCCCCCGATGCAGCCTTCGTGTGCTGTAGATTTATTTGCATAAACCTAATCGTTGTTAACAGTATTTACTCACCCTATCGCGACAGCCATGCTACGTCGGCTAATTATATCAGACAGAGCCGACGATATCCTCCGTCTCACTTCCTCCGTTGTGCCCCCCTTCCCCATGTTTAGAGATTGTCGATCTCTAAGATCAATAGTTAACCGTTCACTTAGGTTCACCACTAGCTGCGATGTTTCCTCTGGAGAGGTACCACTCGTCGAGCTTCCCTCAGCCGGTTGGACCTCTTGCTCCCTCTTTGCGGGGGCAGCGCGGTGCTCAGTTTTACCCGACCTCGTCCTTCCTAAACACCTTAAGGGTGACTGGGCCGAAGCCGAAGTTTATAACCCCTTTGGTTTTTGACAGGGGAGCCAGGGATTCATTTTTGATTATCATAATGGGTAATCTAAAACTGCGATTGGGCTCCTCCTGTTTGACAATCCTCCAGTTCCCCGTCGGAAGATCCAGATTGCAAACCTGGATAATCTTCAGGGATTCATCCAGGTTAGCCGGCTCCGTGGGGATCCAGACCATTGGGTCTACTCGGTATCTCCTCCTTCGGAACTGCCCTGAGCTTCGCTCCTGACCAAACTTCGCCTAACTCCTTGATCGCCTTTCTGTACAAGAAGGCCGATCTTTGATCGCACACGCGGTCAATTTCAGCTGCCGCTGATACCAACCCGCGTCCCTACAAATTGGCGGGGGTCCCGGATGTTGTCCAAGGACTTTAAGAAAAACTAGGTTCAGTGCGTTTAACACCAACCTCCATTTTTCTCCAGTGATGCCCTCCTCATGGCTCTCGTTCACCACACCTAGCACCAGCTCCCTGATCAACACATTCAGTAATCTATCTAAATTAGATTCAAATCCTTCCGTTTGCCACCGGAAAATAAGAGATTACGCTGCTCGCCACAAGTGGCAGCACTATCACAAAATAAAATTTCTGTTGTTATTTTGCGGACATTTTTTATTCATTTTGTACCTCTTTTGACCTCCGAAGTAAAGAACCTCGGTATATGAAATTTCGAAATTTTTCAATGTTATATTAGTACTATTGGTTAGGGATTCTGAAGTGAGACGTAATTCTAGGATCTGTTCATACTGGATTAAGCTCGACCATTTCATATTCAATCCTTATATAATTTGATTTCTAGATTGATTTTGGATTGAAACATAAATTTTAGATAAATTTCTGGTATCTGTCCATTCCACTGAGGTCAACAAATTCTTGTATTTACTACTTATACTCGTAAGTTGGCGGACAAATATTGCGAAAAAATTACACTCGAGATACTTTTAATATCTACACTAACTCTTCGACTGATTGAACTCTAATAATCAAGGATTGGCTAAATTCACAAATTACGCCTGGTGTGTTTCTACAGCCCCATTTACATATTATAACTGGACGGAATGGATAAGGTTTTTTTTATCATCGTGCTGTCTTTCCATGTATGTTTTGGTACAAATTTTGGCTTATTGGGTACAGATTTAATGTTAAAAGCCACTAAGCAACTTATTATATTATTAGCTACTATTACTAGTATGGGCGGTCTTGTATACCCGAGAATATTTTTATTTAAGCAATTTTTTTTTCGCGTTTTTCTTGCTTTGCTCTTGAGATTGTGAAATTTTCACTTTGGTATTGGCGCCAGTGCGAGCACAAGAAAAGGCGACATAAAGTTGGCCGTGGCCAAATATTGCAAGTTGCAGATCGATTCCCACCATATCATAAGGTTTTCTTTATGGGAAGTTGCATTCAGAGATAATACGGCTAAACCACCAATCGAGTTCCTTTACATAAACACATTTTACATCTCAAATTTCTCAGGAACATGATAGTCGTACCGATAATTGTTTTAGAAACTCGACAGTGATGTTAAGAGATTGGCAGGATCTTCTGGAATGACTGAATCGGCACTGTAGTAAATTGAATATGTTCGCCTACTCTGCGAATTATTTCTCGGTTCATTTGAAGAGATTGAGCATTGGTTGCAACGACGCTCACTGCATCAATAGGGCTAACCCTCTCAATCATAGGCGGCTTGTGGAAGCCAATCATTGTGTTCTCGCTAACTTTTGCTTCGTATGTTGTCTGACAGTGTTAAGTATCGGAAATGATGCCATATTCGACTCGATGTCATGTAGCTTTAAATAATATTGGCTTGGCTGCCTCGTGGAACACTAGGCAATATCTGTTGAAAATCAGCACCAACAATTAGCACTTTACCGCTGAAAACTTTCGGTTGTTTTTCATTATCTCACGAAACAATATATTGATACATCTAAGACCTTACTTAGGCAGCATTGTAACTTCATCGATGATGATTGAATGACGAAACGGCGAGTTGTCCAGAAGTAGAGCTGGATGCTTGAAACCACTTTAGAATGTTCTACCTCTCTTTAAGAGTGTTGCTGCACTGCCGGTAGTCGTAAACGGACGAGATGTGACTGCTACCTCGCTCAACAGACAAAAGGGTGGTATACAAAAATATTTTGCTCGATCCGCCTGGACCGTCGAGATAAATGCCGCGAGAGGAAGTAGAGCCGAAAATTTCAGCCGAAAAAACACCTGCATTATCGACATATTTTATATCAGGTGGTAGTATAAAATTCTGGGGATATGAGCCAAAAATTCCATGTTATTGAAGTTAGCTGAAAATTTTCGCCGAAAAAAAATTTGAATTATCAATATCACAAAATTAGAAAGTTTTAAGGTCATATGTACTGGGTGAAGTTAAACCAAGTCGTAAATAGCTGGACCTTCAATAACATGTAATTTTCGGCTAAAATCAACAGAATTTTGTACTACCACCTGATCCAAAATATGTCGATAATGCAGGTTTTTTGAGAGCACGTTAGCCTGTTTTAAAAGTCTGTGTGTAGGTACCCGAAGCTCGCTTGGCCACGAAGATGCATCAGCAGAGTACGAAGATAGAAATGCTCCTAATCTCGTGGTCTCACTGAATAGATTTGCGGGATAACTTTATTGGCTCCAGTTCGGCGACGTTGCCAGATAGATCGTTTTGCATGTTATATTTTCTATGCACGGCGGGTTAAGATTGTTGGCATCGCATGGTCGCATCATATTCTCACATATCGTGTCTGGAACTGACTCGTGTTTACATTGTTTTGTAGTTGCCAAAGATCCCATGTTTCATGATATCGTCAAGTACAGAATTAAGTATAATTTTGAAGGCTCTGGCAGCCAAGTCTGACCTATCTGATTCAATTTCGCCAGACGATAGGTTTTGAATGATTTCGTGTCAATTCGGATACATCAACATTGCAGCATTGTTCTTGCATGCTTCGCGGTGATCCGCTAAGTGATGATGGGCGAATCACTGGCCCCAGCCGCAAGATTTTGATTCGTAGCTACCTTTTCCAAGTGAACCATTAATCCATGATTTAATTCGTCGCGGAGTCTAGATTGGTTGAAGCGAAAGAGGTTTCGGTTGTTCCCCTCCATAGCGTGAATGATGGAAATAAATTGACCACGGATGGAAGTTTGTACAACTTTATTCTGTAACATTGACACATTTGTTCGGACTTTATCGGACTGCACATCTGTTGGACTCTCAGCCTGGTTCACCATACAGATACAGCAGAGCGTTCGTCATGGGGTCAACATTAGGGCTTAGGATGGTGATTTGTGCAAACTACTGTTGAGAATCTTCCAGATTTCGCGGATTAATATTTGATATGCTGCAATATTTGCTGCAGCTGCTACAACATTTTCATTTCCTCAACTACGCGGTCCATCTGATCTGAGAACAGTTGACGTTTACTGTCGCTGATTGCGTATACTTAGAGACTGCGCGTGCCATCAATGACGTATATAAAGGGTGATTTTTTTGTGGTTAGGATTTTCATGCATTAGTATTTGACAGATCACGCGGGATTTCAGACAAGGTGTCAAAGAGAAAGATGCTCAGTATGCTTTGACATTTCATAATGAATAGACTTACTAACGAGCAACTCTTGCAAATAATTGAATTATATTACAAAAATCAGTGTTCGGTTCGAAAAGTGTTTCGCGATTTACGTCCGATTTATGGTCTACATAATCGACCAAGTGAGCAAACAATTAATGCGATTGTGACCAAGTTTCGCACTCAGTTTACTTTATTGGACATTAAACCAACCACACGAATGCGTACAGTGCGTACAGAAGAGAATATTGCGTCTGTTTCTGAGAGTGTTGCTGAAGACCGTGAAATGTCGATTCGTCGCCGTTCGCAGCAATTGGGTTTGTGTTATTCGACGACATGGAAGATTTTACGCAAAGATCTTGGTGTAAAACCGTATAAAATACAGCTCCTGCAAGAACTGAAGCCGAACGACCTGCCACAACGTCGAATTTTCAGTGAATGGGCCCTAGAAAAGTTGGCAGAAAATCCGTTTTTTTATCGACAAATTTTGTTCAGCGATGAGGCTCATTTCTGGTTGAATGGCTACGTAAATAAGCAAAATTGCCGCATTTGGAATGAAGAGCAACCAGAAGCCGTTCAAGAACTGCCCATGCATCCCGAAAAATGCACTGTTTGGTGTGGTTTGTACGCTGGTGGAATCATTGGACCGTATTTTTTCAAAGATGCTGTTGGACGCAACGTTACGGTGAATGGCGATCGCTATCGTTCGATGCTAACAAACTTTTTGTTGCCAAAAATGGAAGAACTGAACTTAGTTGACATGTGGTTTCAACAAGATGGCGCTACATGCCACACAGCTCGCGATTCTATGGCCATTTTGAGGGAAAACTTCGGAGAACAATTCATCTCAAGAAATGGCCCGGTAAGTTGGGCACCAAGATCATGCGATTTGACGCCTTTAGACTATTTTTTGTGGGGCTACGTCAAGTCTAAAGTCTACAGAAGTAAGCCAGCAACTATTCCAGTTTTGGAAGACAACATTTCCGAAGAAATTCGGGCTATTCCGGCCGAAATGCTCGAAAAAGTTGCCCAAAATTGGACTTTCCGAATGGACCACCTAAGACGCAGCCGCGGTCAACATTTAAATGAAATTATCTTCAAAAAGTAAATGTCATGGACCAATCTAACGTTTCAAATAAAGAACCGATGAGATTTTGCAAATTTTATGCGTTTTTTTTTAAAAAAAAGTTCTCAAGCTCTTAAAAAATCACCCGTTAGCTACGCATATTTGAGGATGGCTTGTCTTTTGGTATGCTTTACCATGAACTTTGAACACATATGAGCCGTGATCGTTGTAACAGCACTGTGTAAATAAGCCATAGAAGAGCTTCTTAGTGATACAATTTTTAGACTTGCAGAACTTACACACGACGTTCATTGCATTACAACTGTGTATGTTTAAGCTGGTTTCATCGAAATTAGGAGCTTATTTCGGACAGCCTGACGGAATCGTTCTTATGTTTCTTGTCGTTGAGTGCGACGCTAGGCTTAATATTCTTGGTGCTCTTCTTGTAACTTGCTATCCCTTTGTTCTCGAGTCGCTTACAAATCTTAGGAAAGTCTCAATTGTTGTTTTTCTATGGTCTGGCGTTATCGATAACGCTGTCTTCTTTCAGGATTTAGACGCCTTTTTCGTTCTTCGACGGTTTCGTTGTCTTGAGTCACTTGAGCAACGGAGGCAACTCTCAATTTCGTCTTTTTGGGTCTGGCGTTGTCGATAACGATGTTGTTTTCCATGATTTAGACGCCTTTTACGTTCTTCGAGGGTTTCATTGTTCATTTCCTATTACTAAAATTAAAAAACATAAATTTTAAGAAGAGTTTGTTCGCTTATACTGGTACTTTCAATTCTAGCAATAATTTTAACACTCGAATTCAGTCAAAAAGAAACTACACTTTGAAAGTAAATGCGAATATGGATTATGCCCAAAAATGTGGCGGATTAGGGCAGCAGTTGACATATTTGTTTTGAAGGATGAACGTGGAAGAGTTATTGAAAATTGCTGTAGTTTGATGATTATTCCAAAATTATTCGAGTCAATGATGGATGGCGGAATTTAGTTTTAAAATTAACACTATTATGAGTCGTGAACACTGTAATGAGTGCAAGCGCTACTTCGCATTTGTTAGATCTGCAGTTCGGTTCATAAAACCATTCCAAAATTTGGAAGTCGTTAAAAATTATCGATAGTGACTAACTATAACATTGTTTAACGTCAAACATTAAATTTTTTATTTAGTTAACTGAACCGTGAGACGTCTCTGTTGCTTGGTAAAATAAGTAAATTAAATAAAGTAAAATCGATTGGAATCAGTAAAAATCAATTTTACACTTTTTATTGTTTTCATATACAACATAAACCATAGGAAAAGCATAGAACGCATAACACAACATGGAAAATGTAGTTCCCGTAATTTGATAACACAGTTTTGTGCAGAAACATAATTCAATTTAACATGAATCCAACAAGAATAAAAAAGTTTTATGCTTCTAAATTTTTCCATGTATGTTTGCAGCAAAAGCAGATTAAATTATATTGCAAGCATAAAATTTTAAACAACAAACTTTGATTATGTTTTTTAAAGTGTGACTGACCCAAATACTGATGGAAGTTTACAAATTCTCATACAAATTTATATTGCCATTCATTCATTTTTTTGTATTGCGCTGTTCAATTAAATATTTATTTCTTTTTTGTCGTTTGGCGATTTCTTCTTGAAAAGCATGTTATTAAGCTGAGATAGGTTCAATCATGTTTGCTGAAAAATACAATCAGATGCCTGTAGTTCGAGACGTACTTGATTATGGTCATAGCAGCGAGACTTGCTCAAGGTCATAGTAAATGCCTTCAATGGGCACGTCTACCTGAATTGCGTTAGCTTTCATGCTTTGTACAACTAATCGTGTACCATTGCATAATCCTTATTTAGTGTCGAGATTGCGAAGTAGCATGACTGTAGTTCCAACTTTAAGATTTAGAGTATGTTGAGGTAAGCGGATTAGACGCTCAATGTCACCTTCTGTATCGACTTCATCAGTTCTCAAATACACTCGATATTGTTCAGGAAGCAGTAGTCAATAATTTTATTGTTCTCTCCGCATCAACTTTATTTGATCGTTCTTCGGAATTGTTTTTTTTAAGTTTATATCACCAAATTATCGTCACAATTAATTTTTGTGAAATTTTTATAATCTCAGGTGGTAAGCTGTTCCCACAATTAAGTGTGCCAGCTCCAAGTTGTATAACAACAAGTTATTAAAGTATTCATCAATGCATTTCAGGTTCTTTACTAAACTCAACTTTAACTCAGTTTAAATTTTGCCAGTTTCGCGAATACATATCTGCTGCTCCATCACTTTCAATCCTCAAGTGGTTCCAAACGTGAATATCACGCTCGTTCATTAATTATTAAGTTAACAAAATATTTTCTTGCGCGAGCCAATGTTTCATACAAATAAGTGTTTCCACTATCTCCAGGACTATCGAGAAAATAACATTTTGGCCATCTGGTTTTATCTTTAGTTGCACCAGAAATTTTGTGAAATACACTTGACTACTTGAGATTAATAGAGGAGGCCATTTTTCGACAATCTCAATCTTCTCTTGAAAGTTGAATGGAAAGTAGTCAATATCAGATAAACCGTTTGCAACATTGGGCCCAAACTTAAAGTGCTTTGAAGTAAACTTCAGTTATATCTTTAGTTTGCGGCATATATCTTCAGTCATGCCTTTCTTATTTTCATTCCAAAGCAACTCAGATGGCGAGGAAAAGGCATAAATATAATGCAAAAAGCTGTCTCAGCCTACAGTTTTTTGCCAAATTTAATCATCTAAAATATATTATTTTTTCTTGGCTACGTTTTACAACATTTGATCCTTCCTTTTGGGGCCAATATTCTCACGGGTTAGGTATCTAGATCATTTTTGGTTGAGTTTGCACCAAGCAATAGGTTTCATACCTCTTCAAGTGGCAGGGCCTGCTGCAAGCAAATGAACTGCCAATCGATATATGTTATAACTTTGATCAAGCATTGGGAAACAAATACTTCTGCAAATGGCTGTCTTTTGCACTGACGTAGCGCGAATACACATACATTAAAAACTCATCGTGATTATTATTATGTTTCGAATATTTCACACTGCTTACAAAGTTTACAAAGTATAGATTTTATGTGAATTTCCAATGTGCTTCTCTTCTTTTGTACTTGGGATACCTTTGCACCATACATAGACTGGTTGGATTATGGTTGACACATGGTGTAGAGGTCCTATTTCTAACAATGATTTCAAAAATATGTGACAATATTAGCATTAACAATTGTGTTGAAGTTTTCCTCGTTTCGTAATTTTAAATCATGATCAATTTGAAATTCTATTGCATGGACGATTGCTCTCACAGTTCCAAAAAGTGAAGAGACTTTCACAATGTCCGATACTAAATTAATTGGCATTAGTCGAAAACTCTAGCTACCATTATTGGTTCCACTTTTTGTCAGGGCTGACCTTTTTCCACGATTTCTTTCCATTTCGGATTACAGCTCATGGCGACAAAAATATCAGTGTTTCCATATTTTCTAATAGTACCCATAGCATCATGGCGATGCTGTTGCATACAGCTGGAGCTACACTGGAAGCTAGATGGTAGCGAGTACTACAGATTTCCAAACCTGTTTGTTTTCAGAGTCTGCGTCACGATTCGTCATTCTATTCAAGTTTTATAACTATCCGCTCTCAATGTCGGTTGATTGTTTTGAGTACATTGATGATCGTTTGACTCTGCACGAACATAAGCGTCAGCTACGTACTGCTGTGGTAAACGTCCTGCGTTCAGCAACTGGAAAAATTCCTCTCTAACCGACAGCCGATATGAAAAATATTCCTCTACAGACTTGTGGTTTTCGGAAATAAAATCGTTAAAATCGTACGTTATAGGGTCTATCAAAAAATGCTGTGTATTTTTTTTATTTAATCTGAGTAATTTTACTCTGCACACTTCGTTTTTATTGGTTTAATTTTACACTGAAATGAATGTCAGTGTACGAATAGTGTGCAAAGTAAAAAACAATTTATTACTCGATGCTTTCTGGGACATTATACGCTGCACAAGCTTTACTCGGTTGGTCGGGTTGAATTTAAAAATGTGAGTATAGCGAATGTCAACTCGTTTAAATTTTGGTTGTTCAGCACGTAAATGCATGACAATATTCCGATGAGACGGCGATGCTCCATCTTTGCTATAAAACACTATGACCACTTCGTTAACCGTTGGTACCGCATTTAGTCAGTGCTTTTATCATAAATTAGTGCTAACGCCACCTTCGTTTGCTGAACGCCAATGTTTTAGAGTTAATGTTTTATGTTTAATTATTTTATGTATTTTGGATTACAAAGACTGTCCCAAAATGTACGCAAGATTTGAATTAAATAGAAAATAAATTAATTTAGAGGCTGGATCAATTGCGGTCACTACACACACTGGCACACACAGTGTAAACACACTGGCCGTCCAATAACAAGCCGTTCAAATAATAATAATTTTGAAGCAGAGCGTGAGAGTGTTGGCGAAAATCCAGGAATATCAATTCGGCGTCGTGGATAAGAATTGTAAATTTCAAAAACCTCTCTACAGCAGATCAAGATCTGCGTCTCAATGCTTACAAAGTTCAATTCACACAAGACTAACAGCGAACAGAGTTTGTTGAATGGATTATTGAACAACAACGAATGATTGCTGATTTTTGCTGAAGCGATAAAGCTCGTTTTCACCTTGGTGCCATCGTTAATAGTCAAAATTGCCGAGGTTCATGAACCTACATGTGATTTTCGAAAAACAATTGCATCTACAACGTGTCACTGTTCGGTGCGGATTTTGCGCTGGGGGATGTCAGTGGACCATAGTTTTTTTTTTTTAAAATGAGGCTCATCAAGCAGTTATTGCTGCTGGTGCACGATATCGCGACGTGATAACCGAGTTTTTTCTGCCTAAATTCGATGATATTGATGTGGACGACATATGGTTTCAACAAGACGGTGCGACATGCCATACAGCCCGCGAAACAATCAAATTACTGCATGAGACATTTCCTGTTCGTGTATACACTCGTACGAGTATACTCTCTCGACTGATTAAGTCGTCCGTTTTTCTCTTTGTGCTTTCTCCGCTAAATTCTGGGACTGAGCTGTAGATTATTTGTTGTATCTATTGCGTTTGTTGTTGAGTCTTTTTTGTTGATTCTGTGGTTGCGGTTATATACAGGAATTTGTCAATTTTTGCTTCGAGAGATTTCGGTGGTAGTGTTGGTGGTATTATTGGTGATTTAATTGGAGTTTGATTTTGCGATTTAACGATCTTGTGAAATTAGGTTTTCTGTTGAGATTGTTGGTGGTGGTATAGATGGTAGAGGTGGTGGAGGTGGCGATGTAATTTTTGATCTTTGCTGAGTATCAATGGTATTAGATGGAGGGATTATTTGTGTTTCAGATAATTTTGTTTCTGATGGAAGGATTGGTGGTGCTTGTGGTTTAGATTTGCTTGGGTTTGGTGGTGTTGCTGGTCTTGCGCTTGTTTGAGACCGAGTATGTTCTTCTCTTGTCGATTGGAGTCTTTCTGGTTTTGTTTTGTCCGGAGTTCTTGCGCTCATTGGGTTGTGAATTGGATACAGTTTTGGGAGTTTTAAGATTTGTTGATTATTCTTAATATTATGTCGCTACAGTTGCGAATTTTACAGCACCAATGTTTTAGTGAGTTGTGAGGATTTTTTCTGGGATGCCGTATTTGGTTATGTAGTATTCACATAGTGCCTTATCAATATAGTGTTGGCTGTTTAATCTGGTATTGAAACGGCGCCAGAGAACTTTAAAAGGTCGTCTTGGAAGGTTATTTCTGTTGTGAGTAATGGTCCTACTATATCGAATGCGATTCTTAGAAACGGTTGTTCTGGTGTGCTTGTAATTTGTAGTGAGACTTTGGTGTTTCTGTGGAATTTATTTGCCGTTTGCACAAATGGCATTTTCTGATGAAGCTATGCCATGTGCCAGCATGACCCGCAAAGAATAGGTTGTGGTATTCTTCTAGTATTTGCTGTGTCTTGGGTCTATTACTACTTGTATTTTGGGTTTTCTCTGAGTTTTCAGTTTTGTGTTATTTTTTGCTGTTTTTGGTATTGTTGGTCCATTTGATGTGTGCTTTTCGTTTTTGTTGGTGGTTTCTTTTGTATATCTGTAATTAATTTTGTTGCATATGTGGTTATAGCGTTTATTTGGTTGTGTTTTATTCTGTTTAATGCGTCGGTGTTGGTATTTGATTTTTCAGATTTGTGTACTATTTCGAAGTTGTATTCTGAGAGTTCGAGATTCCATTTTAATATCCGATTTGGTGTTTTGGTGAGATTACCGACTAATGGTTTATGATCTGTAATTATAGTGAACTTTTTACTGTATAAATAGGGTCTAAAATAGTTGACTAGCAAATAAATTGCGAGTATTTCTGTCTTTTCTTACTCAATAGTACTGTAACTTCCTTCAGATTTCCCTAGTGATCTGCTAGCATTAGCTACTGGGAATTGATTCTCCTAATGGGTATATCTGTGATAATACAGCGCCGAGGTTATAGTCTTTTGCGTTGGTCGCTAATAGAAATGGTATGTTCTTGTACTATATTATTATTTGAGGATTGGTGGTTGAATTAACCGAAGTTTTAAGGTATGAAGGAGGTGCCTTTTCTGATTAGTTTGGTAAGTGGTTCTGCAATTTCGAAAAATGTTAGTATGAATCTTCGATAGTACTTCGCCTAGGAATAATTGAGTTTCTCTGATATTTTTCTGTGCAGGGAAATCTTGAACTGCTTTGACCGTGGATAGGTTTGCTTTGATGTCTGCTGGAGTTATTAAAAGGCCTAAAAATTTATTTTCGTAAAAATTGGCATGTGGTACTTTGAAGTTTTAGCTCGTTTTGCCTGTAGATGTCGGATATTTCTGTAAGTTTGGCAGTATGGTCTCTTAAGTTTTTCCCGTGAATTATGATCTCGTCTAGGTATATATCCTTTTATACCTTAGAAACCTCGTAGAATGTGATTTATTGTTCTTTGGAAGGTTGCTTGTGAGTTTTTTTAATCAGAATGGCATTCTAGTAAACTCATAGTGACCGTAATCTGTACTGAACGCGGTTTTGTGTGGGTCATGTAGGTTCATTTCAATCTGGTGACAGTCACTGGCCGTGTTCCGGCAATCCAGCGCTACTGAACACTGTTTTAGCAGTTTCAATGGCTTGGTTTTTCGCTCCATCAGGGTCCAACACGTTTATCTGATCTCGAAAGCAATGCGGACCGTTTCCTTGAGGTGGCTTAACGTTAGCTCCAACCGAGCTCTTAAATTTCACATTGATTCATTATTTTGTTGTTTTTGACAGCAGTTTATATTACACCAAAAGATATCGTCTAAAAGGTTCGTGTCCAGATTCCCTTCGCAGTATGAAAGTGCGCGAAGTATCATAGGCGATAAGTATGGAATTGGTTCATTTATTGCCTTCAACGACTTTTTGTGGTTCGTTTCCGAGCTATCCTTATAACAAATTTACATTGTTGCTTATCCTCGTAAAAGCTTTGTATAACCTTTTAAAATTGCGCCTATACACCTTTTCGCCTCGTGGAATAGTAAAGCCAATCTAAATCATCTTGTTGAAAATCACTATATCTCACATGTTATGTTTTGCGCCTTCGTTTTACTCCAAAGAAGCCGCCTCTTATTAGTACGTCTTTCGATCCTAGCTTTTTGGATTTCAGACTCGTATTCAACAGTCGTACTGGAATCTATGGATGCACTTCCTCCAAGTAACTTTCCTTTACTCGTTAAACCAGTTCGTTCCATGTGTCCTCTGAATTGATCATTTGACTTTGATCTTGTTCGGTTCATGAATTCTCTGTGGTTTTCTGTACTCCCGATCTCAGTTTCTGATCTGTTTTCATATTCTCTTACTCGGCAATTGCTGGTAACCGGTTGTTGGTACTCTGAAATATCTTCCTTTCGCTATTTCGAAAGCCTCAACTTGGTTTTCTGATTTCCTCTTTTACGAGTGCCTTTATTTGCGTAATGTCTTCTGAATCAATCATACGTTTAAATCTGTGGCTAAACTTGATTCGATTGTCGCATATTCAAAAGCAAACGCTTGTAATTTTCATTCTCTGTTTTACCTCTCATGCTTGTTTTCAAATGCAGTTTCAGACAGAACTGATGATGCATTTGCATTACTGTATGCTAAATGTACCAATTTCGTTAGTAGTTCTCCCACGTAGTTGTCGCTTATTTTGGAGTTATATTTTTCATAAGACTTGTGGCGCATGCTACCTTACCTCGCAGAGCTAACGTCAATGCACCAAATAGTAAAGTATCGGAACTGAACTTTGAATATTTCGATTAAACGTCGAATGGTAATGGTTTTTATTTCCCGTCTACGCTCCTTAGTTTGAAGATTTTGGGCAAGCTGAATTAGTTTTTGGTATACATCGACAAACCGACCACTTTTACTCCGCTCGTTGCTGCCAATTCAGCCTTTCACTGCTTTGATTTGGCGCCGTTTTGTTCTAATTTGGTACCTATTTGAAGTAACAACTGGACAGTTTACGACGCTACCGTCTACTATAAATTCCTAATTTGTTGTATTACACTTCTTTATTTCTAAATAGTTTATTAACCATTTATCTACAACACAATATGTTGTGTACATAGAAATTAGTTGTAATTCAATCAATGATACTGAAAAATACAACACTTTGAAAGCTTTCAGTGTCGTACCAAAGCACAAAACAAAAATTTATCGATTTTATATTCCCAGCTGCCAAATAACGTGTGTACACAAATATTATTTTGGATGAAAACGTACAATTAAATTTTTTTCAATAAATCCTAAGCTAAATGACTGGAAAAAGCCACTCCATATTAATAATTGATGCTAGATATATTTTGATAAATTTTTATGGGTGCGATGTTGGAACACACAGCTGTTATAAAATATGGGATTTTCAAACCCAATATTATATTTTTTATGCAATCTAAAACATTTTTTTATTTTGAATTTATGGATATGGGTTTACGTACACTACATGTACATATGTATCAACATATTAAATTTATTTTTTGTGCGAAGCCAACACAGCTCACAAACAAACAAACAAAAAAAATGCCAGTCCTTATCCCCAAACGTAGAATAAAAGATGTAAAAAAAGTTTTTCTGTTTGACAAAAAAAAATTCAGCACAGCCATAAAAATATTTTCATGATTAAAAAACAAATACAACAAAAAATGGTACGAATGTAAGCTCAACGGACGAATCGTTGTGTTGTGTACCATGTTATCAAAAAATCTACGGACATCGGTTTCAGGCCAGAATAAAATCATTAAATTAAAATTAAAACTTTCATGAAAAATATAAAACAAAGTATTAAAATCGTTTTACGCCGTTCTTTCTTTTACGGTGTACGGTGGTTATCATACGTAATCGTCTATGCATTTCAACCGGGTTACTTCAGAACCATGTTATTGACAGGACAATTTAATACAGTTAAAAGCTTTGTTATTATTAAATAAACAATATTATTTTATAAACATTATAGTGTTAATGTTCGTGGCGATCACTTACATTGCGTGATGACTTAATCGGACGGCTGCACGACAAAAACTAAAATAAAATAAATTTAGTTGTGGTTCGTCTTCTTTGTGTTTCGTCTCGTTGTTGTATTTTCTTCGTGTCGTTCCCATCTTTACGTCTGTTTGTATATCTGTTTATACATTTACTCTGCTTGTGCGTACAGAGTGTCGAGTGATGAGTTAGCGAAATTGCGTGGAGCAAAAACTCACAACTTTGGTCGCCACATTACCTCCCACCAGATAAATCACACACTTTGTTTGGAAAACAAAGAATTTTTTGTCTTACATTCATTTTGCTTGCAAAATAAAAAATTGAAGGGTGAATATGTTGTGGCAAACACCCGACTTTCTTTTACCTGCACGAATGCACAAAGCTCTCGAATATACCATATTCTTGGTTTTTTAAAGTGAAAAATTAAACTTTCCGGAATTTTAGTAAAACTGTCTTGTATAATCAAACACCGTTATTCCTGCTTAAATTTCAGAATACCAACCCACGTTGATAATTTTATCTTTAAATTTATTTGAATATTTTAATTCTTTGTCGTTTTTTGTAAATGCTAAACTTTTCAACATTCCAAAAATTAAAAAAGCCCCGATGGACAGTGCCACTTTCACGCAGATTTCTACAAATGTTTAAAGGAGCATTCCAAATACTCAATCTGCTTAGACCTTAGAGATGCCCAATTTTGGTAAGGTTTTTTTTCTCTCAAGATTCGTCATTTCCGGTGAAATTTAAAAATAATTTTGATTGAAAATTAATTAAGATTCCTTTTGTTTTAACCGTTTTCTTGTAAATGCTGTATACCTTTCAAAATATTTGCAAAAAAGGAAAAAGCTCTTATAGAAGCTGCCACTTCCGGTATACCGATTTTGGCCAAAAATCACCAGGATTTCTAAATTTATGAAAACCGCTTAAATATGAAGGAAACGCAGAATAACTATTTTAACTTATTAGACGACAGTTGCAAAAGTAACCAAAAAACTACCTTTTAAATTTATAACTTAATTATTTTCTTTTGACTTCTTCAATCGGTCATTCAAGTACCAATTTTAATGTACATTTTTGTGTTTTTGTTCATTTGTTAATTGTAATAAACATTTAAAAATTTTAAACTTGAAATCTTAACTGCAATTTTACTAACTCGATTTCTTTAAGTAAATTAGAAGAGACCCCCTGAATGACCCATCGACCCCTAAAGGCCGATGCCTAGCCACAACGAAGCAGCATTAGAGGTTAGGGACGTTTTTCCAACAGGCAAAGCCCCCAACAATTCAACACAATTTGTGGGAAGCGCCTGCTTTTTTGTTTTAATTTGAAGAAAATTGCAGCTGATGGACATCGATTGCTGTGTGGAGCAAAAACAATAAAAACATGTGAGTACTGATTCCGCTGTTTTAAAACTGGCGATTTTGACACCAGTGACAAAGAACGCGAAGGAAGACTAGCAAAGTTTGAAGACGGTGAGTCGTTATTGGACCAAGATTCATGCCAAACTCAAGAGTAACTCGCCGAAACTTTGGGAGTGACTCAACAAGCGATCCAAAACTGTCTCAAGATCATGGGTATGGCGCAAAAACAAAATTGGGTTCCGTATGAACTCAAGCCAAGAGACGCTGAACGCCGTTTTTTCACGTGCGAACAACTGTTCCAAAGATAAAATCGGAAGGGTTTTTTTTTTGCATCGAATCGTGACGGGGGACGAAAAATGAATCCACTACGACAATCCAATGCGCATAAAATCGTGTTGTAAACCCGGTCATACATCAGCTTCAACCGTCAAACCGGTTATTCATGGTAAGAAGCTAATGCTGTGCATCTGGTGGTATCAGTTCGGAGTGATCTACTATGAGCTACTCCAGCCTAAAGAAACCATCACTGGAGAACGTTACCAACAACAATTTATGCAATTAAGCCGAGCATCGAAGCTCAAATACCCACATTATGCCAAAGGACATAACAAAGTGATCTTTCAACAGAAAAACGCTGAAAACATGATAAAGTGATCTTTCAACAGAAAAACGCTAGGCCACATGTTACAAAGTCGTCATGAAAACTTTGGAGGCGCTTCAATGGGTTGTCTTACCCCACCTGCCGTATTCACCAGACATTGCTCCTTCCGACTACCACTTGTACCAGTCGATTACTAATGGCCTGGCCGAGCGGCACTTCACTGCTTAGGAAGAAGCCATAAATTGGGTCGATTCTTGGATCGCCTAAAAACACAAAGATTTTTTTCGACGCGAAATCCGTATATTGCCTGAAAAGTGGAAAAAAGTCGTAGCTAACGATGGACAATACTTTGAATAAACTACATTGTACCAATTTCTCTGAATAAAGCTTCGAAGTTATAAAAAAACCTCAAAACATACATTGATATTACGTGAGGTTTTGAAAAAAAAATGACCATATACATTTTCTAATGTGGCGGTTTTCACAGATTACTTGACACTTCCGTCACTGTCACTAGGTAGCGAAGGCCATCTGGAATTCAAAAAGTTTAGCCCCAGTTCTACACGAACTGAAAAGAAGTTTCGTGCCGGACTCAGTATGTAATGATTTTCAACAAAGATTTTACTAAGACATTTTGTTGTGTAGCAAATATAGATTACCTGAAACTTCGCCCACTGTCACGAAGTAGTGTAGGTCATTTCGAATCCAAAAAATGTAGCTCCTTAAATATTCGTACTTAGTCTCGCACGAACCTTCTACTCAGCTTGTGAAAATGGGGAGACATTCTTTGAATTCCAGTTCGTATACACTACTTCACCATTGACTGTTAGTGTGGCTCGGATGTATTGGTTTTTCAATTGTCACGTGTGGAATTTTTGTGCCCAAAATAGCGATATTTTACTTGTTCACATAGTCGCCGAGGTGAAAATAAGCTTCGTTGGAAAAGTTGATTTTCTGGTACAAAATGCTCATGTTCTACCAACCGAAGTTTTTAATATTACCCAATGTTAGTTAAGCGTATATCGACTCATTTCGTTCACCGGGAATATAATACTGAATTTCTGTCGCTTGACAGTTGATATTAGAGTCATGATCGGCGAACTAACTGCTAGTTCAAAAGCGAACTAAAAGCGATGTCACTTCCTTTGTTACGCTTCAAAGTAAAACAAAATGTGAGAATGTATTTGTGATTTGCGAACATTTAGGTGATTTTAAAACCTTGTTAGTTTTACAAATAATTTCAGAATTTTTATTTAGGTCCAATTTGATCAAAATCCTAGATTAACCGCCTAACCGCAAAACTGTATAGAAATTATGTTACGCTAAAAGTAACTTAGTTAATATAGTTCACAGATTTTCTCAAAAAAAAAATTAATTAAAGCGTCAGTTCTTATGAATTCTATTCCTTCAAAGTACTCCAATTTAAAGAAAAACAGTTCTAGAAAGCATTCATATATAATCTACTATTGCCAACATGATTAAAATTCTAAAACTGCACGCATTCCTAACACGACATTCTTGTTAAGTTCGGCACTTCTTAGAAATTTTGTCATATGTGTCCTCTACATGTGCCAACTCGATTACATTTCTAGAACAGCTCGCATGCCTACAACGGCTTTTTGGTCAAGAAAGGCATTTCTTAATATTCATATCAACATTTCCATTGATCGGCGTCGGAATTGTCTACATGTTGGTGTCGAAAATAGTGTAGAGAATTGAGTTTTGAGTAGAAAATGTCGAGAATTGGTTGAGTATGAAGACATTTTAGATTATCGCGGTTTTTGTTTTTCCACTGTTTTTCGGTACGAAGTTGTCATCTTATAGTTTTTCCGTTTTAATTGGGGTTTGCTTCAATGCTAGTGAAATTTATTCATACTAATCCAAAAATACAACAACAAACTTATTGTAATAGGATTGGTAAAAAATTTAACATTCAGGCGAAATGTTTTTTTGAAATTCCTAGGAGTGTGAAATATTTAAGCCTTCCAAAAATTACAATGTTCCCTGAAATTGGAGTCGTAGGTACATTTTAAAGTCATTCTTAGTATTTCGTAAGCATTTAACCCGAACTTCAGTGATATTGGTAGACTGTTTAAACCCAAATCAGTGGCCATAGTCAGATATATTGTAACATTGGAGATGTTTCGGGCGGGTTGAATCATAGTATTTGTTGAATTTTCGTAGGATTAAACCAACAGCCAAGGCGAATGCGATGAAGTGAGCGTTGATTTCTGATTACTTGATTTACATATGTCGTTGCGATTTATGAAATTACTACCGTACAACCATGGTCGAATTTATATAATTGATATAATTGGTTTATTGGTATAAAAAATAAACAATTGGTCTATATAAATTGTGACAAGGGGGTGATGATGTTGTATGAATCTGTCTTTCTTCTTTAACTTCCCCTCTCAATAATCGAATGTTAAATTGGTTTGCAATATAATTGGTCAGTCGGTAATTGTGATTGACGAAGAAACAAAGTAAAATGTGCAGTGAAATTATTAAATTAGAATAAAAATTCTTTGCTGTAGTTAGTTTTATATAGAACAATACTATTTACTTACGTGGACACGTGTATATTTGGACTATCGAATTTAAATATCTTTTTTTTTGTACAAAGTTTTCTAAATCATCAGTCTACAGTTTACAATCTACAGTAACTCGTGTTTAAACAAATTTTTCAAATTCGTGGATATCAATTATCCTTTGTTTTGTTCTTCTAATACAGTGCCTCGAATTTTGTATATAGTACGTATCACAGTTTTCCGTATTATCAAGTGGTGGAAAGCCAAACGACCATAAAACCATACAGACACTTCGCGATAGTTTCTTTTATTTTGTCTGTCATAAGATGTTGCATTAAAAATTTAAATAGTGTGGACTGACACATTTTTATTTTAGGGGCATATCAAAATCGTATGTGCATCGATATGCCAATGAAGAGGGCGGGGCACGTGTGGTTACAACGACATCTTGACCGCATAAAAGAAACTGGTTGTGGTAATGGATACGAATCTATTAAATCTATCTTTATCAATCTGGATTTTACTGTTTCGCTACCATTACACAATAAAATTTCAATTTTCTTTCTGTTTTTTGTTAATATCATTCCCGATATATTTCACTAATGCCTAATATCATCAGTATGGAAATCTAGGCAGCACTTCAAGATCTCTGTGACTAGTGACAGGACTCCGTCCAACCGACCACATTTAGCTGGCAAATATGCTGCAGGTTACTATTGTGAAAGAGAGATAATCTGTTAACGGAAGGACGATTCAACCTATTTGTCTAAGCTTCCGTTACAGTGGCGCCCAAACAGGTTTGCAAACATAACATTATTTAAAGTTAACTTATTAATTCATTCTGGAATCTTCGACCTCCGCGTTGTTATCCGCGATGGCGTTTGAATGCAATGTTGGGCTGAGATCTTAAACTTCAAAATTTAATGTTTGGTATACCGTGCTAATTTCTATTTTTTGTTTGTACGAAAATCTAAGTTGCGATAACCGTGATTTGTTTGCCGTTAAGGTATATCAGCTATTTTCTTAGCTTCCGATAATATTTTATTTTAAATATATTTTTCCTTCAATACGATCACTTAATAGTTTGACCGTATTGTTCGTGTGAATCAAATATATATAAATAATTGTATGTAATTAAAAGAAATATTTTCATAAGGAAATCGCAGGTGACTTTGAGGCACCAATCCGTAAAAGGGAATTACAAATCTGCGCAGATAGATTAAAGAATATTGAGAATGACCTTCAGGAAAATACGCAAGGTCAGTTCCAGTTAGATGTAATTGATCAGCTCACAACAGGTGTGTTGCACGTTGGCGACAGATTAAGCAGACTCAAGAGTTCTAAAGCAGTAACCACAATTTCTGTCAAACTAATTCAAGCTTGCCAAAAATTATATACTTGTTTGAAAAATATTCGTACTGAGCAAGTAGTTTCAGACGCCATGCAAAACTATTTTAAGCAAGTCTTCGACGAGATTACAGACACCGAGGAAACCACCGGCCGTAACAACCACGAGAACATCGCAAAGATTAACAAGAATTCCGAAGATTATCGTTTGCCCGAAACCTCACAGCAAGGTATCCAATCGGTCTTAAAATCTAATGAAAGTGCAAATTTAGGGCAAACGGTAGACGATAGAGTAGACCATAATTGTCGATAAACTTTATAGAAGGTTAATCTTTCCGGAAATGCTGGCAGTCAATGATCTCCACGAACGTAAGAATACGGTCCCACCAAGGAATTTAAATGCACCAAATAATCTTAAGGCTAATACGGATTTCAATCCATTCTTACCTCCAGCCCACATTGGAAACTCTTTGGATATATCAGCGGCGAATATAGTGTTTACTAACCCGAATTGTCGGCTTCCGAAACAACCTGGCAAGTTACAATTGGCAGATGACTTACCATGGTGACGAGAAGAACGAGGTACCAGTAGAACGGTGTTTATATAGGGTTTATATAGCGTACACTCTACCAGTTCGTCGTCATGCCGTTTGGGCTGTGCAATGCACAGGTTTATCCCGAACTATTCCACCGTGGCTGCACCAATTACGGACTTCTTAAAAAATGGAGTTAAACTAAAATGGAATCAACTAGCGCAAAGCACCAGTGCTAGTCAATTCTGTCTTTAATAAGCATTTCTATATACAATACGATCCAAGTACTATCGGAGTGGGAAGCGTACTGTTCCAAAAGGACGGCGATGAAGAACACTCAATTGCATATATGTCTTCGAAACTAAACGAAGCACAAAGGAACTACACAATTACCGAATTGGAGTGTTTGGCTGCAGTGATGAGTGTCGAGAAATTTCGACCATACATGGTACGGTTCAATTATGTATGGAACAAAATATCGGCCAAATGGCCGCCACGACCTCGGCGGCATACCTCCACTCGATGGTCCAAATTTTCGATGACGCTTAGGCATAATTAAGGTTCTATGCCGTTAATGTACCGAATTATCTCATCCTTTAGCTCTTGAATTGTTGCTGGCTTATCGACGAACATCTTTTCTTTCAGTAACCCCAAAGAAGGAAGTCCAACGGTGTCAAATGACATGATCTTGGCGGCCAATTGACATCGCCACCACGTGAGATAATACGGCCATTGAATTTGTCGCGCAAAAGAGCCATTGTTTCGTTAGCTGTGTGGCAAATGGCACCGTCCTGTTGAAACCACATATCGTCTACATCCATATCTTCCAATTTATTTATCTTCCATCGAGTCATAAAAAGTTCGTTATCATCTCACAATAGCGAACACCATTCACAGTAACTGCCTGACCGCCCTCATTTTGGAGAAAATACGGCCCGATAATGCCGCCAGTCCATAAACCGCACCAAACAGTCACTCTTTGTGGGTGCATTGGTTTTTCGACAATCATTCTTGGATTATGATTCGCCCAAATGCGCCAATTCTGCTTATTGACGAATCCACTGAGGTGAAAATGTGCCTCATCACTAAAGATGATTTTCTTCGAAAATTGATCATCCACTGTTGCCATTTCTTGCCACCATTCTGACCATTGACGACGTTTGGAATGGTCAAGAGGCTTTAGTTCTTGAGTCAATTGCACCTTATAAGCGTGTAAATGCAAGTCTTTATGCATAATGTTCATCAACGACGAGCGTGAGAGGTGCAATTGTTGGGCACGACGACGAGTTGAGGTGGACGGCTCTTCAGCCACACTATCGCGAACAGCAGCAATATTTTCTGCTGTACGAGCATGCACTGGTGTTTTAAAATCTCCTACAGACCCGGTTTACTCAAATTTTTGCACGATTTTTCCGATTGTACGCACATTTGGACGATTAAATTGACCGAAAAAATCACGAAGTGCACGATATGCATTTTGATTTGAACGCCCATTTTCATAATATGCCTGAATAACTTTAACGCGTTGCTCGATTGCGTATCTTTCCATGGTTTAATTGAATTAGTCTGAAATTGAAAAATGTCAAATTAAATACAGAAAAAAACTTGACGTTTAGGTGTGGTTCACATTCAACGTCGGCCCTTAAAATTTAACCACCCTTTAGAAGGATACTCGTTCACCATTATAACAGATCACTCCAGCCTAAAATGGATGGTTAATGGATCAAAAGGATTTGTCTGGAAGATTGGCAAATACCGAAAGGGTTGGCAAAATATTGTTCCTGATAGTATGCCGCGAGTAAACTGGGAACGGTGGTTAATGTCATCGAAGGGGCCCTTAGATTTATAAATGGATTCACCCTTTCAGACAAATTGAATTTCAAGCCAAGATAAAAAATCTAGCAAATAATCCACGAGTTATTTCCAACTTTAGAGTACGGGATTCAAAACTATATATTAAACATATCACGCTAGTCTTACAGAAGATCTCATCAAACAAGCCCACAATCCATCATCTGCATCGCATCAGGGTATTGCAAAAACTCTTGATATTTTTCGACGCCAATTCTACTGGTCACCAATGGCAACACTAGCTAAAAGATATGTCAACAACTTCGAAATTTGTAGAACAAGTAAATCTGCGAACTTTACAACACGGCCGGAAATAGGAAAATCAACGTAATTAGTGAGACCGTTTCAGGGGTTGTATATTGATTTTCTCGGTCCTTATCCTCGGACCACGAATGCTTTTACACACATACTAACAATAGTGGACTAGTATTTTCGCTTCCCTGTTCTAGAACCATTGCGCTCAGCATCAGCTATGAAAGTCTGTCAGTATCTCGAAGAAAAGGTGTTTTAGCTAGTCGGCGTATCGGAGGTATTATTATCGGACCATGGTTCACAGTTCAAATCGATAATCATGGCGGATTTGCTAAAGAAGTACGGTGTTAAATACGAATACACCGCGATCTACTCACCCCAATCAAACATCTCGGAACGAGTGAACCGTTCAATACTGTCCGACCATAAAATCTTTTGTCCAAGCTTACAATATGCTACTCTAACGGGACTGAGTACATAGCATTAGGTGAGATGGTACAACCACTGGTACTATCTTTTGTGGACAAGTTTGCCGATCAGTGAAAATTTTGAGATATGAATGTCTTAGAATCAAAAATGCTAAGAAATGTCGTCGTTGTTCACAATAATTTCATTTTAAGTATGCGAGCTCCATTAGAATTTAAATCAGGTTAAGAAGGATAAATGTTAATCTCGCAGAATCCTGGAATTTCGTACAACTGCTCTGTTATGAATGAGCTAATTGTGAGAGTGGTGACAAATCACCAACTTTGGCTGATTTCGCCATTGCCAAGACATTAGAGAGGTTGTAACGACAATTCTATTGGTCTAGAATTGGCAAATAGATGAAAGATTGGTTGTATTTGCAATTCGGTGGTAAATTGACTAATTAGTCGAGTGCACTTCACAAGAATGTCATTCCATGTATATCGACAAGTTTGCCGATCGGTGAAAATACTGAGATATGAATTTTCTTAGGACCAACATTTTTAGAAATTCCGTTCCTCACAAGAATGTCGTTTCAGATATGCGATTTACATGATAATATGATGCTACGTGACCGTAGTATTGATCGTAAGGGTCTAACCCGGACGACTAGTTTTGCTATTTTGTGAAGGTTTCACATCACTTGGCGAATTTTATTTTAATACCAAATACTTATTACACTGACTTGTAGTATCAATCGAGTGCCTTAGTTAAACACTTATATAAAAAACGGAATTTTTTTGAAATATTTCAATCAATTTAACCTTCTGTATTCAATTTCAAAAGTCATTATTAAAATGACACTCAAAAACAATAAATCAATCATTTTATATATCACCCATAGATAGAGACCTATCCAATCAAAATATCGATATAAATGGTAAAAAAAAATTCTATCATGTTAAACCTTTTAAAAAGCTAATTCACCATAAAATAATTGCATATATGATAAAAAATACTCGTATAATAGAAAAGTCAATATACAAAACAATTTATCAAAATATTAGAAAAATGTGTATTAGTTATTGCATCAATAAATTTATCAGCATCGATTTGTCAATCAAAAAAAAAAAAAAAATTGTTGTGTAGTATGAAGCAGTTAGTAGCTTTAGCCTATAGCGCACATCGATCCATCATCAACAATTTTTTTTCCTAATTTTTGTGCGGCATTGTTTGCTTTTTTTTTGTTCAAGTTGAATTTTACGATAGTTATCCAAATAAAATTAAATTGTTTGCGTTTTATATATGACGATATCTATTCGTATAGCAATCAAATTAAATGGTTTTGCAAATTTATATTTTATGCTGGAGCTGGGATTTGGTTTGATATATCAAATTGCACTTAAAATAATATTTTTTTGTTTTTCACTTTATTTTTTTTTTAGTCAAATGTACAAAAAAGCTCTCAAAAGCTTTTAAATGTTAAATAAATATCACGAGAGACGAAGAAAATTAATTTAATTTTTATTTATGAATTTATTACAGCTACCCGGTAGTGATGGGAAGGAATTTCATTTTAAACATAGAACATTGCCACATGCGAGATCACGTCGTAGTATTACACACACAAGAGTGTTAAAAAAAGAACCATTGGTAAGTGCTTTTTTATATTTTTTTTTCTACAATGTATTTAATTTTATTTAAAATATTTTATGGTTTTCATAAAGCACTGCAACCCTCTTTATATATATATATATATATATATATATATATATATATATATATATATATATATATATATATATATATATATATATACATATATATATATATATATATATATATATATATATATATATATATATATATATATATATATATATATATATATATATATATATATATATCTACATAGGACAAGATTTTATGGGATAAATAAAATACTTGCGGTCCAATTTTGGCTAATTATAAATGTGGTGGTTTCTTAGAAATATATCTTCTTTTATAGTAAAAACATTGTTCTACTTAAATAAAAAAGGATACTAATGTTATAGTTAATTACTAAACAATGAATGAATTTTTACTAAAGAGGCACGAATGATTATTAAATTAAATTTAATAAATTATCCAACACAAAAACAAGATTACCAAAGTAAATAGTACAGCTGTATTACTTATATCATCCTATTTCTTTACAAAAAGTTTATGAATTTGAGCAGTTGTTAAGACTTTTAAGTTTAACTTTTACGTATGGGAAGAACGCATGAAAATCGGTAAACAGAATAAAAGTAAGCTTATAGGAAGGTGTAAAGTTTATAATATTATAGTTTTCCTTCTATATTGTGGAAATCAAATAATAGGAGTAAATTTCGTGTCATCAATGGTATGCGCATACACGATAACGTGTATTACTTACATTTTTTAATAATTATCGTCAGAACATATTCCTTAGTTGGAACTTTATGTGGGTCTAACCAAAACCATCGCTATAATAAATAGATGCATGCTTTCCCAACGAGGTTAATTTATGGTATCAAAAATACGTGGGTTACGATGAAAACCGATACAGTTCAAATCCTATTTGAACTACAAAAAGGTAAAATTTTAGATTTATTATATATTCGAATAATATGTACTTGAGCCACGATTTAATTCGATCCTTCAAATATTTTGAGTTAGACAAATATTAATTACTTACTTGCCTAAGCAACATTTTCTTTACCCTTTTCTCTATTTCCAATTTCCAAATCTGTATATCGATTTTGTCCCGTGAGTTACTCATTTAAAATGAGTGAAGCAAAAAATATCGGATACGTATACACCGTATAATACACAATTATGCCTTTGTATTTGTATTTTTCTTTTGTTCGTATTTATATCATTTTTATGATGGACAGTATCAAAATAACGCGATCCGGGTGAATCGGTTTAATTGTTATGGTGCTTATTTCCATTTCTCAACACATTACGTCTGCTCACGAGCTGTGGTGTGTGAAACATGTGTTATTTAACATGCTAATGTATTTTATATTTTTTTTATAATAAATTAATTTTATATGTTTGTATGTTATATGTTTAAATTTTATAAATTTTAAAAATAAAATATTAATTATAAAAAAAAATCGAAAATACATAAATATTTAAAAAGTAACACTATCTCGTAAAGGCGGATTCAGTGTTGCGTTAGTTTGTCTTTTCATTCGCTTAAAGAATTTTTTTGACCAATCATATTGTTCCAAAATGACGAATTTTTCTTCATTTGTTCAAACAACTCAAAAATACGGCATTTACAATGGCTAACCCTTTGAGTGACAAGGAGTGCAATCGCGCTCCTCAATATAGGAATCAAAAATCTCATCAAGGGTTAATAGAATAAACAAAAACAATGACACGTGGCTTGCATGTGCATGTAAAGCAACCAATTTTACGCGCGTCACTAACTAACATAAACATAAATACTACTACTACTACATTTCCGGTTACACTCATTTCGTTTCACACATTTTGGGACAAAATCGATACACTGCATAAGAATTTTGTTCGAAAACCGCAACTTGAGAGTTGGGAGTTTTACTGTTGTTTCATCAGCACACCAGATGCACATATAAAATTCAATCAACAATAATATTAATTTTGTGCATCGAGTAGGTTAGTGAAACAACAGCAAAACTCCCAACTCTCAAGTCTCAATTTCCGAACAAAATTCGTATGCATAGGTAACCGAAAGAAGGATTGCTGGGTGTAGCAAGTCTATTGCATGATAATGATGATAGTCGTGCATGATTAAATTAACTGTCAACAGCCCCAACTGCTCCTTGTGTTGTTGAATGGTCGCCTCAATAGCCTTAATTTTGGAAAATGTTATTTCTGAGATTGGATTCAGCCCCCCGCTGTATGATTGTTATTTATCATGTTGCTTAGGTTTAATGGTGGTAGAAACGCGATCTCGAATTTACTGCTAGATGATCGTGACCTGATACTGTGAACATATTTCCACGCAGAGTGCAGCTTGAATATATTTCTAGAACTCCCTCTCCTTCAATGAATGTGGGTGCTGGTTTGGTCCTTCCAGTCTCGCGATCTTCGCATGTTAGGTTGCAGCTTGTCCTGGATTTAGTTCACGAAGCTCCATGCATTATATCTGCATAATTGACTCCATATTGTTGTAATGTCCTTCTCGCCTATTTGCTTGTTGGTAATCCCCCATTTTGCTTAAGCAGTTCTATTTCGCAGTTGCTTTCATTTGTATTATAGTCATACTATGGGAGTTGTATTATATGGCGGTCATCAAATAGTTCATAGTTGATTTTATATATACGTATTATGAATGATAAATTTCATTCCCTGGACCAAGGGAGCTTTTATTTCAAATATAATCGTGTTTCCTAGTTTAATAGTTTTGATGTTAACTATCTCGTTACTAATTATACTTATATGGTTGTTACTCGTATGTCCTTATTTCGGAAGAGTATATCTTGGTTCGGGTTCAGTGAGTGCATCTAGCCTGCCTTGGTGAACCTCTGTAATGCCATTGATTATTGCAGATTGAAAAGTTCGTACGGTCTCGTGTAGAGCCAGATCTTTCAATTGCTAACGAAACATAATGTTGGTAAGAATAGTGTTGAATGTCTCAATATTTTGGCTCGTTTCTTCGTAGTTGTGTTTTTTTTAAATTGACCGTGGATTCCTTAATAATTCGTTCGCCTGACTCGTTCAATATCTCATTATTTTCCTATATATCGAGGTAAGATGCTTTTATTTGCGAAATTATAGATGTGCAATTGGTCAAAATAAATGCCAGGATAGGCATTAAACCTTGTTACGAGTATGTTACGATTTCAGCTTTACAAAACTAGATGTTTTGTTAATTAAGTTCATGATTCTATTATCTGACTCTTCATCTTTGACGGCTAAGTTTACATTTACTTCAATTGATTATTGTTGATCGGGAATATTCTCAATTTGTTGTTTCGTAGCCATTGCGCACCTGTCCACCAGAGATTGTGGCTTAATAGTTCTTTGGTTGTTGTTCCTCGACTCGCAAAGTCAGCTGGATTATCATTGATTTGGTTCAGTCAGGTTCCTAATTTCCGACACTCTGTTTGCAATAAATGAGTGGTATTTTTGTATAATGCCTTTAATCCATGAGAGTAATATGGTACAATCGATCCATGCTTAAGTAGGGTCTTGTTGGATTCCTAATGCTTGTTTAACTTCTTGAAGCAGTTTAGCTACTAGAAGGGATACGTTTAGCTCTAGCTGTGGTAATGTCACTTTCAGTTTCGCAGGCGCTACTCTGGTTTTAACTGCTACAAGGCTTATGTTGACATAATTTCCTGCGATTATTTTTAGATAAACACAATCGGCTGATGCTTGTTCCGTTGCGTCACTAAATCCGTGAATCGCTAGCAATGATCCATCTGTGCATCCTGTCCACCTTGTAACTTTAAGTTCGTTGATCAACACTAATTCGTTGATATAATTGACCCGTTGTTCCGCTAATTCTTCTGAGATGTGTTCGGCCCATCCAAACCCTAGAATCCAGAGTTTCTGCAACATGATGTTTGGCGTCATTATTACTTGTTACTGGGCCAATATGTCTCGGGAGTTCTATGTTAAACTCAAAGATGTCGAGTTTGTTTTTCCAATAGAGCCCCAAAGTTTTGATTATTTGTTCAATTTCAATATTATATGCATCTGTACTCTGTATCAACGGTTAGTAGTTTTCCGTTGTTGCTTGCCCACTTCTTTAGATTAAAATCTCCACGTCGATGGTCTGGCAGATAGTCTAACTTGGTCTTATAGTTTTGTGGCTTACTTGACTAATTTGGCGTCTTATCAGCGTGAAGTTGATCGATTATCTCCCATGTCCAAGGACGTTTACTGTTGTACTGTTGTTGTTTTTGTTTAATTCATCACTCCGGTTCCCCTATTTCTTAATTTTTTTTTGCAAAGCTGGACTTTCTGCTCTTCGTCGAAACTGGCGTCATCCCTTATGGTCCCGGTGTTGGTGATGATTCTCGCGATCTGCCCTTTCCTATTTCAGCAACCTCTTCCATGGAACTCGTTTTTACTACTGGTTGGTTGAAAGATGGGTTTATGGATTTCACCTTGGCTGTTGTTTACACAATCCCAACTGTGACACCAAATCTTACGAAATCCGGTTGTTCGATACGGATTCTTAATTAATTGTGCAAATAAAATATTCAGCATTTAAAGTAACAAACTTTATTTACCAACATCTTAAATTTCTCCAACAAATTCACAATTTATCACTTTTTATCACTGTTCACTATTTCACTTTTATTGCTTACTTTCACTTTAAACTATTGACGTTTTACTGCTCGACTTGTCCACCATCGAATGTTAAGAGTTGAATTCGTAGTAATATAAAAACAAATATGAAAATGGCACTGAATAGTCATAGATTTCTGCAACCAACCTCTGCTACGAAAAACCAAAAATTCCTCAATCACCACTGTAGGCGCTTCTGGAGCTGTATTCTAATATATAAATATAATTTTACTGTAATAACCCACAAAATTCATCGAGCGAAAAATCGATCTTATAATAAGAAAAAACCTCCACTATAAAATATATAAAACCATATAAAGCTTTTAAACTTACGTATTATCATTTTGCGTTTGAGGAAAAGACTTGGAAATTAAAATCTGCATTACGAAATTTCTGTATTTACATTCCTCAAATACAATTTGAACTGTGGTGTTCTGTATCGTCGTTATGTATAATGTGTATGTAAGCAGACATATATCAAAGAAAGCCAAAAATACATATCTAAGGAATAAAAGCTTTCAACTAAAAAAATGTTAAAGTTTAATCCTTCAAACAATAAATACGAAAATAAATTCCCCAAACGAAACGGAAAACTTCTAAATTTTTTTTTCTGTATACAATTATACACACACAAATTTATATATACAAACATACAGATTATATACAGGGTGTCCTAGAATAGAGGAGCTCATCCCCAACAAAAACACCCAAGTAAAGTTTTTTTCGAATTGTTGATGGTGCAAAAGTTATTCCAGTTTTAGTGGTTCATACATAGAGAAATCGCATGTGCAAACAATGGTTTTGTAAAATCTCTTTGTTTCTCAAAAATTTTTTGTTGATGTTTAAGTGACGCCAGCGGGAAAATAATGTTAAACGGAAAGTTGACCCATCCACGTACCCGGCTAGTCACAACATAATGTTTTTAATTAATTTTTGTCACAAAGTAAGTCGTGTTTAATAAAAAATGCACTTAATAAAATTTCGATTTCTATAATCGATGCTTTGTCGTGTTCGAAGCATTAGATAAAATACATAATCGGCATCGCCTTATAAAATTTTCCTTAATCCGCCGAAATGCACGTTCGTTACTTTTAATAATATTCGACGCTTCGATTATACGCTGCCACATTTCCTGATCGGTTTGGTTTACTCTTTCATAAACCACACTCTTTATAATAACCCCAAAGAAAAAATTCTAAAGGGTTTAGATCAGGAGTTGTCTCACTACTTGTGCATAGTGATCGGGAACGTCATCATGATGCAGCCACATATTTCCACATGTCTGTAGAGAAACGTCATCAAGCAATTCATCCAAGTCATTTTGTAGAAAACTGAAATAGACTTCCCGCCGCACTTTTTTGGATGTATGCCGGCATAATAATGCCAATTATGGACATTGAATATCCCCTCCATTTTAAAACATGTTTCGTCATTCTATAAAATGTTGATAAAAAATTGCAAATTTTCTTGGCATCGACGCAGCATTTCTTCACAAAATTGCACTCTTTTTCATGGTCAGCAGGTAAAAGGTCTTGTACACGTTGCACATGATAAGGGTGCAACTGATTTATTTTTAAAATACGATGCAACGTGGACCGTGACACTCCCGAACGTCTTGATAAACAACTAATACTTGTCACCATTCCAATTTCTGTGTCTTCGTTTATATCAAATTGACCGGCTGTTCGAGATTCTTCGCCTTCGCTGTACATTTAAAGGAAGGAAAAGCGTTCCCCATTGGGATATCGTCTCTGGTATTCTTGCTGCTGCTCGAGCGTTGCCATTACGTGAGCCGCAAATGAAATGCATTGTTGTATATTCGCGGTGGGAATAACCCACATAGCTTATTGACATTTTAATTATAAGCGTTCGAGTATGTATTTATGTATGGTACTACTAACATGAATTACAAAACGTTTTTCTTTTGTTTCCACCAATTTTATTTAATTTGGGCTACTAGATTTGCATACAAAAGTTGTTATACTTTAGTTTACCATTGTGATCATTATTTTGTTTTATTTCTGACAAACGTTTGATTTTATAAATCGAAATTTTGTTAAGCATTTTTTTTTAAAAACACGACTGATTTGTGAAAATAATTGATAAAACATTCTGTTGTGACTAGCCCGGTGTGTGATACCATTTTAAAATCTGGTCAACTTTCTGTAGTACTTTGTTTTCCCGCTAGCGTCACTTAAACATCAACAAAAAAAATTTGAGAAACAAAAAGACTTTACATAACCATTGTTTTTATTTGACTGAAGATAATACAGCTTATAAAAAACACTTTTCTAGATTTTATTAAAAAAGCAAATTTAAACAAAAGAACTCTGTTTTTTTTTAAATTAACTTTTTGGTGGGTGTGTGCGATTTCACTAAAAATACTAAAAGTGGAATAACTTATGTTCCACCAACAATTCGAAAAACTTTACGTGGCTGTTTTTATTGGAAATAAGCTCCTCTATCACCCTGCTTCGTTTGATCGTCCAATTTTGGGACACTCTGTATACAAACAGACACATTATATATATATATATATATATTTATTTAGTTCTAAAAAATAAATAAGCATAAAACGAAGATATTAAATTGAAATGTATAAGAAGAAAGGAATCAAGTCTGATGGGAAAATGGTTTCCTCCTTTATATTTTGGTAAGTTAAATAAACGGAAGGATTCAAATTCTGTGGAAATATTTTTTAAAATATGCTAAGTAAAGAACTACTTACTGGGTGGGTGTACGATAGATATGTGGATCAGATATGTTTAAGTTAGAGATGGTTTATTATTTGTAGTTAAATTCAAATTACAAATATTTTCAAAGGTCAAATCTTGTATAGTAAAAATAAATAATTGCCAGCTGCCAGATGTTGGCCCCATATCTACTGGTATCTATATTATTTTTCAATATCATCTCAAATTACCATCTTAAGTTCTTTTAAAAGCACACCAAAATCTTTATCAATTTGGAATAGTATCATAAAAATGATGATGGCAAATAAAATAAACATCAAAATAAAGCTTTGCTATTTACAAAAATTTGAATTTTCAATATGATTCGATTTAATTTTTTATATTCTCCGATATTATATTGTCGACAAATCGAAAAGCTTATGGTAAAAAGCACACGAATAAAAATTTATCTGAAAAATATTGTGTATTCATATACATATAGGGGAGCTTCAAGGTCAGTGTTGAGTTGCGAATACAGAGGGGGAACGCGCGCTAAAAAAATATGCGTGGAAAATGAAAACATACTCGTCGTATATAGAAACATTTATTATAATAATCAAGTGTAATTTGTATTCAAGTACGTACACCCGAATTATTTGTGATTACATAAATAAAAGTTTACGAAACGGTTATTATTATGCCGAGATGAAATTACATGAAAATGGCGTACTAGAATGTTGGCATTACATTTAATTTTTATGACAACGTTACCAATTATTTATTGTAATTGAATACGACATACCCTACATAATTTTTGATCATTCATTCGAAGATATTAAAATATTCATGTGTTTATACTAATTAGAAAGGGAAGTGTAAATTGCGAATATTATTTTTCATTTCGACAAAAATCTATTCTGTGAACGCCATAAAACGGTATTATTTTTCTCATTAGGGAAGTGTTTTCACAAGTGTAATAAATAGTTTTGAAATTCATTTCTGGTTTTATTTTATTTATTCGTTTTTATCCGGATTATAATTGTAATATGAAATTTTTTTAAGGATATTTATTCAAATTTCTCCAAAGATCATCCACATATTTGTCAGATGAGTTAATACTGTGCCATGTATATCAGGTGCGCAACTATATTTCCGGGTTCCACACATAGTTGGTGCTAGCGACACATCTAGTTGTCATTTAGGTCTGTTGAAACAATATCAACATTTGCAATAATACAATATTCGAAACGGTCAATGACACATTAACGATACACGTGGAATATTGGATATGGTAAACCAAATAATCACTTGAACATACAAAATCTAGGCAGAGGCCGGATTTTACATGGTCCTTCGAGCCAACAAACAACGGAATTGGTGTAAATAAAACCAAGAAGCACTCGATATCAGCGCATCAAAATGCAGAAAGTCGGAAAACGAAACTCTACCTCGAAAGGAAAATCGAAGAGTTAAAAAAGCTCTATGACGAATTTCTCGCCACTCGGAAGTGTACGACAAACTAATGTCCGACATGCGTAGCCGATTAAATGATGGGCGACCAACAACTCCGCCAACAACAAGTAAGGAGCAACGGCATGGGCGACCAACAACACCGCCAGAAATAGAGTCGGCTCAACAGTTATCACACAACAACCAAAAATTGATTAAAAGGCTAGATGTGCAAACTATCGAGCAAGCGTTAGACAACGGCAACAGTCCAATAGAATACATCAAGTTAAAAACCGAGAAATTACCCAGAGAAATGGAAGTTACTGATAAATTACACATAGAAATTCTAGTGGAAATACCAGAGGAACAACAAACAAGTAAATACTTCCAAGGAGGCTACTACGAAACTCCTAAAGATAGAGTAAACACGCAGATAATGAGATTACAACGCAACCAGTTCAAGACGTCGAACCATTCTGGAGAAGCCAGGGTACAACTACCCAAGATAGAGCTACCAATCTTTTATGGAGATTATGAGCATTTGAGCTCCTTCAACGACATTTTCAATTAGCTCATTCACAACAACAATAAGCTATCTGACACAATCAAAATGACGTACTTGAAGGCAAATCTGCAAAAAAGGGCAGCCTAGTTAATCAGGCGTCTCTCAACAACTGGTGACAAGTACAACAAGGCCTGATAAGGCCAAATACGTATTCCAACTCATTGCTAACTTTAACAGCAATACATGCACGATCAGCGGCAGCAATTCGTAATTTGCATTATACTACAGTTGAAATATTACACAACATCAACAAGTTACAATTACACTAGTGATGTTCATTTTGGGCAAAAAGCTAGACTTGGAAACCACTAAGCTCTACGAAACAGCATTAGAGAATCCGAGAGAAACTAGACGAATCAATGAATTCCTCAGCTTCATAGAAAGAAAATTTCGCTAGGGGCTATGAGGTTCACCAAGGTGCTAAACGCACAGCCGCAAGATAGAAGCGAACTGCGAAAGAGTTGGGAGAGCCTCGGCCCCAGAACAGATCAGGGAAAAGAAAAAAACAAGGCATCGACCAACATGGGGACAACACAAACTCTCATAGTTAAACAACAAGGATCTATATTACTACCAACAGCAATGGTGAGAGTAGCAACAGACACTGGACATCACACCACAATGAGGGCGTTAATTGACTCAGGGTCCCAAGCTACATTAATATCATCGAGAGCGGCCAATCTACTAAACATTAAAAGAGAAAAACACATGTGAACATTTCAGTTATTGGCGAGGCAGGAATCTGCAAACATAAGGTTATCCAATTCAAGCTTGATAAAGTAAACTTAAAAAAAACACACAAAATATTCGGAATGTATTGTAATTTTTATTTCATTTTACAGATTGATCCTTGCCATTTTTAGTTAAACAAGATATCATTCAAATGTCCTCCACGGGACTTCTTACAGGCCTTGATTCTTGCGGTAATTTTCAATGACTTTTCGGCACATTTCGGGCGGTATCTCGGCCATTACCTTACGAATATTAGTTTTCAATTCGTCAAGAGTTTGAGGATTGTTTGCGTAAACACGATCTTTCGCGTAGCCCCACAAAAAGAAATCCAAAGGCGTTAAATCACAGGATCTTGGAGGCCAATTGACATCAGCCAATCGCGAAATCAAACGTCCAGGAAATTTCTCTTGCAAAACATCTCGATTTGCTCGTGTTACGTGACTGGTTGCTCCATCCTGCTGGAACCACATATCGTCAAGATCATAATCTTCGATTTTCGTAAAAAAATAATCGGTTAACATGCGGCCATAGCGCTCAGAATTGACGGTAACGGTTCGTCCATGGTTGTTCTCAAAAAAATACGGCCCAATCACACCACCAGACCACAATGCGCACCAAACAGTGACTTTTTCCGGGTGTAATGGCTTCTCTACAATCAATTGTGGATTTTCTGAGCCCCAAATTCTACAGTTTTGCTTATTAACGTATCCACCAAGCGAAAAATGAGCTTCATCACTGAAGAAAATTTTGTTCGAAAAATCAGCATCGACGGCCTGTTTTTCCAACACCCAATTTGCGTATGTTCTTCGTTGTCCATGGTCAGCAGGCTTTAGCTCTTGTATCAAATGGACTTTATACGGATGAAGATGCAAATCCAGATGCAAAATGCGCCATAATGAGCCATAAGATAGGCCTAAATGTTGAGCTCGACGAGGGATTGACAAATTTGGATCTTCTTCCACACTTTCAGCTACAGAAGCGATATTTTCAGCATTGCGAATGTTTCGATGATGCACAGACCTTACAATATCAGTAACAGATCCAGTTTGTTCAAATTTATTCACTGTATTCAATATGGTTTGCTTTGTAGGACGATTATGACGACCATAATCTGCTCGTAAAGCGCGAAATGTGGATACGGCAGAATCACTATTTTTATAATAAGATTTAATAATTTTAACGCGTTGGTCGATTGTTAAATGCTCCATATTCTTAAATGGCAGAATGTCAACTAAATAAATGACAGCGTACTTGACGTTTATCTTTGACAGATGTCGGTATACAGATTTCTACTTTATCAACCTCGAATTGGATAACCCGTTACAATCAACATAAAGCTGGTGTCAAGATTCAATGGAGACTTCAGGTTGAACATGGAAGCTTTGGTATTAAACAAGTTAACTCAACAACTACCAGAAGCTGATATTGACAATAGAGCATGGACCCATTTCAACAACATAAAACTATGGCAGATCCACACTACAATTTATCGCAACCGATTGATATCATACTAGGCGCAGATTACTATCCATTAATAATAGCTAACAACAAAGTTCGGATGGATTATAATCGGCTGTTTGAGTAACATGGAGAACCAAGTAAGAAGAGAGGTGGTAACGACAAAATTAATCGAGCAGCAACTAAAATTATTGATAGAGGTTTGATATCAAGTGAAATCAAGTTGAGAAGGCATTTCAAACAACATTGAATCGACACACAGATGGTCGATTTGTAGTAAAAATTCCATTTAAGGACGATCACGTCAAGCTTGGAGAATCTAGGAAAAGAGCAGCAGCCAGATTTCTGCAATTCGAAAGAAGATTCGTCAAAGTTCCGAACTACGAACAATTATATAAACAATTCATCTAAGAATATATAGATTTGAACCACATGGTGTTAATACAATACAAGCCAGAAGTTAAGCGTGTCGATGTATTACATACCTCATCATTATCAAACCAGGCAGCTCAACGACCAAGTTTCGAGTGGTGTTTGATGCATTATCAAAAACAACAACTGGTGTCTCATTAAACGACATCATGATGACCGGTCCCAAACTACAAGAAGACTTAGCCAACATACTACTGCTAAGGTGGAGGAAACACAGGATTGTGATGACAGCCGACATCGAGAAAATGTTCCGTCAAATCTGGCTAAACACAAACGATCAGAACTATCATCGAGTATTATGGAGACAGGACTCTTCCTAGCCGATAAAAGCATATAGGCTAAAAACAATAACATACGGAACTACCGCTGCCAGCTTCCTAGCGGTAAAAATATTGATTCAACTGGCCAAGGAAGGATCCAATACTCACTCAAAAGCAGCTAAAATAATAATGACCGACTTCTACATATATGGACGATTTACTCAGTGGCGCAGACATCATTGAGGAGGCTCTACTGGTGCTGCAAGAACTGCAAGCCCTCACAGCACAAGGTAAATTCAATTTGAGAAAATGGGTATCCAACTCTCCCAAAATATTGCAAAGCGTTCCTAGAGAGCAACAAGCCAACGGAAATATTAAAATAAAACTAAATTATACCATTAAAACGTTGGGAATACTATACAATCCGGCGGAAGCTATTTTCGAATTCGATATAGCCGGACTGCAGCTGACCAACAACCAGCACACCAAACGCTCATTCCTATCTGGCTCATCAAAGCTCTTTGACCCCCTAGGATGGCTGTCACCGATAACGATCATGGCCAAGATCATGATGCAGGATGTTTGGAAAATGATAATAGGCTGGGATGAACAACTACCAGAAAGAATAAATGCCAAATGGCAGAACTACAAGGATGAACTGAATGAAATACCAAGATTATAAGTTCCAAGATGGCTCAATACAACGTCGAAATGCAAAAAGGGAACAACACGGGACTACGCCTATGCGGCAGTGGTTTATTGTAGGTAAGTGGCTGATAACGGTAAACCAGCAGCTCAACTATAATGTCCAAAACCCGCGTTGCACCAATCAAAACAAAACTATCAATCCCTCGCCTCGAGTTAAATGCAGCCTTATTATTGGCCAAATTAATGAAACACGTTCCAAACACCATAAAGCTTGGAAACGTTAATAGAACGCTTGGTCAGATTCAACAATAACACTTTGGTGGACTAAAGGGGGCCCAAGCCGCTTTAAAACATGTGTGGCAAATAGAATCTCGACGATTAAGAAGACATTACCAACAATAGCCTGGCATCATGTGAAGTCTCAAAAAAATCCCGCGGACGCCGCCTCACGTGGCATAACACCCAAGCAGCTCATTGACAACAACTTATGGTGGCATGGACCCGTGAAGAACCCGTTCCGGACCCACCATCAGATTTACAAGCAGAGCTGGAAGAAAATAGAATGCTGGCGACGGTAATAAAAATTGGCTAACCGATAATGAGCTTAAGACAGCAGAAACAACAATTGTAAAAATAATCCAGGAGCAAGATTTCGGCCCAGAAATCGCTCGCATATAAACAAGGACAGAAGGCTAGAAAAGGACAGTAAGCTAGTTTCATTAAACCCCTTCTTAGACGGCGAAGGCCTTCTCCGTGTGATTCTAAAACTCCAATCTGACAACCACCAGCAAACAGCCTGTAATTCTAAGCAAAAGCAACATAATTACTCAACGGATAATCGAGGAAATCCATCAAAACACATTACGTGGTGGCACAAAACTTACCCTTGCAATGCTGAGACAAAAATATTGTATCGTCGATGGGAGACGAGCCGTAAGACAAGTGATACAAAAATGCATAACCTGCTTTCGCTACAAACAAAGCCATCAGCAAGAGTGAGCCCGGGAAGACCATTTTCTAAATCGGGAATCGACAATGCAGGACCCAGCCAACTAAGAACCACCAAGGGTCGGGGTAACAAATCCTACAAGGGATACATTGCCCTATTCGTATGCATGACAACCAAAGCCATATACATCGAGGGCTTTGTACTAATGTATTCTCTGACAACTGAACCTATTTTGTAGGTGCAAATTCCACAATGAAGAAGACGTACAGTTCATCTATGGCTACACTACCTGACGACGTAGCAGCTATGCTAGCCAGTGATGAAACAACATGGCACTTCATACCACCTCATACCCCGCACTTTGGCGGAATATGGGAAGCAGGAATAAAATCCGTGAAATTTCATCTTAAGAGAGTAATAGGAGGTTCAACTCTAACATTCGAAGAATTAACCACTCTCACCACTCAAATCGAAGCGCTCCTCGGCCGCTAACTACACTAACCAACGACGCAACAGATACAGCAGCGCTAGCACCAAGGCACTTTCTCATTGGAGATGTTAAGGCGATGCCTGAAGCAACTACCAGCAACATAGGATTAAGAACGAGATGGCACATGGTCGAAAAAATGTCGCAAAACTTTTGGAAGCGATGGTCTTCTGAATACATTCACCAACTTCAACAACGGTTAAAGTGGAAAACCTCATTGCCAAATTTGGCGATAAACGATCTGGTATTGGTGAAGGATGATCAACTACCTGCAACACGATGGAAATTGGGATGCGACCCAATGTAAGAAATAAAATGTAGGAAATGTAAGAAATAAAATGTAAATCCTTAAAATGTAAGGACGCGACCTACAAGCGACCAATAAGAAAGCTGTGCAAACTCCCTATCAGTGACAATCCAAGTGAGATATCACCTACGCAGGCCATTGCATCAACAACCATCAGCCGCCGTCTCCTCTAGCGAGACTCAACGAAAGCATACTTTAAGAAATGTGCGACATCATTAAAGCCCGGGAATATGTTGAAACATATTGACATGGCCTGGAAAATTAGCAGTAACGTCATTGTTTCACGTGCTGTGTGGCATGTTGCACCGTTTTGTTGGAAAAACATGTCCTCCACATTAATTACATCCAATTCGGGCCACAAAAATTCCGTTAACCGCGATACCGCACACCCAAGTTCCTGGATTCTCGGCCACAGATTCCCTTACTGTGGCTATATTTTCGAGTGATCGACAAGGACGACGACGAACAATGATCTTCTGATCCATCAGCGTAAATGGTCACAAATTTTGTAATTAAACGTCTCACTGTCGATTTATTTGGCGCATCGAAAACTTGACGTAATTGGCGAACTGTTTTCGTAAAACTTTCACCATTTTTGTAATGTGTTTTTACAATAATTAAACGTTGTTGGATTAAATACTTCTCCATATTCTTAAATTGCGTAGTCTGTACGTGACAACTGTCAAAAAAAAATGGCAGCAAATTTACAGCCAGTGCCCTTGCTGAGACACCCTATATTAACATAAAAACATAGAAAAGCTCATAAAAGTAGAGTCTTCGGGATACAAAAATATAACTGAAAAAAAAATTATTAGAATTTCTGTAAAATTCATCTGTTACATTCCAGAAGCATATCGATACGAGTTATATATGAATAAGATTTATGTTTGTTCATGTGAAGAGCAGTACAATACTTTTGCTTATATTCAGATGCTTAATACTAATTATTTATCATTTATCAAGAGTTATCGATTAAATAATAAAAATAAACCAAGCTTTGTAGACAGCCGTCCAATCATCCTGAAAAAATAAAACCCACGTCTATCTTGGATTGCTGAACCGTTTGTTCGCAATACAAATTCGATTTCATTATTTTTTGGAAAAAATGAAATCGTTTCTTAGAAAGTATCATCCGAATATGTTCATTTAAAATTATCATCTCAAGAAATCGTATGTATTTTTTATTTTGGATATATGTACATACTTTCATATATACAGTACGTTTCATAACTATATATCCAATCGTTTTTTTAATTTTTTTAACAACTGAAACTTGAAATTTTTTCAAAAACAAAATTAAATTGTGAATATTATTCCTACCCAATTTCGATACGGGAAATATTAGGAAATATTTCCTAGAGAATGATAGAAAATGATCCAGAAAATGATATTTTTGATAAAAATGCTATGTAAATATTTTTCCTATTTCCTTTTCCTATAGGAAAGCCGAGCAGCAGGTGTGTAAATATGAAACCGGAATTTATCAATAAATGGCGTCATCTGTCAATGTACCTTTCACAATCCAGGTCATCGGCGCCATTGGTTTCTTTTGACATCTGTCAATAACATCCAATTCATAACCATACAAGCTTCATACAATAATGCATGTCTTTTAGTTGTTAAAAATGTTGAGTTTTGTTACATATTACGATTTGGGGACATCATTGATCTTTTTGTTATCATTTGAAGAAAATTGCTGCAGAATCACAACGAGTGCTTGTCATCGCTTACGATGAGCATAAATTCTATTTATGCTCTATTCTATTTATGGTGGAAGTCCATCAAAATAGTTTCAAGACGGTCAGTTGCAAGCATTGTAGGATGAGGATGACGCTCAAACGCAAAAACAACTCGCGGATCAATTGAATGCCACAAAAAGCCGTATCCATACGTCTAAAAGCCATGGGGAAGATCCAAAAGCTGAGGAAATGGGTTCCACCTAAACTGAATGAAAGGCAACAGGAAAACAGAAAACCACTTGTTGCGAAATGTTGCTCGCCAGATACAAGAGAATGTCATTTCTCCATCGAATTGTGACTGGCGATGAAAAAGGATGTATTTTGAGAATCCAAAGCGCAAAATGTCTTGGGTTGATCCAGGACAACCATCGACATCGACTGCAAGGCCGAATCGCTTCAGACGGAAGACAATAATGTGTATTAGATGGGATCAGAAGAGTGTGATTTATTTTGAGCTGCTAAAACCTACTGAAGTTGAATCGAGCTTTGCGTGAAAAACGACCAGAATATGATAAAAGGCAACACAAAGTAATTTTGCTTCATGATAATGAACCATCACACAAAGCAAAACCGGTCATGAATACCGTGGGGGGGGGGGATATTTTCACATGTGGCTTACTCGCCAGACTCCATCCAATTATCAATTATTTGTATCGATGGAGCACGGATTTGTTGAGGAGGAGGACTTCACTTCCTACGAAAATGTACGAAAATGGCTCGATAACTGGTTTCAGTCCTGGTTTCATATTTACACACCTGGTATATCTACTTTTTCAAAACTACAATGATCAATAAAACAAATAAAAAAACCAATATGCCGTGGGTCCTCCTTTATTTTCCGCTATTGCCAAAATTTTTCTAACATACTTCTAACCAATGAATTGATCATTTAGGGTGATATTTCCTCCCAGGCCTGTTTTAGGTGTGTAAGTAGAAACCCTGTTTTTTTGGTCAAATTCAACTTTATTGAAAATAAAATGGTTTAAAGATTAACTATCGAATTATTCGCCATTATTATCTATGGTCTTTTGCCATTTATCAGGTAAATGATGAATGCCTTCGCGATACAAACTAGGAGGTTTCGAAGCAAAATAGTAATCGAGCCAGTTTTGCACATCTTCAACTTTCGTGAACCGCTGGACTTTCAAATATGATGACATGTTTCTGAATAAGTGGTGATCGGAGGGAGCCAAGCCTGGAGAATACGCCACATGCTGTAAAGCTCCCCAGCCTAAGGAGAAGATGAGTTCCTGGGTTGATTTTGCCGTATGTGGACGAGCGTTGTTGGCATGAATTTTAATTTTTGCAATTGATGTTGATGACGCCTGGATCAATCCTTGATTTTCTGCGTTTAAGATTAGCGGACAAAATCCACTTTTCATCACCCCAAAAAAAAAATTTCTTTTGTACCGAGAAACAAAAATCATGCAGATTTCAACTCTTCGGTTTTTGTTTTCTTTGGTCAGTTTATGAGGAACCCATTTTCGTTCCTTCTGTATTTTTTCCATTGCACGCAATCGAAGTGCTATTGCTTGGTGAATAACTCCTAACTGTTCTGCAAGCGCTTTTTGAGTTTCACACAAATTTTCATCCAGTAAAACTTTAAGTTCTCTGTCTTCAAATTGTTTTACTGCACCTGAGTGTGGATCGCCCTCAAAACTAAAATTGCCATCACGAAATCTTGCAAACCACTTTTTTTACTGTTGAATGACTCACAGAGCGTACACTAAAAGTCGAATTAATCAATTCCATAGCTTGAGCATCATTTTTTTTTCATTTGAAAACAGAATATACTGTCGTAAATGTTGCTTATCGACATCCATTTTTTAAAACTGATGCACATAGAGCGACAGCTTGCAAATGACTGAAACTTATGTCATAAAAGTAGCAATATCTAAGCTACATATATTCAAAGTGGCGGGCGATTTTAATATGTCCAAGTACATTTTAATGCAACCAACTTCAGAGCCGATTTTCTACTTGCACACCTAATAGAATCGCTAATTTTTATTCATTTATTGCCTCGATTGCCTTTTACCCTCGTAAATTTTTCGAACTAACAATCCCCAAAGATTTTGAATTGGATTTTACTCTGGCAAACAAGCGAGACAATCTAATAGTTATATTTAATGTTCTTCAAACTATGATTTTGCACTTCTCGTGTGTTTTGGAGCGTTTTCTTGCTGGAAAACTCAGTTTTCTTCTTGATTTATGTACTAAAAAAAGATAGGAGTGTTTTTAGGACGCCAAAATACTCTTCGTTGTTTTTTTTAGTAGAAGAAGAGGCTAGGGCGATGGTGCTCGCTTAAGAGAAAGCAGTCCATTTAAGATCCCTTCAATAATATCGAATACCATATGTTTTTTTTTATCGGAAAAAAATCACCTATTATTAAATAATGGTTAGTTACCATTAAAGCAAAACAAGATATTTTTCAATTACCTATATCCAGCATCTCTCGTAGCTCAGCAAATTATACTAAGAGTTTTCAGGCGCTTAATACTTTTACAAGAACTATGCGCAGCGTGCGGCGTTAATCAACATCAACCCGTTTGTTTGCGCATAAACTCAACTTTTTTTGGTTCTCCTGTTTTGATGGTTCCATAATTAATTTGATCGTTTTAAAAATTAGCAGTGGTATTAGGATGACGGTTTAATCTTCTCCCGATTTGCCCAAAAGAAAGACCTTATTCGAAAAGGGCTTGAATTTGGCTTTTTCCATCTCTGATAGGTACTCTCCACGTGGCGTTTCTTTTCTACAACATTTATCTATTCGGAAGGTTAATTAATACTAAAACTTTATAAAATGTATAAACCTGAGCGAGACAAAATGATCCAAAGGCTACTGTGGATAAATAGTTATGAAACAAACGAATTTTGAAAAATCTATTTTTTTCGCTAAATAATTGAAATAAGTGGCGAGTGTTAGAGAAGTTCCTTTTTATTTAAATTATATTATATTTGCATGAAATTTATTAATCCGTTTTAAGAGTATTGACATTTGGCCTTGAGAAACGCATTTTTCGTTAAAGTTGTATACAAACTGTTTACAATTTTTATGCGATCGATTCCCCTTTACTTTTTATTCGTATTAGCCATTCGTATTAAAATCAGCTTTTGCGCTGTTTTCATGAATTTTGTTTTATTTAGTTTTGTTTTCATTGGGGATTACAAGCCATATAGAAACAAATACCATTACGCACACCATGAACAAATATTTTGATTTCTCGTAATTTCTCGTGCAGGGTACTATAACTTTGAGTACTATAACTTGTATAAATCAAATGGGCGCAGCCAAAACCAACAAAAGTTTAAAGCCATGAACCAAGTCTGAAACCCAGATCCCAATATACGAGTACAAGAAAATTGTGTTGGCTACACTAACAATCCCATGCCAATTTTTTTTTCGCAGCACTACTTATTAAACTAGTGCGCACATACGATGTGCGCATACAGTGATTCACAAAACTGTTCATACAAATTAAAAGAACATATAATTTAATGATAAAAATATAGAATTTATTTTTCACATTCATTCTTTTAGTCTATATTGTTGTTAATTAATAATAAAATAAAATAATAATTTATAAAATTATTGTATGTTTCACGGAAATAATATGAAATAAACCCAAAGTGTTTTTGTTCAGTTTAATATTTGGTGTAGCCACCTTTGGCACGGATAACTGCTTTAATTCCCTTTGGCATACTGTCCATCAAATGTTTTAAAACATTTGGTTCAATATTGTTTCACTCCTCTTGAACCCTAGACCACAATTCCTCACAGCTTTTGGGAACTATTTTATTGGCAATTATTTTTCTTTTTACGATACTCCACAAATTCTCAATTGGATTGAGATCCGGTGATTGCGGTGACCATTCCAGTGTATCGATTCCCTGATTTCGTAACCACTGCTTGGTTATTTTTGCAGTGTGATGATGTGTGATCATTGTCTTGCATGAAAATTGTGTCCCTTATCTCACAACCAAATTTTTGTAAACTATGTAGGTAGATACGAGTGATTTGGAATCTCGATGTAGTCGGCAGCTTATACCATTAATTTTCCTGAGCTTTTCCAACTTTTAATCCTTAATAAATACTCAAATCATTTAAGAATATTTCTCTCCTGTAATCCAGTTCTTGCATCGAACCAGGTCCATACGCGTCCATGTGACCCCATACTGTTTATTTTTTGTTCCGTCGGACCATGTTATCAGTTTTCCGGTGTCCAATTCCTATACGTTATTGCGAATTTTAGTCGCTTCTTTTTATGAGTGGCGTGTATCTTTGGCTTTCGCATTTTAAATTTAGCTTTAAAAATTATTGTTTTTTAAGCAACGCCGTATGGTTTCATTGCTTACATTAATATTTAGTGTATTTTTAATTGCCCTATTAACCTCTGTGGCATTATCAACTGCGCCAGATACAATTAATCTTAGGTGACAATTTTTGTCGTCGTCCTCCAATATTCCTTTTGATAACTAAATTATTATTTTTCCTCGAATTACTTATAAAGCCAAGGGAAACTGCAATTTATTTGGAAATATTTCTTACGGATACTCCATTTTCAAGTTCAGATAATACGCCATGCTGAACATTTGTCGGAACTACTTTCGACATTTTACATCGAAAATAAAACTTCACTCAAATACATTTTTAAAAAAATTATAATACGATTTTCTTTCTTTTTCTAATACGAATTTTACTATTTTCTACAGTTGTTGTTGAGATTAATTTTATTAATTTAAAATTAATCTCAACAACAACTGTAGAAAATAGCACAATAAATATTTCAAAGGAAAACAATGTCTTGGCACTTGAGCAACGAAACTATTCAAATACGACAAACGACGGTACAATAACGGTAAAACTTAATAATTAAAGAAAATGAAGGTGTAACGATGAAAGAACGAGAAAGACATGAAATATTTTATTTCGAAATTTTTTTGAACAGTTTTGTGACTGACTGTATATTCTAATACAACTGTCTATAGCAGTGTTTGTCAGCCTTATTTTTTACATCATAATTTCATATTATATTAGTAATAAATAAGATTGTCATGGCCTGTTTGAGCCCGAAGCTCCCTATTTTATGAATTTAGAATGAATGCCTCCTAGGGGGGGGGGGTCTCAGAACCTCTACCAATGAGCCAATACATTTTTCTGAACTTAATATTAAGTTCTTCTGTTTTCCTTTTGACATGCTCTCTCCACTTGAGCTTGGCATCGAGTGTCGTGTCGGGATATTTTGCTTTGTTTGCATATGGCAGCGGTTGTGAGTTAACTTCTATCGGTAGATGGGAAGCCTTTTGATATGTAAAGTTAATATGCTTGGATTTCGTCTCATTAAGCTTGATTTTCCATTAGTCCAGTTACAAACCACATTGGTAATCTTCTGGAGTTTGTTCGTTGCAAGAGCGACATGACTTCAAATCGTCATGATTGCTGTGTCATCTGCAAAGGTGGCTATGGTTCCTTGATCTGTTGTTGGAATATCCCTTGAATATAATAAATACAGGATTGGTCCTAAGACACTCCCTTGCAAGACACCGGCAGAGATTTTCATTTGTTCGGAGTATTCATCCTCACATTTCACACGAAAATGTCCATTTGATAAATAAGGTCTTAGTACGGCATAGAATTGCCTCGGCAGATCTCTATGTAGCTTGAATTCCAGTCCTCTGTGCCAGACTTTATCGAATGCTTCAGCGACGTCCAGAAATATGCTGGAGCATAATTTTTTACGTTCCAACGTTCTTTCAATAATGTTGGTGATTCTATGCACCTGTTCAATTGTGGAGTGCTTTTCCCTGAATCCAAATTGATGTGGAGGAATTAGTTGTCGATCCTCAATTATTGGTTTTAGTAATAATTTTTTCAAAGAGTTTTGACATAATTGGCAGCAATTAAATTGGCCTGTATGATTTTTTATCATTAGGTGGTTTATCAGGTTTTGCTATCATGATTACTTCTGCTACTTTCCATTGCCACGGAACATACTTTAACCGAATGCTTGCATTGATTATGTGTAATAGCTTACGAAATCCTTTACCTAGTAGAGCCTTGATTAACTGGCAATTAATCAAGTGATACCCTGGGGCTTTTTTAACATTCATGTTGCTTTTCTTATTTGAGAGTTACTGGGCGTAGATCAAACTCATCTAGCTTGTAGGTTGACATTCTATTTTCATTGGCCGATTGTCTGGGTAGTGGTTGGAAGGTATCCTCGAGATACTTCGCAAACAGATCAACCTTCTCTTTTCTCTTGACCTCTTGCCCAGGTTCTATTCTCTTTTTAAGTAGAGACACATGGAGTGATATAAGTTATAACCCCGTATTTTAACAAACGAAAATTTAACTAGATTGCTTTCTAGAATTTAAAAATATTTCTATTTCTGGAATAAGTTGCATACTCCCATTCGCATTCCAAATTGCTATTTTGAAAGTTGTGTTCTTACTTAACATTTTTTGTTGGATTGCGTTGAGGGAGTTGCATTTTCTTCAATTGTTCAAGTATCATGTTGTTCAGATTACTTTCGAAATTTCCAATATTTCCCACTTTTGTTGAAGCGTTAAGCGATTCATTTCGTCAACTGGAAATAATATACTGCGTTTCTGTCAAAGAAAGAATGATATTAGTGTTGCCAGAGCCAAAATAACCAAAATGAATTGCCATCAAGGAAATTTATTACTACAAAAATTATTCCTTATATGAGAAAAGTCAGCCTAAAAATCAAAAATTGAATAGACTTTGAAAAATTGCAGTTTAATTATAGTTTCTTGACATGTGACATATGGACCTGTTCAGAAATGAATGAGCATTTTTTAAGTCTCAGTGGTCACTGGTTGACTAACAAATTTGACAAAGTGTGTGTAGTGTTAAACGCTCGTCATTTCCCCGGAAGTCATACTGGTATTGCGATTAGTGATTACTTTGAAGACATGTTGAAATCGTGGGATCTAAATATCGAAAACCATAATCATCTACTTTTACGAGACAACGCACGTAATATGATTAGCCGGGCGAACATTTTCACAAAAATCTAATTCAGATTTAATACCCAAGTGCCGCAATATTGTAATGCATTTCAATCACTCTCAAGTAGCTTACACAAAACTAAAGGAATTGCAAGAAAGCCTTTCTCTTTCGAAACACAAACTCATTCAAGACGTCACAACACGCTTGAGTTCCACGTATCATATGCTGAAGAAAAGACTGGAACCGAAGCGAGCGATCATATTATATTCAACTGATCATAACTTATCTCATTTGAGTGCCGCCAATTTAAAATTAATGCGAAACGTTGTGAATTTTTTAGAATAATTTTTTAATGTCACGAGCTGAAGCGAGCTCAGAAGGGGCTCTTATATCGATGAAAAATTCCGAAGTTGGCAGCACTGGAACGCTTTCTCGGAAAAAATCAAAATAACGACGGGATGGTAACTATGCGAAAAAAATTATTTAAGTCATTACAATGGAGGTTTGAACGTTTTAAATTTTAATTTTTAAATTTTAACTTGAAAGATGATTCGAAAAATTGGATTATAGCGGAAATTAGGACTTTATCTTCTACAACTACCGTACCAGTTGATCTTGATAATCAAAATCAATCGGTAATTGGAAATATTGAAGAAGCTGACTTACTTGAAGATGATACAGTTCAAGACGTAAGATCATGTGTGGAAGAAATTTGAAAAGAAAGTGAAATTAAAAATCTTGCTGAAATTCAGGGAAACTTACATGACTTCAATGAAGTGCTTGAACTTGAAAATAATGTTAAATGCCCAAACATATCTATCAAAGAAAATCCTATTGCTTAGTGGGCTAAAAACTTTTTCCTAAATTAGGAGTTAGGCGCGACAATACTTGTCGTCACCTCCAAGCAGCATACCTATTGAGTGCATGTTTAGTGAACCCGGAATATTTATGAAGAACGAAGGAACAAATTTTTACCCCGAAATGCTGAACAATTATTATTTCTGCATCACTATCTTAAACTATTAAATTTTAAGTATTAAAGAAAATTAACTTTTTTGTTTAATTAATTTCTAAATTTATTGAAAATGGATTAAATTTATTATGATTTCATACCCATTAGTTTAAATTAAACTTAATCCGACTACTCTACTGTGCTCTAGCTATAATAAAGATTAACACTTTCGAAATGTGAACGAATTGTTTGTTTTACTTTTTATATTTTTTGAAATAAAATAAAGTTTTGTACCAGGTAGTTTGCCGGGTCCGGGTAAATGGATAGTAAAATAGTAAACCGGATCCGGTTTAAAACCGGATATTAAAAATAAAGGGTAATTTCCGAGTACCCGGTACATCACTACGACAGATACATATGATGAGATTTAGATATTCTCTACCTAGTTATAATCACAACTAACACAAATTATTAAATGAACATGTCCTACCCGTAGACGTGGCGTCTTATCGTTTCTCATCCTAATCCTTTCCATATACTACTTTTAATGTGAAGATGTAGGTAGAGCCTGGGCTCGTACAATTTTGGAGTACGATTCGTGTTTCAAATATGCTTTTGATATTAAACTACGCTTACTCCAGGAATGTGCTATACTTATCTAGGATCGCTATGATGGCTGGCCCGTACGTCAATTATCATATCATATCATAAATAAGTGAAGTAAGAAACGGGCTTTATTTCATAAATCAGTATGTCCAATGTTTGGTATTAAAATTGTTAAATTTTTTTATTCAGTTATTTAAAAAACAAACAAAGTGATTGGATATAAATTTATGAAACGTACTGTACTCGTATATGAGCACATTATTAATCAAAATAAATCGTATTCCTACATATAAATTAGATTTTTCATCGCGCTTTTTTATTTTTGTTTGTTCGAGTGCTTAGCTTAGCTCTTTTCAATATGCTTTTTTCTTGAAGTAATATTGAAATTGAATCATCCTACATAAAGTAAATCCAGATCGAATATTGGAAAGGGATGCCGTATATATTATAGGAGTAAATTGAATTAAGATATTGGAATATTTTCGAGGTTTTCGTTATTGCTGTTAGATTTTTAGGATTTTTAATTTTATTTTCCAAAATAATGATAAAGATTTTTCAATAAATACTCAATCCACCTGTTGGTATGAGTGAAAAGGATGTTACATTTAGGAATTAAAATTTTCTCTAGATTGCTTTTTGTTATGTGATGCATTGAATCAGTAAAAGTAAAATTTAGGATTGGGAAGAGTGTAGAAAAAATACGGATTTAATAGCTTTTATAGCTTCCTTACTCTATAATATAAAATATTAATGTACGATTAAGTCAGAACGTTGCGAAAACATGTAACCTGATTAAGGTACTCATGCGATTCTACAGTCATTGCTGTGATGACTTAATCTCAAAATTAAACTTACCTAATATTAATTTCTCTAAAGGTAGCAGAACATTGCAAGATACTATGAATAATTATAGCCTAATAATACGCGAATTAAATGCTCTATTAAATAATTTTGCGCTTAAAAATGATTTGGAACCAACTGGAATATTAAAGGCCTATTTTAGGCTAATTAAATGCTCTGTTAAAATTATTTTTGGTCTACTCATTTAAGCTAAAGCATTACACAAGATCTCTTGACATACAAATAATTTTAGGCTCTTTATGGTCCCATTAAAATTTGTTGACTCCGCACTCGTTAGCGACCAAGCTTTAGGTCCTTTCGTTTCAAATTTTCAGAACGCATATCGAAAATTGAACCAAACTGAGATTAGAACGCAAAACAGGACTTAACCTGAATTAGAGCGCTTTAAATTAATCCTTCCAGTCCTGATTTAAAACTGGGCCATATAGTTTTTTCTTGAGGCATGTTTTGGGTTGCTTGGGTACCATATTAAGTAAAAATAAGAAAAAAAAATTAAAAAATAAATCAGAGTAGGTTTTACCTAATGTACACGCACACTAATCGAGACAAGAGTAACTATTTTTTGTATTAAGGAAAAAGTTGATAAACTTATTATTTCAAATTCAAACTTAAAAATGTATATTTAGAATGCAAAAACAATTAAAAATACATACTCGTAAATTGCTTCTAGCAAAAGTAACTAATAATGTAAAAAATAGAAAAAAATAATATAAATAAAGTAACATCAAATAAATAAAAATTTAAATATTTCAGTCTCACAGTTTTTAAAATCGCGTTCATTTTTTAAGGAATTGGTAAAAACAGTTCCTTTCTTTTAGTAGAAAAAGATGTATAGAACATTTTCCACGGTAAACGTGCGTGCGAAACGCATAGCTTGCATCTAGTTGCCTCTTTATTTACACTAAATTCAGAAAAATGATCAATCCAAGAATACCAAATATCCGAGATTGGACAAATTTCGCTCTGTGTTCTTCTTGGATGAGATGGAAATCCGGTATTGGTAATATCCGCTGGAGGACGCCCTCGTTTTCGTGAATTGGTGAAATAATTCATCAAAAAAGTGACACATGTAACCGGAATTCCAACAAATCTAGTTTGTCTTTGGCTGGTATGTTTTGTTTTTGCATACAAAATCTAAAAAATGCGTCATTACTCGCAATGTCCATTTGTTGGATATGATAAACGTCCTATAATATTGGATTAGTTTATCTAAAAGATCAACTCCTCCCATACCGCTGTTACATAAATTTACAATTTCCGGTTGTGAAATGTCAACATATCGCTAGATAAACAGGTTTGTTATGGTTTACTTTTCATATATTGTTTCGCGGACAATGTCCCTTTAAATGGAATCATTTGTTTGTTGATGCAAAGGTTCTCCTCTAAGGGAATCTCTAAACATCTTTGCCTAACAGAATTAAGTATGGGGACGAGCCTTACAAAAAACGTCTTTAATATCTTTTGGAATGTCCAAATTGTTGGAGACATGAAAATTAGTTCGCAATTGAAAAAATCGGTCCCTGGTCATAGTTCGCATAACGTGTTCGATTCCTATAAAATTGCATCCGATGAATATACGAACTTCGATAAATCTTTTATTTTCATGTAAATCCGTCAATTTAAAAGTTTGGGCATTTTGGAGCCCATTTATATTTGTAAATTTTACCATAGTCGAATAATTCCTCAGTAAAATATTTCATGAAATACTGACCTGGAGTTTGTATTTGATTTCGGTTTCAACAAGTTCGCTTTTTTCCATTTTATTTGAGTTCGATCAGTTATATGTGTAAAATATTCTGGACCATTTTGCATCTCATCTATAATTTCGAAATCATTATTTTCTAAAACTGGTACAGTTCTTTCGTTTGATGGTTCGGTGTTTGCGTTTTCGTCATCTTCAACCGCCTGTGCTACTTCGATTCTTGTTGGACGCCTTTTATTGGTACTTGCATTGCTATAAAGGTCCGGAATATGATCGTAATCCCGAAAACAGATTGGTTCATCTTACCCCTTCTTAGCATCATCAGGATTGTCACTGTCTTCATAGAGAATGGACAACATTTTGTCATGTGTTACATATTTACGAGCCATCTATAATCAAACACAGAGTTTAATAGTGATAACCATCAAATAAAAACAAACGCAATACGAAAAAAATCGTTTCTGTACAATGTGCACGAGGATGTACATGACCGTTATAAAACATTATTTGGCTTACCAGGATTTTTTTTATTTGCACTAAAATTGGGCTAAAAATAAAAGATTGTCACTACTAAAAACACGTGAGTACCTACTAACGTTTTATTGAATACTGATCTCATTTTTGTAGTTTGATGGTAATTTATTGTAATTGGACGCCCCAGCAAGTCAGCCTATATGACTCACTAGATTGTTAACAGAATTGCTGACACGGGGATTTTGGGCGGTCAGTTTATTCCGGCTAGGGATCAGCAGTGTACTGGGCTTTACCAAAATATGTGCCAGCTTAATTAGAAACTAAGAAACAAGTATATTATTTTTCGTTATTTTTCGTCGCGACGGTATTACAGATGTTGATTGTTTCGTAGAATTTTGTTATTACATTATCGATATTTGTTGTTGTACTATAGGATTTTCCAATAAGAATGATATGATTTCTTTAAAAAAAAACACACTAATTGTTAAGGAAATTGAAATGTTTTTTATGTAATGTGAAGTACAATCGATACAATTAAGTTCTGAATAAAACGTCATTCAAATGGCCTCCACGACTACTTCTGCAGGAGCGAATTCGATGAACCCAATTTTCGAGCACTTTTTACTCTAAATCAAGTCGTATGTCATGAATAGCACGTTCAATATTGACTTGTGAAGCTTGAAGAGAGTTTGGTTTATTGCTAAAGACCAATGACTCCAAATAACCCCACAAGAAATAGTATAATGGTGTTAAATCACAATTTCTTGGAGGCCATTCAATATCACAATTTCTTGAAATAATCGAATCTCCAAACGTTTCTCGCAATAATTTAATTGTTGCACTTGCTGTGTGGCACGTAGCCCCGTTTTGTTCGAACCAAATGTTGTCAAGATCAACTTCTTCCAACGTCGGCCATAAAAAGTTGGTTATCATCGATCTATACCGATCTTCATTGACAGTAACGGTGTTACCAGCTTCATTTCGAAAAAAATACGGACCGATGATTCCACCAGTCCAAAAACCACACCAAACTGTCAATTTAAGTGAATGTAATGGTTTTTCATGAATAATTTGTGGATTTTCTTCGCACCAGAATTGACAGTTTTGTTTATTTACCGCACCACTCAGATGAAAGTGAGCCTCATCGGAGAAGATGATTTTCTTAAAAAAATCGTTATCGTTTTCAAGTTGTTCCAAGGCAAAATCAGCAAATTCACTACGTTTACGGTGGTCCAATGGCTTGGTTTGAGACAGTCCCAATTCTTGAGAACGTCTTAGAGTCGACAAATTGCGTGTTGCAGCAACACTTGCCTGAACGGCAGCAATATTTGCATTACTTCGAGCGAATCTTTGTCTTATTGGCTCTTCAACATGATGTAAAGAAAATGTACGCTCAAAATTTTCAACAATTCGACGAATAGCAAGCACACTTGGACGATTATTACGACTATAAAATGGCAAAAGCGCACGAAAAGCTGCAATTGGAGAACGATTATTTTGGTAATAGAACTGAACAATTTGTAAACGTTGTTCTTGCGTATATCTCACCACGATGAAATTGTAAACATTACTGAATACACTGAAACAAAAAATGACAGATCATGACATATTACAAATGGCCGAAACGTCACTTAAAAATCATATCATTCCTATTGGAAACCCCTATATAATACTGTGGGCAAAAATTAGTAAGACTTTGTTCATAATTTTAAAATTCTTTATTTATTTCTCCAAATCTATTTTGTCCCCTTCAAGGAAACCCCCCGGCCACAATACACTTGTGCCAACGTTTTTTCCAATCCTCGAAACAGTTGTTTAAGTCAATTTCCGGAATAGCCTCCAATGTGCGTATAGCGATTCACGTTTAATGTCTTCAATTGACTACTTAAAACGGTTTCCCCGGAGCGGTCGTTTGAGTTTGCTAAACAGCCAGAAGTCACACGGAGCTAAATCAGGCGAATACGCTGGTTGTGGAACGATATGGGTGGAATTTTTGGCGAAAAAATCACGTAAAACCAATGCAGTATGAGAAGGTGCATTATCGTGGTGCAAAAACCAAGAGTTGTCGACCCATAATTCTGTCCTCTTTTTACGAATAGCTTCGCGCAAACGACGCATAACACTCAAATAGTATTCCTTGTTGACAGTTTGGCCGGTCGGAAGGAATTCGGATTTCACAACACCTCGATAATCGAAGAAAACTGTCAACATCACTTTGATTTTTGACTTGTTTTGACGTGGTATTTTCGGCTTCGGCTCACCTTTGGCACGATATTCGGCCGATTGATCATCTGTTTCCGGGTCGTAAGCATAGATCCAAGACTCATCGCCAGTTATAATACGTTTCATGGCATCCTGGTGGTCGGAAAGTATTGTTTCACACACGTCAACGCGACGCTGTTTTTCCATAAAATTGAGTGATTTTGAAACCAATCGTTTTCACTGACCCTTCGGATATTTCAACGATGCCAGTAAGGTCTCTGACTGTTAATCGTCGATTCTCGAGCACCAATTCCTCGATTTTATTAACGTGTTGATCATCAGTTGATGTTGATGGCCGTCCTAGACGTGGTTCGTCGTCAACACGTTCTCGACCATCTTTGAACAATTTGTACCAATCAAAAATACTTGCTCGTGACATACATTTATCACCGAAGGCCTTTTGCAACATTCTGAACGTTTCGGCACCACAAAATTGAATCCGCACACAAAATGTAATGGAACTTCTTTGTTGAATAATTTCACTCATTGTAAAAATCGCCGAATGCACTTTTTGTACTTCAGAACGACAAGCGTATACTAAACACTAAAGATTATTTTGATGTGACATTTGTTACAGATGTCACTGACAGTCATACCAACATAGGAAAAAAAATATTTCGACGAATGGTTTTCCGCGCGAAATTTAAATTAAAAAGTCTACTACTTTTTGCCCACAGTGGTATATCGTTTTAGAGTTCGCAAACAATTTTTTTATAATTTTGTTATTCGGTAATGTCACCGTGTGAAATGTGTGAAAATAAACAAAATTTCGAAATATTGGGTTATCCATTGAAACAAATATTGGCCAGATCAGAGTTATTCCGCGGTTGTGGCCTATATGGCCAGTAAGCTTAGGAAATGCCCCATCGAATGACACAACATATGGATGCGATGATCAGAAAGGTTTTGTTGATGTGTATGAATAAACAAAATTTCGAATCAATTTGGTGATCCATTGAAAGATATATTGGTGATCTGGACAATATTTTTTTCAATGGATAGCTTAATTTTTCGAAAGGATCGAAACCTAGTGATGCACTAATAAATTTAAAACTGCTTGAAAAAATAATATTGAATATGGCAGAATCCCCTGGAAAAATTGAAAAAATTAAAATCGAAAATATACCTTACACGAAACTCGTCAAATGGGAAAATTTAAGAAAGATGCCTGCTAATCAAAAAGCGCTAGTTGATGTTTTGGATTGTGATAAATGTTCCAATGATGAACTCACCTAATCGAAGTTGATGTTGGAACACTCGAGGAACTACTAGTATCGGTCTCACTTTAGAAAATTAAAGCTAAGCATATGAATACGATGGTAATATCCCGGATACCGGGAACGGTCCAAAAATTACACACATTTATATGAAAGTGGCATGGAATCAAATTACTGGGATTTGAGGTGATACACATGTACATCGAATTGCAAATCGTTTGAAGTGGATGGAGAAGGCCACCAAAGAATTTGAACAGACGAGAGTAGCACTAGAAAAATGCTTACCTAGGGATGAAATTAATACGATGCTCGGTTTTGCTCAAACCATAAGTCACTCTAGATTTCCATTGTGCGATTCCTGATGATATTTGGCCAAGTAATACATAAAATCACCAAAGAATAAATAAGTTCTGGTTCTTTAATGTAAATGTATTTAAAATTGTCTTACATTTTAAGAAATACAAAAGTTTTAAAATATTTTACTTATCGAGGAGTCTTCTTCAGTCGATTTATCTTGACCGGCATCGTCCTCTTCGCCAAATAATTCACCTTCATTGTACTCATCATCGCCTGGCAACTGCACATCACCCTCGTCATCCTCGTTTTGGGATGTTATACAAGTAACCTGGGATAAAATTTCATCACCTTGTAGAAGTTAACCATCCAAAAAAAAAAAAACGATCGTGGGTATATTCGGGCCAAAGCCGCCTACACTTTAAATACCAGAAATTCAATAGTTTGGCGTAAAAATGGAATTTGTGTAACGATTGTAACATTTTGAATAGTTTTTGAATACCAGCGCAAATTGTGTAAATATCGAGTTGTGTGTTGAAATTTTTTGGGAGCTCATATTGGTTCGCTCCGAGATTCGTTTCAAATTACGTTCCAACATCGACATACCGTATTGTAAAAATAGTTTAATGTATATGTGAGCATGTTTTAGGCATAACACAAAATTCCGTTGAATATTTAAATTTTTAACCACTTCGAGTAAGCAATTTAAAATTTTATATCCCTTTTCCACATGCGTAATTATGCGGTCGGTTCTGAATTATTGGAATGGATTTCCCCGTTCATAGCGGCGATGAATGAAGTGCATAGTGCTCGGTATAGCCGAGCGAAGCTCAGTTGCTTAAAAACTTACAAAATCAGTCGATTAGATGTTAAATGCGATATGCTCAACAAATGATTCGAATTTACAAACGAGATCGTGCAATATAAATTTTAATTCTAACAGGCCGAGTTCATTGCCTAGATTTTTATCTGGAGTCGTAAGATATGTTGATGACTGTTTGACATTCGTGTAAAATGATACAATTTGATAATACATGGCACGTATTACACTATAAAAATTATTATCTTTCTCATATGTAGCAAACTGCATATGTCAGTAATCGTTTTTTAGAGCTTATTTAAAACAAACACAGATGGCAGTGTAGATACTCAAATGGACTTTTACTTGTGATTGTAGATAACTAAAAGTCTAAAATAACTATGATTGACCATCTAAATGAACTGCTTGATTGAAATTTATGATCCGTATAATCCTTATAAGCAAACATTTGTTACATTTGTACAATATTTTCAGCAATTTTTGAGAGTTTTCACGTTTTTTACATATTTTATGTAAATTACACAAATTTTTATGTAATTTACGTTATTTACATAAAAATGTAGATAACGTTTTTTTACATGTAAAATGCCCAACACTGGTTCCTAGGTTGCCTATAAAACTTTTTATAGTAAATATCCTATTGCCCTTCAATTTATGGTTCAACATTTTTATAAAATTTCGTGTGATAAAAATAAATCAATTTGGAACGCTGCACGCGTATACCCAAGATTTTCACGAACAATAAACTTTTATGATAACTTAAAAGCTTAAGTGGTTTATATTACTAAAACTCTATGTGTATACTTGTGTTTTATGATTATTATATACAATATGTTGACACATATATGCCATAATTTTTATCGTTGAAAGGATATGAGTGTGATAAAAGATCGAAAATTATTTTGTGAATTACGCTTTGACGAATTTGATTTTAGACGTCCTATACATTTCGCACAAATGTGTTAACATGTATATACATACATACATATGCTATGATGTGTTACGTACAGCATAGAACAAGTTGTCTACGACTAAATACTTAATTAAATTATGTGTGTGTGTGTGTGATTATGTTGATACGTTTTTGCCTTTAAGTATTTGGTGCATATTTGTAAAAGCTTTGATGTACACACTATTATCAATGATCTGCTGACAAAGAAAGTATAATATTTTTGTTGCTGTTGTATGTACTTGTCGTGTTTGTGTTTCTTTTAATGTTGTAAAAAGAATGTAGTCAAGAGGATGTTAGGAATTCTATTGATTTTATAATTTAGAAAATGTTAAGATACATACTACGATACATACTCGTACATAAACGAAGACGGAATAGATATTTGTGAAGTTCATTTATCTAATTAATTCATGAAAATATATTAGGCAGCCACATCACAGGTAGAGGCTCTTTGTGCACTCCTAAATGAAATGTAATCCTCGTGAAGACCAGGGCATACCGATCCATCTTATACAACTCATTGCTAAGTGACTGAAAATCTGAAATTACTACTACTTCTATAGTAGAGTGGCTGATTGTTGGTGGCATTATTTCAAGTAACTTGGCTACAGGTTAGTAAAGTGCCAACCAATAGCGGATTCGAGTTATACCTAATTCTTATCTATAATGCATAAGCATATCGCGAGCTCAGCAAATTATACTTTTTATAAGAAGATGTCCAAAGTCACAAATTTCCAAATATCATCATTTCAAAATTAAATATCTATTGGGTCGGATATGGTTATGTCAATATTTTCACTTTTCTATAACACTACTCGATACACAAGTCTTATATATATTTACCGATATCGTCGCCAAAATTTAGAATTGCACGTACGCGCCTGCCCAGCATTTTCATTTCTTTTCGTTCTGTCAATTTTCGTTGTAGTGTATGCTCGGCGCTCGCCAGCATTAAAGTATATGCACGGTCATTCTGTTAGTTATGGAATTTCTCGATTTAAATTTTATGAAAAATTTCGACCTCGAGATTTTTGCAGATTTACCATTCGCATATCGCCGAAAGCAAAAATGATTTTTAAAAAAAAATTGTGTGTGTGTGTGCATGGTGCCATGTCCACGATCGGGGTGAAACTTCATATCTATGCTTTTTCCGAAAATTGTAAGATTTTGGCCGAAATCGATTCATTGGAGGTGACAGCTTCCATAGGACCTTTGTCGTTTTTGCAAATATTTTGAAAATTTTTTAGCATTTGCGAGCAAACGATTAAAAACAACAAGATTGTGAATTAAATTTCAATCAAAATTAGTTGAGATCATATTTTACATTTTACCGAAAATGTCTCTTTTGCAATGAAGAGACAATTTTTGTCAAAAATCCGGTAGGGTCAATTTTTCACTTTAGAAATTAAGTGTGGTGGTATTCTAGGTAGATCTATGTACATTTGTTAACCACAACAATTACATTCCGGCATTTTTCCTCCATTTGTTTTGAAATTTATCCTCTACGAGTAGTGTAGTCCTAGTTTGAAAAGCGATTAAAAGCCATGAGTGGATTATTTAAGCCATGATTCGTACGGATTTACGTGTTCTATATGCTGGAATTCGTTCCTTAGAACACAGTATTCCGTAGCCCGGTTTTAATCGGTCGACAAATACTGATACTGAAGAGCACTTTATTTTTAATTTATTTAGATGACAAAGTTTCTACGTAACTGATGAATGACTTTATAGGGGTATTTGTGTGGCGGTTATAGTCCCGTGCCCTTATCCGTTTTTAAAAAAACAAAATCGCAAATATCGCGCGATTTTGGGTCAATTATATCGTTTTGTCGTGTTTGCGTGGGGATAAGATTTTCAATTGTAGTGCGTAATTGGTCAATGACTGTGTCGGCTGATGGTAGAGGAGAAAGAGGATTTTCGAAAAAGAATTTACCGGCTAGCTTGATGGTTTGTCCGTAAACCGGTTCAGCTGGTGAGCACTTAATATCTTCTTTCACCGTTGTTCTATTTCCTAATAAGGCGATTGGATTTTTCGAGGTCTAATGTATTATGACGCATCGGCCCACAGTCGTGCGTATCCGATGTGAGCTAAAAAAATTCGTTAACTCAGTGAAAAGTTTGCACTCAAACTAAACGAACGCCAAATCGTGATACGTAATTGTTAACGAATGTTGTGGCACATGACACTGGTTCGTGCTGGTTAAACACATGTTAAAAGGTATGTGTAACCCTTGGATGGTTGAGGGGCGCACTATATATTCAAATGGATATGTTCAAATTGACCTGATGGAATTTCGAATCGTCCATTCGGCACCGTAGTATGCCGTTTGACTTACGACCATTGGCAAAATAAACAGGACTTGCCCAATGTTTCACGTTTATACTAGGCGGACGTATTGAATAGCAATCAATTTACGAGATGCGCGGATTCCAGGATGTGAAATGTTGTGTAAAGCGTCGAAGATTTATGCGTCGTAACGGCTCAGCTGTGTAAGAGGGCAGTTCGTGCCCGTCCATGTTTCAGAATATATTTGGAAGCCGGCCATTTTCAAAAGCTCTAGTGTGTAATTCGTATAGCACATCCGCGACAGGAATTAATTTATACTCGTACGCTCTGACGAGATACATTTAGGAGAAGATTGAGCTTTCATGCAAATTCATGGAGAAATTTAGAATGTGAGATATCTGGTAATGATAGTGTACCGTGACCGAATTAAGCGGGCAAAAGGCGTAAAATGCCGATGGCCGGCAAATACCTAATTCTATCGTGTATCGTAATTTGTTTTCGTAGCTTTGTGGTGAATTGGATCTAGTTTTCGTGGTCAAGATACAAGTAACTGACCTGTCGTCACAATATGATGAACCACGGAATGCTTGACGGGTAAATTGTAGTTTGGTTCGGCTGGTAGGGAAGAAAACTTCGTTAGTAGTCGACCGTAATCGTTGTCGATGGTAAAGTGAAGAGGGGTAAGTGTATTGATTAACAGCTTAGTCATTGGATCAATCAGCCTTCTTTGGTTGATATCGACTAACAGAGCAAACTGTTTCAAACCTAAATTAAGCTGTAGCAATTTTGCGACGTAGGTATTGATTTTCATGTCATTGGCGGCCGATAATACTACATTTTGTGATTATAAAATTGGAGCCAATCGTTCTAAAAGTTTGGCCTTTGGTTCGTCAATATGTCCGAAATTGTTGTCTGGAACATATGCGCCGAGACCGCCGACATAACATTCAAGTATTTTGATTTCGACATTTTGATTTCGACATTTTGAGTAGTTCAAATTAAATATTGGTGAGTGCGAACCATTTTCGTAAGTTCGTATGTCTTCGTCAGATATTTTGTTGGTATCGCTTATATAAACTAGACTCTTAACTATCACTCGTTTCTGTCCGCGTCTTTGGACTGGCTTTTACCATTTCACTACTAGCCCGGTCGGGTTTAAAACTCGAAAAAATTATAAAATGAATGGTTACCTTGTGGGAAAAAAATTCAAAACAAGTGTTGGTTCAGGGACAGCGTAGGTTGGTCTTTGTTTCCCTGGATACCTGAATTTTGATATACGAGATATCCCCGAAAGTGCCACGTTGCATAAAATCTTCCTTTATTTGAGCTAGCTGAAAAACATTTGCTCTACAATTTACAATTGATTGTTAAATTGTGTGGAAAACTTGAAATCGGTAAAAGTGCTCTTTGCTATAATCTATTCCATAGAAATAATGTACCGTTAAAAACTGTATATATACGTAAATATCTATAAAAAATTACCATGACCGGCGGCGAGATTAGACTGCTCGAGTTTAACAGCTCGGTTCACCCTTGTCGAGAGACTGTATGGTGCGAAATTTGGACCGGCTGCCATCATAGGGCCATATTTCTTTGAGGATTATAGGCAATGTTGTTACGGTCATTGCGTTGGCCGCTATTGGGACATGTTGGAAAATTTTCTTGTGTCCGAATTGGATAAATTGTATCAATTAGGCCTAAAAAGGCCAATTGTATCAATTGGGCCTAAAAAGCACGTGGTTCTATCTATCACATTCAGTTCAGACATTTCTGTAACTAAACTGAATGTGTCATATATTGCGGTTTATTTTATTCACTGGCTTAAACCTCAACCAGAGATAACTTAAGAGCTTAAGTTGTGCTCTGTTTGGACTACTTAGTTCAGTCAGTTACTGAAAAATATTAGAGCAAATTAAGCTCTTAGGTGTTCGTTGGTTGAAGTCTTATTCATTCAATGCAAAAATTGTATGTGATCATGTTTGATCTATCAAACTCTGGTAATTTTCATGTGGAGCCTTTTTGATTTGTATACTGGAGAAATTCGAAGATATATATTTCTCATACACATAATACTCTAGCGAATTTTAAAAATGTATGACTAATTACTACCTAATATATCAAACATAACTATATTGATAATTAACTGCTACAAATAGTATTTGGGCCACACATTCTAATTAATTTGCTTTTTAGCTCTGATCATTTATAGTCCAATAGCGAAGTTTAATCCCAGCAACAATACAATTCCCAATAAAAATTCTGGAGTGCGGTTCGTTTATGCTTTTGATATTGCATTACGCTTACTCCAGGAATGTGCTATGCATAACTAGCCATTATGGTTGGCCTGTACGTCTCTTATCATATCATATCACTATTATTTTCTAATTTTAATTTACTGTATAATTGATTGCGATATTCCACTATGCAAATCAAGAGTAACAATGTAGGAGTACTGCTGTACAACTGCTTCATATGCGGCCCCTGAATCATTAATCAAATTGAAAATTTTCCCTTCCTTTAGAAATTCTTATAAGCTTTCATCATTTGAATTTTTGGGATAATTAACACATTTTTTATTCAATTCATTATTTTCTTTGCCTCGCCAATTAACAAAATGAATAATTCAATCTTCAAATTGGTATTTCCCAATTTTGAGTATGGAATGGTTTGAGGAAATATGATGTTTTAGCGTGTAGGTGAATTTTCTTCGAGTTCAACGTCCTGTAGCACACAGGAGTGGAAATTGGGTTTTTATACGTGCTGATAAAAGTATTTTGAAAGACCCGTTTGTTACAAATGCTTAGGGAGTATTAATAGTATATATACAATTTATTGTTGTTTTTCGGTAATTGTCCTTTATTTCAATGTCCTTAGTTCTCGATTTTAATTGGTCCGTAGCTAGGATTAATTTACTTTTATTGAAAGCTGCATAGCAAAACAAGAAAATATAGTAGAAATGAACCAAACTAAATTTACATTATTTTATCCTTCGCTGAACCATTTTATAAAATGTTCTGAATTCTCAAATAAAATTATAGGCTGTCGAGTAGAATTTTTAAAACGTCTACTTTATAGTTTAGCAGAAATGAAACAATAGACTGAAACATATCAATTGACGTTGATGTGTTTCAGTCTGTTGTTTCATTTTTTTATAAGGTAACTCGATAAAGTAAAATCAATTTTTTCCAGAGCTTATCTTTGTATTTATTTATTTATTAAAGAAACCTATTTCCTAAAATAAATTAAAGAAAAGAAAAACGTATTTTATTTTAAATGTTAAATTTTAAAAATAAATCTTCAGTATTTTTTTGTAAGTTGTTCTTTGATAAATATTGATAATATGTTATCCGGGATGTTTTCTCCTTAGTTGTGGTTTGGTGTTCTAGTGCTAAAATTTTTTGGTTGCGAATAGTGATTAATTAATAACGTTAACTTTGGTGTAAAAGGTGTCTGTAAAAGGAAGTTGTAAACAGGTTTATATGTATTCTTCTACATTGCTCTTCGGGGAAAGTCAATTCTCTCAAGCTTTCAGATTATAAGAGAAATATGAGAAAATGTAATGTTTGCCATTATAAAAATAACCGGATCTGCATCGACTAAAACCGGTATCCCTGGCGGCGTGGGCCGCGTGTACATGCTCATTTATACCAATATGTACAATGCTTTAAATTGCGTTTTGAATATTTACCGACTATATTTTCAAATTTAAATTATAATAAAATACAGTAGGTGCAACAAGAGCGCGTACGGCTTAAATGTACTTAAAACTATAGGAACAAATATGGGCGGGGCTTAAGCCGAGTTTCTATTGATTCCTCTTTGACGCAAACAAAAATTATTTTAACCGCAACTGTTTAGCGGATAACCGATATGAAAGAAATGAGTTCGATTTATATAAAACGATTTGTAGCGGTGTTTTTAAGTGTACTTCGGAAAGGTCTAAAAATGTCGGTTGCAAGTGCAGCAAATATATAAAAAGTCGAGAACATTTCTACAGAAGAGGATTATACATTATTCAATGTATAAAAATGTTGACTATTTGCCAGATAGAGGCAAAATCCGAACCACTATAAAAAGGAGGATGACGCCATCATACAGTTATTTGATGAAAATTCTTCGCTTACGCTGGATGCAGCTGTAGAAAGATTGGCGAAAAAGAATATTATTATACCAATAAAAAACATACGAAATCGTTTACCGATGAGTCCGTTATATTGGAGTTTTAATGTTAAAAGGCGTGGTTAGTCAACTAAGCCAAAAAAAGGATTGTCCGAGCTGTGCTGCACCCGCCCAAGCACCATGTATGGGGGTATGCTTTATCAAGCAAGATTTTGGTAAATTAATTGTTTCCACACGTAACCTAAACACACTTTTCATGAACAAAATTTATTCACGAGGTTTGTCACTATCTGTCTAACTAAACTCTAATTAGATTTTGCAAGAAGACAACGAACCGAAACACCGTAGCATACTCTGTTTGGAATTTAAACTCGAAAAAGGCATCACAGCATTAGGTTGGCCATTTCAGTCACCCGATGCCAATCCGATCAAAATTTATGGGCACTCATAAAGATTAAGCTGAAAATATACCACATAAAAAATTTGAGCCGCCTAGCGCGAGTCGTTCGGAATATATAGGAAAATTTATCACAACAGTATAAAAATTGGGTGGAAAGTGCGAACAAAATGTGCCGGGTAATTGTTAGCAGTAATGGTGACTTTACTATGTATTAGTTGGTATCGTCAAAGAAAATACAATAAACTTTGATAATAAAACAAACAAATATCGTAGTTTTATATTTTTACTTAGTTTTTTGCCGTACACACGAATACCTACTTTATTCACTACTTTCCTGTGTTAGCTATACGGATTTATTATGATTTTGCAATAAACTTTTGCATTCAAACTTAAAAATGTAATAATGTTATAATTTTTTACTCAGCGGCCCATTCCCAGAGATGCTGATTCAGGTTTGGTTAGTGCATGATATAGATTATTGCATTACGTAGGAACTTCCAAAAAATTTAGAAGTTCTCGAATTTGTTTCGTGCTAGAAGCGATAGCCCCTGTCACACTTATGGATTTATGGATTAATTATTGTTGAAATTTGACAATTTTTGTAGCAATTTTTACACATTATTTTTAGAAATTAGAAAATTTAAGTTTGTATCATTTTTTTTAATTACTCAAATTTATAGCGACGATTATTATTTTGAATAACACAATTTTGAAAATCAACACCCAAATTGAGAAATTATCACTCCAATTTCCTGTTAGAATCTTCAATTTGTTCTTAAGAGAATTTTGTTTAACAGTGTAATACTCATACATTGATGTTACTCTTCTCTCTTGAAAATTAAAAAGGTAATCTTGCGTTTCATACCCATTTTATCGCGATCAGATAGGGCCTTTGCTCACAATTTTTATTTGAACATGACTAGACGCTTAATTCCAAGCAAACATTGCGCAGCTCGTCAAGAGTGATGCAGATTAGTATGGCGGAAAAGACAAGTAGAGAAAAAATTATTATATTATCTTTAATTATATTGCCGAATAAATTTTTGATGTTCAGTGCAATATACAATATGAGCATCCTTCAGTTTACAACATGCTTCTCGTAGTAGGAGAATTTATGCATAAATTAAATATCAGTTTATGCTCTTTTGTAAGAGAAAAGAAGATAATGTAGTAGTGTTGGTTCTCAGGAAATTGAATAACTCAATTAGTTGTCTCTTGACGCCGATAAACTTGGTACCATTATCGCTGAAATTATCAGTGCTCAGGCTAACAGATGCAAATACGTATAAAACATTTTTTTGATCTCTGTCATTTTCTTCGAGTGTTTTGTACTTTAAATAGTCGAAAGCAATCCAAGGCTACTTTATCGAAACCGTGCACGTAGTCAACTCTCTTGCCCATTAGTTGTTACTATTTTAGTGGTTTCTGTTAAATGATCATCATTCTTTTAGTACCTTAGTATCTTAATTGTGGTAAAACGGCCACATTTGCAGAAAAAAAATCTTGGTCCACCAGGACAATGCGCCGTCTCAAACCTCAGCGATTGCCATGGTGAAAAGATTGAACTTCTTCACCGCCAGCAGTTCAAACTTTTCGCCATGGCAACCGCTGAGGTTTGATATGGCGCCTTGTCCTGGTGGGACAAAATTTTTTCTCTGCAAATGTGGCCGTTTTACCTTTCTGCCTTCAGCTTATCAAGTAATGATACGTAGTAATAATGCTTCTATAATGGTTTTCCCATTTTGAAGATAATCGATTAAGGTAACTCCATGACTGTCCCAGAAAACAGTCGCCATCACTTTCCCAGCCAACGGAACAACATTTGCCTTTTTTGTAAATGATTCCCACTTGGCAGTCCATCTTTTTTTCTGTATTTTTGGTTCTGGAATGTAATAGAGTGTATCCAAGTTTCATCAACAGTAATTAGCCTTTGTTTATGTTATCGTCAGTTTTTGCAGTTTTTGGACAGTTCGAAAATTCATCGTCACCGACGTTGGTACGGCCACGTTTAAATTCAACTGCTCAAAATTGCACGTGGTAAATTATGATGTAGGGTCCTCGTACACAGCATCTAACTCGTCTTTGATTTGCGTAGCCGTATTGCCTTTCAAAAATAAAAATATTTACTGACAACTCGATACTCGAGTTTTTTACATTTTCACAAAAACGCTTATATCGACTCACTCAAACGATTGTATATCAACAACTATACGGCCAAAATGACTGATATTTCGGTGAGTACCTTTCAACGCATGCAAACACACTCCTCCACGTTTGTTGATGAGTGCTGCGATCCCATGTTGAGGTCGACAATTTTTCAAAACAACCCTCGTATTTTATATGTCCGATTTTTTATTTTGTTTAGTGTAGATTTTAAAAGTGAAGGAGAAGGTTATTCAAATATCCGTTTGGTGCTGTAATTTTTTAAATGAAGAAATACAATTTTTTTATAATGTACCATTTTTTCACAGTAATTGTGAAACAAATATGTTGCATTTGTTAATCAATTAAACTTATTTATGTATTATGTTCGATTTAAGTAATAATTTTATTTAGAAACGTTTTTTAGAAACGATAGTATACTGTATAAGGATAATAATTTCGGATTTGTTACTGTAAAGCTTCTACAAATTTTTATTTTATTTGTATTTTAATTTACGAAAATATTTTCTTTATTTATACACAATACCATGATAGATCGACCGAAAATTGTGTATGAATTCCAACAATATGGCTTATAAAATACATTTGTGTCGGTTTTGACTCGACTGAAAATGTATTAACACACAAACTTATGAATAATTAAACTTTTCACGAATAATCAACCTATTTGTACTCTAAATTCTTATAAAAATTTCCCGAAAAACCGATAACCAATTTAGCAACAAATGGAGTAACGTGATAGTACTTATATGTGACAGTAGTAAGATAGTGAGTACATAGGTTCTTACTTATAACGGCGAGCTGGTTTATAATAGCTGCATTTCTTGACCCTTGATCTGATCCGATTCAGTTCAAACTTAATGAAAAAATGCAAAGCCGCAAATCATAATTTGTGATCTATAAAAAAAATTGAAACATACCTACCACCTTCATTGGAATTATAAATTGTTTGAAGATTTAGTGCATATAAAATTTTTATATACAGCTTCGAAGTTCTAGTTAGGTACTACAATTGCATGAGCGTAGTGGATTACTCCATATTGGAATTCATTTCATGCATGTATTTTCTTAATTTATCGGGTTTATTGAAAAAATTCGATTCAAAGATATTAGTTTTAAGATATGTAGCGTTATTAACGTGCGTCGCCACTACAATTTTGTTTAAGGGTTTTTAATGGTTTTATGGTCATGCCCAAAATCAGCTAAACAGTATATTTTAGGAATTCTCAATAATTTTATGTTTGTCACACCTATACAATATGGTGTATAGCAGCATATAGTTTACATGAGGGTATCGTGTATAACTACATCGAAGATCAGTAGTTTTATTAATTTGATGTTACTTAGGAACGGCGAAGTTTAACGGAAATACCTACTAAAATGTATCGAATATTTCAGAAGCAACGAACATTAATATTTACTGCGTTTACTTATAATAATTAATTGTTATTGATGCCGCATCCCAAAATTATGCAGTTTTTACCAATTTCTTTTAATCTAACAAAGTTACTGAATCCGGAAAGGGGAATCCGTCACCTGCAAAAAACCTAAATATATTATTCAGCAAATATGGCTGTTTGAAAGCAATTGCTGGAAATATATCCTTTTAGTATGTAATTAGTATTAAGTTAAAATTTATTTGTATATGTATATACTTTTGCATAAATAAATACATACATATATATAAATAAATGAATCTAAATAAACGATAAATGTCGTTAAAAAAAATGCCGTTTTGTACCTGTGTCGTCTCGAAATATGATTTTTAAAATGCCGTTTTGAAAAATGCACTTTTGTACTTATGTTGTTTTGAAAAATGCCGTTTTAAAATATGCTATTTCGACCGGGACCCGATTTTTGAGTATACGGAATGGCAACAATTTAAATCATAGTACCTGGGCCCGCGAAGTTGTAGCAATATTGTATATGATAATACATGGTTGAGGTCATGAGTCTTCAGTAATGTTTATTATATTTTCCCCAATGTCCTTTACAAGGTGTTAATTATAATATAGACTACTATATAGTTGCTTCCTTTCTTTTTTAGGTAAGCTCCACATTATTCATTTAATCATCAAAGAAAGTATGTACATGCAAATTTTAGTGACCTAGTTTTTAGTGGTATTAACGCTTTGTTAGTTATGCACGACTCGAAACATATAAACATAAGATACAATCTGGGCGTGTTGGTTAGATTTAGAGACCAAACAAACCCAATGTAATTTGGAACATGAAAAGATTTGAACATCGTAATCTAATATTTTCTTGATATAAACTACACAAACATAAACCAACTAATTTTTTAGTAAATGAACCACATCGTGTATTTATACAAAGTTCGTACAATTTAATTTTCATTTCCGTAGAATTAAATAAACCGTAATAGGATAAAAAAACTTTAACAAAACCCAGATTAGTATGTTGTGTAGAATGAAATTGTTTGTAAAGAGTGTTTTTTTAGAGGTTCACATCTTTAAGTTTGCAACACTGTTTTGTTTGACAACCGATTTAGCAGCTGACATTTGCTTTGTATTAAATTAATAAATAAATAATAATTAAATGAAAAACAAATAAATAAATAATTTTTAAGATAAATAATTTTATAAATATATAGAAAGAGCAATAAACGCCCAAATTGAGTAAATTAAACATATAAACAGACGGTTGGGCAAATTAGAAAACCCAACAGCACACGTAGCAGCAACAACGTCAATAACACCTAGAACGGAGCAGGACCTGAGGGACATCAGCAAATTACCCTATAGTGTCAAAGAATTACAACACTTCGTTGGTAATCCCACCCAAAACATTTCCTGGGTGCACACTGTGGAAAACATACTGAGCTACTACGAGATAATGCGTGACAAGCCCAAATAAAAACGAAAGATTACTCACATAAGGCAATCAACGTTCTCGTCGAGACTTACTGGAATCGAGCACTGGACGTGTTCATCAGAGGATTCAATGGAAAGATTTCAAAAATGATAATGATCCAAAAATCGCAAACTCTTCCAGAAGCATCCGCATCATGTCTGGAAATGCAAAATCTAAAGTTCAGAAACATACCAATTCATGCGAGAAACTTTAACAACTCGGTAACTGCACCCATAAACCAAATTCTGCCAAAGCTTCGATACAATTCACAAAGGAGTCCTAACCCGATGCCATTACCACAGAAATAATTTAGTTCCGCCCATACCGATCAATTTGAAACCACCAGTACCAATGAGTATTGATCTATTGGTGCAGACAAGACAAGTAAACTACATCAGTCGCCCAAATCATCAAACTAACCAAGGGAAATCTCGAACCACAATGAACCACGAAAGATGCAGAGAGTACATCACTTGGAAACTCAATAGGAAGAGGAGGACCACTACAACGAAGTAGTGGAAGACTACATGGAAAACGAAATAATTGATGAAGAGCAACTAGAGGAATATTCGGAATTAAATTTTATGATGGCATACCATACATAAAATAAAAGCTCAAAAACGGCAATATGCTTAAATTCCTGATTGACACCGAAGCTAACAAAAATTTTGTAAAACCAGAGTTAGCCGGGACCGAAATCCCGACCAACGTTAAATTTAAAATCAGATCAGCAGCTGGATATATTGAATTTAACAAAACAGTTCGAGGCTAAATTTTCAAAAGTATAGGCATAAACAAAATAATTGATTTTTTCGTTTTGTTGGATTTAAAAACCTTCGATGGAATAATTGGTGACGATACGCTGAAGGAATTAGGAGTAATTATTGATCGCAGAAGTAACATTCTAACTATATGGCCAAACATCAAAATCTCACTTCATGGAAAAGCATCTCATCAAGTCAACAATATCGAACTTCGTGACAATCATCTGTTACCAGAAACCAGACAAAAATTCCAGGAAGTTGTATCAACATTTCATGCACTATTCGGACCTGTGTACAATACGGAAACAATCGCCACCCAAGTAAGAGCCGAAATTAAAACAACGACAGATGAACCATTATATACAAAGTCATACTCATATCCATACCATATGAGAAAGGAAGCGGAAAAACAAATCGGACAACTCCTAGCGGATGGAGTAAAAGATCTTCCAAAAGCCTGTATATTTCGCCGATTTGGATTCTTGAAAAGAAAATGGACGCTTCACAAACGAAAAAGTATAGAATGGTAATAGATTTTAAAAGGCAGTAACAACATCGGACGCATATCCAATTCCTGATATTAGCAACACAATCGCAAACCTCGGAGATTCAAAGAAAGCGACATACCCAAAACTTCGTTTTCAACCATGAATGGGAAGTGCGAGTTCTTAAGACTCCCATTCGGCTTAAAATACGTTCCAGGCATATTCCAGAGGATGGTGGACGATGTTTTAAAATAACTTTTCGGCGTGATATGCTACGTATATATCGACGATATTATAATATTCGGAGGGAGACTGAAGAAAAGCATTTATCAAATATCAGGAGAGTGTTTGCGAAATTGAAACAGGCCAATTTACGGGTTAACCTGGATAAAACGGAATTCATGGAAACTCAAACGGAATTTCTCGGATTCCTTATTGTGACCAAGGGTATCAAGCCGGACCCCAAAAAAATCATTGCTATTCGGGACATCAACAAACCCGACAACTTGAAGGATTTTAATCGTTCCTCGGGTTAGCATCTAGAAAATAGCGAAACCATTAACTAACCTAACGAGAAGGGAAAACACACAAACCAGAGCAAACCAGTCCAAGAAAATCAAAATCCACGTGAACGAGAAGGAAATTAAAGCATTTCGACACATTAAAGAACTACTGACATCCTCAGAGATACGGACTCAAAAAACCGTTTATACTAACCACCGATGCATCGTCTTTTGCAATCGATAACTACCGATAACCTATATTTTCAGAGCATTAAATACTACTGAAGAACATTATGCGGCCAATGAGAATGAAATGCTGGCCATCATCTGGGCGTTGGGCAATCTTCGAAATTATTTGTATGGTGCAAAAAAAAATTAAAATCATGACGGATCACTAACCTTTAACATTCATATTGGACAACAGGAATAATAATGCAAAACTGAAGAGGTGGAAAGTTCGGCTAGAAGACTATACTTAATCCAATACTGTGATGCTTCAATTAATGCATTCAAAAACCACCAGCTGATAATTAAGTAAGGCAAAACAATATACGCATACGTGGAACCACACGCAGGTTACAGCAGACACCACATCAGTCTACATAATGACGGAAATAGATAAATGGAGCCTAATCGAAATACTGCGCGAAACATTAAATCCAACCATAATTAACGGAATAAAAATTCCTGAGGAATACATCCAGGTACTACTAGAGGTTTATAAAGAATGCTTTTCGACATGCAAATTACGACTAACTCAAAGGATAGTTGACGACATCTGTAACGAAGAGAACAAATTCGCAATCATAAAGGAGGAACACAGACAAGAACAAGAAACAAATTTTAGAATTTTACTATTTCCCTCACATGTCAAGTTTGATCAAGAAGTACACACAAAGTTGTGATAATTGTAATATCAACAAGTACGACAGATATCCAAGTCATGTCCAGCATCAGAAAACGCCGATTCCAAATTATCCAGCGGAAATACTTCACGTTGACATCATGGAAATGAAAAACTAAAAATTTCTATCGTGCGTTGACAAGTTCTCGAAATTCACAAAACTTTTCCGTATTAAAAGCAAATCAATCCTGCAGATACGAGACAAACTCATCAAATCGTTACATTACTTCACTGTACTAATCGTAATGGACAACGAACGAAGCCTAGTAAGTCGAATCATCATAGACTACCTGAAAACCTTGGGAGTCGAAGTCTATTTAACAGCTTCACAACGAAGTGAGGTAAATGGGGCTATTGAAAGAGTCCATTCAACAATGATTGAAATCGTGAGATGCCTACAAGATGAATACAGAGATTTAACGGTGAAAGAATTGATCTACATTGTAGTAGATCGCTACAACAATTCCATCCATTCGGCAACTCAGCAAAAACCTAGCGATATATTTTTGGACAGAATACAACGAATCACTATCAAAATCTAGTAGACTTCAAAAACAAAATCAACGAGGATCTGATAGAAAGACTGAAAAGATCGCAGGAAACAAAAATAACATGGGGAAACTCAAATAGAAGCGAACCAAAAGCATTCGAACTCGGTGATACAATCTACACCGCCATCAAGCAAATTAAGTCAAAAGATAAACCAAAGTTCCGATAAGAAACCGTAGCTAAAGACAATAATGTCACAGGTACAACTACATCCGGAAGACGGAATCACAAAGCCCAAATCAAAAACCTAATACAATTATCTTGAAATTCCAGCAGTTGGCTTTTTGGTCAATCAATGTTAACGAGCATATACGAATACAGGAGTCCATTAGTAACATTGAAGCAAGGAAATGGAAAAATCATCAGTAAACTTCGACCTCAATTGTATCATCAATTAAGTCAAATAAGGCAATTAATTTCGGAACTTAAACGACAAAACACCAGAACCAAACGATCAATCAACTGAATCGAGAGCGCATGGAAGTGGATCGCAAGCTCACCAGACGCCACGGATTGGGATCAGGTTATCAAAAGCCAAAATCAAATGGTCAACAATACAAGATCAACAACGCCTTAATGAACACTGCAGACAAAATGCTCAGTGAATACAACAAAATCACAGACTATTTTAAAGACGATTCAGATGAGAAGCTGCAACAAATTTTATTCAATCGACCCCTCATTGTCAAAGAGGAAATAAAAGAAATAGTGAGAGCAGCACAATTGGCAAAGGCGCAAATCATCAACACTAATTTATTGGACAAAATGGAAATTAATCGTTTAATAACGGAAGTAGATACTCTTCCATATTCCAACGAAATTGAAGCGATTGAGTATGCAGAACCGATGATAATGATCAAAAATTTCAAAATTCTATACGTTATAGCAATACCCAAAAGAAACGAAGAAGACTACAACCATATCAGATATTTGGAATTGTCCAGAAATGCAAACTATTCCGCGACACAACCATTTGCGAATCAAATTGCTTGAAAGAGCTAAAGCAAGATCACTGCATTAACCAGCTAATAAAGAGTGCCGATGCTAGATGCGAATTCCAGTTCAACAAAAATCAAATCATCGAAAGGTTGAACGGAAACACGATATTTGTAAGCAACTTCAACGAAAATATTTCTTACAACAACACTAGTAAATACTTGGAAGGAAGAGTTCTAGTGCAATACAACAACGAAACAATTAAAATTAATAATTCTACATTTACCAACAAAGAAGAACAAACATTTAAAATCCTGCCATCGGTATTACGGACAAACATTACAGAGAACGGCATCAAAATTGATCCGGGATATCTGCACAGTCTCATCTGGAAGACATTGAACAGCTACAAGAAATATTTGATGAGAACGAGGAAGCAGCGATAACCGATTCTGGTATTATCTTTGTCATTTGCGGTTTAATCCTCGCGATGTTTATCAACAAAGTAAGGGCTGCACGCCGGAGACGGATGATGCAAATTCAACCAATCGAAATCCCCAACAGTCAACCAGACTAAACCTATGACCCACGGGACGTGGATCTTAAAGGAGGGAGGAGTTAACAACAGTATCAACGCACAGGGCTAACGTTATCAACATGTAGTTGTAACAAGAAACATATCTAACATTCTTTAAATAATTTCATAGAAACATTTTATCTTGCTGAATTAACAAATATTTTGTTAGTTTTTATCCATCCACTTTATGGAAAATTTTATCTAAGGATCTTGGTTTACGTGCTTACAAAATTCAACTTGTGTAGGAATTAAAGCCATCCGACCATCGCACAAGCCGCCAATTCGGCCAATGGCCTGATTTGTTGATTTTCCGAAATGGTTACGTTAATAAACAGTATTGTCGGATTTGGAGTGAAGATAATCCACAAGCCTTTGCCGAAACACCATTACATCTAAAGAAAATCACTGTTTGGTGCGCTTTATGGGCCGGCGGAATCATTGGTCCCTATATGTTCCAAAAACGATGATGGGCGGAATGTTACAGTCAATGGTGACCGATATAGAGATAAGATTTCAAACTTTTTCGTACCCCAATTGGCTGTCATAAATCTTGCTGATATATGGTTCCAACAGGACGATGCCACATCCCACACAGCGCAGGATACAATTAATTTACTCAAAGAAACATTTGATGAACGACTATTTTCACATAATGGACCTGTTAATTCGCCACCGAGATCGTGTGATCTAACTCCATTAGATTATTTTCTTTGTTAATATGTTAAGTCACTTGTCTACGCCGATAAACCAGAGACGATAGAACTCTTGGAAAACAACATTCGGCGAGTTATTAGCGAAATACGGCCACAATTGCTGCGGAAATTGATTGAAAATTAGACCTCCATATTACGCCATGTACGCGCCACCCGCAGCAGCCACATGAACAAAATCATATTCAAGTATTAATGGCATAAAATTATCTATCCAATGAAGCTATATTTCACTGCTATTCAACATATTTTTCTTTCTTCTATTTTAATTAAAATTGTGAACCTCTAAAAAACACCCTTTATATGTAAAGTTTATAGTACTTTTCTATAGACATATGAAACTAAAAGAAGAAAAACTTCATCTACAAACATCGTAAAACGGAGCTTTACTGCAATGTTTTTGATGCAGATTTAAACTTTTAAATGTATACAGAAAATATTAATCACTGTAACACTCGATAAAAATAACTTTTCAATTTTACAAAATAAACTTTTATAATTTCCTAAAGAATTTCTTTCCGTCAAGTTTCAAACCGGCTGCAAAATAAGTTAGGAAGAGGAAGAAGTTTGAGCTTTACGTTATTCTCGCTATATGCACGGTATATTCTATTCATCTTAAAACAGAAGAATTTTTATTAATTTTATTATTACATTTTCTGGAAGAATACTTTGCGATAATTGAAAAGGCTAAAAGCGTGCATTTAACCTTTGGTGTAATTTGCTTTCATATTTTCATTGTTATTATTTTCACGATTACTCGTTTAATGAAAATTTATAATTTTTTTTATTTTTTAATTTCCATTTCATCAATCTAGCGCACATCTGCTGCGGTTTAGTTTCACCACGAGTTTTTTTTTTTTTGCTATGTCGCGTTTATTGATTACATTTCTATTATGTTGAACTAGCATACATATAGGTTAGTCTGGTAAGTTCATTTTTATTGTAAAAGCGTTTGCATATTTCATAAAATATGAAGAGAAGATTCTTTTGTTATTTTGCGGTATTTTTATCATATTTTTTTTTAAATTAACTAAAATAATCAAATATTTTGTTTTTCAAAGTGAATAGCGGATCTTGAATCAATGCACAAACACATCTTGGTTCGAGTGCTAAACTTCTAAAATTAACCATCGTGTATAAAATCGTGTATACTCGGTTTGGCAAGCTTTCTTAAGCTATTCGATAATTCATAGACAAATTCTACATTGTCTATGAATTATCGACTAGCTTTTACATAAATTTTTTGTTGTTTCCCCCTTTGATTTTTCAATGCGAGGTTACCATCTATAGTTTTCCAGTCCAAAGTAAGGTTTTCAATAATTTTGAACGTTAAAAATAAATTTTACAAAACAAACAGGCGAGTTTTTTACGTTCAAAATATGTTCTAAGTAGGATTTCTGAAACGCATGTTTGCGTAAACGCCAAAGTGAAGTTTTTAACACATTTGTTAACTTTTCTAACAACTTTAAGTTTGTGAAGCTATCTTAGTTTTTCGTTTCAGGAAAACTAAAAATGTTCATCAGGCAATACTAATTTCATCCCATCCCAGGATTTTTCAAATCCTCCAACCCAGAATTTTTAAAATCATTCCATCCCAGGATTTTTAAATCATCATTAATTAGGACCGCTATCAAAATACTTGTAAAATGTCACGTCAATTTTAGTTAAAGCCATTAGGCTGCCGTATAAAATTGATTTAAAGCAAAAAATAAATGAGTGCGGACTCAACATTTTTTTATTGAGTATTTGCTTTAAATTTCCCATATGCAAATAAGCCTATACACTAATAATATAGCCTAGCCTAGACCTAGACTAAGCTTTGTACACTATGTAGCAGAGGTGGACGTTTTCGCGTCATTTAATAATTTTTTCATGATCGCGTAGAGAAGTCCTTGATGACGCCGACAACTCGTCGAGAACATCGACTACTTGTAGACAATGAATTCTTGAATTTTCCTTGCAGGGAGTGATGTATGGTTGTTTTCGCAAATGGATGTGCAATTCAGAATGGCAGCCAACTAATAGCATTGAGAAGGAATACATTACGTTTCATCCAGCATGCCAAATCAACACGCCCAGGGTAATCATGATAAAACTGAACTATCATTGGTTCATTTCACTATGATGAATCCATAATGGAATATGCCAATTGAGGCATGTCAATTTATCAAGGGATTACGAAAATATGTGCAGCGTGTGTGTGACTAGTAGAGGTGCTCGCTCTAAGATCGCACTGATATTGTTTTCATGTCAATGGTCACCTTTCAAGAATAATTGATATCTTAAAGATAGCAAACAAATAATGTGGCTGGCAGTAACCACTTAAGTTCTCTGTCCATTGGTATTTCTGTGATAGCTTCTTTTGGACTATTTGGTATTCAAATATTTTGCAAAATCCTAGAATATTTTACTCGATAAGTTTATTAACAATGTTCAATATTTGTAATAGAAAAGTACAAAATCCAATATACGGGTTTACTTCTGTTTTTGAGTGTTTTTTCAATTTCACTATACACCCGTACAAATCGACTCCTACGCACACTCAAAATGTTTTGATTTTCCAAATTGTTATGATACACCTAGCCATGAAGAATTACTTCTATAAATCCTGAAAATATGGATATCACTATGCTGGCGATGATTAGAATGACAATGGCAATTCTAAGGAAACCCATAGAAAATGACTACACGGAAATACAGCTTTAACCCCTTTTTAAATATTCTTTAAAAGGGTCAGTATTGTTTACAATTTGATTCATTATACAATTTTATCGGGTAATCAGACAACTAACTACCTAATAGATTTAGATAATTAGCAAATAGCAACTTTATCAGACCGGTTAACATAAAATAAAGAGAAAAATAAGAAAATTGTGTTTTAATAGTATTTCCTAGGTTGTCGACGCTGCCCACATTGTCCACGTCAGAAATTCAAAAAATCCTCCTAATAGATTACACGTCGACAATCGTGTAGATTACATTGCGTAATCTACCTCGTCCATCCCTGCTCTGTAGGTTCCTGAGTAATATTAATTTTTTATCGTGTATTTTCTTTGAGTAATATTAATTTTTTATCGTGTAATGAGTCTGCACTCAGTAAGTATTTCTTATAAAGGGTCTTTCAATAGGGACGCTCGAAATTTCGTCGAAGCATCTGTCAAATTTGTTGTGAATTATGAATTATTCAGTAGTGTATGGCAAATCGCCATGAAAGCTTATAGCGTTGAATAGCGTCTACAAATCATCAAATTTTATTTTCAAACCCATTGCTTTGTTCCGCGCATTACGTGGTTTTTATCCTCGCTACAACCGTCCTGCTGAGTCGACCATTTGACGTTTGGTGGCCAAATTCAAGTCAAACTATTTGATAAATAATCGCCAACACCCGTACACATCGTAAACATCGCTTTTATGCGTGTGAGTGTACGGGATAACTGAGGCAGTCCTTCACAAGAAATTCTAATTAGATCAACCTAAAATCAAGAACGGGGCTGCTTTAAAATAAATAAATTACTCGAACATTTGTAAAAGTAAATTCCAGATGTTTTAATTATTTGTCTAATTCCCATCAAATTCACCGAAGAAAATTTGGTAGAACCTTCATTATTAGCCGATCCTATTTTCAACAAATCTGGAACAATCGATATTTTACTATAGCATCTCATATTTTTTTATGAAAGATCCTTTCGAAAGTAAAATATTTTACACTCGATAAAGAAACCAATATCAACCTTTCTAGGAAAACTTTAACAAATCTGAAAAGAAAAAATCAGCCAATTTAAATGACAGACGAGAAAAATTAGATTAACCGCTTTCATAGCACAACCACCAAGCCAAATATAAAATCTAGGCTGTAGTAAGCAAATCGTCAAGCAATCGTCCATTATGCAGAGTATATTTAACCTCGCTAAATAATACCTAAAACTGGGCCATAAATATTCCATTCCTGAAACCAAGATTATCCAACTTATAGAAATGATGTTAATTAGTCACATCACGGAGTAATAAGTACTAAAAGAATCTATACAACGGTTCTATTACAAAACTCATTGCCGGTTCCACCTTAAAACGAACTGCCACAGAAAAGATACAGGGATAATAAATACATCTTTTGCCCGATATAGAGAAATGTCTATCGTCCTCAGTATAGGTATGAGCAAATGGTACAGATTTTTTTAAAAATAATTTTATGAAATTCGTTTTCTATGTGGCATATGGCATATACAAAAATAATTTAGAATAAACCACATGCTGAAACAGAATAAAATAAATAATATCAGGTTGACGGCGGTTACAATATGTTCTCCTTTTATTGCTGTGCTGCAAGCGGTATCTGCCAAACCGAATTTTTAAGGTGAAGTGCTGAGATGAATTTAGTTTCAAAAAGGCGCACTAAAAGCCCATCAATTAAAGGGAGATGATAAGCGGCTTTTTCAGTTACTGCGTTAAGTTTGCGGGCGTCCAAACCAAACCTTGGTTTTCCGTTCGTTGGTTCTTTTGAGACAGTGACCGGGGAACTTTTAATATAATTTTTGCTCACTGCAACTCTTGTTAAAATAACTTTTCCTTACTTCGATCATACTCGGATTCAGCATACGGTCTCTATCATCGTACATAAACATTTGAACTGTTCGCGAAACTGGATAATACCGTTGTTTAGCCGGCTTAGCGCCATTTGTAATTTTGATCTCGTGTTCATATCGTGCGGTCCTACCGAGCACATTTGAAAACTAAGAAAACAACTCGATTATCCTATTTAATTCTTTTCAATCGATTATTTTGAGATTATGATTTATCGTTGTGTGACGTTTCTTCGCAAACCGCGCCAATCGTAATAGTTGGAAGAATATCGTATTTTTGCCAGAAGTCTATTCCATAGAGAAAGAAATAGAAATAGAGTGAGAATTAAGAGTTGGCCCATTACAAAACTTAATTGTCTCAGTTCTTTTACGGAACGTGATTTGCTAATAAACGTATCCCCGCTGTCAAAAAACCAGTCACTTGTTTTGACCCAAAGTTGGCATGTACATAGACGTGGGGTTTTTGTTGATGTGCTTTTGATTAACAATGCAATACATTTCTTAAGAAAGTTGCAGTCATCTGTAAAATACTGTCTTGCTTGTGAAATTATTTACGATTTAATATTAAAATTCAATTTATTCGTTTTATTTTATATTTCATCATACTTAAAATTGGGATTTACATTATCGGTAATGAAGGCCTTTAGGCGTTGGTTTACTTGGAATTCTACTGGTAATCTTTCTCTTCGAGGTGTGATCCGCTTATTTGACCCGTGCTCAGAAACCTTTTTCCCGGCATGAATTTTAGATAATTTGTGCTTGCGAACATTAGCTGGTCTACAACTACAACAGAAAATACCAACGAATGGTTTGTCAGTCTTGAGTTTTTGGCGACCAGATGTGTTCTCGTGATTGTGATATTTTCTTCGCATGTGTATAAGTGTTCAACAGTGAGGTGTATCTAAGGTGTGTAGCTGGCTTATACATGTCTACGTTCTGCATTATCACGCCAATTTTGTTGACTTCTGATCTACGTTGGTAAGCATCTATAAGCTTCCTTGGATCATAACCTGTTTGTTTCCATAGTTTTTCGTATGCTTTACAAAGAACCCGAAGTTCTTCTATAGACTTATAGACTCACTTATAGACTCATTTTCAAACCTCTTTAAAATGCTTTCTTATCTCCTCTTCATAATTTGAGCTGCTTACGTAAGACAGAATTTCCGACGTCATTTGCTCCAAATATGACACATGGTGGTTAGTTTTATAAACCCAGTGCCAGCCCTCTGCTGTCTTTGTGAGGAAAAATATCAAACATTTTAGGTAGGAATTCTAATGGTATATTATCGTCTAACGCCAGTTATTCGAGTCAATATACAAAATCGTGAACATTCGTACTAGTTCCGTCAAACGAGAGATTTCAATTTTGCACTTTGTAGAAATTATCAGGTCGAAAACATAATATTTGCACTTTCGATTGTGGTTGTTGGAAGATTTCTTCATAAGCGTGGCCCTGTTAATCATTACAATAGTGGGTTTTTTGGTTAGCTGACATATTGCTTATTTGATTTAATATTTCCTGTTCCTCCATTAGTGGAGTTTGGCTATCCCTTTGCTGGCTTATATTATACAATGGGCTATTATTTACTAACTGGTTAATTTTTTCATAAGATGAACTTGTAGCAACGTTAGAAGTGGAACTACTGATGTGGGTGCAATTTGATGTATTAGATTTTGATACTCATTGAAACACTTTTGGTGCAAGTTAAAAGTACGTCTCCAATTACTGGACAGATTTGACAAAAACGAAACTTCTCTCAATGTGTTAATCAAAAGCATAGTTTGATCTTTATCATGAAGAATCATGGGTAAGCAGCATTTGTTGACTTGCAGAGACCTTCGAAACCTCGTTATATTTGCTTTGAAGTAATTGAACCTCAGTTTCGAATTTTTGCACAGCGTGATTACTTTAAGGTGTAATGCTTGTATCTATATGTTAAACGAGGGATAACTTTTTTTAATTAACTTTCGGAAATTGTCTTTTGTGGAATTAGGTTGAATTTTAATGCCACACTATTAGGTGGAATTTCTTTTACTTTTAAACTAGATATGTGGTTTAAAACTGGCTTTTCCATAAATTTTTTTATGACAGCAAATTTACTAACTAACCCGAATTAAAATAATTAAGACCTCGAGATTTTTGCAGATTAACTATCCGCGATATCGTCGAAGTCCGTAAAATTGGTTTTCAAAAAGTTCTCTGTATTTGCATCTGTGTGAATGTGCTGCCGTACATACTAAATGCCTGTTGGTTCTTTACAGCCTAGATAGATTATGATCGGGATGAAACTTCATATTCAACCTTTTTCTACAAATTGGGAGATCCAAGTGATTTTTGGTAGAAATTGGTCGACCCGAAGTGGCAGCTTCCATAGGAATTTTTTCGATTTTTGCAAATATTTTGAAAAGTATTTACAAGCGTCTAAGAAACAGTTTGTATATTTTTGGAAAGAATTGGCGAATAGTGAGATTTGTTGCAAACAATTTATTTCTGTGATAAAAGATGGTTGGTTTACACTCCAGGCACCATTAGGGTGATTAGAATTCATTAGAACTTTATGAAACTTGCTAGAGAGATAGTGGATAGACAAGACGCTTCCATTATGAAGGAAACCAATACCAAAATCCAGCACCTCCGTTTAGTATTACGCTCTAATCGAACGGTTTAAAGAATTATGAGACGGTATACAGTCCAGACGCCATTGCAAGTGTAATCAGACGGGTTAATGTCTGTTGAAACGGCGGGTAGGTAAAATTTCCCAATTTAGTGTTGGCAAATACACTATACGACAACATTTAACACTCGAAAATACACCCCAAAATACACAAAGCCGCAGTTGAAGCATGACCAGATGATCCCTATGATTTCTTCTTTGTTGGGCTATCGTAGTGGATCAATTTTTCATCGCCAGTGACTATGCGATGTAAAACCCTTTCGTTTATGCCTGGCAAGCAGCATCCTACATGAAAAAATTACTGTTGAACATCTCGCGGTTTCAGTTCCCATGGAACACAATTTCCTTGCTTTTGAATCATTCCCAATGGTTTTAAACGATGTGAAATTGCTAGTTGAGTCACTCCTAATGTAAATGCAATTTCTTCTGGCGTTTGGCACGAATTCCAACTGCGCGTCTTCGTATTCTTTCGGCCTTCTGCTACGTTCTTTGTATTCGACATCAAATTCACCGTTCTTAAACTTTGAAACCACTCTCCACAACTTATCTCACTTAAAACAGCCTCACCATAAGCTCCTATGAGCAATCGATGCGCCTCAGCTGCAGATTTTTTCAAATGAAAGAAGTAAATCAAAACTTCTCGCAAATGACGCGTATTCGGCTCAAAGCTAGACATTTTCACAAGAAAAAAATATATGATGCTGATACAAAATCGCTAACATTTCACCTTATTAAAGTTAGCCGAAAGTAAAAATTGTCGATAATGTAGATAGTGTCTTAGATTTTTCGACTGACAGTAATCAATTCCGATCCGTTGATTGATGCTCATCTAGCAAACCGTATCAGCCGAAATTTTTGTGCCGAAAAGATATTTACATTTAACAAGAAATAGTAATCAATTTTAATATTTTGCTAAAATTGTGTCTGGTCGAATTAGCGGCAAAAAATATAACGACCGGGTTCAATGTACTTTCGATATATTGAATTAGCGAAATTTTGCTAAATTACACTCCAGCATTACCATAAGAATTTCTCCGCAGTTAGGCCAATGTAGACCAACATTATGGCCTATCAAATAACCATAGTGGCATCAATGACAAAGCAAATTATTCGAGAACGACAGGCCATTCAATGCATTTTGAGATATTAAATCAGTGAAATTTTTCTAAATTACACTCCTGCATCCCCATTAGAATTTCTCCACAATTAGGCAGAATTTGACCAACATTATGGCCTATTAAATACCATAGTGGCATCAATGACAAAGCAAGTTAATCTTGAACGACAGGTCATTCAATGCATTTTCGAGATTTTACACTACTGCATCGCCATCAGAATTTCTCCACAATTAGGCCGAAGTTGTCCAACATTACGGCCTATCAAATAACCATAGTGTCATCAATGGAAAAGCAAATTAATCTTGATCGACAGGCCATTCAATGCATTTCCAATATATTATAAGTGAAATTTTCCTAGATTACATCCCTGCATCCCCATCAGAATATCTCTAAAATTAGGCCGAAGTTGCCCATCATCAAGTGGCATCAATAACAAAGTTTGTTAATTTTGAACAACAGGACACTCAATGCATTTTCGATATATTGAATCAGCGATATTTGGCTAAATTACACCCCTGCATCCCCATCAGAATTTCTCTACAATTAGGCCAAAGTTGACCAACATTATGACCTATCAAATAACCATAGTGGCATCAATGACAAAGCCAGTTAATCTTGAACGAAAGGACATTCATTTCATTTTCGATATATTGAATTAGTGAAATTTTGCTAAATTACACCCCTGCATTACCATCAAAATTTCTCCACAATTAGGCCGAAGTTGATCAACATTATGGCCTATCAAATAGCGATAGTGTCATCAATGACAGATCAGCTATTCTAGAACGACAGACCATTCAATGCATTTTCGAGATTTTACACCTCTGCATCGCCATCAGAATTTCTCCACAATTAGGCCGAAGTTGGGCAAGATTATGGCCTATCAAATAACCATAGTGTCATCAATGGCATTGCAAGTTAATCTTGAACTATACGCCATTCAATGCATTTTCGATATATTGAATTAGCGAAATTTTGCTAAACTACACCCCTGAATTACTATCAGAATTTCTCCACAATTCCAACATTATGGCCTATCAAATAACCATAGTGTCGTCAATGGCAAATTAATTAAATTAAATTAAATTAATCAAGATCGACAGTGAAATTTTCCAAGATTACATCCCTCCATCCCTATCAGAATTTTTCTAAAATTAGGCCGAAGTTGCCCATCATTATGGCCTATCAAATGCCCATAGTGGCATCAATAACAAAGTTTGTTAATTTTGAACAACAGGCTACTCAATGCATTTTCGATATATTGAATTAGCGAAATTTGGCTAAATTACACCCCTGCATCCCTATTAGAATTTCTCCACAATTAGGCCGAAGTTGACCAATAGTGGTATTCCTACCAAACGTTGTGCTCATTTGAAGCAAGGTTAACAATATTGCTTATCAAATTATGATTGATTGATTTAAACAAGTTTAAATAGAATTAGTTTTATAACAAACTTCGCCTGTTGATGTGTTGTTGAAATAAATTTTTCGGTTGATAACTTTCGTCTGAAGAATGTTGTACAACGGTGACGTATTTGTTTACTTTCGGCTGAGAAAGCGAAGACACTATCTGCATTATCGATTTTTTTTATCTTTCGACTGGCACTTTCGGCTAACTTTAATAGTATTCAAATTTTAAGATTATGTTGTTGACAAATTTCCAACCTTAGGATATAACGTTTTACATCGGTCAATTTTAACCATAACCTTCTGGTGGCACCATCTTTTGTCGAATGGCACAGACTTATTTTGTATACCCAATAATATAAAGTACAATGTGTAGTACTTGATAAGAATAAAAATCGCAAAATAAAATCATAGCCTCCAGCTAGAATCGAGCATGCGATTCTTTGGATGATAACTGCTATTTCGGTATATTAACCCCCGTATATTTCCCCAATGGTTGCAATCATAAACCTAAAAAATAGCAAAATCATAAAATAAATTATGGAAGAATTCAAACAGATTATTTGCTACCATTAACATTTCTTTTCTGTCATACATCAGAAATTCCGAACGAAAATTCTCATCTGCCTACAACTAGGATACAGTAGTGCTGAGTCGAATGGGGATATGAACACATTAAAAAGTATAATTGCAAAAACAATTTTTATCCATGTTTTATTATTTAAAGGTCTTGTTGAGTAACCAAAAAAATCGAAACAAAAGAAAATCAGGAATTTCACCATTTTACCAAACAACAGCAAACAAAAAATTTCTAGGCGGAAAAAAGGATATTAGTTAGATGTACAGCATTTAAAAAAAACGGAAAATATGTACGAGAAAACAACTTTAACCTTTTTGCTCCTCGAAAAGAGGAAATTGGTAGCTCAAATTTTATTTAAATTTTCTTTTGTTGTTTAACAATGATATACAAATTTCACAGCCTTTTGATGCTTATTTAGTCTTGGGTTATATACATAAATTTGGGTTATGTGCGGGGGCTTTTTTTTGGAAACGCAAATTTTACCCAATTAACCTATTCGATTTTATGGGATGGAGTACAAATATAATTAAAAGTGACGCATGTCACATGTTCTATTACACATTCGGGGATTTTTGCTTTGTCCCATTTCTAAACATATCATGTACCGGGTGAATCGTTTAAATTGGGATGAGCAAATGCTCGGTATGTTTATACACGTAGTTAAGAAATTAGTTCACAAATTAAAATAATTTTTTCCAAAATATAAACTCATCATTTCGAAATCTAGCAATTTTCTTGTCCCAATTTAAATGATTCACTCTGTAAGATGTTTACATTTTTCAGCTCGAGTAGCTGATTTCCCTTCTTTTTTTTGTTTAAACGTGACAAGTTTCGTGTATCCACCAACAACATTTTGCTCGAATAACATTCAGTACGTGGGTTGAAATTTAAAATGTCGACTTTAGTGGTTTTAATATTTAAATAAAACCTTTTGAGCTATTGTTTAAATTTTCTATAAAGTCAATTCGTTTGAAAATCCCAACTGCCGATTAGTTCAAAAATGTTTCAAGATGATTTTCGGTTCTTTAATTATTATAAAATGTTAGGGATGAGAGTATCCTATCCTATTTTTCCAAAGATAATTTTCGCGGAAGCCTTTTAAACAGTAAATACATTTTGTGGACGTCTGTGTGTGTTGACTGTAAATGTCAGTTCTTTAACGACTTTTTTCTACGAAATTTTCCACTCACATTCTCATATCAGGTTCTGAGATCAGATGAAGATATTGTATTTTGACCGTGCCATAACATGAAGAGATTCGAGATTGTCGTGTAAGAAAACGAATTAATAATAAGATTTATTAAATTTATTAATTATTCCTTTACTAATTAAAATTATTTAATTAATTTTAATAGAGATTAAAATTCACTAAGTGTGTGTCTAACCTCGTACAAAATATTAATTTTTAAGCTGGTTTGGAGTACACGGTGGTCCCTAAAGTAGATTTATAAATGTTCAGCTATTGAATTAACTTTATAAAACTTCAAAAAAATAATATTTACAAAATGTATAGGTTTGATCTCGATGGTGTGTGTGGATGTTTATTTTAACTAAACTTTTTAGTGACGCATGTCAAGGGCGCGTGACAAAAATAGATATATGGTGTAATATTTGTTCCCGCAGTGACGCTCGCTAAATATTTTTTAATTAATTTGTTTTTATGACGCGATTTACCACTTCGGCCGCCGCCCGTTGCGCCATATAAATTTATTGCGTGGGTCTGACTATATATTCGCGCGCACAATAAAAACGTATTACGTGGTTGCAGCGGCTTTCGTGGCAACTACAAAATTACTCTACACAATTTTCATAATAGTTTCGATTGTGAAATGTCCATGTGTTTTATTATTTTAACGGTATTACTACTATTGTCTTGGTCGGGGTACTGGCAGTCGCTCAGCGAAGCTGAGAATTACGTATGCTGATTTTAATCTATCAATCGAAATAGATTGGTGTTTGTCTTTAATCGACACAACGAATTGTTTTCGTAAGCGGCGAATTACTTTTTAATGGTCCTTCGTAGCTGGTTGTAAACATGTACGAATCTTATTTGCTCGTACAAAAACAAAATCGCAATTATCGAGCAATTTTGGAACAAATATGTCGTTTTGTTATCGAGTTATCGTGGGGATAAAATTTTTCATGGTGGTGCGAGATTGTTCGAGTGTGTCGTTAGTGGGCTGAGGTGAGATATGATTTTTGGCAAAGAATTCACCGGGCAGATTGATGGTTTGTCCATAAACCATTTGTGGATGGTACGCAGTTGTATGTATCCGGGAGATTTCAAGACTTTCGTTAACTCTGCGAAAAGTTTTGACTCGAATGTGTTCCTTGATCAGTCGTGATGTTTAGTAGAATGCCGAATGGCGATACGTAATTGTTAACGTTGTGGCAATATGGTTTGTGGTTCGGGCCATCGTATAAAGCAACCGACATGTAGGTTAAAAGATGAATATATCCCTTGGAAGGTGAAAGAGGACCAACTGGATATGTTCGAATCGCCCAAGTGAAATTTCGAATCGGCCTAAAAGTGTTTTCGTGTGCCTTTGAACTTTAGCTTGCTAGCAGGATTTACAGAGCCGTGTCCATTCGTTGGCATCCTTCTTTATACTGTGCCAGAAATAGCGAGCCGTTATCAATTTGTGAGTGGCACGGACAGCTGGATGTGATATTCCATTTTAAAGAATCGTCTAAACGACCGTATTTGACGTCAAATTGGTTCTGCGATATATAGGCGATTTGTACCCGTCGCTGTTTCGCTATAGTTTCATGTTTGAACTAGTGTGACATGTAGAACCAGAAAGTAAATTCTGAATTTCCAAGTCTGCCTTTTGTGCAGTTATAATCATGTCGAAATCGAGGCGTGTCTCGGCTGTTGTTGTATTCTTGATATTGGTGGTAAATTGACTAATATAATCCAAGTGGTGCGCTTTCCTAGGATTACGTTCAGTCTTAGACTGAAGGGCTCTAGTCAGTGGTTTATGGTTTGTGTAGATGATGACTTTCGACAGTGTATCTAAGTCGATTAGATGCGGTGTATTTTTGTTCGACTTTTGATAACTTCTTCGAGAAAAATTCCAATGGTTCCCAACAATCGTTACTGCGCTGTTGCAGAGCAACTCCGAACGCAATGTTGTTACTCGTGTATACCTCACATCGTTATATTAGATAATTCACTTTTAAGTTTCGTGAATTCGTTTTGGCAATCGTCGGGCCAAAAGAAGTTCTTGGAAGGCTGTGGTTTCTGCAGTCAGTAGAGTAATAATTTACCATGCCGATAAATTGCTGAATGCGTTTGATTGTTGTGGGAGTCGGGAATTCCATAATTTCGTCAACTCATTCCGCAGAAGGTAAAATATCATTAGATGTTTTTGAGAGGCTGAGAAAATCTAGAATTTTACCGCTGAAAACACATTTCGAACTTTTTATGTGAATATTTTATTTGGCTAGCTGTTGAGCAGCGATCCAATAGCGTAACCGTATTTAGTTGACGATAGTCTCTACACGGTCTTTAATCGTTATCTTTCTTCTTGATCATATGTAATGAACAAAAAACGGGAGATGCCGATGATCGGCAAACCAGCTAATTCTGTGAATGTATGGCTCATCGGATCTAGTCGCCTTGTTCGAGATACAAATAGTTGACCTGTCATGACGATTTAATGGACCGCGGACTTTCATGCTGGTAATATGTAGTTTGGCTGTTAGGGAAGTATACTTCAGTAGAAAGTCGTAGTCGTTGTTGATCGCGTAATGTATCAGTGTAGGCGTATTAACCCGAACTGTCGTGGCATTGATTGATAACTGTGTGCCTGAATTGACCATTCATTTGCTTCTAAGATCAACAAGTAAGCCAAATTTATTTAGAATATCAGTGCCTATAATAGGACAATTTACATCTGTTAAAATGAACGCGCGTGTGAGCAGGTGATTACGCCGTCGCCATAGGTGATTCTTGTCCGAAGTTTTTGAATGACATATAGGAAGAGATGGTTGTTATTTATTAACATAAATCTTATGTTATTGTCCCATCAATCGAGTGACTTATTCATTATTTTTTATTGTTACTACTGGTCCCTGCGGGAAGCAATAATGACATAGCTTGTGGAATTTTTCCTCAGTTTTCTTGTATCTTTCGTTGTACCACCAAATATCTTGTGAATTTATGTTGGTACCATGCGAAGGCAAACGTGAAGTTGATCTTGAACCGGATCGCGATTGGAAACGTCCACGTTGTTGATTTGTATTTGTCGAGAAATATTTTTTGATTCTTTGCTCGAATCGTGCTATGCGTTCTTCTACTCTATTTGCTGAAGATTGGCTCGTACTTGGAATATCATGTTTATTGTTTTTGGTGAGTGGTGGGTCTATATGATTTATTATGAACCGATGTATATTCGTAAGCAAGTCGCCCATCATATCCGGTGGGATGGCCATCATTACATTTTAAAACCGCATCGTTCCCGAATTTATTCTTGGCATCTTCAAAATGAAGCTCAGCCATCTTTAACTAGGGCTTTGTCTTATTTAACCATATGAGCTGTAACTGTGGATTGCTGGAGGCATGAACGTCGATGTAGGCGCGCGTTGTTCATGCGTATCCATGTGATCTTCTTGCTCGGTTTTATAGTAATCGTCCTTGCTATTATTTTCATTCGATATATCGCATTTTAAATCTGCCGTTCGCGTTGTTTGATTGCCTTGTTGAATTCAATTGAAAACTATTAGGAATGGTTACCTTGTAATGTTGGCCCAGTGACGAATGGTGGCCTTAGTCCCTACGGCTTGTGAGTTTCCGTAATTCCCTTGGCTTAACGACTGATGAAGGCGAGATACGTTCGAACGAGTGAACGAGTGCTGGGGGCTCGTTGAAATGTACTCGCAAAATTCCCATATAAATCAATTACCAAGCCCCCCCCCCCCCCCCCCCCCTTCGTTTCTTTCTCTTCGTTCGATTGACGGGCTTGATTGACACCTGGGATGTGGATGTGAATAAACTTAAAAAATAAGAGTAAATGTGAAGTTGTGATTTTAGTTTTTATTTGCCGTGCCGATGGATGAATGTGCTAAAATTATTTTAATTTGTAATACACTAATACAACAATATTATCAGGACTGATATCACGCTACCGTTGCTTGTGTTAAAAGAACTTTCGATGGCCGCATGGGAACAGCATACAATAAATTACAAAATGAATGGAAATGCGATTATGCCCTACCGCTGTCATGCCAGCATGCCACATCCAACAGCATTATGCCTCTTCTACCAGCCCTGGAGGTATCCAAAGTATAGGGCACACGGGATGTAGCGACAGCAAAATAAAATAAATGGAACACACCACCAGCAGGAAAAGAAACATTTTAAAGAAACTATTTTCCTCTTAGTCAGTCTAGCAAATTTCAACAGCACGTTCATATTTTTTAATAAAGCAACAAATGCCATCATGTAAAATAAGCAAAAAATTTACCACAATTTGTTATGAATTTTAACTGCCAGAAGTATGTAAGACAGAGTTTTCTCACAATTTTAATCTTGTTTGACTACCCAAAATATAAAATCCAGGATATTTTCATGATTCGTAATATTGATTTCTGGGATTTCTGCAGAAAACTCATTATTTTCCTTCAAAATGAAAACCAATGCCAAGAATCGCATGAGGCTTGTTAATTTCTGTTCTCCATTAAAAAAGCGTACCTTCCTCTAATATATGCTTTACTAAGAATTAAGGATAATTTTTTATCTTGAGATTTAAAATATTGATTACCACGTTATGTATGCTTTTCTGAGAAGTCTAGGTTAGGACTAATAACCTATCAAACCATTTGAACAGCTAAAAGGTTTCACATGGTTAAATAAATACTTTACTAACCAATGCTATACTAAGAATTTAAGATTTTCAAAAGAAAGTGAATATCTTCAAATTTATTATGTTTATCACCAAGTTCTATATGACTTAGTAAAACTGCTATTTAACTTTGTAAATCCCGACTTAGGCCGCTCAGAAAATCCTACTTATCTAGGTGATAAACATATTGAATCTCAAGATATATTTTATGGTAAGTAATGTTCTCTCCTCCCAAAATATTTCAACAATAAAGAGATTGATTCCAGTATTTTAAAAGTTCGCCTAAATGTCATTGTTTTTTTTCTCAGATTAACCAATACATACTCATTTTTTTTTTTGGTTTAGGATCAGTTTAGTTCTAAATTCAAAACCGTGCACAAGCCAAGCGTGTTTGGGCTAAATTTGGGCTTAGCTATTCCTAATAGTAGTTCTACTTTAGTTAGGCCTAACTCGCTTGAATGGATTGTGTGATACTTACGCACGCTAAACCAATGAAAACGCTTGGAAATATTTCTTCTGAATTTTTTTTCATATAAAAATTCCTCTGCGAGTTAAAATATTTTTATCTTTTTATTATCTATTTTAGGCACGGTTGCGGACTGGCTGGTTCATAACAACACGTAAACGCCTTATTATCAATGAATGTACTCAGTTTTTATTTCCACCAATAATTTTTATAAATTTTATTTTTTATTAATTTTAATTACAATATTTCTAAATCGAAAATTCTAATCCATAAATTTTCCACAAACTTTCCATGTAGTCTCAGTATAACCTAAGCTATTAGATAAACAACCGAAAGTATTGGTTACTTACTAGTGGAAGTTTTTGAGATATTAGTCAAAAACTGAAAATAAAAAAATACAATTTTTTTAATTTTAGATCCTAGAATTTTGTCCAAAACTTTAAAATCCATGATCAATACTACTATCCAAATTTCCACGGAATTCGTTAAGAAATGGCGGAAAAATGGTTTATTGTTAATTTTCAAGAATTCATTTATCGAGTTCCTTTCCTTCGGGGAACAATCAATTTGTCATTTTAAGGATCACTTTTAATATTTTATTTCGCTGGGATGTTTTATTTAGTGAAGAAAGGGATGCATAATGAATAAAAAATTTCCGCTGGAAATTATTTTACAAAAGAAATTATCTTTTGTGATGGTGCTGCCACTTGCGGCGAGTAGCGTAATCCCCTATTTTTCGCTGTCAAATTTTCGTTTTCTTATACGGCCTATAACTTTGCTTCTTTATGTTTATGTTGTTTAACAACTAGACAGATACGAGCTGAGTTTAAATCGTTCACAATACAGCCATACAAGGTGAAATAAAATTGTAAATTGTTTTAACGAATTAACTGAAGTGTGTGAAATGGTTTTCGATAGAAGTATTGCACTGGGGTTTTTCGATATTCGGACAAGAAATTGTCCCCAATGCCTGCTCTCTGTATTTTTGTCTGCGCAGGCAGTTTTTAAGTTGTCAGAAAATATTTGCTATTTTAAGATACTTTTACAGCTTCACAATATAACGTAAGAAGTATAAATATAACTATAATGTACTCCTATTATTGCAAACAATTTTATTGTTATATGTATGTGTCTCAAACTACGTAAGGATATAAATCCTTTTATTTCTCTAATTACACGAAACCCATTAAATTTGAGAACAATACCGCAAAGTATAAAGCAAGAACATTTACGGTAAGAACAATAAAAAAAATATTTAAGGATCACAAAACAGTTTTAATTTCAATTCTTTGTATTTATGGTTTAGATATAATAATAGCTATTTACTTTCTAGAAAATTACCTAAACCACAATATGTACAACAATTAAATCTAGTTACGTGCAAGTGTATTGTTCATTCTTTTAGTTACACAATTGGCGAAATTGCTTGTGACACCGCATTTCTTTTTTTAGCACGATTTATAGTGTTCGGTAAAATATTGAATAGCCTTACATAATTCCTTCACCTCTTTAATACTCTGAAAAGGTTATTGGTCAATTTGAAAAATACTTTAGCATCGCAGCGACCATGATATATAATAAAATAAAGCCCTCATTATAAATAACTAAATGGGTTGTTAAACAATTTTGGACTTACTGACCAAATGGCACAGTGGATAAAGTTTTGGCGTTTGGATAATGAGGTAGCGGGTTTGAATCCCGATAAGGGCAGGATGCAAAAGATAATTTTCATCAAAAGATTATGATCTGTTGATAAAAGTAGTTGTGCTAACTATGACCCCCTATCGGCGTGTAAAACTCATGGGCCGACCGTCTTTCATTTCCAGTACTATAGGCTGGCATGGAGCAATGCAATGCGCAGATGGTAACTTAAATGGGTCCTATAACCGGTACGTCTTCGATTTGGCAGTTTGCGTAAAGTAAGACGAGAAAATGAACCGCGAAAGAGCCAGAAAATGTATCATGGATTAAAACAAAAAAAAAGTGGACTTAATTTTAGTTTTAAAAAATTGGGTTAAAACCGATTTTCAATTTAGGTTCTGCTTGATTGAAAATAAATACCCAAATGTTTGTTAAGAACACCAGCAAAGCCCAATTTTTTTAATTTAACACTTAATTATGCTTTAGTAAGAAATTAATACTGGTATGCTAATGGATTTTGGCTTGCGTTTTCAATTTGATATTCGACTATTTGTGTGCCATACGCCATATACATTGTAAAATACTCTAAAAGTGATTTTACAGAATAATGGTTGGATGACCGATTTGATTTAACTTTTATCTGACGCATTTGGCAGAAGTCGAGGAGGAACTGTTTTTATTTTAAAAAAGTGGATTTGCGGTTATAAAAAGCGGATTTGTCATTATGTTCTAAATGAATACAGCACTGAGGAAATTAAAGCAACCTTTTTATGTGTGGACCTCGAAAAAGGAAGCTTAGTCATCACTTCAATGCCCTCCAAATAATAACGTTTCGACAGATATCTTCAAAACAATTTTTGCAACCCTGGGTCAACGTTTTATCGTCGCCGGCGACTTTAATGCTAAACATACCTACTGAGGTTAAAGATTGATTCAGGGGCGATTAATGAATATAATTCAAGAAAACCACTACGATGTCGCGTCGTGTGACCATTCAACTTATTGGTCTACTGATCGTCGACAAATCCTTGACGGTCTTGATTTTATCTGACCTAAACCTCTTTTAGAATTGCCTTTTGACCACTCTCCACTGGACCCACCAAAAGCCATGTTCTACAAACAACTATCTAACGAACACCTTCGCTAATTGGTTGAAATTCAAGATGTACATTAGTTTACATATCGATCTGACGGCTACACTGCAGACGGTTAATGATATAAACATTGCTATGGAAAAATTTAACGATTTACTGGTGAACGCAGCTATTTCAGCCTCGCCTAAACCTAAGAGCAAACATACAAGACACACCATAACATCTGCTGAAATAGAAAAAATGTTAACAGAGAAACGTCGCTTAAGACGTATCTGGCAAATTGATCGATCACCAGATGCTAAACATAACTTTAATCAGACAAAAAGAAAACTACAAAGCCTATTACAAAAAATAAGATGGATTATATGCAAAACTCTCTTAAGGAATTATCTCCTCATTCGAACACAAACTATTCATTATGGAAGGTCACTACATATCTTAAACGGCCTCAGCAACCAAACCCACCAATTCGTCTTTCTAGCGGTGAATGGGCTAGGAGTGACGAGAAAAAAGTTAAAGCCTTTGCTGATTTCCTTTGGAAATTGTCAACTATAAAAATGATCCCGAAGCCTGGCCAGGATCCTATCAAACTCTCGTCATATAGACTAATAAGTCTACTACCAACTATCTCGAAAGTATTCGAAAAAACTAATCGAAAATATTAAACCAGAACTACGAAATGTCATCCCTAATCATCAATTTGGTTTCAGTGCAGAGCACGGAACCATTGAACAAGTGCACTGAGTAGCTACAGAAATAAGGTCAGCTTACGAAGAGAAAAAATATGCTCCGCCGTCTTCTTGGATGTTGCCCAAGCATTCGATAAAGCTTGGCTCGAGGGTCTGCTTCATGAAAATGAAGACATTTATCAATTCATGAAGTCGTATTAGTCAAATCGCAGATATTATGTCAAATACAATACCTCTAAATCAGGCGAGAAAAACATTTTGGTTGGAGTACCACAAGCTAGTCTGCATGGTCCAACGTTATATTTAATTTTCACTTCATATCTACCAACGTCTTCGGAAATTATGACGTCTATTTCCGCAGATGATACGAGAGCGCATATTAAATTAAAAGTTGATAAAATGCACTGGTTGATGGGGAAATATTCAACCATTGACCTAGAATATAAACTTCTCTTGTATAACACAATGATTAAACCAATTTGTCCTATGAGTGTCAATTATGGCAATCAACCTCAAATTCGAATATTGACATTGTCATTGACCAGGAGCACTTTGGTTCGTAAAAAACAAAAATATACATAAGGACCTTAGTATCCTAACTATCAAAGACGAATTATAAAAGATGCGGATCAGCTATGTAGGGAACTAGCATCTCATCCGAATTTGCTGGTGCGAAATCTAAAAGATATTCCTATATATTCACGATTAAAGAAGCAAACGATGGCTGTAACAACGTAGATTTTAAAATTATAAAGTTGACTTATTGATAAGAAGTAGATTCTGCCTTAGTCTACCTTAGTGATTAAGATTTGACAAGTTATTGTTATTTTCATGTTTGGAAGATTCAATAAATAAATAAAAATTATAAAAAAAATTCTGACCGATTTTGGATTGTTCGAAACACCATACATTAAGGGGTGAGTGTTCAATTTCAATTTGGCTCTCTTTTAATATGATACTTCATCTCTATTGGTAGTGGGGCCGGTTGACCGAAATTTTTATTATAATTAATCTACCAAAGCGAAAGATTATTTGTCAAAACTACTATGTAATACTAATCTCCAGTACTATACACTTATTGATCACTAAGCAGCTATAATTGTCAGGCTGGAGTTACGTGCAATTATTATAGACCAAAAATGAGCGATGGTCACGGACCTTCATCTCTATATTTACAAAGAAGGCAATATCATGTTTTGAATTAATTGAGCTGCACACCTCATTACAAATGAGCTTTCATGCTCAATATGTGGTGTGTGATTCACCAAATTGTCTGTGCTTTAATAAATAAATAAATTAACTAAATATATTAACTAACACTATCGTGCGGTCAATACGAAAATCAATTCGATCCCTTTACAACCGTGGAGGTTTTGTTGTCGAGATTAAAATTTTGTGTTAAAAAATTGCGTTTTTTCTAGCAATCAACATTACATGGTATTCAAATCGAAACATGTCAACTCGGCGAAACCAACTCGGCGACGACAAACTCGGCGACGATCAACTCGATTACGGTAAACTCGGCGACGACCAACTCGGCGACGGTAAACTCGACGACGGGAAAAAAGTTTACAATAATCAAAAATGAAGATAAAAATTGACTAATAGCGGAATTGCTGATTTTTGTCGCCACAAAATGTAAATAAAATATGATGCAGGTACATCTTCGAGGTGTGCATGTTTAGTTTGTCTATGTTTAATTAAAATTAGTGCTTTGTGGGTTAGATATAATATTAGAATACAATAAATTCTAGTTGCATATCAAATTGTAAATATTAATATGTTTAATAGCGTAATTGCTATTTTTTGCAGGTGGATTTTGATCAAATACGAGTATCAGTATATAAATTTTAGCGAATAAATTTTTATTCGATAAAAGCTTTCTTTTGTCATATACAAATTAATTTTATTATTAATGCATAAAAAATAAATATACAATTTAAATTAATAACAAAATATTGGAGTTTTATTTAAAATAAATCTTTTGGGACATATAACACGTGTATAATTGAGAACTACTTCTAAAGTACTTTTTCAAACTGATGAACTTTTTTTCACTGTTTTATTTTTTTCACGACAAATGCACCATTGCTGGAAGTGATTCTACGTTTACTGGGTGTCTTTGGAACTAAAAAAATAGGAATCACTAAATTAGAATTTAAGCGTAAATGTGTTGATTACTGTAATTGTTACTTGTAATTAAAAAGACTGAAAAAACTCGGAAACTTATTTCTATGTCATAAAATCAGAAATAATAAATAATTTTAGCAAAGAATAAACAGAAATTCCAAATGTCCAAAGTAATTTTTCACAATCTTTTTTATTTAATTATTTATACCTAGTTTACAATTTTTTCATTCAGAAGGAAACCAAAATACATAGTCACACATATGCTGACATTATATTACAATCATCCAGTCCTCTGCATCATCAACAGGTATAGGTTTTATCTTTATCGACGAATTTCGCAGTTTCCTTGATTATCCGTTCGATATCAAAATTTGACTAAACGATTTTGATCGGTAGTAATGAAATTTTTTTCTCGGTTTATGTTTCCCTTATCTTTCGCTGATGTTTGTATATTGAAAATTACGTTTGAAAAATACCCCAATTTGTGCGATACCACTATTGCTGCTGGTAGAAATCGAGTCAAATCTAATTTGAATATTCTAATATCAATGATGATTCATTCCATTCTATAAGAATGGACCATTCATGTTGTACTGTGGGAAATACAGGAAATGTCGTTCTTGAAAAAATAAATGCAGCCGTGAAATAGTTAGCACCAGAGCAAGAGTCATTGAAGATATGCCTACTGCAGTTCAACGTATTTTTCCAAGTGGCAGTTAGCTATATCTGTGGAAATTCAGAAAAACCACTTATCTTACTTAGGTGGTTTTTCAGAATTGCCCCATATATATACATATATATATATATATATATATATATATATATATATATATATATATATATATATATATATATATATATATATATATATATATATATATATATATATATATATATATATACAAACATTTTGTTCATACATATGTTAAATCTAGTATTACTATTATCAGCCCAATGTCTACGGCTCATCACAATTGTCCATGTCTGCTACATTTGTTCTTGTTTCTCGCATTTCGGTCGGTAATACTTCATCCTTTACACCTCAGCTTATTATTACACTGGGCTCCATTTGGCGCCGTGTAGTGGAGCGATCGTAGGCCCGTTAAATTCATTTACACCAGCTGGTCGCCTATATCTGTAATATCGAATCCATTAGCTAAATCTTAATATTTTTCAAAAGTTGAATTAAAATAATTTAGTGATTTAAACAAACGATCGACTTACATGACTATAGCCATCAAATGCTTTTTTAAAATTAATTAGCTTATTAAATTATGAAGTACCATTTTAGAATTTTATTCAATGTAATAAATCTTAAATTGCCGTAGTCCAAAAAGGAAATAGCGTCATTGGTCATACTATCCAACAATTCTTGCTCGATACCAAAACCATCACTATATTGGGCCAATACTATTTAGTACTAATATTTCTCTCATACTCAATATCTTACATTTTTTTAATTTATCGATGAAAACCCATACACTACGGTGAGCAATACCACCGCCAAAGCTCAATTGTAATTTGCGTTGACAAGCTTCAGAAAAATAATTCTTTCTGTCGCTACCATTTAGTGTTCGTTGGTAAACTGACCAAATGTTGTATGGAAATGTTGGTACAACTCTGGTGCCATTATTCTGCAGGCATCCGATATATGTAGTAGTAAACCATGCTTATATTGGTTCTAACTCTTCCGGTAAATAAATTTCGGTTTTTGTTTGGCTATGTAGGAGGATTTAGTGGAATTTTTTAGAATTTTTCTATGGGGTAGAGTTGAGATATAGTCTGTTAAACTCAGCAAATATTCATTGGCCCGACTATCGGCTTATGTCTAGTTATACCTCATCCCTCTAGTTATACCCCATTCTAAGAAATTCACAAAAATTACTTTAAATCTTCCTCCATCACCAGACAAGACCTCATACGCCGTCCATAAAATATATTACGTAAAATTTCTAAAAAAAATATCTGGGATGGGCAAATAGTTAATATCATTTATTTGTCCCAACCCGAAAATTTTTCTGTCGTCATATTATCATGAAAATGCAATATTTTTACTCTCAGCCCCAAAAAATGTTTATATCAAGATAGTTTTGGTTGTCACGACAGTGAATATTTTCGGGCTGAAAATAAAAATGTGTCATTTTTCGGGGGCTGATAGTCAAAAATGTCATGATATTAATAATTAGTGTTGTCACCTCATTTTTCTGGGATGAAAATTGGGCTATCTTCACTTACATAAAATTGGGCTTACTTCACAGACATGTTTTTATAAGTATTATTTCTACTCTCAGCCCCGAAAAATTTCAACTGTCATGACACTTTTTAACTATCGTGTTAGCAAGTATTTTCGGGGCCGAGAGTAAAAATGTCATGATAGCACTAATTAGTTTTGCCATCGTATTTTTCGGGGATGGAATTTGGGCTATCTTCACATATTGGCAATGAAGGAAGATTTAATGTAATTTTTGTGAATTTTTTGACTAATTTTTTGTAATTTTTCTATGGGGTAGAGTTGAGATATAGTCCTGCAAACTTAGCAAATATTCGTTGGCCGGACTATCGGCTTATATTTAGTTATACCCTCTAGTTATACCCTATTCTCTAGTTATACCCTATTCTAAAAAATTCACAAAAATTACTTTATATCTTCCTCCATCACTAGACATAAGCCGATAGTCCGGCCAACGAATATTTGCTGAGTTTTAACGACTACATCTCAACTCTAAAGCATTGAAAAATTCTGAAAAATTCACAAAAATTACTTTAAATCTTCGTTTATCGCTAGACAAAAGCCGATACGCCGTCCATAAAATATATTACGTAAAATTTCTAAAAAAATATCGGGGATGTGCAAATAATTAATATCATTTATTTGTCCCAGACCCGAAAATTTTTCTGTAGTCATATTATCATGAAAATGCAATATTTGTACTCTCAGCCCCAAAAATGTTTATATCAAGATAGTTTTGGTTATCACGACAGTAAATATTTTTGGGGCTGAAAATAAAAATGTGCCATTTTTCGGGGCTGATAGTCATAAATGTCATGATATTAATAAGTAGTGTTATCACCTCATTTTTCTGGGATGAAAATTGGGCTTACTGTGACGTGTTTTTAAAAGTATTATTTCTACTCTCAGCCCCGAAAAATTGCAACTGTCATGACACTTTTTAACTATCGTGTTAGCAAGTATTTTCCGAGCTGAGAGTAAATAATGTCATGATAGCAATAATTAGTCGTGCCATCGCATTTTTCGGGGAATTTGGGCTACCTTCACATACATAACAAACGTCTTCTTATTGCAAATTAATTAGTTTATCAAACGCAGGGCCGATAATAAGGTAAATTGATAATAAGTACACGTTTTCTTACGTTTACGTTTACAACTACTGAAGCTTGATGTTACAATTGAATTAGTTCGGAAAATATGTATCTAATCAGTATGACTAACATCTTAAAATTAAAATTACAGTAAGTTTTCCAAATATTTTGAAAATATGCAAATAAAATTACGTTAATAATGCATTTTTAAAAGATTTGAAATATTGAAAAATTAAATATTTTCACACCTTTGTTAGTGTGAAGTGTTCTTATATTCAATTTACCTTCTTATTAGCCCTGTGTTTGATAAACTAATTAATTTACGATAAACAAACGTTTGTTTGAGAAATTTGTGAGTAGTAGTTTTTAAGTTATGAGTGAAGTTCAAAATGACTAATTTTACAGTTGAACCTTGATTAGTTCTATAACGGTTACAGATAGGATATGTGCTGTCATATAATTTTTTGTTCAAATTAGAGTCATCCATCAGCTGCCGAATTTATTATACTTTCTTAAGAGTCGCCCTGTATACTAATACTGTACGTATCGAAACCAAACTTAGATACTGTACGTACCTAGATACTTTATACAACAAATAATGTTTGAGTACAAGACCTGTAATCAAGTTTTCTTTATACACAAAAGGAATAAATTTTACTTAATATTTGTTCGTTCGTACGAGTATTTATTGAAAGAAAGTATAGAGATACGAAGCCTCCTAGTTCTTTGGTAAGACGTACGTATGTACACATGGGATTTATAAGATATATGCAAGTTATGTATATACATTTCAATTACAATACATATACATTTGATTCAAAATCGATGAAATTTTAAGGATATAAAAATAAATCTATTTATTTACAGCAAATAAATATTTGATAATAGAAATTCAATGACCAAGAAATAAAATAAATTCGCCTTCGTTTTCTTATGGTTTTCGTAAATTCATTTATTGATGTGAATGTGCGGAATTCATGATACGGTTTATTCGTTTTTTATTGAATATTATTTGGGCAAACGAATCGCTTATTTACCTCCCTTAGAATTTTGTATGGTGATTATTTCTATAACCTTTACGAATAACCTTAATAATATCATAAAGTGAAATTGAATCATTTATCAAAGCGATTAATTTTACAGTGGACAACCTATTTGCTCTGTAACACCCATTAAAGGACATTATTGGTCGTGTGTGTATAGTTAATATACATTTTTCCAAACTGAAACTGTAATAGATTGGTGACGTATACAGAAATAATCGACTTTGATAGGCAAGATAAAAAATATAAAAAATATTGGCCTAAGATGACTGCTGTGGGGTACTCCGGATGTAGCTATAGATGCTGATGTGGATGACCTGAAAAGTGCCAGAAATCTTCTTAACTGCAGATAAGAGCTCACCAATAACAGAAATTGAGTTGCAATAAATGGCTCGTAGTTTAAATATAACAATTTTATGGGAAATGCTGTCGAATGCTTTGCTGAAGTAGGTAGTGATTGCTTCAACCACTTTTCCTATCTCCATCGTGTTGAAGGAATGCGATTTAAATTCCGCTAGATTAGAGGTTGTGATCTACCTTTCACAAACAATTCTAATTACAGTGAATCATCCACAATACTTTCAAACAGTTTTGGAATACAAGGCTGTTCGGCAATTGGTCACTAAATCATCTATTAGTTCGATAATCTGGTTGAACACAGTGTCCTTCCTGCATGGAAATTAGTGCTGTTTCCGCAAAATTATTGATAATTGACCCCACACAAAATAATTAAATGGTGTTAAATCCGGACTTCTTGGTGGTCAAGGAATTTCACAATTTGTTGAAATTATACGATCAGCAAATTTTGTTGCCAATAAATGGATTGTTGCACGACTTGCGTGGCATGTCGCTCCGTCTTGTTGAAACCAAAGGTCGTTGATATGCAATTCATTCAATTTGGGCCATCTAAAAACAGTTATAACATGATGCGGTAACGTTCCCCATTCACTGTAAAGAAAAAGAGCCCAATGATGTCGCCTGCCTCAAACCACACCAAACAGTGACTCTTGGAAGATGAACTTCTGCTTCGTGAATAACATGAGGATTATTCGCTCCCCAAATTCGACAATTTTGTTTATTGACGTACCCATTAAGATGAAAATGAGCTTTATCGCTAAAGATGATTTTTGATGAAAACCTTAATTTCGTTCAAGCATCCAATTAACAAAACGACGTCGATTTAAATGGTCTGGTGACTTCAATTTCTGAGTTAGTTGTATGGCTGCAAATGAAGATCAACATGCAAAATGCATCGTAATATATGTTCGTGAAATGTTTAGTTCTTGTGAACGATACTCGGTTGACGTGCTTGGTTCATTACAAACAGTTTCACTAACAGCTGCCACTGCATCAGAAGTACAAACTGGATGAACATGTTGATACGGTCTACGACCTTCCACTGAATCAGTTTCTCCAAATCGATCAATAATTTTGCCAATTGCACGCTCAGTAGGACGTCCATATCGACCAAAACTCTCACGTAATTTACGAAATGATGTTGTTTTTCAACGATTATTTCCATAATAAATTTGGACAGTCAAAATGCGTTGTTGTGTAGAGACAACTAGATGACAACTAGACAACTAGACTAATTAGAATTAAGTACTAAAATTCATCGATTGAAAAAAGGACCAACAGATGACCCACCATGTATAAGAGTCTCAGACCTTTTAAAACAGAGTTGCAAATATATCGAAATAGTGGATATTTAGGGCTTACCAATGTACTAAACATCACGCCCAAAACTAATTTGGCACTTACCTCTAGAATAGTCGAAATATTACGAGAAATATGAGTTAAATATTTAATTTATTACATCGATTTATTTACGATAAACGATACCACAAACTTAAGGGTTGTCTTTGATGGATCTGCTAAAACAACATCTGGCATTTCAGTAAATTTCAGCGATTGGTCCTACGGTTCAAGCGACATTATATATTCGATCATTATGAGATTCAGAGAACACCGATTCGTCATCACAGCAGACGTGGAGAATATGTATCGACAAGTGCGAATAGCGGAAGAAGATACTAAATTCCAGAAAATAGTATGGCGCAATCATACGTCGGAGCCGATTCGCCATTATCGTCTTACCACAATCACTCAAATTTCGGATGAAAACCAATTAACATTCCCAGTCGCTGCCAACGCCATCTCCGATGATATTTATGCCGACGACCTGATGACAGGGGCCAGCACCGAATTAGTATGTTACTGAGAAACATGGATTAATGCTTCGCAAGTGGATGTCGAATTCGAAAGCCATTATGGGCTTAAGTATCGTTGTGTAGATGTTGAGACAGGTCCTGTTGACAAAAAATCCATAAAAATCAACAATGAAAAAGATGAAGGATCGGTAAAGGTACTGCGTATCAATTGGAATCCATCATCAGACAATTTTACGTTCACTTCTGAATTGCCGAACCGGGATTTTTTTCCAAACGGATCGTAGTATCCGAAGCCAGTCGATTATTTGATCCTATTGGTTGGATAGCTCCTGTCATGGTTAAAATATTCATCCAACAATTATGGGCCATCAATTTAGTTTGAGATGAACCGCTGCCGGAAGAAGTGTTAAATCAATGGAAGGGAATTCGAGACCAATTACAACACGTAAACCTGCTATCCATACCTAGATGGATCCACGCCAGCGACAATGATATAAAACAAATTCACGAACTCGCTGACGCCAATCAAAACGTTTATGGAGAGTAGTGTACATCAGAACAGAGACCTTAGAAGGATATGTCTCCATTTTGGCTAAGACAAAGGTGGCCCCAATGAAACAAGTAACTCTCCCACGATTGCAACTTTGCGCTGCAGTATTGCTGACTAATTTGATAAAATCAGTCGCATGCGAAACTTTGAAGACAGTATAAAAACTTATGCTTGGACTGCCTCCCGCATTGTTTTGGATTGGCTCTCGAGCCATCCAAGACGTTGGAGTACCTTTGTGGGAAATAGAACTGCTGAAATCCTAACCACTCTATCCAGCAATCAATGGCGACATGTACCCTCATCAGATAATCCGGCTGATTGTGCTTCCCGAGGCTTACTTCCCCATCAACCCTAGATACATCAATTATGGTGGAATGGTTCTGCGTGGTCCTCCTCATCAAATTCGAATTCTCCACAAGAAATAAGTTACGGCTTAAACGACGAAGAAAATTCAAAATTGCATCTGTTTGCTGCGAATACCAACACTTATTGGATCGATGAACTGAAGGAAAAATACTCATTAACAAAGCTGCAAAGGGTCTTAGCTTTCATGCTAAGATTCATCTCTTATCTCAAATCTAAAGAAACACCAAAATCAAATGTTATATTTTTTGCAGAGAGATGATGAACTGATCGGCGCACTTCATATACTTTGCAAACATGAGCAAAAAAGATTCTGCGAAAATGAAATCGCACAATTGCAGGCTAATAAAGAGGTTAATAAAACTAGGAATCTCAAGGCATTAAATCCTTTCCTGGACAAGGATGGAATGCTTCGAGTTGGTGGACGACTAGAGAATTCTGAAGTTCCATTCTCTACCTAGCATCCATTGATTCTACATCAAAAGTCTCGACTCAGTTGGCTAATATTTGAAGCCATTCACATCAATAACAAGCGCGGGGCCATCACTAATGCTAGCGCTTGCCAGATAAGACTACTGGTTTCCAAGTGGTTGAAACTTAGTCCTACAAGTCGCCAATAAATGCGTTGTCTGTGTCAAATATAAAGCAAGGATCAATAACCAATTGATGGACAACCTACCCAGTTGCAGAGTTGATCTAATCTGCCCATTTCTGAAGGTTGGTGTAAATTTCGCCGGTCCTCTTCTAATGCACATACATATGCCTATTTGTATGCCTAAGCACGAAAGCCGTGCACTTGGAAGTGGTCAGTGACATGACAACAGATGCTTTCTTAGGAAGCTTCGTTGAATATCACTAGACGCTTAACACACTATGTACTAATTTGGATAGGAGAAAATAATCACTTTTCTGATATACTAGTGCCTATTTATCGAAAACTCTGAGATTTCAGTAAAGCTATGTAATAAATTACTGATTCCACTCATATTTCTCGTAATATTTCTATTATTCTAATGATTTTTAGTACATCCACTATCCAAATATATCAGGGCGTTTGTTTTCAAAAGTTTAAGACTTTTGTATATTGATGTATTTTTTTGTTTTTTTCACTCAATATGGCGACATCTATTAATATCGATCCAAATTGCTTAGGGTCGGTGATTTTGTCGGATTGTCTACGGGTGCTGCAGTTAAAGTTTATGAAACAAGTTTGAGAAGTTACTGTAAATGTTCAAATACCTAACAAAATTGTGTCCGAAATGGTACAATGTACGCAGGTCTCGATAATACTTTGGATAATACGGATATTTTGATACATTCAGAATAAAAGGTGGCAGTCTGAGTTTCAAAATTATTATTATTAATTAGAATTGTGTTAAAATCGATGTTCCCTAGGAACTCGTTAAGTTAGCTAAAATCAGGGTTTCGAACATTCAAACGAGACAGAGCCTCAGAGCTAGCGTTAACATTACCAGATTCGCAATAAAATGTGGTTAAAATCGGTGGATGGTAAACATCAACACCAGTACCCGTATTTCGTGCCGAAATTGAAAGACGAGACTCCAAGTTGTGTATACGTACAAGAAATATTATACACAATTTTGAATAAGTGTGTGGTCATTTGTTATACAGATACGTGTGTGTTTTTTGTGATCATGGGCATCAAAATTTATGGAACCGGGTGGAATCAGTTCAAATTTTTGGTGCTTCCACTCCTGTTCTGTGACTTTTTCCCGTGGTATTGAGATGGTGAATTTCACAAAAGCAAAATGCTAAGTTTTGAAGAAAGTGAATTTATTTTTTACGTGCCGTTTTATTTAACACGTAACGTTTTACACAATTTTTGTTTATAAAATATAAAATTATAGACCTAAAATCAAAACTAATTAGACGTGTTTGTACTAATACCACACAAACACCTTTATTCAACACTATTGTGTTAGTTTGTTGAATTATTGAGTGGGGAGTTTTATGTTAGGAAGTGATTGAAATCCATTTAGAGGGGGCCCAGTTGTCTTTTACTTTCTTTTACGTAGTAATATAAAGTGAAGTAAACATGAACTATTTTTACGTCATAGTTTTTGCAAATTTACCATTAGCTATATCGCCAAGACAAAAAAATTGGGTTTTAAAATATCTGTATGCGTGCGTATGTGGTTTCGTGCAGACTTAATGTATATTGGTTCTCTACAGCCCAGACGTATTGACGAATTTCATACTTAAGTTTTTTTCATAAATTGGGAGATGCCAATGATTTTTGCTTGAAATTGGTCCACCGGAAGTAGCAGTTTCCAATGGAGCTCTCATTTTTTTGCAAATATTTTGAAAAGTACAATATATCATTTTCAAATCAAACTTGCGACAATACCTCCAGATTAGTTTTCAAAAATTTAAGCGGATATGACGTAGTTTTTGCTAAAAAATTGTTTAGCTGGAAGTAACAGCTTTCATACGAGCTTTTTGTTGTTTGCAAACCATTTTTGTAGTGTAGATTACATTTTCAGCGGTGGTTGGTTGACCTTGTTGGTTTTCTGAAATTTATGCATCATTTGTGAAAATGATTTCTTATTGTACAGGACAGTTTTTATCAAAAATCCGATAGGTTCAATTTTTCGATTTAGAAAATGAGTGTGGTATATTGGAGACCTATGTACATTTGTCGTAAAAGAAAGTAGAGTGTTGGCCATAACATACTCACCTCTTCATTTTTCACTCCTTGTTGGCTCGAAGAATTTATATAAAAAATTTGTGAAGAGATTTCGGGTTATGTTGTCCTCAGGGGAAGGGGCTCTGGTTACTTGTTACTTTTTCAGTCGAACATTTTAATAACAATTGTGGGAGGGTTTTACGAGTGTAAATAGCAATTGAGGAGGTCCCACGCAGAACCAACTTTATCACAGTAATCAAAACGTTGAATAATTAAAATAAACTGTTTATCAAATAAGTTTTATCAGCGCTATAATTTTTTTATGTCAGTCTATTGCTTCGCATCACTCGGATATGATTTAATAGCTCAAATAAATCAAATATTTGATTTTTTGTGTGATAATTCAATTTTTGGTTTGGACAAAGATGGTTTTGCATGGTCTTGCAAAGATGGTTCTTTGGGTTGCTTGAATTTTATTTCTAAAAAATACAAAAATTTAGATACAAAGGTTGTGAAATTCTTTATATAAAACCCATAATACAAATTCAATTTAAATAAATAATTTTTAGGTAAAACGAATAAGTAAAATAAAATGAAATTTAGATGTGAATAGCAGTTTCTTCACCTAAACAATCGCAAAGTTCACCCTCTTCTTGTAGAAGCTCTGACTGAAAACTTAAAACTTAATAAACACATTAAAACACTTGTTTATTATTTCGCACAAAACTTTTTTTTTTTTTTTTCAAAATGTTTAAAAATTTACTCGATTAATTTCGACTTGTTAGATCATCATCAGGAGTATCTACTGATTGGTAAAAATAAAAATTTAGTTATATATAGTAGAAATAAGCAAAATAAAATAAAAGAAGGAGGGACAAAAAATAGGCAATAAAAATTAATCTATTGATCGTTCCAACCATCTGTTGTTTACACGGAAAAATTACAAATAAAAAAGGGGGGATGGAATACCAGGTAAGCGATTAGTTATCGGTTGAGTAACAAAATTCAAGGTATATTGAAGTGCATTTAATTACCCGACGTATTAGTCATATTATTAAGAGCGTGAGAATGAAACAGGGCTGGATCTGGAATTGGTGAGAAACGGATTTCTCTCTGTTCGTTAAGGATATTTTGGTTAAGGAATATGGATTTTCGAATTTCGTAAGATTCTAAGGTATCTAAACGTCTGCTTTTAGGTTGTATATGTAATATGTCTAAATTGTTTAAGCTAGCTGTATGATTTTCTAAAGTTAAATGATTATGGAACGTTGATTGATTGCAACCAGACAAATGTTCTTTAGCTCTAACTCCAAAATTGCGCCCAGTCTGTCCAATATATGAGAAACTACAATCATTGCAATTAATCCTATAAACACCAGACTTGGAAAGGCGATCAACTCTAGGTTTATTGTTAAAAACCATTTTCTTTATTGTGTTATTATTATAAAAAGCAAAACTAATATTGGTATAATCGGACACGATGTTGCTAATCCGCTGGCTAGTTTTTCCTATATACTCTAAGCGACGCCAATTTTCCTACGTTGGTTTATCCGGTGGATAAATACCCGTTAGAGCTTTGCGCTTTAGCTTTTTATTTAATAACTTTAATATAGTCTTAGTTGCATATCCGTTATTCTTTGCTATTTGTAGAATTATATTATACACGTTGCGGTACCACTCGACCAAATTTTCTTCCTTTGTGTCCTAATTTTTCCAAAAAAAAATTTTTTTTTTGAATTATTTAAAAACATGAAGCAATGCGTTGGAGATCTGGAGATCTCGATGCTCCCTTTTCCTGCTAAATTTTCAGTTCACACATAAAAATAAGGGTGTTGCCCTTTCTGGTCGACGATACATAAGTTGTAAAAATTAAGTTACCGTGAATAAAAAGCCTCTTGAATAGGCAATTTTGGCAAGGGTTGAATTTGCTGTAAATCAAAAACTTACGTAATCGTTCCATAATCATCTGGTTGGCGAAGCAGTTAGTAGAAAACACGAGCCCTTAGCTTATGAATACGTTTCTCTATCATCAAATCTTTCTGTTCAGTAGTACCCCGGACAGTTTTTTTTTAATTAATCTCTAAGAAGGGCACAGTGGGTACATACATCCCAATGGTGATTTGAAACCGAGATTGAATTCACTATTAAAAATACGTTGAAACATTGTACGTTTTCCACGTAGCGTTTCATCAACAGATGAGTTGATACTAAAAGTTTAACAATATTCAAACCCGGATGCAAATAGAGTCTTCTAGATTTGTTTTTTCTGTAGTGGCTCTCACATCTCCTTAATTTCTTTATGAAGTCCCTCACACTATCTTTTTTCTTTGTACTTTTCTAGCTCACTATATCACCCTTCCCCTATTTCCTTTATTGGTATGGACGAAAAACACTTTCTTTAGTATTGATTTAATGCGATAAGCTCCGATTTTTGCAACAGACAGGAAATACTTCCAGCACACTAACAGCTTTTCTCCATGAATATTATTGAGATAATATTCCTTTAATTTTTTTATCAAGTTTATTACTTGGTCTTCTTCTTTTAACAATGTTTGGTTGTACTTGCCTTACATCAATAAAGTTTTCTTGAACAGTCTTATCAAGTACCAAAAACACTTTATCACGAAATAGTTTTACATCAGCTGGCCTTATTTCAGAACATTTAAATTTATCAGAATTATGTTTAATAACACACGGTGCAAATATCCCTAGCCCAGATGCAGTGTAGCGATTCTTTTTCTAGAGCCATCGTTGTCTTCACTCACTAATACGGAATCGTCGAGAAAATAAGCTTCCATTTAAAACAAATAATTTAACAAGACAAAAAGAAAACCACACACCACTGCTTGATGGCACGATTATAGAATAATATTTTAATAACAAGTTAGAATTACCATTAATTATTTAAAAATTAAAAATGTGGTTTATTTTGGTATGATTGATCGAATGGAGAACCTTAATTTTGCACCAGTTTCGTTTGTGGATAAAGTTGGTTATGCTTAATTATATACATTTCGATGCGATATTTCGAAGGGATACCTGGTTTTGATGTATATGAAGTTGGCCCAATATCCAATCCAGAAAAATACTATGGCTACTCTAAAATATACGAATTATATCTATAAGTTAATGTCAGCCCAGAAAATATTCCACGAGACGCAATTTACTATAGTCAACCAAAAAAAATTATCTATCTCTACAGGAAAAATGATTATTGGCATGTATGCTCCTGGGCAACCTATAATATATAAGCATCTCAAAGTTAACGACAGTTCTCGAATAATTTCGGTATCTTTTCGACACGGAAGTAAAACAAATGCAAGTTTTGTTGAAAGGTACACATTGATATATATTGGTAACGGGGACCCTCCAGACCTCCGATTCCCTCAAAAATGATTATTGGCATGTATGCTCCTGGGCAACCACTAATAGAAAAGCATCTCAAAGTTAACGGCAGTACTCGAATAATTTCGGTACCTTATCTTTTTTCTGTTCATACAAAAAAATGTACGATATTTTGCAAACGGCATTTAATTTAAGTTTTTTGCGATAGTTCTGTTTATTTATAAATGTATAAAATATTTTTCTATCGTGAGAGTTTTTTATATCACGATTATTGCTTTGGTATTACCAGCCTATAAAATCGTACATTTTTGGGGTACAATTTTGGGCCAACTTCACAAAGGTTGGTTTTGCAATTATATTTTTTGTTTTCCTAATAGCTATGAAAATAAGAAACGATGATCAAGTAAAATCTCGATTTTCAAAAAATGTGATAAAGTTGATTTTGCTTGGTACTCCTGAATTGCATCGATGAAACGTGATTTCAAAAAATTCATTTTAGATTCACTGATCTCTTGGCTGAAACTCGATTTATATGATGTAAATTGGAATCTAATATAAATTCTGAGCATGCCTCTGAAAAATAGTTAATTTGAATGAATCCCCATAAAGGGATGAAACTCCGTCTGTATGAAGAAAATAGGATTCTAAAACAAATTCATTGTGTGATTCTGTAAAATTTGTAAATTGTTTGAAACTAAGCAATGGTTCCAAGAATTGGGATAGGACTTGATTGGTACTATAAAACTATCTTACGAGTTTCTCACAAAGATAATGTTGTGGCAAAGAACAGACTGGCTGCGCTATGAATTAATCTCGGCTTTAAAAATAACGTAAACAACAAAACATGGAAAAAACTGATAGTGTGTCCAATTTAGTAGTAAACTAAAACAATCTGTACAATCCACGTCATGGATTAGGTTAAACAGGACCAAATTTATAATAGTTTTACAATAAACTGCAATTTTCGCGACAAGTTGCCTTGAAATAAACCCGGCTTTACCGCTGCTTTACAGAGTTATTATTTGCCAAAATCATTTGACCAACTGTTGTATAAGGGAACTTGAGGGAGTATTGTGTGTTACTGAATCGAGATCAACAAGTTTAGCCCTGCATGTAAACGAAAATTATCAATAAGTGTGTTCAATAAAATGGAAAATCAATGAACGATGAAATTTTTTAATCATTTTAATTTTGATTGTTAGTCGTTTTAATAGACAAATTGTTAAATAATTTTTTTTCTTTGCAGATTCACAGTGCCGTACAACAACCTGGTTTTGTTCGTGTTAAACGTGGTTACAACTCAAGAACATTACCAATACCCGTAACAACAGCGCCTAGTAATAATGATTTATTAAGTACCGAAACATCTAAGGGATTGTTAGGTGTACCACCATCCGATCCATATTTCCCTCTGCAATGGTATTTACGAAATACGGGACAAAATGGTGGGAAAATACGGCTTGATCTAAATGTGCAGGCGGCATGGGATCAAGGTATTACTGGGAAAAATGTAACAACGGCTATAATGGATGACGGTGAGTTAATTTTTTTTTTGTAATTTATGACTGTATAGATTTCATTTAACGTAGGCGTGTTACATTTTATCAGCAGACATGTAAATTCTAATCTTTTATAACTACAGCCACTGTAAATTAACTTAGAAAACATTTATTACAACTTTTATTAGGGTGGCCTAAATACGCATGTAAAATACATCAGTTATACATTTATAATCCTTTCCAACTGGTTGTAATGTTTGCTATTATACCAAGTAATATTCACCTGTTCAAATTAGATTAGCATTTATTGTAGTTGATTTGCATAAATTTTCTATACATTTTAACTACTTTGTATAAATTGGAAAATTATCTACGAAGAAACAGGTGACATAATCAATATGGATATGTATGTTAAGCATAATCTGGTGATGTGCTAATCTTGTAACGATCACATTTTTTACGACTTCACTCTGTTCTTTTTAAATGGGATTGATCCTTTTTAATGGCCATCACAACTTTTCATTATTATTATTTTTTATTTCGTTCCAAAAACTTTTAAATTATTTTATTTGCCGCTCTATTGTTATTGTAATTGTTGGTGTTATTTTTTATGATTCACTTACATCCATTAGGGAAAAGCACAGAGAAGAAAAGCAGTACGGAAAAAATCCAAACGTAATTACTGACTTACGTTTGTGTTGTTCTTCTATATAATTAAATATTTTAGGTCGGTAGATGAAAATGACCTGAGATAAATAATTCTTTGCTCGTGGTAAAATGCCATGAAATTGAGTAATAAAGTAGTGAACACAAAGGTAGCATAAAAGAGTTAGGAAAGACACGATTTTTTATTATAACTCTAATTATTTCACGTTGAATGGAGGAATTTTCATAAATTCAGTTGACTTTATACGAATAAGTTTATGTAATTGTTTGTCGGGATTGCTCGAGTAAGATATCATCGCTCATCATCTGCGCTAATTTAACAAATGGACGATAATCAACGTGATTCAGGCTGAATGAGAAAATTACAGTTAAGTTGGCTTCACAGTCGGTATGTCATTCAAAAAGGTGATTTGATCTATTTTTGGTAATTAAGAGGGATGGCTTTAATGCTTCATTTTGAATTTTGTTTGATTTTTGTATATCGGGGAATTCACCTGGAATACGTAATGTCGTACCATAGAGTAATTCAGCTGACGGTGTTAGTTGTATTTCTTTATCGATATTTTCGTATGACAATGTGCCTTGCTGCGTTGGCATTATACACAACTTCGCACGAAATTTGTATAACATCTTTTCGTATGTTTGGCCACAAATTTCGTTTGGTTACAAGTATAATAGTAGCTTTATGACTGAATGTGAAAGCTGAGCAGTCGATGCTATCACTTGTTGACGGAATTTACATGTTGTATACGGTCGATTTTTCGGAGTCTATGTATCGCATCAGATTGCCTCGTTAGAGCCTGGGACAAAATTTTTTTTAAAATTAAGAGAAATTTAATTTTCGGTGAATTGAGATTTTGGTGAATTTCTTGTTCCATGGCGTAGTTTTGTGTAGCTTCTGTTAATACGCGAAAATAAGCGGTTTCTGAAGTATCGTTTATGAGATATCGAAAATGTTTGACACTTAGACACATGCCAAAAGTTTTCGATCATACGTACTGAATTTGGTTTGGTATCGATCGACGTTTTAGTGCTATGCTGCTCCAACAACAAAATTCGATGCATCAATACAAGTTCTGCGTTCTTTCTCGGAAAAGCAAGTAATGTGGCTGATGCAGGTTGATTTTTGCATTTTTCAAAGGCTTCGTTTGCTTCATCGGTCCAGGTTGTGGTTTTGTCGTTTTTAACATTCCCTTTTATCATCGAATGGTCAGTTTAGAAATTTTTTTAATGGCCTCTACCTTGCTGGGAAGAAGTGAAATACCATTTTTCAAAATGTTTCGTCCTAAAAATTGTAGTCATTTTACGGCTATTTCACACTTAGCCGCATTCATAGCTAATTTATATTTCCAGAGAGGCTCGAATACTAATCGTAGGTGTGTTTCGACCTCGGCAGTTTCGAATGCGATTCAAATTACATCCAATTTCTGGGAACGTTTCGAACATTCGTACAAATCATATGGAGTAGTGATGGCTATTTTGGAATGTTATTCGGATGAATTGGAACCTGATGAAATCCTTTTTGTAAATCTGTTTTGAATATTGGTTAAGGTATTGGTTACCTATCAGGCACCGTTTGAGCATTTAAAGTACGGTAGTCTCTGGATGGGCGCCATGTTCCATCGGATTTCCTTACCATGTGCAAGGGACTTGCCCAGTTACTGGTCGCCGGACGGCAAATACCCGAGTATAATCTTCGAGCAGCTCGAGCGAACGATGGTTGTTTCTATTCGATGTACGATGTCTAGATTTACGATTTTCGATGAAAAATACTTTTTTGTGATGTCTACGAATTCGTTTAATAGTGCATCACAATACGTGGAGTTATAGGAAGCTACAAGTAGTCGATAATTCAGTTATATTATCTGCCAAACGTCCCTCCTTTAAATCAAGCATGATATCGAAATTGCGTATATAATCTGTTGCAATGATCCGTGTTTTGACGCCAGCAATAAAAAATGCCTGCTCTAAATGTAGTCGGGAACTTCTAGTTCTAGTTTAATGCATTTTTTGCCATAACTGTTTATCATTGTCCCGTTTGCTGCAAAGAGTTTATACTCGAATGGATTCTTTTTTTCACTTGGCATTGGCGGTACTATACGGATACATCTGCACCCGTATCGACGAAGAACTTAGTAACCGATTTTTGCAGCACTATGAACAGAGGGTATAAGCTGGCACGATAATTCGAGGTTTCGACTAAACTCGTGTGATCAGTCCACTCGGTTCATTCAGACCGATTACTTCTCATCTTAGTTTGTTTCTGATAATGACTGGGGCTACGGCATTTAAATTTCGCAGAATTGCTGATGAGACTAACATTCGTCAGAACGGCCGCTTGATTTAACATTTCGTGGTGGTGATGGAGAGCGAGATACACTTCGGCTCGTTTCGTTTTGAGCTATAATTTCTCAAATTTCCTCGATAATTCTGCTTCGAGTAATAATTCCTGTAGACTCGTCGTTTCATTCTCAGTCTTGATTAAATTGGCAGTATCGGAGGAAGCAGTTACCTCCGCTCGTGCATGATCGGGTAAATGTTGAGCTCATAATCTCTTAAGGACTGAGTTCCTGATTAAATTCCTGGCTACTCGGCGCATTTAGTCAAAAAGTTGGCTATAGGTTTCATGTTACCTAAAGGTATTTCGGGTAATAACTGAGAGCTGCTAAAGCCGTATTATATTTTTATTTGTCGGCCAGATGCTTAAAACCAAAAATCCAGCGATAAAAACCAACTTTCTACGTCGGTGCTGTTCATTCGTGTTAACGGTAGTTGCGCAAATAACGTTGAAATTCCATTCTCGTATAGTTCACTCTGTACCAATTTGCTATTCGACTCCCCATTCGTATTTACAGATTGTGGGATGGATTGTTTATTCGTGTTAGGTTGCTCGATCAACACTAATGTCGATTAAGAATAATTTATTTATTTGTACGTCTGTTCTGCACGATGTTACATGTACGCCCTCGTGTTATTAAAAAATTTACGGCACAAATTTTTAGGTTACAAAATTTTGTTTCCACTCGCATTAAAAACCCGAAATGAGGATGGAGTTATTGGGGTTCGCAATTTTTTGTAATTTGTGGAAGTTTTTCTTTCATTTATGAAGTTTATCAAGTTGGTTGAGCCATTTAAATCCTCCATTTTTATGTTCTCTTAGGCCTCAGAAATGCTCTGTCTGATCCAGCCGTTCCTCTTTTGCTTACTTGGCTTCAGCAATCAGAACCTAGTAATTCACAACATCGTTCCTTTCATTGACATATGACTTTTGGAGTATTTCCTCAAGATTATTGAACTGCATTGCAAATTAATGAAAATTCCTTCGGCCTCATACTGTATGTCCCACTATGTGAATTGCTCAGCATGACAAAGAGAATAGCCATGTGAATTTCCATTCCGATTGGAGCATTTTTGATAATGGTCATTTGTGCGGGAAAATATATTGTTGAAGAATACTTTTCGATTTTGGAGCATCGATTGACGAGAAAAATCATAATCTCAGGTCCTAGTTAAAATATCATGAAAAGGCTTACTGTGATAGATAGAGGAAGGATCATAGCACGTTAAATAATATATTTATGGTCGTTACCTGAAATTTACACTTCTTTTTACAAAATGGGAGATCGAACCGACGCGTGAAATATAATTAGAATTTATAGAGATTTAACATATGTTTACAATTTTTTGCGACACAACTTTAAGTTGGCACCACTGTTTTGTTTGAACGCTGATTTGACAGCTGATAGTTGTTTTGTCATTACTTTGATTTGCCATTTCATAATGAATAGACTCATGCCAGAGCAACGCTTGCAAATTGTTGAAATTTTAAACGTTCGGAAATATCTTAGCGAGTCCTGTTAAATGCCACTGCAAGTTGATCTTGAGTTTGCATATCATCTTCATCTAATAACGTTTTCTCTTTGTCTTCAAATGTTTTTGGCCATTCGAAGTGCTTCTTGTCCTCAATGTCGAAATCGCCACTTCTGAAGCGTTTAAACCAATCTTCACAGGTACTTTTTGATGGTGCATGTTCGCCGTAGGTCTCCTCAAAGGCAAATTTCGTGCTTCAGTTGCATTTTTTTTCAAGTTGAAGCAGCAAAGCAAAGCTTCCTGCAAATGCTGTTTGTTTGGCACAAAACTCATGTATGTTAAGTTGGCCCAAATGTCAGCCCAAAAAACACGCTGGCAACACGAAAACTATCATTTCTGTCACGTATGAACTGTCAGCCCAAAAAAATGGTATATCACGACATTTTAATGATGTCAGCCCAAAAGACAAATATGTTTTTCATTATAGATTTTTGATGTATATGAAGTTGGCCCAAATTCTAACCCAAAAAAATCTATGGCAATACTAAAATATACATAATTTGACTATAAGCAAGTGTCAGCCCAAAAATGTTTAAAAATACTCTATTTTATATATACCAAACCAATAATTATTCTGCCAACGAAAGAAAAAACCGCCATGTTTTAATGCCAGCCCAAAAATAAATTTGTCGTGAAACTATCATTAAAGAAAAATGATGATTATAATTCTGTATCGGATTAATTTGAGTATGGCCCCTGAATATGGATAACTTTTAAATTAAAGGATACATCAGAGCATTATACGACATATAACATTTATTGGGGAATCGGGGGACTAAGGGCTTCCCATAGTCATTATTCCGATGATAGTACCATTCAACGAAATATGTAGTTGATTATAAGCTATCCATATTCAGGGGCCATACTCGAATTATTCCGATACAGAATTATGATCAACTACGAGGGCGAATTGAAAATGAAACTACCTAGCGCTCGATGGCAGCACAAACACAAACATTTTTGTTTTTTAGAAATGGCGATCTGTCAAACGTCAGCGGTTAAAATTTCACCCAAATTCATCGATTAGTTTATTTGTTGTAGTCGTTTGAAGTAAGCAACTTTTGTGTTTCTTGCAAAATGGAAAAAAACGAATTTCGTGCAGTGATCAAACACTATTATTTGAAAGGGAAAACGGCGAAAGAGACAAAAGAAAAGCTCGATAAACATTACGGTGAGTCTGCTCCGTCAGATTACATGGTAAAATATTGGATTGCTGAATTTAAACGCGGCCGAAGAAGCACTGCAACAATACCATCAACAGGAAGGCCAAAAGAGGTGGTTACTGAAGAAAATATCAAGAAAATCCCCGATATTGTTATGAATGATCGCCGAGTCAAGTTGCGTGAGATTGTTGAAATGATAAACATATCATATGAACGTGTGTTCAACATTTTGCATGGACATTTGCATATGAAAAAGCTATCGGCAAGATGGGTGCCGCGTTTGCTCAGTGTCGAACAAAAACTAAACAAATGCTAAAATTCGAACAAATGATAAAATTACATGAAATACACTTCGAATTGGTTGATCATCCACCTTATAGTCCAGATTTAGCTCCTAGTGACTTTTTCCTGTTTCCAAACTTGAAAAAATGGCTCGCAGGAAAAAGATTCATCTCAGACGAAGAAGTGATTATCGAAACTAACGCGTATTTTGAGGAGTTCCCGAAATCGTATTATTCAGATGGTATAAAAAAGTTGGAATATCGTCTTACTAAGTGTGTCGAACTAAATGGAGACTATGTTGAGAAATAAATGGTTTTTGGCAAAAAAAAATTTTGTTTTCCTACTTAGATAGCTTCATTTTCAATCCGCCCTCGTACACATTTCGTTGAATGGTACTAGCATCGGAATAATGACTATGGGGGACAGTAAGTAAGTAATTAAGTCTCAACATAAACTGATTCGGTGATAAACTGAACTAAAATTTATTATTTATGTCATTAATCTTTCATTTTTGATTTGAGAGAAGTGTTTTATCTATCATGCGGGTTTATATATAGTTTTACGACAGATTTATTTTTGGGCTGAGATTAAAATCAGGCTCTTATGCTGTGGTAGTAAAATAAGTTTTGATTTAACATATCGAAAATTCAACCTATTTGGCATATACTTGATGCTGTAAATATTCGTATATTTTATAGTACCTTAATAATAATATTTTTGGGGTTAGAATTTTTGGCCCAATACATAAGGAACAACAACAACTGTTTTAAGGATTTATCGTTTTTTTAAAATTGTAACATTATTGCAAGTTTGTATCTTAATATTTTCTATCATGATAGTTTCATTTTTTCACGACACTTACATTAGTGCTGCCAGCTTTTAAATCCGTAATTTTTTGGGCTAGAATTTTGGACCAACTTCATATAGGTCGAAACTCGACATTTTCCTTCTTAGAAAAAATATTTTTGCGCTGCCATATGTGCTGGTATTACAACTGATTATCATTAACAACTGCCTACGCTATGAATAAAAGTGCCGCTGACACCATCTATGCGTGAAACCCGAAAATTTAATTGCACAGCTGATGAAAATATTTTCAACTAGACCTTCGTATCGTTTAAGTGCTATAACAGAGCAGAATTATGGTGTTATGGCCTTTTATCAATTGTAATTGGTTTTGACATTAAAATCAATATCGTAACATTTATAGTAAATCATAGAAAAACAACTTTATTAGAAGTTTGACATTTTCTTTTAATTCTATCCCGCGTATGTAACATATTATAGTTTTACGTCACAAAAATGTATGTCCTTGAAATTTATCTACCCAATTTTTTGTTGGTATGTTTGTACGGTAGCAAACTAAACCAAATATCATTACATATTTTCCCAAGCGGTCAAACCCATTTTCTTGTGGTTTTGTAATCCCATCTTAATAAAGAATATCAGCTTGGGTTCCTATTATTTTGCTTGTATGTATTGTTGTGTACATATATGATGAGCGATGACTAAGAATATGTTCCATCATCTTCTATTATATTACGATACATAAGTAAAGTAATTTTCAATTGGTGTATTTAAGTATATAAAGTTATATTGTGTTATCATATCCATTATTTATCCTGATAAGACATTAATCATGTTATTTTTTTTTCTCCGGATTCAAGACACTCCTTTAAGAATTTTCTTTTGTTTTTTTGTGTATGCGGTAATGAAATTTCAATAACCATCATCATGTGATTATTGCTAACAATGAATGAAAAGAGTGACGTCAATGCCATGTTATCTAAATTTTTTAATTTACATAATTAAACGAACTCAACAATAATAATAAATGAAAATATAATAAATTTATCAGGAAACTGATAGCAGCTAGGCAAAATGAAATTTTATTGTTGATAACATACGCGCGGGGTTTCATATGTTTATTGCTTTTTTTTATAAGGGCAATTTTTTTATCAGTAAAATTATTACGAGTATGACGGTTGTGATGGATTTAACAAATCAACTATTCGATTATTTTTAGCACATGTTCTAAAAATATAAATTAAAGCCATTTGGTTTTTATAAATCCCATGAATTCTTCATAAATCATAAATATTTTTCGATATTTCAAATTTGAAATTATCATTCAAACGCAAACTAAGCCAAAATATTTTTTTTCGATATAATTTTGGTTAAATATTTACTCTACCTGCTTCGTCCTACAAATATTTGTACATGTTATGTCGGTAAGTAAGTACAAAGAATGATGTTCAATCTAAAGATTTGTTCTAGGGTCTTGAGTTGAAAAACAAGCACTCACACCACACAAAGCAAATAAATGGTTAGGTGAATATGTTGTGGCCAACACCCGATTTTCTTTTACCACGATAGATCTCAAATTAAAGCGAAAATTAGTAACGGACTTTTAGTAAAATCATCTTTAAATTGATTTAAATCTTTTAATTTTTTATCGTTTTTTTGTAAATGCTAAATTTTTCAACATCACTGCAAAAATTAAATTATTGATTTGCTCTCATATTTGCTCTGCTATTGAAGGGTTCCGGTACACAGATTTCCACCAAATTTTCCCTGAAAACTTAAAAATTGACCCGAACTAATTTTGTTTGAAATTTAATTTACAATCGTTTTGTTTTTAATCATTTTTTCGTAAATGATATGTATTTGTCAAAATTTTTACAGAAAATGGAAAAGCTCCTGTGGGAGCTACCACTTCCGATGGACTGATATCATCGGTAAATGTCCGATACACGGTTTAAAAACGGTTGTCCAGAGTTCCAATGGTTACGAAATGTTTGTTGACCTTCCCCCCTACATCCCCGTAGTTTCATTTATTCCCCATCATAGGGCTAAGCGTCATGAGGAGCACAATTAGCTCCTGCGAGCCTGTGCGAGTTAGTAAAGCCATACTAATACCATAACCAATACTCCTTGGGTGAACCATTTCGATATATATATATATATATATATATATATATATATATATATATATATATATATATATTTGTTTTTTTTCTTAATTTGTTTTCTCAGTGCAGACAACTTTGATGGAAATTGCTGGGGGAGGTTTTTCGAGTACCAGGAATCGATTGCTATATGTCCTGATTTTGTAGAAATGTCGTTAAGGCAGCATCCGGTGGTTCTTGGGACCCGTTTATTATTTTTTTTTGGTTTGCACGATTTTATCAAAAATTGGTGAAGAGGGATTTTAATGTGCCAGGAATTTAGAAAATTCGTTCAGAGAGTCGAACGGTGAATACCATGCTGGAGGTGTGGTTTTTCATTACCAAATACCGATTGTGATGGGTCCCGATTTCGAGAAAATTAATTTAGGAGTTCATCTGGTGGGGCCTGGGTCTTGTTTTTTATTTTTTTTTTCTCGTACGAATTTGGGGGAAAAATTAAAGCTTAATTCCCAAGACTCAGTTGCGATTGGTACAGGTTTCGGGGAAACTCGTTCAGAGGGTCGAACGGTTGGCCCTGCGTCCCTCTATTTAATCTTTGTTTGGCTGTCTCGATTTTTATAAAAACTGGTGGTCGAGGGTTTTAGAGGTGAAAATCACTTCAAAAGAGCCCGGGTCTCTTTAAAGTTTTTCGGCTCACACGATTTTTATTAAAAATTACTTGGAAGATCGTTTTCGATTGCCAAAAACCGATCTTGATGGGTTCTAATTTCGGGCAAACTCATTTAAATGGTCAAATATAGCGAGAAAGGGGTTTCAAATACAAGAAAACTATTACAAGGAGTTTTGATTTCTGGATAATTAATTTCTGATTTCCCAAATAGGCCGTCATGTTGCACCGCACCACGTTGTTTGATGTACCATTATGTTGCACCATGTTGCATTATGTCAAATCCATGTTGCATGATGTTGCGTGATGTTACATTATGTTTCACCATCTAGTAATATGTTGCGCTACGTTGTGGGGTGTTGCATCATGTTTGGTCATATTGCACAATGTTCCTGATGTTGCACCATACAACATCAAATTTCTTGTTGGGCGATGTTGTATGATGTTCTACTATGTTGCGTCATGTTGGCTTGGGGTCTTATTTTAAAATTTTTTTTTTCTTGGGTGATTTTGATATAATTTGGTGGGACTGGGTTTTCTGTGTTCGAGGAAATGATTACAATTTTTCGCCATGTTGCGTTTTGTTGCACTATGTTGTGAGATGTTGCACATTGTTGTTTAATTTTCATCATTTTGTGTCATATTGCTCCATCTTGCGTGGTACCATGTTGTTCTACGTTGTGGAATGTTGTTCGATATTGCACCATGCATCTTGTGTACTGCGTTACACGCGTGATGTATCATATTGTGCTGTTTTGTACTATGTTGCGTCATGTTGCTTCGTGTTGGGTCTTTCGTTGTTATGAGTAGCTATCAATTTGTATCATTTTGATGTCGTCTGATGTGGCTCGGGCCTCTTTATTTATTTATTTTTTCGGTAAAAATTGCATTTTGATAAAAATTGCTAAGAAATCAAAAGCGAAAAATCGATTTCGATGTGTGCTAATTTTGAGAAATTACATTTAGGGGGTTTTCCGTATTGCGATGGGTCCTAATTTTGGGAAAATTCATTTAGAGGTTTTCGGGTCGAACGACTTTTAATAAAAATGGATGAGTTGCATTTTCGGTTGCTGAGAATCGGTTGTGATTAGTTCTAAATTCAGAAAAATTGGTTAGAAAGCTTTCTTATGAGATCCGGGTCCCTATTTAAAAAAAAATCGGCTCGAACGATTTTGATAAAAAAAACGAATGTATCATTTGTATGGGGATTTGTATAGGGGTGCGCCGGCTTAGCTACTGTTTGTTGTATCTTGTTCCGCAATATATCTACTATATCATCTCAATCGAAGGACATGGAACTCAGATTAATGGTGAAAATGGGAATCTATATAAATTTTGAACATGCCTCTGGAAAATTGTCAATTTATATTGACCTAAGCCATTTCTAAACCGATTTTGATACTACTCTTTTTTTATGTTAAACAATGGATAGGATTCCAAAATAAGTTTCGGGTGTGATTTTGAAAAATGAATAAATTGGATGGAACTAAAACCTTTCTCAAACGAATAGTATGGAACTCGGTTAGTTCTATGGAAATATCCAATTTGTTTGAAACCAAACCGCGGGTTCTCTAAATTGAATAGAGCTTAGTCGTTACTTAACTAAGTGTGGCGTAATTGTTATTTTATTCTAAAGTAACTGTAAGTATAGTAACCATGGGCATTTTCTCTATACTCCCGACGTATGAAAAAGTGGCTTCGAGGTGGTGTCTATCTTTATTATATCCTCTCTACAGCCCAGACGGATTTACTGGACACAGACGGATTTCATTGAGAGGTCCCATAGAAATTTATTTATTTATTGATGCGACGGGAATGCAAAATGATCGCAAAAAAATCGAACGCTACGGTATATAATCGATCATATATTGCATTTCCGCGACATTTCCAAGGGTGTCCACCCTAAATAAAGACAAATTCTGTTTGCTTGATTTGTGTGAACGTGCGATGCTGAAAGTATTCATCGTGATAATAAAACGCATTCGATCGAAATGAACGATTTGGTTCGTAAATTGGATGCCGATATTAAAACGAGATTTTTTTGTCCGTAAAAGGGACAGTACCGTGATATGGAAGAACTTCAACCACGTGAAATTGCGAAGAAACATGTTTCGGGAATATCATAATTCGAAAATAAATTCGTACAATTCTATATTGGCAAAAATTAAAAATTTCTATCAAGTTGAGGAAATCGATAGGCTAATCGAGAAATTTGTTTCTCGCGAGGAACAAGTTTTCTCATATTTGAAGATGCGGCTAATCAGATACGGCAAGCCAAACCGCGTGAAGATATAAAACGGTTGAAAGTAGAATTGAATGCGGAACAGAAAACAACAAATCCAAAAGAGAAAGAAGTGCAGGACTATCGGGGCTATATATATTCGCTTCTCGAAACGGTCAACAAATTTGCCGTGAACTGTAGTGCGATGATTCCAAATTGTTTAATTTGCTCGGTGATCATACGCAAGTACTCAATTTAATTTGCAATAATTTTTAACGATACTGGATAATCGTTTGACCAAAGTACTTGTGGCCGTATACAATGAAGAACGTGATGTACTATCCGATATAAAACCGGGTCAGCCTATGCCAATACCGGTCGTTAAAAGTGTTAAACATGATAAGGCTCAACCGACCGATATTCATACTCTAGTACAGGTGACACTGTGTTCCGAATGCGCCGAGGGTGAAGATGTTGATCGATATGATGAGGAAATTGTGTATCCGCTTGTTTCGACCGAAATCAAAGATAAGGTGAAAGAGAAAGTGGCTGCACCTGAAATCCAATATCGTTTGCACACGATCAGTAAATTGTTAATAAGCGATACCTTTGAGTACTTCTGGAGTACTTTTCAAAAAAAAAAAAAAATTGGCGGAAAGCGATAAAAGCTAGATTTAAAAAGCTTCCATTGAAGCTGCCGCTTTTGATACACAGTATTCCACTAAATTTTAATGGAAACTGTTCAAAATTTTCATTCTGAATAGTCAATCCGCTTGGACTGTAGAGATGTCGAATTTTGGTGAAATAATTTTTTTTTAAGAAACAAGAACCAACAGTCATTTAGTCTGCACGTCACCACAGACATTCATCCAGAGATGTTTTAAAAACCTTTTTTTACTTCGGTGGAAAATCTGAAAAACTCTTCAAGATCAAAATTTTTCATGATTCCTATACTTTACTTTACTACGCAAAAGAAAGTAAAACAAATTAGACCAGAAAATTCTTGGAAAAGATTTTGCATGTAAATTTATCTTAATAAAATTAGAAAATGTGAAAAATATCTATTACCACCATACCACATCAGCAATTTGGTTTCCCGAATCGAAAATTCAAGCGAAACCAATAATTCCAAAAGCATATTATATACCTCGTATACATTTACGTATTTATATGTATGTAAGTATATTATACCTTCTTCTAAGACGAAAGCACTCACAACAACAACAAAACATATTTAATGTTAAAATAACGTACTAAATTATAAATGATAACGAATTTTTCATGATAAGAAAATTTTTCGTTGATGATGAAAATTTACTTGTTATGAAGTTTAAATTATTTACGTAATTTTTTAGAGAGTGACGCTGATTCAAAAAATTTTAAAATACTAAATTATCTATTTATGTAAGAGTTTCAAAACACGAACAGTTGCCACACGTACCGTCTTCGTTCTAATAACAGCGAGATACAGAGTTGTTTTTTTGGTAACATGAGATTGATTTAAAATTTCGGCGAATTAATAAAATTTTCTTGTTTACGTACACTTCTTCTTGTTTTGATTGATTATCATAGAAAAAAGTGGCTTTCGTGCTTTCCACGTGTGGAAAGGAGCGTTTTGTTTCTTTAGACTTGGTTTTTTGAAACTACAAAACAATGGCAGTAAAATTGTCGATGTTCTTTTATGCAAAAATTTGCGTAGAACCTATCCGTAAACTATTTAATACTAAGTGTGAACTATAGGTCGTTTATCTTCGAGATGACAGTATATGACCACTTTATGTTGGTTGGAGCTTCCAACCAATTGTTCTTAGTAAAAAGTTTATTGTTTGCACGGTATGGTCGTATTTTTGGCTGCACATTGCTGATGCCGGGATAGCACCGAACTTATGATTCGCCAGTGATCGTATCGTATATTACCTCCGAAAATCGGGTTGGCTAGTGTTACGCCGATAGTGTCATGCACCACTGTTGGATAAGCCATCAGGAACATTTATATAAATCGATCCAAGCCGCACTGATTTTTATAGGAAACCGTTGCAACACGTTTCACTAGTTGCTCGCAGTATTTATAGGCAACTTCACGCGACGATAATGCCAAGGTCCAACGGTTTTCTTTTCTGATGCTCGATATCAAACTACCAGTCTTATATACGTGCGACTGTAACCCCAGTTTCCTGAACTGTAGCAACCACCGTAACGCTCTACATACCTGTCCATAAATAATTTTTTTTTACCTTTGAGATATCAATTGAAGTATTTTACGCATTTTACTATAGCTAATAAATCCTTTTGCGTTACGCAATAGCTCCACTTCGGCTTCGATAGGGTTTTGGAGTAATTTATGCAAAAACTGTAACACTCCTCATTTACCACCATTGCATATAAATCCAAAAATAAATTTCACGTTGTGTGTCAGGTACGCAAGTTCTGTTAATTTTTTGAAACATTTTACAACATTGGCCAATCCTGGCATAAATCGTCTATAGTAGTAAAAATAAGGATGCACAACCCATGAAAGCTTCATAGCAGATGCATATTTTTTGGGTCTTGGTGATTCATTTATCGTTACATTTTTTGTGTGGATCAAATCCAATAGCGGTTACTTTGTGAATCAAATATTTCACTTCTGTTCTGAAGAGGGAACATTTCTTTGAACGCAACATTAACCCAGTGGACTGTTTTTACTCAATCACTTCTGCTACATTTTCACGGGCTTTTCGAAAGTTTTCCCATAATGATAATGCCGTTCAAATATATAAGACAAATTATTATTATTAATCGTTCAAACACCGCTAGAACAAATTACCAAATAGCCCGTTGCTTACACTAGCTTTATCTCTTTACAGATCCAAAGTAAAGAATATTCTAGCCCTTAATAATTTGTCTAATGTTTTGATGATCCATGCTAATGGATAGCCTTCTTATTCGATTCACTTTTACTTGTTTGGCCAAAAGGAACCTTCTAAATTTGTGGCGAATCAACTTTCTTTCCTCGTCTCGGTGTTAATTCTAGGGTTTACCATGGTTCTTCTGTTATTATCCGATGGTTTAAAGAAAATTGTCGTTATTCAATACTATTAAGGCTTTCCCGTTTGGTTTATTATCCTGATCCAAATGGTTGCCACAATCCACAACTTTTGTGATATAAAACCTCCGTTCTATCTTCCTCAAAATGTTGTTTCTGTGGTAGCAGTTCTCTTGATGATCAATTATGTTCGCCGAAAATGAAGGCATTGTTCTCATGAAGTATATATCTAGACTAACCTCATCTACAATATCGGCGATGGGTATCTTAATTTCACTACCTCCATACTACAGGGGCTGCCGCAAAAGTTTCTAGAAAAAGTAATAAAAAATTTAAATTTTTTATCAAAAATTTCTTTGTTGCTTTTCAAAACATTCGCTTTTAAGATTTATACACTTTTGCATACACTCAAATCATTTATCGAAACACAGCCAAGTCTAGGCTGTAAGGCGGATGACCCATCAATTCGATCGTTTGAGTGCTCAAATACTCGCTTGTTTTATGTGATGTGTGTGAGCTCGCATTATCGTGATGCAAAATGACTCGCCGTTTTGGGTCGCTTTCTCTCAATTTGTTGAAAACCTCGGGCAAACAAATGGTCGTATACCAAGCTGAATTGACTGTCTTTTGAAGAAACACGCTACCATTTGCTTCCCAACGCTCCGAGCTCACACACCTTTTGTTGGCTATTCTTCGAATTGGACGTACATGCATGACTCGTCACCTGTTACGATCTTGTATACGTTTTTGGAAGTACCTCCAACGAATTCTTCAAGCATTTGGCGGCACCAATTGTCACGAACCTTTTTTTGTGCGTCTGTCAACAAATGTGGAATTCACCGTGCAAATAGCTTCCGCACCTTTAAATGTTCATGTAAGATCGTGTGTACGCTGATGTTACTAATGCCTAGCTATGCCTCGATTTCAGGATAACTCACATGACGTTCCTCTTCAATCAGTTTTCGATGTTTTCTGACACACCAGCTGTTGTTGGACGACCTTCAAGAGGCTCGTCTTTGAGTGAACGTCGTTGGCGTTTTAATTCATTGTACCAATTATAAACACTAGCCAGGGATGGTGCTTCGTCGCCAAAAGTCGAATGAAGTGTTTCGGAGCACTGTTGTTGAGTTTGCCCCTTTCGAAAATCGTAAAAAATCATCACACGAAAATGTTCACGCGATAATTCCTTTCACTGAATTCAATTTTTCAAGTAAATAGAAAACAATGTTGCGATGCGAACTGACAGATGACTTCTGACTTCTGTTACACTTTTTGACTGATATAGAGATTTGCATCGGAAAACACTAGTATTATCATTTTCTAAAAACTTTTTCTTCAGCCTGTGTATCATAAATGCTTTATCTCCAGGCGCTATTTGCAACATCAACCCGTTGACTGGTTGCGTGATTCCATTGAGGACATTTTTCCGAACTATCGTGTGAGTTACTCTTATATTAAAAAACACATACAGACACAACACAACACACTTACCTCATCAATATCACTCCTCCATCTAATCTAACTTTGGGGTTTCATAAATCCTTATTTTCGCTCTCAACATTTGTCAATGCTTTGTGTTGCCTGAATTTTCGCTGCCATGGCGGCATTACGCACTCTCGCAACTAATCCTGTTCTGTATCCGGGTGTCGTTCAATAATTCTCCTGTGTATTAAGTGATTGTTTGATGTTGGATTGCGCAGTCTTATTAATTAACGCATTTTTGTTTCATCGAATGTGGTTTTAGTTTATCACTGACCAATCACTGACACATCACACCAAAAATCGTTGTTTTTTCTGTCGTTTTATTGTAGTAAAGCAGACCTTTCAAAATTGAAACGTTGAACCTCTGACCTCAACTGTTATTAAACTCCACTTTCAATAGCATTTGCTCAATTTTCTTGTCCTGTGCATTTCTCGAAATTCCCCTTCATTTTCTTTTTGGTGGTTTCATTACGTCTTTTGATTTCGACAAAATTTCCTAGCATAAACTTCTAATCCTTTCTTTGATTTCATTGTTCCGCCATTTACTTTAGAACATCATTAATTCCGAAAATCGATTTTCAGATGGATCGGGAACTATTTCCATCAACTGACGTTTATCCTCCAGTTTTCTGGAAGTCGCAACATGTCAGTTTTTGATCAAATTAACTTTCGGATATTTAGTGCATGCTAAATGTATCTGTCTCCGGATGTTGCCCGGGTAGTACTCGTCAAATTGTAATCATATTTTTTATTCGTCTTAAGACGTCTCGTTAATATTATTTTAGTCTATGTATTGTTAACATTAAAATTGCATCGCGGAAAATGGGGTTGTCGTACATCGTCCAGTCGTTTACTCTAGGTCGGAACTAGGTAAATAGAGGCATACACCAACATTTCTTTATTCTTTAAAAGAATATCTTCGCGTCTGTTGTCGCTTATATAGGGCAGTCTCTGTTGATTTTCTAGTATGATACGTATGTTGAGGTTGGGGTTCATTAAGTCTCACGCTGGAGAGCAATGAATCTCATATTGTGACCCGGTATTTCCTTTATATGAGTTAGGTACCTAAGGTACCTTCCCAAAGGGGCCTTAGGTACATCTCTTCGGAAAGTCTTAGGAAAGTCATTCTAAGTATTTTGTAAGCACTAAGCATGAGTATCAGTTATATTGATGGACTTAGACCCAATGAAGTGTCCCTAGTAAGTTATATGATTTTCTAAATAGGTCTAACAGGGGGTTCCATGAAATTTAAAAATGTTTTTTTTTAAAGCGCCTAATACATTCCACAGTCGTTCTGTGTATTTTCTAAGTATTTAGCATGAAGTTCAGTGATACTGGTAGACTGTTTAGATTCAAAGGAGTATCCCTAGTAAATTATATAATTTTCTAATGGGTCTGACAGGGTGTTCCATGAGGTTTAAAAATGTGATTATTAATGGGCCTTAGATGCATCCCAATTCATTCTAAGTATTTTGTAAGCATTTCGCATAAACTTCAATAATATAAATGGACTGCTTAGAGCGAAATAAGTATTAATAAGTCTAATAGGAATGACAGGGTGTTCCATGGCATTATAAATGTTATTTGTTAATGGGCAAGTACTTTCCAAACTCATTCTTAGTATATTATGAGCATTTAGCATGCAGTTGTGATATTGGTGGACTGCTTAGACTCAAAGGAGTATCTCTAATAAGATATTTGATTTTCTAACGTATGTGAAAGGGTGTTTCATAAGATTTAAAAATGCATTTTTTTGATCGGCCTCGAGTACATTCCAAAGTCAATCGAAGTATGTTTTAAGCATTTAGCATAAATTTCAGTAATATAAGTGTACTGCTTCGACCCAAAGAAGTGTCCCTAGATAACATAATTGGGATACTTCTTTGGGTCTGATGATTTTCTAATGAATCTGACTGTTTCATTAGATTTAAAAAGTGTAGTTTTGTTAATGGGCCTTCTGTACATTCCAAAGTCATTCTTAGTATTTTGTAAGCATTTAGCATGAGCTTCAGTTATATTGGTGGACTACTTAGGCCCAAAGAAGTATCTCTAGTAAGTTATAGGATTTTTTTAATGGGTCAGACAGGGTGTTCCATGAGTTTTAAAACTGTGACTTTTTAATGGGCCTTAGGAACATTCCATAGACGTTCTAAGCATTTTGAAAGAATTTAGTATGAACTTCAACGACATTGCTGGACTTCTGAGATCAAAATGAGTGTTCCTAATAAGTTATAAAATTTTCGGTGTTCCAAGAGATTTAAAAAGTTGATTTTAAACAGGCTTAGGAACATTCCAAAGTAATTGAAATACTCCTAACAGAAAACGATATAATGATCGGCACAGTTTTATTTGGGAAAGTAATCGTACATTTGAAGAATAAGACCTACTGAACATTAAGTATTAAATGAATAGGGTGGTTGCTTAGTTTTGAGAATCTTAAAGATAAAAAGACACACACGAATTTCATAAAGGTCAACTAAACTACAGCCAAGAATCAAATTTAAAAAGGGAAAAATGTGATCACATTTTCTAATACTTAAAAATGAAACGAGTACAAGCATTGATACAACTTTGGAGAACATTCATATTCTCTTCTCACATTCCAAACAAAACAACGTTACCATTTTAAAATTACTATTGGTGAACCCTACAACTTTATACAAACAACTCAGCATTCCAAACACCGTTTTGCTTATCTTAATCAAATGGTCACTCCAACTACCAAGTAAGGGTTTTTTTATTAAGAATTAACCACTTTTCTAATAGTATTAGAAAACGGAATTAACGAATGACCGATAAAATTTTCAGGTAAAGAGGAACTATCGATAGATTTTTTATAAATTATAATAGACTGTGATTTACGAGCATTCAGCGCGATTCGGTTAAATAATGACCAATTATAAATTCCTACCAAATCATCATTACTAAGAGAAAAATTGGAGTTGATGGACTCATTATCTAACACTACTCCTATATATTTGCACAGCATCAGCAAGTATGTGAACAGAAGAATGGGGAGTCGAATATACAACGTCATTACCACAATCTGACTCCTTTGGACCACCAGAAAAGACAAATAAGAAGTTAGAAAAAGAATTGTTATAAAAGACTGCCTGAAAACGACCCAAAGTATATTCTAAAATTAATCTAGCAGCAGAGACAGATAAATTAAAGCTCGAATTAAGCTTAGTTAACAAAATTTGGTGATTAATTGAATTACACGCTTTAGAAAATCCAACAGAGTAAGACAAGTAATTTCTCTTTTACTCATCCTACAACGAATACCATCACAAACATTCAGGAAAGATGTGGTAGTACCGTGGGACCGTGTAAAATCCGATTGAAAAAATTAAGCAAATTAAAGGAATTGGTGGAAATGGGAAAGCTCAGAAGGTCTGCTAATTTTAGGAATAGGAATAATTTTACTCAACTTCCACTGAGCGGCATATAAAGTGTTCAGTAAAATAAAATTGAAAAGGTGTACCAAGTACCTAGTAGGGAAAAATCGTTTAACTAATTTTATGTCTAAATATTTTATATTAAATTTTGTACTAATTTTATACATGTACCATGTATTATTGAACATGGTTTTTTACATGGAAACTTGATATACTTATATTTTACGTACTTTAAAGTACATAATGAATAAAATACTACTTTTTCGTAACAACTGCGCCATCTTTTTCCAAATCTATTAATTATCGGAGGAGCCGAAAAATGGGAAAATAAAATTTCAAATTTCGCTTAAAAGACGAAACAAATAAAACCCGATTTCAAGACAAAACCAGAAATAATTTAAGCCTAATTTTAAAACTTTCTAAAGGTGGCTAAACTGATGAAATTTTTGCTGGTCATTAAAATATGATTTTCATAAATTTTCATTCATAATCGAGGAAAAACAAACTAGCCCCTAAATGATACTATATTAAACAAACAAAATAGAGGTATATCGTTCAATAATATTTGTGTTGAATAACAAATTAAACAATAGAAATAAAATGTTCTAAAATCCAAGTCATAAGCAATTCCGATGGCATATTCCTGTCAGCTATGTTCATTTCCATACAAAAATATAGTGGCTGAATTTGTGCTAATCCAGAATTTACCCAATTCCATTGAACAAACAAAAACCGTTGAATGAACTATTTTCTGACAAAAAGTGTTCTTGAAACCAATGAAGTTGGCACTTCTGATTGCATATTCTTATCAGGTATGATATTTCTATGATAAACACCTAGCCGCCTTTAGAAAGTTTTAAAATCAGGCTTAAATTATTTTTGGTTTTTAGCACAAATTGGACTTCATCGGCATGGAAAGTTCTATTTTGAAATTCAAAAGTTTAGTTGCTGCAGATCCACATAAATTTTAGATAATTAACAATTGAATGAGTTTATCGATGAGTTGGCTTGTATTCACAGCGTTTACTTGCGTGGAACGTAAAGACGGTTGATAATACAGTGGTGGTTAAAGGTAAACAAGAAAAGGAAGAGGTACTACTGAAAAGGTTTGTCTAAAGAACTCATCAGTTTCAATTAAGGCGCAACCGAAAGTCCAGGCGATTAAATTAAACAAGCAAGCGATTCAAATTTAATAAACTGAACCCGCACGTCATTCAGTGAAATCAATTCAAAGTAGCCAAAAATTGGCTAGAAGTGCCAAAAAGAGGCAATTGTCTGAGTAATTTATAATTAAAAGTCATTCCCGACGATGAAATTATCATTAAGTTTGTTGTTCTGATACTACTCCACTAAATGCACATATCATTGTTTTTCCGTTTGATCAAAATCAAGCTGATATGAGGTCATGTGAATGAGACACGCTTCCATTTCAACCAAGTATGATCCAATAAGATCTGCATTTGCAACAGCCTCATCCGATTATCTGCTTTATCCTTATCAAGATCATTTCCAACGTCACTAAGCGCCTAGAAGCAGCACCTTTGAAACTACCAAGGCCCAAGTTGCGTACTAATTTATCCCTAAAAAAATTTGTTTAGCAATGCGAATTAAACCTACTCTATTTCGAGGGAAAATTAGGGCTCATTTTCCAAAGACGATATTTGAAAAAACGAACAGAAATAGCATTCAAAATCTTTTGCGTCATCTAAGGGGGCATCTAGGTCTAAAAAAGGAGTAAGAGGAACGCAATTGTTAAATGCATAAAAAGTTTATTTTATAAGTAAAATAACCAAGAGAAAAACATTGTTCCAACGAATAGAGCCACAAATTGACAAAATGCGAGATTCAGCGATTTTCGAAAAATCTCTAAAGCTAAAATTTCAGGTCTAGGTCGAGAGTAACAAGAGCCAATACCAAGAGACAATTGATTGAAAAAACAAATGGAATTATGCATGAACAAATGTAAGCGACAACGTGATTTATGAGAAAATAAAAACCGATACTTGCGGTAGAGTAAGAGAAAGTGAGAGCATCAGTATTATAGACCGAACGGTTAAAGCTATTCCAGATATATTTAAATACGTACGAGAATAAAAAGATCAGGGAAAAAAAATTGTTCATCAAGACCAATTTTATAAATTAAATGAACTTATTTCAAAGACCTTTCAAAGAAGACAAGAATTTTGTATTTTAAATTCGAGCGTTTTTAATGATTGGTAATTAGGCAGCTAAATATATGACAATACTGGATTAAAATTTAATAATCGACAATAGATTAAGAATTGTAAGGCATATGATGGCCTGGTATTACATGCTGTCCAATCCTTACAAACAGTGCAGCCGTGTTATACAGCATTCGATGAGATGACCCTTAGATGCAATTGATTAATTATTCCAGGCATTTACGACTGAGGACGATATATATATTGGGAGTACAAATAAGTTTTGATGGATTTACAAAAGATGGCGTAACTAGTATTAAATCGCATCGGGCCATGTTAAAGCGTCATCATTTCCCTCTAAAAATCAGTATGTGTCATTTCGCTGAAGCGTAAACAACTTATTTGTTGTGTTCTAACCATGTCAACCTTTGTGCCAACAAAACATAATTTGCGGGAAGCTCTGCTTTTTTAGTTTAAAACATGTGAGTACTGGTTCCACCGTTTTAAAAGTGCTGATTTTGACACCAGTGACAAAAAACGCGAAGAGAGACCAGTAAAGTTTGAAGACGCTGAGTTGGAGGTGTTAGTGAACCAAGATTAATGTCCCAAGATCATAGGTATGGTGCAAAATAAAGAAAATTGGGTTCCATATTACCTCAAGCCAACAGATGTCGAACGCTGTTTTTTCACATGCGAACAACTTCTCCAAAGGCAAAATCGATAGTGTTTTTTCATCGAATCGTGATGGGGGACGAAAAGTAGATACACTACGGCAATGCAAAGTGCGGAAATCATGGGATAAGCCCGGTCCTGCATCAACCTCAACCGCCAAACCGAATATTCATGGCAAGAAGCTAATGCTGTGCATCTGGTGGGATCAGGTCTAACGAAACCATCACTGGAGAACGTTATCAACAACAATTGATGCAATTAAGCCTAGTATTGATGCCCGAAATGCCCACAATATGCCAAAAGACATGACAAAGTTATCTGTTAGCACGACAACACTTGGCCACATATTGTAAGAGTCGTCAAGGAAACTTTGGAGGCGCTTCAATGAGATGTCCTACCCCACTCTCTGTATTCACCAGACATTGCTACTTCCGACTACCACTTGTTTCGGTCGATGACTCATGGCCTGGCCGAACAGAACTTCACTGCTCACGAAGAAGCCATAAATTGGGGGATTGGTTCGCTATTATTCACACTTAAATAATTGTATTAATTATGCGAAAATACTTAAATTGGTAGAATAATTTGAAATACGTTATTTTCTAGTCGATAATACAACCATTACATGCAACTACATCTATTGCAATTTTGACATTTGAATTTTATTTTTATTGTTGGCTAAAATAATTTTTTGTGTTTCTAATTTCCTTTGCATACCAATACTCATAATTTGGAATTTTGTTTAAATGCATGTATTTAGTGTAAAACTGTAAAACATCAGCAACCATACCACACAATCTACCTGATGAATTCAGCCAAATGTCAAACAACCAGCGTTTCATAGTCAGATAAAAATTTTCGATACTAACATATTTTTATAAAAGTCACAGTACAAATTTGTATTACCACCTAAGGCGATTACCTAAACTATTAACAATATATTTCAGCCTTTGAAACATAGATGGATCTGCCAGTAGTGTGTCTTTCCTTATCTAAATATCAAGTGAATTACGCTTTTAAATAATATAGTATGCAACGTCATGGAAAAGTGCATTGGTATTTATTAAAAAGATTGATAGTAATGAATATATATGTAATAATTTACACTTTATATTATTATATTAGCGCCATTGATCAGCAGATGTAAGACACATAAAATAATCTATAACATAATAATTTAAAAATTTCATAAGATGTAGCTGCGTGTAATGGTTGTACAATATTATCTACTAGACACTAATTTAAGTGTTTGCATGCAGATGTCGTTCGGTAATTACATTTATTACAACTGTTTACCGTAATTAATAATTATTTACATTATTTACGTAAAAAATGTAAACAATTATTTTTTACGCGTGATTGCACAACACTGCTCAAAATATGAGGAATTTTTTGACGCGGAATCCGTATGCTGCCTGAAAGATGGAAAAAGTCGTACCTAACGATGGATAATTCTTAGAATAAAATACATATTACCAATTTCTCTGAATAAAGCTTCGAAGTTATAAAAAAAATCAAAACTTATTTGTACCCCCAATACATATAATGAAATTTTAATATCTTATTCCTAATCAAATCGTGTTTATGTGTAAATAATTAACTAATCGTATACATAATTTATTAACAAAGTAGTTAGATAATGCTTTACTGCGTGGGTCCTAGTCGTTTCTGTGATTAGCCAATCCTTTCCTTATGTTACCTTAATGTGGGAATGCGGGTAGGGCCTAGGTTCGTATAATTCTGGATTATGTTCTGTACGTCTCTTATCATATCATATTATCACAATGTTGACTCTCGCTCAAATTGTTAGCCATAGCAACGCCAATATTTGATGCGGATATCCGCAAGTTAATTTAAATTATCAATATTGATCTTTTCGTCAAATCTAATTACCATTAAATTTCAAGTGAAATCCTTTTCGTTTAATTCCTCATATATTATTTTATAATTTCTTTTAAATAAGAAAAATTTTAAAAGCACAAAATGTAATTAAAAATCCAAAACGCGGAAAACTTTTCCTTCCAAATCGACTTTAAAAAGCACAGCACACAAAAAAATGTCGATAAGGAAAAATCAAATAAAAAATTTAGAAATCATTAATCAAATTTGATTATTAATTTTAATCATTTGTCAAACACTGGGTTGGTTCTAGTTATATAGTGATTGATATTATAAACAGATTGACAATTTTGTTTACATTTATTTTCTGTGCGCGCCATTAAAGATAACACAGCACACACCATTACTAGAAGACCGCATGTTAAATCGATCAAGAATATAAAAGTTTCTTTTTTGCGACTTTGTAACAAAAGCCATTAGTCTTCTTATAAAAATAAATACTTAACGCCTGGTCCAGATGTTATCGTTTATGTCTATGTACAATATATTCATCAATATCTAAATTTAGGATTATCCCTTCTGTTTCCCAAATCACTTAAACTATGTACTGGAAATAAGCCTATTAAACGTTACATAAAATTACACTTTAATAATATGAAAAGTATGTTAAAGTGCTAACAATAGGAGTCAGAACCTGAGAGTATAAAATAAATCATATAAATAAAAAATAAAAAAGTTCTTAACTGCATTTATGGATGACCTAGTTTTTCCACATTGGTTTTATTATTTATCTTCACAACGAATCCATATTTTCTTTAGCAGTTCGGTCGCAAGTTTTATTACTTGTGTTGTGTGTTTTTGTAAAGCTTTTTACTCTACACAGAAATGGATTATGGTATAGTTATAGTACGAGTATGTGGTCTAAGAGGAGGGAAAATTCTAACTGTCGTTCGAACATAATTTTCAGTATTCAGTTCACGTGCTACATAAGTAGAATATAATGCAAAGCAATTAGAAATAATCATATTTCAATTTATGTTATTTTGTGATAACAATAAAACTAATGAAATTTTCTATACAATAATTTATTGTTCTGTATATGTTTATCCGAGTATGTTGTGTGTGTATCAGTAGAAACGACGAGAGTGTGTTTATGCAATATAAGATTAAGAGGTTTTATTAAATTTCGTTTTATTATATTTGGATGCGGGATTCATCATAATACAGATAATGGTAAATTGCGTTTATTTACAGTGGAAGAATCCTAATGCACAAATAATGGCTCCAGTATCTGAGGGATTATATTAAGAAGATTAAAATTGAAAAAAAATATTGGTATAATTTGATTGTGTGCATAAATGCATTTTAAACTGGATTATAAAATATTACTTCTTAAAAGCATGTTGACGCTTTATTTTTCAATTCGCTGAAGATTCTGAAATCGATTTCTAAAATTACTTTTATTGCAAGTAAACTCCCAATAGTAGAGGCGATACATGTTCAGTATTTCTCTCTTCAAATAGCAATATATATTTTTGTTACTTTAATTATGTGTGGGCCATCTGTTAGGCCTTTTTTTCATTTGTAAATAAAACACACATTTTGGGATGAAAAGTCAAAATTTTTTATTGATAAGGAAAGGTTCTATGCCATTTATGTATGAAGAACAATATCGTCCATATGTCCACCACGGTTTCGTCTACAGGGTTGCATCCGAACATCAAAATTGTCGATGACTTTTTTCAATAAAAGCGGATCAATAACCTCAATTTCAGCTCGAATGTTATTTTTAAGTTGTTGAATTGTTTGTGGATGATTAGCATATACCTTATCTTTCGAATAACCCCACAAAAAATAATCAAATGGCGTTAAATCCTGGCTTCTTGGTGGCCGAGGAACTTCACAAGTCTTGTTGAAACCAAAGGTCGTTGACACACAATTCATTATATTTGGGCCACAGAAAACCAGTTAACTTGTTGCGATAATGTTTCCCATTCACTGTACGGGTGTCTTCCTGTTCGTTTTCAAAGAAAAACGGCCCAATGATGTCACCAGCCCATAAACCAAACAGTGATTCTTGGAGGATGAACTTCTGCTTCGTGAATAACATGAGGATTCTCTGCTACGCGATTGAACTTTTGACTAAATCTTACTAAATGTCTTTTCTATTCATTTGCATATATTCAGGGGCAAATATTTAAATTTTTTTTTGTAAACGTGTGTTAAAAATTATTTTAAAGAATTTAATTAATCAAAATAAATTATTTAAGTTAATTTAATTAGAATTTTACATTAATTTCTTTATAAACAAACCTAGTTGTGTTAGAAGAACAGACATTTCCGCAAAATTACCATCTGTGTCAAAGTATTTTTATGTTAGTTAATTAGTGTTACTTTGTAAAAAATTCCAAGACGTTGGTCTTTACTACCCGAACGGCCTAAAACACTGAAAATAGCGATTGTTATCTAAAACACCATCGGCCTTACGCTATTTTTATGTTAGTCAAGGAACGCAATAGCCAAAATTAAATAAGCAAATAACCACAAACAAGTTAAAATACCAGTAACGAAGGTGACGACAACTCAAAACGAAAACAAAGAAATATCTACAGCAAACATTTTCGTAAATTGATTTAATATTTATGACGATTTACGAAAAAAAAAAAATTGCCAATCAGCCCGCGAACTCATTGAAATTTTCTGAAATTAAATCGACAACATGTGTGCTGAGTTTTAGAGTAATCCCTTGGATTTTGCTACCCTTATGGCGTGTACAACTAACAAAAATTAAAAAAATATTTTGCAGACCAGCCCGCGATCTCATTACGATTTTCTGTTAGTCCAAAGAGTCAACAACATGTGTGCTGAGTTTAAAAGTTTAAAAGTCTATGCCCTACGAAAAAAAAATTAGAATATATTCTGCCAATCAGCCCACGATCTCGTTGCGGTTTCCTTCGGGCGCTATTTATGAATGTCCTTCGGACGCCATTTATGAATTTTTATGGGTACATACGATTGACGTATCATGTAGATGTCATAATTTTCGAAGACGTTGGTAGGTCTGAAGTGAAAATTAAATATAACTTGTGGAACTCCAGTCAGAATATGTTTCTAGCCCGATTTAAAGATATTGTGTTTGGCATAATATCTGCGGTTTGAGAAATATGACTTCATGAGCTGGTAAAATTCTCACAATTTAAGATTATTTTTTTATTTTTATTTTTTTTTATCTTTAATCTGTCCTGAGGCCTAGGTACTCCCAATTCTTTCGCGGTGCGCTTTACCCGTTCTTAATTTTTCGCCGGTTCTCAGCCAATCCGAGGACGTACTGTTAGTGGTCCGATTTTCGTAGAATTACCTGCGTATTGCATAGTTTCATGCCGTCCTATAGTACTGGCATCGAAAATGGGTCGGCCCATGAGCTCTGCACTCCGACAGGCGGTTATATTTGTGTTCATTTAAATCACAGATCGTAATTTGATGATGAAAAATCCCGGTATCTCCCGATCCAAACACCAATTTTTCTATTCGTATGCAACCCTTATTTCTGTAGCTACTCGATGCGCTTGCTCAATGGTTCCGTGCTCGGCTTTGAAACCAAATTGATGATTAGGGATAATATTTCGTATTTCCGGTTTAATATTTTCGACAATTGTTTTTTCGAATACTTTCGAGGCGATTGATAATAATCTTATTGATCTATATGACGAGACTTTGGTAGGATCCTTGCCAGGCTTCGTGATCATTAGTAAAGGTGTTCGTTAAATGATTGTTTTTAGAACATGGCTTTTGATCAGCCCAGAAATGTAGTAAAATCGGAGAGTTGTCAAAATATAATTGTAAAAGTGGTTTAGTCTTGATTATTTCTCAGTTTATTTTACTTGTGAGTGCAGAATCAAGGACATCAGGGTTATTTCGGCCAATAAGTTGGATGGCCACGATGCGACAGTGGTTTTCTTGAATAACATTCATTAATTAACGTCAGCTTGGAGTAGTGAATATTGACCCGGGGTTGCAAAAATTTTTTTTATATATCTGTCGAAACGTTATTATTTGGAGGGCAATATATTGAAGCGATGACCAAACTTTCTTTATCAAGACCAACACATACAGATCTTATACACTGTGTTTCGCTAGGAAATGTTGTAATTCGAGTTTGTGGTGGCTTATACCGTTTGCGTTCCAGTGGCATAGCTTCAGATAATTTACCGGAAGCATCATCAGTTGCATGCAGTTATTCAGGTTCAGCAGTTAAGGATCCACCTTGGAGAACGCTTGCATATGTTGGTTTACTGTTTGATGTTCTAGTGAAACGAGAGTCATGTGGAGCATGGGAAGGTATTTTATTCTGCGCATCTTGAATAATATTTCAGTAGACTGGACATCTTCGGTAGTTTGCAATGTGGTTTCCACCGCAATTGCTGCATTCCTTGTTATCGCTCTGCAATAAGTCCTGCGTGACCATATTATTGGTAGATTGAACGCTGTCACAATTTGTCCGGACTTTTTCTTTGATTCTTCAACAGTTATGCGTCTGTGTATAAGATACTTTAGTTTATATATTGGATGAACTTCTTTTTTTCAAAATGTTTTTGGATGGATCCAGTTCAACTTTGACCATTGGTTATGGTTGCTTCAAGCGATTCAAGATCATAAATACATTCTGTATTATAAATTCATCTTCAACAAGCGCGGCCTGGATTTCGGCTGTTTCAATATGAACTTCGATGTAAGTAACCAAATTTTAAGCAGCTGTTTAATAATTGTACTATGCTACGCCCTATGATGGGCCATACCAGCTGGATTATTTCATCGTTTATGCTGTCAAATCCTGGTGACTTGTTACGCTTAAAGCAAGTAAGAGCACTGGTGACCTCTTCCCACATAAATGGGGGTCTTCAGCATCTGTGTATGTCCAACTGCTGTTGGTGGCGATCGCGCGCATTTCTGCTTGAGGCTCAGTTTCATCTAGTGTTTCGTCTGACAGAAGTGAGTTGAGTAACTCCATTTGTCTTCCTAATGGTATTCATGGCATTCTTGCGTTGCCAGAGGCAAATTTGTAAACAAGGCCCAGGGATTTATATTACCATGTTCCGTGGCGTACTGTTGGAAACTACTTTGCTTTGCTTTAAATACTTCATGAAAGTATTTATTTCTTGCCTCTCTGAAGAGAGCCAATTCCAACTCTTTTGCTCTTTGGTCTCTTTCTTTCCGCCTGGTATGCTCTTCTAAGCTTATGCATAGAACATCTAAGTTTCCTTAGATTAGAGTTCCACCAAGTATTTTGTTTCTTAGCTAATCTCTTCTTAGGAATTGATTTGTTGCAAACACTGGTTAACTGTGTTGAGATCAGCTCCACACGAGCATCAATTTCATCTATCGAATTAACTTCTGAAAGTGCTTCTACACTGTCCCAAGAGTCAACTAAGTGTCTAGCAAATAAACCCCAGTCAGCTATCTTAATGGCAAGTCTCGGAGTTTTGCTACTTGCAAGCGGACTATTCTATTCCGCGTTTGATAATTCAAACGTGATGACTTTATGGTCAACAGATGTCCAACTTTTTCTTATAGCTTTATATGGTGTAGTAACCAAGCGTTGAATCATAACATCCCTGCGGTAGCTGGATCTCGACGACTTCGACCCGATTACTCACTCCCGAGTGCCGCCGGTACTGGGGATATAAATCCCTGCATGTAACGTTGTTTTCTCATGGATTGACTCCATTGTATACCTACTGCTATTTGTTTACAACCGCCCCTAACACGGAGAACAAACGCTGGTCACAGTCGCCCCTAACATGAGGAACAGACCCTTCAGGATTTGCCATGAGTATTTCCCCCTCAATGCAAGTAGCTAGGGGTTTACCGCGCCCGTATTCGGGGTTATACTTTTAGCGTTACCCAGCATATGATGAAGCATATGAACTTATTTTAAGTCTCAACAATTCAAGATGAAATTGTTAAATTCTGATTTTAAATTTTGTTTTATGTGAATGTAAAAAGTGAAGCAAGCGTGCACTGACACAGTTTTATAATTTCAACTTTAATAGGTTGAGGAAACCGAACTAGAATTTACTTCAAACAATAATTATGTAGGTTGTACACGTTATCGAGTTGTACAATATCGATCATTGTTTTTTTCCTATTTTGATGGATTGAGTTGGTAATAAAATTTGGTTTATAAAATGTAACTGTTTAGGATTAAATTAACCGGATGCAGGATAGATGATCCCAATCTGAAAAGAAATCGTTGCCTTTAGCAGTTAATACATGTTTAGTGAAGTTCTGAAATGAAGTTAATAACTCGCTGAAGAAAAAGGAGCTCAGTTCAAGAAAAACAAAACTCGATTTGGAGAATTTCTCGAAACAAGATCAAACCCTTGAAGTCAGAAGAGAAAAAGAGTCGAGGTCAAGATTTTGTAATGGAACATTTACTTAGGCCATAATGAGCATAAAATTATTTGTATGTCAATTGATCTTGATATTCGTTCTTATTTCGGTTTTGGTTCGATTTTCGATTTACGTTCTGCTAACTTTACATTAAACTACCACAAGTTTCGTCAAGAACGAGTGGAGGAGTCCTACATTTATAATGGGGCATTTGATTAGGCCATAATGAGTCTACAATTATTTGTATGCCGATTGATCTTGTTTTCCGTTCTAATTTCGGTTTTGGCCGAAACTAAATTTTACGTAGAATTCTTGAAATTTTTAGAACATTTCGCGAAAACTAGCTATGTTTAAATCCATTGTTTGATTGAATTGATTGACCCAGGTTTGATTGAAATCGGTATACTAGCGTCGTTCTTTCTCTTAAAGAAAATCAGCTGCGGCACATGGAAACTTTCGCCATTTAACTTCTTACTGAAAATATAATATCAAAAATATTAGAAGATATTATTGCACATAAAAATCGAATACTCTCCTTTAAAGTAGCAGTTATCGGTAACGTCCCACTTGGCCAAATAGATTTCTCTTATATATTGGAAAGCATCGCTATCGCATTTAAGCTTAAATATCCATTACTATCGATTCTTATGTTGAGCACCTTTGTTGATGCTACAAACCATCATGACAAGAATTCCCAATTCTGTCCTCTAATCAAAACTCTAAATGGGTCCCAATAAGCAAATCAAATATTATGATATAATTATATAATTTATCGCGACAAAAGAACAGAACTATTATCAAGGATTATATAGGGTTTTCCAATAAGAGTGATATGATCCAAACTTTTCTCGCAATAATTCAATTGTTGCACTTGCTGTGTGGCACGTAGCCCCGTCTTGTTGGAACCAAATGTTGTCAAGATCAACTTTTCCAATTTCGGCCATTAAAAGTTGGTTATCATCGATCTATACCGATCTCCATTGACAGTAACGGTGTTACCAGCTTCATTTCGAAAAAAGTACGGACCGATGATTCCACTAGATCAAAAACCACACCAAACTGTCAATTTAGGTGAATGGAATGGTTTTTCATGAATAATTTGTGGATTTTTTTGCACCAGAATCGACAGTTTTGTTTATCTACCGCACCACTCAGATGAAAGTGAGCCTCATCGGAGAAGATGATTTTCTTAAAAAAATCGTTATCGTTTGTAATCGCAATTTGTAAACGTTATTCTTGCGTATATCTCACCATGATGAAATTGTAAACATTACTGAATATAATGAAACAAAAAATGACAGATCATGACATATTACAATGGCCGAAACGTCACTTAAAAATCATATCATTCCTATTGGAAAACCCTATAAAACATCAATTTATTGCGTGAAGCTCAATGTGAAAATAATTAGCATTAAAGTTTTTCAGCAAAAAAACGTAAGTGAGTAATTAGACTTAAATAGTCGAGTTACAATTTAGATTATGCAAATTCTCTAAGTAACTCGAGAATTTGGCTGAGATTAATTCCGCAATGGTTTTATTTAAATCTTTTAATAAACTAGTAGATACCCCTGGTGGGTCTACTAGAGTAAAAACAATTGGTTAGGTGAATACTGAATTAATTCTCTTTACTTTTGAAATTTTAATTCTTTTATACAGAATTTTATACAAAATTTAATTCTCATGTCTCAGAAGAGGTGATGAGCGATGACTAGCATGCCTGCGGCTTATGCATCTTATGCCCCAACAGACACCTAATACTAAAAAAATCTAAAAAAATTACGGTTAATTTCCTTGCTAGATTCGGTTATCGTGTTGACTGATCTATTAAATGGATTTTCTATATAATTAGAAGATGAGCAGATTGTAAAGATGTAAAAATTCATGTCTCGTAGCACACATTCAGCCTTAATTTGCTAACTACACCTGATCCTTAAATATTGTATGATTTGCTTTAAAAACCGCATATCACATCGACTGTTGTTTCATTGTGAACGGCATATAACCACTAATTGATGATAATGAGTCTTATCCAGTGATTCGATGGAACAATGTTTTTTTTTTTTTAATCCATGCAATCTTTTCTGGGGCCGAAGCACTTCCCTGCTCTTTCGCGGTTGATTTTCCCGTCTTACTTTACGCGTCCCTGCCAAATCGAAGACGTACGGCTATAGGACCGATTTAAGTTACCATCTGCGCCTTGCATAGCTCCATGCCAGCCTATAGTACTGGACATGGAAGATGGGTCGGCCCATGAGTTTTGCACACCGATAGGGGGTCGTAGTTGTGTTCCTTTTAATCACAGATTACAATCTGTTGATGAAAATTTCCTTTTGCATCCTGCTCCTATCGGGATTCGAACCCGGTACCTCCCGATCCAAACGCCAAAGCTTTAACCACTGTGCCATTTCGTCGGTATGGAACAAGGTTCATTTTGTTTTGTAGAATTCGCATTGAGTTCATGAAATATTGGCGATGTTTCACATAGAAATCTTTTTCGTTGGAATAGTTGCCAATTTTTCATTTTATCTTTGGTTAGTAACGCAAACTGATCTTGGTAAGCGTCTACTGTTAAATATTCTGACCTGCCGTTGATGAAAGACGGTGTGTTGTTGTGTTCAATATTAGGGATTGTAAAACCTGCTAACAATTTAGAATAATGTGTAATCCCGCGCAAAGGATAATGGAATAGTGATTTTTATTATGATGTTTCTTGGTGTCACTTTACTGCGTATTATAATGCTTTTTTATACGTGAGGAAGATCAAGAATGCCGTGCCCAGGTATGGTGATGGTTGTTGGTATGTGTCTGCTAATGAGTGTGAGCTCCTGTTCTAGCTTAATGGTTGAAGTTAATATCAAGCGATGTTTCTTCCATGAAAAGAATTCGTTTAATCTTTCTATTTCAGCCTTCCGGGTGCCCTGAAGACTGAAAGATCCTCAGTTGGTTTTGTGCCGTCTTGAATGCTTTAACTTGCTTTCAATAATTACTCATGTTGTAATAAACTATTAGCATTCATGGTTACCACCTCGAGTCGGCCTATCGATTCAAGGTGTACGTCTGTAGAGTGGTTGAATGGGGTGATTTGTTTGTTGGCCTGGCAAGTCGCAAAAAACAACATTTGGACAATCGCCTAAATTGGAACCCTCTCACAATGTTTTGATGAATGTAGCTCATCTTGGCTGTCATGTCTGTCTGTCATAGATTCTTTAAATTTTCCTCAATTGGTAGTTTACACAATTTCACAATTGGCCGCTTCAATATGTTGTTCTCGCACTTCACGATAGCTACTCGAACTAAGTCATCGCTTCCTACTTGTGTCTCGATAATTCTCCCTAGCTTTCATCGATCGGTTATAGGTCATCCTTTAGTAATGCCAAGTCGTTGACCTTTAGGTTCGGTTGGTTGGTTCGTTGTTGTATTTGGTGGACGTATTTTGAGAACCATATTTTCCAGAAGTGCTGAACAATTTCCTTCACAACGTGCCATATTGCTTTTAAGCATATGTGGTCTATATCTACAGCTAGCAGTACCTTGAGAGAATCCCCTATCAAAAAATGCCCTGGTGTTAATGCGGACTTATCCGATTCGTCGTTGGCTATCACAGTAGTGATCTCGTCCGATACTGTGGTTATTACGCGATGGTGATCTTTTTTGATTAAGTTATTTGCTCCAATGAAATATGTCTCATTGTCAGAGTAAATTTTCGTACATAAACCTTTCCTGGATGTAAATCGTTTGTATGCAGAAATAAATGATTCGGTTGTTTAGTCCCTTACGATTTCAATATGTATAGCCTTTGTTACCAAGCAGATAAATAAGGCGATACAGCCTTTGTAAGTTTTGTGACCTCTTCCCTTGGTTTCTTTTACTTGAATGGGACCAGCATAATCGACTCCCGTTTTCGCAAACGGTTCTTCCGGCCGCTCTGGAATGTGTTGTTTATGGCGAAAGCATATAATGCATTTTTGAATTACTTGCTTTACAGCACATTTACCGCCAATAATTGTATTCTTGCGGCCATTTTGAAAATATAAAAATGACACGACATATATTAAGACGAATTATTTTTATTGTTTTGTTATGATCGATGCGTCGATTAAACTTCGCACAACATAGATTTTATGCACTACTGATAAAGGTAATAAGTATTATTATTGTATTGATGCTTTAGTAAAGCCAAAAAAATATGTACATAGAAAAAATCGTGTTTTGTATTATGCATATGTTAAACTTGCACGCATTTAGGCGAATTAGTAAAATTATTGCGTAACTTAGTTTCGATTACCACGCCCTCTGGAATTTCATCGTTCATAGATTTTTTCCGTAAGATGGTGCCACTATATATGGTTGCATTATGGTATAACTTAGTTGGACAAATATTACTAAATAATTCACTTACTAAAAATTTGTCAATTTATCAACCCCTTTTACTATTCTTTCGGTATTACAAAAATTGGAACCGTACTTGTACAATCAATTATTAATGTTAGCGGGGCGTTTAATTTATTCGTCAACATTACAGAAACAATTAAAATTTAACAGTACCAAACTGATCCCCACGTCCTTGCCTTATGAATAAAAGAGCAAACAAGGGAAAAAATATTTATTACAATGTTTACTTGAAAAATGTAACTTTAAAGCTTAATATATTATTACAGTTGCTTAAGCAACTCTAATTAATCCTGTGTAAATATTTTTTTTCTAGCATATGTCTCTCGGCGCTAGATCTAGATTGTACATAATTATATTTTGCCTTAATACAGGATAAACTCTAATGCTCCATAGAGCAAAACGGTCTGTTTTATCGTACATACGTAAGATACATAAAATAATAAATATATGTACACGTTTTATTTTTGGTTCCTGTGTGTTAGCCAAGAAAAAGTGTTTGCCCCAATGATAAATTTGTTATCCTTTTTTACGGCCTATCGCTTTTATGCTACCGCTGTTGTTGTCGTTGTAATGGCATACAAGTAATATTGTGAATACGTAAATTTAAAGGTTAATGTAAATACGCACTAAATAACGGGTGATTTTTTAAGAGCTTGAGAACTTTTTTTTAAAAAAAAACGCATAAAATTTGCAAAATCTCATCGGTTCTTTATTTGAAACGTTAGATTGGTTCATGACATTTACTTTTTGAAGATAATTTCATTTAAATGTTGACCGCGGCTGCGTCTTAGGTGGTCCATTCGGAAAGTCCAATTTTGGGCAACTTTTTCGAGCATTTCGGCCGGAATAGCCCGAATTTCTTCGGAAATGTTGTCTTCCAAAACTGGAATAGTTGCTGGCTTATTTCTGTAGACTTTAGACTTGACGTAGCCCCACAAAAAATAGTCTAAAGGCGTCAAATCGCATGATCTTGGTGCCCAACTTACCGGGCCATTTCTTGAGATGAATTGTTCTCCGAAGTTTTCCCTCAAAATGGCCATAGAATCGCGAGCTGTGTGGCATGTAGCGCCATCTTGTTGAAACCACATGTCAACTAAGTTCAGTTCTTCCATTTTTGGCAACAAAAAGTTTGTTAGCATCGAACGATAGCGATCGCCATTCACCGCAACGTTGCGTCCAACAGCATCTTTGAAAAAATACGGTCCAATGATTCCACCAGCGTACAAACCACACCAAACAGTGCATTTTTCGGGATGCATGGGCAGTTCTTGAACGGCTTCTGGTTGCTCTTCACTCCAAATGCGGCAATTTTGCTTATTTACGTAGCCATTCAACCAGAAATGAGCCTCATCGCTGAACAAAATTTGTCGATAAAAAAGCGGATTTTCTGCCAACTTTTCTAGGGCCCATTCACTGAAAATTCGACGTTGTGGCAGATCGTTCGGCTTCAGTTCTTGCAGGAGCTGTATTTTATACGGTTTTACACCAAGATCTTTGCGTAAAATCTTCCATGTCGTCGAATAACACAAACCCAATTGCTGCGAACGGCGACGAATCGACATTTCACGGTCTTCAGCAACACTCTCAGAAACAGACGCAATATTCTCTTCTGTACGCACTGTACGCATTCGTGTGGTTGGTTTAATGTCCAATAAAGTAAACTGAGTGCGAAACTTGGTCACAATCGCATTAATTGTTTGCTCACTTGGTCGATTATGTAGACCATAAATCGGACGTAAATCGCGAAACACTTTTCGAACCGAACACTGATTTTTGTAATATAATTCAATTATTTGCAAGCGTTGCTCGTTAGTAAGTCTATTCATTATGAAATGTCAAAGCATACTGAGCATCTTTCTCTTTGACACCTTGTCTGAAATCCCGCGTGATCTGTCAAATACTAATGCATGAAAATCCTAACCACAAAAAAATCACCCTTTATAAGAAAGAAATGGTTAATTTTTGTGAAAAGGATATAAATTAAACTTTAAATAAAAAATAAACTTTATGGACAACAACAACAAAATGATTAATAGCCGAATTATGTAAGAGGGACCAAATAATTAAAAATTGGGTGATTTTTGGAAACGTAATCTACTGAAATTTCATTCAAGTGGATGGTTATTATTTACTAGTATGGATTTTTCAAAGGGCAAAGGATTTAAAATTAATTGCGTCTAATCAGTCCAGCGTTCGACTGATAATTTAAATCATAAGTTTTGCGAGCTAGGTATGTTACGGGTAAATTTGCAAATTAATCCAAATGCTTTGTAAATGTAGAAATATTTTTCGGTAAACTGGACATTTTTGATTTGAATTGCAATTGGTTTCAGGAAATTTATTTTTCTTAAATTGTTAATTTACTTTTTCTTTTTTCTGATCCTAATAAAATTCGGATTTGTTTTCCTCGACAAATTAAGCGCCAAATTATAAAACAATTTGGTCAGACGTTTTGAAATATACCTCTATATACCAATCTTATTGGGATTTTAGTTTGAGATCTTACCTTTTACCGTGTTTAGGTTTTCCGTATTGGAAAACCGGATCTACATTTTTTTTCATCGCAAATTGTGATTTAGTAAGCGTCTTTTCATTATTTCATGAAGCATGAATTGAACCAGATCAGATGAAGCATCAAGGCACACATCTATCCTAATCCCGTAATATAAACTGAATTTTTCAAAATCTGTTTAACCTAGTTATCTAACCCAGTTTTAATTTCGGCCTGTGTATTGTGCGATTGAGTAACCGTAGGTGCGATTGGGTAAGTAGGTTATGACTTTCAGGATAGCCAAATTATGGAACTTCCTTACAAACAAAATTGTATCATGATCGGTTAACAAATCTCCTAATTTCATTAATGATGATCATATTCCAGAACTTCAACTCATTTGCGAATAATTACTTTGAACATTTCTAATTATGATAGCCAAATTCTAAGACTTTAAAATTAGGCCTAGTTATTTTTTTTCATAATTCGTCGGCTTCCAATCCCAAAAGTGGTAGAAGCTGAATCCTCGAAGTAATTAGTACTTCGGTTCAATCTACAGCAAACTCTGAATAGATTTAGGTGTTACATTTGTCGAAAATGCCAGTTTTAATAGGCATATTGAAAGGTGAATTTAAAGATAATCAAACCTTATGTTCACTCTATTTCCCTTACGTTCGATCTCAACTGGAATACGCTGTATCGGTCTGGAATCCATACTATATTGTGCACAAGCATTCAAAAGAAATTTCTGATTTTCTTGTTAAAGAAAAGTGACTGAATTACGACCACAATTTACCATTCCATGAAAATGTGGCTCGGTTATCTCCGTACTCAACAAGATGCACGGATTACATAATATGCACGAATATAGACGACTTATCTTGGGCACGTTTTGCTTGGTAACATTGATTCAGCTTACATTTTTGAAAACATATCAATTCATGTGCCTTGAAGAACATTTCGAAACCATGAGTTTTTAGCATTAGAACACCATTCCACAAACTGTGGAGAAAATAACTCCATTAATAGGTTGTCTAAATCATTCAACATCGTCCACGACCTATTTCACTTTAATTTATCAAAGGTCAACTTCCTTAAGAATTATTTTTAAAAATTTTAATTGTTAAATCAAAATTTTATTTATTTTATTTTGTTTTAACGTTTTTTGTTTGAATTTTTATTTTTTAATATAATTATTGTTTTAAATTTAAATTTTCAAATATCTCGGAAAGTAAGCACTCTATGAAAAAATGGCTATTATAAAAATTTAATCATTCCGGGGGGGGGGGGACATACATTACTGCTAAAATTAGTACCCTTCCTCCCCTTCTTGCAAGTGGGTCGGGGGTAACTTTGAAATTAAAATAAGAACCCCTATTTTTTATTGCAGATTCGGATTCTACGGCTTAAAGTACGTAGGATTTGTTTAAAACATTTTTGTCGATTCATTATAGATGGCGCTGTAATAACGATATTTGATCTTTTTCGATTTCTCTTACTGAGAACCTATGCATACGATTCTAACCCAGGAACATGCGATCTAAATCTGCTTTCAAATAAATAATTTTTTTGTATTTGGTTTTAAAAATGTCGATCCAGGGGGTGACATGTTGTAACATCACATTTTCGATACCTTATCGAAGTTTATGTCTCGCTTCTTTAGAATAAAATGTAACGCTACTTCACATTTTATATCATTTACCAGGTTGCTTGATTGAAAAATTGTGATATTCCATTCCGTTTCTATCACCAAATAATTTGTTTGCGATACTTGAACGAAATTAGAGAAAGACAACTTGTTTGCATTTGCACTAATAGGTTGTGATAGCAATAGAAACGAAATAATACAGAAATGAAACAGTTGCCCATTTCAGGTTGGGAAAACCGGAAATAAACTTCGCTAAAGCATCGAAAATGTGATGTTACAACATGTCACCACAGTTCGAAGATTATTTCGAAAACAAAAAGACATATTTGCGTTAGGCTATTAATAGAATACAAAATTGAGTATTTAACTGTACAAGAAAAAAATGGTCCTGGTTTATGGGGAAGCTGGCCGTAGTCTACATAATGCTGTCACTCTTTACGCTTCGCGTTTTCCGGATAGGAGTCGGTCTCGTGCTTCGACCGGACTGTTAAACAATTTACTACTGATGGAAGTGGTCAACCGAAACAAAGGAACAGTCGAGCAACAGTCACTGAGGAAAGTAATGAAATTGCTGTATTGGCTGCAGTAACTCATAATCCTTATACTAGTACACGAAAAATAGCTAGCGATTCCTGATTGTCCCAAACCAGTGTTTTGAAAATTTTAAAACGTCATAAGTATCCTCCTTATCATGTGTCTTTACACCAAGATCTTCATGGCGTTGATTTCCAAAATCGGGTAACGAGCACGTGAACAAATACAGCAAAATCCCAATTTTTTAAGATGCAACATGCATTAGTTGAAAATCAGCGCCCTTGGATTGGCAACGTGTGGTGTGGAATAATTGGCAACAAACTCATCGGCCCCCACATTATGTGTATCCAAGGCAACTTGGATGGTCAAATGTACCGAGACATTTTGGAAAATGAACTGCCAACGTTATTTGAAGACTTGAGCTTAGAATTGCGACAGAACATGTGCTTTCTACATGATGGTTGTCCAGTACACTATTCGTCGGTAGTACGTGAAGTACTTGATCATGATTTCAATGGTCGTTGGATCGGTAGAGCTGGTCCGGTAAATTGGCCTGCCAGATCACCAGATCTAACTTCGCCAGATTTCTTTTTGTGGGGCTTTCTCAAACATAAAGTTTACCAACAACACGTGAGAATATGATGAGCGAATTTGAAATGCTTGTGCCGAAATTCAAGCAGACACGCTTCTCAGTTGTGTACATTCATTTCAAATACTGATTAATAAGTGCGTTGAAGTCGAAGGCCATCATTTGAGCACTTAATTTACTTAAAAGATGATGAGGCGAGGAGACCCATGTAAATCAAGGACCATGGTACGTGAGAGGCGAGGAGACTCACGTTAATCAAGCATCCCGAAGGAAACAGAAAACTACTACGTCCACGTCGTTGTTCCTGGGTTACGCTGAAAGTAGTTTATTCACCAGCCAATTACATTTGTACAGGTAACAATTCCCCATTTATTCAGATATTTTGAAAACAAAATACAAAAAAATCATTTATTTGAAAGCAGATTTAATCGCATGTTCCTGGGTTACGATAATAGTACTTTCTTGACAAGTCATTTTTCAGTAATTAAATTAAGAAATAAAATGTGTTTAAGACTAATTTCGAATATTTATATTGAAAACGTGTTAATTTTTTCTCAGTAGGGGAAATCGAAAAAAAATTAATATCGTAGAGTGCCATCTATCATGAATCGAAAAAATTATTTCAAAGAAATCCTTCGTATTTTAAGCCGTAGAATCCGAATGTGCAATAAATAATAGGAGTTCCTATTTTAATTTCAACGTTACCCCCTCACTTATAAGAAGGGGAGGAGGGGTACTAATTTTAGGTATAATGTATGTCTCAACCCCCCCCCCCCGGAATTATTAAATTTTGATAAGGGACATTTTTTTTCGTAGAGTGCTTATTTTCCGAAATATTTGAAAGTTTTAGCTTAAAAAAATCACCCGGTATGTACTTTGATGGTAATATAATTGGATTAAAATGTAAAAATCGCTTCTTAGATTTGTTATGTTCTTAATATGGCCTGACATGGTACATATTTTACTAGCATTGTTTTATTGTGGCTTTGTTTTATTTGCACCACGTTGCCTGTTTCTCAATGTTTAAGTTGGGGTAATAAATGTAATATTTATTTGGTTACGATATAAATTAAAGTTAACAGTAATTAGCTCAATTTTAAAAACTAACTTTATTATTTCTTTAGCTTTCGGAACCTTTTCGGTTCCATTTTCAAAAGAATAATAAAACAATTTTAACTACAAAAAAATATTTTCTATACAAAATAAAAACGAAATCAAGGCTATCTAAAATGTAGCTATTTTTCTGTAGATATCGTTAGCTACTAGAAAAATATATTTTTTATTTTAGCTAGGCAACAATTTTCGTATCTACAGAAAAAACACTTTACAAAATAAAATTTGACTTTAAAAAACTTAAAATGAAAATAATTGTTTGTTTATTTTGTATAGAAAATATTTTTTTGTAAAATTGTTTTATTATTCTTTTGAAAATGGAACCGAAAAGCTTCCGAAAGCTAAAGAAATAATAAAGTTAGTTTTTAAAATTGAGCTAATTACTGTTAACTTTAATTTATAATAAAAAGCTCATTAAACAATTTTAAATTTTTTTTGGTTACGATATATTCGAATTTATTTTCGGTACTAGGTATAATCATAAATGGCGATGTTCTTCAAAGTGGTTCAACATCAATGAAATTTGATAATTTTTCGTTTTCATAATGAACCAAAGTATTTGGAATTTTTTAATTTTCCGCGGATTTTATTATTGATTTGAATGAAATTTTATTCGGGAGGTACCGCAACTTTTCATGATACATGTTACCCCTTGTGTCTATAAGAAAAAATACATACTACTCTATAATGGGTCACCCGGGTGACCTCGTGTAATTTAAGCGAATAATTATACGAAGGAAAAGTGAAAAATGTTTGTATGATAAAAATAGTAAAAATCTATAAAGGTAGGTGCAAGTTAACGTATTTTTAGTTAAACAATTTTACATTTTATGAGTTTTGTGTAATATTCACATAACAAAAATAAATAAATATGGCTATTCTGTTTTATATAAGCTATTACAATATTAAATGGCGGCTGAAGAAGTTTCAAACGCAACATTCAAACGGTAAAATATTTGTATAATTATTTGCAATAATTTTAATTAAACTCTTGCTACTGTGCGACCGATCTCGTTGACAATTTGAAACTGAATAATTGTCAAAAGTAATTTAGTAAAAACAGTAATTTAAACATATAATTTGGATCTGACGGCCATAAACAACTTTTTTTACCGCCTTGAAGTTATCCCATAGTTTCATCCCACGATTTAAAAAAAAAATCCACTAGCAGCACAAGTGTTAAAAACTCATCGCAGACTTTTTACATTTTATATATGCACATAATACGTATTTCTCATCCCACGAATTTTTTCATCCCATACTTTTCCATTATCTCATCCCATACTTTCTGTTTTTACTCATAGTAATATTTTATTTGATAGTTGAATTTTTCTACATGAACTGAAGAAAGTATGGGAACGTATGATAACTTAGCCAGAAGTCTTTTCAGTCCGAAAAGGCTTTTAATTTTGTGTCTTAGCTAAAAAAAACTCTTCGAAAGAAATTACAACAAAAAATTAAACATTATATAAAATCCATACAAATAAATATTAAATTATAAAATTTAAATGTACAAATGCGTAAAGTATAAATGTATTATACAATTTAAACAACATTTAAAAATAAAATCTCCCTTAGAAGGAATAATTTTTTAAAACTTGCTTGTGCAGATCCCATAAATGTCTGGACCAAATTGGTGGTCGTTTCTGGCTTCTGAATCATCAATTAACAAGATAGCAAAATCTCATTAGTATTGAAACATATGCGATGGATAATTTGCTATCACCAGTCGCAAAATTATAAAATTTGATGAGGCTATTGAAGTTAATGAAACGAAAAATCGCAATGAAATTCCTAAAGCAAATTCAATTTCAATTTGTTTACAGAGTCCATTTTACAGAGATTTTAAAAAAATCACAGACGAAAACATTCAGGATAATAGTACCTTTAATGCTGAAGGACTAAACAGTTTATTTAATCCAACGTTCTGTAAACTTGTTCTAAAAAAATATATGGCTATTGCTCCTCTTTGGACTGGTCTTTTAAGTAATGGAAAACGTCACAGCAACAGTCATGTTGAAAATTATTTCGCAAAAGAAGGTTTCAAAATTCAAATAATGGAAAAATGTCCTTAGGAAATCAGCATTTTTTACTAGACATGCAGAATAATGTATCAGTCTGGAAGCGCGAAAATTTCAATTTAAATACAATGTCAGCTGTGCATCAGTTACCACCAGGCGAACGTAGAATCGCTACTATGGAAATTTTAAGCGAACATTCGAAAGAAATAGAGACTAATCAAGAATATGAAAGTACACCCAAAAGAAATAAAATTTTCAGAAATGTTTCAAAAATGATTTCCACCTCAAAAAATATATGTGTACTACGAAATGGTTGAAGCACCTGCAATTATTTCAAAAATACGTGTACTTTGGATGCATTGTTGCAGGCTCTAGCTGTCGCAGTTGAATCTATTGAGTCGAGTCGGTTATTTGATCAACAAAGTGAGGATGAGTCAAGGCCAAAACAATTAATTCGGTGTATTTTGCAGAACAACGCCCAAAAGGCATACAAACTTAGAAAACATGTTCTAATAAACATTTTTGAAGATACGTCAGACTGCACATACTCTAAAATGTAGCTCACACGATTCTAGAAAGTTTTTCTAGAGTTTATCAAGACCTTTATTGCCCAAATTGTAAACATTCCGGTTCTAGTAAGAGAGGCTTTATGTTTGTAAATATGTGCAAACTAAATGATGTTAGATTTTCCAATTTAAACCAATGAGTTGATTTAAATACAATTGAAAAATGCAAGAACTGTTGGGTGTCCGCCGGGAAGGTATACTACTTTGTTTTGCCGCCATTTAGGCGAATATTAGTATTGACAGTTCATACTTGACAGTCGTGAAGTAGACACGTGGCAAATTCTTCCACAAGACCATTTACGCCGCCGTACATATGCCAATAGGATGTTACAGCTCGCCCATGACAACCCCGATTTTCATGAAAAAATCATAATGAGTGACGAGGCACATTTTCATTTAAATGGATATGTGAATAAACTGAATAGTCGGTTCTGGGCAATGGAAAACCCTCATATTATTCATCAGTTACCTTTACATCCATTAAAAATGATAGTCTGGTGTGCAATTTGGTCAGGAGGAATCATTGGACCTTCCTTCTTTGAAAATGAAAACGGCGTAACGGTAACTGTGAATGTGGAGGGATATCGTGATATGATTGAAAACTTTTTAACTCCACAACTGCATACTTTGGGCTTGATTAACATGTGGTATCAACAAGACGGTGTCACATCGCATACAGCCAGGATTACAATGGAATTACTGCGAGAACTCTTTCCACAACAAGTTATTTCAAAAAATGGTGATGTTGTTTGGTCTCCACGGTCGCCTGATTTGACTGCTCCGGACTTCTTTTTGTGGGGATATCTAAAAAGCAAGGCTTATGCAAACAAACCAGAAACGCTTGAGCAACTCAAACAAAATATTCGTGATGAAATTAATGATATACCGCGTGAAATGTGTGAGAATGTCATGAAAAATGTGCTCAAAAGGGCTCGCATTTGTGAGGCTAACAGAGGCGGACATTTATCTGATATTGTATTCCATACATAATTGCCGACATTAAATAAAATATTTATCAATATAAGATCCATTCTCTTTCATTTAATCAAAAATCATAAACAAACAAAGTAGTATACCTTCCCGGCGGACACCCTGTACTATGATAGAAACATCACGTACTTAGCTAGAAATAATAAGCATTCACACTGAAAATGCTTTTCCAGTTGTAAATAAAATTACGACGATATCTGTGATAGAACCAATATTAAGTTTTGGTGGCGTGTGCTATACAAACTATCGTCGATCGTTAGTTACTCTGCAGGAGGCGGGGGCACTATATAAAAAGCGCTCAAATGAAATTTTCTGACCATTTTTGATATATCCGTTTTTGATAAGTTAATGAATCAGGTAATTTCTGGCGGTGAGAAAGAATTCGAGTGAATTTTTTTAGCCAAATTTAATTTATCGGTTTTTGATCAATTAAAATCGAACAGCGTTCACCACTGTATACTATCGGTCGAATTTAGTTACCAAACTTGATAAACTGGTTTTTGATAAACTAAGTTGTTGGTAGATTTATTGCCGATCAAGTGAAATTTTCTGACCATTTCTAATTTATCCGTTTTTGATGAGTTAAAGAATCAGGTAATTTCTCACCGCCAGACGAGTGAATTTTATAGCGAATTTTAATTTATCGGTTTTTGATCAATTAAAATAGAACAGCGTTCACCACTGTATACTATAGGTGCTGGAAAAGATTTACAGAAATTCATAATAATTCATCATACTCAAGTGATAGAATGATTCAATAAATTATTTCTACCATGGTAATGAGATTTTGTTAACTTTTTATCTGATGATTCAGAAGCCTGAAACCACTACCCGTTTGGTCCAGACATTTCTGAGACTGGTGCTGGAAAATTGCAAATTTACAGAAATTCAGAATAATTCATCATACCCAAGTGGTAGAATGATTCAATAAATTATTTCGACCAGTATTTCTCATGATATGGTAATGAGATTTTGTTATCTTTTTATCTGATGATTCAAAAGCCTGAAACCACTACCCGTTTGGTCCAGACATTTTTGAGACTGGTGCTGGAAAATTACAAATTTACAGAAATTTATAATAATTTATAATATCCAAGTGATTCTCTTGATGTTTTGCATAATACGCAAAAGACGAATAATATATTTATTCGTTCTTAGACTGTTTTCTATTTCTGTTTTATTTGAATATAAAATATATGGATCGTATTTAGTGAATATATTTATATTATTGAAATCTTACAAAAATGGATTGCGTAATTTAAAAAAAATATTGTTTTCTCTCGATGAAGTATAGTTTTATAGATAAAACAAAATTAGATTTCTGTTTGTTGATAAATATTTCTCTGGCTAGAAAAAAACATTTCTGGAAGAAACTCACATTTTGATTGGTTTTTTTAATTTTTTTCGGGCTGATAGTATGAATAAATTATTTGATTAATTTTAATATTGTTTTTATTTTTTGTATTATTTAATAAATTACACTTGTCAAAATACTTTTGAGTACTACTGTAACTTCCGACCATTTGAAAAGCTAATAATTTTTGCGCGATCAAATTAATTTTTTGCTATGCGGTACTAACGTAAGCAGTTAGGATTTTCTTAAGAAATTGAATATCTCGAGATCTAGATTAGGACTATCTATATTCCAAGCCATTTGAAAATATTATCTTTTCAAATGGCGTGGAATATAGATAGTCCTAATCTAGGCCTATCAGAAAAATATAATAACATTCTTGATAAACATATTAGGTCTCGAAATATTCAATTTTATAAGAAACTCCTAAATTCTTATATTCCATCCTAACAAATTCAATATTTCGCCTAAATGACATTCTTCTTTTACTTTTTAACCAATACATCCAAATTTTCGTTTGTTTTTGTTGGTTTAGAATTATGTTAGGTCTAACTTCAAACGCGTTATATTCGATATATTTCGGATGGAACGTTTTTAATGGATCACACTGTATATTGTCTTAAATCCATTAAAACATAACAAAAGCCATCACATCTTATTTATAAAAACAATCATAATCATTTCTTGGAATAATAATTTAAAATCTTTTGTATTTTTCAGGAGTGGATTATATGCATCCAGATTTGAAGTACAATTATGTAAGTAAACAATAAAACAAGATACAACTTTTAAGATAAATTTAAATTGTTACAAATTCTTTAGATAAATATTGTCTTATATATTTACAATAAAAATAATAATCGAACACAAATTTTTAAAAACGTGTTGCATGCAAATGGCATGGATTTTCCGATCGAATCATTTTCTAATTTAATTTAAATAATATCCGTATTTTAAATAATTCGACATCGGATTGTATTATGTGTAGTCTAGTGACTTAATATAAATTTAATAATTAAAGGGTTTTGTTTCGGGTTGGATCACGTGTAGTGTTATATGTTATTCTTACAACATTTGCTACTTGCAATTATTTTTGAGATGGGTTTCGATTACGTTATTCGTAAACTGTAAATTGGATTATCGAGATATGTAACAATAAAAATATTTCAATTTCCATGTTAAATGAAGCTTGTGTGGGTTTATACACCGCATTTTACCTCGATACATATTAACATGTGATATAAATCATTGCCAATATTAATTTATCCATAAATTTTAAGTTGATTTGAAATGTTGAACAGGAAATTAAAATTTATTCTGTGCTGCCAACGGATGTAATTTAACATTTTTTATGATTTTAGATTTAAGAAGCGGTTTTATATTTTATATATGCCTATCAAATACTTAACAAAAAATTAACAAATTTTCTCATATACGTATACGCTATAAATATGTATTGGATAATTATTTCCCTAAATGTTGCTCTTATGTAAAAACATAATAAATAGAGTACAATTAGGCGAATTAAAATAAAATGTGCAATACAATCGAAACATAGTTATCAAAGATTAGAGTACAATTGGGCGAATACGAATAAAATCGTGTAACACAATCGTGTTTTTATGATGGGCTTGGTATGTAATTTAATACAAAAATGCCAAATGGTCCGTCCCTGGGTTCGGTCATATGAATAACAAGCAATATCTGCAACAGGTGTTGCACGAAACTTCAATGAAAAATTTTGTTCTACAGAAGTCAAAAGTCCCAGATATACACAAGGTTTTTATGATGCCCTTGGTATGTACTTTAATACAAAAATGCCAATGGAATGAAATTGGGATGAAATTGAATCATGAAATTTATTACCATTGCATCAGGCAATACAGCTGTCAATCCCAGTATGTTAATTTACGAAAAAATTAAAAAATTAAATATTGTTATAATAAAGCTTTAACAGCACTGTTTTGAAAGTGGTCTTTTATTTAATTAACAAAAGGAATATACACGATCGCCAAATTGAAAATATGAAAATTTAGAACTCTGTAGAACAAAATTGGAGCTTCGTGCAACAACTATTTGCAGTTATTGCAGTCATATGACCGAAACTAGGGACCGACCATTTGGCATTTTGTATATTAAAGTTCATACCAAGGCCATCATAAAAATCATGTCTATATCTGGGACTTTTGACTTCTGTACAACAACATTTTTCATTGAAGTTTCGTGCAAAACCTGTTGCTGATATTGCTTGTTATTCATATGACCGAACCCAGGGACCGACCATTTGGTATTTGTGTATTAAAGTTCATACCAAGGCCATCATAAAAAACCATGTTTATATGTGGGACTTTTGACTTCTGTAGAACAAAATTTTTCATTGAAATTTCGTGCAACACCTGTTTGCTGATATTGCTTGTTATTCATATGACCGAACCCAGGGACCGACCATTTGGCATTTTTATATTAAAGTTCATACCAAGGCCATCATAAAAACGCATGTCTGTATGTGAGACTTTTGACTTCTGTAGAACAAAATTTTTCATTGAAGTTTCGTACAACACCTGTTGCTGATGTTACTTGTTATTCATATGACCGAACCCAGGGACCGACCATTTGGCATTTTTATATTAAAGTTCATACCAAGGCCATCATAAAAAACCATGTCTATATGTGGAACTTTTGACTTCTGTACAACAAAATTTTTCATTGAAGTTTCGTGCAATACCTGTTGCAGATATTGCTTGTTATTCATATGACCGAACCCAGGGGCCGACCATTTGGCATTTTTATATTAAAGTCCATACCAAGGCCATCATAAAAAATCATGTCTATATATATGGGACTATTTACTTAATTAATTTTAATTATTAATTTATTTTAATCAAGCAACAATTGTTGCCAGTATTCCGCCCAAATGTTTACTATTTGTACATTCGCACACATGTATAGTTTTTGTTATTTGGTAGAAATTTGACTTCGGTTTTTATATTCATATCTCCAATTTTACAAGAAATATATCATAAAGCAATGGTGAAATTTAAATAGTTTAAACAACCAAATTCTAAATACATAAAGGTTTTTATTACGGCATGATCCGAACTAGGATATTTATTTTCAGAATGAGTCGCTTAAAAGATAAGTTGTGCTTCGAACTATAATTTAAACAGGGGGCCGGTGCAATTGCGCAATTTTATTATTTTTTGATTTTTATTTTCTATCCGGTCTTTCTGGGTTTCGAAATATTTCCAACTTTTTCGCAGGTTACTTCTTACATTACGCAATATCGAATATTATGTATTTCTGTAGGTTCGTTTTATGTAAACTACGTAATCATTGCATAGTATTCCTCGTCATCCCCTATCGTAATCAAATATAATCTGGGTTCTCCCAATCTAAACCAACAACTTTACCCACTGTGCCTGGTGATTTTACTATGGGTTACAATTGATATGCCAGATTTCAAATTAACGAAAAAATATCTATTATAAAGTTTAGCAGCGAGAAAACCAAAATAGTAAATTTGAGCTAAGAAAACATATCCAAAATTAAATGAAATGATTCAGGGTTGCTTCATTCAATTCTTGAAAAGAGCCGTTTATTTTCAAAGTGGTTTAAGTCCACTTTACAAAAAAAATAGTTAATGGTAAAAATAATCGCAAATCTTATAATTATGTTCTTTTGCACATGACACTTTCACACAATGTGTATCTCGGCAAGAGGGTGATCGTTAAGTGCGATCTTTTTAACAATAGATAGCGTACGAGTTATACTACCAAACGATATTTTTAAAGGGGTTGAACCTCGGAATCTAGGGGCCTCGATACCAATTTATCTAAAACTAAAATTTTTTTAATTCTTTGACGAGAATGAGTTAAGGATAAAGTTTATATGAAATTAGTGGCATGCTTGTATTCGGGGGGTCGGTCCCCTAGTCTTGTGGGGCCCTCTTTATAAGTTGCCACACCATTCATTCAATCGGTTTCAAACATTGGATAGGGATTTTATACAAATGGGCAGGGTTTCATAATTTTTTTGAAGGGATCAGGTCCCTGGGTCTCCATACAAATATTTTCCCAAATACTAAAAGTTGCATTGAAAATTAATCAGAACTATCAAGAAATTGTATTTTATAACAATTTGATTGTTCGTTACTACACTTGTATCTAAAATATATGGAGCCCATATATAGGTTTTTCAGATTAAATGAAACTTTTGTAAATTAAGTGCAACCTTTTATTAAATTAAATGAAACAATTTTCAAATAAATTGAAACCCATAGAATTTTCCTTCCTGAATGATAAGAAAATACCTTCCGTTTTAATTTTATAATGGCACATCCACATATTATTCATTTCATCACATATTCATTGAAACACGTATTCATTATGCATAGTAAAATTAAAGAATTTCATTTTGTCATTTGTTTCATGTTCATCAGTCATAATTAAAAGTTATTAAAATGAGTTCATCGGAATCCAGTAGTTCATCAGGTAATGTAACATTATACATATATATTTTTATTACAATAATAAACCACTTTTAAGAACCTCAACCAAGAAACTACCGCGAACCGTAAATTACCAAAATATATCTGTTGAAAAAAAAATTGACAGTCCAAAATGCAGCAAATCTCGCCGGACTAAATATTACCTCTGCTAAAACAGTGATTCGTCGTTACAGACAAAATGAGTGCGAACTATTATTAAAAAAGAAAAGAGGAAATCGGCCGACAAAACTAACCGCAGAAGTATTAGCCAAAATTGGATACGGATAACAAATGCAGAACAAAACTTACCACTGAGCCTCTTAATTATTCAAAACGGCTTAAGTAAACTTCGGATTCCAATGAAATTGGCTAGTCAGGAAATGGAGTCTATGAATTCGCCAAGAACAATAGCCTTGTGGAAAGAGTATACCACGCAGTTATGCAGTAATTAACCATAGTTTTTTTTTTCAAAATATAGTTTAATAAGTATTGGAAAATTCTAGCATGGGCTCAACAAAACCGTGAAAAATTGATATTCATCGATGAATCTGGTTTTAGCCTGCATTTGCGCCGAAGACATGCGATGCTTATAGCGAGTTTAACGGGGTATTATCCGTCATAGAATAATATAAAATTCGACAATGGGAATAAGTTTTGTGGTTTCCCCTCAGAGTTAATTTCAAAATTGGTTGGTACTAATTATTATTTTATAATGGATAATGCCCAGATTCATGAAACGTCAGAAATAATGGAGCTGGTTCAAACTTCCCAAAACCAGATCCAGTTTCTTCCGCCTTACTCCCCGCTGTTAAATCCAATAGAAAAAGCGTTCTCAATAATTAAATCCAAAGCTCGAGATTTGTTAGTTTCTATAATAGACCAAAATCTTATCGATTACACCGAGCGTAAATTCTGTTACAGCCACAGACTGCTCCAACTTTGTTTAGGATATGATGATGACACTCCTATCAGCAGCAGCATTGCTGGTCTTTGCAAAATCAGAAGTGGCACCAAATGTTATGAATTTCGGGCGTTCGATACTGTTTTGCACTCGATTTTGCAAATAAAACACAGCGATTCACTTTTACTGTTCACTTTTTACTTTTTGACTTGTTTAGCGATCTTCCACGTGAACCAATGTTCATATTGGCTAGTGTTCGCTGTAGATCGGCCAATTGTTGTTCCGTCTTGTCAAGTTGTCTTTGCATTGAAGTAAGGACTGATTCATCGTCAGCAGTTGCCTTGCTTGTGGATGGCTGGTTGACAGCAGCAATTGGTTTGGGTGCTCTGGATTGACCGTAAATCCAGATATAGTCGGCGACCGATAGGATTTCCTCGATGTCATTTTTGATATCCCGCGCCATTATTGCTCGTAAGTCGTCTAGCAAACGTGAGATTTTTGAGTAAACCGTTATTTACTAATTTAGAGGATGGTATAAGGTTTCCCATTTATTGGAAACCGGAGAGCAACTCGTCAAGTCGGTGCTCCTCGCTAATAGTGTAGCAGTTGGTCAACGCAGATTTCAGTCTTTTATATTTCGTGCCTGGCGGGTTTCTAAGAATGTCCGTTATGAATTGAACCGTCTCTTGTGGTAATGTGCAGAGTGTGCACGCGAACCATTCATCGTCGTCAACAATTCGGTGGATTGTGAATTGATGTTCGACGAGAATGAACCATGCCGCCGGTTGTGCGTTTCAGAAGGTATTTTGGGTGGCATCTTGTATATATTGGTCGTTGCCTGCGATGCTGATATCCCAGCATTGCTGTCGCTTTCATCTTCTGACGATGAAACGGTTTTTTGTTGTTTAGGTGGCATCTTTATTTATTTTATTTTTCACTTCACTAAGATCCGGTGTAGCAGAAATATTTATTTTAAAACGTGTCTATTTATTTATAGACTAAAAAAATATTCGTTCACGAACAAGCGGAATAGAATTATTTTTCCAACCAAGGAGTATGTATTGCGAATAAAGAAATGGGCAGATCGAATGAGAAAATTAACAAAAAAAATCAATTACGTGGGAAATTTCAACGAGCGAAATTGTAGAAACGAAAAAAAAATTATTTGAATGATCGACGCAGTTACGAGTGTGAAAAAGGTTGAAGCGAACAATCGTACACTTACAATAAGCTTTATAAATTAATGTAATGTTTGCAAAAAAAAAATAAATGAATTGATTACTACACGAAAAAAGAATAAACGAAAAAGCACAGTCGGGTTTAAGATGTTCAAGAGACACAGTCTCACAATAAAAAGTGAAAGTGCTGCGAAGCGAAAAGGATTTTGAGCCGCTACGGTGTCCGCTACGGTGTAAATTGTGTCCAAGATAAACTGTTCGACGTTAAAATGTTCACGTTAAATTGAAACACTATAAATTGTTTACGATGTAATGGTCGTCACCCACAATTATAAGGCCCTGTAGGAGTGCAAAATTCAAAGGCCCGATCCATCTTCAATGCCAGTACTATAGGCTGGCATGGAGCAATACAATGTGCACAGACGATTCTACTTAAATCGGACCCATAGCCGTTGGGAGTGCTCGGTCCCAGAACAGATTGCAAAGATTGAATTATAAAAATAAACAAAAAGTAGATGAGATACTGAAATATATACCTTTGCAATTTTTCATTCTGAAAATAATAATAATACGACACTTGCAACATTAATTGACAAGACTCTTAAGTGCAGTTAAAAAATGTGGTTTTGTGTCGATGACAATCTAACCAAATAACGCAAAGTTGTCACAATTAATTGTCATACTTTAGTGTTCAGTGAACGATGAATTGTCAAAAGAGTAACTTTTTGTAATATTTCATTGCGCAGTGAACAGACTCAATTCGTAAAACTATTTTCTTCCCAGATATAACCTGTATCAACAATCCCTTTATTTTCTAAGTGTGTTCTCGTGCACATATTATACATTGGATCATACAATACAGCTTTTTGTAAAAGGCATTCATCTGAATTTTCTACGGTATTACGCACATTAACATTTTTCGTTTGTGCGCTCAACATTACATAATTTCGCAACATTCAAATTTAATTCGCATTCAGTACCTACCTACACATAATTTTTTATATGAATACCAACATGTTATGTGTTAAGCATGTACAAAAAATTATAGAATACAACTTTAAAGCTTTTTAATCATGTTTTTTCTAAAGTATAACGATAAACTTTTTAGTATTGCTTTATGTTTGTAATTAACAAAAATCTCATATTCTATGTGATATCTAAATATTGTTAGAACAATATAATGTATCCCTAACTATAAGTTAACACATAAAATTCTAACTAGACATTAGTTTGCAAACTAATATTAGAAAATAGTAAAGCTTAATAGGTATTTTCCCCTATCTCTCGTCGTTTACAACAAATTTTAGAAATTTAAAAATAACACAACATACGTATAAACATATGTGTATATGTTGAACATACTCGTACATATTTAAGTGTATATAGCGAGCGATATTGAAAGCTTTTTGTCCCTCTAACTAACAGATATTAAAATAAACAGTTTAAAGTTTATCGTTTTATTTTCCAGCAGAAATGAAAATGCGATTCTTCTAATGTGGAAATTTAATAAAAAATAAACAATTGATTGAAATGTAACGGGTGTTTTTTGGAGGTTCGCATCTTTAAGGTGGCAACACTGTTTTGTTTGACAACCGATTTGACAGCTAACATTTGCTTTGCCATTAGTTTGATTTGCCTCCGTCCATTCTTGAAAATCTGAGCGAAAACATTGATATCTTGGTGCTTGGTGAATCTTGGGTTCGGAGTGGGGAACACCATTTCATTCCAACTAAATAATGTTGTGGTCCGGCATTCAATAACATGAATAGTATCAAAAGAAGAGAGTGGGCGAAAATAAGTCAACATGTCTAGTTTGCACACAGCGAATAAATTTGAAGAGCCGAAACGCTCGCTTATCCGTGTGTGGATTGCGAGAATCCAAAGGAGGTTTTACAAAAGGAGTTGTAACCATCAGAGTAAGAATTGACGGAGGCACCGAATTTTCCATCGAAGCATTTGTACTGTCGAAGATCACTACGAACCTGCTAATTCAGAGTATTAGCGAAATTCACGTTGATGCTCATCGGGGAACCAAACTAGCGGATTCCAATTTTTATGTCTCCTAAAATTTCGACGTCTTAATTGGTACCGACTATTTCTATGGACTCCTAGAAGAATGTCAAATCAAGCTGAATAATCAAGGACTCATACTTCAGAGAACAGTATTTGGATGGGTTGGAGTCAAGCAGTTTCATTATCAATCCTGTTAAACAAAAATTCACTCCTTGACATTGACCATACATTAAGAAGATTTTGGGAAATCGAGTTAATTTCCAACACTACACAGCCACTATCTCCCGAGGAACAGCTCTGCGAAGATAATTTTCGAGGGGCATTTCAAAAAACGGATGACGGCAGATTTATAATGAGGCTACCATTCCAAAGGTCACCAAATTCGCTTGGTAATTCCATGAACAGCGCAGTTCAAAGATTGAGAAGATCATGGACTCCAACACATGGAGGAAACCGCGCAAAAACAGATGAATAACTCTGGCTTTTACTTACGACATCATGGTGTTCGATGGTTCTGCAAAAAGTTTCTACGGAATCTCTACTTTCCAGCAGAAATAAAAATGCGATTCTTCTAATGTGGAAATTTAATTAAAATTAAAGACAATTGATTGAAATGTAACGGGTGTTTTTAGAGGTTCGCATCTTTAAGTTGGCAATACTGTTTTGTTTGACAACCGATTTGACAGCTAACATTTGCTTTGCCATTAGTTTGATTTGCCTCCGCCCATTCTTGAAAATCTGAACGAAAACATTGATATCTTGGTGCTTGGTGAATCTTGGGTTCAGAGTAGCAACACCATTTCATTCCAACTAAATAATTTTGTGGTCCGGAATTCAATAACATGAATAGTATTAAAAGAAGAGAGTGGGCGAAAATAAGTCATCGATGTTTTAATTGTCTGAGCCTGAAACATCCAGTGTTCAAATATACCTCTCAACGACGCTGTCAGCATTGCAAACGTAAGCATCATAGCTTGCTACACAGCGATGAACAAGACCATGACCCAGCCAATCACCGATTCAGCCAATATGTTTAGAATCAACATCGGGGCCAACAAAACCACGTGTTCAGCCGCCTGCTTATCAAAATCACCGTCTCAAACAATCTTACCTACTGCTATAATAGGTATAGTTGATTCAAAAGGTCACACGCAAACATTCGAAGCTTGCACACAGTGAGCAAGATAAATTTGAAGAGGCGAAACGCTCGCTTATTCGTGTGCGGATTGGGAGAATTCAAAGGAGGTTTTACAAAAGGAGTTGTAACCATCAGACTAAGAATTGATGAAGGCACCGAATTTTCCATCGAAGCATTTGTACTGTCGAAGATCACCACGAACCTATTACTATTACTACAATTCAGAATATTAGCGAAATTCACGTTGCTGCTCATCGGGGAACGAAACTAGCGGATTCCAATTTTCATGTCTCAACAATACCGACGTCTTAATTGGTACCGACTAATTCTTCGGACTCCTAGAAGAAGGTCAAATCAAGCTGAATAATCAAGGACTCATGCTTCAGAGAACAGTATTTGGATAGGTTGCAGTCAAGCAGTTTCATTGCCGATCTCTTTAAACGAGAATAGACTCCTTGACATTGATGAAAAAATTCCCAAAATTTTGGGAAAACGAGTCAATTACTAACACCACACAGGCACTATCTCCCGAGGAACAGCTATGCGAAGATAACTTTCGAGAGGCATTTCAAAAAATGGATGACAGTAGATTTATAGTGAGGCTACCATTCACAAGGTCACCAAAAAGTTCTCTCTGAACGTCTATTTAGCGGTCGGTCCAACGATCCAGTCAACGCTGTACGCGATACTAGTACGATTTCGAGAACATCATACTATTTTCTCAGCGGATATGGAGAAGATGTATCGCCAAGTACGGGTTTCGAAGGATGATACCAAATATCGAAATCAATGACAACACCGAAGACAGCAGCAAGTCAGTAAAAATACTAGGAATTGGAATCCATCCACGGACGAGAACATATTAACCGCAAAAGAATAGTATTGTCACAAGCCAGTCGTGTATTTGATCCGATCGGTTGGTTAGCTGCGCTAGTCGTGTCAGTGAAAATCTTCATCCAAATGGGACAGGTTAGCCAAATTCGAATCCCAAGATCAATATTCGCCAGTAAAAATGCCACGGTTCAAATGCATGGCGTCTCTGACGCCAGTCAATACACTTATGCAGCAGTAGTCTTCTTCATGATCGAGTCAATAACGGGAGAAGTGTTACGCAAATTGGTTTCGGCCAAAACAAAGGTTGCTTCCATCAGACAATCAACATTGCCACGATAAGAGTTGTGTGGAGCTCTTTTATTATCTAATCTGCTCAATCTCATAAAAGATGAAACACAACTGACGATCTCTGAACTTTACTACTGGACGGACTCAAGAATCGTTCTAGATTGGCCCGAACGCGGAAATTTTAAATTCTTGGCCGAGAAAACATTGGGAGCATATCTCATCATTGGAGAACCCAGCCGACTGCGCCTCACGAGGTTATCACCACTGGACGTTAAATTGTTGAACAATCCGAATACGGGCTGATAGAAGAAGAAAGCAATCAGCTGCCTAGTTTCATAAACACGGTTCGCAACGCTTGTATCGACGGCCAGTTTGGAAGATTCCTTGTTTCTAAAGTTACAAAAGGTGTTATCATTTATCTTTCGATTTATAACGAATTGCAAGAAGCCTAAATGCACCAGAACGAGTGGCACTTATTTAAAATGGGAAGAAATATGCCATGCTGAATAGTATCAAAGCTCTAGCTCCATTACTTTATGAACGTGGGATTATTCGCGCATAGTTGAAACAAAATGGAAGGTGAACGTGTCAGCGCTGAAAAGTTGGAGGACGTTCAAAATTGGCCGATGTGGAAATTCCAGATACGTCAAATCTTGGAAGCAGCTGAATTTTTCGAGTACGTCGATGACACAATCGATAAACCAACTGTTGCGAGTGCAGATTATGCAACGGAAATTGCGATTTGTAAAAGGGGAGACGCAAAAGCAAGGCGGACAATTTCAACTACATGCGGAAAACAGTCAATACGGCTAATCATGGGCTGTGAGACAGCAAGTGAAATGTGGACCGCGCTCACAAGTACGATGAGCAAAAGTCGGAGAGTAATACTTATTTTCTGCAACAAAAGTATTACAACTTCAAGAAGGAGTCGTCAGATGACATGGCGACTTTCATATCAAAATTAATAAAAATTGTACAGCAGTTGAGAGATCAGAAGGAGACCATATCTAACTCGATGGTTATTTCGAAAATTTTGAATACGATGCCTGTCGAATACAATCATTTCAAAAGCGCATGGGAGTCTGCGAGTGCAGCAGATCGAACACTTAACAAATCTGAAGGCGCGTTTGATGGCGGAAGAAATGCGTCTCAAGTCACAGGGCCAGGTCGAGGAGGTGGAAGCACTGATGGCCAACCGAACTTTTCCAAAGAAGGGCAACAACAACAAAAAGGTAAATTCGACGAATAACAACAACAAACAGGCGAATAAAAGCGACAAGCCGAAAGTGCGGCAATTGGAAGTGGGACTGCCAAGAAAAGAAGAACAGCTCGGACAAAACCCAAGACAGACACTTCAGTGGATGCTTTCATTTGTCACACGGAAGCAAGTGGTGACAGGAACGTCTGGATTTTGGATTTAGGAGTGACGAATCACATGAGTCACCGACGTGATTGTTCATGGAAATATCTGACTCGGTAAACATAGGCAATGGTGATAGAATCATGGCTCGAGGCAAAGGCGACATCAGTATTCGTGCTTTCAAAGGCAACGATTGGATTCGCAAGCGAGTCATGGAGGTTCTATTTGTATCGGACTTGCATGTAAATCTATTTTCATCGGGAAAGGTGACAGATCATGGACATAAACTGAGCATGGACAACGAAGGATGCGAAATACTGAAAAACGGAAACGTCGTTGCAGTGGGTGTTCACAGATAGGGTTTGTTCCAGATGCTTTTCAAAACAGACGAATCACCACAGTTCGAGGCTACAGCAAACGTAGCAATCAAAAAGACGTCACTTCAATCGTGGCCCGAGCGACTGAGACATCAAAATGTCACACACTTGAAAAAGTTCCTGCAAAGCCGAAACATTGAATTTTTCAATGAGGATTTTACATGCGAAGCTTATGTTTTCGGCAAACATCATGTAAACAGCTTCAAGAGTCGCGAGGAGAAATCGAAGTCGTGCGGCGAGATAATTCAAATGGACGTGTGCGGACCGTTCCAGGAAAACTCAATTGGCGGAGCCAGGTACTTCTTGTTATTAAAAGACGATTATTCACATTTTCGTTTCGTTTACTTCATAAAACAAAAATCTGAAGTAGCGAGTTGCATTAAGAGCTGATACAGAAGGACGATGAACGCAAACTTTGTATTGTCAGGTCTGACAATGGCACGGAATTTGTGAATGCAGAATTAAAGGCATTTCTCGAGGAAAACGGCATTCATCACCAACGAACTGTGCCGTACACACCTGAGCAAAACGGATGTGCTGAGCGAGAAATGCGGACGATCGTCGAATCAGCGAGAACGATGCTTCAGGCGAAACAAATGGAAAATAGATTTTGGGCCGAGACGGTGAATTTAGCAGTCCATGTGCTTAATCGAACTGGAACAAGCACGATCGTCGGAAAAACTCAGTATGAATTGTGGCACAACAAGGGAGCGAAGATTGACCATTTGCGAAATTTTGGTTCAGAAAGTCTTCGTGCACATTCCAAAGGAGAAGCGATAGAAACTCGACGCGAAGGCCACCAAATATATCTTCGTTGGATACGATAGTCGTTCCAAGGCATATCGAACAAAGAATTCAAATACGGGAAAAGTTGAAATATCATGCTACGTGGTATTTTCGACATCGGAGCTGTAGAAAAAGCTGGTACAAATGAGGAAAAGGCGAATGCAAATGACGAGAGCGCAGATGATTTCATAATGCCAGAACAACGTGAACAGCGTGGTGCGATATGCGATCTTGATAATAGAAATGTTGTCAATCGACGATTGCGCGATCGAAGCACCATCACAGCAGCGAAGCGTCTAACATTTTTTGCATCGACGCAACACAGTGCAATGTTGGCAACCAGCGAAGAGCCGTGGACATACGAGCAGGCGATACAATCGAGTGATCGTAAACAGTGGGAGCGTGTAATGGACGAGGAGTACGATTCGCTCTTTAAAAATCGTACATGGACTTTGGTTAAGGCGCCAATAGGTGCGATTGGTAGTGCTAGGATTCACGCAAGAATATGGTATCGATTATCTAGAAACCTTCAGTCCAGTGGTAAAGTTTACATCGATCGGAGCGATCCTGGCATTGACAGCGGCGAAGCAAATGAGGTTGTAGCAATTCGGCGTCAAAACGGCATTTCTAAATGGAGATTTAGAAGAAAATGTATACATGAGCCAGCCGATTGGATATGACGATGGAAGCAAAAATGTGTGCAAGCTATCCAGAAGCTTGTATGGACTGAAACAGGCGTCATGCTGGTGCAACAAAATATTCATTGCTTTTGTCAACAATTTTGGGTTCAGAGCGAGTGAATCGGATCCGTGTGTTTTCGTCTGCGGCGGGAAAATGGTATGTTAATCCTTGCAATTTATGTCGACGACGGTTTGATTGCAGCGGCGAGACAGGAAGACATTCTACGCGTGTATGTTTGTACCTATGGTAGTACGCGTGTGTGCGCCTGCGTGTTACAAAGCTTTTGAAAAATTATAATATTTTATACATTTATTTTTATGGGCCCTGCCGGATGCGGTAAAACGTTTATGATCAGACTATTGAGTGAAATTTATAACCGGTATGCGGTGGATGGATTTTGCAACGCTTATATCACTTGCGCTTCAACTGGTAAAGCTGTTCGCGTTTTGATTATCGATGAAATAAGTATGATTGGAGCCGAGTTATTGTCTCAAATAGATTCGATATTAAAGCAAATCACCGGTAACTTTCAAGACAACTTTGGAGGATTAGATTTAATTTTGATTGGCGATCTACGTCAACTACCGCCGGTTCGCGCTACTCCGATTTACAAACAAATCAAGCAACAAATAGCAGCTCCAACACTATGGCGAGGATTAAAATTCTTCGAACTCAGCGAAGTGATGCGACAAGCCAACCGAACTTTTTCAACAATATTAAGAGTTGGAATTAAATGAATCGCGATTTTATTCCGAAGAAGAGGCTGATAGAATTTGTCCAATCGGTATACGAGTGTTCGTCGATAACCATTCAGTTACTGAATACAATAATAAAGTTTTAAATTCTGCAGTCGAAAAAGTCATTTCACAAGCAACGTATATTGGTTGTCAGAGTGTTGAAAAGCGTCAAAAGTTACACAAAATATGAACAATCGATACAGGAGGTTTGCCTTATGAAATTACATTGGTTATAAATAAACCATACATCATAACAACTAATATCGTCGTATCAGATGGATTGGCGAATAGTGCGACAGGAAAATTGATTTATATCGAACATAACGACAAAGGAGAGATAGGTCGTTTATGGCTGGAATTCCCCGGCTCTCCCAAAACTGGTGAAAAAATCCGAAGGAAGGCAGCGGCCGGCATCAATACAAAGGCACAATCTTAGTCGACTGGCAGTACCAATCGATCGGAGAACATTCTCTATACCATTAGTGCCTAATAAAACAGTGATCGTAAAACGTAATCATTTTCCACTAGTCTCTGCGTGTGCAATAACAATTCATAAGTCCCAGGGAGGTGCATTTGATGAAATTGTATATGAATATGATAAAACACATGCTCAACAGCTCCTGTACGTCGCACTATCACGAGTAACATCGATTGAAGGGTTACGTATTGTTCCGAAAAAAATGATACAAATTTTTATCATGGTCGAAGAGCAACAGTATCCACACTGGAAATGCAAGCTGAATTTCAAAAGCTGAACCTGAATAGACTTGAGACTATTGAGAAATTATTATTTGATTTCATAAATACGAGGAAAGGATTGTCACTATTTACCTTCAACTGCCAAAGTTTATGTGCTCATGTAGAAGATTTTCAATTAGACAAAATATCATCGTCGTCGAATATTCTGATTTTTTCGGAGACGTGATCCGAGATTCCAAATTTCGATATTGTCGTTCAATATAAAAGGCCAAATATAAGGGCAGGTGGCGTTGCAATCTACCATAATGTAAATGACGGAACCCATGTTGTCACTCCGCAAATTAACATCAATGCACTTCAAGTGAAATCCTTGTCGGTTCAGGTTTCTAAAGTGGGAGTAATAAGTGCTTGCGAAAGCAGATTAGACCATGACACATTTGTAACTATTGCGGCGATTTACATTTCTCCCAACCAATCGATGGAAAATATTGTTCAATTTATCCACGAGCATTTGATAAAGCATTTGATAAATCGGTCATATAGCCGTACGTTTTCGACTTGGCAGGAATTGCGTAAAGTAAGACGGGAAAATCAACCGCGAAAGAGCAGGGAGTGCTTCGGCCCCAGAAAAGATTGCATGGATTAAAAAAAACATGGTGTTATAGCATGATGGCATAGCCAGAGGTAATAAGTAACATAACAACGTCCGTAAATAAATTTGTCGGTTTGTAGAGGGATGAAAGTCATATCGTTACAGGATATATATAGATTTTTGCTAATTGCACAATATTAGGCATACCACAATATTAAGCAATTATTAATTAAACTAAACTAAAATTTGACTTGATTGTTACGTATCTCGTGTACGTATTAAATAAAATGCCACAGTATTTTTAATTAATGCTAATAAATAATTAAATAAACTTTTTTCGTCGTAAACTAAAGAAAACTTTGAAAACATAAATCAGGTTGTTAGGTAGGTTAGATAGATAAAGCGTTAAATGTGGTTTCCTTTACATTCTACCATCTTATATATACAAAACTTGAGAATCTTGATATACATCAGGATTTTTTGAAAATACAAACAATTTATTATCAACCTCAAAACCTAGTAGCAAAGGTGTATTAATATTATTATTATGTTTACAATGTTACAGTGCTCAAGCTATTTTATACGAGAAGATCTACCTTGTCACACAAAACATTTACTTAATGAAAATATTTTTAATTAAAATAATGTTAAAAAGGAAAGATTTTCGAAAGATCCCTGGTATCATGGTACGAGTATCATAAAATGTGATTTACTCGATTGATGGCCATGCCATAATTAATGATATAATTATTATTAAGGCCTATAAACAGTAAAGCAATGATAAGTCAGTTTAAGGATTTCGTTTTGCAAAAATGTTGCGAATAGCCTCAAGTAACATTGAAACCACCCACAACCAGTATTTGATATATGGATAAAATCTTATTAAATATAATATTTTTCGCATTAAATAGGCGCAGATAACATTAAATTATGAAAATGTTTACATTATATTTGATTGATATAAATTTACAAAATCAAATTTCAAAAATTATCCTTTATATACGAATATATATATTGCACTTGACATATGCTAATTTATCATCGAGATGACGAGCTGTAAAAAAGCGAAAAGTTTACGAACAAAATGTAATAAGTTATTAAAGCTTTCTGGATACAGTTGCCTCTCCCCAACATCGCAACATTTATATTTATTTTTAAAATTATTGTTTAATGTTTTAAAAATAAAATATTGTGCAGTTTAAATTATGATTATGTTTATTTATATACAACATGTTTTGTATAAATTTTTTTATTGTTTACGACATTTTATGTAATTTGATTTAATAAGGCAGAAGGAACATGTTAAAATGTGTGTAATCTACTGCATACGTATTTTACTCGCTAAGCCAAGAAAAGTTATTGTTTTTCACTTTATCATAAATTTATTATATGTATGTATGTATATGCTATGTACGTCTAGATACATAAAAAACATTAATATTAAAAAGGCGTTGAAAATTAACAACACATTGTTTAGTATCGCCTACATACAGCATAAATGTTACTAGGCAGTTGGTATATCGGTTAATTCTGTTCATGCTTTAATATTTTCTTGTGTGAGCTGTCCTAACTTTTCATTAATGCAATCAAACCAAAAACCGTTTATGCTTGGGCCTGCGGCCCTATTCTGCTAATTCCTTGGGAATGGGGAATTGGGAAAGAATTTACGTAGCTTTTCTCTATAGATTTGTTTTTTGGTCTACTGAGGAAAAAGTATTGGAAATAATTTTTCCATAGCGAAACTAACAGGGAAAATTATTCCCAATTTTAGTTTGTTTTTGAAAAATTGCCACTAACCGGACAAGTGGTGCAGTGGTTAAAGCTTCGGTACTTGGAACGGGAGGTACTGGGTTCGAATCCCACCAGAGGCTGGATGCAAAGCGAATTTTCGTAATCAATTACGATCTGTGATGTTAATAAACACAACTACGACCCTCTGTTGGAGTGCGGAGTTCGGCACCGACCCACCGTCCATGGCTGTGTACAGGTTGACATGGAGCTTGCAATGTGCAGGTGGGTACACTGTAATTATGTGAATGGGGTGGTGTGTGCGTGAGTGAAAAGGAAGTATTAATTGACCTTTGATGAGGGGGTATGAAATCCACTGGACAATTAATACTTTCTTAAAAAAAAAACTTTTGAGTTCAGTATGCCAGAATTCCTATTCTTGAGAATAGGAATCTGTGGAAAGAATGTGATGGGACGGGATGTTTAATTTAAAAGAATGTGCCCTCGAAATTGTACGAAAAAAGTTGTTTCCCAGTCGATAAGTAAGGTTAGAAAATTATTCTCAGTGTGCTGGTTCACGCCGATTCCATATTGTACCTTTTCTTCGCTCCTTACCTCTCTTACCGCCAAAAAATCCCATCTCTTGATGTTTCAATATGAGGTCGTTACAATTTTTTTTAGTAAAACTCTCATCCGTCCCTTTTTAGTTTTGAGTGAATCTCGATCTGACCAATAACAAGAAACCACGGGGATTGCGCCTAAATGTCACCAAAAGCAATTACCAAGGGCCTGACTTGACCTATCCTTAAAATTTTGCTTGTCCTTAAAATTTTTAAGTAAATTCAATTTAGACCAATAACAAGACATCACGATATTGCACCAACATTCCGCATATAGAAGAAATTCCTAATGGTCTTGCTATTAAACGAAGCATGTTTCCATTGTTCATTAGTTTGTATAGATCCCCCAACACAAGTACTGCGAATTATTTTTAGTTCGTGACTTAAATGTCCATCATAAAGAATGGTTGAATCATCAAGATACGAATTGTACTGGGCGCCAAGCGGCGTGGTTTGCCGCTTCGCATAACCTTACACAGATTGTTGATGATTTCACATTTAAATATTAAATCTCTTCAAGAGTTCATATTTTGGATGTTTGTGTTACATCAATCCCTTATTCTATGGATGCATGTGTCAATGTTGGAATCGGAAATTCTGCCCATAACCTGATAACAGGAAATATAATAATATCTGTCAAAACACCACCTGAATTAAGACAGTAACCAAGGCGTCTTTGGCATTTTAACGAGGCTGATATAGATGACGCCATCTCCATTTTCACTGAGAACACGGTCATCACATGGAATGATTAAATATATTCCATAATCATTTTCTCAAGTCAATCCAAATTTTAAAATGTTTAAAAAAAAAACTCGTTACAGCTGCCAGACAAAATAAAACTGCTCACAAAAAATATAAGCGCAAAAACAATTGTAAACAAGGCTTTCGAGTTGAAAATCTCCGATCGCAACTTTTACCAGTTGGCTACATCGATTGCCACTACTTCTAATTTAATGGTTCCAAAATGGATCCCATTATCAAACACCTCGGAGGAAATCGTCTTTAGAAACCTGACGTAAATAAGGCCACCGGACTCGACGGGATTCCAGTTCGAATAATGAAGAAGTTTACCAGCGACTTGGCTCCAATATTAACTAATATTTTTCTCCTTTCCTATAAGCAAGCTAAATATCGGAGCGCCTCGGAGCCAATTGTGTCAGCTGTCGCTTACGTTTTTGAGAAATGCATTGACCAACATCTAGTGAAGTATCTTGAAATTAATAAAATAATTTCAGATAAACAGTATGGCTTTCGTGAAAGCCGCTCCACCATCGATCTCTTGATATGTGTTAAACAGCTTTTGCAATCTCTTTGGATATATCCAAGGCTTTTTACAAGGTTTGGTATGAGAATCTTATTTTTAACCTTGTAGCATACGGCTTGGATCCGATAACCATCAAGTGGATAAAAATCTATCTCAAATACCGAAGGATCAACGTTGTGTTAAACGGGAGATCGTGAATAACACACTACTTAAATGCCGGAGTCACTCAGAGATCGATTTTGGTTTTGTTATTCATGAATTATTTGCTGGATAGCACTGCTAACTCTATTCATATTTCATTCGAAGTTGAACCTACTTCGTCAGAACAAAGCGGTAAACCGCTTGAACTTGGCACGTCGCTTAATACCGATTTGAGTACAATATTTGAGTGGGAAACAAAAATTATTTCAAGTTCTCGCGTGAAACCAGAATTGTCAAGCTCGCTTCACGAAAAGTTGGTTTACGACGGTTTTTTAAATCACACCAGTTTCTCCAGATATATAAGACGTTCATTAGATCATCTATAGATTATTGGTGCAAGTTAGGTGTGGATCATATGGTATTGCCCTCCAGTTACTGGATACAACCTTTTAAAAAATCTTAACAGCCTACGACAACGCAGAGATTTTTCAGAACTCTGGATTTATTGGTTTTTGAATTTTATTACGAGCAATAACAAAAAATCACAGAGGTTGAATCAAGCTGCCACGATAAAGAAGTAACTTCTCGGCTCCATATGATGTTTTCAGTAAAATTTCATATTTTAATTTTTGATTGAATCGCATTTAGGTCAATAACAATATATCAAAGTCCCTTTGATGTCGCATCAAAATTTCACCACATACAAGCAAAGCCTAAGGTCCTGAACTATCAAGTGGCGTATGTTACGTCCCAAAATGTACTTACTCAGTGCGAGTTTTTTGTGGAAAGCTCTCATCGGTTCTTTCTGGTTTCGGAACGAATCCTATTTAAGCCAATAACAAGACATCACGAAGATTATACTAAAATGCAATCATATAGATGTGCTCTTAAGGGTCTGACATAACAAACAGCGTGTGTTTCATTTCACTGTGGATAAGCATAATGCGTTGTCCATCATTGTGCACTAACTTATTTTTCAGCAGGAACCAATAGCAGCCGGAACTATTTAACGAAAACCGGAACCAGAATTTTCAAGCAAGAATCACTTAAAAGGATCTATCTAATCTATCTGAGATCTCTGAAGCTATTAATGGTGTGGGCTGATAAAACTCTGGTTCCGGTTGTTTTAATATTTGTTCCTGCTAAAAAACCAGGTAGCGTACAATGATGGACAACTCATTGTGTTATTTGTGTCCTACTTTGTTTGGTTCCGGCTGGCTTTATATGGTTTCTGCTTGTCACATATTGGTTCTGGCTGAAAAATGAGGGGGTGTACAATGATGCACAATGAAATTTGCTATTTGTCCCATAGTAGATTTGGTTCCAGCTGGTTTCATATGTTTTCTGCTGATACTGTAGTGGTTGCAGCTGACATTGTTAAGTTTCCGTCTGAAAGCTTGTATGTTGCACAACCATTGCAGTGCGCTTATGGTATTCATTGTGCAAACTGTAATGGTTTCGGCTGATTAAATTTTGGTTCCGGCTGGCTTAAAATAGGTTCCGAATGACACGCAATGCCTTGTGCTACTTGTGCCATAGTATTTTTGGTTCCAGCTGGGTTTATAAGATTCCAGCTCGCCCCAAAATTGCTCCGGCTCAAAAATTAGGCAGTGCTCAATGATGCAAAATGCACTGTGCTAGTTGTACCATAGTTCATTTAGTTCCGGCTGGCTTCATATGGTTCCGACTGACCGCAGTTTGGTTACGGTTATTATATGGTTTCTGCTGAAAAATCAGTTAGTACACAATGATGCGCAATGCATTTTGGTACTTGTGTTATAGTTGGCTTCCGACTGGCACAATTCCGGCTGCGTTCTTGACTGGTTCCAGCTGCCTTTGTATCGTTCCGACTGGCTTAATTTTGGTTAAGGCTGAAAAATCAGATAGTGCACAAAGCATTATGCCACTGTGACATAGTTGGTTTGCCCCCGGCTAGCATGGTTCCGGCTGGTCATATAATACCGGCTGAAAAATTATATAGTAAACAAAAATGCACAGTATATTGTGCTTCTTATGCCATGGTTGGTTTGGTTCTATACAGTATGGTTCCGGCTAGCTTTATATGATTTCGGCTGCTATTTTAGTGGTTCCGGCTGAAAGCTTATATTTGCCCAACCATTTAAGTGCATTATGCTTATTGTGAAAACCCTCAGTTCCGGCTGGCCTTATTATGGTTCCGGCTGATAGCTTATATTTTTCACAACCATTTGAGCTGCATTTTGTTTATTGCGCAATCTCCTAATAGTCCCGGTTGATAAAACTCTGGTTTCGGCTGGAATAAATGGTTCCGGATGGCTGACATTGGTTACTATTAATAGATCAGATAGTTTGTTTGGTTCCGGCTGGCGTGACAAATTAAATGAATACAATAAAAACACTGAAATATAATTCGACGTTTTTATTTAAAATTGTATTACTCGGATACCCAGACACCCGGGTATTTAAAAACTTTAATTCGATTACCCGGGTTATTGAATTTAAGTAATTTGAAAACACTAAACTCACTGCACGAATTTCTGAATTATTTTCAGCCCGGTTGCAGTACACATATCAATTCAAAGTTTTCCTGCTTCATCATGTATTACCAAATACCAATAAACCTAAAATATTTTTAAATCTGACATTTCAACATAATCTACAACCATTGAAAGCCTAATATTGGAATATTAACGTTTGTGAAATTTTCAACAAAATTAACAAAACGTTTATGTATACAAAACCTGTGACGGACAATAACAAAATAATAACCATGTATTGATGAAACAGTCGATCAAAGCAATGCAATAATTTTCCAAAGAATATGTATATTAAAAATCAGTATAATATCGCACCGCCGATTCAAGACTATGGTAAATCGAAAAAGTCGATTTTCAGGAGCACGTTTTAAAGTACGAATGTGAAGTTTTCGACAAAATTAAAAAATAACAAAATATGGCGGACTACGAAATAACAAAAATGCACATGTATTGGTAAAACAGTTGACAAAAGCAATGTTAGGATTATTTAAAAATTTTGTTATGAAAATCAACTGCTCGTTAATTCGCAATTAGTAAAATAGCGACTTCGGTAATGACAATAACAACAAATAGATTAATACGAAATTCGAAATGTTCAAAAAATAAAAATTATCCCCATTTTAATACGATGACGTAGACCCATTTATTATTGACCCCGAACTTAATCAATTTTTGCCACACTAAACTAAATGAAATTTAGATGTTCACTTTATCTCTCGATTGGCCAGCTCACAGAGATTTATAACATACATACCATGTTCTCCCGAAATATCTGTGTTTGAACCTCAGTTTTATGTAATTTTTCGATTCGAATGGTTTACTGTATTAAAAATTGGCCAGATCGCAGAGTTATTCCCAAGTTGTCACATAAATCAACGAGAATTTATTGTATTTTTTTAAACTAGCTAATTTTTTTTGAGAGAACACTTCTTAAGCTAGCTTTTGATATATGTGACGACCTGGGAATAACCCTGTGATCTTGTCATTTTTGAAAAAGATAATATGTTTTAACAAGTTATAATTAAGAAACGACCTCATGCAAATTTTTAGGTCCGTCGGACCACGTTTAGGGGTCGATCAAATTGGTTTTTTGCAAAAACAACACTAAAACGACTTGTAGTGGCGTTTTTCTTCCCTTTCACTTCAGCTCGTTCAAGTAATGCCGGTTTAATATTATCTAAGTATTTTTGAGTATGCCAAATTCAATGAAATAATAAAAAAAGGTAGTCGGCCTGGTAGAAAATTACTTTTCGGGTTGTTTTTGGCAAAAAATTGTACCTCCTAAGTTTCAGTGAATTTTGTAAATAGTACCTGTTATTTTATAATACTTTTCACTATTTGTGGTTATATAGCCATAAAACACGAAAAGTATGAGGTATTGCACGTCATCTTAACTAAAAAATTAACAATTTTATAGCCCTTAAACGACCAAAAGGGAAAAAGTTTGTAAATAAAAACTTAAAGAGAAACTTAAATAGATAAAGAAATGTTACTAGTACTGTCTTTGAAAATTAATGAATGCCTTAATAATGATCCTTAGCTTGTCACAGTGAAGTTAGGTTGCATAGTTTTAAAAGATGAAATTTTGGTTAAAGGCCATCCTCACATTTTATAATATGTAATTAACAAGATTTTTACATTTGATATTTTTACTAATTTTTCTGTTGCACAGCAGCCTTAATATTTGTTTTTGTTACTAAAGGAATTCTCGTCTAGTGACCTTACTCGTATATTGATATATACATACATCAGGATATTAGAATAACGTGACAAGCAAGTAAGTAACAGCGTGGTATTAGGTGGTTTTTCTGGATGATTCATTGTCGAAAGTACCCGACTCTCTTGAAGTAGAGTTCTCAAAAGATTTTTTATTCACCGAATTAAAAACTGAAGAAGATTGGCTAAAAAAATCGAATCGCATAAACCATTATTGGGATATCATCGGAACAGACATCCAGACTGACGTGATTTTGGATCAAGGTCATTTTTCATCATTTTTATGACCAAAGTTAAAAATTTGTCTATTCGTCTGCATGGAAAAATTCATAGATGTCTGTTTCGATGATATCGTAAGAAAGGCTTATGCGATTTAATTTTTTCACCAATCTTCTTTTATCTTCTTTTGAAAAAGCTGAATATCGGGTCCACTTTCTTTAACAAGCTACTAAAACAGCAGATACAATTAGTTCAAATATATGATGTCTGCAAGCAAACCACAATAAATTTCTATCAAGTCTTATTTCAAGAAGTCGGTAGGCTCCATTTAGCATACCGACGTTTCTGGCCGTTGTATCAAACCACAATCCTTTAATATTTTCTGTTATATTCCTGTCTTCAAGCATTTTAATTATCATTCTACACTGCCCCATGCCTGTTCCATGTGTAATGATTGGAAGTCCCAACAATTTGGTGTTACCATAACCGGATACTAAAACGCTCAGTCGGTCAACCATTGTTTTCTCTGCTATATATTCCAACATTTTTCCACCCCAATGTACGGTTATAATAGAATCAGAACTGAAAGACTTAAATATTGCATCACTGATTTCCTTCCTGAGCCGTTGTCGATGGCGACGTATGGTCTCTTTAGAAACTGCAATTGATTCTAAATCATGCCCTAATGTATTTGCCGTGGGTGGTAGCCATTAGAAGAGCAGCTCATGAATTGCTTATTTTCGATCGTTACATCGTGCATACTATATTCTTATCAATCACGATCTCCTTATGTTGCCGCGATGAGTGAGATTTTTTTTTTTTTTTTTTAACAACTTTATTGATATGGCTACTACAATCTTAAACATTATTAATTCATTAGTAAGGTTGACATTAGTACTTATGAGATAAGCATAAACTTGTGTGGGTCTGCTGGACCAGTGTCCAGTTCCCTTGGTTTATAATTTTCATACGGTTCGATGTTACTTCTTCATCTGGTTTACCTGGTTTCTTTAGCATAATTATTTGGGCCATTTTGAAGCATTTGGGTACATACTTCAATCTCATACAGGCATTAAATAAGTATGTGATCAAGATGATTGCTTTACGTGGAAGTTCTTTGAATAGACCCGGTGATATTTCATCAATTCCTGGTGCTTTTTTATGATTAAGATTTTTGTCGATTTCTTTAGCAATTTCCATTGGCGTGACCCTTTTAAAGTCCTGATTTGGTTGATAAACAGGTGTTACATCAATGTTGGATTGAATGTCATGGGGTTGTAACATTGCTGCTAGGTGTTGAGCAAAGAGTTCCGCTTTTTCTTTGTCTTGTCGAACCCAACTGCCTTGAGCATTCCTTAAAGGTGGTACTCGAACTACAGGTCGTTTAAATCTTCTGGTTGATTTCCATAACGATGAGTGAGATGCAGCGAAATTTTTTGTTTGCTTTAGTTTCTTTTATACTGGTGATTGATATTCACTGTCGCTAGAAGACAATGTTAGTGAGCTGGTGTCCGAAGTGATTAAGTTTATATCTGTTTCTTGAGATCTATTTGTTAATGGTTGTGTATCATTAATCGCCAATGTGGAATTGCTCTCATCCATTGATCTTAATGAACGAATGTTAAAAGCATTAATATTTCGTTGTTGCTCGAGAAACCACAATTTTGACGGATCTTCTGTTTTTTCAATATTATGACCATGACCAATGCCAAAGAGTTTCCCTCCATCTTGTAAGAAAACTTCTCTTTTACTTGTTTCAGTTTCACTTTTTCTGCTAATATTTTTTTTGAGATTCCGATATGTGTCATGTAATTTAATAATTTTACTAATATAATAATATTCCTCTTTTCCTCATGACAAATACCATACTTCTGCCAAATGGTAGCTATCTCATCCGCAACAGTGCTAGTTTGTATACTTATACTAGTATTTGTCAGCTTGTGAAGGAATTGTCTAATTACGTCTCGATTCGTTAGAAGATTATCTTTTGTAGATTTTCAATAGCTTCACCGTTGAAATTATACAAAAGTATCAGATATGAGATTAAAAATACTAAGTGACCTAACTTGCCAATCAACCAACATGCGGTCTGTACGTTATTTTCCATGATTATTAATCACCAAAACTATCTATTTTAGAAACTTCTTGAAAAACTTATGAAATTTTCAAACTTAAAAATCAAAAACAATAATCAATTTTATAAAACTTATAAAACTTATTTTATTATTCGAAAAAGATGGTAGACTACTTCTAAAAGAGTAGTCATTGTTTAAATAAACTAAACTGATCCTAGTTTATACAGAATTTCATCCTTCGTAATATGTGCGTTACTCATCATACAAATCCACTAAAATAGATGTGTTCTCGCAGATACGTATGCACGGCAAAACGACGTTTTGGGCGTTTTTCAACTATAAAATTGATTAATTATTTTATCGTATAAAGTTGTTAAGTTTTTAGTTATGTGACGTGCAATGTCTCATTTTTTTGTTATTCTTCGCTCTATAGCTACAAATACTGAAATTTAGTCATACATGATAGGCACTATTTTAAAAAATTAGCCTGAACTCACAAGGTTTAGTTTTTAAGAAAGAAACAGCCCGAAAACAAATTTTCTACAACGCCAACCAACTTTTTTTATGATTTTATTGAATTCGGCATACACAAAAATACTTAGAAAATAATAAACAGGCATTACTTGAATGAGCTGAACTGAAAGAGAGAAGAAAACGTCACGAAGGGTCGTTTTACCTGAAAATTTGCATAAGGTCATTTCTAATAGAAACTAAAAATTTTAGCCCTGAGCCCGATAGAAAAAACGAGCTGAAATTTCCCCCATACAAAAATGGGTCGCCCTAAGGTATGTATATTGAGAATTTGAAGGCTATTTTGATTGGTATGAGACGTTTAAGTGCTTATGTCTGTATATATTTGTTACAAATTGTCTTTTAAATCTTTGTATTATATCGATGAATTAGCAATTAAAAATAGTGAGCCATACACTCAACTTACTAAAACATACATACATTTTGTTATTTGTTGCAAGCTTCATATTCGGGAATATTAAGAACTAAATTCAATCTGGCGAAAATATTGTACAGTAAAAATGAGTACTTGTAAGTAGTTTGCTCACTTCAATGGAACACAGATATTAAGTGTACCCCGACGTGTTCTGAATGCGGAACCTTCTAATCGAAACGAAATCGATGATTGCAATTCTAGTTTTTCGTGTATTCCACCTGAAGCAGTCGAGGTGCGATCCATTCGTTATTGAGTTTAGTACCGACAAACGGTAAAATTGCTTGTCACACTCGATCGTTGTTGATTTTGAATTCAAACTTTATGATTGTGAGAACTGTTATTTTGTTGGCTTAAAGAATAAATTAAAGTTGATATAACGTGTATTGACTCAAAATAATGGTTTATTAAAAATAAAGTCGATTCGGCTTAATCGGGTCACCGGTTAATTGGGATAAATCATAAAGAACCGAAACAAAGCCAAGCATACATATTATAAATTGTAACACAAATTTACTTCGTGGTTTCAAAAATAGACAGTAAATTTTTTGTCGAACTTCGGTTAATCGGGACAATTCCTATGTGTCCTGATTAAGCGGAGTCGACTGTATTACATATTTAAATTAATTCTAAAATTTATTATTTTCATTTCAGAATGCAGAAGCAAGCTACGATTTCAGTAGTAACGATCCATTTCCGTATCCGCGTTATACCGATGACTGGTTTAACAGGTATGTTTGTGACAGAAAAGGAACTTTAGTGTAATAAAATTTGATTTGAAATGTTCTGTTTAGAAATTATTGGCGATAACGTTATCGTACAAGCAATATTCTTATGGCGTTATGAGTGTTTTATTTATTTCTGGGAAAATATTTTACATACCATAAATTTTAACCATTATTTTAGTTTATTAGGGCCATTAGGTGGTTCTAAAATTATTTATCTCACTATTGTTCTCGTTAACGATTAAATAAAGGTCATTTTGAAAAATTTTTGCGCATCACTAAACATATCTGTACAAAACGTACTAATGTAGAACGGATTGCTTGGTTCAGTATAATTAGATATTATACTTAGCAGTATTTTGCCCACTGGCATAAAAGTTAAAAGGTTTATTTGCAAAACCTATACCGATGATTAATTGAATTTGAGATACTATATTTATGCCTTCGTACACAATACCGATAAAATCAATACAATTATTGTCTATTTTTAACAGAAGATGTTACACAGCTTCGGATACATTTCCAATTTTTTTATTTCTAATATCGATATTATCAAGGGAAATTTATTTCCTTATCCATTCATCCACATCCACCTACTAAGAATATTTAGTGAACGAAAAAGTTTCAAATCACAAATTTAATTATCTGTAATTTTTTTGTGTATAAACGAAGTAACTGTGCTAGATACCGTAAGATCTTATAACAAGATCATAAAATTTCAGATTTTATTACAGACATAACTACACACAAAGAGAAATTCTCCTTATTAGTATTTCGGTCTTTAGTACACAATTTAAAAATAACCAAGATGATACCGAAATTATTCTGTTGTACCCTAATAAAACTTACAAGATAATTAATTAAATGTGAGTACATATTGCCAAAAAATTATGTTCTAGGTACTAATGTAAATTTGGCAGGAAGCAGGATGTCTATACCGCATTATGATTTTATTTACGTTTTGATATTTTTACCTGTTGGGTTGCATAATTTTGATTTTAATTAAATATTTATAAGGCACATAATTGCGGTGCCTTATATACTTGCAAATACTGCCGACGTGTTAAAATTTCGAGGTGTAATAAAAATTAAAAAATTTAACCAGGATGTAGAAGTAAACAACCTTTAGCGTAGTTTTTCAGTTGCAAGAAGTTACCAGAAATAATCTCCGCTACAAAACATAAAACTGTAAACTTAATTGAACGAGAAGTTGAATTGCAAATGTATGATATTATGCAATACGTGTGCGTCATAAATTCACTACCCACGTCATCTGAAATATACTGCCGTACCTTTATTTCAAATATTTATAAAACTTATGGGAAAACTTTTAAACAAATGGTTCAAAAGGATTTATGTAAATATTATTGCTGATGTTGAACTACATTTAGAATTTCAAACGATAAAAGTTATGGGCAAGGTTTACATCTTAAAGTTGAAAAATTTTGAACACAAAACCAAAATAAAGTAACCTTTATCTTCAAATAACCATTCATCCCTTACCCATGTACATAACGATCTTGAGAGGTATCAAATCTCAGTAAAAAAAATGTACATTATTAGATGAGTTAACCATTTAGAATTACCCGAAATCTAGTTGTGAAAAATAAAATTCGTTGATAGAACATTGAGCGAATTTATTTATTTAATTTTTTTTTACTTACAAAAATTGAAAAGTAAATATTATTTTGTTATACAATTAACCAAATATAAATATGACCCACGTCAAATTCAATTTGAACATAGTATAAGGAATCTTACTAGTAATACAATAGTTGTTTTCTACATCAAATTTAAGATGCCGCTACGAGTACAGATTTTAAATTATATAACTATCTATAAATTTTCACAGTCTCTCAAATTTGAGTTTACCCAATAGCACTCCCTGATCGATTCTAAAACTGCTTTGATCATAGGCTCATAGTATTTGACACGAAGGAGGAGTAAGCGACATTTCATATTTTCTAATTAGCCATGTAGGTCGATACGAAGGTTAATAACATTAAATTATAAAAAAATATATTGAAAGTAGATTTCACATGCAATCGTCAATTTCTGATTTAACCTCACATTTTACAAAAAATGATATACACTTTTAAATTATTTTCTTTATCAAATTTAGTTAGATGTCAGTAAACGTTTATTTAGAGCTTGTTCAAAACAAAAACAGATGGCATTGTTCACGCATAAATTAATTTTTTCTTGTGACTGTAGATAACTAAAAGTTAAAAATAATTATGATTGACCGTTTAATTGAACTTTGTGATTAACATTTATAACGTGTATTAACCTTATAAACACAAATTGTTATGTAATTTACGTTATTTACAAAAAAAACTTTTTTTACATTGTAAATGCTCAACAGTAATGTCAAAGCACCAACAAAAAAATGGTTATTTTTATCATTTCTCTAAAAATTATTTACCCTGGATATTATGTAACCAATTTTCAACATTCCCCGAATAAAATGAACAAAACAAATTATTGCTATATCTATGGACCAATTCATTTGTGTTAATTAAAAAAGGATAAAAACGGAAACAACTTCTTCAGAATATTTAAGCAAAATTACTTAGGTACAGTGTGTCTGTTATTGTTATGTATCCAACTTACGTACTTATTTGAAATGAGAATTTGTTGGAACGGTGCTGCTGTCTAAGAGAATATGAGTTTCCATAATATCATAAACGAATTATTTAAATTGCTTGTTGAGTTCGAAGCAGAAAATAATGCCACAAATACCACAATCTGTTACAAAACGGTACATCAGTTGTTCGTATATACATTATGTTCTGCTAAAAGCGCTAATTGGATTTATTACTTTATTATAATGCGATAATTAACTTTCAAACATTTTTATTATATTTACTTAAAAAGTATATAATTGAATTTATTACGAATTTTAATTCAGAACAACATAATTATGTATGCATGATGTACAACAAAATGCACATTTAAACTCTAAATCAATCTATCGATCTGGTTTGATTTACGCCCGGATATCCTTGTGGTTTTATGCAACCGGGCTTACGAAAATTTTGAATTTTCTCTGTTGGCAATTTAATTTTAATTTTTGTCTTGTAACAGATGAAATCGAAACTGAACATTTTTCATAGTTTTTTTTTGGTACTAGCTGCAAAATTTGGTGCCATATGGCCTGTTTCAAAATTTACAATTTTAATTTCTTTTCATACACCTAGCATACATCGATCTCCTTTCACAATTCTAACTGATTTGTTCTAATAAATTCATACACATTCTTATATACGTTCATTCCCATTCGTAATAATTCAGTCAAACTACTTGTACTCATTAGAATATCGAATATTTGTCTGCTCTGCTTAAATGCAGAACATTTCAGAATCAAGTGTTCGATGTCCTCCACAACCAAACAGCTCACATAATTCACACGCAACCAAATTGCGTTTCTTCAAACATTCTTTTCAATTTCCATGATTCAATCTCATTCGATTTCACTTGACATTTTTCAACAAACTATCTCTCATTTTCTCCACAGATTCGCCTGAAACATGCGAAGTACGTCTCTGGCTTCAATCTGTAGGTGTGAAGGTACCCATTGAAGGATGACCTCCCTACCACAAGATTGAAGATACTTATACAGCATTTCCACATACACATTGCCATGAGTCCCCCACCCTTACTAATTAATTCCAACCCACTACGGGAGTCAGAGAATAACCCTATTCTCCTTCTCCCTTTTGTCATTACCAACTTGATTTCTTCCATAATCCCTATCAATTCTGCATTCATTATACAGATACTGTCATGCACTCTTACCATTTTCTCTTTTCTCATTGAAGGAATATAAATTCCCACACCTACTCGATTATCATTTACACTTGCATCGGTATACACTTCCACATGTGCAACATAATTCATTCGCTATTTGCAAAAATCACTCTTAACCGATAACTCATTTATCATTGCTTTTGTTGTGTCACCAAATTTCAACCGCATGATTAGATTGCTCGGAAGGAATTTCGAATTTACCGGACAAATCTTGGAGAATATGTTAATATTTTCAAAGATTAGCAGTGATCTTGTTGTCTTTTTGTAAACCGTCCCTCTTTGCAATCTCTCTTTCATTTCATTCACCAATTTATTGTCCTTAGTTAACCTTTACACAGTCTCTCGCGCGGTGATCCATTCCATCTTATAAGTAAGAGGCGAATCACCCAATTCAGACCACAAACTGTGTATTGGTGTTGAATTGAACGCTCCCAATACCACTCTGACACACGCATTCTCCGCAAGCATCAACTTTTTAAACCCAACCTTGGACCCATCACCTTATATACTCATTCCATACGCAATTTTAGTTGACACTAGCGCCTTTCGTAACATATCAGTCACACCCAGATGAGCTGCCCATTTCGGTTTGCTCACCCTTTTAATCACGTTCAATCTACTCTTACAATTATCGGCCAATTTTTTGATATGCACTTTGAAACTCATTCTTCTGTCAATCCAGATTCCCAAATACTTAGTCAATTTCACACACTCAATTCGCTCATTATATACTCGCACATCAACCATCCGATTCGTTCTAAAAGCCATTCTACAACAATTACTCGAATTTACCCTCAAATTCAATTCACACAAACATTCGGCGACCCGATTCACACATTTCTGAGCCCGACTCAAGGCCTCCTCGATGGTCTCTCATTCATGAACTCATACCCCCATTTGCAAATTTTCCAAGGAAACCCCAAGTCCATAAGGATCTAATATAGTTTCCCTGGAACCACGTAATCATATACCAATATACTTATTTTCCTTTTGTACTTCCCACACAAACTTTTCTACACATTCATTAGCAGAGTGGTTGTGGCGGAACCCAATGGTGGTTTCCATTCATTCACAATTTTAACAAATACATTCAACATACATATACCCCTGTAATTTGTTGCCAGATTTCTATCCTTCCATTTTTCCGGCATCTGAATACTCATCCATACTTGATTGAGAATTCGAAGCAAGGCCGCCTTGGCTTCGAATTTTAATATATCAATCATTTTATAACTCACTCTGTTAGTTCCGGGGGTAGTAGCTTTGGATATTTCTAAAACCCCTCGGAACTCTTCCTATTCAAACTCCTTACACATATCGTTTGTAAAAAGACACCTCCATTCCCTCTGTCATCTAACACTGCATTTCTGCCTTGCGCTCTATATCCTCTCACTCTATTAAATTTATCCCATACATCCTTAGTTGTGGTTCTATGTGCCATTTTGGACACATAATCCCGCCAACTCTTCCTTTTCGCTCTACGGATAGCCTTTTTCAATCTTGCATTCATCCTTCCATAATTTATTCTGCATTCATGACATATACACCTATTGAACTCTCTCAATGCTATTCGTTTCCTTTCATACCAATACTGGATTTCATTGTTCTACCAACCATTCACCTTGTATTCATTCCCTCTGACATTTATAGTGCGCATTACATTCACTCTCTCTATTTCATCCTCAAGTTGGTTAACCTCATCTGCTTCTTTCATTATGAGAGTCGCATTCATACGTTCGACCCATTTCTTACCATTCATAATGACCTAACGGTCTATGTAAACATTTATACCACCTAAGCATGTCCTGATCAAATAATGATCACTACCCAAATTCTCATCTGTGACATTCCAAGTGACTTGGCCCGCCAGACCGCTAGATATTAAAGTAATCGCGCCGGCTGTTGACCCCACTCTCGCCATGCCAGTAGACCCACCATCATTCAGGACTACGAAATCGGAATCCAGAATGAAGCGGGTCAACCAATTACCTCTATCATCAGTTCTGTCACTCCCCCATATTCTCGAATCATATCATCCGCTAGAATCACGTCACTTTTGCCTTCCACCCATTCAAACAAAATTTGAAAATCTCGTTGGCTTCTCTCTCTGTCAGACGTAGACAACACTGGAGTTGCATAGATACTAACAAATAACAAGTTTCTGTCCGGATTCCGAGTTTCGGCTGCGACGACTTCGATATGCTCGAAACGCGGTATATCACACAGGACCAGGCTGATATTGGCACGTGCCAATATCGCCACGCCGCCGAAGCCATCAACCCTCGGTCTGGACAGATAGTTGTATCCTTTCACCCGAAACGTCTTACCCGCACGCTCCCAAGTTTCACACAAAATCATCACATTCACATCGTTATTGGTCAGATAATTCCGCACCATATCGCCATTGGCATATATACTGCGAATATTTATCTCGCCAATTTTCACGCATTCATTGGATCTCAGCATTCGCTCTACCATTCAAAGAAATGAAGAAGGGAGAAGGCATTTATAAACGCCAAAGCGCTCTCTCTCCTTCCCTCATTCATCATCAATCGTACTTACATGGTTATTTCCAAATAGTGTTAATTCTTTTGGAGTTAAATTAGAATGTCTCATTGCTAGCCATGCATCATTTTTTTTATTGTCTCTATGTCCATTGCTGTATTACAAGTTGTTTGTTGATTTGATTGCGGTTGTTTTGTAATCTTTGTTGTTGTTGTTGTTGTGCTGCTGTATTTGTTGTTTTAGTTTGTTCGTTTCTAGTAGTTGTTTTGGTTGTTGCGGCTTGATCTTTTTGTTGCTGTTGTTGTTGTGGTTGGTTTAATTGTGTCTGTTGTTGCCTTGAAGTTGAAATGGTTTTTTGATATGATTGTGGTTTTGTCTGTCTAGTTTTGTTGGTTTTCTTTGTTTTGCGGCTTTTGTGGTGTGTTTGGTGGGTTGTCTGCATATGTTGTCTGGTTAGCTGGCGTGGGGTTTGCATATAATCGAAAATATTTAGCTTTCGCTTCGGGAAATTTTAATCTACTTCTCGTTTATATACTCAACATTCCTTACTGTTGCTTTCCTTGCAAGGCTGGTGGTGCTTCACTACATTTGTAGCACTTAGGATCGCTTGTGCATCTCTTTTTTGTGTGACCAAATTCCAATGGATTTGGAATGTACAACCAAATACTTAGTTGTAGAAAGCCTGCCCTTACATATTCCGATAACATTGATGAATTAAAAGTCAGGATAATTGCTGCTGTGTCCGTTAACTTGTTTTCCACCCATTTCTTTATTTTATATACCTCTAGGACGCCTTGGTCCTTAAGCCCTTCTTTGATTTCCTCATCAGTTAAACTTTTTAGGTCGTGGCAGAAAATGATACCGTTGGAACTGGTTGTTCCCCGTTGATCGGAATGAAACTTCATATTTAAGCCATTTCCACAGATCCAGTGCTATTTGACCAAAATCGGACCACCGGAAGTGACACCTTCCATACAACCTTTTTCATTTTTGTAAATATTTTGAAAAGTATGATGAACGAAAAATATCGGTTCAGATCAATTTTTCAAAATTTAAGCGGAAAGGTCGATTTTTGACAAAAATCGGTTTTTTTTTAATAATAATCATGAAAATTTTTAACCTCGAGTTTTTTTTGACTACATGATTATTCTCTTTGGTTTGGTCAGGTCAACAAGGTGCATCAGCTGTCCAATTCGCTTGATGATTTTACCTTGAGGCCAGGACATCTAATTATGATGGAATATCCTAGCATAAACTGTATCCCCAACATCAAATTGTCTGGCTCGTACTCCATGATGTTTGTTGAAGTGACGTTCTTGTTGTGTATGTCGTTCTGTGCTGCGTTCTGGGACTGGTTTTAACAAGTTCAATTCGTTTCGAATTTCTGGTGCACAAAATAGCTGTGCAAGTACTTAGACTGTTGAGCTTGTCGATTATGTGTTAAACGGTATATATGGAGGAATTTAGTTAAGTTTTACTTGTTTGATCCTTCCTCATTTGATTTACTGAGGGTCACTTTTAAAGTATATACGACTAGTTCTGCACGGATGTCATGGTGGAGTTTTGATATGTTTTATTCCTCATGACTCACAGAATGATTTGAATTTCTCACATACGAATATTGGGCGTCATTATGCGTCACTAGATTTCCGGATTTCCAAAGAACGCGATAAATTCGCTGAGCTCTCGATACACATAGATGATGTAATATTATCACACTCACGTACTTCAACCACTTACTGTCAATAGGGCCGGCAATATCGGTGTATATTTGCTCCATAAGGTGCGTCGCTCGTGGCACGAATGTATTAGTGTTTTAATTGAAGAACGTCCATCCTCGGTCAGTATAAATGGGATCTCGCCAGCATTTTCATTGCGTCAGCTCCAATATGTAGCTGACGCAAAATAAGTGTACGAAATCTGTATGGCATAACTATTAGACCGCCACACATGACATGTATCAGGCAATTTGTTCTTCGTCTCTGGCCACCCTTTTTAGATGTATTGAACAACCATTTGAAGTATTTTGTCGCGGATTGTTGCGCTCGATATCATGTGGCATTTGATCGGCAAGGCGTTGATGGTCTCTTCAAATCCATCATTAATTTCGTTTCCCGCATGCATACAAGCGATGAAACGTGAGAGTATGTTAGCATTTTCAAATTTGTCTATGGAGGACTTATATTGAAGTTTGAAATCGTAAGACTACAATATTAGGGCCCACCGATTGGCGGTCTACACTGGAATACCACGTTTGTTTCTGAAGATGCGTAACTGGTGTTTTTGGTCTGTTACCAGCGTAAAACTTCTACCGTATACGTAGCGTTGAAATTTTTTTGTATTGAGTGCCCGTGATGTATGAACTCCAGTATTATTAGGGTCTGCGTAGATTTTTACTTGTAGAGCTGGATCGTAGTGTGTGAGAAGCAATTTTTGAACTTTTCAAATGCTAGTTGACATTTTATTTGTGCGTATTCTTGTCTATTGCGTGTTCTAGAATGTCATCGAAGTAGGCCATTGAACCTCCGAGACCCGCAATCATTGCATCTACGATCTTCTGGAAACTACCAGGCGCTGCGTTTTTACCTGATGCTACCCAATTGAATGTAAATAAACCTGTATGCGTATTTATCGACTGTATTTGCTTCGATTCATCGTCGACTTCAATCTACAAATACGCATCTGGCAGATCTATTTCACTGAACACAGTACTACCTGCAAGTTGTCAAAACATTTCCTCTAGAGTTGGTCGTGGATGGCCGTTTGTTTCAATACTGGCATTTGGTCTTTCGGCAGCTACTATGGGTGCTACCCAATTTGAGAACTCAACTGGCGTTATTATGTTTAGTTCCTGTAGACGCTCCAATTCGCTTTAAGTGACGCGAATGAGACTGGCCTTTTTGAGCAGTAGATCGGGCGTGCATCTGGCTTCAGATGTATATGAGCTTTAGTGACATTGTATATGACTGGAGGGTCGCTCAAAACTGCTTGGAATTGTTGTTATAGTTCTGCTATAAACTTGTGACAACCACTAGCTTGGTCGCGTATAACATTGCAAATGGATCTGATAGGATGATGCCAAATTGCTAAATGCTTTTATCCAGTCGATCGAAAATATCGAGGCCTATAAATAAAATTTGCACGATAGTTGGTATCTCTATTTCACATTCAATTTCTGCATCAATGGGAACAAGGTCCTATAACGATGAACTGACTTTCTTACTACTCGGCCTGGTTATAGGAGACCCTATTTCTTGCCACATCTGTGCAACTGTGAAATCTTCCGCTGTGTCCATCTGCAACCTGGTTTCATATCTATTTATCTTTACAGTGCCATATCTTCGGTCAGTATTCGTTTCACCTTCATCAACACCGTCATTAATATTCCGAATTACACTAGTGTTGGATTGCCCTAGATGTTTCAATTTTTGAAGTTAATTGGGAAGAGTTGCAGAAGCCTTCCTTGTGTCCGATTGTGTGACATTGCGTACCGTTTTCGTGGTTGTAAAGGATTTATGACTGGTGCAGAGGACGCATGAACAAATTTTCCTTCTTGTTGTGCATTTTGTGTGTTCAATGGTTGTCGATTTTTCTGTGATTGTTTAATCACATGCATGGTTTATTTCAATGCGTTTGTAGTTCCACCAATCAATCGCGTGGGTCGCACTTTTCAAATTGAAATACGTTGTGTTTGTCACCGTCAAGCGTTTATAGTAGATGCGTGCGTATTTCAGCGAGGCGAGCTGACTTCAGCCCATGCACGAAAATAGGATATTCATCTGTAAACATAACCGCGTTTTGCAGATGGATTACATGCTCCTTTGTGAGCATATAGTTTCCACTATTTTTGTATTCGACTATATTTGCACATGGAATTTCGGTATATTTGTTGCTTTCGATTTTACTTGTTTTTGCTTCTTGTATACACCTTTCACAGTTCCGTTCTCTGCAATTTGTACGTAAATTGAAATTCCATAAATCGAATCAAGATTTTTTATATATATACGCCAATGTAATATTGAATGATCCATTCTACCTAATGAAAGTCCTATGGCGTGAAACCTCACGAAGTGCAGTCGAGAATTTTCTAACTGACAAACCCAAAAAATTCTGTGGAAATTGAGAAATATCGCAAATTGATCGTAAAATGAATCAGGAAAACATTGTTTTAATGCGCGATCATCATTGATTTTGAAAAGTAGACTCCTTTTAACCGTTTTTCATGATACACAATGAATCGAAAAATTAAAACTTCCGATTTGCTCAAAATTCGGTAAGAAATATATATTTTTAAAGAAAAACTTTAAAAATATATCTAACCCGGAAAATTCACATAAAAAGAAAATCGAAAATTTTCAATAATAAATTCTTCAGAAAACGACACAGAAAAATTGTCTGATTCTTCATTTATTCTGTAAAAAAATTGTTTTTAAAAATATCATCTCGTGCCAAAGCGGCGAAAGTATTGGTAATAAAATTGTTGCTTTGCTTAATGTTACTTCTTCCAGCGCCACAATGGTAATTTTGTGTACTAATATGCTTCAGATAAATTTGTGGCATTCTTCGAGATCTTTCCATTGACATATCAGCGCCAAAATGGTGAATTTACCAACTGAAGCGTTAATCACAAAATTTTTGTTTTTTTTAAGGCCATTCAAATGCTGTGCAACACAATTATATAGGAAGTTCCGACGCTACAAACTTAGTTTTGAATACTATAATACTTCAGAAAAATTTACCATTCATCAAGACATTTTCAATGCGACACGTATACATATATTATCTACGCTAGCAGCGACGAAACGGTGGAAAGCAAAATTGTTGCTTATTCCAAGACCTTTGAAATGATATGCCACGTGATTATACAGAAATAATTATAGTTGTAACTGCTTCCAGCGCCACACCGGTAGTTTTGAATACTAAGGTGTTCAGAAAAGTTTACGGCATTATTCAAGACATTTTCCACGATATACGACAAATATATATTCTATAACAAACGAAAAAAGCTACCAGCGCCAAATCGATGAATTTATGAACTAAAATATATTGAAATTGTTGTTTGATTCAAGCCCTTTAAACAATAAACTACACGAGTATAAAGAAACTTGGAAAGTAATATCTTGGCATTGGGTGGTATTTTCGTTGATTTTCTATGGCTGATATCCACCCCTCTTGAGTTAGAGGTCCCAAATGCTTTTCAGTTCTCTGAATTAAAAATGACGAGGAAAAATTCGAGTTATACTAAGTTAGCGGAAATTTGACAGCGGAAAATAAGAGATTACGCTACTCGCCGCAAGTGGCAGCACCGTCACAAAAGATAATTTATTTTGTTCTATAATTACTAGCGGAAATTTTTTATTCATTTTGTAACTCTTTTTTCACTAAATAAAACATCCCAGCGGAATAAAATATTAAAAGTGATCCTTAAAATGACAAATTGTTGTGATCTCCGAAGTAAAGGAATTCGGTATTAGAAAAACAACCGAAAGTATTGGTTACTAGTAGAAGTTTTTGAGATATTGGCCAAAAACTGAAAATAAATTAATAAAAAAATTTAAATTTTCAAAAGGATTGGCTATGAAATAGCCCAAAACTTACTTTAAAAATCCCTGATCTACCCTGATACCCTAATCTCCCTACTATCCAAATTTCATCGTCATTCTTTAAGAATGGCGGAAAGACGGAATATTGTTAAATTTTAAGATTTCCTTTACCGAATTCCTTTACTTCGGAGATCAATCAATTTGTCGTTTTAAGGAGCACTTTTAATATTTTATTCCGCTGGGATGTTTTATTTAGTGTAAAAAGAGATACAAAATGAATAAAAAATTCCCCCTGGTAATTATATAACAAAATAAAATCCCTTTTGTGATGGTGCTGCCACTTGCGGCGAGTAGTGAAATTTCTAATTTTCCGCTGGCAAATTCCCACTATCTTATACAGCATGTCGCATAAGCCATTCTTGAGATATCATCTGTAAAAACATCCTGACGGACGAACAGGCCTTTTTTGCATTTTTTGGATCAGGGACCTTCAAAACGTCGAGTAAAGTAGTTTTGAACCCATTTTACATAACTTTTATCAGGATTTCAATACATTGGTCTTATAGACCGTCCAATTTATCCTACAAGATGTCGTGCCGTGTTGGTTCTTTTAAAAATATTTTTTGTTGGTCTATTTCATCCTTGTTTTTCGGCTGAACACCCTTTTGATAGGGTTATATTTGAGAGGTAAAGATATAAAGCAACTTTTATAACTACATTACACGAAAAATGTCCTTAAATACTCGCCCTTATGGATCAATTAGAACACAAAATCTAGATTTTCAAATAAATTTCCAATAAACAGAAGTTCCCCAAAAACCTCATTCAGTCGAATAACTTTTTCAATTTACAATGCAAAACAATCAAATTAAATTTCAATTTATCTACTGTTTGAGAGCTGCCTGCAACATTTGAATTTGAAATTTGTTCAAACTTGTTAAATTCAATCGTACGAGTTTAAGTACAATTAAGTACTCGTACAGTATTACAAAATCCCCTTATAGCCGTAATTATCAAATAATAAAAACAACAGCAACAAATTTAAAATTAAAATTAAAATTTTCATCATAAAATATTTTGTTGTACTTAAAGATACTCTGGGAGGTAGGTAGATACATTCCAAAACTTGTACCATACCGAGAAAACTTTTGTGTTTTCAACTGTCCAAACAAAATTGTTTTTTTCATATTGCTGTTTATTTATTTTGTAATCTCCTTTTTCGAAAACATCCTTAAATTATTAGAATTTCCAAAAAATTTAAATTTTTAGAATTTTCAACTTGTTTGTTCCCGAATGTTTTATATTTTGGAACCCAAAAACTAGATAAAACGGATAAATATGTCAACAAAAAGTAAATGAGAAGCCGCAAGCTTTAAGTTGGTCAACAACAACAACGAAATTAATAAAAGATAATTAACAACAATTTTGTTGTTGTTGCTGTTTATTTGGTTTATAGTTAAGAGATTAAATTATACTGTTGTGTAAACTACATAGCTAGTTTTTTATAATTAGTTTATAATTTTAAATGCTAACAGTTTTAAAGTTGGAAAATTATTTTTTTGTTTTGAAAAATTCAGGGGAAGTTATTCTTTTTATACGATTTCATCCAGAAATTATGATATAATGATTTAGGTGAGGCTATGCACCATGCATTCCCGACTAAATGGCATAGTGGTTAAAGCTTTGGCGTTTGGGTTGGGAAGTACCGGGTTCGAATCCCAATAGGAGCGGGATGCAAAGGGAATTTTCATCAACATATTACGATTTGTGATCAAATGGAACACTTCTATGACCCCCTGTCGGAGTATAAAATTCATGCGCTGATCCATCTTCCAGATGGTGATAAAATCGGACCTAAAACCGTACGTCCTCGGATTGGCTGACATTGGCGTACAAGTAAAAACGGAAAAAGCAAACCGCAAAAGAGTTAAGAGAGCCTTGGCCCGATAATAAAAAAAAAATATGTACACCATGCCATGGTAAACGAATATGGCCGGTAAGTGTGTCAGTAATTGGCGGTTGTGAAAGAAGACTCCTGACAACGAATTCACGGGCAGCGTGATCATAAAGTATTCATGTTTCATGGCTCGCAGCGAAAAGTAAAAAACTGATATCTGTTTACCGAACACCTAAAAAATACCTTCAAACCACCAAATTGGGCAGGTTAGGTTATGTTTCAGTGGTTACTATCACATACTTAGGCCAATTATGGCCCATTGTGATATCACAGGATTCGACATCATTAAACTCCCTTAAAACCATTTAGTGCTTGCTTTAGCGTACAAAATCTCGCACATTACAGCTTTCGAAATCACAGAGGCTGTCCATGGCGTATTTGCCCAAGTGATCATGCCTTCTGCCAGTAGTAGTACTCCTCTTCGTTCTTGCAGCTTCAACAGAAGCCATTTGCAGGCAGACCAAGCCTTCTCGCATGATCTTCGAAGAGCCAGTGTCCGGTAGTACCCTTATAGTTCTACCTAAATCTCCCTTAGTGTGATTAAGATCTTGGAGCGATTCAAGTTCAGCTCGAGCCATACATACTTGTTTCGCTACCCTGCCAGTCGGACTGGCGAGCCACCTAGCATTTGCCAAGGCAACTGCTTTCTTGTGGCTTGCTACTTTCGGCACAGAAAAAGGCCTACCTACATATTCTCTCTCTGGTTCCAGTTGGAGAGTCGTACCGTACCTTGCTAATTCGTCTGCCCTGCAATTTCCCTCAACGTCAAAGTGGCCCGGAGTCCAGACGAATTGGATATTGAAGTGTTCACTCATCTCGTTAAGAGATGTGTGACAATCCAACGTCACTCTTGACGCCAGGGAAACTGAATCCAGTGAAAGAATGGTCGCCTGACTGTCCACACAGATAGTAATATCCAACGATATTACACTGTGCTTCAATCAGTTCATGACCTCTTCAATCGCTATAACTTCAGCCTGGTACGCGCAGGCAGACGAAAGGATAGACCCACATTTAATTCCCCACACCAGCTCGGTCTTCACGAAGGACCATTCTTCCAATCCTCCGTAGAGGGGAGTATCACCTTAAAAAGCTTGCAACAGCACAAGAAGTGGTGTTATATAACCCAAATTCATCAGGTCATGCATCACATAATTGACAATAGTTGAATGAGATTTTGCAGGCCCTTCCACCCCGAAACCGCTCATAGATGGGCGGCCGTATTGACCGCATTTGCTTACCAATAATATTCCACGGGAGAAGGTACAGCACAACCTCTGCACTAGTGGGTGTTGTTTTCAGTGCCCTACTAATGAGCAAACAGGCCGCCCTCTGCACCTTCCCCTTTACATTCCTGTATGATAGTTTCTCCAGAACTGGCCACCATACACTCATACTCAGTACAGGACTTACTACGGCCGTGTAGAGCCAGTGCACCAGCTCCGGTTTCAGACCCCATTACCTTCCAATGGCATTTATGAAAGAGTAGAGTTCACTCTTTCTAACATATTTGGTTTTCAACTGAGCTTACTATCCAGAAGAATCCCTAGAAATCTCGCCTTATCAATAAAGGCCAGCATAGTACCATTCAGACTTGGTGGAATCACTTCCGGAATTTTATATCTCCTTGTGAAAAGAATCAGCTCGGTTTTAGAAGGGCTGATCCCCAAACCACATCTGCTGGCCCAAGCCGCAGTGATTGATAGCTCATTCTGCATCACATCCCTAATTGTACCAAGGTGCTTTCCCGAGACAACTATCGCTACGTCATCGGCATAAGCAACCACACCTATTATTTTCCCTTCCAGTTTCAATAGTAATCCGTTGATTACAAAATTCCAAAGAAGGGGAGAGAGAATACCTCTCTGAGTTGTTCCCCGAACAACCCGTATTCTGACGGAGACTTCCCCCATCTACGCAATAACCCTTCTGATTCCCAGCAAATGATTAATCAGTCTGATTACTGGGTGTTCAATCTCGAGTAGCAGGAATCCTTCCCTAATTGTCTCCATCTTCACGTTGTTGAAAGCGCCCTCGATATCGAGAAACACCACCAGCGAGAATTAAGCTTTTGGTACGCATGTTGTGACTATGCCCAGTTACTGGGTACAATTCTCGAACGAAAATAGACATCCAGCAGCCTTTCCATGATTGTCAGCAGATAGGCTGACAGAGATATTGGTCTTAAGTCCTTAGAGTTGTTGTGCGAGCTTATACCTGCTTTCGAGATAAAGATCACCCTAGCCCCCCTCCATTTCTTCGGGATGTACCCCAGCTTCAGACACCCTTTGAAGATAACCTCCAGCCAGAGAAGCAAGGCCTCCCCGAGTTCTTCTGAATTTCTGCTGGTATAATCCCGGACCAGCTGACTTAAAGGGCTTAAAACTTTTAATACCCCATTTTATCTTCCATGTATTTAGAATATCCTCTGTACATAACAGTTGGGCCCCGCCGTCATCCCTAGACACACAGTCATCCACACTCGCAAACGATGCATCCTCACTTCCCGGGAAGTGAGTTCCCATCAGAAGATTAAGAGTCTCTTCACTAAATACCGTCCATTCGCCATCCAGTTTAATCATATAGCCTGGAACAGCTTGACTGGTAGAGAGAATCTTTCTTAAGCGCGAGGTTTCCGAGACCCTTTGCACCTTCCTTGTCTCTCTTTTATATTCTCTGAGACATTCCTTATAGAATTCCCAGTTTTGACTTTTTCTCGATGTTTTCGCTCGATGGAAAGCAGATCCCCTAGCTTTTCGGCACTCAGCAAGTGCCGAGGTTCATCAAACAGGTTTCCGCTTTCCCCTCAGCTTTGTTAATGGGCAGGCTTCTCTCATAGAGGTATTGCAATCCATTATTGAATCCAGATCACTATCCGTGTTGGAGAGTTCCGGGACTCTAGATGGAATACTACCCTCCAATATATATATCTATGTACGTGCCATACTGTCCTCCTGGGATTTCTGAAAACGTACTGATTTGTAATTTGGAGATTAAGCTTAAACGTTAGATATCGATGGTCAGAGAAGAAATGCTTCTTCGCTACCCTCCATTCCCTGATCATAAGGGAAAGATGAAATCGGAGACCAGAATAATATCCAGAACTTCCTGCCTATTTCTAATAATAAAGGTAGGTTCCTGACTTATATTACTAATAATGAGGACCCTTATCATTGATGACCGAGCTGCCCCAGATGGTACGGTGCGCGTTCGCGGCGCACTCTAAGATAACTCCGACCTTCCTCCTTTCTGCATCACCCTTTCCCCATCAGCTTCTCCCGGTCCTTGTATGTGGCTGCAAGCCATCAGAATATCTTATCCTCCTTCTCTACGCAGACCGCAGTAATGTCCCCATTGCAGTACTGCGGAAGTAGAAAAACATTTATATTATTCTACACCAGTATACATGATCTGCTCTTGTCCATACCACAAGCGTATAATATGTTATTTTTGTTGTGTATGTTATTTTTGATCCAAGGTTCTTGGATCAGAACTTTCTGCTCCTCTGACTTAGCAAGTCTGAGAAGTAGCGCTGCCGAAGCAGCCTTGGTGTGGTGTAAATTTATATGCACAAACCTGATCATTGTTAACAGTATTCACTTACCTACTTACGACAGCTGTACTACGTCGGTTAGTTGGACCCGACTGAGTCGACGTACCTAGGGATAATCGTTCCCCCAATTCCCTAATTAACTCCTCACTTGGGTTCGCCACTAGCTGCGATTTTAATACCTCGTCTGGAGAGAGTAAAATCGTCGGGCTTTTCTCTACAGGCTGTACCTCTTCCACCCTCTTCTCGGATTGCACGGTGCTCGGTTCAACCCCGACCTCGTCCTTCTTGAACACCTTCAGTGTTACTGACCCGAAGACAAAATTAATAACCCCTTTAGTTTTTGACAGGGGAGCCAGAGATTCCTTATTGATTAACATGATGGATAATCTAAAGCTACCCTTAGGCTCATCCTGCTTTACAATCTTCCAGTTCCCCGTCGAAAGGTCTGGATTGCAAACCTGGATAATCCTCAGGGATTCTTCCAGGTGTGCCGGCTCCGTGGGAATCCAAACTTTTGCCGTAGCTCTGTTTGGTATTTTCTTTTTAGGAACTGCTCTGAGCTTGGCTCCTGGCCATACCTCGCCTAACTCGATCGCCTTCCTGTACAAAAAAGCCGAACTCTGAGCGGCGCACGCAGTTAGCTTCAGTCGTTGCTGATACCAACCCGCGTCCCTGCAAATTGGCGAAGGTCCCGGATGTTGACCAAGGACTTTAAGAAAGGCGAAGTTAAGTGTATTAAACACCAACCTCCATCTTTCCTTTGAGGCTCTCGTCTTCATGGTTCTCGCCCACGATGGCTAGCACCACCTCCCCCTCTTTCACGATTTCGCTTAAAAGCGTATGCTCTTTTGGCGACTATCCCACATGAGCTTGGCCTGTTTTCTTTCGGCATCCAAACCTCCATGTTCCTCTTCGTTGGATCTCTGTCTTTTAGGCCCAAGATCCTTCTTGCGTGCATTGCATAAATCGGCAAAATAGTTCTTAGCCCAGTTGGCAGATTTCTGCTTCAGATTTCGTCGCTCCTCCGGAACTGTAGCCAGTCTGTCCAAGACACAGAAGGCCGAACGCCTAGTCCTGTATCTCCGAACTGACGGAGTAATGACTTTCTCCTTCTTAATACTACCGCTAGTCCCTGGCTTGCATGCCTCAGAACCAATCCTAGCATCAACTAGACAAGCGGATAATGAATAATTAACACCTATAAGCAAAATGGACGAGCTGTCTGTGTTACCCCCTACTCGGAAAGAAACCAAACAAGAAGTAAAAAACCTCAAAGATAAAAAAAAACCTGGATACGACTTGATAATGGGGCAAATAATCAAAGCCCTACCAGAAAAAGCACTAAGGAAAAATACATAATCAATGCTATCTTTAGACTAAGTTATGTTCCCAGTGGAAAGTAGCGAAAATCATAATCATTACAAAGCCTATAATAGACCGCTAAACGGCAAAACATCGTATAGACCAATTTCTTTACTAACGACAACATCAAAGATTTTCGAAAGACTGTTTCTCAAGGGACTAAAGCCAATTATAGATAGAAAAAGGTACACTCAACGATAGAATAGGTAGATAGGATTACTGATACAATTGAGGAGGCGCTGGAAAAAAGAAAATATCTTCAGCAATATTCTTAGACGTAGCCCAAGCATTTGATAAGATTTTGCACGGTGGTTTGGGATTTAAGCTCCAACGAGATTGACCAAAACATTATTTTGAATTGCGAAAGTCTTGAATCAACGACCCCTTACTTCCGGGTGAGACAGGAAGGGGAATACTCAAAACCAAAGAAAACATCGGCAGGGGTTAAACAAATATCTATCAAATAATCTACCAAACAAAGCAGAAGCCAAAATTGGAACGTTTGCTAGTGTCATGATCACTGTTGCTAGTTTTGTTGAGTGAACATGGAATTCTGATAACGCTAAGTACATCGCCGTGACGCTAGACTTTAAGCTCGGGTGGAAAGTGCATGTAACTGAATTTAAAATTCAGAAAAACCCACTGGCTTATTGGAAGAAACTCCGAACTGATAACGCACAACAAACTGCTGTTATATAAACAAATCCTAGAGCCTATCTAGACTTATGGTACATTAGAAATGACAATCTTCATCGAGATTTAAATCTGGAATATGTCAGCGTTGAAATACGAAAAATTGCAAGGAGGCATGATAACGGGGGGCCGCAGAACCTAAATGAACAAACCCTTTAGAATTAGTGGTTCTCTGAGTCGCTGAATTCAAAGGACTGGCAGAGGTGGAATGAACCGATAGGTTTCATCCCATAAGGATAAACTACCAATTAAGCAATTAAACTAATTAAACAATTTCTACCCACATAAATCTAAGTTAGTGGAAACATATTTCAGGCCACTGTATTGCGTGGAGTTTCAAACAACTTTAGTTTGTTCTCACCATTTGATCCTTTTTTTACATACCAAAGAAAGTATTAATTATCCAATGGATTTAATGTCCTCCCTTTTCATTTTTCATTCACGCGCACACCACCCATTCACACTATTACAGGTACCACCTGCACATTGCAAGTTCCATATCAACCTGTACATTAACCTGTACATTAACATGAACGGTAGGTCGGTGAGTTCTGCACTCCAACAGAGGGTCTTAGTTGTGTTTATTAACATCACCGATCGTAATCGATGGCGAAAATTCACTTTGCAGTCAGCCTCTGGTGGGATTCGAACCCAGTACCTCTAGGTACAAGTGCCGAAGCTTTCAGCAGCAACCACTGCACCACTTATCGGGTAAAGTGATCCTTCGAGCAGGATTTGGAAACACTTTGTTATTTATTGTCAATGATATAGTCCCGTATAGAAAGGATAATTGAAGTTTGGATGCATAGTTACGAAAATAAATCACGTATCGTGAATAGTTAAGTAGCCACTTCGCACTTCGTGCTTTTATCAAATATTCATGACTGAATTAAGCGATGGATTCCGTTACGGAACTATCGTTACCGTGTCACTTAAGTGAGTCTTACTAAAAATAAAGTTCAGTGAAATTAAATCTGTAGGTAGTAGGTTAAGAATAGAAAATATAGAAACCGCTATTGTATACATGCCAATTTAAGTTAGTGCCGTAGTTATTCTATAACGAACGATTTTTTAGGCGTAGATCATTTAGTTCGAAACCTGTTAGTCAAAGTGTTGGATGTAAACGTGTTAAAGAATCAAAGACCTATGAATAAGGGAAAGTTAACTTATATTTTAAACTCGCTCAAAAAGGGACCAAACGAAATACCGGTAGATGAATGCCGTGCAAAATTATACCGAGTCGAAAATTTGATGAATGAGGCGTTTACGATATTGGAAAATTTCAGTTTCGCTATCGTGATCGATCGATCTCAAGAGCCCGATATGGTGTATAAGAATTATTACAAAACTGTGTGACTTTCAAAAATAAACATACCACGATTTATTCTTATTCACGGTCCATCATCGATATCTCCAGTACAGACATTTCAGTACCTGAAGGGGTGTCTTAAAGGAAAAGCCGCCAGTTTACTTAATCATTGTGCCATTAAAATTATATTAAAGCGTTATAAAAATTAAGACATCGATGAGACCGTAAAGGATACACGATTTATTTGTTGTTAGAAGTTTCCTGGAACCACCGGAGTGAATCGCTCGATCCCTGACATATTTAAATTTTGATTAACAAGTTCAATGAAGAGACTAAATTTATATGGGCCCAACATGTTAAAGACATTTATTTTCCAACAATCCAATTTAAGATTTTATTACACTGAGGCGATGCGTCCCAATCAATCAGGGGATCATCCAGACGATCGGCAACAACTAACGATCATATCAAGGGTCATGTGGTCTCAAATAGTTCTAATTGCGGAACTTGTAATGACCAGGACACATAACGTCTCAGTATCCAACATTGAATGCTGGCAGGAGAACTTAACCGATGTTTCAATTGCCTCAATGTTACAGATCCTGCCTCAAATCATACAGATGCGGAAGAAAATATCACACGTTACTTCATACCAATCGACGAAACCACTGATAAACCAAACATCCAAAGATTCATATATGATACTCGGTCCATGGCACTCTTCTTCAATATGTTAGATGCTGCGAGTATTGCCGTACATAAATTGTATACATTAGCAAACCTACTGCTTTATAACTCAAGGATTTCTTCAGAACGAAAGGAATTTTTCAATAAATTAACGCTGGAGCTAGAGGATAGTAATTTGAGAAGCGACTTTACTCACTCGTATGAGGTTAGCACCAATCGCTCAAAAATAACAAAGTAGAAGTCGTGCTGACGTGAAAACAAATGTAACTTTCCACTTCTGCGAACATGAAAGCGTCATCAGATCTTGTGTTGCATAGAAATAGTTGGTGGTGAAATTTTTCAACATAAAGAAGATGAACAGATTTCGATCTGTGGTGAAATGTAACACATCTATGACCCCCTGTCGGTGTGCAAAACTCATGGGCCGACCCATCTTCCATGCTGGTATAGGCTGGCATGGAGCTTGCAATGTGCAGATGGTCTTAAAATCGGTCCAGCATAACCGCGGAAGAGCAGGGTGAGCCTTGAGCCCCAAAACAGATCGCATAGTTACCAATAAAAAAAAAAAAAAAAAAAAAAAAAAAAAAGAAGATGAAGACTCTTCCTTTTAATAATTTTAATAGCCAAAATTTAATGAATTAATATTAAGTATATTTTGTTAAACCTCAAGGGAATTCCCATTCTTATATAGGGTGGCGCATAAACGTTATGATTTATTTAATGAATAACTTTTTTCTTTCTGATTTTATTTAACGTTGGCATTTATTAAAATTTAGATTATAGTTGGAAATATGTTCACATTATGTTTGGTGCCCAGTGTTTGCTTCGATTTGACGTTCTCTTTCCAGAGCCTTTTCCATAACTTTTTCTTAGAATTTCAGGCCCCAGCGCCCTCACTTCTTCTCGTACGTTGGCCTTAAGCTGTTGGATGGTTCTTGGTTTATTGGCACAAACCTTACCCTTTAGGTAGCCCCAAAGAAAAAAATCGGGGGTCCTTAAATCGGGCGAACGCGGTGGCCTGTTAAAATCAGAAAAATTTCGCGCAAAAGAGCCATAGTTAGACGAGCTGTGTGAGCTGTCACTTCATCTTGTTAGAACCACAATTCTGGATTTTCTCTACCTCTAGCCTTAAAAAATTTTTAATCATTACCCAGTATTGAATGCCATTCACATTAAACGCAACTTGTTCGTCGTTTTTGAAAAAATATGGCCCAATCATCCTTCTTGAAGTTATTCCATTTCCCTTGATCTTCAACAATTATTCTTGGATTTTGGGTGTCCCATATGAAAATGTGCCTCATTCATCGCTCATTATAAGTTTACGAATAAACTCGGGGAAAAGGTGTAACTTGTGTAAAATTCTTTTCAAAGACCGCCTAGACATCACCAACTGCTGAGAACGTCGCCTGGTGGAAGTTTCGGGGTTTTCCCCAATACTTGATTGCACCCGAGCAATGTTCACATTATTTCGAACTGCACGACGTCTTCCAGCACGCGGAAGATCACAGACAGCCTCTTATTGCCGAAAACGCTGAACCATTCGGTAAATTGTTACAGCGCTAGGTGCATTTCGAACAAGAAAGTGATTTCGATATGATCTTTGTGTCTGAATAGTCGAATGCTGACTTTCAATATAAAATTGAACAACTTTGGTTCTTTGTTCTGTGCTGAGTCTTTCCATCATAAATTTCCCAAGTTTCTCAAAGTTAATAAAATGACGAAATCATAACGTTACTTATGCACCACCCTTTGCATACTGAATTTTTGAATTATTAATTTGTTTCAAATAATTTAAATAAAGTTAAACATAATAATTTCTATTATTTTATTATATTTTTCTATACAAAATATATTCGGGTATTTTTGGACGTATAATGTTTCACTGTACCATTCCCAGAGAGAAGGTTAACGTCCAAACAAATTGGTTTGGTACTATCGATATGCCATCTACTGGTTTTTGTAATCCTGTGTCTTTCTTCTTCTTATTTCTATATCAGCCTTTTGACCCAAGTCACCAGCTTGTCCATGACAGCCTTTTCTTTCTCGCAGCTTTTACAAATTTTGGGCGTTCTCGATTTTTATCGGGTTTTTCTTCTTGTCGTTTTATTTTGTCGGCTTTTCGTTTAGCTTCAAAACATACACGAAAATAAACGAGTTATATTGCTTCGTCGCCGAAGAATATGTTTGGTGATGATATTTTGTCGCACTAAGTTATGATAACCGAAATTCAGCCACTATAATTTTTAATAAATGTTACATTTAAAATCAGACGTTTGTCGAATCTCCAAGTTACAATTACTCGTATAACATAATTACTAACACAACATTTATTTTCTTGCTTCTCTTTTCATATTTTCCTTCGCATATAAATTGCAGCCATGGTACCAGATGTGCGGGAGAAGTAGCTGCTGCTCGTGATAATGGCATATGTGGTGTTGGCGTTGCATACGATTCAAAAATAGCTGGTTAGTATTCATTCAATTAATTTCTTAAATCATATTTACATATAAATAATAATTTGCGTTTACAGGAATTCGGATGCTAGATCAACCGTATATGACAGATCTAATAGAAGCAAACTCTATGGGACATGAACCACATAAAATTCATATATACAGTGCCTCGTGGGGACCAACAGATGACGGAAAAACGGTTGATGGACCAAGAAACGCGACTATGAGGGCAATTGTACAAGGTGTAAATGAGGTAAGTCTTACAAGATAGTATAATCTTACAGCAAGAGGCAAACAACATTTATCGGGCGTTCCACACCATCAATTCTCCTGTCTTGATGATTAACGTCGCTGATAATTCCAGTAGTTTCCATGATGACTATATCGCCACCATTTACAATTGCATTCATTATTTCCATATTCCCCCTCACATTGAATGCAATTCTAAAATCCAATTTCCAATAAGTATTGGTGGAATATTTGATCTGGTAATAGCGTTGCATAATTAGAATAATAACTGCTTAACAAAATTATTGCCTCGAGTTTGGAGTCGAACCAGCGAGCTTTGAATTGATAACATTTGGTGGTGTACACCTTAATCACTTGACCACCAAGCGTTATACCACTGCAGAGTTGAATTTGTAACACTACACCCACCTTTAATCTGTTCGTCCCGAACAGACACATTCACCTCACATCGTTTTTGTATTCGATACATATTGTCGTCAATGCTCTTAACAATTTTATATGGGCCGTTCCAATTGCGGTGTGCATTTTGAGATCTTCATTTTTTGCTTTGTGCGCAATCCCACCAAATCACTTCATCGCAAATTTCTGGCATTTGTGCGCGCGTGATCGACTCCATCGCCGAACTCACCCTCATCAAACGTACTGGAATGTTAGACTGGGCCCTCTCTTAAGGATCTTCTTACCGAGTAATCTTGACGTGAACTACGAGTATCTTCTTGCAGTTTCTGAATTGTTAATCTTGGACTGAGCATTAGCCTCTGGTCTTGGTTGTTTCATAAACACTTTGTGGTTTTCAATATTTCTGCTCTCTGCCCTTTTCGGTAGTTTTCTTATTGCGTTCCTCGGCAATCAGGCTGCCTCGCAAAACGATCATTCCAGTTGTGTACAATCTCCGACGTAGTGACCTAACTCCCCTCACCTAAATCATCTCGCTTTTTATGTTTCTTGGGTCTGCACTTGACTTTAATTCTCTGTGACTCCAAGCTTACACAACTTTGTTGTATCCCTTAACAGCACTGATAAACGTATCCACTGTCAATCCTTGATGCATCAATTTAGGTCTTGCAGGCTCTCCCAGTTGAATTTTGCATAATTCTCTTACGTGTGATTGCCCATATCTTTGTTTCAATCTTGGTTTCCCACGAAAACCAAAATTTGTGCATTGACCTGCTCCAATGCACGCCAACAATTGTGCTGTGCTGCCGCTTGGAATTGCCCCTTAAAATTCTCACAATCGAATCGGAGGCTTTAAAATTGCTCTTGAGCTTCCGGCAACTGGTTCTGTTGAAAACATTTTATTTAGCTAGCCATCTCCAATAATTTTAAAGAAGGCCTCCGTTTGCCTACTTTTATTTTCAATCTCCGGTCTGATTTGTCCTATAAGTTCTTTGAGCTGGCTTTCGACTTTAAAATCAAGAGATTTTGTTTCTCCTCTTAGTTCTTTAACTTGAAGATCTTTGGCTTGCTGAATTTGGTTGAATATCTAGACTAACTTGACCTTGTTTTTCTCGTAGGTCTGCCAACTGCGCGCTTTGTTCTTTACGTAGTTCTGCCAATTGTGTGCTTAGCTACTCGCCTTTCTGGTCTATTTTTGCATGATTGTCGCTATCTATGCCCTCTTGTATCAGCATCCGCAGCTTCGATGGCAGCTCTTTTTTATTGTCTTTGCTTGAAAGTCCGAGAATCCGAAGCTTATTTCTTTATTACTGAGATGTGTAGGTTTATGTTTTTAATCATTGCTGCTATTTGTAACATCCTACTGCTGACACCAAATGTTACGAATTCGTACTGGATTTTGCAAATAAAATACTCAGCGTTTAAGTTACAAAATTTATTAACGCCAACAACATATGACTTCTTCAACAATTCTCTATTTCACTATGTATCAATCACTGTTCAGTATTGCACGTTTACTTTTCGCACCGTTCACTTTTTACTTCTTAACTTGCACTGTTCATTGTTTAAATAACAACTGTCCTGCGTTCCAATTATTGTATCTGGCGATTGCAATCGTAAATCACTTAGATGTAGTTTTATTCGAGAACCCGTTCTTAACTCCGAAAATGGACAACAGTGAATGCTATGATGAACCATAATTTGTTAGTGCCCAGTCATACGCATGCACGACTTTGCTTTGATTTATTGAGATAGTTCGTGCTTCAGATTTTTTCTGAACTTCGTCTTGTAATAGTTCATTCAGTGGACCAAGCATTTCTTTCCGCTTTAAAACTAATTTTCCATACAGGTTTATATTCTACTGACTGTCTATGGTGCGACTCAGAAACCCAGAGGTTGTTTTGCTGCATCGCTTAGCACAGAATAGTGGCCACTAGGGGTATTGTTTTTGGTCTATGTGATAATGTTGTTAGTTCTCGGAAGCACACCTTCGATACAACATCAATTGTTGAAAAATTCCGCCAGTATTTTACAGTATCTAAGCTGAGCAATCCGCATTGCTGATTGGAGTGATGTTAATCAGTTACTAAGGGGTATTGAGTTCACATTTGTTTGTAAAAGAGTCGAGGAAATCTAGAACCTCCTTTTCCAGTGTACATATACCACGGTTGGTTGCGTTGATACTGCGGTGCTGACGGTGAAATGTTTTCCGATAGAGATAAGATGTTGGGTAGGAATCACTGTCATGTTGCTGTTTAACTTAATTAAGTGTAAATGTGTAATGCTTCGGGATGCTTAACTCTAACCGTCTACACTCGTTCATTTTCAGATTTTGAGGACCTTGTAGTGGACTGTGATTACCTCTCAAAATATTCTGTTTCATAATAGCGGAGGCAATTGAGTAATGTTGTGTTTGAAAAATGTTGGTATTCGAATTGCGATAGGTTTCACATGAGGCGACTGATCTTTTATTTATTAACAATTTGCGCTTCATTTTCTTACTTTAAGCGTTTTACGGTCTGGTTGAAAATATCTATCCATATTTCAACATCTGGCTATCGTGGCTACCCCGGCGAGCGATCTCATTTGTCCTTAATTTAACTTTAATATTGAAATGACCTGACACTCACCTCAAGAGAGGCAATTCTAGGATATTTTGGACATCGAAAAAGATTGATTTTAGCGATTTAGTTGAAGCGTGGTGCTAATATCAATTTCAGATTTTGCATTATGCTTTGCTTCAATCAACGAGCTCTCTTATCGCAATTAATTTAGCATGGAACTCGCTGCAGTGGTCGGAGTGGCGGGGGTAGGGGTTTAGTTCAATTTATCATAGAACTGCCCACTTCAACCATCCGTGAAAAAGTGAACGCCTTCATCGTTCAGGTTAATAAATCTTCATCCAGCTTGTCTTCCTTCTTGCTCCCCCCATCTGTGGTGGGAACATCATTTTTAAATCTCTTCTCATAAGATGGTGACGGAGCAGTGTAGCGTAGCGTAGTCGAAGGATTAAGTGATGCCTCTGTTATTTAAAATAGATGAGTGTCGTGTGTCTATACAGGTTCACATGGAGAGGTAGTTAAGCCCCATAGCTGACTATTTCTTTACCTAGAGCATTAAAGGGTGTAAAATCAAACAACGTATCCACTGCTTCAGTGGTACGGCGTGTTCTGGTACGAATACGCATAAGTGAAGTGATATTCTTTTCTAGGTTCAAATTTATTATATTTTATTTCTAGGATATTTTCAATAATAATTTAATTCGAAAGATATGGATGTCTTATATTTGGATTGTGATGAATTAGATATTGAATGTCAAATTAGCGAGATTGCGGGATCCATAACCAATAGAATTAATCGACTTAAAGAAGCGTTCTTGAAAGAGGCAACTCAGAAGTGTGACATTACATGGCTTTATATGGCAGCAAGGTATCCGAAGCGGGAATTGCAAAACTGTTCGAAGAAGTTACGAACCGGCCAGGATCAAGTGGAGAAATTAATGCAAGCAGGCGATAAGGGAGAAACATAGAAATTAAACGAATTATCCGCAGGTATTTTTCATATCCAGGGAAGACTGAGAAGAATTCAGGTTGCCAAGCAACAGCTGCCAACTTCTTGGAATCATGTGAAAAGCTCTTAAAGTGTTTCCATGACTTAAGTAATACATATATACCGATACCAGACGTAGAAAAATCGATCAAGAAATTAATTATTGTTGAAGACGTAGGAGAAGACGAAACAGAGGATTAGGGAGAAGGAAACCAGCTTGTGAATAAAAATCGTACAATCAGGGCGGATCAGAAAATATTTGGAAAACAAGAAGTGGTTCTAAATATCCCGCCACTAGACAATCCAGATAGTCAAAATCCAGCTGGTGGTGATAGTATTGAATCGGATCAGATGAATAAATTAGTAGAGGCTGTATTGGAAAAGTTAACTCTAACACCCGGGATGGTTAGTGAAAATATGTCTAGAAAAGATTCAAGATCAGGAAATGACTAGATATACATTCGTCTCAATGGTACATCGGGAATCGGGTAATGTGCCTCTTGAGTTCAATACGGCAGACCTCCGCCAAATTATTATGGTGCACCGAAAAATACAACGACATTTATTCCAGGAGACAAGGTTCCAGAAATACGTATCCCACTGAATTGTGATGATACGCCGATTAAGAGAGATCGCTTGGAAATATACAAGTGGAATATTTCGTTTATTGAAGAGTTCGAGGGAATCCCTGTCGAGCGTTTTATTTACCGCGTGGACCGATTAGCTGAATCCAACAATATTAATGTTTCAATGCTCGTCAATAATCTTCATGTACTCTTGATAGACAAATCCCTAGATGCGCATCTCTGGTCCGCAATGATACATAGGTTCCAAGATAGACGTACGGACGCCGATATTAAGCAAGTCTTGGAGCGACGAAAGGAAAAGTTCAAAGAGACATTCATCGAATTCTATAACGACGTATTGTCTTTAGCACTTCCATTGCAGATTTCGTTGTCAAAAAGCGAGACAATCAGTTTACTCATTCGAAACATGAGACCTGGCTTACAGTCAACATTTGCAGAACAACACTTTCTGGTTATTTCAACTCTACTCAACAGAGCCATAGCAATAGAAGACACTGGAATCCGTGTAGGTTGAGTACCTGAGATGTCCTTCCACGGTAGGCGACAAATCAATGAAATTGAAGTTGGATGTAACTATGATAAATTAATGAACAAACAATTTGGTGATATAGTCGAATTTTCAAAGCCAACTGATTCTTTATGTGTTGAAATTGGACCCAATTACAAGTAAATTTTGTTTTGGATGTGGAACTAAAAACACCATAAAAGTTAACGCCAGAAGTGTCGCAATAATCGAATGAAGGGAAACTGTTCTAGGGATGTCAGGAATGTCGGAGTTCTGTGATCTCAGAAACAAGAAGTGTATTCTCCGAAACCGAACGTAGAGGAAGCTGCGACAAACACGGATCTCGAGTTTTACAAGATCCTCCGCAGAAACAAGGAATGACTGAAGTCTTAGATACTTTAAAACTACGAACTCGTAAACGTGAAATTAAAAAAATTATTGGTGGATCAGTTATGGCTACGGACTTCAACAACAGACCTTACGCGGAAGTTCTTATAAATGGAATTCCAGCTCTAACCTTAACGCAACCATTGTATCTTAGAATTGATTTTTAGGAGGCATTCGGTCTCATTCCCTTAATGATAGAGGCATGGGATAGTAATTATCATAAGCCATCAACTGAGCCACAGAGCAACAAACTAGACTAGAAAAGGTTATCCTAGAATTTCCATCATTTGAAAAGGACGGATTAGGTAAAACCCACGTTCTGTCACACAAAATTGATGTTGGAGACGCCATTCCTGTGAAGCAGCGGTATTTCTCAGTATCACCTAACGTTCAAGATGACATTTATAAGCAATCAGATCGGATGTTATCAATGGGTGTAATTAATCGAAGAGAGTACTAGTTCCCGGTCATCGCCAGTGACACGAGTGTTAAAAGCCAACGAAAGGGTTCATCTATGTCTCGACGCAAGAAAGATAAATTCAATCATCGTGAAAGACGCTTATTATCCCTTACCAATAATGGAACATGGGGTTGCTTGGAACATGGACAAGACGAGGTACATCAGTACAATCGATTGGCAAATCGCGTTAGAGCCATCGTCAAGGGATAAGACGGCTTTCACGGTGCTGGGACGTCTACTTTACCAATTTAATGCATAACGGTTAATGCATAACGTCATTCCTCACCAGTGACACGACCGGGTCTACTTAGACGACGTACTAGTGGTATCTGCTACGTTCGATGACCACAGAACATTATTGTCTGAAGTTGCTAGATTGTTGAAATGAGCAAATCTAACTATAAATGTAGAGAAAAGTCAGTTCGTACTTAAGGAAACAAAATACCTGTGGTACGTGATTGGTGAGGGATGTCTCAGAGTGGACCCCGAAAAATTGCGAGCGACGAATACGTAGATTCCTGGAGAGGACCGGCTGATACCATCGATTTATAGCCACTATTCTGATGTAACCGCGTCGCTAACAGATTTTTTAAAGAAAGTTTCGAAGGAGAAGTGGAATTTGGAAGCACAAACCGCGTTCGATGAACTAAGGAAATGTTAGTCACAGCACCAGTACTAGTGAATCCAAATTTACAAAGCAATTCTATATACAATGCGATGCCTTTACTACGGGAATTGAAAGTGTTTTGTTTCAGCGTTCAGAAAATGGAGAAGAACATCCGGTGGCCTTTATGTCACACAAACTCAACAAAGCACAAAGAAATTATAGTATTACGGAGCTGGAGTGCTTAGCGGCGGTTCTAAGTGTTAAGAGGTTCAGACCTTATGTAGAAGGCTATAAATTTATACTAATAACGGATCACGCAAGCCTCTGTAGGTTGATGGAACAACGAGCTTTCGATTTTAATATTGAATATAGGAAAGGTTCCTTAAACGAGGTGTCAGACAGTTTATCTCGAGTGCATGTCGAAGAGCAAACGTTTTACATGAAACGCATTGAGGAAATAGATAAAGAGTGGAACGAACCGCAACACATAAATCTAGAATCGGATGCGTTTAAAGATCCAGATACAGTCAAAATTTCAGATACACACATACCTCAATGGAAACTTGTGATGCCTGGGTCTCTGACAAAGAACTTAATTAAGGCTGCGCATAATCCTCCCCTCAGCCTCTAGCATCAAGGAGCGGCTCGAACAATCGAGGTGTTGGGACAATACTATTATTGGCTCACAATGGTGTCGGCATCTGTAAATGTACGAAAGCAGTTAACTATAATGTGAGGCCAGAAATGGTCAAACCTTTTCAAGTATCTCGGCCCTGCCAGAGACTTTATGTCGATTTCTTAGGCCCATATTCATGGACAAGAAATGGATTTATACATATCTTTATCATTCTAGACCAATATAGCAAATTCCCATTGTTATTTTCTCTCCGTTCAACCTCAGCCATGAAAGTTGTAAATATCTTATTGTGATGGGATAAGTTTCAACAGCGCCTTAGAGGGTTTAAATTTTTTGAAATCAAACATTATAAGGAAGCGTAGGTTATGGATAGTGACCAGGAGATCGAAGGTCATAAAACTGAGTTGTTTTTTTGTGTTTCCAAAAGTGACAAGTTTAATTTGATGAAATTTTGATTTTTTTAAACGTAATATGGGTGTGTGTCTAATGATATCGAACATTTAGAGCAGCATTATCAAGCTTCTGATAAACGGTTGAAAGAACCCATACCGACCACTGCCACCTAACCGGCAATATGCTGCACCACCGAAACAGCTACCGGAAGTCTGTTAACGGTTTGATTAGTGTTTTTTAGTTCATAAACACATGGTAACCGTTACAAAACGATCCCGATTTTCAGCATCTGATCTATTTAACCTATGACTTGCATAACCTTCAGGCATGTGAGTACCTGAGTGATTGGACGGTCTGACGTTGTCGACTTTACTTACAATAAGACTTGTTGAGATTTCGGCCGCTTAATCCCAATAGATTATCTTAGTTCCAGTATTTTGCTAAGAAGACTATCACCGCCGTTTACAATTGCTTTCATTATTTCCATATTCCCCTCCACATGGAATGCCATTGTAAAATTCAATTCTTAATCAGTGTTGGAGCGGTACTTGATCCGGTAATATCGTCGCATCGTTCGCGCGAAACTCAATCTAATTTGTCCACGAGCTACGTATTGAGTTGATTAAACTTTTTATTATTTTTAAATTTTTTGTTCTAAAAATTATTATGAAGTCATGTTTCATAGGATAAAACATTAAAAACAGAATACAATGTGGATAAGAGGGCATTTTTCAAAATTTATTTACCCACCTATTTCCCACAAAATCGATTTAATACCCGCAAATTATCTCTAGAGAATTTCAAAATTATATTTGTTTTGTATTTAATAGATTTGGTAGGTCACATTCTTATTTTGATTGTTTAACCTTGGTAAGTATATTTGGTTTTCTTACAAAGAATTTTCCAATTCTCTTGAGGGATTAACGAGGGTGTAAAATCTAATTTTAAAATAAATAACAGCCGCAAAGTTCAAAGTTAAAATTTATTTATGCAACAAATTTATTTTTGATAGCTTTTTTGTCCTTTATTAATTACAACTGAGGCTGTGATCATCTAGCAATTTATCTTTCAAATGTTTACAAATTTTACATTTCTTAAACAATTCTGATTTGTTGGGGTGAAACCCAATGGTTAGTCCCAAAATTAATTAAACTTATTTAAAATACTAATTTTAATTTGGTATGTTTACTAGCCAAGTGGCCTCGTTCTTTGAAGCCTTCTTTCAACGACAGGGTTATCAACATATGGCGAATAAAGGGGTTTCCATGTTTCTGGAGCCTTATTCCATGTTTGGCGCGGTATGCTTTTTTATTTCATCTTTGATGTATTCCATCTGTAAGTCCCTGTGAAGGTCTTCATTTCTTATGTACCACGGAGCATTTACGATGCTACGGAGAACCTTGTTTTGAAACGTCTATATCATTTTGGCGTTTGTTTGGTTAGTATATCCCCAGAATGAAAGAAGAATCCCCAGAATTAAATACCGTAGGTTCATATCGGCTTCATTATTTGCCGATATATCAGCAGCTTGTTGTGTATTGTAAGCTCAGAGCCTCTATCTATGAGCCAATACATTTTTCTGAACTTAATACGAGTATTTAGTTTTTGTTCTTTTTGACATGCTCTCTCCACTTGAGTTTGCCATAGAGAGTCAAGATATATTTAGCTTTGTTTGCATATGGCACCGGTCGTGAGTTAATTTCTATCGGTAGATGGGAAGCCTTTTGATATGTAAAGTTACTATGCGTGGATTTCGTCTCATTAAGCTTGATTCTCCCGCGATTAGTCTAGTTACAAACCGCATTGGTATTCTTCTGGAGTTTGCTCGTTGCATCAACGACATTACTTCCAATCGCCATGATTGCTGTGTCATCTGCAAAGGTGGCCATGGATCCTTCATTTGTTGTTGGAATATCTCTTGTATATAATAAATATAGGATTTGTCCTATGACACTCCCCTGCGGGACACCGGCCGAGATTTTCCTTAATTCGGAGTATTCATCCTCATATTTCACACGAAAATGTTTGTTGGATAAATAAGATTTAGTATGGCATAGAATTGCCTCGGCAGATCTCTATGCAGCTTGAATTCCAGTCCACTGTGCCAAACTTTATCGATTGCTTGGGCGACGTCTACAAATATGCTGAAGCATATTTTTTCACGTTCTAACGTTCTTTCAATAATGTTGGTGATCCTATGCACCTGTTCAATTGTGGAGTACTTTTCTCTGAATCCAAATTGTTGTGGAGGAATTAGTTGTCGGTCCTCCATTATTGGTTTATGTCTTTTTAGTAATAATTTTTCAAAGAGTTTTGACATAATTGGCAGCAATGAAATTGGGCTGTAAGATTTTTTATCGTTAGGTAGTTTATCAGGTTTTCTAGGTTTCTATCATGATTACTTCTACTACTTTGCATTGCCACGGAACATATTTTAAACGAAAGCTTGCATTGATTATTGTAATAGCTTACACAATCTTCTACCTGGTAGAGCCTTGATTATTTGGCAAGTAATCAAGTCATATCCTGGGACTTTTTTAACATTCATGTTGCTTTTCATTTTTTCTTTTAATTCTTTGAGAGTTTCTGGACGTATATCAAAATCATCTAGCTTTTGGATTGTCATTATATTTTCATTGGCCGTCTATCTTGGTAGTGGTTGGAAGGTATCCTCGAGATACTCTGCATACAGATCATTCTTTAGGACCTCTTGCCCAGGTTCTCCATTTAAGTGGAAGCACTTGCATTTTGGGTCTTTTGAGTACCTTCGTCGCCTTTCACAGGAAATAATCAGAATTTTTTTCATCGGCTAGGCTAACTGATGCATTTGATTGATGCATTTTTATCTTCTTTAAGAAGAGATTTGAGACTGCTACCTAAATTGTTAAGAATTATTTTCTTCTCCGGTGTTCTAGTTATTTGCCAGGTTTTACGTGCCCGTCATTTTTTTTTTACCAACTCTCTGACTTCCATTGGGTAGGATATGTTAAGCTTCTTCTTATTTTGTATAATGGTGGAAGGGTACTTGCCAAAGCAGCATATTGAATTGCTTCATTGAGTTGTTCTAATTCATCTTCCAACTGGTGGGAATTTCTTATCGGTACCGGAAGATTGATTTTTTCCTCCAATACTTCACGAAAGAGATCCCAGTTTGGTTTTGAATTTGTTAATCTGGGTGCACTCTCCCTTTGAGTTACCATTTCACTGACTGTCATGATAACCGGGGAATGATCCGATACTAGAGAATTACTGTCTTCAATGTGAATGTAGTTCTGGGATATACCTCTTGCTACATAAAAGTCTACTAGGTCAGGTATCTTCGTTCCGTCACTGGGCCAGTATGTTGGGAAACCACCAGGGTTAAATTCACATTTTGGATGTCTGCCCTGCTTGAAGTAATTATTTACCTTTTGACGTCGTAAGTCTAGATCCCGAATAGGTGTTTTTCACATTAAAGTCACCTTCAATAATAAAATCACGTCTAAGTGATTTAAATACTTTAGGGTAGTCCTCCCTTTTCAAGTTATGTAATTTGGATCCTTACAGTAGTGACTTGCATTGTTTCTTCTTCGATATTTGATTTTAAATGGTGTTTTATATTTTCTTTTATTAGTAATGCCGAACCACCTCTTGCTCTTTCTGCAGGATGAATGGAGTGATATAAGTTATAACCCCGTATTTTAACAAATGAAGATTTAACTAGATAACTTCCAGATATTAAGAAAATGTCGATTTTTTCTGAATTTAAGAATACAGTAAACGCTCGATTTAATGGACCCCTATTTAACGGACGCTCGATTTTACGGACAATTTTTTATTTTCCATTTTTCGGTTACCGATTATGATTTGATTGGCTATGTTGGATGGAAATGGGATTCTTAAATGATTTTAGGAAGAAGTTCTGAAATATGGCCACCTGGGACGGAAGTCAACCATTTCTTAACCTATTATGATCGGATTGAGTGTGTTGGATGGAAATGAGATTCTTAAATGATTTTTGGATGAAATTCTGGAATGTGGCCACGAAATTCGGTATTAAGCAGGCATTTTTCTTGAAGCAAGCTTCTCGTAATGCTAACAAGTTTCTGGTCATGCTGAATATCTATCACCAGTACGTAACCACTTGAACACCCACCACTCATGGAATTACTATCACATAAAATTACGTTATGAACACAAAGGGTTCCGATAAATTTATAGTATTCTTATCAACAACGACCTCGAAAACTGTTCACGGGAACATGGAATATGATGCCATCTAATACCATGCAATCTTTAGAACCTTTCGAACCAAGCGAAAATTTACACCTTTGAGGTTCTTGTGATACAAGAACCTAATTTATATGGCCATATTTCAGAACTTTTTCCCAAAATCAATTATAGATCACATTTTCACCCAGCATACCCAATCCCATCATAATCGGTTAAGAATTGATCGAATTTTGTCCCAGGTGGCCATATTCCAGAACTTCTTCCCAAAATTATTTAAGAATCCCATTTCCATCCAACATACCCAATCCGATCAGAATCGGTTATGAAATGACTGAGTTCCGTCCCAGGTGGCCATATTCCAGAAATTTTTCCCAAAATCAATTAAGAATCCTATTTCCATCCAGCATACCAAATTCCCATTAAAATCGGTTAAGAATTGATCGAGTTCCGTCCCAGGTGGCCATATTCCAGAATTTCTCCCAAAAATCATTTAAGAATCCCATTTCCATCCAACATACCCAATCCGATCATAATCGGTTAAGAAATGACTGAGCTCCGTCCCAAGTGGCCACATTCCAGAACTTCTTCCCAAAATCAATTAAGAATCCCATTTCCATCCAGTATAAAAAATCCCAAGATAATAGGTTATGGAATGCCCGACTTTCCCAGATTAAATTCGATCGAATCGATTAAATTAAAAAACATTCAGATTTAACGGACATTCGGATTTAACGGACACCGCCAATTAGTCCGTTAAATCGAGCGGTTACTGTATTTCTATTTCTGAAATATGTTGCATAATGCCATTCGCATTCCAGTTGAGGGAGTTGCATTTTCTTCGGTTGATCAAGTATCATGTTGTTCAGATTACTTTGGTCACCTGGCCGCTTTGTAATAGCTGCAATGCTGTTCATATGGTTTTCCATAATTTGGTTATTTTCAGAGGCCATATGTTTGGTTGAACCCAAACCTTTCACTACCTGGGCAAATGAACTTCTTTACCCTGTATTGCTTGGTTGTTGGTTTTGATCCATCTGATTTGATATTTGAACCCTTCGATTTTCGTGATTTTGTGGTTGATTTCTTTCTATCTTTTAATTTTTGTAGTTGTTTAGCAACCGCACAGCCTCGATAATTAGCCGAATGTTGGTCCTTATAATTTGTACACTTGGCTGGCACATCTCTCCCTATTGTACATGCCTGGGTAATATGATTACCTGAGCATTTTACACATCTTGGATCCTGGCCGCAATATCTTTGGGTGTGATTAAATACCTGACATTTATTGCATTCGAGTATGTGTGTTGTGGTTCTCCGCATTGGTTCGTTTTTCACCTTCATGTGAAGGATTCCTTTTATTCCATAAATGTTTTGAACATTCTCTTTGTTGTCAAATACCAGCATAAAAAGAGGGAGTTCCCTTTTACTGATAATTTGGTTTCCTTCCTAGATTCCTGTTCTCTCTTTTTTAGCAATATTCACAGCATCTAGTAGTTTAAGACCTTTATTTTGTAAATCTTCGATTATTTCTTTGCTTGAGTAAGTGTGATGCAAACCTCTTGCCATGACTTTTATAGATCGGGCCTGTTTGTTCTCGTAAGTGAACCACTAATATTTTTCAGCATTCAATTTCATAGATAACGTTCTATAAGTACCTGAGTCCAGAGTATTAATTTTACAAACGCCATTGTTTAGCGCTGTTACTTTATAGTCTGTGTCAGTAACCGATTTCATCAGTGACTGAATTTCTGGCTAACAAATTTGGTGTAATGTTCTTGGTAGATTTACTACCTTTTGGTTGATTGGCTTTGGGTAAAACATCTTTTGTATCTGGACTAGATTGTCCCGTACCATTTAATTGCTCAGCCTCAGGTGACGATTCAGCTTTTCTGTTCTTACTCTCTTCCTAGACTGTTTTTTCTTCTTTAGGATCGAGTTCGTTTCTCTTTGTAATTCATCTTCATCAGTGGGATAGATGAGTTTGTCTGGTTCAATGCTTCCTATATCGCAATCTTCTTTTAAATCCCGATTCATTTTTAGGTTTTCATTTTCTCGCTTTAGATACTCAATTTCTTCGCTTAGCTTGGCAAATAATTGCTCAATATGCTCTAGCCTCGCCAAGAGATCCATATTCTCCTTTTCTAGGTCAATAGTTGTTTTACGGTTTTACGATTCGGCTATTTGCAAAGTAAAATTTCCGGTGGCATCACTTATTTCGTGTAATGTTCGTCTAGGTATAGCATTAGAAAAATTATCGGCTACCGAGTTGCTTCTATTTTTCTTTATTGGTGATCTTTGTAAATTTGATCTTCTCTGGAACAGATTTGATGTTCCCTAATAATGCAATAAATGGTCCTCCCCATAATCCATAGGACCAGTCTCTACAGAGAGTGGATTTACCAATGTTGATCCTTTTGTTAGTACCATTGCATAGTTTTGATTGACTACAACCGTTCGTTCTACAGCACATTGCCCAGAGTACGCCCGTATCCCATTATGAATACTTCGTGGAGACTGTCAATTCCGTACTCCATTAATTAATCTAGATGACTCTGATTTTATTCGTTGAAAAAAGAAGAGAAAAGTAAAATTCATTTCTAAAGCAAATTAGAATGAAAATGAACGACCGATTAAAAGAGACTGACAACCGTCGGCATAGCGTTACGTCATCGTTTTAGTTAATAGGCCAGTAGTAAAGATGGTTATTTGGGTGTTAAATATAATCGAATGTAACTTAGTTTCGGTCAGCGTAGAATTCCGTTATATACTAACTAATAATTTATGTAATTTAGTATCAAAATGTAAATTTATTTGGTCCCTTAAATAATTAGACGACTACCTAACAGCTAGAAAACAATTTTATCAGACCGGTTAACCTAAAATAAAGAGAAAATAATTAGAAAATTGAGCGTTTAATATCAATAACTAGGTTGTCGGCGTCAGTTACACAGAAAAAACGCCCAGGAAAAGATTTCAAAAATTTCTCAATTTATTACCTTTCTGATTTTAGTCAATTTTAAAATAAAAAGGCAATTTTCAATCCATAGCAATATTGATTAATATTTCAAATCCGATTCACTTCAATGATCCCAAAAAGGAATTTTATAATTTAATTTGAAAGGAGATTTGTTGCTTTGTTACTTAATAAAATTTGTAATTGTATCAAAGACCTTAATAAAAAATACATAAAAAGAAATTTTAGTTCATTCTTTGGTTTCCATACATGGGTAGACTACGGTGTGGTGGTGGGTGTAAATTGTATATCCTAATATTGTAACTAAAAAAATAATTTTAACTATGTTATTTAGCTGCAGGTGCTTAAACCCCATACCATCGGCAAAAATTATATAATCTTGTATTATTCTGGCTTCACCTACCTTTTTACCTAAATAATCCTAAAATATTAAGAATTTTTAATTTTTACATTTATTTTTTCAAACAAAATTAGATAATGTTATTTTTATAGACCCGAGCCGTAAAACCATACAAAAGCACTTTGTGCGGTTGAGTAAAATAAATGCTGCAATAAAATGGCCATTACGCAGTGAATCGGTTTCTTAAGTAGAGATTAATTTTAATATTAATTAATTTCTGTTGTTTTGGAATAATAAAATTTTCGTTTTTCACCGGGCACATGATACATATTAATAAAATTTGCTTCTTCTTTGTACCAACTTGAATTTGTGTATAGACATCTTAGTCATGAATACCTACATCAACATACACCTGTTGTTTCCGAAAATATTAACCGGACATGTCATACAAGAATACTTTCGTATGTAACGTTAACTAGATGTGTTTCTTGAACCAACTCAAATTTTAATTATAGAATATTTACGTTGGTCCACGACGTAATTTTGTACCATGCCTGAAAGCTTGGCTAGATTAGTTTGCAATCGTATTGTCACACAAACAAGAAAATGTACTCCACCTACATTAAGGTAATATCTATTTAAGTATTTAAGTATAATCTTGGTATAATAACGGAATTTTGGGTTGTTGATACAATCAAACTACAATTACAATTATTTTTTGTTTCTTTTTCTTTTTAGGGGAGAAATGGACTAGGAAATATTTATGTGTGGGCGTCGGGCGACGGTGGAGAAGAAGACGATTGCAACTGTGATGGGTATGCCGCATCCATGTGGACTATTTCGATTAATAGTGCTATTAATGATGGGCAAAATGCGCACTACGACGAAAGTTGTAGTTCAACATTGGCGAGTACTTTTAGTAATGGTGCAAAAGATCCAAACACTGGAGTGGCGACCACCGATTTATATGGAAAATGTACCACAACACATTCAGGTACGAGTGCTGCGGCCCCCGAAGCGGCAGGCGTCTTTGCATTAGCATTGGAAGCAAAGTAAGTATTTTCTAATGTCCAAATAAATTATTATGTTTAACAAATTGTTTGTTTAATTTAGTCCTACCTTAACATGGCGTGACGTACAACATTTAACTGTTCTAACTTCAAAACGAAACTCGCTGTTTGATGCCAAAAATCGTTTCCATTGGACGATGAACGGAGTTGGTCTAGAATTTAATCATCTTTTCGGTTTTGGTGTACTTGATGCTGGAGCCATGGTAACACTATCTAAAAAGTGGATTACAGTCCCGCCCCGATATCATTGTGAAGCCGGCCAAATTATTGAACCGTATGCGATACCATCGGGTCGTTCATTATTTTTGGAAATTAGAACGGATGCGTGTAAAAATAGTGACACAGAGGTTAATTATTTGGAGCATGTTCAAGCGGTTATTACAGCAAATTCAAGTCGGCGAGGTGATTTAGAATTATTCTTGACATCGCCAATGGGGACACGATCGATGATATTAAGTCGACGTGCAAATGATGACGATCATCGTGATGGTTTTACAAAGTGGCCATTTATGACAACACATACATGGAGTGAATATCCACATGGTACATGGACACTAGAGGTTAGTGCATAAATATATAAAGGGTGTTTTTGAAACATTTTGAATATCAGTGAAACTATAGCTTTATTGGATAGATAATTTTATGCCATTAATGCTTGAATATGATTTCGACCACATGCCGCCGCAGCAAATAAATCGCCGATTGTAGGCGTAGACAAGTGACTTAACATATCCCCAAAGAAAATAATCTAATGGAGTTAAATCACACGATATCGGTGGCCAATTAATTCTGTAACATTCTGCCCATCATCGTTTTGACATATGGACCAATGATTCGCCCGGTCTATAAATCGCACCAAACAGTGGCCTTCTCTGGATGTAATGATACTTCGGGAACGACTTGTGTATTATCTTCACTAAAAATCCTACAATTTCGATTATTCAACCAAACGTGAGCGTCATCGCTGAACAAAATTTTGTTTGGAAAATCAACATCAATATCAATTTGTGCTTCAGCCCATTGGCCGATGGTCGGTTGGCTTTAATTTCTGCACAAGTTGAATTTTGTAAGCACGTAAACTAAGATTCTTAGATAAAATCTTCCATAAAGTGGGTGGATACATCTCCAGTTGCTACGCTGTACAACGTCTATCGCTTGTTCGGTACGCACTGTTTGACGTCTTACTGGATGCGTATTATCATTTAGACTATACGTCATCAAATGTCAGCTGTCAAATCGGTTGGCAAACAAAACAGTGTTGCCAACTTCACAATGTGAACCTCTAACAAAACACCCTTTATAATAGTATTGATGAACTTGATTTTATTGAGCTACCTCATTAGTCATAGTAAGTCATTTATCGCAATGGCTGGGGGTAATCATCTACCTCTGGTGAGATTCGATCATTAAATCAACGATCAGGAGGAAACATTCTTAGTTATTGTTTTTATGATCTACACAGGATTTACTTCTCTTAAAATCCTCTAGTTTTCGACGTAATCTGTATTTTAGGATAGTAATACTTTGCTTTGGGATGGTCATTATTACTCATCCTTTTCAACGTTTTGTTACTCTTTGAGAGGATCATAGCCATAGTCTAGTGAGATATTAAGCGTTTCTATCTTTAAATTGTGTAATGGGCATATATGGGTTGTTTGCCATGACGACCTATCGTCAGGAATTACAACGTGTGACGAACTTTCGCTACTATGTTGTCCGTTACATCACAGCTGTACTCTTGTAGAATTGCTTTCCATCTCTTCATTGTCGAATTAATATTTGTGTTCCTTATTGCGTGCGTTAGTGATTGGTGTTCAGTGAATATGTTAACTTTCTTGGATCTAATAGTGTCCAAAACATTTACTAACATTTCTTTCTCGTTCGCTGCACAGCTTTTCAGTTTTATTCAAGGTGCTTAATAAAAATACGATTAGCTTGTTTTCTTGAGGTAGTACTGCAGCTGGTGCTAAGCTTGATTCATGATTATGGTAAGCTCAAATTTGGGAATGATAACGTAACATCATTCGAAATTGATTTTGTTGAAAGCTACTTTTAAATACGTGTCCTTTATCCCCTCTTAAAAACGAAGTTTCGCAAGTTTTTAAGTATTTTCCCTGATTTACGCAATCTGAAAAAGTCCGCTTCTAAAATCTACTATAGTGGAAAACCTATATTATGGATATTTGGTTAAGATGTCGTTGATTTCTATCATAGGGTGGGTACTTGTCCGGGACTGTGACAATGTACAGTTTTAATATTTTTCTCCGAACGCTTCTTCTTTTTTTTGGTACAATCCACACTGGTCAATTATACGTGAATTTTGATGATCTGATTTTTTATTCCGCAACCAATTGTTTAATTTGTCTTTTGACCTCTTTCTTTAGGCACATGGTATAGGGGTATGGTCTAGAATCAACTAGCTCCGTGTTAAAGGTGCGATTTTAATCGCTAACCTTTGTAGTATAAATCAACCGTAATTCGGGATCTGAGAAGATCCCGGAATTTCCCAACTGTTTCGTTTAGATTTTTTTGTCCTGGATTGAGGTGAAAACTCCTAAGATCTATATTATTTATTGAGCCGGAAATAGGCTATTTCAAAGAGCTTCTTACATTCCGAAAGATTGTCATAAACTATTCGTTAGTGTGTTTTGTATTTTGAAGTTTTTTCAGACTGTTGTTTCCTATTATTCCATCAACTGATTTTAATTTTACCTACATATTTAAATTTCCTCTTTTGTGGGTTACCTCAAAGGCTACCTACTACTGAGTTTGTTAAAAACGGGTTTTCGTTGTGAATGAAATTTTTCACGCATTTTGCTTGTATGCAATCTAAAAACTGATGAACGTTAATTTCTTCTATTTGTATCTGTTCATCATTTTAGTTATTGGATTCGATTTCATCTGTTAGCGTTGGATTAACGATCGAATCGGTATATTGTATGAAAGTTTGATCGTTCGAATTTTCATTCTTGTTGTTCTGAATTATAATTTTTTGAGCCTTTGCAGGTTGCTGAATTTTGCTTGGATGAGGTCGTTTGTTTGATCATATGAGGTCTGTCTGTCAAAATGATTCATATGAGGTCTGTTCTGGTAATTTACTTGAATCAGTTCATTGATCCTATTCAATGTTGGTGCATTGGTGCCATATAGTGTGACGCATATGCCCAATTAATATTTAGGCTGGTAAGGTGTACAGATGGTGATTTAGATGGTGAAATTAGAGGGTGTTTTTTTTCGAATGGGACGTCCGATTTTTTTAGTTTTCCTCCTACCGATGAAAGCGATGAAAGAAAACACCTTGAACTGCTCTTACAGTTGTGTTCAATGCTGTCCTGAGTTCTATTACTCGAATTTCATCGGAACACGCTGATTTCTTACCGACCTTAAATATGAATCGGAGGTGATAAACGGTTACTCGTTACAATTTTAAATAATCTGATTTGCGGTCAATGTGGTTGATTATAGCATTCTCAGATGCAGCCGTCTTATTTAGAACGTGAAGAATAGTTGTGGTTCGTTTTAGATTAATGATTGTGTTAAACTTTTCCATGGTTTCATAATTGTTACACGTTTCTTGATTATTTCAGATCCGGTCCATCATTGTTCCAGGGTACTTAATTTTGATAGAGAAATTCCACGGGAATTGGAATGGTCCTCTGGGTTTTGGGTTGAGGCTATGTGTTTCTATCCCCGGGCTTTAGTGGTATTTTGAATTTCTGATACACGATTAGAGACGAACGTTTTCCATTTTGTCGCTGGTTTTTGTAGCCAAGCCAAAGCAATGGTAGGATATGTCCATGCATAAATATTAACAGGTTGCCCTTCTAGAGTTTGACAACTTGGTGAATTAAACGTGACAGAAGGAGTGTTCCGCAAAGTTCCAGACGTGGCAACGTTTGCTTAACTCGGGTAGGTGCCACCTTGGTTTTGGCGGTCAGTGACTGTGTGACAATTGTTTTTTCTGAGATCTGTATATGACAGCTGCATACGCTCTTTCTGACGCATCACAGAATCCGCGTAAACAGAGGTTTTGTTTGGCTGAAGATATGGTTCCTATCCAACGTGGAACTGATAGAGTTTCAAGCTGTACTACTTGTTTTCTCAACTTCACCCATTTTGGTGTAATATCATTAGGAACGTTGTTGTCCCGTTTTACTTCAGTGAACCTCAGTTGTTGTAATATAAGTTTGGTTATCTTGCTAATCTAAAGTAGTCGCAGACGGATTCCAATGGATTCCTAAAGTTTTAGTAGTTTCATCTTCTGCCAACTTCAAGTTTCCAATTAATTTGTTTGACATTTCATTTTATCCTCTGTTAAGATTTTTCAAGCCATTCGATAGTTTTCACCTTCATTCACTGCTAGCTGATGTAATGATCTTATTACCAAGAACGGAGCTGCTGATGTGCCATATGTAACAGTATTCAAATTGTATTGCCGTAATGGTTGGTTTGGGTTCTACCTCCATAGTATTCTTTGATAATCTTAATGTTCCTTTATCACTTCAATTTGTCGATACATGTTGATTATGTCAGATCCGATTACTATTCTGTGTTTTCTCCACCGTAGAATAAGTGACCATAATTCTTTTGCATAGTAGACTAGATGTTGATTTCCTTGAAGCGTGAAATACAACGCAATATTTTGTTTCCTTTGAATTTTCCTTCAAATTGCATGATTTGAAATATAAAATTGTCTCTTGCAATTCGATTATGGTGTCGTATTCGTCCCATTTGTAGATACTCTTTCATGAGTCCTAGATACTGGTGCCGTAGTCGTTCATTATTTTGAAACATTTTTTCAATTTGCAAGAACCGTTGCGTGGCTCTTTGTTTTGAAGCACCCAAGGATCTTCAGCCCGGTACACGCTGCAGTAGTCAGGGAGACGAACAGTTATATATTAACATTAAACTTCTCACACAAGACTCCGGCTTCTACCTAGCCATCTAGCTTAGCCGTCCGGAAACCTTTATCGAAGCACAACGTTGGTTTAATATAATCTAGATTCGCCAGTTCTTCCCTTAGCGATCTAACTATCGTCGAGTGTCCCGCCTGAAGACACTTCCACTGAGAGACAGCCGAGAGTCTTGTAGCCACATTGGCTACCATCTGCTTACCAAAACATTCGATTGGAATAAGGTGTAGCATAACCTCTAAAGCATGTGTAGGTGTTGTTCTAAGCGCCCCACTTATAAGCATGCAGGCCGTTTTTTACACCTTCTCCATCATCCCTATATATGTTATCTTATCCAGAGCTGGCCACGACACACCCATTCCGAACATAAGCACAGGTCTTACCACTGTGGTATAGAGCCAGTATACCAGCTCGGGTTTCAAACCCCATCTCTTAACTATGGCGTTCCTACCCGAGTAAATGGCTACATTAGCCTTATTCACCCTTTCCATAATGTTAGGCTTCCAGCTGAGCTTACTGTCCAAGATTATGCTCAAAAATCTCGCTCTGTCAGCAAATGCTGGTCTAATGTCATTCATGGTAGGAGGGCTAACTACCGGAATTTTGTATTTCTTAGTAAATTATACCAGCTCCGTCTTGGAAGGTTGTAATCCCTAATCTACATTTGCTGACCTATTTCGTAACGATCAGGAGTGCATTCTGCATAACATCCTTAATCGTATCCAGATATTTGCCTGAAACAGCTATCGCTACATCATCTGCATACGCTACCATCGCTGTCCCCTCTTTCTTCAGTTGCAACAGCAATCTATTCATCACTACACTCCAAAGAAAGGGGAATATTACACCTCCCTGCGGGTTTCTCTAACCACCCGTCTTCTAATGGTGAACTCTCCCATTTCCTGGTTTATCAACTTACTTATAGGGTAGTCCACCTTCAAAAATGATAATCCTCCCATGATCGCCTCCGTTTTTTACATTATTAAAGGCACCCTTAATGTCCAGAAATGTTACCGTACAAAACTTTTGCGAATAAATTGACTTCTCTATCGTGCGTACTAGATCGTGTCTACTGACTTTCCCTTACAGTACGCATGCTGTGACATTTCTTGGCTCATTTTTTGTTCGACTAACTACATTCTACCAGCTTTTCCAAGGTTTTCAACAGAAAGGATGATAAAGTTCCAGGCCTCAGGTCCTTGGGACAAGCATGTGAGCTCGTTCCCGTTTTCGGTATAAAGACTACTCTGACCTCCTCCCATTTCTTACGAATATAGACCAGTTTCAGACATCCCCCGAAGATAACCTGCTGGTATAATCCGATCCGGGCCCGAGAATGAGTGCTCTCTCGCGACTCGCCACCCGTTGATCATATGAAAAATTGTTTCTGACGCAAAGGTCACATCTAAAACCTCTCGTCGATTTTTAACAACAAATGTTGGATTCGCCCAATATTGCAAACTAAAAGGTTAATATTTAATAAGTAATCAAAAAATAATTCACCCCTCTCGTTAATGTCTGTGCTTCCCCAGATTGTGTGATGCGCGTTTGCATCTTATCCAAGTATAACACCTACCCTTCTTTGATCTGCTTCCCGGATCAGTTTCTCCAGGTTATCCGGCGGAACCTCCTTCTCGCGATCCATATAGGGTGAGGCTCTACGAAGAAAAACTTCAACTTTCACTAAAATACACGATCTGATCTATCTCAGAGTTAATTGAGTATAATAATTTATACCTCTTCGTTCTGAGGCCACAGATCCTGTTATTGTTGAGAGCTACCGCGGCAGCTTTCGTGTGATACAGGTTTATTTGTATAATATTAATCATTGAGATCTGCCTTCCTCAGCTCTTCCTGCACTCCCTGCATCATGATAGTGCCATCTGGCTCGTTGCTTCGGACGCCATCTGCCTCTCGTCGAGAGTTCGACAGAATGTCCCCGTCAGACTCAAGAGAGAGGAGGCTACCTCTCTTCACCAAACTCTCCGCGCCCGAAACATCGCTCGCTCGGTTGTTCCCCGCCCGCTTGACAGTCTCCCGCTGGGTCCGTTCGCCGTCGTCCCCAGGCTGGTCTTCCGTGCCCGTATTGACCTCATCTTTCTTATATACCTCCTTTTGATTTTGCAAGGGAAGGCCGGGATTCTTTTTTGATTAGCATGATTGCCAATCTAAAGCCACCCTTAGCTTCCTCCTGCTTTACAATCCTCCAATCTTCCGTTGGGAAATCTGAATTACTGGCCCGAATTATCTGGTAACCAGACAAGGGCCCTCGGCCTGCTCGGAAAATCACCTTTTCAGACTGCCTTAAGCCTTGCTCCCTGCCACACCTCGCCTACTTCGGGCACTGCCCTTTTATAGAGGTCGACCGATCTCTGGTCCGAGCACGCAGTTAATTTCACGCCCCCTGGTACCATCCCGCATCTCTACAGGACGGGGGGATCCCGGATTTTCTCTCAGGACCCTCAAACATGGATTTTAGTGCATTATACACCACTTTCTACTTCTCCGGCGTGATGCTCCCATCTTCCTGACTTGTGTGAATGATGGCTAGCACTAGCACATGCTCCTTTACGATTTCAACGAATAGTTTCGGTTTTTGATCCTTAGGAGCACCCGACATCATGTCTGTTTGCACCTTGCTTCGCCTGCTGCCGCCCGCTTCAAGCTCATCCTGGTACCTCTGTTTTTTTAGACCCAAGGACTCTTTCCGAGCTATCGCAGCCGACAGTTTTCTTAGCCCATACCACATATTCTTTCTGTTCTACTGTAAGCCTCAGGCGAGGCAGCCAGTTTCTCTAAAATTCTGTACACCGACCGTCTCTTCCTGTACCATCGCTTCGTCGGAGGGATCTCTCTCAATCCTCCACTATTTTATTTGGCAGCCCTGCTTCCTCCCGTGTCGCTTTCCCCTGCCACTGATGAGGGAGTCCCACCTTTATGGTTAGAGTTACTCCCCTTCTTTGTACTTTCCAGTTTTTGGAGATCCGTATACGCAGGTAAGGCTAAATACAACTGGAGGTAGCCTGGTATCCAGAGGGCTGCGTTGACTGACCGGACTTTGGTAAATGGGCCCCAGCATAGTCGGTACACCAAGCCTCCTGGCGCCCCTCCCCCTCCAACATTCACCCGCCCATTCAGCCATTCATATGGATATCCCAAACAAATGGGACCCATTCCACTCAAGGGATGACCCGTTTATAGGTTTCTCCACTCACTACCTGGGGGACTCGAGAGCGCAAGGAGACGCAACGCTCAGTTCGCCGTGGTTAGTAGTCGATGGTTTTATGGCGCCATCACTTCGCCCTTCCGTACTGGGTATCATAGACACTCAGAATTTAGTGAACAGAGGTTAACCATTCCTCAGTTCCCTCAGACCCGCCTCCCAGCAGAGCTGCGGTTGGGGCGGCTTATTTAATTCACCGCTAACCTAAAATTTGTTAAAATCGAACTTTAAATAACATATTTGAAGCCTGGATAAGGTTGACGATAAGACTTCTAGAACAACATTTTCCCAAAATCTGGTGGCAGTCTGATGTTAAAAAAGTATAAAGTTGGTTACAAATTGACGTTTTTGAAATAAATAATCGTTTTGGGGTGAAATTTTCACTTAGGCAAATTATAGGGCTGGTATTGAACTAACTTATTCAATCTAATTAATTTTTAATAAATTCTGATCCAAGAACCATCCTGATATCATAGCTACATCAAAAGTCACAATTTTGGCGGTGCTGGTTTAATTGTAAGCTAAACCAACCCCTCGTTTCTCGAAAACGGTAACTGTAATAAAATCGGGATTTGTTGTAATAAATTGTAATCAATGTGTAACAAAGTATGATACAGGTTTGATTGAGGTGGGCTAATTTGGTCGGTGCAGGTTTAGAGCACTCTTATATTTATGCCGTTGACCCGAGTTGTTCAGCTGAACAAGTATAAAGAATTTAAATTATCAAGATGTCAATTCAGCAAATTCCTATGCAACGAACTGCCTGGTTTGTTGTGTCATGAATATGTCCTATGTGTAATATGCAGCTTTTCTTATGCGGATGGAGTAAATCGAGTCTGATTTTCACGATTACGGAAACCAAATTTTAAAAAAATTAAATATTGAAATGATTTTCTGAGTCATTTTGCGATCAATTTTCTCAGTGATAATTTGCGTTTTTCCAAATTTTTCTGGGTTCTGTCAAAAACCGTTTTTGGACCGAAGTGCAATTTATTAAGATGTTCAGTTAAAAGGTTGCCGATTAAATACGTTTGAAGTTGCTTAAAGATTGCATTCAAACCTTAAATTAAATTTTTATGGTATTGGTTACTTGTTTTTCTTTTCTTACTTTCGTTTCGAAATTTATTCTGAATTTTAAATGTTGCAAAATTTCGAGTTGAGATAAACAGTTTATTGATTTAAGTGAAATATACGATAACCATGGGTGTAAATAAAAGTAATTAAAAGCAATCAATGCAGATATTCTCATAATATATCAACATAATTTTTCCTATTTATTAATCTTAATTAATATTTATTTTTGTTCACAGGTAAAATTTAATTCACAACAACCACGTACCGGATGGTTAAAAGAATGGTCACTTGTGTTGCATGGTACCAAAGATCCACCCTATCGATCACTTGCGCCTGCATCACCACACTCCAAATTGGCAATCGTAAAAAAGGCACATGAGGAAAGGAAAATGTAAAATAAAGTTTCCCAAAATGGCTGTGTTAAATTGTATCCTTTAATACCAATTCATTTGTTTTTATTTATTATATTTTGGGTTTTAAAATATTATTAATAATCGTTTACTTTTTAATTACATTACGGTAAAAATTTATTATTTTTAAAAAAAAAATGTAAATAATATTTATAAATTTTTAGAACAAAATTTAATTTTATTATATCATCATCATATAATATAAAACAAAATAGTTAATTAATAAAATATAATGTCATTTACTTTTTACCAAACAAATAAATTTTATATTTTCGTTATTATAATATAATTGTTATTATTTTTGAATATTTTCCAAAAAATAAAAAAAATCCATAATACAATTAAAGAGATTAGAAAAAATAATAATAAAGATAAAATCTTATTAAAATTAATTAATAATTTATATAAAGAAATACAAAAATTTATGTTAATAGAACAATTTAAAAATAAAACTAAATACTATATTTAATTATTAACGCACATATAAAACATTTATTTTATTCTTCATACGTACAGACAATTATTTACTACATACACCCAAAGCCAAAAATAAAAATTTATATAAATTATAAAAATATTTAAAATTAATAAATAAATTGGTTATGTTACCGCGAACATCCGGAAAACTAAAATTATCTGGTGGCAACGGTTTTGACAGTGGCCTTTCGTAAATATCCGAAATATCACACTGATAACTCTAGGTTTCATCAAAAGGTAATTTTAACTCACGAAAGGCTTTGGTTAAAACTTGTTTTACCCAAATTCGGGTTGTGGCAGTTTAACATAAGGTGTAGATAAAAAATACTAATTTATTTTTATTCATTATTTAATTAAATATATTTATTTTTGCGTCACATAATTTGAAATTGTAAAAAATTTTAAATTAATTAAATTTTTATGTTTACGTTTAGCGTCGATACAATTTTTTTTAATGTTGTTTATGTAAACCAATGTCACGTTTTTTTAAACCACACGGATTCGTTTGTTTAATATTTTAATAATTTCACATACATATTAATAGTGAAAATACATAGTAAAGTATGAAAGTGATCAACTGTAAGAAAATTAACTGCTAATTAGCCTTTAAGTAGGGGATGCAAAATGGATTTTTCATCATCAGATTACGATCTGTGATGAAAATGAACACAACCGACCTCCTGTCGGAAGTGCAGAACTCATTGGCAAAATAAAAAGAACCAGTACTGCGTATTGTTTATACTGGGTAATTATTTAATACAACGTATGTAAAAAAATACGTAAAATATTAGGTCAGAGTAGAGAATGTAGACAATATGTCAACAATATTTAATTTTGTTATTATTTGTAATCGACATGAATTTTATAATTAAAGGAAAGTACACATTTTTGCGATAACACATAAAAATAATATCGTGTAAAGGATTTCTAAGGAACTTCGATCGAGTCAAATTTCTTTTACTATACAAAATTTAAAATAAGTATTAAATATCTTACTTTACAGTGTGCTGCATTATTAAAAATTTAGATTAATTCAATTTTTTGTTTGGTACAATTATTAAATTACACCAGATTGATCCAATGTTTGCCCGGGTCGAAAAAATATTCCGAATTTCTCGAGAAATAAAATCAAAATTCCAAATAAAAATCTTCAGAAATGGAGAAAAACTACTTTCTAAACTAACTGAACTGATTTTCGTTTGCCTGACATAAATTTCGCCAAAACAGAAGTACCAATCATAACATTTTCAGGTACCGCTTTAATATATTCTGAATCCATTTGGGATTCTACTTCTTCTGACACGTCCATATCTTGGACAGAAACCTGTTGTTTGTGATAATCGCTGCTTTCCGACTCACTGATCAACAGTGGTTTTGCTTGGAATAAGATTCATTTTTTTCCTGGTTGTAATGCGGAGGTTTGATGCAAACCATTGTGTTTTTAGAAATGACACCAATGATGTTTGTAGAACAGGGTCAGGGTTATCCGACGAACCACCTGGAATTTTGACTGGCTACCTCCAGTAGCACTAAATCTCCTTTTCAAATTTTTAAAAAATGGAAAGTCTTCTTCATTGTCAATGATTTCTTTATTATTCATTATCTTGAATGTCTTACTTGTGTTGTTGATTTTCTATTATTTGATTTCCAATCAGTCAATACATAACGTCAATACAATAACTTTCGACTTTCCAGCATTTTCGCGTGTGGTAAAAAATAATTTTCGAACCAATCTATAAAGCAAGAAGCTCCTATCAAACCATGTGAAGTCCTGTTATACCGTATTCCTTGAGCACAACACCGTACTATACAACATGAATAATTCTTAAGGCCATTCTTGGTCCAGGCTTCCCACATATTCTCACTTCTATGTATTACATACGGTGAGAGCAACACACCAGATGCTGAACCATATTAATTCCTTTTCTATATCACAGTAATTTCGTACCCGTGTCTTCCACTACGTTCGTCTCGTCGTATTTGAAAATATGCGATTGGGGAACACGGGGGGAATAAGATATATGAACATTAAACATTACCTTTAATTGTTTTTTTTTTCTAAATTACAAATGCAGTTTGTTCAGCTCTGGCTCGAGAAACATTCGCTACCTGATTAGAAATCTGTGCCGCTTTAATAGTGAATATGCCCATTTTTGCCCAGGCAAACTATTCTTAAATTTGGTAATATTGCGTCCAGCGAAATCCAAATATATTTTGGTGAACATCCTTAAATCCAGAATGTTAAAGGGAAATCCTAGTTCTGCGCACATTACTACATTTCTTATTATACCAATCTCTTCTTCTTTTCGTGGAGGCGTTTGGCCTCCAATTGATAGGATGTGTTTTTTATAATTTTGCTATGCTTTGTGCCGAAAGGTATTTTATAGTTAATCGACGATGTTTTCGTGCACCAAATTTATTTAGATATTGTATCTATGGAGTAACATTGATCCCTTGAAAGTCACCTCCGTTTATAAGGTTCAAGTAACGAGAAACTTAATTTGATAAATTATCACACGAATATTCATTACAAAGTTCATACTGACGGTTTTAATTCGCCTCACTCCTTCAACACTTTAGAAATTATACGAGTAAAAAATTTGGTGAGGTGGAAAAAATAAATATAAAAATTTTTGTGATACCTGTTACCTTGCTTACCGCATTGATCGCATTTGATCTCCGGTTTGTTATTTAAGCCGCAGCTTCATCCATTTATCAATCTACTATCACTTCGGTTTATAGTTTTGTTTTATCATTTTTGGTTGGGTTCCTCCTAACAATCTCTGGCGCATCTTGGCATCGCTTATTTCTCGTATAAACTGGGGCCGTAAATGGGTCTCAACAGTACTTTTTTACAGGAGGTGCATTTAACATTGCAGGAAACACTCAAACGTTTTGATTCCGCTAGATATGTTGCCATCGATTCTCTCTCACGTTCTACTTTCAATAAAAATTTATGTTGTTCTGTAATTTCATTTGGCTTGGCGTGCATATGATTCTCCACCTTCTTGCTCAACTAAACCATTGTATAATTTTGAGCTCTGGTGTTATGCCTAATTCCTATATAATATAACAGAACTTCTTCGGTTTCCTGCATTATTTGGACATAAACTTGTCATTTTGGGATACCTAACAACCTTCGTTAGGATAAAATGCTGCCCCACAGATTTTGGTAATTATCGAATCTTTACAAATGAGATTCGCTGGAATATAAATAACATCATCAGGAAATCAATATCCGTTTAGTTAGTTTGCCAACTGTTTATGCACCACGTCAATCGCATAGAAGATGCAGACAAAATTGGTACAGGCAATTTAAATTGAGAACTTACCGTTTTACCTCCATCAAGAAGGTTAGCTACTATGCCTGTTGGAGCAACAGGTAAAACAATATTTGATCTTTCGCAAATTGTACTTAACATTTCTTTATATAAGTATGTTTTTGCTGCATCTGCTGGCCCATCAGGTTCAATTAAATTGTCTGGACGACACGGAAGTCGAAAATCAGAACCAGTTTCGCCGCGGAGCTTAAGTGTATCATAAATATATTTTAGAGCAGACATCTCACATTGAAAACGTTGAATGTAATCTTCACACATTTCTAGTTTAGATCAGCAGCATTAGAAGGAGATGCAAAAACACAACTATATGTAAACAGATCTCGAAGTTGGTGTGGCATTTTAAAGCGTCGACGAGTGAATTATCCCAAGATGCGTCATCATTAAATAAACCGCGTTGTTAAGCTGCGTCTTTAATTGATGCGCTTGTATGACTTTTGAATATTTTCAAATCTTCGAATAATGAGTCTCCTGATATCTGAAGTTGTAATAAACGTAAACAAAATTAGTCTATGTCCTAGCTTATCAACGTGTTTACACGTCTTTGTCGAAGTTTTCATATACCTATGCTTTGGTGCATTTTGAGAGTCCATGTATGTTTTAATTTCATCATAGTTGAGCGTACTGTCCTTGATGCTTTGAATGGATTCATAACTCTCGACATTAATTGGACATTTTAAATTAGATTAAATATGGACTGTATGGCACAATCCTACCATTGTCTATAATCTTACCATTAAGTAAAATGCTACCATTACTCCTCCTCCTGTATTTTGAATATCGCACTGCTTGCTAATGTTTCGTTTTGCCTCTTTTTGGAAAATCCTTTGCCATATTTTCCATCCTTGCTATATTTACTTCCACATGATATCAAGTGCTTTGTTACAATAGCACGAAGTATTTAATTATTCGGTATCTCGGCAGATATCTTTTGGGTTGGGCTTCGTTTTTAGCAATCAAAAGTCAATTCCAACGTGGGCATGTGGATATTCTCGTTTTTGGAATTGAATTACGTATATCTTCGTTGTTGAAAAAATGTGTTTGTTACAAATATCGTCTAGTAATTTCTGTAGTTTTATTTTGAATACACGCGCCCACAAATCAGGGGATTGTTCATCTAATAAGTTATCTGAAATTTCAGCCCATTTGGGATTACATGTCATTGTAATGACAGCATCTGGTTTACCATACTTTCTTACAAAATGTTCCTGCGATTCCTCTGAAAAAATGACGGCAGTATAATTTCTGTTCTAGGGACTAAGCTTTGGTTGATAGCTTCACGTTGTAGGAAATCCATTAGCCCCCTGTACTTTTTCGCTCCAAGCTTACTTATGTTTTGCCGAACTTAATTAAGTCGTTAAGTTTGGACTTGATGACTACTCCTCGTCTTTGATTTCCAAATAGAAAAATATGGGGTAGCGGATTTAAATTAAGGTCTAGCAGGCTTACTCGTTCAGTTTTCAAGCGTAGGTTCAACATCAGCATTCTGGAATTCATAGCGTTACAGACAGATCCTTCCTACATTAAACAGCATTTTAAAAGCCACCAAATGGGTTAATTTTTTTTCCTGAAATTACTTAATTCACGCATAATTTGAGGATTGTATCTTGAATTTTCGGCGATTCCTATTCGCTGTTGCGATGCTTCATCTGGTTCAAGAACATAAATTGAGCGAATTTTCTTTGATCTCGATTTGAATGCAAATACCAATGAACTGTTAATAGATCGAATATTGTCAAAGAAATTTTTTGAATGTTAATGTTGGTTATCCATCAGTTGTTTTAATATGGGTGGTGTTGGAATTGGGTCTAAACTAACATTTTCTTTTTCACAACTCATATTTTATTTCTATAACGGTAGATTCATCAAAGCCATCCGTCGGCTGGAGTATATTGTCTGTTCGCTGCGCACTACCAACCTAATATTTTCACAGCGTATGCTCCAGTAAAATCTAGCGATTGAAAGCTATGTTCTCAGCTTGGACGTAAACTTCCAAATATCGAAGGATGCTTTTCCCCTTCATTTCGTATTTTTTTTTCAATTCCTTTCAATTCCTAATACGGAACCATCACGCAGATGCCTTTTCGCACATACCTTTTTTACTTTTATTCCTTGAGCATCTGCGTGATGGTTCCGTATTAAACTCGACCAGTTCAGCGTCAGTCTCCAGCTAACCTATGTCTGCTTATTATCAAAGGCAGATTCGTGGTATGCTGCGTTTTTCCAAATTCGTGCATGATCCCCAACTATTTTCAAGTGTCTGCCATTTTCGCACCTTCCTCAGTGCTCACGCATGTAGGAGGAGATAATAATTCCTGCAATGTGGTTTTCGGAACGAATCCATTTGTGACGGATATGTTGGATGAGACTTACTTTATTGCTCTCCATTGCTATTAGTGAGCTGGTATTCTGGGTTGCCAGGCTTACGCACATCCATTGGTGGAAATAAGGATACAGGGTCGAAAGTAAAAGTATAGAGTAAATGGAGTAACTATTGCGGACTTTAAAGCTCATTTGTAAGATGGACCTGTAAAATAATTTAACGATTAATAAATATTTTAGTTGGCTCATATTGTATTTATTGCCTTGTAACACTTATCCGAATTGATCCCGAACTCTGGAAGTATATGGTAGTTTGCACCGTTTGAATCCAAAAAAATATTTGGTTATCAACTCTCAAACTTGGAGGAGTTGTGCCAGCTCGATCGGAAAATACAACTCACCAATAAATTTCTAAAATTATTTGGAAAAATTAACTAAGATCTGTGTGTCAAATACTGTCCCGTTTAATAGGGATTCGATAAACAATGCCAATTTAACGAAATTATTGAACCGACAAAAATAGCAACGTTTGTAATTACTTCGAAAACCTCACTTCATCAAAACTTAAAAAATAAAACTTTATTTCGATCGCTAAATCATTCGCTAAGACTATTCGAAACAATTCTATAATGGTTTTAGAAAACCGAACTAGACAATTTTTTATACGTTGAGCAACAGAAACCACAATTAAAAAGAGAGTTCGAGCAACAGAAACCACAATTAAAAATTTTTAATAATGTGTCAGTGATTTAGTATCAAAATGTAAATTTATTTTGCCCCTTGAATAATTAAACGATTACCTTACGGCTAGACAACAACTTTGTCGGACCGACTAACCTAAAATAAAGAGAAAATAATGTGAAAATTGAGCTTTTAATATTGTTTCCTAGATTGTCGACGTCGTTTACTTTGTCGACGTCAGGGTCACAAACAACACTATGTATTCTACGTAATAGACTACATGTAGACAATTGCGTAGATTGCATTACGTAATCTACTTCTCCCATCCCTGCTTTCTTTACTTGAGAATAATTTTCATTAGACCATCGCTTTGTTCTGGATCATCGACGTGGACAATTGCGTTGTCAAAGCCGTTAATCCATTCATAGACAAATAATTATCTAAAACGATTTCATTAAGGCTGTATGGTACTCAGTGTCAAAAACGCTATTTAGTAAAAATCAGTTTTTAACCATATAAATGAGGGATTAATACCTGATTATCAAGATTAGTTTTGAAATGACGTAGAAAATGTAAAATTTAGTTTAAAAATATACAAAATTGAAAAATTGCGTCAAACATTAAGTTTATTTGTTTTTACGCCGCAATGACCATTATTTTTGCAAAAGTTACCGTCACTAGATGGCAAAATATGAAATAAAAAATGTGTCCAAGATAAGTGGTTATTAATTTATTATAATATACAATGTTTAGATCAGCAATAATGAGAAATAATAAATTTATTAATTAATTTTACACATATAAACAATACAAGTAAAGTTTAGTAAGAAAATTATATGAAATTATGGTACTCAAACGTATTAAAGAAACAAACCAGTACATACATTTAGGGGCATTTACATATCGATACCAAAAAACCAAATTTGTTTTTCTCAGTACCATACAGCCTTAATACAAATGTTTAATCTAAGAAGGCGACGAAAAAGTCATTTGAACATATATTTTTCCACACAGATCTCGGTAAACTTTGTTTAAACTTGTTATTTTGTTTTTCCATGAAAAAAAAACATTAGGAACGCAAAATTGAACCGAGAAAACGCTTTGGTTGGCCATTACTAACCTATTTATGTTTTATCTTATAACTTGAAAACAGATGAATATATCGAAATAAAGCAAAGTGCAGATTGCTCTCGTGATGACACGTTCAAATCTATTTAAGCTACACTAAAATCGGTGCCGTAGTTTTGGCGTAAGACCCGGACAAAAAATTAAAAACATATCATTTTGATTATTGACCCACTAACTTTATTTATATTTATAGATAAAAAACTGTTTAATAATTTTAGAAATGACGTAATAATGCGAATAGGCTTAACCTACTAAAGGCAGGATATTGAAAGTTTAAATTTGAATCGAAGGGCAATGAAAATAGATTTCCAAATATTATTGAGACGTAAGTCGTCAATAGCGCTCTAAAATTAATTCAAAAACAATCAGAATGGCCAAATAAGGGAGACTTTGCATGTAAAGCAAAGTTAAACCATAGAAAAATAAGTTTACCATAGATTTCTCCTCGAAAAAAGAACTGATAATTCCAATGCCCAGATTGTATATGTGACTTTACGTTGTGTATACGTATTAAATCCGAAAATACTAGTTTTGCATGTGTAAACGCCGAGTCGTGGCACAAATTTTTGAATTAATGTAAAAGGGCAAAACTTAACCCAAAACATGAAAAATAGTTTATGCAAATTATTTAGAAGCTGTGGCGCAAGACTTAACGTCTTGCGTTAAGTTTAAATTTTTGATATCGAGGCGAAATTACCAAGAGGTTTGGCAGTTTAGTTTCGCTCGAAGTAAAACAAATATTTGATTATCCCCCAGAATAACCCAATATTTCCTAAATTAAACATCTAATCCCCTCTGTAGATATTGTTAATGTTGCTATTGATAATAAGACAATAATTACAGGAGATGGCTGCATACCTTTAATTGATTAAATTATAAAGTTATTTTCTAGAAGACTTGCACCATATATAGTTACAATACATTTACAGATCTTCAAGTCATCCACGAAGGGGTGTACTGAAATGAGATTAGTGCGTATACCGTGGGTCGGGTCTGACTGGTATTATAACTTCAACATTACTTGATTCAAGTAAGTGTTATATGGCAGCAGTTTACGTTTATAATTTTCTGTTACTAGCTGTATTGGTAACACGTTCCCGCGGCCTAGGCTTTGATGGGCTATGGATCTGGAAGTGGATCTACTGTAGCAACTTGAGTTGTCCTTCTGTGCTTCACATACATATAATGGCAGCTGATGTTGTGTACTGATTGTATAACCGTTCTATTCGAACAAAAGCTATCTAGTAGGCGAGCAGCGCTCCCAAAGTGATTTAGTTCTGCCCAATAGGAAGTGAGGTTATAATAAGTTATGATCCTCCATTCTCCGTTGATCGGACTTGCTTGACTAATTTTATCAAATTAGATCCCGGGATGAGAGGAGAATCTCGATATATTGTATCTTGTTGGTACTTGCTCTTGCCACTTGTGTGTGCTGTTTTGCGTGGACGTTGGCTTCAACCATGTCAACTGATCTTTGTAATGGGCTTTTGAATAATCGTCCGTTGGTGTATTTTACTGTTACGGTTCTAACAAAACCATCGTTCCACTATGTACCTCATGGAACCTTCCTAGAGGCCACTTTCCTCCTTCAGATCCGGTCCTTAATGAGTACTGCTCTCTTTCGTTATATGTGGTTCTGTTTTGTTCCGTTTGCTTCGCTTCTGTAACGATAATATATATTCGGTTAGCCAGGTCTTGTAGAATTCTCGCATTATTCTCTGCAGAAGTCTCCTTCGTGCTAAATGGCATCGTTCGAATTGGTTCATCTATAAGGAAATGTCCAGGCGTTAAAGTTGTGAAGTCATTGGGATCTGATGATAGCGGGAGAAGAGGACGTGATTTAGGACATGCTTCTATTCGATAAACTCTCCAATTATTCTACGTAGGTGATATTTGACGGATTTAACTGCCGCTTCCCATAGTCCACCTATATGCGGTGCTCTTGGTGGTATATAATGCCATTGGGTAGCCTGCTTGTAGTTGTTTCAGTGCAGCGCTCAGATCGTTCTTCATAGGTTTTGAAGCCCCCTATAAAGTTACAGCCACATTCGCTGTAGAGCTCCGAACTGCTTTTATTGCAAAACAGACTAAACCCGCAAATATCCTTTGTAGCTTTTGTTACCTCGTCCAGGTGAGCATCGGAGCTGATAAGGCCCAGCATAATCCACTCCCGTATGAGTGAATGGTCTTGTTGGAGTTATTCTTGCTACTGGAAGATCTTGCATCAGTTGGTTCAGTTCGTGCTTGATGTTTGTAGCAAACCAGACATTTATTGATGAACATTTTTACTGCTAGTGGACCTTTATTATCCAATATTTCTGGCGAATGAAAGCTAGCGTAGTCTATCAGCAGCATTGTGAACTGACTCCTATAAGGAATAATTATTGTATGTTGAATGTCGAAACTAACTCTGGCGAAACTAGCTCTTAAATAGCCTTCCCCCTACTCGCAATAATCCCTCTTTGCCTATTTCCGTATTATGGATATCGAGTTTTGATTTTCCATGTTTTCCATGGTGTTTGTCAAGTATTCCTAAGCAAAAATCTTGTGTTATCTTTAAGGCTAAACTCGAACTGTTGTGAACTTCTTTGATCGTCAGATACCTTTGTGATGATTTTACTGTTATTTTTCTAAACCTAAGAACATAAGCGATACTGCCTTTGTGTACGAAGGAGATCGTCCTATCAAATCTAGTATGACGTTTTCTTCTTTAGTTGTAGTAGTGAATGCGCATACTTCGTCCCTGAACTCTTCTGTGGTTTCTTCAACTTGTGCTTGTAGGGCATATTCGAAAGGGTTTCTTTCTTCGTATTTTACGTAGCCCCGTTGCACTGGAGGCAATACAAGTTTGATTTCCACTGTCCTGTTTGCCTTTAATCCATGCTAACGTTATCATTGAATCACTCGGTTCTTGTAACGCTTGTTTGGTTTTCTTGATTAATTTTGTTAGTAATACAGGCGCACATAATTCCAGTCTGGGGATGGCTAATTTGGATTTTAACGGCGCAACCTTTATTTAAGCAGTGACTAAAATTACTTTACTTTGGTTGTTTGTAATCTTAGATTTGTAGTAAATTACTGCTGCATATGCGTCGCCTTATGCATCAAAGAAGCCGTGTAACTCGCCTGTGTTGTCTGGGTTATGGTTTAACTAAAGTTGCAAAGATTTTCAACTTTACTTTTTCTAACGTCTGCAATTGTGTGTCCCAATCTGTTCCCAATATCCATAGTTGTTGCATGAATATTTTTGCTTTTATCATAACCGGTGCCAGCCACTCTATTGGGTCAAATAGTTTGGAAGTTTCGTATAGCACTTTTCTCTTTGTTATAGGCGTTTCGATATTTAGTAGTTTGATTTTAAATTGGAAAATATCTTCCATAGCATGCCCCCATTTACCATATTTCGATTGTGTTGTTGTTTTCATTTCGATGTTCAGCAGATTGAAACCTGCTTACCTCAAACATTTATCTACTTGTTTTTGTATTATCCTAGTTTGTTTGATGGTATCCGCTCCTGATAGTACGTCATCGGTATACAAATTACAGCTGTGCATGTATCGCCCTCATCTTGCGCTAGCTGACATAGGGCTCTTGAGGCTAGATATGTAGCCGAGACTGTCCGTACTCGTAACCGTTTTCAGCTTGTACGTGCTGATTGCGCCTTTGCCGTTTCTCTATAGTATCAACTGGTAGTATTTGTCTAAACATCTTTTCGATGTCAGCTTTAAACCCATAGTCATGTTTCCACAAGCGTAACAATATATCTACGACTGGTTGTTGTATTGTTGAGCAGGTGTGGAGCAGGTCATTTAACGTTTTAGCTGAAGCGTCAAAGACTACTTTGAGCTTGGTTGTTAGTTACTCCATGATGTGGTAGAAAATAGATTCTACCTGTCTCATCACGTTGGTTTATTTCTACCATGTGATTCAATTTGATGTATTCATCCATGAAGCTTCTGTATTCATTCTTCAACTGTGGGTTTTTATTTAGTTGTTTTTCCACTTGAAGAAGTTGTGCTGTAGCTTTTTTCCTTGATTTGCCTAATATGAAATCGTCGCTTTTAAGTGGTAATTCGACCTGGTATTCCTTTTTGAAATACTAAAGCATCTAATTGTAATTCAATATCGGATGCTCTGACAGGTTGGATTTTGAGGCTTACTATTTACTTTGCCTCCCCAATTTTGCGACCACCGACTCCAGCCATTTTGGTATATACTTTCTGCCCCTTCACCTTCAATTTTTAAACTGCTTCCTCGGTAATGAAAGTTGCTTGAGATCCTGGATCAATCAAGACTCTTAAAGTTGCGTGGCTTCCATTATTCGCGGATTTAACCATTGATGTTGCTCACAATACGTGTTCTTTATTGTGATCTACGTTGGTTATTAGTTTAAATTTTTTTACTTCACCTGTGCTCGTGGTTTGTACTTTGGCCTTTGCTGTATGCAAAATAGTATGGTGTATTTCATTACAGATCGAGCATTTTGTCTCTCGGCCGCAATGTTACGTTTGATGTGCTGATGGTAGGCATCTTCTACATTGCTGGTGCAGTAGCACTATTTGCGACAAACGTTTGTCTTACCACTTGCGGCTTTGGTTGTTGCGATTGATTTTTTGGGCTATATGATGCTTCCAAGGACTTGAAGCGTTCTTCAAGAAACTTGAGAAATTTTTCGGTTTTCTGAAATTCAGTTGGGTCCTGGAGCGAACTTTCATATAATCGTCGTGTTTCATTTTCCAATTTCTTCGATAACGTCAAAGTTAGAAATTAATTCCAAGGTTCAACGTTTATTCCTAGACTTCTGACTGCGTATATGCACTCCAGTGTTCTACAAATTCCTAATTGCGTCTTTAGTGACGTATTTAAGTAAGCTAATATGATTAAGCGTTTGTTGTTGTATCTATTGTTTAAGGTACTCCAGGCCACTTTATAATTATCGGCGGTTAGTTTAGTTGCTGCTCTCCTAAGATGGTTTTCCAGATAGTTTATTAGAATATTTCGATTGTCAACTTTGTGTAATTTTCTTTTAATGCTTCAAAATCCTCTTTTGTGAAGTATCCTAGCTTCTCGTGGTCATCGTCTGAGGCCTCGACATAAAGCTCATTGATAGGCATACAATTATTTGATTAATCGCCCGCTGCATGTACTCTACGGTGAATTGTATAGCTTGCTTGCCTTGTATTTCATACAAGACCTGTCTGGCCTTCGATATTTCTCGGGCGATGATTTAATTGTTTGGCCGGTTGGTGTTTGGCGTTGAAATTAAATTCCCGATTGTTGTTTGGCTCTGAAGATTTTTATTTTACAGGTTTTTGTCGCTGGTTGGTTTTTAATTTCGACGGCCCATGTATTGAAATGAGATAATTGCGCCTACCGTGGGTCCGAGCTAGTCCTCTAATTCAATAAATGAGAAGCGATATCTAGACTGTATATAGAAAAATTCACAAACCTACTGTGAATCTTGCGATGCTGAAATCAAATGAGAAGCCACAAAATGCATGATATCTTGTGCTTTTCAGTACGAAATGCTGTGTAGATTATGTCAATCTCACGGGGTGAGAACGACGGGGTGGTTAACGGGGTGGTTAACGAAATTTATAGTGGATAATTTTCTAATTTATTTCTATGTTGGCTGCTGTAGAGAACAAGCAATGTGAGGTAATTGGCCGGTTACTGATCAGGTTTTTTTTTTGCTAAATATGAGACTCTAAATGACACCGACGCACACAAATCATTTCAGGATGTCTATTCAGAGGGTATATACACCCTAGCTTGCTTTAGACTACTTCAGAATACCTAAAAAATTACTGTGCTTATGTAAAATAATTTGTCGTTGGCCGTAGAGTGTTGGTTAAGCAAGTTACTACCACCAATTGTTCGTGAAGCAGGCCGTAAAAGGTAAAAAATAATAATAAGTCGAGAAGGTGTTATCGGATTTTCTACAAAAGATGTTCTAAACAAAGTTACTCTTTAATCCTTTTTAATTCGTTCTCATTCTCTTTAATGATAACCTTCATGGATTCTACTTATCAGATAATCGTCATCTATCTATGGTCTTTTTAACAAGAAGGAGTGTTCTAAAGCCTGAATGCCTTTATGTTCAATATTGCTCGAAATTCGTAACGTTCAAATGCTTATTCGTAATTTCCAATATTTTTCTTACAATGGGCGCTTTCTTGGCGCAGTTAGGAACATGTTGAGTAAAATCGAAGCCATCGTTATGAAAACGTTTAGAGCTATGAAATTTTCAAATCAAATTGGCAATGATTTCACTAATCGTGATAGGGGGCCTGAAAGCGCCACCTCTAATTGTCTCCCCTTCATAAATAAATATGATTAAGGAAGAATTAAATTATTTAGTCGATATTGTGATATTACAAAAGTTCAACCAAAATTCGTTTAAGAAAGTGGGATTACAACAAGTATGTTGACTCGGCAAGACAATTCATCGCAGAACATCAGAAGAAACTGCCGAATTTTATTCGAGATTTTTCTAAAAATCCAACCAATCCATTCAGCTTCACTGTAAATTAGATCTTCTCCAAACAAGTGGAGCACAAACTGGGAATGAGGATTCAGCACAAAATAATTGAAAACATGGAAAGGATACGGTCTAAAGGGAGTTCAGATATTCCGTTCTATATACAGTCAACGCCAGAATTGTTTGTACTTCACACAAATTGCATAATGATCTAAGTAAAAAGTAAAATTTTAGTTGACAAATTCTACTAACCCAAGAACTTTATTTGCCATTTTTCTTGTTGTTTAATGATAATTCATATAAAAAAGTAAAAATTAAAAAAATTAGTACAGTTAATTAAAAAACAAAGCAAATTAAAATGCCAAAATTGTTTGTACCTGAGAACAAAATGGGCGAAAAGCAAGAGGGATGTCATTTTAATCTAAAATAACTTCTTGTAGGCGGCTCGGAATTTAATTGACTAGATTTTGGAGAATTTCTTTAGGAATTTGATCCCAAATAGTTTTTATTTCGGCAAAAGCTTCGTTGGACTGTCTCCCAATAACAATGGTAATCTTTTGCTTTAGGTAATGCCATAGATTCTCCAATGGATTTAAATCTGGACTTTGAGGCGGCCAATCGATGGTTCAAATCTCGTAAATATTTCAAAATCATTCTGCTCTTATGAATTGGTGCATTATCTTGCTGTAAAATAAAGTGTGGGCCAATCCCTTGACACTCGGAAACAAGAGCGTTATCGTTGAGTACGCGTGCTCAACGATATGTGCTGGATGTTACTTTCTCAAGCAGCAAAATCAGATCGCCGACGCCATTATAAGAACACTGCGTGATAACACTGCGTGCATTCTTTTTTTTTTGCAGTAGAATAATAAATTTTTTGCCGTATGTACCGACTAAACAGAAGCTAGACTCGTCGGTCCATAATACATTGCGCCAAAACTCCGCGGGCTTGGTTAGGTAATTGCGCGCAAACTTAAGTCGTTTTTCTTTATTTCGTACGTTTACAAAGGGCTTCTTTTTACGTATGCTTTAACATTATTTATTTATTTATAAGTGGTGCCTACAGTGACTACAATCGGCACAACAAAACAATTGGTAAACAAACAAAAAAACAAAAAATTATGGGCTCGACCACAAAAGATTATATAAAGCTTTCTTGAATGAATTTCTCGACAAGTGATAATCGAAAGCTCCGTAGATTTTGTTGAACACCCGCGATACCCTCGGAATTGGATCAGAAAGACCGTAGTTCGTTACCACTCGATCGATGAATAAAGCTCCATCGCGTTGACGCATGCGATGTTCGGGAGCGTACAAGTTGATACGTGCTAGTAATTCGATACAATCGACACGGGAATTGATGATATCACGTACAAACAGCGCGGAGGCTACGTCTCAGTGATTATCTAGACGTGGCAGTTTCAAAAGATTACATCGATTCTGATAAGGCGGAAGAACGTAGTCCACGACACGACTGGATGGTAAAAGTCGTAGCGCGAACAAAATGAACTGTTTCTGGATACTCTCAATCCTCTCAGAATGACAGTGGTAGGAGGGTGACCAAACCGGAGATGCATACTCCAAAATGGACCGAACAAAGCATACGTATAATGATGTCAAAGTTAATGGGTCACGAAAGTCCTTGTAGCATCAGATTCAAAGATCACACCAAAATCCGAAATGAACTCAACCCGATCAATGGTTTCGTTGTACAGCTAATATTGATAAAAAACTGGCGACTGACTGACCAGCTGCAAAAGCGGTTTAAGTCGTCTTGTAACATTTCGCAGTCACAACACGCTAGAGACCCGGGCGAAAATCTTTATGTCACCTGCGAAGTGGAGGCAATTGTCAAACTTAAAACATTTTACAACGTCGTTAATAAATAATGAAAATAACAGTGGGTCGATATGGCTACCTTGAGGCACGCCAGATGGCGCCCGAAATAATGGGGAGAAAGAATCCAGAATCTGAGAGATAAGAACGCAACCAGTCGATGGGAATGAAATCACAGTCGAGACTCTCCAACTTGCTTATAAGAACGGAGTGATCAATCACATCGAAAGCCTTTGCAAAGTCTGTGTAGGCAACGTCAGGCTGCTGCTTGGAGTTAATTCTGTCAAATAGATGACCACAAAATGAGGACAAGTTAGACACGGTAGACCTACCGGGATAAAATCCATGCTGAAAAGGAGAAATTAGTCTCTTGGTATGGAAGTGCAATACTCTGTGAATCATGGACTCAAACAGTTTGGGTAAGACAGAGAGAATGGCGATCCCACGATAATTACTTACCTCACTTCTATTAGCCGGATCTGGAAAAATACCACGACGAAGGCTTTCGTTAAATAAGAAGGTGTTTAGGGCAGGGGCCAGACTTACGGCACAACGTTTGAATAGCTAACGTCGAGAAGGAGCAGTTGATCCAGAACCTCCTGTTCGGTAAGTTTGAAATGATCGAGTACAATGGAGGTGGAAGTAGTAGGAGAACCGGTGTCTGTTGACCAAAGTGGCTTGTAAACCGATGCAAAGAATTTGGCAAACAAATTGCAAATGTCGGATGGCTGACTAGCAGTGGAGGTCTACTAAGGCATATTCGATGGAAAACCAGATACATTTTTCTTGCTGTTAATGAAGTTCCAAAATTATTGAAAAGCAACCAATTGAGGGTTTTAAATTCATTGCGGGCATTAACGAAACCGGGATAGTATTTTTCGCCATAAAGCCTGTAAAGGGAATGAAACTTGTTGCGTCGTTTCTCGAGCAGCATCAACTCGGTATTATGCCATGGCTCCCGAAAGCCGGATTTATTATTGATAACCCGCGGAACGTGTCTCTCGATACCAGTCCCGAGAAGCTCTTTGAATCTGTGCACCGTATCATTCAAATCCGCACTGCGCTGTAAAAAATCCCAATCGGCAGTGCTGAGAAATTCATTCAAGGATGCGTAGTCGGCCATTCTAAAATTAAAGTGAAAATCGTTAGAAAAATAATTAGTTATACATTTAGTATAAAAAATATTTATCGTAATTGAAGTCCAAGCACGGAGCAACATCCGCATGCAAGACGCCGTTGGCAAATAGCAGGTCCTGGAATTTCCCTCGACTGTTGCTGAAGCGGTTAAGCTGCGTTGTGGATATGGAAGCGAAGTAATCGATGATAGTCAATAGCTTCACGAAGCCGTCTTCGAACTGTAGTTTGGCTGATTTTGGTTTGGCGGAGGTTATTTTGGTCGTTTTGATCCTCTTTGGTAGTTTAGCTCGTTTTCTACCCCTTTCTTTAACATTTTTCAAACTATTTTGAAACTTTAATTTTTTGATTTGGTAGAGTACCGAATTCTTATGGCAGGCGTGCACTTTGGCTAGTTCTTTAATTGGTATTCCAGCAGAATACCCCGCACGCACCTCCAATCAAATTTCCGGATTTGTTTTGCCATTGTTCAAAATATGGACTGCACTATTGTAGACGAAAATTATGACTACATCAACACATGCAATATTCACAAATCTAGTATTCCCGTTACGGTAGCCGTGGCACAATTGTGGCGCAGGCAAAAAATGGCAAATAAAGTTTTTGATTAAATAGAATTTGCAATCTAAATTTTTACTTTTTACTTAGATCAGTATGAAATATGTATGAAGTACAAACAGTTGTGGCGCTGACTGTATATTGGTACAAACTACTTCAAACTCGACTTTGTAGTCTTGTTTGATCAGTAGGTTTTACCTCCCGAAGAGGATATGTCTCTTGGAACTTTTGATTGGGGTTTCAGTTATCGTATCCTACACCTAGTAAATATACATAAATTCTGTTTTTTAGGATATCTTTAGATATCGAAATTAAAATCGCTACTAACGGATATTATACGAGCACCCTCTTATTAGTTTTCTAGGGATTGTAAACCGACCGTACAAGATACTATGATTGTTAATGACAAAATTATTAAAAATGAATGATCTCCAATCTAAAGTTACCGGACAAGTGGTGCAGTGGTTAAAGCTTTGGCACTTGGACCGGGAGGTACTGGGTACGAATCCCACCAGAGGCTGGTGGGATTCGTACCCAGTACCGGGCTTGGCTGGACGCAAAGCGAATTTTCGTAATCGGTGATGTTGATAAACACAACTAAGACCCTCTGATGGAGTGCAGAATTCAGCGCCGCCCCACCGTTTAAGTCAATGGACAGGTTGATAATGGAGCTTGCAATGCGCAGGTTGTTATACTGTTATAGTGTTAATGGGGGTTGTGTGTGCGTGAATGAAAAGGAGGGATTAAATGACCTTCAAAGGACATTAAATCTATTGGACAATACTTTCTTTAAAAAAAAAACAGTAAGGTGCTTTGCACAATAAAGATTACGAATGACACATTTTACTAAACGCATGCTAATGAAACGTGGCAGGCTCAAAATTTAAAACTACAAAAACATCAGGACTTACTTCTAGGCACGATTTGGAAGCTTCGTACTCTTCGAACAATAAATATTAATTAAATTTCCTTTAAATTCAAAATAATTTAAACTTCATTAGTTTGTGAAAAATTTACCCAAAAGACCAAATTTAAAGATAACGAACAGAAAGTACAAAGTAATAAAATACAGGGTGTCCGCCAGGAAGGTATACTACTTTGTTTGTTTATGATTTTTGATTAAATGAAAGAGAATGGATCTTATATTGATAAATGTTTTATTTAATATCGGCAATTATGTATGGAATACAATATCAGATAAATGTCCGCCTCTGTTAGCCTCACAAATGCGAGCCCTTTTGAGCACATTTTTCATGACATTCTCACACATTTCACGCGGTATATCATTAATTTCATCACGAATATTTTGTTTGAGTTGCTTAAGCGTTTCTGGTTTGTTTGCATAAGCCTTGCTTTTTAGATATCCCCACAAAAAGAAGTCCGGAGCAGCCAAATCAGGCGACCGTGGAGGCCAATCAACATCACCATTTTTTGAAATAACTTGTTGTGGAAAGAGTTCTCGCAGTAATTCCATTGTAATCCTGGCTGTATGCGATGTGGCACCGTCTTGTTGACACCACATGTTAATCAAGCCCAAAGTATGCCGTTGTGGCTTTAAAAAGTTTTCAATCGTATCACGATATCGCTCCCCATTCACAGTTACCGTTACGCCGTTTTCATTTTCAAAGAAGTAAGGTCCAATGATTCCTCCTGACCAATTTGCACACCAGACTGTCACTTTTAATGGATGTAAAGGTGACTGATGAATAATGTGAGGGTTTTCCATTGCTCAGAACCGACTATTCTGTTTATTCACATATCCATTTAAATGAAAATGTGCCTCGTCACTCATTAGGATTTTTTCATGAAAATCCGGGTTGTCATGGGCGAGCTGTAACATCCTATTGACACGATGGTTTATCGAATATTTTTCCATAATGAATTTGCCACGTGTCTACTTCACGACTGTCAAGTATGAACTGTCAATACTAATATTCGCCTAAATGGCGGCAAAAAAGAAGTAGTATACCTTCTCGGCGGACACCCGTTAAAACAATTGATCAAAATCGAAATTAACCAAAAATTTTAATTAATTTAAATTTATCAAATTATTTAAATTTACTTTTCTGAGCTACAAATTATTTCGAACTCTACTAAATTATTAATTAATTTTTCTATAATATTTTAATTAATAAAATCATTTGTAAATAATAAAATATATATGATGTATAATATATTCTATTTAATAAAAATAATTATATAAATCAATAATAACAAATGCAGTGTGTTAATTAAAATTAAATCATAATAATAGACAAACACTGTTTTCCAAAATTCTAATCTAAATATATAAAACATAGAATGCCTGATTTAATTAAAATTAAAATTAAAATTAACCCTTTTTCTCGACAATGACCAAATACGCGAGTTATTATTTAAAATACAAATAAATAAATAAGGTCAATTATGAATATTTAAATAATTTAAATCCACTATATAATTTAACTAAACTTTATAATTTTTACTTAAAATAATTAATTCATGGAAAGGTGATATAAAATACGTACGATAATGGCTGGCACTAGGAACAAATTAATTTTGTAGTATAAATAGAGGTTTAGTTTTTGAAAAGTTTTATTTAAAATTAAAAAATATAAATAAATAATTATGGTATAAAAAAAAATCAACAAGTATTTTCATATCAAACACATAATATATTTACTATAAAAATAATATAAAATTAATTAATGAAAATATTTGTTATAAAACCAAAAAAAATAAATAATTTTAATAATTGATAAAAATATATTTTTTTATAATTTTATTTTATATTTGTTATTGTCTATTAAATTCCGGTTCTTATTTAATATCTTTTTTAAATCAATTAAATTACATCGCTGTTATGATTATAATTAATATAATTTATGTTAAAAAATAAAAATTATCTAAAAACAAAACTATTACTAAAATAACAATATATTATTATTATTATTATTATACATAATATATAAATCTTAATTATATATACATACATTAAAAAATAAAAATAATTAAATTATAAATAATATACATAATATAAATATTGCAGAATAAATATATAATTTTTATTAATTTTTTGTTTTTAAATTATGTTTAATAGTTTTTTAAAAATAATTGCAAATGTTTTTTGTTAAAATAAAATTTTTTAACCCAGTTTTGTATTTGAGCCTTCTAAATTATTTTAGGTAAGTTTATTTTTTAGATGTAATGACTCCTCCTCTTAAAATTAACAAAAATATGCCGAAAACAATGGCACGGTAATTCCACTGGATCACAGTAATTCCACTGGAAGTGAAAACATGTTTCAAACTCAAATATCGATTAAAGTGGAATGATGCATTATTTTAACATAATTTGAACGTATCTCATCTCGGGATTTCCCATTTGTTCGAACATGATCGAATGTATCAAGATCTGATGGACTGGGAAAGCGCGGTTATTGGAAAAGTTCGAATTTTGAAATTCGGTTATATTATGCCATCGAACTTGGATCACAGGAGAATGAGGCGACTTATTGCAATAATTTAAACGCTGATATACTTACAATTACATTATTAATCCAAAATAACCGATAAATACCGAATCGGTGACAATAAATTTTAACCGGCCAAAATTAGTAAGGCTAACCATCAGGGATTTTTGCAAAAAATTGAAAAACAATTTTTGTTGAAATCCCGGCTCAAAATGATTATAGGTAATGAAAATAGCATATTAAGTAAGAAATTAACCATTGGTTGCACGTGGAATGCGCGGTTATTGGAAAGCTCGTATTTTGAGATCCGGTTATATTATGCCATCGAACTTGGATCACAGGAGAATGAGGCGGCTTATTGCAATAATTTAAACGCTGATATACTTACAATTACATTATTAATCCAAAATAACCGATAAATACCGAATCGGTGACAATAAATTTTAACCGGCCAAAATCAGTAAGGTTAACAACCATCAGGGATTTTTGCAAAAAATTGAAAAACAATTTTTGTTGAAATTCCGGCTCAAAATGATTATAGGTAATGAAAATAGCATATTAAGTAAGAAATTAACCATTGGTTGCACGTGGAAAGCGCGGTTATTGGAAAGCACGTATTTTGAGATCCGGTTATATTATGCCATCGAACTTGGATCACAGGAGAATGAGGCGACTTATTGCAATAATTTAAACGCTGATATACTTACAATTACATTATTAATCCAAAATAACCGATAAATACCGAATCGGTGACAATAAATTTTAACCGGCCAAAATCAGTTAACCATCAGGGATTTTTGCAAAAAATTGAAAAACAATTTTTGTTGAAATTCCGGCTCAAAATGATTATAGGTAATGAAAATAGCATATTAAGTAAGAAATTAACCATTGGTTGCACGTGGAAAGCGCGGTTATTGGAAAGCTCGTATTTTGAGATCCGGTTATATTATGCCATCGAACTTGGATCACAGGAGAATGAGGCGACTTATTGCAATAATTTAAACGCTGATATATTTACAATTACATTATTAATCCAAAATAACCGATAAATACCGAATCGGTGACAATAAATTTTAACCGGCCATAATCAGTAAGGCTACCATCAGGGATTTTTGCAAAAAATTTAAAAACAATTTTTGTTGAAATTCCGGCTCAAAATGATTATAGGTAATGAAAATAGCATATTAAGTAAGAAATTAACCATTGGTTACACGTGGAAAGCGCGGTTATTGGAAAACCTCGTATTTTGAGATCCGGTTATATTATGCCATCGAACTTGGATCACAGGAGAATGAGACGACTTATTGCAATAATTTAAACGCTGATATACTTACAATTACATTATTAATCCAAAATAACCGATAAATACCGAATCGGTGACAATAAATTTTAACCGGCCAAAATCAGTAAGGCTAACCATCAGGGATTTTTGCAAAAAATTGGAAAACAATTTTTGTTGAAATTCCGGCTCAAAATGATTATAGGTAATGAAAATAGCATATTAAGTAAGAAATTAACCATTGGTTGCACGTGGAAAGCGCGGTTATTGGAAAGCTCGTATTTTGAGATCCGGTTATATTATGCCATCGAACTTGGATCACAGGAGAATGAGGCGACTTATTGCAATAATTTAAACGCTGATATACTTACAATTGCATTATTAATCCAAAATAACCGATAAATACCGAATCGGTGACAATAAATTTTAACCGGCCAAAATCAGTAAGGTTAACCATCAGGGATTTTTGCAAAAAATTGAAAAACAATTTTTGTTGAAATTCCGGCTCAAAATGATTATAGGTAATGAAAATAGCATATTAAGTAAGAAATTAACCATTGGTTGCACGTGGAAAGCGCGGTTATTGGAAAGCACGTATTTTGAGATCCGGTTATATTATGCCATCGAACTCGGATCACAGGAGAATGAGGCGACTTATTGCAATAATTTAAACGCTGATATACTTACAATTACATTATTAATCCAAAATAACCGATAAATACCGAATCGGTGACAATAAATTTTAACCGGCCAAAATCAGTAAGGTTAACCATCAGGGATTTTTGCAAAAAATTGAAAAACAATTTTTGTTGAAATTCCGGCTCAAAATGATTATAGGTAATGAAAATAGCATATTAAGTAAGAAATTAACCATTGGTTGCACGTGGAAAGCGCGGTTATTGGAAAGCTCGTATTTTGAGATCCGGTTATATTATGCCATCGAACTTGGATCACAGGAGAATGAGGCGACTTATTGCAATAATTTAAACGCTGATATACTTACAATTACATTATTAATCCAAAATAACCGATAAATACCGAATCGGTGACAATAAATTTTAACCGGCCAAAATCAGTAAGGCTAACCATCAGGGATTTTTGCAAAAAATTGAAAAACAATTTTTGTTGAAATTCCGGCTCAAAATGATTATAGGTAATGAAAATAGCATATTAAGTAAGAAATTAACCATTGGTTGCACGTGGAAAGCGCGGTTATTGGAAAGCTCGTATTTTGAGATCCGGTTATATTATGCCATCGAACTTGGATCACAGGAGAATGAGGCGACTTATTGCAATAATTTAAACGCTGATATACTTACAATTGCATTATTAATCCAAAATAACCGATAAATACCGAATCGGTGACAATAAATTTTAACCGGCCAAAATCAGTAAGGTTAACCATCAGGGATTTTTGCAAAAAATTGAAAAACAATTTTTGTTGAAATTCCGGCTCAAAATGATTATAGGTAATGAAAATAGCATATTAAGTAAGAAATTAACCATTGGTTGCACGTGGAAAGCGCGGTTATTGGAAAGCTCGTATTTTGAGATCCGGTTATATTATGCCATCGAACTTGGATCACAGGAGAATGAGGCGGCTTATTGCAATAATTTAAACGCTGATATACTTACAATTACATTATTAATCCAAAATAACCGATAAATACCGAATCGGTGACAATAAATTTTAACCGGCCAAAATCAGTAAGGTTAACAACCATCAGGGATTTTTGCAAAAAATTGAAAAACAATTTTTGTTGAAATTCCGGCTCAAAATGATTATAGGTAATGAAAATAGCATATTAAGTAAGAAATTAACCATTGGTTGCACGTGGAAAGCGCGGTTATTGGAAAGCTCGTATTTTGAGATCCGGTTATATTATGCCATCGAACGTGGATCACAGGAGAATGAGGCGACTTATTGCAATAATTTAAACGCTGATATACTTACAATTACATTATTAATCCAAAATAACCGATAAATACCGAATCGGTGACAATAAATTTTAACCGGCCAAAATCAGTAAGGTTAACCATCAGGGATTTTTGCAAAAAATTTAAAAACAATTTTTGTTGAAATTCCGGCTCAAAATGATTATAGGTAATGAAAATAGCATATTAAGTAAGAAATTAACCATTGGTTGCACGTGGAAAGCGCGGTTATTGGAAAGCTCGTATTTTGAGATCCGGTTATATTATGCCATCGAACTTGGATCACAGGAGAATGAGGCGACTTATTGCAATAATTTAAACGCTGATATACTTACAATTACATTATTAATCCAAAATAACCGATAAATACCGAATCGGTGACAATAAATTTTAACCGGCCAAAATCAGTAAGGCTAACCATCAGGGATTTTTGCAAAAAATTTAAAAACAATTTTTGTTGAAATTCCGGCTCAAAATGATTATAGGTAATGAAAATAGCATATTAAGTAAGAAATTAACCATTGGTTGCACGTGGAAAGCGCGGTTATTGGAAAGCTCGTATTTTGAGATCCGGTTATATTATGCCATCGAACTTGGATCACAGGAGAATGAGGCGACTTATTGCAATAATTTAAACGCTGATATACTTACAATTACATTATTAATCCAAAATAACCGATAAATACCGAATCGGTGACAATAAATTTTAACCGGCCAAAATCAGTAAGGCTAACCATCAGGGATTTTTGCAAAAAATTTAAAAACAATTTTTGTTGAAATTCCGGCTCAAAATGATTATAGGTAATGAAAATAGCATATTAAGTAAGAAATTAACCATTGGTTGCACGTGGAAAGCGCGGTTATTGGAAAGCTCGTATTTTGAGATCCGGTTATATTATGCCATCGAACTTGGATCACAGGAGAATGAGGCGACTTATTGCAATAATTTAAACGCTGATATACTTACAATTACATTATTAATCCAAAATAACCGATAAATACCGAATCGGTGACAATAAATTTTAACCGGCCAAAATCAGTAAGGTTAACCATCAGGGATTTTTGCAAAAAATTGAAAAACAATTTTTGTTGAAATTCCGGCTCAAAATGATTATAGGTAATGAAAATAGCATATTAAGTAAGAAATTAACCATTGGTTGCACGTGGAAAGCGCGGTTATTGGAAAGCTCGTATTTTGAGATCCGGTTATATTATGCCATCGAACTTGGATCACAGGAGAATGAGGCGGCTTATTGCAATAATTTAAACGCTGATATACTTACAATTACATTATTAATCCAAAATAACCGATAAATACCGAATCGGTGACAATAAATTTTAACCGGCCAAAATCAGTAAGGTTAACAACCATCAGGGATTTTTGCAAAAAATTGAAAAACAATTTTTGTTGAAATTCCGGCTCAAAATGATTATAGGTAATGAAAATAGCATATTAAGTAAGAAATTAACCATTGGTTGCACGTGGAAAGCGCGGTTATTGGAAAGCTCGTATTTTGAGATCCGGTTATATTATGCCATCGAACGTGGATCACAGGAGAATGAGGCGACTTATTGCAATAATTTAAACGCTGATATACTTACAATTACATTATTAATCCAAAATAACCGATAAATACCGAATCGGTGACAATAAATTTTAACCGGCCAAAATCAGTAAGGTTAACCATCAGGGATTTTTGCAAAAAATTTAAAAACAATTTTTGTTGAAATTCCGGCTCAAAATGATTATAGGTAATGAAAATAGCATATTAAGTAAGAAATTAACCATTGGTTGCACGTGGAAAGCGCGGTTATTGGAAAGCTCGTATTTTGAGATCCGGTTATATTATGCCATCGAACTTGGATCACAGGAGAATGAGGCGACTTATTGCAATAATTTAAACGCTGATATACTTACAATTACATTATTAATCCAAAATAACCGATAAATACCGAATCGGTGACAATAAATTTTAACCGGCCAAAATCAGTAAGGCTAACCATCAGGGATTTTTGCAAAAAATTTAAAAACAATTTTTGTTGAAATTCCGGCTCAAAATGATTATAGGTAATGAAAATAGCATATTAAGTAAGAAATTAACCATTGGTTGCACGTGGAAAGCGCGGTTATTGGAAAGCTCGTATTTTGAGATCCGGTTATATTATGCCATCGAACTTGGATCACAGGAGAATGAGGCGACTTATTGCAATAATTTAAACGCTGATATACTTACAATTACATTATTAATCCAAAATAACCGATAAATACCGAATCGGTGACAATAAATTTTAACCGGCCAAAATCAGTAAGGCTAACCATCAGGGATTTTTGCAAAAAATTGAAAAACAATTTTTGTTGAAATTCCGACTAAAAATGATTATAGGTAATGAAAATAGCATATTAAGTAAGAAATTAACCATTGGTTGCACGTGGAAAGCGCGGTTATTGGAAAGCTCGTATTTTGAGATCCGGTTATATTATGCCATCGAACTTGGATCACAGGAGAATGAGGCGACTTATTGCAATAATTTAAACGCTGATATACTTACAATTACATTATTAATCCAAAATAACCGATAAATACCGAATCGGTGACAATAAATTTTAACCGGCCAAAATCAGTAAGGCTAACCATCAGGGATTTTTGCAAAAAATTGAAAAACAATTTTTGTTGAAATTCCGGCTCAAAACGATTATAGGTAATGAAAATAGCATATTAAGTAAGAAATTAACCATTGGTTGCACGTGGAAAGCGCGGTTATTGGAAAGCTCGTATTTTGAGATCCGGTTATATTATGCCATCGAACTTGGATCACAGGAGAATGAGGCGACTTATTGCAATAATTTAAACGCTGATATACTTACAATTACATTATTAATCCAAAATAACCGATAAATACCGAATCGGTGACAATAAATTTTAACCGGCCAAAATCAGTAAGGCTACCATCAGGGATTTTTGCAAAAAATTTAAAAACAATTTTTGTTGAAATTCCGGCTCAAAATGATTATAGGTAATGAAAATAGCATATTAAGTAAGAAATTAACCATTGGTTACACGTGGAAAGCGCGGTTATTGGAAAACCTCGTATTTTGAGATCCGGTTATATTATGCCATCGAACTTGGATCACAGGAGAATGAGGCGACTTATTGCAATAATTTAAACGCTGATATACTTACAATTACATTATTAATCCAAAATAACCGATAAATACCGAATCGGTGACAATAAATTTTAACCGGCCAAAATCAGTAAGGCTAACCATCAGGGATTTTTGCAAAAAATTTAAAAACAATTTTTGTTGAAATTCCGGCTCAAAATGATTATAGGTAATGAAAATAGCATATTAAGTAAGAAATTAACCATTGGTTGCACGTGGAAAGCGCGGTTATTGGAAAGCTCGTATTTTGAGATCCGGTTATATTATGCCATCGAACTTGGATCACAGGAGAATGAGGCGACTTATTGCAATAATTTAAACGCTGATATACTTACAATTACATTATTAATCCAAAATAACCGATAAATACCGAATCGGTGACAATAAATTTTAACCGGCCAAAATCAGTAAGGCTAACCATCAGGGATTTTTGCAAAAAATTTAAAAACAATTTTTGTTGAAATTCCGGCTCAAAACGATTATAGGTAATGAAAATAGCATATTAAGTAAGAAATTAACCATTGGTTGCACGTGGAAAGCGCGGTTATTGGAAAAGCTCGTATTTTGAGATCCGGTTATATTATGCCATCGAACTTGGATCACAGGAGAATGAGGCGACTTATTGCAATAATTTAAACGCTGATATACTTACAATTACATTATTAATCCAAAATAACCGATAAATACCGAATCGGTGACAATAAATTTTAACCGGCCAAAATCAGTAAGGCTAACATCAGGGATTTTTGCAAAAAATTGAAAAACAATTTTTGCTGAAATTCCGGCTCAAAATGATTATAGGTAATGAAAATAGCATATTAAGTAAGAAATTAACCATTGGTTACACGTGGAAAGCGCGGTTATTGGAAAAGCTCGTATTTTGAGATCCGGTTATATTATGCACTCGAACTTGGATCACAGGAGAATGAGGCGACTTATTGCAATAATTTAAACGCTGATATACTTACAATTACATTATTAATCCAAAATAACCGATAAATACCGAATCGGTGACAATAAATTTTAACCGGCCAAAATCAGTAAGGTTAACCATCAGGGATTTTTGCAAGAAATTTAAAAACAATTTTTGTTGAAATTCCGGCTCAAAATGATTATAGGTAATGAAAATAGCATATTAAGTAAGAAATTAACCATTGGTTGCACGTGGAAAGCGCGGTTATTGGAAAGCTCGTATTTTGAGATCCGGTTATATTATGCCATCGAACTTGGATCACAGGAGAATGAGGCGACTTATTGCAATGATTTAAACGCTGATATACTTACAATTACATTATTAATCCAAAATAACCGATAAATACCGAATCGGTGACAATAAATTTTAACCGGCCAAAATCAGTAAGGCTACCATCAGGGATTTTTGCAAAAAATTTAAAAACAATTTTTGTTGAAATTCCGGCTCAAAATGATTATAGGTAATGAAAATAGCATATTAAGTAAGAAATTAACCATTGGTTACACGTGGAAAGCGCGGTTATTGGAAAACCTCGTATTTTGAGATCCGGTTATATTATGCCATCGAACTTGGATCACAGGAGAATGAGGCGACTTATTGCAATAATTTAAACGCTGATATACTTACAATTACATTATTAATCCAAAATAACCGATAAATACCGAATCGGTGACAATAAATTTTAACCGGCCAAAATCAGTAAGGCTAACCATCAGGGATTTTTGCAAAAAATTGAAAAACAATTTTTGTTGAAATTCCGGCTCAAAATGATTATAGGTAATGAAAATAGCATATTAAGTAAGAAATTAACCATTGGTTGCACGTGGAAAGCGCGGTTATTGGAAAGCTCGTATTTTGAGATCCGGTTATATTATGCCATCGAACTTGGATCACAGGAGAATGAGGCGACTTATTGCAATAATTTAAACGCTGATATACTTACAATTACATTATTAATCCAAAATAACCGATAAATACCGAATCGGTGACAATAAATTTTAACCGGCCAAAATCAGTAAGGCTAACCATCAGGGATTTTTGCAAAAAATTGAAAAACAATTTTTGTTGAAATTCCGACTAAAAATGATTATAGGTAATGAAAATAGCATATTAAAAGCGCGGTTATTGGAAAGCACGTATTTTGAGATCCGGTTATATTATGCCATCGAACTTGGATCACAGGAGAATGAGGCGACTTATTGCAATAATTTAAACGCTGATATACTTACAATTACATTATTAATCCAAAATAACCGATAAATACCGAATCGGTGACAATAAATTTTAACCGGCCAAAATCAGTAAGGCTAACCATCAGGGATTTTTGCAAAAAATTGAAAAACAATTTTTGTTGAAATTCCGACTAAAAATGATTATAGGTAATGAAAATAGCATATTAAGTAAGAAATTAACCATTGGTTGCACGTGGAAAGCGCGGTTATTGGAAAGCTCGTATTTTGAGATCCGGTTATATTATGCCATCGAACGTGGATCACAGGAGAATGAGGCGACTTATTGCAATAATTTAAACGCTGATATACTTACAATTACATTATTAATCCAAAATAACCGATAAATACCGAATCGGTGACAATAAATTTTAACCGGCCAAAATCAGTAAGGCTAACCATCAGGGATTTTTGCAAAAAATTGAAAAACAATTTTTGTTGAAATTCCGACTAAAAATGATTATAGGTAATGAAAATAGCATATTAAGTAAGAAATTAACCATTGGTTACACGTGGAAAGCGCGGTTATTGGAAAACCTCGTATTTTGAGATCCGGTTATATTATGCCATCGAACTTGGATCACAGGAGAATGAGACGACTTATTGCAATAATTTAAACGCTGATATACTTACAGTTACATTATTAATCCAAAATAACCGATAAATACCGAATCGGTGACAATAAATTTTAACCGGCCAAAATCAGTAAGGCTAACCATCAAGGATTTTTGCAAAAAATTGAAAAACAATTTTTGTTGAAATTCCGGCTCAAAATGATTATAGGTAATGAAAATAGCATATTAAGTAAGAAATTAACCATTGGTTGCACGTGGAAAGCGCGGTTATTGGAAAGCACGTATTTTGAGATCCGGTTATATTATGCCATCGAACTTGGATCACAGGAGAATGAGGCGACTTATTGCAATAATTTAAACGCTGATATACTTACAATTACATTATTAATCCAAAATAACCGATAAATACCGAATCGGTGACAATAAATTTTAACCGGCCAAAATCAGTAAGGCTAACCATCAGGGATTTTTGCAAAAAATTGAAAAACAATTTTTGTTGAAATTCCGACTAAAAATGATTATAGGTAATGAAAATAGCATATTAAGTAAGAAATTAACCATTGGTTGCACGTGGAAAGCGCGGTTATTGGAAAGCTCGTATTTTGAGATCCGGTTATATTATGCCATCGAACTTGGATCACAGGAGAATGAGGCGACTTATTGCAATAATTTAAACGCTGATATACTTACAATTACATTATTAATCCAAAATAACCGATAAATACCGAATCGGTGACAATAAATTTTAACCGGCCAAAATCAGTAAGGCTAACCATCAGGGATTTTTGCAAAAAATTGAAAAACAATTTTTGTTGAAATTCCGGCTCAAAACGATTATAGGTAATGAAAATAGCATATTAAGTAAGAAATTAACCATTGGTTGCACGTGGAAAGCGCGGTTATTGGAAAAGCTCGTATTTTGAGATCCGGTTATATTATGCCATCGAACTTGGATCACAGGAGAATGAGGCGACTTATTGCAATAATTTAAACGCTGATATACTTACAATTACATTATTAATCCAAAATAACCGATAAATACCGAATCGGTGACAATAAATTTTAACCGGCCAAAATCAGTAAGGCTAACCATCAGGGATTTTTGCAAAAAATTGAAAAACAATTTTTGCTGAAATTCCGGCTCAAAATGATTATAGGTAATGAAAATAGCATATTAAGTAAGAAATTAACCATTGGTTACACGTGGAAAGCGCGGTTATTGGAAAAGCTCGTATTTTGAGATCCGGTTATATTATGCACTCGAACTTGGATCACAGGAGAATGAGGCGACTTATTGCAATAATTTAAACGCTGATATACTTACAATTACATTATTAATCCAAAATAACCGATAAATACCGAATCGGTGACAATAAATTTTAACCGGCCAAAATCAGTAAGGTTAACCATCAGGGATTTTTGCAAGAAATTTAAAAACAATTTTTGTTGAAATTCCGGCTCAAAATGATTATAGGTAATGAAAATAGCATATTAAGTAAGAAATTAACCATTGGTTGCACGTGGAAAGCGCGGTTATTGGAAAGCTCGTATTTTGAGATCCGGTTATATTATGCCATCGAACTTGGATCACAGGAGAATGAGGCGACTTATTGCAATGATTTAAACGCTGATATACTTACAATTACATTATTAATCCAAAATAACCGATAAATACCGAATCGGTGACAATAAATTTTAACCGGCCAAAATCAGTAAGGCTACCATCAGGGATTTTTGCAAAAAATTTAAAAACAATTTTTGTTGAAATTCCGGCTCAAAATGATTATAGGTAATGAAAATAGCATATTAAGTAAGAAATTAACCATTGGTTACACGTGGAAAGCGCGGTTATTGGAAAACCTCGTATTTTGAGATCCGGTTATATTATGCCATCGAACTTGGATCACAGGAGAATGAGGCGACTTATTGCAATAATTTAAACGCTGATATACTTACAATTACATTATTAATCCAAAATAACCGATAAATACCGAATCGGTGACAATAAATTTTAACCGGCCAAAATCAGTAAGGCTAACCATCAGGGATTTTTGCAAAAAATTGAAAAACAATTTTTGTTGAAATTCCGGCTCAAAATGATTATAGGTAATGAAAATAGCATATTAAGTAAGAAATTAACCATTGGTTGCACGTGGAAAGCGCGGTTATTGGAAAGCTCGTATTTTGAGATCCGGTTATATTATGCCATCGAACTTGGATCACAGGAGAATGAGGCGACTTATTGCAATAATTTAAACGCTGATATACTTACAATTACATTATTAATCCAAAATAACCGATAAATACCGAATCGGTGACAATAAATTTTAACCGGCCAAAATCAGTAAGGCTAACCATCAGGGATTTTTGCAAAAAATTGAAAAACAATTTTTGTTGAAATTCCGACTAAAAATGATTATAGGTAATGAAAATAGCATATTAAAAGCGCGGTTATTGGAAAGCACGTATTTTGAGATCCGGTTATATTATGCCATCGAACTTGGATCACAGGAGAATGAGGCGACTTATTGCAATAATTTAAACGCTGATATACTTACAATTACATTATTAATCCAAAATAACCGATAAATACCGAATCGGTGACAATAAATTTTAACCGGCCAAAATCAGTAAGGCTAACCATCAGGGATTTTTGCAAAAAATTGAAAAACAATTTTTGTTGAAATTCCGACTAAAAATGATTATAGGTAATGAAAATAGCATATTAAGTAAGAAATTAACCATTGGTTGCACGTGGAAAGCGCGGTTATTGGAAAGCTCGTATTTTGAGATCCGGTTATATTATGCCATCGAACGTGGATCACAGGAGAATGAGGCGACTTATTGCAATAATTTAAACGCTGATATACTTACAATTACATTATTAATCCAAAATAACCGATAAATACCGAATCGGTGACAATAAATTTTAACCGGCCAAAATCATCAAGGATTTTTGCAAAAAATTGAAAAACAATTTTTGTTGAAATTCCGGCTCAAAATGATTATAGGTAATGAAAATAGCATATTAAGTAAGAAATTAACCATTGGTTGCACGTGGAAAGCGCGGTTATTGGAAAGCACGTATTTTGAGATCCGGTTATATTATGCCATCGAACTTGGATCACAGGAGAATGAGGCGACTTATTGCAATAATTTAAACGCTGATATACTTACAATTACATTATTAATCCAAAATAACCGATAAATACCGAATCGGTGACAATAAATTTTAACCGGCCAAAATCAGTAAGGCTAACCATCAGGGATTTTTGCAAAAAATTGAAAAACAATTTTTGTTGAAATTCCGACTAAAAATGATTATAGGTAATGAAAATAGCATATTAAGTAAGAAATTAACCATTGGTTGCACGTGGAAAGCGCGGTTATTGGAAAGCTCGTATTTTGAGATCCGGTTATATTATGCCATCGAACTTGGATCACAGGAGAATGAGGCGACTTATTGCAATAATTTAAACGCTTATATACTTACAATTACATTATTAATCCAAAATAACCGATAAATACCGAATCCCTGACAATAAATTTTAACCGGCCAAAATCAGTAAGGCTAACCATCAGGGATTTTTGCAAAAAATTGAAAAACAATTTTTGTTGAAATCCCGGCTCAAAATGATTATAGGTAATGAAAATAGCATATTAAGTAAGAAATTAACCATTGGTTGCACGTGGAAAGCGCGGTTATTGGAAAGCACGTATTTTGAGATCCGGTTATATTATGCCATCGAACTTGGATCACAGGAGAATGAGGCGACTTATTGCAATAATTTAAACGCTGATATACTTACAATTACATTATTAATCCAAAATAACCGATAAATACCGAATCGGTGACAATAAATTTTAACCGGCCAAAATTAGTAAGGCTAACCATCAAGGATTTTTGCAAAAAATTGAAAAACAATTTTTGTTGAAATTCCGGCTCAAAATGATTATAGGTAATGAAAATAGCATATTAAGTAAGAAATTAACCATTGGTTGCACGTGGAAAGCGCGGTTATTGGAAAGCACGTATTTTGAGATCCGGTTATATTATGCCATCGAACTTGGATCACAGCAGAATGAGGCGACTTATTGCAATAATTTAAACGCTGATATACTTACAATTACATTATTAATCCAAAATAACCGATAAATACCGAATCGGTGACAATAAATTTTAACCGGCCAAAATCAGTAAGGCTCATCAGGGATTTTTGCAAAAAATTGAAAAACAATTTTTGTTGAAATTCCGACTAAAAATGATTATAGGTAATGAAAATAGCATATTAAGTAAGAAATTAACCATTGGTTGCACGTGGAAAGCGCGGTTATTGGAAAGCTCGTATTTTGAGATCCGGTTATATTATGCCATCGAACTTGGATCACAGGAGAATGAGGCGACTTATTGCAATAATTTAAACGCTGATATACTTACAATTACATTATTAATCCAAAATAACCGATAAATACCGAATCGGTGACAATAAATTTTAACCGGCCAAAATCAGTAAGGCTAACCATCAGGGATTTTTGCAAAAAATTGAAAAACAATTTTTGTTGAAATCCCGGCTCAAAATGATTATAGGTAATGAAAATAGCATATTAAGTAAGAAATTAACCATTGGTTGCACGTGGAAAGCGCGGTTATTGGAAAGCACGTATTTTGAGATCCGGTTATATTATGCCATCGAACTTGGATCACAGGAGAATGAGGCGACTTATTGCAATAATTTAAACGCTGATATACTTACAATTACATTATTAATCCAAAATAACCGATAAATACCGAATCGGTGACAATAAATTTTAACCGGCCAAAATCAGTAAGGCTAACCATCAGGGATTTTTGCAAAAAATTGAAAAACAATTTTTGTTGAAATTCCGGCTCAAAATGATTATAGGTAATGAAAATAGCATATTAAGTAAGAAATTAACCATTGGTTGCACGTGGAAAGCGCGGTTATTGGAAAGCTCGTATTTTGAGATCCGGTTATATTATGCCATCGAACTTGGATCACAGGAGAATGAGACGACTTATTGCAATAATTTAAACGCTGATATACTTACAATTACATTATTAATCCAAAATAACCGATAAATACCGAATCGGTGACAATAAATTTTAACCGGCCAAAATCAGTAAGGCTAACCATCAAGGATTTTTGCAAAAAATTGAAAAACAATTTTTGTTGAAATTCCGGCTCAAAATGATTATAGGTAATGAAAATAGCATATTAAGTAAGAAATTAACCATTGGTTGCACGTGGAAAGCGCGGTTATTGGAAAGCACGTATTTTGAGATCCGGTTATATTATGCCATCGAACTTGGATCACAGGAGAATGAGGCGACTTATTGCAATAATTTAAACGCTGATATACTTACAATTACATTATTAATCCAAAATAACCGATAAATACCGAATCGGTGACAATAAATTTTAACCGGCCAAAATCAGTAAGGCTAACCATCAGGGATTTTTGCAAAAAATTGAAAAACAATTTTTGTTGAAATCCCGGCTCAAAATGATTATAGGTAATGAAAATAGCATATTAAGTAAGAAATTAACCATTGGTTGCACGTGGAAAGCGCGGTTATTGGAAAGCACGTATTTTGAGATCCGGTTATATTATGCCATCGAACTTGGATCACAGGAGAATGAGGCGACTTATTGCAATAATTTAAACGCTGATATACTTACAATTACATTATTAATCCAAAATAACCGATAAATACCGAATCGGTGACAATAAATTTTAACCGGCCAAAATTAGTAAGGCTAACCATCAAGGATTTTTGCAAAAAATTGAAAAACAATTTTTGTTGAAATTCCGGCTCAAAATGATTATAGGTAATGAAAATAGCATATTAAGTAAGAAATTAACCATTGGTTGCACGTGGAAAGCGCGGTTATTGGAAAGCTCGTATTTTGAGATCCGGTTATATTATGCCATCGAACTTGGATCACAGGAGAATGAGGCGACTTATTGCAATAATTTAAACGCTGATATACTTACAATTACATTATTAATCCAAAATAACCAATAAATACCGAATCGGTGACAATAAATTTTAACCGGCCAAAATCAGTAAGGCTAACCATCAGGGATTTTTGCAAAAAATTGAAAAACAATTTTTGTTGAAATTCCGGCTCAAAATGATTATAGGTAATGAAAATAGCATATTAAGTAAGAAATTAACCATTGGTTGCACGTGGAAAGCGCGGTTATTGGAAAGCTCGTATTTTGAGATCCGGTTATATTATGCCATCGAACTTGGATCACAGGAGAATGAGGCGACTTATTGCAATAATTTAAACGCTGATATACTTACAATTACATTATTAATCCAAAATAACCGATAAATACCGAATCGGTGACAATAAATTTTAACCGGCCAAAATCAGTAAGGCTAACCATCAGGGATTTTTGCAAAAAATTGAAAAACAATTTTTGTTGAAATTCCGGCTCAAAATGATTATAGGTAATGAAAATAGCATATTAAGTAAGAAATTAACCATTGGTTGCACGTGGAAAGCGCGGTTATTGGAAAACCTCGTATTTTGGGATCCGGTTATATTATGCCATCGAACTTGGATCACAGGAGAATGAGGCGACTTATTGCAATAATTTAAACGCTGATATACTTACAATTACATTATTAATCCAAAATAACCAATTAATACCGAATCGGTGACAATAAATTTTAACCGGCCAAAATCAGTAAGGCTAACTAACAACCATCAGGGATTTTTGCAAAAAATTGAAAAACAATTTTTGTTGAAATTCCGGCTCAAAATGATTATAGGTAATGAAAATAGCATATTAAGTAAGAAATTAACCATTGGTTGCACGTGGAAAGCGCGGTTATTGGAAAGCTCGTATTTTGAGATCCGGTTATATTATGCCATCGAACTTGGATCACAGGAGAATGAGGCGACTTATTGCAATAATTTAAACGCTGATATACTTACAATTACATTATTAATCCAAAATAACCGATAAATACCGAATCGGTGACAATAAATTTTAACCGGCCAAAATCAGTAAGGCTAACCATCAGGGATTTTTGCAAAAAATTGAAAAACAATTTTTGTTGAAATTCCGGCTAAAAATGATTATAGGTAATGAAAATAGCATATTAAGTAAGAAATTAACCATTGGTTGCACGTGGAAAGCGCGGTTATTGGGAAGCTCGTATTTTGAGATCCGGTTATATTATGCCATCGAACTTGGATCACAGGAGAATGAGGCGACTTATTGCAATAATTTAAACGCTGATATACTTACAATTACATTATTAATCCAAAATAACCGATAAATACCGAATCGGTGACAATAAATTTTAACCGGCCAAAATCAGTAAGGCTAACCATCAGGGATTTTTGCAAAAAATTGAAAAACAATTTTTGTTGAAATTCCGGCTCAAAATGATTATAGGTAATGAAAATAGCATATTAAGTAAGAAATTAACCATTGGTTACACGTGGAAAGTGCGGTTATTGGAAAACCTCGTATTTTGAGATCCGGTTATATTATGCCATCGAACTTGGATCACAGGAGAATGAGGCGACTTATTGCAATAATTTAAACGCTGATATACTTACAATTACATTATTAATCCAAAATAACCGATAAATACCGAATCGGTGACAATAAATTTTAACCGGCCAAAATCAGTAAGGCTAACCATCAGGGATTTTTGCAAAAAATTTAAAAACAATTTTTGTTGAAATTCCGGCTCAAAATGATTATAGGTAATGAAAATAGCATATTAAGTAAGAAATTAACCATTGGTTGCACGTGGAAAGCGCGGTTATTGGAAAGCACGTATTTTGAGATCCGGTTATATTATGCCATCGAACTCGGATCACAGGAGAATGAGGCGACTTATTGCAATAATTTAAACGCTGATATACTTACAATTACATTATTAATCCAAAATAACCGATAAATACCGAATCGGTGACAATAAATTTTAACCGGCCAAAATCAGTAAGGTAACCATCAGGGATTTTTGCAAAAAATTGAAAAACAATTTTTGTTGAAATTCCTGCTCAAAATGATTATAGGTAATGAAAATAGCATATTAAGTAAGAAATTAACCATTGGTTGCACGTGGAAAGCGCGGTTATTGGAAAGCTCGTATTTTGAGATCCGGTTATATTATGCCATCGAACTTGGATCACAGGAGAATGAGGCGACTTATTGCAATAATTTAAACGCTGATATACTTACAATTACATTATTAATCCAAAATAACCGATAAATACCGAATCGGTGACAATAAATTTTAACCGGCCAAAATCAGTAAGGTTAACAACCATCAGGGATTTTTGCAAAAAATTGAAAAACAATTTTTGTTGAAATTCCGGCTCAAAATGATTATAGGTAATGAAAATAGCATATTAAGTAAGAAATTAACCATTGGTTGCACGTGGAAAGCGCGGTTATTGGAAAGCACGTATTTTGAGATCCGGTTATATTATGCCATCGAACTCGGATCACAGGAGAATGAGGCGACTTATTGCAATAATTTAAACGCTGATATACTTACAATTACATTATTAATCCAAAATAACCGATAAATACCGAATCGGTGACAATAAATTTTAACCGGCCAAAATCAGTAAGGTAACCATCAAGGATTTTTGCAAAAAATTGAAAAACAATTTTTGTTGAAATTCCGGCTCAAAATGATTATAGGTAATGAAAATAGCATATTAAGTAAGAAATTAACCATTGGTTGCACGTGGAAAGCTCGTATTTTGAGATCCGGTTATATTATGCCATCGAACTTGGATCACAGGAGAATGAGGCGACTTATTGCAATAATTTAAACGCTGATATACTTACAATTACATTATTAATCCAAAATAACCGATAAATACCGAATCGGTGACAATAAATTTTAACCGGCCAAAATCAGTAAGGCTAACCATCAGGGATTTTTGCAAAAAATTGAAAAACAATTTTTGTTGAAATCCCGGCTCAAAATGATTATAGGTAATGAAAATAGCATATTAAGTAAGAAATTAACCATTGGTTGCACGTGGAAAGCGCGGTTATTGGAAAGCTCGTATTTTGAGATCCGGTTATATTATGCCATCGAACTTGGATCACAGGAGAATGAGGCGACTTATTGCAATAACTTAAACGCTGATATACTTACAATTGCATTATTAATCCAAAATAACCGATAAATACCGAATCGGTGACAATAAATTTTAACCGGCCAAAATCAGTAAGGCTAACCATCAGGGATTTTTGCAAAAAATTGAAAAACAATTTTTGTTGAAATCCCGGCTCAAAATGATTATAGGTAATGAAAATAGCATATTAAGTAAGAAATTAACCATTGGTTGCACGTGGAAAGCGCGGTTATTGGAAAGCACGTATTTTGAGATCCGGTTATATTATGCCATCGAACTCGGATCACAGGAGAATGAGGCGACTTATTGCAATAATTTAAACGCTGATATACTTACAATTACATTATTAATCCAAAATAACCGATAAATACCGAATCGGTGACAATAAATTTTAACCGGCCAAAATCAGTAAGGTTAACCATCAGGGATTTTTGCAAAAAATTGAAAAACAATTTTTGTTGAAATTCCGGCTCAAAATGATTATAGGTAATGAAAATAGCATATTAAGTAAGAAATTAACCATTGGTTGCACGTGGAAAGCGCGGTTATTGGAAAGCTCGTATTTTGAGATCCGGTTATATTATGCCATCGAACTTGGATCACAGGAGAATGAGGCGACTTATTGCAATAATTTAAACGCTGATATACTTACAATTACATTATTAATCCAAAATAACCGATAAATACCGAATCGGTGACAATAAATTTTAACCGGCCAAAATCAGTAAGGCTAACCATCAGGGATTTTTGCAAAAAATTTAAAAACAATTTTTGTTGAAATTCCGGCTCAAAATGATTATAGGTAATGAAAATAGCATATTAAGTAAGAAATTAACCATTGGTTGCACGTGGAAAGCGCGGTTATTGGAAAGCTCGTATTTTGAGATCCGGTTATATTATGCCATCGAACTTGGATCACAGGAGAATGAGGCGACTTATTGCAATAATTTAAACGCTGATATACTTACAATTACATTATTAACCCAAAATAACCGATAAATACCGAATCGGTGACAATAAATTTTAACCGGCCAAAATCAGTAAGGCTAACCATCAGGGATTTTTGCAAAAAATTGAAAAACAATTTTTGTTGAAATTCCGACTAAAAATGATTATAGGTAATGAAAATAGCATATTAAGTAAGAAATTAACCATTGGTTGCACGTGGAAAGCGCGGTTATTGGAAAGCTCGTATTTTGAGATCCGGTTATATTATGCCATCGAACTTGGATCACAGGAGAATGAGGCGACTTATTGCAATAATTTAAACGCTTATATACTTACAATTACATTATTAATCCAAAATAACCGATAAATACCGAATCCCTGACAATAAATTTTAACCGGCCAAAATCAGTAAGGCTAACCATCAGGGATTTTTGCAAAAAATTGAAAAACAATTTTTGCTGAAATTCCGGCTCAAAATGATTATAGGTAATGAAAATAGCATATTAAGTAAGAAATTAACCATTGGTTACACGTGGAAAGCGCGGTTATTGGAAAAGCTCGTATTTTGAGATCCGGTTATATTATGCACTCGAACTTGGATCACAGGAGAATGAGGCGACTTATTGCAATAATTTAAACGCTGATATACTTACAATTACATTATTAATCCAAAATAACCGATAAATACCGAATCGGTGACAATAAATTTTAACCGGCCAAAATCAGTAAGGTGATCAGGGATTTTTGCAAAAAATTTATAAACAATTTTTGTTGAAATTCCGGCTCAAAATGATTATAGGTAATGAAAATAGCATATTAAGTAAGAAATTAACCATTGGTTGCACGTGGAAAGCGCGGTTATTGGAAAGCTCGTATTTTGAGATCCGGTTATATTATGCCATCGAACTTGGATCACAGGAGAATGAGGCGACTTATTGCAATAATTTAAACGCTGATATACTTACAAATACATTATTAATCCAAAATAACCGATAAATACCGAATCGGTGACAATAAATTTTAACCGGCCAAAATCAGTAAGGCTACCATCAGGGATTTTTGCAAAAAATTTAAAAACAATTTTTGTTGAAATTCCGGCTCAAAATGATTATAGGTAATGAAAATAGCATATTAAGTAAGAAATTAACCATTGGTTACACGTGGAAAGCGCGGTTATTGGAAAACCTCGTATTTTGAGATCCGGTTATATTATGCCATCGAACTTGGATCACAGGAGAATGAGGCGACTTATTGCAATAATTTAAACGCTGATATACTTACAATTACATTATTAATCCAAAATAACCGATAAATACCGAATCGGTGACAATAAATTTTAACCGGCCAAAATCAGTAAGGCTAACCATCAGGGATTTTTGCAAAAAATTGAAAAACAATTTTTGTTGAAATTCCGGCTCAAAATGATTATAGGTAATGAAAATAGCATATTAAGTAAGAAATTAACCATTGGTTGCACGTGGAAAGCGCGGTTATTGGAAAGCACGTATTTTGAGATCCGGTTATATTATGCCATCGAACTTGGATCACAGGAGAATGAGGCGACTTATTGCAATAATTTAAACGCTGATATACTTACAAATACATTATTAATCCAAAATAACCGATAAATACCGAATCGGTGACAATAAATTTTAACCGGCCAAAATCAGTAAGGCTACCATCAGGGATTTTTGCAAAAAATTTAAAAACAATTTTTGTTGAAATTCCGGCTCAAAATGATTATAGGTAATGAAAATAGCATATTAAGTAAGAAATTAACCATTGGTTACACGTGGAAAGCGCGGTTATTGGAAAACCTCGTATTTTGAGATCCGGTTATATTATGCCATCGAACTTGGATCACAGGAGAATGAGGCGACTTATTGCAATAATTTAAACGCTGATATACTTACAATTACATTATTAATCCAAAATAACCGATAAATACCGAATCGGTGACAATAAATTTTAACCGGCCAAAATCAGTAAGGCTACCATCAGGGATTTTTGCAAAAAATTTAAAAACAATTTTTGTTGAAATTCCGGCTCAAAATGATTATAGGTAATGAAAATAGCATATTAAGTAAGAAATTAACCATTGGTTACACGTGGAAAGCGCGGTTATTGGAAAACCTCGTATTTTGAGATCCGGTTATATTATGCCATCGAACTTGGATCACAGGAGAACGAGGCGACTTATTGCAATAATTTAAACGCTGATATACTTACAATTACATTATTAATCCAAAATAACCGATAAATACCGAATCCCTGACAATAAATTTTAACCGGCCAAAATCAGTAAGGCTAACCATCAGGGATTTTTGCAAAAAATTGAAAAACAATTTTTGTTGAAATCCCGGCTCAAAATGATTATAGGTAATGAAAATAGCATATTAAGTAAGAAATTAACCATTGGTTGCACGTGGAAAGCGCGGTTATTGGAAAGCACGTATTTTGAGATCCGGTTATATTATGCCATCGAACTTGGATCACAGGAGAATGAGGCGACTTATTGCAATAATTTAAACGCTGATATACTTACAATTACATTATTAATCCAAAATAACCGATAAATACCGAATCGGTGACAATAAATTTTAACCGGCCAAAATCAGTAAGGCTAACCATCAGGGATTTTTGCAAAAAATTTAAAAACAATTTTTGTTGAAATTCCGGCTCAAAATGATTATAGGTAATGAAAATAGCATATTAAGTAAGAAATTAACCATTGGTTGCACGTGGAAAGCGCGGTTATTGGAAAGCTCGTATTTTGAGATCCGGTTATATTATGCCATCGAACTTGGATCACAGGAGAATGAGGCGACTTATTGCAATAATTTAAACGCTGATATACTTACAATTACATTATTAATCCAAAATAACCGATAAATACCGAATCGGTGACAATAAATTTTAACCGGCCAAAATCAGTAAGGCTAACCATCAAGGATTTTTGCAAAAAATTGAAAAACAATTTTTGTTGAAATTCCGGCTCAAAATGATTATAGGTAATGAAAATAGCATATTAAGTAAGAAATTAACCATTGGTTGCACGTGGAAAGCGCGGTTATTGGAAAGCACGTATTTTGAGATCCGGTTATATTATGCCATCGAACTTGGATCACAGGAGAATGAGGCGACTTATTGCAATAATTTAAACGCTGATATACTTACAATTACATTATTAATCCAAAATAACCGATAAATACCGAATCGGTGACAATAAATTTTAACTGGCCAAAATCAGTAAGGCTAACCATCAGGGATTTTTTGCAAAAAATTGAAAAACAATTTTTGTTGAAATTCCGGCTCAAAATGATTATAGGTAATGAAAATAGCATATTAAGTAAGAAATTAACCATTGGTTGCACGTGGAAAGCGCGGTTATTGGAAAGCACGTATTTTGAGATCCGGTTATATTATGCCATCGAACTTGGATCACAGGAGAATGAGGCGACTTATTGCAATAATTTAAACGCTGATATACTTACAATTACATTATTAATCCAAAATAACCGATAAATACCGAATCGGTGACAATAAATTTTAACCGGCCAAAATCAGTAAGGCTAACCATCAGGGATTTTTGCAAAAAATTGAAAAACAATTTTTGTTGAAATTCCGACTAAAAATGATTCTAGGTAATGAAAATAGCATATTAAGTAAGAAATTAACCATTGGTTGCACGTGGAAAGCGCGGTTATTGGAAAGCTCGTATTTTGAGATCCGGTTATATTATGCCATCGAACTTGGATCACAGGAGAATGAGGCGACTTATTGCAATAATTTAAACGCTTATATACTTACAATTACATTATTAATCCAAAATAACCGATAAATACCGAATCCCTGACAATAAATTTTAACCGGCCAAAATCAGTAAGGCTAACTAACAACCATCAGGGATTTTTGCAAAAAATTGAAAAACAATTTTTGTTGAAATCCCGGCTCAAAATGATTATAGGTAATGAAAATAGCATATTAAGTAAGAAATTAACCATTGGTTGCACGTGGAAAGCGCGGTTATTGGAAAGCACGTATTTTGAGATCCGGTTATATTATGCCATCGAACTTGGATCACAGGAGAATGAGGCGACTTATTGCAATAATTTAAACGCTGATATACTTACAATTACATTATTAATCCAAAATAACCGATAAATACCGAATCGGTGACAATAAATTTTAACCGGCCAAAATCAGTAAGGCTAACCATCAGGGATTTTTGGGTTATTGGAAAGCTCGTATTTTGAGATCCGGTTATATTATGCCATCGAACTTGGATCACAGGAGAATGAGGCGACTTATTGCAATAATTTAAACGCTTATATACTTACAATTACATTATTAATCCAAAATAACCGATAAATACCGAATCCCTGACAATAAATTTTAACCGGCCAAAATCAGTAAGGCTAACCATCAGGGATTTTTGCAAAAAATTGAAAAACAATTTTTGTTGAAATCCCGGCTCAAAATGATTATAGGTAATGAAAATAGCATATTAAGTAAGAAATTAACCATTGGTTGCACGTGGAAAGCGCGGTTATTGGAAAGCACGTATTTTGAGATCCGGTTATATTATGCCATCGAACTTGGATCACAGGAGAATGAGGCGACTTATTGCAATAATTTAAACGCTGATATACTTACAATTACATTATTAATCCAAAATAACCGATAAATACCGAATCGGTGACAATAAATTTTAACTGGCCAAAATCAGTAAGGCTAACCATCAGGGATTTTTTGCAAAAAATTGAAAAACAATTTTTGTTGAAATTCCGGCTCAAAATGATTATAGGTAATGAAAATAGCATATTAAGTAAGAAATTAACCATTGGTTGCACGTGGAAAGCGCGGTTATTGGAAAGCACGTATTTTGAGATCCGGTTATATTATGCCATCGAACTTGGATCACAGGAGAATGAGGCGACTTATTGCAATAATTTAAACGCTGATATACTTACAATTACATTATTAATCCAAAATAACCGATAAATACCGAATCGGTGACAATAAATTTTAACCGGCCAAAATCAGTAAGGCTAACCATCAAGGATTTTTGCAAAAAATTGAAAAACAATTTTTGTTGAAATTCCGGCTCAAAATGATTATAGGTAATGAAAATAGCATATTAAGTAAGAAATTAACCATTGGTTGCACGTGGAAAGCGCGGTTATTGGAAAGCACGTATTTTGAGATCCGGTTATATTATGCCATCGAACTTGGATCACAGGAGAATGAGGCGACTTATTGCAATAATTTAAACGCTGATATACTTACAATTACATTATTAATCCAAAATAACCGATAAATACCGAATCGGTGACAATAAATTTTAACCGGCCAAAATCAGTAAGGCTAACCATCAGGGATTTTTGCAAAAAATTGAAAAACAATTTTTGTTGAAATTCCGGCTCAAAATGATTATAGGTAATGAAAATAGCATATTAAGTAAGAAATTAACCATTGGTTGCACGTGGAAAGCGCGGTTATTGGAAAGCTCGTATTTTGAGATCCGGTTATATTATGCCATCGAACTTGGATCACAGGAGAATGAGGCGACTTATTGCAATAATTTAAACGCTGATATACTTACAATTACATTATTAATCCAAAATAACCGATAAATACCGAATCGGTGACAATAAATTTTAACCGGCCAAAATCAGTAAGGCTAACCATCAAGGATTTTTGCAAAAAATTGAAAAACAATTTTTGTTGAAATTCCGGCTCAAAATGATTATAGGTAATGAAAATAGCATATTAAGTAAGAAATTAACCATTGGTTGCACGTGGAAAGCGCGGTTATTGGAAAGCACGTATTTTGAGATCCGGTTATATTATGCCATCGAACTTGGATCACAGGAGAATGAGGCGACTTATTGCAATAATTTAAACGTTGATATACTTACAATTACATTATTAATCCAAAATAACCGATAAATACCGAATCGGTGACAATAAATTTTAACTGGTAACCATCAGGGATTTTTTGCAAAAAATTGAAAAACAATTTTTGTTGAAATTCCGGCTCAAAATGATTATAGGTAATGAAAATAGCATATTAAGTAAGAAATTAACCATTGGTTGCACGTGGAAAGCGCGGTTATTGGAAAGCACGTATTTTGAGATCCGGTTATATTATGCCATCGAACTTGGATCACAGGAGAATGAGGCGACTTATTGCAATAATTTAAACGCTGATATACTTACAATTACATTATTAATCCAAAATAACCGATAAATACCGAATCGGTGACAATAAATTTTAACCGGCCAAAATCAGTAAGGCTAACCATCAGGGATTTTTGCAAAAAATTGAAAAACAATTTTTGTTGAAATTCCGACTAAAAATGATTATAGGTAATGAAAATAGCATATTAAGTAAGAAATTAACCATTGGTTGCACGTGGAAAGCGCGGTTATTGGAAAGCTCGTATTTTGAGATCCGGTTATATTATGCCATCGAACTTGGATCACAGGAGAATGAGACGACTTATTGCAATAATTTAAACGCTGATATACTTACAATTACATTATTAATCCAAAATAACCGATAAATACCGAATCGGTGACAATAAATTTTAACCGGCCAAAATCAGTAAGGCTAACCATCAAGGATTTTTGCAAAAAATTGAAAAACAATTTTTGTTGAAATTCCGGCTCAAAATGATTATAGGTAATGAAAATAGCATATTAAGTAAGAAATTAACCATTGGTTGCACGTGGAAAGCGCGGTTATTGGAAAGCACGTATTTTGAGATCCGGTTATATTATGCCATCGAACTTGGATCACAGGAGAATGAGGCGACTTATTGCAATAATTTAAACGCTGATATACTTACAATTACATTATTAATCCAAAATAACCGATAAATACCGAATCGGTGACAATAAATTTTAACCGGCCAAAATCAGTAAGGCTAACCATCAGGGATTTTTGCAAAAAATTGAAAAACAATTTTTGTTGAAATTCCGACTAAAAATGATTATAGGTAATGAAAATAGCATATTAAGTAAGAAATTAACCATTGGTTGCACGTGGAAAGCGCGGTTATTGGAAAGCTCGTATTTTGAGATCCGGTTATATTATGCCATCGAACTTGGATCACAGGAGAATGAGGCGACTTATTGCAATAATTTAAACGCTTATATACTTACAATTACATTATTAATCCAAAATAACCGATAAATACCGAATCCCTGACAATAAATTTTAACCGGCCAAAATCAGTAAGGCTAACCATCAGGGATTTTTGCAAAAAATTGAAAAACAATTTTTGTTGAAATCCCGGCTCAAAATGATTATAGGTAATGAAAATAGCATATTAAGTAAGAAATTAACCATTGGTTGCACGTGGAAAGCGCGGTTATTGGAAAGCACGTATTTTGAGATCCGGTTATATTATGCCATCGAACTTGGATCACAGGAGAATGAGGCGACTTATTGCAATAATTTAAACGCTGATATACTTACAATTACATTATTAATCCAAAATAACCGATAAATACCGAATCGGTGACAATAAATTTTAACCGGCCAAAATTAGTAAGGCTAACCATCAGGGATTTTTGCAAAAAATTGAAAAACAATTTTTGTTGAAATTCCGGCTCAAAATGATTATAGGTAATGAAAATAGCATATTAAGTAAGAAATTAACCATTGGTTGCACGTGGAAAGCGCGGTTATTGGAAAGCTCGTATTTTGAGATCCGGTTATATTATGCCATCGAACTTGGATCACAGGAGAATGAGGCGACTTATTGCAATAATTTAAACGCTGATATACTTACAATTACATTATTAATCCAAAATAACCAATAAATACCGAATCGGTGACAATAAATCAGTAAGGCTAACCATCAGGGATTTTTGCAAAAAATTGAAAAACAATTTTTGTTGAAATTCCGGCTCAAAATGATTATAGGTAATGAAAATAGCATATTAAGTAAGAAATTAACCATTGGTTGCACGTGGAAAGCGCGGTTATTGGAAAGCTCGTATTTTGAGATCCGGTTATATTATGCCATCGAACTTGGATCACAGGAGAATGAGGCGACTTATTGCAATAATTTAAACGCTGATATACTTACAATTACATTATTAATCCAAAATAACCGATAAATACCGAATCGGTGACAATAAATTTTAACCGGCCAAAATTAGTAAGGCTAACCATCAGGGATTTTTGCAAAAAATTGAAAAACAATTTTTGTTGAAATTCCGGCTCAAAATGATTATAGGTAATGAAAATAGCATATTAAGTAAGAAATTAACCATTGGTTGCACGTGGAAAGCGCGGTTATTGGAAAGCTCGTATTTTGAGATCCGGTTATATTATGCCATCGAACTTGGATCACAGGAGAATGAGGCGACTTATTGCAATAATTTAAACGCTGATATACTTACAATTACATTATTAATCCAAAATAACCAATAAATACCGAATCGGTGACAATAAATCAGTAAGGCTAACCATCAGGGATTTTTGCAAAAAATTGAAAAACAATTTTTGTTGAAATTCCGGCTCAAAATGATTATAGGTAATGAAAATAGCATATTAAGTAAGAAATTAACCATTGGTTGCACGTGGAAAGCGCGGTTATTGGAAAGCTCGTATTTTGAGATCCGGTTATATTATGCCATCGAACTTGGATCACAGGAGAATGAGGCGACTTATTGCAATAATTTAAACGCTGATATACTTACAATTACATTATTAATCCAAAATAACCGATAAATACCGAATCGGTGACAATAAATTTTAACCGGCCAAAATCAGTAAGGCTAACCATCAGGGATTTTTGCAAAAAATTGAAAAACAATTTTTGTTGAAATTCCGGCTCAAAATGATTATAGGTAATGAAAATAGCATATTAAGTAAGAAATTAACCATTGGTTGCACGTGGAAAGCGCGGTTATTGGAAAACCTCGTATTTTGGGATCCGGTTATATTATGCCATCGAACTTGGATCACAGGAGAATGAGGCGACTTATTGCAATAATTTAAACGCTGATATACTTACAATTACATTATTAATCCAAAATAACCGATAAATACCGAATCGGTGACAATAAATTTTAACCGGCCAAAATCAGTAAGGCTAACCATCAGGGATTTTTGCAAAAAATTGAAAAACAATTTTTGTTGAAATTCCGGCTCAAAATGATTATAGGTAATGAAAATAGCATATTAAGTAAGAAATTAACCATTGGTTGCACGTGGAAAGCGCGGTTATTGGAAAGCTCGTATTTTGAGATCCGGTTATATTATGCCATCGAACTTGGATCACAGGAGAATGAGGCGACTTATTGCAATAATTTAAACGCTGATATACTTACAATTACATTATTAATCCAAAATAACCGATAAATACCGAATCGGTGACAATAAATTTTAACCGGCCAAAATCAGTAAGGCTAACCATCAAGGATTTTTGCAAAAAATTGAAAAACAATTTTTGTTGAAATTCCGGCTCAAAATGATTATAGGTAATGAAAATAGCATATTAAGTAAGAAATTAACCATTGGTTGCACGTGGAAAGCGCGGTTATTGGAAAGCACGTATTTTGAGATCCGGTTATATTATGCCATCGAACTTGGATCACAGGAGAATGAGGCGACTTATTGCAATAATTTAAACGCTGATATACTTACAATTACATTATTAATCCAAAATAACCGATAAATACCGAATCGGTGACAATAAATTTTAACTGGCCAAAATCAGTAAGGCTAACCATCAGGGATTTTTTGCAAAAAATTGAAAAACAATTTTTGTTGAAATTCCGGCTCAAAATGATTATAGGTAATGAAAATAGCATATTAAGTAAGAAATTAACCATTGGTTGCACGTGGAAAGCGCGGTTATTGGAAAGCACGTATTTTGAGATCCGGTTATATTATGCCATCGAACTTGGATCACAGGAGAATGAGGCGACTTATTGCAATAATTTAAACGCTGATATACTTACAATTACATTATTAATCCAAAATAACCGATAAATACCGAATCGGTGACAATAAATTTTAACCGGCCAAAATCAGTAAGGCTAACCATCAGGGATTTTTGCAAAAAATTGAAAAACAATTTTTGTTGAAATTCCGACTAAAAATGATTATAGGTAATGAAAATAGCATATTAAGTAAGAAATTAACCATTGGTTGCACGTGGAAAGCGCGGTTATTGGAAAGCTCGTATTTTGAGATCCGGTTATATTATGCCATCGAACTTGGATCACAGGAGAATGAGGCGACTTATTGCAATAATTTAAACGCTGATATACTTACAATTACATTATTAATCCAAAATAACCGATAAATACCGAATCCCTGACAATAAATTTTAACCGGCCAAAATCAGTAAGGCTAACCATCAGGGATTTTTGCAAAAAATTGAAAAACAATTTTTGTTGAAATCCCGGCTCAAAATGATTATAGGTAATGAAAATAGCATATTAAGTAAGAAATTAACCATTGGTTGCACGTGGAAAGCGCGGTTATTGGAAAGCTCGTATTTTGAGATCCGGTTATATTATGCCATCGAACTTGGATCACAGGAGAATGAGGCGACTTATTGCAATAATTTAAACGCTTATATACTTACAATTACATTATTAATCCAAAATAACCGATAAATACCGAATCCCTGACAATAAATTTTAACCGGCCAAAATCAGTAAGGCTAACTAACAACCATCAGGGATTTTGGCAAAAAATTGAAAAACAATTTTTGTTGAAATCCCGGCTCAAAATGATTATAGGTAATGAAAATAGCATATTAAGTAAGAAATTAACCATTGGTTGCACGTGGAAAGCGCGGTTATTGGAAAGCACGTATTTTGAGATCCGGTTATATTATGCCATCGAACTTGGATCACAGGAGAATGAGGCGACTTATTGCAATAATTTAAACGCTGATATACTTACAATTACATTATTAATCCAAAATAACCGATAAATACCGAATCGGTGACAATAAATTTTAACCGGCCAAAATCAGTAAGGCTAACCATCAGGGATTTTTGCAAAAAATTGAAAAACAATTTTTGTTGAAATTCCGGCTCAAAATGATTATAGGTAATGAAAATAGCATATTAAGTAAGAAATTAACCATTGGTTGCACGTGGAAAGCGCGGTTATTGGAAAGCTCGTATTTTGAGATCCGGTTATATTATGCCATCGAACTTGGATCACAGGAGAATGAGGCGACTTATTGCAATAATTTAAACGCTGATATACTTACAATTACATTATTAATCCAAAATAACCGATAAATACCGAATCGGTGACAATAAATTTTAACCGGCCAAAATCAGTAAGGCTAACCATCAAGGATTTTTGCAAAAAATTGAAAAACAATTTTTGTTGAAATTCCGGCTCAAAATGATTATAGGTAATGAAAATAGCATATTAAGTAAGAAATTAACCATTGGTTGCACGTGGAAAGCGCGGTTATTGGAAAGCACGTATTTTGAGATCCGGTTATATTATGCCATCGAACTTGGATCACAGGAGAATGAGGCGACTTATTGCAATAATTTAAACGCTGATATACTTACAATTACATTATTAATCCAAAATAACCGATAAATACCGAATCGGTGACAATAAATTTTAACTGGTAACCATCAGGGATTTTTTGCAAAAAATTGAAAAACAATTTTTGTTGAAATTCCGGCTCAAAATGATTATAGGTAATGAAAATAGCATATTAAGTAAGAAATTAACCATTGGTTGCACGTGGAAAGCGCGGTTATTGGAAAGCACGTATTTTGAGATCCGGTTATATTATGCCATCGAACTTGGATCACAGGAGAATGAGGCGACTTATTGCAATAATTTAAACGCTGATATACTTACAATTACATTATTAATCCAAAATAACCGATAAATACCGAATCGGTGACAATAAATTTTAACCGGCCAAAATCAGTAAGGCTAACCATCAGGGATTTTTGCAAAAAATTGAAAAACAATTTTTGTTGAAATTCCGACTAAAAATGATTATAGGTAATGAAAATAGCATATTAAGTAAGAAATTAACCATTGGTTGCACGTGGAAAGCGCGGTTATTGGAAAGCTCGTATTTTGAGATCCGGTTATATTATGCCATCGAACTTGGATCACAGGAGAATGAGGCGACTTATTGCAATAATTTAAACGCTTATATACTTACAATTACATTATTAATCCAAAATAACCGATAAATACCGAATCCCTGACAATAAATTTTAACCGGCCAAAATCAGTAAGGCTAACCATCAGGGATTTTTGCAAAAAATTGAAAAACAATTTTTGTTGAAATCCCGGCTCAAAATGATTATAGGTAATGAAAATAGCATATTAAGTAAGAAATTAACCATTGGTTGCACGTGGAAAGCGCGGTTATTGGAAAGCACGTATTTTGAGATCCGGTTATATTATGCCATCGAACTTGGATCACAGGAGAATGAGGCGACTTATTGCAATAATTTAAACGCTGATATACTTACAATTACATTATTAATCCAAAATAACCGATAAATACCGAATCGGTGACAATAAATTTTAACCGGCCAAAATCAGTAAGGCTAACCATCAGGGATTTTTGCAAAAAATTGAAAAACAATTTTTGTTGAAATTCCGACTAAAAATGATTATAGGTAATGAAAATAGCATATTAAGTAAGAAATTAACCATTGGTTGCACGTGGAAAGCGCGGTTATTGGAAAGCTCGTATTTTGAGATCCGGTTATATTATGCCATCGAACTTGGATCACAGGAGAATGAGACGACTTATTGCAATAATTTAAACGCTGATATACTTACAATTACATTATTAATCCAAAATAACCGATAAATACCGAATCGGTGACAATAAATTTTAACCGGCCAAAATCAGTAAGGCTAACCATCAAGGATTTTTGCAAAAAATTGAAAAACAATTTTTGTTGAAATTCCGGCTCAAAATGATTATAGGTAATGAAAATAGCATATTAAGTAAGAAATTAACCATTGGTTGCACGTGGAAAGCGCGGTTATTGGAAAGCACGTATTTTGAGATCCGGTTATATTATGCCATCGAACTTGGATCACAGGAGAATGAGGCGACTTATTGCAATAATTTAAACGCTGATATACTTACAATTACATTATTAATCCAAAATAACCGATAAATACCGAATCGGTGACAATAAATTTTAACCGGCCAAAATCAGTAAGGCTAACCATCAGGGATTTTTGCAAAAAATTGAAAAACAATTTTTGTTGAAATTCCGACTAAAAATGATTATAGGTAATGAAAATAGCATATTAAGTAAGAAATTAACCATTGGTTGCACGTGGAAAGCGCGGTTATTGGAAAGCTCGTATTTTGAGATCCGGTTATATTATGCCATCGAACTTGGATCACAGGAGAATGAGGCGACTTATTGCAATAATTTAAACGCTTATATACTTACAATTACATTATTAATCCAAAATAACCGATAAATACCGAATCCCTGACAATAAATTTTAACCGGCCAAAATCAGTAAGGCTAACCATCAGGGATTTTTGCAAAAAATTGAAAAACAATTTTTGTTGAAATCCCGGCTCAAAATGATTATAGGTAATGAAAATAGCATATTAAGTAAGAAATTAACCATTGGTTGCACGTGGAAAGCGCGGTTATTGGAAAGCACGTATTTTGAGATCCGGTTATATTATGCCATCGAACTTGGATCACAGGAGAATGAGGCGACTTATTGCAATAATTTAAACGCTGATATACTTACAATTACATTATTAATCCAAAATAACCGATAAATACCGAATCGGTGACAATAAATTTTAACCGGCCAAAATTAGTAAGGCTAACCATCAGGGATTTTTGCAAAAAATTGAAAAACAATTTTTGTTGAAATTCCGGCTCAAAATGATTATAGGTAATGAAAATAGCATATTAAGTAAGAAATTAACCATTGGTTGCACGTGGAAAGCGCGGTTATTGGAAAGCTCGTATTTTGAGATCCGGTTATATTATGCCATCGAACTTGGATCACAGGAGAATGAGGCGACTTATTGCAATAATTTAAACGCTGATATACTTACAATTACATTATTAATCCAAAATAACCAATAAATACCGAATCGGTGACAATAAATCAGTAAGGCTAACCATCAGGGATTTTTGCAAAAAATTGAAAAACAATTTTTGTTGAAATTCCGGCTCAAAATGATTATAGGTAATGAAAATAGCATATTAAGTAAGAAATTAACCATTGGTTGCACGTGGAAAGCGCGGTTATTGGAAAGCTCGTATTTTGAGATCCGGTTATATTATGCCATCGAACTTGGATCACAGGAGAATGAGGCGACTTATTGCAATAATTTAAACGCTGATATACTTACAATTACATTATTAATCCAAAATAACCGATAAATACCGAATCGGTGACAATAAATTTTAACCGGCCAAAATCAGTAAGGCTAACCATCAGGGATTTTTGCAAAAAATTGAAAAACAATTTTTGTTGAAATTCCGGCTCAAAATGATTATAGGTAATGAAAATAGCATATTAAGTAAGAAATTAACCATTGGTTGCACGTGGAAAGCGCGGTTATTGGAAAACCTCGTATTTTGGGATCCGGTTATATTATGCCATCGAACTTGGATCACAGGAGAATGAGGCGACTTATTGCAATAATTTAAACGCTGATATACTTACAATTACATTATTAATCCAAAATAACCAATTAATACCGAATCGGTGACAATAAATTTTAACCGGCCAAAATCAGTAAGGCTAACTAACAACCATCAGGGATTTTTGCAAAAAATTGAAAAACAATTTTTGTTGAAATTCCGGCTCAAAATGATTATAGGTAATGAAAATAGCATATTAAGTAAGAAATTAACCATTGGTTGCACGTGGAAAGCGCGGTTATTGGAAAGCTCGTATTTTGAGATCCGGTTATATTATGCCATCGAACTTGGATCACAGGAGAATGAGGCGACTTATTGCAATAATTTAAACGCTGATATACTTACAATTACATTATTAATCCAAAATAACCGATAAATACCGAATCGGTGACAATAAATTTTAACCGGCCAAAATCAGTAAGGCTAACTAACAACCATCAGGGATTTTTGCAAAAAATTGAAAAACAATTTTTGTTGAAATTCCGGCTCAAAATGATTATAGGTAATGAAAATAGCATATTAAGTAAGAAATTAACCATTGGTTACACGTGGAAAGTGCGGTTATTGGAAAACCTCGTATTTTGAGATCCGGTTATATTATGCCATCGAACTTGGATCACAGGAGAACGAGGCGACTTATTGCAATAATTTAAACGCTGATATACTTACAATTACATTATTAATCCAAAATAACCGATAAATACCGAATCGGTGACAATAAATTTTAACCGGCCAAAATTAGTAAGGTTAACCATCAGGGATTTTTGCAAAAAATTGAAAACCAATTTTTGTTGAAATTCCGGCTCAAAATGATTATAGGTAATGAAAATAGCATATTAAGTAAGAAATTAACCATTGGTTGCACGTGGAAAGCGCGGTTATTGGAAAGCACGTATTTTGAGATCCGGTTATATTATGCCATCGAACTTGGATCACAGGAGAATGAGGCGACTTATTGCAATAATTTAAACGCTGATATACTTACAATTACATTATTAATCCAAAATAACCGATAAATACCGAATCGGTGACAATAAATTTTAACCGGCCAAAATTAGTAAGGCTAACCATCAGGGATTTTTGCAAAAAATTGAAAAACAATTTTTGTTGAAATCCCGGCTCAAAATGATTATAGGTAATGAAAATAGCATATTAAGTAAGAAATTAACCATTGGTTGCACGTGGAAAGCGCGGTTATTGGAAAGCACGTATTTTGAGATCCGGTTATATTATGCCATCGAACTTGGATCACAGGAGAATGAGACGACTTATTGCAATAATTTAAACGCTGATATACTTACAATTACATTATTAATCCAAAATAACCGATAAATACCGAATCGGTGACAATAAATTTTAACCGGCCAAAATTAGTAAGGCTAACCATCAGGGATTTTTGCAAAAAATTGAAAAACAATTTTTGTTGAAATTCCGGCTCAAAATGATTCTAGGTAATGAAAATAGCATATTAAGTAAGAAATTAACCATTGGTTGCACGTGGAAAGCGCGGTTATTGGAAAGCTCGTATTTTGAGATCCGGTTATATTATGCCATCGAACTTGGATCACAGGAGAATGAGGCGACTTATTGCAATAATTTAAACGCTGATATACTTACAATTACATTATTAATCCAAAATAACCGATAAATACCGAATCGGTGACAATAAATTTTAACCGGCCAAAATTAGTAAGGCTAACCATCAGGGATTTTTGCAAAAAATTGAAAAACAATTTTTGTTGAAATCCCGGCTCAAAATGATTATAGGTAATGAAAATAGCATATTAAGTAAGAAATTAACCATTGGTTGCACGTGGAAAGCGCGGTTATTGGAAAACCTCGTATTTTGGGATCCGGTTATATTATGCCATCGAACTTGGATCACAGGAGAATGAGGCGACTTATTGCAATAATTTAAACGCTGATATACTTACAATTACATTATTAATCCAAAATAACCGATAAATACCGAATCGGTGACAATAAATTTTAACCGGCCAAAATTAGTAAGGCTAACCATCAGGGATTTTTGCAAAAAATTGAAAAACAATTTTTGTTGAAATCCCGGCTCAAAATGATTATAGGTAATGAAAATAGCATATTAAGTAAGAAATTAACCATTGGTTGCACGTGGAAAGCGCGGTTATTGGAAAGCACGTATTTTGAGATCCGGTTATATTATGCCATCGAACTTGGATCACAGGAGAATGAGACGACTTATTGCAATAATTTAAACGCTGATATACTTACAATTACATTATTAATCCAAAATAACCGATAAATACCGAATCGGTGACAATAAATTTTAACCGGCCAAAATTAGTAAGGCTAACCATCAGGGATTTTTGCAAAAAATTGAAAAACAATTTTTGTTGAAATTCCGGCTCAAAATGATTCTAGGTAATGAAAATAGCATATTAAGTAAGAAATTAACCATTGGTTGCACGTGGAAAGCGCGGTTATTGGAAAGCTCGTATTTTGAGATCCGGTTATATTATGCCATCGAACTTGGATCACAGGAGAATGAGGCGACTTATTGCAATAATTTAAACGCTGATATACTTACAATTACATTATTAATCCAAAATAACCGATAAATACCGAATCGGTGACAATAAATTTTAACCGGCCAAAATTAGTAAGGCTAACCATCAGGGATTTTTGCAAAAAATTGAAAAACAATTTTTGTTGAAATCCCGGCTCAAAATGATTATAGGTAATGAAAATAGCATATTAAGTAAGAAATTAACCATTGGTTGCACGTGGAAAGCGCGGTTATTGGAAAGCACGTATTTTGAGATCCGGTTATATTATGCCATCGAACTTGGATCACAGGAGAATGAGGCGACTTATTGCAATAATTTAAACGCTGATATACTTACAATTACATTATTAATCCAAAATAACCGATAAATACCAAATCGGTGACAATAAATTTTAACCGGCCAAAATCAGTTAACCATCAGGGATTTTTGCAAAAAATTGAAAAACAATTTTTGTTGAAATTCCGGCTCAAAATGATTATAGGTAATGAAAATAGCATATTAAGTAAGAAATTAACCATTGGTTGCACGTGGAAAGCGCGGTTATTGGAAAGCTCGTATTTTGAGATCCGGTTATATTATGCCATCGAACTTGGATCACAGGAGAATGAGGCGACTTATTGCAATAATTTAAACGCTGATATACTTACAATTACATTATTAATCCAAAATAACCGATAAATACCGAATCGGTGACAATAAATTTTAACCGGCCAAAATCAGTAAGGCTAACCATCAGGGATTTTTGCAAAAAATTGAAAAACAATTTTTGTTGAAATTCCGGCTCAAAATGATTATAGGTAATGAAAATAGCATATTAAGTAAGAAATTAACCATTGGTTGCACGTGGAAAGCGCGGTTATTGGAAAGCTCGTATTTTGAGATCCGGTTATATTATGCCATCGAACTTGGATCACAGGAGAATGAGGCGACTTATTGCAATAATTTAAACGCTGATTTACTTACAATTACATTATTAATCCAAAATAACCGATAAATACCGAATCGGTGACAATAAATTTTAACCGGCCAAAATCAGTAAGGCTAACCATCAGGGATTTTTGCAAAAAATTGAAAAACAATTTTTGTTGAAATTCCGGCTCAAAATGATTATAGGTAATGAAAATAGCATATTAATTAAGAAATTAACCATTGGTTGCACGTGGAAAGCGCGGTTATTGGAAAAGCTCGTATTTTGAGATCCGGTTATATTATGCCATCGAACTTGGATCATAGGAGAATGAGACGACTTATTGCAATAATTTAAACGCTGATATACTTACAATTACATTATTAATCCAAAATAACCGATAAATACCGAATCGGTGACAATAAATTTTAACCGGCCAAAATCAGTAAGGCTAACCATCAGGGATTTTTGCAAAAAATTGAAAAACAATTTTTGTTGAAATTCCGGCTCAAAATGATTATAGGTAATGAAAATAGCATATTAAGTAAGAAATTAACCATTGGTTGCACGTGGAAAGCGCGGTTATTGGAAAGAACGTATTTTGAGATCCGGTTATATTATGCCATCGAACTTGGATCACAGGAGAATGAGGCGACTTATTGCAATAATTTAAACGCTGATATACTTACAATTACATTATTAATCCAAAATAACCGATAAATACCGAATCGGTGACAATAAATTTTAACCGGCCAAAATCAGTAAGGCTAACCATCAGGGATTTTTGCAAAAAATTGAAAAACAATTTTTGTTGAAATTCCGGCTCAAAACGATTATAGGTAATGAAAATAGCATATTAAGTAAGAAATTAACCATTGGTTGCACGTGGAAAGCGCGGTTATTGGAAAAGCTCGTATTTTGAGATCCGGTTATATTATGCCATCGAACTTGGATCACAGGAGAATGAGGCGACTTATTGCAATAATTTAAACGCTGATATACTTACAATTACATTATTAATCCAAAATAACCGATAAATACCGAATCGGTGACAATAAATTTTAACCGGCCAAAATCAGTAAGGCTAACCATCAGGGATTTTTGCAAAAAATTGAAAAACAATTTTTGTTGAAATTCCGGCTCAAAATGATTATAGGTAATGAAAATAGCATATTAAGTAAGAAATTAACCATTGGTTGCACGTGGAAAGCGCGGTTATTGGAAAGCTCGTATTTTGAGATCCGGTTATATTATGCCATCGAACTTGGATCACAGGAGAATGAGGCGACTTATTGCAATAATTTAAACGCTGATATACTTACAATTACATTATTAATCCAAAATAACCGATAAATACTGAATCGGTGACAATAAATTTTAACCGGCCAAAATCAGTAAGGCTAACATTTTTGCAAAAAATTGAAAAACAATTGTTGTTGAAATTCCGGCTCAAAATGATTATAGGTAATGAAAATAGCATATTAAGTAAGAAATTAACCATTGGTTGCACGTGGAAAGCGCGGTTATTGGAAAACCTCGTATTTTGAGATCCGGTTATATTATGCCATCGAACTTGGATCACAGGAGAATGAGGCGACTTATTGCAATAATTTAAACGCTGATATACTTACAATTACATTATTAATCCAAAATAACCGATAAATACCGAATCGGTGACAATAAATTTTAACCGGCCAAAATCAGTAAGGCTAACCCATCAGGGATTTTTGCAAAAAATTGAAAAACAATTTTTGTTGAAATTCCGGCTAAAAATGATTATAGGTAATGAAAATAGCATATTAAGTAAGAAATTAACCATTGGTTACACGTGGAAAGCGCGGTTATTGGAAAAGCTCGTATTTTGAGATTCGGTTATATTATGCCATCGAACTTGGATCACAGGAGAATGAGGCGACTTGTTGCAATAATTTAAACGCTGATATACTTACAATTACATTATTAATCCAAAATAACCGATAAATACCGAATCGGTGACAATAAATTTTAACCGGCCAAAATCAGTAAGGCTAACCATCAGGGATTTTTGCAAAAAATTGAAAAACAATTTTTGTTGAAATTCCGGCTCAAAATGATTATAGGTAATGAAAATAGCATATTAAGTAAGAAATTAACCATTGGTTGCACGTGGAACGCGCGGTTATTGGAAAACCTCGTATTTTGGGATCCGGTTATATTATGCCATCGAACTTGGATCACAGGAGAATGAGGCGACTTATTGCAATAATTTAAACGCTGATATACTTACAATTACATTATTAATCCAAAATAACCGATAAATACCGAATCGGTGACAATAAATTTTAACCGGCCAAAATCAGTTAACCATCAGGGATTTTTGCAAAAAATTGAAAAACAATTTTTGTTGAAATTCCGGCTCAAAATGATTATAGGTAATGAAAATAGCATATTAAGTAAGAAATTAACCATTGGTTGCACGTGGAAAGCGCGGTTATTGGAAAGCTCGTATTTTGAGATCCGGTTATATTATGCCATCGAACTTGGATCACAGGAGAATGAGGCGACTTATTGCAATAATTTAAACGCTGATATACTTACAATTACATTATTAATCCAAAATAACCGATAAATAGCGAATCGGTGACAATAAATTTTAACCGGCCAAAATCAGTAAGGCTAACCATCAGGGATTTTTGCAAAAAATTGAAAAACAATTTTTGTTGAAATTCCGGCTAAAAATGTTTATAGGTAATGAAAATAGCATATTAAGTAAGAAATTAACCATTGGTTGCACGTGGAAAGCGCGGTTATTGGAAAGCTCGTATTTTGAGATCCGGTTATATTATGCCATCGAACTTGGATCACAGGAGAATGAGGCGACTTATTGCAATAATTTAAACGCTGATATACTTACAATTACATTATTAATCCAAAATAACCGATAAATACCGAATCGGTGACAATAAATTTTAACCGGCCAAAATCAGTAAGGCTAACTCAGGGATTTTTGCAAAAAATTGAAAAACAATTTTTGTTGAAATTCCGGCTCAAAATGATTATAGGTAATGAAAATAGCATATCAAGTAAGAAATTAACCATTGGTTACACGTGGAAAGTGTGGTTATTGGAAAACCTCGTATTTTGAGATCCGGTTATATTATGCCATCGAACTTGGATCACAGGAGAACGAGGCGACTTATTGCAATAATTTAAACGCTGATATACTTACAATTACATTATTAATCCAAAATAACCGATAAATACCGAATCGGTGACAATAAATTTTAACCGGTCAAAATTAGTAAGGCTAACCCATCAGGGATTTTTGCAAAAAATTGAAAAACAATTTTTGTTGAAATTCCGGCTCAAAATGATTATAGGTAATTAAAATAGCATATTAAGTAAGAAATTAACCATTGGTTGCACGTGGAAAGCGCGGTTATTGGAAAGCACGTATTTTGAGATCCGGTTATATTATGCCATCGAACTTGGATCACAGGAGAATGAGGCGACTTATTGCAATAATTTAAACGCTGATATACTTACAATTACATTATTAATCCAAAATAACCGATAAATACCGAATCGGTGACAATAAATTTTAACCGGCCAAAATTAGTAAGGCTAACCATCAGGGATTTTTGCAAAAAATTTAAAAACAATTTTTGTTGAAATTCCGGCTAAAAATGATGATAGGTAATGAAAATAGCATATTAAGTAAGAAATTAACCATTGGTTGCACGTGGAAAGCGCGGTTATTGGAAAGCTCGTATTTTGAGATCCGGTTATATTATGCCATCGAACTTGGATCACAGGAGAATGAGGCGACTTATTGCAATAATTTAAACGCTGATATACTTACAATTACATTATTAATCCAAAATAACCGATAAATACCGAATCGGTGACAATAAATTTTAACCGGCCAAAATCAGTAAGGCTAACCATCAGGGATTTTTGCAAAAAATTGAAAAACAATTTTTGTTGAAATTCCGGCTCAAAATGATTATAGGTAATGAAAATAGCATATTAAGTAAGAAATTAACCATTGGTTACACGTGGAAAGCGCGGTTATTGGAAAAGCTCGTATTTTGAGATCCGGTTATATTATGCCATCGAACTTGGATCACAGGAGAATGAGGCGACTTATTGCAATAATTTAAACGCTGATATACTTACAATTACATTATTAATCCAAAATAACCGATAAATACCGAATCGGTGACAATAAATTTTAACCGGCCAAAATCAGTAAGGCTAACCATCAGGGATTTTTGCAAAAAATTGAAAAACAATTTTTGTTGAAATTCCGGCTCAAAATGATTATAGGTAATGAAAATAGCATATTAAGTAAGAAATTAACCATTGGTTGCACGTGGAAAGCGCGGTTATGGGAAAACCTCGTATTTTGAGATCCGGTTATATTATGCCATCGAACTTGGATCACAGGAGAATGAGGCGACTTATTGCAATAATTTAAACGCTTATATACTTACAATTACATTATTAATCCAAAATAACCGATAAATACCGAATCCCTGACAATAAATTTTAACCGGCCAAAATCAGTAAGGCTAACCATCAGGGATTTTTGCAAAAAATTGAAAAACAATTTTTGTTGAAATCCCGGCTCAAAATGATTATAGGTAATGAAAATAGCATATTAAGTAAGAAATTAACCATTGGTTGCACGTGGAAAGCGCGGTTATTGGAAAGCACGTATTTTGAGATCCGGTTATATTATGCCATCGAACTTGGATCACAGGAGAATGAGGCGACTTATTGCAATAATTTAAACGCTGATATACTTACAATTACATTATTAATCCAAAATAACCGATAAATACCGAATCGGTGACAATAAATTTTAACCGGCCAAAATCAGTAAGGCTAACCATCAGGGATTTTTGCAAAAAATTGAAAAACAATTTTTGTTGAAATTCCGACTAAAAATGATTATAGGTAATGAAAATAGCATATTAAGTAAGAAATTAACCATTGGTTGCACGTGGAAAGCGCGGTTATTGGAAAGCTCGTATTTTGAGATCCGGTTATATTATGCCATCGAACTTGGATCACAGGAGAATGAGACGACTTATTGCAATAATTTAAACGCTGATATACTTACAATTACATTATTAATCCAAAATAACCGATAAATACCGAATCGGTGACAATAAATTTTAACCGGCCAAAATCAGTAAGGCTAACCATCAGGGATTTTTGCAAAAAATTGAAAAACAATTTTTGTTGAAATTCCGGCTCAAAATGATTATAGGTAATGAAAATAGCATATTAAGTAAGAAATTAACCATTGGTTGCACGTGGAAGGCGCGGTTATGGGAAAACCTCGTATTTTGAGATCCGGTTATATTATGCCATCGAACTTGGATCACAGGAGAATGAGGCGACTTATTGCAATAATTTAAACGCTGATATACTTACGATTACATTATTAATCCAAAATAACCGATAAATACCGAATCGGTGACAATAAATTTTAACCGGCCAAAATCAGTAAGGCTAACCATCAGGGATTTTTGCAAAAAATTGAAAAACAATTTTTGTTGAAATTCCGACTAAAAATGATTATAGGTAATGAAAATAGCATATTAAGTAAGAAATTAACCATTGGTTGCACGTGGAAAGCGCGGTTATTGGAAAGCTCGTATTTTGAGATCCGGTTATATTATGCCATCGAACTTGGATCACAGGAGAATGAGGCGACTTATTGCAATAATTTAAACGCTTATATACTTACAATTACATTATTAATCCAAAATAACCGATAAATACCGAATCCCTGACAATAAATTTTAACCGGCCAAAATCAGTAAGGCTAACCATCAGGGATTTTTGCAAAAAATTGAAAAACAATTTTTGTTGAAATCCCGGCTCAAAATGATTATAGGTAATGAAAATAGCATATTAAGTAAGAAATTAACCATTGGTTGCACGTGGAAAGCGCGGTTATTGGAAAGCACGTATTTTGAGATCCGGTTATATTATGCCATCGAACTTGGATCACAGGAGAATGAGGCGACTTATTGCAATAATTTAAACGCTGATATACTTACAATTACATTATTAATCCAAAATAACCGATAAATACCGAATCGGTGACAATAAATTTTAACCGGCCAAAATCAGTAAGGCTAACCATCAGGGATTTTTGCAAAAAATTGAAAAACAATTTTTGTTGAAATTCCGACTAAAAATGATTATAGGTAATGAAAATAGCATATTAAGTAAGAAATTAACCATTGGTTGCACGTGGAAAGCGCGGTTATTGGAAAGCTCGTATTTTGAGATCCGGTTATATTATGCCATCGAACTTGGATCACAGGAGAATGAGACGACTTATTGCAATAATTTAAACGCTGATATACTTACAATTACATTATTAATCCAAAATAACCGATAAATACCGAATCGGTGACAATAAATTTTAACCGGCCAAAATCAGTAAGGCTAACCATCAAGGATTTTTGCAAAAAATTGAAAAACAATTTTTGTTGAAATTCCGGCTCAAAATGATTATAGGTAATGAAAATAGCATATTAAGTAAGAAATTAACCATTGGTTGCACGTGGAAAGCGCGGTTATTGGAAAGCACGTATTTTGAGATCCGGTTATATTATGCCATCGAACTTGGATCACAGGAGAATGAGGCGACTTATTGCAATAATTTAAACGCTGATATACTTACAATTACATTATTAATCCAAAATAACCGATAAATACCGAATCGGTGACAATAAATTTTAACCGGCCAAAATCAGTAAGGCTAACCATCAAGGATTTTTGCAAAAAATTGAAAAACAATTTTTGTTGAAATTCCGGCTCAAAATGATTATAGGTAATGAAAATAGCATATTAAGTAAGAAATTAACCATTGGTTGCACGTGGAAAGCGCGGTTATTGGAAAGCTCGTATTTTGAGATCCGGTTATATTATGCCATCGAACTTGGATCACAGGAGAATGAGGCGACTTATTGCAATAATTTAAACGCTTATATACTTACAATTACATTATTAATCCAAAATAACCGATAAATACCGAATCCCTGACAATAAATTTTAACCGGCCAAAATCAGTAAGGCTAACCATCAGGGATTTTTGCAAAAAATTGAAAAACAATTTTTGTTGAAATCCCGGCTCAAAATGATTATAGGTAATGAAAATAGCATATTAAGTAAGAAATTAACCATTGGTTGCACGTGGAAAGCGCGGTTATTGGAAAGCACGTATTTTGAGATCCGGTTATATTATGCCATCGAACTTGGATCACAGGAGAATGAGGCGACTTATTGCAATAATTTAAACGCTGATATACTTACAATTACATTATTAATCCAAAATAACCGATAAATACCGAATCGGTGACAATAAATTTTAACCGGCCAAAATTAGTAAGGCTAACCATCAAGGATTTTTGCAAAAAATTGAAAAACAATTTTTGTTGAAATTCCGGCTCAAAATGATTATAGGTAATGAAAATAGCATATTAAGTAAGAAATTAACCATTGGTTGCACGTGGAAAGCGCGGTTATTGGAAAGCTCGTATTTTGAGATCCGGTTATATTATGCCATCGAACTTGGATCACAGGAGAATGAGGCGACTTATTGCAATAATTTAAACGCTGATATACTTACAATTACATTATTAATCCAAAATAACCAATAAATACCGAATCGGTGACAAAAAATCAGTAAGGCTAACCATCAGGGATTTTTGCAAAAAATTGAAAAACAATTTTTGTTGAAATTCCGGCTCAAAATGATTATAGGTAATGAAAATAGCATATTAAGTAAGAAATTAACCATTGGTTGCACGTGGAAAGCGCGGTTATTGGAAAGCTCGTATTTTGAGATCCGGTTATATTATGCCATCGAACTTGGATCACAGGAGAATGAGGCGACTTATTGCAATAATTTAAACGCTGATATACTTACAATTACATTATTAATCCAAAATAACCGATAAATACCGAATCGGTGACAATAAATTTTAACCGGCCAAAATCAGTAAGGCTAACCATCAGGGATTTTTGCAAAAAATTGAAAAACAATTTTTGTTGAAATTCCGGCTCAAAATGATTATAGGTAATGAAAATAGCATATTAAGTAAGAAATTAACCATTGGTTGCACGTGGAAAGCGCGGTTATTGGAAAACCTCGTATTTTGGGATCCGGTTATATTATGCCATCGAACTTGGATCACAGGAGAATGAGGCGACTTATTGCAATAATTTAAACGCTGATATACTTACAATTACATTATTAATCCAAAATAACCAATTAATACCGAATCGGTGACAATAAATTTTAACCGGCCAAAATCAGTAAGGCTAACTAACAACCATCAGGGATTTTTGCAAAAAATTGAAAAACAATTTTTGTTGAAATTCCGGCTCAAAATGATTATAGGTAATGAAAATAGCATATTAAGTAAGAAATTAACCATTGGTTGCACGTGGAAAGCGCGGTTATTGGAAAGCTCGTATTTTGAGATCCGGTTATATTATGCCATCGAACTTGGATCACAGGAGAATGAGGCGACTTATTGCAATAATTTAAACGCTGATATACTTACAATTACATTATTAATCCAAAATAACCGATAAATACCGAATCGGTGACAATAAATTTTAACCGGCCAAAATCAGTAAGGCTAACTAACAACCATCAGGGATTTTTGCAAAAAATTGAAAAACAATTTTTGTTGAAATTCCGGCTCAAAATGATTATAGGTAATGAAAATAGCATATTAAGTAAGAAATTAACCATTGGTTACACGTGGAAAGTGCGGTTATTGGAAAACCTCGTATTTTGAGATCCGGTTATATTATGCCATCGAACTTGGATCACAGGAGAACGAGGCGACTTATTGCAATAATTTAAACGCTGATATACTTACAATTACATTATTAATCCAAAATAACCGATAAATACCGAATCGGTGACAATAAATTTTAACCGGCCAAAATTAGTAAGGTTAACCATCAGGGATTTTTGCAAAAAATTGAAAAACAATTTTTGTTGAAATTCCGGCTCAAAATGATTATAGGTAATGAAAATAGCATATTAAGTAAGAAATTAACCATTGGTTGCACGTGGAAAGCGCGGTTATTGGAAAGCACGTATTTTGAGATCCGGTTATATTATGCCATCGAACTTGGATCACAGGAGAATGAGGCGACTTATTGCAATAATTTAAACGCTGATATACTTACAATTACATTATTAATCCAAAATAACCGATAAACACCGAATCGGTGACAATAAATTTTAACCGGCCAAAATTAGTAAGGCTAACCATCAGGGATTTTTGCAAAAAATTGAAAAACAATTTTTGTTGAAATCCCGGCTCAAAATGATTATAGGTAATGAAAATAGCATATTAAGTAAGAAATTAACCATTGGTTGCACGTGGAAAGCGCGGTTATTGGAAAGCACGTATTTTGAGATCCGGTTATATTATGCCATCGAACTTGGATCACAGGAGAATGAGACGACTTATTGCAATAATTTAAACGCTGATATACTTACAATTACATTATTAATCCAAAATAACCGATAAATACCGAATCGGTGATAATAAATTTTAACCGGCCAAAATTAGTAAGGCTAACCATCAGGGATTTTTGCAAAAAATTGAAAAACAATTTTTGTTGAAATCCCGGCTCAAAATGATTATAGGTAATGAAAATAGCATATTAAGTAAGAAATTAACCATTGGTTGCACGTGGAAAGCGCGGTTATTGGAAAACCTCGTATTTTGGGATCCGGTTATATTATGCCATCGAACTTGGATCACAGGAGAATGAGGCGACTTATTGCAATAATTTAAACGCTGATATACTTACAATTACATTATTAATCCAAAATAACCGATAAATACCGAATCGGTGACAATAAATTTTAACCGGCCAAAATTAGTAAGGCTAACCATCAGGGATTTTTGCAAAAAATTGAAAAACAATTTTTGTTGAAATTCCGGCTCAAAATGATTCTAGGTAATGAAAATAGCATATTAAGTAAGAAATTAACCATTGGTTGCACGTGGAAAGCGCGGTTATTGGAAAGCTCGTATTTTGAGATCCGGTTATATTATGCCATCGAACTTGGATCACAGGAGAATGAGGCGACTTATTGCAATAATTTAAACGCTGATATACTTACAATTACATTATTAATCCAAAATAACCGATAAATACCGAATCGGTGACAATAAATTTTAACCGGCCAAAATTAGTAAGGCTAACCATCAGGGATTTTTGCAAAAAATTGAAAAACAATTTTTGTTGAAATCCCGGCTCAAAATGATTATAGGTAATGAAAATAGCATATTAAGTAAGAAATTAACCATTGGTTGCACGTGGAAAGCGCGGTTATTGGAAAGCACGTATTTTGAGATCCGGTTATATTATGCCATCGAACTTGGATCACAGGAGAATGAGACGACTTATTGCAATAATTTAAACGCTGATATACTTACAATTACATTATTAATCCAAAATAACCGATAAATACCGAATCGGTGACAATAAATTTTAACCGGCCAAAATTAGTAAGGCTAACCATCAGGGATTTTTGCAAAAAATTGAAAAACAATTTTTGTTGAAATTCCGGCTCAAAATGATTCTAGGTAATGAAAATAGCATATTAAGTAAGAAATTAACCATTGGTTGCACGTGGAAAGCGCGGTTATTGGAAAGCTCGTATTTTGAGATCCGGTTATATTATGCCATCGAACTTGGATCACAGGAGAATGAGGCGACTTATTGCAATAATTTAAACGCTGATATACTTACAATTACATTATTAATCCAAAATAACCGATAAATACCGAATCGGTGACAATAAATTTTAACCGGCCAAAATTAGTAAGGCTAACCATCAGGGATTTTTGCAAAAAATTGAAAAACAATTTTTGTTGAAATCCCGGCTCAAAATGATTATAGGTAATGAAAATAGCATATTAAGTAAGAAATTAACCATTGGTTGCACGTGGAAAGCGCGGTTATTGGAAAGCACGTATTTTGAGATCCGGTTATATTATGCCATCGAACTTGGATCACAGGAGAATGAGGCGACTTATTGCAATAATTTAAACGCTGATATACTTACAATTACATTATTAATCCAAAATAACCGATAAATACCGAATCGGTGACAATAAATTTTAACCGGCCAAAATCAGTTAACCATCAGGGATTTTTGCAAAAAATTGAAAAACAATTTTTGTTGAAATTCCGGCTCAAAATGATTCTAGGTAATGAAAATAGCATATTAAGTAAGAAATTAACCATTGGTTGCACGTGGAAAGCGCGGTTATTGGAAAGCTCGTATTTTGAGATCCGGTTATATTATGCCATCGAACTTGGATCACAGGAGAATGAGGCGACTTATTGCAATAATTTAAACGCTGATATACTTACAATTACATTATTAATCCAAAATAACCGATAAATACCGAATCGGTGACAATAAATTTTAACCGGCCAAAATCAGTAAGGCTAACCATCAGGGATTTTTGCAAAAAATTGAAAAACAATTTTTGTTGAAATTCCGGCTCAAAATGATTATAGGTAATGAAAATAGCATATTAAGTAAGAAATTAACCATTGGTTGCACGTGGAAAGCGCGGTTATTGGAAAGCTCGTATTTTGAGATCCGGTTATATTATGCCATCGAACTTGGATCACAGGAGAATGAGGCGACTTATTGCAATAATTTAAACGCTGATTTACTTACAATTACATTATTAATCCAAAATAACCGATAAATACCGAATCGGTGACAATAAATTTTAACCGGCCAAAATCAGTAAGGCTAGCCATCAGGGATTTTTGCAAAAAATTGAAAAACAATTTTTGTTGAAATTCCGGCTCAAAATGATTATAGGTAATGAAAATAGCATATTAATTAAGAAATTAACCATTGGTTGCACGTGGAAAGCGCGGTTATTGGAAAAGCTCGTATTTTGAGATCCGGTTATATTATGCCATCGAACTTGGATCATAGGAGAATGAGACGACTTATTGCAATAATTTAAACGCTGATATACTTACAATTACATTATTAATCCAAAATAACCGATAAATACCGAATCGGTGACAATAAATTTTAACCGGCCAAAATCAGTAAGGCTAACCATCAGGGATTTTTGCAAAAAATTTAAAAACAATTTTTGTTGAAATTCCGGCTCAAAATGATTATAGGTAATGAAAATAGCATATTAAGTAAGAAATTAACCATTGGTTGCACGTGGAAAGCGCGGTTATTGGAAAGCACGTATTTTGAGATCCGGTTATATTATGCCATCGAACTTGGATCACAGGAGAATGAGGCGACTTATTGCAATAATTTAAACGCTGATATACTTACAATTACATTATTAATCCAAAATAACCGATAAATACCGAATCGGTGACAATAAATTTTAACCGGCCAAAATCAGTAAGGCTAACCATCAGGGATTTTTGCAAAAAATTGAAAAACAATTTTTGTTGAAATTCCGGCTCAAAACGATTATAGGTAATGAAAATAGCATATTAAGTAAGAAATTAACCATTGGTTGCACGTGGAAAGCGCGGTTATTGGAAAACCTCGTATTTTGGGATCCGGTTATATTATGCCATCGAACTTGGATCACAGGAGAATGAGGCGACTTATTGCAATAATTTAAACGCTGATATACTTACAATTACATTATTAATCCAAAATAACCGATAAATACCGAATCGGTGACAATAAATTTTAACCGGCCAAAATCAGTAAGGCTAACCATCAGGGATTTTTGCAAAAAATTGAAAAACAATTTTTGTTGAAATTCCGGCTCAAAACGATTATAGGTAATGAAAATAGCATATTAAGTAAGAAATTAACCATTGGTTGCACGTGGAAAGCGCGGTTATTGGAAAGCTCGTATTTTGAGATCCGGTTATATTATGCCATCGAACTTGGATCACAGGAGAATGAGGCGACTTATTGCAATAATTTAAACGCTGATATACTTACAATTACATTATTAATCCAAAATAACCGATAAATACCGAATCGGTGACAATAAATTTTAACCTTCCAAAATCAGTAAGGCTAACCATCAGGGATTTTTGCAAAAAATTGAAAAACAATTTTTGCTGAAATTCCGGCTCAAAATGATTATAGGTAATGAAAATAGCATATTAAGTAAGAAATTAACCATTGGTTGCACGTGGAAAGCGCGGTTATTGGAAAAGCTCGTATTTTGAGATCCGGTTATATTATGCCATCGAACTTGGATCACAGGAGAATGAGGCGACTTATTGCAATAATTTAAACGCTGATATACTTACAATTACATTATTAATCCAAAATAACCGATAAATACTGAATCGGTGACAATAAATTTTAACCGGCCAAAATCAGTAAGGCTAACCATCAGGGATTTTTGCAAAAAATTGAAAAACAATTTTTGTTGAAATTCCGGCTCAAAATGATTATAGGTAATGAAAATAGCATATTAAGTAAGAAATTAACCATTGGTTACACGTGGAAAGCGCGGTTATTGGAAAGCTCGTATTTTGAGATCCGGTTATATTATGCCATCGAACTTGGATCACAGGAGAATGAGGCGACTTATTGCAATAATTTAAACGCTGATATACTTACAATTACATTATTAATCCAAAATAACCGATAAATACCGAATCGGTGACAATAAATTTTAACCGGCCAAAATCAGTAAGGCTAACCATCAGGGATTTTTGCAAAAAATTGAAAAACAATTTTTGTTGAAATTCCGGCTCAAAATGATTATAGGTAATGAAAATAGCATATTAAGTAAGAAATTAACCATTGGTTGCACGTGGAAAGCGCGGTTATTGGAAAACCTCGTATTTTGGGATCCGGTTGTATTATGCCATCGAACTTGGATCACAGGAGAATGAGGCGACTTATTACAATAATTTAAACGCTGATATACTTACAATTACATTATTAATCCAAAATAACCGATAAATACCGAATCGGTGACAATAAATTTTAACCGGCCAAAATCAGTAAGGCTAACCATCAGGGATTTTTGCAAAAAATTGAAAAACAATTTTTGTTGAAATTCCGGCTCAAAATGATTATAGGTAATGAAAATAGCATATTAAGTAAGAAATTAACCATTGGTTGCACGTGGAAAGCGCGGTTATTGGAAAGCTCGTATTTTGAGATCCGGTTATATTATGCCATCGAACTTGGATCACAGGAGAATGAGGCGACTTATTGCAATAATTTAAACGCTGATATACTTACAATTACATTATTAATCCAAAATAACCGATAAATACTGAATCGGTGACAATAAATTTTAACCGGCCAAAATCAGTAAGGCTAACATTTTTGCAAAAAATTGAAAAACAATTGTTGTTGAAATTCCGGCTCAAAATGATTATAGGTAATGAAAATAGCATATTAAGTAAGAAATTAACCATTGGTTGCACGTGGAAAGCGCGGTTATTGGAAAACCTCGTATTTTGAGATCCGGTTATATTATGCCATCGAACTTGGATCACAGGAGAATGAGGCGACTTATTGCAATAATTTAAACGCTGATATACTTACAATTACATTATTAATCCAAAATAACCGATAAATACCGAATCGGTGACAATAAATTTTAACCGGCCAAAATCAGTAAGGCTAACCCATCAGGGATTTTTGCAAAAAATTGAAAAACAATTTTTGTTGAAATTCCGGCTAAAAATGATTATAGGTAATGAAAATAGCATATTAAGTAAGAAATTAACCATTGGTTACACGTGGAAAGCGCGGTTATTGGAAAAGCTCGTATTTTGAGATTCGGTTATATTATGCCATCGAACTTGGATCACAGGAGAATGAGGCGACTTGTTGCAATAATTTAAACGCTGATATACTTACAATTACATTATTAATCCAAAATAACCGATAAATACCGAATCGGTGACAATAAATTTTAACCGGCCAAAATCAGTAAGGCTAACCATCAGGGATTTTTGCAAAAAATTGAAAAACAATTTTTGTTGAAATTCCGGCTCAAAATGATTATAGGTAATGAAAATAGCATATTAAGTAAGAAATTAACCATTGGTTGCACGTGGAAAGCGCGGTTATTGGAAAACCTCGTATTTTGGGATCCGGTTATATTATGCCATCGAACTTGGATCACAGGAGAATGAGGCGACTTATTACAATAATTTAAACGCTGATATACTTACAATTACATTATTAATCCAAAATAACCGATAAATACCGAATCGGTGACAATAAATTTTAACCGGCCAAAATCAGTTAACCATCAGGGATTTTTGCAAAAAATTGAAAAACAATTTTTGTTGAAATTCCGGCTCAAAATGATTATAGGTAATGAAAATAGCATATTAAGTAAGAAATTAACCATTGGTTGCACGTGGAAAGCGCGGTTATTGGAAAGCTCGTATTTTGAGATCCGGTTATATTATGCCATCGAACTTGGATCACAGGAGAATGAGGCGACTTATTGCAATAATTTAAACGCTGATATACTTACAATTACATTATTAATCCAAAATAACCGATAAATAGCGAATCGGTGACAATAAATTTTAACATGCCAAAATCAGTAAGGCTAACCATCAGGGATTTTTGCAAAAAATTGAAAAACAATTTTTGTTGAAATTCCGGCTAAAAATGTTTATAGGTAATGAAAATAGCATATTAAGTAAGAAATTAACCATTGGTTGCACGTGGAAAGCGCGGTTATTGGAAAGCTCGTATTTTGAGATCCGGTTATATTATGCCATCGAACTTGGATCACAGGAGAATGAGGCGACTTATTGCAATAATTTAAACGCTGATATACTTACAATTACATTATTAATCCAAAATAACCGATAAATACCGAATCGGTGACAATAAATTTTAACCGGCCAAAATCAGTAAGGCTAACTCAGGGATTTTTGCAAAAAATTGAAAAACAATTTTTGTTGAAATTCCGGCTCAAAATGATTATAGGTAATGAAAATAGCATATCAAGTAAGAAATTAACCATTGGTTACACGTGGAAAGTGTGGTTATTGGAAAACCTCGTATTTTGAGATCCGGTTATATTATGCCATCGAACTTGGATCACAGGAGAACGAGGCGACTTATTGCAATAATTTAAACGCTGATATACTTACAATTACATTATTAATCCAAAATAACCGATAAATACCGAATCGGTGACAATAAATTTTAACCGGTCAAAATTAGTAAGGCTAACCCATCAGGGATTTTTGCAAAAAATTGAAAAACAATTTTTGTTGAAATTCCGGCTCAAAATGATTATAGGTAATTAAAATAGCATATTAAGTAAGAAATTAACCATTGGTTGCACGTGGAAAGCGCGGTTATTGGAAAGCACGTATTTTGAGATCCGGTTATATTATGCCATCGAACTTGGATCACAGGAGAATGAGGCGACTTATTGCAATAATTTAAACGCTGATATACTTACAATTACATTATTAATCCAAAATAACCGATAAATACCGAATCGGTGACAATAAATTTTAACCGGCCAAAATCAGTAAGGCTAACCCATCAGGGATTTTTGCAAAAAATTGAAAAACAATTTTTGTTGAAATTCCGGCTCAAAATGATTATAGGTAATGAAAATAGCATATTAAGTAAGAAATTAACCATTGGTTACACGTGGAAAGCGCGGTTATTGGAAAAGCTCGTATTTTGAGATCCGGTTATATTATGCCATCGAACTTGGATCACAGGAGAATGAGGCGACTTATTGCAATAATTTAAACGCTGATATACTTACAATTACATTATTAATCCAAAATAACCGATAAATACCGAATCGGTGACAATAAATTTTAACCGGCCAAAATCAGTAAGGCTAACCATCAGGGATTTTTGCAAAAAATTGAAAAACAATTTTTGTTGAAATTCCGGCTCAAAATGATTATAGGTAATGAAAATAGCATATTAAGTAAGAAATTAACCATTGGTTGCACGTGGAAAGCGCGGTTATGGGAAAACCTCGTATTTTGAGATCCGGTTATATTATGCCATCGAACTTGGATCACAGGAGAATGAGGCGACTTATTGCAATAATTTAAACGCTGATATACTTACGATTACATTATTAATCCAAAATAACCGATAAATACCGAATCGGTGACAATAAATTTTAACCGGCCAAAATCAGTAAGGCTAACCATCAGGGATTTTTGCAAAAAATTGAAAAACAATTTTTGTTGAAATTCCGGCTCAAAATGATTATAGGTAATGAAAATAGCATATTAAGTAAGAAATTAACCATTGGTTGCACGTGGAAAGCGCGGTTATTGGAAAGCACGTATTTTGAGATCCGGTTATATTATGCCATCGAACTTGGATCACAGGAGAATGAGGCGACTTATTGCAATAATTTAAACGCTGATATACTTACAATTACATTATTAATCCAAAATAACCGATAAATACCGAATCGGTGACAATAAATTTTAACCGGCCAAAATCAGTTAGCCAGGGATTTTTGCAAAAAATTGAAAAAGAATTTTTGTTGAAATTCCGGCTCAAAATGATTATAGGTAATGAAAATAGCATATTAAGTAAGAAATTAACCATTTGTTGCACGTGGAAAGCGCGGTTATTGGAAAAGCTCGTATTTTGAGATCCGGTTATATTATGCCATCGAACTTGGATCACAGGAGAATGAGGCGACTTATTGCAATAATTTAAACGCTGATATACTTACAATTACATTATTAATCCAAAATAACCGATAAATACCGAATCGGTGACAATAAATTTTAACCGGCCAAAATCAGTAAGGCTAACCATCAGGGATTTTTGCAAAAAATTGAAAAACAATTTTTGTTGAAATTCCGGCTCAAAATGATTATAGGTAATGAAAATAGCATATTAAGTAAGAAATTAACCATTGGTTGCACGTGGAAAGCGCGGTTATTGGAACACGTATTTTCAGATCCGGTTATATTATGCCATCGAACTTGGATCACAGGAGAATGAGGCGACTTATTGCAATAATTTAAACGCTGATATACTTACAATTACATTTTAATCCAAAATAAACGATAAATACCGAATCGGTGACAATAAATTTTAACCGGCCAAAATCAGTAAGGCTAACCATCAGGGATTTTTGCAAAAAATTGAAAAACAATTTTTGTTGAAATTCCGGCTCAAAATGATTATAGGTAATGAAAATAGCATATTAAGTAAGAAATTAACCATTGGTTGCACGTGGAAAGCGCGGTTATTGGAAAACCTCGTATTTTGGGATCCGGTTATATTATGCCATCGAACTTGGATCACAGGAGAATGAGGCGACTTATTACAATAATTTAAACGCTGATATACTTACAATTACATTATTAATCCAAAATTACCGATAAATACCGAATCGGTGACAATAAATTTTAACCGGCCAAAATCAGTAAGGCTAACCATCAGGGATTTTTGCAAAAAATTGAAAAACAATTTTTGTTGAAATTCCGGCTCAAAATGATTATAGGTAATGAAAATAGCATATTAAGTAAGAAATTAACCATTGGTTACACGTGGAAAGCGCGGTTATTGGAAAGCTCGTATTTTGAGATCCGGTTATATTATGCCATCGAACTTGGATCACAGGAGAATGAGGCGACCTATTGCAATAATTTAAACGCTGATATACTTACAATTACATTATTAATCCAAAATAACCGATAAATACCGAATCGGTGACAATAAATTTTAACCGGCCAAAATCAGTTAGCCAGGGATTTTTGCAAAAAATTGAAAAATAATTTTTGTTGAAATTCCGGCTCAAAATGATTATAGGTAATGAAAATAGCATATTAAGTAAGAAATTAACCATTGGTTACACGTGGAAAGCGCGGTTATTGGAAAAGCTCGTATTTTGAGATCCGGTTATATTATGCCATCGAACTTGGATCACAGGAGAATGAGGCGACTTATTGCAATAATTTAAACGCTGATATACTTACAATTACATTATTAATCCAAAATAACCGATAAATACCGAATCGGTGACAATAAATTTTAACCGGCCAAAATCAGTGAGGCTAACAACCATCAGGGATTTTTGCAAAAAATTGAAAAACAATTTTTGTTGAAATTCCGGCTCAAAATGATTATAGGTAATGAAAATAGCATATTAAGTAAGAAATTAACCATTGGTTGCACATGGAAAGCGCGGTTATTGGAAAACCTCGTATTTTGAGATCCGGTTATATTATGCCATCGAACTTGGATCACAGGAGAATGAGGCGACTTATTGCAATAATTTAAACGCTGATATACTTACAATTACATTATTAATCCAAAATAACCGATAAATACCGAATCGGTGACAATAAATTTTAACCGGCCAAAATCAGTAAGGCATCAGGGATTTTTGCAAAAAATTGAAAAACAATTTTTGTTGAAATTCCGGCTAAAAATGATTATAGGTAATGAAAATAGCATATTAAGTAAGAAATTAACCATTGGTTGCACGTGGAAAGCGCGGCTATTGGAAAACCTCGTATTTTGGGATCCGGTTATATTATGCCATCGAACTTGGATCACAGGAGAATGAGGCGACTTATTACAATAATTTAAACGCTGATATACTTACAATTACATTATTAATCCAAAATTACCGATAAATACCGAATCGGTGACAATAAATTTTAACCGGCCAAAATCAGTAAGGCTAACCATCAGGGATTTTTGCAAAAAATTGAAAAACAATTTTTGTTGAAATTCCGGCTCAAAATGATTATAGGTAATGAAAATAGCATATTAAGTAAGAAATTAACCATTGGTTACACGTGGAAAGCGCGGTTATTGGAAAGCTCGTATTTTGAGATCCGGTTATATTATGCCATCGAACTTGGATCACAGGAGAATGAGGCGACCTATTGCAATAATTTAAACGCTGATATACTTACAATTACATTATTAATCCAAAATAACCGATAAATACCGAATCGGTGACAATAAATTTTAACCGGCCAAAATCAGTTAGCCAGGGATTTTTGCAAAAAATTGAAAACCAATTTTTGTTGAAATTCCGGCTCAAAATGATTATAGGTAATGAAAATAGCATATTAAGTAAGAAATTAACCATTGGTTGCACATGGAAAGCGCGGTTATTGGAAAACCTCGTATTTTGAGATCCGGTTATATTATGCCATCGAACTTGGATCACAGGAGAATGAGGCGACTTATTGCAATAATTTAAACGCTGATATACTTACAATTACATTATTAATCCAAAATAACCGATAAATACCGAATCGGTGACAATAAATTTTAACCGGCCAAAATCAGTAAGGCTAACCATCAGGGATTTTTGCAAAAAATTGAAAAACAATTTTTGTTGAAATTCCGACTAAAAATGATTATAGGTAATGAAAATAGCATATTAAGTAAGAAATTAACCATTGGTTGCACGTGGAAAGCGCGGTTATTGGAAAGCACGTATTTTGAGATCCGGTTATATTATGCCATCGAACTTGGATCACAGGAGAATGAGGCGACTTATTGCAATAATTTAAACGCTGATATACTTACAATTACATTATTAATCCAAAATAACCGATAAATACCGAATCGGTGACAATAAATTTTAACCGGCCAAAATTAGTAAGGCTAACCATCAAGGATTTTTGCAAAAAATTGAAAAACAATTTTTGTTGAAATTCCGGCTCAAAATGATTATAGGTAATGAAAATAGCATATTAAGTAAGAAATTAACCATTGGTTGCACGTGGAAAGCGCGGTTATTGGAAAGCTCGTATTTTGAGATCCGGTTATATTATGCCATCGAACTTGGATCACAGGAGAATGAGGCGACTTATTGCAATAATTTAAACGCTGATATACTTACAATTACATTATTAATCCAAAATAACCAATAAATACCGAATCGGTGACAAAAAATCAGTAAGGCTAACCATCAGGGATTTTTGCAAAAAATTGAAAAACAATTTTTGTTGAAATTCCGGCTCAAAATGATTATAGGTAATGAAAATAGCATATTAAGTAAGAAATTAACCATTGGTTGCACGTGGAAAGCGCGGTTATTGGAAAGCTCGTATTTTGAGATCCGGTTATATTATGCCATCGAACTTGGATCACAGGAGAATGAGGCGACTTATTGCAATAATTTAAACGCTGATATACTTACAATTACATTATTAATCCAAAATAACCGATAAATACCGAATCGGTGACAATAAATTTTAACCGGCCAAAATCAGTAAGGCTAACCATCAGGGATTTTTGCAAAAAATTGAAAAACAATTTTTGTTGAAATTCCGGCTCAAAATGATTATAGGTAATGAAAATAGCATATTAAGTAAGAAATTAACCATTGGTTGCACGTGGAAAGCGCGGTTATTGGAAAACCTCGTATTTTGGGATCCGGTTATATTATGCCATCGAACTTGGATCACAGGAGAATGAGGCGACTTATTGCAATAATTTAAACGCTGATATACTTACAATTACATTATTAATCCAAAATAACCAATTAATACCGAATCGGTGACAATAAATTTTAACCGGCCAAAATCAGTAAGGCTAACTAACAACCATCAGGGATTTTTGCAAAAAATTGAAAAACAATTTTTGTTGAAATTCCGGCTCAAAATGATTATAGGTAATGAAAATAGCATATTAAGTAAGAAATTAACCATTGGTTGCACGTGGAAAGCGCGGTTATTGGAAAGCTCGTATTTTGAGATCCGGTTATATTATGCCATCGAACTTGGATCACAGGAGAATGAGGCGACTTATTGCAATAATTTAAACGCTGATATACTTACAATTACATTATTAATCCAAAATAACCGATAAATACCGAATCGGTGACAATAAATTTTAACCGGCCAAAATTAGTAAGGTTAACCATCAGGGATTTTTGCAAAAAATTGAAAACCAATTTTTGTTGAAATTCCGGCTCAAAATGATTATAGGTAATGAAAATAGCATATTAAGTAAGAAATTAACCATTGGTTGCACGTGGAAAGCGCGGTTATTGGAAAGCACGTATTTTGAGATCCGGTTATATTATGCCATCGAACTTGGATCACAGGAGAATGAGGCGACTTATTGCAATAATTTAAACGCTGATATACTTACAATTACATTATTAATCCAAAATAACCGATAAATACCGAATCGGTGACAATAAATTTTAACCGGCCAAAATTAGTAAGGCTAACCATCAGGGATTTTTGCAAAAAATTGAAAAACAATTTTTGTTGAAATCCCGGCTCAAAATGATTATAGGTAATGAAAATAGCATATTAAGTAAGAAATTAACCATTGGTTGCACGTGGAAAGCGCGGTTATTGGAAAGCACGTATTTTGAGATCCGGTTATATTATGCCATCGAACTTGGATCACAGGAGAATGAGACGACTTATTGCAATAATTTAAACGCTGATATACTTACAATTACATTATTAATCCAAAATAACCGATAAATACCGAATCGGTGACAATAAATTTTAACCGGCCAAAATTAGTAAGGCTAACCATCAGGGATTTTTGCAAAAAATTGAAAAACAATTTTTGTTGAAATCCCGGCTCAAAATGATTATAGGTAATGAAAATAGCATATTAAGTAAGAAATTAACCATTGGTTGCACGTGGAAAGCGCGGTTATTGGAAAGCTCGTATTTTGAGATCCGGTTATACAAGGTTATCCAATTCAAGCTTGATAAAGTAAACTTAAAAAAAACACACAAAATATTCGGAATGTATTGTAATTTTTATTTCATTTTACAGATTGATCCTTGCCTTTTTTAGTTAAACAAGATATCATTCAAATGTCCTCCACGGGACTTCTTACAGGCCTTGATTTTTTTGCGGTAATTTTCAATGACTTTTCGGCACATTTCGGGCGGTATCTCGGCCATTACCTTACGAATATTAGTTTTCAATTCGTCAAGAGTTTGAGGATTGTTTGCGTAAACACGATCTTTCGCGTAGCCCCACACAAAGAAATCCAAAGGCGTTAAATCACAGGATCTTGGAGGCCAATTGACATCAGCCAATCGCGAAATCAAACGTCCAGGAAATTTCTCTTGCAAAAGATCTCGATTTGCTCGTGTTACGTGACTGGTTGCTCCATCCTGCTGGAACCACATATCGTCAAGATCATAATCTTCGATTTTCGTAAAAAAATAATCGGTTAACATGCGGCCATAGCGCTCAGAATTGACGGTAACGGTTCGTCCATGGTTGTTCTCAAAAAAATACGGCCCAATCACACCACCAGACCACAATGCGCACCAAACAGCGACTTTTTCCGGGTGTAATGGCTTCTCTACAATCAATTGTGGATTTTCTGAGCCCCAAATTCTACAGTTTTGCTTATTAACGTATCCACCAAGCGAAAAACGAGCTTCATCACTGAAGAAAATTTTGTTCGAAAAATCAGCATCGACGGCCTGTTTTTCCAACACCCAATTTGCGTATGTTCTTCGTTGTCCATGGTCAGCAGGCTTTAGCTCTTGTGTCAAATGGACTTTATACGGATGAAGATGCAAATCCAGATGCAAAATGCGCCATAATGAGCCATAAGATAGGCCTAAATGTTGAGCTCGACGAGGAATTGACAAATTTGGATCTTCTTCCACACTTTCAGCTCCAGAAGCGATATTTTCAGCATTGCGAATGTTTCGATGATGCACAGACCTTACAATATCAGTAACAGATCCAGTTTGTTCAAATTTATTCACTGTATTCAATATGGTTTGCTTTGTAGGACGATTATGACGACCATAATCTGCTCGTAAAGCGCGAAATGTGGATACGGCAGAATCACTATTTTTATAATAAGATTTAATAATTTTAACGCGTTGGTCGATTGTTAAATGCTCCATATTCTTAAATGGCAGAATGTCAACTAAATAAATGACAGCGTACTTGACGTTTATCTTTGACAGATGTCGGTATACAGATTTCTACTTTATCAACCTCGAATTGGATAACCCGTTATTATGCCATCGAACTTGGATCACAGGAGAATGAGGCGACTTATTGCAATAATTTAAACGCTGATATACTTACAATTACATTATTAATCCAAAATAACCGATAAATACCGAATCGGTGATAATAAATTTTAACCGGCCAAAATTAGTAAGGCTAACCATCAGGGATTTTTGCAAAAAATTGAAAAACAATTTTTGTTGAAATCCCGGCTCAAAATGATTATAGGTAATGAAAATAGCATATTAAGTAAGAAATTAACCATTGGTTGCACGTGGAAAGCGCGGTTATTGGAAAACCTCGTATTTTGGGATCCGGTTATATTATGCCATCGAACTTGGATCACAGGAGAATGAGGCGACTTATTGCAATAATTTAAACGCTGATATACTTACAATTACATTATTAATCCAAAATAACCGATAAATACCGAATCGGTGACAATAAATTTTAACCGGCCAAAATTAGTAAGGCTAACTCAGGGATTTTTGCAAAAAATTGAAAAACAATTTTTGTTGAAATCCCGGCTCAAAATGATTATAGGTAATGAAAATAGCATATTAAGTAAGAAATTAACCATTGGTTGCACGTGGAAAGCGCGGTTATTGGAAAGCACGTATTTTGAGATCCGGTTATATTATGCCATCGAACTTGGATCACAGGAGAATGAGACGACTTATTGCAATAATTTAAACGCTGATATACTTACAATTACATTATTAATCCAAAATAACCGATAAATACCGAATCGGTGACAATAAATTTTAACCGGCCAAAATTAGTAAGGCTAACCATCAGGGATTTTTGCAAAAAATTGAAAAACAATTTTTGTTGAAATTCCGGCTCAAAATGATTCTAGGTAATGAAAATAGCATATTAAGTAAGAAATTAACCATTGGTTGCACGTGGAAAGCGCGGTTATTGGAAAGCTCGTATTTTGAGATCCGGTTATATTATGCCATCGAACTTGGATCACAGGAGAATGAGGCGACTTATTGCAATAATTTAAACGCTGATATACTTACAATTACATTATTAATCCAAAATAACCGATAAATACCGAATCGGTGACAATAAATTTTAACCGGCCAAAATTAGTAAGGCTAACCATCAGGGATTTTTGCAAAAAATTGAAAAACAATTTTTGTTGAAATCCCGGCTCAAAATGATTATAGGTAATGAAAATAGCATATTAAGTAAGAAATTAACCATTGGTTGCACGTGGAAAGCGCGGTTATTGGAAAGCACGTATTTTGAGATCCGGTTATATTATGCCATCGAACTTGGATCACAGGAGAATGAGGCGACTTATTGCAATAATTTAAACGCTGATATACTTACAATTACATTATTAATCCAAAATAACCGATAAATACCGAATCGGTGACAATAAATTTTAACCGGCCAAAATCAGTTAACCATCAGGGATTTTTGCAAAAAATTGAAAAACAATTTTTGTTGAAATTCCGGCTCAAAATGATTCTAGGTAATGAAAATAGCATATTAAGTAAGAAATTAACCATTGGTTGCACGTGGAAAGCGCGGTTATTGGAAAGCTCGTATTTTGAGATCCGGTTATATTATGCCATCGAACTTGGATCACAGGAGAATGAGGCGACTTATTGCAATAATTTAAACGCTGATATACTTACAATTACATTATTAATCCAAAATAACCGATAAATACCGAATCGGTGACAATAAATTTTAACCGGCCAAAATCAGTAAGGCTAACCATCAGGGATTTTTGCAAAAAATTGAAAAACAATTTTTGTTGAAATTCCGGCTCAAAATGATTATAGGTAATGAAAATAGCATATTAAGTAAGAAATTAACCATTGGTTGCACGTGGAAAGCGCGGTTATTGGAAAGCTCGTATTTTGAGATCCGGTTATATTATGCCATCGAACTTGGATCACAGGAGAATGAGGCGACTTATTGCAATAATTTAAACGCTGATTTACTTACAATTACATTATTAATCCAAAATAACCGATAAATACCGAATCGGTGACAATAAATTTTAACCGGCCAAAATCAGTAAGGCTAACTCAGGGATTTTTGCAAAAAATTGAAAAACAATTTTTGTTGAAATTCCGGCTCAAAATGATTATAGGTAATGAAAATAGCATATCAAGTAAGAAATTAACCATTGGTTACACGTGGAAAGTGTGGTTATTGGAAAACCTCGTATTTTGAGATCCGGTTATATTATGCCATCGAACTTGGATCACAGGAGAACGAGGCGACTTATTGCAATAATTTAAACGCTGATATACTTACAATTACATTATTAATCCAAAATAACCGATAAATACCGAATCGGTGACAATAAATTTTAACCGGTCAAAATTAGTAAGGCTAACCCATCAGGGATTTTTGCAAAAAATTGAAAAACAATTTTTGTTGAAATTCCGGCTCAAAATGATTATAGGTAATTAAAATAGCATATTAAGTAAGAAATTAACCATTGGTTGCACGTGGAAAGCGCGGTTATTGGAAAAGCTCGTATTTTGAGATCCGGTTATATTATGCCATCGAACTTGGATCATAGGAGAATGAGACGACTTATTGCAATAATTTAAACGCTGATATACTTACAATTACATTATTAATCCAAAATAACCGATAAATACCGAATCGGTGACAATAAATTTTAACCGGCCAAAATCAGTAAGGCTAACCATCAGGGATTTTTGCAAAAAATTGAAAAACAATTTTTGTTGAAATTCCGGCTCAAAATGATTATAGGTAATGAAAATAGCATATTAAGTAAGAAATTAACCATTGGTTGCACGTGGAAAGCGCGGTTATTGGAAAGCACGTATTTTGAGATCCGGTTATATTATGCCATCGAACTTGGATCACAGGAGAATGAGGCGACTTATTGCAATAATTTAAACGCTGATATACTTACAATTACATTATTAATCCAAAATAACCGATAAATACCGAATCGGTGACAATAAATTTTAACCGGCCAAAATCAGTAAGGCTAACCATCAGGGATTTTTGCAAAAAATTGAAAAACAATTTTTGTTGAAATTCCGGCTCAAAACGATTATAGGTAATGAAAATAGCATATTAAGTAAGAAATTAACCATTGGTTGCACGTGGAAAGCGCGGTTATTGGAAAACCTCGTATTTTGGGATCCGGTTATATTATGCCATCGAACTTGGATCACAGGAGAATGAGGCGACTTATTGCAATAATTTAAACGCTGATATACTTACAATTACATTATTAATCCAAAATAACCGATAAATACCGAATCGGTGACAATAAATTTTAACCGGCCAAAATCAGTAAGGCTAACCATCAGGGATTTTTGCAAAAAATTGAAAAACAATTTTTGTTGAAATTCCGGCTCAAAACGATTATAGGTAATGAAAATAGCATATTAAGTAAGAAATTAACCATTGGTTGCACGTGGAAAGCGCGGTTATTGGAAAGCTCGTATTTTGAGATCCGGTTATATTATGCCATCGAACTTGGATCACAGGAGAATGAGGCGACTTATTGCAATAATTTAAACGCTGATATACTTACAATTACATTATTAATCCAAAATAACCGATAAATACCGAATCGGTGACAATAAATTTTAACCTTCCAAAATCAGTAAGGCTAACCATCAGGGATTTTTGCAAAAAATTGAAAAACAATTTTTGCTGAAATTCCGGCTCAAAATGATTATAGGTAATGAAAATAGCATATTAAGTAAGAAATTAACCATTGGTTGCACGTGGAAAGCGCGGTTATTGGAAAAGCTCGTATTTTGAGATCCGGTTATATTATGCCATCGAACTTGGATCACAGGAGAATGAGGCGACTTATTGCAATAATTTAAACGCTGATATACTTACAATTACATTATTAATCCAAAATAACCGATAAATACCGAATCGGTGACAATAAATTTTAACCGGCCAAAATCAGTAAGGCTAACCATCAGGGATTTTTGCAAAAAATTGAAAAACAATTTTTGTTGAAATTCCGGCTCAAAATGATTATAGGTAATGAAAATAGCATATTAAGTAAGAAATTAACCATTGGTTGCACGTGGAAAGCGCGGTTATTGGAAAGCACGTATTTTGAGATCCGGTTATATTATGCCATCGAACTTGGATCACAGGAGAATGAGGCGACTTATTGCAATAATTTAAACGCTGATATACTTACAATTACATTATTAATCCAAAATAACCGATAAATACTGAATCGGTGACAATAAATTTTAACCGGCCAAAATCAGTAAGGCTCATCAGGGATTTTTGCAAAAAATTGAAAAACAATTTTTGTTGAAATTCCGGCTCAAAATGATTATAGGTAATGAAAATAGCATATTAAGTAAGAAATTAACCATTGGTTACACGTGGAAAGCGCGGTTATTGGAAAAGCTCGTATTTTGAGATCCGGTTATATTATGCCATCGAACTTGGATCACAGGAGAATGAGGCGACTTATTGCAATAATTTAAACGCTGATATACTTACAATTACATTATTAATCCAAAATAACCGATAAATACCGAATCGGTGACAATAAATTTTAACCGGCCAAAATCAGTAAGGCTAACCATCAGGGATTTTTGCAAAAAATTGAAAAACAATTTTTGTTGAAATTCCGGCTCAAAATGATTATAGGTAATGAAAATAGCATATTAAGTAAGAAATTAACCATTGGTTGCACGTGGAAAGCGCGGTTATTGGAAAACCTCGTATTTTGGGATCCGGTTGTATTATGCCATCGAACTTGGATCACAGGAGAATGAGGCGACTTATTACAATAATTTAAACGCTGATATACTTACAATTACATTATTAATCCAAAATAACCGATAAATACCGAATCGGTGACAATAAATTTTAACCGGCCAAAATCAGTAAGGCTAACCATCAGGGATTTTTGCAAAAAATTGAAAAACAATTTTTGTTGAAATTCCGGCTCAAAATGATTATAGGTAATGAAAATAGCATATTAAGTAAGAAATTAACCATTGGTTGCACGTGGAAAGCGCGGTTATTGGAAAGCTCGTATTTTGAGATCCGGTTATATTATGCCATCGAACTTGGATCACAGGAGAATGAGGCGACTTATTGCAATAATTTAAACGCTGATATACTTACAATTACATTATTAATCCAAAATAACCGATAAATACTGAATCGGTGACAATAAATTTTAACCGGCCAAAATCAGTAAGGCTAACATTTTTGCAAAAAATTGAAAAACAATTGTTGTTGAAATTCCGGCTCAAAATGATTATAGGTAATGAAAATAGCATATTAAGTAAGAAATTAACCATTGGTTGCACGTGGAAAGCGCGGTTATTGGAAAACCTCGTATTTTGAGATCCGGTTATATTATGCCATCGAACTTGGATCACAGGAGAATGAGGCGACTTATTGCAATAATTTAAACGCTGATATACTTACAATTACATTATTAATCCAAAATAACCGATAAATACCGAATCGGTGACAATAAATTTTAACCGGCCAAAATCAGTAAGGCTAACCCATCAGGGATTTTTGCAAAAAATTGAAAAACAATTTTTGTTGAAATTCCGGCTAAAAATGATTATAGGTAATGAAAATAGCATATTAAGTAAGAAATTAACCATTGGTTACACGTGGAAAGCGCGGTTATTGGAAAAGCTCGTATTTTGAGATTCGGTTATATTATGCCATCGAACTTGGATCACAGGAGAATGAGGCGACTTGTTGCAATAATTTAAACGCTGATATACTTACAATTACATTATTAATCCAAAATAACCGATAAATACCGAATCGGTGACAATAAATTTTAACCGGCCAAAATCAGTAAGGCTAACCATCAGGGATTTTTGCAAAAAATTGAAAAACAATTTTTGTTGAAATTCCGGCTCAAAATGATTATAGGTAATGAAAATAGCATATTAAGTAAGAAATTAACCATTGGTTGCACGTGGAAAGCGCGGTTATTGGAAAACCTCGTATTTTGGGATCCGGTTATATTATGCCATCGAACTTGGATCACAGGAGAATGAGGCGACTTATTACAATAATTTAAACGCTGATATACTTACAATTACATTATTAATCCAAAATAACCGATAAATACCGAATCGGTGACAATAAATTTTAACCGGCCAAAATCAGTTAACCATCAGGGATTTTTGCAAAAAATTGAAAAACAATTTTTGTTGAAATTCCGGCTCAAAATGATTATAGGTAATGAAAATAGCATATTAAGTAAGAAATTAACCATTGGTTGCACGTGGAAAGCGCGGTTATTGGAAAGCTCGTATTTTGAGATCCGGTTATATTATGCCATCGAACTTGGATCACAGGAGAATGAGGCGACTTATTGCAATAATTTAAACGCTGATATACTTACAATTACATTATTAATCCAAAATAACCGATAAATAGCGAATCGGTGACAATAAATTTTAACCGGCCAAAATCAGTAAGGCTAACCATCAGGGATTTTTGCAAAAAATTGAAAAACAATTTTTGTTGAAATTCCGGCTAAAAATGTTTATAGGTAATGAAAATAGCATATTAAGTAAGAAATTAACCATTGGTTGCACGTGGAAAGCGCGGTTATTGGAAAGCTCGTATTTTGAGATCCGGTTATATTATGCCATCGAACTTGGATCACAGGAGAATGAGGCGACTTATTGCAATAATTTAAACGCTGATATACTTACAATTACATTATTAATCCAAAATAACCGATAAATACCGAATCGGTGACAATAAATTTTAACCGGCCAAAATCAGTAAGGCTAACTCAGGGATTTTTGCAAAAAATTGAAAAACAATTTTTGTTGAAATTCCGGCTCAAAATGATTATAGGTAATGAAAATAGCATATCAAGTAAGAAATTAACCATTGGTTACACGTGGAAAGTGTGGTTATTGGAAAACCTCGTATTTTGAGATCCGGTTATATTATGCCATCGAACTTGGATCACAGGAGAACGAGGCGACTTATTGCAATAATTTAAACGCTGATATACTTACAATTACATTATTAATCCAAAATAACCGATAAATACCGAATCGGTGACAATAAATTTTAACCGGTCAAAATTAGTAAGGCTAACCCATCAGGGATTTTTGCAAAAAATTGAAAAACAATTTTTGTTGAAATTCCGGCTCAAAATGATTATAGGTAATTAAAATAGCATATTAAGTAAGAAATTAACCATTGGTTGCACGTGGAAAGCGCGGTTATTGGAAAGCACGTATTTTGAGATCCGGTTATATTATGCCATCGAACTTGGATCACAGGAGAATGAGGCGACTTATTACAATAATTTAAACGCTGATATACTTACAATTACATTATTAATCCAAAATAACCGATAAATACCGAATCGGTGACAATAAATTTTAACCGGCCAAAATCAGTAAGGCTAACCATCAGGGATTTTTGCAAAAAATTGAAAAACAATTTTTGTTGAAATTCCGGCTCAAAATGATTATAGGTAATGAAAATAGCATATTAAGTAAGAAATTAACCATTGGTTACACGTGGAAAGCGCGGTTATTGGAAAAGCTCGTATTTTGAGATCCGGTTATATTATGCCATCGAACTTGGATCACAGGAGAATGAGGCGACTTATTGCAATAATTTAAACGCTGATATACTTACAATTACATTATTAATCCAAAATAACCGATAAATACCGAATCGGTGACAATAAATTTTAACCGGCCAAAATCAGTAAGGCTAACCATCAGGGATTTTTGCAAAAAATTGAAAAACAATTTTTGTTGAAATTCCGGCTCAAAATGATTATAGGTAATGAAAATAGCATATTAAGTAAGAAATTAACCATTGGTTGCACGTGGAAAGCGCGGTTATGGGAAAACCTCGTATTTTGAGATCCGGTTATATTATGCCATCGAACTTGGATCACAGGAGAATGAGGCGACTTATTGCAATAATTTAAACGCTGATATACTTACGATTACATTATTAATCCAAAATAACCGATAAATACCGAATCGGTGACAATAAATTTTAACCGGCCAAAATCAGTAAGGCTAACCATCAGGGATTTTTGCAAAAAATTGAAAAACAATTTTTGTTGAAATTCCGGCTCAAAATGATTATAGGTAATGAAAATAGCATATTAAGTAAGAAATTAACCATTGGTTGCACGTGGAAAGCGCGGTTATTGGAAAGCACGTATTTTGAGATCCGGTTATATTATGCCATCGAACTTGGATCACAGGAGAATGAGGCGACTTATTGCAATAATTTAAACGCTGATATACTTACAATTACATTATTAATCCAAAATAACCGATAAATACCGAATCGGTGACAATAAATTTTAACCGGCCAAAATCAGTTAGCCAGGGATTTTTGCAAACAATTGAAAAAGAATTTTTGTTGAAATTCCGGCTCAAAATGATTATAGGTAATGAAAATAGCATATTAAGTAAGAAATTAACCATTTGTTGCACGTGGAAAGCGCGGTTATTGGAAAAGCTCGTATTTTGAGATCCGGTTATATTATGCCATCGAACTTGGATCACAGGAGAATGAGGCGACTTATTGCAATAATTTAAACGCTGATATACTTACAATTACATTATTAATCCAAAATAACCGATAAATACCGAATCGGTGACAATAAATTTTAACCGGCCAAAATCAGTAAGGCTAACCATCAGGGATTTTTGCAAAAAATTGAAAAACAATTTTTGTTGAAATTCCGGCTCAAAATGATTATAGGTAATGAAAATAGCATATTAAGTAAGAAATTAACCATTGGTTGCACGTGGAAAGCGCGGTTATTGGAACACGTATTTTCAGATCCGGTTATATTATGCCATCGAACTTGGATCACAGGAGAATGAGGCGACTTATTGCAATAATTTAAACGCTGATATACTTACAATTACATTTTAATCCAAAATAAACGATAAATACCGAATCGGTGACAATAAATTTTAACCGGCCAAAATCAGTAAGGCTAACCATCAGGGATTTTTGCAAAAAATTGAAAAACAATTTTTGTTGAAATTCCGGCTCAAAATGATTATAGGTAATGAAAATAGCATATTAAGTAAGAAATTAACCATTGGTTGCACGTGGAAAGCGCGGTTATTGGAAAACCTCGTATTTTGGGATCCGGTTATATTATGCCATCGAACTTGGATCACAGGAGAATGAGGCGACTTATTACAATAATTTAAACGCTGATATACTTACAATTACATTATTAATCCAAAATTACCGATAAATACCGAATCGGTGACAATAAATTTTAACCGGCCAAAATCAGTAAGGTTAACCATCAGGGATTTTTGCAAAAAATTGAAAAACAATTTTTGTTGAAATTCCGGCTCAAAATGATTATAGGTAATGAAAATAGCATATTAAGTAAGAAATTAACCATTGGTTACACGTGGAAAGCGCGGTTATTGGAAAGCTCGTATTTTGAGATCCGGTTATATTATGCCATCGAACTTGGATCACAGGAGAATGAGGCGACCTATTGCAATAATTTAAACGCTGATATACTTACAATTACATTATTAATCCAAAATAACCGATAAATACCGAATCGGTGACAATAAATTTTAACCGGCCAAAATCAGTTAGCCAGGGATTTTTGCAAAAAATTGAAAAATAATTTTTGTTGAAATTCCGGCTCAAAATGATTATAGGTAATGAAAATAGCATATTAAGTAAGAAATTAACCATTGGTTACACGTGGAAAGCGCGGTTATTGGAAAAGCTCGTATTTTGAGATCCGGTTATATTATGCCATCGAACTTGGATCACAGGAGAATGAGGCGACTTATTGCAATAATTTAAACGCTGATATACTTACAATTACATTATTAATCCAAAATAACCGATAAATACCGAATCGGTGACAATAAATTTTAACCGGCCAAAATCAGTGAGGCTAACAACCATCAGGGATTTTTGCAAAAAATTGAAAAACAATTTTTGTTGAAATTCCGGCTCAAAATGATTATAGGTAATGAAAATAGCATATTAAGTAAGAAATTAACCATTGGTTGCACATGGAAAGCGCGGTTATTGGAAAACCTCGTATTTTGAGATCCGGTTATATTATGCCATCGAACTTGGATCACAGGAGAATGAGGCGACTTATTGCAATAATTTAAACGCTGATATACTTACAATTACATTATTAATCCAAAATAACCGATAAATACCGAATCGGTGACAATAAATTTTAACCGGCCAAAATCAGTAAGGCATCAGGGATTTTTGCAAAAAATTGAAAAACAATTTTTGTTGAAATTCCGGCTAAAAATGATTATAGGTAATGAAAATAGCATATTAAGTAAGAAATTAACCATTGGTTGCACGTGGAAAGCGCGGTTATTGGAAAACCTCGTATTTTGGGATCCGGTTATATTATGCCATCGAACTTGGATCACAGGAGAATGAGGCGACTTATTGCAATAATTTAAACGCTGATATACTTACAATTACATTATTAATCCAAAATAACCGATAAATACCGAATCGGTGACAATAAATTTTAACCGGCCAAAATCAGTAAGGCTAACCATCAGGGATTTTTGCAAAAAATTGAAAAACAATTTTTGTTGAAATTCCGGCTCAAAATGATTATAGGTAATGAAAATAGCATATTAAGTAAGAAATTAACCATTGGTTGCACGTGGAAAGCGCGGTTATTGGAAAACCTCGTATTTTGGGATCCGGTTATATTATGCCATCGAACTTGGATCACAGGAGAATGAGGCGACTTATTGCAATAATTTAAACGCTGATATACTTACAATTACATTATTAATCCAAAATAACCGATAAATACCGAATCGGTGACAATAAATTTTAACCGGCCAAAATCAGTTAGCCAGGGATTTTTGCAAAAAATTGAAAAACAATTTTTGTTGAAATTCCGGCTCAAAATGATTATAGGTAATGAAAATAGCATATTAAGTAAGAAATTAACCATTGGTTGCACGTGGAAAGCGCGGTTATTGGAAAAGCTCGTATTTTGAGATCCGGTTATATTATGCCATCGAACTTGGATCACAGGAGAATGAGGTGACTTATTGCAATAATTTAAACGCTGATATACTTACAATTACATTATTAATCCAAAATAACCGATAAATACCGAATCGGTGACAATAAATTTTAACCGGCCAAAATCAGTAAGGCTAACCATCAGGAATTTTTGCAAAAAATTGAAAAACAATTTTTGTTGAAATTCCGGCTAAAAATGATTATAGGTAATGAAAATAGCATATTAAGTAAGAAATTAACCATTGGTTGCACGTGGAAAGCGCGGTTATTGGAAAACCTCGTATTTTGGGATCCGGTTATATTATGCCATCGAACTTGGATCACAGGAGAATGAGGCGACTTATTGCAATAATTTAAACGCTGATATACTTACAATTACATTATTAATCCAAAATAACCGATAAATACCGAATCGGTGACAATAAATTTTAACCGGCCAAAATCAGTAAGGCTAACCATCAGGGATTTTTGCAAAAAATTGAAAAACAATTTTTGTTGAAATTCCGGCTCAAAATGATTATAGGTAATGAAAATAGCATATTAAGTAAGAAATTAACCATTGGTTGCACGTGGAAAGCGCGGTTATTGGAAAACCTCGTATTTTGGGATCCGGTTATATTATGCCATCGAACTTGGATCACAGGAGAATGAGGCGACTTATTACAATAATTTAAACGCTGATATACTTACAATTACATTATTAATCCAAAATTACCGATAAATACCGAATCGGTGACAATAAATTTTAACCGGCCAAAATCAGTAAGGCTAACCCATCAGGGATTTTTGCAAAAAATTGAAAAACAATTTTTGTTGAAATTCCGGCTCAAAATGATTATAGGTAATGAAAATAGCATATTAAGTAAGAAATTAACCATTGGTTACACGTGGAAAGCGCGGTTATTGGAAAGCTCGTATTTTGAGATCCGGTTATATTATGCCATCGAACTTGGATCACAGGAGAATGAGGCGACTTATTGCAATAATTTAAACGCTGATATACTTACAATTACATTATTAATCCAAAATAACCGATAAATACCGAATCGGTGACAATAAATTTTAACCGGCCAAAATCAGTTAGCCAGGGATTTTTGCAAAAAATTGAAAAACAATTTTTGTTGAAATTCCGGCTCAAAATGATTATAGGTAATGAAAATAGCATATTAAGTAAGAAATTAACCATTGGTTACACGTGGAAAGCGCGGTTATTGGAAAAGCTCGTATTTTGAGATCCGGTTATATTATGCCATCGAACTTGGATCACAGGAGAATGAGGCGACTTATTGCAATAATTTAAACGCTGATATACTTACAATTACATTATTAATCCAAAATAACCGATAAATACCGAATCGGTGACAATAAATTTTAACCGGCCAAAATCAGTAAGGCTAACAACCATCAGGGATTTTTGCAAAAAATTGAAAAACAATTTTTGTTGAAATTCCGGCTCAAAATGATTATAGGTAATGAAAATAGCATATTAAGTAAGAAATTAACCATTGGTTGCACGTGGAAAGCGCGGTTATTGGAAAAGCTCGTATTTTGAGATCCGGTTATATTATGCCATCGAACTTGGATCACAGGAGAATGAGGCGACTTATTGCAATAATTTAAACGCTGATATACTTACAATTACATTATTAATCCAAAATAACCGATAAATACCGAATCGGAGACAATAAATTTTAACCGGCCAAAATCAGTAAGGCTAACCATCAGGGATTTTTGCAAAAAATTGAAAAACAATTTTTGTTGAAATTCCGGCTCAAAATGATTATAGGTAATGAAAATAGCATATTAAGTAAGAAATTAACCATTGGTTACACGTGGAAAGCGCGGTTATTGGAAAAGCTCGTATTTTGAGATCCGGTTATATTATGCCATCGAACTTGGATCACAGGAGAATGAGGCGACTTATTGCAATAATTTAAACGCCGATATACTTACGATTACATTATTAATCCAAAATAACCGATAAATACCGAATCGGTGACAATAAATTTTAACTGGCCAAAATCAGTAAGGCTAACCATCAGGGATTTTTGCAAAAAATTGAAAAACAATTTTTGTTGAAATTCCGGCTCAAAATGATTATAGGTAATGAAAATAGCATATTAAGTAAGAAATTAACCATTGGTTGCACGTGGAAAGCGCGGTTATTGGAACACGTATTTTCAGATCCGGTTATATTATGCCATCGAACTTGGATCACAGGAGAATGAGGCGACTTATTGCAATAATTTAAACGCTGATATACTTACAATTACATTTTAATCCAAAATAACCGATAAATACCGAATCGGTGACAATAAATTTTAACTGGCCAAAATCAGTAAGGCTAACCATCAGGGGTTTTTGCAAAAAATTGAAAAAGAATTTTTGTTGAAATTCCGGCTCAAAATGATTATAGGTAATGAAAATAGCATATTAAGTAAGAAATTAACTATTGGTTGCACGTGGAAAGCGCGGTTATTGGAAAACCTCGTATTTTGAGATCCGGTTATATTATGCCATCGAACTTGGATCACAGGAGAATGAGGTGACTTATTGCAATAATTTAAACGCTGATATACTTACAATTACATTATTAATCCAAAATAACCGATAAATACCGAATCGGTGACAATAAATTTTAACCGGCCAAAATCAGTAAGGCTAACCATCAGGGATTTTTGCAAAAAATTGAAAAACAATTTTTGTTGAAATTCCGGCTCAAAATGATTATAGGTAATGAAAATAGCATATTAAGAAAGAAATTAACCATTGGTTGCACGTGGAAAGCGCGGTTATTGGAAAACCTCGTATTTTGGGATCCGGTTATATTATGCCATCGAACTTGGATCACAGGAGAATGAGGCGACTTATTACAATAATTTAAACGCTGATACACTTACAATTACATTATTAATCCAAAATAACCGATAAATACCGAATCGGTGACAATAAATTTTAACCGGCCAAAATCAGTAAGGCTAACCATCAGGGATTTTTGCAAAAAATTGAAAAACAATTTTTGTTGAAATTCCGGCTCAAAATGATTATAGGTAATGAAAATAGCATATTAAGTAAGAAATTAACCATCGGTTGCACGTGGAAAGCGCGGTTATTGGAAAACCTCGTATTTTGGGATCCGGTTATATTATGCCATCGAACTTGGATCACAGGAGAATGAGGCGACTTATTACAATAATTTAAACGCTGATATACTTACAATTACATTATTAATCCAAAATAACCGATAAATACCGAATCGGTGACAATAAATTTTAACCGGCCAAAATCAGTAAGGCTAACCATCAGGGATTTATGCAAAAAAATTGAAAAACAATTTTTGTTGAAATTCCGGCTCAAAATGATTATAGGTAATGAAAATAGCATATTAAGTAAGAAATTAACCATTGGTTACACGTGGAAAGCGCGGTTATTGGAAAAGCTCGTATTTTGAGATCCGGTTATATTATGCCATCGAACTTGGATCACAGGAGAATGAGGCGGCTTATTGCAATAATTTAAACGCTGATATACTTACAATTACATTATTAATCCAAAATAACCGATAAATACCGAATCGGTGACAATAAATTTTAACCGGCCAAAATCAGTAAGGCTAACCAGGGATTTTTGCAAAAAATTTAAAAACAATTTTTGTTGAAATTCCGGCTCAAAATGATTATAGGTAATGAAAATAGCATATTAAGTAAGAAATTAACCATTGGTTGCACGTGGAAAGCGCGGTTATTGGAAAGCACGTATTTTCAGATCCGGTTATATTATGCCATCGAACTTGGATCACAGGAGAATGAGGCGACTTATTGCAATAATTTAAACGCTGATATACTTACAATTACATTATTAATCCAAAATAACCGATAAATACCGAATCGGTGACAATAAATTTTAACCGGCCAAAATCAGTAAGGCTAACCATCAGGGATTTTTGCAAAAAATTGAAAAACAATTTTTGTTGAAATTCCGGCTCAAAATGATTATAGGTAATGAAAATAACATATTAAGTAAGAAATTAACCATTGGTTGCACGTGGAAAGCGCGGTTATTGGAAAAGCTCGTATTTTGAGATCCGGTTATATTATGCCATCGAACTTGGATCACAGGAGAATGAGGCGACTTATTGCAATAATTTAAACGCTGATATACTTACAATTACATTATTAATCCAAAATAACCGATAAATACCGAATCGGTGACAATAAATTTTAACCGGCCAAAATCAGTTAGCCAGGGATTTTTGCAAAAAATTGAAAAACAATTTTTGTTGAAATTCCGGCTCAAAATGATTATAGGTAATGAAAATAGCATATTAAGTAAGAAATAAACCATTGGTTACACGTGGAAAGCGCGGTTATTGGAAAACCTCGTATTTTGAGATCCGGTTATATTATGCCATCGAACTTGGATCACAGGAGAATGAGGCGACTTATTGCAATAATTTAAACGCTGATATACTTACAACTACATTATTAATCCAAAATAACCGATAAATACCGAATCGGTGACAATAAATTTTAACCGCCCAAAATCAGTAAGGCTAACCATCAGGGATTTTTGCAAAAAATTGAAAAACAATTTTTGTTGAAATTCCGGCTCAAAATGATTATAGGTAATGAAAATAGCATATTAAGTAATAAATTAGCCATTGGTTGCACGTGGAAAGCGCGGTTATTGGAAAACCTCGTATTTTGAGATCCGGTTATATTTATTATGCCATCGAACTTGGATCACAGGAGAATGAGGCGACTTATTGCAATAATTTAAACGCTGATATACTTACGATTACATTATTAATCCAAAATAACCGATAAATACCGAATCGGTGACAATAAATTTTAACCGGCCAAAATCAGTAAGGCTAACTAACCATCAGGGATTTTTGCAAAAAATTGAAAAACAATTTTTGCTGAAATTCCGGCTCAAAATGATTATAGGTAATGAAAATAGCATATTAAGTAAGAAATTAACCATTGGTTACACGTGGAAAGCGCGGTTATTGGAAAAGCTCGTATTTTGAGATCCGGTTATATTATGCCATCGAACTTGGATCACAGGAGAATGAGGCGAATTATTGCAATAATTTAAACGCTGATATACTTACAATTACATTATTAATCCAAAATAACCGATAAATATCGAATCGGTGACAATAAATTTTAACCCTCCAAAATCAGTAAGGCTAACTAACCATCAGGGATTTTTGCAAAAAATTGAAAAACAATTTTTGTTGAAATTCCGGCTCAAAATGATTATAGGTAATGAAAATAGCATATTAAGTAAGAAATTAACCATTGGTTGCACGTGGAAAGCGCGGTTATTGGAAAAGCTCGTATTTTGAGATCCGGTTATATTATGCCATCGAACTTGGATCACAGGAGAATGAGGCGACTTATTGCAATAATTTAAACGCTGATATACTTACAATTACATTATTAATCCAAAATAACCGATAAATACCGAATCGGTGACAATAAATTTTAACTGGCCAAAATCAGTAAGGCTAACCTTCAGGAATTTGTGCAAAAAATTGAAAAACAATTTTTGTTGAAATTCCGGCTCAAAATGATTATAGGTAATGAAAATAGCATATTAAGTAAGAAATTAACCATTGGTTACACGTGGAAAGCGCAGTTATTGGAAAAGCTTGTATTTTGAGATCCGGTTATATTATGCCATCGAACTTGGATCACAGGAGAATGAGGCGAGTTATTGCAATAATTTAAACGCTGATATACTTACAATTACATTATTAATCCAAAATAACCGATAAATACCGAATCGGTGACAATAAATTTTAACCGGCCAAAATCAGTAAGGCTAACCAGGGATTTTTGCAAAAAATTGAAAAACAGTTTTTGTTGAAATTCCGGCTCAAAATGATTATAGGTAATGAAAATAGCATATTAAGTAAGAAATTAACCATTGGTTACACGTGGAAAGCGCGGTTATTGGAAAAGCTCGTATTTTGAGATCCGGTTATATTATGCCATCGAACTTGGATCACAGGAGAATGAGGCGACTTATTGCAATAATTTAAACGCTGATATACTTACAATTACATTATTAATCCAAAATAACCGATAAATACCGAATCGGTGACAATAAATTTTAACCGGCCAAAATCAGTAAGGCTAACATCAGGAATTTATGCAAAAAATTGAAAAACAATTTTTGTTGAAATTCCGGCTCAAAATGATTATAGGTAATGAAAATAGCATATTAAGTAAGAAATTAACCATTGGTTACACGTGGAAAGCGCAGTTATTGGAAAAGCTTGTATTTTGAGATCCGGTTATATTATGCCATCGAACTTGGATCACAGGAGAATGAGGCGAGTTATTGCAATAATTTAAACGCTGATATACTTACAATTACATTATTAATCCAAAATAACCGATAAATACCGAATCGGTGACAATAAATTTTAACCGGCCAAAATCAGTAAGGCTAACATCAGGGATTTTTGCAAAAAATTGAAAAACAATTTTTGTTGAAATTCCGGCTCAAAATGATTATAGGTAATGAAAATAGCATATTAAGTAAGAAATTAACCATTGGTTACACGTGGAAAGCGCGGTTATTGGAAAAGCTCGTATTTTGAGATCCGGTTATATTATGCCATCGAACTTGGATCACAGGAGAATGAGGCGACTTATTGCAATAATTTAAACGCTGATATACTTACAATTACATTATTAATCCAAAATAACCGATAAATACCGAATCGGTGACAATACATTTTAACCGGCCAAAATCAGTAAGGCTAACCATCAGGAATTTATGCAAAAAATTGAAAAACAATTTTTGTTGAAATTCCGGCTCAAAATGATTATAGGTAATGAAAATAGCATATTAAGTAAGAAATTAACCGTTGGTTGCACCGGATATATTATCCGGATATATTATACCATCGAACTTGGATCACAGGAGAATGAGGCGACTTATTTCAATAATTTAAACGCAAATCTATTCAATACTACTTTATTAACTTAAAATAACCGAAACATCCTGGAGATTTTGGTTTCGAATCCCAATGAGGGCAGGATGCAAAAGTGAGTTTTTATCTCCAGATTGTCTGTGATGAAAAGGAACACAACTTTGACCTCCTTTTGGGTTGCGGAATTGGGCTCAAATCTCAAATTCAAGAGGTGTTACCATTATGTTATCAACTGGAAGTCGAACTTATTTAGTTCACACAAACTTCGATAAAGGCATCGTTTTGAGTAACTAAATTATATTTTCCATCGTTTTTAGGCAAGCCAAGCCAGTTCGGTGTAAATCCACATATTCCCATTCAATCATGCGCTATAAATATAAATCAAATCAATTTATCGAAATTTTATTTATATGTGGTAGCTTCCACTATTACACTCAGCTTGATGCCACTAAACAGATTTGTTGTTATCGCATTTTGATAGTTTTATTTTTATTACAAATTATTCATAACATTAACAAAAAAAACATTAAAACTAGTTTATCAGTGAAGCTGCGAACAGTATAAATGTAAAACTACCAAGTACTAGTACGGTGATCACAGTGAACACAACATAAATATAAAATGAATTCAAACCCGCGAAAATCGGTCAGTTTCGAGGGTCTAGATACGGTTGACCTTGAAACAAATCCTAGAGATTCGAAACTCTCTCACACGATTACGATGCCAGATGAAAATATACACGAGAAACGACGTCGAAAAGCAATGAGGAAATTATTTCAAAAGGTTCGTACATTATCCAGCATTCAAAAAAAAATTCACAATAAAACCTTTATACTATTTAACAGCTGGATCGAAACGGTAACGGATACTTAGAAGTTAATGAGCTTAAAACGTTATTAAAATCACACGAAGGCACAAAGATGCCGAAAGGCTTTGCAAAACGATTACATAATTTAAGTGATACAAATCAAGATGGTCGATTAGATTTCGATGAATTTTATGAAATGAGCCAAACTTACAGTTACATTTTAGACAAGTTTTTTACGTCGTACTGTAACAAATTGGTACCACCACGAAAAGTTCGTGCTGAAAATTTATCGGAAACAGGTTAGCCAAATCTGCAAATACCAAAATTTGTTTTTTAATCCAAGCAAAATATTTAATTTAGATGGCCGTTATGAGGAAAATTACTCGTGTTTTCCACCACCGATCACAATGCTAATATTTTCATTAATAGAAATAATTACATTTTTATTCGATGTGTGGTATAACGGGTGAGTAATTTTATTTTAACATGAGCGCTTTACAAATTCTTATTTACATATTTTAAATTAGAGAACTCAATAATGAAAAGTTCACTTTTTCGAATCTTGGTGCAACGACTAATGGTCCACTAGCCAAAGTACTAATTTACGATCCACGCCACAGACATGAAATATGGCGGTTTATCACGTACATGTTTGTCCATGCGGGGGCTTCACATTTAGTGGCAAATCTAGTAATCCAATTGTTTTTGGGCACTGCCCTAGAACTGGTACATTGCTGGTGGCGTATTGTTTGTATTTATTTGGCTGGAATAATAGCGGCCTCGATTGGAACGTCAGTTTGGAATCCAGAAACAAAATTTTGCGGCGCATCTGGCGGTGTTTATGCCTTAGTCACAGCTCACATTGCAACTGTTATTTTAGTAAGTATTTTGTAGAATTTAGATAGGATAAAATTAATTGTCAGTTGATATTTATAAAATATTTTTTAGAATTGGAAAGACATGGAATTTCCGGGAATTCAACTTTTTGTGTTCATGTTTTATTGTACGGCTGATTTGGGGCAATCGATTTATAATCATATTGTGAATGAATTTGATCAGGTTGGATACATTGGACATTTGTGTGGTGCTGTGGCCGGTCTACTCGTTGGAATTGGAGTATTACGAAATTTGAGCGTTAAGAGTTGGGAAATCAAATTGTGGTGGATTTGTGTGTCAATTTATCTGGTGTTTATGTTTTCCGGAATTTATGTGCATGTGTCGTATCCCGACTATTTCAATCCACGTAAAAATGCCCTTTAATGTGATAGACAATAAATTTTTACGTTACTGTTTATTATAAATTGTGCTTGCTTGTTGAGATTCAAATAATGTAAGCTGATTGAGTTGGCCTTATCATTTTTATAAAACTTTCGGGAAAGACCAAATAGTGAAGAATTTAAATATAAATGAAAACAAACTGAGAAATCGCGTTTTTTCTCAGCGAGCCTCAGTCTGGTTTTCTCTGGACGTATTAGCCGCTAGTACGATACGATCATATAACGCGCGTCAGCTAAAAATATTTGACATACAATACTTTAGTGAAAGCTCCATGGCTTCCAAGCCATTTCTGCTAGTTGGATGCACTGCTTTCGACTAAGTCCAGGGCCTTGAAGAATCCCACTAGTAACTGTTCACTCTTTGCATTCATAGTATACGAAGGTCATTTCAAAATGTGGTTGCTGAAATAATCGAGAATTATACTTTAGGTTAAATATAGCGTGATGTTTTACTGCCAAGGAACAGGTTACATGACAAAACGAATCAATTAGGATCGAGAGTTAAAACAATCCTCTTTGGGAGCAACCTACTCCTGAGAAAGACAATAAATATTTTATAGCAGCGGAACAATTAAGAATTTACAATGATTTGGGATAAAATTTGAAATTCCGATATAAAAATTACCCTAAAATTATGTCGCAAAACTACGGCATAATTTTTAATAAATAAGTGTGGTGAATAGTCTGATGAATCATAAACTGTACTTCTCGAACTTTTTGGTCTGACTGAATATAGGATCTTACTGCAGTCAAAAAATTTCGATTTATCATTTCTGAAGCATTTGGCCGCACTACCGATCTACTAGGATTAAGACGAATTTTAACAATCAAAATTGACGTACTTTTTTTTATTGGGACGTGAGTTGAAGGATCCCAAACACTTAAATAAAATCGCGTTGTCAAGGTCAGAATGTATCACTCTGTCGGTTTTTTAATTTCTAAATGTGCATTAGAAGATTCTGACAGATAGTTAACAATGTCAACCGATATCAGTGTCTTGTACATTTAGCCGTGAACAATTAAAAAATGTTTACATCAGTAGCCGCATAGAGACATGTACCGGATTTTCGGTCTGCTTTATCATACTATTTCGTCCACTTAAGATAATAATCAATTTAACACAGCACTGCCGGAAATTCGGCAGATGTTCGTCGGTTAGTAATGACGACGGTGGTAACTCGTTTATGTTTGTATTACCCAGCCACTTTCGTTTAAGTGGCACAACGATCATATAGTTCCATTCGAGAAGTAGGTTATTAACGTCTTCTAGTTCAGATCCGCATTTGCATTGACATTGATCAATTATTTTGAATCTCTCGAGAAAAATTCACTTTGTGTCTTACCATTGACCGATGCGCCATTGCCTCTGTATTCGTTTTGTCTGTAAGTGTGCTCTCTTTTAGAAAATCCACTGCGCGTAAGCCGGCTAGAACCACAGCAGCATCATTAGACGTAATCCAGCCGCTGCATGAAATAGGGCCTCTGCCACACTTTTGTAAATTATTACTATAACGTTTTATGATTCAGTCCCCATCTTGCTCTTGACACCCTCGCCGGGGAGTGAAATAGTTTCTTAGCGTTTTTACATACTTTTAGAACGTGAGAACTAAACAGAACTAGATCTGCCATACCTTCATCAAAGTCAACTCTTAATGCTGTAAGATTTCGAAGAAAGCGAATTTCTATCGCCTCGACCATGCGAGTTCAATTATTTCAGCATTTAATGCCTCAACCAGCGAACACTTAAGAGCTCAAATTACATGCTGTTTGTATCATATCGGCTAGTGCTACAATCACCAAAATTGTATAGGCTTCTCGTCACAAATGAACAACTGATCTCTAAAATTTTGGTGGTCATACCGCTCTTCTACGTGGTCCAAACGAAGCCCAACTTAAGCTCTTAAGTTATCGCTGGTTGAGGCGTAAGTTGTAGCAATCTCATCCTTACCTGTTGGTGACTCAGTTTCATCTGGTGTTTCGTCCGGTATAAGTTAGTTAAGTAACTCCAAACGTGTGTCATACCAAGTATCTGTGACGGCTCCATTTCTCTTCCTACAAGACCCCATGAGTCGTTATTACCTTGTTTCGTGATATACCGTTGGAAACAATTTTGCTTCGCTTCATGGTAGTTGTTAATACTTCATGGTAGTTGGTATTTCTTGCCCCTCTAAAGAGTAATAATTTTAACTCTCTTGCTTCTTGGTTTCTTCATGTATGGTATGCCAATCTTAGCATACGAGTATGAATAGAACATCTAGGTTTCCTTAGATTAGAGTTCCCGTAACTATTTCAATCTCTCCTTCGATTTGAGTTATTGTACACACTAGTAAACTGAGTTCAAATCAGCTCCATACGCGCTTCAATTTCATTCTTCGAATCAATTTCTGGAAGTATCTCTACACCATCCCATGAGGCGAATAAGTGCCTAGCAAATACACCCCAGGCCTCTATCTTAATGGCAAATCTTGGAGTTTTGCTCCTTGCGAGTCGACTCGTCTGTAGCGAGTTCCATAACTCGAGCGTGATGACTCTATGGTCACTAGATGTCGAACACTCTCCCACACACAACCCAACTACCGGGCAATATTGGAGTTCCCATTAGACTAGATGAAAATGTAACTCCTAGACACGAAGTCTTCCGCCTTTCTTTCGTTTTCATAAGTTAGACAGTCGTTCAACAATTCACTTCTTCTCGTGAATACTAATTATAGTCTTGGGATTCTCAGAAATGCCTGTATCTACTCTGACTGTAGCAGGCATGCTGCTGATTTTACAATTAACCGAGTGTGGTTCGTGCATACATAGACATATTCTATGTCGTGGTCGCAGATGTGCTCACATATTTCTGATCCGACTATTTTGATCCACCCCGTGACACCCATAAATGTATGCAACTCACGGACTGGGTTTGGAACTGAAACTCTGTAATAAGTTACATCTTATCAGATTAGGTTGCATCCTCCCTCGCCAATTACATTATTTTCATAAAACGGATAACGAATTCAATATGCAGCCAACCGTATCTAGCTTATAGTTTTCGCCACTTGAATAATTAACTTGGTTAGTAATTGCTGTACCATCAAGCCTAGGTAATATGAGCGATTTGACAGATTGTCGAACAAATCATCACGAGCCGATATTTAAACGCGTCAAAATGTTTGAAACATAATGTTTATTCGATTTACAAACGGAATAATGGTATGCCTTGGTCTTGATGGTTCTTAGGAAGATCAACCTAGAAAATAATTATTCGTTTCTAGAACCTTCTGTGACTGAATTTCAGAATGTTTCGTGTTTTCGAACTTACTGTGATGTTCCGTGAAACTAGAGTCGTAGTCCTAGACTCCGGTCCAGTAACAATTTGGAATTTGATACTCATTTTCGAAGGTAAAGTTTAGACTCTATTTCAATTCTATGATCTCTCTTTTCAGTGTGATCGCTTCAGTTAGAAAATTACAATAAGCCGTAGGTGGAGGTTTTTGGTTGGTAGTAACGTATTTAGAAGATAACTTTCAGAGAATCATTTGAATGTGTAATTTTTGTTGCGCATCCAAATCTGTCGGTATAACATTTCAATGTCCACTGTTGATGAAATACCAGCGGTAGGTTTAGCTGAACCATTAAACACCCTTCTTAGTTTTGTTGTGTTGCAATAAAAAGTTGGTTTTCGTTTATCGCTGCAGCCCTTGGCTATAAAAATCGATATCGCCATAGAAAATGATTTTCCAATGGAATCCGAATTTGAATCAAACGACAACCTCAGTTTGAGGCGAAGAAGTCTGCACCGATGTTGTGTGAAGCGAACATTCTTAACTCAGATGGTGTTTTCTCAGTTCTCCTCGACTCTTCCTATATTAACAAATGAAATAAGTTTGGTAAGTAAATTACTTGGTTTGTACAAAGTTTACTCTAAAATTTAAAGTAGTTCGTGAATTTAAAAATTGTTTACTACTATTACCTGGGGCTCCATGATCTGGCATTATTACTCGTGCTTATATCTCAATACTACATAATACGTGGAGTACTGAGTTGGATGAATAATGTAACATCTAAACTTTGGAATAACTCGCATTTTACAAATAGGTACAGAAGAATATTATTGCTTCCTAAACAATATCATTTTTATTGTTTTGATCTTTTGTACATAATTTATATCAAACCTTAACAATAATTTTGTTCAGATGCAGTTACAGTTGTAAAAAAATTACAAAAATATATGAACGATAATTACTTTAAATGCTTAGTCCTATAAAAAATTCTCTTAACCTCTAAAAATGTCTTATTATTAAACATAAAATTTTCAAAGCGCTTCTCACATTTGTATACACAATAATACAAAATACATAAATAAATTAAAAACATTAAACTTAAACTTAAATTGAAAATTAAATTCGTCGTGGTTTTGGGAAATAGTTCGGCACAAAAATGTGTATACATATGCCAACAATCATTAGAGCAAAATAAATTGAAACGGCACACCACCACAATTTCTTTTCCCACCGGCGCTCGTTTAAATTACGTAATACACCAATGCCGACAAGTAGTCCCGCAACGGCTCCGGACAGATGAGCTACGTAACCAACCTGGTCATTTTTATCAGTCACGTGATTATATATCGATTGTCCCAGATCCACGGAACAGAATATTAAAAACACAAATAGCTGGATTACGGCATACTCCATTTCGCGCCAATTCTATAATCATAAATATTTGCATGGTAAAAATATTCCCACAAAACATAAAACTAAAATACGAACCAATATAATAGTAGCTATGTGAGCTGTTATTAACGCGTAAACGCCACCGGATGCTCCAGCCAAAAAAATTTTTGGATCCGCTAGTGATGTTCCCATTGAGCCAGCCACTACACCAGCTAAATACACTAAAGCTACGCGCCACCACGAATGAACTAATTCTAGTGCAGTTCCAAGGAATATTTGAATAATTAAGTTTGATATGAGATGCATGATCCTGCAAATAAAATTGTTATTTATAGTACCAGCCATGTTTAAGGCCGAATATGGTTACTTACCCAACATGTACAAACATGTATGTCATGAAGCGCCAACATTCTTCTCTTTTGAATGGACTATAAATAAATAATGATGCTGCCGGTCCCCGTGTACTTCGTCCGATCGATTCTAATTTATTGCCATTTTTATGCTCACTTTATTTGAAAATAGGTGTAAAACAATAAAAACTATTATTTAGAATAATTTTTAATTTAAATTATTTAATTAAATTTAATTCGAGATTTTCTAAATCTTGCGAAATGTTGAATAATCTGAATGCATCATATACACGAGTGTGAAGTATTCCAGACTTTCCATAGATGTCATGTATGTATGAGCATCACACTGTTACTTCAAATTCAAATAGGAAAAAATGAATCGTATTGGAAATTTTAGTACAATCATATAAGTGAGTGTTTTTAGAAAATTACTCAAACTTAAATAACAAATATATTTTCTAAAATAAAAATTTAACACCAAACTCAGCCACGTATTGTGTAGAAATTATGGAGATTTTTATTAAAATAGATTAGAACTTTAAAAAGATTCGAATAAATATTTTAATAAAACAAGAAAAGGGTTTAAATTCAAACTTGGGTTAAACTCAATGGCCCAAGAGCAACTAGAATATAAAACTTTGTATCAAAAAATCCGAAATCAAGCATTGTAAACACGAAATGGTTTATTTAGATGACTCAATGACCAGCTTCATATACTATCGGCCGGATTGAACGATAATGGCCATTCAGATTTGAGTAAAAATGATATCAGTACACCGAGAATATCAAAATTCGTAGCAATAAACCAGAAGTCGTGCATTATTAGCACTAGGTGGTTTGGGTTAGGTGACTCAATGACTAACTTTGTATACTAGCCAGACCTGAATCACGATCTCTACGAATGGCCGGTAATGGCCATCCAAATATGAGTAAAAATGACATCAGTACACCGAGAATATCAAAATTCGTAGCAATAAACCCGAAGTCGTGCATTATTAGCACTAGGTGGTTTGGGTTAGGTGACTCAATGATTAACTTTGTATACTAGCCAGACCTGAAACACGATCTCTACGAATGGCCGATAATGTAAAAAATATAAGAATTCGTAGCAATAAACCTGTAATCGTGCATTATTAGCACTAAGTGGTTTTGGATAGGTAACTTAATGACCAACTTCATTTACTAGCCAGACCTGAATCACGATCTTTGGGAATGGCCGATAATGGCCATCCAAATTTGAGTAAAAATGACATCAGTACACCGAGAATATCAAAATCCGTAGCAATAAACCAGAAGTCGTGCATTATTAGCACTAGGTGGTATTAGTTAGGTGACTCAATGATCAACTTCATATACAAGCCAGACCTGAATCACAACCTCTGGGAATGGCCATCCAAATTTGAGTAAAAATGACATCAGTACACCGAGAATATAAAAATCCGTAGCAATAAACCAGAAGTCGTGCATTATTACCACTAGGTGGTTTGGGTTAGGTGACTCAATGATTAACTTTGTATACTAGCCAGACCTGAAACACGATCTCTACGAATGGCCGATAATGTAAAAAATATAAGAATTCGTAGCAATAAACCTGAAATCGTGCATTATTAGCACTAAGTGGTTTTGGATAGGTAACTTAATGACCAACTTCATTTACTAGCCAGACCACGATCTTTGGGAATGGCCGATAATGGCCATCCAAATTTGAGTAAATATGACATCAGTACACCGAGAATATCAAAGTTCGTAGCAATAAACCTGAAGCCGTGCATTATTAGCACTAGGTGGTTTTGGATAGGTGATTTGATGTCGAACTTTATATATTAGCCAAACCTGAATCACGGAAGGGCCGAGAATATAAAAATTCGTAGCACTACCGGGTTTTAGTTAGGTCAATGACTAACTTCATATACTAGCCAGACCTGAATCACGATCTTTGGGAATGGCCGATAATGGGCACCCAAATTTGAGTAAAAATATCTAGTGCTAATAGTACACGACTTCGGATATATTGGTACGAATTTTGTAATTTTAATTGTACTTATTTCGTTTTTACTCAAATTTAGGTGGTGAATATTAGCAATTCTGAAGTTTGTTTTTCAGGTCAATGTCACCTATCAGTATTCAGGAGAAATTTTGGTTTTCTATACTAAATTTTGATGGCCATTGACGACCATATCTAGAGATTGTGATTCAATTCGCTCTAATTCGTGAAGTAGTTGGTTAAGCAGCTACCTAAACCCATCTAGTTTTAATAATGCACTGCTTAGGGTTTATTGCTACGAATTTTTATCATCAACTTTTACTGCTGTAAAAGGACATTCTTATTTGCTTCTAAAAGTGGAAACAAATTTTAATCTGGAAAAATTTCTGAAACTTTTGTTAATTCATATGATACTCAAACAATTCTTATTAGAAATTAGTGAAAAATTCATAAATGGTTTGAGTTCAGTATATTTGGTTTGCATCCTGACTGTTTTAGTACAAAATTTTGGATAAAAATTTGTGGTTATGCCACTATAATATTTTTTTCTTCGTGATTGGCAATTAAAATTTTAATTTTTACTTTAATTTCAAGTTACAATATTTTTCTGCTATTTTAATTAAGACAATTTGATATACTTCTAATAAATATACTGGTAAAAATTGCTCAATTTCGTTAAACTTATCTTCATGTGCTTGTTTTTTAAATATCTTCAATTCAATAAATATATATCTGTATCTTGTTTCTATCTTACTTTTATTTTATTTCAATGTTTTGAATTAAAATGATGTACAAATTTTGTAAATTATTTAAAAATGTGTTCTATGCTTTCTAAACTAATTAAAATAACGTAAAATCAAACATAATATTTTACTTTTCATTGACAATTTCGCAAATTAAAAATCATAACAGTGTACTCCATACAACTACATAGAAAGGCTTTAAAATTTAAATTGGAATTAGCAGAAGTCCAATTGGATTTGATTCTAATCTATGGAGTACTTCAAGGGCCCTCATATACCCCTTAAAATGACGCTACAAACCAGCTATACTTTAACCAGATTGAACTACTGTTTAGGTTATTGCCCCAAGCTTGGCGATAACCCTTGAAACATTCATATAACTAAAACTATTTATATGGTCACCCAAGAAAATTTGTTAGAGTACCAATGCAATAAACGTAATGGCTATTCTCGATTTTATAACAGCCTGCCAATTCAAATTTCGTAATTATTATCATTGAATTTATCGCAATCGTCTTTTCCCTCAAAACCGATTACAAGTACACAAGTACTTCCTGCACACGTAATGACCACCATCGAAACAATAGCCCACACCGTCAAAAATCGAATGCGGTACATGGAATTACTTCCCTATCAGTGTTGCGCCGTATTTGCTACACCACGTACTTATTAATATTATACATATGTAGACAATGTATGTAGATAATTAAAAAATGCCGTCGACAATGTAGAGAATGTAGAAAATATGTCGACATTGTAGAAAATTATTGATTCATAACAAATCAAATCATTCTTACTCCACAAAAATTGGAACTCAAGTTTTCATAAGGTAATGACAATCATATCTGTGTTATTGCTTGGAAATCAGAATGATCGGAAAATGGAAATTTATTGTATGCTTTAGCTGGAAGCTCGAAAATATCTAAGAATGACAGACACCACTGGTAAAAATAAATTTTTTTTACACAGTTAAGTTTTTAAACAAAACATAGAGATGTCACTGTTAATGTAATAGTGAGGAAGTGAGGTTACCAAAACGTTGAAAGTTTGGTTTCAAAAATTCAAAATATTGAAAATACTTGGAACTTACATACAAACTATAGTCACAATGCCGTAGTGAATTATTATGTTAAGGAAAAAAACTTCGAAAGTCTTGATAACCTCATTTCGATGTAAAATGAACAACAATATCTATTTTCTAGGCAAGGAAACATTAAATGATTATACAAGTTCATCAGTCCACAATCGTTTATTAGGATTGCAAAAGCTTGACCGAAGTATGTTAGCTACAGTCACTAGTGAAAAAAAAAATAGAAATCGTGAATCTCTCAGTCAAATAGACATCACAGTTGACCCGAAGAAAATGCATATCGCCGATATACGAAATATATCTTAGTCCGATAAAACCACACAACAAAAATTCTGACAAAAATGATTCTGACAAAATCAAATCAGTTGTACACAGCAAACGGCACATTTCACAGAGAAATCCTCTCATATTCATATTAAACCTCGTATAGTTAGCGTAATGCCTATCGATAAACCCCATGAAAGGACATTACAAACCTGACCTCAACATATGCTGATTCTAAGGGCGGAGGCTAATTTTTTACGCGAGAAGTAAATTTTGAACTCACTGAACCGAGTGCGCTGAAACTTATGTCACACTTATCTCACCTAAATATTGCCGGAACAATACTAACTATTGATAACGTGATTTATAACCTTGATAATTTAATTATAAGAACGGGAATACGGTCATTTAAGGACGGTAGACCTCACCTTGTGTAACGAAGCATTCCCAAATAAAGTAGACGCGTTCAAACGGCTCATACTAATATCGATTGTCGAAGCTCTTGTATTAGATACAAATAAAAAAGCTAAACAAGCATATGAAAGCAATCGACATTTGAACTACTCCAAGAATATGCGTATTGGACCGATGTAAACGCTGATGAATTGTATCATTCCTACATACCAATTTTATTACACGCCGAAGCTGAAAAGTCATGTTCAGTGCAGGCCAAGAATCTCTTCTATGAGTCGCTCACACACCTTTCTACAGAGCTGTGATGTCTTCAGCAAGATTTGAACAAATAACTCGTTTTATTAGATTCGATGACACGTCGCACGATTGTAGAACAAGACCAGCTCACTTGCAGTCGTACTGCAATTCCGCTTTGTGTGGAGTTTATTTCAAAACAAAAAATGTATCTGAATCCCTTGCAGAGCACTTTATCTCGTCCAGAGAGATATCCGTTGATGAGCAGTTGGCTACAACCCGAGGAAGATGTAGTTTCAAACAATACATCTCAAGCAAACCGGCGAAGTTCGGAATACACAATTTTGGCTTGCCGATGCTACTACGAATTATCCATTAGCAGGAGAAATATATTTGGGCATACCGCGAGGGGAACATACTACTGTGGGCAAAAAGTAGTAAGACTTTTTAATTTAAATTTCGCGCGGAAAACCATTCGTCAAAATATTTTTTTTCTATGTTGGTATGACTGTCAGTGACATCTGTGCCAAATGTCACATCAAAATAATCATTAGTGTTTAGTATACGCTTGTCTTTCTGAAGTACAAAAAGTGCATTCGGCGATTTTTACAATGAGTGAAATTATTCAACAAAGAAGTTCCATTAAATTTAGTGTGCGGAATCAATTTTGTGGTGCCGAAACGTTCAGAATGTTGCAAAAGACCTTCGGTGATAATTGTATGTCACGAGCAAGTATTTTTGATTGGTACAAATTGTTCAAAGAGGGTCGAAAACGTGTTGATGACGAACCACGTCTAGGACGGCCATCAACATCAACTGATGATCAACACGTTAATAAAATCAAGGAATTGGTGCTCGATAATCGACGATTAACAATCAGAGACCTTACTGGTATCGTTGAAATATCGGAAGGATCAGTGAAAACCATTTTGAAAGATCATTTGGGCCTAAGAAAAGTGAAAGCACGGCTGGTTCCAAAATCACTAAATTTTTTGGAAAAACATCGTCGCATTGACGTCTGTGAAACAATGCGACTACCAGGATATCATGAAACGTATTATAACTGGCGATGAGTCTTGGATCTATGCTTACGACCCGGAAACAGACAATCAATCGGCCGAATATCGTACGAAAGGTGAGCCGAAGCCGGAAAAACCACGTCAAAGCAAGTCAAAAATCAAGGTGATGTTGACAGTTTCCTTCGATTATCGAGGTGTAGTGCACTCCGAATTCCTTCCGACCGATCAAACTGTCAACAAGGAATACTATTTGAGTTTTATGCGTCGTTTGCGCGAAGCAATTCGTAAAAAGAGGCCGGAATTATGGGTCGACAACTCTTGGTTTTTGCACCACGATAATGCACGCTAATCTCATACTGCATTGGGTTTACGTGATTTTTTCGCCAAAAATTCCAACCATATCGTTCCGCAACCAACGTATTCGCCTGATTTAGCTCCGTGTGACTTCTGGCTGTTCAGCAAACTCAAACGACCGCTCCGGGGAAACCGTTTTGAGTCAATTGAAGACATTAAACGTGAATCGCTACGCGCATTGGAGGCTATTCCGGAAATTGACTTTAACAACTGTTTCGAGGATTGGAAAAAACGTTGGAACCATACCCACCGTTGCAGTTGACACAGCAATCATGGCCATTGGAAGTAATGTCGCTGATGCAACGAGCAAACTCCAGAAGATTACCAATGCGGTTTGTGACTGGGCTGAGCGCTGAAGAATCAAGCTTAATGAGACGAAATCCACGCATATTAACTTTTCATATCAAAAGGCTTCCCATATACCGATAGAAATTAACTCACGACCGGTGTCTTATGCAAATAAAGGTAAATATGTTGGCATGACACTCGATGCCAAGCTCAAGGGGAGAGAGCACGTTAAAAAGAAAAAAGAAGAACTTAATAGGCTCATAGGTAGAGGCTCTGAGCTTACAATAAACAACAAACTGCTGCTATATCGGCAAATACTGAAGCCGATATGGACCTACGGTATTCAACTCTGGGGATGTACTAAGCAAACAAACGCCAAAATGATACAGACGTTTCAAAACAAGGTAAATGCTCCGTGGTACACAAGAAATGAAGACATTCATAGGCACTTACAGATGGAATGCATCAAAGATGAAATAAAAAAGCATGCCGAAAAAAGCATATCGAATTTACACGAAAATAAAATTATGAAAAGTGTACGTACAGTCTTGTGGATGTTTGATGACCATTAACACATAACTCTAGAGATGTCTACGCAAATCTGGTTATACCGGCATTTTGGGGATATTTTTCACAATTTATGAATGAACAAAATTCTGCAATGTGGCCCACAGTCATTCTGGCGTGCATTTTACGAGACGCGGCGCCTGATCTCTGTGCTTCATTGCAGACTAAGAATCATCGCTGAGATAAGGCAAAAACAAACATCTCAGTGACAATTTTATACATCTAGACCAGTGTTTCCCAACGGAGGCGATACGGCCCCTCTAGGAAGGCATAACATATATCTGAGCAGCCATATGTTAAATTCATAAATTAGGGGGTCTTGGGCTTAAACAGGCCATGAAAATTTTGCTATGATTTTAAAAAATTTATAAAAATATTGTCTCTGAAATAGATGAACTTAAATGGCCAAATAAATCTCACGGTCACAGTGCATCGGGATATTTCTAGAGCCTAGTCTCAAATGAGAAATAATAATAACCCACAGAATTTAAGGAGTTCACCCTACAACTTATTTACATACAATTCGTTTACAAACATAAATCCTAACTTTTGCATATGAATCACTATTTCAAGAACGATGCCGTTTTAATTATTCGAATTAAATTTAATCAAGATAATTATTTATATCGAGAATACGTCTTGCATACTTACTTATAATAAAATACATCATAAAGAAATGTAATAATCTCAATGATTGAAAATAAAACCATTGTCAATGGTGGCGGACAACAAGACATGCTACTCTCATACTGTCCATCTATAATCATTTAGGAAGAAATAAAAATATTTAGTGTTAGATTTTAATTTAGTTTTAGGTAAGACGCGTCTTAAGAATTTGTTAGTAATTTTGTATGTAACATTAATTACCAATAAATGTTAATCTATATTGACTACAACAAACCTTTTACGGATACAGATCTACCAAACACTAATCTATGTAAGTTTACATCATTTACCGTTGCTCCATAAACACCTCCTTTATAGGAACAGTGAGAATTTGGTGCAAAATATTCTTCTGATTTTATTTATTTGGCACGCATAAAACAGAACAAAACATGGTGTAGTAGTATTGGTTTTTGTTTTGTGTTGGTGTATGTGTATTTTATTGCAACATATGAAGAATAAGCCATAAAAAGTATTTTGAAATTAGTAAGTTTATATACATAGTTCCCGAAGGTCCCCAGAAAAATTATTAGTAAATAAAAAGAAATAAGAAAAAGAAATAATTAATAATGTTTTTAAATATTTATGTAAGTGGTTATAGAAATGAGCGAGATAAATAGATAAGCAGATGATTAAAGCAGCGCAAAAATAGGTGAAGTACTCGACAAGTCACTAAAAGTAGTTTATCAGTGAATTGAACATTAATTTAAAAAATGTAGCCAATTAATTAGTTTGATTTACCTGTCTTGTTCGTTTCCTTAGAATTTACAACTGACAGAGAATAAAATTTATTTTTAATAATATTTTTTGTACTCCAATACCGACAACCACCCCAAAACAATGATTAAATGATAATACTCGTGCGCTTATGAAATGTTAGCAAGTGTTATTATAAAAGAAGTTAATGCTCATTTTACCTGGTTCATCAAATGCTGTTCCTCTATGTGGCGAAGGCACAATCATCCTACAATATCGTGCCACATATCCTTTAATAATCCAGTCATGCTCTAAGCTCATATTGTAAAATTCTTCAAAACTTAAACGTCCGTCGTTATCCTGGTCCGCCATTTGAACAATCCGCTTGGCCAACCCTTTTGGTAAACTTTCACATTGGTGCGCTTTTATTAAACGTTTTATTTCTTTGACGTCTAGATATTGATTCCCATCTCGATCGAACTGCAACCGGAACAAAAAGAACACGTGTTAAACACTTAATTTATCGTAAATCTATTGAGAACGCTGTACATACTCATTCTTAAGTACGCTTTAATTAGCTGATTAATGTTACCGATAGTCAAAATATGATTTTTTTTTTTGTTTAAAGTATGAGGCGCGGCAATTTATAATATTTTATATTTCATCAGACACCCGAAACATGTGCTTAAGATAATCAAAAATATTTATTATTTAGGAATTTTGTTTGATAACACTTTGTTTATTTTAAACCAATATCTATTGAATTCTTTTATTTGCCTTAATCTTATCTACCCGATCGCGAAATTAAATTAACAAATTTTGTGAAATAGTTTGCAATATTATTTTGAACTGAACAAATATTTTGGTGGCGTAAATAGACTTATTCCGGGCAATGGAACCAGTTTTACATGATTCATTCGTAATTTGTTCACCCACACCTTGGACGATTTTGAACCCATCAATAGAATTCCGAGTTATTTTAATAATGGACAGGTTTTGTAAATAAACACTGTGGTTTACAGCAATTATTATTAAAACCAGATGCGTTAATTAGGTTAGAATTTATTACCCGATACATTTCCACTACAGTTTAGCATTGGGTTGAAAATTATAGCAGTGAGCGTTTCTGTATAGCCATCATAATCGTATTATGTTAAATTCGTGCGTCACAAAGTACGTAGGTGGTGTTTAAATTTTTGATGATTAAAATCAAATTCGATTGCCTTAAACATGTTTGTACATCTTTTACGTTCGATATGGTGTTATCTTGTACCTAATTGGAATATTCCGATAACCTTTGTCATTTTGACAGATACTAGTGTATCGTTACGGAACAACATTTTGAAATTCCCGTAATTTAATTTACGCACCAATTATCAAATAATAAATTACATTGAGTGGACCAACCACTCGCTCAGCTAATTTTATTGTGGTCAATTTCCTCCGGCTGGATAGTTACTAACCTAAAATGTAATGCCATACGTAATTCAATGATATCAAGTTTGGAGACAAGTCCCATAAATATAAAATTTTTAAACGGCGTTTAGATTTACGATAGATCTACTAATTATTATTTCTATATTTTTAATCAAAATCTAATAATTGGTATTATTGGATTATGGTTATCTGGAAAAATGCCTTTGCCTAATAAACAGCTTATACAAGAAATTCCAATTATAACTGGTTAATATCATATCTTTTTTTAAAGTGAAATTAAATTTTATATCGAAAATTTAACTTATCTGAATCCAAATGCCATAAATCTTCTTAGCAATTATACAGCATTATAAACATATTTAAAATATTTCAGATTTTTTAAAAACGATTAAAAACTAAATTTTATATCAACAAGACGTCAGATATTATAATTTTGGTAACAAGGAATTCCGACAGATACCGTAGAAAAAAATCACAAACTAAATTCTCCATACGTTTTATCTAGCTTTTACCTATCCAAATCAAAATAAAACAATGCTTATATAACAACAAAACAAGCCCTGCGACTCTGAGGTTCGATCACTTCCAAATTTTAATTGATAGTGTCGTCACCAAAACACGTATGTGTGCCCATTTTTAATAAAATTGGGTTGGGGTTCGGTCACTTCGAAATTTTAATTAAAAGTGCTGTCACAAGAAATCCAAGTCATCAGAAAGTGGTGTCAACGGAGAAACACGTGTGCCCACACAATCAATAAAATCGGGTTATTTGGTGTTGTCATCAAAACACTTACGTTTCGAATTTTCAATAAAATTGGGTTAGATTTAATAGTTCTATAGAGTGGTCCTTTGACCTTGAGATCCACTTACTTCTAAATTTTAGTTAAAAGTGTTATTACCAGAGATACAATGTGCACAAATTTCCAAAAACAAGACAACATTTATATCAAGGCCCCTCCACCCTGAGATCATTGGAGAAACAAGAGTTTGCTCAATCCATAGAATCGGGTTATTTACAAAATTCTATTTGCCAGCCTCTCGACCCTGAGGTTTAAACAACTACAAATTTTAATAGAAATTGCTATCATCGGAGATAAACGGTGATACTAATTTTCAATAACCACGAGATATTTGTAAACATTTATATAAAAACCCCTCGAATCTGGGGTGCGATCGCTTCAAAGCTTCAGTAGTCTTGTCCACGGAGATAAACATGTGTGTTGTTTATTTGGCAGCCCCGCTACCCTAAAATTTGAGTAAAAATTGTTGCTACTGGAGATACGAGCCTGAAGCCCGATCACTTACAACTTTTAATATAAACGGTTGTCAGCAGAAATAAACGATAAAACAAAATTTCTAAAATACCTGCCACCTGAGGTTCGATCACTTCAAAATTTCACTAGAAATTGTTGCCTCCGGAGAAACACAAGTGTTTTAATTTTCAATAAAATGGAATTTTTTACAAAAAAAATTCTAAGGCTTACTATACAACCCTTTCGATCACCTAAAATTTTTAGCAGCAAGTGTTGAACCCGGAGAAACACATGTGTGCTAATTTTCAATAAAATAGGGTTATTTCCAAAAATTGGTATGTACGCCCCCCGACCCTGAGGTTCGATCACTTGAAAATTTTAATAGAAAATATTGTAACTGTGTCTGTGTTACCTCCCCGCGGTGACCTTCGGACAACTAACACTCACTACGGTATTTGTAGTGTGCTAAGCTAAAACACGCGATCTGGACGTGGTTAGAGTGTTAATCGTAATCGCAACGCGTGTTACACGATCCGGACACGTTCTGAATCAAACCGCCTTAACTGTGTGCTGTAGATCTTTGCACAGCTAGTCATTTCTTTCTCCGCTACTCGTGAGACAAAGCATAGATTCAACTAATAATACAAACAAAGAAGAGTCAGGCGCGCTTATAAACCCGGAAACTATAATTTTGGTGGGGATTTGCCCTCCAAGCCTGGTCTCCAAGGCATAGGGCATCCACGTAGGATAGGTTGGTCATTAAAGACAAACCGAAAAAAGGGACACAACCACGAACATGTTCCCCGAATGTAATCTCTATTATTAACTTATAAAACCAGGGCATAGCCTGGAATGCTCCAGCAAAGCTCAATAAGGTGCCGTTGGCGGAGAGAATGAACAGGGATATGGAAATGCTCTTGTGACCAAAAATCCATTATTGAAATGAAGCTGGACGGTTCGTCTGAAGGTTTTCTTCCCAAAAGATTAACAGAGCCCAGTAAGACGGATATATCGTACTGCAATTGGAGGAAGTTGGAAAAGGCCTTAGCCACCACTTTCCTAAAAATTATCAGACCAACGGCCATTGACCCCGCACAAAAAAGCGGCAAAGAGCCTAGGAGAAGTCTGGCCTGGTGCTGGACTAGAAGTAATCGGAAGAGATGTTATCTCCTGCCGACCTAGAGCAAGAGCTTGAATCTCAACGGAATCCAGCGACCCAGAAGATATTCTGGAAATTCTATAAATAAATCCTGAACTGCCGACCACCGACAGAAGAGTGACCAAGTTGGAAAAAACAAAGGCAGATTTTAGTCAGCTATTATCATACTAAATATAGTCGCTGGCTGAGCCGACGTGAACTAATGGTTTAATTAACTATGGCTTTAGCGCAAACACACTCAAAACTCTTAGGAAAGCGGAGGGTGACATATTGAGGTCGCCGATACCGATACAGGCTCCGGCTGATAACATGAACGTTATGGAAATGGGTGAGGAGACAGAAACACTCTCTAAATACGGAGTTGTATACTGTCATGAGATTTCTTTGTGGATCCCCGGAGGAATCACGATCAGAGGAGGACTACGATGCACCTGTGATGGAGGTTGAGGTAAAGGAGCAAACCTAATGTTGAGGCTCCTGCAAATTAACCTCCATCCTCTAAGGCAGCTTCGGCTGCTCCCGTCCTCAAACTAGGAGCAGAAAAGATCGATATTTTCCAAGTCCAAGGACCTGGGGTACATGGTGAGCAGGTGCTTGGACTTGGGACTCCAAAATATAAACTGCATTCTCGCTAAAATATCGCTCGCTAAATTATCAAATTACTGTAATTCAGATGTTGTCACAACAAGCATTGAGATGGATGGTCAAAATCTCTGGCTAATATCAGGTTACCTTTCACATGATCGAGAAGATATCATATCTGTTATTTTAGGAAGCGCTTTAAAGGCTCAAAAATAATAAATTGGAGCGAATACTAACCAATGTATATGCAATATGAACTGTAAACCAACGTTTATAACTAGGAAGTTCTAGACATTACACTTATCTCAAACCCATAAACAATCCTAGCTATAAATTCAGAAGGAAACCCGACTGATATTTTTAGAACTATTTTAAGTAATTGAACCTCTACCGGTACCGGTTACAAACTCTCCTAATTCAACACCCGGCGTGACGACCATATCATGTACTAAAAGACCTCTGAGTAAACCTCGTCCACCTTGGTGGTCGGATCGACTTTACAAAACCCGTAAAAATGCAAGATGCTGTTTAATCGAGTAAACTAAAGCTGCTAAGGACTGAGACTGCTACACGGAAGTCCTAGAAAAATACAAATACGATTAAGAAATGCTAAAACAAATGCCTGGATGTTGGGCTGTAGTAAAATACAGAAATCCTCTGAGACATGAATTTTCCCCAACTACCGGATGGTTCTTAGACCATAACTAGCTAGTGCATAATCCTTGGAGGTACTCCTGGAAACTCAGTTTCAGCTACTATTGGAAACACACGCCTAAGGACAACAGAGTCACAGGTATGTATGCATGAGAAAAATCCTGTGTGCTATAAATAGATTTAAGCCTTCCATAAGACTTCTTATAAGTCGGCAGGATCCGATGACATTATACCGGCAGATATCCAACAAAGGACTTACTTAACCGTAGCCTGGCTAGAAGTTACGAGTATCTTAAAGGGCAGCCCAGAACTTTGTAATTTTCCTAGTAAATGGATTAAGTAAATAATATATTTATGCCTAAGGTGGGAAAAAGCTTTGCAACTTAAATACCTTAAACCTATAAGTGTAGCCTCTTCCCTATTAAAAATTTAGGAAAGACAGATAGAGGCACATTATATGAGTTCGATTCAGTCAAATAGGCTATCGAGAACATAACATGCATATTGCAAGGAGAATCTGTGGAATTTTCTCTCCACTTACTTATTGCTCCTATCGAGAAATTCCTTGAACATAAGGAATAATCCTTTATTACTTTTCTGGATATAGGAGGCCTGTATCAACGTCAAACCGGAGGCAATCACGTCAGCATTCTAATATCTGTTCTTGACTAGTCATTCATTGGCTAACGGCCAGCCTAGGTGGGTCTTCCAATAGCAGATTTGTGACTAGAGGTACACTGCATAGTTACTGCATTATTTTGTGAAACGTGATCATAAATGGTTGCTTATGCGGATGATGTTGCGATTGGTGTCTTCGGAATTCCCTCTTCTCCCCAATTGGGCTAACAGTTGCGGTTGGAATGTGAATCCAGCGAAGTAGCTGTGTCTCATTCTGGACAGCAAACTAAGCTGGAACCCTAACATATTAGAAAGAGTAAAAAAGCTGCAATAGCACTTTCCAACTTCCATTCAAAAGAGCTGAGGTTTGGAGTCACACATTATATATTCGCTTTATTTATCTATTTACAATTAGGCCCATTTTATTATATGAGGTTACTGTTTGGTGTCCAGCTTTAAATATTCTGACCAACCTAAAATCGTTGGTGAAAGAACAGTGAACAGCTGCCTTGTGTATTGGTGCTAGAAATTGTGTTTCATCTCACACCCTTAAATATCCCAGGTCGATAAATTGCAGCGAGCTCAGCTATAAGCACTCAATACCATCTTCATGTGGAATTGTAATAATGCAGGACGCTCATTTATGCTAAGCAACAGAATCATCGCGAATACTAACGACTATACCATCCCGCCACCATCATTTGATCAGAAGTTTAAGCTTGATATTCCCACCATAGAGGATTGGTTAAAAGAAGCTTTTCTGAATACTGAAGGTGTTAAATTATTCACTGATAGTTCACAGCTGGATGAGAAGGTTGGGGTGGGCTATTATGCGAAGAATTAAATATAAACATCTCTTTTCTTCTCACGGACACTACATTGTTTTTGAAGCGGTTCTAATTGCGATAAGAGAAGCCATTTTAGGGACATTTAGGCTTCAATTAAGATGCTGAAATCATTTCTCCTTACGTCGAAAGTACCACAGAATTGTTCCTCATCTCTTATGCGATATCAGATTAGTTCAACATTCACCTGTTCAACAAGACAAAATCCGGATACCGCTCGCTACGTACAAATTACTGTTTCAAGAGGAAACTAAGAACAACGAACGACAGATGGTTCAATAGTACCTCATGCGTAATAACTAAGCAGACCTAGCAAAAATTAGACCTGTCAAAATGCAGGTAGGTGGTATCTCTGCGGCGGTGGCATGTCAGTATGGTTGTCGTTGCTATTAAGCAACACTGCCTCATAGAGGTAATGCGAGGCGAATGGGAGTCTCCTCACATGATTATTGATATAGTTGAAAAGATGAAGAGGAGAAAGAAACTGTTCTCTATTTTCTTTGCACCTGTTCCCTGTCAAGAACATCCTAGAAAAGTTTGTCACCGGTGACATATACATGTCATGGGCAATTTTCAAAATTTATATGGCCGCCTCATGACCCTGGTGTCTACAAGTTTTAATAAAATTTGGTTATTTTAAATTTTTTTTGGCAATACTTAGACACTGCTTCTAATTTTGAAAGAAAGTGTCGATATCACATACACACATGTTTGCAAACTGTCAATAAAATTGAGTTGTTTTTAAAACTATATATGGAAGCCCCTCGAACTTGGGTTCCAACCACTTCTAAATTTTAATTGACTGTGAAGTGTGCATATTTCCAATAAAATCTAGTTCTTTGTAAATATTGGAATGGCAGCCCCCGACCCTGGGGTCCGATCACTTCCAAATTATAATAGAAATTGTTGTCACCAATCGGGCAACCTCACGAAAACGATTTGTTATCTTGTGATTAGTTTTCTGAATTAGTGTCATTTGAACTGTGAGCTCGAGTAAACTTCAAAGTGTTAGGAAAATAACTATAAAATTGAGATAGATCAAGTATATGTGAAAGACTTAGATGTTTGTCGCCTCTGGCAGAGTTTAAAACGCGTCATTTCTTTAACAAATTAGCTCGAGAGCGGAAATGCGAAGAGAAAAAGTATTCGAAAACCATGCTGTCTCCCCCGCAAGAAAAAGAGAGAGTTCTGATAGTTTCTAAAATCGTCCAAAACAATGTACCTATATCACGTCCAATGAGGTTGCAACAACAGATAAAGCTAATACAAAGTTGATGAAGGGAAATAATATCAAATTAAACTTGGAAGACAGAGAAACCTACAGAAAAATAACTAAAATGTCCAACGAATAAGGCCATCATTGGCACCACGGTTGGTTTAGCAAAAAATCTATATTCTATATGTAAACCATTATATGTAATAATTGGTGACTTAACACGAAAGGGTTTAAGTTAACTAAAACATTAATAAACTTAAAAAAACAAATCAAGGAACCACTGAACAAGTTTATGTTGACCTTCAGTTCAGAAAAAGATATTGAACAAAATATAAAAAATCAAAAACATCCTAGGGTTTAGATTAGCCTAAGCATATACCAAATACCACAATGTGTGCAATGCCAAGCATATGGACACACATAAAAATTCTGTAACATGGATCTCAGGTGTGTCAAAAAATGTTTAAATGTTCTTCTTAAATGTGTACACTGTGAGGAAACAATCAAGCAAACTATATAGGCTGTAGTATTGCTATTGAATTTCAAAATATCAGGAATAAACCAATGAATGCTAATAACGCAAGGCATACACTCAAGAAAATAAACCCCGAAATTTCAAAGCAAAAATTCCAAGAAAGAAGCGCCCGAAACCTTCCAAAAATTGCAAATGGTCCTGGCCCAAAAACACACTGTACTAGGCAATCAATTATAATATTTAGGAAGTATCAAACATGTTGTAGCAACCACCCTGGAAACACACACATAATATTCGTCATTACAAGGAATTAAAATATTAAACAGAAGAAATCAAAACGCAAGATGTCATGTGAGTATTGTCCACCGAAGCATTCACTGAAAGAAAAAGACTAAATTGAATTTTTCAACAAACGGGAAAATAATTCAGAACTGGATGAGACTTGCAATGCAAAAAATTTTCACTCTACACTAACGACTTCCAAAGGCAAAGAACTCCTCAAAGTTATGAGTGTAAACATTGGCGAAGCAGTATCAGGACTGGAAAAGCAACTTATTGGCTAAGTGATCGAAATAAAATACCTGAACTGATTGATTTCTTCATAATCATTAACGTATCTGTAAATTATGTACAGAGAGACGAAAGCCAGAACTTAATTTCTGATCATTATCCGATACTCCTGACGCGTGGTGAAAAATTCACAAAAAACAAATAACCTAACTCTAGTAAATAAGCACACCAATTGGGAATAATTTAGAAAGTCCTGAGAAGTCAATGTTAATTTAGTAGTGCCGTTGCAAAATGCTGAGCAATTAGACAACAAACTTCAAAAGTTTGTTTGCGACATACAGCAATTCAAGCGGAATGAAAAGAAAGCTAAAAGCAACAACTATACTCTAGAGAAATCACAGAAGCATAAAAAACAAGAGTGAGAAGGACTTTGCATGAAACTAGAATCCCTTAGTATTAAACTGAGTTGAAAAATCTCACTCGACAACTAAGACGAGATAACTTACTATCTAAGAAACCCAAACGACCAGTATGTAGACTCCTCTCATAAAAATAACAAGTGAAAATTGGGCTAGAAATAAAACTGGCAAGCCCAAACTATTGCGAAACACATCGAACAAATATTATAATCAAGAAGTTGTACCGGAGAATGAAGAAATACTCCCAACTACACCAAATGAAGTAATGCATGAGATAAAAAGTGGGAAACAAAGAAAATCTCCTGGTTGTGATTTCATTATTGGAGAAGTTCTGAAAGATCTGCCAAGAATAGCTTAAAAGTAAAGCTCATCCATGTTGTAAATTGTAATTTTGAAGCATGATATTGGCCAATTTCTTGGTTAACAATTAAGTCGAAGCTCTTTGAAAAGCTATTAGACAAAAAAAATAATTCGATATTCTAGACAAAATAACTAACCCCAAATCATCAGTTTGGGTTTCGAGACCAGCACTCAACAATAGATCAGGTGCACAGGATAGCCAAAATTATTGAGAAAGCGTTAGAGAAAGTGAGCTGATTCGTTGCGGTTTTGGCTACAAAACTGAATTATTTCCAGAAAAAATCTACCTAGAATTATCTGGTTAAATTCACTAGCATATCGCCTCAAGAAGACTCATGAGCGATTCATTGACGAATACCAAGGAATTTGTCGAAGTTTAGAGTACAAAACTGAGAGATTTTTCCAGAAAAATTCTATTTGAGATTACCTGGGCATCGGTTGAATATTATCTCTTAGACGATTAACCCGACAGGTATACGTCAAATTCGTTGAAGCTTTCACTTCAAAACTAACATGTGTCCAGTAACACTTTGTCTGGAATTGCCTGAATATAGGCGTTTGCATCTCGCCCGATGGGGCGATTCACGAGAACTTGACATTTAGTATATCGCCGCATTTGCTAAAGTATTGAGTACAAATTAAAAAAATTTCAGAAAAATTGTATCTGGAATTATCTGGTTATATCCGCTTGGGTATCGCCCGCCGAACAACATAAAACTGAGAGATATTTCCAGAAAAATTCTATCTGGAGTTATCTGGTTAATACTCGCTTGAATATCGTTTCACAGGCAATTAACGAGCACTTGACATTTATACCACAGGAACTTAGAAACGAATCCGGCGGTATATGTCAATCGCTCCTGAATCGCCCGAGAGGCGAGATTCAAACGACTTAGAACGATAAGTCCAGATAGATATTTCTCAAAATCTGCCAGTTTGTAGTAAAATCTTATAGAATTCCAATGGGTTATGTCAAGGGCTCGAGAATAGCTTGTGAGGCGAAGATAATTTTTATTAAAGCCTCACAGTATGAAGCGAAAACTTAAACGAATTCTCCGGTATATGTCAAGTCCTCATAAATTGTCTGTGAGGCGAAATTGGAACGACTATTTCCTGATACAATTAAATGTTCGATAATTGTGTTTCCACATTGTCTTTTACAGCTGAGGTTAGAGCTGTTTAGGCGTCGCAGCAATTGAAGATTCACTTAAAAATACATAAAAGTAATGTTTAAAAGTTCGGACTGAATGTTATGAAAGTCATACACTTTTCTCTGTCGCGATAGTAATATTTTTCGGACTGGGATAGAAAACTCTTCCGATAGCGATAGTGTTGCTATCGAGTTTTTCGGGCTGAAATTGGAGCTAGCTTCATATAAATGCTGAGATTAGGTCAATCTAGGCTACCAAACAATAGGAGGATAATCTAAAAATATATAAAAATAATTTTAAAATTTGCTAAATATTATCAATGTCAGGACAGGGTAGCATGACACTGTTTACCGTCGCGATTGTGAATTTTTTTCAGGCTGGAGTTCTAAACTCTCACGATAATGCGATAATGTTGGGGGCGCATACACGTGGGCACATGCAAAATCGCCGGAGATTATTGACCAGATACGAAAATGCACCTGTCTATATACAAACTATAAAGGCGTTAGAGGATGTGCACTGCGCGTTTTGTAAGTTCCCATGATTTGAAAAAATTTAGCAAGAAGCGGGGATTCTAAATGACACCTAACGGTGGTTTCCGGTGAATTGATAGTTAATGGAAGATTTTTAGCACGAAAGTACAGAACTTAAACATAAGTTTGGGTATATGATACGTTTGACAACTTTTGACATTACCACGTACAAAAAAAACCAGTTTAACCTCCCTAAGTTATTTTCAACCACTAGATGGATTATGAACCATTACTAACGCGGATCTCTTTGAAACTCATTGAAACTTCTCTCATATCAAATAATAAACAAGAAAAGACCGAATGGCAGGTCCAGCAAACGTCTATGAAACCATGATCCAATAATATAAGATGTCGAAATGTTAACAATAGTACTTTTAGGGAAAGTCGGAAAATGCTCTCTTCTCTCGTATTAAAAACTTTTTTGAATATTAAGAAATCTCTATGATAACCATATTAATTAACCAATTCCTCAGATACCGCGGATAAACCAAATTTGAAACGCAGAAACGTTATGGCCACTTGAGTGGCTCCTTCATCACCAGATTAGTGAGTACAGATACCTATAAGTTTGGGGATACTATTCCCATTCCTTGAAACTTGGTGATTAAACTAATGGCTACGATTTCAGATGAGCTGGCACTTCATCGTAGAGAGAACTGAGAGTGAAACGCAATTTTGAATTTTTAAACGGTTGGTTCCATGTTGGATGAGAAGCTTGAGATGGAGTATTTGGTGATAAATTAAACTCAAACCTCTCCACCCTGTCTCGTCACTTGATTACTATCGTAGCTGCGAAGATGAAGCGAAGCAATAAGCAATACTATAGTTTATTTCACCTGGTCACCGTATATAGCGCTAAGTAAAAAATACAAATTGTAGCAGCTCTAAATGACCAAAAATCACCTACGTGGTGTCATGTAGACAAGTTCGTCTCTATACCAGTTTATTGAACAGCCATGACAACTCTGAACGAGTATTTTGTAATCTCACTGCCAATGGATTATTGGTCGTAATTAAGGAAACGCTCATCTACTAAAAACTCTATTAAAACAACTTGGAAGAATCAAAACGCCCTAAATCTCCTGACTGAGTCGTAACTGTATGCAAACACAAAATTAAGTAGTAAAAGTCGATCGATTGTGAAATAAATTAAAAAAAGATGTCTAAAACGAAATGATGACCTCATTCAACTATTACACCACATTTCCAACATACAGGGCACTTTTACGTACATTAAGAAAATCAATACGATATTTTAGTTTCTGGTTAACCATTAAAAAAACGATTATGATAACGCTTCACATATTTAGTGTAAAGTATTATATTTAGAAAAATATGATTAGTAATGGTTGACAAAAAAAAATGTATACCGCTTTGTGTCGTATAAATAAGATTGTCCGGCTAATGTCGAACATACAGAAAGTGATTCGTTTTACGTATATGAAGTGTAGAAAAACAATTCAATATTGCGAATTTTCCGAATTTGCGATGGCATGGGAATATTTTTAATCTAATCTTTTATTAATTAAATGACAAAGAATATTCGAGATTTTAATTTTATGAGTATATCAAATTTTAATTAAAAATTGCGTTTTACTAGTAGGAATATTCTTTGTCACCTGAATTTGAACTTGACAATCATCTGAGTACGTAATAATGTAATTATAGTTACAACTATTTCGAACACAAGGTAAAACATAAAAATCAATATACTCACTGTATTGAAAATAGCTTGGATTTTCTCGCGATACAAATTCCGTTGCGTGGAATTCATACGGTTCAGTGGAATTTCCTCGCACTGCACCGTACCACTCTCGATGGTCACTTGTCGTTGTGTTTGATACGCCATGCTCGTGAATATTTATTATTCCCAAACTGAACTTTATAACTTTTAAAAAATAATATTTTGAGTAAAACACTTGAGTTAAATTACATTCACTATAAATGAGTCATTCACAATATTTTATATTGTATATATCCACAGAACCATAAATCAAAATCCACTGCGTGTCTAATTTATTTAATTTACTTGTTCACCGTCTTAGAATTATATCATATCTGAAAGTAAAATTAAACGAACATCTAAATTTATAATAGAAAATAAATTTTTTACTTAATATTAAATAGATAAGATTAAATATTTAGAACAATTAGTGATAAGAAATATTTATAATTAGAAAAATTGATTTAAATTTTGACCGAGTTAACGTCATACACAAAACAAGGTAACATTTTTATACAAAACAGAATTTTTATGCAAAATGTTAAGATATTTATCCTAATGGTAATTAAATTAACAACGTTGTTTCAAATTTAAGTGTACACGTCGTTTTCGAAATTAATCGGACTCGAGATCGTTATAACTATTGTGAATGTTAGCATCTAAATTACCAAAAATGTAATTCCAGTAAAAAATTTACGATTAAATTGTATGATAATAAAATATTTGAATTAATTTTAATTCTCAGAATTGGTTCTAATTCGGGTTTTAAATATTTCATATTCATCAGAAATATACTACACTAAATTTCAGCAGAGAGAAAATTAATGTGTAAAATTCCATCGGGCAAGGTTGAATATCAATATCGTTACGAATTTCGGCCGTACTCGATTTTGCAAATAAAAACTCAGAGATTTTCAAGTTACAAACTTTATTTCCCAACACTCAGCGATTCACTTATTTTAGTCGTTCACTGCTCACTAATTCGCTTTTACTGTATATTCACTTTAACTGCTCACTTTACAGTTCATCACATTTTTTACTTTTCGACTTGCACTGTTAACTGGTTTAATTACAACTGTGTCGGCTTCCCAAATTGCTCGCACTTGCTTATCTACTTGTCGATCGCTGTTCGAGATTATTCTTTATATTGCATCTGGCGATGTATGTGTGTATTGTAATTGTAATTCACTTCCATTATTTCCCCTGTTTTGATGATTAACGCCTGTTGTCAATTCCAACATTTTCCATAATGATTATCACCGCCGATTGCAAATACTTTCGTTATCTCCATATTCCCATCCACTTGGAATGCCATTCTAAAATCCAGTTCCCAATCAGTATTGGAGGAATACTACTACTCTCACCTTAAATCTATTTGTCCCAAACAGATTCGTCTATTTTCCTCGTCGTAATCTACCAATGTGGACCACTTTCACCACTACCGCTATTTGCTCTTATGTGCTTTTGCTTCTACTTCATTATGAATCCAGTTCATTTTCCGTCTTAGATCGGTTACGTACTTATGCTGCGCAACCGGTTCGGTTTCTGGGAACCCAAATTTAATAGCACATGGTGTGGGGCTCTCTGCCAAACCTACCACCATTGCAGATGAATTTCCTGTTGTTACATGTACTGTGCTGCGATACGCCAACCTGAATAGGAGTATACATCGATTTGAGTGATCCGGATTGGTGCTGACTTCTTTCCGCAGGTGCTTTTCCAGTGTCCGGTTAAACCTCGCTATCATTCCGTCTGATTGTAGATTTAATGGTGTGGTACGAGTTTTGTACGAGAATTTTGCACAGTTCTTGAAACACGGACGTTGGCTGCTGTCCGGGCTTCCTGATTTACAATGGGAATTGGTATACCACTCACTTACTGAAGTAGTCAATACACACCAATATGTAACGACCATCTTTCGTTTCTGCAAACGGGCCAGCGATGTCCATTGCTATTCATTCGTCCAACAATGTATTGCTGCGCATTCTTGCAGCAATTGACACAATAAAACCGAAGTCTAACCTTATCCAAGGTTTTATTTATTGTTAAATGTGCTCCAGATATACCACCGTGTGTTTCGTCTAGCACATATCGTACCCGATTAGCAGGTAGCACAATTTGATGTTTATTATTATCGCTGTCAACCGATTCCCAGATTCTTACTAGTATTCCGTCATCTATTTTAACAGTGGCTTTGAGATGTAATTTCGTGCCAACGGGGTCGTATAGTCATTTTCTTACTTAATCGGAGGTGATTTTAATGCAAAAAACACCTACTGGGGATCAAGAGTAACCTCTAAAAAAGGAAGAGAGCTGTTTGCAGCAGGAAGACTATGCAATTGCGATTTTCATTCTGGAGATCAACCAACTTATTGGCCTACGGATAGAAACAAACTACCCGATATCATTGACTTCTTTATCACCAAAGGTATAGACGAAAACTACATATACCTAGAAAGCAGCGAGGGGATTATGTCGGATCATACGCCTGTTATTATGACAATCAGTGCAACGATTGTTAAAAAAAACTAGTCCACCTTCGCTAACGAACAAAAAAACCTGCTGGGAGAAATTCCAGAAACTTGTTGAGGATAATATTGATCTTCAGGTGCCAATTAAAACCCCGATAGAGCTAGAAGAAGAACTAGAACAACTCAACAACAGTATACAAGAAGCGGCGTGGAGTAGTACCCCCTCAAGTTCAAAGGAAATGCGCCGAAATGCTATTTATCCTCTAGAAGTTAGGGAACTGGTTGCAGCAAAACGAAAAGCAAGAAAGGCCTGGCAAAGAAGTCGAGCGCCAGAATATAAAACAACTCTAAATTTTTTATCCAATAAACTAAAGTTGCTAATTAAAGAAATCAAAAACGAATCCATTAATAAATACTTGAGTGGCCTTCCTGGGGAAAAAGATACCGAGTACTCCCTTTGGAAAGCGACAAAAAGTTTAAAACGACCTAAACTACAAATTCCACCAGTAAAAACTGAAGATGGCACATGGGCTATAAGTGCAAAGCAAAAAGCTTCGTTGTTTGCAACCCATCTCGAGAACACGTTTCAGCCACTACCTAGACAAACTGCAGAGGAAAACATACCACCAGTATATAAAATGGATAACTGCAATATATCTCCTGTCACACTACAAGAATTAAAAGAGGAAATCAATCTCAACCTAAATACAAAGAAATCTCCAGGATATGACTTAATTACAGGACAAATAGTAAAAGCTCTCCCTGAAAAAGGTCTACGTAAACTACTCCAAATAATTAATGCAGTGTTCAAACTTAAACACGTTCCAAGTCAATGGAAAGTAGCAGAAGTAATTATGATACCTAAACCAAACAAACCACTTAATGACAAAAATTCGTATAGGCCGATTTCCTTACTCCCAAAAATTTCAAAATTATTCGAGAAACTACTCCTAAAGAGACTAAAACCGATAATAGCAGAAAGAAATCTTGTTCCTCCACATCAATTTGGCTTCAGAGAAAATCATTCAACAATAGAACAAGTACACCGAATTACAAACATAATTGAAGACGTACTTGAAAAAAAGAAAGTATGTTCAAGCGTCTTCTTGGATGTAGCACAGGCCTTTGACAGAGTATGGCATAAAGGTTTGGAATATAAATTACAAAGAGACTTACCAAAGCAGTTTTATGAAATTCTAAAATCTTACATATCTAACCGACACTTTCGAGTTAAATTAGATGGCGAATACTCAGAAATAAAGAAAATATCAGCAGGGATACCACAAGGTAGCGTTCTGGGACCAACTTAATATGTTCTATACACCTCGGACTTGCCAACGCAGGTACTAATATTGCTACTAATATTGTCAGTACCTGGACCAAGAGATGGCGAATAAAACTTAATGAAACAAAATCTGTTCACGTAAACTTTACCAATAAGAAGGTCAACTGGATACCAGTAGAACTGAACTCCCAGCAAATTCCCTATGCAAATACGGCAAAATATCTAGGCATGACTCTAGACGCGAAACTAAAATGGAAAGAGCATGTGAAAAAGAAAAAAAGAGGAGTTAAACATCAAATACAGAAAGATGGATTGGCTCTTAGGAAGAAATTCTGAGCTAACTCTACATAATAAATTGCTACTATACCGGCAAATCCTAAAACCTGTGTGGACTTACGGTATTCAGCTCTGGGGCTGTACAAAGAAAACCAATGTCAATATCATCCAGTCATTCCAAAGCAAAGTCCTTCGTGGAATAGTTAATGCACCGTGGTACATAAGAAATGACAACCTCCATAGAGATCTGAAGATGGATTTCGTTAGTGAAGAAATAAGCAAACACGCGAGAAAACACATGCAACGTATTAGTCTACACCAAAATGCTGAGATACGTCGTATGTTGGATGATTCAAACCTAGTAAGACGGCTGCGAAGGAAGAAACCGCATGATCTACAAGATCCAATCAGGATCGACTAAAAATATAATAAAATTGTAAAGGGGACTAGCCAAAGGGCTACAACCCTCCAAACAAGAATATCAATTATGAAAGATAAATTACTAGATGATTTGTAAATCAGTTGTAATAAATAAATATATATAAAAAAAAAAAAAAAAAAATTCTTACTGGCCCAATTGGCTCATTAGCCTCCCAGTCCTCTTTCAAATGTTGTCTATCCCAACCACGTTCTGATTCAAACTAATTTCGTGCAATAATTGTGGAACAATTATTTTCTTCCTGTCTTAATCATTGCTTACACTGAACTGAACTATCCAACCGCCCTTCTGATACGCCAAAAATAGGAGCACTGCATGATGCTCTGTGTTCCACTGTAATGGTTAACTTGTATTGGTTACTTTTCGGTGAGGCGATAAAGACTTCACGCAACTTCTGCGCGGTTTGGTACAAATCGTCGGTAGTATGAGCATAATCCTAGGAAACTTTTTAGTTGGCTTATATCCTTTGGTGCAGGCCAATCCATTACTGATACTAACTTCCTTGGATCCGTTTCCACACTAATACTCGAAACAATATGGCCAAAATAGTTAACTTCTTCCCTGAATAATCTGCATTTCGTTGCACTTAACTTCAATCCTGCCGATCGGATCGCTTGTAGTACTCGTTTAAGATTGTTCACGTGTTCATCAAATGTGGATAGGACTCCTAGAACTTGTTCCATTAATCTCTGAAATGTAGCAGGCACATTACTTAATCCCGTAAACTCCCGTTTTCTCTCTATCATCAGGCCATCCTGATAGCTATTTGTCCAAGGTGTCGGCAATGCGCAGTAACGGATAACTGTCTGTCTTCGTTATTTCATTTAGTTTAGGATAATCTACACAAAATCATGTTGTCCCGTCCTTTTTTCTAAACAAGAACACCTGGCGTACTCCGTGGACTGCTGGACTCTCCTGCTGCTTTGCTAGCGATAATCGTCTTTGTGCTTGCCGGATTGAAGTGGCGTTTCCTGTATCGAGTCTATGTTGCATATTAGTTTTCCTAGCTCATCATCATTAAGAGCAAATACATCGGCTAGTGTTTCCACTGCGACATCTAACTGTTCCGCTGGGATATGGCTACACAGTGAGCAAATGATCTTTTACTGCTTATGGTTGGGTGATCGGCGACATTGCTTCGACTGGCAGTTGGCAATATAGTTGATTCCCTCAGCTGTACCGATGACCCCCCTTTCTTAATTACATTTGGCGATGAACTCATGTTCAAAACAAGTATTGGTACTTTGTGTTAAAATTTCGGTAAGGTTCTTGCACACCGCAACCCGTTATTTTTAACATTCGCAGGCTCCACAATTCCTAATATCCCCAAGATCACAGTCAATTTTCGCGTAGAAGAATTTTTCGTACATGGGTGGAATCTCGGCCATATCGTCGACTATAACTCGCAATGCATTTTGTTCGCTTGTGTTTAACGGTAGCTCCATTTTAGCACCTGGTTCTTCAAATCTACGAACATCTGATATTTCTTCAAAAAATTCAGTCCGATTATACATTCATCAGTTATTCCAGCAACGACAAACCGATGTTTGAAACGTATTCCGCATAATGTTACTGGAAGAGTACACTCTCCTTTGACTATCACAGATTCCCCTATTGCTGTTAAAAAGTTATAACGGACAGTAGCATCTATCTGTTCTGGATCTGCCATATCAGGGCGCATAACCGATTTCGCTCCGGGCTCCAGTGTAAAGATGCTTTCATGCAGTGCCAATACGCCAATAGCGACACATTTGTAATCCGCCCGTGGTTGTGTTATTTTAACGGTGCTCTTGAAGCATTTTCTCCCTTCCACCAGCTTACGCCCCTGAAAACTGTTGTAACTTAGTTTTCCGGCTCCATGGTCATTATATGAGACAAGTGTTTTCTCACCTCGTCTCGTTCAGCGTCTAAATGCCTCATACCTTCGCGTTTCTATCTTCTTCCGTCTTCTTCTCTCCAGCGGTGTGTTAGTTTCTTACAGTCCCTTATGTAATGCCCGAGTTGTTGGCATCAGAAACATCGAGAAGGGGAACGCGATCGTTTATTTCCGTTACCTGGAAAAGCTGGCTTGCTTATCTTCTCTTTAATAAGAGCGTTTATTTGCATGATATCTTCTGCATTTTATTGTGTCTGCGACCAAACTTGCTCTAGCTGCGTCAAGTTCTAAAGCCAACACCAGTACTTTATTCATAGATTTACCTCTTGTATTTTCAGGTGATCGACTTTCACAGCACAGCACTAATTAAGGCGCCCACTGGTTGATCGTTCAACACATCAGCAGCTCCATGTAGTTGCCGCTTACTTTGAAGTTGAATCTGGCATAATTCTCTGACGTGTGACTCCCCATATATTAGCTCCAACTTACATCTACTGCTTTCCCACGGCAGTTTCCCCCTGCGCCCCAATAATTTGTGTTGTACTGCCGCTTGAAACTGGACTCTAAAATTCTCGAATGGGATTTCGCCGTCGAATATCAGAGGCTTTAAAATTCCCCAGCAACCGGTTTGGTCGAAAACGTTTAATTTAGCTGGTCTTCTGGAATAGCTTGCGATGTATTTGTTTCAAGACGGGCCTCTATTTGCTTAGTTTTATTTTCAAACTTCTGTTTGAAACGACGTTCACCTCCGGAGACTCTATTTCTCCACTTATCTCGTTTAATTTGAAGATGATGCACATTGCTGATCGCCGTGCTGATTGATTTTTGCATCTTGCTAGCCTAACCTTTGGCACTTACTATGGCGCCCATTTTTTAAGCTTGCATCATGTCTCTCCCATGTCCAAGACGGTTTTCTGTTGCTCGGGTTGTTCTTTTTCCGATTTTCAAACTTTATATCTCAACATCTTTAATTTGTACAGCATCACTAATTCGCCTTTACTGCGTTCACTTTAACTGCTCACTTTACTGTTCATTATATTTTTAATCGTTTTTTTTTGCTTTTCGACTTGCACTGTGCTGTACACGCTTATCTACTTGTCGATCGCTGTTCGAGATTATTATTTTCATTGCATCTGGCGATGCAGTTGTGTATTGCAATTGTAAATCACTTTCATGTAGCGAATATTCCACGTCATCATTTTCTCTGCATCTTTTCTGCCTTCCACTTGGAATGCCATTTTAAAATCCAATTCTCAATTAGTATTGGAAGAATACTTGATCCGATGTTAATGAATAATAATCGTCTCAATAAAATGTTGGACTAAGACTGGATTATCACTCGCGCTCCTTGGGTTGAAAACACTTAGTGGTGTACACCTTAACCATTCGACCACCAAGTGCATACTTGAGTAGAGTTGAATTGGTAACAATATGTTATATAACTATCATCAGTACTGATATAAAGAGTGTCTCAGCAAGAGCGCCGGATTTAAATTTGCCGCCATTTTGTTAATACGAGTTGTACGGTGATTTTTTTTTACAGTTATCACGTACAGACCGCGCGATTTAAGAATATGGAGAAGTATTCAAACCAATAACGTTTAATTATTGTAAAAACACATTACAAAAATGGTGAAAGTTTTGCGAAAAAAGTTCGCCAATTACATAAAGTTTTCGGTCACAATAATGTGTCAAATGAATCGACAGTGAGGCGTTTAATTACAAAATTTGGGACCAAATTTACGCTGATGGATCTGAATCTGAGGCCGAGAATCCAGGAACTTCCATTCGGCATCGTGGTCAAGAATTACTATGCAACGAATTTTGCTAAAAGATCTGCATCCACGAAATCAAACCAAGGGAACATGCGCAGCGCCGAGAATTTGCTGATTCGATGTTGGAACATCATCATTAATGCGGATTTTTCGAAGAAAATCATTTTTTCAAATGAGGCACATTTTCAACTCGACGGATACGCTGAAAATCCTCGTGTGATACTCAAACAACCAATGCATCCACTGTGAGTAAATGTTTGGTGTGCATTTCGGGTTGGCGGAGTAATTGGGTCGTATTTCTCTGAAAATGCGGCTGGAAATGCGCCAACTGCCCGAATTGGATGTAATTGATGTGAAGGACATGTTTTTCCAACAAGACCATGCGACCTGCCACACAGCACGTGACACAATGGTGTTACTGCAGACTTATACTAAATTCGTTCGAACTGTCAGATCAAAAAGATTTGATCGGATTCAGCTGTCAGATCAACATTTTTGACATTACAAATTTTTTTCACACAAAAATCTGGATCTAACAAATTGCCTAGATCAATTTTAAAAAATCTTGATATTTTGTCAGATTTTTACGCATACATATATACAAAAGTAAACGTCAAAACATAACATCAAAACAAAGACCCCGCGCCATTTGTACAATTCAGTTTTAAATTAATAAATTTTAAATTAATTTTAATAAATTTATTAAAATTTTAAGGATAATTTGTAATTTTGTTTGTGCGACGTATTTTCGAAATATCTTGTGTACTAAAATGTTGTGTTTATGCGCGAAATGGGAGACACTATATTGAACATTTTAATTCTTTGCTATATAATTTTTTATTATACCGATGCTAACAAGCTGAAATGATAAACCCGCCATTTATAATAAGCAATTTTTTGTCTTTCATTTCACAAAATTACTACAAAAGTCGATCAAATTTCTTTCATATTCGTTTACATAATATACTGTCAAATTGTAATTACATTCTTATATAAGTTGTTGTAAAAGTAAACGAATTTGGTATTAGTTTCCAGGCCGTGTCATTTTTATATTTGGCGATCAACATTGGCTACCAAGATCGTGCGATCTAACACCGATGGACATTTTTCTTTTGGGCTATGTGAAGGAAAAGGTGTATGCGAATAAACCTGAAACAGTTGAACATCTTAAAGAGTAAATACGGCGCGTTATTGGTGAAATACAGCCACATTTATGCGAAAACGTTATTCAAAATTTCAACAAAAGAATAACCCTGTGTCAGAGGTTTCGTGGTGGCCATTTGCCTGATGTTGTATTTCACGTTTAATCGGAACTATTTTTCTTTATGTTGAAATAAAATTCAAAAATAAATGTTTTTTTCTTTAAAATTAAATCCGGCGCTCTTGCTGAGACACCCGTTATGAAGGCCATGAATAAGTTACCTGCTTACAAATGCAAGTTTAACACTTGAATTATTTTATTTTGTCGCATCTTTGACCCGTCAGGCAGATAGGTTTTTAACCATTGCAATACAGTCAAATGAAAGTGTGTATATGGATATTCGATGGCCATTAACAGGCAATCGTAGAGATGGTACGGAATACCTCGTTATACCAAGATATCGCTAAACCGACATTATGTTCGCGCGACCCGTCAGTCATAGATATATATTATTAACCGCCGCTATGATTGCCTGTTAATAGCCATCGAATATTCATTTACACTACTATTGTGTGTAGGGCAGTTTTGTAATGATTAAAAATCTACGCCTGACCGAGGTGAGTAAACACGTCACTGGCCATTGGTAATCCTTAATTGTTAATATAATATGGTGCATCTCTACGATTGCCGTTCGTTCATTCTGTTAAATGGTTTTGCCATAAACTTAACATTAGTGGATGTTATCCAGGTGAGAATGCACGGATCGAATCCTTTTATAACCAATGGGAATATAACTTGGTGTCTGGAACACTTGGCGTGGTGCTGATTATCACATACCTCCAAATTAATAATGGTAAACACAATACGACCCAACTCTCGATTATATTTTAATGTCGTTACAGATTAATCTTATAAATTAACATTTAAGCCAACCAGGTACCAGGTAAGATATTCACGATATTTGCACTTCCATCGACCAGACTTTTTAAAGACTGTAATTGGTAATTGAATGTGACAGTTGGCTGATATATGAAGAAAAAAAAGTTCACCGGCATGGTCAATGGAAATCTTCCGACCTAATAAATAAGGCTATTTGATAAGAGATAGCGCGCAAAGCATATTTTCTAAAATATTTGATATTATTAGATAGATTAGTCTTGCTAAAATCTATAAATAGATTATAAATTTATTTCAAATTTTTTATTTGAGAAATGCTTCGAGCAGAATGCTTAAAAACAACTCCGATGATTAAGAGTCGGTCCTTTTACTGAAAATTTCCAGGTACTATAAGTTTTAGATGGATTGTCTTAGAACATTTTTCAACGCTCTATGACTCCATAGTATGAAGGGCTTGCTGTATCAAGCTAAATATAACATTAAGAAGTTCACCCGAAACAGCTAAAATAAATGAAACATGAGCGTTTCCCTGAACGGCTAAAATGAAAAAAACTAAAATTGAAACAGGCGTTAGTAATTGCGGCAAACGATGTACTATCGAAAATTTCCCTAATATTCAGAAAAGTGCCCATGAAGAATTCATTGAATTCACTGTTTCACAGCACCCGCTAACCCTATTAGCTAGTTGTATGCTACTGAAGAAATATAGAGGTAAGAAAGGGGTCCCTAATGAACCAATTATCAATAAGTTCTAAGACTTTCAGAAATTTTTGAACAGAATAATGGGCTAATACTCTTGGAGTTGTTATAATCTTGACAGCTTTAGATATGAAAACAACCCTGCTTCCGCCCTCGCATGTTTAGAAGCTGTAAATCTGTTACAGTAGAAATTATTTCAGATCTGCTTGACATATATGGTGTACGGAGAAACATACTCCAGGAAAGGAGGAGGTGAGGAGGAAAGGTGAACTGCTACAATCAGTACTTGATATACATACAGTACTAGATGCAAATCCCAAATTTGACAGCGGAACGATGATCGAAAAGATAATCAAAATATCTTAAGATTATATAAATAAGTTTTAAAGTATAAATCAAAAATGCAATGATTAATTCTTTGGCTAAACTCTTAATTGTGCAGATTCATTTTGGTGGCATTGCCAATCAAACATAAATTTGGAAAAATCAACAAAAAATTAGTATGCGCATTGTACAATATATTTATAAAGGTTAAAAGCCAACGAAGAATAAATTTGATTGGATGTTTACAAAGCACAAGTAAAAGTCACAAGTCGATTATATAAATTTCATTAATGCATCACTTCATATTTAACCGTGGCGGTTTCTTAGAATATAACCTACATACATAAAATACCATGTATTTATCGTAATTGCTAATTAGTTCTCGTTCAAGGGTTTGTAAATAAAATTCGGATTCTATTCTTGTGAAATTTTTATGAATGAATTTAATTGTTTTTTAAGCGACGAGAGTTAACAAAACGATACAAACTAACAATATTCTCTTACATGACTTTATAGTGGTTTTGAACTTGCCAAGAACAAACTGTTGAGTAATACTAATTAACACGACTCGTCACAGCACGATCGATACATGAATCACTCGACAGGAATATATTATCAATCAAATATTCGCAATACCAAATTACACCGGTCTACAAACAAATACATAAAACATCCGCATACGATATGGAACACACACCTCAACATATTTGTATACCAAGTAACATACGTTAACATTTGTTTTCTCTTTCTTATAAGCAATAATTAAATAAATAAAAATTTAAAATTTATTTTTATTGATAGCAAGCAAATACAAACAAACCCGATTTTAAGTTTATAAAAAATTTATTCAGAAAGGCATTAATTATAGACTCACGAAGATGGGTAGCTCTCTAGCTGTATAACAAATATAAACTTGAGTATTAGTTTATCTTAACAAAATTAAATCTTATCCCACAAAAAAATTCAAACACATAAACACAGCAAGTTAGCATCTCACTATATGCTAATTTTCAATCTGTCAACGTCACAGTTTATTTGCGGAAAAAATCACAACAAATCTTAAGAAATGCGAGCATCTTATGAACTAATGATTAATATAAAATTCTTGTAAATAGTTATTTTATAATTAAGGTATTTTTTTCTTATACCTGTTAGAGTAATAAAAACACAAACAATAAATTTATTATTCTTTCTTTCTTTTCTTCTTTTTATCTATGAAGAAGGCACGACACGCACAGCACAAATTATTTAAACAACCACACCGCACAACTAGTTTACGATCACTGAGTTTATAAATTTCTTTTTTTACTATTAAAGAGAAATCAAAACAATATTTGTTGTTGTCTATATGAGAGAATGTTATTGAATTGGTTACGCAGAGAGAATGTAAATATTTCAAGTGTTTTTAAAAAATTATGTGGCTTGGCGCACTAATCGATTAAAGGAATAATTTTGATATAAAACAAAATCGTGTAAATACAAAAATTATCTGCTCAATTCTATAATTTATTAATTTTTTACATTATTTAAATTAATCGTAACGTATTCAACCTTAAATTTTAAAATAAACATTAGTTGTCATACTATTTTAAAGCTAACTTTGTCAGAACTCGATATTAATTTACTTATTTGTTGCCATCTTAAAGAAGAACGTAAACCTTTCGTAATGTCATTATAAAAATTGTTATTTGTCATGTTCGTGAACAAATTATAAACCGTATATAAATACTCAATTAAACAATGTATTAATAGATTAAATTAGAATTATTTATATTTTAAATTACTCTTTTAGTAAATAAAAAATAACGGATTTGAATGGATATTAAATGTCAAATTTTAGTTCCGAAAATTACCGTAATAAACGAATTGCAAAAAAATTGTGAATCGTCTTTTATGGTTCTTAGGGTTCGAGTAATTAAAAATGCGTTCCATACATTCCACAATTTGACATTTGATACAAATAAAAACAAATTTGTTTTAAAATTTTATTTAATTTTAATTTTCTTGAATGAGTAAAACATTTTTAAATTTGGTGCTAAAAATAAAATAATATATAATACAAGGAGGGGAGAAAGGGAATTTTGTTAAAGTAAAATACATCGTTGAAATAATGAAATTGGTATAACCAGTTCGAAACTCGCTATCTTATCCTTAAATTTTTAATCAATAAGTCCGCAGTTGAAATTTGCTTACGCTGAGATAAATCGTCAACCGCATCTTGGATATATACGGAACACGGCAAATCCGTTTGAATTATGCCTCAAAGTGCGAACACGTAAGAGCTCAAGTTGTACGCTGTTGGTATCATTTCGGTAAGTTTAACGACTACCAACGTTTTGTAGGCTTCTCCGCCTTCTCGTCACAAATAACAATCGACTCCTTTATTTTGGTGATTGTACCGCTCCACTAAGTGATTTAAACGAAGCACAGCTTAGCTCTTAGTGTTCGCTGGCTGCCTTTCGACAATGTTCACGAGACTCCAAATTCAGGAACCTTCAAATCTGTTTGATTTCCGGGTAGGTTGTATCAATATTAAAATACAGTTTTACTTAGAAATATTTAACACATTTGATTTAAAGGTTTTGTTCATAGCAGCTAGTTATTTACCTCGGTTCCGTCAGATGAGCGTATTTGTAACAATATTGTAGAAAATGTTGGGGCTAAATTTTCGATGAAATTTCTAACAGAGCAATATCCAGTTTCGATCTGATAAGATTATGAAAAATTAATCATCTCATTAGACTACGTAGACTGAAAATGTATAACACCGAACCGATATAACCACATTGCCGGCATCCACAGCGCCATTACCAACATCACCGACAACCACGTGGCCGATAAACACATCGCCGACAAACACATCGCCGACAACCACATCACCGACACCCACATCGCTCAGACCCACATCGCCGACAACCACATAGCTGTCAACCACATCGTCTTCCAGATACATCTCCAATATTCACATCGCCGCTAGAAATTTCGGCCGACAATCATAATTAGCACATGCAACCAGATGGCCAACAAGCCACTTTGCCGACACCCAAACCACACGTGGTGGTAATGTTAACATCTCTTGAAGCTATTTGTTGATATCTATTCTATCGTTGGCGTAGTGAATTAAACCATATCTGTTAATATCACATTTAAAAAACTTTGACCTCGTTAAAAGTAAAATAACACTTCAATGAGTTTTGCGAGCCAACGACACTATCAGAAACAGTCCAGATGCTCTTTAACTTAAGCGCTTGACAGCTCGATGGTTCCGGGTTTACATTAACGTTTGCGTCATTATTAATCTACGAAATTATTTATTTATTTATTTGTTTATTTCTTATACATAACATTTATTTACACACAACTTCACGCCATTAACCACCAAAATATTTTGTTGTGGAAATACACGTTTTATAGATTACATGCATGATTAGTAATATTCACTGATGCGCTGTTATAGTTCGATAGTTCTGCTAAACAGAGATGGTTCTTGCCTTTATCATCTATTAGGCTAACGTTATCAGCCATAGGATCCTTCATTGGTTATGTACATTTCTTATCTAATTTTTGTGTTTTTCTTGACGTTTCTGAACATTCCGCCTAAGCTTGGTGAATTATCCACGACCGATACGATAAGTTTCATTCTCCAAAAAAGTTCGATGAAATAAAAAATTTAAAAATCGCAATTAAAATGAAAATCTTGAAACTGCAACCGCTTGATAAAAAAGTCATAGCAAAGGCCTATCAGCAATGGGGTTGGGCGAGGTGAGTTTCGACGATGCATCGACGTTGCATCGACGAAGTGGCTTTTAGGCGATCTAGTTATGCATTTTGAGCTTGTCGGCCAAAATACCTGTTGGCGATGTGGCTTCCGACGATGTGAGAGTCGCGATATGGGTGCTTGTGCTAACTACGGTGATCATATAGCCCGTATTTGAAGGTCATTTCCCGCAAAGTAATATAATAGCCCGCATTCGTAAACTGGGTGAATAACCTCATCAAATTTTGCGAAGTAGCAGAAGTTCAATATTCTCGTATTCTTGAAAGCTGCAGAACACGTTGACTAGTAACTTATCAGCAATAGAACGCATATTACAAATGTTCGAACCTCTGAAATCCTCTTTTCTGTCGCTCGATAACTGCCCAACATCTGAAATGTATCTTAAATTTATCGATAACCTGGCCGCAATATTCCATTTTACGGTGAAATCTATCGAAGGTGATAAAACACGTTTATGCAGGCTTAAATTTCATGAACGTTATATGTTGGAACTATATACCAATTTTAGTAAGATCCCATTTAAACATATTGAAAGTGGAAGCTGTAATGAAAGTAATTTTGAATCTGAAATGCAGCAATTGTATATGAGTTGCTGTAAATACTTGGGTCGTTACACTTCACAGTTCGTTAGCATCAATTGTTTTTCATGTATGACGTTAAAAGAGAATGTTACATCTTAAAATGTGGACCAGTCATTTGAATATATCACCAAAAAGGTTCCAAAAATTTAAAATCGAAAATAATGAATTATTCGATGAAACGGTTTTATGTAAAAAGTATGCTGAAAAAATTGAAAATTGGAATGACAATGCAGTTACAATTAATTGATAAGCGATGGATCGAAATGTTTTAACATTTTAAAATTAAAAATGTGCCGTTTTATAATTTAAAGAAATGTTAGAATTTGGTTTGTGTCTACCAGGAACAAATGCTTCGACAGAACGAATATTTTCCTTGGTTAACAATTTATGGGCAGCTAAAACAATACAAATGCAAATAGGAACCTTGGCTAACAATTTATGGATAGCTGAAACAATACAAATGCAAATAGAAACCACCAAAGCCATGCTATTGATAAAGGAAACCACGAAAGTTGCGAAAACTTTTACGAAGATATTTCGAAAAATGATAAAATGTTGAAATAGCTGCGAGAAATACAACTAGAAGAACTAGTAAAAATTGCTATTAATTCAATTATATTGATTATTTAGTACTGAAGCACCACCAACTCTTTCGCAGTTCACTTTTCACGTCCATACCTTACGTAGTCGCCAGCCAAATCGAGGACGTACGGCTATAGGACCGATTTTATCACTATCTGTACATTGCATATCTCCATGCCAGCCTATAATACTGGCATGGGAGATGGGTCGGCTCATGAGATCTGTACTCCGACAGGGGGTCATAGTTGTGTTCCATTTCATCACAGATCGTAATCTCTTCATGAAAATTCGCTTTAGCATCCTGCCCCTATCGGGATTCGAATCCGGTACCTCCCGGTCCAAACGCCAAAGCTTTAACCACTGCCATTTGGTCGGTAAAATAATAATTTTATGTATGTTTCCGTGTTATTATTAGCAAACAAACGAAGGCATGAAAGAGGTATATTTAGTTTTGAAAAATACAAAAATGAGCAGAAACATTTTTCTTTTCTCTTTTATATTTTTTAACTCTCCTGTATTGGCGGCGGACAATTCTGGTCACCGTAGCTTCAACGGTGCAACTAGTTCTAAGAATTGTATTGCTCTTATCAAAATCAAAGACACTTTTATTTATCAGTACCACTAAAGCAAACTTTCACTTTGTTAATTTTTATATCCATATCTATCATACACCTTCTCATTCAGAATTTCAGCCTCGATTGAACTAAATTCAATTAGACCGTAAAGCGATCTATCAACTGTCATCGACTTCACGTTGTTACTCACATATATCGCGACTTCCTCAGAGATAATACTGAGAATCCAGGAATTTCTAGAGTCGGATAAATTCCATGGCTGAAGCCAACATTAAAGTTAAAGTATAACCCATCAACCATTTTCAGAATTTTGGCTAACTACTGCTGATATTTATACTAGGCTAGTTGTAGCCATTGAAACTTAGTTGGGGGTCATGGGGAGATATTTTGTCAAAGCTGTAAAATACCGGCAACCAAAAATTACGCAGGAGTACTAATTTTAGATTGAGACTATCATTGGCCGGGAAGGTAATATAAGGACCACTAAGGCACGAAGCTCTTATTGAAATCGAGGCTCTCGATGAGGTACGTAGGACCACGTTAACTATGAGGAAAAAAGAAGCAATGAAAAGCTATGTTCAAAATTCGAACACATTTTCCAAAGTAAAAATGACCCACTAACTTTTACAAACACTGTAAAAAACAACATTGATTTACAAGACGAAAAACCTATTTTTACCAAAAGCTACAGATATCGCAACGTACATAAACCGGAAGTCGAATCACAAATAAATAAAATGTTATTGCAAGGTATCATAAGGCCCAGTTATTCACCCTGGTCATCCTCAATATGGATCGTGCCAAAAAAAAGGATCCATCTGATCAAACCAAATGGAGGATGGTGATTGACTATCGAAAATTGAATGAAAAAATCATTGGAGATAGATACCCACTTCCGAATATTACAGACATTTTGGATAAATTTGATAAATGTATGTATTTTACCGTTTTAGATTTAGCCTCCGGGTTCCATCAGATCGAGGTAAATCCAAATGACATCCAAAAAACAGCTTTTTCAGAATTCGGACATTATGAATATGTACGAATGCCTTTCGGCCTGAAAAATGCCCCTAGTACATTTCAACGAGAGATGGACAACGTCCTCGGAAAGTTTTCACTAAACTACAGGATGCAAATCTGAAAGTCCAACTGGACAAATCAGAATTTCTACACAAAGAAGTGACCTTACTGAGGCATATATTGTCATCAGAGGGAGTAAAACCGAATCCTGATAAGATCAAGGCTATCCAAAATTTCCCTATACCAAGAAATGAAAACAAATTAAAAGCTTTCTTGGATTATTAGGTTAGTACAGAAAATTCATAAAAGACTTCGCTTTTCTTACTAAACCAATGACCGAGTGTCTGAGGAAAGATTCTGTTATTGACCTGAATGAAAACTACGTAAAATGTTTCGAAAGATGCAAACAATTACTGGGTAAAAATCCAAAATTGCAATACCCGGATTTTGAGCAACCATTCCTGGTAAGAACCGATGTGAACAATGTCGCTATAGGTGCTGTTCTATCCCAGGGTACAATAGGACAAGAGTTACCAATTTGTTATGCTTCGCGTACACTCACAAACACCGAGCAAAACTACTCGACCATCGAGAAAGAACTCTTAGCAATAGTATGGGCAACGAGATATTTCAGATCATACTTTCAGATGGAATTACGAACTTCTAATTCAAACAACATCAAGGCCAAATCATCTACGGTATTTTAACCTAATGAAATACGAGCGCTCCAATTACAAACGATTGCAACGTGTGTAATGTTATTTGAACGCGCAAAGAGCTATGAAACAGGAACAACTAACATTCTACTAAATAAGCATTATTTAAAACTATACCGGGTGACTGACACGAAGTGTTACCAAATTCAGACTGTCATTACTGTCAAACCAGTGATGACAGAGTGCTCAAATTTACACTAATGACAGTTCATTCCATTGTTTACAAGCGTATAAAAGCATTTTATTGGGAAATATTCAGAAAAAAGTTATCCGCAATGGAATTCAAGCGTAATAGTGTGATTGCTCTAAACCACAGCCGCAGATTGTTAACCAGTTTAAACATATGCATGTGAATAAAATGTTTGTGTATCGCACCATAAATCGGTATAACGATACTGGTAGCATTGCAAAACGCCATGGTGGTGGACCGAAACGCACTACAACATCGCCGGATATCATTTGGAAGGTGAAGACCAAATTGGCTCGGAATCCGCGCTGTAGCGGCATAAAAATGGTTCGTGGAATTTCGCTCGAACGGATGCAGCAAATATTGAAAGATCATCTTGGACTAAAGGCCTTGAAATCCCATAAAACGCATGGTCTCACCGATGCTCAAAAAAAAGTTAGAGTGGAAAGAGCAAAGGAGTTGTTTGCACGAAAGTGGCGATTTGCCGAATTTGGTTTTCTCCGATGAGTCACCGTTCGTTATTGAGCAATATGTGAACAAGCAAAGCGGCCGGATTTACTTGCCCGGCCGTTCTACTGAAAATTCGGACCGACGGATTACCACTCGAAACCAAGCGCCGCCGATGGTAATGGTTTGGGCCGCCGTAACGGCTGAAAGCCGTTTACCGCTCGTATTTTTGGACCGTGGCATCAAGATAAATGCTCAAATTTATCGGGATCATGTGTTGGAGGGAGCGTTAAAGCCTTGGGTACAAAAACATTTCGACCGCAGAGCCTGGACATTTCAACAGGACTGGGCGCCGAGTCATAAAGCGCGCGTCAATGAAGATTGGCTGAGAAACAACGTTCCGCGGTTCATTTCCACTGCCCAATGGCCACCAAATTCACCGGATGCAAATCCGCTAGATTTCTCGGTTTGGGGTATTTTTAAGAGCAAGGTTGGGACAAAAAATACCAAAGTGTCGATCATCTCAAGCAAGGGCTTCGCCGGGAATCGGCCAAAATACCGCAGAGCCACTTTCGTGCTGCATGCAATAGCTTGGACGGCCGTTTGAAGACCATACTCGAGGCTAAGGGTGATCACATCAAGAACTGCTAATGCAATTCGAAAATTTAAATATTTGTGAACATATTCAATAAAAATTCTGTGGCGTTTTGTTTTGGTAACACTTCGTGTCAGTCACCCGTATAAACCTTAACAACAGTAATTACATTGAATTAGTATTATTTAATTTATATAAAAATTACTGTTACTCATTTTAAATAAAAATAAAAGTAAAAGCTGTGGAAATTTCCACAGCATTAAAAAATTAAAAGTTATTTATAACGTTAAATATAATTCCTCCCCCCCCCCTCTCCACTCCTACCAAGTTTCATAAAAATCGTGCGAGCCGAAAAAAATAATAAAAGAGATCCAATGGAGTCCACTGGATGACACTCATCGATTTTGCCCCGAAATCAGGACCGATCGCTAGAATTCCCCGTATTTGAACCTCTCTCATTTTACATATTTTTATCAAAATCGTGCGAGCCAAAAACAATTAAAAACTGAACCTGGCCACTACCGGATGAGTTTCTAAACGAATTTTTCCGAAATCAGGACCCGTAGCAATCGATTCCTGGTACTCGAAAAACCTCCGTCGGAAATGTTCGTAAAAGTCGTTTGAGCTAAGAAAAAAAATAATAAAAATGGAATCCGGGTCCCGGATACTCGCTAAATGAATTTTCCTGAAACCAAGACCCATTTAGTTATTTTCACGAAAATCGCTCGAGCTGTTTCCGAAACCCTTGTACAAACATAAAAATTATAAATATATTTACCTGTGGGCAAAAACTAGTAAGGCTTTTTAATTTAAATTTCGCGCAGAAAACCATTCGTCGAAATATTTTCTATGTTGGTATGACTGTCAGTGACATCTGTGGCAAATGTCACATCAAAATAATCATTAATGTTTAGTATACGCTTGTCTTTCTGAAGTACAAAAAGTGCATTCGGCGATTTTTACAATGAGTGAAATTATTCAACAAAGAAGTTCCATTCAATTTTGTGTGCGGAATCAATTTTGTGGTGCCGAAACGTTCAGAATGTTGCAAAAGACCTTCGGTGATAATTGTATGTCACGAGCAAGTATTTTTGATTGGTACAAATTGTTCAAAGAGGGTCGAGAATGTGTTGACGACGAACCACGTCTAGGACGGCCATCAACATCAACTGATGATCAACACGTCAATAAAATCAAGGAATTGGTGCTCGAGAATCGACGATTTACAGTCAGAGACGTCACTGGCATCGTTGAAATATCGGAAGGATCAGTGAAAACCATTTTGAAAGATCATTTGGGCCTAAGAAATGTGAAGCACGATTGGCTCCAAAATCACAATGCATTCCGACTACCAGGATATCATGAAATGCATTATAACTGGCGATGAGTCTTGGATCTATGCTTACGACCCGGAAACAGACGGCCAATCGGCCGAATATCGTGCCAAAGGTGAGCCGAAGCCGAAAAAACCACGTCAAAGCAAGTCAAAAATCAAGGTGATGTTGACAGTTTTCTTCGATTATCGAAGTGTGGTGCACTCCGAATTCCTTCCGACCGGCCAAACTGTCAACAAGTTATACTATTTGAGTGTTATGCGTCGATTGCGCGAAGCTATTCGTAAAAAAAGGCCGGAATTATGGGTCGACAATAATGCACCTTCTCATACTGCATTGGTTTTACGTGATTTTTTCGCCAAAAATTCCAACCATATCGTTCCGCAACCATCGTATTCGCCTGATTTAGCTCTGTGTGACTTCTGGCTGTTCAGAAAACTCAAACGACTGCTCCGGGGAAACCGTTTTGAGTCAATTGAAGACATTAAACGTGAATCGCTACGCGCATTGGAGGCTATTTCGGAAATTGACTTTAACAACTGTTTCGAGGATTGGAAAAAACGTTGGAACAAGTGTATTGAGGCCGGGGGATTACTTTAAGGGGGACGAAATAGATTTGGAGAAATAAATAAAGAATTTTAAAATTATGAACAAGGTCTTACTATTTTTTGCCCACAGTACAACTAATCCTCGTATGATTATTATGTGTAATAGATTAGATCGGACGTGTAAAAAATATTTACATACATACAAAATATCATGCAAGTATGCGAATGGTTATTTGACATTTTATGTATTTTTGTTTTTTATATCTATTTATATTTTAATTTTACTTTAGTTAATTCCATATTTATTTTTAAGAAACAACTTAAAACTTAATTTTTTTGTCACACATTTAAGCAAGGTCCAGAACCATTTTAATTATAACATTTACAAAAGTTTTGTTGCAATTTTTCTGTAGTTGCAAGTCATTACCTAGATGGATAGTAGTTTAAGTAAAAAAACTAAAAAAATATTTTTTACAACTGATACAACTGAATGCACAACTGAAAGTCACTCCAGTGGGACCAAAGCAGCCTGCCGTTTATCTTAAAGGGGAGGAGTTATGTATCACTACATCATTGGACACCAACAACAGCGATGCTACAATATAAATAACCCGGATGTATGGATCAGCAAAACATGGACAGCAACACACGTTAGCAAAATGTGCATAATACAAAGTCGCTGAAGTTAGCCCGAACCCGAATTTTTTGGTTGTTGTCTTAGATAAGTGTAGTCATCCCGAAAAAGTGTAAATAGTAAAAAAAAGTAGCCTCATCCCGAAAACAATTGAGAAATGAAAAATTAAAGCAATTTTCAAAAAAAAATATTAAAGTGTAAAATAATGTTTTCGAAAGCAGTAGAAAACAAAAACATGGATTTTAAATAATATTAAAACCACAAAAGAAACAGATAAATAATATTTAAAATTAAATTATGCATAAATTATACACAGAAACAAGATCTCCAAATACTGTCATACAACGGGATATACGGACAAATAAACCAAAGTACTGACTACGATGTAGAAACTACCCTATATCCATATCAGGTGGAAAACCCTTTTTTTATTTGATTATTTGAGCGAAAAACGATTGTTTGTGTAGTTACCATGGGTCCACATAAAATTCTGTACTGAAATACCTAGAGATATAGCCACCCAATGGCGTATACGGTCAGATAGGCCAATGTACTAGCTTAGATGTACAAACCACCCTATGCCCATATCAGGTGGAAATAACCTGGTTTTTGGTTTGTTTATCTAACCGAAAATCGATTTTATGTGTAGTTACCATAAATCCACATTAAATTCTGTACTGAAATACCTAGAGATATAGCCACCCAATGGCGTATACGGTCAGATAGGCCAATGTACTAGCTAAGATGTACAAACCACCCTATGTCCATATCAGGTGGAAATAACCTGGTTTTTGGTTTGTTTATCTAACCGAAAATCGATTTTATGTGTAGTTACCATAAATCCACATTAAATTCTGTACTGAAATACCTAGAGATATAGCCACCCAATGGCGTATACGGTCAGATAGGCCAATGTACTAGCTTAGATGTACAAACCACCCTATGCCCATATCAGGTGGAAATAACCTGGTTTTTGGTTTGTTTATCTAACCGAAAATCGATTTTATGTGTAGTTACCATAAATCCACATTAAATTCTGTACTGAAATACCTAGAGATATAGCCACCCAATGGCGTATACGGTCAGATAGGCCAATGTACTAGCTAAGATGTACAAACCACCCTATGTCCATATCAGGTGGAAATAACCTGGTTTTTGGTTTGTTTATCTAACCGAAAATCGATTTTATGTGTAGTTACCATAAATCCACATTAAATTCTGTACTGAAATACCTAGAGATATAGCCACCCAATGGCGTCTCCGGTCAGATAGGCCAATGTACTGACTAAGATGTAGAAATCACCCTATGTCAATATCAGGTGGAAAAACCCTGTTTTTTGGTTTGTTTATCTAACCGAAAAACGATTTTATGTGTAGTTACCACAGGCTCACATTAAATTCTGTACTGAAATACCTAGAGATATAGCCACCCAATGGCGTATACGGTCAGATAGGCCAATGTACTAGCTAAGACGTACAAACCACCCTATGCCCATATCATGTGGAAATAACCTGGTTTTTGGTTTGTTTATCTAACCGAAAATCGATTTTATGTGTAGTTAACATAAATCCACATTAAATTCTGTACTGAAATACCTAGAGAAATAGCCACCCAATGGCGTATACGGTCAGATAGGCCAATGTACTGACTAAGATGTAGAAATCACTTTATGTCAATATCAGGTGGAAATAACCTGTTTTTTGGTTTGTTTATCTAACCGAAAAACGATTTTATGGGTAGTTACCACAGGCTCACATTAAATTCTGTACTGAAATACCTAGAGATATAGCCACCCAATGGCGTATACGGTTAGATAGGCCAATGTACTGACTAAGATGTAGTAAATACCCTATGTCCTTATGAGGTGGAAAAATCCTTTTTATTTGTTTATTTGAAAAAATCGCGTTTCTATTAGATTAACAAATAAAAAAAGCTTATTTCCACCTGATATGGACATAGGGTGTTTTACTCGTCTTAGCTAGTACATTGGCCTATCTGACCGTATACGTCATTGGGTGGCTATATCTCTAGGTATTTCAGTACAGAATTTTATGTGGGTTCATGATTGAGACAAAAAATCGCCTTTCGGTTAGATAAACAAATAAAAAAAATATTATTTCCACCTGATATGGACATAGGGTGGTTTCTACATCTTAGTCAGTACATTGGCCTATCTGGTCGAATACGCCATTGGATGGCTATCTGAAAGAATTTTACAGAATTTAATTTGGGCCCATGGTAACTACACAAAAAATCGTTTTTCGCTCAAATAAACAAATCAAAAAAAGTTTTTTCCACCTGCTATGGATATAGGATACTTTCTACATCGTAGTCAGTACTTTGGTTTATTTGTCCGTATATCCCGTTGTATGACAGTATTTGGAGATCTTGTTTCTGTGTATAATTTATGCATAATTTAATTTTAAATATTATTTATCTGTTTCTTTTGTGGTTTTAATATTATTTAAAATCCATGTTTTTGTTTTCTACTGCTTTCGAAAACATTATTTTACACTTTCAATACTTTTTTTTTTGGAAATTGCTTTAATTTTTCATTTCTCAATTTTTTCGGGATGAGGCTACATTTTTTTACTATTTACACTTTTTCGGGATGACTACACTTATCTAAGACAACAACCAAAAAAATTCGGGTTCGGGCTAACTTCAACGACTTATAATACATATTTTTGAACAACACCTACAACATATGGAACCGTCATCAAATCCATGAACCACATTTTTTTTGTAATAATAAATTTAATTCATTGTTCAACTTAAAACTATAAACATCTAACTTATCCAATTTAATAATTTTGTTATATTCGTTGGTCTGAGTTAACGGCCTTTTCGCATCATACATTGCTAAACAAATATTTACAAATTGTTGATTTTACTAAAGGTACATAGAATAGGGTCGGTCAATGCCACACTAAACCAACAAACCCTCGTGTTCAATTTTATGCAGAAATGGTTTGCGAGTGGAACGCAGGCGCCATCCGGCGCCTAATTATGTTTAGAACACCGCATAAAATTGAAAAATTAAATCACATACAGATTACTAAATTTTATTTTTCAATTTTACAAAATAATTTTATTAATTTTTACTAAATTTAAATCATTTTGCTGCTCAATTGTTTTATTTAAATTAATTCATAACTTTAAATATATATTTTATATTTACAAATACTTTTTTATTAACGAAAATAAAATTAAATATTTTTTTTATTAATTTTTGCTTTTATAAGTAATAATACAATATTTAATAATAATTATTAATATATTTTTAATTATTTATTTTTTAAAGATATTATTTTTTTTTCCAAAAACCACATATTTTATGATTTTTTAATTAATTTATTATTTATTTATAATTTATGTAACAAAATCGGAACGCAATCAGTGTGTTTTGTGTGTTTTAGTTTTTAGGGATTAATTTTATATAAAATTTCGATTGTCCATATTTTTATTATTTACGGGAAAATCCATATCGTTAGCGTTATTGTTGTTGTTGTTGTTGTTGTTATTGTTATTGAGATTGTTGGATTGGTGTACTCGTCGGTAATCGTCTAACCAGTTTTTAAATAGCTCATAGACGGTAAAACGGAATTCCAGTTCTTCGATGGGTGGAGAGTTGTAACTGCCCGAATTGTAGTTTACTTCCTAAAATTTTATAACGGTATAAAAGGGTTAAACTAGGTCTAGTGCCAAATCATTATTTTTATACTTACATTAGGTATTTTATTAGACTCTTGTAATAGTTTGAAAATTGGATATGGCGTTTCATTAGAACCAGAATCCGGCCCAGGTATTTCGGACCGTTTGCCATGTCCGCCAAAGCATGCATGCCCGAATGCATTACACCCTCCTGAAATTACACACAAACAAAATAATCCACATTAAAATAAAATTAAGATTTTGATTATTTACGAATATTAACTGGACCGTAAAAGTTAAACGTATTTAAAAACAATAATAGGTATAATAGGTGGTTGGGTATTCATGCAACAACAGGAAAACATATTAAGGAGATGAACAGTGGTTTTTTTATATGGTACATGGAGCACCAAGTTTTTCATTTAAGATTTTATTTGTCGATAGCTGTTTTTATGTTCATTCTGATTTCTTGATTATTGAGCAATGAAAAGAAAATATATGCAAATTTCTTGTTGCTGTATCGAACATACGTACGTACTCGGATACACACCTAAGTAGCTAGAATTCGAACATAAAAACGTCGGAATATTTTAAATGTTAAATAAAGATGTAGAGAACATGAGTTAACTTGCGGATACCTGGAAATTAAATTATAGATTTCGCTGCACGATTTAATTATTAAATTAAGTTAAACGACCATTTATTGTTGACTTTGTCCATTTTTATTAATTTATTGTGTTTACTAGTATTTTTTATAAACAATCTAGAAATGTACGAGAGACAAAAGACAATAAAGTCACTAAATTACCGTTTACTCAAAATCTATTACATTAATCTGAGAATCCCATCTTAAAGCTTAAGGTTAAAGAAATATATTACTACTTTAGTTTACGAGACCAGCTGTTGGCCTGTGACTTCGTTCGCTTTGATTTGAATTTAATGAGAAAACCCTGGACTTTAAAAATTTAGTTCACACAATTGTAGCGATTGCCCCTGTGCTTTGTTGATGGTTATTGCATATGCTAGTGGCACCGGAAATGTTTCAATTCGAATGGCAAATCTGTCGGAATTATTGGGTTGCGTGGCAATAGTAAAGTACCTTTAAATTTGTAGCTTGGACGATATTGTTTATCACCTTTTTCAATAAAAGCCTGGTACCGTTTCAAAGTCGTGGTGAATTTATGTTTCGGAGAAGAATAATAGGCACGCATATTTTTAATGTTGAACGTGAATTCAAGAATTTGTCTTGATTCATTACAGTATCGATGGACTTAAAAGTTGTCGTTTCAAGTATATGAAGTTTTCTCAGTTTTTAACCCACGATTTTTTTTAATATTTACACGAAACTATTCCTTCTCATCCCAGTTTTTCCATTTTAAATCTCTATAAGACGAGGCCACGTAGACTTGATCCAATTCGGCACAAAGCAGCATTTCTAGAATTCCAACACATGGTGGAACTAGGAATCTGCCGACCTTCTTCTTCAGCAATAGAATGCCCATTACACATGGTGAAGAAGAAGGACAACGACTATGGATACCATGTGGGGACTATAGAAGGCGTAACGCTATCACAATTCCTAACCGTTACCCTATTTCTCACATTCAAAACTTTTCCATGCAATTACAAGGATGCTCAATTTTTTTAAAATTCGATCTCGCGTACCATTTAATACCAATTGCTCCTGACGGTATACATAAAACGGCAATCACCACACCATTTGACTTATTCAAATTCACCCGAATGCCATTTGGACGAGAAGCAACACTCAGCAGTTGATTTGGATCAACTCTTCCAAAAATTATCAAGTTATGGCGTCAATAGCAACAGAGAAATGTGTGTTTGGGATAAGTAACCTTGACTTCCTCAGTTACAAAATTACTCCTAATGGCATTCTGCCGTCCGAAGGACGAATTAAGGCAATTAGAGAATTCCCAGCACCTCAAAGCGTTAAGCAAATTCAGTAATTTGTCAGTAAAGTAAACTAATACCACCGGTTAATTCCAAAACTCGCTGAGATATTTGCCCCAATTCACTCACAATTGGCAACACTTCTGAAGAAACCCAAAAAGCCTCAAAATTTTTCCTGGCCTCAAGAACGTCAAAATGCATTCCTTCAGCTCAAGAGCAGATTAGAAAATATTGCTCTTTTAGCGCATCCGCTAAATGCAACAAAATATAGCATCACTACTGAGGCATCTAACAAATAATAGAATCACGAGTTTTTCTCCAAAAAATTATCAGGTACCGAAAAAAAATATTCCGCATTTGATCGCAAATTGCTTGCAATTTTCCAAGCAATTAAACACTTTCGCTATTTTGTCGAAGGTCACTTACTAGAGCAATTATCTGTAAGCGGAACGCAACCCAAGGCAAGCACGCCATTTAGACTATGACTCTCAGTTTACGACAGACAAACAGCACATTCAAGGTAAAGACAATGTGCTCGCCGATAAACTTTCTCGGGTTTCTGACCACGAGCTTGCCACCGCAGCAACTCGCTACGGCAACACAAGCAAAATCGCAAAAGCACAAGCTTGCGATCAAGAACTACAAGACTTACTCTCTAGTTGAAGCATAATGTGATATCGTGCATTGATATCACTATTTATGTGGACAGTCGGGCGGCCATTCTTTCGCTGGATTCTGGTTCCCTGGCGTCACGGGTGGCATTGAATTGTCACACATCTCTTAACGAGATGAGTGAGCATTTCAATATCCAGTTGGTCTGGGTTCCGGGTCACTCTGACGTTGAGGGGAATTGCAGGGCAGACGAGTTAGCAAGGTACGGTACAACTCTCCAACTGGAATCAGGGAGATAATGTTTAGGGAGACCTATGTCTATGCTGAAAACGGCAAGCCATAGGAAAGCAGTTGCCTTGGCGAATGCTAGGTGGCTTGAGAGTCAACCGGTAGGATAGCGAAGCAAGTATGGCCTGTGCTGAACTTGAAGCGCTCTAAGATCTTAATCACACTAGGGAAGCGTGATTTAGGTATAATTGTAAGGGTACTTACCGGACACTGCCTTTTCGGAGATCATGCGAGAAGGCTGGGTCTAGATTCAAATGATTTCTGCAGAAGCTGCAGGGACGAGGAGGAGGAGGAGACTCTTCTTCACTTTCTGTGCTCATGCCTTGCGTTAGCTGGCAGAAGACATGCTCACTTGGGCAAATACACCATGGACAGCCTCTCTGATCTCGAAAGCTGCAATATGCGAGATCTTTTACGCTATATTAATAGCACTAAATGGGTTTAAGGAGTTTGATGATGTCGGATCCTGTGGTATCACAATGGGCCATAACTGGCCTAAGTGTGCGATGGCAGCCACTGAAACCTAACCTAACCTAACCCTACTCTCTAGTTCTACAAATCGGAAAATTAGATAAATTTCCATTAGCCGATTTAAAAATTTACTGAGAAATATCTACAGGCAATAATCGCCCGTACATTCCAGAGTCATTACGTTGAACAATTTTCGACACTCTGCATAATATTTCACATCCAAGTATACGAGCAGCTCGCAAACTCGTCACTTCAAAATACTTTTGGCCTAGTATGAATAAAGATTTAGCTCTGTAGGCGAAATTTTGGTTATCCTGTCAGAAATGTAAAGGGCATCGGCTCACCAAATCACCTCACGGGAATTTCTAAATTTATATGGATTGGATTGGATTTACATACCACGTTGATCATCAACCTGCGTTGATCGTTTTACGCAGTGGCTTGAAGCCTACTGCATAAAACACATCTCCGAACAAACAATAGCAAAAACGCTCGTCGAAAACTACATCTCTAGATTCGGCGTTCTGGCCAACATAACGACCGGCCAAGGCACACAGTTCGAATATAAACTATTCACTGAGCTTATGTAACATTTAGGTTCACATCGAATACGAACAACTGCCTATCACCCACAAGCAAACGGTATGGTTGAGCAAATACAATCAACTGGAGCTCACAGGTCCAAATCATATTGTTGGGAATCCGAGCAACAGTCAAATATGACATAAAATGTTCACCAGCAGAACTGGTGTACGGTCAAACGATCAAATTACCTGGGGAATTCTTTATGGAACATCCACTTACACCCCAAGTAACCACTGATACAGTGATTGATCAATTGCGCTCCACGATGAACAAACTCATCCCAACGGACACGCGCAAAACTTGTACTTGTAATAATACTTATTTTGGTAGAAATGAACTAAAGAGATTGGAAATTTGTCTATGCCCTGCAATAAAACTTAATAATCCTATTCAAATAAACCGTGCGCAGAATGAAAGACAGGTTTGCAAAGCGAGAATCGGGGTCGGCGACATAGCACCGATAATAGCCCTGCATCCCGTACCCTGTGAGCTGTTAAGTTTTGCTAAAGCGAGATTTGATTTTAGCACGGGCCACCAAATACCATAAGTGTAAGACAGCGTAGGTATGACAGTACTCCCCAAATGCTCTTCTATACATTGCCAAACAACGGCAGCGGCTTTTTGAAGTTTATTTTCAAGATGAAGCTTCCAAGAAAGTTTACTGTCTAAGGTAACGGCAAGATGTTTGACGGTACCTGATCTAGGATCAGGTACCGTCAAACATCTAAAAATAGACGGGACAGGCAGTTCACCAATATTTCTTTGGATGGTTTAATGCGCAAACCTTCTAAGCGTCCTGAGAATAAAAATGTCAGATCGGTGTAAATCAAGAAGTTAGTCATATATCATCAAGGGCCACAAGAAAGGTGGCAAAATGCCCTCCTGGAGGCAAGCTTTGGAAGCTTTATCGACGACTGAAGCGATGCGAGACCTGAGTTTGAATCCAATCCATGCAACGAATTAGCGCAGGCCTCGATAATGGGACAAACGAGATCCTATCGAAGGCATCTGCAGTATCCAGGGACGTGTCCAAGAGAAAGTTTTTAAAGTTAAACGATCTGTCGATTCTTGTAACAAGTTTAGGTAGAGCTGTCGCGCACGATTTGCTAAATCTCTAAGCATGCTGCATATTACAGAGTGGTGGCTCTGATAAATCTGTTGACAATTCTCTCACGAAATTTGCGAAATATTGAGGAGATACTAATATGCTTAAATGCTTTAGGATTAGTGTAATCCAACCTGCCAGCTATAGGTATGAAAATAACTTTGCTTCTAGTCCAAGATTGCAAGACAATCCCGAAAGCAATGCAATCTTGAACAAGTTGGAGTAAGTGATCCCGAAGGAGAAGAAACCCGTGTTGTAATTCAGCAGGAAGTATCTCATCAGGACCAACAGCCTTCTCCCAAGGAGAAAATACACCAGCGCTAGGTTTCGATAGTAACTTGCTTGAGGGCTGAGTCCAGGTTAGTTGAATTGCCAGTAGCGTTGGGTTCTCCGGAATCAACAGACTCATACTTAATAATGTAGCAACGGGAAAACTGAACAGTCAGTAGTAATTCCGAAATTTCCCTATTGAAGGGTCAGTCTGGCATCAGAGAGTCGAAATCCCAATCATTCTGAACGTTGGATTTTTTGGCTCTATTCTTTAGTTTCCGAGTTATGCTTGATTTTTTAAGATTAGAACACCACAAAGGCTTATTCTGAATATTTTATTTGGCAATGACAGCTAAATTCATTGCTTGCGTCAAACATGACGCTAGTAGCAATTTCAATATCGTCAGCCGAACGTATTTCGCTCAGTGAAATTATCAGATATTATAGTTTAAAGGAGAAAGTCTCCCAGTTTGTTAGCTTCTTATTACGGTAAAGTTTAAGAGGTGGTCTTCTAAGGTTTATGCTAAAAGCGATACACATGTGGTCTGCGGAAAGAATCAGCCAACGTTGTGGTCTAATCCCGAGACAGCTCGGTAAGATTCTTCAATTATACAGAAATCTGTATGCTCGACATAAAAGGGCACGTAGCGACCTAAGCTCAAATGTGGCTGCTTTGCTAAGATTCAACCTTTTCTGCTTAAAAGCGGCCATGGAAGTCATTTGATTTCCTGCTAAAAAAATTAAAATAATAAAAGTAAGTACGAAACTGAAATGACAATCTGGACCCAGTAATGTACTCGAAAGACTTCCGGTCAACCCAGTAATCAAACGATTGGCGGTTTGTTTCACGTTTAAAATGGACAACACTCCATTCCTTCGTCAAAACATTGACCATCTATGGAGGATTCAACGAAATGCGATAAAAATAAAACTCAAGTTTCTGTCAGAAAATGCAGTAACTGCAATGGAAACCACACAGCGAATTATAGATGTTGCCCAGTTTATATTTAATTGAAAAGGAGAATTAATCCTAGACAGTGAGCTGAGCAATAATTGCTTAAATTACATTCAGAAGCTAAAGCTTAAAATCGAAACGATGATGGAGATAACTATTGATCTAATTATGCAGAATATGCAGATAGTTGTTAAGATTGAAAAATGACTCTCCTCAAAATAGCAATATGGAATACAAACCGCCTAGGGCAGCATAGAGCGGAGGTTCAAACATTTATCGTTGAGCACAATATTGACATAGCACTGCTGTATTGATTAAGAAAAAACTAAAACATGATCTGTCGTCTGATCATTCACCGATAATAGTAACACTGAGTACTGTTGTCTTAAAATCAGAAACACCGAAACGTCTGACAAACAAACGAACTGATTGGAATCAATATAGGAGACTAGTAGAACAAAATTGTCATCTTGATATCCCGCTAAAACACCAGCAGATATTGATGTGGCTGCAGAAAAGCTAAAAGAGGCACTGGAAATATCAGCTGAAAAGACTTCACCAATCATCAACAATTCTGAAAAAATGAATAAATTATCACATAATATCCAATCACTAATTCAGGAAAAGCGGGAAATGCGACGGCAATGGCAACAAACAAAATCACCATTGTTGAAATGCAAATTAAATCGAGCTATCAAAGCCCTGAAATTTTCACTGCAGGAAGAAGAAAACCAATGTGCGCAGAATTATTTTAGTGAACTCTCGGCAACAGAGAAGACTGATTATTCTTTGCGGAAGGCAATAAAAACCTAAAAAGGCCTACAAAGTCGAATCCACCGATTAGACTACCCTCTAAAGGCGATGTTTTCACCACACGAAGGAACTAATTATATTGTGCTGCCTCACCAGATGGATGATGATTCATCCTATAAACTTATAAAGTTTGAATTGAAGAAAGCTAAGAATACAATCAAAACTTGCATTAGCCCGAAAAAGGCACCAGGATATGACCTTATTACTGGAAAAATGATAAGAGAATTACCAGACAAATGCATACAACTAAAACCTACATTTTTAATGCGATCATGTGAACTATTCGTATTCCTCAAATGTGGAACAGATCTTTGATCACAATGATACATTAGCATGGGAAAAACGAAACTCAAATCTCGTCTCATCGTCCAATAAGAATGCTTCCCACAACCTCAAAACTGTTTGAACAAATGTTAATAATAAAAGTGAAACCAGTATTAGAAGAAAGGCAAATCATTCCAGACCATCAATTTGGGTTCAGAAACCAACATGGTACCACCATAGAGCAAGTGCATAGAATTGTAAATGCAATCAGACAGGCCTTTGAGCCAAAACAATACTGTTCTGATGTCTTCATGGATATAGCACAAGCATTTGACAAAGTTTGGCATGATGGACTAATATACAAACTGAAAGCGCTCCTGCCGAAGAATTTTTACTCAGTTCTGGAAAACCTACTACTCCAAAGGCAGTACACGGTCCAATAAAATGGTGCAACAACGTCCCAAAATGATATAAGCGCAGGAATCAAACAACAGACATACCTGTTACCGACAATGTAATAATATAAACATTTGCTGATGATACAGCCATCGTGGTATCACACGAAAACTTGCAAACTGCCTCAAGAGAAGTGCAAAGTCATGTGAGCAAAATTTAGGATTGGTTCAAAATCTGGTGAATAAAAGTAAACGAAAAAAAACAATTCATGTCACATTAATGCTGAACAAACGCACCTGCTCACCAGTAGAATTAAACGGTGTATATATTCCTCAACAAACCAAGGTCAAATACCTAGGCTTACACCTGGAGAGACGGCTATTGTCAAAAGAACAGATTGAAGCCAAGCGAAACCAAATAAAAATAACATTTTCCAAAATGTATTGGCTGATAGGAAGAAAATCCAAGTTATCATTAGACAATAAGGTCTTACTGTACAATGCGTTAATCAAGCCAATATGGACATATGGTATTCAGTTATGGGGATCAACCAGTGCATAAAATAGAGAACTCGTGCTACGAACTCAAGCGAAAATACTCGGATGTATTGCTAATGCTCCATGGTACGAGTATATCTGAAATACTAACATACACGACGACCTTGTTGTTAAAACCGTTAAAGAAACAATCAAGGAATTCAGTTCGAAATACTATTCAAAACTTCAGGACATCCCAACGAATTGGCCCGGGATATACTAAAACAGCCGCGATTTAAAAGACTGAGAAGAGCAGATCCACTCGGACTAATGGGCCTGTAAAATCATTAAATGTGGAGATTACGGTTATACATAAGTAGGATCTAAATTAAATTGTGAACACTAATATTAAGTATTAACATTGGTTAAAACTTAAAAAATGAAATTAGCTTAAGGTTAAAGATTCAAGAATAAAGCCAATGGCACCAAAAATTGCTCATTTTCCGAAATTTAAACAGTAATAATATGATTTGGATTATGCAAAACAGTTCTACCAAGAGACCGGTAACTTTAATTTTTCGCTTACGAAATGAAATGTGGTTTATTATCGACCAAACGGCACAGTGGTTAGAGCTTTGGTGTGTGGTTCGGGAGGTACTGGGTTCGAATCCAATTTTCATCAACAGATTACGATCTGTTTTACGATCAACTATGACCCCCTGTTGGAGTGCAAAACTCATGGGCCTTCCCACGATCGGCGGAACTGTATGTTTCGTCATAAATTGGCCAACAAGGTACAGAAACTATCGGTAGTGACAAATCGGTGGACCTTTCAATAGAAGTGCTCATCACAGACTGATTTTCGTTGTTCAAATTCGTAAAATATCATACTTAAAATTAAATAGCGGGAATTCCCACTATCAGCGGGTCGTCATTCTCCCTCGGTAGATAGGGGTCCAGCGGACCTTTTAAACCCTAAGGCCGGATAATTTTTCTACTTTCTACTTCTAATTTACTATTAAAACAGTTCTTGTGCTTATGTGAATGAATTTGTATAGTAAACAATTGCATTTACTCGAATTTAGGCCGAAAACATGCTTAGATAAAGAAAATTGAGTCAATTTTCCTACGACTATTTTAAATACGTGGATAATGTAGTTTTTCTAAAGAAAACGGTCAAAAACAACAAAAAATTTCTATTGATTTTTTCTACCAATGTATATAAAAGAGATCGATAATGCAGTTTTTCTTCTGCTGAATTTTTCTGCTAACTTCAGTAGCATATAATACAGCTTCTATTAAAAATTCCATTCTTTTAAGATTTCATTATTTTGTCTACCAGAAACAGCTACAACAATTATATTTATGACATTTGATTATTTATATGACGTTTTCAATCTTAAATTCAATTTAAAAGTTTACAGCAGCACAAAGAAGACATAAAAAGTTGAACACGTATTTTACACCTTCCCCGGTTCCTTCCTATCGCATATATCATATCGTATCAGCATTATTTTATTCATGATCATTCTGGTGGGCACTTAAGGACAAATACGATATACGATACACGCAGCATACGCGTATTGTTATTATCATAATATTTAAATGTAATAAAATTATGTTGCCAAAAAACTTTTGTTGTTTACATAAAATATTTAATAAATTCAACGAGTTGATATAAAATTTTACTACACATTTGGGATTAGATACGAACGCTTTTCTTGTTATTGTGTGTGACAACATTTACTCGTGTTCTATGGAATTTATTATAAGACTATACATCATCATCTTGTATACCGTTTAATTGGTAAACGGTTAGCTTAACATTTTGTGTACATTATTTAGTCACGGTTTACTCTAAATCATAAGACAAGTGACGCACGTGTTTCAGTTTTGTAAGCGGTCTAATGCCATAGACAGACTACTGGTTTCATAACTATAGTTTCGAGACCATGATTTCCTAAATGAGAACTAAAGACATACTACAATTTCTTTGGTCTTCTCGTTTGGTTTTAAATAGTAATGGAGTAGGCATTGACAAAAACGTCAAGATTGACGTTTAATTGACTTTTAAATTGTCAGAAATGACTTTTATATTGACAGAACAGAAAAATTTCCCGCCAACTAAATATCGCAATGACAAATAGAAAACTCAAAGGAAACTAGATTTGCTTGGTAAACTATTAGTGTCCGGAACCTCCATTTTTGATGTATTCGGCGTTGGGAGCACAAAAATGCCTCGGGATGAGAAAAAATACCTCATTCCGAAACTATGTATAAACCTAGTTGTAAATCATGGTTTGGCATGACACATTATAACGAAATCATGGTTAACTCGAGACTATAGTTATGAAACCAGTGGCGCTATTCTGGCAATTCCCAGGGAAGAGGGAACTGGGGAAAGAATTTATATCTAATTTTTATTTAAACAATTTTTTTCTGGCATACTGAGGTAAAAAGTTAGTGTTAATTTTTTTGAAAACAAAATTAATTCGGGAATAATTTTGCCTGCCAATTTAGGTATGGAAAAATTATTCCCAATTTATAAATATTTACATCAAACTTTATTCCTCAGTAGGCAGGAAAATTTTTTCCAATAGAAATTACATATAAATTCTTTCCTCAGTTCGCTATTCCCGAGGAATTACCAGAATAATGCCACAGTAGTCCGTCTATATCATAAAATATCAATTTAAATGACTTTTTGTATGCTACTTAGATATTCAGGACACTGATCTTAAATAATAAACCAGCTTATAAATAGCGGTATGTGTAACGATACTTGTACTAACGATACTAAATTGTTTTGTTGATACTTTGATCGATTGACTGTGTGGACAGTGGCGCACCGTCTTGTTGAAACCAAATATCGGCCAAATCTTCTTCTTCAATCGTAGAGAATAAAAAATCAGTTAACTAGTTTACTAGTGCGGCTTCTTGCTCAGTTTAGAAGAAGAGCCCTATGATGTCTTTGGACCATATACCACACCAGTCACTCGTTTTGGGTGTATTGGCTTCTCAATTGTCACATGTAGATTTTCTGTGCCCAAATACGGCAATTTTGTTTGTTCACATAACCGCTGAGGTTACGGAGGTAAATAACGCTTATCTTCTTCCAAACGGGAATTGCCCCATTTAGTGAAGTGAAAAACCGGGAATATAATACTGTTTCGTTCATCGGGAATATAATAATGAATTTCTGCCTCGTGACAGATGACATTAGAGCTATGAGCGGCGAAATAACCGCTACTTCAAGATCGAACCAAAAGATGACACACCCTGTACAAAGAGCGTTTAGTGGCTAAGCTAGCTTAACGAGTTAAAAACTGAAAATAGTATTAACACGGTTTATTATGGAAGATATATGTTGCAAAATCGTCGAAATTTATTTTTTTAGAAAACAATTGGTGAAGGAGTTTTTCAAATACGAGAATCGATTGCAATTTGTCCTGTTCCGAGAAATATGTTTGAGAGGGTCGTCCAGTGTGCGCGGGTCTCTTTTTTTAACTGTTCGCACTATATTTAGAAAACTTGGTGAATGTGGTGAGGGTTCTTGCGTGTCAGGAGTCAATTGCGATGGGTGCTAATTTCGGGTATATATTGACAGGGTCGACCGGTGGGGTTCAGGTATCTTTCTTTAAATTTTTTTGGCTTGCATAATTTTTATAAAAATTGCTGAGCGGGCGTTCCCAAGTACCAGAAACTCATTGAGGTATATCCTGATTTCCCGAAAATACATTTTGGGGGTCATGCAGTTGGGGACAATCAAATGTCTGGAACCGATTTTGATGAATGTTAATAGTTTAGTGGGTCTTTTCAATGGGGCTCTTTGTTTTTTTTTAAATTTTTTTCGGCTGAACGATAAAATTTGCTGTCATATTGATGGGTGATGTGACACCATGTACTATATTTGCACCATGTTGCTTGATATTGAAGCCTGTTTAAGGATGTTGGGTGTTGATTCACTATTCTGTGTTATGTTCCACAATGTTGCATCATGATGGATCATTTTGTGAGATGTTGTTAGATTTAACACCATGTTGCGTCGAATAATATTCGACGTTTATCGTAACGTCGAATATTATTAAAAGTGACAAACGCACGTTTGTCACTTTTAATAATATTCGACGTTACGATTATACGTTGCCGCATCTTGTGATCTTCTTACTCTTTCATAAACCACCTCGTAATAATAACCCCACAGAAAAAAGTCTAAAAGATTTAGATCAGGGGCCTCCTCTTCTAATCCAGCGGCTTGGATAATTTACATTCAAGTGTTATCTCACTAAACGTCATTAAGTAATTCATCCATAAGTCATTTTGAAGAAAAGTTAGATAGACTTCCCCGTTGATCCAACGTGGGAGTGTAAATGGGCCAATCAAGTTTCCGTCGACTATTCCCGCTCACATAGTGCAAATTATGGATATTGAATTTCCCCTCCAAATTAAAACATGTTTCGTCACTCAATAAAATGCTGCTAAAAACTGCGAATTTCTTGACAAAATTGCACCCTTTTTTCATGGTCAGCAGATAAAAGGTCTTGTACACGTTACACATGGTAAGAGTGCAACCGATTTCTTTTTAAAATGCGATGCAACGTGGACCGTGGTTCTCCCGAACGTCTTGATAAACAACGAACACTTATGGATGGGTCGTCTGTCACCATTATAATTACTTTAGCTTCGTCTATATTAAGTTGACCGGCTGTTTCATATCTTCTCGGAGTATCAAGGACTTTGCCTTTACTGTACATTCGATGTACGTTTTGAAATGCTCTGTAGTCGGGAAAGCTTTCCCCATTTGGATATCGTCTCTGGCATTCTCTTGCTGCTGCTCGGGCATTGCTATTATATAAGCCATAAATTAAATGCATTTCTGCATATTCGCGGTGGAAATAAGACACAAATGGAAATTTTGTGAAGCGCATTTTGTAATAAACACGACTTACTTTGTGACAAAAATTGATAAAAAACATTCTGTTGTGAATAGCCCGGTGTGTCATTCCAGTTTAAAATCTACATTATTGTCGTATATTTTTCTGATAATGAGTCAACTTCTGTAGTACATTGTTTTCCCGCTGGCGTCACTTAACATCAACAAAAAGTTTTGAGAAACAAAAATACTTTACAAAATCATTGTTTTTATTTGACAGAAGATTTTATTGGAATGGCACACTCTTCTAGATTTGTTTAAAATAGAAAGGTAAACAAAAGAACTCTTGGTTATATTTAAATTAATTGTTTGGTGAAAACACTAAAAGTGGAATAACTTTTGCACCACAGCAATTCGCAAAATTTTTACGTGGCTCGTTTTGTTGTAAATGAGTTCCCCTATCGCCCTGCTTCGTTTGATCGTCCAATTCAGGGACACCCTGAAAATAGTAGAGTCAACAATTTTAAATAAATTAATAGATATTTGTTTTCTTCCGGCCAACAACGTATTTGACCGAGAAATCATAATTCCAATTTTTTTCGCTTGAGTTCGAGCCTTCGGTCAAGCTGAAAAATTTTCGACCTCGAAATTTTAAGGATTTTCCATTCACTTATCGACTGATCGATGTGAAAGTTTATACTTAAGCTTTGTAAGTTTGTACTTAAGTATTGTAAATTAAATTTCAAATATAATTTGATCAGGTGAAACTCTGTTTTAACGTTTGATGTTTTTTAAATTTTATCGCAAATGACGAATTTTGAGAAAAAACTGGACATCCATCCTACAGGCAGAAAATGTCAGAGTAAACTGAGCAAAAAACTAATAAAAAATTTTGTTTTCGCTTGCTCGGTTCTACATGAAAGTAATTATTTTACGACCGCGACGGACGGACTTTATTTCAATGTTGGAGAATAGTTTTGTAGTTCCTAAATAAAGCTGAAAAGGAACAAAACGACCAGTATTATTGACCTTACTATTGAATTTAGGCCAGATCTTGCTCTTTGTGGCGTTTGGAAAGAAGCTGTCGCTGCTAGGTACAGTGCAGATGGAAATAGAAATAAACGACAAGGAGGAAATTTTTTGTTTCTTAATATTTGATTAGCGAATATTAAAAACCGTTATAATAAACGGAAGTGAGGAATAGTCTCGAGTGCATTAATATTTGTTCTAAATTACATAATATTTTTGTAATCGTAATATTAAATATGTAATAGCTCTTTACTAATAAGTTTCTAACTATTCTCATCTACTTCGTGCAGAAAAGAAGTGTGTACTCAATTTACCAGCAAGCTATAAAATCATCTATTTAGAAAATTTCGATAAGCTAATGGAACAGATATAAGATGCAAACAAAATAGAACATCAAAAACAAGCATTACATTTAAGAAAAAAGATAAATAAATGGGCTAATTGAGTTAGCTTTAAAATATACTAAGTATATGAAAAGAAAGTCATATAATTAAATTGAAGAGAGGATTCATGCTTATCGTCTATATAGGTACTAGATAATCTACTAATATATACTTTCCATATTTGAAGAGAGTTTGCCGTCTAGTTTTTAATCCAGTACCCTTTATACTGGAACTCTGCGAAACAATCCATTCTGAAAGAAATTTGAGAATTTTTTTGTTTTAATGTGCGTTGATTGGCTGACTTTCGCAAAAAAAGTATATTAAATTATATTTAAGTTATATAATAACAAGGATATAAGATTGTGTAGATCCACTAGATAAATCATTGTACGATACATAAGATAATTTACCATTACACGTGTAGGCGTTTTATCTTGGATATCCTAATATAAGAAATATTATGTACCTATATATAGGCATTTAAACTAAACACCTAAATACAGGAATATCTCTAACGTAAAATTTATGATTATTCATCGTAAAACAAATTTCCTAATAAATCTAATTAAATAAGATAAATTTCGTTTTTATTGTTTCAAAACGGATTGGTAAAAACCAAATTTTTTTTCATTCTTTTCTAAATCAATTAGCCTCTAAAACTATATAAATTAACTATTCGGCAGATGTTGGTAACCTTCCGATGTATTTGGGCGGATTTTATAATTAAATTACTTCCTACCGTATATTTTTTGAGTATACGCGTAATTTTAAACAAATATGGCTAAGTAACCGAAAGCCGAAACATCTCATGCGTTATTTATTTATTACTGTTTCGATAAATGGAAAGGTCGTTACACTTTCTATAAGAAACTTAATGCGAATCAAAAAAAAAAAAATAATTCTATTATCCCGGAAAAACCTAAAATTTGCCGATTTCTGAAATTAAAAGTAATTATTACTATGAATTACCGTTTGTCTTCACTGTACAGGATTTATTTTTTTACAGATAGTACCAATTTCATCCTTTAATATCCGTTGTTTAAATATTAATGATAAATTTTAGTATATAAAAATAGTTTTCGTATACAAGGTTGTTTTGGGTATAATTGCTGCTTTTATACTCTATATAGGATGTGTACAATAACTGATAGAGGAAAGAATAGTGTGGTAAAAATTTTGGTTTAGTATTGCAGAGGAAATTTAAAGTACGCAATTTGAATCATTTATTGTGGAAACTTACTATATTTAACTCTGAACTCTTGAATTCCGCTTCAACAATTTTACTAAACCATATAGATAATTTCACCAGACAAGTTCACCATAGGCATGAGGCAGAATACAAGTTAGACCCAGTGTTGTGGGTGAGTACCGGTTTTTTTTACCGGTACCGTCTTGATTTTGAAAAAATTATTTTTTATTAATTCGGGCCGGCCGAACTAATAATATTTTAACATGAAAATAAGATATTTTGCCCAACAATTTATTAGAAAAAACCAAGGTTGCGAAGTCAGAGGCGGGAGTCGGTTTCGTGGAGTCGGTGCTATTTTATCGAAGTCGGAGTCGGAAAAAAACTGAACTCCCATTTTTTTTGTCAAATTACAACACAATGCCATATATTGACAGCCACTCTAGAAATAGTCGAATTCCTGGTTTTTGATGGTTTCCGAAAATTGAAATTGCAATTCCAATTTCTTCAAAAATAAGAAACGACTATAACAAAACTGAAACAGTAAAACCCGTACACAGTAAAAAAGTAAAGGATCGGGATATATAAGTCGGGTCACGGCGATCCGTAGCTTCTTTTCCTAATTAGAATTAAACTTTAGTTTATAGGAATTTAAAAATCGATAAGAGCAGGAATTGTTCTGTAAGTAATCTGAAAAACATCTCGAGTTGTTGTCACTTGTAGCTAAGAAACTATGCGATGCTGATCTAACGAAAACATAATTTAAAATATTTTGAACCATAAACAAGTGGAAACTAAGTGCAATACGTAAATTGCAACAGAGTATAGGATCGGATAATATCAGCCGGGTCGCTGCGCTTCCTAGTTAGGAAAAAATTTCTGTTTATAGGAATTTTAAAATCGATAGGAGCGGGAGTAGAGTATCGGGTTATATCAGCCAGGTTGCTGCGCTCCCGTCGCTTCGCTCCTTAGTTAGGAAAAAAATTTCAGTTTATAGGAATTTTAAAATCGATAGAAGCGGGTTTATAGGATCGGGTTATATAAGTCAGGTCGCTGCGCTCTCGTCGCTTGGCTCCCTAATTGGAGTTTTTGTTTTAGTTTACAGGATTTAAATTTTATAGTTAGAAAAAAAACTCATTTATAGGAATTTATAAGTCGATACTGGCGGGAGTATAGGATCGGGTAATATAAGCTGAGTCGCTACGCTCTCTAGTAATGTCGTAGATTTTTACTAAAAACCTCGAAATTACACTTTTTCAGGAGTAGCTATTAGTCAAACGTTTTTTAATAGAAATTTGATCGTTTTTAAAGGGATTTTTATATTTTGTTCTGCAGGTAAAATTTTGACAATTGGCAAGGAACGTATTCCTTTGTAATGTAATTAAATCTCTTGCCAATTTATTTATGGGGGTAAAATTTACAACCACAATTATTGGCGCAATTTGAGCGATTTTTAATTGAAAAATTTATTCCGATCGGCAACAAAGGGGCGTTTTTTACATAGTACGTTTTATGGAAATTTCATAAATTACCGACAAAATAAAATTGTTTCATAAAAAAAGATAAAAACATTTTGCCTTTGAAAACTAACAAGTACATAGTTTCGCTCTGTGAATTTAAATATACTACGAGATTTAAGCAGTTTAAGTAAAATTATAGTGTGGTTTACTTGTTTAAATTAGATTCAATATTTTAAACCATGAATCTAAATATTGTAAAAACCAATAAAGGAAAAGAAAAATGAATTATTGATGGCTGGGTGTGCTTACCGTATGGAAATAAAAGGTGAAACTTTTCATTGGTGCTGTGTCGAATCTCTCTCATGTAAAGCGAGAGTTGTAACGATATTTCCTAATGGAGAGCAAACATTAAGAAAGGGCCGTGCAATCATTACCATGACCCAATGCCACATGAAAACTCGGTAATCCAAGCAAACACGAATTTAAAGAATTTAGCCAATAATTCAGCACATCGAATAATACTCAGGTTCAAAAGCAAAAGATAACGAGAGCAAGGCATAGCACTGTGAAGGAACCCGATAATATTTTAAATATAAATTTACCTGAGCCATTAAAATTTATTGAAGGCGACCAATTTGTTTTGTCGGAGAAAATTTTTGGTGATCACGCAATTATTTGACTTGGGCCACACTCCAGCTTAAAACTTCTTGCTGAGGCTGAATGCGGGTTAATGGATGGTACTTTTGAGGTAGTCCCATCGTTTATGCGCCAGCTAAAAACTAAAGTTGAACGAAAATTGATATTTTGCCTAATGAGCTCGAAAAGCCAAGCGGCATACTGCGAGATCTTTCACGAACTGATGAAGTGGGCTGGTGAGTGCTACATAAATTTAAAACCTAACAGGATTATTACCGATTTCGAGAAGGCAAGCATATCGGCTCTTAAAGAGTTTTTCGCGGATGCTGTGTACAAAGCTTGTTTGTTCCGATTAGGACAAATACAGGCGAGAGGTATAGGCAAACGGCTTAACAAATAAATACGGCAGTTCAGAAAGTTTTTGTCTGCAAATTCGCATGCTGAAAAGCTTAGCTTTCGTACCAGTTGAGGAAGTGGTCTTATATTATGAAGAGCTATATAAAATATTTGATGCTGATGCTCAAAAAATTGGAAAATGGTTTAAAAAAAAACTATTTGACAGGAGCTATCAGCAACAATAAAATATAGAAAACCCAAAATATTCATCAAATTTCTGGACAGTTTCGGATGTTCCGGACGGCAACTTTCCGAGAACCCAAAACTCTGTTGAAGGTTGGCACCGGCGATTACAAAGTATAGTTGATAAACCACATATTGGTATTTATCAGCTAATATCTGAATTAGGGAAGGAAAGCATCATCGTGAAAGTTAGAATACAAAAAGCCAAAGCTGGGGCAGCCCGTAAAATAATAAAAAACAACACGAACTTAACAAAATGTAAGTCATTTTCAATGTAATGAAAAACGGCAAGATTATGATAAAATTGATTATCTATAAAAACCGAAAACATCGAAACAAAATTATCGAATGATAAAATATTGAAAAATTATTGATCTAAAATAAAAATGTCGAAAAAAATTTAGTCGAAAACAATATAGCCGAAAAAAACACATCGACTTTCTTTTAATCGAATTTATGGTCGAATTTCACTTTAATTTTTTAAAATATTATATTTAAAGCAATATTTTGTTAATGCAACATTTTGAAATGTACTAATTGTAGAGGCTGACGGATTCGATAACTCTCACGGCCACGCGGGAGGTCGCTGCGCTCCTCCCCGCTTAGCCCTCCGAGCGGCTTTAGATTTGAACTTCGGGGGACGTAGGAGTCCGAATCAGCAAACATGTCACACTGCGTGCCGCACATAAGAGCGGATTATATAGAACCTATTAATGACACCTACTAAAAAGAAAAATAATTGCACCATTTTGTTAAGCAAGATTTTGTAATTGCAAGATTTTGTACTTGCAACATTTTGTGATTGCAACATTTTGTAGTTGCAAGATTAATAAAAAAAGCAATATTTTATTAGTGTAACATTTTGAAATGCAGAAAAGTAACCCCTTTGACACATGTGGCCCTTCGACATATGCGGCCCTTCGAGACATTCGGCCCTTCGTAATTTTGCCCTTCGACATTCGGTCGCTAAAGGCTTCAATAACTGTCGCGGGTATGCGATAATTCGCATCTCCCCCTCCGTTTAGCCCTCCGAGGGCCATTAGAAAAAATTCTAGAAAAAAATCCAGAAGAGTGGAGTTCGAAAACATGTCGGGAATAAAGGAGCAGTTTCAAAACTAATTTTTTGATACAGTTCTAGAATACGGTCGATAGGGATGGAACTTGACCATTTCTTTACTGATTATGTTAAAACTCTACAAGTATGGTCTAAATGGGATTTTAAAATGATTTTTTGCTAAAGCTCTAGAAAATGGCCATTAGCGACAGAACTTGGCTATTTCTCGACAGATTATAATAAAATTCGACATGTGTGATGAAAATTAGATTCTAAAATGATTTTTAGACAAAGTTCTGAAATATATCGCCTTTTTTGTCCAGATACGCAGAGATTTAGCCAAAAATCATTTAATAATTAGATCGTATCAAATTTAAACATAATCAGTTAACAAATGGCAAAATTCCATATCTATTGACCATATTCCACAGCTTTATCAAAAAATCATTTAAGAACCCCATTTCCATCGCACGTGACGAATTTCAACATAATCGATTAAGAAATGGCCTAGTTCCATCCCTAATGACAATATTCCAGAACTTTATTAAACATCATTTTAAAAAACCATTTGGATCCCACATGTCGATTTTAAACATAATTGGTTAGGAAATGGCCCGGTTTAATCTCTATCCAGCTTATTCCAGAACTTTCGCAAAAAACGCATTTTTTGGTTCCCATTTAGGACCAGCCACATGTTGAATTTCAACTAAATCGGTTAAAAATGGCCCAGTTCCATAGCGATGGCCATATTTCAGAACTATATCAAAAAATCATTTGAGAAATTCATTTCCAACGCACGTGTAGAATTTCAACAAAATCTTTTAAGAAATGACCAAATTCTATAACTATTAGCCATTTTCTACAACTTTATCACCAACTAATTTCTGAATTTTCCCATTTTCCCACATGTCAAATTTTAAAAATTCAAACCGGGATTTCCTAAAAATCGGGATTTTTTATACAAAACCGGGATTTTGAAAACCGGGATTTTGAAAACCAGGATTTTTGATACTAGTATTGTGGTTACTAGTGAAAGTTTCTGTTATATTGGCCAAAAACTGAAAATAAATAATTCAAAAATTTTCAATTTTCAAAGGGACTGGTTATGAAATGGCCAAGTTTAGTCCAGCATGAACAGATCTTAGAATTTTGTCCAAAACTTACTTCAAAATCCCTGTTCAATTTACTACTATCCAAATTTCTTCATCATTCTTTAAGAAATGGTGGAAGACGGAATATTGTTAAATTTCAAGATTTCATTTATTGAGTTCCTTTACTTCGGGGATCAATCAATTTGTTCAATTTGATCAATTTAAAATATTTTATTCCGCTGGGATATTTTCCTTGTGAAAAAAGATAAAAAATGAGCCTCTTGCGGCGAGTAGCGTAATCTCTTATTTTCCGCTATCTTTTACAGCACGCAGAAATGACGATTTTTGACAAGAAAAAAACTGTTTTTCAACACAAATTCGGTCCCTGTAAAGCCCAGATGGATTGATTGATTGGGATGATACTTTATACTTAAGCTTTTTCCCTAAATTGGGCGATACCAGTGTTTTTGGCCGACATTGGTCCACGGGAAGTGGCAGCTTCCATGAAGCTTTTTGTTTTTTAAAAATATTTTGAAAAATAATGAGTTTTGATAGAAAAATTTATTTCACCAAAATTCGACATCTGTAGAGTCCAGGCGGATTGACTATTCGAAATGGAAATTGAATACTTAAATTTATACTATTAATTGGAAAAATCATTGCGAAATTTATTGGAAATCTGAGTCCCGCAAAGGATTAAAAGATTCAAATAAACTTAAGGATTAGATTTTTAACAAGGTTGACCTTGTTGGTTTTCTGAAATTTAAGCCGGGTATTAGACAAAACATATTCACCTCTTCATTTTTTGTCTAATGATAACCATTTTAACCATAAGTGGATTAAACAGAGTGCAGATTATATAACCTGAAGTACCATTCTGTCCAATCATTACAATACTGACCTTCTTAACATATTTATCGTTATGAAACTTTGATAAGCTATATAAATTCAATGTTTTCCCATCTGAAATGCCATCACAACAAATAAGCAAGTTTACATCAACAACAATTTAATAAATTGGCTAATCATAAAAATCAGTATCATTCTCCCATATCAACAATAAAATGGTTAGTATTCATGTGCCACGTAAACTGAAATAATTCAATGATTGTTCTACACGATTTTATTGGGCCATTTTATGCCGTGTTCAATATAAAATGGGCCACAAAATTTTTTAGGATTTAATATTCTGATAACAATTTATATTTATTTGTTTGGCGATTTCTCACCTTTACACTTTTTTAACGGTTTTGATTAAAGTTAAATACGCGCATTATAAGATTACACGAGGATGTTGAACAGGCATATTACAAGTAAGTATGTTATGAATGAATTTTAAGATGGGAAATTGAAAAACTAAAATTTATTCCACCCTCTAATTTAGAAAACAATAACTCGTACACCCCAAAAATTTACTCGTGTAATGTGAAGATTTAATTTCACGGTTCCTTTGCCGACTTTAAATTATTAATCATAAAAAATCTTTTACTTCTAGATTTTCTATTCTACGATGTAAATTTTTTCATAATTCAAATTTCATTGTGTGATAGATATCACATACGAGTACGTATATCTTACAATATGCTTTTGATATAGTAAAAAGTCGATAAAAGTTTCTGAACTTTTCGCTGAGTACCGTAATGCTGATTCATAACAATCAATTCGCCACTTCATTAGTTTTTCATAAAATCGTATAAATTTTTTGTGTTTAAGAAGTTTTTAAAACTCAGTGAAATTTCGTAGGTAGATAATGAATATTAACCTTCTTCGAATAAAAATTTGGTTAAATAACGAATATTTATTAATGACGCTGTAGGTTTGTCACCTATTGTGATTTTCAAATGTTACACGTAAAACAAGAATAATGAACTTAAGGCGGATTTACCGAGCAGCGTGGGTAGTAGCAAACAACCGGTGTGATGAACTTAACAAAATTTGTAATTTTAAAATTTACGAGAGTGTGTATCAGTGTAATTCAACAAAAAGTTGAACAGAAATGATTGAAAATCGCATTAAAATAGTTAAAAGTAAACTCATTCAGTTTTCTGTGTTGCTCAATATGTTTCACGAGTCCGATTATCGGACCGATTATCCGATTATCCGTTCCACACGTTTACATTACATACATTAAATAGTTTAACTAATAGTTGTAAAACAAAAACCATTTAATCTATTTGTGAGCCCTCATCAATGGTAAGTCACAAATATTAAATACTACAATACACAACGACACGAACATTGATACTTCGAGCTAAAAAGAACAGCGCTTAGAGATACGCCATAAAAACGTATTCAAAATTAATCAATCTAAAAAAAGACATGGATACCGTAAAAGCTTTATGTGAACAAACACAAACCGGCAAATTGATTAATCAATTAAAAACAAACATTAGGAAAGATGGAGCTGATGCTGCATTAGTTCACACACTTCCAGAGGATCATCCGTACATTAAACAACATTTCTACGACCAAGTCAAACAAGCGTTCGAGGAAACAAAAAAAGTACTAGTGGAAGCCAGAAAAATACAGAAAAACAGGATTGGGACAAACACGTTGCAGATGCTTCATCATATGTACTATCAGATGAGCAACAACCAGGCGAACCTGATCCAAAGGTGGTTCAAGTAGACGATGAACAACAGCATAGGCGCTATAAAATACAACGCCAAGGCTAAAATATTTCAAACAAATATGAACACCGTACATCAAATCAAGGATGCGGTACAGCACTCAAGAACGTATTACGAGTTGAAAATCAAACTACTAACCGACTTATGGATCTCTCTTACCAACAATCATGAAGAGATTATTGGAAATACCATTGATGGAGAGCTTGACAACGAATACTTTAGCCAAGAAACATACGAGAATCTACAGCAAGATTATGAGTTTACAATCATCTATCTTCAAGATCAAATAGAAAACGTTGCCAACAAAATGAAGAGATTATTGGAAATGCCATTGATGGAGAGCTTGACAACGAATACTTTAGCCAAGAAACATACGAGAATCTACAGCAAGATTATGAGTTTACAATCATCTATCTTCAAGATCAAATAGAAAACGTTGCCAACAAAGATTCTCCGAAACAAAGTCAAAAGAGGTCTAGTATCAAGCTTCCGAGGATTGAAATACCACTCTTCTATGGGGATTACAAACAATGGACAAGCTTCCAAAATCTTAAAGGAAGTAACCCACAAATAAGTTCATCTATTAAGATGTAAATGTTGCTTTAGCCAGAAAACCAGAAAAATGCAGCCTTTGTTGGGGAGAGCACAATCTACCGGAATGTAAGAAGTTCCACAAGTTAAGTTCCACATTTACCACAAGTCGAAAGAAGTAAGGCCGTATATTATAAACCAGTGTACCGACGATGCTTGCTTCCAGAACACAAACTCCCATGCAATAAAAGTTGTGAGTTATGCAAAGGTTCACATCACAGCCTGCTGCATAGTAATAATAGTTCGCGATCTGCACCAGAAAATATAAAACCAGCCAATACAAGCGTACAAGTAACTAGGAACCGCCTTAGTGAAAGCGTTTTCTGGTACTCGCAATGAACTGATTCGTGCGCTAATAGATTCTGGGTCTCAAGCAACCTTCATTACAGAAGAAGCCTGCCAGAGATTAAAATTACGAAAAACCGCAGCGTATGCAAAAGTCACAGGCATGGCAAAAACCGAGGCTGGAGTGGCGAACTCAAAAGTTGAATTTACCTTGAAGCCAAGATTTCCATCTAAATTTTGCTTAGCCATAAAAGCATTAGTATTCAAAAACATAACGCGGGATATGCCAGTGCAGCCTCTAGACCCATGTAATTGGAAACACACCAAAAATCTGATGTGGGCTGATCCAACGTTTTATAGTCCTGGCCCAATCGACTTATTATTGGGTGCGGACTATTATGGAGACATTTTGATGAGTAATATAGCAAAGGCCTCATCCGACGAACCGATAGCCCAACAAACCAAACTAGGCTGGATATTCCTAGGCCGGGCCTTAGTCGATTGACAACAACAAAAGTAGTTGGTATTGATAAACAGCTGAGAAGCTTTTGGGAAATAGAGGAGGTGCCACGTAAACGAGCATTCACCAAAGAAGAACTAGAGTGTGAAAAAATATTCGCAACCAGTCACAAACGTCTCAAATCTGGCCGCTACGTAGTCAAGATTTCTTTTGGCATTGAATTATATTCTGCCTTATATATGGCGCGTTTGATAGAAGTAGAAAAACGACTTGCTAAAAATCCAAACCTTGGCATTCAATATAAGAAGTTCATGGATGAATATATCGTTTTGGGACACATGAAAGTTGCTGAAATAGCTACTGAAACTGGTTACTGTTACCTGCCGCATCATGCAGTTCTAAAGGATTTGAGCACAACTACGAAATTGAGGGTAGTTTTCGATGGCTCTGCCAAACCACAACAGGAACATCGTTAAACGACGTAATGGTACTTTTAACGTTCATACGGCTGATATCAAAACAATGTTCAGACAAATCGCCGGTTGATGAAGATGATCAGAACTATCAACGCATTTTATGGAGAGAGTCTCCGCAACAAGAAATTCAGGAGTTTAAGCTGACCACCGTCACATATGTAATAGCAGCAGCAACTTATTTAGCGATGATGTCCCTACGACAGCTGGCCATCGATGAACAACCAAAGTATTCTATAGCGTCCAACGTAGTTTTAAATGATTTCTACGTGGATGACCTAATTTTTGGGCAAAACATACTGGAAGAGCCTTAATCAGCCAAGAGCAAACCATTGATTTACTGAATTGCGGTGGATTTACGTTAAGAAAATGGGCAACAAACAACACAAACTCTTGGACTACACTGGAATCTAGCAACATATACATTCGGTTTCATCGTCACTCAATCCGCGCCTGGCAAGACTACTAAACGAAACCTACTTTCGGATAGTGCAAAACTTTTTCACCCATTAGGCTGGCTGGCACCAATAACAGTTGTAACTAAACTGATGATGCAAGAAATCTGGCTAGCAGGCATATCTTGGGACGAAGAACTTCCATCACACATATAAACAAAATGGCAGGAATTTAAAGATTCTCTATCTCTCCTGGAAGAAATATTTATTCCACTTTGGATCCATTTTGAGGAGAACAATATAACAGAACTGGTTGGTTTCTGCGACGCCTCCGAAAAGACCTATGCTGCTGTCGTTTACTTCAAATCTACAAATTCAGAAGGCATCACTATTGTGAGGCTTCTCGTATCAAAAACAAAGGTTGCTCTGATTAAAAATTTATTTTGACTACCTGCTCACTAAACTAATGAACCAAATTAAAGAAGCAATGCAAATTCCGGAAACAACTTCGTTCTTTTGGACCGACTCAATGATCACCTTATGTTGGATTCGAGGGCGTCTTCATAGATATAAAACTTTCGTGGCCAATCGAATATCGGAAATTCAAACATACTTAAGTCCGTTACAATGGCATCACGTTGGATCAACCGACAATCCAGCAGACTGCGCATCAAGAAGGACCAGTCCGAAGGAACTAAAGAACAACAATTTATGGTGGGCGGGTCCAGATTGGCTGCAATTTTCAACCGAACGTTGGCCACAAAAACTACTTCTCAAGAGGAAGCTACTTTAGAAACTAAACAATTCATTACACTTACAACATCAAGAACAGTCAATCCGCTTGTACAGATTATAGAACGATTTTCAGCCAAGAACAAAATAATTTGCGTTGTTGGCCCTGCCGACGGTTTATAAATAAGTGTTTAAAAAAAGGAGATATCGAGTCGCCATTTTTACTTTCTGCTGAAAAACTTAATGAATCCTACAACGAACTGGTTGGAATAATTCAACACGCGGACTTCCAGAATGAAATCATGCAGATTAACAAAGAAGGCTCAGTATCAAGAAAAAGCAAGCTCCTCTCGCTTAATCCATTTATTGATGAACATAAAATACTAAGAGTAGGAGGAAGAATAACTAATTGTAAACTGAACTATCCAAAGAGACTGCCTCCAAAACATAGATTCACAAAGCTACTAATCAAAGATGCCCATGTGCATTGCATGTGGAGATTCAGTTAACTCTGTCACATCTTAGAAACAAATATTGGATCACGAACGGCAAAAGCAGCATACGTACGGAGATAGCAAAATGCATCACGTGTATTCGGTTCAATGCTTCAACAAGGCACCAACTAATGGCAAGCTTACCCAAAGAACGAGTTATGCCATCACGTCCATTTACTAACACAGGAGTTGACTACGCCGGACCAATCTCACTAAGAGCTTCTAAAGGACGTGGGAATAAGTCATACAAAGGATACATAGCAGTATTTGTTTGTTTTGCTACAAACGCAGTGCAAATAGAGATTGTCAGCGATATGACCAGTGCAGCCTTTATAGCGGCCTTTAAGAGATTTATGGCTCGAAGAGGTCTTTGCAAACGGATTTACAGCGATAATGGAACCAATTTTGTTGGAGCCCGAGCACTGCTTGAAAAGGATAAACAAAAAGCTCTACAACAAGCAAATCTTGACCTCCAGCAGATGCTAGCTGACATTGAGATTCAGTGGCACTTCAAACCACCATCTGCACCACACTTTGGGGGACTTTTGGAAGCAGTAGTGAAATCTCTAAAATTCCATCTTAAACGGGTAATTGGAGACACAACCCTCACATATGAAGAGTTAGCAATGGTTACATCACAGATAGAAGCATGCATCAATTCAAGGCCATTTACACCAGCTTCATTTGATCCAAATTCGTTGATATTAACACCGGCACATTTTTTACTACAAAAAATGGTTCAAGATTTTTGGAAACGCTGGTCAAATGATTTCCTTACCGAACTACAACAAAGAACTAAATGGACCAGCAATTGTCTTAATAAAAGATAACAACTTACCGCCAACAAACTGGCCTTTGGGAAGGATCATTGATCTACATCCTGGCAGTGATGGTTTGACTAGGATAGTCACAGTTAAACGAGGGAATGGTTCCATATTCAAAAGACCCATTACCAAAGTAAGTGTCCTACCGTTCGACACCGAGAAGTCGCAAAATAAGTCAGCGAACGACTCCCGTATACCAATGTTCCTAAAGCCACTATAATCTCATAGCTCTACCATTACTTCTACTAGGTTTAGCGGCGATCATTACTCTTAGTCACCAACCTGGGCTGTGCCAAGAAAATTTAGGAAATCTCCGATTCACCAATCAGCAGTGGGCAATAGTAGTTTACTTCTCCTCACATCCTACTATTCAGATTTGATAGCATACAGAAATCTGGCAAGGGACATGGATCAACTTTGCATAGAAGAAGAAAATATAGTCCAATGATTTTATGTGTTTATGTGATTTCTCGATATTGCATTATGAGCATATTTACAGGAATTACTTTCCAAATAAAATTCTGTATGAATGGACCAAATTAGAAAACGATATTCAAATTTATAAATATTTTAATTATCACAACATAAGTTGAAAATTAATTCGATTCATTCTCGATGTAGAAATCAATTACTATTTGTTGCAATGTAATGCAAAAACTTCTCATGCACCCACATTTTAATTTCCATATTCACTTACGAGTAAGTTTATTTTGGGAACAAGAAGAAAGTTCTCGCTGCTTTGTATAAAACTTTCAATTTAAATCCGTACACACAAGTTGATTAAAAACGAAATTTGAATATGCGGTGGCTATGAATTTAAATTTTCTTTTAATATTTTCATTAAATTTTATCTGCTTACATTTTTTATGAAAATGTTATTTTACATAATTAAGAATATTAAGATATTTTCGGATTGTGTAAGGTAGTTTTTCGTACAAGATGACATTAAAGATATGTACGTACATATAAAAGTGATGCTTAACAAGAAAGCAATTACTTATTGCAGGGAATTGTATTACACGAAGTACTTGTACGTATAAATCGGATATACATATACTCGTACTTATAACTTTTAGGAACGAGATAATGTCGTCGTTTAATGGAAGGAACGAGATAATTGAACAAATTATATTTAATTTTCCTGTTGCATGTTGTTTTTGGGTTTGTTTTTAACCCCTCTTGAAATTTACATGGAAAACATGTGTTCTTATTAATTTTGTTTATTTGTATACAAATTATGTATCTACATAATAATAATTAATATTTTTTTTAAAAGAAAACATATCATTATTTATATTTTCATTTATTAACAATCAAGTTATTTCGGGGGCTTTTCTAATATCAACATTTTTCTCGTTTCTAAACTTTTAAAATACATCATACCTTCAAGCTCAAATGTTATAAATAAATTCGGCACAAACGATATTAACGTATTGTATACATAAATAATGTGCATTTAGAGTGGGCCGACTTGGTGATCCATTTTTGTACATTATTCATGCAGAAGGGTCATTGACAAGAACTTGCAATTACACAATCAACTGTTTTATATTGAAACGTCGTAAGGTCTGCGAAATTACGTACTTCTAATTCAAACAATATCAAGGCCAAACCATCTACGGTATTTTAACCTAATGAAATTCGAGCACTCCAATTACAAGCGATTGCATACAACATTGTAGTCAACGAGTGTAAATATATTTGGTCCACATGCAAACAGCTATGAAACAGCAAGCATTATTTAAAACTATATGACGACAGTATCGATATTGTGGCTAAATCAGAAAAGGCATGAGGACATATCATCTCTTTCTCCTGATAATTCTATGGTGAGTGCACTTGATATAATTACTAATTCCCCGTGATATCCAAACCTCCTTTAAGTTGATAGTTAGGAATATTTAAGTAGACAACTTTAACAACTTACAAAAACAGGATAAAATACAACGCGACCCGCGATCTTAGAGAAGATAGTGACATTTCTGATTGTGAAAGTGAATTAAATAAATCTGTTAAAATGACTGATCAAGAAGAGAAACAGTTTAAACAGATGGAACGTATACTCAGACTACTACAGATCCCCGACGCGATTAAAGACATACCGCCATACAAAGACAGTAGAACGGAATTAAATAAATTTATAGTACAAGTTGAGGACATATTAAAAATACTTAAACCGGCGTTTACTGACGCGGCGTACCAAATAATCCTCCTTCGTGCTATCAGAAATAATAAATTGTAGGAGATGCCAATAAATGTACAATACCACAAACGAGTGGAGTAGTATTAAAACAAACCTTATAGTTCATTTCTCGCTGACAAGCGAGACGAAGACAGTTTAATTAGAGACCTACACTCAATTACACAAAGAACCGATAGCGTGAAAGTATATTTTACCAGAATTCTGGAAATATGCAACACACTAAAAACTTGACCTCAATACCCCAAATGAAGCAGAACAGAAAGCCAAATGGTATGATTCCATGTGCCTTTCTGTGTGCACGGCAAATTTGAGAGACTCCCTCGGAGTTATGGTAAGAGCAATGCAGCCATCGGAACTTCCGACGGCTAGACTGTACTGTTTGAAAGAACAGAACATAGTCTACATGAAAAATAAAGCGTTTCCTCCACCAGTACCTCAAAAAACAATAATGCCACCGCAGTACAATTAAAATCCGCAGTACAATTAAAATCGACCTCAAACAGTAATAAACCTCAATATTTCAATCATCGCCCTTCACTCAACAAAATAATTCACAATTTGGAAACACAAGAGGATTACCTCCTAAACCGATTCAACACTATAAACCAGAACCCATGGATACTAAATCAAATGATAACGGATAGAAACAACCGGTCTATCATAAACCACCATTTCAACGACAATTTAACTCTTATTGGGTTATTGCTTCAACAACAATGGCCCAACAAAGGTTCAGCTTAAAGAACTATATAGTATTTCATCGAAAGCTTATAACAATGAAAGCACGTGTTATTATCAGAATGAGTATTATCAAAATCAGGAATATGATAATTCATACGAGGAACAAGAATCCGGTATGAATGAATATTTTGAAGAAAATTTACAAATTCAACATCAATGTATCCCAATCATTGAGATTCAGGACGAGGATTTTTGCTTACCACCGTCGGAGAATCAACGTTCGGATACCTACGTAAGTTACCTTACGTAGATTTAATCCTTAACGGACGCCCATATAAATTCTTAATAGATACTTGTTCTACAAAATCCTTTATTGATCCAAGTTTGATCCCAAATAAATTCGTACAAAAAATAAATCCAATAACCATATCTACCTTATTTAATGATACGACAACGACTGTTGATAAAATGGTTATGTTAAAAGTATTAAAGAATTTAAAACTAATGAGGAACTCGACGTCATTCTTTTCAAATTCCATAATTATTTTATTGGTCTAATTGGTATGGAAACGATGCAACGATGCACTCCACTAGTTCAAATCCCACTAAAATTTAAATTAAATTTGATGTCTGCAATTTATAATATCGCTCCACGAAGCAACCCAGAGGGAGTTTATAAAAGCATAAATAATTTCGCCTACGTTGAAGTAATAAGCTATGGGCCCCAACAAATCAATTCGTTATTGAACATCCTATAGAATGCGAAAAATTTCAGGCTAACCACATAGAAATCCATACAATTGAGCCCATATCTCCGACAACCGATTGTGATGATATCACTCAATTAATAAGGACGGACCACCTTAACTATGAGGAAAAAAAAGTGTTGAAAAGCTATGTTCAAAATTCGAACACATTTTCCAAAGTAAAAATGACCCACTAACTTTTACAAACGCTGTAAAGTTATCATAAGACCCAGTTATTCACCCTGAGTTGCGCTCCCAAAAACCGCAACGTTGAGTACGGATTCACACAAAATACATATAAGTGGTAGGATTATTTGGATGTCACCTTCCGTGTACAGAAATAATACTTATTTACTATTCTTAATTTAAGATCGCACGATTTATTTTGTCCAACATACACAATATTGTATTTTGTACTATCAGCCACTATTCTAAAATACAAAACTTTTACTTTATTTAATTTATTTTAGTACATACATACAATTGTAATTCTAAATTGATTTAAGTTTTAATTTTTGTGTTCATTTTTGGATTTCGCGATCTCTTGCTCATTGGCGCAATTTAGGAATTTCGTTACATGCTACACGGTAATTCTAAGAAGAGGATTGCTTAAACCTGTACACTTCGCAGATAGGCCAACCAGATGAATATCTAACAAACACGTGTTTCATACCCATCAACACTGACACATCGTGATCCGATACATAATAACTATGAATATTATTAGCAGTGTTGTGCCGTATTGTCTACACCGCGTAGATAATTAACACTCGACATGTGTAGACAATGTATGTAGAAAATTAATAAAATTATGTCGAAAATGTAGAGAATGTAGACAATGTCGAAAATTATTATTTTTGTTAACAATCATCAACATCACATTTAAAATTTGAACCCAAGTTTTTATATGATAACGAGGCAAATTTAGGTATTTGTTACGGTTAAAGTGCAAAATCGTTAAATGTGCGAAATAAACATTTTTTAAACCATTTACACGAACAATTCGATTGATCCCTTGCTACCGATATATTTGCTGAGCTCTTTACCTAAATACCCTTATTATTGTTTATTTACCGAGGAAGGATTAAGTTGACATCATGTCGGTTAGTAATCCTATTAAATGTCAAAATAGGATAGAAGACTCACTAGATATTTAGAGCAATATAACTGCATTGAAAACGTACCTGGAAAAACAAACGTCGATTAATAATCAATTAGTGAATCTCTCAGGCATATATGTATACCTCAGTTAACCTTAAAAAATCCCCACCTATATTCTACTTTAATAAAAGATTATCAAACCTTTTTAGCCTGGAAAAACCACATACAACAATCGGTTGTGCACAAAATCGTCGTGTGCCAACACAAGCAAAAAGACTAAAATCTATAAAAAAACTCATTTATCCTATAAGTTTTGTAGTCACCCCAACTACGTTGCTCAAGAAACGGATGTTAAAATCAGGAATGAAGTATTCGTTTCGATGTTGATGACAGAAGACACATTTGACACAGCGAGTTTCTTTTAAAATCTATAGCCGAATTCAGCCTCGTGAAAGTACATTGCATACCGATAATTTATATGATCTCGTTACAAAACTAACTCAATTTCAACCGGAGTGAAAATTAATAATTTCTTTAGAGCTCGCTGGATACCGAAAAAAATCTTAGAAGATTCCCCCAATTTCCCGCGGATTCATTTTTGACACCTAGTGTGAAAGTTACAGGAGCTACCATTGTACGCTAAAGAAATGACAACTATTTATAATTTAATTAATTTTATTCCACGAACGAAAATGAAATCGCTTATGGTTATACCAATATCGAAAATATAGGTTACGCTATTTTCGACACCAACATGTAGATAATTCCGAAATACGCGTAAACGCACAACGCTGATTGTGAGGTTAACGCCAGCCTTATAGCAGCCGAAACAAGAGTCGTGCCGGCAAAATCAAAAGTAGCATTACCAAGGCTAGAACTAAATGGAACTCTTACGTTGGCCAATTTACTTAAAGAAGTCATGGATATAAAGCAATATCCAGAAATATAAAGTTTACGTTGTCCACAGAGTATCAGAAATTAGGAATCTTCTAAGAGATGATGATGACTTAACCAATCATAATCTCTAGTGATCAGGACCTCGAAGTTCAAAGTATGACAACTGGTCTGACACACAAAACTGCTCTGTGCTAGAGGAACCAGAAACAACAGAAATTAAATATCATTTTAACTACCACTACATGCAAGGACGATGTCAGGATAAATTACATAATAAATAAAATATCCCGTTTCACTAAACTGAAGAGGATTGTAAAAATTGCTTTAAATTTTATAAGGAAGTGTAGAAAAATAAAAGTGAATAAATACGATTTAAATAAAGCTGAGAAGATTATCGTGAAGCACACGGTTAAAAATGAAAGAATAAAATTTAGTTTTAGCCCAAGTATAAAATTATTTTGGATAAATTTTATTAAATTTGGAACATAAAATACATTCTTTTCGTAAACCTAAACATTATTCTCGCTTATTAAATGGTTTTTATTCTTATTTAGTTTAATGTTTATCCTTTACTTTAAAACAAATTTTATTCTTTCGTGTTATTCTTTGCATAAATAATAATTTGTCCTTTTAATGATAATGTTTATCTACATTTAAACCTAAAATATTTTAAATATTAGCAAAATTATTGGATTTTAACTAAATGGTTCATTTTATTCCAAATTGAATAAAAATTAGCAAACTAATTTAAGCTTAAAAGTATAAATAATCAATTTATCAATTTATTTTTATTTATACTCTTAATTCTAAGGGCATCCCAACTAAGTTGCATGTCAATATCGATCACATCATAAAGGTATATCAGTTTATCGGAACTGAATTGCGATATATTGTGCTTTATTCTGTCCAAGGGCCCTATTCTTGAAATCGGTGGAAATTTCTGCATTCGGAATGTAAATTGCTTTAAAATTCTTTATATTATCCGAATTTTGCGCCGGCTACTTTAATCAGTTTTTCAAATTTGTTTGCAAGTTTTCTATTATTTATTTCCCTACTAAGGGAAAAATTCCGAGTGAATATGAAATCGATGTGGATTGAAAAAATGATTAAAGTAGCCGGCGCAAAATTCGGATAATATAAAGATCTTTAAAGCAATTTATATTCCGAATGCACAAATTTCCACCGATTTCAAGAATAGGGCCCCAGGTCATATACAGCTTTCTCTCAACTACAATTCTTTTTTGCTTCTCAACAAAAATATTTAAGATTAATTTTTTTCATCCATAAACTTCCCAGAGATCATTACGGTAATCTCAAAAAATTTAGCGGGTGGTTTTCTAAATTAGACGCCTCGAGTAGAACAAATGGAAATGTAAATACAGATAAAATTTGTTGCTATTGCACGAGTATAACACGTATGCTGTAACTTTTTACATCCAGTTTAAAACTAACCCATTTCAAGTTTAATTATCTAGATAATCAAAGTAACAAAACGGCGAGGAGAATGCAATTATGAGGTGAGAACATAATATCGTAAACTACTTTCAACAGCTTGCTGTCTCCGCTCAAATCGATATCACTGTGATATGATTTTGTAGATAGAGCCGTTTTGTATAGATAAAACATTTTACCCACATATAGTATAAAACATTAAGAAATTTTAAACTTATCAACCAAACTCAAACATTAAAGATATATCACGAGTGTTAATGAGAAACAGATAATTTTAGAACGTTTCGTACGTTCATTGTTACGATGGGTAATCTTAGCGACTGAGTGTTTAAAACAAAATACAACTTTTAGTCAACGCAACAAAAATTGTCGCGCACGTGACTGAGGCTTTCCGTATTATTTTATTTTAATATTATTTTAGTCATATAACGCAAATGAAGGATAATCACATGTGCAATTAATAGACGTTAATTGGAGTTGCGGCACAACTTGATTATTTTCTCAATTTTATGGTATATTTTCCCCAATCATGTTCTTATAGAGTTCTTAGATACATTTGTATAATAATGGTATGCCAACCAGCGGTAGAACCCTTATGATAAAACGACTGATAATAACTGATACTTATACTTATTTAACTTAAAATTGAAGAAGAAACGTATTTTGTCCTTTTTAGTATAAAAATATTTTTGTCATTTTTATTCAGTTTTGCATAAAAACATGCACAAACCATTTAGCTTTAAAAACATAAATTATTATGCTTTGCAGTACAGAAAACTTTTAAAATTTTAAATTTTATGTCTTTATCTTTTCTATAACTTTTGTGGGGAAGTAAAGGATAGCAATCTTTTTGGTAAAAATATTTTGATTTAGTTTTAGTAATTTCGACTTAAAAATTTAGTTATCAGTTGCCGATCATTTGAAAAGGTGCTGCTGTGAATTAAGGGGTAAGTTTTTGTTTCTACATAATTTATGTAGTTTTTGATTATACGAGTAATTAGCGCCACTTATTTTTAAACATTTATTTGCTCTTACAAAAACACATTTAGATACATCTACAGCCAGCCCGCACTCAATCACACTACAGGAACACGGATGGAAATTGGATTTTATTTGAAAATGTACAGGTAAATAAATAATACAAATATGTATTTGATAATTTATTCTTACTCTTTTTCTTATTTATTTAGACAAAAACAAGAGAGATGGTACTAAACCACGAGTTAGTAACATGGAATGTAATCGGCTTGATATTTCACCCAACATTTAGGAGCACGCTATGATTTTCATGTATCCGAAGATTATTACATGCGGATAGATTATAATCTACGCAATTTTCATAAAATTATAATTTTGTATATATACATTGGCAATATTTTAAATAAAAATTTATGTTTTATTATCAAAATTTCTACTTTTTTTTTTACTTTATTTCACTTAAAATACGTTGAATTTGGTTTGTAAAAAGCATAAAATTTTCCCTGAATTGTATAAAATTTGGTAATGATTAGTATTTAATTTAATCTTTTAATGAGATACATATTATTCTTCGTGACTTATTTTTTATACGCCAAGAAGAGCAAATTTAGTATTTTTCAAAGAGCAAACTCTATTTTATATTTGAGTGCTTTTTACACTACGCCAAAGAATAAAAATTTTTATTGTCCGATAGATGAATTTTAATCTTTTGGACAAAAATAAAATTTGTTAAAATTAGGACAAAATTATTTTTATTTTGAAAGTATAAATCTTATCTATTTGGGAAGTATAATTTTAAACCTTATAAAAGGATGGACGTATAGTTATTCCGCAAAAGGATAGGAAAAGAATGGATTTCATACTTTTATTTTTAACCGTGCACATACAACGCAGTTGTTTCAAAATTGAAATAGCTCAGCTATTGAAACATAGTTCTGTAGATAAACAAGCAAGCTACTAGTACTGAATTCATTTTTGTATCTAGAGGGAATTCTATGAGTAGGTGGCAGACTATAAAAATCATTGTACATCATCAATTGAGTATAATTTTAATCACCTATGCAGGTATTATCGAACTCACCCTTTCATTCGTGCGGAAATTGGATTATAAGAAGTAGAACCAAAACTTATCAATAACCTCAAATTGCGTTACATGTTTCAGGCTCAAAATCAATCCAGGGAATCATCAACCGATGGGAAGTCCACCTTTGGCAAGAATTCAGCCAGTAAGACCATTTACGCATACAGGAGTGGCTTATGCCGGTGCCATACAAATAAAACCAACCAAAAGGAAGTATATGCAACACGTATAAAGCATACATGCCAATCTGTTTGCCTATCAACCAAAGCGATACATGTGGAAATAGCAATCTCATTGCAGAAGCATTTATTGCGGCCCTTAAAAAATTCATATCTAGGCGTGGATTATGCACAATAATCAGCTGCCAAGGTTACAAAAAGCACAAACACCTACCTTCAACAATATTGTTGCCTAACAATTGTCAGCAGAGGGAATAATCTGGCATTTTTAACCACCTGCATCATCCTCTTTTGGTGGGTTATAGGAATCTGCACCGTGTTCTGAAGCTATTTTAACTAGTCGATTAATTCCATAATCTGTTTCTGGGCATTTTTGTCGCCTGTGCGATTCACACCACTTAAGTTAGTATTATCGGCGCAAAAAGCAAGTATTTCATCAATTATGTTATATTTGTTTTAAATGGTTTGAAATAATTTCAGAAGTTTCAGCTGTTAGTGCTTCCATACTCAAAACTTTCAGTTCCAAATAAGCTGAAGAAGGACAAGGAGGATATATTTTTCAAAGGAGGACAAAGCAGGACCTAATGTTTGAGGAGAACGAAGCCGTCAAAATAAGTACAATCGTCCTAAAAGGAGGACGTCTGGTTAGCTTAACGCTATCTTAAAAAATATTTTATTTAATCGCTTGCATACTTTAATCATTGAATCAATCAATCAATCACAAATCGAGCATAATACTCAAAAAATCACCTACCAACAATTAATCCAGCGCACACAACTGGAATTACGCGTAGCATACATACCGTATTCTTGTAAAGTCACTCTATGGAATGGGAATCCTTCGAGATGTAGGTACGGTGTTATGCAAAACATCAAATTCATCATTCATAAACGTCTAGTGTATACATCTAAATACTCATCCATAAGAAGTGGACAGACGCCGTGATATAGGTTAGATTAGATATGCAAGCAAACTTGTTTGAGAAAACTACATTGGAGGTCCCGGAATGAGATTAATTTTATTATAATTGGGATTTTGATTAAATCATAAATGAAGTCAGTTAATACTGGCTGCCCTTATTTATGTTTTATTGAGGGCTGATGTTTACGATAATTTGGTTAGTGATCAAATATCAAAGGGAAAGCTAAACACTATCGAAAACTGATTTTGGCTGGGTGATTTCCGTTCATACTCAAAAGGATAACACTTATCCAAAAGTGAAGGAGCGTATTGAGACCAACAAATCTTCGAATAAGAGTTACACTTTCAAAAAACCAAGAGGCTTGAGTGAAATATACAACAGGACCAATTAGGAAGTTCGAGACAATAGGGAATAAACTAAAATCCAACCAGGATTTAAATTAACAGTATGACCATACGAACTCCTCATCACACAGGTCGATACTACTTACCCCACTATGCCGTGATGCCGAAAACATCACGGTTATCTTTCCTATTTGTATGAATTTTGGCTTCTTGATAAATCAATAAAGCTTCGATTGTTCACTGCGATTCTTTATACCTTGTCAATTCTGATCACATCGATATTTGAAGGTTTATGTTAAACTGAGATCAAAGTATGTGAGCTATACCGACGTACGCTAACTTAACGAGTGACATGCAATAAATAATATTTGGACCTACCCCACCGCCGTAGTTTTTAGTTAATCGACTACTAAAATTTATTTGCTTATAAACATTAATTGGAGAACAATACACTCCCGGAAATCCAATGGACTCATTTATACAATACACTCACTATAAAATGGGTAAGTATTGATACTGGCCAGATATGGATTGTGCCAAAAAAGGATTCATCTGATTAAACCAAATGGAAGATGGTGATTGACTATCGAAAATTGAATGAAAAAACCATTGAAGATACATACCCACTTCCGAACATTACAGACATTTTGGATAAACTTGGTAAATGTATGTATTTTACAGCTTTAGATTTAGCCTCCGGGTTCCATCAGATCGAGGTAAATCCAAATGACATCCAAAAAACAGCTTTTTCAGTGGAATTCGGGCATTATGAATATTTACGAATGCCTTTCGGCCTGAATAATGCCCCTAGTATATTTCAACGAGTGATGGACAAACTACAGGATGCAAATCTGAAAGTCCAACTGGACAAATCAGAATTTCTACACAAAGAAGTAGCCTTATTGGGGCATATTGTCACCTCAGAGGGAGTAAAACCGAATCCTGATAAGATCAAGGCTATCCAAAATTTCCCTATACCAAGAAATGAAAACAAATTAAAAGCTTTCTTGGATTATTAGGTTATTACAGAAAATTCATAAAAGACTTCGCTTTTCTTACTAAACCAATGACCGAGTATCTGAGGAAAGATTCTGTTATTGACCTGAATGAAAACTACGTAAAATGTTTCGAAAGATGCAAACAATTGCTGGGTGAAAATCCAATATTGCAATACCCGGATTTTGAGCAACCATTCCTGGTAAGAACCGATGCAAACAATGTCGCTATAGGTGCTGTTCTATCCCAGGGTACAATAGGAGAAGATTTACCAATTTGTTATGCTTCGCGTACACTCACAAAAACTGAGCAAAATTACTCGACCATTGAGAAAGAACTCTTAGCAATAGTATGGGCAACTATTAAAAAAAACAACCAAGTGAGAGGCAACAACGACAATTTTTTGCCTCTCACTTGGTTGTTTTTACTAAAAGAACCAAATTCCAAACTTGTGAGATGGCGATTAAAGTTAGAAGAGTTTGACTACAACATCGTTTATAAAAAAGGCGTTCAGAACGCGAATGCTGATGCTCTATCTCGCATTCAAATCAGTTCTAAGCATATTGACGTTAACAATACCGAAAGTTCATCCTCGGTAGAAGATACATCAAGTATGTTGTCAACACCTGACGATTTAATTCCAACAACAAAAAGTTCCATAAACATGTTCGAAAAACAATTAGCCATTTACCTAACCGCTAATTTAAAAGAACCTCTCATTAAAACTGAAACGCTTATAAAAACTACCATCATAGAAGAGCTAAGAAAGTTATTTGGACGAACTAGAAATCTGACATGCATTTTCACTTCAGAGGAATGTTTCCAACATGTTTTAGAAGCGTATAAAGCAATGACGTCCTCCAAACCAAGGGTAACAAATTCTAAAGTGAATGTAGTATGGTCTATGTCACTTCTAACCGACATTGAAGATGAAGGTAAGCAACAGGAACACATAAAAATACACACGAGCAAAATGAACACCGTGGCATCGTAGAAAATTATAAGCCAATTAAAAAAGAATACAACTTCCCTAAAATGAAAGAAATGATTCGGGATTATGTTAACCAGTGCGATATTTGCCAACAGGTTAAATACGACCGACAACTTCCACAACTTCAACCATGTCTAACTGAAACACCAAAGAAACCCATGGAAATTATACACATTGATATATTCCAACTGGAAGCAATAAAATTCTTAACAGTTATAGACAAGTTCAATAAATTTGCAGCAGCCTACATGTTAGTAGAAAACACAACTAAAAGGATTTTTGAAGCAGTAATACACTATTTCAGTCAACATGGATTACCAAGTAAAATTATATCTGATCATGAAATAATAAATTGGGGAGAAATTAAGACATTGATGGAAAAATATCAAATTGTGTTACACGTCACTACACCGTATAACTCCACCGGTAACTCCCCAGTCAAAAGACTACACTCGACATTATAAGAAATCTATAGTATCATGCGTCTAAAAGAAACAGATAAAAATCTAGGAGACGTGATGAAACTTGCCTAATTGTCTTATAATAATTCAGACCACTCAACAACTAAACTCACACCATTTAGTCTCCTAAAAGGTCACTATGTTAGGAAAGAATGAGACTTCGTGAATGAAATCGATTACCCGCAACAACAATTATGTAATGATATCCGTAAACAGTCATCCGAAGTAAAAACCAAAATTATTACAAAAATTAATAAAAAAGAAAACCCGTTTGTCCCATATCCCCAAAATTATTTATTGACACAAAATGAAAGAAAAGAGGAAAATTAACAGCTACTTATAAAAAACGACAAGTGGTAAAAGCCAAAGGAATATTAATAAAAACCGCAGAAGGCAAAGTTCATAAAAGTAAAATTAAACGATTATTCCAGGTCCCTAAAGATCACGTGCCAAGAGGTCAAGCTTACATCGCTCAAGGATAATAAAGGAGTAACCCCTATACAAATTGGTAATGCAAACATTTACAATGGATTTCGTAAAATGATACACATCATACAATTGGAACCATACGGACAAATCATAGACAACATTAAACAGCAACTAAATGAAATACTGGAAAAATTCCCAGTAGAAAGTGGTTATCGAAACGTATTAAATAACAAAGAAATTATCATTCAATACAAATTAAATCAGGTTAAAAAATTATATATAGAAGTATTACCGACGTTACAGGCGTGGACATTCTAACGGACTGGGAGCACTTATAAAATACATTACAGGAAACTTGGACAATCAGAATCTAATCGATGTATAAAACGCAATAAACAAAATAAACCAGAAACAAGATACATTTAACGATCAAATCAATAACCAAATACAGGTGAACAATTAAATAATAAATAGATTAGAAATTCAAAATACTATAAATGCCAATCTTAATCGAATACAATATGAACAGAACAAAACTACAGAAACAATTAATCACATCTCCCTTTTGATTTTATGCGAACATTTATACAGAATCAGTCATGTGCTAGAAATTTTACAAGAATACCTAGAAAACTTATTAGACATTATAGCATTTTCAAAACAACGTTTAGTATCACGCCATTTATTGACCAATAACGAAAAAGAATACATAACTAAATTATTTGAACAGGACGATATAAAAGTACAGAACCACAATCTTCTCTATGATTTATTACAATTAAAAGGATTCTATAACAATACCAAATTAATACAAAGTTCCTATGTTTTCAAAAGAAAAGTATCAAAATTATCAACTTAAAGTTATTCCCTTCCATAATAAAATTATAAACCCTATTCCATATAACCAGATTATCCTGAATACCCAATTATATCAATTTTGAACAAACCAATGTAACAAAAATATATGAAACATTATACTGCAGAGAAGAGAAATTAATGCCAACGTTAGGGACATGTATACCAGCTACGTATAGTAAATCAACAGCAAGCCGAATGCAAAACACAAAATATAACCACCTCTGAATATCGATTACCTATATGTAGGAATACTTTGCGTTCAACCTGCAGATAAACAAATAATATATACTTCTACTTGTAACCAGCAAACTCATAAAATTATAGAACAAACACTCATAGAATTCAAAAACTGCGATATAAATATCAAGGGTCAAAAATTCACCACAGATGAAATATAATTTAGCGACGACATCGAAATTCGAATTCTTTACAACGAAGTAAACATTATAGAAATTAAACCTGAATTAACACTGGACATTCTACACAATAAAACAATTCAAAATTATAATCAAGTCAAGCTAACTCACGAAAAAGCAACTTTACAAAGCTCTACAGGACACATATCGCTAACATTCATAATTATATTCATATTAATATTTATTTTTTATCATTTCTGCTGGCCAAACAAAATATGCACTGCTTCAGGACTATTTAAGCAGCCTGCTGCTCAAGGCCAAACCATCTACGGTATTTTAACCTAATGAAATTCGAGCGCTCCAATTACAAACGATTGCATACAACATTGTAGTCAACGTGTGTAAACATATTTGAGCGGTCCACATGCAAACAGCTATGAAAGATCCTGCTACATGGTCTATTAGCTTAACCCATGATAACAGAAGTACAATAATTCGACATGGTCCTACACAATTTGATGAGTCATTTCCTAAGAATAAGTTGGGTCGAAGTTTCACTGTTAAATATTATAAAAGAAAATTAGCAAATGGAGACGAACAAATACGGCGTTGGTTATGTTATGCAAAAAATAATGATAAAGTATGGTGTTTTGCCTGCAAATTATTCTCCGTTCGAAGTGCATCTTTATCGGATGAAGGATTATGTGATAAGCGCGGAGTTTAGAATCTTTACAGACTTGGCTACATACAGAAAAGCTTATAAAATCTGGTAAAACCGTCGACCATGCACGTCAAAAATATTTAATAATTGAGTCGTAAAGATGGACATGTATTTTTGGCGTATCACAATTTAGCCTTTAGAGGAAGTTCTGACATATTTTTAGCTAAAAACAATGGAAACTTCGTGGGACTAATTGAGCTTATTGCTAAATTCGACCCAGTCTTAAAATAACATTTATCATGAAAGGCAAAAACCAAGTAATACTTAGTTATCGCATTCTAATCAAAACGAATTAATTAATGCGATGGGCAATAAAGTTCGATAAAAAATTGTAGCTTCGATAAAAAGGCGAAATATTATTCCATAATACTAGGTTGTACTCCTGATGTTAGCCATAAGTAGCAGCTCTCTGTAATTGTCAGCTTTGTGGATATTAATGAATTGGCTGTGGATATTAAAGAAAGTTTTCTAACATGCGAGGTGGTTCAAGAAATAACCGGAAGAGCTTTACCGGAAGGTGAGGGGATCAATTTGTCAGATTGTCGAGGGCAGAGATTTGACAATGAAGCAAATATGAGCGGAGTATATGTATAATGGAGTGCAAATCCATATTACGGTGATGCGGCTAAATCTTCCGTCAATGCTCCCAATTTCTTTGGTATTGTACAGAAAATATAGACCACATTTTCTGCATGAACGATACGATGGGATCTCTTGGGAAATATCTAACACTGAAACCACTTTCAGATACCAGATGGGAATACCGTAACGACAGTGTCAAAGCAATATATCTACAATTTCCAAAAATTTTGAGATGCTTTGACTGAGCTTGGAAATTCCGTAATTGACACTAAAATTAAGTACGAAATTTTGTCAATATATAACCAGTTGGCTTCTTATGAGTTCCTTGTAAGCATTACGATTTGGTATTTGTTGAGTAAAGTGGGTTTCGTCAGTAAAATATTGCAAAGCTCAACCATGCAAGTGGATTTGGCAATAAAACATCTAAAAGAGTTGATATCATTTTTTGAAAATTATAGAGAAATTGGTTTCAATTTTTTTTTGGCTAAAGCCAACGAGATTGTGTAAATGCTATAAAAGAAGGAATATAAAATTTTAAAACCGCTTATTTTTTGAGGATTGCTGTCGATACTGCTATTGTGTCAGTTAAGAAACGATTCGAATCGTATGAAAAGCAAAACAATATATTTGGATTTTTGTATAATGTAGAGAAAATAAAAGTATGAACGAGTTAGGATTTCTAATAATTGCAAAAATTTACATGATGTACTCGAAGAAGATTTAATTCAGGAATTGTTGTTCTTTAGAAATATTATCCCAGAAAAATCTACTTGTTTAACAGTACTATGCTACATGCTTTCTAACAATTTATCTGAAATGTATCCAAACCTAATCACCGTGTTGAAAATATTATTAACAACACCGGTTACTGTTGCATCAGCCGAAAAATCCTTTTCAATATTGAAAATTATTAAAAATTATCTTCGCTCCACCATGATAATTACCGCTTAGAAAATAGCATATTTTTTATTTACTGAATTCAGCTATTCATTTTTGAATTTGAAATATATTAAAGAGTTGTTCCTGTTTCCATTGTGTTATACTTGGGTACTATCTATAATAACAGGTACTGTTCGTATTACAAAATTAATTCTTATTGTTTATAGAGAATTAAGCCTGGGGAAATCTCTTTAAAAAAGCGCATCGACTCTCCTACCTCGACAATATATTAATATGTCAGGTGATGTGAAAATGGGGTCGATTTAATGAAATATCTACTGTGAAAGATCCTAAATTTTCTGGAGCTAAATGTTTGAAATAAATTTGCTGTAATTTTACTTAAATATGTGTTTATGTAATTTTAAGTTAAAGTATTTAAGGTGTATTTGATTTTTTAGATTACTAATGTCTTAACCCTCGCAACTCGTCGTGCACAGGGCCTTGCAAAATATCAAATCGGGCCTGAGTGAGTTATTCTTGTTTATGACTTGGAAGTTTTCCCCAATTGGAATTTTTGGAACTCACTATGTTGTGTGTCCTTCGTAACAATGGCACACCGTCTCAGTTACTAACAATTTGAACTAAATAGCGATATTGATTCCCTATCGGGATGAAACTTCATAGTAAAGCTTTTCTCAATTTATGGGAAAAGCTTTAGTATGAAGAAAAGCATGTAATTTACGAGAAGAGATTATGAGGTAAAAGATTCTAAATTAGATTTGCAACAATACCGGCCCAAATGATTTCTCCAAAAAATGTACCGTTTGTAACGTAACGTTTTTTGACAAAAAAAAATTTCTTCTGTATAGTGAAATCATGAAAAATTTTGACCTCGAGATTTTTTCAGATTTTTAAAGCTAAAAATTAAACTAACCGGACATAGTACCAGATAAAATGTATCGGCCAGTACATAGCGTAAGAGCAATAGCTATTTACATCCTCGATTTTTGATTCAGTCACGATATTTAGTATTTATCTCTTTCACACGAATTAAATTACTATAATTTCTGTTACTTCAATTTCAGTTTTTCATCAAAAGGCGATGTGTAAACGCGTGTGCTCAACAATAGAGAAAAATTGTGTACATTTAGTATATTTTAACAAGGAATGCTGTAAAGGAAAGTACAGTAACCTTTAATATACATATTATTTAATTAAATAAATTATTATTTTTATATTTTATTCACTAATACATTAGAATATTTCTTTAAAAAAACTAGCAATTTTGACCAAACTTATAATTAATAAGTTAATATTATTGGTGTCAATAAATGCAAATTCTGTGTCAATAACTACACCACTACTGGAACAGTTATTGTCGGTCGGTGGTTAAAGTTTTATCGGTTTTTATTTATTTATTTTAAAATCTTATTTAGCTAAATTTTGTAATTCAGGTTGCTACAATGCCGAAAAAGCGGGGGACATATAGTGAGGCAACACTTCAACAAGCACTTACAGAAATTAAAAATAAACAAATATCAAAAAGCCTTGCTTCTAAATAATATAATATTCCTTGTTCAACGTTAATTTGCCGTTTGGAAGAGCATTTTTAAAAAGGTTAAACCTTTCCCCCCAACTATTTTAACATCAAGCGAGGAAAGCGCTATCGCCGAATGGCTTGTCATATGCCAAAAAAAAGGATTTCCTAAGCGTAAGGAAGACGTTTTGGATGCTGTAAAGGAGTTTGTTGAGGCCGATAAGAGAATTACCCATTTCAAAAAGAATATTCCAGGTAGAGGGTGGTTTAAACGGTTTCTGGAACGAAATCCTAATATTAAAATAAGGCTCCCTGACCATGTCACATCGGCCAGCGCTAAAGTTAGCGCTAGTGATATTAAAAGGTGGTTTAAGTCAATATCACAATATTTGCAAGAAACTAATAATTTTAGTATCATGGAATGTTCAGATCGTACCTATATACAATGAGGATGAATCTATGTTTCTCCTATGCCCCAAAATGCGATCAGTGTTAGCCGCTAAAGGTGCACGAAATATTTCTATGCGCGCGTTTAGGATTTATCATTATAGCTTTATACCCAAATGCCACACGGATCCTAAAACCCTACACTGCATTTAAACCGCTAAAAAGTTTTTGGACCAACAATGTTTTACAGAGGCGAAAGAAAAATCCGAGTGCGTCTTTAACCAGAGAACATTTTGCTCCTCTGCTTTTAAAAACCTTTGAAGGTAGTATTACACGGCAGATCATACAAAATGGTTTCAAAACATGCGGTCTCTATCCATGGAGTTACTCTGCAATAGATTTATCAAAGTGCCTTGGTAAATCATCTGAAATCGTCCTCCCAAGTTCACCGCCACCATTACAGACAGAAAGTGGTTGACAATTTAAAAATACAGATGTTTGAGTACGTTTTAAAACATCTGCACGAAATTGAAAAGCATGATGACAATTTTAAATTTTTATTCAAAATATTTATGGCCGTTAAAAATGTATTGAGCCATTTCACGATGATGAATATCTAACGAATGAGGACAGCGAACATATTAATATAAGTGAGATACACGATTTTATATATGTTGAGGGGGAAAACTATATTTCCGGTCAACTAGACGACCTGGTCGGAAAATATTTAGTGATAGCGAATACTGATGATGAGCTCCTGGTTAGCAATATACAAATGGGCGAGGCTATTATGCAGCCACTTCACAACCCTTAATTAATAATTATTAATAACGAACACCGTTGAAGAGATTGGTATTATCAATACGCAAGTGCATGTACATCGCGTTCTGGAGAATAACACGCTAATTAAATTCTTTCCATTAAATGTTTCTGTAAACGATATAACTAACACGCCTGAAAACATTGAGGTTACTCGCATTAAAAATCAGCAGCTGGATATTATCCAGGAGAATAGTACTCCAATGAAATCAGTCGAATTTTTTTTGAATTGGCCTGAAACACCTGTTAAAGTAGGAACCCAAGCTGCAAAACGAAAAATGCTATTCGTTCTAAACAAAAAACAAAAACAGATATTTGAAGAGGAGCGTCATAAAGCTATAAAAATTGAAAAAATGAAAATTAAGAGAGAGCAATTAGAATTAAAAGCCTTAACATTTCTAATTATATTTATAGTTTAATTTATCATTAAAATACAAATTTTCTTTCATGAATAAATTTCAGATTTATCTTTGTCAACAGAAGAAGCTCCAAATCAAGTTCCCAACGAAACTAGCTCTGAAACTGGAGAGGACAATTGTGAAACCGAGAGAGACTCACTTCTTGTTCACATCGGAAGCAATAAACTTGCCAAAGGCTCAATGTGCTATTACCACGAGTACCACGTGAAATGCATCAATTCGCTAAAATTGCCACTGTTGCCACTGTTGCCATTTTATTTTATGTCGAGAATTCAAATATCTATGTTCAAAGACCTATTGTGATATCCAATAGTCATTTTATGTTAAATTACTATTATTTTTTTATTTTAATGAATTAAATTAAATTAAATTTTTTTATTTTTTATTACAAATTAATTATATTTCAATTGATATAATAATCTGTTCAATAAAATAAATTTTATAATTTTAAACATCAAACATTGCTGTTTTAGTTTTTAATTTTAATCCATGTCAATAGCTGTAACAAACAACATGTCAATAATTACAACAATGTGTCAATAGTTGTATAGAATCGTAAACTTGTCAAAAAACGTGTTTTTTAACTATTAAATTATAATTTAAAACCAATCTATCAAAATAAGGGCTTGTTTACGATTAACGTTGTAGTTTCCTAAAAAAATCCTCTCTTCTAAAGTCAATTTTTCCTCAAGACTGTCAATAGCTGAAGGCTTTACGCTATCAAGCATTTCTGACAGTTCGAGCTCAATCGCTTTCATCGTGTGGGTCTCTGCATACCTAAAGTGAGCCTTTAATCCTTTAATTGTTTATGTCGAGTAAACCCATCCGAACGAAACGAAAATTGCTCGAACTCGACATTATGAGTAAACTCGTCATAAAGATAAAAAATATTACATTCGTATTATTGTTCAACGAATCAACTGTAAGTTTTCTCCTGAAGAAGGCCAAATAAAGATCCTTTAAAACGTGTTTGAAGTGTTTAACAATTAACAAAAAATGTATTAGAATTAGTAATGTGTATACAGTAGGCAAACAATTTTATAATAAAAAAATTGTACATAAACAGTTATAACTACAACAAATTGCAATTGATAATAAAAAAATCAAACTTTTACATTATCGATCGCGATTATCATAATACAGAACTTTTAATACTGTACAAAACTTTTAAAACATTAAAATAATAGCATCAAATTTGAATATTCAGGTAACTTAAATTCGACAAAATTACAAAGAGACCAATCATTTTTATCAGATAATATAAGGCAAAAGCTATAAAAAGCCAAGAGGCATTTTAATACAAACACAAGAAATCTTTTGTTATTGGCTATGAATGACAAACATTTTCATAAATTTATACGTAATTTAGAGGTTTACTGTACTGGAGATTGGCCAAATCACAGACATGTTCTGGGGATCCCACCTACACGGTTAGTGACCTTTGCGTTTATTCAAAAATATTGGTAGGTCAATCCGGACACACGAAAGCTTTTGTTATTGGCTATGAATGACAAACATTTTCATAAATTTATACGTAACTTAGAGGTTTACTGTACTTGAGATTGGTCAAATCACAGAGATGTTCTGGGGATCCCACTTACGTTCTGGGTAGGCCAATTCGGACACAAGAAAGCTTTTGTTATTGACTATGAATGACAAACATTTTCATAAATTTATACGTAATTTAGAGGTTTACTGTACTGGAGATTGGTCAAATCACAGAGATGTTCTGGGGATCCCACCTACACGGTTAGTGACCTTCGCGTTTATTCAAAAATATTGGTAGGTCAATTCGGACACAAGAAAGCTTTTGTTATTGGCTATGAATGACAAACATTTTTATGAATTTATACATAATTTAGAGGTTTACTGTACTGGAGATTGGCCAAATGACAGAGATGTTCTGGGGATCCCACTTACACGGTTAGTGACCTTTGCGTTTATTAAAAATTATTGGTAGGTCAATTCGGACACAAGAAAGCTTTTGTTATTGACTATGAATGACAAACATTTTCATAAATTTATACGTAATTTAGAGGTTTACTGTACTGGAGATTGGTCAAATCACAGAGATGTTCTGGGGATCCCACCTACACGGTTAGTGACCTTCGCGTTTATTCAAAAATATTGGTAGGTCAATTCGGACACAAGAAAGCTTTTGTTATTGGCTATGAATGACAAACATTTTTATGAATTTATACATAATTTAGAGGTTTACTGTACTGGAGATTGGTCAAATCACAGACATGTTCTGGGGATCCCACCTACACGGTTAGTTAGCTAATGACCTAGTCCTTTATTAAAAGTTAGTCGCATGTCAATACGGATAAGATAAAGCTCTTGTTATTGACTATGAATGACAAACATTTTTATGAATTTATACATAATTTAGAGGTTTACTGTACTGGAGATTGGTCAAATCACAGAGATGTTCTGGGGATCCCACCTACATGATTAGTGACCTTTGCGTTTATTAAAAAATATTGGTAGTTCAATTCGGACACAATAAAGCTTTTGTTATTGGCTATGAATGACAAATATTTGTGTGAAATTATATATACGTAATTTAGAGGTTTACATAGAGAGAGTTTCATATACACAGTTGGTTAGCTAATGACCTGTGCCTTTATTAGAAGTTAGTAGCATGTTGTGAGGAATTAAAAGTTTTAATTCAATTATTAAAATAGTTTATTGGGACACTTTCAATAACAATAGGTATATGAATGTTTGATTGGCCCCACAGATTTCAGAGCATTGACCATAAACTAGTTCTGGTCGATTAATCAAGAAACTTGTTTGGTTTAGTCGGCCGCGAGTCAATTTTAACACCAAGGGCAGGAACAGTTCATGAATGTAGAACATCTGGTGCATATACTAGAACCCGAATTTTGGTATTACGAGGTAATACAATTCGAATATCAACATCTAGTAGCCGAAATTCTTCGAGTTTTAGGTCGGTTGTTGGAATTATATATGAATCAAATTCAAGTTTATTAAAATCTGAAAATTCATAACTTCAATGTCATTGGTGACTAATTGTTTTTAGTGTAATTGAGGGGTTATAAATTTCATCTTTTAGGAAGAGCAGATGTAATGAGGGTATATCAATAAATACTAAAATAATTGCTGGAAAAATTGTTCAAATAATTTCAATGTTTCTTCTGATAGTAAGTGTCGGTTAGTAAATTTTAGATTCAATCTTAATGTTGTTATTAAATAACCGACTAAAATAGTAATTATTGTTATAATTATTAATACGTGATCATGAAAAAATTTGAGTTGTGATTTGCCATTAGTTGGGATTCTAATGAAAGAAATACTTTATACAGGGTGTCCAAGAATGAATGGATAAGCCTGAAGCACCTTATAGTAGAGCTATTGGGCGCTCAAAATAAAATACAAAAAAAAATATATCCCAAGTAGTACCTAAAATATATCATTTTTTTTAAAAAAAGTCCATTTTTTCACATTACTTTACGTTTCCGACCACCACGGCTAAAAATAAATTAAATCCATCGGTTTTTTGGTGTTGTAATATTCTTAATGGATAGATATGCAGTAAATAGTATGAGTAGATGTTGCACTTTTTTTGAAAACAAATCTAATCTTCAATTTTCAGCATGAAATGTGGTAAATAATTTTTTTTATAAAAGTTTGAGCGTCTTTGGTGAAAAAAAATGTATGAGAACCTAAGCGGCCAAAACTATTTAAAAAACATGCGTGTTTAATGCAGATTCTAAAATGGTATAATACATCATTTAATTTATCTAATGTAGATACGAGGTTATTGCTATTAGTATGCAGAAGGAATAAATTCGATTAAATAACATAATTTTAAAAATTGGATTATTTCTTGTCTTAAACTGTACCTGATAATAGGGGATTTATAGACTTGATATTTGCTATACCTGCGTGCTCTGCGCTACCCATCTTTTGGTCATAAAATGTATTAACGGTAAATAATTAAACATTAACATTATTAAACATTAATTTAATGTGTCACTCGACTTGTTCGACATCGCATGTGTTTATTCCGTTTTACTGGCTTATATCTGGGCGGATTTTTGTGTATCAAAATGCCACGTAATCAGTATACGTCACAAGAATACGCAAACATGCATTATATTTATGGTGAATGCAGAAGTAAAGCAAATGCAGCTGCAGCCCTTTATAGGGAAATATATCCAAACGCGCGTCACCCGGATTATCGCGTATCAGAGTCAACGGTTGTTACTGGAAAGGAAGATTACCTGGCAGCAGTGTTGGTGGTACTAATACTGGACGAGTCGCTAATATTGACACTGAAGAAACAGTGCTCGAGGAAATTGAGCGAGATCGGTCTACCTCTACAAGAGCAATAGCACGACGCATTGGAATCGCAAAATCGAACGTGCCCGTGTATTGAAAAAAAAAAATAAGTCCCACCCCTACCATATTAGACGCGTGAAAACTCTGGAACCAAGAGACTATTACGCAAGATTGTGTTTTTGCCGACAGATGCTTGAGAGAATAGAAGATCTGCATAATTCTTTAATAATATTCTATGGGGCGATGAATCAACACTGAATAGAGATGGATACTTTAACATGCACAATCTTCACAGCTGGCAACTTTCGAATCCTCATCTAATGCGGAAAAACAGATCCCAGTACAAATTCAAAATAAATTATTGGACCGGCATATTGAACGGGAAGATAATTGGCCAATTTGAACTGCCCGGGAACTTATATGACCAAAGCAATTTGGACTTTCTTTAAAATGATCTGCCAAATTTATTGGAAGAGGTGTCCGAGGAGGTGAGAGAATCCCATTGGCTCCAGAATGATGGGTGTCCTGCGCACTATGCAGTAAACGTTCGGGTGTATTTTAATTCCACATATCCAGAGAGATGGATCTGAATATGTGGAATTAAATTCTCCACGTTCCCCGGACCTATATCCGCTGAATATTTTTTACTGGGGCTGTTTAAAAGAAGGGGTCTACTCTAAACTGATCATGAGTTTAGAAGAGTCTCAAAAGAGCTTTTATTCGGAGATGTCGGGCGTGTATCAGAGTCTGTGGCAGACAGTTTGAGCATTTACTGTAAATGTACATAGGTTAAATAAACTATTATCAATGTGTAACGTTGTTTTTTATGAAGCCCTTATCATCAGATACAGTTTAAGACAAGAAATAATTCAATTTTTAAAATTTTGTTATTTAATCGAATTTATTCCTTCTGCATACTAATAGCAATAACCTCGTTTCTACATTAGATAAATGATGTATTATACCATTTTAGAATCTGCATTAAACACGCATATTAAAATAGTTGGCCACTTAGGTACATTTCATGCTGAAAATTGAAGTTTAGATTTTTTTCAAAAAAAGTGCAACAGCTACTCGTACTTATACTATTTACTGCATATCTATTAGTATAGTCCATTAAGAATATTATAACACCAAAAAACCGATGGATTTAATTTATTTGTAGCCGTGGTGATCGGAAACGTTGGACTTCGGATCGGAAAATGGACTTTGTTTAAATAAATGATCTATCTTAGGTACTACTTGTGATATATTTTTTTTGTATTTTATTTTGAGCGCCCAATAGCTCTACTATAAGGTGTTTCAGGCTTATCCATTCATATAGAGCTTAAATCCGTTGCACAAATCTGCCGCAATAGATTAGTTAATAAGTAAGGATAATTCTGAATAGCTATGTTCGGCGGGAGGTAAGTTTTGATAACATTCAATGAAATAATCTAACTAAATTGGATAAATTGCTAATCGTTTAACAATTATACTTTCTCAAACAATAAATAAAAATATTAAAATGTCTACTAAGGAGATGGTTGTGTAAGCGTCTGGGTAGCCAGAGTATCGTCGGGATATCCTCGCTAGTTCTACAAAGTGTTGGGGGAAAAAATTTAAATTAACTCCTAAAAATATAACGGCGAATTGTATTTTTAATACAATTATTTAATAATTGAGGATTTATTGTTAATCCTGTTAATAGGGAGTATCAATGGACGAATTCTGCTATAATAGCAAATATTACCCATGAGATATTACATAATAAGTATCATGTAGAATGATATCAATTGATGAATTAGCTAGAATTACCTCTTTGAGTCTCCCCCTTGTTTGGATAGCAATGATCATAGTAGCTGAAGTAGAATATGCCCGAGTATCGACGCCTATACCTACTGTAAATATGTGGTGGGCCCAAACAAAAAATCCTACTAGACCAATTGCTAACATTGCATAAATTATTCCTAATGCCCCAAAAGTTTCTTTTTTTCCCCTTTCTTGGCTAATTACATGTGAGATTATTCCAAATCCCGGAAGAATCAAAATATAAACTTCTGGGTGGCCAAAGAATCAGAATAAATGTTGGTATAGAATTGAGTCACCCCCTGCAGGGTCAAAAAGTGAAGTATTTAAATTTCGATCAGTTAAAAGTATGGTAATAGTTCCAGCTAAAACAGGGTCGCTCTCCCTGTAGTAGTAGTAATAAAATTGCAGTAATAATTACAGATCAAGCAAATAAAGGTATCCGATCTAATGTAGTTCCTTTTGATCGTATCCTTTTGATCCCTTGTTCCTATTACGTATTTGTTTCGAGAGATAATCGGACATCCATGGCTTTAACTTAACTAATTGCTTCTTCACTGAATTATGCAGCAATATTCATCTGCCCATTCTTCATATGCCAGCAGATTAATTAATTGATTGTGATCAACATTCGATACTTCAGTGTTCCTACTAGGATTTGTATATTGAAAAAGCCCTGACAGTTTGATGTTAATTAAACAATGATCTGATATCTTAAGATCTAAAACAGAGCAACGACACCTCATTAAAGTATCTTTAATCAAATCGATACAGAACATTGTCTGAGATACGTCATTAATTAGCTTGGCGAATATAGGAAGACTAGTATAATTCAGTCTTTATATGCAAACTACGAATATCAATTTGGAGCTCAGGGTAAATGTTACACCGACGGCATGAAATGCTTGAAAGTTAAAACTAACTTGTTTACAATTCAAGTTATTATTGATATAAATAGCTACACTACCCGCACGACTGCCATTGTTGCACTTAGCAAATAAATTATACCCATCTATACAATAGTTTTCAATTTCCTCTTCATCTAGAACCGTATTGGATTCTGTCTCGTATAATATTCATATTTCAATTGATATTTGAGAAAAACAATGTTAGATAAGAATTGGTTAGTACATATAGTCGATATGTTGGTTAGAGATGAAGTAAATTTTTGTTTAACGAAATACTTATTAGGAAAAAAAAGATATTCGATAATGGATGAAGTTAGACCAATTCGTATATGTCTGGATCCCATGTTTATAATTTGTCGTGTTAATGAGCAATGAATTTGAGTTGTGGCACTAACAGTGATCACCTGTGCCAAAGATCAGGGCATATTTTATGTAGCATCATAGTGAAATAAACTAACAGCTCACCCAGTTAATATTACCATTAAACATGCGTCCAGCTTTTAATATATTATGACTTTTGGCACAGGTGTTCACTGTTAGTACCACAACTCAAATTCATTGCCCACTAGCACGGCAAATTATAAACATGGGATCCAGATATTTACGAAATGGTTTAACTTCACCCAGCCCAAATTACATGTAAACACTCGAATTATGTGAAATCAATTTTTATTGACAATCTAAATTTTTTCGGCGAAAATTTACTGCTAACTTCAATAACATGTAATTTTCGGCTAATATCATCAGAATTTTGTACTACCACTTAATACAAAATATGTCGATAATGCAGATTTTTTCGGCTGACATTTTCGACTAACTGTAGTAGCATGTAAACCTTTGATTCTTTCGAAAAATTAAAAAAAATAGTTTAAGTTCGCTTGAGAGGTTGCAAAGTCTTAAAAATGATCTATCGAAAATACATAAATTGAGGAAATACTTATACTAATTTCCATTTTCCCATGGAAAGCCAGATTGTACCACTTCCGATACGAAATTTTTATTTTGTTAGTTGCATTAAACCTGAAGTTTAATCTTTACTTTGTAATAGATACTCATTTCGGGCTCCCAAACAAACGTTAATGGCCATAGGGTACATGCAATAACAGCCAGATCATACTTGACCACTGCTCCTGATACTTTGTAACAAAGCTTACAGGTATTAAGCTTCACGGCACGGTCGAATCTACTCCAAATGAAACCCCATTATTAATTGTTCAAAGGCATTATTTGCAAATCGTACCAATCGTGCAAAAATACCATCATTTCCATTTACGAAAATTTAAAAGAATAATTCCAGTAACAAAAACAAAATATGAAACCCCAGCAATAATTAAAATTAACTTAATAAATTAATTTTTGTGGTTATACCCAATAAAAAAAACTAAAGTGGAACTGGAAAAGCGAAATAACAAATACATATTCAACTTTTCTCATTTTTCACATTTCATTTGCATAAAAAGGTAATATATGAATGAATCACTTTTGTGTTTTCCATCCATTTGATACATCATCACAATCATCCCGTTTCTTCATTTGTTTTATTAATAAAACAAAATTTAATTCGGAAGTCAATTCCAGTACGCGCAAATAATCACATCCAGTTGCTGTACCAAATCATATTTAAGGCTAACAAAAATTATTCAGTCAGAATTTGGTTAATTCCTAATTTGGTCTTTGTTATTCTGTTCATTTTTTAATTCACGCTCGTGGAATAAATTAATATTCTGTATGTGTCTATTTGGGTGGAAAACGTTATGAACTGTTTAAAATATAATTCTTTTGTGGATGTTTGGCCACGCGTATTATTTATAATTTTCACTATCACAGCAACAAGTAAATTGTATCTGCTAGTGCGATTCACTAACTGAGTAAAATGTCAAATTCCTGAAAATATGTATACCTCTATCGGTGGAATCTAATTATATATGGAAAGCAATGTTTGCTAAATAATCGTTTATCAGAATTTTTATGAACACAACAAGGACTGATTCAATAATTGAAAGCAATAAAGTTCTCGAAACAAATTGTCTGTTAAAATTATATTTATTAGAAACTAAAATTTTTCTACCATACTCGTAGTTTCTAGCTACAGGGGCTAGAACGATAATTTTTGTAATATACTCGTATGTTAGTGATAGTTGGTAACGAAAATAATTAAAAACTCAAGTTTAAATTTATTTTTAGAAATAATCAATATTAAAATTGATATGTAATTTTAATGACAGTTTAAAATCAAATTTAATTATATTCATATACTGAGGACGTTGCAAGACAATGTATAGTTTGAAAATATGTATTCAAACTTTTCTATAGAAAATTGGAAAACTTCCCACCTAATTACAAAATATAACATTATTTATAATTTATATGACAATTACTTTCCGACTTGAACTACATTGTTATGTTTTGCAGTTTCGTAGTAATAAAATGTTGGAGGTTGGGTTGACAAAACTAGCGTGGTTAGACAAATTAGCTACACAAATAAACGAAAAGTGGAAGTGTTTAAAAAGTTCTTGGCTAAAGTGTAGTATAATGCTAATTTTTATGACAAATAAGACCATTCGCAAAACATGTTCGAAACAAACTATTGGTAAAACTAGCAATACATTTTTTAACTTAACGTAGCCTGGCGTGAAGTTTTTAACGAAAAGCTTAGCTACACAAATTAATGAAAAGTGTAGCTACACAAATTAACGAAAAGTGTACCTTCTATAAAGTATAGCAATTAAAAGTGTAAATAACACACAGGATCAAATTTTATCAGAATAATTCTAGTCTAAAAGTTGAGGTTATTACGAGTAAAAAAATTAATTCTTTAAATGTTTGAAATGATATACATATCCGACACTATGGTCGATTAAAAAAAACTCAGAGATGATACCAATTGTTGGCATATGCCGTCTAATAGTCTAATAACAACTTAAGCTTATCAAAGCAGTTAACTACATTAAAATAATAATAAAGTTTTGGAATGGTTTCACACAAGAATTAGGAATTTCATAAAAATTCGAATATTTTTCAAAATATCTGCCACACTATGGCCGATTCCGGAAAATTCAGAAAAGTTATCAAGTGTGGGCATATATTTTCTGAAAGTGGATGAATCGTCCTGTTCAAACCTTTTAACCACATGAACATAAAAAGATTTGAGATTGCTTCACGACAATTTTAATTCGGTAAAATTAATGAATATTATAATATTCGTCAAAATACCTGCCCTGCTACACTATGGCCGATTCCAGAAAACTCAGAGATGTTCCAAGTAACGACATATATTTTCTGAAAGTGGATGAATTGTCCTGTCCAAAACAGTTGACTACATTAAAATAAAAAGATTTGGGATTGCATCACGACAAGTTGTATATTGGTGAATTTAATGAATATTCTAATATTCGTCAAAATACCTGCCCTGCTACAGTATGGCCGATTCCAGAAAACTCAGAGATGTTCCAAGTGTGGACATACATTTTCTGAAAGTGAATGAATCGTCATGTTCAAAGCAGTTGACCACATTAAAATAAAAAGGTTTGGGATTGCTTCACGACAACTTATATATCGGTGAATTTAATCAATATTCTAATATTCGTCAAAATACCTGCTACACAATGGCCGATTCCAGAAAACTCAGAGATGTTCTAAGTGTGGACATACATTTTCTGAAAGTGGATGAATCGTCCTGTTCAAAGCAGTTGACTACATTAAAATAAAAACAGTTGGGGTTGCTTTACGACAATTTTAATTCGGTAGGTTGTTCTGTGGCGCCCGTTTATTCCCAGCAAAGTGTAGTTAAATATTTTTTAAATAAATCTAGTTAAACAACCAAATTTTCCGAGCTTTTGGCAATTACGCCATCATCAGGGTTTGTTGTGTTTTTTTTATTAATTTAAAAATACATTAATTGAATGTTAAAAAATCCATTGCGAAAAAGATTTTTTTGAATAGCAGTTCGTCAAATTAATAGCCGTGTTTTAATATTGGAGCACTTTCCGGTGCCGAAGGGAAATTTCTACTGAAACTATAGCTATTAAATTATAAAACGAATATCGCGACATTTTTCAGTGTCATCCCGAAAAATTTACTATAATACGCTAGTTTTGAATGTCATCCCGAAATTTTTTAGTGTCATGACATTTTTACTATCATGCCATTTTTTATTGTTATCCCGAAAAAAAATTCCAAAAGAGCAAATTTCGATAAACAAAAGTCGCGACAGGTGTCATCAATGGTCATACCATTCCGAACTCAACAAAAATATTGAAGCGCAGAAATTTATATCACGAAAAAATAATTTAATAACAAATAATTTAGTGGCAAGATTAATCCAAAAATTAAAGATCAAGCATTCTTGTTATTAGTAAGTATAACAATTATTGTAACAATAAACTATTAGTAAAAATAGCCAAACGGTTGCAAATTCTAAAGCTAAATTTCTAATAAAGTCACAAAAAATAAAAGTAGATAGCAATCGACTCTAAGAGTCAAATTTAGATAACAAAGCCATGCTACCACGCCAAAATGACGTGTGAAGTCGTAGTAGATATTAATTAACAGAGCAAGGTTGGTATGGAATTTGTGGAGGAATAATCGACCTTCCAATCGCCAAAATTGTGACTCGAGTCTATGAGTCAAATTTTAGATATAGTCGCGTGAAGTTGTAGTAGATATTAGTGTCCTTAAATAATTTTAAGACCTTAAAGACATATAGACATCGCCGGTGTGCAAACGTTGCGCAAATAATGAAACATTTTAGAGCTTGACGAAGTTACTTCTTTAAAATGCTAACATGATCTTTAAAATCGAGTTGAATATAAGCCCAAATCAAGATATGGGGATATAGAAAGTGGTGCGTTTTTTGGAATGGCACTGCGTACATTAAAATGCACAATTTTCGACTTACTGCTCAAAATCATGTTAGATACATTAAACCAATTTTTTTGTTAGTGAGGATTCGTCAGAATCGCAGTACAGTAGGGTTCTATCATCGGCAAAGTCGACCATATGTCATGCAAATTTAGACAGAAAATTGAATTTAAATAAATTAAAAATAATAAAGTTCCTAGCAGAAAAGCAGCTTCCTTGTGGAACCCTATTATTTACTAGATGTTTACTCTAACACCGATATTGTATAATTTAGTCAACAAATACCGTATTTTACCGTATTTATTAAGAGAAGTTAAATTGCGAACAAAGCTTTTTCAGTCGTTGAGTTTGTAATAAATCCAAATTGCCTTCCATGTATGAAATTGATCATGTCTAGATCATTTGCGTGGTAATTTTTTTGAAAACAAAATAAAATTGGGGAATATTTTCTCTGTTAGTCTCGCTATGGAAATAATATTCCCACTCTTTAAAAATTTACATCAAGAAGAAGAAAGAAATTATATGTAAACTCTTTCCTCAGTTCCCTATTCCCGGGAAATTACCAGAATAAAGCAACTGGTTAGGAAGTTTCAATTAGGCTGGCTAGATGAGCAATTTGACTATGTATTGCATGTGCTAACAAAGCCTGGGTCCAAATCACTGGGAAGGCGTGTCAATGGCCGTTTACCATTTTCGCTCATACTCGAATTGGAAATACAAAAATTTGTAAAAAATTTGCTGTCCTGGTTAGGAAGTTCCTTTTCTGATAGGAAGCAACTTTGTTAAGGAATTTAGAAATTCTGTTAACACTTTAGTTAACAGAGTTAAGTTAACATTAACAGTAAAAGTTTGAGTGAAATTGGAAAGGGCACATTTTTCGAAATTTTATTTTGTTTTAAAAAAAATAACCTTTTACCTTAGTATGCCAGAAAAAATTAGTTTAAACAGAAATTATATGTAAATTCTTTCTCCAGTTCCCTATTCCTGGGGAATTACTAGAATAGGGACACACGACAGCAAATTTGCTACAAATTTTTGTATTTCTAGTTCGAGTTTGAGAGACTTTCCAGAGATTTGGGCTCAGCTTCCGCGAGCACATTAAACAGGTTGTTAAACTGCTCATTCAGAGAACCTGATACGAACGCAGACAATTTTTTATGAACTTTTGTATTCCAATTTTGAGTTTAAGTGAAAATGGTAAATGGCCATTATCACGCCTTCCAAGAGATTTGAACTCAGGTTCCGTTACTATCACAAATCTGTTTCTTAATTGCCCAACCAGCAAATTTGATTGAAGCCTCATAACCAGGACAGCAAATGTGTTACGAATTTTTATATTTATATTTTGGGTTTGAGCGAAAATGGTAAATGGCTATTAACATGTCTTGACAAAGATTAGGAATCATGTTCGAATAGGTTGCTAAATTGCTCATCCAGCCAGCCTTATAGGAATTTCCGAACCAGAACAGCAAATTTCTTACGAGTTTTCGAATTTCAATTATGAAAATGGCTCATGCAGCCAGCTTGATTGGAGCTTTTTTTTTAAAGAAAGTATTAATTGTCCAGTGGATTTAGTGTCCATTGAAGGTCAATTAATACCTCCTTTTCATTCACGCACACACCACCCATTCACACAATTACAGTTTACCACCTGCACATTGCAAGATCTATGTCAACCGGTACACTGACATGGACGGAATTAACATCACCGATCCAGTTTGCATCCAGTCTCTGCTGAGATTCGAACCTAGTACCCCCCGGTTCAAGTGCCAAAGCTTTAACCACTGCACAACTTTTCCGGTACTGCCTAACCAAGACAGCAAATTTCATACGAATTTTTCAATTTCAATTATAAGTTTGAGTGAAAATGACAAATGACCATTAACACACCTTTCCAGAGGTTTGGACTCTAGTTCTGTGAGTGTTTCAAATAGGTTTCTTAATTGACGCTCCAGCTAACTTGATTGGAGTTTCATAACCAAGACAGAAAATTTGTTAAGAAACGGTCATTATCACGCCTTCCCAGAAATTTGAGCTTAGGTTCCGTAAGTCTCTCAAATAGGTTGCTAAATTTTCCATCCACCTAGCGTAACTGGAACCTCATAACCAAGATAGCAAATGTATTACGATCTTATATATTCTATTTTGGGTTTGATCAAAAATGGTATGCTCCATAAACACCTCTTTCCAGAGGCTCAGGTTCCATAAGCACCTCAAACAGCTTGCTATTTTACTCATCGAGCCAGCTTGATTAGAACTTCCTAACCAAGACAGCAAATTTCCTACGAATTTTTGTATTTGTATATTGAGTTTGAGCGGATCAAATCAGTTGGTTAATTGTCCATCCAGCCAATCTAATTCGAGCATCCTAACCAACTTTTAAATAACTGGGAAACTTTTAACTTTTAATGAACTGGTTTTGAGAAAACTTTTAATTTCTCATTTGAAAATCTTAACCTGGAGCAATTCCAAACGAATATGGGCGCAACAACGGCACCCCAATAAGCAGGTATGACAACCTCATATAATTATGGTGAAACATCTGTTCTTGAAAGTTGTACCTCAGAGAAGGCGCGAATGATATATAAACAATGGAAAAAAGTAATTGATGAGAAAGCTAAGCCATCAATGAAGCAGAACCAGAATACCAAATTTAATGTCAGCAATAGTAAATGTCAAGCCGAATCTCCAATGATACCGAGCCAAAACACCAATTATAATGTTAATTAAAACGTTGAATAATCAAACCGATGGGGAAGATTTAGCTAAAGAAACAGAATGGATTCGTGCTAAATCTAGGAAAATTAAAAAGAGAAGGTTAAATGATACACCGTCACCACCACTAAAACCATAAAATTGGATCAAAATACTCAGCCTCAAAAGGCTGAGACTAACGTCAAAAAAGATAAAAAAGACCACCTCCACCACCTATCATAGTAGATGATTGATGTTAAAAATTATCACGCGTTCTATGATATAATTAAGGCGAGTGTTTCAGAAGATTCATTCATCACTAAATCGATTAATCAAAATAAAAAATAAAATAAGCATCAACGTAAATAGCGGAGATGCATATAGACACGTAGTGATAACTTTGAGCGAAGGCTCAATTATCTTTCACACGTATGAAAATAAACAGGAAAGGACAATCAGAGGTATGGCAAGGAACTTACATAGACATGTTTGTACTAACATTCAGCTGTGACGCAAATATAACTAAAATTTATAAGATCACTAGTTTATTGGGGTTGCAAAGTGGAAATTCAACCACTTAGAAAGTCTAAACTAGTTCTGCAATGCAAAAGATGTCAAGCATATGGACACACCCAAAAATATTGTGCCAAACTTCCAAGGTGTGTTAAATATGCCGAGTACCACCTAACTGGAGAATGCGACAATCCGTAAGCACATCTAAAGTGTGTACACTGTGGACAAGGCCATCCTGCTAATTATCGAGAATGTATTGTTGCAAAGAAAATTCAGAAAATGAAAATCCAAGATATTCTTATGAAACTAACAAAATTTGATGATAGGCTACACAAATTGGAAGATAGCGCATTGGGAGCTAAATCCAAATACACACAAAAATGAACAATACAATGAAGATCATGCCATGGAATGCTAACGGTCTGCCCCGGCATCAACAAGAACTACAATCAGTCCTAGGTATTGAGAATATAGATGTGTGTCTTATTTCGGTCTTACTCCTCCAGATAATTCAGCCATAGGAGGAAGTGAAGCAAGGTTTATATAAAAACCAACAACTTCTTTCCTATTATTGCACCAGGATTGTGCTGTCTATGGAAATTATCGCAAAATATGGAGATGTGCTCGCATGGTGATTATATGGTGATCAAAAAGGATGAAGTGGGCTATCTTAATATGTTTGTGCCATTTCCTTAAATAGGACATGGCTCTTGGCATAAATTTTCAAAAATATAGTGTTTTCATCTAAATTCGGCAAAAGCAATGCTACACTATGGAAATTATCGAAAAACCTGGCGATGTGCTCGCATGGTGACTATATGGTGATCAAAGGGGATGAAGTGGAGTATCTAAATATGTTTGTGCCATTTCCTTAAACAGGACATGGCTCTTGGCATAAATTTTCAAAAATATAGTGTTTTCATCTAAATTCGGCAAAAGCAATGCTACACTATGGAAATTATCGCAAAACCTGGAGATGTGCTCGCATGGTGACTATATGGTGGTCAAAGGGGATGAAGTGGGCTATCTAAATATGTTTGTGCCATTTCCTTAAACAGGCCATGGCTCTTGGCATAAATTTTCAATAATATAATGTTTTACTCTAAATTCGGCAGAATTTATGCCAAGAGCCATGGCCTATTTAAGGAAATGGCACAAACATATTTAGATAGCCCACTCCATCCCCTTTGATCTTCATATAGTTACCATGTGAGCACATCTCCAGATTTTGCGATAATTTTCATAGTGTAGCATTACTCCCGCCGATTTTTGTCGAACTTTATATTTTGACATAAATTATACTTATTATTATTAATTTAAATTTGGAAACATTTTTCTTGTGTTCAATTATTTTTGTTTAATTGATTGAAAATTGTTGTTTCATATTAATTTTTAGAAACCTACACTTTTTAACGTCAGAATTGTATAACCATTTACAATTTTATGTTGCCACTTTTATATTGCCATTTTTTTGTGTACCTACACTTTTTTAACGTTAGAAACTTCGCACCGGTATTTAAACTTAAATAAAGCATTAGGGTTTGATCTGATTACCGGAGAAATAATAAAGCAGCTATCGAGAAAAGGTACGGTAAAGTTAACTAGTATCATAAAGGGAAGTAGCTGAGGTTATGATGATTCCCAAACCAAGAAAACCGCCACACTAATAACATTAGATAGGCCTATATCGTTGCTGCCACTAATGTCTAAACTCGTTGAAAAGTTACTAGTGAAAAGACTCAAATTAATAATTGAAAAAATAACCTAATTCCGAATCACCAATTGGGTTTCGCAGTGAGCACTCAACTATTGATCACGTGCATAGAATAACCAATATCATTTGAAAAGACTTTAGAAGAGAAAAAAGTTTGTTCCGCAGTATTCCTTGATGTAAGGCAGGCCTTTGACAAGGTTTGGTACATAGGTTTAAGTACATCATAATCGTATATAGCGGAAAAATATTTCAGGCTTAAGCAAGAAGATGAATATTTTGAGCTTAAGAAAATAGGAGCAGGAGTTTCACAAGGAAGTGTACTTGGGCCACCTCTGTATTTACTATAAGCACGGGATATTCCAATCCCACAAAACAACACGATGGTCACTTTCGCCGATGACACAGCCATCATGGCAGTAGAACAACTCAGATATAACGGACAAATTACAAACCGCCATTGAGCAAGTACACAACTCGACAAAAAATGGCTTACAAACAAGAGATTAGTACACAAACCAGTATATTTAAATAATCAAGAAATACCACAAGCAAACACTGTCAAATATCTTGCTATGCCATGAGACGCTAAGCTTCGCTGGAAAGCTCATGTAAAGAAGAAAAGTGACGAGTTGGAATTAAGATACAATAAAATGTATTGGTTACTTGGAAGAAACATTCATCTATCAATCCGTAATAAGCTTCTGCATTATAAGCAAGTATTGAAACCTGTCTGGACTTATGGTATAGAGCGGTGGGGATGTACCAAGCAGAGCAACATGGAGATTATCCAACGATTCCAAAATAAAGTGCTGAGAAACACCGTCAACGCACCATGGTTTGTCAGAAATAGGATCCACAAAGATCTGGGCATAGAATCCATCAAAACCGAAACTATGAAATTTGCTAGAAGTCATGAAGTGCAAGATCAACAAAAGCGCGATCGATGGATGAACCCTTAAATTTCAGTCAAATGTAGTAACTTAAGTTAGAATAAAATTGTGTATTTAGTATTCGACTAGATTGTAATTAAAAAAGAAATAATAAAGGAGAATTATTTTCAAAAAAAAAAGAAACTTCACGGTCTCTAAAAGTGACTTGTTTCTATTTTTGGCCTTGGCAAAAGTGAAATGGAGATCACCAAATTTGATTCACATCGAAATTATCCTCATTCATTAGCACATTCAAGGGTATTAAGTATACCAGTAAGGCTAAGCCGCATATGTTCAATATACTCGTATTATGAAAATTCTATTTTAAGCCCCAACAAAACCCAACTATAATTGATTACTTTTTATGTATTTAACCTATGATCTTTAAAAATTACATCACATCAACCTTAAATCACGTAATTAATTATTTTTGTAATAAAACGCGCGTCGAACAATACCATACCATAATTAATTCGATTAAAATTTAATATTGGGCGGATTAATTTATATAATACGATATATCGTATAATTGTTTCCCGCACTGTACCGAAAACATTTTCATTTTAAAATTAACATTTTCGTTTCGTCATATTATTATTAAAAAAATTAAATTTTTTATATATTTTTGAATTAATTTCTCGGATTATTTATGTAATTTTGTGCCTTTAATAATAAATGGAAGAAAATATTTTACATAAGTTAGAGAAGTTGGAACAGATAAGTCAATATTCAGAAAATCCAAATATAAATAATTTTTCTATGCGAAGGTGAACATATCTATGTACAAGACTATAAACTACATTTTTACTATATACAAATATGTACGCTGCTCTGTATTATTGTCGAATAGAGCGCAAAGGGTAAATCGCTGGGGATGCGGATGTAAGTTCTTAGAAAATAAAGGTGGAAATAAAGTTATATGGTGTACAAAATCTTTGTAATTACGGTATTTAATCCTCAGCAGAATGGTGGCATAGTGTTTTATTAGCTTAACCAAATACCAAAGTTGGTGTCTTTAAATTTTATTTATTAATTTATTTATCAACGAAAAGCTTTTATTAGGCGAGAAGTTGAGAAGAAAAGAATTTATATTTTTACTTTTACAAGGAAATCATTTATTGTTGTTGTCTGCGAATTTTTTTTTGTTTATAATGTTTGTATAGCGGTGTTACCCTTTATTTTCAAGGAACCCAATTTATAAAAGAAAACCTTTTTTTAACATATTTATTGACTTTTCCACTATATATGCGTTAACCTGTTATGAATAGAGTAAAATTATATGCACCTACCTACATATATAAGTTAATGCGATAATGCTTTATCATGATACCGCGTTAATCAACCATAATATTTTATAGAAAAGCTAAACATTTTTCCTGGTATCAATCTATATAATTTACAATAGATATTTTATTTTCCAGCCGAATGCGATTATTAGAAGTTTTTTAATATTAGTTAGGAGGTAATCTAATTTTGGATACATCATTATAAAAACAATATTTAAAAGCTTTTCGTTTTTAATCATCTTATGCTATATACATACTCGTAGTTTTAAACCAGAAAGTTATGTTTCTTCGAAAACCTATTTAGATAATCCTTTACATATTTATTAAATCCGAAAGGGATCATACAACAATGTCTTGTTAAGATTAATTATGTGAATATCTATTTTAAAACATAAACCAAACAACAAGCCTAGATTTTATGTTAATTTAATAATTTAATTAGCTTTTTATTAACTTTTATCTATAAGTTATATATAACGGCAAATTGAGTGTGAAACATTTAAAATTATGCGAGGTAATTAGACTTTTATTACAAAACAAATTGATTTAGGGCTAAACCATGTGTATAATACTTTTAAATTAATGATCTGTCTATACACTTTATGTACATACCGTATGATGATGACTTTGCAAACTCCTGATAATTTTTATTTGATTTGTACGGCGGCGAGAAAAAGTTTTTCACATTAATTAGTATTACGTATACTAAACATCATTAATCTTTGAGCCTTAAGTGTTTATGTTTGTTAACACTTAAAAAATCAGTTACACCCAGAAAAATATAATACATATTTAAAATTTAAAATAAATACATTTTAACCCATTGACACACGAAGCCGGCGAATTACCGGTCAACTATATTATGGTATTAACGCACTAAGCCAGCGAAACGCCAGTTTGTCGTTGCGTAATCATTTTATGCATAAAAAATCATTGACAACAACTTTATTCATGTAAATATCGTTGATAAAATAATTGCGAATTATATTTTGATGAACAAATATAATTACTAAAGTTTTTTACGTATTATTTTTAACTTGCATTTTGACAACCAACAGTGTTTCCAAAATGGCCGCCAGCAGTAGTAAACGATCTCTTAGCGCTCGTACTATTTTATCAAATGAAGTTGAAATGGAACAATCGTTTCTGGAAATTGTAGTGAAAGTGTAATTGAAGAATGTGCTAGTGATTCACATTCTTCAGATCGCGAGTTATCTAGCAAAAGAAGCAAAAATGATGAATACATTTGGAATACAGACTCAGTTTAGATATCCAAAATTCCTTTCACTGGAGTACCAGGCTTATGTCGCTTGGCAGAACTAAATTTAGGACAAAATCCTACGCCATACGACATCTATAAAATCATTTTTGGCGACGATTTTTTCCAAATGATTGCAGATGAAACTAACAGATTTGCAAAGCAAAAGCACGCAACAAAACCTGATGACAAGTGGTTTGATGTATCTGCAAATGAAATAAAAGCATTTTTTGCGATCTGTATACTCCAAAGTCAGGTGAAGAAGAATACATTGAGGTCATACTGGAGTGAAAGAAAATCGACGGAAACACCTTTTTTTAGAAGAATAATGCCATTCAAGCGATTTGAAAAAAAATATTTCCAATTTGCATTTTGCAGACAGTGCTCTGTTAGATAAAAGTGATAAATTATTTAAAATTCGTCCAATAATAAATTATTTGAAAAATTCACGACATATAGACCCAATGAGGAGTTGTCTATCGACGAATCATTGCGAATCTAGTTCGGGATATTGCCTAGATTTTGAAATATATACAGGCAAAAAAACAGAAACATCTTTACCAGCTAGTGAAGGAATTGTGTATAAGCTGATGGAGCCATATACTTCAGATGGGTACACAGTGTTCCTAGACAACTAGTATTCATCTCCAGTTTTATTTCATAATTTGAAAAATAAGAAAGTAAATGCAGTAGGAACAGTTCGTTGCATGAGGAAAAAATATGCCACCAACGTACAGAATAAACGCAAAAAAAACAAAAGAAATTGAAACGAGGTGATGCTCAAATTTTGTTTAGCCATGCCATAGCTACAATAAGATGGATTGACAAAAACCCATTCATATGCTGTCAATCATGCATTCAAATATTTCTATGACGGATACGGGTAAAAATGACTACAAAACTGGGAATCCTATTCTAAAGCCCAAGGCAGTCATCGATTATAATCGTGGGATTGATGAAGTCGACAGAAATGACCAGTGCTTGGCTTCCTATCCACTAATGCGGAGGTACTCCAAGGGATACAAAAAATATTTTTTTATTTAGCCGACATGGCCTTATATAATACCTATGCATTACATAAACATATGTCTAATGTGCAAAGGTTGACATATAGCCACTATAGGATAGGTATTGCGGTAAGCATATTAGGGAATATTACGCTGAAGGAAGGACATCTGGAGAAGCATGCTCTTTACGATTACAGGCTGTATAATGGACACATTTTCCAAGACAAATTACTCCAAATCCTGTCAAACAAAGCCCGTCCATGCTTTGTAAAAGGTGTTCATTACTGAAAAAGAAAAGTAAACCACGATGGGAATGTGAGAAATGCTTGGTGACTCTCCACATGTCAGAATAGTGAATAATTAAATAGTGTTTTTAATTAACAAATTATGTCATATTATTAGTGGTGGAATGGGTTAAATATAAAATAAACTATTTAAAAGGATTTTCTATTTGAATAAAAGGAAAAGTCTAAAATTAAAATGATTTCATTTGTTTTAAAATGATGTGTTAAATTATGTACCTTTTAAAATAAAATAATATTTTTTTGTTACCCGAAAAAAAAATCCAAAACAGTAAACTTCAGTAATGTCTGTTATTTTAGACAGAAGAATATCGCGACAAAACGCGATGACAACACTAAACTTCTAATATCATGACAGTTTTGAATGTCATCCCGAAAAATCCGACGCTGTCACTAATCTTTTATATATCATCTCGGAAAAAATTTCACTCTCATGACATTTTTTATATCAGCACGAAAAAAAATCTATCGCAATAAATATGTCAGGATAGTTCACTTCATAAAAAAAATAATAAGTGCCAAATTAAAAAATTCAAAAAGCATTCGATATTTCTAATTAACAAGTAACATTTTATGCAGTTTGTATAGTAAATGAGTCCACGATTACACAAAGGAAATAAATAACCACAGAAAAGCTCTATTAACTGTTTCTAAACAATCAACAAACTCATATTATTGCAGTTTTCGTAGAAAATGCTTCCAAATAAGGAACGGCAACGTAAGAAAAAAATTCTAATAGCCTTTTGTCAGATATAGTGCTTTGAAGTCAACCTAGATATCAAATAACGAGCACGGCTTTATCCACTTTTAGTAGATAATCAAACCACCTTTGCAATAGCAAAGTAAGAAAAAAAACTATTAGCTGTTTGTCAGATACAGTGCCCTGCAGTTGACCTAAGTGCATAGAGGAGTGTATAAAGCAGTGCTCGTTAATTGACATCTAAGTCAAATACAGGTAACTATATCTGAAAAACGGCTAATAGAATTTTGTACTTACTCTTCAATTTCAAAGGTGGTTTGATTATCTACGAAAAGCGCATAAAACCGTGCTTGTTAATTGATATCTAGGTCGACAAACGGTTAACAGAATTTATTGTTTCTTTGCCTATATAAATATTAATTAGTTGGACTCATTAGCGATAAATGAATTCATTTTTGTTTTTTCATTCTTGTTTATGTTTACAAAGCTGTTAATTAAACTAGGTTTTCGTTTTATTATTTACGTGAATTTGTAAATTAATCATAAATTTTTATATTTTTACAAATAATTTTTTCTAATTTGCTGTCATGAAAATATAGGACATTATTTCTTTTAGATAGTTTTATTTCGAGATAGTTTCATTTATACATATCAGGGTTGCCATATTAAACTATAATCATTTTTCGAGATTTTTTTCGGGTAAAATTTATAGTCTGTTAAAATAATTTCTAAATTATAATCTAAATAAAACAGTTGACTTTAATAAATCGATGTAAAATATTTGTAGATGTAACTTTTAAAATAAATTGCGGTATAGAGGTTTAACTAACTAACTAACTAACACGTTATCCTTTTTTCTTCAATTTTGTATTAAGTGTTTATCTCTTGATGAGTGCTTATCGGTTTGTTTCAGAAAAAATATTATGCAATATTTAATATGATATGAGTAACGAAATTCAAAGTCTAAAATTTGTAAGGGATAATATCAGTGATAATATTGAAATTGAAGGTGCAAATGATTTCACAGTTTTATTTTGCGATCAACTTGAGGAGTCAGAAATAAACTTTAAAGTTTTCTTAAACAGTTGGGGCATTGCAAGCGATATTTCAAACTATTTATGAAATTTAAAAATAAATATAAACGTTTTAAAAAAATTTGTGCCATCGGATATAGAACAAGTGTTTCCTGATTTAGATAAATACGGAGCAAAAGTGCTCTTTAGAGCCGGCCAGGAGGAATGTCACAAAGAAATCGTAATATGTGATAGTGAAACAACTACGTTAGATAAACTATCGTCCGACTCCTTTCTTCTTAAATGGGCTGAAGCCACGGCTAGATCTTCGCCCAGCCATTCTAGTTAATACATTTCCAGATCTGAAAAAAGGCAAGCAAATGATTCAGTTTACCAACTGGTATGCCAAATTTAAAAGATTAAACCACCCTCACCAGAAAGACATTTGCCATGCGATAACCGAATATTTTATATCAAATCAACAAAAACTGTTGTTAAGAGATATGTCAAATGCAGAAATAGTTAAGCTATTTCCAACAGAAAAATCGGTAAATATAATTCTAAAATTATTTCAAATTATACATAACATACATTCTCTACACATGGAGCATGTTAATTATCTACGCGGTGTAGACAATATGACACAACACTGATGCAAGGTTGAATATAAAGGGTGTTTTTTTAAGAGGTTGCCGATTTTTTTTTTGAATAAAACACATATAAAATTATGAAATGACCAAAATTTTTTTTTATTTGGTAGATAATTTTTTGGCATTTAACATTTAAACACAATTTCTGGCATATGGCTACCACGACTATTTTTCACAAATGTCATTCTGGAGGTCCAATTTTCCAGCACTTTTTCAAGCATTTGAGGGCGTATGTCAGCAATGACACGTTGAATATTGGTTTCCAAAGCGTCAATCGATTGAGGTTTATCCACATAAACCAATGACTTCACGTATCCCCACAAAAAGTAATCGAGTGGCGTCAAATCGCACGAACGCGGAGGCCAATTCACCGGACCATTTCTCGAAATAATGTTGTCGTTGAAAGTTTCTTTCAATAAGTCGATTGTTTCACGTGCTGTATGGCAAGTGGCACCATCTTGTTGAAACCACATTTCATCCATATCCATATCTTCAAGATTTGACAACAAAAACTCATTTAACATGGTTCTGTATCGATTTCCATTCACGGTAACGCGTCGTCCTTCCTCATTTTTAAAGAAATATGGACCGATGATCCCACCAGCCCATAGACCGCACCAAACAGTACATTTATCAGGATGCATTGGTAATTCTTGAACGGCGTGTGGATTATCTTTGCTCCAAATGCGACAATTTTGTTTGTTGACGTATCCATTTAACCAAAAATGCGCCTCACCACTGAAGAGAAAAACAAACCTCCTAAAAAAACACCCTTTAGTTAATTTGATTTATCGATTTATTATTTCTAAGTTAAATTTTAGCGGGGAAAAATTTTTCACTTTAAAATCACAGGCCTAGATTTACCGCTTTCAGCTTCAGAGGGGAGGAATAATATTTGTTTCAAGTGGCACCGGATTCGTGTGATCATTTAAAAAGCAAATCACACTGTTAAAATGATTCTTTTAGGAATTTTGAGTGAAAAATTAAAGTTATAATATATATTTAATAAATTAATTATTCTAATACTAAGACGCGAATTGTTTTTTGAGGAAAACTACCACATTGCTCAGAAATGATTATTTAAGTAAAACTATTATCGGCTCCTTTTGGTTTTCAGTGCATCCAATTCTGGCAAATGACAAGACATCACAGAAACTACACCCAAAATCAACAATAAGTAAGTTGTTTTTTAGGGCCTGACTTATCAAATGGCGGGGTATCGTATCACAATGGACTTGCACAATATTTTTTTTAAGAAAACCAATCACCAGATATTTTATTTTGGAGTGAAACTCATTACCAATAACAAGACATCACGGAGATTGTACCACAATCAAACCATATAGGAATCACTCCTACGGGTTTAACCTACCAAACGAAGCATGTTTCGTTCCGATATAGATTTGCTCAGTACGCTTTTCTGAGCAAACTTCTCATTGACTCATGATTTTTGTTTGAATCATATTTATTCTCTCAATAACAAGACACCACGGAGATTGCACCACAATGAAACCATACAGGATTCACTAATACATGGTTTCATTGTGGTGCAATCTCCGTGATGTTTTGTTATTGTGAAAATAAATGAGATTCTCTCAAAAATCATAAGGGGCCAATGAGAAGTGTGCTAAAAAATTCTTGCTCAGCAAATCTATAGTACATTGGAACTTAGCATGCTTCGTTTGATAGGTTTAACTCTTAGGAGTGATTCCTATATGGTTTTATTGTGTGCAATCTCCATGATGTCTTGTTATTGCAGAATAAATAGGATTCGAAAAAAACGTACTCAGTAAATTTACATTGAAACGAAACATGTCTCGTTTGATAGGATAAGCCCGTAGAAGTGATTACTAAATGGTTTCATTGTGGTGCAATTTCCGTGATGTCTTGTTATTTTGAGAATAAATGAATTCACACAAAAATTATAAGGAGCCAATGAGAAGTTTGCTCTAAGTGACGTATTCAGCGAATCTACATTGGAACGAAAGGTGCTTCGTTTGATAGGTTAAACCCGTAGGAGTTATTCCTATGTGGTTTCATTGTGGTGCAATCTCCGTGATGTCTTGTTATTGTGAAAATAAATGAGATGCACTCAAAATTAGAAAGATCCGATGAGAATTTTTGTCGTTTCCGTAGGTCTGGTCTCTATGTTTCTATATATGGTCTATATACCTATATCTATATCTACCACTGTTTGGTAGAATTTTAGTGCTATTTATGGGTTTATTTTTAAACTAGTCAACAATCTTTACCTAACAATTGCCATTGAGAGTGTTACTCAAAAACGAATCGTAGTATGATTTTAAAAATTTTAAAATTATGGCGTTTAAACGGCTGCAATTAGGTATTGTTTCTTTTTATTAGTATGAAATATATTATACATACTATATTACGTTTGTCTCTTTCTAACATTTACCATTTGCCTCGGTCAAATTTCTACTTAACAGTGTAAAAACCAACACATACTTAGCTTTCATGAATTCTTATTGGATTCGTATACGTATTGTTGTTATTTTTTGTTAAACGTCACACTCATCATTTGAAAGGTATTTGAATGTTGCGTACAACGGCATAGGACGGAGTTACACAAGATAAAATATTCAGACACCATCGTTAGTTCCGATATGCCATCATCCTAATTTTTTACAATAAAATCATAAAATGTTTGTTTCGTTCGTTAATTGATTCCTTTAAAGAATCTAATCATAATTCAAAGAACTCACTGCGTATTATTATCGCAAAACGAGTATGAATAAAAATAATTTCCATATGGCATGCAAAGTTTGTAAAATATAACTGCCTAAAGTTATTTCACTAATAACGTACGCATATTCGTATGAATACATTAATTATTTGTAACTCAAATGTATTTTAAAATATCAACAGATACGGAGAAATTAGAAGTATGTTCATCTTACGAGCACAAGTAAAAAATTAAACGTCGAGCTTTTCGCGAGTAAACGATTTTCATGAATTATTAAAGTACAAATCTTGCTAATAAATAATATGTCAATTAATGTCAAATTAATATTATATTAAACGATATGACACGAGTACATGAACTTGTAGGGCGTGTTACTAGGTAGGTTGAACATTTATGTAAGGTAATATCCTTGTTATTCATTTATAAATATTTGGTAGCGTGGAAATCTTGGATTATTGACATTGCTCAAGTAACTTTTTGTTTTAGAGTAAATGTGAAATGAAATTTAGAAAAATCGTAGGACATTCTCAAATATCCAATCATAAAAATGCTTATCTTATCTAGTTAATATTGTATTCGTTTCCAATTCAGGACTGTGTATTTAAAGTATTTTTCGTTTGTCTTCTGTTTTCGTCAAATTTGCATGGCAATATTATTATTTTTGGATTTTTTTCAAAAATATTTATACCGTAGGAGAGGATTCAAAAAATATGATTTTTTATGTAATTTCATATACAATGTATATGTATATTTGGATCTACTACCATCGGGTGGATCCTGGTTTAGTTAATAATTTTGTTATATATGAAAAATGTATGTGAAGTGTATTTAAAGTATTTCCTCATATTCGTTTATGTGGTTTGTCGGCACTTCTAGATGATTTTAAAATAATCTTTAAAGTTTATATTTTAATACTTTGGATGAAAACACACTATGAATTTCATTACCATTCTTAATTGAAAAATTACGTTAATTGCAATGAGTGGTTCTTGGAAGAACATTCCAGAATATAACTTATCAGTTGCTAGTTGATTAAATTATCCTGTAAAAATGATTCACACACATTCAACAGTCTTGTTTCATGTTTACACACCATTTGTTGTCTCAACATTTTTAACCTTGGCAAACGGGTGTAAAGTATTCCAGACTTTCCATAGATGTTATGTATGTAAAAATAAGTATCACACTGTTACTTAAAATTCAAATAGGAAAAAATTAATCGTATTGGAAATTTCAGTGCAATCATGTAAGTCTGAATTTTTTGAGAAAATGAGCCAAACCTCAATTTAAATAAAAATTTATAAACAAACCCAACCACGTATTGTGTAGAAATTATCGAGAAAATTTTATTAAAACAGATTAGCAAAATTGGCCATCCAGTACACCGAGAATATCAAAATTCGTAGTAATAAATCCGAAGTTCTGCAGTATTAGCAGTAGGTGGTTTTAGTTAGGTGACTCAATGACCAACTTCATATACTAGACAGATCTTAATCGCAATCTCTGGGAATGGCCGATATGGATGGATGGCCATTCCTGGAGATCGTGATTCAAGGGTGGCTTATACATGAAGTTGGTCATTGTGTCACCTAACTAAAACCACCTACTGCTAATAATGCACGACTTCGGGTTTATTGCTACGAAATTTGATAATCTCGGTGTACTGATTTCATTTTTACTCAAATTTTGATGGCGAATATTAGCCATTTCGGAAGTTAGTTATTCAGGTCAGTGTCAACTATCAGTAGTTAGGAGAATTTTTCGTTTTTTATACTAAATTTTGATGGTCATTGATGACCATATCTGGAGATTGTGATTCAATTCTTGTTGAATTTCGTGAAGTAGTTGATTAAGTACCTACATAAACTCATCTAGTTTAAATAATGCACTGCTTCAGGTTTATTGCTACGAATTTTTATCGTCTAGTTCCACTGCTGTGAAAGGACATACTTATTTGCTCTAAAAGTTGAAAATGCTTAAGTTGATTGGGTACATTTTTTTTATGGAAAAATTTCTGGAATTTTTGTTAATTCATATGAAACTGAAACAAATCTTATTAGAAATTAGTGAGAAATTCATAAATGGTTTGAGTTCAGTATATTTGTCTCTTGTTTATATCTTACTTTTATTTTATTTCAATGTTTTGAATTAAAATGATGTACAAATTTTGTAAATTATTTAAAAATGTGTCTAAACTAATTAAAATAATGTAAAATCAAACATAATATTTTACTTATCATTGACAATTTCGCAAATTAAAAATCATGACAGTGTACTCCACACAACTACATAGAAAGGCTTTAAAATTTCAATTGGAATTAGCAGAAGTCCAATTGGATTTGTATACGTATTAGATTTTAATCTATGGAAAAATCTATGGAATCAATTCACGGGCCCCCTTTGCACCTGAAATCCTTTCTTCGTAGTTTGTTTTTTTAGGTAAATATGTTAGACCGCTCCTTGTGAACCTGAGTACGTAAGAATCGCAGTAGTCTATGTTTACATGATAGGTAGGTTGACAAAAATTAGTCTGTCGTTTTAATTTGCGAGAAATAATAGTGAATAGAAGATAGTTAACGAGTTACTTACAATTCAGAAGAATATTTGAAGATCTGATTCATGAGAGGAACTATAACCTTAAAACGTAATAATTGTTCTCCCTCTCTCTCTTTCTCTCTCTAGCTTTACAAAAATCACAAAATGTGAAATATGTAGTAAATTAATTTATTGAGCAACTAAGCGTTACCCATAAAATTTCGATAAATAAGAATTTCATTGTTTTACCTAAAGAATTATGATAAGTAGTTAAATTAAAAATATCAAACAATTTAACTAAAAATTGGCTTCAATAGAATTCGCATCCACTTTGAGCAAAGCTAAAATAAAATATTCCTCAATATTTTCTTATTGTTTCGAAGTAATTTATTCAAATTATAACCGTTCAAATAGTTAAAAAAACCGTTCATTCACCATAGTTAAAAATCGCAAATATATTACTTGAATCGGTGTAAAATTTATTGACACAAATTTATTCGAGTATTCAGTGTGGCATTTTTAACATAATTTTAATTTGTTTGTTTTTGCAATCTAGCACTCCCAACTCTATCGCAGGTCACTTTTGACGTCCTACGTAGTAGCCAAATCGAGGAGGTACGGCTTTAGGCCTGATTTACGTAGTACCATATGCGCATTGGATAACTTCATGTCAGCCTATAGTACCGAGTCAGAGTTGTGTTCATTTTCATCATGAGTCCCTTTTACTGCTTATCCTGAACCTATCGGGATTCGAATCCGGTACCTCCCGACCCAAACGACAAATGCGTTTTCAGGCAAATATTAAAGCATTTAATACAAATACACACATATTTTAAAAATATGACATACAATTTTATGAAATAATAGTGGACGGTTTGAGAAATTCAAATCAATAAGCCCTGATTCCATTAGACATTTAAACTGATTTAGATCAAGGTAATAAAATGATACAAATCATTGATCTAAATCAAAACGAATAAATTTAAAAATTTCAAAAATTGATAAAAACCCTTATTAAACAAGAGTTAGCAAAGGAAGCGATTCCCACCAATATTCAGTTTAAAATCAAATCATCTGGTAGCGACAAAAAACCAACAAAAAATATTTGGACTCTTTTGGAAGTATATTCGAATCATTTTTCGTTCTTCGTTGTACGTTCTGGGCGATGAATGCCCAAAAATTAATATTTTCACAAAAAATTAGATAGCCGTCTAAAACCCCTACAATTCACTAATTTGGGTAGTCTAAAATAAACTAATATTAACTTTTGTTTTCTATTGTAATGGGTTTTATTGTGATTGGTCTATCTTCAGTACTCTCGAATTAAATACACAATCATAGGAAATTATTCCATTTTAGCGTCAATCTAGTGACAATCGACTATTATAATCGACACCTACTTATACACAATGAACTTCCCAACCACCCATGCTTTTTCGTCTGTTATCGCTGGACCGCGGATAAATTTGAATTTTTGATATAGATGAATGCTGTCAATTTTGGACCTCTAGCGGGTCATCTTGGCGTGAGGTTGGCTTCCTTCTAGCGTCTTGTTACTGTTCATTGATAAATATCACCATCTTGAACTTGTCTTAGCTTTTGCTGCACATTGACGCCTATGAGATAGCGATTTCGCAGTGAAGTAAGAACGATAAATCGATCGCTGCTCTCAGATGTGGCACCTTCAATCGGAGACCGATACCGGCTGTTATGTGGTCTTCGATTGAAGGTACCAGTTTCCTGAAACATTCTGGATACTCTAGAGACAGCAGTTTGGCTCCATTTAGCTGACCAGCCGAATCAAGCAACAACTTGTGCGGCCTTTTCTGGAGCAGTATTCATGATTTTGAGGAAACAACGAATGAAACTGGTAGATATCTGTTTAGGTTGACGTCTGATAAGTGAGTGATGTCAAATATTGGTCAATTTATTTGTGTCAAGAAAAAGTTGTTTTACGAAAATCGGTTAAGCCATATTATATAGTACGGTTGTTTTACTCACGGAGGTTTGAGTCGATTTAGTTGCTCGCGAGTGTAGTAATAGTCCACAAGCCGAGTTTCATAAGTCCTATCGAAATGGATTACTGGGGAACCAAACCAAGGGAATTGTGAATTCCCTTCCACCTTCCCAGCGGAGTAAAGTAAATGGGGCCATTGAAAGAGTTCATTCCACAGTAATTGAGTGTCCTCATAATGAATAAATGTACTAACCATGACAGAACTAGTCAATATGGATGTGAATCGCTACAACAACTCCATACATCCCGTCATTCAATATAAGCCTGGCGACATATTACTCTCGTTTCCTTATTAAAATAAAATGCAGTTATCATGAAAAATGTTGACCTCTAGAATTATGCAGATTGAGAATGGCTTTTGTTGCCAAAAGCCTTGTGTATGTGGTGCCGTGTCGACTAAATGTCTGTAGCTTATATACAGCCCAGACGGATTGACTGATCGGCATGAAACTTTATACTTAAGCTTTTCTCGCTTTGTACAATTTTAGAAACATTTCAAAAAAGATAAACCCCTATGTTATAAAATGTAGGGCTATATACACGTTAAACTTTTAAACCAAATAAAGAGCTGTCAAAATAAACTGCTTTCAGCCATGGTACTTCAATGAACAAAATCATTACCACGCAATATAATGTTAAAGCACCAATTCATGAATGAATACTAACGGCTATCACACAGTACAAATTTAATTTCGGTAAAATCGCTCAAATACCCCAATATTTTTATGAACCTTTTAAATCCAACGTGCACAAATATTTGGTTGTACATACAACCAATTCGTGTGACTTCGATGTGCCACCCTTTGGCTTGAGAAATGGATATTAAACTTCGATAATGAAGGTTGATTCAGTATCATTTTCAAAGATGTCATAGAGACTTTGAATAGAGAATTGATTTCAGATCCGCGAATTTAGCCTCATACGACGTTATGACTATCGACAGAGCTGATACGCAACCAAATTTTATTTCGTCTCGTTAAAATATATCGTGATGAACTCGATTCAGACTAGAATTGCAGTTTTAATTTCTGGATACCAAAAAATGTATTGATCTTGTTCCGATTTTCCGTGTTCCTTGACTAAATACTCGAAGTGGATTACACCGACAACTGTGTTGTATCTATGATATATTAAACCAGGGATTAAAAACTTGGGAGCAAAATTAAGCAAAATCTCCGTGTATGCTTATTTACCAATATGCAAACCACGCGAGCTACTGATTCTACGGCGTTTACCGAGTGATATGCGAGAAATAATTTTTGAACCAAATTCAACAAATACGCGAGAACTTATAATAATCCAAACATTTAATATCATTCAACATATTTCTAAACCAACAAATTCTCAATTTGCGAAAGGTGATTGGAATCGATATATTTTTGTATTGATGCATAAACCCGGCAAATTGACATAAAAAGAAAAACGAAAATTTCCACTAACAAATTCTTCGCAAAATGGCTCAAGACAAATTTCCTCATTCTACATTGGTTTTGTAAAAAATATTCATCTATTGTATTCTTATATATTATGTACCAAAGTATTAGCTTGCAACCAGCGCTAAAGCGGTAGATTTGGAAACTATAGCTATAGTAACTAAATTTGTTACTTTTCCAAAACCTTTGAACCACGATAGCTTATGCGTCACATGATTTTATTGGATCGAACTAAAAGTAACAGTTTCCAGCGCCACAACGGTAGTTTTGAGTACAAGCTTGCTTCAATTTATTTTGGAACATTCTTCACAACCTTTCAATGATATGAGATATGTATATATGCGTAACCTAAGAAAGAATTTGCTACCAGCGCCAAAACTCTGAATTTGAGAAATAAATTGCTGATAAAAAATTTGCCGTTGTCTAAAATCTAAAAACGATAAGCCGCATGAACGAGAAAAAACTTATTTGTAACCAGCACCACAATGGTGTTTTGGAGTATTGATCAGATGATTTGTGACATTATTCAATAAATCAATTATCCCCCCCCCCCCAGCGCCAAAACAGTAGATTTATCAACTAAATGGCTAATACAAAAATTGTATTTTTTCCAAGATCTTTCAAATGATATGCTACATGATTATATCGGAATGACAAAAATTGTAACTGCTTCCAGCGATACAACTGTAGTTTAAATACTAAGGTGCTTCACAAAATTTTACGGCATTCATCAAGACTGTTTCAATGATATACGACACGTATTTAGATATATTATATGATAATTGAATAATTAGCTTTCAGCGGTAAAACATGATGTGGAATAATAAAAGTATTTTCAGCGCCACAACGGTAGTTTTTAGTACTTCGGTGTTATGGAAGATTTAAGGCATTCTTCAAGGTTTTTTCAAAGATATACGACAAGTACATATTTTATAATAAACGAAAAATTGGCTACCAACGCTGAAACGGTGAATTTATTAACGAAAGTTTAATAGAAATTGTTTTCTGTTCCAAAAATTTTGAAACGATATATTACACGAGGATATAGGTAAAATGTAAAGCAATGTCGTGGTATTGGGTGATTTCCTATGGCAGGTAACAACAATACGTAACAATTACGATATTGAAAATGATCTTAAAAGTAAATTTGGAGCATTAATTGGGGCATCGGAAGAATTTCTTGCTGCATCTACGTACCTGTACCTTTCAATCTATTGATAATGTTATTGTTGCTATCAGTGTTATTGTTCCAAACGTCAGATATATTTGAAACATGCGTCATCAAAAATACTCGTACACAAATAAAAAATGAAAAAATAATTATTAGCCCTCGCTGCTTTCGCAAGCGAATTTTCGAACAAAGAATATGAATTAGTAATTAATAGCATCCGAATACTGAAGCGAAACTCACCAAGAATAACTGGTTGGAAGGTCAGCGCTGGATTTAAAAGATCAGTTTCTAGCATTTATTTGTTGTTAGCCACTCCTGATTCCTATAGCTATTTCTAATTGTGGAATTTTATGAATCTAATTTTAATTATGTAGATCGGCGAGTGAACGATTTATTATCTTTAAAAGTGTATTGTCCAACTGTTTTGTGCGCATGTTAAACGCAATAGTTGTTAAATAAAATACTGACGTTAAAGTTTCGTTTATTCGTAGATGTAGGTAGTTCTTGACAATTGGTCAAATCCGGTTTGGTTCACATTTCGTGAAGCAACACAAAGATACTCACTAGATTTCAAATCAAAGTTTGTGCTTAGTCAAAATTTTCCTGGTGGAGTACAAAGTTTCCTTATAAAATTTGAAGTGATCCGCGTCAATGAGTGTCATGAAATACAGTATGAGTATTACAGTATTTGTGAATCAAAACATTTTGGAAATAAATCCCCGTTTGAAAGAACAGAAGGGCCAATTTAATGTTCTCTATTTCTACAAAATATTACGAGAAGATACGTTTTTCTATTTTTGAGCCGAAACGATTTGAAGGTATCTACCTAGATAAGATTACTTCTATTACCTTTTATTTTGCATTCAATCCTAGAATTAGATTTGTTCGGTAAATTCGATTTTTAATTCATTGTAAAATCGTTTTAAAAATGATGTATATACAGTTAGCCTAGGGTTCATCCCAGTTTTCCTTAGCCCGCAGAAATTTTACCATCCCAGGAAAACTATAATGAGCGGATCCTATTACACAAACTAATTATATCTATTCGCTTAAACATCCCATTCTATAAAAGCATTGGATTAGGACGGATGATTTTTAGATGCGGAACACTAACATCTTCATACAGGGCGTGCAAGTGGCTCAATTTAAATTTTTTATTCTTTAAATCATTAACTTACTCTATCTTTTGGTGCTCAATCGCTTCCACAGCTCATTCTATAGAAGTGTCGGATTAGGATGAATGCTTTTTAGATGCGGAACACTAACTTCTTCACACATGAGTTTCATGAAACTTCTATGCGACCAAGCGGCACAATTAAATTTTAAATTGGTAAAATCATTAAATTACACAATTTTTTGATGGTCAATCGCTTCCACAGCCCATTCTATAAAAGTGTCGGATTAGGAAGAATCAGTTTCATAAAACTTCTATGAGTCCAAGCGCAATTTAATTTTGCGATTGAGCATTAAAAGATTGAACAATTAAATGATTTTAAGAATTTAAAATTAAATTGCGCAGCTTGGACGCATAAAAGTTTCATGGAACTGATCTTGTATGAAGATGTTAGTGTTCCGCATCTAAAAAGCATCAGTCCTAATTCGACACTTTTATATAATATGCTGTGGGAGTGACTGGGCATCAAAAGATTGGTAATTTAATTATTTTAGTCATTTAAAATTCAGTTGTACCACTCGGACGCATAGTAGTTACATGAAACTGGTCCTGTGTGAAGAAGTTAGTGTTCCGCATCTAAAAAGCAGTAATCTAATGATTTTCGGAACTTTGCATTTAATTACGTCATTTAGACCAACAAACTTTTGCTGAATTAATTATGAAACAAATATCGTGATAGTTTTTGTAGTATTGCCTGAAGCGTATATTATATTTTTGTGGGATAAAAGTCTGGGATTTCTTTTTTGCCTTTAAAAATGGAAATTGAAATGGTAATTAAACATTTTTCGTTTGACACCACTTTGTACCGCAGTATACCTTAACTGGCAGAAACAATTCGACCAAGATAGGTAAGATTTTTGAAATAAAACGGATTCCGTTTCGTAATAAAATCATGGAAAATTTGTAATCGGATATGATTCTAAAATTAGCAGATAGAAGGTGAGAAATATTTAATTGTATAAGAACTACACCAGTTTGGTTTAAACTTGGATTTTTCCATGAAATATTTATTCTAGCAACTTACTTAAATTTGATTTCAAATTTGAAATAATTTTGTTTTCTCTTAAAATGAATTACTTTGCAATATTTCAAATCAAAAATTATATTTTTCCAGGGATGAAATGCTATACTATATGTATCGATTTCGATAAAAACCAAATATTATTAAACCTATTTCACTGTAAGGAAATTTAAAATAAATATGTTTATTTTATATTTTAATAATTCAAATTTATTATAATGTAATTCAAAACCAACCAATTACAATAATTACAAGTGAAATTAGCACACATAATAAAATTTTACATGCTCAACAATTATGTTATTACGTAAATAGGATTTTCCGCCTACATACGAGTACCTTTAAAAAAAAATTAATTTTAATTCTTAAATTATTTATGAGTGTATATTTGACAGTATGAATTTAATGTTATTGTAATGCTATGACAAAACATATAAATGTTAGAAACGTCAATTGTATTTAACAGAGCAGTTTCATTCTTAAAATTGCAACATACCTCCTTATTTAAAAACAAAAATTAAAAATTAATAAATATTGGGTTTAGTTAATCTTAACTCCGGTGGAATTCGAGCCGAATATCTTTCTGTCAAGTGCCGTAGCTTTAACCACTGCTCGACTAGATCAGTGTGTTAGCTTAGGTCCAATTTCATGGTGGAGGTTCAGAAAAATTCAAACAAGTGGGTACAATATGATGGACAAAGCACTTTTATTGAGTATTAAAAGACTGAAGGCAAGTGTGTAATATATTGAATGTAAAGTATTTTAACAAAATCAGCCACGAAAATAACACGACCTGAATAAAATACTCATACCAATTTATTATGGCCAGGGGAAACTACAAAAATATTTCGTGTATCCGTTTTGGTATTTCGGATATTGAAGCGCTTTGAATTAAGGGTCTCGGGGAATACTGTGCTGTCTAACTGGTTCCACATCGAGGTCACTCTAGGAAGAAAGGAGTACTTAAAATGTTGAAATACTGAAACGAATATTGGCCCTACTAACAAAAGCGGATCGAATTAGAGAGTTAGTTTCCGAAGATCTATCAATATTACGGTTGTGCTTGAGCGGAAAATTAAAAAACTCCACCCCGAGCAAATGGGTTAAACTTTATAATACGAGGGGCCTTATAAAATCTTAAAACCTCTTACGGTGTGAAGTTAAAGGTCGCTGGAAATTTTGCAAACGAATATCTTAAGTGATGGAGACCAATTGGCCAATTGGCTAGTCAATTAATTCCAGGTGCAACCACTATAGTGTACTACATTCTGGAAGAAGAGACAAGAATGGAATTTGTTAGGGTTAATTTCGAATTTTTTAGATCAGTAAATGCATGGATATCGCAAGTGTTTGAGGTCAGCAGGTTATTGATGTAAATTAAGAACAGCGTAATGGATGGACAAGGATGATCCCCGTAGCACGAATCACTTCAATTTTTCGACTCGATAAATAATTTGCAATTCATTCAATGTAAATTTTGATTGTCAACATTTTTAATTTTGGATTAAGCTCCCTCAGAATTTTGAAAACCACCATGGAATGGAAAAACATTTTGGGCAAAGTAGAGTTAAAGATGAAGTTTTTCCAGCAAACTATATTTAACCAGATCAATAGGGGACTAAAAGGATAAAGTATTTGAACCAACATTAAACTGGGATGGGTTCTAAAAATTCCGGTGTGATTAAGAAACATGATCATGTTTTCCTAAAGAAGCATTCACGACAATCTAAAAGATGAGAGGACGGTCGGAGTATTCTGACTCCGTTAATTTATCGAGTTGATTGAAAAAATTCTGCAAAGCTTTGCCGAAGCAATTCCTATCATTCGAAAGCCACCAGGAGTTATTGTGGACATTAAAGTCACTCAGGACAATACCCTTAGCAGCGTTAGAGAACTGATAAATATTATATATAGAGCTCGACAATATATCGAACTCATGAATTGTATGAAAATCTGACAAATTTGGAGGGATAGAGGGTACGGTAGGGAACAAATGAAAAGAGTGTTTTGAAATTTTAATTTTAATCCACAAAACATTAAAACGGATTAGAACTAGGGCGGATAAATTTAGGAATATTACAGTGAATATCATCTCTTATAAATACGGGTCTACTGAGTCTTCCCCAAGCCAAGAATGACCGGTTTATTTACATCAAATGGGAAATTTCCGCGCAATCAAATGGAAAATTGCTTACACAAATTTAAGATGAGAAAAACGAGATCTAATAAGAGTTGGACAAACCGACAAAATGGTTACAGTAAAACACAGAATTGATTGGTGGTGACTAATTAGAGCGTGTTACATACTGGCATAGTTACTACGAATCAGTCACTACGAACCAACTCTGTGTTTTACTCTCGTCATTTTGTCGATTTGCCGCACTCTTATCAAATTTCGTTCCCCTAACGTTAAATTAGTTAAATATTTTTTTTGAAATTTTAAAAAGTTACATAAAAATTTTGAAAAGTTTTAAATTTTGTATATGCGGTGGAGACTTTGCTAGAATACAAATATATGTGTCGGTCCATCGTTCATGTCATGTTTATATGATTGTTTTTAGAAATTTTTGCTATTTGTATATGTACGATATACATATTCAAACAAGTATTTCCGCAGCCCTCACATGAAACTTGACGTGAAATTCATTATACAAGTAATCATCGTCCTTTTTCATCAATACCACTTCGAGGAACCGCTAGCATCTAAAAATTTACAAAATTTGTTTGTTCGATATATTTAAACGAGTTTTCCCGTAAATACTTTTCACCCATGAATTTATTTCCACCCCAAAACGTTAAATTTTTTGACATTCTTATATTTTGTATGTACGTTAACTATCTGTTGCAAAGTGGCGGCCGATAACTTGCGACTAAACTAATTTAATAAATGACATATTTTTGAGAAATATTTGCTGAAAACTATCGGCTAACTTTGACAGGGTTCATCCAGTAGAAAAATATAAACTACACTATTCAAAATTATAATTATAATTAAACTCTCTATTAAATAATTTGAGGTCTCATTTATTTTGTAAAGGTTGCGACATCTTTTGGTTCGTTTTACAACTTCTAATATCATCTGTCAACTGACCGAAATTCAGTATTATATTTCCGGTGAACACTGTCAGCCATCCATTGCGTTTCCACTTCGCAGAATTGGTCATTTCACGGTTCATCCAAAAACCATATTTTCCGCCAAAGCTCATTTTCACCTCGGCGGTTCTGTGGACAAGCAAAATTGCCATAAGGCAATACACCAAAAACAAAGTCAACATTGGGCCATTTTTCTTCGAAAATGTGCAAGAAACCATACTAACAGTCAATGGTTAACTGTAATTGTTTAACGTTAACGGAATTTTTATTCCCTAAAATTGAAGTGGAAGATTTGGCTGATATTTGGTTCCAATAGGACGGCGTCACTGCCCACATAACCAATGACACAATTGACGTTTTGCGCCCTATTTTTTAAAACGCTAAAAGTTGCCGCCCTCTTTATAAAACGATTGGCCTTTCCTACTTAAGAAAATTTAAGGAGATGCAAGGAAAATGTAAGGAATTGAACTCAACCAAAGAATTGTATGATTCGCAGCATTTGAATCTAGGAGAAAAGAACCAAAAATACACATTTTCTAGTTAGACGATTCCAAAAATCAATGTGGCGTGCGAATATTTCGTAATCTCATAATCTTAAACAGTTTAGTTGTTGGCTTTTCTCTAAAATAACAAATTACAAAAAAGTTTGTTTCGATTACAAATGTTCATAAAAATTAAACGGAAAAGGCCAAACTTTCGTAAAAAAACAGTTTGAAAAAATTTTGGACCAGTTTTATTGCAAATTTTATTCAATTTGCTATGAATCTTTATGGAAGCTGCAATTTCCGGTACAATCGATTTTTGTTAAAATTCCCCTGGATCTGAAACAAAACAATTAAATTTGCAACAATACCGGTCCAGATCAAATTTCCAAAATTTTAGTGGAAATGACGATTTTTGTCAAAAAAAAACCGAGATTGGTCTATTGGAAGTGGCTCCATTGGGGCTAGTTCGTTAAAATAAACAAAGAGTGTTCAAATAATTTTTTAATTTTTACCGGAAATGATGAATTTTGAAACAAAATTCTTTATTTCACCAAAATACGACATCTCTACAGACCAGGCGAATTGACGGAAATTATTATTATTTATTCGGAATAAAACTTTATACCAAACCTTTTTCCGTAAATTGGGAGATCCATAATTAAAAAATAGCAAATGTATTGGTTATCCATGCGAATCGTTTTTGGAGTCAAATTACCGTCAAACAACAAGTTGCTTCAGGGTTATTTTATAAAATCCGCAACTATTAAGGAAAGTGAAAAATTAGTTGTCGAGACGGTATCTATTTTTGGCGAAAAGTTTGAGTACCTATATATGAACATCAGCACTACAAAAGGCTATATGGTGGGCGATTGATCGTCGGAAGAGGGAAACGTGTTTTGTATAACGAAGAAAGTAAAAAATAATAAAAACTAAACAAATAGTTTATAATTTATAATAAAAGAGGTAATATTGAATTTGGATATAAATTCATATTAAACGACAATAATGTCATAACATATGTCATCATGAATAAAAACAGAATTTCCTATGCTGGTCTCCACTACACCGCATGATTAATTTAGCGTGTTACCCAGAAGCAGGGAGATATTAATCTAGGACTGTGCTCCTCGAGCTAATTAGTGGTCAGGAGAAAAAATTAGTAGTAGTCCAGGAGCCGACGATACAGAAAAAGAAAATTGCAATTTTCGCCTTAAAGACGATAAAAATAAAACCTACCAGAAGTCATTTAGGCTTAACTTTAACATTTTCAAAAGGCGGTTGCCAAACAAGCCCCTAAAAGATACTACATTAAAAACGAAATACATAAACCGTTCAATAATATTTGTGTCGAACAATAAATTAAGTATTAGAAATAAAATGTTGAGAATTGAAGTAACTTGTCAGTTCTGAGTCTTTCTAAGCTTGTGTATTACCATCCAAAAAATATAGTGGCTGAATATGTGCTACACCAGAATTGGTCCAATTCTATTGAACAACAAAGATCGTTGAATGAATGATTTTCTGACATTTAGAAATCAATGAATCTGATGCTTCTGATTGCATGTTCCAATATTAGATATGTCTATTGCCATCCAAAATGCAATGGGATTGAGCCAATTTTGAATTAGCACAAATTTAGCCACCATCGGATGGCAATGAATATACCTAAGTTCCTTGAATTCTAGAATATACTTAACAAATACATTGTAATTTAACACAAATAATATTTAGCCGTATATGTATTTCATTTTTATATAGTATCATTTAGGGGCTTGTTTGTTTTTCCTCAATTTATGAATGTAAATTTACGAAAATTATATTTTTATGGTAATTTTTATTTAAAAAAAAATTCTGGCATGCTGAGGTAAAAAGTTAGTGTTAATTTTTTTGAAAACAAAATTAAATTGGGAATAATTTTCCCTGCCAATTTACATATGGAAAAATTATTCCCAATTTATAAATATTTACATCAAACTTTTCTCCTCAGTAGGCTGGAAAAATAATATTTGAACAGAAATTACATATAAATTCGTTCCCCAGATTCCTATTCCCGGGGAATTACCAGAATACTGCCACTGGTGAATTTTATCTTTGTTCCCGTGTTCTCGGCTACTGGACTAACAGTAATTTTTTCCTGTCAGCACTAATTAGCACAAAATGGGTGTAATCGGTATGGAAAGTTTAATTTTGAATTTCTAAAGTTTCCTTGCTTATGTTACCCATACAATGTTACATAAATTTAGTACTCAAACTATTACAATTTTGTTAACTTCCTTGCGTGGTTTCGGTCCCTAGAACTTTTTACTTACTCTGCACTTTGTATTCTCTCTCTTTATACGTATCACATAAATTGAAACTACGTACAAACCTAGTAACTTTAAAATCCTTTACTAATACTAATTAGTATTTCATTAAATGCTTCGTACGTATACCGCCCTGATATAATAAAACGTATGTATTGGTATAGGAAGGGATTTTTTTTGTTAGGTTAAAAATACCCGGTTTTAATTTTAATATTTCGCGCCCCACGACTATGAAGCATTTTTTTAATAATGGTGCAACAGATATTTGCCGTAAACTTTAATGATCAAAATTAAAGACGAAATCAAATTTTATAAATCACACTCGAAGTAAAGAATTGCTCAACTGATGATTAGAAATTTCTATTAGTCCTTTAAGAAACAAATCAGTCCTTGCTTTAAAAACCGTAAATCAAAAGACAAAATTGTCTCCATGTGTGGCATTTCAATTCCTTCGAATAGCCAACAAAATAATCCAATAAAAAATTCCATGTAGGTGTTGTATTGTATCTAACGAAGTTGATAAATTTTCCAATATCTAGCGGCCAAAAACGTAATAAGAGACGTAAGGTGACATATGCATGATTATTGGTGTACATCACCAATAAAAAAAAATTCCGTGGAAAGGACAAAATCGCAATTTCTATATCTGTTGGTTTAGGCTTAATATTACTTAGTAAAACTTAATATGTTTTATTAATTCATGATTTTAATCCTGAGCAAATGCGATTTTCGATAATGTTTTATCCTTTATAACAGTATCGTATTTTTACAAGGTAAATTACACAAAACAAATAAATATCGTTTTGCAGTGCGTGGGGCACAAAACAAATATTACATTAAAAATAGAAGATATCTAGAAGCGTCTTAAAACGTCTTTATTGAAACGTCTACGATTACAATTATGGTATATGACGAAAAATTAAAACTTTTGTGATGAGCCACATAAAATGCAGAAATACAATATTTTATTATGTATTTATATTTTTTTGGAAATAATAAACGGAACATCAATTTTAAATATTATTTACGATTTTCTGCCTTTCTGGTTCGCGCTGAAATTATAAGATCGATATTGCAATATGAGATATGTAGCGATATTGTTGCAAATATTATTATTATCATAAAATAAAATATTGTTTTACTGCATCACTCGATTTACCTGTGGCAATTGCTTAACTACAATTCAAGCATGACATTGGGAGTTATTTCGGCACAAGTACAACAATAAAGCTAAAAATATTTCAACTCGAGTATGGAACTAGCAGGCGGGACATAAAGCATTTCACAAAATTAGATTGGTTTTGAGTTAGGGAGCGTGTGTGATGCTTTTTATTTCCAATGTCATGTACGCAGCATAAAACATAATGCATTTACGCAGTAACAAAAAATTATATTTAATATTGAGCAATAACAAAATATTTGTACCAGACAGACTTAATTTTTCAATGTTATATGTATTTCCTCTTTATAAGATAATGTACGAGTACCTACACGAAAATCGGTTCCTACCTCAGAAATTCGTGACTGCCAACTGTTTTTGGCATTATCCTTCATAGAGCAGTAATAAATATAAATTTGATCAATTTAACTATGTATTCCTCCTATTAAGGTTCTTCGTAGTAGAGAAGATTGCTTTTTACAGATAAAAATGATTGAAAATTCCATACTTCAAAGAGAAAATAGAACACTTATAACATTATTTACTAGCCTTTTCTACGTAGATCCGTGTCAACCGCTATTCTCCGAATTTACTCGTATATATTATGTACCTATAAATATATATATATATATATATATATATATATATATATATATATATATATATATATATATATATATATATATATATATATATATATAAGTTGAGCACATAATACCATCAAATTTCACTCTACCAACACGTGGAAAGTGCATTCACCAAAAGTTCAAATAACGTCCCACAAATCAACATGCTAACTCATCATACTCGTATGTGTACGAGTATGTAAATGCGCGTGTAAGAATACACGAGCACATAAAATACTTTGTAAAATGCTTTATCAGCTACATCCTTATTATTTAGAGAAATGCCAACTTGTTATAATTTAGATTTAAGTTGGTTATTAAATAAACCCGATATAGTCCGAAAACATTTTTTAATTAAAAGTACAACTGTTACTTTAACTGGCGCCGAAATAAATTTAGAAGTCATCTCGAAAATTAAGTTAAAACATTGTTTGTTTAAATAATTCCTATCTCCATAGTAAAAGTGTTAGAGTTAAACAATTAATATCTCCATAGTAATAGTAAAGTGAATAGTGACGTGAGTGATATTGCACCATTAGTAGGCCACTGGCAAGAATCAACACCGGTAGCTAAACAGGAAAAATTGTGAATCATCCGCAACTAAAAACAGTGTACACTTCGGCTTAAATCTCCAGGTAAATGCAAATCCCTGCATCTTTATTTACCCAAGGAGAGATCCTTTAAAATGCAAATTATATTACTGTAAGTAATAATCATTTTTTAAAATTACAAGAAGAAAACATAAAATAATAGAAATAATTTAGTAAATACGAAGTGAAATAATAAAAAATACGAAGTGAATAATAATTATAAAATTATCGTTTCATAAAATTATAAAAGCAGAAAACGTAAAATAATAAAATAAACCTAAATACAAAGTGAATAATAATTATAATACAAAAAATTCTTAAATAATAATGGCTACACTAGACCAATTGCAAGCCTTAATCGTCCAATTAACCGGGGCTCTCAATGCTCACATTGAGCTAATAAACAAGATGGAGAAAAGGCTCGGACGATTAGAAGCCAAAGAAACACGCATCATTGAAACTACTGCACCAGGTGGGCGGAAAGACGAAAATGACCTAAGAGAAATCGGTAAACTTCCTGACTGCGTGAAGAGTATTGTAGGAGCTACAAATTTTAGATGGGGGCGCTTACACTACGAGTCTTGGGTAAATAGTGTTGAAAATATACTACAAGACTTCGAAATAGTAAAAGACATACCAAAGAAACCACCCGAAAGTTACAATCAAGATACCATGACTGGACTCAGCGAAATTTATCGTAACCGCGCGCTGGATGTATTCATAAGGGGTTGAATGGCGATATTTCTAAAATGCTCACCATACAGCGACCACCAACCCTTCCGGAGGCATATTCATCGTGCTTAGAAATTCAAAATATGAATTTCCGGAACGTGTCGGTTCATAACCGAAATCTTAACAGCACGATCACAATTCCAGCAAATCAAATTCCGCAAAGAAGACACCACCAGGAAATACCAAGACCACTGCCTAGACTATTTCTACAGCAGAAAAACATGGGATATGGGATATCTCAGCAACCGCAACAGCAGCTACAACCACAACAACAGGAGATGAAAATGCCACCACCAAGGCCAGTATATCCAAAGCCACCCACACCAATGGATATAGACGAGTCAATGCGGACAATGAAAATTGATTATATGAATCGACCAACCTCTAAGAGAAAACAAAACTCGGATGCCAACAAAAGAACCAGGAAACACCAAAGTGTGCTCCACTTAGAATTACTAGAACCAGAGGAAGAAGAAAGAATCATACGAATCATACGAAGGTAGAATCATACGAAGATTACATCCAAAATTATGAAGACAGTGAAGATCCAGAAGAAAACGACGAGATAAATTGATAGAGGAGGCCGTTCTAGCCTAACTTTCGTACGTAGTGTCACAACAATAAAATTTTAAAATTCTTAACAGGCACGGGTGCGAACAAGAATTTTATAAGAAGAGAACTCGCGAAAGGTGCTAAGCCCGTAAGTATACCATCCACGGTCAACTCAGCCGGAGGCAATATTAAAATTAAAAATAAAATAACCGCACCGATCTTTAAGCATTTGGTAACGACATTTTAGTTGATTTTTTCATTTTACCCGGACTAACCTCGTTTGATGGTATCATTGGAGATGATATACTTTAAAAAAGGTAGAGGCAATAGTAGACAGGAGACAAAACATATTAACCACCCTCTCCCTGCATCGACATCCCTCTAAAAGAAAAAATCTCTACTGAAGTAAGCAACATCGAAATTAGAGATAATCATAGGGACGAAAAAACGAAGACAAAATTGAAAGGTGTAATTAATGAATTCCTACCACTATTTGGGCCAATCAGCGATGAGGAATTTATCGCTACGAATATTAAAGCGGAAATAAGAACAACAACTGAAGAACCAGTATATTCAAAGACCTACCCCTATCCTATATAAACATGAGAACCGAAGTGGAAGAGCAAATGGCAAAAATCCTGAATGACGGAATTATCAGACCCTCGAAGAGTCCGTAAAACTCACACATATGGATAGTGGAAAAAAAGTTGGATGCGTCAGGGTTAAAGAAATACAGGACAGTCATCGACTACAAGAAGTTGAATGCCGTAACCATATCCGATACGTATCCAATATTACCAAATCCTATACAACAATCGATCTAACATCTGGCTTTCACAACATCAAAATAAGGAAAGCGATATCCTGAAAACTGCATTTTCCACGATACATGGAAAATATGAATTCTTGAGTCTATCATTTGGTCTAAAGAACGCGTCTGCTATCTTCCAACGGATAATAGATGACGTGCTCAAAGAATTCATTGGGAGGATCTGTTACGTGTACATTGATGATATAATCGTCTTTGGCGAAAACACAAAGGAACAACATCTGGATAACGTCAAACGATATTCAATAAGCTACAGAATGGAAACCTCCGATTTAACCTAAATAAAACGGAATTCCTTAAGGAAGAAACGAAATTCTTGGGTTATGTTATAACCAACACGGGTATAGAACCAGATCCAAGGATGGTAACAGCGATAAAGCACTCAAACCACCGGAAACCATTAAAGAACTTAAGGGACTCCTTGGGTTGACATCATATTATCGACGATTCATTAAGGACTTCGCAAAAATTGCAAAACCACTCACGAATCTAACACAGGGGGAGAATGCTCAAGTAAGAGCCAACAAGTCGAGAAGCATCAAAATCGAACTAGGGAGTGAAGAACTAAAGGCATTCAAACAGTTAAAGAAAGTATTATTATCATCGGATCTACTCACATTCCCGGATTTCAACCAACCATTCATTCTCACGACGGCGTCAAATACCAGCATTGGGGCAGATTGTCGCAAAACGAAATTGGCAAGGATCGCCCAATTACATATATATCAAGATCTCTATACTCCACCGAAGAAAATTACGCAACGAATGTAAAAGAGATGTTGGCGATCGTCTGGGCCCCCAATCTTTACCGACCAAATGGCATAGTGGTGAAAGCTTCGGCGTTTGGATCGGGAGATACCGGGTTCGAACCCCGATAGGAGCAGGATGCAAAGGGAATTTTCATCAACAAATTACGATTTGTGATGAAAAGGAACACATGTATGACCCCCTGTCGGAGTGCAAAACTCATAGGCCGACCCATCTTCCATGCCAGTATAGGCTGGCATGGAGCTATGCAATGTGCAGATGGTAATCAAATCGGACCTATATCCGTACGTCCTAAATTTACGTAAGGACGTAAATAAGGAAACCGCGAAAGAGTTGGGAGAGCCTTGGCCCCAGAACAGATAGCAGGAAGAAAAACTATCTTTACGGAGCAAAAAAAATCAAGATAATTATCAGTTATCATCAGCCGTTAACTTTTACACTGAGTAACCGTAATACCAACAACAAATTGAAGAGGTAAAAGGCCCGCATCGAAGAATATAATTACAAGCTGGTATACAAACCGGGTATCACCAACAAAGTGGCAGATGCCTTATCAAGGTTGAAATTGGAAGTGAACAACCTGTCAATATCAAGCAGCGGGACGATACACAGCGCAGAAGGATATGTACATCTCCGAGGAACCACATCGTAACTAGCATCGACATTACATAGCATCACCAGAAGTGAGCAAAGAGGATCTACGAAAAATTCTGAAAAAAAGCTACATCCAACCCTTCTGAATGGCATCAAAACTCCAGAGGAATACATGCAGATGCTTCAAGAAGTCTATCAACAAGACTTCATCAATTACAAGGTACGACTAACATGAGGATTCGTAGAAGACCTATACAATGAGGAAATATCTTCCAAATTATCGAGGAGAGAAGAATAAAATAACGTGGCAGTTTTGAATTGGCCGGCTTTGCCTCCGGATTTAAATATTATTGAAAATCTTTGGGGATGGTTACCAAAACATTAAGACGAATCTGTTTTTATTTAAATTAAATATTTTAAATAATATTTTGCAGGCCAATTTTTGATTGCGTTTACTTCTAGAAAACTTTAACAGTGTACTATAAACCACTCATTTCTTTCAATTACAATTTGATTTTAAGTGTTACTAATAGTTGGCTAATTTTTGTTTTTTAATATATTTTATTAGAAACTTCAACACGGTAAAATTACTTTCATTTCACCGGGAGAAGGAGTCATTACATCACGAGGATATTCGGTCGATATTGATTCGGACTGGATTTTGTAAATAAAGCACTAGCGTTTTATGTTGTAAATTTTTTTTCCCAACATCTTTAATTTCTTCAGCAATTTAGAACTGACTTTTATTTTCCGCACTGTTTACTTTTTACTTCTTAACTTGCACTTTTCACTGGTTAAATTACAACTGTGTCTGCGTCTCAAATTGCTCGCGTTTATATACTTGCTTATTGCTGTCGGATTGCTTATAGTTGTATTCGCAAACATTCTACGTCACCAATTCCCCTATTATAATCATTAATGCCGTCGTTAAGTTCAGTATTTTCCATGATGGAATGTCAACATGGAATGTCATTCTAAAATTCAATTCCCGGAATACTTGATGATTGGGGAAATACTTGATCCGACAACATCGATGCGTACTAATAATAATAATCGCCTCAATAAAAATAATGGAATTGACAACATTTGGTGGTGTATAACTCTACTACTCGACCACCGAGTGTTATACCTGTGTATAGTAGAATTCGTACCACTATCCCCACCTTAAATCTGTTTAATCTAATCTCCCACTTTGGTCATTTGTGGTGTTGTTTCGTTACAAGTACACCTCCTTCTCAACTCCAATGTATGCCACCTATGCACGACTGTCGGTCGCGGCCATCTGGATTGCTCTCTCCTTAGCAACCAATTGCACTGGCGGAGTAATCTTCAACATGTACTAGACTCTTCTGCTGAGCCTCTCCGAAGTACCTTTGCTTTATTTGATAAGCCAATTCGCCCCTCCAAACGGAGAGTGCAAACTTGTACTTGAACCAAGCAAACGATTGCTGTTGGTTTGTTCTTGAACCCTCTGTGATTTTATTTATTCCTGGTGCCTGTTCTTCTCTCCAATTTCCTTGGTGATAATCTCGGGAATCAAGCTGCCTCGCAAAACAATCATTCCATCGTTGTATATAATCTCCGAGGCTTAACTTCCCACACTTGAAGCATCTTCTTTGCCTGTTGATGTCACTTGACTATTGTAATTTTTTTTGACGCCAATAGCTTTGTGTACGTTTTCTCAACTCATCTCTTTCTTATTAGTACCTTCATTTGCGTGATATCCTCCGAATGTAGCTGTTGCTCCGAATGCAGCTGTTTCGGTTTTTAAAATAAGTTTCAAACGCCCGTATGTGACACCACTGACAAACGTGTCCACAATTAGTCCGTTCAATACATCTGCAGGTCTTGCAGGTTTTACCCACATAGTAACCGATTTCTGTTGAGTTAAATCTAGCATTATTCTTTGACGTGTGACTGCCCGTATCGTAGTTCCAGCTTAGTCATGGCCCGCTTATAGATACTTTCTGTTGCGTATACAGTTTGCAAAACATCCGCAGCTTGTCCAAAAAAAGCCAAAATGAGTGTGTTGAGCGGCTTCCCTACAACACAACCACCAATGTGCTTTACTGCCGGTTGAAACTGAACTTTAAAAATCTTGTATTTAGTTGGCATCTTCAATAGTTTGTGTAGAATGAACTTTTACGCGTGCTTTTATGCGTTCTCTAATAGTATTTTTAAGCTCCTTGAATCGAGCTTCAACTTCTTCTTCAAAATTCTTTATCTTTCGTTTAATCTCTTGCATTGAAGCTCTTAGTCTTGCTTAATTTGATTGCATTTCAGGTCCTGCCGATCAAATTTCGCATTTTGCTTATTACGTAGATCAGAAAATTGACCACGTTGCTCCGCTCGTAGTTCAGCCAATTGCGCACTATGGTGCTCGTGATTTCCTCATTTTTTTCTTCTTATTCTTCGTAAGGCTTGACTTTCTGCTTATCATTTGAGGTAACCGGCGGCATCCTTAATGGTCTTGGCGTCTGTGGCGATTATCGTAATCTTCGCCTTCCCGATTCAGCATTTACTTCCATAGCGCTCTGCAGTCTCGAAAGCACCTCGTTCGTAATGTCTTCAGTTGGAAGCCCGAGACTATGCAGATTTTCCCACAACTTCTGTAGTCTTATGTAGTCTGCTGTAATCAACCACTGAATGTTATACTTTTGTAGAGTAAAATTAGTAACAATATCAATGTGTTGTCTGTCTGTAGAATAACTGAAATTCGCGATTTAGACGTTACATTTATGGAAAATGTGACATTCAATAAACACATAATCATCGCGAAAGCTAATTCTATGTTGGGGCTTATCAAAAGATGGACATATGAGTTCATTGGTATAAAGCACTTAAAATCTTTGCGATTTTGTGGTTCCAGTTTGATCCCCTCACCACCAATATATTTTCCATTTATACATTCAAAGAAGTAATAATTATCGAATTTTCACCATTTATGGTTCGAACCAAATATTTTGGCTGCCATATCGATCTCGACAAGAACTATCCGACAGAGTATTTTGATTAAATTAGACAAGCACCGTACCCTTTACGGCAAGACTGCCCGATTAATTAGTGCAAATCAGCGATAAGTTGGACTTTGGTTTATCAAAATTTTCTTTAAAAAAGATTTTAAACTTGTAATTAACTTTTCTTTTGTTTATTTTGCCATAAAAACCAGACATGTTTGCGTTTATGCCTTGACCTTCGTCATTTAGTATTTTACTATTATTAACTATTTTATATAACAGACAAATTATGTAAATTATTATTTTATTGTGTATTTAAGTAAAATCATAAATATTTGTTTTTGGTACCATCAATAAATAAATAAATAATAAACTTAACAAAAAAATTCCTCCCATCTTGTGGTTTTTGCGTATTACAAGAATACAAGAAAATCTAATATTTCTCATCTAAACGCTTCTTCTATTTCACGCGCTAGATAAGAAGGAAAAACTATAAATATAAATTTCATTTGTTTTTATTTTGATTAGTTCTAAATTATTTTTCGATTTTCCTATAGGAACGGAAATCTGTTTTTGTAGAGTTTACTGCAATACAAGAATTTGCAATAGGCGCTAGTAAAATATTAACACATGATAAATTTTAGATAAGTATTGTTTCAGTTAGATTAGAAAATATTTTAGAATCCATCTCAATAATTTCCTAAATCCTGAAAAGAGGAGGCTTACGGTTTCACATTTAGTTTTTTTTTCTAGGATTTTCATATTTTATATAATTTTCATTAAAAGTTTTTCAATTGTTTCATATTGGTAGATAGATTCATATCCTGGCAAGCATATCCTGTTTGCAATCGATATGTACACTGTCACCTACATAATGATTTATGGTACGTGGAAAGTCACTGCACGTCAAACAAACAATGGAAATGTATCTTCCTAAAAATACTGTTAAGCAATTTGCATTCTATAATGTTTTCATGAAGCACATTTTATACTTGTTTATAATAAATTACAGCTTTACACAAAAACTTTTGAGCTATAAATTTAAATACATAATTTAAACGATTGACCGTCTGCAATTTGTTTTGTTCTTGGTTTTATCTGGTTCAATGTTACACGGAATAGTTTCCAACAACTACCATTTCCTCTTTACCCTACATACCAAAAATAAATTTGCAGTTTTCTTTCGGCGCGAATATTTTTATTTACTTTGTTGGTTTCATATCACTCATTTATCCTGGAGCGTATATAGTGTTCGCTTTAATCAGAGGAAGTTAAACGCTACGCTAGATCATAGACATATAACGAATTTTACCCAGAGGGATTAATAAAATATGCTAAACTAATGTTCGAATCGTTAACCGAATTTTTACAATGGGATTAAGTGAATTAAACCTTTCAGTGCATAAATCAGTATTTAGTAGAAATTATGTCGATGAAAATATAGATAACAATTTATAGTTTAATTACTAGAAGATATAATTTTTATATATACTGAATCAAGGTATATAAAATAAATTAGGAGTTCATCGGTAATTAAATATAGGTTAATTATTAACCTCGCATTAATTATTTTAATGGGTGAACATATAAAATTATACTCGGCTATTTATTAATGGATTGAGATATAAATGTATAATGTCTAGCTTGTTTCAAATGATCCGTAGTCAATATTTATAATTAAATGTAATTGAAACAGTTAAATGCGTAAATCTAATTATTCGTAAATTGTATTACAAATTGAACATTAACTGAACACTATGTAATATCGATTAGGCGAGAAATTTGTGTAACAAACCAAAAATTATGTGGGATTTTAATAAATATTAATATTGATCGAACTAATTAAAATAAAAATTTATTAATTTCCTAGAAGGTTTGCGGTGGTATATCTACGGTTGATTAGTTTTTTAAAAAATTTTGGTGTAACAACAAAATATTATGCCTGAAGCTTACCACAAACCGCGTTGTTATATCATAAATCCCATGCATTTCCAAAAACCGGCAATTTAGCTAAAAATAATATGCCACAGAATATTGAATTTTATACTAAACAGGACCCTCTCGTACATTGCGAATGGTTGGAGCTTATCTGACTTCTGCTCAGCGGCACCTTTGTGGGTTTTGTACTTCACTTTTCAGTGCTGGCCATTTGTTCCGGCTAAATGTTCTGGAAGATTATATTTATTTATGTCAATACTCCCATAACTCCCAGTGTAGCGGAATTTACGCAGCTCCATTTAGTGCTATATCTCTGCTAAGCAACTCCCGTTTAATCGCAGAGTCAATGAATAAACATTTCCATAAAAACAAGATTTTCATAAATCAAGGCTTTTAACAATAGCTCCATTTATAGACGAAGATGATATTTTGAGAGTTGCTGGGCGGTTACAAAATTCGGATTGTGATTTTATGTATATTTGTGTGGTTTCAGTCCAAAGCGTTCATATAGAAAGTGTTACTGACTTAACCAGTGAAGCTTTCTTAGCAGCTTTAGAACGCTTCACCGCCAGAAGAGGATTACTCAAGCACACTTACACTGATAATAGCTGTAATTTTATCGGTGCAAGGCGAATTCTCGATCAAGAAAAAATCAATTTGTCAAGGCTATACATAACCTCAACCTAACGTTCGAAGAGAATGCAACACTGATTTATCATATAGAAAATATTTTGAATTCTTGTCCATGGTACTCTTCTTCAATCGATGATGATTTAGAAGAACATTTTTTCTACAGCACATATTTAGTAGCAGCGAGTTAGTGCGATTACATTATTACCATCGACGACAAGCAACCGTTTCTTAGGTTAGTACAACTTTGGGTGATCGCATGAGAACAGCGGAAAACGAAATGTAAAAATTGAAGGAAAGAACGATATTATACCCCACCTCCCCGCCCAGCAGTATATATTCCCATTCCAGCATCTCTGGGGGCTAGCTAGAATTCAATGGACTTTATCATAAATTAACCTGAAAATGACTGTGATAACGTAACCTCATTGAGGCAAACAAATATCATCCCTACATGGGATGTAGCGCCAGTGAAATAATAAATAAATAATTAATTATTGATTACTACATCATATAAAATTATAATTTGTGGCCAAGATCCAAAGTTCATTACCACGAATGTTTTTAGATTTCGAATACATCATCACACTTGTTTTCTAAAGCGAAAAATTAAACTTACCGGACTTTTGGTTTAAAACTGTCATGAATTATGAAAACTCATTATTCCAGCTCAAAACCATAAAAGGAGCACAAATTACCACCAAATTTCGTAAGAATTTCTCAATTTATGGTAAAACTTAAGTGAGAAGTTTGATTCCGAGTAGGCAATCCTGGACTGTAGAAATGCCGAATTTTGATGAAATTTCTTTTGATTAAAAATGATTTGAACTTATTTTTTCAAAATATTTATAAACAAAAGAAAAAGCGGCACTTTCATTTCAGTGGACCAACTACGGCCAAATATCACTAGCACCTCCTCTGGGAAAAGCTTCTATGGAAGCTGTCACTTTCGGTGGGTCGATTTCATCCCAAAATTAACTGGGACGGAAAAACCTTAAGTATGAAATTTAACCCCGATCAGTCAATCCGTCTGGGTAGTGGAGAACCACTGAAGTCTAGTCTACAAGGCCCCTCAAAGCAAACACCCATACACACAAATTTTAAAAAATTGACTTTTTGAAATTCGGCGATATAGGCGACTGGTAAATCTGCAAAATTATGGGTGAACGATCGGTTCAGCGGAAGTGGCAGCTTCCATAAAAGCTTCTGATTTTTGCAATTTTGAAAAGTATATCGGAATCAAACTTCTCACTTAATATTTTTCTTAAATTGAAAAATTCTTACGAATTTTGGTTGAAATTTGTGTACCGGAAGAGCGTCGATTTGCAACATTTACAAAAAACGAGACTTGGATTAAAAGATTCAAACAAATTTTAAAATTAAATTTAATAAACAAATTCACCTCTCCAATTGTTTTTTTTTAAATAAAAATTGGATGTTTAAAATATTAAATTTTTTAAACCAACATGTAAATAAAACCACCCTGAACATCCCACATTTACTAGTTGTTGCCAGAACTAAAATTAATGCGTACGGCTCGTATTAATATATACTTACTCATTATTGACGAACTAATAAGGAGTCCTACGTTTTTATTTTCAGTCGATGCGCTTTAATTCTCAGTGAGTTCATCAACCACAAGCACAGGGTTTAAATAATATTTTAGGCGTGAAATCTCTATTTTCACCAAAATGTGAAACGGTTGCCAGTCGAAAGTAAAAAAAATGGTAATAGTGCAGATAGTGTCTCGACTACTTCAGTCGAAAGTTAAAAAAATTATGAGCCGAAAATTTCAATAAAGATGGTTTGTAATTGAAGTTAAAATGGTTTGCAATTGAAGATTTTGCCAAACAGGCACCGATCTGAATACGCCAATTCGATGGCCTCTGAACACAGGTAGATTTCAAATATAAGTTTTGGGTGGTTCTGATGAGATTATAAGGGTGAAATTTTGATTTTCACCTTCTCCTGTTGATAAAATCGCCTATCATTCGTAATTATGGCAGATATACACCAATCTGACTATGCCGATTCGATAACCCATGGCCATAGCTAGATTTTGATTATAGGTTAGGGATGGGTCTGATGAGGTTACACGGGAGAGATTTTGATTTTCTTCGTGGTTTGTCGATAACACTGTTCGTAATTTGAGATTTTGTTATATATACACCAATCGGACTACGTCAATTTGATGGCTCATAACCATAGGTAGATTTTCATTATAGGATTAGGGTGCGACTGATGAGGTTATGGGGGTGAAATTTTTTGTTTTCTCGATAAAATCGTTCGTCATTCGAGATTTTGCCAGATAGACACCAATCTGGCTATGTTAATTCGATGGTACTTGACCATAGGTAGACTTTGATTATAGGTTTGGAGTGGATCTGATGAGGTTATAGGAGTGAAATGCCATATATCTTTCATACAGCCGAAAGTTGTCGATAAAGAAGTTTAATAATTATCAAGCATTCAACGGTTTGTAATGGTCGATAAAATCTTTCGTCATTCGACAGTTTGTCAGATAGACACCAATCTGACTATGCCAATTCAAAAGACCATGCCGATAGGTAGATTTTGATTATAGGATAGAGGTAAGTTTGATGAGGTAGGGTGAAAGTTTTATTTTCTCTGAAATTTTCTGTTCTATTCTCTCCCGTTTCTCTGTCGATAAAATCCACCTATGATAAAAATCTAACAGACATAATCAGATTAGTGTCTTTCTGGAAAAATTTCGAATGATGAAAGATTTCATCGCAAAAAGAGCTAAAATCAAAATTTCACCGCACACCGACCCAAAACCAATAATCGAAATCTAGCTAGCGACCTGACCAATCGAATTGGTGTTGTCAGATTAGTGTCTATATATAAAAACATGAAATAACGAAGGATTTAATCAAAAAACATGGAGAAAATTAAAATGTCTCCTCCATAAACTCATTAGACCCACCTTAAACCTATAATCAAAGCTACTTACGGTCATGGGCTATCGAATCGTCATAGTCAGTTTGGCCTATCTAGCAAAATCTCGAATGATAGGTGACTTTATCGAAACAAGAAAGGGAAAGTTAAAATTGCATCCCTATAACCTAAATAAACCTACCCCAAACATAAAATAAACATCCACCTATGGTCATGGGCTATCGAATTGACATAATCAGGTGGACACCAATCCGTCCGGCAACATTTCGATTTTATCGACTAACGAACGATTTTATCGATAAAACGTGGGGGAAAACATTTTACCCCGCTAACTTCAACAAACTAACCCCTAACCTATAATCAAATTATACCTGTGGTCACGACCCATCGAATTGGAAAAGCCATCTTTGTCTATCTAGCAAAATCTCGCATGCCAAGCACTTTTACCCATGTTTTGGGGCAAATTAAAAATTTACAATTTTAGCCTAATCAGGCTTACCCCTAAAGCCTTTAATCGTAGATTTTGATTAAAGGCTTTAGGGATGGGCTATCAAATCGCAATAGTCAGACTGGTATCTAATTGGCAAAATCTCGTATGACGAACTTTTTTATCGAAGAACATTTTTATCGACAAAACATGGAGAAATTCAAAATTTTAACTGTTTATTCTCATCACGCCCATCCCAAACCTATAATAAAAATCTACTAATGAGCATGGGCCATCAAATTGACGTAGTCAGCTTGGTGTACATCGTTCAAAATTTCAAATTTCGAATGATGTTATGAAATTTCACCTCTCTAACATCACCATACCCACCCAACATCGATTAGCAAAACCTTCCTGGGGTCTATCGAATAGGCATAGCCAGACCGGTGTTTGACTGAAAAATCCTCGATTGGTGAATGATTTTATCGACAAAACATGAGGAAAATAAAAATTGTACCCATAATTTTCCAGCCTAAACTTAGAATTTAAATCTTAAGTCATATTTTATAGAGTTTTCATAGTGAGACAGACATCGGTTATTTGGCAAAATATCGAAAGTTGAACAGTGTTATCGTCGAAACAATGGAAAATGGAACATTTGACCAAGTATAACCTAATCCAACCCACTCCAAACATATACAGTCAGATCGGCATTCATCTGACAAAATCTTGATATACAAACCTTTCATCGGCTAAACCTGATGGTTGCATGGTTATTGTATAGATGTATATTATTGACATTTTTCTGTTGGAAAATCTGTTTTATCTGTATTACCGGCATTTTTGGTCTTTATTGACGCTAATCTTCTTTATATATGAAATCTGCATTATCGACATTTTACAATTGATGTGTCAATTGGCGTATTTTCTTGCCACGATTACACCAACAATTCCATGGCTAAAGCAAAAACTAAAGCAATTAAAAATTTTGCTTTAGCTGAAGATAATGCAGATTGGCTTTAGCTGCATATCCACTAAATGTCAACATATATTGCATATTCTTTATCCATATATTATGAATAATATATAAGCGCTAAATAGTCAAAAAACAAAAAATACGAGAAATGTTAATCATTAAAATCTACATTAACGACGCTTCGCGTTGGAGTTTCATCCAAATCTGCATTATCGACCTTTTTGCGGCTGAAGACTTTCGGATAATTTTAACAGTATTATTTGCCGTTTATGCTTCTTACTATAGCAGTCCATGTGGCTTCCGGATAAATGGCTACTATTCATTTTAGTCTGGTTTACATAACATACAACTAACTTTTATTTGCTAATTAAAACTTAAAATAAATTACACATTTATGTGGCTCGTTATTTGGCCTAATTTTTAATTGCTTAAATCGTATCCACAAAGTTTATAAATATTTCAACAACCCATTTTATGATAATTGATTTTTCCAAAGAAAGGTGAAATTGTTACTTAAATAAACAACCAAAAGGAAAAAAAATTCAATTCAAGCTTGAATGTTTGAAGAAATGGCAAGACAAATCTTATATCAATCAACCGATTCCAAAAATGCTCTTCTCATTAAAAATTAAACATATGCGTATTCCTTCCAGTATGTTTTTATTATTATAATGATCTTAACTTTAAATTAAATAAAATTTACATTTTGCACAGGTAGACAAAAAAGTTTGCTGTACAGTGTATAAAACGAAAATTGGTGGATACAACTCGCACAAACAACATAATAGGTGTGCAATTAGAAACTCGACTCTGAACGCATTCAAATCGCCCGTTTTTATGACATAAGTTTCAGTCATTTACAAGCTGTCGTTCCGTGTGAATCAATTTTAAGAGATGGACGTCGATAAGCAACATTTACGTCATTGCATTCTATTTTGATTTCAAATGAAAAAAAAAATGCAGCTCAAGCTATGGAATTGATTAATTCGACTTTAAGTGAGAAATTCAATAGTAAAAAAATGGTTTGCACGTCCAGGTGCAGTAAAATAATTTGAAGACAAAGAACTTAAAGTTTTACTGCGGATGAAAATCCGTGTTAAATTCAAAAAAGACTTGCAGAATACTTAGGAGTAACTCATCAAGCAATATCACTTCGATTACATGCAATGGGAAAAATACAGAAGGAAGTAAAATGGGTTCTTCATAAACTGACCGAAGAAAATAAAAACCGACGAGTTGACATCTCGGTACAAAAGAAAAATTATAGAATAGTGGATTTTGTATGATAATCCTAAACGCATAAAACATCAGTTGCAAAAAGAATATTCATGCCAAGAAAGTGTTACTGGGTGTCTGGTGGGATTGGAAAGGAGTCATTTACTACGAACTTCTGGAACCTGATCATACTACTACAGCTGAATGTTACCAAGCTCAATTAATCCAATTAAGTGATGTTCTGTAGAAAAAAGATCATTTGCTGCATTACAACGCACGTCCACATACAGCAAAATCAACCCAGGAACTCTTCTCCTTAGGCTGGGAAGTTTTACAGCATGCGGTGTATTTTTCAGATTTCGCTCCCTCTGATTACCACTTATTCAGATCGCTGTCATCATATTTGAAAGCCCCGGGGGTCACGAAAGTAGAAGATGTGAAGATGTGGCTCGATGACTATTTTGCTTCGAAACCACCAAGTTTCTATCGCGAAGGCATCCATTAGATAGTAATGGCGAATATTTCGATAATTAATCTGTGTAACAATTATATTTTCAATAAAGTTGAACTTGACCAAAAAAAGAGTTTCTACTTTTGCACACCTAATATATGTAATAAAATGTTCATTTGCATAGAGGTGGTTCACATTCGGATACCTTTCTTAGAAAAATGTTACATATTGATATTTCTTTGTACTTAATTATGTCGAACGTATTTTGGAATTATTCTTCATTCAAAAAAAATTATTTTTGGTTTGGTCGTGCGTTTAATTAATTATAAGAGTAATTTAAACATTTGTGTATTTGTTTATTCGTGTATCGGTGATGCCTAGATATTGCTTTCCTTGAGTTAAATGGAAACAAGCAAAAGGACGCCTTTGTTCCATTGCATCTTCGATAAGGATTTTATAACCTTCAAAAAATGGAGTGAGGATTATGGTTAGAATACAGTTTTGGTATTTTGGCTTTTATAAAGGGTACGTTCCTCTTATCTAAAATTCTTAAAACATCTGAACTTATGATGAAGCGAACTAATTGAAACCACACTATTTAGCAAGCAAACTTTTATCTCTAAAAATGTTTTTCCTCCACTTTCTTACGCATGTATGAGGGTATGTTTTACTGAAGTGAAATTTTAAACGAAAAGTGTAGCTACACAAATGAATGAAAAGTGTAGCTTTACTAATTAACGAAAAGTGTAGCAATGAAAAGTTTAAATAACAAACCTTTACTAAAAAAGATCGTCAAAAATGTATATTTGATGCCAACAATGGGATCAAATTTTTCCAATAATTCTAGACTGAAGGTTGAGGCTATTAAAAAAATGAATTCCTTAAATGTTTGAAATGATATACATATGTACATATGCGACACTATGGCCGATTAAAAAATCTCAGAGATATTACCAAGTGCAAGCATATGTCATCCAATAGCAAACAATTGAGCTGTAGTTTTGGGTTGGCTCCACATAAGTTTTAGGACGTAAAATTTCATAAAAAATACTTGCTACACTATGGCTGATTCCAGGAATTTTCGAGATGTAACCACAATAAAATAAAAATATTTTGGGTGTCTCCGCCAAACTTTTAATGTGCAAAATCTTTGAAAAACCCAAATATTCGTCAACATTATGGCTGATTCCAAGAATTTTGGAGATGCTACCAAGTGTGGGAGATGTAACGACGTTAACCACGTAAAAATAAAAAGATTTTTATTTCTACTTGGTTAACTGTTTTGATCAGGATGATTCGTCTACTTTTAGAAAATGCCATATATACATACGGTAACGCCTCTGAGTTTTCTGGAATCGACCGTATGTAGCAGGCTTTTTAACGAATATTAGAATATTCATTAAATTTATGGAATAAAAAATTATCATGAAGCAACCCCAACCCTTTTTAGCTTTGCGTGGTTAACTGTTTTGAACAGGACGATTCGTTCACTTTTAGAAAATATATACCCACACTTGGTAACATCTCCAAAATTCTTGGAATCAGCCATACTGTACCAAGTATTTTGTGTGAAACTTGTGTGGAGCCAACCCAAAACTATTTATTGCAATTTGGTTAACTGTTTTGAACAACACAATTGTCCACTAATAGATGGCATATCAAAGGTTTGTTATTTCACTTTTCACAGATACACTTTTTATAAGTTATACTTTTCGATAATTTATGTGGCTACACTTTTTTGCAACAACCGAAGCTATCAATACGAAATCGAGAAGTGGACGAATCGACAAAAACCAGAAAGATCGTTTACATGAATCAACCAAACTTTAAAGGAGAATGAAACTCGGAGGCTAAAATAAGCAACAATCAGTGTTTCCTGAAGACTTCATTAAAAATTACGAAGATAAGGAAGTCAGATGGAGATTACGAACTACATTTTATAGAGGAGTTCTTTCTAGCCTACCTTACCTAGAATATCATTACCACTACAAAAGAATATTAAAGTTCTTCATAGACACACGGCGCAAACAAAAAAGTAATTGAAGATGATACCGTGGAAAGTAGGAAAATAACGATTTCACCGCATCGACATTTAGTTGAAAGAAGAAAGGACAATTATCTAAATAAATTGGACAAGCTAAAATTAAAATCAATAAATAACAAGTTTTTTCGACTCTTTGGACCAATTAACGACGAGCAAACTATTAAAATAGATGTGAGGGCCGAGATCAACACAACAAGAGAAGAACCGATATACACAAAAACATACCAGAATCCCATCAATATGAGAACAGAAGTAGAGATACAGATTAAGAAACATGTAAGCGATGGCTTCATAAGACCGTTTTAAAGTTCCTACAATTCTTCAATTTGGGTAGTGAAGTAAAAACTCGACGCCTTGGATACAAAGAAATACCGAATGGTTATAGGATTCAAAAAATTGAATGAGGTCACAACATCGGAGAGGTATCCGATTCCGGATATTACAAATACAATCGCAAGTCTGGGCAATTCCAAATACTTCACCACTATATATTTAAGTTCGGGGTTCCACAACATCAGGATGATGGAGAGTGATATTCCAAAAACAGCATTTTCTATCATTTTCTGCAGAACGCACCTGCAATTTTCCAATGGATGATTGACGACGTTCTAAAGTTATACATAATGAAAATATGGTATGTGTGCACCATAAAGGAAGAACATCTACACAATGTCGAAAAGGTATTCAATAAATTGGGTAAGGCAAATCTTCGAGACAATCTAAACACGGATTACCTTAAGTAAGAGACGGAATTCTTGGGCTACATTATAACCAGTTCAGGCATAAAGGGAAATTTCAGGAAACGCTCAAGTAAAAGAGGACAAGTCAAGGTACATCAAAATCGAACTGAGGGACGAAAAATTAAGAGCTTTCGAACAACTGAAGGAATTGCTGTAATCATCAGACTTACTGGTAATTCCGAATATTAATCGACCGTTCATTTTAACATCAAACGCGTCAAGTACCAGCATAAAATCGTCCAATCACTTATGTAACAAGGTTCTTGAATACCACAGAGGAAAAGGGGATGTTAGCAATTGTCTGAGCCTTAGACAGTCTCGGATACTATCTTTATGTTGCAAAAAAGATCAAGATAGCCACAGAACCCCAACCAGTAACGTCTGCCTTAAACAATCGAAATAATAAAATTAAGTTGATGAAATGGAAGGCTCCACTTTGAGGAGTACAACTACGAACTAGAGTACAAATCGTACAGCGAGAGTATAGACATTATATTTCATTTTAAAAAAGAAGTTAAACCCGACACTTTAAAATGGTATAAAAATAGAGTTCATCAACACAACTTCACTAACTACGAAATACGGTTAACAAGAAGAGTAGTGGAGGACTTAAACAACGAAGAAAATAAAAACAGAATTATCGACGAACAACACTGGAGAGCACATCGGAAATGGAATGAAAATAAAAAGCAGCATCTCTAGAAATACTATGCTTCCCGCAAATGCCAAGTTTAATAAGAAAATACCATAGTGTTAGGTATGCAACGAGAATAAGTACGATCGGCATCCAAACAAGCCTAAGCCACAGGAAACACCAATACCGATGTACCCGTCGGAAATACTTCACATCGATATACTCGATATATTAAACATAAAGGACGAGAAATTCATCTCATGTGTAGACAAATCTGAAAAGTTTGGGACCATTTTTTCACATGCGACATAAAACAATTAAATTATTACATTACTTCGCTGCACCGAAAATGTTAGTGATGGACATCGAACCGAGTTTCTTCAGTCCCATCATAACAAATTACATAAAAACACTGGGAGTAAAGTTGTACTTAACACCAGCAAATAAAAGCGAAGTAAATGGCACAATTGAGAGAGTTCATTCAACCGTAATCAAAATTGTGAGATATATCCAATCTGATTACAACAACTTAAAAGAACCAGTCGACAGGTATAACACCTTATAGAAAGGATAAGACATAGCCAAATACTCAAAATACAGCACGAAAACGCGAAAAAGAGTGAGCCGCGATCGTACGAAGTTCGAGAAACAATTATACTGGCATAAAACAAATTCAAGGCAAAAACAAACCTAAATTTAGAAAGGAAACTGTAGCAAACGACAAAAAAGTTACAGTGACTACCAACTCCAGAAGAAGAATACATAAAACCCATATTAAGAACATCATTAAGAAAAACTCAGCCTTTGGACCGCGGTAACGCCCTTAAACATCTATCACTATGACACCCCGTTACTTTCGATAAGGGAAGGGAATGGAAACATAATCAGTGGAAATTTCAAGATAATCCATCAAACCGATAATCCACCAGCCCAGGGAAACTTAAGTACCCCAAACAAAGAACCAACTGACTGGGATACCATACTCAACAGAAGATTCATCAAATTCTCAAAAGTATTCCAACAAACAGTGTTTAACCGCCTTAAATTGCTAAAGGAAGAAATAAAGGGAAAAGAGCCAGCCAAAGGATATATAACAAATTCAAATTTATTGGATAAAGAAAAGATCAGTCGATTAGTGAGCGATATAGAAAATCTACCACACTATAATGAGATAGAGAAGCCATAGAACACGTAGGGCCAACTATACTAATACGGAACACGATAATCCTATACGTCATCTCAATAAAAACTACTGAAGGGACTCAATGTAGGATGTGAATTCTCATTTAACGAAAAACAAGTAATTGAACCTGTAAGCGAGAACACTATATTTTTACATAATTTCAACGGTACAGTTACGCAGAATGGGTCAGAAAAACAGTTATCAACGAACTTCTTGATCCAGTACCAAAACGACTCATTGGAAATAAAGGGATGGACCTTCACCAACAAGGAGATACAAACATCACAGTCTCCCAACTTTGCTGCAAACGAATATTACACAGAGGGGTGATACTCAACTTGGAGTACAGGACAAACTCGCCATAGATTACCAAACAAATAACGCATTCGAATATAGCACAAGCAAGATATAGGAAACGGAAGAAACCCTTTTGGCTTCCGAAACAGGCAATACGAATCAGGCAGCCACACCATCGGGAATACAACCAATTCAATTGTACATTTAATCCACGAGTCGAGGAATTTTTAAATGGGTAAAAGTTAAGCACAAGATACAACCATGTCAACTACACATGGAATGTGCATCTGTCAACGGTTATTCCATTTTATTCTTATCAATATTCGCCCCAGATGTGCGGCCAAAAAGATGATACAATTAAAACTGGAGCATCAAGCGAATAATCCAAATCGAAATAATATTTTGATCCATAATTTACTGACGAACAAAAATAAATTTGTTGCGTTTGTTCACACAAGCTCCTATTTGGGAATACGTCATCCTGGACATTATATACAGGCTATGAAAATAACATGTGACGAGCACCTATTAAATTTTTTATCCGCATTAAATTTTTCAGTCAGATTTTCTACCTACCTAAGGACAAACTACTATATGTTCGGGAGATTGATGCGCTGTTTGCGGCTGAGCAAGAATGTCTCTATATGAAGGAAATTCTCTTTCAATTATTTTGTTCGAGATTGATCGAAATTTTTTGCACGTTTTTATATATCGATTGTTTTGCAAAAGTCCAGATAATCCACGTTGGATTCGAATGGATGACATAAAAAAAGCATTTCCTGCTCATTCGAAAATCAGTTTTCGAAAACATTTGAAACAATGTGCCAATTTCAACAGGACCGGCAGGGACAAATTGGTGGGTTATTAAACCAGAGTTCCGTTTATCCTCGGAAGAGAAAATTCGAGCCATGATATCTTCGGAACAATGTTGCGCTTATTTTAGTATGATTGCACCCGAACAACGAGTAAAAGACGCCGACTATAGTGAGAAATTTATTTTCATCCAGAAAGAAGATGATGATGAAGAAATGCAACTTAAAATAGACGTTGAAGTAAAATTTACTCCTAATACAACTCGTGCCTATATTCAAGCTGACTTATACTTTTAAGTATCAATTTCCAAAATTTACCTGATGTTCAACCATTTATGTTGCATGTTAACGCAAAACTCATACCACATTATTATCGCATTGTTCGACGTCCAATTGATTTGGAAACAATTCGTGAAAATTTACGGCAAAAGCGACATGAAAGTCGAGAAGAATTTTTGGCTGATGTGAATCAAATTGTGGAAAATTCTACGGTATACAGTAGGCCAAAGAGAGAGGACAGAGTATGCTTCAGAAATGTGTAGATCGTCTGGCCGAAAAGAAGGAACGTATGATGAGACTTTGATGCTACAACTTGATAATAGATGGCACATATTACACTATAAAAATTATTATCTTTCTCATATAGCTAAACTAAACCAAAAGATGTCAGTAATCGTTTTTTAGAGCTTGTTTAAGACAAACACAGATGTCAGTGTAGATACATAAATGAATTTCTTCTTGTGACTGTACATAACTAAAAGTCTAAAATAATTATGATTGACCGTCTAGATGAACTGTTTGTATGAACAATATCCAAATAATTTAACCGTCGTTCGTATTTCAAACATAACGAAATTATTTATGTTGTTGAATGACAGATGACGCTACGTCCGCCTCATCGAACTTTCATCCACATATGCGCAAGTCATTCACGAGAAGCGTCGCGTCATTTTGATATTTCATTCTGCGTTTGTTATGTATCACAACGTAGTGCGAGCAAAATTGTGTACGATTTATTTTAATTTATAAGAAATATATACGTGTTTTATGATTGTGAAAAGGTTGGTAATATACTAAAAGAACAAATACCAGTTTCATTTGTAAGTCCAACAATTTAGTCTCGATTCATGGTACATGCGGTGATCTGAATCGTCTATCGCCTTGCATATAGATGGAAAATATACAAAGCGTTTTGTCGATGGATATGCAATATATCGTCGAAGAAATCCTGATAACGGCGAACAACCCTTGACATCGACCACACATACATTGACATTGACAATCACTGGGTGGTGCTATATTCGCCTCTGCTGAGCAAAACATTCAATGGTCATATTAATGTTGAGTTCTGCAGTTCGGAGAAAAGCATCAAATACATTTGCAAGTATGTGAATAAAGGCAGTGAGCCATATCAAATTCAAATTCAAAATACCGGTGTGAATGCTCCGCGATTGAATGACAACGACGAAATAATGCGCTATCTAATTGGCCAGTACATTAGATCCAATGGAGCTGTCTGGCGTATCTTTGGTTTTCAAATTCATGAACGGAACACAGCAGTTATACATTTAGTCGTCCAGCTTGAAAACCGCCATCACGTATTTTTCACCAACGAGACAGTAATTGAGCGTGCCATAAATGCATCAAAAACTACACTCACGGAACTTTTCGAATTGTGTAATCGTGCGGGTACTATCGGTGCCTTTTCACATGGAATCAAACAAAAAAATAGATGCCCCGCAAGCAAGACACGCCAATTGATGATGACCCTAATGCTGCACCAGCACTTGTAACACAATCCAATGAAAATGGTACTGGAACTTTTTACAAATTAATTACAAATTTGTTACACATGCCGAAATTTTTTTACAAGCCCCGTTATCCTGCAAATCGTGTGTGGGCTGGCATTAGACAAAGCTACACCACACTTTTCGTATTTTTGTTAATATTTAGAGATTATAAAGAATATTATAAAGATCCATTATTACCAATTTTTGTGGGTGTGGGCTATTGTAATAAATTCAGGGATACCTATTTCTTGCATAGGAAGGAAGTTCGATAATTTTGATCGAATTTAAGGGTGTGGGCAGATTCAGTTATACCTAATGCTTACATTGGAAGAAAGTTCGATACATTACGATCGATTTTTGTAGGTGTGGGCTATTGTAATAAATTCAGGGATACCTCTTTCGTGCATAGGAAGGAAGTTCGATCCAATATTACAAATTTTTATGGGTGTGGGCTATTGTAAGAAATTCAGGGATACCTATTTCTGGCATAGTAAGGAAGTTCGATCCATTATTACCAATTTTTATGGGTGTGGGCTGTTGTAATAAATTTAGGGATATCTATTTCTGGCATAAAGAAGTTCGATACATTTTGATCGTTTTTTGTGGGTGTGGGCTGTTGTAATAAATTCAGGGAGACCTATTTCTGGCATAGTAAGGAAGTTCGATCCATTTTTACCAATTTTTGTGGGTGTGGGCTATTGTAATAAATTCAGGGATACCTATTTCTTGCATAGGAAGGAAGTTCGATAATTTTGATCGATTTTTATGGGTGTGGGCAGATTCAGTTATACCTAATGCTTACATTGGAAGAAAGTTCGATACATTACGATCGATTTTTGTAGGTGTGGGCTATTGTAATAAATTCAGGGATACCTCTTTCGTGCATAGGAAGGAAGTTCGATCCAATATTACAAATTTTTATGGGTGTGGGCTATTGTAAGAAATTCAGGGATACCTATTTCTGGCATAGTAAGGAAGTTCGATCCATTATTACCAATTTTTATGGGTGTGGGCTGTTGTAATAAATTTAGGGATATCTATTTCTTGCATAAAGAAGTTCGATACATTTTGATCGTTTTTTGTGGGTGTGGGCTGTTGTAATAAATTCAGGGAGACCTATTTCTTGCATAGGAAGGAAGTTCGATAATTTTGATCGATTTTTATGGGTGTGGGCAGATTCAGTTATACCTAATGCTTACATTGGAAGAAAGTTCGATACATTACGATCGATTTTTGTAGGTGTGGGCTATTGTAATAAATTCAGGGATACCTCTTTCGTGCATAGGAAGGAAGTTCGATCCAATATTACAAATTTTTATGGGTGTGGGCTATTGTAAGAAATTCAGGGATACCTATTTCTGGCATAGTAAGGAAGTTCGATCCATTATTACCAATTTTTATGGGTGTGGGCTGTTGTAATAAATTTAGGGATATCTATTTCTTGCATAAAGAAGTTCGATACATTTTGATCGTTTTTTGTGGGTGTGGGCTGTTGTAATAAATTCAGGGAGACCTATTTCGGGCATAGTAAGGAAGTTCGATCCATTTTTACCAATTTTTGTGGGTGTGGGCTATTGTAATAAATTCAGGGATACCTATTTCTTGCATAGGAAGGAAGTTCGATAATTTTGATCGATTTTTATGGGTGTGGGCAGATTCAGTTATACCTAATGCTTACATTGGAAGAAAGTTCGATACATTACGATCGATTTTTGTAGGTGTGGGCTATTGTAATAAATTCAGGGATACCTCTTTCGTGCATAGGAAGGAAGTTCGATCCAATATTACAAATTTTTATGGGTGTGGGCTATTGTAAGAAATTCAGGGATACCTATTTCTGGCATAGTAAGGAAGTTCGATCCATTATTACCAATTTTTATGGGTGTGGGCTGTTGTAATAAATTTAGGGATATCTATTTCTTGCATAAAGAAGTTCGATACATTTTGATCGTTTTTTGTGGGTGTGGGCTGTTGTAATAAATTCAGGGAGACCTATTTCTTGCATAGGAAGGAAGTTCGATAATTTTGATCGATTTTTATGGGTGTGGGCAGATTCAGTTATACCTAATGCTTACATTGGAAGAAAGTTCGATACATTACGATCGATTTTTGTAGGTGTGGGCTATTGTAATAAATTCAGGGATACCTCTTTCGTGCATAGGAAGGAAGTTCGATCCAATATTACAAATTTTTATGGGTGTGGGCTATTGTAAGAAATTCAGGGATACCTATTTCTGGCATAGTAAGGAAGTTCGATCCATTATTACCAATTTTTATGGGTGTGGGCTGTTGTAATAAATTTAGGGATATCTATTTCTTGCATAAAGAAGTTCGATACATTTTGATCGTTTTTTGTGGGTGTGGGCTATTGTAATAAATTCAGGGATACCTATTTCTTGCATAGGAAGGAAGTTCGATAATTTTGATCGATTTTTATGGGTGTGGGCAGATTCAGTTATACCTAATGCTTACATTGGAAGAAAGTTCGATACATTACGATCGTTTTTTGTGGATGTGGGCTATTGTAATAAATTCAGGGATACCTCTTTCGTGCATAGGAAGGGAGTTCGATCCAATATTACAAATTTTTATGGGTGTGGGCTATTGTAAGAAATTCAGGGATACCTATTTCTGGCATAGTAAGGAAGTTCGATCCATTTTTACCAATTTTTATGGGTGTGGGCTGTTGTAATAAATTTAGGGATACCTATTTCTTGCATAAAGAAGTTCGATACATTTTGATTGTTTTTGTGGGTGTGGGCTGTTGTAATAAATTCAGGGATATCTAATTCTTGCATTGGAAGGAAGTTCGATATATTTTGATCGTTTTTTATGGGTGTGGGCTGTTGTAATAAATTCAGGGATACCTAATTCTTGCATAGGAAGGAAGTTCGATATATTTTGATCGATTTTTGTGGGTGTGGTCTGTTGTAATAAATTCAGTGGTGCCTGTTTCTTCCATAGGAAGGAAGTTCGATACATTTTGATCGACTCTTATGGGTGTGGACTGTTGTAATAAATTCATTGGTACCCATTTCGTGCATAGGAAAGAAGTTTGATACATTTTGAACGATTTTTATGGGTATTGGCTGTTGTAATAAATTCAGGAGCAATTGTTTCTAGCATAGGAAGGAAGTTCGATACATTTTGATAGATTTTTATGAGCGTGGGCTTTTTTGTTAAATTTAATAGGTATGACCTTTACAGAGAAACTTTATTTTCAAGAGCTTCACTTTTTAGAGGCAGATTCTGGAATTAATCCCCACTATACAACATACAAATTCACAGAAATACAGAAAGCGTGGTGTGATGAAAAATATATTTTTTTTAAATTAAACCTCTTAGGGGTAATTTTTGGGGGTTGAGCTATGCCAATATGTTGTAATTAATTTGTAAAAAATCACACTACCACCCCAGTACGATACAACAATTATTAATTGAAATGCAAAAAGCATGGTTTAACGAAAAATATGGTTTTTGAAGAATTGCACCCTTAGAGGTAGTTTTTGGGGGGTTCAACTATGCCAATATATTGTAATTAATTTGTAAAAAATGCGAGTATCATACCCAATACGATACAACAAAATATACAGAAATGCGATAAAAATGTTGAAACGAAAAATATGGTTTTTGAAGAATTGCACCCTTGAGGAGTAGTTTTTTGGGGGTTGAACTATGCCGATGTGTTGTAATTAATTTGTAAAAAATTCCAGTACCACCGCAGCACGATACAATAAATATTAACAAAAATACGAAAAGTGTGGTGTAGCTTTGTCTAATGCTAGCCCACACACGATTTGCAGGATAACAGGGCTTGTAAAAAAATTTCTAACTGTGTAACAAATTTGTAATTAGTTTATAAAAAATTCCGGTACCATTTTTATTGGATTGTCCTACAAGTGCTGGTGCAGCATTAGAGTCATCAATTGATGCGTGTCCCGGCCTATTTAAATCAAACACTTTGGGCCGAATATATACAGTCACTCCAAGGTAGATTGAGTGCTTCCATCTGCGACTGTTGTTCGTTAATATCACCGGCCTATTGTCATTTCAAGATATATATTATACAAAGTGAATGGACAACAGTATCCAACATATAAAGATTCATGCCTTGCACTCGGCTTGCTCGAAGACGACAATCACTGGGACGATATGCTTGCTGAAGCAGCATTGGGATATACAGCAACATAAATTTGTCTACTGTTCGCTATAGTGTTGACTACATGTTTCCCGGGACGAGCAGACACGTTATGGGATAAACACAAGGATTCAATGACTGACGATATATTGCATCGAATTCGTACACGGTGCAACGATCTAACGATTACATTAAGCGAAGCTATGTACAATGAAGTATTGATTGCTATCGAGATTCTTTGCGTTTTCAAACATGTTTTCATCTGGAATTGCAGCAACTTTATTGGATGGGGGTAGAACTGCTCATTCAGCTGCCATTGAATATTCAAAATAACCCAGACGCAATATACAACATAAATAAAACAATCGTCTATGGCCACAGCGCTGAAAAAATGCAAAATTATCATCTGGGATGAATGCACTATGGCATACAAACATTCTCTTGAGGCGTTGAACAGAACACTCAAAGATATAGAAAACAACGACAAACTATTCGGCGGCATTCTGTTACTCCTTTCAAGTGATTTCAGACACACACTTCTCGTCATTCCATGTTCAACTTACGCTGCTGAGATCAACGCTTCCTTGAAATCTTCAAGGAAGATGATTACGCCACGTTGAAAAAGTCCAGCTAAAAATAATTATGCGCGTCCAAGTGCTACAAGATCCAACCGCTGACACATTCAAGAACCAATTGTTAGATACCGGCGAAGGAAAAGTTGCTGTCTATGAAAATACTGGATGCATAAAATTGCCCACTAATTTCTGCACAATCGTTGATTCGCAAAATGCTCTCATTGACCGCATATTTCCCGATGTACGCACACAATACATACATCATGCGTGGCTGGCAGAAAGAGCCATTTTGACACCAAAAAATGTGGCCATCGACGATTTAAACTTCAAGATACAGGAGTCGTTGCCAGACGACTTGGTATCATACAAATCGATTGATACAGTTTACGTTGCCAACGAAGCTGTAAATTATCCAACAGAGTTTTTGAACTCACTGGATTTGCCAGGCATGCCATCACACCTTCTACGACTGATAGGTTAAGAATCTCCGGTTATTTTATTTCAGAATTTGAACCCACCACGAATTCCAATAATTCCCACTGAAGTGCCAATTGAATTCAAACGCGTTCAATTTCTCGCTACAGTAATGAAATACATTGAATTGAGAAAATGAATGGTTGGTGTTTTTTTGTTTTTATCGGCGGTCATCGTCTATAGCGCTTCATTCCTCTTTCTGCCATAGATCCCATCCCCACACACTTACAATACATTCGTTATTTTTTATTTAGCAACCAAAATATTCACTAGAAATAGTTTATATTTTATGTAAATTACACAAATTTATGTGTAATTCACGTTATTTCCATAAAAATGTAGATAACGTTTTTTACATGTAAAATGCCCAACACTGGTTCAAATGGTTTAAAGCTCTCCATTTTAAAATAGCTTCATTAACAAAGAAATAATAGACTTTTGCTAATTGCTGACAAAAACCCAAATTTTCTGCAATTTGTCTACATTATCTACATTGTTGACGCCATTTTTACACATGTCTACACATGTAGAATATTACTTAGCTATGCGGTGCAGACAATACGGTACAATATTGAGTCCGTGACTCATATCTGGTTTCTCTTGGAAACACTAGTTAAAGTACCTGCCTCCCCCATATTTAGAAAAATATTTTATTATTTTCACTTAAGACAAACCAGAATACTAGAAACCTATATAAGAAAAATTTCTGCAATTTATAAAAATATTATATTTAATAATTTTTTTAACAACTTAATAATGGATAAATAAAATATTACATTCATATTTATTTAGAAATATACGGTTATTGGTTTGGGGGGGAAAATATTATACCAACAACGGATAATTTAATATCAGATCGATGTATTTTATCATTGCCACTTTTATGATTTTTCGATATCCTCGAGATATTATTGTTGCTTAATATAAGATCGATATTTAAGCGCTTTAACGCAATAAAATATTTCATCTTGGGCCTTATTGGCAAAGTTCCAAAAATGGAACACGTTAGAAGTTTTAATCAAAAAATACTGCGCGCTGCTATAGTAAATTATCCGTCTTGTATCTTCTATTTTGAACCGTTCAATATTCTCAGTACCAAACCTGAGAACACCTCACAGATCGAGCGAACCTACAGGTTTAGTTTTCTTAATGCCGTTTTACATCAAACCCAGTCGAATCAAATAGTTACCTGCAATTCTAGTAAATCACCCGAAAATATAAATAAATTTTATGGAATCTTCAAGCATAATGCTTTCTCGTATAAATTTGTATTTAAGTTCATATCCATGTGGAGAAAATTTGCTGCTTTCGTAAAAAATATTTGACAATTTCATATATAATTTAAAACGTTTTGACGATGAAATCCAAAGACATCAACTCGTATATTTTTTGCCGAAATAATGGAAGTATACCAGAAAATGTTTTTGTAGATTCAATCTATAAGCTTATTGAGCGAAATTATTACGTGTTGGCGGTTTTAAACTCATATATTACATGCATACATCAAAGACATGTGAAGAGCTCAATTATGAAAATCTCAAGGGTAGTAAATTAATATTAAAAGCAGAAAGCTCTAAACACTTTCTTTGAATCAATATAATCTGAAGGTGTTACAGACGTTCAATTTTTTTCAGTTCGATTCTAAAATCTGATTATAAAAATTAGATGACGTTTAAGAAAATAATTAAAAAAATTTAACATGAAGGTTGGTTAGTTCATCTAACTTGTTAAAAGTTTAGAAATAACAACGCCCCCCTATTAATTTAAAATTCAATTGAGAATTGACTACATTTTTAATCGCCGGTAAAGGCAACCCAGGTTAAACATTATATTCAATTAATTAGATGGTGTCACTCTTGTCAAAACATTTCACTATAATCTAAACACGTATCACACAGAAAATATTTATAACGTGATATGTGAATATGCGGAATCGATGTAATATGTATAATTATTTATTTTGTTTTTATTAAACTAACATAAAATTTAATTGGATTTCCCATAAATTGCATCATTATAACAATTTCAGCATATTATGTTTGATAATTAATAATTAATTATTTATAATAATTTACAGAAAAAATTATATATAATTCTGACGTAAATCTGTACTTAAAAGTTGAACAGAAGATTTTAGGTAGGAATAAAGATCTCAGAGTTACGTGAGCCTATAATGATTTCTAAGCAAATAGCATTGCTGCAGATAATCCTTAAATATACATTCTTTTGGGGACCAACACTGATAAGAATTTTTTTATCGCCACAAATTAGAACTATATTAAAGTAATCACAATATTTCCATATAAACGTTTATTCACATCGGGAAAATATTTTCACTTCAAATTTACACAAAAAAAATGTAATATATAAGTAAAAATAATAATAAATTTAATTTAATTTGAATGGACCACAGAGGATTAAATTACGATTTATTGTCACACAACAGCGTTAAATTTACATAAAGTATGTGATACTTTAATAATTGAAAATAATTACACTTTGGGAGTTTATAATTTATACATAAATTTAACTTTTATTTTCTGTGTTTTTTGAATCTAATAAATTAATTAAATATTTTTTAAAAAACAAATAGCAACAGAAATAAATAATTTGTCACTTACTTTTGGCGTCTATAGCTGACATTACAACCAAAATTACAAGAATTGTTAAGTAAATTTTCGATATTTGAGTCATCTTTGACAAACTTATTATTTTTAATATTTTTAAAACGAAAAACAACTAATTAATTATTTAAATTTAACTAAATTATAATTTAAATTACACAAATAAACAATTTTGTTCACTTAACAATTAATAAATTTATGTGCACTATAAATAATTAATTATTCACTATTTTATTTTTTATTTTTATTTTTTTTTAAATAATTTCCGTTTAATTTTTATTTTTAAAATATTTCTCCCAATCTATTGAAGAAAAGCTCTTTCCTCAAAATCGGTTAAATGAATGAACGAGTAAACTTTTCTGTTATGATATTTATATTTTATATATAGAGCGATTGTCGAATCAGAATGTAACGAAACACAAATACAACAACAATAATAAAATAACATGAAAGCACACAGTAAAATTTTCTTTTTTCGAATATAACGAACAACAACTACACGAAAAATGAAATATCCGTACAGCAACAAGGCGAAAAACATAACAACAACAAACAAACCGACAAAATAAAAAAGAAAAGCAACCATCGTGATAATACTGGAAAAACAAAAAATATGCTATGTACTTTATGCAAACAAACGAGATAGTATAATAGAAACAAAATTTTAAAAAGTTTCTATGTACAGTACGCGATGAAAGTACATCGATTTTAAGTGTTTAATTAAAATTCGAGTATTTTTATTTTCATTGGCAGCTGTCAATAATAAAATGAAATATTAAGTAGGACCCCGTACTGAAGATAATATTCGCAACAAATCTAACGTACTGAATTTTTGAGAAAAAGTACTCAATTTGAAGCTTCAAAATAACCGGTGTGAAATTTCTAACGGTAATAAAAAGTGTGTTATAAAAAAACGTAAACTAATATTCAGTTAATATTTCTAATTCCAAACAAAAAAATATACTGATATACATATATTATGTCTTCAAAAATTTATTTATTTACCGATTGAGGTGAAACACCTAATTAATTACCCATCTTAGAGTTTCCTCAATATAGCCACTACTACTATTGAATAGTAGACATTCAAACCCATTGAAATTAGTTAGACATTCAAACCTATTGAAATTGGTTGGACGCCTCTGACAAAAGTTGATATGTTGACAAAAAAAATTATATAAGAGATGATCCCACACACCTAATTACCAGTTCATCCTAGAGTTTCCGACTCAACTTTCGGTTGTCTTTCTAATAGCTTAGGTCATACTGAGACTACGAGGAAAATTTGGGGAAAATTGATGGATTAGAATTTTCACTATAATTTTTTGATTTTCTGCGGCCATATAAGTTATTTTCAGTTTTTGGCCGATATCTCAAAAACTTCCACTAGTAACAAATACTTTCGATTGTTTTTATAATAGCTTAGTCATACTGAGACTACGAGGAAAATTTGGATGGATTAGGAGTTTCACTATAATTTATAATTATATAATTTTCACTATGATTTGTTGATGTTGTCTAATCGCTTGTTGAGTCACTCCTAATGTGCGTTCTTCTTCTTGCGTTGGGTACGAATTCTCATCCTTTAATGCTTTCAATTCCGCGTCTTCGTACACTTTCGGCCTTCTGCTACGTTCTTTGCCTTCGACAGCACTCTAAATTAATTACACGACTACCAGTAGACATAGAAAACGGAGACTTCTATGTAAAACCAACAATAATCAAGGACGAAATACAAATTTCTGAAAGGATTTCTATACCATAGTGTCAAATGGTATTCTAACATTGAAATAAAAAATACATCAAACGAACATAAGACATTTAGGCTAGAACAACCCTTAAAAGTAGAATCAATAGAACAGGAACATTTCGAATTACATAATTATTCAATCGACCAATTTAAAAACCCAATTCAAACTGACACAAGCAGTAACCTAGAAAATTTACTAAGAAAAAATTTACTAAATCTACTAAGTTGTCCACTTGAATGACGAATAAAAAACCGAACTACTAAAATTTTGTAAAAAATACGAAGACATATTCCTTAAAGACGGTGATCTTTTAACATTCACCAACGAAATTAAACATTCTATTAACATAACAGACGATGTACCAATATACACAAAATCGTACCGTTACCCTGAAATCCACAAGGATGAAATAAAATCACAAATATCTAAAATTTTAGAACGGGGCATTATACGACCCAGCTTCTCACCCTGGTCGTCCCCCATTTGGATCGTACCAAAAAAGGCGGACTTAGTGGCAAACAAAAATGGCGACTAGTTATAGATTATAGGAAGCTAAACGATAAAACAGTGGACGATAGATACCCTCTTCCTAATATCAATGAAATCTTAGATAAGCTAGGGAAATGCTTATATTTCAGTACGTTAGATTTAGCTTCCGGATTTCATCAAATCGAAATCAACAAAAGGGACATTCCCAAAACAGTTTTTAGCGTTGACAACGGGCATTATGAATTTATTCGAATGCCTTTCGGTTTAAAAAATGCGCCGTCAACGTTCCAAAGAGTGATGGATAACATTCTAAGAGAATATCAAGGGCGAATTTGTCTGTGGTATATGGCCGATATTATAATCTATTTGACCTCCCTACAAGAACATACTGAAAATCTAAGTAAAATATTTCAAAGACTCAGAGAAGAAAACCTAAAAGTCCAACTAGATAAATGCGAATTCTTACATAAGGAAATTGAATTTTTGGGCCACGTAGTGACACCAGAAGGTGTTACACCGAACCCTAAGAAAATTAAAGCTGTAAAAGAATTCTCATTACCCAGGACTGAAAAACAAATTTAAAGTTTTTAGGGTTATTAGGGTACTACATGAAGTTCTTAAAAGATTTCGCTAGAATTACAAAACCCTTCACTGAGTGCTTACGAAAAGACAATGGTATTGTTATTGTTCAAACCTACTTGGAATGCTTTGAAACCTGCAAAAATTTGTTGTGTAACGACCCATTATTACAATACCCTGATTTCAATAAAACCTTTAACCTAACAACCGATGCTAGTAATTTTGCTCTAGGAGCAGTGCTTTCTCAAGGACCAATATGGTCTGATAAGCCAACGTGTTATGCCAGTAGAACTCTAACAAAAACCGAACAAAATTACAGTACGATCGAAAAAGAGTTATTAGCAATCGTCTGAGCAACGAAATACTTTAGACCGTATTTATACGGCAGGAAATTTAACATCGTGACCAACCATAAACCTTTAGTATGGTTTTTCTCGATAAAGGAACCAAATTCTAAACTAGTAAGATGGCGACTGAAACTAGAGGAATTTGACTACAATATACATTATAAGAAGGGGAAAATGAACACAAATGCAGATGCGTTATCACGTATAGAAATTAATTTACAAGAAGAAACCACAAACCGAACGATTCAATTACTAATGATGTAGGAGATTTAGAAACCATACATTCTGGAGAGGAAAACTTAGATGACGGAATAACAATATCTGAAAGAGCGTTGAACGAATTCACGAACCAGGTTATATTAGAAAATAGTATAATAGATAAACCAGATATAAAATATAATATATTATTTAAAACGCAAAAAAGAGTTATAATACGAAGAAATGACTTCATGAAAGAAGAAGTTATGTTAGAAATATTCAAAAACTATTTTGTTCCGAAAAAGTAACAGGAATACTAACGGATGATGAGACTTTTAAACTCGTACAAGCAACATTTCCTAAATATTTTAGTTATTCAGTTATTAACTCTCTTACATTTAAAAAAGAGATTATTTCTTTCCAAAAATGAAAAATGTTATCACTAGTATAATAAACAATTGTGAAATTTGCCAAACCTATAAATATGAAAGAAATGTTAAACAAATAAAATACGAATTAACGGAAACCCCGGATAGACCACTAAAAATATTACACATAGTTGTATATGCTTCACATAAGGAAAACTTTCTAACTATAATAGACAAATTTAGTAAATTTTCAAGTGTCTACCATTCAATAGGAAGAAATAGTATTTATATTGTAAAAGCATTAAAACATTTCATTTCCCACCATGGTATACCCGTGAAAATTATAGCAGACAATGGACAAGCATTTCTCTCAAGTATTTTTAAGAATTTTTTGAAATTATATAACATAGAAATACATAATACTACTGCAAAGAATTCCAAAGGAAATTCACCGGTAGAACGTTTCCACTCAACATTAACAGAAATAATTAGAATTATATTTAATCAAGATAAGACCAAATCCATCAACGAAATAATGGACGAAGCAGTTATTACGTATAATAATGCCATACACTCGACGACCAAATTAACTCCATTCGAGCTAATAAATGGACATTATACCAAATCAAACCCATTAAATTTGGCAGAACAAAACAACGAATCTAGAGAAGATTTCATTAGGAAACATTCTAAAAATTATGACGAATTATGCAAGTTAGCACATAACGTTAGCTTAGTAAATAAAACGAGAAACATAGAAAAATTAAATGAAAATAGAGTAGAACCAGAAAATTATGAGGTAGGCGAAGAGATTTATGAATTAGAAAACCGTAGAAATAAATTAGCACCTAAATTTATGAATCATATAGTTTTAAGTGACATTAAAGTAACAGTAATGACGGACAAAAGAACGGTTCATAAACAAAAGATAAAAAATAAACGCAACACTTAATTTATTTTCAGGACATTCAAACTTCAAAGTACAGTACAGCAAAAAATAGAAATTCATGACTTGAATAACAACAACGGACTTTTACCTCTAAAATTAGGAAATGCAAGAATAATAACGAGTTATTCGAAACTGCTTCACATAATCAACCTAACGGACGGAGTACGACATAAATTTAATTTTAATAACAAGGAATATTGACTACTTTCACAATCAATCAATGAAATATATTGATTTTTTACCTAAACTAAATTTATTACGGAAGAAATGTCACAAACGACTTAGATCTAATTCGGCCGAAATACAGAAACAAACGAGGACTTATCAACGGACTTGGAGGAATCATTAAAATAATAAGTGGAAACATGGACTACAAAGACCACGTGGAAATTAACACAAATTTAAACAGTTTACAATCAACTCAGAATGAAATTAGTAATCAAATGAAAAATCAAATCTATACTAACACACAAATGTTGAGAAGATTTAACAATATCACAAACCACATAAACAAACAGCAGGAACATCTAGAGAAATACTTGAACAATTTTCATGACAATATAATCGAAAAATTAGACGTTATTGAACGAACCTTGCATATCAATCAATATTTTGAACAAATACTATTCAACATGGAAAAGTTGAGTGAACATTTGAGTGATATTTCTTTGCATTACTTTTAGCCAAACTCGGGATTATATCTAAACATATTTTACATCCAACTGAAATCAATTACGTTTCCGACATGCTAAGAGAACAAAGTGTTAATGTTTTTTCCGACGAAATATTTACGAATTTCTGGAGCTCCAAGCTTACTATAACCATACTAATATAATCTTTTTTAATTAAAATACCAATATTTCACTAAATTCATTTTCCTTTTACCATTTAAAAGAATTACCGATTAACAATTCCTACACTATCCAAATTAAAACCCCGTTCCTTTTATTAAGTGAATATTTTCAACAATATGTGAATAAACCATGCCATACAATCGAAAAGGTAAGAGGCAAAAGGAATCCATTCAACCGAACACAGTAAATGGATGCATTCCAAATATCATCAATAATCAACCAGCAAATTGCACCTTAATAACCAATACGGACATCGGTGACACAATAGAAATGTTTGAACCCGAACACTTGCTTATCATATCGCAAAATGAAGTTGCTATAGAAACATCGTGTGGTACCAATATAAAACACACATCACTGAAAGGAATATTATTAATCCATTTCAAAAATTCTTCAATTTCCGTAAATGGCTTGGAAAATAAAAACAGAACTCCAATATACTGGGACACAATAGAAATAATTTCAATAATATATAATGACATTCAACATCATGAGATAGTTGAAAAGCTCAACTTTCAAAACTAAATAATTGGACGTTAGAAAATTTGAAGGAAATTATTGTATTGAAACAGACCACTAATCAGTCATTTAAATCTTTAATTGCGGGATTTACTGTTCTTCTAATAATCATATTTTATGTAATTTATAAGAATGTCAACCAATTCAATTTAAAGCAATGTAGAAAGAACCCAATCCAGCAAGATGAGCCCACGATTACGGCTACAACCAGTGACAGAATAAACCCAGAGACTTTATGGCCGCCACTTCACTCCTAGAGGGGAGGAGTTACGTTATCACAACAACATAATGTATTAAATTTCATTTTGAGCAAATCATATAAAATTACTATCTTGTCCACATCATTTTGTTCTCATCATTTATTCTAAATTGATAACGTAAGCTAAATTCTTTAATGATAATTTTATTTGATACGTTAGTAGACGATTCTTGGAATTATAATCATAATTAATTTTTGTTAACGTAACACTTTCAAATAACATGTAAATCATTTTGCTTTATACGATAAATCAGTTTTACACGAACCTTCTAATAAAGAACAATAAAAATAAACTAAATAATTTTCTTTACCAAGTAACAACACTTAACTCGAGCATCTTAAAAATTTTTTATTTAAATATATTTAAAATCATGACACTTTCGATATTTAGAAATTTTGAAATTTCGTGTGTTTCATATATTCAATTGTGTTTTCCCGGACTCCCCACATGGAAATTGACCTGAAATTTTTTCCAGGTGCGATCATCATTAAGACCTTTCATTTGAATCTATTTCCAACCATAACACTTTAAACGGTCAATATTTAGAAATTTTCAAATTTTGCGTGTGCAATATATTCAATCGAGTTTTCCCGGACTCCCCACATGAAAATTGACCTGAAATTTTTTCCAGGTGCGATCATCATTAAGACCTTTCATTTGAATCTATTTCCAACCATGACACTTTAAACGGTCAATATTTAGAAATTTTCAAATTTTGTGTGTGCGATATATTCAATCGAGTTTTCCCGGACTCCTCACATGAAAATTGACCTGAAATTTTTTCCAGGTGCGATCATCATTAAGACCTTTCATTTGAATCTATTTCCAACCATGACACTTTAAACGGTCAATATTTAGAAATTTTCAAATTTTGTGTGTGCGATATATTCAATCGAGTTTTCCCGGACTCCTCACATGAAAATTGACCTGAAATTTTTTCCAGATACGATTATCATTAAGACATTTCATTTGAATCTATTTCCAACCATGACACTTTAAACGGTCAATATTTATTTAGAAATTTTCAAATTTTGTGTATGCGATATATTTAATCGAGTTTTCCCGGACTCCCCACATGAAAATTGACCTGAAATTTTTTCCAGGTGCGATCATCATTAAGACCTTTCATTTGAATCTATTTCCAACCATGACACTTTAAACGGTCAATATTTAGAAATTTTCAAATTTTGTGTGTGCGATATATTCAATCGAGTTTTCCCGGACTCCCCACATGAAAACTGACCTGAAATTTTTTCCAGGTGCGAGCATCATTAAGACCTTTCATTTGAATCTATTTCCAACCGTGACACTTTAAACGGTCAATGTTTAGAAATTTTCAAATTTTGTGTGTGCGATATATTCAATCGAGTTTTCCCGGACTCCTCACATGAATACTGACCTGAAATTTTTTCCAGGTGCGATCGTCATTAAGACCTTTCATTTGAATCTATTTCCAACCATGACACTTTAAACGGTCAATATTTAGAAATTTTCAAATTTTGTGTGTGCAATATATTCAATCGAGTTTTCCCGGACTCCCCACATGAAAATTGACCTGAAATTTTTTCCAGGTGCGATCATCATTAAGACATTTCATTTGAATCTATTTCCAACCGTGACACTTTAAACGGTCAATGTTTAGAAATTTTCAAATTTTGTGTGTGCGATATATTCAATCGAGTTTTCCCGGACTCCTCACATGAATGCTGACCTGAAATTTTTTCCAGGTGCGATCGTCATTAAGACCTTTCATTTGAATCTATTTCCAACCATGACACTTTAAACGGTCAATATTTAGAAATTTTCAAATTTTGTGTGTGCAATATATTCAATCGAGTTTTCCCGGACTCCTCACATGAAAATTGACCTGAAATTTTTTCCAGGTGCGATCATCATTAAGACCTTTCATTTGAATCTATTTCCAACCGTGACACTTTAAACGGTCAATGTTTAGAAATTTTCAAATTTTGTGTGTGCGATATATTCAATCGAGTTTTCCCGGACTCCTCACATGAATGCTGACCTGAAATTTTTTCCAGGTGCGATCGTCATTAAGACCTTTCATTTGAATCTATTTCCAACCATGACACTTTAAACGGTCAATATTTAGAAATTTTCAAATTTTGTGTGTGCAATATATTCAATCGAGTTTTCCCGGACTCCCCACATGAAAATTGACCTGAAATTTTTTCCAGGTGCGATCATCATTAAGACCTTTCATTTGAATATATTTCCAACCGTGACACTTTAAACGGTCAATATTTAGAAATTTTCAAATTTTGTGTATGCGATATATTCAATCGAGTTTTCCCGGACTCCCCACATGAAAATTGACCTGAAATTTTTTCCAGGTGCGATCGTCATTAAGACCTTTCATTTGAATCTATTTCCAACCATGACACTTTAAACGGTCAATATTTAGAAATTTTCAAATTTTGTGTGTGCGATATATTCAATCGAGTTTTCCCGGACTCCCCACATGAAAACTGACCTGAAATTTTTTCCAGGTGGGAGCATCATTAAGACCTTTCATTTGAATCTATTTCCAACCATGACACTTTAAACGGTCAATATTTAGAAATTTTCAAATTTTGTGTATGCGATATATTCAATCGAGTTTTCCCGGACTCCCCACATGAAAATTGACCTGAAATTTTTTCCAGGTGCGATCGTCATTAAGACCTTTCATTTGAATCTATTTCCAACCATGACACTTTAAACGGTCAATATTTAGAAATTTTCAAATTTTGTGTGTGCGATATATTCAATCGAGTTTTCCCGGACTCCTCACATGAAAACTGACCTGAAATTTTTTCCAGGTGGGAGCATCATTAAGACCTTTCATTTGAATCTATTTCCAACCATGACACTTTAAACGGTCAATATTTAGAAATTTTCAAATTTTGTGTGTGCGATATATTCAATCGAGTTTTCCCGGACTCCCCACATGAAAATTGACCTGATATTTTTTCCAGGTGCGATCATCATTAAGACCTTTCATTTGAATTTATTTCCAACCATCACGGTCTCCTCTAAATAGTCAATATTTAGTAATTTTTAAATTTTGTGTGTGCGATATATTCAATCGAGTTTTCCCGGACTCCTCACATGAAAACTGACCTGAAATTTTTTCCAGGTGCGATCATCATTAAGACCTTTCATTTGAATCTATTTCCAACCGTGACACTTTAAACGGTCAATATTTAGAAATTTTCAAATTTTGTGTGTGCGATATATTCAATTGTGTTTTCCCGGACTCCCCACATGGAAATTGACCTGAAATTTTTTCCAGATGCGAGCATCATTAAGACCTTTCATTTGAATCTATTTTCAACCATGACACTATAAACGGCCAATGTTTAGAATTTTTTTAATTTTGTGTGTGCGAAATATTCAATCAAGTATTCCCGGACTCCCCACATGAAGATTGACCTGGAATTTTTTCCAGGTGCGAGCATCATTAATAACTTTCATTTGAATTTATTTCCAACCATCACGGTCTCCTCTAAACAGTCAATATTTAGTAATTTTTAAATTTTGTGTGTGCGATATATTCAATCGAGTTTTCCCGGACTCCTCACATGAAAACTGACCTGAAATTTTTTCCAGGTGCGATCATCATTAAGACCTTTCATTTGAATCTATTTCCAACCGTGACACTTTAAACGGTCAATATTTAGAAATTTTCAAATTTTGTGTGTGCAATATATTCAATCGAGTTTTCCCGGACTCCCCACATGAAAATTGACCTGAAATTTTTTCCAGGTGCGATCATCATTAAGACCTTTCATTTGAATCTATTTCCAACCGTGACACTTTAAACGGTCAATGTTTAGAAATTTTCAAATTTTGTGTGTGCGATATATTCAATCGAGTTTTCCCGGACTCCTCACATGAATACTGACCTGAAATTTTTTCCAGGTGCGATCGTCATTAAGACCTTTCATTTGAATCTATTTCCAACCATGACACTTTAAACGGTCAATATTTAGAAATTTTGTGTGTGCAATATATTCAATCGAGTTTTCCCGGACTCCCCACATGAAAATTGACCTGAAATTTTTTCCAGGTGCGATCGTCATTAAGACCTTTCATTTGAATCTATTTCCAACCGTGACACTTTAAACGGTCAATATTTAGAAATTTTCAAATTTTGTGTGTGCGATATATTCAATCGAGTTTTCCCGGACTCCTCACATGAAAATTGACCTGAAATTTTTTCCGGATGCGATTATCATTAAGACATTTCATTTGAATCTATTTCCAACCATGACACTTTAAACGGTCAATATTTAGAAATTTTCAAATTTTGTGTATGCGATATATTCAATCGAGTTTTCCCGGACTCCCCACATGAAAATTGACCTGAAATTTTTTCCAGGTGCGATCATCATTAAGACCTTTCATTTGAATCTATTTCCAACCATGACACTTTAAACGGTCAATATTTAGAAATTTTCAAATTTTGTGTGTGCGATATATTCAATCGAGTTTTCCCGGACTCCCCACATGAAAACTGACCTGAAATTTTTTCCAGGTGCGATCATCATTAAGACCTTTCATTTGAATCTATTTCCAACCATGACACTTTAAACGGTCAATATTTAGAAATTTTCAAATTTTGTGTGTGTGATATATTCAATCGAGTTTTCTCGGACTCCTCACATGAAAATTGACCTGAAATTTTTTCCAGGTGCGATCATCATTAAGACCTTTCATTTGAATCTATTTCCAACCATGACACTTTAAACGGTCAATATTTAGAAATTTTCAAATTTTGTGTGTGCGATATATTCAATCGAGTTTTCCCGGACTCCTCACATGAAAACTGACCTGAAATTTTTTCCAGGTGGGAGCATCATTAAGACCTTTCATTTGAATCTATTTCCAACCATGACACTTTAAACGGTCAATATTTAGAAATTTTCAAATTTTGTGTGTGCGATATATTCAATCGAGTTTTCCCGGACTCCTCACATGAAAACTGACCTGAAATTTTTTCCAGGTGGGAGCATCATTAAGACCTTTCATTTGAATCTATTTCCAACCATGACACTTTAAACGGTCAATATTTAGAAATTTTCAAATTTTGTGTGTGCGATATATTCAATCGAGTTTTCCCGGACTCCCCACATGAAAATTGACCTGATATTTTTTCCAGGTGCGATCATCATTAAGACCTTTCATTTGAATCTATTTCCAACCATGACACTTCGGTCAATATTTAGAAATTTTCAAATTTTGTGTGTGCAATATATTCAATCGAGTTTTCCCGGACTCCTCACATGAAAATTGACCTGAAATTTTTTCCAGGTGCGATCATCATTAAGACCTTTCATTTGAATCTATTTCCAACCATGACACTTTAAACGGTCAATATTTAGAAATTTTCAAATTTTGTGTGTGCGATATATTCAATCGAGTTTTCTCGGACTCCTCACATGAAAATTGACCTGAAATTGTTCCCAGGTGCGATCATCATTAAGACCTTTCATTTGAATCTATTTCCAACCATGACACTTTAAACGGTCAATATTTAGAAATTTTCAAATTTTGTGTGTGTGATATATTCAATCGAGTTTTCCCGGACTCCTCACATGAAAATTGACCTGAAATTTTTTCCAGATGCGATTATCATTAAGACCTTTCATTTGAATCTATTTCCAACCATGACACTTTAAACGGTCAATATTTAGAAATTTTCAAATTTTGTGTGTGCGATATATTCAATCGAGTTTTCCCGGACTCCCCACATGAAAATTGACCTGAAATTTTTTCCAGATGCGATCGTCATTAAGACCTTTCATTTGAATCTATTTCCAACCATGACACTTTAAACGGTCAATATTTAGAAATTTTCAAATTTTGTGTGTGCGATATATTCAATCGAGTTTTCTCGGACTCCTCACATAAAAATTGACCTGAAATTTTTTCCAGGTGCGATCATCATTAAGACCTTTCATTTGAATCTATTTCCAACCGTGACACTTTAAACGGTCAATATTTAGAAATTTTCAAATTTTGTGTGTGCGATATATTCAATCGAGTTTTCCCGGACTCCCCACATGAAAACTGACCTGAAATTTTTTCCAAGTGCGAGCATCATTAAGACCTTTCATTTGAATCTATTTCCAACCATGACACTTTAAACGGTCAATATTTAGAAATTTTCAAATTTTGTGTGTGCGATATATTCAATCGAGTTTTCCTGGACTCCCCACATGAAAACTGACCTGAAAGTTTTTCCAGGTGCGAGCATCATTAAGACCTTTCATTTGAATCTATTTCCAACCATGACACTTTAAACGGTCAATATTTAGAAATTTTCAAATTTTGTGTGTGCGATATATTCAATCGAGTTTTCCCGGACTCCCCACATGAAAATTGACCTGAAATTTTTTCCAGGTGCGATCATCATTAAGACCTTTCATTTGAATCTATTTCCAACCATGACACTTTAAACGGTCAATATTTAGAAATTTTCAAATTTTGTATTTTATGTTTATTTGCAATTTCCCAATAGTAAAATGAATTTTTCCGAATAACTATAAATGCTATTAAAAATATTGATTAGTGTTTTATTTTTAATGGTTAAAATTTTTTTTGTTGTAGAAATCAAATATTTGTTGTATAGAAAACACTTTCGGCTGAAAAATATCGGCTGAGAAATATCGGCTGAAAAATGTCGGCTGAGAAATGTCGGCTGAAAAATATCGGCTGATGCATATTAATATTTGACATAACATATTATATTTTCGGCTGGGATAGCAAAGACACTATTGCATTATCGATTTTTTTTAACTTTCGGCTGGAAACTATCGGCTAACTTTAATAGTATGAATTTTTGCAAAGTTACACCCCTGCATCCCCTTCAGAATTTCTTAACAAACTGGATGCTAAATGGATGCAAATTGGCTAGCAATGGATGCATTGCTTAGCTAGCAAAAACAATATCTGCATTATCATCTTTCGGCTGGGCTAGCGAGGACACTATATGCATTACCTTTCGGCTGGTATAGCAAATACGCTATCTGCATTACCTTTCGGCTGGAAACTTTCGGCTAACTTTAATAAGGTACATAACATATTATATTTTCGGTTGATATACTCGTAGCAAAGACACTATCTGCATTATCGATTGTTTTTACTTTCGGCTGGAAACTATCGGCTAACTTAAAGTTAGGGTGAGAAAATACACGTTTAAACGTTTTGAAACGAAAAAAGTTAATTTTCTTTAAAAACAATTTGAATATATAAGGACTCTCCAAATTACTAAAACTACCATAATCATAATGCAAGTACAGGCCAAAACCAAAAAAAAATCGCCTACGTTGGTAGCACTCCGTAAATTTTTATTCATTTTAATGTTAAATGTTTAGTTTCTTAACAAAATGTTAGAAAACCCCACTCTAACTATACCCTGGGTTTATGTTTTTGTGGTAGCTGGGATACACGAGCCACATAAGAATCATAATTGTCGTCCGTAGCATTCCATAAATTTTTGAAGTCATTTTAATGTGAAATGTTTTCAGTTGTTTAACAGAATGTTTGAAAATCCCCCTGTAACTACCCTGGCTTTATAAAAACATAAACTCAAGGTAGTTACAGGGGGTTTTCTAACACTTTTGTTAAAAAACTGAAAAACATTTCACAATAAAACGACTAAAAATTTATGATAATTTTAGTATATTTTGAGAGTTCTTACGCAAATCGTTTTTTATTTAACATTTTTCGTTTCAAAACGTTTGAACATATAAGTATTTGCTCTTCTATTTCATAAATTCATTGATTTTTCATAAAACTTTCATGCTGAGATTATTGATTTGCATAAAAATTTGAAAATTATTCGGCTGGTATCAAAAAATATCAGCAGAAAAAATGTTATGTTGCCTGTTTGTGATAGTGATGCCTCTAGTGGTGAATAGCAAAAACTCATTCTTGTCTGCTCAAAATTTTCAGCTATCTTCTACAACATTGCTCTGATACTAAATTTAGATTGTATTTTCCAGATGCAGGTAAATATAAAATAATTTTAGAGACAGCATTAGTTCCGTTGAGATTTTAATTAATATTTGCAGTCGAGGCTTTTGAGCAGTACATATTTTGATTTTGACTTGTTTTAGCATTTTGAACTTTTGGGTTAGTCCCTGAAGGATGATTATTATTATTCCATTTAACAATAACAAGGTAAAAAAAGTTGCAGTTTGTTTAGGTCTTTTGACCTACATATTCATTTCCAATAGAAGATGTAGCAAAATATATTTTGTGGAGCGTGGTCCGCGACAGAGAATTATTTTTTCTTAAACCTTTTCGTTATTTTTTATGAGAACTGCAACAAAATGTAATTAATTGAGGACGCACAAAGTCCAAATGGATTTGTATTTGTATATTCCTCTGTTATACAAAGGTAGTATGATAGATAGGAATGCGGTGCTCGATTCGTTGAAATAGTATAATTCTTAAGTAATTGAGTAGACAACTGGTCGGCAACGTAGACAACATCAACTACTCGTAAACAACGTCGACAAACACTTGTAATCCACCTGTAGTGATTGAATGATTTACATATTTTTAGCTTCTGTTTCCAGAGTGTGCCTCACTCAGTTTTGTTCGTCTAATTCGGTGTTCCTGACGTCGATTTTTTTTTGTTTAAAGTTCCAACTAACAAAATTGAAGGTTAATTCGTAAGAGTTACATACAGTATCGGACAAAACATTTGCAACTTTTTCGGCTTACTTAATTAATTAACTTACTTAAAAAAAAATTAAAACAGTTGCAGCTATAATTTGTTTTTATTGCTCTAGTTTTCATACGTGTTATTAAATCTGAATATTCTCCATAACCAAATCTCTCAATTGTTTCTCTCATTGTTATGTTATGATATTCACTTCGATCACTTCAGTGTGATTCATAGCGTGCTTTGTTTTAAAAAATTTTAATTTATAAATTTCACTCAAATTTTTTTTCAATATTTAAAATTTTTCCATTTAATATAAGTTTAAAAAATATGGTGTTTATTAAAAATTTTCAATTGTTATTTTCGATGTTCAATATGTGAGTGGTTTTTTGTTAAATTTAAGTACTTAAAGGACAAAATGTTTTTCTGTTTGTTATTTTGGCGCAGACTTACAAAGATGTCATATATTGGGCTCATAAATCGGCAAATGAAACTTAAAAACTGATTAATTATCATGTTCAGTTTAGCGCGCTACTGAGAATAAAACACGGTTTAGTAACATTAATGTAGATGGATTAATAAATCAGGGAAATAGTTGATTCTGTGTTTCCAGCATCGGAGTAAAGTTTATGCCAAAATAACAAAATATACACTGTGGCCTGTAAGTACTGCAAATTAAAAAATAACACTCAGAAATTGTACTTTCCAAATAATATTTGAAACTTTTTAATAAACATAAACATTTCTGCTCAATAAATTGAAAATATTTAATTTTTGTGAAAAGTTTTTAATGAATTTTGTAATAAGAAATTTTTACAACAAAACACACTACAAATCGCACAGAGGTGATGGTAGTGGTTCTGAAGTAGTACTTGATGTAAGAAAAAGATCTCGTTTATCCACATGCTCGGAAATCTGAGATTTTAGTTATTCGAGAGAGAAGATCATTGAGTGTAATCCGAAAATTATTAGACATTTGACGGCCCCTACGGATCGCTCAGAGATGATCGAAGTAGTTCTAAAGCAGCATTTGATGTAAGAAGCAAATCTTATTTGTCCACATGCTCGGAAATCTCTAAAATTTTTGTTATTCGAGTGAGAACATCATTTAGTGTAATCTGAAAATTCTTAAACATTTGAAATGATTTAACTCGACCCCTACGGATCGCACAGAGATGATCGAAGTGGTTCTAAACTAATACTTGATGTAAAAAACAAATCTTATTTATCCACATGCTCGGAAATCTCTGAGATTTTTGTTATTCGTCATCATTGAGTGTAATTGGAAAACTATTAAACATTTGGAATTATTTAACTCGGTCCCTACGGATCGCACAGAGATGATCGAAGTGGTTCTAAAGCAGAATTTGATGTATTTGTCAAATTACACTTAATGATGTTCTCTGTCGAATAACAAAAATCTCAGAGATTTCCGAGCATCTAGTTAAATAAGGATTGCTTCTTACATCAACTGCTGCTTTAGAACCACTTCGATCTGTGTGATCCGTAGGGGCCGAGTGAAATATTTTCAAATGTTTAAGAATTCTCGGATTAAACTCAATGATGTTCTCTCTCGAATAACTTGAATCTCAGAGATTTCCAAGCATGCGGATAAACGAAATCTTTTTTTTACATCAAGTACTACTTCAGAACCACTACGATCACCTCTGTGCGATTCGTGGTGTGTTTTGTTGTATAAATTTCTTATTACAAAATTCACTCAAAACTTTTCACAATAATTAAATACTTTCTATTTATTGTGCAGAAATGATTGTGTTTATTCAAAATTTTTAAATAATATTTTGAAAATGCGTTTTTTTAATTGTAAGTACTTATAGCACACAGTGTATATTTTGTTATTTTGGCATAAACTTCACTCCGATGTTTAGCGCAATTAGAGCTCATTAGGGTGAAGTTCAAAAATTGAAGAGAATGTCCATTTAATTTTTTTTAGTTTAGTAGTAACTAGTAAAGTGGTAAATTAATATTCCGCTTGCTGTTGATGACAACAAGAATCACGCTGTCCAACTATGTATTATTAGCTGTATAACTTTTCGAGTTGTTAATATACATATGTATATTAAAATAAACTCGACATGTGCGCGAAATTGCCATCATTCACATTTTTGGCTTTGCAGTACTATTTGTATGTTATAGATTTTTCAAGTACTTTGGTAAATATTCTGTTACACATTCAGCCAAAAAATGAAATATTTTGTATTAATGATTTCAAGGTTCTGTTTGTGCATCACGTGCTTGACATGATAACAAACTATCATACTTACATAAACTGTTGCTAGGTACACCAAATTCGGATGCTTAACGCGATATATTGAAAATATGCGGAAGAAACGAGGAGCGCACCATGTGATGTGATAATGATGTGTGTTGTCGTGTCTACCTTTTATGGCAACAGTATGATATGAATTTTACTAAAAGATCTTTGGAAGCTCGGTGTACACGAGTATTGGGCTGTTTGGCCACGTATTCATTACAATATATTAAATCTCTAGATGCTCATCACTGCTTCAGTTCAGTGCATTTTTGTGTCGTGTTTCAAATTTTATTTACATTTTAGAATGAAACAAGGCTTAATGATCCTGATGAAACTTTTCAAACCGTCATAAACTTAAAATTCTGGCCTGAAGTAGTAAGTATAAAGAAATTGGATCGGCATCAACAAAAGCCGTTTTTTTTTAAACCGACAAAAATATTAACTTACTCGGAAGCACCCGACAAGACGTACCCTGACAACATTAATAACAACCGTGATGCAATATGTGAGGTGAAAGATGTTATTTTAATTTGCGAATTTGCAATACTTTTCGTACAAACCAGACATTTGCAAACAACTTTAGTAAATAGTGAAAGGCATATTGAATTAGCCTTAAACAAAGAATAATAAATTCGCTTATGTTACATTCAGTTTATCCTTCAGTTTTAAATACAGTATCGAAGCGTCTATCAACTCCCGTCTATTATATGTTGAGCAAGCCGACGATATGGAAGTGATTAGTCAAGCTCACTTCTTAATTGGACATTTTTTAATGGATTTACGATTTAATGGAAGTCGAGGATATTAATATCAGCAAACTGCAATACTCCATGGAGGATGGAGGATGGTAAAACAACTATTTTTTTAATTCTGGAGGCGGCAGCACAGACTATCTTTCAACTCTATACAAGAACGAACCAAATGGTACACGATAGCGCAAAATGTACAAGTTGGCGACATAGTACTGCTGAGCAATGAAAAAGCATCATCTTGTGTTTGGCCATTAGCCCGTTTAACTGAAGTACATCCATAGGTGATGGTTTAATTCGTGTGGTAACAACCAAGGTTCCTCGTGTTAATTTGGTATTACAAAGACCAATATCAAAAATCTGCAAGCCAATTAATGAAGAAAATTTCAATTAAGTGAACTGAATCAAATTGATTCAGGCCGGGCGGGATAATTGTTTGGAAAAACAATTTCATCGAATCACATACCTTCTTTGTCGAGTGGATAGAATAAGCAATTAAATTATTGGTTTGCTTCCTGAACAAAGTTGAGCATTTAAGTACAGATGACGACGATACAGAATAAGAAAGTAAGCGTTTTAACTTTCCGCTCTGAATCACAAAGTTGGAACTATTGTCATGCTATTTCGGAATCTCTACACTAAAAAAGGATTAGTAATAGTACACGATTAGTTTTGAAAAGTATAAAAGGCAATGTGAGTGAGACAAATATATTCACTGAATCTCATAAAGTTGACCACATTAAAATAAAAACAGTCGGGGTTGCTTCACACAAGTTTTAAAGCGTAAAATGTCATTAAAATTCATATAATCGTCAAAATACTTGCTACTCTATCGTAGTTTCCAGGAATTTTTGAGATGTTATCCGATGTGGTCATATGCCTTCTAATCTTGGACAAGTTGAGCTATTCAAACAGATAACCACATTAAAATTAAAAGATTTGGGGTGGTTCCCATACTTGGTGACTCAATTCGTCTACTATTAAGAGGACGTCGACATATAACATATTCCCATACTTGGTGACAACTAAAAAATAAGCCTAAAATCTGGCTATCGCCCAGAATAACCAATAAATTTCAAATAAATTATAATCACATGAAAATTTAAAAAATACTTATTGGAGAGACTGGATCGGCTAGCAAGTAAGCATATTGCTATAGTCGAAACCCCTGGCTACTCAATCAATTTTCCTAAGAAAATTTGAATTTCAAATTACATATTTCAAAACATTTTTGTTTATTTTTGCAATATCACAGTAAAACAACACAAAAATTAGCTGTTCATTTTTTGAAGCCGCAAATTTTACTGTGCAATCGCAAAAATAAACAAAAATTTTATGAAATATGGAATTTGAAATTCAAATTTTCTTGGTAAAATTGATTGAGTAGCCAGGATTTCGACCAGCAAATTGCTTGCTTGCTAACCGATCGAGTTTCTACCGCATTATCTGTAAACATACTTAAAAAACAAAAATTATTTTATTTGTAATGTAAATTTTGTTTTCCATGGCCGTCTTGATCAAACATTCCCAAATACTACCATCAAAAGATGTCCATTTAATATTTTCGTTGCTTGCATTTATTTTGAAAAATAGACTGTACAAAATTTTGTTGCGGAACTAGCAGTTACAGTTGCATATGCTTGTTTTTTTTTTTAAATATCTTATGGAGACCCATTTCTGGTTGGGTTGTAATATTTGCTACGGTTTGTTTGACACCGACAAATTTATGCCAACAACGACAGCGAAAAGTAAAATCAAACAAACAAAAATCGACGATTCACTTAATAAATTTTTCTTAATTTCGATCCGGTCCCTTCCCACACTTTTTAAATTTACAAAAACAACACTTTTAATAAAGTAATTGGAAATCATCTAATTAAAATTATAAGGTAAGGATACAATTACAGTTTTCAAATTTTATTATAAAAACATTTAACTCACCGATTTATAAATCACACGATCACCTTAGCGCTCCGAATCTGGCAAAGGAAACTGTTTGTTTAGCTTTTTATTATTCATGACATCAGAAATTTCGATTCACAATATTGTCGTTTTTGTGTCATACCGATTAAGAACTATATGATTTTAAATTCATTAATATTATTATTTTAAAAATTAAAATTAATATTTATTATATATATCGTTAGACGTATTAAAACTAAATTAGACGTCCCTTATGCTAGCAGACCCCATTCAGCAGAACATTACAAGATGTATGGATTCTTATAGGCTAATAATGCTCCATTAAAACATTTTAGGCTCCATCCCTTCCAACTAAAACGAGGGTTCTGCTAGCCTTAGAAAAAATTAGCAGGACCCATATCAAAAATGGTTTAAAAACAATTGGAAAATTAAAGGTTAAGTTAAGGCATTTAATTGGTCTAGGCATTTAAGTTAAGGCCAATTAAATGCCTTATTAAAATTTTTTTATTCTGCTCGTTCTAGAAAAATCATAAGGATTTATCAGTTTAAAGCTAGTAGAACCCAAATCATAAATTGGACCAAAACCGAAATTAGAACGAAAAATTTGATCTATTGGCAAACAAATAATTTTAGGCTCAATATGGCCTAATCAAACGTCTCATTAAACAATTTTAGGCTCCACTCGTTCTTGACGAAATTTCAGGTCATTTAATACAGAACCCAAATCGAAAATTGGACCAAAACCGAAATAAGAACGCAAACGAAGATCAATTGACATCCAAATAATTTTAGAATCATTATGGCCTAATCAGAAGCCCTATTAAAGAATTTTGGGCTCCACTCGGTCTTGACCAAACTTTAGGTCATTTAATCTAAAGCTAGCAGAACTCAAATCGTAAATTGGACCAAAACCGAAATGAACTGACAAACAAATAATTTTAGGCTCATTATGGCCTAATCAAATGCCTCATTAAAAAATGTTGGGCTCCACTCACTCTTGACTATACTTCAGGTCATTTAATGTACATCTAGCAGAACCCAAATCGAGAATCGGACCAAACAGAAATTAGAATGAAAAATTCGATCTATTGGCAAACAAATAATTTTAGGTTCATTATGACCTAATCATATGCCCTATTAAAGAATCTTGGGATCCACTCGGTTTTGACCAAAGTCCAGGTCATTTAATCTAAATCAAGCAGAACCCAAATCGAAAATCGGACTAAAAATCAAATTAGAACGAAAAACTCGATTAACTGACATACAAATAATTTTAGGATCATATGGCCTAATCAAATGCCTCATTAAAAAATTTTGGGCTCTACTCCTTCTTGACCAAACTTCAGGTCATTTAATCTAAAGCTATCAGAACCCAAATCGAAAATCGGACCAAAACCAAAATAAGAACTCAAAACAAGATCAATTGACATATAAATAATTTTAGGCTCATTATGATAGAATTATTAGCCAAAAATTGTTTGTATGTCAATTGATCTTGTTTTGAGTTCTAATTTCGTTTTTGATCCGGTTTTCGATTTGGGTTCTGCTAGTTTTAGATCAGGTCATTTACCTGAAGTTTGGTCAAAAACGAGTGGAGCCCAACATTTTATATAGGTCATTTGATTAGGCTATAATGAGCCTAAAGTTATTTGTATGTTAATTGATCTTATTAACCCAAACAACTTGTTAATTGATTTTATTTTAAACAAGTTCTTATTTTGTTTTGGTTCGATTTCCTGGGTTCTGTTAGCTTTAGATTAAATAACCTAAACTTTGGTCAAGAATTAGTGGAGTCCAACATTTTTTAATGGAGCATTTGATTAGGCCATAATGAGCCTAAATATATTTGTATGTCAATTGATTTTGTTTTGAGTTCTAATTTCGGTTTTGATACGGTTTTCAATTTGGGTTATGTTAGCTTTAGATTAGATGACCTGGAGTTTAGTCAGGAACGAGTGGAACCCAAAATTTATTAATCAGGCAATTTATTAGGCCATCATAATGAGCCTAAAATAATCTGTATGTCAATAGATCAAGTTTATCGTTCTAATTTCGTTTTGAGTTCTGCTAGTTTTAGATAAATGACCTGAAGTTTGATCAAGAACGAGTGGAGCCTAACATTTTTAATGAAGCATTTGGCTAGGGCATATTGAGCCTAGAATCATTTATATGTCAATTGATCTTGTTTTGAGTTCTAATTCCGTTGTTACTCCGGTTTTCGATTTGGGCTCTGTTCGCTTTAGATTAAATGACCTAAAGTTTGGTCAAGAACTAGTCGAGCTAAACGTTTTCTAATGAGACATTTGATTAGGCCATAATGAGCCTAAAATTATTTGTTTGTAAATTGATGATGCGATCTAATTTCGATGTTGGTCCGATTTTCGAATTTGGTTCTGCTAGCTTTAGATAGAATGGCCTGAAGCTTGGTCAAGTACGAGAGGAGCCCAACAATTTTTAATGGGGCATTTGGTTAGGCCATAATGAGCCTAAAATTATTTGTTTGTCAATTGATCTTGTTTTGCATTCTAATTTCGGTCTAGGCCGATTTTCGTTTTGAGTTCTGCTAGCTTTAGATAAATGAGCTGAAGTTTGGTCGAGACCGAGTGGAGCCCAAAATTATTTAATTGGGCATTTGACTAGGTCATATTGAGACTAAAGGTATTCGTATGTCAATTGATTTTGTTTTGAGTTCCTATTTCACCAAAAAGGTCCGATTTTCTATTTGAGTTCTGCTAGCTTTAGATTAAATGACCTGAAGTTTGGTCAAGAACGAGTGGAGCCCAACATTTATAATGGAGGCATTTGATTAGGCCATAATGTGCAATTGTCAATTTGTTTGTCGATTTGGGTTCTGCATTTAATGACCTGAAGTTTGGTCAAGACCGAGTGGAACCTAAAATTGTTTAATGGAATATTTGATTAGGCCATAATGAGCCTAAAATTATTTGTAAGTCAGTTGATCGAGTTTTGCCTTCGATGGACTTCGATTTTTGGTTCGATTTTCGATTTGGGTTCTGCTAGCTTTAAAGTGATAAATCTTAATGATTTTTCTAGAACGAACAGAATAAAAAAATTTTAATAAGGCATTTAATTGGCCTTAACTTAAATGCCTAGACCAATTAAATGCCTTAACTTAACCTTTAATTTTCCAATTGTTTTTAAACCATTTTTAAAAACAACCCATATTCTGCTAACTTTTTCTAAAGCTAGCAGAACCCTCGTTTTAGTTGGAAGGGATGGAGCCTAAATTTTTTATCTTGTAATGTTCTGCTGTATGGGTTCTGCAAGCTTAAGGGGCGTTAAATTAGTCGGTTTACACACTGCATCTGAAAACAACACAAAGCGTAAGCAGCACTTGCCCTTCACCACAAAACACAAGTGCAACACTCTTGTATATGTGTAATATTATTTTCATTTAATAGTGGAAGGTTCAGCGAAACGGATATAAGAAAAACAAAAATGGATTTAAACATTCTTTATTGGAAAAATTATTATTAATAGTATTGGAAAATTCCCATATAGTACCATCTGTGTGGTGCTCATATAAAATTTTCGTTTTCCGCCATTGAAAAATTAGACCTAAACCGTGAGAAAGTTTGTTGTGATTCTACTATTTACAGGTGCATATCGCCCGCGTCGTGGCCAGTACTCCTATCTGCAGTTTTTGCAAAAATGGGGTTTTGATGTAGGAATATACTTATTAAACAGACGCACCTATACATTAATGCTAGAGATATATTCGACTTTACTCAGAAGCTTTAAAATGTCAAAAACACGCTTTTATTTCTTTCATTTTTTTTGAAATAAAAAAATTTAAAATATTAAAGGTGAGTGGTGTTCCCAATTACGGGCGATGTATTGTATAAAACTTTATGTGGCTTCACCAAATTAATCAACCTTTACTCGAAACTCATTTATAAAAGCTTTAATGGGAAGAAAAACGGGCAGTTGATTTTTTCAAAATGTCAATTAAATATAAACAAAAGTGGTTAAAATGGTGATTTGTGCAGTGTTTAAGTGCAACAGCAACAACGACAAAGAAGTTCAAATGAATCCACTCGTGAAAAAATTAAATTTTTTGGATTTCTAAAAGATCCTACCTATAGAGAAATTTGGCACCAAAAATGTGGTCGTAAAGACAATTTTCATATTCAAACTTCTTATATTTGTGCAAAGCTTTACGTTCGATCAATATTCGAGAGTATCCTTTCTACTTAGTTCCGCAGGTCTAACTGTGAATCTTGCTAAGAGCCATTTTTTGTTGAGAGAAATCCGCTACCTGGGTTATGTGGTGGGGAACGGTTGTTTGAAGGTGGATGAAGAAAAAGTAAAAGCCATCCTGTGATTTCCGGTGCCGAACACAGTCAAAAACGTACGTGGGTTTTTGGGTATGTCAGAGTGGTACCGTAGATTCATTGCATCTTACGCCTCTCTGGTAGATCCAATGACCGAACTACTAAAAAAGAACCGCACTTTCAAATGGACAGCAGACTGTCAGAAATCCTTCGAGCAATAAAAACTAGCACTATCACGAGCACCCGTATACAATGTGACGCTAGTAGTACTGGCATGGGCGCAGTGTTGTTCCAAGTCGATGATGACGGTGGCGAGCGTCCCATCGCATATATTTCCCAGAAGCTTAACGACGCACAGCGGAACTATTCGGTCACCGAAGTGGAATGTCTTGCCTCAGTGTTGTGCGTGAAGAAGTTTAGGTCGTAAATCGAGGGGTACTCGTTTACCATCATCACTGACCATGCGAGCCTCAAATGGCTGATAGGGCAGACTGATTTATGTGGCCGTCTCGCCCGATGGGCACTGAAATTGCAGGACTTCACCTTTAAAATTATGCATCGGAAAGGATCACAGAATGTAGTCCCAGATCATGAGCCATTTATCGAAGAAGTAAGTGATGAACCATTCTGCTTAGATCTCGATTCTTCCGTATTCCATACGGACGAGTACGCTTGTCTTGCTTCTAAGGTGCAAACTAATCCTTCCGCGTACGTGAATCTTTGAGTGGTCAGTGACAAAGTGTATATCAACCCCCTAATCGTCGTGATGATCCAAGTAGTCGCGTCCCATTGTGGAAAGTTTACGTAACTTTACTTAACAGAACTCGTCGTCGTCTCATTTAGGAATAGCTAAAACCATTACCCGATTACAGAGGTACTACTATTGGCCAACACTGTCCAACGACGTTAAAGAACATGTAGCAAACTGTCAAACTTCTAAAGAATCGAAGGCACCAAATTCCGCAATCCAACCTTCGATGGGCCAACAAATAATAGCTGTTAGGCCAATGCGTCATTTGTGAATGGATTTCTTGGAACCCTAACCCCAGGTCTACTAATGGTAACGCTTATCTGTTTATTATACTAGACTTGTACTCCAAATATATTTTTCTTAAGCCTATGAACCTAGCGTTAGCGTCAGCAGTTGTACAGCACCTGGAAAGGGATATCTTTTCTGTATTTTCAGTACCAGAGACCGTTACCTCCGATAATGGTGTTCAGTTCATTTACGCCAAAGTATTCACCGCAATGCAACGCATCTGGAAGGGTCAAACAATCCACACTCGCGGTATTGCGATCCTACATTATGGAAGATCATCGAAAATGGGATCAACTCCTCTAAGAGATCGCATCAGCGCTAAGAAGCAGATGGCAGCCATGTGGCTGCTAAACTCTCGGCTGTCTCTCAGTAGAAGTGTCTTAAGGCGGGGCACTCGACGATAGTTAGATCGCTAAGGCAAGAACTGGAGAATCTAGATTATATAAAACCAACGTTGTGCTTCAATAAAGGTTTCCGGACCATATGTATTTTGAGTAAATCCTGGAGGAACGGATCAATACTGGAAAATGAGGCAGTGCAATTTTTCACAGACGAGCACATAAGAAGCTTAATGTTGGCCCTGACTGGTGGCGATCAGGTCACTAGAGGCGGTTTGTCTGAAGTCACGGGTAGCGCTGGATTGCCGATCATCTCTTAATGAAATGAGCGAGTATTGCAGAATCCAGATATGCTGGGTCGCTGGTCACTCGAACATCACGAGCAACTGCAGAGTAGACGAGCTAGCTAAGTACTGTACGACTCTCCAGATGCAGCCGGAAAGAGCAGGTATGGCGCTCAGTAAAAAGGCAATCGACAAATGAGAGATGGACCAACACTCTCACGTGCAAGGTAACAACGCAGGTTTGGCCAAAACTGGACTTGCGGCGCTCCAAGGCACTAGTATCCCTGGGGAAGTGAGAGGTAGGATTAATCGTAGGGATAGTGACAAGACACTGCCTTTTTGAGGAATCGCAAGGTTGGGTCTGACGAATGACTTTTGTAGAACCGAGCAGTTATGTTACTGCAATCAAAGCTACACGTATTCATCCGAAGCCATATGATGCAGAACAACTACCATTTTCAGTTTTTTTAAATTCTGCTGTTACTAAGGACTTGAGAAATGTTGTAACCGACTTTAAAGCGTTACGTTACCTCGATGGAAAATAATGTTTAATTAAAATTTGGATTTTGATTGGCCGCTAGTTACCAAGAAGTTGTAAAACATTTGAAACTATCTCCCAGTATCCGCCGTTATTTCAGTCAGAGTGCAAAATTTGTAAAAGTAAGTACGAACACTTACAGCAACTGAAATCTATGATCCCACCTGACTGCCACTCATTTTATGTTAATTTAAAATACATTGAAACTGTTTCTCAGGAAAATGCTTTAGTTTTATGTTGTGATTGTGATTTTAACGAGATTTTATAAGTCAATGAATTAACTAATTGTTAAGTTTTATCGTTTAAACAATTTCTCCTAACTACATTTTAACCTTGGGCCAAAATATCCTATATGTAATTAATGAGGTGCATAATTTTTAAACTGGATAAATAAGAAACTGCTCAATATTAATTAGAAAACAACAATCTTTAAGACAGTTTTTGTGTCTCCTGAAAACTACAATTTTTTTACATAGGAGTTCTTGCCACGAAGCTGGCGATACTTGCTTTTATATTATCTAATATATCTGCTACTACAATACCGTTAAATTTATGCGCAAAAACAACGACAACGATAAGGAATGATGGCTTCCTCGATTCCCTTCTACTTTCTTCAATTTACGAAAGGTTCAAAATGTATGCACATTTGCACTGTGTATAAGAACATAAAATTTAAATAACTCACCGGTTTATTCTCCAAACGATCACATGAGCACCCCTATCATAGCGATGAAAATATTTTACACACAGTTGGACACTAGAAGTTTGAGTCACAAGTTTTCTAATTTTTTCTATCAACATATTTTTTCAACTTTTTTCGTTAAAAATCACAAACACATCACATACACAAAGTTAGAATAATCACTTACACTTTATTATGTACTCGCATTTAAATTAACACTTTACTAATTTTAATTTAACAATAAAATACTACACAATTCACGACAATTATGACCCAACTAAATGCGCTCGAATGTTTTTATTTACGGTTTTTTGTTATTCACTCAGTAGTCCCGTTTTAAAATCCAGTATAACAACTTAAATTTGTAACCCTCGAATGCGCACGGCGCGTGGTTTTATTGTTTTTTTTATCCTCGTGCTGGTTTCAAAATGTTTATACGAGCACATTATATTCTTTGTTTATTGAGGGTTTACGGCGTATAGGTAATTGTAATGGTTACATGAGACATATTGTAAACTTGCCCTGTAGTCAGTGTTGTGCGTTTAAGCGTATTTAACATTAATCAAAAGTGTAGCTACACAAATTAGCAAATAACAAAAGTGTAGCTACACAATAAAAGTGTAGCTATACACACAAAAATATGGCAGGGTTGAATTTTCAATTGTTCTCATTAAAAACAGATTTTTACAAGAAAATGAAAAACAATTGGTTTTTATTCATTGAACAGTATAGAACTTTACACCCTGTCTCGTAGATATTTGATTACCATTTACACATGATGCCTAGAGATATCTACTAAAATCTACATTTGCGATACTTTCGGGAATTTTTATGATTTGCGATATCGATTCGACCCACGGGGAATTTTTTATCGAATTTGCAAGAAAATAATATTATGAAAAGTGTACTTACAGTCTGGTGGATGTTTGATGACGATTAACACATAATGCTAGAGATGTCTACGCAAATCTGGTTATACCGGCATTTTGTGGATACGTCTGAGAATTTTTAGTGATATGCGGTATATCGATGCGACCACAAGACTTTATGTACACTTTTCATAATTTTATTTTCATGTAAATTCTATAACAAATTCTCCGAGGGTCACATCGATAAAAAAACATAAAAAAAGACTTCCAACTGCTCAAATAGAAGTCGAAAGGCATAGAGGCGATTGGCCACGGTGTCGAGCTTTACTTAACTCTGGATCACAAACCTCGTTTGTAACTGAAATTTTTTTCCAGCGACTCGGATTAAAGAAAACTAATGGAAGGATATTTATTCAAGGTATCAATGATGTCACTTCTGGGGTATCAAAAGGTATAGCAAACATATGCATCACATCCAGGTTTAAGGATGCTCCTTATAAAATAACAGCAAGGGTGTTAATTGTTCCTTCCATATCGTCGTATCAGCCTTTAATCGACGATTTTAGAAGTTCTAAGGGATTGAACAATGTAAGGCTAGCAGATCCTGACTTTTTCAGGAAAGGCAAAATAGACATGTTACTGCGAACTGATTTATTTCTTGAAATTATATGTGATGGCAAAAGGTATATTCCCAAAACGAAACTTATTGCACACAACCCGCGATCTGGATGGATAATTCCAGGAACGCCAATTCATAACGAAAATGGCAATAGTGTGGTTCCAGTCAATCTACATCTTGATGTCGATCTGGCTTTACGAAGATTTTGGGAGATCGAGGAAATTTTAGATGCCGTTCCGTATAGTGAAGAGACGAATTTTTGCCTGCATCGTTATCAAGAGACGTTTCGGAGAACAGCAGATGGCAAATATATTGTAAGCCTGCCATTTAAAAACGTTTTACTGGAGTTTGGTAATTCAAAACTAATGGCTAAAAGGCGGATGTATAGTTTGGAGGACGTGACGAGTTGTTTAAAAGAAGATATAATGAATTCATGGATGAATATCTTCTCCTGAGCTTGGTCACATGGAAATCTCGGGTGATGTAGGTAACAAGCAATATTATTTGCCACATCACGGAGTTGGGAAAGAAAGTAGCTCCACTACGAAGCTACGAGTCGTATTTGATGGATCAGCTAAAACGACCAATGGAAATTCGTTAAATGATCAGTTATTAGTGGGGCAGTTGTTCAGTCCAGTTTGGTAGAGATACTGTTAGGATTTCTCACTCACAAAATTGTTTTCTCCGCTCCCACATAGAGAAAATGTTTAGGCAAATTTGGGTCAACAAAAAAGACAGCGAATACCAGAAAATCGTGTGGAGCAAGGATTCAGAAAGTGGTCTACAAATCTTGCACTGAAACACGACTTCTACGTCGATGATCTAACGTCTGGAATGAGCAAGTTGGAGAAACCTCAAAAAGTAGTTCAAGATTTAATCCGTATGCTGAGGAGTGGAGTGTTTAATCTGCGTAAATGGTCATCCAACAATGAAACGCTGTTAAGCAGTATCCCGGAAGTCGATAGAGATATATCATATAAAGAATTTGAAAGTGATTCACAATCGATCACTGTACTTGGCGTAAAGTGTGCGCCTAAAGATGATTAATTTCTCTTCTAAGTAAATTTAAACGATCGCGTACTAACAAAGCGGTGTATGTTATCTGAGGCATCCAAAATTGTTGTCACCAACTATAATAAAAATCAAAATTTTGTTTAAGAAGCTCTGATTGCTAGGTGTAGACTGGGATGAACGTTTAGCACCCATAATTGACGAGAGTTATGCAGCGATTAGAAGCAATATGTATAGATTGGAAGATATCCGAATACCCAGATGGATTCACACTGAAGGGCAAGAATGGAAGCTGCACGGATTTGCCGATGCATCTGAATTGGCCTACGCGGCAGTTATTTATAGCAGAGTCAAAACGGAAAGCGGCTATATCACCAGGATTGTGACTGCGAAGACAAAGGTGGCACCTATTAAATCAATAAGCATTCCACGTTTGGAGCTCTGTGCTGCAGTACTACTGACAAAATTAATGGTGTCCATATTAGCAATATTCAAGAGTCAAAAAATCAAGTATCGGTTGTGGACCGACTCAACCATAGTACTCAACTGGATATCATCATGCCCGAGGAAATGGCAGACATTTGTGTCCAACAGGGTTTCGTATGTCCTCCAACACACCAATCGTAAACAATGGAGTCACGTACCCTCAAAAAATACTCCAGCTGACTGCGCGTCGCGAGGTATATTCCCAGAGGAACTGGTTAACCACGATTTATGGTGGAAAGGTCCACATTGGCTAAAGAGACCAGAGGTAGAGTGGTCGAACCAAACTATAACCAGTTCGGTATTAAAGTAGCAAAAGTTGAATTCGGTTGTGATGATGAATGTTGGAACGAGTAGCGAAGGGCTTTTTGCCTCCATCGAAAGATGTTCCACGTTTTCGAGGTTGATCATGGTTATTACTTGAATTTTGCTGTGTTTTCGAAGAATATCATCTATAAATTATATTTAAAATCATGGCGGATACGGTTTTGGTTGTTGACATTTTTAGTATAAAATTTTATATTAGCTCGTTCACTTTTACTTTGACAAGAGAGCTGTAAGCAACAAATTTTGGACAACACGAAATTATAATTAAAATCAATCAAATTCAATTTTATAATGTATTGAAAAAAGATCAGTTTGTTTATTATCGTTAAATTGATAATTTGGAGACACATTCGCACAATATTTCAAATCAAATTTAAGTCTTTTCCCGCCAAAGAGTTGAGTTTACGTGCATTCAAACATAGCCGTACTTTACGTTTCGCTTCACGAACTATGGTGACCGGTGAATTCAACGAACTTTTGCTTATCTCGATGACACCCAACCTCAACATCCTGTCAATACCAGTATAAAGGTCTTTCTGTATGGCCGGGGAGACTGGGTAGTATCGCTGCTTTACTGATTTGCAGTCCTTTACCAGATCTATGTCATGCTCATTCCGCCAAAAATCAATTCCTTAATAGAACAAGGATTGCAAAGTGGAAATGACACAATTCTAATCACCAAATGTAACCGGTAGCCTAAGTGCCCTTCGTGTATATTCAATAGAACATTTCGTACGATAAATAACGCCCCACTATCGAGAAGACCGTTAAACAATTTCGATCCTATTTTCACATCGACATACGGTCGAGGATCATTCTTTATACACTCTAATAGGGTTTCAATGCATGTCCGAATACGAGACCTTTTGGTACGGAAATATTGGATGGAACGCATCAATTTTTTTGACATCATTGAAATCGTCTTAAGGTTAATGTTATTGTTAGGTGCTAATTTGGGACTATTATTTATTAGGGTTTTCAACTGCCATATGATTGGCACTCGATGGAAAGTTTCCCTTTTCCAAATTAAAAAATATTTCGAAATGGTTAGGCGCAGTCTTGGTAACCGCGGCCTATGTCGTGACAATTCCAGCAGATGTATTGTAAGGAATTTCTAGCTTCAGTTGTATCCTTTTGATTCGCGGTTCTTTCCATTCGAGCTAGTTTGCGAACATTTATTCAATTTTTGCTTATCCAAAGTTAACCTCGTTGATTGATGTTCGCCATCTAAGTTAAGCATCTGCAAAACGTCTTGGGTCGTACCCAGAATGTTCCCATAGCTTTCCGTAATTTGGTTGTGGTGCGCAAGCGTCACATTTTTTAAAGCCGGATACATATTCTGATATAGGCGGTATATAATATGTTGCTCAGAAAGTCAACACTGTAAACAAACATTCATTTTTTGAATATTAAGAGAAAAATCAGTGAAGGATTCCTTGTATCCTTGAAAACGTCTTAATATCTGTTCTCTAATTTCCTCCTCGTAGTTTGAACAGCTAAAATAAGAAAGATTCGATTTTTCATGTTAGCTCAGATTACGTCTGGATGATCCGCCTTGTACACTCAATACCAATCCTCTGCCTTTCTCATTAAAAACAGATAAATGACTTTTGTTAAATGTTCTCTTGCCATTGACTCCAATATATATATAAAATCGTGTACATTGACAGAATCTGTTCTGTCACTATGTTAAGTTCCAATTTTGTCGAATTTTGAAGAATGTATCCCATAGAAATTGTGCGCAATTCTGATGCGAAGTTGGCAATTCTGATTGCATATTCCTATCAGGTATGTTCATTGCCATCTGAAAAATATAGTGGCTGAATTTGTGCTAATCCAGAATTGGCCCAATTCCATTGAACAACAACGACCGTTGAATGAACAATTTTCTGACTAAAAGTGTTCTAGAAACCAATGAAGTTGGCAATTCTGATTGCATATTCCGATCAGGTATGTTTATTCCATTGATCAACAACGACCGTTGAATGAACAATTTTCTGACTAAAAGTGTTCTAGAAACCAATGAAATTGGCACTTCAGATTGCATATTCCGATCAGGTATGTTCATTGCCATCCGAAAAATATAGTGGCTGAATTTGTGCTAATCCAGAATTGGCCCAATTCCATTGAACAACAACTACCGTTGAATGAACAATTTTCTGACTAAAAGTGTTCTAGAAACCAATGAAGTTGGCAATTCTGATTGCATATTCCGATCAGGTATGTTCATTGCCATCCCAAAAATATAGTGGCTGAATTTGCGCTAATCCAGAATTGGCCCAATTCCATTGAACAACAACGACCGTTGAATGAACAATTTGCTGACTAAAAGTGTTCTAGAAACCAATGAAATTGGCACTCCTGATTGCATATTCCTATCAGGTATGTTCATTGCCATCCCAAAAATATAGTGGCTGACTTTGTGCTAATCCGGAATTGGCCCAATTCCATTGAACAACAACGACCGTTGAATGAACAATTTTCTGAAAAAAAGTGTTCTAGAAACCAATGAAGTTGGCAATTCTGATTGCATATTCCTATCAGGTATGTTCATTGCCATCCCAAAAATATAGTGGCTGAATTTATGGTAATCCAGAATTGGTCCAATTCCATTGAACAATAATGACCTTTGAATGAACAATTTGCTGACTAAAAGTGTTCTAGAAACCAATGAAGTTGGCACTTCTGCTTGCATATTCCGATCAGGTATGTTCATTGCCATCCCAAAAATATAGTGGCTGAATTTGTGCTAATCCAGATTTGGCCCAATTCCATTGAACAACAATGACCGTTGAATGAACAATTTTCTGACAAAAAGTGTTATAGAAACCAATGAAGTTGGCAATTCTGATTGCATATTCCGATCAGGTATGTTCATTGCCATCCCAAAATATAGTGGCTGCATTTGTGGTAATCCAGAATTGGCCCAATTCCATTGAACAACAACGACCGTTGAATGAACAATTTTCTGACTAAAAGTGTTCTAGAAACCAATGAAGTTGGCAATTCTGATTGCATATTCCGATCAGGTATGTTCATTGCCATCCCAAAAATATAGTGGTTGAATTTGTGCTAATCCGGAATTGGTCCAATTCCATTGAACAACAACGACCGTTGAATGAACAATTTTCTGACAAAAAGTGTTCTAGAAGCCAATGAAGTTGGCACTTCTGATTGCATATTCCGATCAGGTATGTTCATTCCATTGATCAACAACGACCGTTGAATGAACAATTTTCTGACTAAAAGTGTTCTAGAAACCAATGAAATTGGCACTCCTGATTGCATATTCCGATCAGGTATGTTCATTGCCATCCCAAAAATATAGTGGCTGAATTTGTGCTAATCCAGAATTGGCCCAATTCCATTGAACAACAACGACCGTTGAATGAACAATTTTCTGACAAAAAGTGTTCTAGAAACCAATGAAATTGGCACTTCAGATTGCATATTCCGATCAGGTATGTTCATTGCCATCCGAAAAATATAGTGGCTGAATTTGTGCTAATCCAGAATTGGCCCAATTCCATTGAACAACAACGACCGTTGAATGAACAATTTTCTGACTAAAAGTGTTCTAGAAACCAATGAAGTTGGCAATTCTGCTTGCATATTCCGATCAGGTATGTTCATTACCATCCCAAAAATATAGTGGCTGAATTTTTGCTAATCCGGAATTGGCCCAATTCCATTGAACAACAACGACCGTTGAATGAACAATTTGCTGACTAAAAGTGTTCTAGAAACCAATGAAATTGGCACTCCTGATTGCATATTCCTATCAGGTATATTCATTGCCATCCCAAAAATATAGTGGCTGGATTTGTGCTAATCCGGAATTGGCCCAATTCCATTGAACAACAACGACCGTTGAATGAACAATTTTCTGACTAAAAGTGTTCTAGAAACCAATGAAGTTGGCAATTCTGATTGCATATTCCGGTCAGGTATGTTTATTCGATTGATTCTCAACGACCGTTGAATGAACAATTTTCTGACAAAAAGTGTTATAGAAACCAATGAAATTGGCACTTCTGATTGCATATTCCAATCAGGTATGACTTTTATTTTAGAACATTTGAATTATATTGTTTAATTTGTTGTTCAACACAAATATTATTGAACAATATATCTCTGTTTTTTTAATATAGTATCTTTCAGGGGCTGGTTTGGTTTTCCTCGATTTATGAATGAAAAATTATGAAAATTATATTTCTATGATAAGCACAAATTTCATCAATTTAGCGGCCTTTGGAAAGTTTTAAAATTAGGCTTAAATTATTTCTAGTTTTTTCTAAAAATCAGGTTTTATTTATTCAGTCTTTCAGGCGAAATTTCAAATTTTATTTTCCCGTTTTTTTGGCTCCTGGACTATTTTTCCCGTGAGCACTAATTAGCAAAAATTGGGCTTAATCGGTATGCAAAGTTTCATTTTGAAATTCGAAAGTTTCCCTGCTGCAGTTACCCACGTGTTTTGATGGGTAATAGTGAGTAAATTATTGTCGGAATATTTCATTTTTAGGGAATATTCCAGTAGTACTAAGTGTTTAGTAAATATTAGGAAGTGATTCAGAGATTCTGGTATTTCGGGAATATTCTGGAAGCGGCATAACCCAGTGATTCGAGCCGGATTTTACAATAAAAGTTCGTAGACATATTTATTTTAGATAGCTACGTTCTGAATTACTCCTGTGCTGATTTTTTAACTACACTAAAACATAAATGTTTCACCTAATGGTGACGACTAACTGTAAATTGCTACGTAATTGTGTTACAAATAAATTTCTTCAACACCACAACAAAATCACTTAGTATATTGACTTGCAATTGAATACAAATTATAACAATTACATGTATTCCATAAAATGTTCTAAAAATCTAAAATTCGCTTTAATAACAATTTTTGTCTGCGGTTTAACGACCAAATAAAAATAAATAATTGTTGCTTGAGATATTTATTTAGTTGCCTGAGTTGTTCGACGATACGTAAAACGCTCAAGACAAAATGGTTTAATCATAAATTTCTAAATTTAACGGTTTCATATTTATTAACGACCTTAGCGAATAAAATTAATATTTAGTTTATTGTTCTTTGTTATGTTTGATATAAATCTACCCACAACCAAATATTAATTTAGTAATAATTTTGTTGGTTTCGCCTCGTTTCTAGAAAACGTGAATAGCCATATTTGTAACCAAAATGAGAATATCCGCAAATACAAAATATGACAAGTTCATTGATTTATCGGCGGTTGCACTATTTTGTGTGCCAATTACTTTAAAGTTTGATGATTATATAAAGTATTATTGCCGCAATCATCTTGTTGCTTCAAAGTTTTTCATCCAATTTTTCTATATACAATTTTTTTAAAGCAGTTAAACTCCATTAAAACGTCATCATCATCATCTAACATCATTAATCCGGAACCCCACCAAAATTAAAGTTACATAATTACACATCATAACATTCTCATAATAAATTGCACTGTAAAAATGTCGTAAATGACCTGTTATGTGTGGGTTTCTAAGACATTCGTTCACACTGAGATGAGAAATGGAAAATTATTGCTGTATGAAATTAATGAGAATCATAATTTCCTTAAAAAATAAATAAAGTTTACAACAAGTGTAATAAATAGGTAAAAAGAAATTCTGAAGACGGCAAATGAAACGACGAAATTAGAATGGGAATCATTATTACGAGTATCTGACTTGGTTTGTTAACTGAAATTTATTTGGATATTGTCCATCTCGTCTACATACAAGCACAGATATTTTCTTGTAACTAAAGTATGTTAACGGCGATGAAAAATTTCCTAAAACGTTCCTAGAACTAAAACGTTTGCTATAGTATTAGTAAATCATTCAACAATTGAATTCAAATAGGTAGTCAATCCAATTATTGATAACAAACATCAAAAGTTGTTAGTTATAAGTAAAACTTTACAAAGCAAGAGTCTGTGTTCCAAAAATAAATTTAATAAGAATTTAGAAACAAAAAATTTAAACTTAATAATTAAACTAATAAATTATAAATAAATTATAAAAATTAAATTATAAAAATTTAATTTAATAACTGTGTTAGAACTGTGTTAAAACCGATGAGGAAAACTAAATATTGAAAGCTTAGTTATTAACTTTCCGCGCTGGAATAAGATTTAATCGGAAACCGATGTATTGTTCGTGTCCCAAAATAATATTTTCATACTTTGGCTAAGGATTGGTGGACCTTGTCCTTCCTAGAAATATTAGCCGCATGCAGGACCCGCACTGGAATAAAATTGATTGCGCTTAAAATTTCTGACAAACTAAAAATGAGAAAAACTTTACAACAGCCCAAAAAAAAGTGTAACACTTTAAAAAAAACGAAATAAATTGTTAAAAAATAAATTCACAATGGCAAGCTAACTTAGCCATAAGCCCATAACCATGTGCCATAACCATACTTTATATTTTCGAGAAGCCAACATATTTATGCTGTGGAGCAGTCTCAGATTTTTTTAATTTTATAATTTTGCTATAGTAGGTAGAAAGTGTAGTGGAGCTTCGATCGTCAATGACAAGGCATCGTAGAGATGTCTAAGTAAATCGAAGTATGCTATCGTGCAGTACTGACCCAATTGCATCGTTTGTAGAAGCCAACATAATTATGCGATCCGATAATGAATTCACGTGGTTGGATGATTAATTCGAATGGTTTATTATGCGGCCATGATTTTGCCAGCATTTAAATTTACCACCGATAATGAATTCAAACGCTTGGATGAAAAATTCAAATGGTTGAATATGTGGCCGTGATTTCTTCAGCATTTAAATTTACCACCGATAATAAATTTAAACTGTTGGCTGATGAATTCGAATGGTTGAATGTGAGACCGATAATGAATTCACGTAGTTAGATGATGAATTCGAATGGTTGAATATGCGGCTGTAATTTCGTCGGCATTTGAATTTACCACCGATAATGAATTCAAACGTTTGGATGATGAATTCTAATGGTTCAATATGAGGCCGTGATTTCGTCAGCATTTAAATTTGCCACCAACAATAAATTCAAACTGTTGGATAATGAATTCGAATCGTTGAATATGTGGCCGTAATTTCGTCAGCATTTAAATTTACCAGCGATGATGAATTCACGGGGTTGGATGACGAATTCGAATGGTTGAATATGTGGCCGTAATTTCGTCAGCATTTAAATTTACCAGCGACGATGAATTCACGAGGTTGGATGACGAATTCGAATGGTTGAATATGCGCCCGTGATTTCGTTAGCATATAAATTTACCATCAATAATGAATTCAAAGAGTTGGATGATGAGCTGTCATAGGCACATATCTTGGTGGTAGTAGCAAATAATCGAATGAGATCTAGGAGGACTGGATTCGAATGGTTGAATATGCTGCGATTATCCTTATTCTATATAAATCAGAGACACTGGTTTTATTCTGCTTTGCTCTGCCGTATCCAATTTTATGTATATCAATCGTCATATATTTACCAACATTCACTATTTCTTTTTGATATGTAATGGCCAATGGAAGTTGGAAGTGAATGATCCCTCTCAAAAAGTATATCTTTGATCCTAAATTAAGTTCTTGCTCCTGGATCTCAAAACCGCTCACTCAATTTTCATCAAAACCATGTATATCGAAAACAATTATTATAAAAGGAAACCACACACCCCTGAAAAATGCGTAAATACATTTTTCGGAAAGTAAGCTCACTTCCTGGCACACTCGTTTGGCAAAAAAATGTCACCCATTTTTAATTAAAATATTTCTAGCCGGACCAAATATACAATCGCAAACGATTTCTATATGAATTACCGGAAATGATTGATACTGCCTTAAGTTGGTAATAACTAGTAGAGGCTTACAATGAATAACAGAGTGGAGCCATCTTTATACATTCTTTTTCTAATTTCGCGTTGATTGTCGATGAAATTTTATCTAGGATTACTTTTTCTAATATTTTAATGATTGTGTTGAGAAGGGATAAACCCAGCCAATTATGAATTCTCCTATTATGAATTCTCTAAGCATTCCATCCATTTTCGTGGTATTCTTTCGGATTTTGGAATTTCAAGTTTCTGTTATTACTGATGTTAGAGCTCTTGCAATTGTAGATGTGTCTCCATGGTTGTCTTCGTTTTAGCAATGACACCGTTGGTGGATGGGTGTTGATAGTTTCGTTATTAGCGTCAGTTTTATGTATTGTTGGTGATGTCCTCTCTGAAATATTCATTCCATCTCTTCTATTGTGCTTCACCTTTCTTTTGCCACCCTTCTTGGGCCGAATCTTTACGTATTGATGTTTCAGCTCCAACGTGTTTTGTTGGCTCATTTGTAACTTAAGTTCTTGGTGTTCTTCAATTTGTTTCCAAATATTATCAGTGGTCCGGCGAGAATGTGTTTCTTGTATCGCCATATTGAAATCTGTCGGTGTTAAATTTCGTCCAATTAGTCTTGATGCGTTTTACAGCGGCGGGCTTAATTTGTAACTGTGTTATACCGGTGTGTTTCGAGTTTCTGGACATTTTAATTATTGGAGACTTAATTAATTTAGACAGAAGTTTACGCGAATGTACCAAACCAAATTTTTAGACAAAATATAGGTTTTAGACAGATATTTGCCCACGTGAACATTTTGTTTGTAAAAAAATCAAATTTTTGTATTTCAAATTCTATTTTCAGAAATAATTTTAATCATCAAGAATATACGACTACGCGATGTTGGTATGAAAGGATGTCATTGTAGCTTATGGCAAATCACACGAATCTCAGAGATTGGCTCCTATAGAAATAGGTTTTAAAGGGCATACATTGTGTGTGGAATAAGGTTCTGTTGGTGACTACTTTAAGGCCCGTTTTATTGATCGATTTTGGGAACGTAGAACGTACCTCAGCCATCTCAGCCTTGATGATTTAATTGATCCAATTATATCAGAGTTGTTCAGATCATTTCTGTTTTCGAGATTCAGATGCATCCTGTATTTTTTTTATCCCTAATATGATAATTCACGTGGCAGGCTGCAGCTATCGGGGGGTCACAGGTGGTGGATGGTGGACAGCCTATCGATAGATAGGTTAGTGGTAAATTAAATAAGTCGCTCCCGACCGCAGTTCTGCTGCAAGAAGGGTCTCAGGAAACTGGGGAGTGGTTAACCTCTGTTCACTAAATTCTGAGTGCTTATGATACCCAGTATGGAAGGGCGAACTCGATGGCGCCATAAAATCAACGACTACTCCTGATGTAGGTCCCGAGACGGTCGGCGTATAGAATTGTGGGTAATCCTATAAATGGGCAATCCCTTGAATAGAATGGGACCCATTTGTTTGGGATATCCATATGAATGGCTGAATGGGCGGGTGAATGTTGGAGGGAGGAGAAGGCCGCGGTGCTAGGTGGGGGATTAAGATATCATGCGACCCGTGCTGATGATCGACTAGGCTGGAGCCCATTTAAAAAATCCCAGCCGTGAACGGAGCCATCTGGATAACAGGCTACCTCCAGTTGTATCCTCCCTTATCTGTGTATTCGGATCTCTGCGCAGGTGGACCTGTATTTCTCCGACACTCATGGGAAAATGAATGACCAAGGAAAAAATAAAAATATAAATAAAAGAGCCGGGATCCTCCAAAAACCGGAAAGTACAAAGAAAGAGAGTAACTCTACCCATAAAGCTGGGACTCCCTCATCAGTGGCAAGGGAAAGCGACACAATGGCATCGAAGCCAGGATGATGCATTACTGCCAAACAAAGTAGTAGGGGATTGAGAGAGATCCCTCCGGCGAAGCGACGGTACAGGAAGAGACGGTTGGCATATATAATTTTAAATAAACTAGCCGCGACCACTGCGGGGAAGCTTACAGTAGAACAGAAACAATCTGTGACATGGGTTAAGAAAACTGTCGGCTGCGATAGCTCGGAAAGGGTCCTTGGGTCTAAAATACAGGGTCTAAAAGAAAGCTGCCTCGCCAGCTCTCGTTCTCAAACTGACTAAACCAGATGAGGACTTCAGAACGACGGGGCATAAATTATTATACTCAAGTAACTCTGAGAAGATCAGATTGTGTGTTTTTGCAAAAAGTAATTTGAACATTTTCCTTCTACCTCAATTTAGTATAGCGGGGATGTTACAGCGGTGAGCGTTGAGTTTGGCTGTGAAAAATTATGCTTAGCCTCAGCCTATATGGATCGCGAGAATGAGGTTTCGCCGTACAACCTGGGGGAACTGATCCGGAAAACAGGTCAAATAAGGCTAGGTGTTATAATCTAATCGCCGATATGTAACATACAACCTCAACGTTAAACCTGTTATCCGGAAAGCCTTCGGAATCTCAGAAGGATAAACTGGAACAAATATGGGGAGGTGTTGGAGGAATTATTGTCCCTGGAAGTCCCTGGACTTCCGGCGATAGTAGAAGAATTAGATTGCATGGTTGATATTGTCACAAAGACATGAAATCATTCAATTAATGCTACTTGCTCCCTGATAAAGTCTAAGGGCAGGTAGAAACCGACATTGTGGACCACGGAGTTGGGAACCTATCAAAGGGCGTGTAGGTCAGCCTTTAATAAAGCCAAGAACACAAGGGAGGTTCGGGATTGGGACTCTTACACGGAGGACCTAAGAAGGTTGAGGAAGGCACAAAGGGGGTATTGGAGACTTTTCTGTTGTAGAGTGGAGGAGGTCTCTGAATCTTCCCGCCTTAGGAAAATTTTATCTACTAACCCAGCCAGTCCTAGTTATTTAATTAGACCGGGCGGGTCATGGATAGCTTCAAGTGCGGAATCATTGGAGCTTTTCATGGAGACCCATTTTCCGGGAAGTTTTGATGACACGATGGAGCCTAGAGCTAATCGAGGAACACCTTCAATAGATATGGAGGGCATCGAGGACAGGGGAACGAATCCTGTAGGTGCTGAACGGTTTTAAGCCTTATAAATCAGCGGGCCAGTGTCGGATTATACCAGCAGAGATCCAAAGGAACTTGGCAGTTATCCTCCCCTGTCTGACGGTTATCTTCGGGGGATGTCTGAAACTAGTCTATATTCCTAAAAAATGGAAGGAGGTCAGAGTAGTCTTTATCCCGAAAACGGGAAAGAGCTCAAATGTTTATCCAAAGGACCTGTAGCCTTTAACTCTCTCATCCTTTCTGTTGAAAACCTTGAAAAGTCTGGTAGATGTAGTTATTCGAACAAAAATTGAGCCAAGAAATTGGGTAATGTCGCAGCATGCATACAGTTTTGTATGGAGGCATTTCTGAACATTGAAGGTGCATTTAACAATGTACAAACGGAGGCGATCATGGAAGAATTTTCATTTTTGAAGGTGGACTACCCCATAAGTAGGTTGATAAACCAGATGCTGGTAAGCAGGATTATTACCTCGGAACTGGTGGAGTCCACCATTAGAAGATAGGTGGTTAGAGGAACCCCGCAGCGAGGTGTAATGTTGCTGTTGAAACTGGAGAGAGAGAGAGAACGATAGCTGTGTTAGACAAATATCTGGATACGATTAGGGCTGTTATGCAGAATGCACTCCTGATCGTTACGAAATGGGCCAGCAAATGTGGATAGGCGGTGGACCCTTCTAAGACGGAGCTGGTACTATTTACTAAGCAATATAAGATTTCGGTAGTTAGCCCTCGTACCATGAACGGCATTAGACTGGCTTTTGCTGACAGAGCGAGATTTTTGGGCATAATATTAGACAGTAAGCTCAGCTAGAAGCATAACATTATGGAAACGGCGAATAAGGCTAATGTAGCTATTTACTCGTGTAGGAACGCCATAGGTAACGGATGGGGGTTGAAACCAGAGCTAGTACACTGTGTCTATACCGCAATGGTAAGACCTGTGCTGATGTACGGGATGGGCGTGTGGTGACCAGCTCTGAATAAGGTAACATATATAGGGATGATGGAGAAGATGCAAAGAACGGCCTGCATGATTATAAGCGGGGCGCTGAGGACAACACCGCTGTTCGGGCGCTTATTCCAATTGAATGGTCAGCAAATGGCAGCTATTGTGGTAACGAGACTCTCGGCTGTCTCTCAGTGGAAGTATCTTCAGGCGAGCCACTCGACGATAGTTAGATCGCTAAGGGAAGAACTGGCGAATCTAGATTATATTAAACCACCGTTGTGCTTCGATAACGATTTCCGGGTCATCTGTCCTTCGAGAGGATCCTGGAGGGACGGATCAATAGTGAAAAACGAGTAGTGCAATTTTTTACGAACGGCTCTAATCTAGACAGCAGGTTAGGAGCCGGAGTCTGAGAAGCTTAATGTTAATATATCTGTTCGTCTCCCTCGCTACTGCAGCGTGTACCATTAGAATATCGCAATTTATGCGGACTATGAGACTAGCGAGTATTGCAGAAACCAGATATGCTGGGTCGTTGGTCACTTAGACGTCACGGGCAACTGCAGTGCAGACGAACAAGCTAGGCACGGTATGACTCTCCAGATACAACCGGAAAGGGCAGGTCTGGATAGACCTATAGCTACGCTGCTGGACCAACACTCTCACGTGCAGGGTAGCAAAACAGGTTTAGTCAAAACAGGACTTGCGGCACTCCAAAGCACTAGTATCCTCGGGAAAACGAGAGGTAGGATTGGTCGTAGGGATACTGACAGGACACTATCTTTTTGGGGAATATGCGAGAATGCTGGGTCTACAGACGAATGACTTTTGTAGAAGTTGTATGGACGAAGAGCAGGAAGAGACTTTAGATCACTTCCTATGCTCGTGTCCGGCACTATCAGACAGAAGGCATACGTACTTAGGTGTGTACGGTATAGACAGCCTTTTGGAACTCGCAAACTGTGGAATGCAAGATATTTTACACTACATAAGTAGCTCTGGGTGGTTTCAACGGGAGTAAAAGGGAGATAGGATTCTGTGGTTACACACACACATATCAACCACTCTAACCTAACCTAACCTAACCTAACGATAATTCAAAAATTCTAAGAGCCTTACGGCTTATTTCGAAATTAAATACACAATGCATGCTCGCACTCGTATATTCCTGATGATTAAAATTATTTGTGAAACGAAGAATATGAAATACAAAAATTTGACCTGTTTACGAACAAAATTTATTTTTATATTTACACTTTTAAGAAATGTTCACGTGGGCAAATAACTGTCAAAAATCCATATTTTGTCTAAAAAATTAGTTTTGTACGCTCGCATAAATTTCTTTCTTGATTATAAAAGTGTCCAATAATTAAATTAAAAGTGTCCTCAGTCTGTTGATTTACTGTGAATGACAGCACCTTTCATTGCCTTGACATTTTATAATGAAGTGCGAAGTTTCTTGTTGAGCATTGCGTGATCTATTTATTGATCTTGTCCTGTCATCATCATGACCATGTGCGTTGGTGTATATTTTTATGTCAAAATCTAGTGAGTTCTACTACTTATTGATGGTTCTCAGGTCGGTGTTATCTGTCCTTTCTTTTTGCATTGAAATTCTACTTGAATTATCTGGCTTTTACATCTGAGTCTTCTGTTAGCGCATGGCACTGAGTTATGGTTTTCTTATTTTTGAAGTGAACCTTGCTATTAACTTACTCCTATCCCAAAGAACTGCCGTCTTTCCTTTATCTGTTGGTAATTTCCTTTGCTTGTGTTTACTTCGCCATTGTTTTCCCATCCCACTTCACTGACTCGGAAAATTTCGATTTTGTGAAGTTCCATTTCTTTCTCTAACTGTGCTAGTGTGCTAGCGTCGATGCTTCGGTTAGAGTCCTGATGTTCCAAATTCTGATTTATGTCCGTATACGATACCCCATGGTCGATATTTGTAATTGCCAGTGTGTATTATTTCTTCCAGTATTCGTTGTGTGATCATTTTTGATTTTGGATTTACGGTTGATCGGTCCATTAGAATCCTAGCCAGCTCCTATGACTGTTGAGTAAGGCATAATTGTAGCATACCTGGGAGTCAGTTTAGTTGCATTCTATTTTACACTTTCTTCCGATAATGTTCCCAAATGGTCTCCCAAATTTGTATATATAACCTAAGTAATAGTTGCTCGACGTTGGTGATGAAATTTGTTCTCGACTCTTCTCTCTCTCTCTCTCTCTCTCTCTCTCTCTCTCTCTCTCTCTCTCTCTCTCCTCTCTCTCTCTCTCTCTCTCTCCTCTCTCTCTCTCTCTCTCTCTCTCTCTCTCTCTCTCTCTCTCTCTCTCTCTCTCTCTCTCTCTCTCTCTCTCTCTCTCTCTCTCTCTCTCTCTCGAGACATGTTGCAGAGTGTGTTACTTAAAAGTCTCGTATATTTATGTAAGCTTTTAAAAGTATAAAGTACTACGAGTATGTTTAAAATGATTATCACCAACTACTTCAACTTCCAGGTAATCCAATCAATCATAAATTTTCAAAGTATTAATAATCCGCTCTCTCTCTCTCTCTCTCTCTCTCTCTCTCTCTCTGCTCTCTCTCTCTCTCTCTCTCTCTCTCTATCTCTCTCTCTCTCTCTCTCTCTCTCTCTCTCTCTCTCGAGACATGTTGCAGAGTGTGTTACTTAAAAGTCTCGTATATTTATGTAAGCTTTTTAAAAGTATAAAGTACTACGAGTATGTTTAAAATGATTATCACCAACTACTTCAACTTCCAGGTAATCCAATCAATCATAAATTTTCAAAAGTATTAATAATCCGCTGATAAATCTCTGATAGCAAAAACATTCTTCAGTTTATATCTTTCACTCAAATAAACATTTGCCAGGTACATGGCACGTGCAAACTTGGAATTTGTGATAAACGAGGTATATAACAGAAATTATGTAGTGCCAGTATATTTACTGAACCACAAGATGACTAAAACGAATCTTTTAGATGATGCAGTATTCATACACGAGACCTAAAACTCATACCTACCATCTGATCATAAATCAAATACATATTCGATTAGAAATTATGTATTATCTATCTAATACAATAATGCCATTTTCGTCAATATTAAATTATTTTTAGTTACCCTTAATTTCCAAAAAACATAAATCAAACCTTTTTTCGAAATATCGCCTCTACAATTTAAATATTTTTTTATTAGTATTATGACGCAAAACATTTATTCCTTGAATTTGGAACCACAGCAAATTGGTATGAAAACGATAGAAATATACGAGAACATATATAAGGAAGGAATTCTATGAACGAGTTTTATGGTAAAAAGTCCCACACTCAAAACTGCTTGTTAGTTGAAAAACTGGCTTGATGTTCTATCACAAGGAACAGTACGTAAATATTTCACTAGTTTAAAATTGTCATTCTAAGAAATTGTTTAAGTTATTCCGAGTAAGGAGTATTGCAAGAATTCTGCAAATGTAGAAATGAAATGATCCTACCAATAAAATCTACCCTCCGATTACATATTTGCAAAATCTGTTCCATCTGTTTCCATTCAATACTCCGTCTAAAAACAATCTTAGCTTTTTGTAAGTTGTAATAAACCTAATGTTACGGAGAAATGTATAATCTAAATTCCTTTAGGTATACCGAAAGAGAATCTCAGACATGATGTAAAGTGTATTTCGAGGTATAGAACTTCAAGTTGGAAACAGTTTTTCAGGGAGAGCCGATTTGAGAGCTGACAATATTTCTGGTTAGTTTGGTTTGCCATTTCATAATGAATAGACTCACCTACTTTGATAATATTGGTTCAGTTCGTGAAACTCAACGTTTACTCTAAATGATAAAACACTTCCCGAAAGACTAGGCGCCAAGCAGGCGATGGCAGCTGAAGTTCGTATAGCATTGAAGAGAAACTAAATGCATCGATTCGTCATCGCGAACGACAGCAATTGTGACTTGATCCACCATCTCTATGGAGAATTTTAAGAATCTCGGGTCACGTACTTACGACGGGCCGAAGCTAATATTGGCATAGACGCAAATTTTCATAAAAAAATTTCTTCAGTGATGAAGCTCATTTTTGGTTGAACGGCTACGTCAACAATCAGAATCGTCGCATTTGGGGTGAAGATAATCCACGAGCCGTGTTTAAAAAAACATTACATCCACAAACAGTTACCGTTTGGTGTACTATGTAGACCGAAGGAGTCAACGGTCCATATGTGCTCAAAAATGATGCTGGAGAAAACGTTACATTCAACGGAGGCCGATATAGAGAAATGATTACTAATTTGTTTGTGCCTTAATTGGATGATATTGAAAACAAAGACATAAGGCTCCAACAAGATGGGGCCGCATGCCATACAGCGGGTAACATTTGTTGACATACAGCGCGCGATACAATTAATTAACTGAAACAAAAATTTGATGATCGATTACTATCGAGAAATGGAGCTGTCAACTAGCCACCGCGTTCGTGTTATTTAACACCGCTGGACTGTTTTCTTTCGGGATATGTGAAGACACTTGTCTACGCTGATAAGCCAGAAACTATTGAACACTTAGAAGCCGACATTGAATGCGTCATTGGCGAAATACGGCCGTGATTGAAAATTGGACCTGGCAGGATTACGCCATGTACGCTACAGCTATGGTGCCCACATGTCCGAAATCATGATGAAAATGTACAACAAGCCTCTGTTTCAGACTACAGACAAAGCTTACCTACAATACCAATGCAAAATCCTTCGGAAGAATCAGGCATGCATTTTTTAGATAAATTTTATCAATTGTCATTGAAGTAGAAAATTTGCACAACCACATTGAGGATAATTGCCTTCGGCCAAGTAACGGGTGTTTTTTTAAGCCTGATAGAACTTGAAATTGTAAAAAATAAAACAAAAAATTAAATTTTTATGAAAAATATACTCTGGCAGATCTCAGTATACTCTGGCTGACCCACGCGTGAACTACGCTTCGAAATTATTAAAATTTAGTTTCAAAATCAGTCGTCGATTCGCGCAACTTATAAACGACTTCGTGATTTTTGTGGCGCACATAATCGTCCATCTGAGCAAGCCATCTGTCGAACTGTGGATAGATTTCGTACCACATACTCTCTAGAGGATGCAATAACATCAACACGTCGTAGGAATGTGCGTATCGAAGAGAATATCGCCGCTGTAAACGAAAGTGTGGAAGAAGATCCAAATTTATCAATTCGTCGTCGTTCGCAGAAATTGGGGCTCTGTCCATCCACTACATGGAAAATATTGCGAAAAGATCTTGGCCTACACCCGTACAATATCCAGCTGGTGCAGGAATTGAAGCCGCGAGACCATTATGAGCCTCGTTCTTACGCCGATTGGGCTCTAGAGCAGTTGGTAAATGACCCGTTATTTTATCGTCAAATTGTGTTCAGCGATGAGGCTCATTTTTGGCTTAACGGGTTTGTTAATAAACAAATTGCCGCATATAGAGTGAGACCAATCCACAAGAGACCCACAAACTACATTACATCCAGAAAAATCCACCGTTTGGTGCGGTTTACACGCTGGTGGCATATTGGACTTTATTTCTTCAAAAATGAGGCCGGGGATCGCGTTACAGTCAATGGAGATCGTTACGGCACAATGATTGTTGACTTTTTTTTTATTGAAAATATGGATGACATTGATTCGGACGAGATGTGGTGTCAACAGCATGGCGCTATGTGCCATACGGCGGCCGCAACCATCGACTTATTAAAATCAAAATTTGGCGATAAGTTGATTTCGAGAAATGGACTATAGATCTTTCGAATAAAAAAAAAATTTTGATTATAATTTAATTTTTTGTGTTATTTTTTACAATTTCAAGTTCTATCGGGCTTAAAAACACCCTTTACTTCATGTTCTTCATCGTTATCACCGCTTCATCATCTCATTCTCAGAAAATTGTGATTCTGAGGACTGCACTGAAGATCTTCTGTATATTCCATCTTCGTCTAACCAGGTTATTCCTACAGTCATGGAAATAATTATATAGAAACTATTATTATTGAGGTTAAAATGAGTCTGATGCTATGTAAAAGGCTAATTTTGGTTTAAGTGCATAACTTCTTTTATTGTAACAATGTCTTAGATAGAGATTAATCGAAAAAATATATATGCACTTTTTGCATGGAATAAGTAGTAATTTTTAGTATGGAAAAAATTACATGGCCATGGAATTCACCAATGATTCTGGCCGTATATTTTCCGAAAATCGAAGAATTGCATCTTTCAGCTCATCACATGTCTGGAATTGCCTTCCGTTTTTGTAAACGTCCCGAACCATGATATTTGCCTTTCCTGAAACCAGTCTTTTGCTTCCCTTGACACATGAATCGCCGCATTGTCTTGCTGGAAGATCCCCTCCTGGTCATTTAGTTCAGGAATATCTTCAACCATGTTTAATAATGTATCGTCTAAAAGATCTATGTAACTTGTAGATTTCATTTTTGAAGATATCCAGCATCAAAATTCCTGCTCATTCTTGCCTCCGGTTCCTTCCTTAGATCATGCCAATAAAATTAGCAGCCATCCGGGCCATATAAATTTTTTTTTTCGTCGCTGGACACAACCTTATGCCATTCATTGGGCTAAGAGATGTGATTTTTATCGGAGTTGAGAATTTGCCAGACTCGAAGATCGGTCACATTTAGATTTAATTCATGTTTAATTTTTCTGGAACTAGCTCCAGACTTACTAGCAGCGGAAATTTCTCTATTTGAAAGATTACATTCCAAGTAGCTACAAATTTTAGCTTTTTCGTCTACAGTTAACTCTTTTCCACGTGGCATCCCTAAAGTTTGAGTAGATATTGGCCAAAGAATTATTGTGTGTTTAAATATGTCCAAGCACATTTACAAAATAAATATATCCACTTAAGCAAGTAGTATTACTTTAAAAACCAAAATATGTTCGCTGGCTATATAAATACTGCCAATCAGTTCAACGTTTCAAATGAGGTTACAAAATGTGACTGAATGATCCAGCAAACATCCGCTGTACGCGTATGCTTTAAGTTATTAACTGCCTATATAACTATTTCCATGACTGTATTTTGATAAGCCCTCTCAAAAATGGTGTTAAATGAAACAGAGACTCGGATAAGTGGAAAAAGGACCATGTAAAAAAATGGGAATTCGTGGTCTCATTCGAAAGCCGAGGGAAATGAAAAATTCGTGCGGAGTGAAATGTAAATTGCAGTGTTCCACTAAATTTAGTCAAGAGAACAGAAGGCAGCCCTTCTCAGAAAATGGGCTCTTAGGTGAGATTGTAAAACAAAGACAGTATATAAACCATTCCATGGCGGCTATTATCCGGGAGTACCGATACGTTCGTGAAGGCGGTACACATAAACCACATCAGAAGAATAATGCGTTCTATTTCAATAAGAATGGTGAAAAAGTTCGGGTGTGTGAGGTATTTTTTTAATAATACATTAGATAATATATTAACGATCGCACAGTTCGGTGCGTCCAGGAAAAACGAAATAAGAATGGAATTCGACAGTATATCAACGCGATTCCAAAAATTGTGAGCCACTGCACTAGAGCAAACACATCCCGAACGTTTATAGATGGCTGTCGTTGTTTGGCGGAAATTCACAGAGATTATGTATCGAAACGCAAAGCAGAAAATAAACCCTATGGCAACAAGAGTATGCTGTATTCCACGGGCGTTTTAACTTCCTTTTCTTATACCTAAACTTTTTAATCCTAACTCCTGCTTAAGAAGACAAACTGGTTAAAGGAAAAATACAATCAACATTTAGTTGAAAAAAATTTAACTGGAGAGGAAAAGAGACGTGCCAGTATAGGCTGGCATGGAGCTATGCAAATATTCAGATGGTGATAAAACCAGACCTATATTCGTATGTCCTCGGATTGGCTGACACTGGCGTAAAAGTAAAGACGGAAAAGCAAACGGCGAAGGAGTTGGGAGAACCTTGGCCCCAGAACAGATTGCAGTGATAATAAAAAATAAATAAATAAAATAAAAAAAGAGACATAAACAACAATAACTTTCACGGTATTATGGCAGGTAGGTTCGATCTCCAAGAAGTCATGCAAATACAGAAAGGTGACTTTTCGGTATTTTACTATAAATCCAAGCTAAATGTACTAAATTTTAAAATTTATGATTTACTAAATAATATCTGAGAATGCTACATTTGAAATGAATCCATTGGTCATCGAGGTGTCAACGAATTAGATACTTGTGTTTTGGAGTTTTTTCAGAAGAAAGCAACCTTGTCTGAGGCTGAAGTTATACTCTATTCGGATAATTGCGCACAAAAATAAATTTATGTTGGCATTGTATTTATATGTGATACGCCATCTGGACATAAAATCGATCACTCTAAAATATCTGAAAGAGGGACATACATAAATGAAGGTGACTCAGTCCATTCACTTATCGAAAGACATCAAGAAGCTCGCTTTCATATTAGGACCTATAAATTTAATGAATGTGAAACTTCATGATATCAAGTTAATTATAGATTTGTGCGAGAATCTCCCAACTCGGCGTATAATAATCGTTTTTGTCATATACGATTCATCTATGAACTGTCATATACTAATCATCTCAGATATGTCATGCTTGAATATTAGTCCCGCTAAAATTTTATATACGTGTCATGCGAGACCGTCAAGCTTTAGTCATAACTCTTTCTCACACGACTTTCCTACTGGTAATACACGTGATTGTACACGGAAAAAATCGCCATGCTAGCTTTGTGCCATATACTCGTATAGTATTAAATTATTATTACATTTGCAAGATAACTTTTTTTTCCATTTGATTGGAAAAAAGAGGTTTTAGTGGCCAGCCTCCCAATGAGACCCAACTTGGACCTATTCTGTTGAACATTGGTCCTTGTACAGACTAATTAACATTTGCCGATGATTCGAAACGTAAGTTTGACAGGCAGAAAATTATAGTTGAAAATTCGAAATGTTACAGTTGCTTATAAACTCATATACTGTTAAAGTTAGCCGAAAAACGGCAATGCAGATAGTGTACCCCAACCGAAAGGTGGTAATGTAGATATTATGTTTTCCATTCCAGCAGGAAACATTATAATATATCGATAAAGCAGGTCGTCTCGATAAAGAAGTTTATTTTCAATATTCAACTGATTACACAACAAATTAATCATCAATTTTCTAAAAGAAAAATGTCAGTAACAGACATCTATACAATAGTCACGTTTAGCTGATGAAAGATTTGTATAACAAGATTTTGATCGGACCTGACTACCAATTTGATGAACCATGGCCCTAAGTAGAATTTGATTATATGCTTGGAGTAGGTTGGATGAGGTTACCCGTATATTAGTGAAATGTTCCATTTTCCATTGTTTCGACGATAAAACTTTTCACCTATCGAGATTTTGCCAAATAACCAGTGTCTGTCTCACTATGAAAACTCTATAAAATGCGACATAAGATTTAAATTCTAAGTTTAGGCTGAAAGATTATGAAGAATTTTATTTTCCTCATGTTTTGCCGATAAAATCAATAATCATGAACGATTTTTATTGCCCTATAACCCCATCAGGCCCACCCCTAAAATACAATCAAAATCTACCTATGGTCATGGGCTATCGAATCGGCCTAGTCAGATTGGTGTCCAACATGGACAACTTTCGGCTAACATTAACGAGGTAAACTCATTAGTAAAGCGACAATACGGGTAATAGATAAAGGTGGAATAGATAATTTCCAATACAGCTCTCACTACAAACTCTCAATAAACACAGAAATTATTGTCATGGGAAACCTATCGAAAAGCATGTGAGGAACACAGCTGAAGTCTTCGAACGAATAAATTCCGCCAGGTTAACGTTAAGTCCGAAGAAATGTTCACCACTCGTCAAAACAGAGGTAAAGTATTTGGATCCCAAAGTAACCGTCAATGGAATTCAGATCAGATAAATCAAAAATATTTACAGTAAAGGAATGGCCTAGACCCAGAAGCTTTGAAATTGATTTGCTTTGGGTGAAATTTATTTTGAGTCCCGATGCAAGCAATGATGGTATAGGAGGAGTGTTGTCACATGAAATCGATGGTCGAAAGAGAGTTTATGCATATTACTTAAAATTATATCGAAATCGGAGCGTAACTATTGCTGAAAGAAATATTTAATTTTGTGGGAGGAGTGAAATACATTCCATCCGGAGCGATAGGTGGCACGCTGGAGCGAACGTTTGCAAAGCTACGACTTTGACATCGAGCATCGAAAAAAAGACACTGGATGGGGACACTGGGAAAGGAAGACTATATAATCGATGGCATGGCTTACGAAAGTGCTATCCGATACGAAAACATCTAATAACTGGTTCTTCCAGATTGAATCATCCGTCATTCCGGAAAGAGCAGTTATTGGATGCGGATTTACCAATAATATTGCGTTATAAGAAAGAGGCGACCAACATGAAGGGCACAGTGGGAAAGCTTCCTTTCCAGGTATGGCTGTTTAAATCGAATTTGAGAGAGCTTGGATGGCAAAGTTAAACAATTATTAAAAGTGGTGCCGACAAATAAAATTCACTCATGAAAAATTTGTCATCGTTTTTATTACTCCGGATGTAGACAATCGGTAGTGGAGTGAAATAATCTATACGAAAAAGCCATCAATCGAGAGAATTGCCGTAGATGTGGCAGCACAATTCAGCAAATGGCCAGAAGTGTATCATATACCCAATCAGGAAAAACAGCTATCGTTGATGTCATAATTAACTACTGGGTTAGCCGCTATGCAGTTCCGATAGCAATTCACTCCGACCAAGAAAGAAATTTTGAATCGGTGATATTCCAGGAAATTTGTCAGTTATTCGGCATAAATAAGACAAGAACATCGCCTTTGCATTCTCCTTCAGATGGCGCAGTGGAAAGATTTAATAGTACACTAGAAACTATTCAGCAAAGATTGTGACTAAAATTCAGTGCCACTGGTATATAATACCTGATGGTTTATCGATCAGCAGTACATGACTAGTCCGAGGTTAAAACCAGTTAAAATAATTTTTCTGTTCCATCATCAGCGTCGTATGGTCCAGATTACGTCGACAAAATGCAAGAAAAACTTGATAATATATAGAAATTTGTACGCAAAAAATTCAGCTAGCAAGCGATCGAATGAAGGCTAGGTATAACATACGTGCAAATAATAAAACTTTCGGAGAAGAACAACTGGTTTCACTTTACAATCCGTAACGAAGAAAAGGGTTATCATCGAAGCTCCAACTTGCATGGGAAGAGCCATATAATATCATCACAAAGACGCAGTTTACAGAATAAAGAAAGAGCGGTGAGAGAAACTCAATGTCGTGCATTTAGAACGGTTGGAGCTATACAGAGGTAGTTCAGGAGAAAATTGCTCATTTGAAATTTAGAAAATTAATTTTGTGAAACTATTGACGTCTAGGTTTAAGTATTATCACTAAGGGTAGTTACAATTTAGTGGTATTGCAGATTACGGCAGAAAAAGTATGAAATTAAACCGAAACAATGAACACAAGAGTCAGTCATTCGTTAATGGATGTATCTCCTGCAGGGGATACGGTCCGCGTAGTTGAAGTAAATTGAATGACTTATTGTAAATTGTGGAAAGTGAATTAATGATAAATAATAGTGAAAACTATTTATTGTAAAACATGTTGACTTAGTGTCGTAAAAACAATAGTAATTAAACTAGACTAAAATTGATCCTGAGTTGTGCACCATGTGGGGTATTTTAGAAAATTGTAAAGCCAACTAAAAAGCATGACGCGAATAACATTTTGTCACAAAAAGATAACAAGCTTTAAGAATTCACGAGGGTAAAAATAGTCAACGTAAAAAGTCGAACAAAATAACCTTCGAAATTAAAATTTTAATTATGAATATTACGGCATAATTTATGTTAATCCCCTCAAATGATTTATGCTACTCGTACTTTATGTACTTTAAAAAGCTTTATAATTTCTATTTCGTATTGCTTGAGATGTGGTGGGAAAAATATTACCAAAAATGTTTTCTTCTCTAAATTATATTTTGAAAGGATATTGCACATTGTACGTTATACCCAGTGAAATCTAAGATTAACAATTTTAGTATAATCTTTGATTTTCTTCTTAAAATTTTGGTAACAATAGAAAAAATGTATTTCTGTATTCAACAACAATAGCGAATATTTATACATCAATAATTTCTTTAAAAAAAGTTATCTCGTTTGAATTTTCTGTACTCGTACGGGAACGTATAGTTCAAAAGATAGCTACGCTTTTAATCAAACAATTATTAATTTTCCCGGAAATAAATAATATTCCCGATATTCGCAACAAGGTTCTTTATACATATATTATTTGAACATGAATTTGACATTCTTTACAGGACAGTTTATCAATTAATTCACTACCTTGGCGGTGCACCAAAACTTAATACAATGAAAGCGACAGAAAGCCGCTTGAAAATTCAACTTACCAATCTTTATTTCGATCCGATGAAATAATTGGGACTTTGACATAATAACTTTAAATTATCTGCCGAACCGGATGATTTAACATCTTGGAACGCAGATAATTTGAGAATTTTACTCCATTTTCGAATAATCATATTCGAAAATTGTTAGTCGAGTACTCAATAAATATCAAATGGCATTTTTACAAAATAGAAAAATTACTACATTTGTTGGTCATCGACAAAAATTAATTTAAATTACCTTGCGTGAATTACTATTTCAATAGAAATTTAAGCAACAGAAAACAAAAATAAAACTTTCACAAAAATAACTCGTTAATTATGAAAAGACGTTAGTTTCATACTGTTACAGTTAGCCGTAAGCTTCCAGTTGAAAATGGTAATGCAGATAGTGTCTTTGCTATTTAAGTCGAAAAATATTTGATAGCCGAAACATATTTCTACCGGTGTGAAGTTTTAATCAATTGCCAAAAGTGTAGCTACACAAATAATCGTACAGGCAATAATCAAGTAATTCTAAAAATGTCTATTCAGATCTGTAAATGCCCTCGGATTGTAGTATGTACTCTATGGATTAATTTTGATAATCACCATATCATCGCGACACTCGGGGAATTTCTCACCGATTTTGGAATACCGCTCCGCTTGCGATATTTAATATGAAAATTGTAACGAATTTTTTTTTCGTCCCAAGTATAATCCCGGTGGCCAACCCCGAGTTCGATAATTTATATATATACATTGTTGAATCATACTATACCACTTAAGTAATCGAAATTGAAAGTACCGAAATTCAATTATTTTGGAAAAAAAATTGGAAAACCGGATTCGTATTCCATCCTGAAAAAAAAAACGAAATCGCATGATGATTGCAGTTACGGTTTTTTCTTGGACTAAATATATAACTAAATTGAAGTTAAATTATTTTTTGCTGTGCCAAGATTTCATCTAAGTCGAGTAATGATTAAAACGAGAAGAAAAAACAAAAAAAATTAAAAATATTTATATGTGAATTATTAGTAAAGATAGTTGTTAATTAGTGATTCTAATATGAGTAATAAATAAAAATTAAAACAGACATTGACTAATGATTTTAATAATAGTTTAAATAAATATAAATTATTATTAATTATTAAGTTAGTAATTAGTTAAAATAAATAGAAATTAATAAACGGTGCATGGACGAAACTGTTGTGGACAATTAAAACAAGTGTTTACTTAGTTACATACAACAGAAAATAAATTAAAAATACAACAACAAAACAATAAGAAATAATACTAAAAAAGCGAAGCTTATAATTGTTTATAATAATTATTTCTAATAATAATACAAATAATAATAAAAACAAATATAAACAAACTGATGTGCAAGTGAAAACCTGAACGTTAAACAATTACTTATTGCACGTTAATTCCTAAACTTAAAGTCCTAACGATTACATTAAAACTACATAATAAAACTACTACAATAAATTAATCATTTACGTACTACAATCAACAGAGTTTTCTTGTTTGGGATTATCAACTACATCGTCAATGTGGATTACGCGAACAACTATGCCGACCAACGCATCGGCTTTGATTAAATAATTCAATTTTTTTGTTTGAGTAACTCGTTGCCTATAATTATTAAATTTATTTTTTTTTGTTTTTTTACTCATTAATAAATACGGGTATGGAAAAATTTATTGTAATAATGGTCTTTTTCTTAAATTTCCACCATTCACTACTTAGTCGTTTTCCTCTAATCGTTTTGTTTTCAGGATGGAATAACTAAATTCATTATAGGGTGTGATCATGGTAAGTAGCAATAAATCGTAGGCATATAATTGTCCGGGCTAAATTTTTTTCTCGTAAGATGTAGTCGGCGGTAACTCCAGGTTTTTTTCTGCAAGGTTCCATTTCTACCAAACCATCCACTGAGCCATAGCCGGGCTAATGCAATAATCCGCCGCGGAAGCCTTTGCAATTAAAACACACTCATTTCTGTTAACGATCTGGGCAGAAACAAGTGCAGGATTGGAAATTCCCATCTTTCACCACCTCGCCCGTCTTGAGGATCGTTACAAAGTGTAGAGGTAGATTGTAGGCTATCGCCAAGTCATTCTAGAGATGTCTATTCAGATCTGTGAATGCCCTCGGATTGTGTGTATTCTTATGGATTATTATTTTTATTTTATTTTATTTATTTTTATTTATTTATTTATTTTTATTTAACATTAATTTTTATATATAAAAATCATTAAAGTGAGAATTTGCATTGGATTTGGGATTTTAACAATCTTAACATAAAGAATTGTTTATCGGCAACTTCGTTATATCTATGTAACTGAAAAGCTAGAAATATTTGATATAATTAATATAATTATTCAAAAGAAAGAGAAGGTTTGTATACTTCAATACACCAACGACTGGATGTTTGTCATAAAATGCAACGTTGCCAATCTTGACTGTTTTAGTACAAGAATTATAATTATTAATTCCCAATTTCATTTCAATCCTAAATATTAATCTACATGTACAGTGCCGAGCTATTATATTAAAATTATTCGGTTCTCAGGAAATCTCATTCAAATATATTTAATATACGAGTACATATTATCCCTCTTTTAAGATACTGGTACGATTTATATTTAATTATAAAAATTATAAAATAAACTTATTTATTATTCATTTTAGAATATTTTTTTCAAATTTTATCTAGTTGCCTTTACTTAAATATTACCTTCCAGCAGGAAAGCCATTGACGACACACTAATTACTAATTTACGTTTGTTACCAGTCTGAGATGAATCGTTTAATACGAGGTGACAAGTCATAGACGAGTCGCATGTGTCATGTCTGAGATTAATTGTATGTGATATATCCCCAGCAAACGTAGAAGAAGTTCCAGAACTAGTGATAAAAGTATTTGTTTCCTTGTGAAAAAGGATGGGCGTCGGGAAAAATTCATCAGTTTTATAAAAAAATTTTAGTAAACATACGAAATTTTTGCGAATTTAGGATATTTTAATGGATGGATATTTTAAGGGATATTTGAATGCAATCTGGTAGTTAATCTAGTTAGTTCAAATAACTTTGGTTTCAGGAAATTGTACTGTAAGTTGCGGAGTTGCAGAATGATTAAATTAATAAATGTTTCAATTATTTAGGAAGCCGGAAAATATGAATTTAGAATTAAATTTCAGGAAATTTACAGATGCTTGTGAATTAATGCTTCATTGTAATTGCTGATTGTGTAGTTTAGAATTGTGTTGTCATTTTATTACTAACGATTTTACATAGGTGTCTGTACCGGGTCGAGTCAACCAATTTTGGTTAGGAAGCCGAAAAGTATTAATAGAAATAAATTTCAGGAAAATTCCAGATGCATGTGAAATAATAATATTTTTTCTTAGGTTGCCGTTTTAAAGAAGCAATTGTTGAAGACCAATACCATCGTTATCCATTAACCTATTAAGCCTTTATCCTTCATCTAGTAGATTAGAATTGTGTTGTCTTTGTGTTACTAACTATCGGCTATACCTAGGTGTCTGTAACCGGGCCGATTCTGTCCCACTTAACTAACCTATCCAATCCTTCGGTTTTGTTATGTGTAAAAAAGGGTGTACGGTGGACCCGGCGTCATCCGGGAACTTAAGCCTAAGAACTTGGTCGTACATTCAAAATCAATCAATCAATCAATCAATAAAAATCATTAAAGTGAGAATGACTACTAATGGATTTAATGTCCTTTAAAAGTTCGTCATTCACACTTTTATGTACAAAACATATACAGCAAATAGTGTCATAGTGACTAAAACTACATTACGCATAATAAAAACAAAATTCAAATACATAACGATTAATATAATTTAATTTATTTAATTAAGAAAGAATGGCATTATAAAACACAAATAATATTTAACTGATGACAACAGATGAGATTTTATCATTCGTTTAAACATAAAAATATGTACAGCGTTCCTAATATGTTCAGGTAAGTTAATACAAATAAATATATGGCCCAATAAATGTTAATGATTTTCTGCTTTCTGCCAAATTCCGTTCTAATTTGGGGGCACTTCAACTGATTAGAATTTTTGGTTGAATAGCCATGATCTAGAAATTCGAATTGTATAGTCGAAATTAATGATGGGATGTGTAGAGACTTAAACATGTAGATCGACACATACATCTCAAAAATTGCTTTAGTTGGGAGAATGAGTGCTCTTAACCTGCACCGACCAAATTAGCCCGCCCCAATGAAACCTGTACTATAATTTGTTACACATTTATTACAATTTATTACAACAAATCCCGATTTTATTACAGCTACCGTTTTCGAGGAACGAGTGGTCGGTTTAGCTTACAATTAAACCTGCACCGCCAAAATTGTAACTTTTGATGTAGCTATGATATCGGGATGATTCTTGAACCAGAATTTATTACAAATTAATTACATTGAATGAGTTAGTTCAAGACCACCCCTATAACTATCCTAAGGGTAAATTTCACCCCAAAACGATTATTTATTTCAAAAACGTCAATTTAACCAAATCTAATAAATTTTTTTACACCGGACTGCCACAATATTTTAGGAAAAATAATGCAAGAAGTCTTGTCGAGAGTAGTTAAGCCCTATACAGATGTGTAATAAATTATTTTTGTGTCACGATACGCGGAATTCGCTCCCAACGGTAGAGGCCTCGAATAGGTAATTTGAGGGTCGATTTTACCACCTTTAATAATTTATTACACCAGACCGCCACCAGATATGGGTTCGAATGTTACTCTGTGGTCGTTGTTAAGGGTAGGTCAACCTTATACAGGTGTGTAATAAATTATTTTTGAGTCAGGTTACACGGAATTCGCTCCGAACGGTAAAGGATTGAAATTTTTAATTTAAAGGTCGATTTTACCACCTTCAATAATTTATTACACCAGACCGCCACCAGATATTGAATCAAATGTTACTCCTTGGACATCATGGTGGGCAATTCAAACTTATTCAATTGTGTAATAAATTGTTTTTGAGTCAGGATACGCGGGATTGGCTTCCTTTTTACCACTAGTTTCGGCTAAGCTAATAATTAGTATTTCTCTAATTAAATCTTCACAGTCTTTCTTATTATCAATTAATATTAATTGGCCAATAGATGCCAAGTATAAAGTTTTAATGTTTTTTCTCGAATTTTTAAAAAACTCTGAGTATTTTCGTATAGTATTTTCGGTAAAAAATTAAAAATCTATATTGGTATTTAAACACTGTAGCATGTATCTAACATCTAAAATAGTGTTAATCTTGGATGTCGGAATATATCACATTTTTTCTAAACCGCGCCTTGCGTTAGAAGCACAAACCAATTGAATTTAACAAATTTATTTCATTTTCAATGATTTATTAGATACAACTTTAATTTTGTCGTTTATTAAGTAGAGCACTTTTTTGAACCATAGTTATTACCCATATATTTTGAAGCTAATTCCGTAATCTGACACAAAAATAATTCATTACACACCTGTATAAGGTTGACCTACGCTTTATAACGACCACAGAGTAATATTCGAACCCATATCTGGTGGCGGTCTGGTGTAACAAATTATTAAAGATGGTAAAATCGAACTTTAAATTTCCTATTTGAAGCCTCTACCATTGGGAGCCAATCCCGCGTATCCTGACTCAAAAACAATTTATAACACAACTGAATAAGGTTGAATTGCCCACCATGATGTCCAAGGAGTAACATTTGATGCAATATCTGGTGGCGGTCTTATGTAATAAATTATTGAAGTTGGTAAAATCGACCTTTAAATTAAAAATTTCAAACCTTTACCGTTCGGAGCGAATTCCGTGTAACCTGACTCAAAAATAATTTGTTACACACCTGTATAAGGTTGACCTACCCTTAACAACGACCACAGAGTAACATTAGACCCCATATCTGGTGGCGGTCTGGTGTAATAAATTATTAAAGGTGGTAAAATCGACCCTTAAATTACCTATTCGAGGCCTCTACCGTTGGGAGCGAATTCCGCGTATCGTGACACAAAAATAATTTATTACAGAACTGGATAAGGTTGACTTGCCCACCATGATGTCCAAGGAGTAACATTTGACTCAATATCTTGTGGCGGTCTGGTGTAATAAATTATTAAAGGTGGTAAAACCGACCTTTAAATTAAAAATTTCAAACCTTTACCGTTGGGAGCGAATTCCGTGTGTCCCGGCACAAAAATATTTTATTACACAACTGGATAAGGTTGACTTGCCCACCACAATGTCCAAGAAGTAACATATGACTCAATATCTGGTGGCGGTCTGGTGTAATAAATTATTAATGGTGGTAAAATCGACCCTTAAATTACCTATTTGAAGCCCCTACCATTGGGAGCCAATTCCGCGTATCCTGACTCAAAAATATTTTATTACACAACTGGATAAGGTTGACTTGCCAACTACGATGTCCAAGGAGTAACATTTGACTCAATATCTGGTGGCGGTCTGGTGTAATAAATTATTAATGGTAGTAAATCGACCTTTAAATTAAAAATTTCAAACCTTTACCGTTCGGAGCAAATTCCGTGTAACCTGACTCAAAAATAATTCATTACACACCTGTATAAGGTTGACCTACCCTTTACAACGACTACAGAGTAACGTTAGACCCCATATATGGTGGCGGTCTGGTGTAATAAATTATTAAAGGTGGTAAAATCGACTCTTAAATTACCTATTCGAGGCCTCTACCGTTGGGAGCGAATTCCGCGTATCCTGACACAAAAATATTTTATTACACATTTGGATAGGGCTTAACTACTCTCGACAAGACTTCTTGCATTATTTTTCCTAAAATATTGTGGCAGTCCGGTGTAAAAAAATTTATTAGATTTGGTCAAATTGACGTTTTTGAAATATAAATATATGCTTCACATAAGGAAAACTTTCTAACTATAATAGACAAATTTAGTAAATTTTCAAGTGTCTACTTTGAAATATATAATCGTTTTGGGGTGAAATTTACCCTTAGGATAGTTATAGGGGTGGTCTTGAACTAACTCATTCAAGGCAATTAATTTGTAATAAATTCTGGTTCAAGAGTCATCCCGATATCATAGCTACATCAAAAGTTTAATTGTAAGCTAAACCGACCACTCGTTCCTCGAAAACGGTAGCTGTAATAAAATCGGGATTTGTTGTAATAAATTGTAATAAATGTGTAACAAATTATAGTACAGGTTTCATTGGGGCGGGCTAATTTGTTCGGTGCAGGTTAAGAGCACTGGGAGAATGCCTATAGCAATAGTTCGATAGAGCTCCACAGTAGGAAATAGGTGAGGCAGTTTATACATTGCTTTACAGCACCTATTTTGTAAAATCTGCAATTTATTCAGTTTCTATTTAACAGCTGAACCAAAGGTAAACGTAGCGTATGAGAATCGGGTATGAATAAATGAGAAATAAATTTTTTTAACACATGTACTGGAACAAAATCAGCTAATTTTCTAATCAAGCAAATAAATGGGCAATCTTTAATAACATTTGATTCAATACAAATAGAATTAATATGGTCCTTCTACGTCATATGCTTGTCGAATATTACTCCAAGGTACTTGAATTTGTCCACACGCTCTATGGTGCAATTTGCTACTTGGAGTGGTGGTTGAGCAATGTGTTGCAGGCGAGAGGAGTGAAAAATTATATATTTCGTTTTATTAAAATTAACTGATATTTTGTTTAAGTGAAGAAAATCCAAAAGTAAAATAATATCATCCCTCATATGTGACATTGTTACCTGACAATCTCTGGATTCGTAGAACAGAGCCGAATCGTCAGCAAACATTCTAACATGACCCGTGAGCGGTAAATTGGCCATATCATTTACGTAGATTAGAAATAATATAGGGTCAAGGACACTCCCTTGAGGAACACCACAGTTCACACCTAAAGTGGAGCTTTTTACACAATTTAGAATCACAAACTGCTTTCGATTACTAAGGCAGCTTGCTAACAGTTTGTATGATAGGCCACGGAAGCCATAAATTTGTAATTTTTGAAGAAATAAACTGTGATCTATACAATCAAAAGCTTTACGAAGATCAAGCAATAAGTCACAGATACAGTTTTGCCTGTCAAAATTATGATAGATCAAATCAGTAATGTCTCTCTGTTAAGGCCAAATCTGTACCAGAAGATTGTCGAAATCCATACTGACGAGAATAGAAAAAATTAGATTTATTCAGGAAGTCGATCATCCGGTTAGCAATAATTTTTTCTAAAATTTTGTCAAATACCGACAAAACTGAAATTGGACGATAATTATTAACTAGTTTAGAATTTCCAGACCTAAAGATACGTGTCAATTTAGCAATTTTAAGACAATCGGGGTAAACACCGGTTTCCAAAACCACATTAAATAGATCGGCTAGTAATTGTGAAAAAAATGCCGAATAATACTTCAGAACCACATTTCGAATGTTATCATAACCACCACCCTTTGTATTACTGAGATTTGAAATTAAATTGCAATGCATTTGAAATTAAACTGCAGGAAGTGGGCGAAAACAAACACGAATTAATACTACACACCATAGTATGAAATTTATTTAAATCATCTGAGCCTGGACTAGAACTACTTACTGATACAGAAGAATCAACAGAATTAACAAAACTGAGATTAAATATATTAACAATAGCAGTAGGATCATGAAACTCAACATCATTACTAATAACGGAGCGGATCCTATTATTAGAGTTATTTACCATGAACTGATTTAACTGTTTCCAGATTTCTTTTTGGCTCAAATTATTAAATAAATTGTCAAAATAATGCTTCTTTGCAAAATATTTTCCGTTTTTGATCTTCCTATTTAGCAAATCGAATTTATGTTTTAGTTCTAAGTTAGTACTGTTCCTTTTAAAACGCTTCAACATCCGGTTTTTAAGTTCACTTCGCCCGTCGTTCTGACTATGAACATCGTTCAGTGTCATAATAATTGAAAACAAACTAAATAAAAATTAAATATAGTTATATTTCCCACAAATAAAACGTCGAAAAAAATTTATTTTCACCATTTATTTCACAATTTTTATTTGACTTGTTACAACTTTGAGTTAAATCTTAAAACTAAACTTAACATAAAATTTACTTTAACGTTCTAAAATAAAAAATGCTAACTAAGGATAATTATAATTATGTTGTTTCTAACTTATAAAAGTGCTTATCAAGAAATAAGACAATGCTTGTGCATTTCCCTTGTAAATATGATCGGGCTCCGGTTGCAATGATGGGGCCAATGTTCGACACATCGTGAGAACATTGTAGCCTTGAGTTATTTATTTAATGTAGTAGTTTATGTAATTATAACTCCTCCCGGGGGTGTAGAAAGGGCGTCCTCGTCCTTAACTTTGATTCCTAATTTCGGCAATTGGAGTGCCTCTTCTGGTATACTTATATTGACTCCTTGGTTTATCATTAAATCTCTTATCGTCATTAGTTCTTTTAGCGAAAGCACTTTGTTGCTTGCTAATCCAATTTTTGTTTTGACGATGGCATCTTGTATGTCCTCTAATATATTGTTTATAGTGCCTATGTTTATGATAGCTGTCATCATTTCTATCTCACTGAGTATTATTTTATTAGCTGTGTTGATGTTCGTCACCGCTTTGTTGATCGTATCTGTGATCAATCTTATTCTTTCGTCAATCCGGGTGTTTATCTGTACTTGCTGATTATTTTCGTTTGTTAGCTCATTCATTTTGCTTTCCAGCATTCGTAGATCTAATGCATCTGGGCTGCCTGCCAGCCACTTCCACGCGGAACCGAGTGCATCCCAACGTTTTTGTCCTATAATTTCTTGCACTTTTGTTTTACTATATTGTAACGGGTGATTTTTTAAGAGCTTGAGAACTTTTTTTTAAAAAAAAACGCATAAAATTTGCAAAATCTCATCGGTTCTTTATTTGAAACGTTAGATTGGTCCATGACATTTACTTTTTGAAGATAATTTCATTTAAATGTTGACCGCGGCTGCGTCTTAGGTGGTCCATTCGGAAAGTCCAATTTTGGGCAACTTTTTCGAGCATTTCGACCGGAATAGCCCGAATTTCTTCGGAAATGTTGTCTTCCAAAACTGGAATAGTTGCTGGCTTATTTCTGTAGACTTTAGACTTGACGTAGCCCCACAAAAAATAGTCTAAAGGCGTCAAATCGCATGATCTTGGTGCCCAACTTACCGGGCCATTTCTTGAGATGAATTGTTCTCCGAAGTTTTCCCTCAAAATGGCCATAGAATCGCGAGCTGTGTGGCATGTAGCGCCATCTTGTTGAAACCACATGTCAACTAAGTTCAGTTCTTCCATTTTTGGCAACAAAAAGTTTGTTAGCATCGAACGATAGCGATCGCCATTCACCGTAACGTTGCGTCCAACAGCATCTTTGAAAAAATACGGTCCAATGATTCCACCAGCGTACAAACCACACCAAACAGTGCATTTTTCGGGATGCATGGGCAGTTCTTGAACGGCTTCTGGTTGCTCTTCACTCCAAATGCGGCAATTTTGCTTATTTACGTAGCCATTCAACCAGAAATGAGCCTCATCGCTGAACAAAATTTGTCGATAAAAAAGCGGATTTTCTGCCAACTTTTCTAGGGCCCATTCACTGAAAATTCGACGTTGTGGCAGATCGTTCGGCTTCAGTTCTTGCAGGAGCTGTATTTTATACGGTTTTACACCAAGATCTTTGCGTAAAATCTTCCATGTCGTCGAATAACACAAACCCAATTGCTGCGAACGGCGACGAATCGACATTTCACGGTCTTCAGCAACACTCTCAGAAACAGACGCAATATTCTCTTCTGTACGCACTGTACGCATTCGTGTGGTTGGTTTAATGTCCAATAAAGTAAACTGAGTGCGAAACTTGGTCACAATCGCATTAATTGTTTGCTCACTTGGTCGATTATGTAGACCATAAATCGGACGTAAATCGCGAAACACTTTTCGAACCGGACACTGATTTTTGTAATATAATTCAATTATTTGCAAGCGTTGCTCGTTAGTAAGTCTATTCATTATGAAATGTCAAAGCATACTGAGCATCTTTCTCTTTGACACCTTGTCTGAAATCCCGCGTGATCTGTCAAATACTAATGCATGAAAATCATAACCACAAAAAAATCACCCTTTATAATTCTAATTTATCATTCTTATCATCTAGCTTATTATAAATGAATTTATTTATTGATTCTACTGTATTTTGTAAGTTATGTAAATTGATTGGATGTACTATTTTTATATTGCCTATTTGCCTAATTTTGCAATCGTTTGTTTTAATTATTAAAATTGGATCGCTATTTAATTTTTTTATTTCTAATTTCTGGCTTTTACAGATTTCTATAATTATAGTTAATATTAATAATCTTATAATGAAATGCATTGAACTCGTATATAAAGCAAATGACAGCTTATCTAATTTATAATATAATATTTCTACGTGTACTGTATCTAGAATGGTAATTTCTAATTAAAAGTTTTTTATTTACGTCAACTTTAGATTAAATTATTTATATTTATTTCTTATTTAATTATTGTATTACAATTTGCCTGAAATGATAAATAAAATTGATTTTAATTAATTCTGTTTTCTTTCAATTTTTTTTCTCAAGTTCAATTTCAACATCAATTTCAACTTCAATTTCAACTTCAATTTCAACTTCAATTTCAACTTCAATTTCAATTTCAATTTAAATTTCAATTTCAATTTCAATTTCAATTTCATTTTTTCAATCTTTTTATTTTATTTTTATTCCGTTTTATATTTCATTTTGTACGGAATGTTTTTAACTCAATATTTCGAATTTTAGTCTCAATTCCTCTCGGTTGGGTTTTTGTTCTAATGTTGGGTTTAAGGAATACGGATTGATCTTCTATAAGGTCGGGTGGGTCTTCTTTACCACTGTTTTGCTTTTGCATTCTTGCAGCTGCTTTTGTTAAGTTGGCATTGACCGTCTGAAATATTTGGTTTGCCCGTGTTTGAATTTGCGTGGGATCAATGAAATTGTTTTGGTTAAAAATAATTTCATTCGGCGTGAAGCCGGTCGCTGAATGCACGGTATTATTGTAAAGTGCAACTGACAATTCGATGGCAGTTGAAGTATTTGGGTTTGGTAGTTTATGTTTATTGGTATTGTATATTTCAATGACCGTGGCATGGAATATTTTCAATCTGCCCATTAGATTCTGATGATGAGGCATATTCTATTCTGATATTGAGGTTATTTAGAAATTCCCTCATTTGAATGGATTGGAAGGTGGTTTCGTGGTCACATACAATACTGTTCGGTGTTCCGAAGAGAGTGAAATATTTGTTAAGGGCTGTGGTGACGTCCGTTACGTTTTTGGTTTCCATTGCTATCATTTGTAGATGCTTGGAAAATGAGTCTATTATAGATAGAAAGTTGTTTCTGTTTATAATGAAAATGTCAATATGCAGCCTTTTCATTGATGTTTAGGTGTTCGGTTCTAATAACCTTTTCTATATCCTGCTTAGTGATTATAGCTTTTCTAGTAGTTGGCATAGGTTTTAAAGTTTCGAAGTTGTTAACGGTTAATTTTAATTTTGGTAAAACGTTTGGTGATTTCGGGTCATTCGTGAGAATGTTTACTACCGTTTTGCCCTGTTCGGCTTTATATATTCCTGGTTGGATAATAATTTCTTCGTTGAGTTTTTGGTATTCAGGAACGAACCATTCTCCGTCACTCGACGTTTGGAATGTGACAATATGATTATAATGGATGCCCATTGGGTAGTAGCGGAAAAATTTGAGTTTGTGATTATTTAAAATCAAGTGATTTGTTGGGAAGTCAATTTTGGCGTTTAATGTGGCCATTGATTCTGAACCAATGATTCCATCAAAAACCCTGTGAAAATCTAGTTCGAAATAATTTTGCGGTGGAATATCGAAACCTAACAAATTAATTTTACACATTTTATTTACCAAGTGTGTCCCAAGTATATTTTTTACTGAGACTTCCTGGGTCTTTAGTAGATTTTTGGAAATAATACCGGGTCTTAGGATATTTTTGTTTGCCCCGGTGTCTATTAAAAGCTTAATTGATTTGTTGTTGTGTATGTCTTTACATACTAAATATGGTAGATAGTTTAATCTTCCGTGCCTACCTGTTCGTCCTCCTGAAAATTTGTCGAGTATACCTCGAATTCAGGTGAAGAATCTTCTTCGTTTTCGTGCTCGTTGTGTTGACAATTCTCGGGTTCTGCGAGAATTTCGTGCGTGTTAATTGCTCGAGTATTTTTCGACCTCGTCGAAATGTCTATCGACATGGGAGTCGGTTTACCTTTTTCTGAGAGAGGCGGTTTCCGATTTATTACCGAGTTCGTATTGTTTCTCGGCTGGAAGTTGTTAAATTTATTTGGTTGCATATTGTTATTATTTTGAATAAAAGTTTGAACCGGTTTTTTGTTACTGTTCGAAATTAACTCGTTCGCTGTAAATTTACATAGGAAAGCGTAAGCCTCCTCTATGTTTTTGGGCTTTGCCGCTTGGGCGTACCCGAAGTAAGGTTTTTTAACCCCGAAATGAATGCTACGAAAGCATCCTCTTCGATAAATGTGTTTATAGCAAGCCAGGCATGTGTATCTATTACCGTCGTATTCCGGTATCGATTTTATTGGATCAGGGATCCTGAACGCATCGAACGTCATTTGCTGTGCTTCTGCACCTTTTTCTGCAAAATTGTCCGCTGGTTTTTGTTGCAAAAAGGCCAGAGTTCGGTCTTGTTCTTCCGATCTGACTGCCATTTTTTGCACCTGTTCAATTACAGCTTTTATTTGCTCCGTGAGCTCGTTTATCGCTGTCATTGTTTCAGGATTCATTCTGTGAAGTGAGTTGTCTTCGAAATTACGATTTTCGTCAAATCTTCGTTCTGACTTTTTTCCCATTCACCAGAATTAATTTTATTTGATTTATTAAATTTTGTACTGTACCTATCTCGTAGTATACAGAGGGCAGTTCTGTGTCTATCTCGTAGTACACAATTTAGCCAATGGTGGTAACACAATTATTATATAAAAAATTTAAACAAAAATATATAATAATAATAAAAAATTGTTACCTTATGTAGTCGTGTGTCCTATAGGTTCTAGCGATGTCTAGTGTGGTGCGGGAGGCGGAACCTCAACTCCTCTGGGCGGTTTACACCTTTAGCCTGAGATGCACTGTTTATAATTTTTTCACTTATAAAACTCGCGGATTCACTTTTTAAATTAGTGTTTATGTCTAATTTATTTGCACTGTTTTACACTTACACTATCACAACACTAACCAAACGGCTGCGCCAGTTATATTTCTCACAAATAAAACGTCGAAAAAAATTTATTTTCACAATTTATTTCACAATTTTTATATGACTTGTTACAACTTTGAGTTTGATCTTAAATCTAAACTTAACATAAAATTTACTTTAACGTTCTAAAATAAAAAATGCTAACTAAGGATAATTATAATTATGTTGTTTCTAACTTATAAAAGTGCTTATCAAGAAATAAGACAATGCTTGTGCATTTCCCTTGTAAATATGATCGGGTTCTGGTTGCAATGATGGGGGCAATGTTCGACACATCGTGAGAACATTGTAGCCTTGAGTTATTTATTTGATGTAGTAGTTTATGTAATTATAACTATATATATAAAGAAAACATAAAGAAAAGAAAACGCTTAACTACAATAATAATAATTAATAATAAATTTAATAATTTATAGCAAATTTAAGTTTTTGTTTTGACGTCTTTCTTGGCGCGAATTCTAAATGAGTTCCAATTGTGAGAAGTGTTTCAAAGGAATATCCAAAGCACGGTTTCCTGGTGTTAAATGTGGTATTTGAGCGAGTTTATTCCATGTTAAATGTGCCGGCATATCTGACGAGGTGCTTAGAGAACTTAGCAGTGGTTCAACTACATTGCTGTGCTCTGATTGTCGCAGTAAATCCAACAGTTCCATCTTAGATGATATTGGCGATGGTAGCCACAATCCAAATTTATTTAACAATGATACTCCAGCTTTAAGGCGATGTTGAAGAATAACAAGCGAACAATTGAAGCTCAACTGGATATTAGTTCTCAAGAATCAAATAGTTCCAACGTTGTATTATGTGGAATTGCAGCAAAGAGTGAAGATATCCCCAATTTGATTCTTAAAGTTATTGGTGCAGTCGACGTTCATATCTCCAGTAACGATTTAATTTCTGTTAAACCAATGGTTCATAACAATGAATCGGCATCACAACTCAAACACTCATATATTGTTAAACTAAATACTGTCGATCTAAAAACTACAATATTAAACATATTTCGCAAGAAGTAGTATGTTTACTTACAACAACTTGGTGCGGAGTTTTCAATGGTGTTTCCTAATCACAAAATCTGGATACTTCATCATCTTACACGGTTTCAATCTCGTTTGTACAACGCAGCTAAAGAGATTAAATTTAACTATAAGTACCAATTTTTATGGTGTAAGGGAAATAAGATTTTCTTACGAAAAACATCGGACTCGAAAGTGTTTACATAAAGCCCACCAGTCATCCGTTGCAGCAGCTGATACTCCAACAATCACATCACAACAGGATGTCACGTAACACCACCAGTATTAGTGTAAATATTGTCTTATTATTAATCTTTTTATTTAATTTTATTCTTCTAATCTTTAATTATAACACTTTTATTTAAATTTTTAAAAGTTTGTTTACAAACACTTTTGACACGTCACTGTTAAATTTTAATTATGTATTTGTTTATCTAAATATTGACATTTCATACTCAATTCAGCACTATTTAAATTTTATTTTGTTTTTTCTAAATTCTTTTGTGTACGGGTCTAGCTGTAAACGCGTATTTGTTTGTTATTACTTATTTTTATCCCCGATTGTACTCAATTTTAATCATATTATACAGTTTTTGTTTATTTTTTATTTATTTTCATTAGTTTTTAGCTGTAAACGCTTCATACGAATTCAGCATTTTTTAAAGTACTTAACATACTGCAATATTTTATTTATAAGTATTATCCACGGAATATTGATATACAATGCAAATTTTCTCTGTGCAGTAATTATCATTATATTATTTCAATATGCCATTAAGATGGATTTTTTCCCTATTAATAATTATTTGTCTAATGGTTTTATTAATATTAATCTTCTGGTAATGGTTCTATGTTTTTTATCATTATTTTCTTTCCTCATATCCCTTGTTATTATTCTTCTGATGGTTATAAGCTTAAATTACTATTGTGGTTATGAGCTTTAAATCATTAAAATATAAGTGCCATAACCTTTATTTGGAAAGTGTTAATGATTATTCGGCAAATATTGATGTATCGCGTTCAAATTCTATTAATTTAAATATACTTCAAATAAATATTTGGGGTATGAACGATCTAGATAAATTCGTTAAGTTATTACTTTTTATAGAGAGTCTCAAAACGGATATACAAATTGTAGTAGTTTCGGAAACCTTTGTTCAAAGTTCAAATAAATTTTCTTATAATATTAGAGATTACGTAAGTATTTTCTCTTGTAGGGATGATAGAACGGGTGGTGGTATTGCTATGCTCATTAGGAATGATATTCCATCACCATGAAAATAATGGATGACGGTTCTTGAACTTTCCAATTTAATCTAACGAATTCCAGTTTAATCTAACGAAGGTATGCGGAATATGTAGGCCTCCTAGTTCTAACCCAGCATCGTTTCTTGATTTTTTAGAACAACTTCAGAAACCATAAATCTGCACACGATTTTATTTTAGTTGGTGACATGAGACCAGACTATAACGCAACCTTGCTCTCTCATGGTATGATTGTAACAAACACTTTCTTTACCAGACCACTGAGCCGTAATATTTTAGACCACTCTGTTAGCAGTTTTCATAATATTGAGCAAGTTCGGAATTTTACCATTGAAGCCGACATAAGTGATCATAGTTACGTATATAAAGTTAGCCCAGCTTTCATCCCAGAAAACTGGAAAATGGCAACACTAAACTATCATGACAGTTGTTCCATCCAAGGATATTACTGTCAGCCCAGGATTTCTGCCATATCAAATTCTCATTCAAGGAAAAACTATAACGACACTAAAACATCATCCCATAAAATAATTTTGATCCAGCTATCACTATAGGGAAAGTTAACTATCCAATCAATGTCAACCAAGAAATTGTGACTACATAATGTAAAAATTTGTATCCGAGGATAACAATGCCCTTCCAGTATCTGTCATTAAGATATTAAAAAACTATGTGTAAAAAACATACATTAGAACAATTATATTTGAAATGATATGAAAATAAGGCAAAATTAAAGAAATACTTTATTGCGAGTTACGAGTTAACATATTGATATAAAATAAAAAAATGTTTTATAGAAGTTGAATAGAGGTATCTCCGTATTGGGTTCCTGGTTGCACCAGTTATTTTAAAATGACATATGAGAGGGTGTTTTTAGATAAAGTACACCCATATGATCCTTAAGGATCGATTTCAAGTCCTTTGCACGAGTACGAGGGCAACAGCTTATACTATACTATAGCTTATACTATAAATGGTTCGGATTAGGGCCAGTATTAATTAAATGTGACGTACTAACATCTTCACATTAGGTTAGTTTCATTAGGTTAAGCTCAAAAGATCATTAATTTAGCCAAACCATCGATATTTGGTCCCGACATCTTGAAATTAACTCTTAAATGCCCATTATATCTTAAAGGATCACCGTAAAAAATAACGCATTTTTAGTGAATTATTACGCAGCATTTTCATACATTTACTGTTATTATAGTGATTATCCGTTTGTTTGTGTCCGAATAGTGATTTCGATTAATTTCGAGTTATTGGCGATATTTGTATAAAAACAGTTTGTTCGTGCTGCCACGGGAATTATTACACAGTAATTTTAACTTTATTTTGTATTATCATTTTTACATACATTATATTAAAATGGTTTTTGAAGCTTTCTCTCTCGAGGAAAGTAAACTTTCAATTATTCAGGATGCAATTTTGGAGCATACTGAAAATATTGAAAGTTTAAAACTAGGCAATTACACAAAAGAATCGTTATTCTTTAAATTATGCCAAAATATAGACGGCCTTAAATGTACTGAAAAAATCGCGTAAAACTCGTTAAGCTGTAAAAAAATAATAATTTTTTCCGTGAGTTAAACCAAAAATTTGTACACAGAAAAATCTGTATGGTATCAACAAACTTGACTGAGGATGTACAAGATGCTCTTCGAGTTTGGTTGAAAAAGAAATTTTAAACCCCGAAAGAAATTTCGATTTAAACTTCGGACCGATTAATACTGACCCAATGGGTTTGAACGTTAGTTTCGAAGGACATGTTAATCCTTTTCCGATCATAGTTGTTAAACTAGCTGAAGAGAATAAAATAATTAAGGTCCCCGAGGTATTTGAGAATGTTTTGGAACAACGTAGCTATTCAAATTCGGATCACGAAGCTTTGGATGCCGATCTCGAAGACGAAGATTTGGAGTTGATTAAAGATTTTGAGGCGAAGAAGAAAAACCGGCCAGTCAAGAAGCCTGTATCAGCTTCAACGAAAGTTACGAAAAGGACTGCTTACGATAATTATATAGGTCAAATCGAAATAAAAATAAACATTTGATCAGAATTATATTGCCAAAATACACAAAAATTAAATAAAAATGTATATCCCAACGTCATCAGTGATTTGCTAAGTACGAAAACAGGATGCTTAATAAATATAAAATCGATCGATTATTTAAAATCTTCTATTAGCATTCGATCATACTGTGGCCATAATGGTTGTAGAAAATATAAATTATTGAATGATAATTTAGAAAGTGGTATATTTAAATTATACAGTACAGAAGGGCAGCTAAACAATAAACTAATAAAAACCAGACAATTAAGAGGATTAGACAGGATAAACATAAAAAAAGAAATTTGTAAAACAACAGTTGAAGAAATTTTTGAAAATTTGGTTCAAAATGAAGATCCACTAGTTGTAACCAAATTTAACACAACAAAAGTTAAATCGATGAATGTTTTAAGACAAGCGAGATCCGAAGCTCTGAAAGAGCAGGATAATGACTCAAACGACATTTTGGATTTACAAAAGGAAATTTTAATAAACCCCACGATAATTCAAAAATTATATATAAAACCGTTTTGTGTTATTTGCTACAATGATATTCAAATATCCATGATTAATATTTATTTAAAGCGTAATGCAGGAGAAAAACTGATTGCTTATTTGAATGCCACCGGTGGATTGGTGAAACCACCCGACAACAACATGTCTACAATTTTGTATTATGCATTAGTAATACCAATTAAAGTTAATGATTCTGAACCATCAGACCCATCCCCTTTGACGGATATGATCACTTCTAGTCATACCATCGATACTATTGGCGCATGGTTGAGATCATACCGTATCGAATTAGAATTTAAACTACGAATTTGGCCCAATTTTTAAGCCGATAGTAACTGACTGCAGCTTTGCTGAAATTAATGCTATCATATAAAATATTTAACGTTGGCGTATGCAAGTTTAATGAGCAAATCTGAAAACTTTGGAGTAGTGAAACTGCATTTATGTGTTTCTCACTTAATGCACAATATGGCTGGCGACGTAAACAAAGCATACAACAACAAAATCCCACAGAAAAAATTAATAAAAGAAATCGTGGGTTCATTATTTTTACTAAACAATTTTGAAGTTTGGCAACATTTCTGTATAGTACTTAAATCTAAATATGTAACACCATTTGTGTTGGATTCACTTAGCTTTTTTATTCAGAAGCTCCAACAGGTACCAATTCGAAGAATGAGGATTACGAGGACGTAAGAAATTTTGGTAAAACGCTTTATTCTCAAAGTCCATTTTATGTTTCGTTCAAAACAATATCTGATAGAATATCGGGTTCAATACCACATAATGAAGCACCTCTAAATGAATTTTATAATCCGTCGTTTTTGGAAAATTTTAATAAAAAATACCTCACATTTCTTCCATTTTGGTCAGCAATATTTCATTCTAGTAGACTCAGTAACAGCCACATATAGAATTACTTCGGTACAATTAAACGGAGAACAAAACGGAATACTGCTTTGGGACAATTGCCTACTAAGGCATTAAGATTTGAGAAAGAAATTAATAGGCGCAATGAATATATATTAAAACGGTTTACATTAAATATTCCAAAGCGACCCATAAAAATTAATGCTGATAAGGTTGAAAAACAAAGTGACGAAGAAAAGTCGTATGCTTCAATTCTTAATTCTGAAGAGACTTGGAAAAAAAGAATTAATACACCAAAACCATCAACCACCAGTTTTAATTTATCAAATTTAACTTTATTACATACTACGGCGGCACGCGAAAGAGCAAACAGTTTAATTAAGTCGTCAACAAAAAACAAACCATTGGCAAACTACACCAAAATTGAAAAAAATGAAAATAAAAAGTCAAGCCATATCTTTTTTACTTAAGAAATGGTTCAGTCACGGGAGACAACACGTGTGCGTTTGGTTCCCTCACCACCAGCATTTTAAATTTAAAAGAAGTTGTCCATTTCGATCCAGGTAATAAATTCATAAAATTAATCGAGTCTCTAAAACAGTCAAATTTAATCCGAGCAGAACAACTCCGTTTTTCAAATTTGGTTGAGATATTGGGTTTGGAAAGAGATTGCACTAGCAATATAACAAAAATTGCAACATTCGCTTTAAAATTAATGAATTATTACTGTGCACTAAACAGTCAGTACTGAAGCGTGTCAAATGTGACGAGACTGTGATTGATTTTTTGAACTACGTTCCTATAAATCTTTTTAAGCACGATGCTTCAGGAGCAAAAAATTTTACTAATTGTTTAGAAGACAGTAATTTACTAATTTGCCCAAAATGTAAAACGAATTACGAAAAGCAAATCTGTATGAGTAAAAGTGTTTTCATTTATGTAGAACCTGCAACGAATCCGTTTGCTACAGTTCAAATTAACGACATTCCTCAGCAGGTAACAATGTTTAATTAAACATTTACAATTAGTTCATTTATTAACTTTATACCGTCCAGTGCTGCTAGCACTATTGCTCAAAAAATTAATATTTCTGAATTAAATATTTTAGATTTATTTTAAAAAAAATATGTATATTTATATATCCATATAAAACATGGGGATCGAAGGCCGACATTCATACTTCCGCTAGGTGTTTCCCGGGTAACGCTGAATGAATCAGGCAATGCTCTAGTACTCGAATGCAACATAATTAAAATTACATGCTGTAACGGCAAAGCAGACTGTATTACTTCTTTTGCGTTATAAAATGAAGCATATATGTACATAGCAATAATGAAAATAACGAATAGAAGTCTCATGAAATTAACCAAATTTAAAGGTGCTGGTACGTTACATTTAAAAAATAATCAGTTCAATCCGAAACTTTCTTAGTATGGGCTGTAGATGCGACCAAGTATCGATAGATTGAGTAAATTAATTAATTTTGAGCTTAAAGCTCAATGGTGTCGCTAGGACGCATAGAAGTCTAATGAAACTAACGTAATGTGAAGATGTTAGCACGTCACATTTAATTAATACTCTCCCTAATCCGAATCTTTTATAATACGGGCTGTAGATGCGATCAAGTATGGATAGTTCTAATTGTAGGTCTTCAAATTTCGATTTTTCGTTGAATATGTCTTATTTTTTAAAACTAATATACATAAATTTAATTTATAATTGTTGTCAATTAATGATTATTCATAAATATTTTTTTATTATAATCATATCTGCATTATTTCGTGTTTTGTATTCACAGTGAACTGTCGCTATAGTTTATCGGGCTATGATAATTTATATTTTGTCTCATAAATTATTATTATCATTAAAAATTCCGCGTTGACTATTTTCGGAAAGTGTTTTGCTAATATGGGGACAGCAGCTCGAAAATTATTGGATGATAGTTAACTCTGTAGTGTTTTCTGGGATGGTAAATCCTGGGGTGATATAAACTATAGGCTGATAGTGATTGCCTGGGATGATACATATTTTTCTGGTATGACTCCTGGGCTAACTTTTTATACGTATCATTCAAGCCTAAATATTGTACTCGGACACTAACGAAGATATACCGTTAATTACAAAAAGGTTAATGAGCCCTTTGAATATTTTTTAATGATTACCGTGTTTGACGTCAGAAATCCTGAGTCTACTCTAGAACGGATTTTTGATATGTATAATAAATTTGTTCTACAGTTTTCCGTATTGAAGGAAGTACATGTAAAAATGAAAAATTGCAAGTGTTTGTCCGTGGATGACTCTTGATCTGTAGGATTTAAGGATTAATTTCGTTAAACCCCATTTAACGCGACCGGGGAATATCTCATCGATTTTAGAATATCACTCCACTTGCGATATTTAATATGAAAGTGTAGAGGTAGATTATAGGCTATCATCAAGTAATTTTAGGGATGTCTATTCAGATCTGTAAATTCCCTCGGATTGTATGTACGCTATGGATTAATTTTGATAATCACCCTATTAACGCGACACTCGTTGAATTTCTCACCGATTTTAGAATACCACTCCACTTTCTATATTTAATATGAAAGTGTAGAGGTAGATTGTAGGCTATAATCAAGTAATTCTAGAGATGTCTATTCAGATCTCGGATCTGAAGAAGAGATCAGAGAATGCCCTCGGATTGCGCGTACTCTGGAATTAATTTCGATAACCACCATATTAACGCGACACTCGGGGAATTTTTCACCGATTTTAGAATCCTACTCCACTTGCAATATTTAACATGAAAATGTAGGAGCAAGTTTTCAAATTACGCAATTTTAGGTTATCTAGGTATTCTAAAATCGGTTTGAAATTCCCCGAGGGTCGCGTTAATATGGTGATTATCAAAATTAATCCATAAGAATACACACAATCCGAGGGCATTCACATATCTGAATAGACATCTCTAGAATTACTTGATTATAGCCTACAATCTCCCTCTACACTTTCATAGTAAATATCGCAAGGCGAGCGGTTTTTGAAAGCAGCATGAAAAATTTAATTTCTTATTTACTAATTTAAAGTTTTTACAATACTATAAATTAGTAAATACAAGTATGTACTGTTCTAAAAAATTTTAATGAGGTATATTCCGCGGTTTCTTTAGGTTATTTCTTAAATTGTAAAATAAAATGGTTATACCCGACAAAATCTGTTGGTGCAACAAAAAAAAACACAAAAATCAAACCTCTCGTGACATTCCCATTTAATATTTTAATTTAACGCACGCATTTTATACTTGAATTGAGTGTCAGTCAAAACGAGATGACATACAAAATTCCAATCTATACGTTATTAATAATAGCGTTCTGTTAAGTTTTACGATTTATAAATTTAATCACCTGTGTGTATATTTATACTCGTATGTCATCACACAATATGTAAATAAACCCAGTAAAATATTATTACTTATATGGGAATTGTAAGGTATGGCAAATGATTGCTGTTACTTAATAGGTCGTTGGTTAGTTTACCCATGGATCTGTAATCTAAGGCAATTTAATTAAAGTTTAAATGTGATTTCAGCGGCATACAGATGTTTATTTACTACCGTTGGCGGCATATATATGTGCGGTTCATTATTTTATGATGCGGAAATAAAATTCCACAAGGAATTTAAATTGGATAAAAACAAAATGAACACCTAGTGCCAATCAGGTCATCAGTTCACCACCTGCACATTCAATCACTATATATCCATTAACAACATAATAGCAAATATGTAATAATGTTATGCAAATAAATCAAATTACGTAAACAATGTAATCCATAATCAATCACACCAAATACTTGAAATAGATAATATTTATGTTCATGTAAACAACATGCAGTTAATTTGAATTTTCGAACGAAAACGACGAAAATATTCAATAAACACTCCACTTTACTATTTCGAACCTACCACCTTAAATACAAATTAGTAATCACAATTCACAAACAAATTACTGATTAAAATTCCCAAACAAATGAATACTAAAATATTTTTAATTAAGCACCTATCAAAATTGAAACAAACACTTGAAAAAAAAAATTATGAAAATTTTTGTTCATTTTTCCCCGGAAAATTCACCTATATGTATATGTATTATATGTGTAAAGGTAATTTGTGTGTACAAAATTATCCATCCAACACTATGTTTAGATACTCGTATACGTAGATTATTTTATGATGTGGGTATTTTATATAATTTTGTTCTTAATTATTACATTACGGGCTTCGTTCTTGTATACGGGGGCTTCTGATGTTGCTGTGTATTATTAACGAATATAGAGATAATATTTATGAAGAAATTATAAGATTACGTGCTTTAAGTGAGTATATATAGAAAACAAAGCCTTAAGGTATATGTCGTCCTTTATTTGTTTTGTTTAAAGGTGTTCAAATTGCTTTGCTGTCTTGTATAGGCATTATCACATACCATTTTACTGTCTAGAGATACAAAACATCTTGTTCCTATTTCATTAGAATAATTTCGGTGTTGTGTTGTTTTTCCAATAAAACCCCTGAAAAAAATTAACGAAATGCACGAAGATATACCAACAACCTTTTTTAATATTTTCATGTGTTTGGTTGGTCCCCCTTCTCCAGTTGTTTTTATATTCTTGATCGTTTTAATGAAAAAGGTTAAGGAAAAATTATTCACGTGAAAAATCACGACTATTATACGTTGCGTATATACCGTATTTTGTATATGTCCACGTACACAGAAATTACTTTTGATTATTTTCTAGACCAATTTGTTTTCTTTAATGAGACATAACTTGTTTATAAAAGATGTGTAACGCCGATTTTTCCAGTAAAACTTTATCGGCTTGCATTATTTTCGAACTAAAAGTTACTAATGGCAGAATGCAGGTCTACAGATTGAACCGAAATTATATTAGGAGGTGATTTGTTGTTGTGAACTCTAAAGGCTCAATCTCATTGTATCCGTTCCGTCGACCTGCTTTTAAAAATGTCATTTTGTATGAAATGCGAAAGATTTTCCGATCCGCCCACTGTGTTTACATTTTCGTTTTTTATGCAAATTGATATCATCAATTTAAATCATAACCTAATCGTAGTTTTTAAAAATCTCTGTGTGTGTGGTGCCGTGCAGACTGGGAGATTCCAGGCTGCATGGCACCGGAATCGGTCCATCGAAAATGGCTGTTTCCAATGAGCTTTTCAGTTTTTTGAGAAACTCAACATCAAAACCACTCATTAAGAAAAGCCATATGGAATGCAAACGGATTAACTCAACACCTACCAGAATTAGAACTATGGTGGATAGTTGACGGCCTATATCGATAGGTAGGTTAGCGGTGAATTAAATAAGCCGCCCCCAACCGCAGCTCTGCGAACTGAGCGTCGCGTCTCCTTGCGCTCTCGGGTCCCCCAGGTAGTGAGTGGGGAACCCTATAAACGGGTCATCCCTTGAATGGAATGGGTCCCATTTGTTTCGAATATCTATGTGAATGGCTGAATGGGCGGGTGAATGTTGGAGGGAGGAGAGGGCGAGTTGAATATTCCAGTCGAAACCAAAGCAACAGCAACAACAGCGACCACATCAGTATTTAGCTGACACAAGTAAATAGCTAATTCCACAGAACAACAAGATCATTTACCTAAATACTTGGAATTTTCCACACAAGCAACAGACACAACATGATACCATGTTGCGTCTGTTGCTTGTTTTCTTATCTATATAAACCTTAGAAACATTATTGTAGTCATTATTATCAGTGCATTAAATCAAACCACAAGGTCTATATTAAAGTTGTATTGTAACGTTTAAATATTAAATAAAGTAATGGATAAATTCCAGATATTCCAAAAAATAAAGTACTTGGGAAGTGAAACCCATTGGTGCCGGGGGCCACGGTGCTCGGTGAGCCAATGGGCCAGATTAAGGTGTCATGCGATCCATGTTAGGATGGGGCCCATTCAACAAAACCCAGTCGTGAACGGAGCCTTCTGGATACCATACTACATCCATTTGTATTTTGCCTTACCTGCATATACGGATCTCTGCGCAGGTGGACCTGTATTTCTCCGACACTCATGGGAAAATGAATCAGCAAGGAAAAATAAAAATAAAAATAAACGGGCCGGGACCCTCCAAAAACCGGAAAGTAGAAAGAAATAGAGTTCTAACCATAAAGGTCGGGCTCTCTCGTCAGTGGCACTGGGAAAGCGACACCATGGCAATCGAAGTCGAAGCAGGAGGGACCGCCAAACAAAATAGTGGGGGATTCCGGCGAAGCGACGGTACAGAGAGAGACGGTCGGCGTATAAAGTTTTAGGGAAACTGGCTGCGACCCCTGACGGATGGGTAGCTTACAGTAGAACAGAAAGAATCTGTGGCATGGGCTACGACAACTGTCGGCTGCGATAGCTTGGAAAGGGTCCGTGAGTCTAAAAGACAGAGGTACCAGGATGAGCTTGAAGCGGGCGGCAGCAAGCGAAGCGAGGTGCAAACAGTCATGATGTCGGGTGCTTCTAAGGATCAAAACCGAAGCTATTCGGTGGGATCCTAAAGAGGCACGTGCTGGTGCTAGCTCAGAAGTCAGGAAGATAGGAGCATCACGCCGGAGAGGTGGAAAGTTGTATATAATGCACTAAACTCCATATTTTTGAGGGTCCTGAGAGAAAATCTGGGATTTTCGTGGGGAGACGCGTGAAGTTAACTACGTACTCGGACCAGAAATCGGTCGATCTCTATAAAAGGGCAATGATCGAAGTAGGCGAGGTGCGGCAATGCGCGAGGCTTGAGGCAGTCTGCAAAGGAGAAATCCCGAGCAGGCCGAGGGTATGCGTCTGGTTACCAACCGAACTGGACGAGCCAGAGGAGATCCTTGAGATCATTCGAGCCAGTAATCCCGATCTTCCAACGGAAGATTGGAGGAAGGGAAAGCAGGAAAAAGCCAAAGGAGGCTTTAGATTGGCAATCATGCTGATCAATAAAGATTCCCGGGCTTCCCTTACTAAATCAAAGGGATTGATCAACTTCGGGTTTGGGACGATCACTCTTAACGTATATAAGAAAGATCAGGTTGATACAGGCGCGGAAGAGCAGACTGCGGGTCGATATGCGCGGGGGCCGACCGGGAGAGCGATGTTTCGGTTGAGCAGAGTTTGATGAGGAGAGGTAGCCTCCTCTCTCTTGAGTCTGGTGGGGACATCCTGTCGAACTCTCAAAGAGAGGCGGATGGCGTCCGAAGCAACGAGCCAGATGGCACTATCCCGATGCAGGGAGTGCAGAAACTATGTTAGGTAGAGTATGTAAGGTAGATCTCAATGATTAATATTGTACAAATGCAAAAACATTGGATTAACAATAACAGGATCTGTGGCCTCAGAGCGAAGTGGTATAAATTATTATACTCAAGTAACTTTGAGAAGATCAGATCGTGTATTTTAGTGAAAAGTAATTTGAATATTTTTCTTCTTCTTCAATTTAGTAGCGGGGATAGTTCAGCGGTGAGCGTTGAGGTTGGCTGTGAAAAATTATGGCTAGCCTCAGCCTATATGGATCGCGAGAAGGAGGTTCAACTGGGAAAACCTGGGGAAACTGATCTGGGAAGCAGGTTAAAGAAGAGTAGGTGCTATACTTGGATGTGATGCAAACTTACTTATTAAATACTTACCTTTTAGTTTGCAATATTGGGCGATAACCACCATTTGTAGTTAAAAATCGACAGGAGGTTTTAGATATGACCTCACGCAACAATTTTTCATATGATCAAGTGGTGTAGAGTGGCAAGAGAGCACTCATTCTCTGATCACAGATATGTAACATATAACCTCAACGTTAAACCTGTTATTCAGAAAGCCTTCAGGAATCCCAGAAAAATAAACTAGAACAAATATGGGGAGGTGGTGGAGAAATTATTGCCGCTGGAGTTCCCTCGATTTCCGGCGATAGTAGAAGAATTAGATTGCATGGTTGATATTGTCAAAAAGACATGCAATCATTCATTTAATACTGCTTGCCCCCTGATAAAGCCTAAGGGCAGGCAAAACCCGACATAGTGGACCACGGAGTTGGGAACCTATCGGAGGGCGTGTAGTGGAGGAGGTCTCAGAGACTTCCCGCCTTAGGAAAAATCTATCTACTGATCCAGCCAGACCTAGTTATTCAATTAGATCGGACGAATCATGGACAGCTTCCAGTTCAATAGATATGGAGGGCATCGTGGACAGGTAACGAATCCTGTGGGCGCTGAACTGTTTTAAGCCTTATAAATCGGCGGGCCCGGGTCGGATTATACCAGCAGAGATCTAAATGAACTCGGCAGTTACCCTCCCTTGGCTGGAGGTTGTCTTCGGGGGATGTCTGAAACTAGTCTATATTCCTAAGAAACGGAAAGAGGTCAGAGTAGTCTTTATTCCGAAATCGGGAAGAGCTCACATGCTTGTCCAAAGGACCTGAGGTCTTTAACTCTATCATCCTTTCTTTTGAAAACCTTGGAAAGGCTGGTAGATGTAGTTATTCGAACAAAAATTGAGCCAAGAAATGGGCAATGTCGCAGCATGCGTACTGTAAGAGAAATTCGGTGGACCTAGCTTTGCACGTTTTAGTACGCATGATTGAGAAGTCAATTTACTCGCAAAAGTTTTGTATGGTAGCATTTATGGACATTAGAGGTGCCTTTAATAATGTAAAAATGGAGGCAATCATGGAAGGATTATCATTTTTGATGGTGGGCTACCATATAAGTAGGTTGATAAACCAGATGCTGGTAAGCAGGATTATTACCGCGGAACTGGGGGAGTCCACCATTAGAACACGGGTGGTTAGAGGAACCCCGCAGCGAGGTGTAATGTTGCTTTTGGAACTGGAGAGAGAGGACAGGGGTGGTAGCTTATGCAGATGATGTAGCGATAGCTGTTTCAGGCAAATATCTGAATACGATTAGGGATGTTATGTAGATTCCACTCCTGATCGTTACGAAATGAGCCAGCAAATGTGGATTAGGGGTCAACCCTTCCAAGACGGAGGTGATACTATTTACTAAGAAAATTCGGGGTAGTTAGCACTCCTTCCATGAACGGCATTAGACTGGCTTTTGTTGACAGGGCGAGATTTTTGGGCATAATCTTGGACAGTAAGCTCAGTTGAAAGCCTTACATTATGGAAAGGATGAATAGGGCTAGTGTATTCATTTACTCATGTAGGAACGCCATAGGTAAAAGATGGGGTTTGAAACCAGAGCTGGTACACTGGCTCTATAATGCAGTGGAAAGACCTGTGCGGAGTCATGGGGTGGGCGTGTGGTGGCCAGCTATGGATAAGGTAACATATATAGAGAAACGCGTCTCAAGTCATCGTATTTGTGGCGATACGTGAAAACCATTCCATTGAGTATGAATATGCGAGTGTTCCTGCAACAGGATAGACCCGCAGAAGTTTTCTCCAAAAAACTGCTGAAAATCGGAAATGGAGAAATTTCGGTAGATACTTCCAGTGGTTTTATATTGATTTCATCTGAAATTTGCGAATTCACTTCAACGAAAGATGAACTCATCACTAAAGTATATCCGAACATTATTTACAGCGCAAAATATTGATGTCTATGACTTGAATTGGACGATTCAAAATCAAAATCCGGGAGAATTGCGTACAAACAAATTGATCGATCGCGTTGAAAACGAAGACGAAGTCGTCAATTATCCAGTGGAATTCCTATACTCTTTGGATTTGCCTGGCAAGCCGCCTCATCATTTGCGTCTTAAAATTGGATCTGTCATCATTATGCTACGAAATCTTCATGCCCCGAGACTGTGCAATGGAACCCGTCTAATTCCGCGAACTTCCATGACTTCAACCGATTTGCCGTTCCAGGTCAAACGCATTCAGTTCCCAGTGAAACTTGCATTTGCGATTACCATAAACAAGTCACAAGGGCAGTCGCCGGAAGAGTGCGACATGAATTTGAAAATGTCATGCTTTTCACACGGCCAGCTATATGTGGCGTGTTCCCGAGTTGGGAAACCAATCATTATTCTATTCTGTTTTTAGATTTCAATAAAACGAATAGAATTCAATGAACTTAATACTTGATTTTATTCTATTTTATCCAACTATTGGACGGAACGAAGTCCATAGGGTCAGCTTTCCGCATAAATATAGGATATTGAATTCGAAAAGTGTTTCATTCAATCTATAATTGGAATTATATTATTGCGTGATCTGTTAACAATCGATAATTTTCGTTCAAAAAAGACAAATTTCGGGTGGAATCGTGAAGGCTCGAAATTAATTCAATGAAAAAATTTATTTTGGGCAAAACGAAGTTTGCCGGATCAGCTAGTGTCTACATAAACAAATGTTTCCCAAGAAAGTATTCCCTGTCTGCCAGAATATACATTTGGCAACGGGAAATAAATATATGGGAATTAGTTCAATTTGTAATTACAGCAAAATATTTTACCAATTCTCAATTTCCCGGGAAAACCAGAATAGGGCCAGTGGACATAAAAACACCGTGGTTTGGATAAGGTAAGGCGAAAAACTAAATGGTAAAACGAAAGATAAACGATATTCATGTGACTCATTGATTCAGTCGCAAAATTAAACTAATCTGGAAAATTTGTGGATCATTGAATTAAAAATTATTCTTTCTTATATTTAAATAAAGCGGCTAAAATATTTTCAATTTTTGTTTAAAGATGTAAAAAACTTACCATGTTTTACCGGAAGCTCGAGCGCTCAAGGTTCCGTCCAAAAGAACGGACATCCTTGCATATACACAGATCATTGTATTTAACTCAACTTAATTACACAACTAGACAAAATCACTCAAATAACTCAAAAAAAAAATCACAAAATATAACAAAGCAAAAACAAGTATGCCTAAGATGATAAGAATAAAAAAACACTAAATACTACTAAACCAAATAATTAGTAATTTAAAACTAATCCACTCCAATCACGAAAGCAAACTGATCGATTACAATTCAAAAAAATACCAACGCATTTGTTTTTGTTTAGTTAATAACGGCCGATCATAAAAAACACGTGGTCTTTAAATTACGTTTAATCTGACACAAATATAACAATACGAACTATGAGTTCAGTACCGAAAAAGCTTTACGGATGTCACCTGTATCTGAACAGTAACAATCTAGTTTACACGAGAGAGATTAAATAACACATTTCTTCCCAATTTTGTTTTGTTTTGTGTTTGTTTTGATTATTATTGGTTATTACCGTTTACGCAACGGATGACGTTGAAGGTATGTTTCAATGGTTTATTGATATTCTTAGAACCACAATTTAGTACATTACAAATGCTTACGCGGAACTGATTTAGGACCCGTATCTCTACTACGAGTATTTGATTCGCCTGAAGTTCCTCGTTTGGTGGAACTTGTAACACTTAACTGATAAAGTCTTAATAAAAAAACACCTCAGAAACACCTCACACTAAATAGAAAAAGCAGGGGTGTGCCCCTGTTTAATTCTCTAGGCGCATTTGAACTTGAAGTTCTTCACGTTGCCTGTGAATCAACATTTATTAAGTCCGCTCGCCGCGTAGTAAATGGCACTACTTTATATTCCATGTAACAAACGATATTGTAACATCTGATTGCATTGCAGGTGGATCTCATTTCTCATTTTATCGAAATAAAAATTAACAAACTGTTTACTTTACTCCCTACCTTACTATCGAGTTTGCCTCTCGCCTAGTGTAATTCGGTCGGTAGAGAATATTGATTCCAACCAAAAAGCACAGAACAAACCTTTCTGGCACTTGAAGCTTAAAAGGTCGATTAAGTACTAGGAAGCTGAAGAACGTGGCTAGAAAAACAAAACTTCATGCCGATTGGGTTAACTTCCTGGTTGTGCAGAAATCTACAAAAATGCATGGCGTAGTTTCTGTGACGAACTCAACCCAAGTATGTCGGCGGTCACCAAGCTCAACAAAATTTTGGCTAAAAATTATAATTGTAGACTTAAAGCTCTTGGTTTATCTAATGTTAAGTTATCACGGAGGATTAGTTAGGATTTTCCCTACTACTTTCAGAAACGCTATCCTATAATTAAAGACTATGAAAAATCGGGCCTCTTCTCTGATTTTAATACTTCTTATTAAAATTGCCTCCGATGAGGTTTAAATAATCAGAGTGGGAACTAACTACGGTTCAAAATTATTTTTAATTCTGGTTTATTTTTAGCTAAAATGTCTTATTTATAATTGTTACGAAATTTCAGTAAAAGCCTCGGATAAATTTGAAATTTTGACAGCGACCCCGAATGCGGAACATTTAATGTACTCAGCCTGAATCGACAGCCATCGTAATATGCGCTGGATCTCATAGCACTTCAAGAAACACAACTAGTTTGCAATAACTTCGTTGATTATAATCGTGAATTAATTGAAAAAGACAAAAGTGTAACGCCGTCAAATGACGATAATATAAACTCGCAAAGCGCATCGACAAAAAATGATAATAAAATAAACGGTGTTTAGTCCAAACGGGTTTAGGCAGGTATATCACTGTGCAACCCAAACGAAAGAGGAGCCCTAGATCAGCGGCCAATACGAGCGTGAATAAATTCACTAATCTAGCCACGGTTGAATTGGCTCATGGCAACCGGTTTTCTAGTTCAATAAACGCCGCTGAAGCTGCTGAAGATGCTGGACCAAAAAATAACACATCAAAAACTAAGAAACCGTCACCAATCTAATTGACGGAAGAATCAAATAGAGATTTAGAAAGAACCATCGACACTTTAACGGAGGGCAACTTTTATATTTCCGGGGTTAAACGAGGAAATATAAAAGAAACCAAAATTCAGCCGTCAAATATTGAGACATACAAAGCCTTGATAAATCATTTTGATGAAGTGGTAAAACACTACTATACTTATCAACTAAGGAGCCAAAAAGGGTTGGTTATGATGTTAAAAGGAATTGAGAGCTTCATTGATCCAATTGAGATACAAGCTGCCCTCACTGAAAAAAACTTCCGTGTTAAATCTATAACTAGTATTATAAATCGGGAAAAGGTGCCACTGTCAATATTCCGTCTGGAATTAGAACAAAATAATAAAAAATCAAAGGGAAGCATGAAATATATGATCTAAAATATCTAAAAAGAACTGGACTGGTACAGTGTGTTAAGTGCTAAGAATACGGCCATACTAAAGCTTATTGCACTTTGAGCGATGTTTGTGTAATCTGTGGTGATCTCCATAATTCAACGAAACGCGATAAAAATAAAACTCAAGCTTCTGTCAGAAAATGCAGTAACTGCGATGGAAAGCACAAGCGAATTATAGAGGTTGCCCAGTTTATATTGAATTGAAAAGGAGAATTAATCCTGCAGCGAGCTGAGCAATGATTGCTTAAATTATATTCAGAAGCTAAAGTTCAAAATGGAAACCAGAATATAAATGTAAACAGTAGTGTGCATCATATGAACACGCTGATGCCGATAGTTGTTAAAAATCAAAAATGACTAGTATTTCTCATTGAGCACTAAATTGACATAATGTTAATATCTGAAACACGCTTCCCCAACAAGAACTACTTAAAAATTAATGGGTACTCTATTTATGACACTAAGCAGCCGGATGGCAAAGCGCATGATGGCACTGCTGTATTGATTAAGAGAAGACTAAAACATTATGAACTTATGAAATATGAGAAAGATCATATCCAATCAACGAGCATCTGTCTGCAGGAGCTGGAAGCAGGATGGTATGGAAATTGTGTGATATTAGCAGTGTACTGCCTTCCAAAGCACGCTATAAAAAATTACAGTTTATTGATTATTTTGGCCAGCTGGGTAATAAATTTCTCGCGGAGGGTGATTACAGCGCCAAACATACTCAATGGGGTTCAAGACTAACAACGCCTAAAGACCAAAGGCATTGCGCGTGCGTATGTTAAGGCCACCAGTCTTAAAATCAGAAACATCGAAAAGTCTGACAAACAAACGAACTGATTGGAATCAATATAGGAGACTAGTCGAACAAAATTGTCATCTTGAGGCACTGGAAATATCAGCTGAAAAGGCTTCACCAATCATCAATAATTCTGAAAAAATTAGTAAATTAACATAATATCCAGTCACTAATCCAGGAAAAGCAGAAAATTCGACGGCAATGGAAACAAACAAAATCACCATTGTTGAAATGCAAATTAAATCGAGCTATCAAAACCCTGAAATTTGCACTACAGGAAGAAGAAAACCAATGTGTCCAGTATTATTTAAGTGAACTCTCGGCAACAGAGAAGACTGATTATTCTTTGTGGAAGGCAACAAAAACCTAAAAAGGCCGCGAAGGAACTAATAATATCATGCTGCCTCACCAGATGGATGATGATTCATCCGTTAAACCTATAAAGTTTGAATGGAAGAAAGTTAAGAACACAATCAAAACTTGCATTAGCCCGAAAAAGGCGCCAGGATATGACCTTATTACTGGAAAAATGCGATCATGTGAACTAGCCGTATTCCTCAAATGTGGAAGATATCTTTGAAAACAATGATACATGAGCCTGGGAAAAACAAAACCCAAATCTCGTTTAATCGTCCAATAAGCTGCTTCCCACAATCTCAAAGCTGATTGAAAAAATGTTGATAACAAAACTGAAACCAGTATTAGAAGAAAGGCAAATCATTCCAGACCATCAATTTGGGTTCCGAAATCAACATGGTACCACCATAGAGCAAGTGCGTAGAATTGTAAATGCAAACAGACAGATCTTTGCGGCAAAGCAATACTGTTCTGCTGTCTTCATGTAACTATATAGCACAAGCATTGGACTAATATACAAACTTAAAGCGCTCCTGCCGAAGAATATTCACTCAGTTCTGGAAAACCTACTCCTCCAAAGACAATACATGGTCCAACAAAATGGTGCAACAACTTCCGTAAATGATATAAGTGCAGGGGTCCTACAAGGAAGCTTTCTGGGACCTATTCTATACTTGTTTTACACGGCAGACTTACCTGTTACCGGTAACAAACAGCCTCGAGAGATGTGCAAAGTCGTCTGAGCTAAATTTAGGATTGGCAAAATTGAGAATCTGTGTATCGATTTTGTCCCAAAATGTGTGAAACGAAATGAGTGTAACCGGAAAGATATGGTAGTAGTATTTATGTTTATCTTAGTTAGTGACGCGCGTACAATGGGATTGTTTTACTATCCACATGCAAACCACGTGTCATTGTTCTTTATTTATTCTATTTTTCTTATTCTATCTATCCTGTTATTGAGGAGCGCGATTGCGCTCCTTGGCACTCAAAGGGTTAACCATTGTAAACGCCATATTTTTGTGTTGTTTGAAAAAATGAAGAAAAATTCGTCATTTTGGAACAATATGATTGGTCGAAAAAATTCTTTAAACGAATGAAAAGACAAACTAACGCAACACTGAATCCGCCTTTACAAGATAGTGTTACTTTTTAAATATGTATGTATTTTCGATTTTTTTTTATAATTAATATTTTATTTTTAAAATTTATAAAATTTAAACATATAACATACAAACATATAAAATTAATTTATTATAAAAAAAATATAAAATACATTAGCATGTTAAATAATCACACACCACAGCTCGTGAGCAGACGTAATGTGTTGAGAAATGGAAATAAGCACCATAACAATTAAACCGATTCACCCGCATCGCGTTATTTTGGTACTGTCCATCATAAAAATGACACAAGCACGAACAAAAGAAAAATACAAATGCAAAGACATAATTGTGTATTATACGGTGTATACGTATTCGATATTTGTTGCTTCACTCATTTTAAATGAGTAACTCACAGGAGTGTAACTCTCAAAATCGATATACCGGCAAATAAAAGTAAACGGAAAAAAAATCAATTCATGTCACATTCACGCTGAACAAACGCTCCTGCTCACCAGTAGAATTAACCGGTGTATATATTACTCAACAAACCAAGGTCAAATACCTAGGCTTACAGCTGGATAGACGGCTAACGTGGGAAGAACATATTGAAGCAAAACGCAACCAAATAAAAATAATATTTTCCTAAATGTATTGGCTGATAGGAAGAAAATCGAAGTAATCATTAGACAATAAGGTCTTACTATACAAAGCGTTAATCCAGCCAATATGGACATATGGTATTCAGTTATGGGAATCCACAAGTGCATCAAATACAGAACTCCTGCGTAACGAACTCAAGCGAGAATACTCCGACCGACATCCCAACGAATTGGCCCGGGATATACTAAAACAGCCAGGATTTAAAAGACTGAGAAGAGCAGATCCACTCGGACTAATGGACCTGTAAAATCATTAAATGTGTAGATTACGCTTATACATAAGTAGGATCTAAATTAAATTGTGAACACTAATATTTGGTATTAACATTGGTTAAAACTTAAAAAATGAAATTAGCTTAAGGTTTGAACACTTCTTGTTAGTTTCTTATGTAGAAAGATTCAAGAATAAAGCCACGTTGGAACAACGAAGCTTTTAACAATCAAGTTACTAGAAATAATAATGATCAAGTTGAATATCATAAAAGCATCATCTGAAAGAAAACGGCGGCGACCAAACGTTCTACCGGACGTACGAACTTGTATTAACTGTATGGCCTACTGAGGAATCCCAAAAAAGTGGAAGACGGCTCTGTCTGATGTGCCTACTACATAAATAGGGAGATTGATTAAATTGCAATAATCACCTCCGAATAACTTTGCAAAAACAAAATTATCGATGTATGGTAAGCGCATTTTGGGCGACTACAACATAGTGTTGATTTCGTCCAAATAGATCAACACCTGATCAGACCTTCACTCTGACGATTGTATTTGAGAAATGTTTTGAAGGTAACTTCCCTATTTACATATAGGTACGTTGTGTCCTATCTAGATATCCCGTCGAAACTAATATCTAGGTTCAAGAATAAAATCGTAGACAAACTCTCGCAAACCTTTGGGCAAAAAATAGTAAGACTTTGTGCATAATTTTAAAATGCTTTATTTTATTTCTCCAAATCTATTTCGTCCCCTCCAAAGTAATCCCCCCCGGCCTCAATACACTTATGCAAACGTTTTTTCCAATCCTCGAAACAATTGTTAAAGTCAATTTCCGGAATAGCTTCCAATGCGCGTAGCGATTCACGTTTAATGTCTTCAATTGACTCAAAACTGTTCCCCCGGAGCGGTCGTTTGAGTTTGCTGTACAGCCAGAAGTCACACGGAGCACAATCAGGCGAATACGGTGGTTGCGGAACGATATGGGTGGAATTTTTAGCGAAAAAATCACGTAAAACCAATGCAGTATGAGAAGGTGCATTATTGTGGTGCAAACACTAAGAGTTGTCGACCCATAATTCCGGCCACTTTTTACGAATAGCATCGCACAAACGACGCATAACACTTAAATAGTATTCCTTGTTGACAGTTTGGCCGGTCGGAAGGAATTCGAAGTGCACCACCCCTCGATAATCGAAGAAAACTGTCAACATCGCCTTGATTTTTGACTTGCTTTGACGTGATTTTTTTGGTTTCGGCTCACCTTTGGCACGATATTCGGCCGACTGATCGTCTGTTTCCGGGTCATAAGCATAGATTCAAGACTCATCGCCAGTTATAATACGTTTCATGACATCCTGGTAGTCGGAAAGCATTATTTCTCAGACGTCAACGCGACGCTGTTTTTCCAAAAAATTGAGTGATTTTGGAACCAATCGTGCTTTCACTTTTCTTAGGCCCAAATGATCTTTCAAAAAGGTTTTCACTGATCCTTCCGATATTTCAACGATGCCAGTAAGGTATCTGACTGTTAATCGTCGATTTTCGAGCACCAATTCCTTGATTTTATTTACGTGTTGATCATCAGTTGATGTTGATGGCCGTCCTAGATGTGGTTCGTCGTCAACACGTTCTCGACCCTCTTTGAACAATTTGTACCAATCAAAAACACTTGCGTTTGACATACGATTATCACCGAAGGCGTTTTGCAACATTCTGAACGTTTCGGCACCACAAAATTGATTCCGCACACAAAATTTAATGGAACTTCTTTGTTGAATAATTTCACTCATTGTAAAAATCGCCGAATGCACTTTTTGTACTTCAGAAAGACAAGCGTATACTAAACACTAATGATTATTTTGATGTGACATTTGGCACAGATGTCACTGACAGTACCAACATAGAAAAAAAATATTTCGACGAATGGTTTTCCGCGCGAAATTTAAATTAAAAGTTCTTACTACTTTTTGCCCACAGTAGTAAGTCAAACTCTTCTGACCAATCAACAAGGACCTGTGTTATTAATCTTGTTAAAGTTAGCCGAAAGTTGCCAGCCGAAAGTGAAAAAATCGATAATGCAGATAGTGTCTTGACTACTTGAGCCGAAAGTTAAGTAAATTATATATTAAATTGAAATATCGTAGTCGAAAGTGAATAATCTACTTAACCAGCCGCAAACATATATATCGGGACAAACAACAAATACAATTTCCAATCTAAACGATATTAACTAATAGTTTCATGTGTTTATTATAGCAGCATACGGCCAACTTTCAAAAATTTATTTTATATAGATGTTATAGATTTAACCAGAAAGACATCACAATGACTATGCTGATTCGATAGCCCATGACCATAGGTAGATTTTGATTATAGGTTAGGGGTAAGTCTGATGGGGTTATAGGGGTGAAATTTTTATTTTTCCCTTATTCCGACGATAAAATCGTTCATCATTCCAGATTTTGGGACATGGACACCAATCTGACTATGCTGATTCGATAGCCCATGACCATAGGTAGATTTTGATTATAGGTTAGGGGTAAGTCTGATGGGGTTATAAGGGTGAAATTTTTATTTTTCCCTTATTCTGACGATGAAATCGTTCATCGTTCCAGATTTTGGGACATGGACACCAATCTGACTATACCGATTCGATAGCCCATGAACATAGGCAGATTTCGATTATAGGTTAGGGGTAAGTCTGATGGGGTTATAGGGGTGAAATTTTTATTTTTCACAAATTCCGACGATAAAATCGTTCATCATTCCAGATTTTGGGACATGGACACCAATCTGACAATGCTGATTCGATAGCCCATGACCATAGGTAGATTTTGATTATAGGTTAGGGGTAAGTCTGATGGGGTTATAGGGGTGAAATTTTTATTTTTCTAACCTATAATCGAAATCTACCTATGGTAATGGGCTATCGAATCAGCATAGTCAGATTGGTGTCTATGTCCCAAAATCTGGAATTATGAACGATTTTATCGTCGGAATATGTGAAAAATAAAAATTTCACCCCTATAACCCCATCAGACTTACCCCTTACCTATAATCGAAATCTACCTATGGTCATGGGCTATCGAATCGGTATAGTCAGATTGGTGTCCATGTCCCAAAATCTGGAACGATGAACGATTTCATCGTCAGAATAAGGGAAAAATAAAAATTTCACCCCTATAACCCCATCAGACTTACCCCTAACCTATAATCAAAATCTACCTATGGTCATGGGCTATCGAATCAGCATAGTCAGATTGGTGTCCATGTCCCAAAATCTGGAATGATGAACGATTTTATCCTTGGAATAAGGGAAAAATAAAAATTTCACCCCTATAACCCCATCAGACTTACCCCTAACCTATAATCGAAATCTGCCTATGTTCATGGGCTATCGAATCGGTATAGTCAGATTGGTGTCCATGTCCCAAAATCTGGAACGATGAACGATTTCATCGTCAGAATAAGGGAAAAATAAAAATTTCACCCCTATAACCCCATCAGACTTACCCCTAACCTATAATCAAAATCTACCTATGGTCATGGGCTATCGAATCAGCATAGTCAGATTGGTGTCCATGTCCCAAAATCTGGAATGATGAACGATTTCATCGTCAGAATAAGGGAAAAATAAAAATTTCACCCCTATAACCCCATCAGACTTACCCCTAACCTATAATCAAAATCTACCTATGGTCATGGGCTATCGAATCAGCATTGTCAGATTGGTGTCCATGTCCCAAAATCTGGAATGATGAACGATTTTATCGTCGGAATATGTGAAAAATAAAAATTTCACCCCTATAACCCCATCAGACTTACCCCTAACCTATAATCGAAATCTACCTATGGTCATGAGCTATCGAATTAGCATAGTCAGATTGGTGTCCATGTCGCAAAATCGCGAATGATGGACGACTTTGCTTGAAGAGCATTAAACTGCTTTATCGACATTATTCGGCTGCATAAAACAAATATGGCATTTGACACCTATAACCCCATCAGACTTACCCTTAACCTATAATCAAAATCTACCTATGGTCATGGGCTATCGAATCAGCATAGTCAGATTGGTGTTCATGTCCCAAAATCTGGAATGATGAACGATTTTATCGTCGGAATAAGGGAAAAATAAAAATTTCACCCCTATAACCCCATCAGACTTACCCCTAACCTATAATCGAAATCTACCTATGGTCATGGGCTATTGAATCAGCATAGTCAGATTGGTGTCCATGTCCCAAAATCTGGAACGATGAACGATTTTATCGTCGGAATAAGGGAAAAATAAAAATTTCACCCCTATAACCCCATCAGACTTACCCCTAACCTATAATCGAAATCTACCTATGGTCATGGGCTATTGAATCAGCATAGTCAGATTGGTGTCCATGTCCCAAAATCTGGAACGATGAACGATTTTATCGTCGGAATAAGGGAAAAATAAAAATTTCACCCCTATAACCCCATCAGACTTACCCCTAACCTATAATCGAAATCTACCTATGGTCATGGGCTATCGAATCAGCATTGTCAGATTGGTGACCATGTCCCAAAATCTGGAATGATGAACGATTTTATCGTCGGAATAAGGGAAAAATGAGATTTGATTAAGATTTTTCTTTTAAAAATTTGATGTATTATTTGTTACTTTAAAATCTGTATTGGCGGGATTTTTTGATTGAATATTGAAGTTAAACACAATCTGCATTATCGACATATTACGGCATTTCAACTTGGTGTGGAAATATCATAACTGCATTACCACCTTTCGGCTGGGTTATCAAAGACACTAACTGCATTACCATCTTTCGGCTGGAAACTTTCGGCTAACTTTAACAGTATGTGTTATTACCCACTGCCCTTATAAATGCAACTACAAGCAATGAACAGGTCTCAACTTAAGGGCCTTCATAGACTCAGGGTCCCACGCCACCTTAATATCAACAAAGGCCGCTCGTCTATTGAATGCAAACAAAAGAAAAACCAACGTGAATATTGCTGGCATAGATGAGAATAAGGCTGGCGTTTGCAGACACTCCATCAACATCAAGCTTAGCCCAATATTTTCTGGAATTTTTTGTATGCTTGTTGACGCTTTGGTATTCGACAAGCTCACTCAACAGCTTCCTGAAACCAACATTGGCAAAAGTAAATGGAAGCATCTGGAAGGAATACAATTAACCGATACAATTAGCCCCACTACAATCGCTCGCAACCAATCGACTTGGTGATTGGAGCGGATTACTATCCGTTAATGATTACCGACAACATCATAAAGGGCAACCATCATGAGCCCATAGCTCAAAACACAGAATTTGGATGGGTCATAATTGGCAATCTGGGGAACAATGAGCATCAAACAACAACCTCTATGGTAACAACAAAGGACATCCAAGAACAATAACAATTGTTCATTGAGAATGAAAATATTCCCGGAGAAAGAAATCTCACCGAAGAGGAGATACAAATCGAAAAATTCTTTAAAGAAAATCTGGGGCGCAATCCAGATGGAAGGTACACGGTGAGGATTCCTTTTAAATCAAGCCAGCACAACTTAGGCGGGCCGTAGCCAGATTGCTACAGCTCGAGAAAAAATTTACAAAGGATGCATCATTCAAGCAGATGTATCACCAGTGCATGCCGGAGTACTTGAATCTAAAGCACATGGAGTTTGTCCGCGGGGAACCTGAAGAAATCAATGCGGATCAAAGGTATTACATACCACATGATGGTGTGCTCAAGGAAAGCAGTACAACACTCAAACCCCGAGTTGGGTTCGATGCTTCAGTAGACCACAACGGAAGTGTCATTAAATGATTTAATGATGACTGGCCCAAAATTGCAGCAAGATCTTGCGGATATCTTGCTTCGATGGCGACGGCATAAATTCATACTGACTGCAGATATTGAGAAAATGTACATACAGGTATGGATTCATGAGGCAGATCGAGATTATCAGAGGCTATTATGGAGAGGCGATCCAGCTAAACCTATGGCTACCTACAGATTGAACACGGTTACCTATGGAACTACCGCAGCCAATTTCCTAGCAGTACGAGTCTTGTTGCATCTGGCGCAAGATGGTAGGAGCACTTATCCAACAGCATCCAAGATCCTGTCGTCGGATTTTTACATTGATGACATGCTAACTGGAAATGATGCTATAGAGAAAGCATTTTCAGCTATAAAGGAATTAAGGGAACTCACGGAGGAAGGCGGTTTGAGCTTGAGAAAATGGACTTCCAATTCCGAGGAAATTTTGAAACATATCCCAGGCGAATTACATCATAAAGGCAACGTACAAATCAAACTATCCGACAGCGTAAAAACCTAAGGGGTTGTGTATCATCCCTCTACAGATGCGTTTGAGTTCGATATCTCAAGATTGCAACTAGCACATGATCAACAAACCAAGCGATCATTGTTGTCAGATTCATCCAAACTATTCGACCCCAAAGGGTGTCTGTGACCAATAACCATCACGGCCAAACTAATGATGCAAGAAGCATGGACAATTGGAATAGGATGGGATGATTGCCTACCAGTAACACTAAACGCTAGATGGATGAACTACAAGGAAGAAATGTCTATAATGAACCAGATAATGATTCCTCGGTGGAAAGACACGAGTCGCTCCTATCAAAACTAAATTATCAATCCCACGTCTGGAGCTTAACGCAGCCTTGCTACTAGCAAAACTCACAAGCCATTCTCAATGTGCCCTGAAACTCAATGACATCAAGACTTACGCCTGGACTGACTCAACTATTACATTATGCTGGATAAGAGGGGAGCCAAACCGATTTAAAAGGTTTGTGACCAATAGAATTTCTGCAATAAAAAGTATGCTGCCAACAACTACATGGCAACATGTAAGGTCAATTGAATATCCTGCAGACATAGCGGCACGTGGAACAACCCCTTTAGCTCTCGCTAACATCAACTTATGGTGGAGGGGTCCAGATTTTCTTCACGAGGAATTACAGTTGGATCTTGATGTACCCACACCAAACAACATTCCTAATGACGTACACCTGGAGGAATTAAAAGAAAACTCAATAATCAATTTGGCTGGCATAAAAGAAGTCAACCCGTTCTTACAATTATTTGAGCAGCATTCAAGCTTCAACAAACTAAAACGCATAGTCGCGTATTGCAGAAGATTTATATACCACAAACCGTCCACAGTCAACAAGCCAGGTATACCATCGAATAAAGAACTTCAAGATGCAGAAATTACAATTCTGAAAATCAAAGCACTCAATCACAAATCATTAGTTCCACCGATTATATAGCAATGGACAAGCGGCGTAAACACTTCGCATTATTAACCAGAGAAGATTTGCAACAATGTCAAGTCTTCAAGCCTGTTCACTTCTTATGTGAGATGCCACAAATTATCAACGCTCCCGTCAAGCAAACGCAATGCGAGGTAGCGATACTACAACGAAAGGAGGTACTAAATACCGTATGCAGCACAAGGGCAATAAACTCTACTAATCACTAGATCAAACTTCACGCCACCAACCAATGGATTTATGTGATACCCAATGAACTCGTAGTCGATGTCATATGTGGGTCTACGACCCAATCTTATACGATTCTAGGCCCCTGCATAGTAAAACTCAAGGCCGGCTGTGTGCTCAGTGATTCCGATGTTCAAATAATTGCTGTAGGTATAACTAAACACATCGTCAATACATTTTCGCGCCATACCAATCAGCTAATGCATGGTGCCAACAACTTACGAGCCTTTAGTGCGTTTGTCAAGAATAATACAAGGGGAGATGAAAAGTAATGTCCTCGTCATCTTTGAATGTTTCTAATTGTTTGTCCAACCGTGCTGTTTCTGGAGTGGTTAAAAACTTCAATTCGTCATCTCCCCTTGTCTTATTCTTCCAGATTTTCAATTGACCTTACATGATGCCATGTAGTTGGCAGCACACTTTTTATTGCAGAAATCCTATTGGCCACAAACGTTTTAAATCGGTTTGGGTCCCCTCTTATCCAGCATAATGTAATAGTTGAGTCAGTCCAGGCGTAAGTCTTGATGTCATTAAGTTTCAGGGCACATTGAGAATAGCTTATAAATTTTGCTAGTATAGCAAGGCTGCGTTAAGCTCCAGACGTGGGATTGATAATTTAGTTTTGATAGGAGCGACTCGTGTCTTTCCACCGAGGAATCATTATCTACTTCATTATAGACATTCCTTCCTTGTAGTTCATCCATCTAGCGTTTAGTGTCGCTGATAGGCAATCATTCCATCCTATTCCAATTGTCCATGCTTCTTGCATCATTAGTTTGGCCGTGATGGTTATTGGTGACAGCCACCCTATGGGGTCGAATAATTTGGATGAATCTGACAACAATGATCGCTTGGTTTGTTGATCATGTGCTAGTTGAAATCATGAGACATCGAACTCAAACGCATCTGTAGAGGGATGATACACAATCCCTTAGGTTTTTACGCTGTCGGATAGTTTGATTTGTACGTTGCCCTTATGATGTAATTCGCCTGGGATATGTTCGCCTGGGATACGAACCACCTTCCTCCGTGAGTTCCCTTAATTCCTTTATAGCTGAAAATGCTTTCTCGATAGTATCACTTCCAGTTAGCATGTTATAAACGTAAAAATCCGACGACAGGATCTTGGATGCTGTTGGATAAGTGCTGCTACCATCTTGTGCCAGTTGCAACATTACATGTGTGTGACATTTTATCAAACCCATACAAGCGCATATCACATTTAGTTAATCGTTTTAACTGTTTTAATATATTTTCAGCCCTGACCAAGTAGAGGGTTAGTTTTATTTAGCCCTGGGCAGTAGCGTCGTCTGGTTAAAACTAAATATCGGCCAAATCTTTTTCCTCAATCATAGGGAACAAAAAATCAGTTAATATGGCACGATAACGGTCGCCGTTGACTGTTACGGGGCCTTCTTGCTCATTGTCGAAGAAAAGCCCAATGATACCGTTTGGACCATATTTCACACCAAAAATCTTAATATTCATTAGGCATCTATACCAAAGAAAAAGGTTAAGAGCGTAGATAGATAGAGCTTTGGTAATCTGAGAATGCGTTAATTCTGTTCAACCCAATTTGCCTATAAATCTGTTTGCCTAATCCCCTAATCTAATAGTCGGATGCAATTAGCTACTCAGTAAGATGAAAATGAGATAAATTTTTTATGCTATTTCGTAAAACATTAATTAGTTAGTTTCACTTCGTCTATTAATCATTACAATATTTCTTACGAAATAATATAAAAGTCAAATCGAGTACACGATTAAGGCCGACAACTTAATTATTGCCTAATTAAAAAAAAATACAATTAGTGTTGCATTAAGATGAGTAAAGGCCAGTAAAGATGGTGTGATAAGTGTGGTAAGTAAAATTCAAGTTTATAATTAATTCATTTAATCAACTTTAATTAATTTCTCTTTATTGTTTTATATATAACATAAAATTGGTGTACTATTGCTGCTGGTCGTCGTCGTTAAACACAAATAACACTTATAAAATGACATTACCTAATAAATACTTTGTGTGTAAATTATGTACAAATTGAATTAATTACAAGTAGAATTTTGTTGTTGTACATATATCATCTACTGTTAAGTCTCTTAAAATAGCCTTGAGAGCGCAAATGTAATTGCAACCACAATGAAACCGGGTAGGACTGGACCAGCTGGACTCATATTATTACTTGCACTACATTCGATTGGGGTCATTGGTAATAGTGATTTACATAATTGGGCACGGAAATTTGTCAACGCAGCCGCCTGAATATCCTCATCAAATTGGTGGCCGAATGTTATTGTTGGTACCGATGTTAGTTTTGGATTCAATAAATCAGTTTCCATGCCATTGCTTTGTAAATATTTGCTACCGTCGATTGAGCGGGAACACGAATCTATTTGTGGCCACTGTTCGACTTTAGTAGTGTTGGCGCATTTTTGTCCAGGATACGATTCATCGGGAATATTATTGGTTGGCTGCATTAAACAATTGATGTATTCGAGAATTAACGATTCCCGGGTATGCTCTCGTTGGAATGAATTTACTTGAATCATTTTCAAGGCACACGATTGTACTTTATTGCCAAAACATTCGTTTGGTCCGTGATGGCATGTAAAATTAACGTCATTTCCTTGCGTTTGGAACTGAAAATAAATATTCGAATGATAATTCGCTACACATACCATACAACATTTATAAATTAATAATACTTACGGTTGATTTTCCATATGGTATCAATTTAAGGTCAACAAATCTGGCTAGACTTTGTGGGCCACTTAACGCGGGATATAACTGTTGAGTGATGAACTTTTGACTGTCTGGGCAGAGTGATTCGTAATACACTTTAACCACTTGCTGAAAATATATAAAAATAATAATTGTTTAATAATCTAAATGTGTAACGTCCTTTAAAAAATTCAATTTTCAATCAATGCACGTCCTTTAAAATTATTAAATTTATTTAAACTTCAATCCACGCACAATAAAACGTGATTTAACTTCAAACAATTCTAACATTTTTTTTCTGTTTCTTAATTGACTCGACTTAAGATTTCTAAAATTTAATTAAACATTGCAATTCACGTTTTTCGTTTTTATACCGAAACATCAAAACGGCTACGGAGTGGTAATAAACCCATTCTAATCTTACATTTTGTGTGTCTGATATTTTAGGTATTTAGTAAGGATTCATATATAAGTGTTGTACCGGCAGGAAGTTAAAAAAATAAAAAAAACCTAGAACAACAAATTAATTATTGTTATCGAGGACAGCATGAAGGTGATACAGTCATTCGGATTTATTCTTAAAGATGACGAATTTATTATTGCTGCTATTATTGAAATATGTATAAACGAGTTCGTACTGGTAAATGATTCATGCATGTGTTATGTTGCAAACAACATGGTCTTTGATCATAGAAATATCAATAGAAGTTCTTTGTTTAAATTTTTTTCATTGCTTAAGATGTTGGTTGTTGGTAGATATTCTTTATATTTTATGCAGTACTTTTCTTAATTCGTAATTAACAAGCTCAGGTTACCACACGAACTCATAAGAGTTTTTTAATTTTAGATGCTCCAACCCGAATTAGTTGTTTTCTGGTTGCTCTGATCTCCAAAAACTTTAACTCGAGAAAGTGCTCAAATCAGTGTTGGCCCGAGAAATTCATTATAATAGTTTTGGTCAGTGTTGGTAGTCTACGGATATTTCGGAATTGCCTACACGTTGATGTCGAAAATAGCAAAGACAATCGATTTTAAAATAAACTATGGCGAGTAGGTCAACATTTCGTAGACAATGTAAAATATTGCTGTTTTTGTTGTTTGCGCTACATGTTGGCGTACGAGACCAAATTCGGCCATGGTTTAAAATAAATTCTATGTCTATCATGAACTTTTTGGGAGACAAGTGGCAGAAATAGATAAGACAACAACAACTTCATCACCAACGTCAAGCAAGCATTACTTGGATTAATTCAAATTTGGGTGATCGCTTACCCAGCATGCCAGTATGTCTTAATCAGAAACCCTTGGAGGATTCAATGGTCCAATCATTCATTGATCCAATCAAAAGAAGTAATAGAAGAAATAAAACAAACCAGCAAACACAAATATTGACCCTCGACTATCGTATACACGGGAATTGAAATTTTAGAACTGTAACAGAAGCATTAAGTCTGCCACAATTAGAGAAAGAAATGAAGCATTACAAAATCGACCTTTTTGACCTTAGGGAAAATTATCTCTGGAAGCGATAAAATATTAACAACAGCTAAAGCAAAGAAGGCATTAATGGAATGGAACCCAGTTCAAAGCCAAAATAATCTTAACAAGAGTTCATTCAAAATTACGAAACACAAATCACAATTCATTGCTATGGCACAACAGAAGACGCGGATGAAACAACCAAGAATCAGTTCTATAAACAGAATTTGATGGTAGAAGAAGAAACCAAATAGAATACGTAATGATTACATACAAGATGTCAATAAAATAAGAGGTGCAGACATTAACAGTGACCACCTACTGGTAATATCACAATTCAAAATTAAGCCTGTAAAATGCATCAATCCGATATGAGGAAGAAATTTAACACCGACAAATTAAAAGATGTCAACACAAGAAATATATTCTGAGAAGCACTCAACTTCAGCTTCCAAAGAAGAAGCAGCTACCAAGATACTCGGGTGCCAAGAATACAGAAGCAAAATCTGAATCAACGATAAAACTTGGAAGAAAATTGAAGAACGTTCGCAACTCAAGTTGCAAATATGTTAACAAGATACGTCGGAGCTGAACGTTAATACAAAGACTATTGCACGAAAAGTTATGGAAATGGAAAGAAGTGACCGTAGGCAGTTCACAGAAAACATTCTCAAGATGGCAGACCTGAAACATGCGTCACTACAACAACGCGTACGACGAGCAAGTGGAAAATTTACCAAAATCCTACTAATTAAGGAAGCATCTAGTCAAATTTTAACAACAGATGAAGCACACTTGAAGAGATGGAAGGAATGTTTCGAAAACAACAACATTTCAGAGCTAAAAACAACAACATTTCAGAGCTTCTGGTAGAATAACACGAAAATGGAAGGTAGGCTTGACTGATTGCCTGCAATCATGGAAGTTAATTTGTTAGTATTGTATTTTCGAATTATTAAATTATTGTCGAGGTTAAATGGATCGTTGATAATGCTTCATTTCAACACAGGTGAAATTACCCTAAATGACACAATGTTCTGGGCCGGGGTTAATAATAATGTTTGGTTCTGGAATGGTTGTGGAGCGAGTTTTAGTATATGTTAAGTCGTTCTTGGAAGAGAAGGTGAAAATGGCATTTCATCATTTTTGTATTTACATAACTAGGATACCGAAATTCCTGTTGTGAAAACATTGAGGATTAAGACTCTATAGGGGAGAAAAGAGTAAAATTTCAATTGACTACCGCCAATTACATTCCATCACCAATTTGAGCCAGGTATCAGATACCTGAGATCAATGAGATTCTGGCAAACTTCGCCGAAAATAGATTTTTCACCATAATAGATCTAACAAGGTGGTTTCCATCAAATTCCCTTAAAAGACTGACATAGAACAAATCGCATTTTCCGTCAATCTGTGAAATACGAATTTACCCGCCTCTCATTTGGACTAACGACGTTACGTGCACATTGATAATATGATTACACCCGGCAGTACAAGGATATTGAAAAATGCCAATATGAAAATTCAATTAAACAAATGTGAATTTCTACAAGACGAACAAGATTTCCTCTTGTTTGACATCTCTAAAGACGGGATAAAAACGAACCAAAAGTAAATAAAAGCTATTAAAAGGTAAAAACCCTAACTTCACTTTTAAAATGGGAAGACGAACACATGCTTAAAACCATATCTAGAAATAAAAACATAAATCTCGAAACCGAAGAAGATGTCTTTAGTAAAATAAGAAAATTGCTAGTGTCTAACGAAGTTCTGTTAATATTCCCAAATTTTTAAAAAGAATTTGAACTGACCACATATGTTCTAACTTTGCATTAGGTGTAGTGCTATCTCAAGATGGAAGACCGATCACATTCCTCTCAAGACCGTTTGAGTAAATATAGGAAAATGTTGCGGCTAATGAGAAGGAGATGATTGCCAAAATTAGGACATTAACTTCCCTGAGAAACTTCCTAAATGGATCAATCTTAGAAGAGTATAATTATTAGCTAAAATATTAGCCAGGGAAAACAAATCTAGTAGCTAATCTAGCCCTGTCCAATATACCTATTTATTCCGGAGTAAATGAAATGTGAAAAACACAACATAGTTAGTCACACGACCTCATTCCCACAGTCGAAACTCCAGAAAATGTATGCCACAATCAACTGATTCTAAACATTAATGGGAAAAGCTCAGCAAATAACAAATCTTTTACAAACTATACCAGACATATTATTACACAAACAAATTTTCAAATTTTACAATTCAGAATTGGGAAAATTCAAGAGTTAACCCAATACATTTCAAAGACTGGAAAATTCGATTTACTCGAAAGATGCTACAGGATATCACGGTTGAAAATCAACAAAAAAAGAAATAACATACCATTGGTCAAACGTTATACTACCTATCGTTAACCCCACACCTATCTGACGCTAACTCTGACATACCCTGCAAAAAGATATTTATTCGGTAGAAAATAAACTGGCCCTAACAACAATTGACAAATTTAATACACTAGGCTTCTGTAAACAATTAAAATCGAAGGTATCGGAAGATACAAAACTACCACTTATGTACAACCTATTTTCTTCCTTAAAGAGATCCTTAAATCCGAAGTCTATATTATCGATGGTGCAAGATGGGTTGAAAATAAAAAAATTTTCAAACCCCTGCCCCCTACAAAACTGAGGTGAACAGTCAAGTGGAAAGGTATTCAACACTCTCAAAAATTAAGAGGTGTGTTAAGGCCAACAAAATATGGCCAGTAAAAATATATGTCGGTAAAAATGCTAAAGCCCACCCTTAATATTAGGAACGAATCCGATACGAGATTATGTTAAAAATAAAACGGAAACAAGGGATATATGAGAAGTACCATAACAAATATCGTGGGTCAATCGGAATCGATCAAGCAGATCAAGGAATTTATGTAAAACATTACAAAATAGCCCAAGGCCATACACTAGCAGAAATTCAAATTCTTGACTATACTAACTCCCAAGCAATTTCAAGTAGCACCGGACAAGCCAAACTATGAAACGGTAACTTTAAATTAATTCATATAATCTAATTGGACAAACATTGGAGGGCTTAGTCATACTGAAATAATTCGGGGTCATTTAAATAAACAACGATACTCGGAAACATAATGAATCGTGTTTGATCAAGATCAGTAATACAACTCTATCGGGCGGTAACAGTATTTTCACTTCTAAGGAAAAATCTACAATTCAAATGATTCCAGCCAATCTACAACAGACACGGGAGCGAGTTCTAAGAAATACTTTATTACAAATGATGAAAAATATCCATCCATGTACCTAAATAATACCCACCATCTAGGGCTCCTTGAAACAAAGGAAATTATCCAGCAACTCACGAGTTTCCACCATGTTGTATAACAAAAATAAGAAGACACAACGAACATAAAGTATGAATTTATTTTTCACAGAATAAAACAGAGATCACCAGCCTACTAATATTAATTCCGGGAGAGGGACTCCAGCCAGAACTATAGGCTGACAAGGAGCTATGCAATGTGTACAGATGGTACTTCGTAAATCGAACATATTGTCGTACGTTCTCGATTTAGCTACTGCATAAGTTAGAACGTGAACATTGAACTGTGAAAGAGTTGGGAGTGCCTCGGCCCCAAAACAAATTGCAAAGCTTACATACAAACAAACTAAATATATCTCGTATCAGGGCTCCATGGTTTTATTTTCTAGTAGCTAATTATAAGCCAAGTAAGAAAGAAAATCGTTCAGTGGCTAGTTTCCAGATATGAACTCTGAGCGAGGAATTTGATTAAATTCGATTTTAATTTTCATGCTGCTCGATAAAACTAAAATTATTTCGTTATAACTAAAAATATTTCGTGATAGAGCTACACGATTTTGAGCTGTGTATGTTACGATAAACCGTTCACCCCACGGAGTATTTTTCTTGGTATTAGTGCAAAATGGAATTCCGAATAGTAGGGAATAACGACTTTACTAACTCTCACGAGCTCGTGGGAGCTATTTGTGCCCCTTATGACGCATAGCCTTCTGATGGGGAATAAATGAAACTACGGATATGTAGGAGGGAAGGTCAACAAACATTTCGAAACCACTGGACCTCTGGACTACTGAAATTTAATTATGTAAACGAATTTAAAAAATTAGAATTTCGGACATTTACCGATTTCGGACTTTAACCGTAACATATACACTACTAGCTATTTTTATATTAAGTTAGGAAAAAATCGTTCAGTGGCAAGTTCCCGAAAATTAACCAGGGCTCATAATTTCATTGATTTTTAATTAAATTTTCGTCTCTCTCGATAAAACTAAAATTATTTTGCTGAAACTAAACATTTCTCGTATTAGGACTACATGATTTTGAGATATATATGTTACGGTTAAAGTCCGAAATCGGTAAATGTTCGAATAAAAATTTGAAAAAACTGTTTTCTTGCTCTAAAATCTGTGAAATAGGAGTCCTAAATTCCCGAAATGATTCATCCTTCACCCACGGACTATTTTTTATAATATTAGTGCAAAGTAATTTGCAATATTGTTGGCTAACGGCTTTACTAAATATTATGGGCTCGTATTTAAGGTAGTTAATTGCACGCCTCATGGCCCTTAGCCCTCTGATCAGAAATAAGTGATACTACGGCCATATAGAGATGCAGACGTCTGTACAACCGGTTTTTAATCTTGTCTCGGGCATTTACCGATTTCGGGCCTTAACCGTAACATATACACTAGTAGCTAATTTTAAGCTAAGTTAGAAAAAAATTGTTCTGTGGCAAGTTCCCGAAAATGAACTATAAGTTAGAAATTTAATCTGTGAATTATCAAGAGCAACCAGAAGTGAGTGTGTTTACAGAAGTTGATGAGGGAATGGTAGTGCTGGCAATGAATTTTGTCAGCCACATGGCAGTACAAACACTTCACTATACAATTACCTATATTACATCTGTTTACCCTTGCAGATTCAGGGTCAAATATATCATCGAACAGGTTCCTTATTGCTAAAGCCGGAGCACACCACAATGCAGTGAAAAGACTAGTTGTGGAACAACTCCAAAGATTTTTCCATCATCAAGTTGGTTGCATTATGCAAGACCGCATGCCATCTGAAAACCACAATATTGTCATCAGAACCAATAAGACGCCCGTAGGACAACACGCAAGATGTTTTAATGCGCCAACAATTAATGAAGTCGCTATTGTCGTCGAGGGTGATAAAACCGATATATTGTTTTACATCGGCGGAACGATCAACTGCAGCGTGTGTCCGGGACACATCGATCATATGATGCGTTACAATATCCTATCTTTTGGAAAGGTGGAGTATCATTTTTCAATGAAGATGATAAATCCAGTTACAGGTAAATAACCAATCTAGCTTTACAACCTTAATCACAACACTTTACTCTATCTTATCTTATCTTATCTTAACACAAAAATTTATTTACAGGTGCCGAAACTAACAAAAAAGTCAGTCCAATGAATTATTATTCATACGGACTGAAAGCCAACCAGGCAAAACTCCGTTGCGAGGAATACATTCCTCTTCGGGATGCCATCAATGCTGACGGAAATGCACAGAATGTCGGCAGAATGACTATTGGCCATTCAAGATGCCATGTCGTATGTACGTCATTATGTCACACCAGATTTGTTTATCACGTTCACGTGTAATACACGGTGGACAAAAAATATTTCCTGGTCAATCACCCATTGATCGCCACGACATTACCGCAAGGGTGTTAAAAAAAATCACTCATGGATTTTATTGTTAAGCATTGCGTGTTCGGCGAGACGCGCGATATGATGTATTCAGTCGAGTGGCAGAAACGCGGATTGCCACATGAAAACATCCTCATTTGGTTGAAACTGGTACATGAGGTAGTTACAAAACAATATGATCCATGGTCCCTGTGGAATATTAAATCTCAACTCTCCGTCAGACAATTAGTAGAAGAAACTATTACTAGAAATGATGGTTATCTACTTTATCGCTGCCGATCCATTGATGACAATGGAAGGTCATCAATCGTCGGGTTGTTCCGTTCTCGCCGTTACTCTATATTCCGTTATACGCAATATTCCGTAAAATATATTAAATACATTTGCAAGTACGTGAACAAAGGTAGTGACACGGCTGTGTTCGGAGTTGCTCCCGAAAATTACAACCATTAAATCACTCAATTTCAAATGGGCCACTATACTCGTATTAGCAGTAACGAAGCGATGTGGCGTATTTTCCCATTGTTGTTCACTTGGCCATACATTGGAAAATGTTCAAAGGGTCTATTTTACAGCGGATAACGTATTACAACAAGCTGACAGGCCACCATCAACAACATTGATCAGCTTCTTTGAAATGTGTCAGAATGATGGCTTTGCCCGAACGCTACTTTACTCCGAAATGCCAAGATATTATACCTGGAATCAATCGTCAAAGAAATTTCAACTACGGAACAAGGGCAGCCTGTTCCATGAAGTATCGATGCACTAGGACGTCTTTACACAGTCCATACCAGCCAAGACAAGTATTTTTATTTGCTTTTACTGTAAGTCAATGTTCGTGGCCCAACATCATTCCAACATCTGCGAACTGTTAATGGTGTATTGTGCGGCACATACAGAGAAGCCTGTCGTTTGGTATTCCTAGAGAATGACACTCATTGGGACCACACTCTCGAAGATACTGTGATTTCGTCAAATGCTAAACAAATAAGAACGTTGTTTTCTATAACTTTGCCGGCATCCTTCCGAACACGGATTCAGAACATCGAATGCAGATTTGCAAATGAACGAAGAAATTCACAATTAACCATGAATTTTAATTAATGACATGTGCTTGATGCTTATCAACAAAGGATTAATTAATACAATTAGGAATCACAACGCCCAATCGCCCAATGCACGACCCATTTAATTAAGAATTGAGACGCAAAACCCATTCGATTCCGTGGCGTTCAAAGAAACGTTTCTCTTTTAAATTCGCAACAAAAATATACCTACGATACGCTCATGAAAGTAGTGAACGATGGTACTGGTGGAATTTTTTCTTAGCTGCTACCGGTGGAACTGGTAAAACGTTTTTAATATCATTGATTTTGGCAACGATTCGATCGCAAAATGGAATTGCACTTGCACTTGCTCCATCAGGTATAGCAGCTACGTTATTGGAAGGCGGTCGAACAACTCATTCAACACTCAAGTTGCCGTTGAATGCCGTTGGATGAATGCACGATGGCACAGAAATAATCTTTGGAGGCATTGGACCGCACGATGCAAAATTTACGAAACAACCGAAACCGGTTTGGTGGTGCAATGATTCTATTGAAGTCGTCCATTTTATGGAAATATGTCAAAACACTCAAATTAAATATTAACATGCGAGCCGAATTGCAGAACGACCGATCTGGAGAAGTTTTTTCCAAACAATTGCTCGACTTTAGTAATGGCAAAATTCCTGTTGACACATCGTCTGGATACATTACAATCCCTGCTAATTTTTGTCACTTTACTATGAATCAAAGACCGAACTCATCGGGAGGATGTTCCCAAACATTGCTCAAAATTACAAAAATTATGTTTGGTTGAGCGAACGTGTTATATTGGCTGCAACAAACGTTGAAGTCAACGAAATTAATTTTCAGATTCAAAATAAGATAGCCGGCGACCTAACCGAGATTATGTTGTCATTTATCCAACAGAATTTCTAATTTCGCTCGAATTGGCCGGATTACCACCTCATAATCTACAATTAAAAGTCGGATCGGTAATCATTATGTTGTGGAACATAACCCAGCCACGTCTTTGTAATGCGGCAACCGGCTTGCGGTAAAGAAACTTCGAAAATTTGTAAAAACTTAACGTTTAAAGTGTTATTTCTGGAAAATGTCTCGCTTGTATCGGTTTGTCGATGGTTATTGCTGGAAAATTTTCCAGATCAAGGTTCATGTTGGGAGTTTAGAAAAATTGGGGAGAGTGAAATACACGCACAAACTTGGAACATTTGTAAAAGCTTAACGTTTAAAGTGTTATGGCTGGAAAAGGTCTCGTTTAATTCAATTCGTCGATCGTTATCGCTAGAAGATTTCCCTGGTCAAGTTTCATGTTGGGAGTTCGTGAAAATTAGGGGGAGTGAAATATATGTACAAAATTCGATAATCTGTAAAAACTGAACGTTTCAAGTGTTATGTCTGGAAAAGATCTGGTTTGAATCAAGGTCAAGTTCATCTTGGGAGTTTGGAAAAATTGAGGGGAGTGAAATACACGTACAAAATTCGAAAATTTGTAAAAACTTAACGTTTAAAGTGTTATGTCTGGAAAAGGGCTCGTTTAATTCAATTCGTCGATGGTTATCGCTGGAAGATTTCCCTGATCAAGTTTCATGTTGGGAGTTCGTGAAAATTAGGGGGAGTGAAATATATGTACAAAATTCGATAATTTGTAAAAACTGAACGTTTCAAGTGTTATGTCTGGAAAAGATCTGGTTTGAATCAAGGTCAAGGTGAAATACAATTGAGGGGAGTGAAATACACGTACAAAATTCGAAAACTTGTAAAAACTTAACGTTTCAAGTGTTATGTCTGGAAAAGGGCTCTGATAACGCAGATCCGCTCAATGGGTTTAAAATCCGTTACGAATTATCGTATACGTATGACATCATTATGCCACTATACGAGCATGACAATGATCCAACGCGATTATGCACAAAATAAATTTATTCGTGACCAGAAACCACAAACCAATTTAATCTACGTCACAAATTGAGTAATTTTACTGCTAAGTGAATCTAACCAACCTAGCGTAACCGGTGGAATTCGTAATAGGTCATGCAAAAGTAAAGTGATTCATGCAATTCAAGCTAATGAGAAGACAATTGAAAATTCCTAGAAATCGCGTACAACGAATTATTAATTATAAATCATATGATTTATTTCAATGTATAATTATTTATCAATAAAAATGTATATGTACACACACTTTACATATACTTACAATCAATGTAAAATCTCGGCCGAAGGTCTTATAACACAAGTTAAAATATTTTGCAATGGAAAATTTCTCGAAACAAATAAGGTAATTCGCCAGAACAACAACAGTCCGCTTAAAATTAACTCGGTAAATAGAACAAACAATCTTAATCAAAATAACGACGACAGCAAAACAAAAATTGTGTTATGCAATCATGAAACCGTTTATATCAAATTATGCGTTTTCAGCTAAATTTAATTCGGCATACATCACCACAATAATCAAAATATGTACTATCATGTGTAATAAAAAATTAAATTATGTAACACGAGCTCTAAACATATGAATTTTTTATTAGTAAGACCTTCAGAACATGAATCAAATCAAAACATCATCATCATCAAAGCAGTCACAATACCACAAAGTACATAGAGGTAATACGCTAAATTATACGGTGCCACACATTTCAGATTCCATTATTAGTATTAAGTTGGATGATTCGTTCGTTTATTAAATTTAATAAATACAATTAGATTTCCTTACTGTGCTGTGTTATTTACTCGAAACGACTCGACATTTTCTATTGTTTACTGAAAAATGGTAAACTACAAGTACGAGTGTAGTGACATTGGGTAAAATACAAACAGCATATCGTTATTATTTTTTATTATACAGGTAATCGTAGTTTTTAACAAAATGGTTTTGTTTTGACAGCAATTTTTTAACAATTACAATAAACTACTTGAATTTATTTTCGGTATGTGCTGACACTGATTACTAATTACCTCATTATAATATTTTGTTTTAGTTTGTAGCTTACTCGCCTTATTGTTTTATTAATTGATAAATAAGTAATGGACACTGTTTTGGGAGGCACATGCAGGTGTGTTAATGGACGGTTTAGTTTATGTTTTCAATTGGCCATGATAATGGTGTGTGTCGGGTCAAGGATCTGTCGTCCGGTATTCATTATTTAATTTGTCCGTTAAAACTTTTATTTTAAGCTTGTACTGTAATTCCCAACGACCAATTACCCCAACCTGATTGTACGCGGGGAGTCACCGTCTGAATTATTATTAGTTTTAATCTGCTGAACTAAAAAATTAATTGAAAATTTAAGATTAACAAAAATAAGCAAGTATTAGTAAATACACTGTTAAAAAATTCTTATAAGAATTTTGAGTGAAAGCTAGAAAATATACTCAAAAAATGTATTTTACATTATCCATAATAACCCGGAAAATCATTTCCTCATTTTTAAGTAGTTTTAGACTACGGGATGGGATACTTCTGGATTTTGTTCTGGCAAATTAAGTCAACTCGCTCGATATGGGTAGGTTTAGCTTAAAATTTCTATACGGTAAGACAATGAAATGACTCAATTTTCCAAATTGAGAGTAGGGGTATTCTATTCAGTTCTACTAAATCAAGTCGATTTTATTAGTTTGTATAATTCTTGTTAGCTTTAGGTTGACACAATCAAATAAATCAAGAGCCATTTCCATATCTAGGGGATAGGTATGATTCTTTGTTTGTCGGAAAATTCCACTACGAGGATATAATAGCCTAAGGATAACAGTCAACAGTCCTATCCAAATTGAGAGCAGCGTTCTCCGTTTCGAGTTCATTCATAAACAAGGTTTTATTGGTTTAAGCTTTTTTGTTTAGAAAAATTTCGATCACGAATGGGCATCGCAGTGGGTGTCTCACCAAAGCATCGTTTGGTGGTTTAGTCGCAGCAGTTTGAGTTTCATCCTTTTTAAGAATTCGTTTTTGTTGTGACTTCATTGCTTTAAGAATTGTAAACCTAACTATTGCAGCAGTTGTAAACCTAACTATTGCAGTCTGTAGTGGTTCACTGGAGATAAAATCACTTGCTAGGTTCTCGGTGTTCGGTTATCCCACCGTTCTTCGGTTACCAGGGTCTAGTTGGTTGATTATCAGTGGACACTACGTGCAGTGTATAAGTCTTCCAAACCGACGCCTCTTACACCCAAAAGTTAAAAATGAAATTAAAGTTAATGAAGAAATCTATTGCAGTAGATGGATGGGTGTGAAATTTTATTAAAGTTGTAAAATATGTAGGTATAGTATTTCAAAAACTATTGTAGTTATCAACAAATTTACATCGGTATTTGGCGCAGCAAATTCGATTGGTTATAACTACGTTAATTAAAATTTCTAGTATATTAAAACTAATTATTAATTTTTCATATCAATTTGAATTGCGAGAACGAAGAATCATACCTATCCCCAAGAGACGGAAATGGCTTTTAATTTATTTGATTGTGTCAACCTAAAGCTAACATTTGCACATAATGAAATTTTCCGACAAACTCTGCGATATCCAGAATTTATCTAGACCGAAACTACTCAAACCAATAAAATCAATTTGATTTGCCAGAACGAAGAATCTTACCTATCCTTGGGTGTGAACCTAAAGCTAACGTTTGCGCATAGTGGAATTTTCCGATATACTCTGCGATGTCCAGAATTTATCTAAACTGAAACTACTCAAACCAATTAAAACGATTTGAGTTGCGAGAACGAAGAATCATACCTATTCCATAGATACGGAAGAGCCACTTGATTTATTTGATTGTGTCAACCTAAAGCTAACATTTGCACATAGTGGAATTTTCCGACAAACTCTGCGATATCGAGAATTTATCTAGACCGAAACTACTAAAACCAATAAAATCAATTTGATTTGCCAGAACGAAGAATCTTACCTATCCTTGGGTGTGAACCTAAAGCTAACGTTTGCACATAGTGGAATTTTCCGACAAACTCTACGATATCCAGAATTTATCTAAACTGAAACTACTCAAACCAATAAAATCAATTTGAATTGCGAGAACGAAGAATTTTACCTATCCCCTAGATATGGAAATGGCTTTTGATTTATTTGATTGTGTCAACCTAAATCTAACAACTGGACATAGTGGAATTTTCTGACAAACTCTAGGATATCCAGAATTTATCTAAACTAGAACTACTGAAACCAATTAAAACGATTTGAATTGCGCGAACGAAGAATCTTACCTATCCTTAGGTGTGAACCTAAAGCTAACGTTTGCATGAATCATTTGTTTACATCGACTAACGTACGATTTTATAAAAACTGTCATATTTGAGCAAAAGTGAGCCTCGTGAAAATTATTATTTTTTAAATTTTGTAATTCTAATGAAATTTAGTTAATATTAATAATTTTTTTACATCGACTAACTTACGATTTCATAAAAACTGTCATATTAAAATTAATTAATAATAATTAATCTTGCACCATCGGAGAACTATGATTTGTTCCGCTCCACGTAGAACCATCTTAATGGTTTTACATTAAATTCAAAAGCGGCCTGCGAAAATGTTGCCTCGATTTTTCACTTCTAAACTGCAAAAGTTCTACAGTGATGGGATCATGGCTCTACCAGAAAAATGGCAAAAGGTCATCGATCAAAATGGCACATATTTGTTTAATAAAGTTTATTTATCATAAGATTTTTTTTCAATGTCACCCAAAACAGGCCACGAACTTTTTCCCTAACCCTTTATATTTGAAAATATTTTTAAACATTATACCTACAAATATGCCTTAGAATAGGTCTATCTTTACCTTCCCAAAAATATCAGCTAGTACCTGTTGATATTTCTACTTTGAACGGCATAACATGTAGAATCGGGTCCAATTTTATAATTTTCTTTTGTCAACTCCAAAATTTGTGCATTCCTCAGCAATGGTAGAAAGTGAAGTATTTTAACAAAATATTATACCAATCGGGAAGGTTAGCAGTTCAATAAATTGGCAGAAAGCAATATGTCCTTGATTTCTTCTTGAGAAGTCACATGATGTAGATCTCAGATTCTTGTAAAATATACTGCCAACGGGAAGCAAGAAGCAACGTAAAGTCAAAAGGTGCTACTATATAAGGACACAAATTTATGACGACCTCGAAATAACCGATATGGGTGACTCGAATTAACTGCGGTTTTTCGTCATTAAGTAACATTCAACAGTTTATCCTTTATATCATATTGAAATTACAGCAGCTTCCGGACTGATGTCTGATGTATGATGTATTATATTTGGAGTAACTGTTAGTTAAACTGCAAAACCGAGTTTTAATATTCACTCAATCGGCATTTTTAAGCAAAGTTGATCCAGCCATTAGCGAGAAGAAGTTATTTTTCTTGTATCCATCGGTAAGTATTATGGTGTAAAAAAGATGTGATTACCCTAAATGTTTTTGACGAAGTTCTAAAGAGCTCACTCACTCCCATATTCATTATCAATTGTTTCGTTTAATTTCTGTAAGTGATTTAACGAACGCATATCTTTAAAATTTTAAAAGTGGGAAATATTTAACATCGAACCACCATCTGACAATAATTTCGAATTACAAGGTCGCGTTTTAAAATCACAGAACCATATTCAATATTGTCCACTTACATAAATCAAATAAAACAATTGATTTGCATAAATTTATTTTTGTCGGTACAAAAAATAAAATAAAATAATTATATAACCATTATTTTGTATAGATTTGCCGAACTTATTGAACACCCGCCGTATTAAATCATTATCTATATTTTGGTAAAAGTCCATTAAGTACTTTTATGAGTAAATTTAAAAACCAAACAATCCAGAAGTTGAATTTTGTACGAATACCGAGGACGACATCGGCGAAGAAACAGTTCCGAAGAATGAATCATCAGACTTACAAATATACAAAAAGCAGACGTATGACATCCCACCCATAAATTTCAAAAATTTACAACCAGAATTAACAAGTACCAAGGGACAGACTTTTAGATTTTTGACTTTCACTAAAAATGATTCGCCCTCATTTTTCACAAATATTTTGAACAATTCCGTTTATCCGTTTGATATTCGCATATGCCACTAGCTTCATTTCCCAAATGGAACAAAACATTTTTAATTTCTTTTGTGGATTGTTTCAAACGATGCACTCTGCGTATTGATGAGATTTTTAGAATATTTTGCACTCAGTGTTGAAGAACAGCAACAAATTTTGGCGAAACACCAAACCGAATTAATAAAAAATGTTTTAGGAAGTGAATGTGAATAATCTATGAAACTTTGGAACCGAATAGATCTTAACCCGTTTATGATCTGTGGTTCATCTGCGCTCCATGAGATATGCTATTCCTTTTAATTTGTTTTCCTTGTAACACTAAGACTGCGTACAGAATGTATTAAAACAACAACAAAGTTAAAAATATTTCTACTCGAGTGCGAAACTAGTAGGCGGGGCATAAAGCATTTCACGAAATTTGATTGGTTTTGAGTTCGGGAGTTGAGTATGATGCTTTTTTCCCATATTTTCTCAACTGTTTTGAATACTACATGGCTAAAAGATACTAAAATTTATAATGGAGTAAAAAAAAATTAAATGAATTTCCACCATTGGGCATTTAATTTATTTTTGTGCGAGGGTACTGAGACGATCTCAAATTAAATGTTTATTCAACGCAGAGGCTGAAGGCATGCTGAAACGTCAGTGCAAGAGGCAGAAAGACACAATTGTGGATTGGATGGTGCGATGAACTTGAACTTCATTTAGCTGCATTCAAAATTGTACATTAATATTGAATGCAGAAAAAGACCCAACTGAGCTTTCTAGTTGTTGTTCCCAGTTTCTTTCGTCGGATCATTTGTGAACTATACAATGAATTATACTTCAGCAAAAAAAAAATTGTTTTCATCGACAATGATGACTTGTATGCGTTTTGTGGTGTACTGATACTTTCGGGGTACAATAAAGTTCCACGTACACTCCTTTATTGGTCAACAAAGGATGCCTTTCGCAATAATCTTAGATATTTTTGTAAACATTCATTTTTGCGCCAACGATTCGATTCAATAGAAAAAAATATAAAGGATCGATTTGCATAGGTAGGGCTATTCATTAACCATTTGAATGTACTACTCTTAAAATATACACCAATTGGTATGCATATTTCGGTCGACGAAGCCATGGTTCCATACTAGAGTATCATGGCAAAAAATTATAAGGAATACACCTGTTCGCTACAGTTACCCAGACTGGTCCGTCAGCATACCGATATTTATTTTGATATTATATTAGGCTGCTATAGTTTTGGATTTTGCGAAAAAATCGACAATTTTTTGGATTAAATCGTATATTCGCACTAAAACATATTGAATGTGCAGAAACCGGTACGCTTCGAGAGAATCGGCTGAAAAATATAGAGATGGTTGATAAAAAGCAAATCAACAAAAAACCTCGCGGATACTACGAGAACTATGTTGATCAAGACATTAAAATGGAAGTCTTTGGCGGGGCAAACGGGGTTAAAAATTGTGTATGCAAATCGTTTTATCGGCTGAAGCTTTTATACGTCATGGAAAATTATTAACAAAGGGTAAATCAAAATCTCTAGAATATCTAGCTAAAGGAGCACATTCATCCGTGAAATCGAGGTCACGATTACGCAACAAATTGAGTACCTTTAGTAGAGAATATTCCCATTTAATATTTAAATCAGCATAAATGGACCAAATGCTTCAAGACCACATTTGAATTAGGCGGTGATACTTCAATTTTTGAGTTGTTGAAGTTTTTGTCCAGTTAAATGCCCAGTGGTGCGTTTCCACACCACCCCATAAATCTATTCTCAGCGAACCCAAATTGTTTATTAAATAAACAATAAAACACAAAAAAATTTGAAAACGCATAAAACCACGGGTCTTACCTGGGTTAATCAATCTAAGCAATTTTATAAATGCCAGTTACTTCGTTAATGAATTGGCCGAAACTAATATGGGTTGTGCAGTCTAAATTGTTTTACCACTTCCACTTGAGCTAGTTTAAGATTGTGGCCGTCTAGTTAATTGTGGCGTCTAGTCAGAAAGTTAAGCCTAATGAAAAGCTTGTGGCAAGTATGGATGGTGGTTTAAGACAGGACAGTAATGTGCCGTATTGTCTACACCGCATAGATAATTGATAGTCTACACGTGTAGACAATGTCGAAAATTATTATTTATCTTTGCAATCATCAAAATTCTATGATTTTTTTTAATGAAACCATCCAATATGGACATCAACTTTATCAAAAACAGGTCGAGATATAGTGGAAGATTTGCCTCATCAATATAGTGAAGAAATGATGACGGAAAATCGTCATTTAGATTTGAGAGAGATAGCCGCCGAACTTTCTGTGTCTCACGATCAATTCTTACCAATCGCTTAAAGGTCGCTGAAGACACATTCAAACAACGCATTATAACTGGAGATTAGACATTGGTTTACGAGTTTGACATGCAAACCAATCAACAAGCTTCGGAAAGGCACCTTCCAACTGAGCCAAAATCGAAAAAAACACGTTAAAGTCGATCAAAAGTTAAGGTAATATTGATTATTTTATTCGACTATCGCACGGTGTTGTGCACTCGGAATTCTTATCAGAAGGTCAGACGGTAAATAAAGAATATTATCTGGGCGTTATGTGGCATTTGAGAGAGTCAGAGTCAATTCGTCGAAAAGACCAGGTTTGCGGAAATAAAACTCTTGGATTTTACACCACGACAAAACACCATCTCACAAGAATATCATTGTGAACGTCCTCGAACAACCACCGTATTCACCTGATATGGATCCGGCTGACTTTTCTTCTCTTTCTCTTTTTTTTTCTTTGTTCGATTGAGATGAACTGACCAAATAGAGTACTATAAACAAACTAAATGACAGGTCGCGGTCAAACTTCACGTCAAGATAGAGGACTAAATGGGGTTTATGCTACCGACAAGTTTACTGATTCCTTCACTTAAGCACCCGTTATATTCTTTATTCACTTTGAGATGATTAAATGGTAGAAAGGAGGTACATCAATTTACCGCGTGCCTGTGACAGTTATGTTAGTTTACAAATTCAACTTGGAAAGTAATTATTGTCAAAATAACATAAATCCTCTTTGGATTTGAAAATTAACAAGTAATTAGTTGACTACTGGAAACGTTTATTTTAATTGAGCTGTAAGTACTTCCGGTGCGCCGATTACACCCGGCAAGAGATTACTAATAAAAGTGAATTTTTTCTAGCGTTACCAAGTTCTAAGTCTTACATTCAGTAAGACATTGTCGTTGTTGCTGTATATTTACATCATACGGTAGATCATGGTCATGTATACCCATCCAGCTTTCCTCGTCAGGTAGTGTATAAAGTTCTTTTAAATTTTCTCAATGCTTTTAGTATGTTCTTCACAAAACGGACACCACCCATTTACAGCATATTCTAGCTGGGATCGAACGTAAGCACCATACAGACTCCTAATTGTCTCCAAATCAAAAACGTCACCCGTCCAACGTTTGATAAACCCGAGCATGGAGTTCGCTCTACCGATGCACAGCATCGGCGCTTGAAAAACGAAAGTAATCCCTAGGTCTTTAGCTTCAAGTACTATACCTAAAAAAGTTCAACATTTTGCTTACAGTCTTACAGGGTTGGCTTTTTGGAGAAATGATACAGATTTGCACTTTTCAATGTTGAGATTAGAGAGCTAAACTCGCACAATATCGCTGTCTTTGTTAAATAAAATCTAATATTAAATATTAAATGAAATAAATGCCAAAATAAGACCGAAGGGTTACTGGATATTTCAAGCAATATTTGTTTGCCTACTAGGCTGGACTATCTAACTCTGTTGAGTGCTATTGTTTTGATTTCCAGCCATGACTTTCCGAGATGTTTAGCTCCTGTCTGTATCTCATATTTCCTCGACATATTGCAATGGCGATAAAAATTTCGTGTTGATTATTACGTGATCTGTTTGGTTTCTTGTTCTGCCGTCAATTATGTTCATTGAACTCATCCTTGGTTGTTTCATCTGCGACTTCTGTTGGGGCATAGCACTGAATTATGATATGTGTTTCGTATTTTTGAATGGACTCTTGCTAAGATTATTTGGCTTTTAATGCTGCTGTTAATACATATATCATCGCGTCCAGAGTGAAGTTCCTTCCCTTCCCTGAGGATATGAATTTCAATTTTATAATGATTCATCTAAATCTCTCAAAGAAATGGAATTCTCAGCTAACCTGAACAAAATGGATATCGCACAATCAAAAAACTCTTTTCTTAATGACTACATTGCTCAAGTTCATGATATTAGTTCATGAATTTCTTTAAACCATAGCCGAATTTAGCCTCGTACAGCGATATGATAATCGATTAAGTTCATGAAAATACATTACATACCGAGTTGATATCGTTAAAAACTAAATCGATTTCAACCTGAATGAAAATTATTAATTTCTGTAACGCCCATTCGATACTGAAAAAATCTTAATGATTCTCTCATTTTCCGACTTCTTCTTCAAGTCGGATCGTGTAAACTGTTGGTATATGAAAGTTACGAGTTACGTGTGCGCTAAAAAAATGCCAACTATTAAAAAAGGATTTATAAAATTTATTCCACGAACGAAAATGAAATCGTTTATGGTTGTACCAATATCGACGAGATCGATTGACCAAGATATTTCAGTCAGACCAATTTTATTAAAATTGAATTTTAACTTCCAAAATGCCCAAGTTTAAAACCCAATTTAAAAATTGGAAAACTGTAAGATGACGACTTCTTACAGAAAATCAATGGAAAAAACAATAATATACCAGTTCTTGACATTGTCTATGCAAAACCTAATTGTCTGCACTATTTACGACACCAACACGTAGACAATTCGGAAATACGCGTAGACGCACAACACTGAGACAGGGTCAAACATAAACAGAAAAAGTTGTGTCATTCCACCTACCACTGGGCAATACAAACGGTACACAACAAAAGAATCAAAATTTGATCAGAAATGTGAAAAACTTTCCGTAAACTTGATCAGCCGGACCAGAAATTCGAAGACTAAATTAACGAACTGAGAGTCACCGGCCAACTAAACTTATTTGTAAAAATTATCAGGAAAGAGTTAGTTAGTAAAATCAAAAAAGTGGATGCCGACTTAAAGTTATATTTTGCAAACACCATCAAGATCAATAACGCCAACCATTACAAGATACGCTGTTTCCTGGGGCTTCAAATAAATTTTAAACCCCTAATAGTCTCCAAACGCAGTGGAATATATAAGGTAGCCAGGTTGTACCACATAGCACAAAACGGCCATCAGTTGCAGTACGTAGCCACCTAAAAAGTCAAAAACGGTTGCTTCAAATGCGGAGATTTAAATCACGACACCCAGTTTTGGTTTTGTAACATCCAAAATTAAAACCGAAATTTATGACGAATTTTGCATTTTATTTTAACCGTGGCCTGTGAATCTATCAATCCCGGATGGAAATAAATCAATTTCGCATGATAAATAAAAAAAATACCGTTTTCTAATTAATTTTGTTTTTAAATATTTAAATTGATAAAACGACTCGTATCCAAACAATAACTCATGTATGGCATTAATTAGTACATAGGTGATAATTTAATTTTACTTAACTCTTCCAAATACGAACGAACAGTCATTTAAACAACAAAACATTTCGTTCTTTTCACCTTTTAACGATTTTAATTATTTAGAATAGTGCTACGGTATATGCTAATTAGTAATTACTATACAAGTGTTGGATTGCCGTATATCGATTTTACCGGTGAAATTTTAAATATTTATTAAATGTGTACAAAAAATAAGCACATTATGGTTTACACTTGCAACGCGCTATTAATTATCCGGTAGACCGTCTAAAAATAAATATGTCGCCTATAACTAAATGAAAGAGTCAACTGATTATTCACCTGCGATTAGTAAGTGTCAGCGAATATTATTTTAGCAGGATACCAATTATTTTGGTCAGGTTTAAAATGCAAAATATAAAGAAACACTCTCCGCAAGGAGTGGCAACGGAACTGACCGTGAAGGATGGAATTTTAATATAAACGGTTGACGGCTTTTATTTATTGGTTACACACAGTAAAAAGCCACACCTAGATTCGTTTTCTTTTATTGATGCAATAAGTACTAAACAGTATTTATATGATCGAATTGAGTACCAGATAATCATATATAAACCGCATTGGTTTAACCTAGGCCCAAGCACTTTAGTAAATTATAACACAAAACAATAATTTTAGATAAAATTGTATATGTCATGCCACGGGGATTTTTTTATAGTTTGGTATACCTAAATTTTATTGATCGCCTCATCACCAGAATTATAAAATCACTCAAGGTTAATCTAACAAAAAATAAGTAAATGGCGGTCCCATCACCGCGCACCACAACAATATCATCATCATCATCGATAAAAAAAAACATAATCTAACGATAAAAAAATCTTAATCGCGCGTTGTGGATTAATTTTTTACTGTATATTACAAATATTAATGTAGATATGACATGTTATGCCGTAACAATAAAGAGATAATCGAATACCATCGAACATTATTACTTTATTGTCCCATCACGATCCAATTCAATGGATGCAACCTGAGAAATTTGTAAAATAGGCCGCCGACCGAACATTCGAATAGTAATTTCGAGAAGTTTTACCACAATCTTTTCTTAAACAGATGCAGTGTAATTTTAATTTTGAAACCAAAAAGAAATTCCTGTATGATCAATTTAACATTTGACCCCAACCTTTAATTGATCGTACACTAAAACGAAGTCACATAAAAAAAAATTCTATAAGTACGTTATCCACATCTTATCGCGCCCTTTCTCTTTTACAGTCATCTTAAAACGTATCAACCATATTTGTATATTACAACAAATTCACAATTACATAAACACACAACTAAACAATTCACAATAAAATATGATTTACTTACTTTTTGTGCTTGAGTCACTGCAATTAATGCAAAGAGTGCAATAATTTTAATAAACATTGTCTTTGATTTAATAAACGTAAGGTGAGTAATAAACTTAAAATTTAATGTTAACAGTTTGAAATACCACGATCAACTAATTCGTTTTGTATATGAAAATGTAAAATACATTTTTTATTTTATTATTGCTGTAACGAACTAAATAAACTAACGAAAAGTAGTTTTGGTTAGAGTGTGTGTAGTTTTAAGACGTTTCTGTTGTTCGTTTAGTTGTATTACTTATCGCAAGTATTTCTTACCAAAAACGCCTTAAATTAAAATTTTTTATTGGCTGTTGTATAGGTTACCCGTACCATGTAGTGTATGTAAACTATTGTATACTACATACAAACATAACATACAAAGTTCATAGGCTTCATGTTACCGGTTTTCTATATATGGAACAAAATACAGTTAAGGGTTGCCCAATAGTTCATAGGTATTCATAGGTAAACAACTATTACTTTGTTTTACAGTATGTAAGTACACATTGTCGTATTTCAGGGACGGATGCACTTTTTACGAATCAATGATTTTAAAACTAAAACCACTACCGAATAGACACAATATTTTTATCGTTGTTATGTACAATATGTAGTCTCGCGGTTCGATGAATTCATGCGTGGATGGAATATAAATTTTATTGCAGTGGGAACGAAATAACGATTTTTTTTTTTATTTTATAATCAAATATTTATAGGTAGGGGCGGTGTCTCCTCCAATCAGTAATTTTTAAACTTTGTTATGCGGAACACCTGCATTCAGGGTTGGACGAGGAAGATTACGCAATGTAATCTACCCAATTGTCGACACGTAACTTATTACGTAGATTACATATCGATACATAGCCGTCTTACTGACAGTGTTGTGCCGTATTGTCTACATGGTGTAATTAGTACATTGTCTACACGTGTATACAATGTATGTCGAAAATTAAATATGTTACGTCGACTATGTCGACAATGTAGACCATGTCGAAAATTAATCATAATCATTAGATATAAACATACCAAAAACAATATTTACTAATTACTCTTTGATTTTTTTGTAGATTACAAAATTTTTAAATACAGGGTGTCCGCCGGGAAGGTATACTAAAGGGTGATTTTTTTGTGGTTAGGATTTTCATGCATTAGTATTTGACAGATCACGCGGGATTTCAGACAAGGTGTCAAAGAGAAAGATGCTCAGTATGCTTTGACATTTCATAATGAATAGACTTACTAACGAGCAACGCTTGCAAATAATTGAATTATATTACAAAAATCAGTGTTCGGTTCGAAAAGTGTTTCGCGATTTACGTCCGATTTATGGTCTACATAATCGACCAAGTGAGCAAACAATTAATGCGATTGTGACCAAGTTTCGCACTCAGTTTACTTTATTGGACATTAAACCAACCACACGAATGCGTACAGTGCGTACAGAAGAGAATATTGCGTCTGTTTCTGAGAGAGTTGCTGAAGACCGTGAAATGTCGATTCGTCGCCGTTCGCAGCAATTGGGTTTGTGTTATTCGACGACATGGAAGATTTTACGCAAAGATCTTGGTGTAAAACCGTATAAAATACAGCTCCTGCAAGAACTGAAGCCGAACGATCTGCCACAACGTCGAATTTTCAGTGAATGGGCCCTAGAAAAGTTGGCAGAAAATCCGCTTTTTTATCGACAAATTTTGTTCAGCGATGAGGCTCATTTCTGGTTGAATGGCTACGTAAATAAGCAAAATTGCCGCATTTGGAGTGAAGAGCAACCAGAAGCCGTTCAAGAACTGCCCATGCATCCCGAAAAATGCACTGTTTGGTGTGGTTTGTACGCTGGTGGAATCATTGGACCGTATTTTTTCAAAGATGCTGTTGGACGCAACGTTACGGTGAATGGCGATCGCTATCGTTCGATGCTAACAAACTTTTTGTTGCCAAAAATGGAAGAACTGAACTTAGTTGACATGTGGTTTCAACAAGATGGCGCTACATGCCACACAGCTCGCGATTCTATGGCCATTTTGAGGGAAAACTTCGGAGAACAATTCATCTCAAGAAATGGCCCGGTAAGTTGGGCACCAAGATCATGCGATTTGACGCCTTTAGACTATTTTTTGTGGGGCTACGTCAAGTCTAAAGTCTACAGAAATAAGCCAGCAACTATTCCAGTTTTGGAAGACAACATTTCCGAAGAAATTCGGGCTATTCCGGCCGAAATGCTCGAAAAAGTTGCCCAAAATTGGACTTTCCGAATGGACCACCTAAGACGCAGCCGCGGTCAACATTTAAATGAAATTATCTTCAAAAAGTAAATGTCATGGACCAATCTAACGTTTCAAATAAAGAACCGATGAGATTTTGCAAATTTTATGCGTTTTTTTTAAAAAAAAAGTTCTCAAGCTCTTAAAAAATCACCCGTTACTTTGTTTGTTTATGATTTTTGATTAAATGAAAGAGAATGGATCTTATATTGATAAATGTTTTATTTAATGTCGGCAATTATGTATGGAATACAATATCAGATAAATGTCCGCCTCTGTTAGCCTCACAAATGCGAGCCCTTTTGAGCACATTTTTCATTACATTCTCACACATTTCACGCGGTATTTCATTAATTTCATCACGAATATTTTGTTTGAGTTGCTCAAGCGTTTCTGGTTTGTTTGCATAAGCCTTGCTTTTTAGATATCCCCACAAAAAGAAGTCCGGAGCAGTCAAATCAGGCGACCGTGGAGACCAATCAACATCACCATTTTTTGAAATAACTTGTTGTGGAAAGAGTTCTCGCAGTAATTCAATTGTAATCCTGGCTGTATGCGATGTGGCACCGTCTTGTTGACACCACATGTTAATCAAGCCCAAAGTATGCCGTTGTGGCTTTAAAAAGTTTTCAATCGTATCACGATATCGCTCCCCATTCACAGTTACCGTTACGCCGTTTTCATTTTCAAAGAAGTAAGGTCCAATGATTCCTCCTGACCAATTTGCAAACCAGACTGTCACTTTTAATGGATGTAAAGGTGACTGATGAATAATGTGAGGGTTTTCCATTGCCCAGAACCGACTATTCTGTTTATTCACATATCCATTTAAATGAAAATGTGCCTCGTCACTCATTAGGATTTTTTCATGAAAATCGGGGTTGTCATGGGCGAGCTGTAACATCCTATTGACACGATGGTTTATCGAATATTTTTCCATAATGAATTTGCCACGTGTCTACTTCACGACTGTCAAGTATGAACTGTCAATACTAATATTCGCCTAAATGGCGGCAAATTAAGTACTATACCTTCCCGGCGGACGTCCGTTATAAAGGGTGGTTAAATTTTAAGGGCCGACGTTGAATGTGAACCACACCTAAACGTCAAGTTTTTTTCTGCATTTAATTTGACCATGGAAAGATACACAATCGAGCAACGCGTTAAAGTTATTCAGGCATATTATGAAAATGGGCGTTTAAATCAAAATGCGTATCGTGCACTTCGTGATTTTTTCGGTCAATTTAATCGTCCAAATGTGCGTACAATCGGAAAAATCGTGCAAACATTTGAGCACACCGGGTCTGTAGGAGATTTTAAAACACCAGTGCATGCTCGTACAGCTCGTACAGCTCGTACAGCAGAAAATATTGCTGCTGTTCGCGATAGTGTGGCTGAAGAGCCGTCCACCTCAACTCGTCGTCGTGCCCAACAATTGCACCTCTCACGCTCGTCGTTGATGAACATTATGCATAAAGACTTGCATTTACACGCTTATAAGGTGCAACTGACTCAAGAACTAAAGTCTCTTGACCATTCCAATCGTCGTCAATGGTCAGAATGGTTGCAAGAAATGGCAACGATGGATGGTCAATTTTCGAAGAAAATCATCTTCAGTGATGAGGCACATTTTCACCTCAGTGGATTTGTCAATAAGCAGAATTGCCGCATTTGGGCGAATCATAACCCAAGAGTGATTGTCGAAAAACCAATGCACCCACAAAGAGTGACTGTTTGGTGCGGTTTATGGGCTGGTGGCATCATCGGGCCGTATTTTTTCCAAAATGAGGCCGGTCAAGCAGTTACTGTGAATGGTGTTCGCTATCGTGAGATGATAACGAACTTTTTATGGCCCGAATTGGAAGATATGGATGTGGACGATATGCGGTTTCAACAGGACCGTGCCACTTGCCACACAGCTAACGAAACAATGGCTCTTTTGCGCGACAAATTCAATGGCCGTGTTATCTCACGTGATGGCGATGTCAATTGGCCGCCAAGATCATGTGATTTGACACCGTTGGACTTCTTTCTTTAGGGTTATTTGAAAGAAAAGGTGTACGTCGATAAGCCAGAAACAATTCAAGAGCTAAAGGATGAGATAATTCGGCACATTAACGGCATAGAACCTCAATTATGCATAATCGTCATCGAAAATTTGGACCATCGGGTGGAGGTGTGCCGCCGAGGTCGCGGCGTCCATTTGGCCGATATTTTATTCCATACATAATTGAACTATACCATATTATCATAATAAAAAGAATTGACAATAATTTCCTAAATAATTTGTGTTTTATTCAAAATCAACATCGGCCCTTAAAATTTAACCACCATTAATAACATTTATGACATAATTTTTTGAAAAAAAAAAAAAATTACCTGCAATTTAGGGGCAAAACCCCGAAAAATATCAAAATATTAAAAATATGTTGATTGGAGTTAAAGTAATGGCATAAATTAAGCACCTATTTTTTAATTTTTTTTTGCTTTTTATTGATTTATAGAAGTTCTAGCTTTAATATTAATATTTTGTTGGACCGCCATTTACTTTTATTACAGCGATACACCTTCGATTCATTGAATTTGATAAATTTTTCGATTTGATAAATTTGATAAAGTCGTAGGAGGTATGGATTCCCAAATCATCATCAACAAACTTTTTAAAGCTGGAATCGATTTTGGGCACTTTCTTGCTACTTCTAGTTTCATTATAGACCAAATATTTTTAATGAGATTTAAGTCTGGACTATACGGGGACCAGCTCAACACATCGATACTTCTTTCTTCGAAGTACTTTTTACCTTTAAATCAAGAGATAAGAAAAAAACCAAGTTTTTAACAAATTATTTATGTTTATCTGAAAGGCAATTTTTCTATCTACAATTCAAAATTAATAACTCACAACTTTGGCGGTATGGCACGGAGCGTTGTCCTGTTGAAATAAAATTTGCAAGTCTAGCCAAAAAACTTTAACACAGAAGGCTCAAATTCGTTGTGTACGACCTGCAGATAAACAGCTGCTGTAATGCTGGAGCATAGGAAGCACAATCGACCGGTTTCATTTACAGAAAAGCATCCCCAGACCATAACTCCTTCATTTTTCGGTGTAAGTGTTAAACGACATTCGTTGCTAAGCATCTTGCCCAGTTTTCTTTTTACGAGAATTCTTCCATCTCCAACATGCAGCTTGAATTTTGATTCATCGGAGAAAATCACATCATTCCACATCTCTGGAGTCCAAGAAACATGCTCGTGGGCCCATAGCAAACGTTTTTTTTTTCACTAGTAATGTGAACTCAGGCTTCTGGACTGGTTTAAGTGCTCTCAAACCAGCGTTAATAAGTCTTTTTCTCACTAAGCTGGCTGAAATTTGTTTTCCCGTTGCTCGTTCAACATCCCGTCTTTTGTCCGATGAAGTTTTAAAACGGTTCCGACGACATTGGAATATTATGAAACGATCTTCCATTGGCGTTGTCTTTCTGGGCCTTCCAGAGCCTTTCTTTGTTTGTGTACTGCCAATGTCTCGCATTTTTTTAATATTCAATGCAACAGTACTTTTAGGAATGTTTAATCTTTCTGCTATTCCACGAGCGGTTAAATTTTCTCGCGCCACAATCAACATATTGCTTTTACACTGCTCACCAACTTTTCCCATTTTTTTAACTAAAATTGCACTTTATTCTTTATTTGGATAGGATCACTTACAGAATAACTTAATCTTACAAAATATGCGCTATTTATACTCAAAAGAAAATCACAGGTAATAAAACGTCCGCACCCTAATGACGGCCAAGAACGGTAGGCGTAAAATAAAATAATTGCTTCACCAATTTGTTGCACATCAGTTGCGGGGTTGTACCGGTGTAATAAAAACAAAAGGCGGTCCAACAAAATATTAATATTAAAGATAGAACTTCTATAAATCAATAAAAAACAAAAAAAAATTAAAAAATAGGTGCTTAATTTATTCATTTGATTTAACTCCAATCAACATATTTTGAATATTTTGGCATTTTTCGGGGTTCTGCCCCTAAATTGCAGGTAATTTTTTTTTTTTTTTTCCAAAAAATTACTTCATAAATGTATTTAAAATGAAACAATAAGTGAATTGCTTTCAAAAGTTTTGTAATTTTAGCAAAAAAAGACTCCAATTTTCAATAAAATATGTTTGAACAATTTTTTTCCCCAGCACTGTATATTTGATAAGGCAAAATAATTGAGAAAATGTGCGAACAAAGTGTGGCTAAAAATTCAAAATGTTAGAAATTTAGATTGAAATCTCTTCTCTGAAATCTCTCTCTGATTTATCCAACACTTGATCTTCCAAATTACACTTAACCCAATGTACACGCTTATCCGAAGGCCGCACGTGGGAATCCTTGTTTCTTCTTATACAATTTTTCATTCACAGTCGCACCAATACGGCTCCGGACCCCTACGGGTTTCAACTTAAATGGGCCGACTAAGCGGCCTTCGAAATCGCTAGATAACTTGGAATTGGTGGTTTTTTTTGTTTTGTAAACTAGGTGCTTGTTCACACTATGAACTTAATAATGATTCGGGCTTTTTATTTTAATTTAAAATTTTTTTTTTTGTTTCCAAAATTATGGTACTTTATCACTGTATCACACTGTACTATACACAATCTTTTTCGTTTTAATTTTGGATACTGAATGCCGTGTCATCTGAATATTTTCTCTAAAATTAATATTTTTTTTTAATTGGTATGCACATTCGTATGCGTAGAGAACCTGTACATCTCATGTTGAGAGTATTTACCCGGTACAGATTTACACACACACAAAATAGATTACCTAACATGAAAACGAACGTTTGTCTATTTAAGAGTCAGGTTACTCACATTGTCAGTAGTATTGTTTTTGTACATAGAAACAATAACGTACACAACATGTTATATAGCATAATTAGGATGGCATAGCAGAGGTAAGTAACATAACAACGTCAGTACATAAATTTGTCGGTTTGTAGCGGGGTGAAAGTCAAATCGTTACAGTGAGTTTTACAAAATTCGTATGTTGCCGGATCAGTCGTATGCAGATTGGGCTGCCAATTCATGCGGAACAGCGAGAGATTGTGCATTTATATGTCCAAAAGCCGGATGCGAGGAAAACTACACAGAGTGGGAAATTAGGGACACGCTTGTAAAGCATACACCACAAATCTAACCCTAATCTGGGAAAAGTAATAGAAATATCACAACCGTATGAGTGCGCTAAAAGATCAGGTGCAATTATCAAAAGAGTTGAGGCTACCGCTCCCGATTCAGCTGTGGTTTACTACATAAAACCAAATGAGGGTCAAAATCAACAACGTCCAAATCAAACAAGAAGTCGAAGCCGAAGCTATAAGCAGTCACGTAATGCTGGTAATAAATATTCTAACAGTTTTAAATCGTGTCCTGAGTGCCAGGAAACCCATGAACGACGTGATTGTTGCCACATCACATCTATTTGCGACAAATGTGGAAAGAAAGGTTTCATTGCCAGCATATGCCAGTCGATAAAGCAGGAGTCTGAGTGGAATGAAAGACTCAACAAAGTGAACGATTTTCATTACATAAACTCTGATTTTAATATGGAACCAGATACTCCAGAAGAGGTCGATCAAGTGTCAACCGCGATAGAACATTATTCGGAAAAAATTATGGTCGAATTGGGTGCCAATAGTAAGCAGATATTTTTTCAAGACGACACGGGAGCGACTTGTTCGATGGTTGGGCTTAAAGAATACTCCCATTTGGGCTCTCCAAAATACGAAGTCACGGATAAGGTCCTGCAGGCAATACTACCGTTCTTCTCAAAGGGTGTGTTACGGTGCATGTTATGTAGGAAGGTAAGCAGTGCATGCTACGACTCTTGGTCGTCGACAGCGACAAAACGTCTAATATTCTTGATTTAGACTGGTTCAATGCATTAAATTTTGAACTATGGACGCCAACAAATCGTAATCTGCTTTCGTCTACAGTCGGATTTTTAAATTCCTTCCAGGCGGAAATTATGCCATGCAATGCTTGCAATGTGCCATTTGCTTTGAAGAAGGATGAATATGAGAACATTTAGAGACTAGTGTCTAGCGGCATCCTTAAATCGATTATTTTCAGTCGATGGACTGCCCCAATTGTACCTGTAAAAAAACCAAATAATAAAGTGCGGTTTGTGGAGTTTACCATTAACCCACAAATCGAAATCGATTGATATCCAATTCCGCGAGTAGAGAAATTATTTCACAAGCTCCAAGGAGAGCAATTCTTCACTAAAATCTATCTAAGCGATGCCTATCTTCAGGTTGAGCTCTTATAGGAGTCTACGCAGTTTAAAGTAATTAATACACCCTCTGGGCTTTTTCAATACCATCTCGACGACGCAATCGTCACTGGGCAGGTATAGACTGCGCTGCAAAATCGGCAAATGCACATTCGCGGCACAAAACATAGAATACGTGGGACATATCATCTATCAACAAGGTATAACCCCATCAGAAAAGCGGTTGGAGCCATTCAAGAAAATGCCGCATCCTACTGATGTCAAACAAGTGGAGGCATTCATTGGCAAAATCAATTACTACAATAAATTCATTAAGAATTTCGCTTCAATTGCCGCCCCACTTAATGCGCTTCGCAACAAAGATGTGAAATTTCTTTCGACCGATCGACAAGAAATCGCTGTTCAAGCTCTGAAGTTGCTAAAAGCTTCCAGATTAGTCCAGTACAGTGAAGATCGTCCAATCATTCTTGCTACAGATGCATCCAATGGTGCCGTAATTTCGCAACGTTTCCAAGATGGATCTGAACATCCTATCGCTTTTGCATCAAAAACGTTGGCAACAAGTCAGCAAGCTTATGAACAAGCTGAAAAGGAAACCCTTTCCATTATTTATGGTGTGACAAAGTTTCACCAATATTTATACGACAGAAAATTTAAATTACTGAAGTTCTCAAGCTTCATTCGAGACAGATGGTCAAGTGCTCTTTCCAATATGGATAGCGTCCGACAACCATATTACAATCGAAAGTTTGCTTTATCTTGGCAGTCAATTTGTATACTTCTTCAAACAGAACACAACCGAGTCGTCATTCCGAAAGCGGTACAATTATAGGTGCTTCAGTTTCTTCACGAAGGTCATTGGGGTTCAACTAGAATGAAGCAGATGGCCAGGAGACATATTTGATTTCCGAATATTGATAGAGATATAGAATGTATCGTAGCAAAGTGTACAGTCTACCAGTCAAATATGGGTGATCCCAAGAAGACATTCTCCAGTTGGCCTGCTGCAAAGCATCCATGGGAGCGTATCCATGTTAATTTCGCAAGTTCATTTTTCAGTCAAATGTGGTTGATCTGTGTCGACGCTTTCTCTAAGTTTCCGTATACGGTTGAGCTGAAGGATATCACAGCAGCTGCTACGGTGCAGACACTTCATTCAATCTTAAACAAAACATTATTAAGCATCTGACGTCAGCTCCGTTTCACATTCAAGTCAGCTTTCACTAAAATCATGGCAGATGAGGATAATCGACAAAAAACTCTTTAAAGTACCTAAATACTTACAGAGCTACACCAGATCCAGTCAGAGGCAAATCTCCAGCAGAACTTCTACAAGGACGACAACTGCGTACTCTAATATCTGTCTTAGTACCAAATCCACAACACCCGAATTATGAGAAAATGTCGAAGTTTTGTCCATGTCAACCGCCAGACATTTTGGGCGTGGGAAAACGTAGATATGGGGAACAATCTCTAAAATGATTGGGCGAAAAATGGTTATCATAGAGATATCACTTGTAATTTGTAGGTGTCACCAATATCAGAATCGCATAAGGTCTCTGGAAACTCAGGAAACTTCTACAATTCCTAATGAATGTTACCTTGATGAGAATCCAGTGCCATTAATGGTAGATTGCACCACCTTACCATCTGTCGCGTTTGCGCCGGAGATAACAAAGCAGCCACCAGAACCAGAAGCCACCACATCGGTATCACCAAAACCTTCCACATCGAGAGATGACAACAGTGAGTTTAAGATTAACAACAAATTTGTAGATGTTCGCCGCTCAGAGCGATCTCGAAATATACCACTGAGGTTTCGGCAAAATTGAGAAGGGGAAAATAATATATCTCACATTATAATTGCAGCTACGATCAATCCAGTGCATATTGTGTGCGGTTATGAACACACTCCATGAGATGAAACAAAATGTAACATCACTCTCTCTTCTGTATAACTAACAAGCTGTTGTTTAATTAAATAAATATTACCATTACAAAGTGTAAGTTTCCCTTGATGTGCAACAAATGAACATCTGTCCGTTTTAGTTCTGCGTCTAGAGTCATGCCTAAATATTTTAACCTTTAAAAGTTAACCTTTTTGTTGGTAAAGTTTACGTGAAGAGATTTTGTTTCATTAGTAGCTCTTTGCAATTTGCTTGTACATTCTTCTTGTGGTCTCCTATATCGTTTGCAGGTCCGCGGTATATAGAACATATTAAGTTGGTCCCATAACGCTACCTTGTGGTACTCCTGCAGATATTTTCGTTATTTCTGAGTATTCGCCATCTAATTTAACTCGAAAGTGTCGGTTAGATATGTAAGATTTTTGTATTTCATAAAACTGTTTTGGTATGTCCCTTTGTAATTTATATTCCAAGCCTTTATGCCATATTCTGTCAAAGGCCTGTGCTACATCCAAGAAGCCGCTTGAACATACTGCCTTTTTTTCAAGTACGTCTTCAATTATGTTTGTAATTCGGTGTACTTGTTCTATTGGTGAATGGTTTTCTCTGCAGCCAAATTAATGTGGAAGAATAATATTTCTTCCTTCTATTATTGGTTTGAATAGTTTCACGATTTTTTTTGAAATTATTGGAAGTAAGAAAATTGGGCTGTACGAATTTTTATTTTTAAGTGGTTTGTTGGATTTACGTATCATGATTACTTCTGCGGCTTTCCATTGATTTTAAACGTGTTTAAGTCTGAATACTGCGTTAACTATTTGGAATAGTTTACGTAGTCCTTTTTCAGGAAGTGCTTTTACTGTTTGTCCTGTAATTAGGTCATACCCTATGGAGATTTCTTTGCATTTAGGTTAAGATTGATTTTTTCATTTATATTCTGGCATCCGACTTATTTCACAGGCTTTTCTTGCTTTTCGTTTTGCTGTAACCAGTTCCCTAACTTCCAGAGGATAAATAGTATTTCGGCGCATTTCCTTTGAATTGTTGTTGAGTTGTTTTAGTTCTCCTTATAGCTGTATCGGATTTTTTAATTGCCACCTGAATATCAATCTTACCCTCAACTAGTTTCTGGAATTTCTCTCAGCAGGTTTTGTTATTAGTTAGCCAAGGTGGACTAGTTTTCTTAACAATCGTTGCACTGATTGTCATAATAACAGGCGTATGATCCGACACAATCCCCTCGCTACTTTCTAAGTATATTTAGTTTTCGTCCTTTGGTGATAGAGAAGTCAATGATATCGGGTATTTTGATCTTCCGAATGAAAATCGCGACTGCGTATCGTATTGCTGCAAACAGCTCTCTACTTTTTAGTAGCGATTGAAATTGAAGTAAAATGGGTTTCTGATACTAGGCATAAATCTATTGTTCAGTATTTAGGAACATTTCTAACTCTGGAATACCTTGCATTAGCTAAGATGGAAAGGTGAAAGATTGATTAATTTTTTCCGATAGTCTTGGATTTTGTTTTCGCGTTTTATTTCTTATTCTTTGTAACTCTTTAGCTATTTCACACCCCTGGTAGTTTGTGGGATGTGGTTTCTTGCAATAAATACATTTTGCAGCAATATTTTTACTAACCAGACATACTTGGACATGACACTTTCCGTCGCATGTCACGCATCTTGTCCCTCTTTGGCAATATTTCTGTATATGATTAAAACCTTGGTTCTATTGAAAGTGAGCATAAATAGGGGCTTTCACTATTTACTATTCACTTTTGTTAGTTTGAACTCGTTGTTCAGTTTCGATTGTTTCTTTCTTAATGATGTTACAGCATTTTCTATTTCATAACCCTTTTGCTTGTGAACCTGAATAATTTCAGCAGGTTGAGTGAATACCTCTAGTCATAACTTTGATTTTGTGATCATTCTTATCCTCGTATGTAAACCATCGATGACCACAGAACTTATTATAGGTTTTGGAGTCTACAACATTAATTTTCCAGATACCATTGTTTAGAGATACGCGAAGTTGGCAAAAAACTTTCTGACATTTCTGGTGAAGGTTGACCTTTCATTTTCTTACTTGGTCTTTTATTCCGGTTCAACGCAAATTGTTTCTCTTTCTAATTCTTCTTCATCCGTATGGAATGGATTAATGTCATCAGCGATTGCAGAGCTAGGTGTCGTCCCAATTGGTGCAAGTATTTCAACTGCTGTTTGAATTCTTTATTCGCTTTCGTTAAAATTGTAAATGCTTCTGTCAATTAAGTTGTAAATTCCCTTATTTTTCTTGATTGGTCATGGAGTTCGGCATTTTCTTTCTCGTACTGAAATATATTTCCAGTTGAAGATCTTGGTGATCTTGATAATTTGGTACTTCCAAATGGGTTAAACAATAATTAGCCCACCCCAGAATCTGTTGCTCTACCACCTATTACATTTCGTATTTATTGTGTTCATTGTTTGTTTTAGCCAAGCTATACCACTGGCATTTCGTCCGTTACTATTGCCGAAGCATTACCTGTCCTCGCGACGTGGAGGCCGATACCTAGGTGTATACTGAGACAGCCGAACTGAGGCAGGTGGACTTCGTATCACCTAAAATTGCTTTGATTGTAACTCTGATTGTAAGCGATTATGAATCCCAATCAACCTTCCAATTATAATTCTTTCAGACCGGCATTATTGGCAGCACGGCCTTGTGATTTGTTGGTGATCATCACGAATGCCAGGCGCACGGGAAATTGTAGTTGTTTGGACCTAAATGGCTCCGTTGGAATCATCGGGATGCTCGGAATCAAAACATCCCCTCCTTGGTACTTTCCAAGCTGTTGTTCATAAGCTTTTTGACAGCCAGTCTTGTTCTATTGCACAGTCGAGGTTGATTAGTGTTACGCAACATGATGATGGTGATCACTATGTCGCATAGCATTGAAATGTTCTTAAAAGATGTCATAAGTTTATTTGAAGCACCTTAGTACTCAAAGCTACCATAGTGGCGCTGGAAGTATAGTTACATTTTGAAATTTCAATAAAATCATGTGACATATCGGTTATTAAATCCGCCGTTTTGGCGCTGGTTCTTTTATTATTCCTTTATTACAGAATATAAGGTGTTAGCCTTAGTTCTCAAAAGCACCGCCAAAGTGCTGGAAGGAAACACTTTTTTTCTGATTCTGATATAATCATTAGGCATACAGTTTGGAATGTCTTAGACCAAGTAACAATGTCGTTGCTTACATTTTAGTTCACAAATTCACAGCTTTAGTCTGTTTTTAGAAATACATTTTACAAAATCACTTGAGAATCAGAATATTTTTCTGAGCCGTTTTGTGGTGAAATGTTTAATCGTAATTCACGATTTTCATTTTCCGCGATATGTCCGAGGTTTCTCTCTTTCTAGCTTTCACATCCCATGAAAGGTTTTTGTAGCCTGCACTATGGTGCTCCATCCGTCTTGATTCATTGCTCTCGTCCTCCAGTTTCGAGATCCTATTAGTCGTAGATTTGATGATTCAGACGGGCTGGTTGTTGGCCTCGCAATGTGGACGAACCATCTAACTAGAGTGGATTTGATGAATTCGATGATATCGCTACCTCCGAGAAGTTGGTTAATTTCGTAGTTCGTCGAACGAAAGATGGAACGAATGACCTTCCTTTCAAAGGTAGATAACAATCTACAATCGTTACTGGTCATGATCCAGCACTCGCTTCCGAAAGCCAGCACAATTGTTATGAGTGCTTTATAAAGTGTGAGCTTGCACGGCTGCGATAGGTGTATAGACCATCTCATCCAATCATTTTGATTGGGCGTAAAAAACTTGATATGCGATTCGGGCTTTTATTTCTCCCTGCATACCATTCAACTACCGTAAGGTGAAAACTATCGAGGTGTAGCTCTATTTATTACCGCTTCAAAGTGTGGTTTGCCAGACACATCCCTTTCGCCGAAAACATCATTGGCGACTATCAATGTGGTGTTCGTCCAAACCGATCAGTGTTTCACCATTAGGATAATTTTGGAAAAATGTTGAGAGTACAACCATCCATCAACTATATATAGACTTCCGACAGGCATATGACAATATAAACCGCGAGAATTTCTCAAATTACACGGAGTTTCTTTGTGTAAATTAACAACGTCTGGGTCTGTATGTAGAGTCGTAATTGAAGGAGCTGTATCAGACTCCTTTGAAATAACATCTGGCGTTCGAAATACATTCGCGCCTGTGCTGTTCAATTTGATGCTTGAGTAAGTAGTGAGGAAAAGCTACAATAAAACTTCGCGCTGTATATTTAATAAATCAGGCCAAATTCTTGGATATGCCGATGATATCGTAATTCTTGGCCGAAGATGCATACCGCTCGATCTCTGCGCAAGACTTCGCTTGGATGAGAACAGAATAAAAACCTAATTTTTAGCAGCAATCTCGTTGAAAACTCGTTAAAATACCTCGGGTCAGTTGTAACATCGTCTTTCCGGGCTAAGTGCGAATTCCCTTGAACTTTCTGGGCTTGGCAATTTTCAGGGACTGAAGTTCTGATTACCTGGTGAGGTTTCACTCCTACCAGTTTTACTATTGGAGGTGCTAGTATCCTGCTGTCGAGCAAATAGTAGGATTTATTTAAACATTGGAAGATTGAATCAATTCAACTTAGTATGCAACCTAATTGACGCGGATCCAAAAATTTTACGATTGAGGTTACTTCCAATTACCTGGTGACTCATCTTTAAACCGCATCGCTACGATAGTTTAGAATATTAGAAATGCCTCCCGCCTTTGCCGCACTATTTAGTAGTTGCTGTAATCGCAATGCTCACACTAAAATATTAGGCAACCATTACGAATTGCGAACATCACATAACACCGATAATATCTGAAATAATTATAAACAAAACTTTAAAACACCGACACATACACACACGTCAAACAATTTCGTAATATCTTAAACATTTTTAATAAATTGTTATAAACAAAACAAATTTAATAAACTTGTTTGTTAAGCACACGAAAGCACGAAAATGAATATTCAATATACCATCGGTATATAAAGTATTTACATATACGGATACGTTTCAGGGTTGCCACCTGTACTCGCATGAAGATGAGTTATCGTTATTTCTGAAGAGTGTCCTATATTTCCTATACATATTCCCTATAATTGAAAGAGTGTGCACTTTGAACAAACTTGCAATTAAACTACAAATTCCATAAAGGAATCATATTTTTCCTAAATGTTCCTCTAAATTCCACTTCCAATTCCTCCACTTTACGTGGAAAGTTAAACAAATTTGTTGAAGAATTAGCATAGGAATTTGTTTCGGAATATCTAAAACTGTAAACAGCTTTTAAGGTGGCAAAGGTGGAAAAGGTGGCAACCCTGAAATATGTTGTATACATATGCAAGTATAATATATTAAGTTAAGAAGAAAAGTTTACATACTCGTACGTATGTACCACCACACACGTAACATTAAAAATAAAATTTCTATGTATCATCATGTTAAGGTATGCAATCGTTAATGATTGTTTGATTAGTCAACAAAAATTCAAAGAAACGAAAAACAGCTTCTTTATTATTAATAACAAACGTATAAGGCGTCTTACAAAAATAGATTACTAATGCCTTTTCGGAATCTCAAAGCAGGCAACTTTTACAACACGAATCATTAAAAGTTTCGCATCAAGTTTTGGTGTTTTTGTTAATTGCATTACTTATTAGTTATTACCAATGTTAATATATGACGTCATAAAAGCATTCTAGACTATTTATTCGATTTGTAAATATCTTTGCAGTGGGCTTGTGGTCGATTGATCGATATTATTTGAATAATGACGTGGTGAATATGCATTAAACAAATTCAATAAGTTTGTGAGGATTTCTCAATACTTTTGTTACTTGGTACTTTTTGGTTCATATTTTGGTTTATCAAGTTTGCTGTGACAAACAAAAACGTTTTGAGAAATAATTGTTTTTTCAAATAAAAATTTGTTTGTTTAACGAAATATTTTTTAAAGAGATTCGAAGTTTATTTTTATCGCGGTAAATTAAAATATATTTTGTAATTAAATTTTAAAAAATATTAAATAAAAAGTTTACATAACAAAATATAAAATAAATTCAAATAAATTCAAATAAATTCAATTTTCTGTGTGAGAAGAGTGGTGTACAGATTGAAGGTGTTGACATCTACTGGATTATATATAGAAACAATTTAGGCCTCTATTCCCTTAGGCGTATCACTTCATGCGACGTGACTATGGATCTTCTTGCTTACAAGATTTTTATTTTTTTATCCCCTTTATTAATTACAACTGAGACTGTGCTCATCTAGCAATTTATCTTTCAAATTTACAAATTTTACATTTCTTAAATAATTCTGATTTGTTGGGGTGAAACCCAATGGTTAGCCCCAAAATTAATTAAACCTATTTAAAATATAATTTTAATTTGGTATGTTTACTAGGTTAAGTGGCCTCGTTCTTTGAAGGCTTCTTTCAACGACGGTGTTATCTGTCATATGGCGAATATAGTTGTTTCCATGTTCCTGGAGCCTTATTTCGTGTTTGGCGGCGTGCTTTTTTATTTCATCTTTGATGTATTCCATCTGCAAGTCCCTGTGAAGGTCTTCGTTTCTTGTGTACCACGGAGCATTTACGATGCTACGGAGAAGCTTATTTTGAAACGTCTGTATCATTTTGGCGTTTGTTTGCTTAGTACATCCCCAGAGTTGAATACCATTGGTCCATGTCGGCTTCAGTATTTGCCGATATAGCAGCAGCTTGTTGTATATTGTAAGCTCAGAAGCCTTTTGATATGTAAAGTTAATATGCGTGGATTTCGTCTCATTAAGCTTGATTCTCAAGCGCTTAGTCCAGTTACAAACCGCATTGGTAAGCTTCTGCAGTTTGCTCGTTGCATCAGCGACATTACTTCCAATGGTCATGATTTCTGTGTCATCTGCAAAGGTGGCTATGGTTCCTTCAACTGTTGTTGGAATATCCCTTGTATATAGTAAATACAGGATTGGTCCTAAGACATTCCCCTGTGGGACATCGGCAGAGATTATCTTTAGTTCGGAATATTCATCCTCATATTTCACACGAAAATGTCTATTGGATAAACAAGATCTTAGTATGGCATAGAATTGCCTCAACAGATCTCTATGCAGCTTGAATTCCAGTCCACTGGAACTTTATCGAATGCTTGGGCGACGTCCAGAAATATGCTGGAGCATACTTTTTTGTGTGGAGTGTTTTTCCCTGAATCCAAATTGATGTGGAGGAATTAGTTGTCGGTCCTCAATTATTGGTTTAAGTCTTTTTAGTAATAATTTTTCAAAGAGTTTTGACATAATTGGCAGCAATGAAATTGGCCTGTATAATTTTTTATCGTTAGGTGGTTTATCAGGTTTTGCTATCATGATTACTTGTGCTACTTTCCATTGCCACGGAACATATTTTAACCGCAAAAGCTTGCATTGATTATGTGTAATTGCTTACGAAATCCTTTATCTAGTAGAGCCTTGACTATTTGGCAAGTAATCAAGTCATACCCTAGGGCTTTTTCAACTTTCGTGTTGCTGTTTACTTCTTCTTTTAATTCTTTCAGAGTTACTGGGCGTATATCAAAATCATCTAGCTTTTGGATTGACATTATATTTTCATTGGCCGTTTGCCTTGGTAGTGTTTGAAAGGTATCCTTGAGATACTCCGCAAACAGATCAGCCTTCTCTTTAGGACCTCTTGCTCAGGTTACATCCTCCTTTTTAAGTGGAGGCACTTACATTTTGGGTCGTTTGAGTCTCTTCGTCGCCTTCCACAGAGAATAATCAGAATTTTTTTCATCGATTAGGCTAACTAGATATCTGTTGATTGATGTATTTTTAACTTCTTTAAGAAGAGATTTGAGACTGTTACCTAAATTGTTAAGAATTGTTTTGTTCTCCGGTATTCTAGTTATTCGCTAGGTTTTACGAGCCCGTCATTTTTGTCTTACCAACTCTCTAATTTTCATTGGGTAGGATATGTTAAGCTTCATCTTATTTTGTATAATGGAGGTACTTGCCAAAGCAGCATAGTGAATTGCTTCATTGAGTTGTTCTAATTCATCTTCCAACTGGTGGGGATTTCTTATCGGCACTTGAAGAATGATTTTTTCCTCCAATACCTCACGAAAGAGATCCCAGTTTGTTTTTGAATTTGTTAATCTGGGGGCACTCTCCCTTTGAATGATCCGATACTAGAGAATTAGTGTCTTCAATGTGAATGTAGTTCTGGGATATACCTCTTGCTACATAAAAGTCTATTAGGTCAGGTATCTTCGGTCCGTCACGAGGCCAGTATGATGGGGGGAACCAGCAGAGTATAATTCACATTTTGATGTCTGCCCTACTTGAAGCAATTATTTACCTTTGGACGTCGTAAGTCTAGATCTCTAATAGGTGTTTTTCGCATTAAAGTGAACTCCAATAATAAAATCACGTCCAAGCGATTTAAATAGTTTAAGGTAGTCCTCCCTTTTCAAGTTATGCCGGGGTTGACAATATATTGCAGAGACAGTAAGCTGTCTGTGTTTAATTTGGATTCTTGATTCTAAATGGTGTTTTATATTTTCTTTTATTAGTAATGCCGAACCACCTCTTGCTCTTTCCGCTGAATGAGTAGAGTGATCTAAGTTATAACCCCGTATTTTAACAAACGAAGATTTAACTAGATGGCTTTCAGAGATTAAGAAAATTCCGTTTTTTCTGAATTTAAAAATATTTCTATTTCTGGAATATGTTGGATTATGCCATTCGCATTCCAGATTGCTATTTTGAAAGTTGTGTTCTTACTTAACATTTTTTGTTGGATTGCGTTGAGGGAGCTGCATTTTCTTCAGTTGATCAAGTATCATGTTGTTCAGATTACTTTGGTCATCTAGCCGCTTTGTAATAGCTGCAATGCTGTTCATAATGTTTTCCATAATTTGGTTATTTTCGGAGTTTCTTGCATTGGGGTATGCTTGTTGTGGTTCTCCTCATTGGTTCAATTTTCACCTTCATGTGAAGGATTCCTTTTATTCCATAAATGTTTTGAACATTCTCTTTGTTGCCAAGTACCAGCATAAAAAGAGGGAGTCCTCTTTTACTGATAATTTGGTTTCCTTCCAGAATTTCTGTTCTCTCTTTTTTAACAATATTCACAGCATCTAGTATTTTAAAACCTTTATTTTGTGAGTCTTCCGTTATTTCTTTGCTTGAGCAATAACACAAAGCGTTATTTCTTTGCTTGACTTTTATAGATCGGGCCTGTTTGTTTTCGTAAATGAACCACTGATACTTTTCAGCATTCAATTTCATAGATAAGGTTCTATAAGTATCTGAGTCCAGAGTATTAATTTTCCAGACGTCATTATTTAACGCTGTTACCTAATAGTCTTTGTCAGTAACCGATTTCATCAGTGCCTGAATTTCTGGGTAACTGGTTACACCCACAATATTTATTGGTGGGGGTGATTTTTTTCGGTGGCACCAAATTTGGTGTAATGTTCTTGGTAGATTTACTACCTTTTGGTTGATTGGCTTTTGGTAGACCATCGTTTGAATCTGGACTAGATTGTCCCCTATCATTTAATTGCTCAGCCTCAGGTGACGATTCAGCTTTTCTTTTCTTACTCTTCCTGGACTGTTTTTTCTTCTTTAGGATCCAATCCGTCTCTCTTTGTAATTCATCTTCATCAGTGGAATAGATGAGTTTGTCCGATTCAATGCTTCCTACATCGCAATCTTCTTTTGAATCCCGATTCATTTTTAGGTTTTAATTTTGTTGCTTTATTTTTCTTTATCGGTGATCTTTGTAAATTTGGTCTTCTCTGGAACGGATTAGATGTTCCCTGATAGATGTAATAGATGGCCCTCCCCAGAATCCATAGGGCCAGTCTCTACAGAGAGTGGATTTACCAATGTTAATATTTGTTTTGTACCCCCATCTTTTTTTAATAAAAATCACTACAAAAATATTACAACGTCTGTTCCGTCGTAATCGAAAATGAAGAATGATTTTCTTTTTCTTTTTCTTTTATATTTCTGTTTTTTTCGAAGGCGATGTCAAAACTTCTTTTCATTTTAAATTTAATTTGACCAACGCAGTATTTTATTCGGTTGACAGAGAAGTGTACCAGTTCTCTCACCAACGCTCGTTTACGGAATATCCACAGTACACCCCCTTCAGTGACAACGCTACTCTTCGTCGCCCTACCCTGACATAAATGTCGCAAGGTACCTCTTGGGAAAGTGCACGTGTCGCCCCGTTCTAGTTTTCATTGGTACAGGTCCTCTCAGCTCTGATGATGGTTCTGATGGAATTTTGGAAATTCCTGGTTTAACGACATCTCGTTATCTCCTGATACCGCTTCAGGTTCGGTTTTCTGCGAATTTTGCTTCGGGCGTGATTCATCTTCAGCATCCTGAAGTAAGAACGCTGGCTTTAATCGATCTATAGAAACTACGACTTCTTTGCTGTTATTCCTAATTTAAAATATTTCTCCTGCCGGTTGTGGACAGCAAATGGTCCTTCGTACGGTGGCTGTAGTGGACTTTAAACCGCATCGACCCTAACTAACACATGAGAACATTTTTAGAGTTCAGGATGTATACGAACGGTGTTTCTCTCGTATGCCTTGCAGTTTGAACCGGTTGTAATTTCTGCATCGTTTCTCGCAGACTGGAAATGAATTCGTGCTCGTTGACATTGTTAGCTGATGTGCTAAAAAATTCTCCAGGCAGTGGAATCATCGTGCTGTATACCATTTCCGAAATTGTTCCTCCTAAATCAGGTTTAAAAGCTGCTCTCATACCCAAGGGAATGGTGGGTATAACTTTTACCCATTTTTCAGCTGGATAACATTTTAACGCTGCTTTAAATCGCGATTCCATCTCTTTATTATCCCGTTCGCTCCTGGGAGGTATGCCGTTGTTCTTATTCGTTTGTATCCGAATAGCCTTCCCAGATCCTTAAAGAGCGGCAATCCAAATCGACAAATCCAATTTTCATAAATTGCACGATAAATCGATATTTTTGCCTTTTGGCATTTCACGCAGCCTCGTGCCCAGTTTGTGTAATCTTTATTAATTTCGGGCCACACATATTTCGTATTCATCAAGGTAATAGAGGCTTTTACCCATGGGCTATATAGGGTGGGCCAAATAATTTTTTTTTTTTGCAAATGCAATAAAACAAACAGTTCTCAATATTTTTTCAAATTTATTTTTTCATTGTAAATAACAATCCTTCCGATTAATTATGGAATACTATTTCATTCACATGACTGCCTCGGCTGGTCTTGACGTACCCCATACGGTCGAGCCAATTTTTGAACACATTTTCGATGGTATGCGGCATTATGTCTTCAATGGCAATTCGAATATTGTTCTTGAGAGCGTCAATCGTTGCTGGTTTGTTGGCGTAACACTTATCTTTGACGGCACCTCAAAGATAATAGCCCAACGGCGTCAAATCACAGCTCCGAGGCGGCCAAATCACATCAGCATTTCGGCTGATAATTCGATCTTCGAAGACAGTGCGCAAAAGATCAATTGAAACGTGTGCTGTGTGGCACGGAACGCCGTCTTGTTGAAATCAAATGTTGCCTATGTCCTCCTCTTCAAGTGCCGGGAACAAAAAATCGTTTATCATGGCGCGGTAGCACTCACGATTGACAGTAACGGCGGCTCCTTGCTCATTTTCAAAGAAAAATGGCCCAATGATGCCACCGGACCAAAAACCCCACACCAAACAGTCACTCGATGAGGATGCATCGGCTTCTCTTCGATCACGTGAGAGTCCTCCGTGCCCCAAATGCGACAACTCTGCTTGTTTACATAGCCGCCAAGATGGAAATGCGTCTCATCCGAAAAGATGATTTTTTTGGCAAAATCTTCAAGTCGATCGCAAACGCACTCAGCGAATCGAAAACGCAATGGGTGGTCTCTTTGCTTCAATTCCTGAACCAATTAAACTTTATACGGTGTCATACCAAGGTCTTTATGCAGAATTCGTCGCAATGTTGTGCGTGAAATGTTCAATTCTTGAGCACGATGACGAGTTGACGTTCCCGACGACTCACGCACATTCTCGGCTACAGCATCAACATTTTCGGGCGTACGCTTGGTTGGCTGCTTGGTTCGTGTTGGTTTATCAATTAGCAAGCCTGATTCTTTAATTTTATTCACAAAATAACGCACATATGGAGCTCGTTTCTTCCGAAAACCGCACTCAATTTTCGCACACATTCTGCAACATTATCATGATTTTCGAAGTAATGTTTCAATATTTCCCAGCGTCAATATTTTCAAGCAAATACACAACGGAACGACAAAACTAACTTTCTGTCAAATCAGAAGTGACATAACCATACTCAAAATAACAGCTAGTTCAAAAATAAGTTAGATGTCCCACCCTGTATTGTGCAAATTGTTGAACATCTCTAGTCGTAAGCTCTTCGGCAGAAACGGTCGTATTCTGTTTTCCTTTACTGCGCAAAATACGTTTCTATCACTACCGGTCAGTAATATTGGTGCTAATTTCAAACTCATCAGGTTTTGCGAGTCCAAAATTACTTTAAGCTCGTCGTCTACCATTTGCAAATCCGCTAATTCATCGAGGTCCACCAGCTTTGGAGTTGAAATTGTTTCGATCCGGGATAAAGCATCCGCTACGACATTATTTTTTCCCACGATATGTCGAATATCCGTCGAAAATTGTCTTATATAGTCCAATTGGCGGAGTTGTCGTGGTGATACTTTCTTCGGTTTCTCATGAAAGGCAAGCGTTAACCGCGTACGATCCGTGTATATTATAAAATTCCGTCCTTCCAGCATAAATTGAAAATGTTTTATGATGGATGGGCTAGCATCGCTGCATTCACTACCTCTGCCTTGCATTTTTCGAACGCATTTCTTACTTCGGTGGTCCAGTTGACCTTTGTTTTATCATTTTTCTTATTGTCCTTCATATATTTCAACAATGGCATCTGCATTTTTGCAGCGTCGTGTAAAAATCGACGATAAAAATTAGCTATTGCTAGAAATCGTCGCAAACCTCTAACATCAGTTGGTTCTTTATATTCCGCAATGGCAGCAACCTTATCCGGCAGTGGTTACGTACCCCATTTGGATATCAAATGACCTAAAAACTTCACCGTACTCTTGCCAAAAACAGATTTGGACATGTTGATTACAATCCCGTGCTCACTAAATCGATCGTTACGGGAAAACGAAATCGATGCCTCTCAACACAGCATGCGGATAAACCTTTGAAAGGTTTGAGCAGCGTTGCACAAACCAAACGTCATTCGCGGAAACTCAAATAATCCGAATGGCATTATTATCGCTGCTTTCTCTATATCCGCTGGCTCGATGGGTTTCTGATGGTATGCCTTTACCAAATCGATTGTGGAAAATATGGCTTTGCCATGCAATCCGTATGCTAAATCCTGGATGTGCGGTAGTCCCCGCATGGTCGCCATTCCCCGTTTTCCTTCTTAACTAGGTGCAGAGGGCTGGCCCACGGACTTGTGGCTGGCCTGAAAATTCCCATCTTCATCATGTTGTCGAACTCACCTTTAGCGATAATAAGTTTTTCGGCTGTTAGCTGACGATACTTTGAATATAATGGAGCACAGTTTTTTTCAATAACAAGGGTTACGTTGTGTTTCATCGGACCCATGCCAGCATTTGGGCGCGTCAGGTCCCTATATTTCGTGAGTATGGAACATCAACCGCCCGAAGTGTAGTTATACTCGTTGTTTGACCACACGCTACTCTTCCGATTGAACTAATGGTTGTGCTGCCAATCAGCTTTTACCGTTTTAAATCCACGAGCTCTATTGACATCAGCTATGATAAAAGTCCCTGTAAAACTTCGCCGCAAACCCAAATCGACTGTGATTGTCTTATTTCCGAAAACGTTAATTTTAGTTTGGTTAGCTGCGTATAATTCTATCGAGAACGTCTCTAATTTTATTATCTTAAATTATTTGTTGGTGGCAAGACACAAATGTCGGCTGCCGTATCAATTAAAAAATGACAATTTGTGGAGTTGTCAAATAAAATAAGGCGAATATTTAATAAATTCCGATCGCTAGTCGCCATGAGCAATCGTCTCTCTAGTGTTCCGAGTTATGTGCGAATTCACAAGGCGAGCGGCATTTAGTAGCCCCACTTCAGAACCTATAATGGTACCAGCAAGTTTTGTGCTCAGTACGCTTGCGAGAGGCTGAACGCGAACTGCCGTCCTTTTGTACTCTGCCCTGTGTACGGGAACGGCTACGCCCCATTTCAGTCATTTTCCTAGTCAACGCGTCGATTGTGGTGGAAAATAGACGATGATATAATAGAGTTTTCGGAATTTCATCCGGATATTTATTTTACTGCATATTTTCACCTCCGACCTCTTTGTGACTTTCATAATACGGTTTGCCATCGTAGTTAGCTTGTTCAAATCGTCGCCGCTACGTTGACGTACTACAAGTTGCATCGGATAGCCGGTAAAATTACGTGCACTAATAGATCCAGGCTCTCAGTCAACATTTATCACACAGGCAAGTGCCGAACAACTCAACCTACCTAATTTCCGAGCAGATTTACAAGTTACTGGAATTGGAGGAATGAAAACTAATAAAATAAATTATAAGGTACACACAACCATTTCACCGCATTACCCTTCGACATACAAGCAAATGGTGGAAGATTTCATCTTACCAAATCTAACTACCAACGACGCCAGTAAAGGGTCTTGACAAATCAACTTGGAGAGAGCTGGCATTGTCTGATCCGAATTCTGACTTACTTGGTCCAATCGTTATGATTTTTGGAACAGAAGTATACGCCAACATCTTGTTAGACGGTATAGTAATAGCCCAGAAAACTGAGTTAGGATGGATTCTCCTGGGTCGCACAACAGAATCAGGATTAACCTCAAATTCACTATCTCTGGTAGTACAAAGCAATCTACCTAGACGTGCAGCTGCGACAATTGTGGGAAATTGAAGAGCTACTCAAGGGAAAGTCATACTCAGAAGAAGAAGAGATGAGTGAGCAACACTACGCAATTACTCATAGAAGACTACCAGACGGACGATATGAGGTCACTTTACCATTAAGGGATGAACTGGAAATAGGAGACTCAAGGAAATGTGCGGTTTCAGGACTAATTCAAGTAGAAAGAAGATTAGAAAGGAACCGACAATTAAAACAAGAATACCATAACTTTATGAATGAATACATAAAGCTAGGACATATGGGTCCGTCAATTCAGAAGATGCCAAAAGGCAAACATGTTACCTACCTCACCATGCTGTGGTCAAGCAGTCAAGTAAAATAACCCAGGTGAGGGTAATTTTTGATGCATCAATGAAGACAACAAACGGGATCAGTTTCAACGATATCCAGCTAGTAGATCCAACAATACAACAAGATCAGTTTTCTATTCTAACAAGATGGAGGAAATACAAATACGTATACTTTGCAGATATTGATAAAATGTACAGGCAAATCCTGGTAACAACAACACAACAGAACTTACAAAGGATACCATGGAGAGCTGACCCAGACGAGGCAATTAAAGAGAACAAGTTACAAACAGTCACGTATTTGGCCACTAGAACTCTAAAACAACTGGCCATAGACGAGAAAAATAATTATCCAATTGCTGATGAAATTCTGTTGAAGGATTTCTATGTCGACGATGTTCTCTCTGGTGCAGAAACCATATAGTACATGCAGTAAAATATCAGCAACAGTTAAGAAAAAAGCTAAGTAATGGAGGTTTCAAGCTGAGAAAATGGGCATCAAACAACAGAGCCATAATGAGGGGTATTCCTGAAGAACAAAGGGAGTCAAAAACCACACTCATAAATAAGTACATAAAAACGTTAGGAATGTTGTGGAATCCCCAACGAGATGAATTTGAGTTCAAGGTCAACATGGAACCCATGACAATAGTTCCAACAAAACCATCCCTTATCTCGGAGGTATCCATGATATTCGATCCGCTAGGATAGTTTTCTCCAACAATTATTATACGAAAACTTTTGTTTCAGCAGTCATGGATAAGGAGATTATCATGGAATGAAGAACTACCTGAGGAAATGAAGAACAAATGGATTCAATATAAAACTACGTTCAGCGAGCTGCAAAAAATTATCATTCCACGATGGGCTCATAGCAAGGACATCGGAATCAGCTTACGCTGCAGCAGTGTACTGCAAGATGATAGATGCAGGAGAATCAACAATTATACTTATGTCCGGGAAAACTAAGGTGGCCTCAGTAAGTCAGAAACAAAGTCTTCCAAGATTAGAACTTTGTGGGGCAGTACTGTTAGCGAAACTACTGAGACAAGTTTTAGAGGCCATGAGAATCACAAACGTTAAAATGCAAGCCTGGACTGACTCGACAATTGTTCTGGCCTGGCTGCAAGAACACTCTATTAAGTGAAAAGCTATCGTAGCAAATATAACACCGCATGCTATCCTCAGCCCTGCACAATGGAAACATGTAAAATCAAAAAAAATCCCGCGGATTGTGCAACTTGTGGCTTAGATCCTGATAAGCTGGGTGATAATAAATTATGGTGATCCGGCCGGGATTGGCTTAGGAGTAGTATCGAGCCATCATCGAGTAACGTGATAACGGAGACCGAGTTAGAAAAAAAACGGCAAGATACTCTCTGCAGCATAAGCACAACTACAATAGAACCGGCAATATTAGAAAGGTTTTCCTCTCTCACAAAAACAGTTCGAGTACTCGCGTCTATTGCGGCCGCGGAACAAATAGTCGGAAGGGATAATTGGTTAGTGATTTAACAACACAAGGATTTTTCGCTGCCCTCAAACGTTACATAGCCCGAAGGGGTCACGTTGCAAATATGTATAGTGCAACGCCACGAATTTTGTGGCTGCAAATACATATTTGCAATCTGTTCATCACTCATCCGATATTTTAAACGTAATAACAAACCAAGGGATCCAATGGCATTTCATTCCTCCAGGCTCACCACATTTCGGCGGCATATGGGAAACAGGAGTGAAATCGGTAAAGCAGCACTTAAAGAAAGCCGCAGCATCCGTACTACTAACATATGAGGAATTAACAACTCTGTTGTGGCAAGTGGCTATTGGGAAGAGTATTAGAAACTCACCCAGGACATGACAAATTAACCAGAGTGGTTACCTTGAAAACTCAGAAGAGAATACTCAAAAGGTCCATAGCTGAGATCAGCCCTTTACCAACACACTACACCAGTGAGTCAGAAACCGAACCAATTATTGAAGATTTCGAAGTGCAACAGTTTATAACAAACAACGATAAGCCGACGGAAGGTTCATCTCGAGAGAATGTTCCTGAACCAACTGAAAGGAGAACACGGAGTCAATCCGCCAATCTTATCTTTTATTCGGTATGCATTTTGGGCCTATTATTCTGCGCATCAAGTGCAGAGACGGCAACTGAAACAAAATAAAGCATTGAATACCTTAATCACCAACCAGGATTATATTTTGAAAAACATGCTGAAATGAACCCACTTGCCTCCAACTGGAACATTATCATATACTATGCTCTCAGAGAATTTGAAGGGGAACTGAAAAATATGAATGTATTTGCGCTGCCACCATTCAACAATTTGATCACCATCTGGAAAATATTAGAAAGGCGAACCAAGTAATTCAGAATTGCAATAAAGAACGGAGACGAATAAGACGTGGGTCCGGGGGTACAGTGGGATATGTGATGTGAGATTTATTTGGTGTTTTGAATGAACGAGATGCACAACGTTATGAACAATAATAACAAACCTGGAAGATAAAAGTGAAACACTGATCATCAGCTCAAAAACAAACCTCAATTCTAAGCTTCCTGGCACTGTCACGGAGTATTTCGTGTGGGAAACCACCAAAGGTTTAAAAAGGCCTAAAATGTAAATGACACTCATAAATATGGTTGATTGAACCTGGGCTCGTGGCGGAAAGCAAAAAGCTGATCTGTTTGCCGAACACCTAGGAAATACCTTCAAACCAACTCCAACTGGACAAGCGGATAATGAATATTTAACACCTATAAGCAAAGTAGAAGAGGTATCTGTGCTACCAGTTACTCTGAAAAAAATCAAACAAGAAGTACAAAACCTCAAAGATAAAACCCGTACCCTTATGGATACGAAACTTGATAACGACTTAATAATCAAAGCCCTACCCGAAAAAGCACTAAAGAAACTACAGCACATAATCTGCGTGATCTTTAGACTAACTTATGTTCCTCATCAGATTGGGACGCAATTAAAGAAGCTTTCGTCAAAGCAAGTCTATCCCAAAATAATGGATTAATAGCTAATTTTAACCTACATGGTAGAAATAATAGCAAATGTACGTAATTTAAAGAGATGTGCCTTACACAATTTGTTGCAAATCTAAAAGAGCCACTTGGTCCTAATAACGGGTGATTTTTTAAGAGCTTGAGAACTTTTTTTTAAAAAAAACGCATAAAATTTGCAAAATCTCATCGGTTCTTTATTTGAAACGTTAGATTGGTCCATGACATTTACTTTTTGAAGATAATTTCATTTAAATGTTGACCGCGGCTGCGTCTTAGGTGGTCCATTCGGAAAGTCCAATTTTGGGCAACTTTTTCGAGCATTTCGGCCGGAATAGCCCGAATTTCTTCGGAAATGTTGTCTTCCAAAACTGGAATAGTTGCTGGCTTATTTCTGTAGACTTTAGACTTGACGTAGCCCCACAAAAAATAGTCTAAAGGCGTCAAATCGCATGATCTTGGTGCCCAACTTACCGGGCCATTTCTTGAGATGAATTGTTCTCCGAAGTTTTCCCTCAAAATGGCCATAGAATCGCGAGCTGTGTGGCATGTAGCGCCATCTTGTTGAAACCACATGTCAACTAAGTTCAGTTCTTCCATTTTTGGCAACAAAAAGTTTGTTAGCATCGAACGATAGCGATCGCCATTCACCGTAACGTTGCGTCCAACAGCATCTTTGAAAAAATACGGTCCAATGATTCCACCAGCGTACAAACCACACCAAACAGTGCATTTTTCGGGATGCATGGGCAGTTCTTGAACGGCTTCTGGTTGCTCTTCACTCCAAATGCGGCAATTTTGCTTATTTACGTAGCCATTCAACCAGAAATGAGCCTCATCGCTGAACAAAATTTGTCGATAAAAAAGCGGATTTTCTGCCAACTTTTCTAGGGCCCATTCACTGAAAGTTCGACGTTGTGGCAGATCGTTCGGCTTCAGTTCTTGCAGGAGCTGTATTTTATACGGTTTTACACCAAGATCTTTGCGTAAAATCTTCCATGTCGTCGAATAACACAAACCCAATTGCTGCGAACGGCGACGAATCGACATTTCACGGTCTTCAGCAACACTCTCAGAAACAGACGCAATATTCTCTTCTGTACGCACTGTACGCATTCGTGTGGTTGGTTTAATGTCCAATAAAGTAAACTGAGTGCGAAACTTGGTCACAATCGCATTAATTGTTTGCTCACTTGGTCGATTATGTAGACCATAAATCGGACGTAAATCGCGAAACACTTTTCGAACCGAACACTGATTTTTGTAATATAATTCAATTATTTGCAAGCGTTGCTCGTTAGTAAGTCTATTCATTATGAAATGTCAAAGCATACTGAGCATCTTTCTCTTTGACACCTTGTCTGAAATCCCGCGTGATCTGTCAAATACTAATGCATGAAAATCCTAACCACAAAAAAATCACCCTTTATAAGAAGTCGTAAAAAGCGCTCGAAGCCTGCATCAGCGAAGTAAACATGTTCTACATTAAATATCAACCACCTATACGGAGGTTCCGAACGTTCCAAAAGACAGAATGGCAACCAACAGTAAGTTTCAAAGCCACAGACAACACGCAAGTCATACCCACTATAACACACTCGTATAACCCTAAACCAGGACCATCAGGCTACAACTCAAAATCAAATTGGATACCGAAACAAGAACAACATAATAAAACACGTTTCCCGAGAATAAAGCACGAGCGAAACGTAAATATAACGGAAGAAACAGAACCTGAAGAACAGGAGGACGATGAAGAAATTTCGGAAAATACAGAACATTTTTTTCAAAACCAGCGATGAAACACACAAGAAAAGCAAACTTTAGCCTACATCACAATCGACATTAAAAAGAACCCCATTCACCTTCTCATCGTCACAGGTGCCGATGAATCATATCTCGACCGAAGCATCGATCGAAAGATCGACGAAAGATTCCCAGTCCCAAATATCGAAGAATTACTAGACCAGCTCCATGGCTGTAAGTATTTCTCAGTAATCGATTTGAAATCCAGATTTCACCAGGTAAAAATGAACCCGGTAGACATACAAAAAACAGCATTCTCTGCACTCGGCAATCATTACGAGTATAAAAGGATGCCGTTTGCCCTGAAAACGGCGCCCTTAACCTTCTTAAGGTTAATGAGTCGAACCTTAAATAACTTCATAGGACGTACATGCCTCTGTTATATGGACGATTGATACAATTAAGGAGGCGCTGGAAAAATAGAAAGTATGTTCAGCAATATTCTTAGATGTAGGCCAAGCATTTGATAAGGTTTGGCACCGTGGTCTGGAATTTAAGCTCCAACAAGATTTGCCAAAACAATACAGGGTGGGTCATCTAATTTTTTTCTGAATTAGCGATTATTTTGAGTATGGTAAAGGTTATGTCACTTCTGATTTGACAGAAACTTGTTTTATCCTTTCGCTAAACGAAAATGGTTGTGTATTCGCTCGAACAACGCTGGGAAATATTCAAACATTACGTCGAAAATCATGGTAATGTTGCAGAATGTGTGCGAAAATTGCGTGCGGTTTTCGGAAGAAACGAAGCGCCGGGAGCTCCATATGTGCGTTATTTTGTGAATAAAGTTAAAGAAACAGGCTTGTATAATTAATAAACCAACACGAACCAGGCAGTCAACCAAGCGTACACCCGAAAATGTTGATGCTGTAGCCGAGAATGTGGGTGAGTCGCCGGGAACGTCAACTCGTCATCGTGCTCAAGAATTGAACATTTCACGCACAACATTGCGACGAATTCTGCATAAAGACCTTGGTATAACACCGTATAAAGTTCAATTGGTTCAGGAATTGTAGCAAAGGGACCATGATGATCGTAGAGAAGCCGATGCATCCTCAACGAGTGACTTCTTGGTGCGGATTTTGGTCCGGTGGCATCATTGGACCATTTTTCTTTGAAAATGAGCAAGGAGCCGCCGTTACTCTCAATGGTGAGCGCTACCGCGCCATGATAAACGATTTTTTGGTCCCGGCACTTGAAGAGGAGGACATAGGCAACATTTGATTTCAACAAGGCGGCGCTCCGTGTCACACAGCACACGTTTCAATTGATCTTTTGCGCACTGTCTTCGAAGATCGAACTATCAGCCGAAATGCTGATGTGATTTGGCCGCCTCGGAGCAGTGATTTGACGCCGTTGGGCTATTATCTTTGGGCTGCCGACAACGATATGTGTTACGCCGATAAACCAGCAACGATTGACACTCTCAAGAACAATATTCGCATTGCCATTGAAGACATAATGCCGCATACCATTTAGTTGGCCCATCCCATATCTTGAATTGCTAAAGTCATCAACGACCGTTACTTCCGGATAAGACAGGAAGGGCAATACTCAAAACTATAGAAAATATTGACAGAGGTTCCACAAGGTAGTGTTCTCGGCCTTGTAGAAACTAGAATAGGCAGGTTTGCTGACGACACAGCTGTTATGACCACTGATGCTAATATTTTTGAGTCCACAAGGAAACTACAAAATGCATTAATATAGTGAATAACTGGAAAAAATGGAGAATAACACTAAATGAATCGAAATCAACACATATCAACTTTACAAATAGGACAAATATTAATTTTACAAATTAGAATATATTCAGTCTAATGAATTCGCAACAAATTCCATATTCTGATAATGCTATATACATCGGCATCACGCTTGACTCTAAGCTCAGATGGAAAGCGCATGTTAAAACGAAAAGGCAAGAAATGAATTTAAAATTCAGAAAAATGCCCAGACTTATTGGAAGAAACTCAGAACTGACAACGCACAGCAAACTGCTATTATATAAACAAATCCTAAAACCCTCGGGCTGCGCAAAGAAAACACAGTTAATATCATACAAACATTTCAAAACAAATTACTACGCAGCATTGTGAATGCTCCTTGGTAGGAGACTTAAACATGGAACACGTCAGCTATGAAATATAAAAATTTGCAAGGAGTCATGTACTGCGACTGCAGCATGATAACGAGGAGCTGCGGAGCCTACTAGATCGCACTAATGGACCGAAGCGCCTAAAAAGAACAAAGCTACAAAACAATTCCTTACTTCTTAAAAAAACTTGCTATATAAATAGGCCAATCCGTGAACTACAGAACCTATATAACTTGGTTTCTGGTAATGAACATCTTCTACGAATTCAGGCGACTCTGGCGGAGCTTTAAATTATAGAATTTGTTTGCCACATTTGGTTTATTTGGTTTATTTTATTTTATTAACTTAATTTCTCCATTTTAGTGCATCTGACTGTGGGCAAAATGTAGTAAGACTTTTTAATTTAAATTTCGCGCGGAAAACCATTCGCCGAAATATTTGCTTTTCTATGTTGGTATGACTGTCAGTGACATCTGTGCCAGATCAAAATAATCATTAGTGTTTAGTATACGCTTGTCTTTCTGAAGTACAAAAAGTGCATTCAACGGTTTTTACAATGAGTGAAATTATTCAACAAAGAAGTTCCACTAAATTTTGTGTGCGGAATCAATTTTGTGGTGCCGAAACGTTCAGAATGTTGCAAAAGGCCTACGGTGATTATTGTTTGTCGCGAGCAAGTGTTTTTGATTCGTACAAATTGTTCAAAGAGGGTCGAGTACGTGGTGACGACGAACCACGTCTAGGACGGCCATCAACATCAACTGATGATCAACACGTTAGTAAAATCAAGGAATTGGTGTTCGAGAATCGACGGTTAACAGTCAGAGACCTTACTGGCATCGTTGAAATATCGGAAGGATCAGTGAAAAACATTTTGGAAGATCATTTGGGGCAAAATCACTCAATTTTTTTGAAAAACAGCGTCGCGTTGACGTCTGTGAAACAATGCTTTCCGACTACCAGGATATCATGAAACGTATTATAACTGGCGATGAGTCTTAGATCTATGCTTGAGACCCGGAAACAGATGATCAATCGGCCGAATATCGTGCCAAAGGTGAGCCGAAGGCAAAAAACTACGTCAAAGCAAGTCAAAAATCAAGGTGATGTTGACAGTTTTCTTCGATTATCGAGGTGTGGTGGAACAAGGAATACTATTTGAGTGTTATGCGTCGTTTGCGCGAAGCTATTCGTAAAAAGAGGCCGGAATTATGGGTCGACAACTTTTGGTTTTTGCACCACGATAATGCACCTTCTCATACTGCATTGCTTTTACGTGATTTTTTCGCCATAAATTCCACCCATATCGTTCCGCAACCGCCGTATTTGCCTGATTAGCAAAAGCCAGCTCCGTGTGATTTCTGGCTGCTCAGCAAACTCAAACGACCGCTCCGGGGAAACCGTTTTGAGTCAATTGAAGACGTTAAACGTGAATCGATACGCACATTGGAGGTTATTCCGGAAATTGACTTTAACAACTGTTTCGAGGATTGGAAAAAACGTCGGCACAAGTGTATTGAGGCCGGAGGGATTACTTTGAGAGGGACGAAATAGATTTGGAGAAATAAATAAAGAATTTTGAAATTATGAACAAAGTCTTACTGTTTTTTGCCCACAGTATTAATTTCTTTTCTTGTTAGAAATTTTTTGCAGTTGAAAAAACTGACATTATTATGTGACATAATTTTTTTCCGGGATGACATCAGTTTTTCAATATAAATTGTTTATTCATTTTATATAATCAAAAATTATCGTGACATATTTTTTCCGGGATGACATTCAAAATATCGTGATATAAATATTTGTCCGGTATCACATTGAAAAATGTCATAATATTTGTATTTTAGTGTTGCCATCGCATTTTTGAGGTATGATGGTTTCCGGGTAAAAATCACAGACATACAAATTCATTTATTGAGAATCATTTTGTGGCAGAAGAACTGTTAGTTATAGAACAACCAAATTGACCAAGCTGTTAGGTGGGATAAAAGCTAGATTTTTTTCTCAAAATCAAACCTCAAAATTAAATGCAGGGTTGTCTACTATTACCATGGAATGAATTAACAGGGCTGTGTATTTTTAACAGAAATATTTTCTGCGATTCTATTGATTTTGAAACCAAAGTGAGAATGACACATTTTTATCCGTCTCTAGCCTAGAGGAAAATAATGGGTCTAAAGAGAATTTCTATTGAATTGTCCCGGGTGTGATTTCTATCCATTACTTAAACGCAGCCCCATCCGTTGTATCACGTGAAATTTAAATTACTCCAATAAATAATTTCACACAATGCAGCCTGTCGCTTTCACTCATATTACGAATGAATTTCGCATCTTCCAACATTACAAAAACACTTTACATACTCGTTCGTATACACTAGATACATTGTTTTCTTTAAACCAAACAATAATTTCTTAGGTGTTAAATCGAAAATCTTGTAATATGTACCAGTAGAAAGTTCAATTGTTTGTGCAAGACGTTAGAGGTATATGAGAGATGCAAGTTAAACAGATCCATTTCGCCTTTACATTGTTTGTTGAAAGAGATTTATAGAACAACGATCAACGAACCGTACGCACTAATTACGGTGACGTGTGCTTCAAGCGATTTACAACAATTGGTTTGGGTAGCTAAACCTCATTTAAATATAGGTTTAATTACTTTATAAAAACTCGTTTGCTAATAATAGCACCTATTGTCTTAATATAGACAATAAAAATATGCAAATGTTTATTTTCATGCATACAAACTGGATTCGCAGGCTATTAAATCGATTTAAGACATTGAACGATAACAGCAATTATGGAACTTAACGATATTATTAAGCCATGTAAACCTCTTATTGCCAAGGACCTCTTGTTGTAACCAAGGACCTATTATTGCCTAAATAGTATGGAAACACATGTCGTCTGCCTCCATATCGTTCAATTAGGGCCGAAAAAATCGGTTAGCATCGTTCTGTAGCGCCAAAATAGCGCCGGCCCAAGGTCCGTACCAAACGGGCATTTTTTTGTGGATGCATTGCAACCTGGTGAACCTCGGATGGGTTGGCGTCGTTCCATATACGGCAATTTTTCCTGTTAACATAGCCATTCATCCAAAAATGCGCCCCATCGCTAAAGATGGTTTTTCGGCCAAAATTGGGGTCCGTTTCTCGAATCGGTTGTGCTGCACAATCGTGTAACTTGTCATGGTGATTTGGCATCATTGATCGAAAAAATACCAGATTAGACCACCAAAACAACATGGCCGCCACAGGCTGCCAACATCGGCCCGCCCAATTTCAAAGCCGCCCATTAGCTAAAATAATTTTCCACCCAAGTTTATTCTACTTTTTATACTTTTTTGGTAGGTCATATTGAACGGTGAAGACTTTCATTAAGCGGCTTAACCGCGTACCATTCTTCATAAAGAAGAATTAGACTTACAGTACTTCCAAAGTATTACAAAACGTTACTACCATTTACTATGAAAATAACAATTCACTCATCAGCATAAGCGCAAAAGTGGATTGTTATTTCCATATAGAGTGACCAGACCAAAATTCCTAATTTGGGGTACTCTTTAAGAGAAAGGTTTACTGTTAAGGTTTCATTTTCAAACTTAATCCAAAAAATTGGTTAAAAATCCTAAAAATTGACATGGTGGACAATTGTTGGATTAGTTGTAATAAGAAGTAAGAAGAAGAAGACTTTATTTTATAGTAAACTTTTTTTATAGGGTAGGAGTAAGTGTGGATATGTGAAAGCGCAGTTTTCGATCTGGTGTCCGTCTATATATCGGGCTGTGTCCTCTCTGCAGCCCAAATGAATGGACTTATTTTGATGAAGCTTCATACTTAGGCATTTTTCATGTGTTGGGGGATCCAAGTGGGGTTTCGGCGGAGATCGGCCCACCGGATGTGGCAGCTTATCTTATCTTATCTTGGCTTACGCTTTCTCGTTTTTTGTTGTTTTTTTCGATGCGATGAATCGTTTGAGAGCAGAAGAAATTTGGATTGGATGTGTAATAAGGCTGGTCAGGATCATTTTTAAAAATTTACGCGGAAGTAACGATTTTGGTACTATAAACCGTTATTTCGCCATAGTTCAACCGCTCTGCGTCCCAGGTGGGTTGACTGCTCAGAATATAACTTCATACTTGGAGGTTTTTATTAGGTTGGGGGAGGTGTAAATGCCTTTGGAACTGTTTCGTTTTTGCCAGTATTTTGGTATAGCATTTGCGAGGGAGTCGGTTAGGAATGGATCGATTCTAGGTTGAAGTTGTAGCAAGGCTGGCCCTGATCGGAGCGGAGATGTTCTGGATTATATTTGGAAGAGGAATGGTTCCTGTTGATTTTCTGTTGGGTGGGCGGATGTGCCGGTTATTGTTGATACTTTTTCGTAAGAACTTTCTTGTTTTTGCTAGTGTTTTGTATTCTATGGGATTTACGAAGAGGCCAGGCGGACCATAAATTGACTTGACATCTTGATTGGTCCAGTATATTGTTCTGGAATTTTTTTCCGAAACAAATTTATTTGTTTTTTGTTATTTTGGAGAGGAGCCGACGACTTCGGTTTGAGATTGTGTGAATGCGCAGCATATACACACACAAACATAACACTCGATATTTTCTCCTTAGCCGGAGAACGGGGAAAGTGATGCGATATTAGAGGTATGGAGGTCGGTATGCAAATGTTGTACAGGGTTTTGGCATGTGAGCTTCATGAGAGACAGATACTGGGAATCTTAAAATTTGTTGGTTGCCTTTAGTCAGCGTAGTGTTCAAGTGTTGTGATTAGCATATATTCGAGGTGGGGGAGGGTTGGATGTTTGCCAGAACGAACAATTATTTTTACTAAGCGACAAAAGATATGTTTTGTATTGTTGGACGTTTTATACTGCCATTCATTAGTTAGAAGCAATGTCAAGCTTAAGTCATAACATTACGTAACAAATTTTTAGATTGCGTACAAAAGCATCAAAATGTAAATAATATTAATCGTTTTCGGGTATTTTTCCGCACCCCATTTCGTGTTTTTGAATTATGGTATTTTGCAAATTGGTTGTGAGAAAAGGGGTATAATACCCCAGAAAGGCGTACGTCTGGCCATCCTATTTTCATAGTAAATGGTAGTAACATTTGGTCGTAGAATAGACATTGTTGTCTTAGAAAAAATGATTGACAACACTGACTGCTTATAAAAGCAACGCAATTCTTGTTCTAACTTTTTGCTGAATTAACTTCTTGGCTTACATCGAATACGCACGACATCATATAATCCACAAGCGAATGGTATGGTCTGACGATTCCATCGACAGTTCAAAGCTGCTCTCAAGGCCTGAGCCACATAGTTTCCTATATAGGTCAGAAATTCCAATCGATTTTTTTTAATGATTTGATCCCTGCAGTCTGTTCTGGGGCCGAAGCACTACCAACTCTATCGCGGTTCGCTTTCCCCGTCTTACCTTACGCATTTACCTGCCAAATCGAAGACGTACGGCTATTGGTCCATGTCAGCATAGCAAAGATCGTAATCTGTTGATGCAAATTCCTTTTAGCACTCTGCCCTTATCGGGATTCGAACCACTGTGCCGATTGGTCGGTAATCGGTTTATTAGGAATCAGAGCCACGATTAAATAATATATAAAGTGCTCGCCAGCTGAAATGTTGTATAGAAAATGAAGCAAGCTACTCCTCTACACAACCGATACAGTCATCAACCAAATTACGCACCACTATGCAAAATCGTATTTCCACGATAACACGACAAAACAATATATTTGTCAAAAAATCACTGAATTCCAACTACCATAATAAGACCCCCTTAAAGTCATTCGCCGATAGGTAGATAGCTTGACATTTTAATCAAAAATAAAGAACATTCAGCATGTATCGATAGATTAAAACCGGCCCACGGAATACTTTGTTTCGCGGTGGGAATTCCAGTCTACGAGCACATAAAACTCAGATCATCCTTTATCCAGAAAACGATTCGAGGACAAAAAATGGTAATCATGTGAAAATTCAGGGTGCTAGTTGACAGCCTCCTCGTGGCGCATCCTGAGCAATGTACTGTAGATCGAACGGTTGTGGTATCCAATCCCTACGTAGCAGAAAAACAGTATAGCAGATAGTCAACAAAAAATGAAATATCGGGTATAAACAACAACACACTCCAGGTGGATCCGAACTCAGATTCTAAATCCCACCTCGATTTATCGGGCTGCTCCACGGATTCTGGAGAGAGCAACGCGACATTGCAAAGGAAATCGTCGGTAGGCAAGCAGGCTGATCCTGTTCCTAGCATACTACTGTACTATTCTATCAAGCATAAAAATTTCGACCCAACTTCTGAAGCCATGCCCAGTGCACAAACAGTTTTAATAAACAACGCGGAGTTAATAAATAAATTTTAACAAATGGAGAAGTTAATCGCGCAGCTGAACAATGAAGTTGCCGTGGAAGGAAACAGTAAATAAAAATAACAACGCAGGAAACTCAGCATTATTGAACAGCCAATTTCAAGTACTTACAAATCTAGACGAAGATCACACAGATGAAGATGAGCTTGAAAGGGAAACCAATTGTGGACTACAGAAATCCTAGAGAACAAATAAGAAACCAAGAAAATAAACCAACCCAAGCAGAGGTAGGCTGAATCATCACCAGAAGTTGAGCCAGTCCCCACATTAAAACTGCCAATGCAATTACCGCAGCAAAAGTGCATGAGCCAGAAAAAAAGAAACAGAACATCAGAAACTGATGAAGGAAGTAGTACGAAATGAATGCAAAGTAATATCGATCAGTAATAATATTTGGAAAATAAACACAACAGAGCCTGAATATTATAAAGGTCTAGCTAGCAAATTAAATTCTGTTGGTCACCAGTGGTATACCTACGAGAATAAAAATGATCGATCAATTAAAGTAATGGCAAGAGGTTTCCATCCAACTTGTTCAAAAGATGAAATTATTGAGAACCTGACAATCAAGAAAAAACCGAAAATATTTATAATTTTAAGACTATCCTCAACCTCAGAGTTAAAATAGAAACACCGAAAAGGTCACTCGGCTAATATTTCAATGTAAACACTGCCAAGATTATAAGCATACACAAAAGTACTGCCACCGTGAAGCAAGATTGTTTAAATGTGCAGGAAAACACGCTGGAAAAGACTGCACAGTTCCCCGAAATACAACACCGAAGTGTATCAACTGTAAAGGCCCGCATCCAGCCAACTACAGAGGATGTGAAGTAGCAGTACAACTACAGAAAATGAGAGATAAATCACGCTAACCAGATACATCAAGACATGTACAACCTATAAAAAAAACCATGGAGCGTAAATCGTCAACTCCTAATCTCAACATACAAAGAGAGCGAGTAAATGAAAACGTTACTTATGCACAAATAGTTCAGCAAACAGAGCAGAAACAGCCAAAAGTGGATCTCGTTTTACAGGACATGAAATCACAAACTAGCTTCAATAAAAGAGTAGAAGAAAGCCTTGATCGAGAAATGAATAAAACAGAAACCCATCTCACCAAAAATTCATTCTGTAAAATAAAAGGATATAATTGCTACCATGCAATACATCCAGAGAACAAAGCTAGAGGTGGATCAGCTATCCTCATAAAAGATCATATAAAACATAACGAAGAACTTAAAGTTTAGAAGCTCTCCATGCAAGTCACAACAATCAAAATACAATTAAACAATATTAAAACATGTAGTATCTCAGCAATATACTGCCCTCCAAGAAACAATCTCAAACAAATGGACTATACTAATCTTCTCAAAACACTAGGAAGTGTCTTCTTAATTAGAGGTGACTATAATGCTCAAAATATATATTGAGGATCACGGTTAACGACCTAAAGGAAAAGAACTGTTCGCAGCAAGCAAACAGCTAAAATGCGAGTTTCACTCAGGCGGTACACCAACCTATTGGCCTACAGATATCAGTAAGACTCCAGATCTCATAGACTTCTTTATTACAAGAGGGATTTCAGATAATTATATCCATGTAGAGAGCAATAAAAGTCTATCGTCAGATCATTCACCACTTATTACGATACTTAGCCAAACAAGGATTATGAAAGAGAGCAACCCGACATTATCGAGCTCTAAACCCAATTGGAATCTCTCCAGAGGAAGTGAGAGAACTTCTTAAAAATAAAATGAAAGCACGGAATTAATGGCAAAATCATCGAAACCCGGAAAATAAGAGGACATTAAAAGACATTAAAAATCAGTCAGTTAATAAATACCTCAGCACTCTAACTGACCAAAAAGATACTGATTATTCATTATGGAAAGCAACTAAGAATCTTAAAAGACCCAAGCTTCACGTTCCTCCAGATTTGATTGCAAATCACCTTGAAGAAACATTCCAACCTTATCCTAAATATATAACCTGAACGTTTATAAGGCTCCAGGATATGATCTTATAACGGGTCAGATAATAAAAGTGTTACCGGAGAAAGCATTGAGGAAACCAATGCAATGCAGCATTTCGACTAAGATATGTACCAAGACAATGGAAAGTTGCAGAAGTAATTATGATACTTAACCCGATCAAACCTCCGAATGATAAAGCTTCACATAGGCCAATTTCTCTGCTACCAACATTATCTTACCTATTTGAAAAGGTTCTTCTTAAAAGACTAAAACCAATCATCGAAGAAAGTAATCGTATCTCCCCCAAATCAGTTTGGATTAAGATAAAAACACTCTACGATAGAACAAGTACATCGAATTACTGCTGTAATCGAGAAATCACTAGAAAGCAAACAAATATGCTCAACTATATTTCTTGATGTAGCGCAAGCATTCGACAAAGTATGGCGCCAGGAGTTAGAATTCAAACTTCATCGAGGCTTTCCGGAGTAATTTTTTCAAATTCGAAAATCATACATATCAGAGAGGCACTTCCGAGTAAAGTATGAGAATGAATACTCCCAACCAAAAAGAATAACAGCAGAAGTACCACAAGGGAGTGTTCTTGGGCCAATCATTTATCTCCTAGATACTAGAGATATACCAATTACAGAAGCAACTATGGCGAAAAGTTATCATATACCAATATAAATAAACTCGATAGTAGTACCGCATGCAAACAGTGCTAAATATCTCGGCATGACTTTAGATGCTAAACTTAGATGGAAGGAACGCATAAAAAAGAAGAGAGAAGAACTAAACATAAAATTTAGAAAAATGCAATGGCTGTTAGGAAGACAATCTGAACGAGCGATCCATAACAAACTGCTGTTATACAAACAAATCCTGAAACCTGTATGGACATATGGTAGCCAACTCTGAGGTTGTGTCAAGAAGACAAATATCAAAATCATACAAACAGTTCAAAATAAAATCCTGCGATGCATTGTTAATGCACCGTGGTACATTCGAAACGACAACCTCCATCGAGATCTAAAGATCGAGCTTGTCGCGGGTGAAATCAAACATCATGCAACAAAACACCTACAACGTCTGCACCAGCATGAAAGTCTGGACATACGCTGTATGCTGACTACCACACCAACAAGAAGACTGCAAAGAACCAAACCACTGGACTTATCGCGACCAGGGGGTCAATAGACTTACTGAGGTGAAAAACGTGAGGAGGAGTTACACCTAACTGGGGATAATCACTTGATTACGCCGACTAAGTACCGCCGGTACAAGACTCAGTCGTAATATAAAAAAATAAATGAAAAGAAAAATTTGAAAAGTCAGCTCTAGTATTTCAAGAAACTGTTCAAATGATATGGCAAATGGGTAACTGATGGTGTCGCTATTGTTTTAGGAGATTTGTTACGGTACAGTGTTTAAAGCTTTGGCGTTTGCATCGAGAGCTACCGGGTTCGAATCCCGATATGGGCAGGATGCAAAATTATTTTTTCATCTTCAGTACTTTCATTCCAGTCCTATAGGCTGGCACGGAGCTATGCAATGAGCGGGTGGTTCTACGAAAATCGGACTTATAGTCGTACGTCCTCGAATTGGCTAGGAGTGCTTCGGCCCTAGAACAGGATGGAAAGATAACAAAATAAATAGAATAAAAGAATAATAATTTCGAAAAAATAACTAAGCAGGTGAAAAGTTTATTTTGAAATTGTCAAAGTGTCAACTGCCACCTGTAAAAACATAAATACTGACAGGTAAAATTCAATAGACTGTTTTGCTTACATTTTTCGGTCTTGCCATGGAATTGCATCTGCATTAATGAAATACTCGCGGAACCTATCCCATACTAATTTAGCAGAAGATGAAGAATTTCGGTTTGTTGAACGTTTCAAACCAAAATATTGTGTTATTAAGCTACAGCTACGTTTTTCAATTTGGCCAGAATAATCTTCCACATTTAGACCTTGATGAACCTAAAAGCCATGATGATCAAAGAATTTTAATTTATAATTTCATCATTATAATTTCTACATACCTTAATGTTTCCTCCTCTTCATAACACTGTCCTGTTGCAACAAATCGTAATGTTGCCGCAAAATATTGTATATTGATAACATTTCAGCTGGTGATATCGCAACCTAGGTCGTTTTTCAGTCATTCCTTCATCCATATTTATCATGGTTTTCGTTTTTTTGGCGACTCAGTTGCACCGCTCAGAATTTTTTTTCGAAATTGTACACGTTCGTTGTCAAATAGAAGTAAGGCTTGCACTACAAGATTGTCAATGGAATCCGCTTAATACTAGGTTGGTCAGTAAGATATGTCGTTCGATAAGAGATAGCGCTGTAAGGCTCGTCGTTTTATTTTTCTCAAAATGGTACTACTTTTTATGAACACGAGATCATGTAGATCGGTCAACTCATTCGTATATTAACAGCTGTTCAAAGTTGACGTTTCACAGTATTTTTTTACAATGGAAAAAATTGAATACCATGCTGAGATAAAACAAATTTTTTAGAAGGTGTAGCACCATAACTAGGACTCATCACCTTCAATTAGAACAGTAGAAAGTTGGGTTACTGAATTTAAACGTGGTCGTACAAGTTTTGAAGATGATGCACGTGAAGGACGTCCAAAAAGTACATCAACACCAGAAATCGTACCAAAAATACAGCATATGGTTTTTGAAGATCATCGATTAACCGAGAGAGATTTAGTAGAAGAGCTTGGGATCTCAATAGGCAGTGTGAGCAATATTTTGACTGAAGTTTTGGGTTTTAGAACAATGGAACAAAAACACATTCGAATGCGCCTTTCTCAGCAACATGTGGAGCATTTTAGAAAGGATAAAAAGAAATTTGTGCATCCTTTCTACACTATGTATGGGACTTTGGTCTACCATCTTGATTCTGAATCAAAACAAGAGACTAAGAAATAGTGTGAACCCGGTACTTCGGATCCGAAGCGAGTTAGGGTCCAGAAATCTGCCAAGAAGCTGTTAGCATCGTTTTTTTTTGGGACACAGAACAAATTTTGTTCGTGGATTACCTCCAAACTGGTAAACCAATAAACACAGATGATTATTGTACTCTTTTGAACCAGCTAGATATAAAAATTCGAGAGAAAAAATCTTATTTACTGAAGGAAAAAATAATGTTTCATCAAGACTACGCACCCTCTCACACAGTTCTAAAAACCATCGCGAAAATCAGTGAATTAAAGTACGAATTGTTGCAACATCCACCAGACTTAGCTGCCTCTGACTTCTGGCTGTTCTCATATCTAAAAAAATGCATGCGTCGGAAACGATTTTCATCGAATGAAGTGGTAATATTAGCCGTGGAAGCGTATTTCGACAGTCTTCCGGGTTCTCACTTCAGGAATGGAATTCATAAATTTGAAGATCCCTGGAATAAGTGTATTGAAGTTCTGGGAGATTATATTGAATTGTAAAATGTATTTCAAGCCATAAAATCGTGTTTTTCTTATCGAACGACAAAACTTACTGAGCAACCTAGTATTTTATTCGATTTTCTTAGACCACTGTGTACTTAAATCTGTTTCAACCAATTGAGACATCAATTGAAGCACCATCTACCGTTGATGTGATTAAACTTGTATCCAACTGTACGCTTTTCGGTTATTGGTCGGGCCCCGACTACCATCTCGATCGGTACTTTGATTAATATACACACAACAATCCCGTAAATTGAAATCCCCCCCCCCCCTCCCTGAAATTAATTATTTGGATTAACACAAGTTTTCGCGTATTTGTTGGAATTGGTTCAAATGTCATATTAAAGCAGTTCGCGTCATCTGCATATCACTAAATAAGCGTACACACAAGCGCAGGTGTTTAGCACGATCCTGTAACATTTGTTTATATATTATTTGTAGTATCGGAGTAATTAGTCAAAGAATCTGGAAAATAGCTGCTTCAAAAAACAAATTTAAATCTCAATTATAGTCGGATTCGAGTTCAGCATAATAAATTTTAACGAGACCAAACAAAATTGGTTGCACTAGGATTCATCTCTAATCATAACACCGTACTCGAAACGAATACTGTATCGACCTTCATTACCCAAGTTATGGCGAGTACAGATATGGCGCGCACATGAAAATTTTTCTGACTGCTGGATTTACAAGCTTCCATGAACTGGTACTTTAACATTTTATTGTATAGTGATGATTTTGTTCATTGAAGATCCATCACTCAAAGTAGTTTACTTCATGAAGCCGAAATGGTTTCATTAACAGAGAAATTATAGAAATTTGCTGATTGTTAACAGAAACAATAATTTTGGACATTGTCGACATCAAATTTTTAATTATCTACATACATTCTCTACACATGTAGAATATTATTTATATACGCGGTGTAGACAATACGACACAACAGATATGATTCGTTAAAAACAATAAATCGCCATTTTCCGTTGGTCACCAAATTCGGGCGATCGAATTCGAGGCACGAAAAATAACACAATAAGCACTGAGCTAATACGGGGGGTCGCATGAGAGGGGTCAATGGTAGCAATACGGAGCTATACGTGAACGCAAGGCGAGATTTATTTCTTTGTTGTTTCTCACCGAATGCGCATCATGATTTTAAAGTGCATTAACACAATTTTGGAAGTATACACAAAATGGAACACAATCCTTTGCACAGTACGCAACCAGTGACGCGAAATCAGTCGTGACTGTGATATTGTCTCATGATATGGTCTCTTCTCTCTGTGATTCTCATGAAACACGCAAAGCCATTATTGCTTGGTTTACCATGGCGTGAAGTATTTAAAATGAAATTTCCGCGATACAAGCCTCATCACGGACACACGTAGAACTATCAAATATGTTTGTGATTTTCAACGAGTTATTCAATGATACCATGGGATGCATCAAAGACTACAAAGTCAAAATACATTTGAAATATGATGCACAGCCGAAACACTAAATGCGGGATACAAAATCAAATCAAAAAAGACATCAACAGATTAGTTGCTGAGGACGTTTAACACCAGTTGGTCCAAACGAAACACCTGTCGAATGGGCCACAACAACTGTGAACGTACCGTACCGAAGCGCAACGGCGAAATACGAATTTGTGCCATTGTTTCAAAATTTGCGGCGCACATTAGCCGGTGTAGAACGTTTCACCAAAATCGACCTAAAGGATGCTTACCAGCAATTTCATCCAGAAGCGCAAACTCTTACTCGCAATTGCAACACTCATGAGATACTACAAATATAATAGATTACCGTTTGGAATTGCAAACGCTCCGGCTATATTTCGATAAAAAGATGTGCATTTAACGAGCCCGTGAAGTTTCTAACAAAAAATAACACGTATACGTATACGATTCCAATTGGAAAACATGGCGGAGCCATAATTCTTATTGGATTTTGATAGATTCCAATAGCCGCCATATTGAATTGTTTTAGTGTTGGTGAATTGCACTGTTAATATTTATAAATGCAAATTAGTAAAAATTTTATTAAAAATTATTATCATATTAAATAAATTCAAAATTTACAAAATAAAATAGAAAAAGTGCAATAAATACAAAAGATATTAAAGAAATATTTAAATAACTTAAAAAAACTTAACAAATAAATAAAATTAACGCTTTAACAACAAAAAAATATCAAATATGTTTATTGAACATTTTCACTCAAAATATTGAGTATTTTATCAATCTGGGCCAATAACAAGCCACTTCCAGAGATTAGGGCAAGACACCACTATATAGGTTGAATTGGCTTATATCCAAGGAACATTTTCCGGTATAAGGTTTTCCCAAGCGGAGAAAATGTAACCTTGTTAATATTGACCAACAAATATTCAGTTGTTTGTGCCAATATGTGAGAGCTCGCATATCGTGTTGGAGAATGATCCGACATAGCGGTCTGCTTTTCTCGTCCTTACTTTTACGCCGTTGCCAGCCGATGCGTCCGTATAGGACGTACGGCTATAGGTCCCATTTTCG